>OZ007564.1:28398211-31063568 GCA_963931875.1 Pollenia griseotomentosa
CCGATGGCACTAAAGTCACATTAAACAACGTCCATTCTCGTCAACCAGTGTAAGGAAGAACTATCCAGACTAGCAGCCTATCTGACATTGCCTTAATTTGAATCCCTGCGCATAGGTACCATTACGGTAATGAATAGGCGGATGGACTCGCCAAGACTGGAGCCGCTCTTGATATTTCATGGGGCGTGCCAGTCGCAACAACCCTGTGAACTAACAGAAGCGAAATCTTCAGATACTATCTAGGTATGGCTGACGATAAATGAAAGAAACTGGATGGCTGCAGGTCGCTCTGAGCGACTTCTCAACTTCAGTCGGAGAGACATGTCGAGACTGGTATACGTACTTTTTTTTTTTTTTTTTTTTTTTTTTTAATTCCCTAATCTCAACCCCGCGAAGCTCTGCGCTTGTCTGCAGGAAGGAAACCAGAGTCTCTGGCGGGAATCGAACCCGCAACCCCGGCGCTGATAGACTAGCTCACTATCAGCTAGCCTACCGGGGCACTTACTGTTCCTTGGACGATCGGTAAGCACGCTATGAGCTCGGGCTCCCTTTTAATGCATGCTGACGCAGCTGCAGGAAACCTGGAACTGAGGAGAGAGTATTTCATCTCCTATGTGATTGCCCAGCGTTTAATTCAACACGACATGGATTATCTGGGAATAACCTTCTACAAGGACTCTCTGAAATATTACGGGTGGAACTCAGCAAGTTGCTGAAACATCTCAACGCAACAGGCTGGCTCTAGCCCCTGGGTCAAGCTTGATCGGGGGTTCCTATTATTGACGAGTTGTGTGGTGTTTAAAGGGAGTCACTCTTGACTCTACTTGCAGTACGCCTAGTTCTGGGCGTGCTACCAGGTTAACCAAACAAGCAACTCCCAAACAAAAGATTGAAACACACTTCATAAGTTTGACAGCTAGGTTTACTGTTATCCCAACCGGAAGCTCTATACGTTAAAAAAAATCACCCTTTATATGTCGCATACTTATTTTCGCTTTGCACTTCGCATAAAAACACGCTTAATATTGACACCTTATATAACTTAATAAGAATGAAATTTAAAACAAGTTAGAGTGTTATATTCAGCTGTGCCAAATCTTTGATACCCTCCACCGACAATTTGAATATTTCAGCAGTGATATCTATTAGAGTATCCAATTATTTGACTTTTGGTTTTGTTCGATCAAGGAATTAATCGATTTTTGAATTTTAAATTTGTTCGATTAATCAAGTAAGGTTTTTAAATTGTCCGAATTACTCGAATAATTCGAACAATTCAAATAATTTTATCCAATGGGAAAAAACATAAATCTCTACATGAATTAATACTTTTATTATATTAATAATAAGCACAAAAACACAATAACACAAACATGAAGTTTAACAATAAACAATTATTGCTTTATTGCACGGCGGTCTTGATCTCTCAACTGGAAAGGTTGTTCACAACCCTTTAATTGTGAAATTGAAAAAGGTGTGATTGCAGACCCATGTGTCTCGGTTAATGAAATGGAGTTATTAAAACTGTTGAAAAAGTGTATTGCTTTATTGCAACATAGTCATATCTCAAAAAATCAAACATTTCAAGTTACTTTAGCGAAAGTTTTCATTTATAGTTACCTTCTTTATATTTTAAAAATAAAATCATTATTACATCTCAAACTGGACCGAAGTTATAGCAAAATATATTTCATTAAACCTGTATCTAAAGGTTCATTTTAAAAACTTTAATCGCATTTTGCCAAGTTTCATTTTTTTTTTTTTTAGAAATGACTTTGTTGCAATAAAGGAGCGATATGTGCTATGTTGGTAGTTTTAAGACTTTTAAATTAAGTAAATAATTTAAAAAATCGAAAAATCCGGCTCCAAAAAATACAGTTTTAATGTATTAAAAAGAATGAAACAAGATTAAGGAAAACAAAATTAAATTTACACTAATTCGGTTTAAAAGGGTCTGGACACGTCAAGTATTTCTTATCAAGCGCTATGGTAGTATTAGTAAGCATGTTTGTATGTGTCACACCGATGATGCTGGATGGAAAATAAAAAAATTTAGATATGACAGCGAATATTACGTCCAGCACACGTACATACACGAGTGAATTTGCCCGCTGGACAAGCATTTGGATTAGGTATTTGGCCCTTAACAGACTATAAAATGATCTGAAAGTCAAAGTTTAGTACAGTTATGCTTATTAGGAGTTATTTATTTATTTATTTTATTTATTTTTGTTTACTTGCATGCTGTAAGCCCAGTGGGCCAAATAGCAGCAGTTAATACATGTTGACAGTATGTTTCTTTTTAAAATATTACATTAATTTATCTTAATAGCTCCTAAGAATATTCTCCCAGCATTGGTTCCCAGCACGGGAACCAATAATTTTTTTCGGTTTATAATTTGCAATTGTGTCCCGCCTGCTTAACTTTATTTAGGCTTGAGCTCATATTTTTTAAGGCAATTTTTTATTTACTTCTTATATTTTTGTCTTTTTAGTTCCGGCATAATTTGTGAGAGGTGCCAGTTAGTTATGAAAAACTTTTAAAACCAATTTATTGTTCCTAGAAATCGAGTGAAATTGAAGTCGATGATTTCAATTTTCTTAGAACACTTATAGGGTTCTTGACGGGTCACTGTCCTGTTAGGGCTTTTACGAGCAAATGGGATAACACCATACCGGACTTATGCAGGTTCTGCGAGGATGCAGTGGAGTTAGAGACGATCGAGCACGTACTGTGCCATTGTCCTAGGATGCAGGGTCTCAGGCAGAAGTGACTAGGATATAGTTTTCACGACGAACTGGGGTGCATAGCTGGATGTAATCCGGCCGATCTACTGGGGTTTGTCAGGGAAATAACGCGGCTGTTTCTGTTGAGGGGACTGTATACTTCCTTTTCTCTACTTTTCACTTCTTCTTATTCTATCTTATATTTCTTTGAAGGGATTCACAATGGACTGTATTGGTCTCCGAGTGGAGGTGTTCCCATGGGCGCACAACCCTTCTTAACCTAACTTACCTAACCTTGATTTCAATTTCACTGATAATTTATTAAATTTTTGTAGTCTCCTTTAATTTTCACATTTTTTTACGATAAATATTAAACTTTATATCGTCTTTCGTAAATTGTTGTTATTAATAATATATGTAAAATATAACCATATAGAACACAATAATTTACGAACGACGATATGAAAAATGTGCTATTAAAGTGCCAAATTTCTAGCGTATGTAACTTGACGTTTATAATGATATACACAATTTGTCACTCACACAACAAAAGGGTCTGAAATATGCTCAAAAGCTTGTGAGATTAAAATAAATAAAGAGTTAAGAACATGTAATTTAGTTTTGAATAATATTTAACAGTTAGATATCTAAAAACAAATATTTTTATTTAAAAAAGTAGATTTTTTAAACATATTTATCTTAATCGATTAATTGACATAAATTGTTCGAGTTATTCGTTATTCGAAATTGGCTATTTTGATTATTCGATCAAATAATGGCTAAAAAATTTCCTCGATTAATCGAACAACGATTAATCAAGTGGTTACTGTACTATCTACATATATGAAGTCTATTTATTATTAATTTATCTTTATAAAAACAGACATCAGCATTACAATTGGTTGCGGCTTAGACCTACATAAAATAAATTATTGACCGACAATCTTGAGTAAAATATCTTGACTCGTAACAGATTTAAGCCGAACTTAAATGATTTTCAGGAGGGGGATTTAAATTGGAGCCATGGTAAGTTATGAACCAATCATCCCAAAATCCCGCAGATGTATTTCTGGTATTAAAAAACATAAATTTCACTACAGTGGTGAAATTAGTTGTAGCGTTTACAGTGAATTTCAATAGGCTGCAAAATATGGGATCTAAGGTAAATTATAATTATCACTAAACTGCATGACATTTTTTCGGGCCATATGAAACTAATTTGGAAGAAATTTTACCACAAAAAATATATCTGCTACGATTTTAGGCGTATTTAATTAATTTACCAGAGTGGGCTTTATATGGGGCCTATAGTAGATTAAGGACCGATCATCACGAAATGTTTCAGTGCTATTTCTAGTTCTATAAAACTGTAAAGTACATTTTGACTTAACTGCCTTTTGTTTACGTGCACTTTTGACTTAACTGCACAAAATTGATAATTTTTGGAATTATTCTTTATAATTCCATACAAATTCCATTTTTAAGTGCACTTTCTATACCTGCACATTTAAGAAAAATTAACAAAGTTTTTGGCATTTTAAAGTTATTTTCATACAAAATATTAAAGTTAGCAGCACTTTGACTTAACAAATACATAATTTTTGAAATAATTAGTATTGTGGTTATTTTTGTTGAACTATTTATGGTTTTTAATCCAAATTTTTAATATTTTTAATTAGGCTTAAGTTCATTAAATTTAATTTTCATTAAATTATTTTTATGAAGAGAGGAATTTTACAACATGAAAATTAATTAAAATTGTTATTGATAATCTTTCATTTTTGACCGTGGCCGGGATTCGAACCGCGGCCGGCAGGTTACCATAACATGTTTCGATCGCAACCACTCGATCTCCTCAGATGGATTTGCCGTTTTACACTCGCAGCCATCGACGACTGCTGACGTCAATAGTCAAACATCAATCCTTAAACCAAATTGTATTTTAACCTTTGGTAGATCGAAGTTTGCTTTTTTGAATGATTATCCATTTTAATTGATTCTACATGTTCTTCCTTACTTCTGTTTTTTCGTATTTTTCTGAAATTATTATTCAAAATCCATGTTTACGTGCATTTTGTATACCTGCATATTTTTCATATTTTTGGGCAGCTTTAAAATATTTTCATACAAAACATCAAAGTTAGCTGCAGACACGAAAAAATATGGTGGCCACTTTTTCACATAAATATCAAATTTAAGCTGTTTATAAAAATATAAATCGTGATTATTTTTTTTTTCATAAATTTTTATGTTCTTTGTGAATTGTCATTGTTTTTGTTAATGTACATACATACATGTATAAAATGATCTGTTATTTGAAATAAAATTTTAATAAAATATAAATTTATGTACGTTGTTTTCGGTTAATTAAGCCCCGCTTAATTGAGTTTCCCGTTTTATTTCACTAAAAATCATGGAACGAAATCATTCAGTATAACTGTCAATGTAAAAATACCCGTTTAGTTGAGTTCCGTTGAATTGCGTCAACCGCTTAATTATTTCGCAAAATAAGACCGCATTGCGAAAAACAAAAGCAAATGTTTCGGTTAATTGTTTCCGTCTACTTAATGTGCTTTTGCTCTATCTACACATGGGTGTTTCGCTTTATTGCACATCTTGCTCAATTAAGCGATTTTCGTTTTAATTGCGTCGGCGATTCATTGAGTTCCCGTTTAATTGCGTTAAAGGTCGTGCATTTTTAGAAACTCAATTAGGCGGAAATAACTGCATTAATAAAAAGATTTTTATATTCTACTTTTAAATCAAACACTTTACTTTAGCTGCACTTTTGTGCAGGTAACCACAATTGTGTACCTGCACATTAAGGCAGGTAAATGTATTTCAGATAGCTGCATTTTTGATTTACCTGCACAAAAAATCGTGCAAAGGAGATTGTGCAGCTAAGTCAAAATTACTGTATTCAATTTTATTCTGATACCATTATAAATTTCGGTTTTAGGCGTACTAAACTGTGTTCCGGGAGTAGGGTTTATATGGGGCCTAGGGTAAATTATGGACCGATCTTCATGAAATTTCACAGTGGCATTTTTAGTCCTTAAAAACTGTGACGTACCAAATTTATGACAGCATTATTAATTATGGCTTAAGGCGTACTAAACTGTTTCCGGGAGTAGGGTTTATATGGGGCCTAGGGTAAATTATGGACCGATCTTCGCGAAATTTTACAGTGTCATTTTTAGTCCTTAAAAACTGTGACGTACCAAATTTATGACAGCATTATTAATTATGGCTTAAGGCGTACTAAACTGTTTCCGGGAGTAGGGTTTATATGGGGCTTGGGTAAATTATGGGCCGATCTTCATGAAATTTCACAGTGTGATTTTCAGTCGAATAAAACGAACATTTGCAAAATCTCATATCATTCCGTGCATTTTGTAACAAAATTATCAATTTTTTAAAGTGGTGGTTCCACATTTTAATTCATAGCTCTGATCCTACCGAACCGATTTTGCTGGATTTCAATCCCAAAATGCTTAGGATAACTACAAGCAATTTGACACCCAGTTTGTTTATTTCTTTTGAGTGTTTCGAAAGTGAGCGTGTTTTCAACAGACGGACAGACAGACGGACATGGCTTAATCGACTAAGAAATACTCAAGGAGCCAGAATTTATATACTCTATGGGGTCTGAGATGAATAATAAAAAAGTTTCACAAGGAATGACAAACTTAGTATACCCTCTTCAGAACTTATTGTGGTGGAGGGTAGTATAAAAAAGGGATTATTTTATGATACGATTCATCTTGCATTTTGCATGTTTGGATTTGCTTTTAAACTTAAATCACTTATAGAATAAGGACTTAATTTTTAGTTTATGAAAAAAGTTTAAAAGTAGATTATTTATAACAAATTTATTTTTTAACTTACTTTTAATTATCCTCTCATGTCATTATCCTCTTTGTCATTCCTGCTTTGACACATGAAAGGTTTTTAATAAACACTTATATAATATGTACTTTTCAATGTACTTATTTAAGTCGATGTTGTATTTTGTAGTTGCAGTGTTTATAAACCTCTAAACCAAATAAATTTAGGAAACATGTACATTGTACAACAGAATAAATATTTGGCAAAATACAGGAGAAAAAGTAGTTGCAAAGAAGGCCTTAAGTGGCAAAAGTTTAGAAATGATTGCATTTTTTATAAACTTTGTAAACATTAAATCAGATCCAAAATGATTAAATAACATTGTTTTGAATTTAAGCTCGATACCGACGCACAGTTCTTTGTACCATACGCAAAACTGAAGTGCTTAGAATATTTATGAAATAAACATTTACTTTAAGGTACTTTTAGTGCCATAACTTCCTTATAAATGTTAGTATTAACATACAAATTGACGCAAAATTACTTAAACGATAGCTTCTGTGTCATGACAAAATGTTTTGCTGGTGTCCCCTTCATATATATGTGATATATAAATAAAATTCGGCACAAAGAACTTTTATATCAACCTTATGCTCATAATTTTATTCTGGCGGATTCATAATTTCCCATGGGGTCAAAAAAGGATACAATTGCAAACATGTTTTTCTATCCACTGTGGTGGCTCGACCATATTGTAATTCTTATATCTGAAGAATTACAATAGTAAGGCACACTAAATCTTATGTATATAACTCTTAGAACAAACTGCATGTTCCAACAAAATCTTGGAGGTATAGGAATGGGGAGACGGATACCCCCGGCGGCCGAAAAAGAAATATGTATAACGCAAAAACAAATGCAATTTTATTTGATAAATGTAAAGTTATGGGAGAAAACTGAGCTCATATTCGGCTCTAGCATGCCAAAAAACATAAATATCAGTTGGAATAAAACACCTTTTCAATGTCGGCCTGTTTTATTCAGCTTTAAAATAAAATTTGAAACTTAATACCTTTTTCGCTTTCTTTTTAAGATATTTATGGGTATAGGAAAACAACTGCAATAGAAGTATTAAGATGTTGTACTCCAACAAGAAACAAACATCTTCAAGAGCTTTATATAGAGCTTTCAAATACATGCAAACATCTCAATAAACACTCACTTACACGGAAACACACCCACATCTTCACACAAACCCCCACTCAAATACAAACACCGATTGCATTTTAAATGTATAGAAATATATTTAACAATTTTTAGCTAAAAATAAAATATTTTATCTTTTCTGTTTAGTTTTATCCTGGAAAACAATATTGGCTTGTATATTGGCTGTAAGATATTATTTCACCAGGCGTATAGAAACAACAACAAAAAAAAAAACAAAAAAAAAAAAAAAAAAACTAAACAGAAACCTCTACTTAAGTAGACTAGAGAGAGAACTTTAAGCTGAAAAGAATTCTGCTATTTAAAAAATGAAACTAAAGAAAAAAAAATAAGTAAAATGTTAATTCTAAGAATGTGTTGCTTAAGAAAATCTAAAAAGTTTTAAATATTTTCCTAAATGCAAAAGGATTTATACTTAATACTCAGCGTAGCAAATATTTAAAGAGTTGCTGTTAAATGAAAGCAAATAACTATTTCCTTTTCGGGATTTAGAAAAAGGCAGAATTGTTATATAAGAAAATGGATGGTTGTTACTTTGAAATGTTTTTAATAAGGGTATTCAGTTCAGATTTTTTTGATTGGAAAAATTTAAAGATGGAAAAATTCAAGTTTTTATTACGACAAACATAAGGAAAAACTTTAACACTGAAAGTCGCAATTTAAACCACCTTTAACTTAGTGTAAAAAAATCAGATTGGAGTCTAGTGGAATAAGCAGGTGGCATCGTTACGGCAACAAATGCAACATTACGATAAAACTGGAAATTATATCCCAGCTTACGTCAAAAAATACTTTAAACATAAATCAAAGCCAATTTTAAGCCAATTTTTATTTAATTATGGCCAATATTTTATTTGTTATAATTTAAAATTATGAAAAACTTTAATAAAATACAATAATCACAGCACAAAACGTGCACTTTTTGTAATCATAAACATAATTTTAACATAAGTCTAGACAAACAATGCAAGAGCAAAAAATCGTCATCTGGCGTAGTGCTGCCACCTTTATTATTTCACCATGATTGCAGTATTACAACTTTACAATTTTTAAAGGGTTAAAGCTCAGTTAGCCGGGAGTAACAGTAACAGTAACAGTTACCTTAGCGTAAAAAAGTAAGGCCAATCTATTTCTTACAGATTGAGACGTAACATCTTACTGTTAACTATAATCGTTCTAATTGCTTCACATACAACAAAATGAATCAGCTGATTTGTAACGTTACTGTTACTCCCGTCTAACTGAGTCTTTAGTCTGCATTTACATTATACGATTTTTGCGATTCTTACCTTATTAATGTAAATTGGGACTTGGCAATTCAAAAGCTTCAAATTGAGTGTGGCTGCCACTTTATTAAAAATGTTTTTATTTTTCACAAAAAGCACTTAAATTTACATCTCTTTTTAAGATAAATAACTATGATTCTTTCAACTCCATTTTAATAACATCACATTGGAATTTGTCTTAAACGTTGTAAAAAAAAAATAAAAATAAATTCAATACAAAATAAACTTAAAAATAAAAAAGAAACGTGTGAAAAAAAATGGACAGATGCAAAAGTTGATAAAGCGCTTGGATTTTTGTCAGATAATAGAAATTTCGAGGTAAATTTGAAAAATTAAATTTCACGGAAAATCAAACATCATTCTTTGTTTGATTGGCAAGTTGTTTTACTTTTTTTTGACACGTCAAATGTGTACAACTTAACACTTTCAACTTATAAACTTCAGCATTAGCGTTATATTCCCATTTTTTTTTTCAATAAAAAAAATCTGAACTGAATACCCTTAATGTGTTTGAAATTAAAGTATTTCCTATTGCTATGGATTTCTAAAGCACTTTGCAGGTAAAGAAATTTGTATAAATAAAGTGGCTTTTTTTATGAATATGTATTGAAAAAAATTTACTATTTATAAAATACAAAACTAAAATTAAAAAAAAAAATCATTTCAGGATTTACTAAGAAAAACAGAATCAGAATGCATTAAAAATTTTCAGAGTTATCAACAAATTTAAAAGTGGTATTCAGAAATAGGTGAATTTTTTATTGCAATTGCTCGCATTTGCTTTTATTTTGTTATTAACTGTAAGCACACTTTTATGAAGAAGTAGACTCAAACTTTTAAAAAAAACTTTAGTTACAAATTTGGCTTGGTAACCGAAATAAAATTTATAAGATACCAAAAGGTTTTTGCTTTACTTTCTTTTTATTAATGTAGACACACAACAAACAATCTCAATCTCATTTTATTATTTCACGAAAAAGTTGCAAAATTTTACAATTTTGAATTACTGTTAATATATCCAGTAAAAACTGCCTACAGAATGCTCCCCTCCCCTTGAGTGAAATATACAAACAAGGTGTAAAAGAAGGTATAACTTACTTTTAATTTGTATGTGGGTTACACTCTAGGGAAACAAACACTATGGGTAATTATTCAAATATCTGCTTTATGTATTTTAAACAATTTAAATTGAACATTTAAATATGTTTGCCTAGAGCAAAATTTGTTGGGTATCATGTTTAATGCAACATAATTTTATTCATGTTTTAATTGAAAATAAAAATGTTGAGTTTTTATGTAAAAGAAACCGAGAAAAGCTAATGGCAATAAATTGTTTCTCAGATAGATAATTAGTTAAGATTAGGGAGCAAGAGCGCAAAAGAGAATAAAGTTTACTACGTATAAGATAAGGAAATATTATTGAAAATTATTTTTAATTAAGGCTAAATAATCGTAAGGGTATTATCAAGCCTGTCACAGAACTCAATTCCGAAATATCATATATGTGGTTGTCTATCGATAGTAAAATTACTTAAATTTTTTTTTATCAAAAGTAAAAGATAAAAATTGGGTAATTTTCTTTAGATGGGGATATTTCGTTAATACATTTTCAGACGATATTTAGCAGAACTAATAATAGAAAATTAAATTTTGCTAAATTTTCTATCAAAAGTTCAATATTACAAATTTTCTTAAAAAAGTGAAGTTTTGCAAAATTTTCTATCAAATGGGATGTATTACAAAATTTGAAAATGTGAAATTTTCAAAAGTTTCCTAATCAAAAGTAACAATTTTCTATATAGATTGAAATATTGCAAAATTTTCTTATAAATAATGAAATTTCTCATAAAAATTGAGATTCCGTAAAATTTCTTATAAACAAAGTTCAATTTGGCAACATTTTCTATGACAGACTAGTAAAATGTTGGCAATATTGTTTTCTAGAATATAAAAAAAAAAAAATATTCTTTTATTAATATTCTTATTGAATTTTAAAATTCCACGCACTAAAGAATCATTGAACAAAAATTGTTGTATCTTCAATATATTTCCAAATTGTTTTATGTTTCAACCAAATTAAAATGGAAAATTGCTGAACCAATAAAATTTTTAACTATTTCTTTAAAACCCCTTTGAAACATCTTTGAGAGGATTCACAAATATTTCCATACAGAAAAATATTTATTTATGAATACCAAACCATGTGCATTTACTAAACTAAGCTTTTGTGTATGTGAATTTGTTTCAAAGAAATATTTTTAATTTTTAAAAAAATGCTAAAAGCTTTTCAATATTCACAAGCTAAACTACACTGTGTAACAAAGTTTTTGTTTAGTTAGAAAATTTTCTAAAGAAATTGAATTTTGTTGATCACAATTCAATCAAGAAATAACGATTAAAAGTTCGGCTTTGTCAAATCTAATATACCATACGCTAAACTAAGCCGAAGGATCGGATGAGAATACCGAAAATAGTTTGCAGAAATCACTTCAAACATTTGGCGTCCGAAAATCACGCTCTATTTCTTTGCGTACGACAACAGCAATCTTTAATGCGAAAATAAAATCTGCCCCTTTTTATGGCTCCAAAACCTCGAACGTCGCCACTCATCACATGCGAAAATGCAAGTATTTGTGAATCGATATCTTCGCAAAATCCTACGTGTAATCTGGCCGAGAACGACATTTATATATCTAATCATGCACTCTGGCAAAGAGCAGGCCAACAAACCCTATCGATTGAAATAAGGAGACGCTAATGGCGCTGGATTGGCCACACCCTAAGATGGTATACTAAAGACATCACTAGAATTACCATAGACTGGAAATCGCAGGGGAACAGAAGAAGGGAACGTCAAGCTCAAACATGGAGAAGACAGCTTGCGACCGAAGTAAACAGCAGTGGCTAGAGTTGGCGTGAAGTAAAGGCGTTAGCAAAATAAAGGGATATGTTCGGGAATTTGTCTTAAATTCGGCTATTTATTTTAAATCAGGTTCAAATTTATTTTTAAATTAATTAATTTAATGAAGAAAGCAATTTTACAATATGAAATGAATTAAAATTTATTGATAATTTTTTTTTTATTCTTGACCGAACGAGGGGTTGAACTTAGGTCGAACTTACATGTTTCGAGAATAACCACAGTCTCATCATCCGGGTTAAATTCCTTTCTTCATTAAAATAATTAAATGAAAATGCATTTAGACGAATTTGAGATGAGTATAAACCTCGGGGTAGATGCAATTTTTGACACCAGAGAACATCATGATGACGATCGGTGTTAGTTGAGCACTGATAACGAGAGCTTCGATAGCCACAAGTACGTCGCATGGCCCAAGAAAGGATTATATGAAAGGCTTTGTGAACAGGTTCCCTTTAAATATACTCAGCAATAAAACTGTTCTAAGAAAATCTAACATTATTCAATATAAGTTTCTTGAAATGTGTTGCTAGAAATTTCTTCCCTGGAGCAGTACTTCCCATTTTTGTGATAACTTAAAAAAAATCATGGCGTTTTTTTTTCTGACACACAACGTTGACAACATATTTTAAACCACTTTATAAGGATAGTTACCCTTGTAACCCTCGTAATGTGTTACATTTTAAACGACCACAAAAGTACAAAAAACATTACCATTCATGTGGTTTTCTTTTTTGTAGGTTTTAAGCAACTCCACTTTTATATTCGCCAAAAAAAATCAATCAAAAATGCAAAGAACACAAACGAAATAAAAAAATTTTTTTTTTTTTATCAAAAACAATAATAAGAACAGTTGTTTTTATAAAAGAAATATTGAGGGTTAAACATGTAAGATATTTTTTGTTTTGTTAGGCAACATTATGTGGAGTCGCACGTCCAGGTTTCCTGTCTTTGCAAAAACTATGTCTTAAATTTGAAGTGAAAATAACTTTTGTTATACAGTGTTTTATTTTAAGTATATTAAGTAACATGTTCCAGTTCTGTAGCAATGTGGAAGGTTTTGGGTGATGCCAATTAATATACCTTTTGACATTCATAATCGATTTTAATGATCATTTGCTACAACTATCTGTTACATTCAAACCATTGGAAAGTTCATTATTTAAAGTTTTATCGATGAGTAATTTTCTAGTTAAATAGACTGTTTATAATTTGCATATAATTGCCGTAAAATATCAAAAGGTACTGCTTGTATAGATAAATTTGCAATCATGCATGTGATAGAATCATAAACAGCAGCAGTTGTTGGTTTGTAGTGTGTTTGACAAGTCGTCGTTACCATACCTTCTGTATGTAACACGAGCTTCACACTTTGTGTAAGCAAAAATGTCCACACACATCAAACCCGTCAGTGAGAATTTGCAACGATGCATATTCTCACTGATTTAATAATAAATTATGCTGTGTAAGCATTATTTTATAAGTAAAAATAAGTTGTTAGTTATTAAGAATAAATAATAAGAATTGTTCTATCAAAGCGGACAGTCGCACAAGCGGCTGTCCCGCAAGTAATAATTAAATTAAATAATAAAAGAAATTGTAAAACACAAGCAAGAGAAGAACAGTCGCACAAGCGGCTGTTCATAAATCAAATAATAAAAGATCAAGTAAATTAAATATTAATAAAAATACTTAGAGTTTTATTGACATCTTTACATGGCGATCCTGCCAGTCTGGTCGGCCAAGGACCAGCCAACGAGGGAATAAAAAAAAAAAAAAGTGGTGGAATGGAACATAAAGTTAAACATTAATAATTCTGTTAATGAGAAAACAAAAATAGTTTATATACATATTATGTATTAATCTATATATGTAATATTGCTACTATATGAATCATTACACATTATAAACAAAAAGAAATAATTAAAAAAAAATATAAAATACAAAAATGTTGAAAGTTCTAAGTAAAATAAAAGCATATATCTAACTTCTAAAATTAAAAATAAAGTAGTTAAATAAAAAATTAATGAAAATTTTTAACCTCACAACACCTGATAAACATCGTTATATTAAAAATATATTTCATATTAAAAATATAAAAAGGATTTACAAAAAAAAATAACTAAATAAAAGGATTTAAAAAAAAATTTTTTTAATAACACTTCACGACAGCATAATTATATCCAAAATTCTTTATTTAATCTATTTTATTTAATTTTTTTTATAATTAAAAGTTTTAATTTTTCTACAAAAATCATATTTGATAGAGCCAAAAACAATTATTTTAAACAACAAAACTCTTGTGTAACGTAAATAAAAACAAAAAAAAAAAAATTTTTTTTAATGTTAATTTTTATACAAACAAAAAAAAAATAAAATTAACGTAAAGTAACTTAATGTTTAAATTAAAGTTTAAAATTAATCAAAACTAATTAAATATTTTAAATGAGGTTTTTAAGTTAACAAAAAAAAATGATGCGAAAAATTTATATAATAATTTTTTTTTAAAAAGCAAAGAAAATATATAAATAAAAAGTGATTTAAATTAAATAAATGAAATATTTTTAAAATTATTTTTTTATATATACAACTTTTAATTTTTATTTTAACAACTAACCCTAACAAGAAAAATTAATAATCATTATTAAATAACCATTAAAAATGGTATAATAAAATAAAAATCAATAATTAAATAACACTGCTACTAAAAACTAAAGCACCGCTGTATACATACGTGTCCCTGCAGTGGTATAACAAAAAAAAAGAGGATTAAATAATTATAATAATTTTTATTTTCTCTAATATTTAATTTTATTTTTTTTTTAATATTGAAAAAAAAAACTATCTCTATAATTTATTGATTAATTAGTTTAGGAGACGTGTAGTTCTAAAAATAATTTTTTTCTCTTTCTCTGATTTGACATACCCTGATTTGACATACCATGATTTGACAATTTTTATATATTTTTTTATGTTTTTTATTCCAAATATACTTTTATATTTTAGAACATAATTCTACATATATTTTTTTTTTATCATATTTTTAAATTTTTTATATAAATGACCTCATGAGGATCGAATTCGAATTCGTTTATATTAATTTTTTTAATTTTTCATACTTTAAATTTTTTTTTTAACGTTCATTAGAACGAGTAGGAAACATAATATTCTTTATTCATAATCTAGGATCGAATTAGAATTCGTTTATTTTAATTTTTTTTTAATGCTTTAAATTTTTAGCGTTCATTAGAACGAGTAGGAACATAATTTTTTATTCATATTTGTATAATTTTTTTTTTAAAAAAAAAAATTATTGAAAATAATTTTATATTTTTAATTCAAATATATTTTGAATTCCTTTTTCCCCAATTCATAATTTTAAAATTTTTTTTATTTTTTTGAGTAGTAATTATAATTGATGCGCATAGTTAGAGTACCGTAAAACGCCGCGAAAGTATTTTACTCAAGATAAAGTAAATATACTCAAAGGAAAGCAAGTTCTTTCCGATTTTAGGTTGACAGATCTAATTATTAATAGAAATGTAGACTTAGGTCACCACTTTCTAAAGCTTGAAAAAATAGCTGATAATTATAATCTGACAACATTGTGACTTTTCACTAGATGAAAGTCAATTTTTCCTAGGACCTAATAATGAAACCCTCAAAGGTAAGGGTAATAAATCGGCTATATATATATATATATATTTTTTTTTTAATGTACTCACGATTAAAACTATTTTCATAAAGATCCAATGTCACGCGCATATAAGAAACAATTATAATTCCTATATACAGGACTCAAAATAATATAATTTCTTACTAAGAATACTTAAATTTTTTTATTTTTTTTACATTTATAACCCTTCTAACTTTGAATTAGAATTAGTGAATTAGTATTTTTTTTTACATTTATAACACTTATAACTTTTAATGAATCACAATTATCAGAAAAAAAAAAAATGACCTTTTAATTTTAATAATTGTACGTAATCCCCACTCCTACTCATCCCCTTAAATATTGAACGGCGAGCCAAGATTAATTTTTCTTTTAACTATAATGTTCTAATTTGGTTCCGCCTATTTGAAAAAAAAAAATTTTTTTTTATAACAAAATTTTTTTTTTCTTTTAAAAGGGAGAGTGAGGGAAATAATTTAATTTGTATTTTCAACGTTATGTTATATAAAAGAATAATCAAACTAGTATTGATCATTCTTTTCCGAAAAAGGGAGGTGTAGTGTGTTTGACAAGTCGTCGTTACCATACCTTCTGTATGTAACACGAGCTTCACACTTTGTGTAAGCAAAAATGTCCACACACATCAAACCCGTCAGTGAGAATTTGCAACGATGCATATTCTCACTGATTTAATAATAAATTATGCTGTGTAAGCATTATTTTATAAGTAAAAATAAGTTGTTAGTTATTAAGAATAAATAATAAGAATTGTTCTATCAAAGCGGACAGTCGCACAAGCGGCTGTCCCGCAAGTAATAATTAAATTAAATAATAAAAGAAATTGTAAAACACAAGCAAGAGAAGAACAGTCGCACAAGCGGCTGTTCATAAATCAAATAATAAAAGATCAAGTAAATTAAATATTAATAAAAATACTTAGAGTTTTATTGACATCTTTACAGGTTACCACTTTTGTATTTAGATACACGAAGTATTTTCAAGTAATATCTGTATATTTAAAGTTAGAAGTACATTACCCAAAAATACTTACATACATATCGCACACTAAATAATAAACAGGCACAACATAAAATTCAAAAATGTTTAGAAGAGGCAGAAAACTGGCTTTAAAAACATGGTTGCAAGTTCTTACTCAAATTAAGTTTGAGAAGACAGTGACGCAAACGAAATTTTTGTGGTCGCTATAGATTTGGTTTGTGAACTGGACTATGAAAAAAAACGGTTTTTTTCAATTTTGATTTGTGCCTATTTACGATTTATGGGGCGATATGTATGTATGCATACACATATGAATACGCGTTAGTGCATTTATTTTAATTATCGTAAAGTTGAACAAACCGTAACCGCAACAACAATACTGTTAGCAGCAATACTTAACTACAAGAGCAAAAGCACATTTTATTTAAAAAGGGGAGTAGAACACCCACATAAATAAGCGATATGACGCTACATTTTGCTACAAACCATTTTTTGTATTTTCCTGTGACTTCTCGGAAAAATGTCGTAGTAAAAGACATCGTCCAGACTTGCAATTTTTGTTGCAGCAATTCTTGAGTTTATTTGTGAGAAGATTGGGGAGGGGAACACACTTTCATGTACTCTGCATTTCTGTTTTGTATTGTTATTCTCACCCTTTTTAACTTGGAGTTGGCTGTAGGTCAGTGGTAATCAAAATTGAAATGCTTTTGTATTGGAGAGAAACTGAGACAAATATACAATTGAATTTAAATACAGTGCAACAAAAAAGTAAACGAAAAGATTATTAATATTATTATTACAGTGTAGGTGTATTTGTATATATGTACAAAATATATAAAGTAGAGAGGAAAGACAAGATAAAAATACAAATAATGCAACAATTTAATTTCATAATCTGTGCCCATGTTCTGTAACTCTCGCGTCGAGAAACTTTTCGATTGAAATGTGTGAAATGAAACAAAAATGCAATATATTGAAACAAACAGCTGTTTTTCTCACTAAACTGTGTCGGTAACTTTTTTGGCGAGTACTAGCTGTCACGTAAAGAAATTACTCGCCAATTTACAGAAAAAGAGTGTCTGTAAAATTTTAGTAAAAAAAGATCCCGCTTTGAACTGTCAAATAAACTCACGAATAAAAATGGGGCGAGATACAATTTTTACACTAAAAAACGATTAAAATGCAAAGAATAATTACAATAATATTTGGTTCTTGGCACATTTTTTCATTGTTTAATTATTTTGCTTTTAATATTTTTATAAAATATACGAATGTTTTCAAAGCTCGTTTGCAAACAACAAACATTCAAGTCGCACTTTACGTTATTTGGTATAGCCGACGGTTAAATTTTCGCCGCCGTCATTAAAAATTTTTCAATTTTAGTAAATTTTGGTCGCCGTCAATGATATGTGTGGCTGGCGTTCTTAACGCCTGCAATGTCACATCGGCTTCGAGTGCAATGTTATGACATTTATAACGTAACGACGTAATCTCTTTTGATAGTTTTCAACATGAGTTACAGACACACTTTTTTCTCAATTTTTGAGACACAATGGAATATTTTGTTTCACATCTTTACGATGCGAGAACTTCTCACTCAAGTTACAGAACATGGGTACTGAGAACTAATGCAATTTCAAAGCAAAATTTTAAAAATTGCAGCAACAAAAATTGCGATTCTGGACGATGACAAAGCGAAGCTTTAAGTACGATACGAAGTAGAGCTGGAAGAGTTGATATGAATTTTTTTTATATTGTTTATGTCTAATTTTATCCTCGAATTTTATCTATGCGCTTTTTCGTGCTAATATCATTATTTAAGAAAAGATTTTTCGGCGGGCCTAGTTAAGATAACAAGTCGTTTGGACTCATCTTCTATAAAAACTTAATTCGTATGCAAAGAACTCACCTAAAGTGACTTCTTTCGTAAAGTGACTTCTTTCGTAAATGCAAACCAATTCGGTTTATTTCGTCATAAATAACAAGTGTTCGAAAAAGTTCGCTTACGAATTTTACCAAAAACATAACACATTTTTCTTATATTTGCAAAGAGTTTAATTAATTCGTTTGACTGATAAGCTTTTGCCATTTTTGCTGTAAAGCCAATATTCTTTATATCTTCTGGGGCTTCGAAGCAAACAGCTGATCCAACTCAGTTTTGCAGTCCTCTACGAAATTTAAATTTACACCATTAAGAAAGTTCTGCAGAGAACGAAACAAATGATAATCTATATGATAGGTAACTTAAAATTTCCAGCCAAGCTCCGTTTTATGTAATGGAAATTCTTAGCTTATCTTTTTAGTTCTCAAACAATTTTTAAATCTGTAAATACAGTTTTGTTAAAATCTTATTTTACTAATTTAAACGTTTAGAAAAACGAGTGTTAATATTTTTGCTATAAAATTTGGTACTCCATTGATAGAAAAGGCGTCATAACGCTGATGTATTTTGACATCAATACTATAACAAGTGTCTTCGTTTTGAACCCATGACACTTTTTATCAATATGATGTCATCCTTAACATCACTTGGCCAAATTGTCATGAGGTAAAATTATGTCATCAGTGGGATGACAGATCGGCATCACAGAAATGACGAATCGGAGTCGTTTAATAAAAAATGTCATCAGTGCGATGACTACGTTACATCGGAGAAAGGACTTATTAGGCAGTTTTTCATTAAATTGAGCCATTGGATTTGACTTAAGTCACTTTTGTTGTATTCTGCCCTTCGTTTACACAATAACTCTTACTTATAAGACACCAGCAGCATGCCCGATATGGTTTTCCTAATCATTTTACTTTAAAAATGTTTTGGATTTAACTAAATAATTTAAACAAATAGGATATGGGAATTTTGTCATCTTATTTTACTTTTTAAACATGAAAATAATGTTAATAATAGACAAAATGTGGCATCGAATTGATGTCACTGTAGTCATAGCATAGATGACTCATAAAATATGAAAAAATTATATGAGGACGTTCGTCATTAGATTTATGTCACTTTTTGCCTCATTGATACCATTTGTAATAACATTGATGTTACAATTCTGATGATGCGGCATCATCAATATGAAGATGCATTTTTCTATGAGTGTTAAACGGCACTTACTCTTACTTTTGTTAGATTTGCCACATCAAATTTTTAAAACTTTTAATAATGTTTCGTGACTGTGGTAAATTGACGTGTAACATAAACGAAAATTTATTGCGGCTTAAGTATTTATTACGTATTTGTTTCATCATAAACATTTCTAACAATTTTCTAATTGTTTTAAAAGAATCCGCAGACGCCCACATGCAAAACCGATTTTACACACATTTACTCTTATGAACTTTGTTCATCTAAAACTTTGCAAGAATTTCTACACTAGAGAGGCTGAAAATCTCTCGAGTAAAATTATTTATAAAAGAAGCCACAGTGGGATAAGTAAAGAAAAAATTCATATTAAAATGTAGTTTTTACTAAAAAGTCAGTCATCTCTAGTAGAAAAGTTAATTACAACAAATGTAAGAATTTTTAATCCGTAATTTTTTTTTGATTTTTTAAACCGTAAGACTACAAATTCGGGACCAAGAACTTGTTTTGTGAGCGTGCTGAATCCAGATCTATTCACATATTGATTCTAGCATGAAAAAAATGTATCGCCACTAATTTCTTAATAATTCCGAAACAGTTGAAAATGTAAAATATGTTGTTAAAATGACTTTTAGGAAATTTTATTCCTAATCAGACAAATCGATCTCAAGTTATGATGACGTGTATAAGCATATCCTCCTAATTTGGGCGATATGTATTTTATTTTTTGGGGCTCAAGCATAATTTAAAAGCTTAAGGGGTAAAGTATTTTTGAGATTTTTTTCCGATTTTTCGGAAGGGGTTTAAAGGTCGCTCAAGTCGAATTTTTGCCAAAAATCGGGTCTGCCGGCCTTTTTTTAAGTTTTCTTCATAACTTTTTCAAAAACCACGATTTTCTTCACTTTTAAGCAAATAATTTTAAAGAAAAATGTTTAAGCTTTATTTTGGTGTACAAAGACTATAAGTTTTTGCAATGCATTTGCTCATTTATGCACCCTACATTAAAATTTTTCGTAATTTTTCAATTCCACTTTTAAACATTGTATGAAAATTAAACAAACCAACAATGCAGTTTGAATTCGCTATTACCGTTCCTGAGTTATACCGGTTTTCAGCTTTTTACCCAGTTTATGATATTATTACTCTTAGGCCCGTTTTCACGACTTACATATAAAGATCGAAATAGTTAATGGTACCTTTAGCACTAGTGAGGAATAAAGTTACCTTCAATTTTTTTTCGTTTTCACAACATCTGTATAAAATAAACTTAACATTTTAAAAAATGTGGCAATGATTAAGTAAATACCGAATATTTTTGCCAAAATAAAAATACGAACTGGCAACTACGTACTCTCTTTTACTTGTCCCATTTTAAATTTTTGTGTGCACAAATATTTTTTAATAATGGCAAATATTAATGAAATACCGCGTACACACGAATTTAACATTTTGTAAATTTTATTTGTCAAAATACGAGTTTGTTATTAATTTACAAAATATACGTATACTTGGAGCTGTCATATATAAAAACTATGTGAATATAATATGGCAATCTCAAATCTAAACCTTACGAAAAAAGTAAAAGGTAGAACGTTCCTCTCTTTACCTTATCCTTCACTTTTAGATTAAAGGGAACTTGTGATAATTAAAAACTCATTATCTGTTCGATAACTTCCTACATTTAGCTATCGTTAAGTCGTTAAAACGGGCCTTTCTCTTTTGGGACACACTAATGTGTATTAATCCGGGCTAAAAAAAACTAGAGGTGATAAAAAAAACTGAAAACGGATTTGAATTTAGCGTTTTAAAATTTTTATTTTCCATATATTTTAATTTAAAACCATTTCTGCTGCAGACCAGTGTAATTTTTAAATTTTTTATGAAATTGTGACCCGTTCCTAGTTCCCTCCCCCCTCAATGATTATAAATGGTCTAAAAATAATAAACATTTTAAGGCGTTTTAACCCACTATGCATTCTTAACTATTACAAAACTACACAACTTAAACTGCAAAAATTATTTAAAAATAAAATAACAAACTTCTTGCGAACACATGAAAATAACGAAAATATTACTTTTTGGTAAGAAAAGGCAAAAAGAAGGAAACACCTGTATAAATGCTTAAAAACGTCTGCTGCGTGTTTGTTAAATTTCATGGAAGTGCGTGTCTCGTTCTGGGAGTAAATGTGTGTAAAACTTCATCTAAATGCGAACAAACATGCAAAAGTGTTCAAAATTGCAAGTGTAGAAGTTAGTTGAGTGTGAAATGTTAAAGTAAAAGAAAGAAAGAAAAAGGGTAAAAAAACAGAGTCGAAATCACATGTCTTAAATTGCGTTAACTCCAAAACTAAACTGACTTCATGACGATGTCATTTACAAGTAACGAACTGTAAGAGTATTAAAGCAAACTTAATAAAATATACGTTCCCAGGACGCATGAAAGGGCCACAATAGAAAAATGTTTAATTTAAAAAGTTTGCTTACCCAAAAGTGTTTCTAGGAGGGCACAGTCTGCGGTAGCATCGTATGTGTGTGTGGGTGTGTGTGCGTGTGTCTGACGAAGTGCAATTTAAGTAAATGTTGTATTCCTGATTTACAATGACAAATGTACAACTAAAGTTAAGAAATAAAAAAAAAATGTGGGAAGTAAAAGTTTAAAATTAATTGTCAACTTACCTTAATAAATAAAAAGTTGTAATTGGGAAAATATATTTATTGTTAGATGTTGGATGATTTGTGGGAAGACTTGGAAATGTTGACATGCTTACAGGATTTTAATCTGGAATAAAAACAAATTTTAATTAATCAAAAATATAAAATGAATAAAATTAATTAAAATACTTTTTCAAAACTTTAAATAGGTAAATTTTATGATATTTTGATAATGATGATAAACTTTTAAATCAAAATGGAAAAAAACTCACACATCCCTTAAAGAAAAGCGTGGGGCGCGTTGTTATGAAACAAAATGCTCAATTATTGAAAATTTGTAGCTTAAAACATGATTGGTTGTATTTCTTTCGGTGTGAAGTATTAAAATGTACTCACGGCAGTCATGTTTTTTAAATGCTTTTATATAAGTTCAGGTTGGTATGGGCGCCCCACGCTTTTCTTTAAGGGATGTGTGGGTTTTTTTCCATTTTGATTTAAAAGTTTATGTTGTTTGAAATGTTCTTATTTTTTGACTTTTAGTCGATTTTTTTTATTAAGTATTCATATTTATTTTGTGTTCACAACTGATCAATATATTAAGGTAAAGCGTAAAGCGTTTCCTTTTTTTTTTTTTATTTAGTTTTTACTTTTAAGTAACGAATAGTTTTAATTAATACATTACCCGCATATGTCCAAAAAAATGTCCCAAAGTCTGACGCAAATATTAAAGATCACCTTCAGACATTTAAGAAAAATTTTTTTTTTTTGCGATGGGAACCCGTTAAAAACAGCCGAAAGCTTTGTTTTTTATCGTAGTTTCTTTATTTGTTGCTCGATCGTAACAAACGATATATCATTGTATAGTTCTCGGCGAGTACTATATTTCCTATATATTTTCTTATTTAATACAAAATATTTTTAATATTTAGGGGTAAAAACTGCAGTAACTAAGGAATTCATTAGAAAATTTTTGTAAAATTTCTTTTAGCCAGGTTGAAATCTAGGGTGGGGGGCAGAATTTTTTTTTGTAAAATGCTTTTTTTATACGCCTTTTACTTAACGCAAATGGATGCAAGATTTGATGCTCCGAAGTGAATGTAAAGAAAAGCATTTTACAAAAAAAAAAAAAAAATTCTGGCCCCCCTAGATTTAATCCTGGCTACGCCCGTGTATTCGTGTATTGTCATCGGGAATATGTATGCCTGCAAAGTTTCATCCATTTGCATTGAGTAGAAGGCAGTCAAAAAAGCATTTTTTCCAAAAAAAAAAAAAATAAAATTTTGCCCCCCTTAGATTTTATCCTGGCTACGCCCATGTATTCGTGTGTTGCCATCGAAGGATGAATGCCTGCAAAGTTTTATCCATTTGCATTGAGTAGAAGGCAGTCAAAAAAGCATTTTTTAAAAAAAAAAAAAAAAAATTTGGTTGCCCACGCCCCCCACCCCGTAGATTTTATCCTGGCTGCGCCCATGTATTCGTGTATTGTCATCGGGAATATGTATGCCTGCAAAGTTTCATCTATTTGCATTGAGTATAAGGCGTTTAAATTAACGTTACAAGATTTGATTTTCCGAAGTGAAGCTAAAGAAAAGGTTTTAATAAAAAGGAATAATCTTACGTTTTTCCATTGATAAAAGCGTTTCGGTTAATTAAACTTAACAAACTTTATTGAAATCAATTATAATGTTCGCAAAATTTATCTAATATTCTTAGTAACGAACTCAACCGTTTAATGTCTCAAAACAAACTAACCATCCAGTTAGTTGCAGACTAGTAGATTTAAGACCTTCTAGTCAATTCCAGACCATTCTGTTCGAATTCGAAATTCTTCAATTAAATCTAAGGTCTACAATACAGTGGAGTAAATAATAATTTAAACTAATACGAAATTAATTATAATTTACAAGATAACTTATAACTAAAACTGTAAATAATTCTTAGATGAATCTAATTTCATAACAGTATATATGTATATATATATCTATGTATACATATACCTATTTCAGAAAAACACTTAAAATGCTGCAAAACAAGAGTTTGATTGTATGGATGCGAATGCAGTTTCAAAAGAGAATTAAAATTTTTGCATCAATTGTTTCATAATATGGAAGAGGATTTATTTGGAAACCAGTTATTTGTTTAAAAGCAAAATTTAAATATTTGAATAGATTAGCAAGGCGAATTCACTACAGGTAGCAGCGAAAAACCTGCTGATTTTAACGCTTCGAGCTAATTTGCCTTGGTTTTGTTAGAAATGGCTGACAATTCGAGCCATAAATACTAACTATTCAGTGCAAAAAAACCATCGTTGTTCATTTTGCCTTTGTACTGTTGTCGTGTTGCTGCCAACGCCTCGATAGACTAGCAGGACTTAAAATTTTCATTCCTTTTTGTAATTTCTGAATCGAAAAATTTTACTTTTGTCGATTGTCAGCTTTAAAAAGAGTTCGAATTTTACATAAAAATAACTTTTTATAGAGGCATCGATTTCTTATCAAATTCAATATTATTTTAAATAAATTTGAACAAATATTGAACTAATTAAATTTTGCCATGGAAAAATAACAGAAAAAGACAAATAGTCTTTTCACACTTGTCAACATCTAGCATCCACCATTAAGCTGCAAACATGTTGAAATTTTCCTAGAGCTTCGTACAGACGGTTGTCAGATCTTACAATGCTGTCATTAAAATTGACTAAAAATGTCTTGCAACTGTGTGAACATTGTACGCTACTTTCATTTGGCAGATGTGTTAAAATAATGCATCTGACAATGGCACCATTGTAAAATCTGACCATCGTCTGTACGAAGCTTAACCCTGCAGCCACACTTGCAATAAATGACTTTCAAGGTGTTCACACGAACTGCTTGTCAAAACTTGGTTGAATTGACAGCTGTGGCACAGGCTGCACTCAATTTGATAAACAATGTCATTTGAAAAATGCCCCCGACGAAGAAACAAATCAAAATAGTAGCTTGACTCAAAGTATTTTGTAAAAAGGCACAAGAATTTTTAAAAACACAATTTTTTTTTTAATAAAGCACATTTATTTTTGAAGAAATAAAGTTTTTACAAAGGAAGCCCCTAAATTATTTTGTGATCAACTGTTAAATTGAACGTAAAATTGCCAAACAATTGGAAAGGTAAAATTGAAAGCAATCTCGTGGTCAATTTAAAAAGTGTGAGTGTGTTTGAAAAAGTGAGAGTGTATTGCAAATTAAAAGTAATTGAAAGGCAAAACTTGATCGTGTGGCCTCCAAGTAAAGGAAATACATAGAGCTTTCAATCAATAACAAGATGTTCCTATCTACATTCTACATCTTTCGATTACTATTGTGGCATCATTGACAAAATGGCATTTGTTTTGAAAGCAACGTTACCATTTGTCGAGTTTTTCCTTTCTTGCAAGTCTTTTTTTGTTCAAGGGATTTTTTATTATTAAACAAAATGAATTACTTATTCCGTTTGGAATTAAAGGAATTAAAAAAGATATTTAAAAAAAAAGGTTTTTTGTGGTGGTGTAGGGTATCATATGGTCAGACTTGACAGGCTGTACTTTTTTACTTGTTTTTTTTTTTTGAAGTATTAGGAATACTTTTCTAAAATATTCTATATAATTTTTGCGAAATATTCTTTTATAAATATTTCTAATCAAAAGGAAACATTTACAATCAATATTTCGGCTTATTTCCAAAGAAATTTTATTTTAAGCAAAAGTGATTCCATTCCGATAATAGATTAATTTTGTAAACTGCAAAGCAAATTTAATGAACAACTAACAGACCGTCCTAAATGATAGAGTGAGGCGTTTTCCTTCTGTCAAAAATTGTCATGCTGATACAAAATTGTGATTGTTGACGTTGATATTTCAGCGTTAACGTAAACGTGTCGCTTAACGCGCTAAAACTTTAACTTGAAAACTTTTAAAACAATTTCGACACGTTCTGCATAAAAATTTTTAAAATCGAAATTAATTTCGGGATAACTTTTAACTTTGCTACAATCATTCTCATACTCATAAATTATCTAGGGTATTATAAAAGAAAGAAATTAAAATCAAAAACAAACATTAGTATTAATAATTCCTCACTATTTTTAATCTGAAAATTTTCTTTAACGAATTTAATTTAAATTTGGGCACAAAATTTATTTTTTTTTATATTTTTATGAAAAACTTTTGCATTCCAGCTTAAAGAAACTTTTCTTTTAAGAATAAACACAATTAAACTTTCTCTTTGGCTCTTAAAGTATTTAATTCAACCATAAAATATTGATTTTATTTTGAAACTTTTTTTTATATTTTTTAACAACATAAAAGTAAGTAAGAAAGAATATTTCTATTTGCTGTTGAATAAAATTCCATTACATATTTCAGTTGATTTTTTTTCCTTTTTTCAGGAACTGATTAAAGATTTCACCCTCGCTGTTGCAAGCGCAAATACTTGAGCTCGCAAAATTGCTGATACCTAGAAATATGCACACTTATTCAAGCTGCTGATGCTTTTTGATTGTGAAAGTGATGTTTTCTTTTTTTGTGTACAAACTGTTGTCGATGGTGCTTCTTGTCACTACAGGAGCTGTTATTGTTTGTGTTTCTAAGTATTCGGTGTTATGGCATTGTTACAAAAAAGAAAAAGGGAAGGTAAATATCGGCATAACCCTTACCATTTTTGTTTTCAGGAATATACTCGTACACATATCTTGTATGTTGCTGTAGAGCAGTGTTGCCAGATGTAGGGAGCTGTCTCTACATGAAGGTCTTTTTTTCTTAAATAGTTGCATTTGGATTATCGGTCCGATACTTGTTAAATTTTTAATGTGCTGTTTTCAAAGTGATTGCTTTTCATATAAATTTTACTACACGTTCAATCACTTGTGTTGTGAAAACAGCACATAATATTGTAGGCACTTTTTTCAATTCTCCCTTTTTATACCAGAAAATTCTATGAAATAGATGTAATATGTGTTTCTTCTTTGAACATGAAACCTTTCAAGTGCCTAAAACTGCTTTGCAAAAGCACAAATTACAGTTACAAATTATATTCTAACGTGATTGAACGAGCCCTTGACTGCCGCTCATGTCTAAACGAGATGGCTGAGTAGTTTGATAACAGGATCATATGAGTCCAAGGCACTGGCAGCGTTGCCAGAATGAAGATTTTATCTTATTTTTAAAGATTTTTAGACGAAAAGAAGATTTGAACATCTTTTTTCTCAAATTAAGATTTTTTATTTTTAGAAATAAAAATTCTTAGCTTTAAATTTGTACAACAAACATACTTTTTTGTCGTTTTTTAAAAAGTCAATTTTTAAAACAATGAGGTTTTGTATCAGCTTGTTGTCTATTGGTTTTGCACACTTTTGTACCCATTGTCTAGCATACACAAAAATGCATCATTATTTCTGGGCATACAAAATTTTAAAAATGCATCTTAGATAAGCGGTTGTTCATTTTGGGAATATTGATGAAAAAAAAATTATTTGTAAAAAGAAAAACCGTATTTTTATAATGTTTAATATATTAAAGCACAAAAAAGTTCATGAATTTAGTACCAAAAGGTAAACTAATGGAACTTAACCTTAGGATTACCGTCTTGGTGTGGCCAGTCCAAATTTGTGTTTTGCTTTCAATATTTTTCGAATATAACAAGAAATCAAGGGCGTGAATTCTATAAATGATGTGTGCTGAATCGAATAAAACTAATTTGGATTTGATTGGAGCCAATTAATGGTGTGAAAATCTATTTTTATGTAAAAGTCTATGAAATTACCCTCTTGGCCAGATCAAATTTTTTTCTTGCAATATTTTTCAAATAGAACAAAATATCAAAAAAAAAAAAAAAACAGGAATGTCTATTCTAAAAATGGTATGTTCTAAATTGAATGAATCTAGTTTGAATCAAATCAAAAACATACGACCCGTTATGTTTAAAGTTCAATTTAACCAAGCGAAAAACTAGTTTTACTTAGATGCGAAAAAGCAATGTGAAAAATAAGGGACTACATATTCGATGACTTACATGTAAAATAAAATAATAAAATTATACAAATAAATTCGTTTAATCTAAAATAATAGGCATACATTTAATAAAAATTATATATTTTTACTTTTTATTCAATTAGGTTTTTCAGCTGTTCTAATTGGGGTCTGGCCTGACCAAGAGGAGAACTTAGTGGTAAAAAGTTACCTAGGGTTAAGAAGCTTTTTGTTTGAAAATTCCACATTCCATGTTTATGATAATTTTTAAACACAGAATATATGCATTAGTGGTTTACAATGTCTTTTAAAAGGTGTACCAAAATTATTGTAATAACAATTTCATTAGGAATACATTTAGGAAAATTCATATATTTTCAATGAGCTTTTTTTAAATGCAATTTCTTCCAAATGTATTCGATATAACAATGGTATCATAAAATATGATACTAAATTGAGAACCCTTAAGATTTCATATGATATATGAGCTTCATAGCTCCCAAACGAAAATCTTCTTGCCCAAAATTTATATATCTCTAATTTTTGAGTTTAATTACTTCCAAAGAAACTTCTTTATTTAGATGGACTTTTTTACGTTCTTTTTTATTAGAAAACAAATGGATTTAAAATACATATATTTTTAGAAAGAATTTTATGGAAAATGGACCTAAAAACACAATTTAAACCTACAATCTAATTTTGTATAAATACCCCAATTTTGGTTTTAAATTTAAATAGTTTCCATAATAAGAAATATTTCCTTTTAATAAATAATAATATTTACTTCTTTGCCATTGTTATTAAAAATTTCAAGATTTTTCTCTTCAAAATAAGATTTATTTTTCGCCAAAGGAAAATTTTCTTTCCAAATTTTCTGGCAACGCTGGGCACGGGGATATGAAAAGCCTTAGGACAGATGAGCATGCTAGACATGACAGTCCCTTACGGGTTCCACTGGATTTAGAAGGTGTTAGCGCACTCTGCTTTCATGAAAACTTAAGCTTTGACGATCGACTATCATTATAGCTAACGATTGTGGCCCCGCATGGATGACGGGCTTCTTAACAATCGATGATCATAAGTAACGTAAGGCGCTTAGCCATTTTCGGTGAAAAGTTTGTTCACAACCCTTAATTGTGAAAATTTCAAATGATCCTTATTATTGAATCGCAAATAAATATTATAACTAAGAAAGTCTTTAAGGCCCGTTTTCACGACTTACCTATAAAGTTCGAAATAGTAAACGGTACCTTTAGCACTAGTGAGGAATAAAGTTACCTTCAACTATTTTTCGTTTTCACAACTTCTGTATAAAATAAACTTAACATTTTCGAAAATGTGGCAATACTAAAGAAAATACCGATTATTTTTGCCCACAAAATAAAAATACAAACTGGCAGCTACGTACTTTTTTTACATTTACAAAATATGTATACGAATAATTGGAGTTGCCATATATAAAAAATATGTGAATATAATATGGCAATCTCATATCTAAACCTTACGATAAAAGTTAAAGGTAGAACGTTCCTCTCTTTAGCTTATCCTTCACTTTTAGATTAAAGGGAACTTGCGATAATTAAAAGCTCATTATCTGAACGATAACTTCCTACATTTAGCTATCTTTAAGTCGTGAAAACGGGCCTAAGTGTGTTACCATAAAAAACGTATTATTTTTGGTATCTGTTGCCATGGAACCCTGTTCTCAGTACTGGCGCGTAGGCTACTGGCCTTTGAGCAGTTTTATGATATATCTGGCGTTGAACTGGAGCGCATTTTAAACATGAATAGATGTTCGGATTGGTTCTACGGCGGGGGTTCTGTTTAGTGAAACTCCATGGTATCACAATGGATCATTGGGGTTAAGTGTGTCAGTTGAGTACTGACTGCCATATTTACCTTACCTAACTTAGCTTACCGAGCATAATTAACGTAGACTTTCAACCTGCGGCAGCGATACATACCTTAGTATCCGACGGGTATCGAAACGATAACTCCCGAACTATTAGACTAACCCACTACCAACTAAACTACCGGGGCACCATTGATAAATATAATTTTTAATTTTTTAAAAATTCTTTAAAAAAATCTGAATATGAAAATCATAATTTTAATTTAAGAAAAGTCGCTGAAATTTAGAAAAATTCTGGCAACACTGCTTAACAGTAATTTATGAAACTGTCACAGTATGAGGTTTCAGTAAAATATGCGAAATGTGTTGCAAAATCAAACAAAAGTTGGGTTTTAAATGTGGACCTTTTGCCAAGTTAAATTGAGTTTAAATGATTTTCGAAAGTGAAAAATAGCCAGAAATGAAATCAATCTTAACATCTATAATGTTAAAAAAAAAGAAAAAAAAATCAAAGTGCAAATCGAAGTACATATGTTTATATTACCAGAACATATTGTTTAAAAAGCAACATTATTTGCACACCCGAGATTTAGGGATTTCCAGTAGTGATACTTTTATAAAAAATTAAAACAATCTTAAAGGGCTCGTTACTCATACGTAAACATGTTGCGGGTTCGTAAAAGTTGCGATCGTTTTCAACCCTGCAAATAATAGGACACGAGTGTAAAGTGTAGCCCATAAGGGACTAGGACTAGTCCAAAAATAACCCAAACGTATGGAAAAAAAACTATTTAACATTACGATGTCCTAGGGCAGGACCATATAACCCAGCTTTGGACTACAAAAGAGTAGTTTTAAAACTACTCCATTTTATACTTAAGAGGATTAGTTTTAACTTCGTTTAAAAACGAAAACATGTCGTTAAAAAACGAAGACATGTCGTCTCACTACAAACACTTTTTAACAATAACTTTTCATAACTAAACACAATTTTCCTCATCCTCGGCCAGTTTGAAATGATGACCAAAAATCGACGCAAACAATGGTCGCTTGGCTTCAATTCTTGCACGAACTGTATTTTGTAGGAACGTAAGCCCTTCGTAAAATTTTCACGTAGTCAAACAAGTTCATATTATTTTAGGATATTATGACAATATGATTTCATAGCACACCTTGTGGATCCCCAAATATGTAAAAACTGTATGACTAACTAAGGTAGTCGTGTTTGCACGTTTTCATTGTCACTTTTACCAAGTCCCGTCACTGTGCCTTGACTTTACCGTTACAAATGTGAAATATCGTTGTGGTGTTTATTATCAGCCATGCCATTTGTTTACCTATGACAACGTTAAGACCCGTGAAATGAACAAATATTACCACCGTCTTACAACCATACCTAACGCATTTGTGCAATTGCTGCGATTTACTAAGTGAATTCACTAGAAAGTTGAATATATGTCAAACTAACAACAGTTTTTTTTCTTTCTTTTTGTTGGTTCGACGTAATTGTACCAAGGTGTATCTGTGTCATAGTTGGGGGTAGTGCACTAAATATTTATTTAAATCAACATTGCCCTCACACTAAATTAAACTGCAAAAAATTAATTTGCACTATTTTTTATATCAGCTATAGTAATGGTTGGTACTTTTTTTTTAGCTAGCACTAAAACAATTGAGTGGTATTGCAAATTTTTGACTATCACTAGTTGAATTGCACTCAATTCAAATAGTGCAAAATTTTAAATTGCAATCAAAAAAGCTCCATATAAACAGCAACTCACCAAAATTTAAAAAATTTTATTTTGTATGTGCATGGTTTTTGATTATTGTAATGATATGCATAAGCAAAGGAAATTAAACAAAATCGGAAAAAAGCCAACCAATTGTAGGAGAATGTAAGAAAAGATAAATTCACTGTTTATTGTTGGTGTTTTCTTCAAGTTTTGATATTGTTACAAGTAAGACTTTGAGTGTTTAAAATTCTTATTCGCTTTAAAGTTTCATTTGTATAATATTTTAGCTTTTCTAAAATCTTTGGAAAAGGTTTCCTGACAATCTGGCTTAAGCAACCAGTGAAATGCGCATAGCAGTTAGCTTTCCTTCAACAATAAATTTCAGTGTATTTATCAAATATGGAAAATTGGGAATTTAGCACGTCATACAGAAATCTTAATAATAAATTTAGTTTTCCCAAAAATAACTTTGATAAACAAAATGAAATTTTGTCAATAACGAAATAATTATTGGGTTTAATCATGAAAAAAACAAATTTTTGGATTTTAAATTAAGTGCAACATATAGTTGCACTCAAATGAGTGAAGAAAAAAATATTTCAATAAACTGATGTTTGCTGTTTTTTAATCAAACTATTTATTTTAGAGTGCAACATTTTTTTAGCATTACTATCACTCATGTTTAGTAAGATTCTCAACTCATCACTCAACATCAACAAATTGATTGCAATAATTTTTCACTATCACTAATGGCGATTTCTTTTCTGTTAAAAAATGTTACAGTATGCACATGTAACACTTTCTAATGTAACCTTTAATCACTCGAAGTGTTACATGTTGTGCAACTTCAATAGAACAAAATTATCTATTTTTTGAGAACTATGAAACTTTTATCATTAACAGGGAAACCGTAAATATGCAATTGCTTGTTTTTCCTTGTACGACCAATGAAGGCACAAGCACTATAGTTATCCGTTTTAGAGCTTTTGATGAATTTTGGCATCGAATTAGTAGTGCATATTTTTGCATATTTTACCGTTTGTAGAATTTTTTTTTGGCAAAATTTAGTTAAAAACGCCATTTTGCAGCATTTTTTAAGTTTATAGCGCACATTTTGCCTTTTCGAGGCATATTTTATAACATGTTACATTTTTTTAGATGCCTACAAAATCTTTCGAACCAAATAAAATTTTTTTTTTATGCAAAATTCTGGCTTTTCTGTTTTAAATATCTATCTGTATACCCAACATGTTGCTTCATTTTTACATTTAATTTTTACTCGAAAATTGTAAGACAAAGCTGGTTGTCAGTAAAGATAAATATTATTTTAATCTTTAAAATTTTATATATAAACAAAAAATGAATCTGGGTCAATCATTTAGTATACCGATCGACTCAGAATCCCTTTTTAAAGTGATCTTCCTTCCGATGTCCAACAGTCCGTCTGGATAATTGCCTGTCCATGTTTACGTTGTGCGCAAAGTACAAGTTGCAATTTTGTAGATAAATTGATCAAATTTGGTAAATACATTTTAATTGTACTAAGTACGAAGTCCTTGCGAATGTTGAGAATCCCCATAAAAACTTCTTTCCAAATAAGAGTCTTTGTGTCCATAAACCATCTAAATTTGTTGGTATTTAGGTTAAATTCGCCCCAAAAATATTTTACTGCGAATTAAATTCTTTTTCGAATCAGTTCATAGATGCCCAAAGCTCCCATCTATAAATAGTTTTAACTTCCTTTTTAATAACAATTTTTGATTTTTAGTTGAACTGTTAATTTTTTAATATTCTTTAATTAGGCACGAGTTCATCAAATTTAATTTTCATTAAATTATTTTCACTGAGGAAAGAATTTTCAACTTGGAATTTGTATTAAAATTTATTGATAATTTTTCCTTGGCTGAGCTGGGATTTGAGCCCGGGTTGATTTTTACATGTTTCAAGAATCACCATATTCTATCTTCAGAAAATCTTTGAGTTCTAACCACTGCGGTGCCCGCCAGCTAACAGTCAAACATCAATCTTTTAACCAGTAGTACTGGTGGTTCGAAATCTGCTGTAATTATCATTTTCAATTTTATATTACATGTTGCTTCCTTTCTTCCGTTTTTTTCGTATTCTTTGTCTTGAAAACCTGAATTCATTTGTTTATAATGTTTTTTTGTTAACATTAATAAACAATTTTGCGACCGTCCCAAAAATCCGTTTAAGACAAAAAATCTTATATGGATGTTAATACATATCTAGATAATATTCGGCACAAATAATTCTTTTATGAATTTTAACCTATAAACATAACTTTGTTTTTGTGAGCTTATGACTACCTACCCATCGTTTCCAAATAGGGAAAGATATCGAAAATTCGTCTGTAAGTACTATGGTGTTTGGGATTTGCCGATAATAATTTTAGGATTGTTTTTATTTATTGCAAATGTTTTTAAATTGTTAAATATTATGTTTTCAAATTAGCAATTTCTAAATTTTTTGGGGCATATTTTCACTGCATATTTAATGCGCATAAAACTCGTTTTTAGAGCATATTTATGGTTTCCCTGATCATTGCTTCATGAGCGATTTTCATGCTATTTGAGCGCTTTCTGCACGCTACTACGGTTTGGAAACAAATACTGATATCACTAAGAGCTAAGAAATATTAAATCGATAATAATATACATACCGCCGTATTCATAAAAAATAAAATTAGTTTAAAATGTGTTTTAAGGCAAAATTTTCATACAAATTTTTCTTAGAATACAAATCAAATCTATTTAAATTTTTTATGAATATGGCAGTTAGACTTTTTATACCCTCCACCACAATTAGTTGTGAAGAGGGTATACTAAGTTTGTCATTCCGTGTGAAACTTTTTTATTATTCATCTCAGACCCCATAAAGTATATATATTCTGGCTGCTTGAGTAATTCTTAGTCGATTTAGCCATGTCCGTCTGTCTGTCCGTCTGTTGAAAACACGCTCACTTTCGAAAAACTCAAAAGAAATAAACAAACTAGGTGTCAAATTGCTTGTAGTTATCCTAAGCAATTTGGGATTGAATTTCAGCAAAATCGGTTCAGTAGGACCAGAGCTATGAATCAAAATGTGGAACCACCACCTTCAAAAACTTGATAATTTTTTTACAAAAACTAACATAAATGATGCAAAAATGCACGGAATGACATAAGATTTTGCACAAGTCCGTTTTATTCGACTAGAAATTACACTGTAAAATTTCGCGAAGGTCGGTCCATAATTTACCCTAAGCCCCATATAAACACTACTCCCGGAAAACAGTTTAGTCTCCTAAAACCATAATTAATAACATATCGTCACAGTTTAAGATAATAATAATAAAAAGACATCATACAGATATTACTCCTTAAACATTCGAACTGTCGGTGGAGGGTATCAAAGATTCGGCACAGCCGAAAATAGCACTCTAATTTGTTACATTTTAACATGTGAATTTTTTATATCTCGTTTTAAAACTATTTTTTTACAGAACTATGAGCGGCATTGCAAAATAAAACATTGGTTGCACAAACCAAGTAGTAAGTACCAAAGTTGTAAAACAGGGCAGTTTTAAAAACATAAGTACAGGTAAGGTTAAAATATGCAACATGTTTTTCATCAACATATTCACAAAAGAACTTGAAAATTTTTCCCAAGGTTGTATTTATTGTACAAACGAACACAAAAATGTAGAACATGTAATATAAGTGCAACATATTTCTCAGAAAAAAAATCACCATAAGTGCAAATTGAAACTGCAAAATGTACTACCTCCATCTATGATCTGTGTTAACGAAAACGGGAGTGTTACATAAAAATTGTGTGTGTTTGTTTGTTACACATGCAGCAAAAAATAAAAATAAATAAAAAAAAAATAGGTGAAAATTTAAAATTTGGCTACAACGATTCTTAAATGCCCCAACACCTTCAGTCAGAAGAGACTATAGAAAAATAAAAAATATAAATATTTTTATTCATGTGGTTTCTTTTTAATATTTTTCCATTAAAAGGACAAAAACCGAAAAATGTCAAGGCAAATAGAATCAATTTTATGTTTTTGTTTAAGACAAATTACTTTAAATCAGTTGGGGCAAAGCTCACACTGTGATATTTGTACGTGCATGAAAAGTGGGAAATAATAACATGTTTGAAGGCAACCTAATATGTTTGTGGCTTCTTAATAGAGCACTAATTGAACCATATTACGATTGTCGGTGACAATAGTTTTGTTAAATAAATAAAATGTTTGACAATTTTCGTTAAAAATTGTTTTTAATCAAAATTTTGTTATTTTAATCAGGCTAAAGGCCCAACTATAATGTGCTTAAGTTGGCTTAATCAATTGTGCGAATACATGTGATTCAAATGTGTCAAACCATATTGAACTAAAGCAAACTTTTTGGTTAATTTTATGAAACTGGCATTTGCTTAACCCTGCATGGTTACTTTTCGTCGAATCGACGAAGCTCATTTATATTTTATCATATAACTCTTTTATATGCATTCAAATTACGCTCTATTTTCAACAACGTAAGCTGATGCCGTAAGCTTGTAGTGAATGGAGGTACGCTGGATTTTTTAAAGATGAAATTCAGAGGTGTGTACTCGTCGCAACGACGAAGAGTAACCTTAGTGTAAGTTTTTGTGTCTATTTTTTGAACTTTTAAATATTGCCTTTGTCAAAAACTACGCCATATATACTCCCAATATGTACCATAAAGATCGAAACCCCAAAAACCGGCGACAGTACCTAAAAAATCTTCATTAAACTCTCGTGGTTCCCTATTTAAGAGGCAGATTCGAGACACCTCCCTTGCAGGCCTTAATTAAGAAAAAAATTCAAAATAAAATACCTAATCGAAAAGAGTCCGTCGAAAATGTTGTCAAAGGACCAAAAGAGTGTAGAATTTGTCATCTCTGTCTCTATAGCAAACTCAGAATGACGAGAAGTATATATGCCCGAAAAGCATCTGTTGTGAACATAAAATTGAACTTTGTGTCTCATGCGTAAAAAATGGCGAATAACTAAATATTAATTTTCTTTTGTATTATTTGACTGATTGTTTTTATACCCACACCACAATAGTGGAGAGGGTATTATGCATTTGTGCTGATGTGTGCAACGCCTTAAAATATTGGTCCTAGACCCACCTTAAAGTATACCGATCGACTCAGAATCACTTTCTGAAATTTCTTCCTCTCAGAAACTATTAAACCGATTTTAATAAAATTTAAAACATAGATAGAACCATATCTATATGGACACAAAAGGTATGCATTTTTTAGAAAATAGGACCACGAGGGGAAATAGGGGCAATTTCTGCCTCTCAAACCGATATTAATGAAATTTAAAACACACCACAATAGTGGAGAGGGTATTATGCATTTGTGCTGATGTGTGCAACGCCTTAAAATATTGGTCCTAGACCCACCTTAAAGTATACCGATCGACTCAGAATCATTTTCTGAAATTTCTTCCTCTCAGAAACTATCAAACCGATTTTAATAAAATTTAAAACATAGATAGAACCATATCCATATGGACACAAAAGGTATGCATTTTTTAGAAAATAGGACCACGAGGGGAAATAGGGGCAATTTCTGCCTCTCAAACCGATATTAATGAAATTTAAAACATAGATATCTCCATATCTATATGGACACATACGCTATACAGTTTTTCAAAAATAGGACCACAAGGGGTGGAAGGGGACGATTTCTGCCTCTCACAAACTTTCAAACCGATTTAAATGAAGTTTATAAACATAGATAAATCCATATTTTTATGGACACATAAGCATAGTGTGTGTTTTAAGTACTGTGGTGCTGGGTATGTCATATGGCCGGGCTTGACCGACTATACTTTCTTACTTTTTAAAGGCTGAAAAAGAAAAAAGTAATTTATGTTTTACCTTTTTAGTTTTTGTGGTCTTAAAAAGTTAATTAATTTAAAAAACAAAAAAAAAAGAAGTTAAAATTCGTATCGAATTTTAGAGAGAAAAAGAATTTTAATTTCCTATATTTTTTTTTTTATTTTTTAATAAGACGCCTAACTAAATCAGATTTTTGTTTATCTTTTACTTTAAAAATTGTCCCGCTAGAATTTATTTTTTTAAAAAGTTCGTCGATTCGACGAAGAACGGCGTTAAAAAGGGATGGATGAATATTATCCAAAAGAGTTATTATAAGAGAAGCTAGCTTTCCCTCAACAATAAATTTCAGTGTATTTATGAAATATGAAAAAAAAATTGGGAATTTAGCACGTCATACGGAAATCTTATTGATAATAAATTTTGTATTCCCGAAAACAACTTCGATAGTTATTGTTGTCATTTATCCTTTTATAGCATTGCTTATTAGCTGTTCAGAGGGACGATTATGTGCACCATAAGCTTAACGAGGTGCCCTATAAGTTTGGCGAACCAAGTGCGCATATTGCAAATAAATTTCTACCTTCTGGTGTTGGTCTTGGCATAATGATTTGATTGCAACTAAGACAAGTTTCATTTCCCAACTTATTGCGAACATAACCAAGTAAGACATCACTATAGAATGTCCCGTATGTTTCTTAAATGGTAGAATTACTGCATATTTCACATTATCGAAAGAATTCATTTTTTCCTACAACTACATTTTAAGAAAAAACATTTTTTATTTAAAATTTTGCTTTTGTTTTAAATGTAGCTGTAAAATAATATTTATTTTTTTGTTTTGCTAAATGTACCAAAGTTCTTTTAAATATCAAATAGTACAACAAAAAATAGCAATTGTATAAAATTTACCAACCCTGGTTTACCTGTATAAACATAGCAAAACTTGGTTGTCTTAACACGCTAAGAGGCAATCTAGAGCAATCAAGAGGCAACTATATTTATACCCACTGTTTTTAATTTTTCGCCACTGTGTACCCAAAGCTACCTCCATATTCAGCAAACCACTGGCTCCGTGTGCCAAATGAATGTTTTGCAACAATTTTGTGAAATTGTATTTTATTGAAAAACTTTTTTGTATAAAGAAATGCGTAGTACGTGTCTAACTAAAAGCCATATGGGTTTCACAAACGCATTTAACGATGTGGACTACCAGCAAAAAGTAAAAAAAAAAATATTATACATTTAAACAAATATGTATGAATAAACCAAAAATATAAAGCCAAAAATATAAAGCCTTTATAAAAACACACACGCACGCTTGCACACATTACACACCTACACACTCATACTCAGCCGCATATACCAGTCAATGTATGCATGTCCTTTTCAATATAAAATAAAGTTTATTAGAGCCATCTGAAAAATAAATAATAAATACATCTTAGAATGCCATATTTGACATGTGTTTATGGTGTATGTGTGTGTGTGTGTGTGTGTGTATGTTTGCACATGTGTCAGTATATTCTGCAAGAATATTAAATAATAAATATAATTAAAATGAATAATAAACACATGGTTAAGCATACGCAGACAAATTAGTGTTGCCAACTCTTCATAATCCAAAATGGCTAAATCTTTAGGATAAAAATTAAATAAATTAATGGATATGCATCCATATTATGTAAGTCGTTGTAAATGTCGTTGTCAGTTTTTAGTTGTTCTCACATCAAGTTGACGACTAAACCACTCCGACGTTTAAGTATTAAGTGCCGATGTCGACTAGTCATCGATAATCCGACAGCTCTGATAAAACTGTTAAAATTATGTTTTCCTTTTTCAATAATAATGCTCTATGCATTTTTTTTTCACATTCCGCACAAATACTAGAAACAAACTAATCTTAAGAAACAAAAAAAAAAAAAAAAAAAAAAAAATTCCAGAAAGAAAATTAACGAATTAGTTTTTATTACGAATTATATAAGAGGTTGACGTGTTGGTATGATATAGAAGGTTCTCCACAGTCTTTTAATTATAAAATATTAGAATTAAAGAGGGGACCAAAATTTTTAAGATTTTTGTGTATCAAAGTGTGTTTTATCAGCAGATCAGCCGTTTATTTCGAATTGTTGAGCTTTCGAGTTAACGGGTTACGAATTACTTCGGTTTGACTATATTTTCAACAAAATAAATTAATTATATTTTTTGTTTTCCAAAATTAAAAAAAATTGGCATTAAAAAAAAATTGGCATTAAAAAAAAATTGGCATTTTATTACATAAAAGGTTTAGAAAAGTTATATCAGCACTATATCGAAATGTCAATATTATATTATTTATTTTCGGTATTTCGCTACCCTTCGGATATCATTCTCAAGAAAAATCTTACTTGTTTTTCTTGAGATGTTAAATATGCTATGCCGAATTTTATTTACCCTTCACCGTGGTGCGATAATAACAGAAATTTATATAAATACCGTTCCTTAGATATAAATAAACCAACATTGTTCCAATCCCATTTGTCCAATCACGCCCACATTTTGTCGGATTTTGTGAATTGATAACCAAGATGCTTGTACCTTATTTCGAATCTTTGTCTCCTGCCGTTATCCAAATGTACATAAATTTAAAATAAAAATACAACAAAAACAAGGGATTTTTGGGTAAAATTAGAAGCAGTCATGGTTTTTTCTTAAATATCTCAGCCATTTGTGGACCGATCAGGCTGAATTTTAATAGCAAACAATTCCGGACTATGTATGACATAAATATCACACTACCAAGTCCCCATGATATCTGGGGTTTTCGGAAAAACCATATCAACGGACGCTTCTCATAAGGACCCAGCATATATATATATGCCAAACTTGTATTCACCCTTTTAGCTTCGGTGAAGGGAACAATGAGTAGCATTAACTGGAATAGTACCTCACAATTACATCACATTCAGTGCAACTGAATAAAAAGATCCATAGAGATTTAGAGATTCTTCTGGTAAAAGATAAATTTCGCAAAGTTCATGCAATATATTTGTATAATTTATTAAACTGGAAAGCCAGTTGCAAGGCACCTTTCTCAACTTCAAACAAGAAAAAGGATTCGAAGAGCCAATCATCCACTCCGCAACGTCGACGACCGTCTAAAAATGAATGTTCCACTGGAGTGGGACAAAGTCTTAATTTTTAGTTATAAGATTTTAACGACTTACTGTTGGGTCTACATAATAAAAAAGCAAAATTAACAAGAATATCGCAATCATAATTTTGGCCAAACAAGACCAATTGTCGAAATTGGCAACACTGAAACTAACGAATGCTATCTTATTTAATTTACTCTTTAATAAATAAGAAAAATCAAGGTAGATATTCATATATAAAACTAATTTTTACTTAAATTTAAAATCACTTCAATATTGATTAAAATAACCGCATTTTAATTAAATATGAAGTTTTCTTAATAATTAATAAGAAAAAAAAAAATAATAATAAACCAAACAAGTCATTAGTAAATATTATGGAGCAAGCTACTTAATTACATTTTGATATGATGACTACTATCATGAATCTTATCATAATATTTTGTTCTTAGAATAATTTTACCACAACCATGTTTTTTCTTTACGTGTATGATTAAACATTGTTTACAACTTTTCAAATTTTACTAAAGATATTTTGTCAAAATGCCACAGACCTATTTAACCAATTCCCAGCCATTGTACTCGCTTGGGTACAGAAAAAAAGGCAATATTTAAGTACGCATACATTTTTTAACAAAATAAATTAGAAAACGTTTGTTGTGCTTCTGCATTCAATACATTATGCTTTAAATATACACATAAGAAAATTTAAAAAAACATATACCGTTATAGTGTATTTTCTTTTGTTTTTGTAACACTTTATCATTTTGTGATTTTTAGCTAGGCCAGTAACAATTGATCTGCATAGAGTAAATACTAATTTGTTGAAACAAAAGTTTCTCATAGATTTTTGAAGAAGAGTGATTGTGTGTACATTTAATAAAAATTTACAAGAAACATTTTTTTATTCGACAACGTTATTTGAGTAGCAAAATCGCTGCACCCAACCGAGTACAATGGCTTGATATGTATAATTTTTTTTTTTAATTTTTCTTCGACCAAAATGGAATTTCAAGCCATCAAACCGTCAAGTTTTTATATTAAAGCTTTTACAAATTTAAACAACTAGATAAAGATGATCACAAAAGTTTCGATATAGCTATTATTCAACCAAATCCGGACTATAACACAGATGAAGAGGAGGGGAATGCTGAGGATATTCTTTTTGATCGCATGCCAAATGATGCACCAGGTGAAGTCGAAGTTTTTTTTCGGCAGTGATATCAAAGATTATATCCCACTTGAGCAGTTGCGACAGACAATAGTTTTCAAAATCAAGCAAAATAGCTCCTAAGTAGACAAAGAGACCTTGTGATATTCAAATGCATCAAACCAATTTTTTTTGGTAGACACTCCTCAAAATAATTCATAAGAGTTAAACAAGTGAGATTTGGTCTTAAAAATAGGATGCTAACGAGCAGTTTCGGTTATTTATACCAATTCGATACCAACTGTGGGGCCAAAGGTATAAAAGTAGAAAGATCAAAACTCCCTCTTGGATCCCGAGTCGTGCTTGATTTTATGAACAACGTTCCTAAAACTTCAGATTATGTTGCAAACAGATCTCAAATGGACTAGCTTGGGTTTCAACGCAATATTGCTCGATTTTATTTGCGAAACTATACCCAGAAGGTGAATGTTTCCAAACGGTCGCTGACTGCTGGTGTTGCAACTAGTGGTGGAAACTTCTTTCCTAAAAGGATAACAAATCAGTTACGATGTCGTGAGTGTCGTAACAGCATAAGATGGGTATTTGAGCAATGCGATGTTGCTCTATGTGTTGAAAAAATATGCTTTAAAATTTTTATAATTAAAAAAATAGCATACTCATGACGCCATTGTACTCGTCCGAGTACAGCCCTTAAAACACACTTCCAGGAAATTTTTTTTAATTTTTTGTTTTTTCTATATTTATTAACTGCATTTAAGTATAAACAAATAAATGAATTTTAATCTTTTTTGTTTTTAATGGTCTTGGCGTTTAATGGGTTAATATGAACCAGCAATAACTAATAAAATTTTTTTCTAATACTTAACATATGACATATGTAAGTCCTGCCAGTGCCGGGCATAAATTATCACCATCACGGTTTCTGTTCAAATATGTAGGTAATTAGCGCTCTTCAAATCGGATAGTTCCTGTAGTATCTCTTCTCCTTACAACTAATTGCACATTGAGAACTTTTTAAATATATGTATCCCGACGCAAAGTACGCATTTTTGCCGATTGACGTTTTTCCTTTATTGTTTTAACCACATTTCTATCTGATATACATGCCTTTTGAGACTTCAGCGTTAATTGGCTAAGGAAAACATAAACAATCGCTTTAATAATACATTTACGTCCGACTAAGTAGCTTTCTAACAACTTGTGTGGGTTTGTTTTAATTTATGTAATAAGCCTTCATGCCAGACTTTATCAAAAGCTTGCGAAACATCGCTTAGCGTTAGTATTATGGGAACTAAGGAAACCTACCTTTCATGATGGTAATTATTAAGGTGTGTCAACATTTTGTGCTTATATATGTCCAGATTTGAACTAAGGTCCCATATAAACCCCCTTCCCAAAATCGCTAAGAGGCAAACAAATCTTACAGCGTTGAAGATATCTAAATAATATTCGGCACAAGGAACTTTTATATAAAACTTAGCCTCGAAAGATAATCTTGTTCTGCCGGGACCATTATTGCTCGTAGGTCGCAAAAATTATACACTTTCGGAATTTTTTTTAATTGTCTTAAAATTTTTTCAATTTCTACAAAGTTTTTTCCTGATTCAATTAATATTTTTGTTTGATTTTTATTTTAACCAACAAAAATGTTGACAACTACTCAAAAATATAATATACGCGTTATTGGTTTCAAGTTTTCATAATTTTGTATGAAATATTAATAAACGCTCTTTAATGCTATCGTTTTTTTTTGCATTTTTTTATTTGATCGTAAGCAACACTTCTTTATGTGAAATATAAGAACAACAACAAAAAACACATACAGTCTATTTTTGGACGCTTTAAAAGAGTACAACAATAAGAAAGATGATAAAATAGCGTGGCGAGGTTTCTAGTAAAAAAAAAAAAAACAAAAACAATAGTAGGTAAAAAAACGTTTCACTGTTTTTATACAACAGAAACAACAATAACATTAGAAGAAACAAACTAAATTTTTGGTTGGTTTTTAAAGTTGGTAAAAAAGAATGAAAAACCAAATCCCGTATTCAATTTTTTAAAACTGTTAAGTTAAATACCTACATCAAATACAAAATAAAATGATGACGAAAAATATGTCGAGTCGGTCTGCTGCCGAGGAAAGGATACAGCAACAGTGAGTAAAGAAGATGAACATTGTGTGAATAAACAAGACGGTTCAAAAATTATTCTAACAAAAAAATGTGTCTCAAAGCCTGCCGCCGCTCTGCTCTGCTCTGCCATCATCTTCTCCTACAGTGCTTGCTTGTGCAAAAACTTTTTTGTTTGATTCAGCAAAATTATTTGTTTGAAATTTATATGATTTTCAGTAAACTATTTGTTTGATTCAGTTTTTTTTAATAAACGAAATGCAAATAAATTGTTTGAATATGCAAATTTGTTTGTGGGACCGATTTCAGACAAAAAATGTTTTGATTCTACAAATTTTTTCTTTGAATTGGAAAAATAATTTTTTCTGTGTGCAACAGTGAACTTTTCTGCAAAAAGGTTTTTTTTTCCTTTTTCTGGCAATTGACTTTATCTATCAAATTGTATTTTTTTCTTAAGAGAAATAATTTTTTTTTTGTAAGATCGTGTTTTTTTGGAAAAGTTCTTTTTTCTGTAAAACCTCATTTTTCCACAAAAGAGCACTATTTTATAAAAAATCCATCGATCTCGCTAATTGAACAAAAATTTTTAAACTTAAAAATATTCGTAAAGGCCCAACTATAATTTTCTTAAGCTCCTGTCAAAAAATAACAAAAATCTTTTCAAATGCATTTAAAAACACAAAAACAAAACCAAAAAACATTTGATTCCGTACGGAAAGTGCGATTTGTTTCGCACCTTGCTTAAGCAAATGACAGATTCATAAAATTTAACAAAAAGTTTCCTTAAGTTCAATATGGTTTGACATATATGATTTACATGTATTCGCCCATTTGCTTAAGCCAACTTAAGCATATTATAGTTGGGCCTTAAGGCCTGGAACAGAATAAAGTAGTTGTAGTAGTATATGAAGCTAACGAAAGCTTTGTAGCGCAAAAAAGATTCGAATTTTGCGCTGCAACTGCAATGACTACTAAAACTTTGATACAGCCGTTAATAACTTATGACTGCTTGCAGCGCAATTCGCAACTTTGTACTACAGCGACTATTCTGTTCCCCACTTTAAAATTTATTTCCCTACTTTAAAAGTAATTCTTAAATTAACTGACATTTATATTGAAATGTTTAATTCACAATTGTAACATGACAGCTGTACAAGCCTCCTTTATTTCTTTTTTTTATATCTTCTTTAAAATATAAAAAAAATAATAAATCGTATAAATACATATTTTTTGTTGACATTTTTCTAAAATTGTGTCATCATTTTCTAAGAAGACAAGCCATGTAAATAATTTCCCAGTTGTTAGCAGCAGAAAGATACAATAAAAGAACAAAAAGACAAAAAAGAAAAAAAAAATCGTTAGATTTCCTACATTCATAAATGGAGACATACGTTCATATATTTTGCAAAATTTTACATTAAACATATTTGCTTTTTTTTTGTCTTGTTGAAATTCTTTTTTCATTGCGATGAGGATGATGATCTCCGTCATCATTGTGTGACACATGTTGACAACAAATCTAAGTTGTTTTACTGGTGACATGCAGTCTCTAGTTCTACTTGTTTATTCGTGTCTGTATGTGTCTACATGTATTTGTAATGTAGACTTAATGTACAAGATATCCTGTTGCTTTTTCATATATTCACAGACATTTGTATGAATGTTTTGGACATAGAACAATGATTAAAAGGGAAACTCTTAAAATAAAACAAAATTTTATTGCTCAGAATTTCGTACGTATCAAGGCACATTCATAATTATGGTATGTGCATTAAAGAGAGCAAGGCGTATTCATAACTCCAAATTGTCAAAAGTTGTTTTTCTTTTGTATTTATGAGTCCGTGTTCTTTTTTTAATATGGAGACAATTTTGACGATTTGGGCTCTTCTGTAAATGCAAAAAATGATGAGAGCGGCAAGTTAAGGCTCAGTTAGCCGGGAGTACCAGTAACTTAAGCCTACCGTAAAAAAGTAAGACCAATCTATTTCCTACAGATTTAAACGTAACATCTTACTGCAAACTATAGTCGTTCTAATTGATTTCTATAAAACAAAATGAAGCAGCTGATTACTGTTACTTCCGGCTAACTGAGCCTTTAACCTTGTTGAATTTGCGTTGAATTTCACGTATGAAGTTACAACAACAAAGTCAATACATTTCTTACTAACGCAATTTCAGAGTTAGGGGTTTTTCTCTCTCTCTTTCCCTTCTAGTCAATCTTCTATGATTTTGGATGACATACAATAAATAATTTCACGTTTTTACTTTCAGACAATTAAATTTCAAAAAAAGAAAAATGAAAATTTAGAGCTGGGATAAAACTTTAACATGTACATATTTTTAAGAAATTGCCACGTAAGAGTGGGGGAATTTAAAAAATTATTATAAATTTCGGCGTTTGAAAAGATGATCTAAGCTCAATAAAATTTTAGACATCTGTGGCGAATGTGTAGTCTATTTTATGTTAAAAACCTGTATAAATTCAAAAGTAAAACCGATTCTAAAGGGTGTATTTTTATAGAGTGACACAAGTTTAAATCATAATAACGCAATGATATATATTTTTAATATCAATGAAACGGGCTTTATTGGAAAGAAAATTTTATGAGATTTATGTTTAAATATGATTTCTGTCATGTGGCCGCCACGGCTGGCGCGTAGAAGGCGCAATCTGGAACGTCATTTTCAACAACTTTTTGCATTCTGACCATCATCGTTTTATATAGTATATATATAAGCAAATTGGTTAGTTTCCTCATTGGGTAAGAGAACAAGCTTCACTATTGGACGGGAAAAAATCCCAGAAGCTGTTCTTACGTTCGCAGTGCGGACCTTCTGATCATGCCCTAAATAAGTTTTCTCGACCCCACCTGAACGCCACTCATTAGGTGGTAAATTATCCTGATGAATCACAACACACAGAAAAAAATACCAATTTAAAATTAACATGGAAAAATGTTGATTGAGAATCATAGTAAATTTCTGCAAAAGTATGCCCTTTATTTAAATTTATCATTATTTCATATTAATTTTAAATAAAATAACCTTGAATCACGTTTATTTAATATTATTCACTGTTAAAATAAAAAAATATTAAAATATAAATAAATATGGATTCAATATTGAATCCATAAAAACCTGTTTTATATTAAAATCAAAAGTTTATCTTGTTTAATTAACATGCATACATACTTAAGTATGTACATTGTCTTATTTTCATTTTTAAAATATGTTATAAAAAGAATACAATTCCCGTATTCTTTTAGTTAAAATTGTTTAGTTAAATAGTACATCAAGTTTTCAAAGTAGAATGATGACGAAAACCATATCGGGCGATTCTGCTGATGCTTCTGTTGATAAAGGAGAATACAAAATAGGTGAAACATGTGGTACAGGGGTAAGTGTTTTGAATTATTCTTAAATAAATGCATATGTTGTCTCTGAAGCTTCTTCACACTGTTATAACACAATCAAACCAATTTGATTCTACATGAAATTCACGTTGCTTCAACTTGAAATAACTTTCATTCAACGTGATTCGGATTGTTATTTCAATATAAATGACATTTTGCACTAACTTTAGTGCAATATTAAATTAACATGAATTATAGTTATTTAAAAAAAAAAAATTTTTTTCGCAAGTTATTGTAAAATCAGGTTGAATTAACAAGAAAAACGTATGAAGCAAAATCACCACCGAAAAATTTTAAATCATCCTCGTTTTCTACGTTTTTAACTTGATTTTTTTCTGTGTGAACTAAGTCTCCCTTCATAAAATCTTTGAGGTAATTCTCTTTCTATCGCAGAGCAAACTGATGATGAAGCACCTTAAGTTTTTGCCATCTATTGGCAAAGATAACAGGCCTGAAGCGTCATTGGACATGATAGTCAGAGGCCTCGGGGGAATAGAATGCCATTCAATCGGCTGAAAACTATTCCGCACAATTAGTTTTCTTCTAATTTCGGATAAGAACTGTTTTCTCTCTACTTCTAATAAATTATCCGCTCCTACAAAATATGGGACAATAAAGCGCACCAAACAGTTATTTTCTATGGATGTAATGGTGTTTCGACAAAAGCTTGTGGATTCTTCTCACTCTGAATGCGACAATTCTGCTTATTTACGTACCCATTCAACCAGAAATGGGCTTCATCCGAAAACAAAATGTTGAATGGAAATTCAAAATCTTTATCAATTTGTGCTTCAGCCTAATTATTTTGATTAAAAATTTCAACAAATTGCACGCGTTGCTCTGGTGTAAGTCGATTCATAACGAAATTTCAAAGCAAACTAAACAAAAAGCAATTATCAGCTGTTAAATGGCTGCTCAAATAAAGCAGTGATGCCAACTCTAAGTTGTGACACTCTAAAATAACACCCTTTATATTCTAAATTTGTTTAATTCTTTTTACTGAACAGTTCAGAAATGGCAGATTAAGACGGAAAGTTAAATTACGAAATAGAGACTCACCAACGCAGTTTTTTTCAAAAGCTTTTAACATTCCAATTGACAAAACATAAAAAGCAAAGACAATTCATTACAGGTAATCTCGGTACTAAAATAAGTACAACTCCTACACAATCAACAACTCTTTTCTACAATTCGAGATAATTTATGTATATAAAATTTCATTCTGACTGATGCAATTTTCTTGTTTTAGTATGTTGATCTACCTGGTTTAATATAACATTTATGTGCAAAAGAAAAAATTGGGCGGGGCATGAAAGTGAGCAAATTAAAACCTAGAAGTACAAAGTATTAGAAGTGCTTTTTTGCCACGTGCAAAAAATTGGACATTTGGGGGGGTACGTTCCGAGATGGAATTAGTGGCGCCAAGAATTTGATGTCGGATAAAAAAGTCATCAAAGGCAAAAATGAAGCCATAGACAAACCATGAATAACGATATGCTATATGTTATAATCGGACTTTAAATTGCGACGCAGTATAGAAAAAACTAAAAAAGCGGTAACCAGAGGCGTGGTAAAAAATTAAAAAAAAGTTTCTGGAATTCTTTTCAAATAATCTTTAATTCTAGTACTTTGATTTAAGTACTATAAAATTGATTGAATCCCGAATTCGTATATAAAAAAAACCAACGCGGAATTAGAAGGAGAATTTTATTATGATTGATTTACTTACCCGTTTTACACCTTGCAGAATTAAAAAATATAAAACACCAGCATCATATCCAATATGGTTTTTACTTTAAAAACTTAATGTACATACATATATAATTGAAAATATAAACTAAATGAGAATCAAAAGTTCTCAATTTTACTTTTTAAACATGAAAGTACTGTGTTTTCTTCTTGTTCAGTTGTTTTTGTTGTTTTTACACACAACAAGCAAACCGTTTTTTTACTACTTGTGGGGTGTTGCTGTAATTTCTACAACAAACTTTGATAAGTTAAATGAGATTAAGGCCCCTATTACGGTTTACAACTCAACTCAGTTGAGTTGTAATTTCTTAATTTTTGTATTATGGTTTACAACTTTGCTATTTTGCGGTGAACAAAAACATAACAAAAATTACAACTGATCACAACCAGTTGTCTTAATAACAACTCAACTGAGTTGAGTTGTAAACCATAATAGGGGCCTAAAATGCCCACTTTGTAATTTTACTCTGAAAGTGGCATTACCAACGAAAAGGCTAATCTTTTTTTTACTTGGTTTAAGAATTTTGTACTTATTTTAAGATATTCCGGTACTGATTTTCGAAAGTAATCTTACTTGAATTTTTGGGAACGACTCGTACTTAAAGTAAGTATAAAAAACTTAATTTATCGCGAGTGTTTATTTTTAAATATCCATTATTAGCCGTGAAATACGAAACTATTTTAACATTTATATTTATATACTCGCCCGCCCGAATGTTGCTGTATTAGATGAAAACTGGAAAACAGCAGAATGAACGTTTTACCTAGCCCAACTTATAATCCTGAACTTGTTCCTTCTGACCACCATTTGCTTATATTTAAACACATGCTTAAATCAGAATTACATATATTTGAAGCATTTTTTTTTTTTTTTTTGAAAAATTGCTAAAAAAAAAGTTTACAATTTTTGTAGAACAACAATTAAAGTAAAAATTGTCCAAAAATATAGTTCGTTTATTTTTTTATCCCTTTGATACCAGAAATAATAGTGCTAAGTACTAAAAATAGTTTGTGTTTCCTAACAAACCAACACAAATAAGAACAACAAATACCGCATACAATATCTCCCAAATTTTTCTAACCCCCATACACCCCACTCACAGCCAGACCGTTACAAAAAGTATTAGAAATATCCACGTGCAGAGAATTTTTTTCTCCTCCATTTGTTTATTTTTATTATTTTCTGTTTTGATTATTTTCTTTTTGTGTCTGTTCTTTGGACAAACAGCTGAATGCCAATATATAATTGGTGTGAAGTAAAAAATAAAGATGAAGAGATGAAGAGAGCAGTAGTTGAAAAGTGATAAAAAAAATAAAGAGATTTAAAAGAGTATGCTGTGATAAAAGAGAAGTTTGTGTTGAACACACTTGTAACTTGTAGTAAAAAGAGAATATTTACAAAAAATATTATAAAAAGAGAGAGATTAATTCTGTAATAAAAAAACAGTAAATTAAAATACATATGAAGTTGAGATTTTAGTAAGCTAATAGGGCCTAAATTTTTTCATTGTAAATTAAAACACATTTAATTACATTTTTTTTCCCAACGTTTCGTCAATTTCTTGTTGACTTCTTCAGGGGAATATCTATTTAAACATTTTTATTAATAACATTGTTATAAACACTTTAAATATAATTGTATTTTTACTTACTTTTAAAGTGTGTATATATTACATTAAATAAAATTTAAGTTAACTAAATAATACATATTGTTTTTGAAAAATTTTAAAACCATTTATACAGAGTTAAACATTTTAACGATAATTAAATAAGGCTTCGGTTCATCAATTAAAATTTTCATTGAATTTTTTTAAGTGAAGGCAGGAACTTACAACATGAAATGAATTAAATTTTTTTTTTTTTAATTTTATTTCTAACTGAAACTGGGATTGAACTCGGTTCGAATTTACATGTTTCAAGAATAACCACATTCCCATAATCAGAATTCTTTGCTGAACTTAAGCCTAGTTTATAAATATATCAAAAACTTCAATTAAAAGACCCAACAAACAGTTCAATAAAAAATTACAATTGTTTTAAATTTTTCACTTAAGTGATTTTCAGATATAGTCCTGTGGCCGTATTCTGTAATTCAGTAAAGCTCTATCGCTAAAAATCTTTAAAGTTGATTTAGTGATTTTTGGCTTTGAATGCAATACTGTTGCTAAATTGCTTAGTTTGGCAATGCCAAAAAAATTTAATTCGCCGTAGTTTTAGCTTTTAATGTCATCGCTAAAATGTTTACATTAAGTATTCTCTTAAGCGGCCCATACATAACATAAGTAGCATTGTACAATGTTGCAAACACATTTCACTTTATTTTCGTTGTGCAATAAATATCAAAAGTCTTTTGATTGTTGCCAATATATTGTGTCACCTTCGAAAATAATGATTTTACCATTTCATTTGTAATACGGCGATAAAAACATCGGCGATCCTGTAAAGCAAATATATAATCTGGACCCTTTTTGGTAAACATATGTTTTGCACGACAGATTCGGGAAGACTGGAGAACATACCTCAAATTTTTTTAAATCACCTTTATACGCCTTAAACTGAAACGGATTAAGCTGTTTTAATATATTAACGGCCAATTTCACCAAGTTCAGCTAAAACTAACTATTACTTTAACCTTTAGTTAACTATATGTTTTGGACAATAATTGTACTTGGTGAAACTGGCCATAAATCCCATTCATTTTTAAAGACTAACCTAATAACTAGTTTCCACTATGCTTCGCCCACCCCCCACTGAACTGAAAGCTGGATTCGCCCTTGTAGTCGGTAAAGCATAAGCTTGGCATTGTTTGGTCCGTAGTAAAGAACTAAAATTCCAAAAACCATGACCCAATATCCCTTAATAGCAAAATAAACAAATTAAAAACCTTTATTACATGGCAGCCGGAAAGTATGCTTTAAGATTTATTTATATTCCTGCCATCTTTAATAAACCGCTACAACCATTTGCACACCAACCTCTGAATACAACAAGCAACTGCATATTTAACAAAAGTAGCAACAATCTGATGTTTTTTTTGTTTTAAATTCACGATAAAAAAACAACAACGTGAATAAAAGTTACAGCTTGACACAAAAACAGGAAACTTAATTTCCTCTGAGAATAACCGTTCCTTTTTGATATTTTTTTGCTTTAGTAGGATCTTTTATGGCAAAAAGCTTAAAACAAAAAGATTTAATCAACGGCTTTTGTGTTAAAAAAAAGAAAAACTATTAATAATACAAAACGTAAAATAAAAAAAGAAAAAAACGGAATTAAAAAGGGAAATTAAAAGAAAAAAACAAAAAAACCATAATACTTAAGAGCTAAAAAAAGAGCAAAAATATGGTATAAATTCATTACTAAAGAGCAGAAATTTCTTTTGCTTTAAAATTTAAGAGCTTTTTGCTTGAGAGCAAAATAATATTGTTGTTTGCTTTTAGTATTATTCTATAAAATATAAATATTACGAAAATATAAAGTCTCTAGTTAGTTGTCATTAGTTTGACGTACGCGTTAGATGTGTTAAGACGTGAAAAACGGAGAAAAAAGTGATGTATAAACGGAAATACGTAAACTAACGGTAATAATAAAAAAAATCCATGTATGCACATAAAAGCATGTGTATGTATATGTATATATGAAAAAAATAGTGACTTTAAACTAATATTAGCACTAATACAACTGCAAAATGCAATGGCTGCTATTACTAACACGCTAACACGTACAGCAAATGCAATAAAAAACAATTGAGAGCAAAAAATATGAAAAACAAAACAAACAAACACACAATTTATGAATGAAAATTTATTTGGCGGAACGTAACAAAAAAGTTATTAGAAACTAAAAAAATATGGATAACAATTTAATGTGCAAATCTAAAAAATAATCTAAAAAGCTTTATTTTTTTTTTTTTTTAAACAAATATATATGAAAACATGTTAATAAATATTAAATAAAATAATGTTACGATTGTTCGCAAATAAAATTTAAATAATTGTTTGCTTGCTTAATAATTACGAGATAAAAATATTTAAAATGTGTGTATATTTTGTCTAGTGCTGTGGAAAAAATTAAGAGACTTCATATACAAATTCTAGATAAGGTTATTGTTTACTATTTTTTTTTTAATATTTAAAATAAAAAAAGGTATTAAAGCAATTAAGAGTTAAATAGTACACAGTGATCTTCAATTTTACCCTCCACCTTAAAAATGTCATATAAATAAACAAAAATTAAAAAAAGAATTAATAAATCAATATTAAACACTACTTTAAACTGATAAATCTTCAACAAATAAAAAATATTTAAAACAATATTCAAACAAAAATGATAAATAATTTTTCAAAATTTTCTGGATATCCTGTATAGAGTCAATACGAAGTGATTTTTCAAATGTAGAGCCGACCTGGAACGAATGCATTAAATATGCTAATGCATTGACAATTTTTTACCATTAAACCAAAACAATGGTACTGCGAGTTTATAGCATTTAACCATTTTAATGCAATATTTTTTGCACTACGTTATTTTCTTATTTAAGTAGTGCATTAGTTTTTAAATACCATTTAATTTTATGCCAAATAATTTGTTTTACAATTTTTTGTTATCTACTTAAACCAGAGGTTTGTTTCAATTAAAACCGAAATAACGAGTGGCGGTGGATAGTAGTATGCGTATTCGGCGAATATATTCGTATTCGCGAATATTTAGAATTGACCTTCATAACATCACTAGTACAGAGCAAAATATAGTCAATATATTAAACGTGAAGGCTCCATTTTTATATAAAGGGTGGTCAAACCATAATGCACAATGTTATTGTCAAGTTTTTTCCCAACTTAATTTAACATGTCTTTTTCTCAGTGTTTGATAAATTCAACCATGTAAAGTTGAAGCCTTTTACGAACATAGGCGTTCAAATTAAAATGCATTTCGTGCACTTCGTGATTTTTTGGTCAGCATAATCGACTTAATGTGTCCACAATCTGAAGAATTGTGCGCAAATATCAGCCAACCGCATCTGTAGGAAATGTGAAAACACCTGTGCATGCACGCCCAGTTCGTTCTGCTAGAAACATTGCTGTTACTCGCGATAGCGTGGCAGAAGATCCGTCACTCTCGACTCGTTGTCGTGCTCAACAATCAAGAACATCACTAATGCGAATTTTCAATAAAGAATTGAATTTACACGCTTACAAGATTCAATTGACTCAAGAGCTGAAGCCTACTGATCACTTCAAGTGTCGACAATACGCCGAATGGTTGCTTGATCAGACAGAAGTGAATCGTGACTTAACAAAGAACGAGACACACTTTCACCTCAGTGGATTCGTTAACAAGCAGAATTGCCGCATTCGGGCAAATGAGAATCCACAAGTGATTTTTGAAAAGCCGATGCATACACAAAGAGTGACTGTTTGGTGCGTTTTATGGGCTGGCGGCGTCATCGGGCCTAACAGTTCTTCTTCGAAAATGAGGTCAGCCAAGCAGTTACCGCGATTGGCGTTTGCCAATGATAACGGACTTCTTGTGGCCAGAAATTAAGGATATAGACTTAGGCGATATGTGGCTCCAACAGGATGGTGCCACTTGCCACACAGCCAACGAAACAATGGCTCTTTTACGCGGGGAAATCAATGGCCGTGTTATCGTAGCGATGTTTATGGCCGCCACGATCATGTGATTTGAAACCGTTGGACTTCTTTCTTTAGGGATATTAAAAAAAAGTGTACGCCAATAAGCCAAGAACAATTCAAGAGCTATAGGATGAGATAATTCGGCACATTTACAACATTGAACCTCAATTATGTCTCAAAGTCATTGAAAATATGGACCACCATGGCGAGTATTTGGCCGATGATATGTTTCACACATAATTGTAAAAGATCCTTCTATCACAATAAAAAATATTAAGATAATTCGCAGAAAACTTTTCGTTATATTTACAATTAGCATCGTGCGTTTTGGTTGGACCACCACAAACAGAGAGAAAATGAGATTTTAAAAAGCCAGACTTTATATATAAGTAGAATCGAAGTGTCAAATCTATATTCGATAATATAACACTGTGCTACAATTCGACACTTTTTTGGACAAGCCGGACATTGGCGTTTTAACATAATTCCGGTACGCTGAATCCAATGGTCCTTAGGTTAGGTCTTATATTCGAGATATACCGTTGTTTCGAAAATAGAAGAGGCCGCACAATATATATTCGCGTAATTCAAAAACGTTTTAGTTTATTGAAATTAGTAAAAAAAACCGAAACTCCGCAATAAAATTACCTTTAAGTAAAGTTAAACTTTTTTAAGTAATTATTGTTGTGGTTATTTTATTGAACTGTTTATGAAGTTTCATCCAAATTTTGATATTTTAATCAGGATAAAGTTCATTGAATTAATTTTCATAAAATTATTTTTTATGAAGAAAGGAATTTTTACAACATGAAATGAATTAAAATTTATTGATATTTTTTTCATTCTTGGCTGACGCGGGAATCGAACCCAGGCCTTCACGTGTTCAATTGCAAACACTCAATCTCTTCAGAGGGGTTTGCCGTTTAACACTCACATCCACTGACGGCTGCTGGCACTCAGTAGTCAAACAACTTTTTTTTAATATTGATACGGCATTTGGTGGTGGGTTAGGAAAAAAAAGAAAACAAAATTTTCCAATATTTTATTGTTAAAAAATATTTAACTTCTTAATAAATCAGGTTTTTTTTAATATTTTTGCCTTAATTTTCTTTGTAAACAAAAAAAAAAAAAAACTAAAAAAATAAAAAATTGAACAGAGATAAAAAAACAACTGAAAAACATAAATAAACACACTGACAAAAATAAATCTCAGCATGTGTTTATACATGAGTGTACCCCTTTGGATAAATGTGGAACGTTTAACGGCAGCAGTCTCGACAACCGCATCACAGTTGTTTGATGTTTCTCTAGTCATATTTTTATTAAATTGTAAATCGTCAACAGTGCTAAAGACAACGAAAGCGACAGCAGCAACAACTACACATACAAATGCAGCAGTATCAACAGCAACAGTGTCAGCGTCATTAACAACATCAACATCATCTCCGTCATCATCATCATTACCATCATCATCGACAACAGTAACAGCCACTACATTAAAACCAGCACGTCATGAATGTAAACAATTAAAGCAAAGACTACAACAGCAAACTCAAAAAAATACAGAAACGCCAACAAAAACAACATCAACAGAATTTACTGAATTAACACCAGCAACAACAAAATCTCTTAATTCTACAGCAGATAATAAAATTCATCATCATAGTTCTTTACCAACGCACATCGTCAACATCACTCTAGATGATGCCGGTGTTAACCAACAACAAAAAATATTTTTGTTAAATAATTAAACAAACAAAAAAAAAAAAAAACATATAAAAATTTAATTAAAAAAACAAAAACAAGTAAAATATTTTAGAAAAAAAAAAAATCAGAAGCATTTTTTTACAGTAAAACTATGAAACAAGTGCTGTTTAAGAAAAAAAGTGTTTATGTAGACAACGTTTAATGCTCTTGAAAGTATTTAATTAAAAAGGTGCGTGTATTTTTATAACAAGTAAAACACAAATATAATTATTTGAATGGTCACAAAAAATGAAAACTTAATTAGATCAAAAACGTATTTAATGTGAAAGAGCGCGCAAATAAACAAACTACTTCAGCTATTAAATATTAAAACCCCAGTTTTATTGCCAAGGGTCTGAAGAGAATTCAATATGTTTTACAAAAACTAGTAAAAGTAAAAAAACCCCTAAAAATCACTTTGTAATATCTAGAAGAAATTCAATTAGAAGCTGCCAAAATATATCAAACATACAGAAAAAATCAAAATCTGTGTACAAAACGTGACAAGTTCTATGCGTAACTGTTCATGGCACAATTTAAATAGTGTTGTAAGGGTACAAGAACTCAAAGAAATACACCACAGGCAGTACTTGTTTCTTTTAAAACCCTTTTAATACAGCAAAAACGGTTTGCCTATACTCCTAGTATTTGAAAATTACCTCGTGCAGTGTGCGAACATTTTTGATGTTTTACTTGTGTGCCGTATGTTGTTGCAATATGCAGCCATATTACGGTTGTCGTAAATGACAGCGTCGTGTTTTTGTAATAGATTAAAGTAACACACATTGTTATAAAACAAAACAAACCGGTCGTTAATGACAACGACAGCCACAATAAGGCTGATTATCAAAAAATAGACATACAAAATGTATCCATATCCAAAATCACATTATAAAATTAAGAATGTGTGTATTTTTTATTTCCAATTTCATTGCTGCCTGTATTTTTTATTCTCTTTTTAATTTTCAAAAGTATTTTTTATACCCGCTTCTCATTTGACTTTTAATATAGTGAAGCAATTAATTTTTACTTCTACACTTTCACACAGTAATGGTTTCTGACACTACAGTTTGACGAATAACTCAACAAATTTGTAAAAACTTATATTTATTTTCAAAAAAATCTACTTATACGGCCATGATCTGACACTCGCGATAATTTAAATCATGAAACGCCTGATTTATTTTATGCTGCTTTGAAATCGTGCGTTTTACTTGCGATCTGCCATAGTTTCTTTAAAAATATTCTAGTTACCTTCAGCCTACTTTTGTTATTTAAAGTCGCCAAACTTCCTGCAATTGCAATTTACAAAACACCTATTATGCGATTTCAAGTCGGAAACGCAAATGTTAAGTGATTTGCGTTAGTTTGATACACTTTTCCCAATGATATTCAATTGCTTCGATACCTTCGATATTTAATGTAAGAACTTTCCAGTTCCTTCAAATAGCCATCAACTGCAGACACCACATCTTTATTAATGGCAAATCTTTATCAACGAAAACATTTTTTGTAATATGGAAGTAGAAAACAATCCTAAATCCGGCCAATGAGGTTATCAAGTAATTTGAACATTAATTAATTGATTTTTGTCATCGCAATAGAGAATGTGTAAAGTTGTGCATTGTCGTGATGAATGAGCAAAAGCCGCTCCCATCTATCGAACAGTTTTCTCTTCTTTAAACTTTTGGTAAAAATACGATGTATACAAGCGCGAATGCAATGGAGGCGACGGGTCATGTAGGTCAAGAGTCCCTTTTGGCTAGTCGAACACTGGTACTCTTAAATTATAGATTGGGCTTAAAGGCTGTCCCAAATGAATTTTTTTTCCGCCACCTATTGTCTAGTTTTGATTGGCTAATTTTGGGACACCCTCGTAGATCTAATAACGTTAAGCAAGGTCGAAAATTGTTAAAAAGATAGCTTTGATACGAAACGTTGCATTCTGTGGAGTTACAATCATTCCACTGATTTTCATTTCTAAAAATGCCTTAAATAATCGTCGTTTTGAACAATGCCTTTGATCAAAGGAAACCTAAAGCTTCGTATTATTAAAGATTGTTTTCGATCGGATTTTTTAATCATAGGACACAGTAAAAAATACCACGCAAACACAAAACCAGGGTACCTGAAAACCATTGATGGGGGTAGTGCACTAATTTTGCAGTTTCAACTCACAGTTAGTGATAGTGCAAAAATATTGCAATCATTTTGTTGATGTTGAGTGATGAACTCAAAATTTGCAGCCTCACTTAACATGAGTGATAGTGATGTTAAAAAATTTTGCACTCAGAAAAAAAAAAATAGTTTGATTTAAAAAAAAACCAATCATCAGCTTATTGCAACTTTTTTTCGTCACTCATTAGAGTGCAGCTTAAATTGTTGCACTAAATTTAAGATCAAAAACATGTTTTTTCATGATTAAAGCCAATAAATAAACCGTTATTGACAAAATTTCATTTTGTTCAATCTTCTTTACTTAAGCATATCCTCAAAAACCATGCACATACAAAGTTAAATTTTTTAAATTTTTGTGAGACAATATTTGTATGCAGCTTTTTTGATTGCATGTCCAAATTTTGCACTATTTGAATTGAGTGCAGATTTTTGCATTCAATCTACGTTTAGTGATAGTGAACAAATTTGCACTATCACAAAATTTTTTTTAGTGTAAGTTAAAAAAACAACAATCATCACTAATGCTGGTGAAAAAGAGCGCAAACTAATTGTTTTGCAGTTTTATTTAGTGCACCGCTGATTTAAATCAATATTAAGCGCACTACCCCCAACTATGCTGAAAACCCAATTATAGTTTTTAAAAATTTTTAGCTTCACACCAAGAAATTTTTGCTAAGAACCCGTGAAATAAATAATTTTTAATAAAATTTTTAAATTTTGTATTAATAACAACAACAAAAAATTATGCCAGTAACTATAAATTAAATACTAGATCCGAAGTTTCAATAAACTATTAGTATTAATTTTATAGATACAAAAGTTTAAAGTCGCTAGTGGCTACATGGGTACCCGGTTATGCATTCTAGGGTTAACACAGCTAAGCTACTTCTTTTCACAATAACGGAATGATGTATCAAAAGTTGTTTTCTGTTTTTTTTTTGACTAATCGACCAACCAAAACAACAATAAAAGAAACCCTGTTGGTTTTTAGTGTGTTGTTAATGTATGACTGCTGCCATCTGTTAAATGAATTCGCCTTGAATGCACACTTGTTGCTGGCGTCGTCCTGGGGCCAGATACTGGCAGTCGTGATCGATTTCTCGATTCGAAAGCAATTTAATATCTAATTATTTCAGACGATACTGAACGAATTGGAATTATTTTTCGTTATTGTAAACCATTCATTTGAGTTTCACAGTACTGAAAAACTAATTTTGATTCGTTCAGTATTGACTGAAATAAAATTGCTTTCGAATCGAGAAAGTACTTGAACACGAATGCCAGAATTAGGCCCCTGGATTTATAAAAAATGATTTTGAAATAAAAGAAAATTTATATATTTTCGAACTGTGGCATTTTTTTAATAAAGACAAGTATCAAGCTCTGTCCCAAGAATTGTTAATAGAGGTTTCCATTTTTTTATTTTGTTATTTTATTTATTCCACGCTTATATTTTCTAAAAGTACTCTGGAATTGGTTATTTATATGTATACCCAGTTCTTATACATTGTATTGGCACAATAGTAAACTAATAATAAGTGCTAGTCAATGTTAGAAAACCTTAGAATTATGTAAAGGACTTTTCAAAGAAAATATTCAAAATGTCTCATCTAAAATGTATCCGGGCTTGAAAAATATATATCCTAGGCATTTTTAAACAAGAACGTCATGTCAATTAAAAACTTAACACTACAAAATTTGGCATTGTAATAAAAGCTTTTTGCAAGGCAAATTCAAAATAAATGGACTCGGCGAATTCGCTCTAAAAATAATTAGAATTATTTGCCAAAGTTTAACGTTTATGAATTTGCGTTGGGTTTGCAACGCAAATTCATAAATTGAGAAATAAGATCAAATAGTAAGCACGGAGCAAAAAAAAAATAGTTAGCTGATCTCTCGAGCTCGCCGGTTATGAATTCGACTTGAATTGTTTGCATTAGAGAACGGCTTAATTACGCTAGATTCTAGAACCTTATTTGGAAAATATAAATCAATTAAGTTAAGCAACGCATGACACTATGCAGAATACGGAGTGAAAGGAAAAATGATACATTATACAAATGTAAAGTAACACACTCAAAAGCAGCGAATACTTAACGAACGGTATGAATGGTTTTAGTGTCTATACATCTTAAGTTGTATCGAATTAGAATTTTACAACAGAGTTTGGGTGTTGGTTTGACAAGATCCTAATCGGTCTATTACGGATGACGACTGAACTGAAGTTGAGTTGCCAGCAGCGAAATCGGGCAACATGAGCGGCGTTGCCTGGCAACATAACTTCAGTTGTGTCGCTATCCGTAATCGACCCATAAGTGAAAAATCGTTAATTTTCTTTTGACTACTGTAGAATATTATTAATATTTTGACAAATTACACATTTCGTTAAAAATGTTTTGTTGCTCTTAATTTATATTGTTTTTTGACATAAATGTAGATTAAGTTTGCTAAATTTTAATTTTTGATTCTTTTTTAATTGTATGAAAAACTTTACAATTTATTTTTTCTTAAATTTCTTTGCATTTATGTTAGTTGTTCGAGCAATTGATTAGTGTTTACGTATAAGCAATTGTTACGGCTCTAGGGTTAAATCTAATCACTCTATTAGTCACATACCTAATCGACACAATGCTACTGTTTTTCTGTGTTTATCTTTCCATATCAATAATTATTTTGATTTGATACTAAAAGACACAAACAACATTTTGACAGTCTACACCAAAATTCCCCGCCCACGTAGTCTCAGTCGTGCGAAAACAACATTTAACACGCGCTCTTTTCAGTCAACATTTCAGTTTTAAAATTCAAATATTTGTATTTGAACAGTTGAGATGTGATAAAAGGTTTATCTAAGTAAAAATTAATTTTGAATAAAAAATTTCGTAGCAATAAAAAAGGCAAACAGACTGATTAAAAACAAACAATGCAAACGTTTTACATCTTGATTTTGATATTGATATTCTTTTAGTATTTGTCTGTTAAATCGTTTCGCACTTTATGACGTTATAAAAAAGTAAATTTAACAAAAAAAAATCAATTAAATCTTAATCATAAATATAAAATACTTTAAATTCAATACCAAAAATAAAAAGGCTTATGAACAAAACGTTTCTTTTAAATTCAATTAAAATGTTATTGAACTTTTATTATGAAATATTTGTATGCCAACAACAATCCTTTATCAATTATAAATACAATCTATTAGAATATAGAAAATATGTATATAAATAAAAAAATCCAAATATTTTCCAAACTATCAGAATACACATCAAAACAAAAATATACACATGGATTTTCCGTTTTTCCCCATCACAAGCAGCACTTGTGTGCAATAAATATTGTTTGCCATTTTGCTCGTTTTTGTTTTTCTGGTTTCGTAGTTCGACCATAATCTCCATAAAATATTATCAAAATCAACAAAAAAAAAAAAAAAAAAAATATTATTTATTTAAAAATGAATATTTTTTTTTTTTGTTAAATACTTTCAGCGTTTGGTAGAGTGTGTGTAAAATTGTTTGTTTGTTGTCCTCGGATAAAACTAATAAATTTCGTTTATTATATTGAGCAGCAAAAAACTGCATAAGACCCTCTCAATTGGAGTTTTTTTTTTTTAAATAGTTGTATTTATAAAAATGATTGAATGAGTATTAAAATTTGTCAATATAAAATTTATAATGAATTTAATGGCTTTTTTTTATTAAAGAAATAAAACATCACAGAATTAGGATAAAACTCACAACAGCGAGAATTTTAAAGTAAAAAGTAAAGGGTGACATTTTATGTAAAAGGTGTGACTTTTTATGTAAAAAGCGTAAGTTTTTATATAAAAACTGTTACTTTTTCATGTAAAAAGTGTGACTATTTCTTTCAAAAGAGATACTTTTTTTTGTAAAATGTGTGAATTTTAAATGTTAAAAGTCCGACTTTTTTATTAAAAAAGTGTAACTTTATTTAAAAAGTATAACTTTTTTATTAAAAAATGTGACGTTTTTATGTAAAAAGAGTGACTTTTTTAAGTAAACGTACGGTATGTATGTAAAAAGTGTGACGTTTTATGTAAAAAGTGTGACTTTTTATGTAAAAAGTGTGACTTTTTATGTAAAAAGCGTGAGTTTTTATGTGAAAAGTGTGACTTTTTATGTAAAAAGTGTGACCTTTTTATGTGAAAAATGTGACTTTTCTTGTGAAAAGTGTGACTTTTTACGTAAAAAGTGTGACTTTTTATGTAGAGCGTTAGTTTTTATGTAAAAAATGTGTGTTTTTATTAAAAAAGTGTGACTTTTTATTTAAAACTTTTGACCTTTTTATGTAAAAAGTGTGTTTTTTTACGTAAAAAGTGTGACTTATTTAATTTAAAAAGTGTGACTTTTTTTTATGTTATAAGTGTGACTTTTTATTAAAAAAGTGTGATTTTTTATGTAGAAAGTGTGACTATTTTTGGAAAAAGAGTGAGTTTTAAATGCAACAAATTTGAATTTTTATGAAACAGTGTGACCTGTTAAAGTAAAAAGTGTGACTTTTTTTGTAAAAAGTGTGATTTTTTTTTGTAAAAAGTGTGACTTTGTATGTAAAAAATTTGACTTTTTTATGCAAAAAGTGTAATTTTTTTATGTAAAAAGTGTGACTTTTTTTAATGTAAAAAGTGTGACTTTTTTAAGTAAAAAGTGTGACTTTTGGCCCGCTACGGCCTTCGTCAGCATTCTTTGTTGAGTTAAACACATTCAATTTATAAAGTATCACTATCCAGTGTGACACAAAGAATGCTGACGAAGGCCGTAGCGGGCCAGAAAATACATTACATTCTGCTGGTGTTTAATAATTGTAAATTTTTCTATACATACAATATACTTCATTGCTATCCAAAGGATAGCTAAGGTAAAATGTATCAAGAAAATACGATACAATAGTCTGGTAGTGTATAAAAGTCATTCCTAAAAATTTAATGAATAGAACTATTACAAAAAAGCTTTATAATATACATAACTGAAATTTAGCTCATAGAATAAATTCGAAAAATAAAAAAATGTTGAATATACCTAAAATCTTTAAATTATTCTATCCCGATCAAAAAAATTTAATCTTGTTTTTATAGCCAAATGCATGACACTCTTGAATTTGAGTGTATTACAGTTTTAGTTTTTCCATTTCGAAATAAATATGCAGCTTGTTTTTTGCCAAAAATATAAAACAAACACATCCCAGCAAAAATAATCAGCGCATATTGTCCATGAGAATTTTGTTTTGAGCACAACTTACTTTTCAACTCATTATTTTACAAGGATTGTCCCAATTTGCATTATTAGTTAGTGTAATGCAATGGTGCAAGTAACCATTAGGTACGAAAGATTATAAGTTTAGAAAGCTGTTGCACAGGTAGTGGATTTTTATAATGAAAGTAATCGTTTTGCTGGGATACTAAATAGCACTGAAGTAAAATGATAAATTTGCTAAAAAGTAATAAACCAACAAACAAATAAACGAACACATAAAAATATTCGGAAAAAGTGAAAAATGTTATAAAAAAGATTTATGATATGACATGTTACTATTATGTTCACATTTATCAAAAAAAAAAAAAGTGAACAAAATTTAAATTAAAAAAACAACTGCAAAAAAAGAAAATGTGAAGGAAAGTAGAACAAAAAAATAATATAAAAGTTTGCGAAAAAAAATTACAAGTGTGACGTACATCCGGTTAAATGAAAACTTCAAAAATAATTTTCTTGGGAGAGAGAGAAATTATTATTTTATGTTCTGTTGCTAAACAAATTATTTTTTGGAGTAAAATTTAAATTTTTTAGTTAAAACTTTAAACGAAATATACATATATTCATTTTTAATTGACCTTTTTTTTAATAATTTTTTAAAAAAATTCAAAATTTCTAATGAAATAGTTATGATTATTTCTGTAAAAAGTTTGACTTAAAACATAAAAAAATTTTAGTTTTTGTGTAAATTTACTTTTTGTGTAAAAGTGCAACTATTCTGTGTAAAAAGTTCAACAGCTTTTATAAAAAGTGCAACTTTTTTTTTCATAAAAAGTGTAAAATTTTTTTTATAAAAAGCGTAACATTTTTTTTTATAAAAAGTGTAATCTTTTTTTTTATAAAAAGTGTAACATTTTTTTACAAAAAGCGTTACTTTTTTATAAAAAGTGTAATTTTTTTTATAAAAAGTGTAATTTTTTGTATAAAAAGTGTAAATTTTTGCATAAAAGTGTAAATTTTGTATAAAAAGTGTAAATTTTTGCATAAAAAGTGTAACTTTTGTGTAAACAGTATAACTTTTTGTATAACACGTGTCACTTTTGCATAAAAAATGTAACTTTTTGTAAAAAAATGTGTGTTTTTTTGTGTAAAAGCTGTAACATTTACGTAAAAATTTAATTTTTTTTATGGAAGAGCAATGACTTTTTGTTTTTAAAGGCTTCCTCAGTTACTTTTTGTTTTAAAATTGACATTTTGTTTAAAAAGTGACTCTTTCTTTGACTAAGTGCCTTTCTTAGAAAACATTTAATGTGGTGTTCCTTCGTCAATTGACTTTTATGCTGTAGTTTTTATATTTTATATGTTTTATTATTATGCCATACACACACACACACACATCATCTTTAAGCAATTTGTTTAAAACATCATGCTAACAAATGGAAAAAGGGATAATAATTTATAATACTTGTTATTGTTTCAAAAGGATTACAATTTGTTCTGAAAATGCAATATAATCGAAAAATGTTTGTTAATTTTTGTGAAAATACTCTTATAAGTTAGAAGAGATTTAAGTTTCATTTACCAATTAGATAAAAATCCTTTTAACAAAACATGGATTTTAGTTCCTTTTTTCTATTGAATTACAAATAGTAATAGCCAAGGCACATTCAAAAGGTATAAGCATTAGAGAGGAGCTTTGATGGCTGTCAGTTTTTGTGTATGGAGTTTTGACATTTAGAATAACTAAGTTACTACATAAATGATGGAACAAAGCACTAATAAATGTTAAGGCTTTTTTTTACTTTGAGTCTTGGGCAAACTTCGTAATTGAATTAACCCTTATTTGTCTACGCAAAAAAATTGTGGGTTTAAAAACGTTGAAATCGATAACAAACTTATACATCGAGATCAATTTAACTTCCTAATTTTTAATTAATTTTCATTAAAAATGTATCCTTGCAAACATTAAACACATTTTTAAAGATTATTTTAGTTCATAGGATTATTCATTTGTTAACTATACTTTCGCAACTACGCCACGGATAATTCAAAAGTATTAAAACCATTAAATTGCATTGTAAATAGAATTGTTTAAAACAGTGTTTGTTTGTGGTAATGGTCTAGAATTGTAAAAAAAGTGTTCAGTGATTTTGATTCACTGAAAAAAAATAAATTAAAATAAATTTTGAATAAAAAATAAATAAATACCAACCACTGAATGACCAAATAAATTAGGGGATTTAAATGGAACATTGTCAATAATTGAAATTTCTAATAAATATTTAATTAACATGGAAAAGTGAATTTTAAGTGCATAACAGAATTTCTCAAACTTTTTTTTTTCAAAAGAAAATATATTTTTCTATATATAAACTTTTTCTAACATGAAATGGTTTTTTGAAGACGACCTCGTTGTTCTTGCGGATCAGATGTTCCGTTTTCGTTACCAAGCTGATTTTAAAAATGTTTATTCTTACACAGAAAAAAATTTTTGCGCCAGTAAAAGAATTAATCAAAAACAAAATTAGTTTTAATTAAATATTTAATCAGGTGAATTAAACTTTTAATCAAGTGTATTAAATGTTTAATTGACAGTATTTGAATTAAACGTATAATTTACTTGGATAAACGTTTAATTAACCTGATTAAATATTTAATTGAAACTGATTTTATTTTTGATTAATTCTTTTACTGGCGCACAAATTTTTATCTGTGTACGTCCAGTTGACGTTGCGGATTAACCTGTGCCCATCTTCTGTAGCTCTCGCATCGAGAAAATCTTCGATTGAAATGTAAGAAATGAAACAAAAATGCAATAAATTTAAACAAGCAGCTGTTTTTCTCAATTAACTACGTCTGTCATAACTGTTACGTAAGGAAATTACTCGCCAATTTACAGAAAAAGTGTGTGTGTAACATTTTTGTGAGAAAATTTCCCGCTTTGAACAGTCAAATAAACTCACGAGAAAAACGATTAAAAATGCGAAGTGCAAAAAATAATAATATATTGTACTTGTTTACTTATATTGCTTTTTACATTTTTTTTAAACTATGCGAATGTTTTCCAAGCTCGTTTGCAAACAACAAACATTAAAGTCGCACTTTACATTATGTGGTATAGTGCTTACATTGTTTTTAACTTTGCCCTGTCGTTTCAGAGATATGGTTGAATTTTTTAAGAAAAATAGGAACATTTTGAAAAAAAAAACAAATTTGTTGTTCTTTAAAAATTCATAAAAAAACAAAAATGCGACAAAGATCACTGTTTTGGTTTCAAAACATTTATCTTTACATTATTTCGTATGAAATGAGGTTTATTTCATTGTAATCGCTGCACAACTTTTGATTTTATTCAGAATTTACTGAGAAAACTGAATTGTGCACCGATTGCAATGAAATATGGTTAAGAAGGAATAGAAAAAAATTTAAAATTTTAAAAATGTGTAGCTTTTCTACAAAACTTCTATTAAAGAAAAATTATTAACGAAAAGTACTTGAAATTTTTAAAAAATACTTTACAAACTTCTAAAGAAAATAATAATTTGATAAATTTTTCTTTTTTAAAAAAAACTTAACTTCTTTATTAAGTGCTGGTTCTCATACTTCAAGTTTTAGCCCTCAAGTCTTGAAAATAAAATGCCATTTCTTTTCCTCTTTCTCCTAAAAACTCAAGACTTGACGGCTAAAACTTGAAGTGTGTGAACCAGCTCTAAGCAAAGAAATTATAAATAGTTAAAGCAACTACTGCAATAAAAAGTTCTTACGCGTAAATTGACTATTTTTAAGTTTTGTCGCAAAACTGTTAATAGAAATGTATTCTTAAAAAAGCTTTTTTAAAAAGCTTTTTATTATTATTATTGAAAATTTATTTTCTATAATCTTGCAAAACTTAGTAGAATTTTTAATATGTTAAAAGTTTTTTGATAAAAACATTCCCAAAAGCTTTTTTTTGTTATTATAAACTTTTTTTTGATTTTTTCGCAAAAGTTAAGTAGATTTTGGTCTAAAGTTTTAAAAAAAAATTTTATATTAAGGTTTTTTTTTTTAAGCTATCGGGCATGTTCTGACTTGAATTCGCATTATAGGTGTTATGTAAACTGCAATCGCAAGAAGTTTGCCGACTTCTTGCAAAAGTATGCTGAGGGGAACTAGAATATTTCAAAGAAACTATGGCAGATCGCAAGCAAAACGCACGAATTTCAGAAAACCATAAAATAAAACTGTCATTTTACGATTTCAAATCGTGCGACTGTCAGAAAATGGCACTATGACAAAAGTTCTTTTCTTATTTTTTTCACTACAAACATTGTGTTCAATAATATTGTTTTATATCTGCTTTATATTTTAATTAAAGCTTTTTATTTATTTGAAGACCACTGTATTTAGAAACTTGCCTTAAACCCTACAAAATAATGTAATTATTTTTACGGGCATCATCAAAAATTACATGTCGATTTTATTTTCCATTTAATTTTGGCTTTTTGTTTAACAATTGTTTACAAATATATTTATCTAAGGACGCCATATAAATAATAAATATTATTTTATTGTTAATAAAAATTTGAAATATTTTTGTGTTGCTGTTGGTTGACGTGGCTTTGTGCTCAAAAATTAGTTTGTATACAATTTGTATATAATTGGCCATTTCACAGCATTTCATTTTAATGTGCACAACAATAATTATGAAAGTAATAATTGAGTTAATTAACAGTTAATTAATTTTTTTTTGCTATTTAAACGAGGGTGATTTAATAAGCTTCTGTCTGCAGTGTAAAATTTTTAATGAGAAAATTACAAATAACGACAAAAATAAGTGCAGACTTACGTGGAATTAGTGAGTCAGAGCTTTTGAAGGGAAATATAAGCTGACCTGTTATGAGATAATAATTTTATGTAATTTTTGTACGAAGATCTTCATTGAATCCAAATTCAAGCTTTTTAAAAGAAATCAAAAGGGGTACATACCCCCGGGGGTATGTTGGGAAATATGCTAAGGATATATCACCTTTGTGTTTTTATATATTCCATGGAAACTGGATGTAGGCAATAACTGGAATGCGACAGAGTACAAAACTCTTAAGATGTCAGCTGAACAGAGTTCATATTGGGTACAACAGGAGTCAGGAGTCCCTGAAACTTTGGTTATAGCCAGAGTGTTTATGAGGCCCCTGCGCGATCATGGGGTGGCTGTGGTTGAAATTTACGGGAAGGTTGATTTTAAAAGGTCAACTTCAAGGGCTGATCTAAAATTACTTGTGGGAAAGATCGGCCTAGATTTTGCTGCTCTCAACAGATGCTGCTTACTTCAAGACCTTACCGAAGTTAATATAGCATCAGCTCCTAAACAAGGGTTGAGTCTGAAATTCTGCCGAATTAAACACTTAAATTGCTACCTGAATGTGCTGGTTGCTCTCACTATAAGAGTTGGTTTGCAATTGTATTATTTGCCATCGGTGATGAGACCACCGTACGGTAGGTTATCATGTAGTTATTTATGAACATTTTTCGCATTATTATATCATTAAGTCATCGCTAGTAGGGATATGGTACGCTTGTTATGCATGCGGAACAACAAGTGCCTGATGATCCTACAATCAGTGTTCCTGGCCCTTCTATCGTTTGCAATATCGACAGTTAATCGCCGACTTTTGAGTTTACAAAAGAGCAAAGGTGATGTCAAACTGTTCAACACACTTGTTTAGAGATGAGCGGCGGTAAAGGATTGTGATTTGGATCTTAAAAATAAAGAAGGTCTAGGAGGCCTATAAAAGTTGATGGATATAGATTAAGAGACAGTACCTTAAAGTAAACTATGCCAAATTCAAGAAAAGCACGCCCAGTTATTGGCAGTAGCTCAGCAGAAAATATAGGGATTTATTTAGAAGCAAACAAATTCTATGCCCCATTAGCTGAAACAGATAGTCTTTGGAGAGACATAAAGAAGAGTTGGAATATGGCATGGTTAAAATACACTTTTTACTGTTTAGTAGAAACTGGTGTCGTTTCTATTCCATGTAATCAGTTTGATCATTCAAGTCCAGAAGTATTCGGAACGAGATCATGTTTTTGCTTTGATCAAATCTTAGTCTTAGGCGATTTTTTTTCTGCTTGAAACCCAAACTAAGTTTAACAAACCTCTTCTAGGCATTTTTCTAGAGAAGATAAGGGAATGGATTCTAAAGAGGTCTAGTCTTACCTGAAAGGTGCTTCAGAAGAACAGTTCAATCTAAAGTTGCAGAGCAACAATCCAAGATGGCTAGGTAATAGGTTAACAGGTAAATAATGTGAATAATCAGACTGTAGGCTCCAGAATCTGAAAGAACTCGATATAAGGATGACCTGGCTTTGTGATAGGCAGCTGCTAACTAGGGCGTAGGCTTATTGTGTTAATAAATGTTGGTTTCCCTCTGGTCCGATTGTAACTTTCACTGTTTCTACTATTCTTTCTTTTTTTTTGTCTTTCTAATGTCTCTTTTCTATCATATCCTAAGGCGTAACAATGACCACACTGGTTTAAGGGTGAAACTAAGAGGAATTAACTTTTCACCAGCCTTTATTACCTACCCGCCTACCTTAACAAACATGGCGAGTATCGCAATTAATGACCTGACTATTTAAAAACTTTGCTCACTAAATATCTATGAAAATATCAATCTATTTTAAATAAAATCCCTAAACGAGTACAATTAATTAAATAATTAGAATTTTTTTTTAATTACACGGTGAAAAAAAAACAAAATACGGATAATTAAACTTACAAAATTTTACGCAAAATCATAAAACTAAAAGTTTTAATTGTTGGAAAATTAAAAAAAAAACATCTATTTTATAACATTTTTATAACCTTCACTAAAAGTGGAAAGGATATATATAAGTTTGTCTTTCCGTTTGCAATTTCTACAATATTGATCTGAGACCCTATATGCAGAGCTGTGAAGTAGTTAGGAAAAATTTCTAGCTCCGACTCCATCCGCTAAAATTGTTTAAGTCCGACTCCAGCTCAGACTCCTACTCTCCCCTTAATGTAAAATGTATGTGAGACTGGTCCTCATTTGACTTTAAACTTGTTTTTAATTCAGTACCTTTTTAGTGGTTAAATTTAACAAGAAAATGATTGTGTAAAAATTTCAAAACTATACTATAATTTTAGCACGTGCCGCATTGAGCCTTAATATAGTTATTTACACATGTAAAGTAGACTGGTAATTTTTTCTGACTTTAAAATTTTTAGAGCAGAACCTCTTAAAATTTTTTTATTTTCGAAAATATTAGAAAATTCTTTTGAATTTTTTATGCCGAAAAATTTTGGAGTCGGAGTCGCGAGTTCTTTTGGGTACTTCGACTTCGGTGCAAAAATCTCAGCCGAAAAATGTCTGAGTCGGAGTCGCGAATTTTTGTGGGTACTCCGACTCCGGTACAAAAACCTCAGCTCCGACTCCACAGCCCTGCTATAAAACATATATATTCAGGGTCCTTATGAGGAAGTCAATTAAACGATGTCCGAATTTCCGTATGTATGTTGAAATGGATTTTCCGAAGACACCAAACACGTTATAAAACTATATCACATATTCCCTGCTAAATTTTGCTTTTGAAATTCGGCATGATGGGGTAACAAATGGCTGCGATATGAGCCAAAAACCACAACTGTCTGTAATTTAACCCATAAATCCATTGCTACTGTTTTTTTCTGTGTATCTGTAGAACGGCAAGCGCCAGAGTTTCCAAATGAGGTAAAGGCACATCAATACACAACATCCGACGAAATGTGTGGTGTGCGGGATGAGAGTAGTGGGCGTTGCACTTCGTATACAAAGACATTATTTATTTTTGTATTTCTGAAGAATGACAAGAGCCAAAGTTTACAATTTAGGTACAATCATATTGGTTATCATTACAAAATATCCGCCAAACGTGAGCGGGATTGGACAAGTGGGCGTGGCACAAAAAAGATTTGTTTATATCTTAAGAACTGTAAGAGAAAATTGTTCAATTTTTGTACACTTAGTTGGGTTATCACAACACAATCTGTCTTAAGAAAAGGGCGGGATTTGAGAATTAGGCATGGTACCTCCCGTGCAAAGATATCTCCAAATTAGGTACAACGGTACTTGGTTATCAATACACACATCCGACAAAATATGAGCTGGATTGGAGAAATGGGCGTGGCACAAAATAGATTTATTTATACATAAAGAATGGTAATTTTTTATTCTTATCGCACCGTGGTGAAGGGTATAAAATATAATAAGGCTTTATTCGGCATAGCACTCTTACTAGTTCTAGTAAATAAATGTTTATTTCAAAATTAAACCAACTTAAACTGACTTTCCCTACTCTTCTATTTTAGTAAAGAAATCCTATATATAAGGATTTTCCCTACCTCGTTGCTTTGACAACGAATGGTTTCTACACTTTGAAAACTACTCGTTGCTATTTCGACTTTGTTTGTTTTTCATTTTTAGAAAGCATTATTCTTTATTAGATCTTTTTTGTATTGACAGCCTATTGTTTTTATTTGAGCAATTGACCGTTGTTAAATTGACACCATGGTATTGTAATTTCGACATCGTACGTTTATCATTCTTAAAATAAATAACCCATTGCGAACCCAACTAATATACAAAATGTAATGTAATGTTATTAATTTATTGATGTTAAAAAAAAACAGTACATTTAAATATATTTTACACTCAAACATAAACAGGCACAACTAAAAATTCAAAAATGTTTGTAAGAAGCAGAAAACCAGCTTCAAAAACATGGTTGCAATTTTTTAATAAAATTGAGTTTCACAAATGCTAAAGAAGACAGTAAAGCCGGGAGTAACAGTTACGTTACAAATCAGCTAATTCATTTTGTTGTATGTAAAGCAATTATAACGATTATAGTTAGCAGTAAGATGTTACGTCTCAATCTGTAAGAAATTGATTGGTCCTACTTTTTTACGGTAAGGTTACTGAGCCTTAAGGCATGGAACAGAATAAAGTAGTTGTAGTAGCAGCTGAGACTGACGAATGCTTTTTAGTGCGACAAAGTTCAAAATTTCGAATTTTGTGCTTCATCTTCAACTGCAGCGACTACTACAACTACGTATTCTGTTGACAGTACTTTGAAACTGCCGTTTTTAGCTTTTGACAGCTTGTAGCGCTATTCGTAACGTTGTACTACAGCGACTATTCTGTTCCCCACTTAAGTGTTTAAACAAACTTCAGTTTCAACTTCAGGCAAAAATCCTAAAGGCCATTATTAAATCTTTGGCAGTAACTTCAAATTCCCTCTCATTTCTTTCTTTTGCTTTTGTTCTTATTTTTCTATGCCTACAAAATTTATGAAATTTAATGAAAATATTGTAGCATTGTTGGGAGAATAATGGCCAATTTTCAGGATTGATATTAAAACACATTTATGTGTAAAATCGTTTTATATACAAAATTCTTTTCTTTACTAAATACTTAAATCAAACTTAATTCACCGATGTCGTACACTTAATTTCAACTTAAGTTTCTATTGTAATAACTATTTTAGCAAGGTGGCCTCAATTTCACGACAATACAACAACAAGAGGCAAAGCAATGGCAATCAGCTGTTTTTTGAGAATCATTTTTTGAGACCACCTTGTAAATAATTATACTTTTTTATGATATTTTTTTTTGTATTTAGTAGTGCTACCATACCTTTATCTTATTTAAATAAGACTTTTCAAATAAAACTCAAAAAATCAATCTGTATTTAAATACGATTTAAGTTTTTATGAAAATTAACTTAATTTAGATTTAATTACTATCCTGAAAATTGGGCTAAAGTGTCTTTATGTAAGAGCATATGAAAAAACGTTCTCAAAATAAAATAGATTTTATTTCACGACGGCTTTATACGATACATTTTTAAGTCAAATTGCATGGAAGCAAACGAAATTTTCGCGGTCGTTATAAAACTGATTTTTGAACTGGTAAAAAAAAACAATTTTTAAAAAATTTTGAGTTGCGCCTTTATTATTTAGTGTACGATATGTACATATTTTTAAAAATACGAAGAATGTGAAGCAGTTTTTTTTTTTTAAATATCTAAGGACCATTTTTATAGATTGTAGATTTTTTTACTAGAAATAGTTCGCCGGATTGCGCATACATTGGAAAATGGAGAAAAATTGGGTCTTCAAAGTTTTAAAGATCTTATGTAGATTAATAATCCAGAAACTATGTTTAGGTTTTGAGGGTCATTCGCAGAATATTAAGTAATCAAAGCAAGCAAATGATGTAGATAATGCCGCTAGAATAAAACCAATGGACAGAGGTCTGAAAAATTTCGGTGTGTTGCTCTGTGTAATTGTTATAGAATCTTACTAATTTTGTAGTTCGTTAATCGTGTATAACGTTTATTCATCCAATTCAATAACTTAATTTTGGTCAATTTAGTTGTGTATATCTTTGCCGTTAAGCATAAAGAAATTAAGTCATGAAAAAAACACTCTTTGAGTTTTTCCATTTCGAATTTCCATTTTCGAAATAACGGTATATCTCGAAAACAAGAGTTATAGCCTTTTCACACTTGTCAACATTTAACATCAATTTGTGAAGATGTTGGAATTTTTCCATAAGAAATACATAGGGCTAAAAATCAAAAATTTTCAACATCTTTACAGAATGTTACTATCTCATTTTGTTCCCTTTTACATTTTTCGATTCTTTTAGTGTTATCACTAGAAAAGTGGCAATAAATTCTATTATTATTGTGGCATCACTGACAAAATTGAAGTTGCTTTGAAAGCAGCGTTACCATTTCTCAAGTTTTTCCTTTTTTTGCAAGCCTTATTTTGCTTAACTTTGCTAAAATTATTAAACAAAATGAATTAGAAATACATTTTGATGTTATCTTTTAAAATGTTGGCACTTTTGTAGAAAAAAAGTATTTAAAAAAAATAAAAGTTTTTTTTTTTAGAAATGGTGACATTTTTTATTTATGGTAGATGTTAGATGTTTTAAGTGTGAACGCGTATTTCACCATTTTAACATCTTCCATGCGTTCCTCCGAAATGTATGCAAGTGTACAAAGGGTATTAGCCTAAAAAAAACGGTTAAAACCATTGGATTCAGCGTACGCACTAGCACAGTCTAATTTAAGTCTAGCACAACTGCTTCTTATCGCAATCCTCTGCTCTTTAGGAAAAAAGTCTATGAAATACACCAAAAAATATTTTTCAATTTAACATTAGGAAAAACTAGAGTTTCTGATTTAAGACCTTTTTCCTCCTCGTATTGGCAACATATTGTTTTTGATTTGACAACGTTTTGTTGTAAATTTAACAAAAAATGCTGTTGTTTTAAAGCTTTCGGCTGACAGATCTAAAAGGGGATATTTTTCTGTGTATACCATACAGTTGTCTTTTATGTTGTTTAAGTTGGCAATTTCGCGGTGTAAAATATTTTATACGGTTGAAGTAGTTGGATTTAAGAAAAAATATTTTTATTATTTTCAAACATCTCTGACAACTTTTACTAAGAAAAAGTTAAGAAAACCATTTAGAGACGAGCACATTTTGCATACAAAAGTGTGCGTAAAAGTGTTTTCTTCTCATCCATGTTTTAAGTTTTTAATTTGCCATTATTTTTATTTGATAATAATAAAATAATAAATGAAAAAATATTTTATGATTTATTTTTGTCTTGCTTTGCTTTTTACACTAACAGCTTTTGAAACTCTGCTGTGAAATTAAGACTGACTTTAAATATGTTTTTGTTTTTTTTTTGTTCGTATGAATTACTAATTTATTAAATTCATCTCTTCCAAAACTTGATTATTTAATTTCCTTAAGAAAAAACAAATACATACAAAACAACAAAACCAAAGAAAACTCTTAAAAAAGGACCTTAAATTTTTTATGTCTTGATGTCTCAAGTAAAGTAAAAAGGTATAATTTAACAAAACGTAAGCAGGAAGCAGAATAAAAGATGTTTGTGGGTATAAATCAAATGAAATATAGTGCCAAAAAACGTAAAAAGGAAAAAGAGATGGAGCTGGATCAAGAGGGCTACGACGCCAGCTCTGGCAAGGAAATACAAAATGGTAAGGAGAATAATATTGTAATGCCAGTAGACACAACAGAAATATTAGAGAAAAAAGAACAACAGCAGTTGGCAAAACAAATAATCGACACAAAAGCACCTTCAGCAGTGCCAGCCCTACGAAGCAATGGCAAAGTAGACATGACAATGGCCTCAGATTTATCAACAGCAACAGCAACAACTCGAATTTCTGAAGCAGATAGTCAACAAACAACAAAAACGACTGAATATACAGCATTGACAGGTGAACCTGTAGATAATACGCCAACAAGTAAATGGAAAAATTGCCAATGCAATTTACAAAGCGATCAACGTTTAACTGAAAATCAAAAACAACAGCAGCAGCAGAAAAACTTGCCAACCCATCAAGACTATGAGCAACTTTTTCATCACCAGCCTCCCTCAACATGTAAACAACAAGCAGGCAAACAACATTCGTCGTCGTCATCAGTGTCACCCTCGCCACCCACTAACGTTATAACATCCTTGGCCACGGTCTATATATGTTTGGGTATATTGACATTGGCTTTGGCCTCCCTATCTGTGTTATTTTACTCACATGTAGTCTCCTGCTCAACATCAACAACCTGCCAAAATTCTACAACACCCCCTCCAATGGAATCCATGAGCTCCTCCTTAGCTCTCGATGGAGAAAAAATCCCCAAAGCATTTTCATCATCTTCATCATCATTGCCATCATCTGCAGTGCCACCTTTATCGCAATTTCGTGAACAATTTCAACAAGAATTACTTGCCTCCGAACATGTGCTACGTTCCCTGGTGGAAAAAATATTATTACAGCCACTGACGGCAAATGGGGAACATCTGCGACAACAACTACTGCAACAAGGAAAACATATTTCTTTGGGGAATTTAAACGATCAAAGGTAAGTTTTCCGTAGATTTTTTTATTTTCTTTTTTTAAATCGAGTTGTATGACGAGCACAGGTAAATTTTTATTATTTTTTTTTCAAGTACATGTCACTGATGCACAGATAAAAACTGATTGCAATTTATTACTTTTGAAATAGTTTTTCTTAGATTTTGGATATTAGAAAGCAGAAAAAAGGAAACAGATATTGTGCCAGGGTAATAATAAAAAAACATACAAAGACAACAATTTAATAATTGTTTATTAGTTTTTGTTTGCAATTTCTTTCCAGACAATTGGACAATCAAGTTTGACTGGCATATTGCAAAAAGAAATGTGAAATTTTGGAGAAATTGCTAGACAAAATTTGCTGGCATAGAAAAATTTAATTTAGTTATTTAGGGACTCCCAAAAATAAACAAACAAATTAAATTCAAAAACTATAATTGATTTCTTAAACAAAGGGAAAATGTGTATAATTAAGACTGGTTCAGATAAAGATTTCCCAAAACGAAATTATTTCCCTAAAAAATATACAGATGTCTTACAAAGAAACCAAAACTCCATTTATTTCTCCAATTTTTACAGATTCGATTTTTTACTAAAATTTTGATTTATCACTAAAAATTTTATGGCTCAGTAGTGCCAATCGACCGATTTGTTTTAGAAAAGATCTCTTCATACTTAAACCACGATTTTTCGCTACGACTTTATATGTTTCACTCAAATCCAGTTTTTTTGTTATAAATCTTAATTTTATTTTCACTAAAATTTTGATTTTCACTAAAATCTTGATTTTTTCCTAAAATCTCTGTTTTTTTCACAAAAACTGGATATTTTACTGAAATCTTGGTTTTTAACTATTTTGCAATAAATTAGCAAAAAACATTATTTTTCTATAAATCTCTATTTTTTTTTTACTAAAATCTTGATTGTTTTTTTTTTAATTATTGTTGACAACTAAAATTTCGATTTTTCCTAAAACCTCAAATTTTCTCTTAAATCTCGTTTTTTCTCAATTTTCTGTTAAATCTCTTATTTAAATCAATTTTGTTTTACAAAAATCTCGATTTTTCGCTAATAAATAAGTTCGATACCTAAATTTAAAAGAAATGCCGATTTTTCTCTAAAAACTTAAATTTTTACTAGAATTATTTTATTTGTTTAAATCTCAAATTTTCAACTAAATATCCACTTTGCACTAAAATCTTAATTTTTCACTTTAATTTCGATTTTTCAATGGAATCTCTATATTTCATTGAACTCTCGATATTGTACTTTTTTTAATTTTTTTACTAAGGGTTGATTTTTCACTATAAAACCTATCGATTTTTCGATAAATCTAGATTTTTACTAAATTTTACTAAATTTCAAAGTCGATTTTTTTTTGCTGAAATCAATTTTTTTTTACTAAAATTTAACATTTTTACTTTAATCTCGATTTTTCACAAAAATTTTGACTTTTGCTAAAAATTTGATATTCACTAAAATCGCTTACATAATAGTGACGACTTTCTCTCCAAAGCTTCGATTTTTCATCAAAATCTCGATATTTATTTTTATTTCGATACTTTTACTATATCTTAAATTTTGCTCTAAAATCTATGTTTTTGTTTTGCTAAGATCTCGATTTTGCATTAAAATCTCAACATTTTTACTCAATTCACAGTTTTTATTAAAATTTTTAATTCCAATATCTCGATACCTTTAACCAGAACTCGAATTTTGCGCTTAAATCTCTATTATTCGCTAAGATCTGATTTTTACAATATAAAAAATTTTTCACGAAAATCTCAATTTATTGACTAAAATCACGATTATCCAATCTAATTTTAGTATTTGTCAATATCTAAATTTTTCTACGAAATCGCGATTTTTCTTCAAAATATCAGCTTTTTTCGAAATCTCGATTTTTTTTATTAAAATCTCTCAATCTTAAGTTTTGCGCCAAAAATTAATGTATTCTTAACAAAAATTCCGATTTTTTTTTACAAAAATTCATATTTTGCAAATAACTATTGATATTTTGTTAAAATTAACGGTTCTTTCTATTTTTTAAATAAATTAGGAAAATAATCTTAATTTTTCAGTTTTTATTTTACGAAATCTGAACTTTTATAACTAACTTCTCAATTTTTTTCACTAAAATCTCGATGTTTTACTAAATCTTGATTTTTTTTTTTTTGGCTAATTGATTTTCAAAATTTATATTCTACACTAAACTGTAGATTTTTTACTTAAATTTAAATTTATCAATAATTAGTAAATTAGCAAAAAACATTATTTTTCTATAAATCTCTATTTTTTTTTTACTAAAATCTTGATTGTTTTTTTTTTTTAATTATTGTTGACAACTAAAATTTCGATTTTTCCTAAAACCTCAAATTTTCTCTTAAATCTCGTTTTTTCTCAATTTTCTGTTAAATCTCTTATTTAAATCAATTTTGTTTTACAAAAATCTCGATTTTTCGCTAATAAATAAGTTCGATACCTAAATTTAAAAGAAATGCCGATTTTTCTCTAAAAACTTAAATTTTTACTAGAATTATTTTATTTGTTTAAATCTCAAATTTTCAACTAAATATCCACTTTGCACTAAAATCTTAATTTTTCACTTTAATTTCGATTTTTCAATGGAATCTCTATATTTCATTGAACTCTCGATATTGTACTTTTTTTAATTTTTTTACTAAGGGTTGATTTTTCACTATAAAACCTATCGATTTTTCGATAAATCTAGATTTTTACTAAATTTTACTAAATTTCAAAGTCGATTTTTTTTTGCTGAAATCAATTTTTTTTTACTAAAATTTAACATTTTTACTTTAATCTCGATTTTTCACAAAAATTTTGACTTTTGCTAAAAATTTGATATTCACTAAAATCGCTTACATAATAGTGACGACTTTCTCTCCAAAGCTTCGATTTTTCATCAAAATCTCGATATTTATTTTTATTTCGATACTTTTACTATATCTTAAATTTTGCTCTAAAATCTATGTTTTTGTTTTGCTAAGATCTCGATTTTGCATTAAAATCTCAACATTTTTACTCAATTCACAGTTTTTATTAAAATTTTTAATTCCAATATCTCGATACCTTTAACCAGAACTCGAATTTTGCGCTTAAATCTCTATTATTCGCTAAGATCTGATTTTTACAATATAAAAAATTTTTCACGAAAATCTCAATTTATTGACTAAAATCACGATTATCCAATCTAATTTTAGTATTTGTCAATATCTAAATTTTTCTACGAAATCGCGATTTTTCTTCAAAATATCAGCTTTTTTCGAAATCTCGATTTTTTTTATTAAAATCTCTCAATCTTAAGTTTTGCGCCAAAAATTAATGTATTCTTAACAAAAATTCCGATTTTTTTTTACAAAAATTCATATTTTGCAAATAACTATTGATATTTTGTTAAAATTAACGGTTCTTTCTATTTTTTAAATAAATTAGGAAAATAATCTTAATTTTTCAGTTTTTATTTTACGAAATCTGAACTTTTATAACTAACTTCTCAATTTTTTTCACTAAAATCTCGATGTTTTACTAAATCTTGATTTTTTTTTTTTTGGCTAATTGATTTTCAAAATTTATATTCTACACTAAACTGTAGATTTTTTACTTAAATTTAAATTTATCAATAATTAGTATTGTGGTTATTCTGTTGTGTAAAACGGCAAATCCATCTGAGGAGATCGAGTGGTTGCGATCCAAACATGTCATGGTAACCTGCCGGCCGCGGTTCGAATCCCGGCCACGGTCAAAAATGAAAGATTATCAATAACAATTTTAATTAATTTTCATGTTGTAAAGTTCCTTTCTTCATGGAAATAATTTAATGAAAATTAAATTTAATGAACTTAAGCCTAATTAAAAATATTAAAAATTTGGATTTTAATTTATCACTAAAATCTCGCTTTCCCCCTAAAATCTTTGTCTTTCCCGATATTTTTGCTAAAATCGCGTTTTTATTTTTGTTTATAGGAATTTTAAACGAAAGTTGTAGATTGTTTTCAATATATCCCTAAAACTGCGCTTTATAAGCTAAATTTTTTACTTTCGATTTTGTACTTAATCTCGCTTTTTCACCTTAATTTAGATTTTTCACTAAAATCTTAATTTTTTTTTAGGATTTTTTTTCTAAGAACTCGATTTTTCATAAAATTCACAATTTTCTACTAAAATGTTAATTTTTACTAAAATCTCGAATTTTCACTAAAATTTTAAATTTTGCGCTAAAATCTCGATTTTGCACTTGAAACTCAGGTTTTCACTAAAATCTTGATATATCAATAAAATCTTGATTTTTCACTACAATCTTGATTATTTACTTAATCTCTACTTTTCTTTTTAAATCCAATTTTTTGTTAAAATTAAATTTTTATTTAAATTTTTCACTAAAATACCGATTGTTCACTCAAATCTCAGTTTTTTATTATATTTATTAATAAAATCTAGATTTTTCACTAAACCTCAATTTTTCTTGAAATAAAATTTTTTTATAAATCTAAATTTTTTATTATATGATTTTCACTAAAATCCTTATTTTTTGCGCTACAATATAGATTTTCCGTCTATGTTTCGATTTTTCTTCAAAATTCCGATTTTTAAGAACAATTGTGTATTTTAGCTGAACTGTCAGTTTTAATTTTGATATTTTTTAGTTAGGCTTGAGTTCATCAAATTTAATTTTCATTACATTATTTTTACTGAAGGATGGAATTTTACAACATGAAATTTTATTTAAATTCATTGATAATTTTCTTGGCTGAGCTGGGGCTCGAACCTTGGTTGAATTGACATGTTTCAAGAATCACCACATTCTTTCATCAGAATTCTTTGAGTTCTTACCTCTGCACCACTGCGGTTCCTGCCAGCCAACAGTCAAACATCAATCTTTAATCAGTGGTACTGGTGGTTCGAAGTTTGCTGTTATTATCATTTCGTCCAATTTCGTCGACATTTTATGAAATCTATTTACTTTCTTATATTTTGTTGTTTAAATCGAAATTTATCAGTAAAATCTTGATTTTTTACTGAAATCTCAGTTTTCACAAGATTATTTAGTTCCAATATCTCGATAGGTTTCACGTAAACTAGAACATTGCGCTAATTCGCTATTTTTCGCTTAAATCTTGATTTTTACTGGAATCTCGATTTCTTGCGAAAATCTCGATTTTTTACTAAACCAATTATTTAATCTGGATTTTTTTTTCAAAATCTTAATTCTTCTTCAAAATCTCAATTTATCTTTAAAGTCTCAATTTATCTTTAAAATCTCGATTTTTAGTAAAAAATCGATTCATGTCTTTATTCAGTCTCGAAATTTTTGCTAAAATACTATTTTTTGCAAAAAACTAGATGTTTCCCTAAAAGTTGAATTTTTCAGTGAAATTCCGATTTTTATTAAAATCTAAAATATACCGAAAGATTTTTTTTTAAATTTAATATTTCGAAAGATTTATTAATTGCTCGAGTTTTGAGCAACAATTTCTATTATTACCTAAAATATCGATTTTTTACTAAAGTTTCGATTTTTGTCTCAAAAATCTTAATTTTTAACTCAAATCTTTACAAAATGAAGAAGTTCTGCTTAATCAAGGCTTAATCAAATCTATAATTTTCTGAATCTGATTTAATTTTGCACTAAAATTTCGGTAAAAAAACCATATTTTGGTAACCAATTTAAAAATTAAGCGCATTTGAAAAAAAATTTAGATGAAGCTTTTTTAAAAAACAATTTTTTTTATCAACTTTTCTAAATTTCAATTCAACATAATTTTCCGAGCAATTTTCATCAAAAAAAAAAGTGAATGTACTTCTACATTTGATATTTAATTGTTAAAATATATTTTGCATAATTTACTCCAACAAATGCCGAATCTCTTATATCTTTCACCACAATTGTGAAAATCTTATTAAGACCATAATAAATTCGTGTATACAATTACGGACACGTAAAGTCTGTATAAAATTTAATATCGATTTTTTTTCGATACGAAATTGACATTTTTCAAATTTTTATTTCTTTTATGAAATTAACTAACAAATTTTGCTTAAAATTAACATTCAAACCTAAAAAAATCTAACAAAAATTTAAGAGAAAAATATGCAAGCAAATGGAAATTTGTTCAATAAACTTTTTACTTACTTTCAAGCAATATTAGCAAACTACTGCTTAAATTTATTTCACAGTCTCATTAATTTTTGTGTTCTGCTTGTTTCCAAACAATTTTTCAGCATTTTATTTTCACTTAATCATAATCAATAAATTTTCCTGTTTTGTTTCTGGATTGCACTCATCCTTTTGTTAGAGTATGAAAAAATGTTTGTCGATGATGACCCATCAATATGAACTTTACGAACTTTTCTCAAAATATTTGATATTCAGTTTGTTTTTTTTTTTGCTTTATTTATCAGGTTAATGGGGCAATTGTGTTAAATTTCTGGCACTATTTGTGCACACAAGCATACATACAAATATGAATGTCTATGTGTTGTTTACTTTCGTACCCCACGAACACTGAGGCTTGCTTTCAAATCGAACGTTATTTGAAATCAAACCTTTTCTCGAACGACAAACGTTTGATAATGATTTTGAAATGAAAAACTAAGTGCTCCCAGCAAAAAGGGGAAATTGTTTTCCAATTGAGATATAAATTTATTATCAACTAGTTTTCGAAAGTTATTCTCGAATGTGGATTGCAATATAATGGCGAACATTAATGAAAAAAATCTGTTTTGTAAATACGTTTTTTTTTCCTTTAACTTTAAGTCATTATTTTCTAAAACAAACTGTTAGCAAAAACACTCGGCCCCACAGTTAAAAAGCCTTCTTCGTCCTAAAATTCTAGGGAAGACAAAATCCTGCTCCATAGACAACAATCTTATATGCCCTAATTATGTAAAACGCAACGAAACGCCAAAAAATTACATTGAAAGCAAAAACATAGTCATAAATATCTTGTAATTTTGTTGTTGCCTTCTACAGAAATTATGAGGCGTTTGAAATTTTAAAAGGCAATGTGGATTTCCTCTCTCTCCTAAAAACTCTAGAGTTGACGACTTAAACTTGAAGAGTGTGAACCAGCACTTAGCAAATAATACAGAAATTGATAAAACGTTGTTTGTCAAATGATTATATTCAAATCATTATCAATTTAAATTAAAATTTTCAAATCAAACCATTGAAATAGGTTTAAGAGTTGGGCTTGATATCAAAATAAATAATAGATAAAGTCTTTTTATATTAAAAGTTTGAATTCGTGTTTGCTGGGTGTATCCGGACATGCAGAAACCTGTAGAGTGCAAAATATTCAGGGAAAAATATACTGGTTTTAAGTTGCTTTATAGAATATTTACACTTTAGCAACTTAAAATTGTTTAAAATATATTTTAAATAAATTGCATTTATTTTTCCATTAGGTTCGTGTGTGTGTGTGTGTGTGTGAAAAAAAGATAAAGCTGCCATGGAAAATAAACATAATAATTTGAAAATTCTATAAAATATTATGAAAATTATTGCATATCTTGTAAACATACAGAGGAAAGTTTTCAAATACAATCACCTTAAATTGTCGTAGTTTTTATAAATAGAAAATTCGTGCTTAGGAGGTTTTACTGTAAATGTAATATAAATGGATTTTGTTTCAATCACAGACATAAAATGCATTTTTTCTTGAATTATGATCTTTACGCTTATGCAACATCACAATGGAATATTTTGAAAAACAATAAAAAAATTGAAGTTTTAAAAGCGAATGGGCAGGCCAGTTTCAAAACTTCTCGGGCAAATAAAATGTCCATTTCTAGCCATAGTTCCTTTAAAAATATCTGCTTGTGTAAAATGGATTGTATGCAAAGAGGATCGAATTTCCAATGAAATTGGATCGCTCTTTTTAAAATGATTTCCAAAAAAATTTTAGGCATAGGGTTTTCCAATAAGAGGTTTATTTTTGACTTAAAAAAAACAAATTTTTTTAACAAAAATCACTGAATGTTTATTTAAGAGGATGGACGTTATACAATTAATAATTGAAAATAGTATCAGCTTAAAATGGTTGCCAAGGCCACGCTTGCAGCACTTTATTGTGTTCATGAAATTGTTCATCACCAATCCGCTGATTTGCGGCTGTAAGGCCCAAATTGAAAGATATTAATGTGAACGAGGTTTGTTTTCAACAAGACGGCTCTATGTGTCCCACAAGTAACCGTGTGATTTTTGGAAGAGGCGATCACAATTAACTTATGGGATTTAGTTATTGAACACCTTTATCCCTGTTTTCACATCTTAGCGATAAATAAAGGTAGGATTTTATCGGCCGTAAAAAAGTGTTCCATTATAACAACTTAATGGAACACTTTTTGTAAGGCCTATAAATCCTGCCTTTAGCTTTCGCTAAGTTGTGAAAACGGGCGTTAGACTTTCTCCTTTAGGGCCACGTGAAGATGAAAAATTGTGTCCCCAATAAACTTACTACAATCTCTAGAAATTGCTTTGATCTGTATCCAACTGAGATCCTCGTTCACAGAGTTTATTTCATTTGTCAACTTATACGCCCTGATCCTCTGGGTCGTCCTCTACCAGTGTTGCCAAAACTTGATGACCAAAAATGGCTAAATGTACGGAAAAAAATGGCTAAAAATGGGCTAAAAAATGGCTAAAAGCTTTTTTAAATAAAAACACATTAAAATTCAATAACAAAACCGAAATAATTCATTTAAATTTGTTTACGATGAAATTGTAAGTCAAGATCAATTTCTTAAATATGAATAAGCGTAAATTAATATTTTGATTTATATTTTAAAAATTAAATCATCGATAAATTCGATATCGTTATTGTTCATCTCATAGGAATCACTCGTGCCTATTAGTTTTAAATAATTTGAGGGAAAGTCATAATCTCGACAACAGTAACCCAACCTTTTGAGTCCAGATCTACAATAAAAAACAATTAAAAAAGTATAGTCGGTCAACCCCGACTAGATGATACCCTACACCACATTATAACCTATGTACCAAATTTTATTAAATTATCTGCAAATTTACGACCGTAACTTTGCGCACAAGGTGTACATGAACAGCCAGCCAGCCGGACAATCATCGTTAATTCGACTCAGAAAGTGATTCTGAGTCAATCGGTATACGTAAAGGTTGGCTAAGTATCAATATTTTAAGCACAAATGCATAGTACCCTCTCCACTATTGTGGTGGTGGTAAAAATAGTTTATTGTTACGGTAAAAATATGTTCCAAATTAAAAAAATCGAATTAACGGTTGCTAAATGTAACCTACACAGAAAAAATTATTGCCGAATTATTTTCAAACAAACGCTTGTTTGAAAATTTTTTTTAATTTCTATAAATTTTTTTACTGATTCAATCAATATTTTTGTTTGATTTTTATTTAACCAACAAAAATGTGGACAACTCTTCAAAAATATAATAAACGCGTTATTGGTGTCAAGTTTTCATAATTTTGTATGAAATATTTAACGCTCTTTAATGTTGTCGTCTTTTTGCATTTTTTTATTTGATCGTAAGCAACACTTCTTTATGTGAAATATAAGAACAACAACAAAAAACACACACATTTTTGGACGCTTTAAAAAAGTGCAACTATAAGAAAAACAATAGCAGAAACGACATTATAAGAAACAAAATCCCGTATTCAATTTTTTAAAACTGTTTGGTTAAATACATCAAATACAAAAATAGAATGATGACGAAAAACATATCGAGTCGGTCTGCTGCCGTTTTTGGTTACATTTCTTCTTTAGCAAAGGACAGGATACAGCAACAGAGAGTGATAAAGAAAAACATTGTGTTGTGTGTATAAATAAGACTTCGTTCAAAAATTATTCCAACAAAAAAAATGTGTCTCAAAGCCAGTCGGCGGCTCTGCTTTGCCGTCACCTTCTCATACAGTGCTTACTTGTGTGCGCGTCATTGCTTGTGCAAAAACTTTTTTTTTTTTTTTTGATTTTAAAATTTAGTATATGAATTTCAGTAAACTTTTTGTTTGATTCAGTTAAATTATTTGTTTGAAAAAATCAGTGTTTTTTTTCAGTAAACAAAATGCAAATAAATTGTTTGAATATGCAAATTTGTTTATAGGACCGATTTCAGACAAAAAATTGTTTGATTCTACAAATTTTTTGTTTGAATTGGAAAAATAATTTTTTCTGTGTATTTCTAAAATTACTTTTAAGATGATTACTTGGCTAAATACCCTCTCTACTTTAGCATTAGACCATGGAATTGAGAGCAACTTTATAGCCAATTCTGAAATTTCTAAAAAAAAATTTGTTGCCGACTGTATCTCTTTATTGAAATACTTGCAACCAGAAACAAACACCGATGTTTGTGTTGATCCATTTTATAAATTTAATATTGGAATACTGTTACTTTACTTTGAAAGATGTTTCATCCTCGTTTATAGCGATTTGTAAAAGTTGTGATTTAAATTAAAGGCGTTTTAACTGTTTAAAATGTTTATTTTACTTTTATAAATTTTTAAAATAAAATAAAAATTATTCTTTTAAAAGTAAAACGGCAAATAAAATTTTATGGCTAAACAATTTGAAAAATGGCTAAAAAAAATGGCTAATGGCTAAAGTCATTTTTTAATGGCTAAACAGGGTGAAAAATGGCTAAATCTAGCCACTAAATGGCTAAATTGGCAACACTGTCCTCTACACCGACTTTCTTGTGTGTTATTTTAAAGTTGCCGCAGTGTTCCCAATCGATATCCATTATTTTTAAATCCTCTCTTTCTCAATTGGTTTTTGTTGGCGTTTTCTATGCAGTTCGGGTTCGATTCCTGCCAGAAACTCTGGTTTCTTTTGTAGCAAATATTTTGTTGCTAACTAAGTTGAAAAAAAAGATGCAATTAAAAGTTGTTTTTATTATTTTTTTTTTAGCAAAATATTAAATAACATCACTAATAACATTATACTTTATTTAAGCCACAAATTAATACCGGCATGCACTGGGATGTTCATACTGTAGCAAAAAACGGAATCTTGGCGCTATTATCAGTATTATTTCAAAATCTATAATTTATAAAAGAATGGTTACAAATTATTTATGAATCATAAGATAATAACGTTTCTTACCGTATAGATTGATTAAATTTCGCAATAATCATCATATCGTTTATTCTTTTAAAGATTTTAGATCGAAAATCCAGATTTTATTTATTTTATATTTTTTAATTTTTTGACACAAAATTATTTTTTTCTATTAATTTTCTACAAATGAAACAAATTGTTAATATGACAATTTACAAACTTGTTAATTAAGAAAATTGTTATAAATATTAGAAAAGTTTCAACAAATTTTTTTTAATTACTAAATAACTTTTGATATTTTTGTCTGCGTACTTATAGCGCCTCTCTAACAGCGGTTTATAAGGCTTGACAAATATATGTGCCCCTGCGCATTCGAGCCCTGTTTCGGTTCCATACAAAAGTTTATATTTGACAGTGAAATAAAAAATTCTTATTTTCGTTCCATTCGAGATCTTTACATTAAAAGCAGCTTTGCAAATGTTGACTTTGATATTGGAAGCCTGTCAACGATTTGGACTTTTGTTTCGCAGCCAGGTGTTGTTTGGCTTTCATTGTAAGTTAATTTGTTGACTCGTTCAAAAGCCTTGCCGTCACTTTTAAGATTACCACAGTACGCCGCATTTACTTTTATGTAAATGGTCTTATGCACGTTAATCCACAATTGCTTAACTCATTGAAATGTTTCATGTTTATATGGTGCCATAGGAAACGCCTTTATGTCACCACATCGAAGCTCGGAGTAACTCGCCTATTAGCATCAAAAATATGAGAGCTGAAAGGATATGTCCCTGCCGAACACAGGCAGCAATATCGATTGGTTACGAAAATGTGCCATTATAGAAAATTCTGCACTGTAAAGCGCTGTATTGTGCTTTTAACATATTGAGAATTTTTCGGGTACTCCTTTTCTTACGAGTGATTACTTGATTCTTTGTTAATTTAAACTGTCAAAAGTCTTATGGAAAACAGCGAGGACTAAAGCTTCGTACAGATGGTGGTCAGATCTTACAATGTTGTAATTTTTCTGACAATGGTGTCATTGTCAGATGTATTAATTTTACACATCTGTCACATGAAAATGTGCTTACAATGTTCACACAGTTGCAAGACATTTCTAGGCAATTTTAATGACAACATTGTAAGATCTGACCACCGTCTGTACGAAGCTTAAGTTAAAAAAGGGCTTGTATTTATTAATTTGTCTAATAAATTATTATCTGAAGGGACTTCGTTCACAGCCACAAGAGAGTTACTGGGATTATAATCGTTAAAAGAAGTGGGGTGCATATAACGGAAAATTTTAATAGGAAATGGAATAATTACAACATCGTTCTGCCCTACTTTCAGACTTTGTTAAGAAGCCTCTGTAACATAAACAGGTTTTCAGTTCAATCCTAAATTCAACTAGAGCACTTTTTAAAAATTTGAAAACTTTTTATAAAAGCCTTAGTATCTAAATTTTTTTTTTGTTATCCCCCACTGTGCACATTTTCATTCGTAAATTTATTTGTTGAGAATTTTTTACATAATTTTTTATATCCTTAACCATTTTTGTTGATAAGACTTTAAAAACATTTATTTTTCAATTTACTATGCTTAATCTATTGTTCCATTACCTTTATTACTTCACCCTTTTGCTTTCCTTTGAAACTTTCTTTTTTCTTTTAGCAGTCAAAAAACTCCCCAGTCAACTTTCCAAGACAAAGGCGAAACAGCGGCAATCAACACAAGCGAAAAAACCAGCGAAGGCGATGAAAACCGAAAAGCTAAAAGAAGTCTTACACAAGCGGCGGCAGAACCAACTGACGACGTTGTTATAAAAACTAAAAGTGTGCAAAGAAAATCTAGTGACAATAAGAAAACCATCAACTTGGCCAAAGAGCCAAAAACATTAAAGGAATTGTTAAAATACCAGAAAAGAATACGACGAGATATCTCTTCATCACCATCAACTTCAATGCATGGTAAGTGGTGTGGTTGGCTGGTTAGCTGTCAACTATTTACACTGCAACTCATAAGTAAACAAACACTCAAACAGATACACAGATTCCATGGTAACACTCCTCTACATAAGATTCGAAACATCCCTCTTAAACTCAAGCAAGACAACTCAAGTATCGACAACAATAACAATAGCATAAAATATGAATTGAAAACTATTTGAAATTCTAATGAAGAAACGACAAAAACAAAAACTATCCGAAGTCGAATAAACTGGAAAAGTTGTTATCAACTAACTGTCTTTAGTTTTGTATTTGATAGTTAAACGCAAACTTAGAACTAGCACTAGACTTCATAGACAAATGAACTAAAAGTTCAGAAAACAATATAATAATTTTTACAAAATATACAAAAGAAAAACTACAGAAAAAGCTAATAAATGCAAGCAAGACAATCAACGAACATGTCAGATAAAGCAATGAATGTGGAAAACTTGGCAATAGATTGAGAAGTGGCCATAATTGTTTATATTGCAAAAAAAAAAAAAAAAAAAAAAAACAAAAAACAGCAACCAAGTCCAAGAGATTAATTTAAGAAAAACAAAAACTTGCACAAAAGTTTTCAAATCAAGAAAAGTCGTTAAGAAGCAAGCAATAATAAAAAGTGAAAGCACAGCAGATCGCTTCAAAGAAATTTTAAACGCAAGTTCTGTTAAATAAAGCTTGAGTAAAAAAATATCGATAAGACTACGATTAGAACATAGGAAAGTTATAGCCAGCAGTCTGTGACCACACCATGACCAAAATTTTAGCACAGTTTTATTATACTATTGGGGGATTCACAAGGTAGTCATAAAGTTGTAAAGTCATATATCTTTACATAATTACAAGAAATATATATGACTGCTGTGGGCAACCGCTTTTAATTTAGATTTCTACTGTACAGTTATTTTTTGTTTTGTTTGAAACACACAACAATATTTTTTTAAACAATTGTAAAATATTATTTAGGACATTATGACAATATGACTTGATATCACACCTTGTGAATCCCACATATAACTGGACTAAGACCGTAATATGGGTATGTTATTATGACTACACTATGACCGATCTGCCACTTCATTATGATCATTCTATGGCTAAGACTATGACTAGATTATGAGCAAACGACGATCAAACAATGACGATACCACGATCAGATTATATAAGCAAGTTTTAAACAAAATTTTAAGGCATTATGAAGAAAAAACGTCCGTGCTCTCAGCAATTTTCTCTTCTACAAAACCATGAACAGACTATGACTGGGTAAAACTTAGGCCCATAAGTGGACCTTCAACTAGACATATGGCTCGATTAACGTTTAAACCCATATTAAAAGACTTATAACGAAACCAGTAACTGGATCTTTGGCAAGACTAACTAAGTAGACCTGTTCGCAAATCTTTAAGTAAATTTTTGCATATACCTTTTTTTCATCATTACCCCCTTTGGGAGCATATGGCTTCCACAAAGCACCTCCATCTTATACAATTTTTTGCATTTGTCTTCGTGTCTTCCCATGTAAGATTATACTGTCCTTTATCTTGCAGTATCGATCCATTCAGAATTGTTATCTTGCCTTCTATCAGTTTCGTTTTTCGGTTGTTCTTACAGCTTAGTGAAAGATGATTGGTCTACTGTAGCAGATCCTAGGATAATGGGGTTGCCATCTGTAGTCGCCTAGAAACAACGTCCTACGTCTATTTGGGTGTATTGGTTGTTGTTGTAGCAGCGAGATCTGAAGAACAGGTGTTGCTGAGTTGACAATCCCCTGCGGGAAATTTGTGCCAATTGGTCCAACAGACTGGTCCTGGGAGTTGTGAAAATAAAACAGGTACAAAAAGAAAGAACTCATGACCAGTGAAAGGAGAACCAATCATGTAACTGGTTTATAAAGAACAAAAATGTAGAAAAAGTTATGAACAACAGTACAGTCTTTGCTGGTGGTGTGACACATTTTTAGGGACTTTCTAAAATTTTGTTCTTGAATTTAATTCTAGAACTTGTTTTAATGAAAAAATAATACATTTTATTGAAATAAAACTACGTTGTAGTAACTGACACTAAACACGTCCATTAAGAATAGATCTGTGACCGGTCAAATGGTGTCAATTGACCCCCTCCAATGACAACCCCATGTAAAAGTGATAGGTATTATGCCAACAAAAACCTATCACCGGACAACTTTGGTGTCAGTTCGCTTCCCTCTAGGGTCCTTGGTCGGTGTTTGTTGAACTCCGAGTCGTTCCGTTGTCGTGGGAACGTGGTGAAGTGGTGGGGAACCTTGCTAATCTTTGATTTCTACCCTTTTTTCCGAAGGGTTCTCGGCTGCCTAACCTTTATCATGATGTTATTCTCTTTTCCAGTGGCCGGGGTGGTCAGGGGGCTTTTTGGAGGGAATGTGTGGAGGAGGGTTGAAGCCAATTAATTTTTAAAACTCGAAAACCATGATAAAAATCTTGCCACTACAATGGCAAATATTATCTCTTATATGTTAAAATCGACGGAACCCATTAAGGATAATCGTTGGAAATCGGCGCAAGGAGCAAGGCAAATCTTCGCGAACAGTATGCGTTTTGATTGAGCATTTTTAAAACATAAACAACTTTGTAGCTTACAGTATTTCGATAAATGCCGAAGTTAGAATACATCGCATATAATTACCGTTCAAAACGCCATGTTAGTTCTTAAAGACACAAGCCATGTATAAAATATACTCCATCTGTTGTGAATCATGAATTTCCAATTTATAGGCTTCTTTCAAGCCCTGTGATTAAACTATAGAGGAGAATTCTGGTTAAGTTCAAAGGAATTGTCCTGCAATAATAGACACAAGTCAACGACTAAACATAGTTTTAGATTTATACATAGAAACGATTTAATCCTTGACTACGTCTAAGACTAGGTTTATAGCAGGGTCTACGGTTTCTACTAAGCCTGGACTTTAGAGTATTTCAATAAATTTTCGCTTAAATTAAAATCATTGAAGAAGAACTATATTCTCATTTTTTTAGATCCCTTTATCGAATTTTTCGCCCCCAATCACCGTAAAGTTCTCGAAGAGCAAGACAAGGAAATACGCAAGAGAACTGGTCTGAAGGGCGCTGCCCCAGGTGGAGATGATTGGGTCTATCTCAACACTTATTGTCGTGTACCTGAAAAAATGATAACTGGCTTCTGTCAGAGTACACAAGAATACTGTCCTGCTAGTCCCCAAGGACCGCCAGGACCTCAAGGTCCAAAAGGTTCTACTGGTCCGCCTGGCTTACCAGGTATTCCTGGACCTAAGGGCAATAGAGGTGATGTTGGTTTACCTGGTCCCCCCGGAGTAGATGGTGGTATTGGCCCTGTAGGGCCTAGAGGACCTAAAGGTGATGTTGGCATACCAGGAAGACAGGGTTTGGATGGACGAGATGGTGTGCCTGGAGAGCCGGGCTTAGATGGTGTACCTGGTCGCGCTGGCGCCGATGGTATACCCGGTAAAGATGGCATGCCAGGAAGAGATGGAAAAGATGGTCTCAATGGCAAGGATGGAAGAGATGGAGCTTCTGGTCCTAAGGGTTCTCAAGGACCACCTGGCGAGAGAGGGCTTAAAGGTAGGTTTTTTTTATTAGTGTTCTTATTATTTGAATAAGACTTTTTGCCATAATTTATAAAATATATTTTTTTTTTTTTTTGGTTACATCTAGTTCAAATTGTAGTTTTATTAAAAAAAAACTTTTTTCTTGCAAACGCTATTCTTTATTACTTTTTTCTTGTGTGTCTAGAAAAACACGAAAACGATAAAAAAAAAGTTTGATGCTCTAACTTCTTGTCTATTTGCATTTACTAATACTACTGTATTTGTTTTCATGTTCTTATGTTTTGCAAAAGTTGCTTGGGGAAGTATAACCATATGAGTAAGTCGAATAATTGGTTATTTTTGAATTTATAACCCAAACTATCTTAATTTTATAAATAATACATTTTGTTAGTTTGGGCGAAAAATTACAAAAATTAAAATATACATTGAGTAAACTTAAATTTTGCTTGGGTAGGAGTCCCGTATTTCCAAATGTTTAAACAGTAAATATTTGACTAGCTGAAAAAATGAGTAGAAAATCTTTTACGACACCGTACCAAAAATGTTGTTAATTGTTCTTTGGAAAAGAAAATTTTAATAAGTTTTCTGTAGAAAAGAAAATTTTCTCTAAACAACTTTTGTAAAATAAAAGTTTTGTTAAACATTCTTTGAAGAAAATATTATAAATTTTTTTTTTTTTTGTTAAAATTTTTTAAAATTTTCTTTGAAGTACATTTCGTTAAGCCCACAATTATTCACTGCCGTCATAAATTTTTTAGCAAATCCCTAATTAACTGAGCTACCTAAACAAGAGCGGCAAGCGTTTTTTTAAACATGAAAATTCTGTTGCCATTACATTTTCAATAAAATAAAGCGACCAAGCGATCTTTCAAATAAAAATTTACAGCCGGGTAATGTTGAATTCGCGTTCTAAAGGTGTGTTTCTTATAAACTATGAGCAAATAAAAAGTTTTGACATTAAACAGACGCTTGCCGCTCTTATTTAGGTAGCTCAGTAACTGAAAGCCCTTGAAAAGAAAACAAACAAACAAAGAACTACACGCTCTTTACTTTTACAAATACTCATCTTTGGCCAAACATTATTTCGACTGAAGAAGAATTTCTTACACCGGAAAAAATGTTTACCTTTACTAAACGAAAGCAATTGTACAGTCGTACGAAACGCTGAAATTTTTGCGTGCAATGTACAAAAATCTATGTGAAAATTTTATTTTACTTTTTATTAACCAAAGAAAAAATTCGTATATTTTACGAAATTATTTTTTAGTTGCCAACATTGTTAGCAACACTTCATACTTTTCGTTAAGTATTTAGAATAGTTAACGAATAATTTTAAATCATATGAGAACTTAAAGAAAAATTATTTTTTCAAGACTTTCTTTTCGTTTAATAAAACGTTTTAATATTTACAAAAATCCAGATTACAAACGAATTAGTCAGTTCCGTGGAATTTAAAAGATTTGAGTCTACTTTTATTTTTTTGTAAAGCATGAATTTTTTTCAGTGTACAAAGACTGAAATACATAGAAAATAAAAAAAAATTTATTGTTTTTATTATTATTATTTTTTCTATTTTTCTTTTACACTTGAGTAACAATTAAGCAGTTTTTTTTTATTTTTTAATGCAAAAGGGTGTCTTTTTTAAGCTCTAAAAGTTTTCAAACGAGCTGTCATACTGCGCTTACTTTTTGTTATTTATGCAAGTACACTCTGGCAAATTCTGTTAAATATATACATGCTTGAACAACTCTACCAAACTATCCAAATTAACTTTGAGAATCAGTCACCGATTTGCGCTATTGAAGCTAAGATTAAACTATCGCCACAAATAGCACAATCTGCGAAGATTTTTATCGTGCTTCAGCGACAAACATTTCTACATATTGAACAATCCAATTTTCAGCAGCCACATTATCGTCGCACATTGTGACGATTTTTCGGCGCATATTGGATAAACTAAAAACGAGATAATAATTGGTACAATGTGGTCACACTATCGTGACTTATTGTTGTTTATTTGTTATTAGAAGACATAATTTTAATATTATTTATTTATTTCCATATTTATTATAATTAAAATTACAATAAATCTTAAAAAAAAAAACTAAAAGCACTCGCAACAATGGCTATCGGCTTAATATTTATAAGGTAGGTGCATTCTTAAAAGAAGTATAATATTCAGACTATGTATTAGAGAATTAAATTTGGTTATGCAAAGAAAGTTTTCTTAAAAATTCAAAGACTATGTTAATGTTTTTGCTAGTTGGAGATTTTAATAAATCAACAATGTTAGAGGATTTGCAAATCGTTACTCGTAGGTTGAATAGGTCCGGGCAGTCTACTAATATGTGAAGGACCGTTAAAGATGAGGAGCTACAGAAAGTGCACAGTGGTTGTGCCGTTTTGTTCATCAGATGTTGGTGGGTAAGTCGTGTATGTGTTAGACGTAGCCTTGTGAAGCATTTGTTCTGAAGGCAATTGGTTGATGTTGGGAGAAATATGGGCTGTTTTTTAGGATTGATGATTTTGTATGGATGATTGTATTTATTCCATTTGGATTGTAAGGAGATGTTAAATTTTGGGGTAGCGCATCGGTTTATGAATTGTTTGCATTTCGGTATAAATAAGAATGTGGGTTGCAGGTATACTGACTTTGCAGCTAGGTCTGCTGCCTCATTGCCGGTGATACCGATGTGGCTTGGAATCCATAAAAGCTTAATCTTATTTTTCATTTTTATTACTTGTTGTTGTACAGAAAAAATTAATTCATTTCTATTATTTTGGTTTAATGCAGCATCAAATACCGAACGGCTATCTGTGCAGATAATATATTTTCTGTTTGCCTTTTCGCCTATCTTTACGGCATCAATTATTGCAATGGCTTCAGCTTCAAATATGGTTGCAACTTGGGGTAACATTCCCATTTTTTGCGTACTTCCAGCTTCATCAGTAATGGCAAATCCTACATGTTCCGCAGTCTTTGATCCGTCGGTGTAATTTTAATATTTTTAAAATGCATTACGTTAAAAAAAAAAGAAAAGAAAAATAATCAAGGCAGTCACGTCAAAAGTTGCACCCTTGCGAAAAAGAAAAAGTTCAAAAACATAACAACAACCACATAGACAAAATTATCAGGGTGCAAGTTTATCAGAGTAAAAGCATAAAAATGTTGCAACTTTTGCACAGTTTCAAGGGCAAAAAAATTGACGTGAATAAATAGTAAATTTTGGAAAAAAAAATTTCAACAAAATTTCCTATTCAAAGTAAATATCAACAAAATTTTCTATTAAAAGTAAATTTCTACAGAATTTCCTACAGAAAGTAAATTTTAGAAAAATTTCCTATAAAAGGAAAATTTAACCAAAATTTCTTATAAAAAGTAAATGTTAACATAATCTTCTATAAAATGTAAATTTAAACAAAATTAAAACGTAAATATTAACAAAATTTCCTATTAAAATTATATATCAACAAAATTTCCTTAAGAAGTAAATTTTAACAAAATTTCCTATTAAATCATATTTCAACAAAATTTCCTATAAAAAGTAAATTTTAGCAAAATTTTCAATAAAAAGTAAAATTTAGCAAAATTTTTGCAAAATTTCCTATAAAAAAAAAGTTTTAACAAAATTTCCTATTAAAAGTAAATTCCAACAAAATTTCCGATAAAAAGTAAATGTTAAAAAAATTTCTCATTAAAGTTAATTTCAACAAAATTTCCTATATAAAGTAAATTTTATCAAAATTTTCTATAAAAAGTAAATTTTAGCAAAATTTCCTTTTAAAAGCAAATTTTAATAAAATTTCTTATAAAAAGTAGATTTTAACAAAATTTTCTAATAAAATTATATTTAAACAAAATTTCCTGTAAAAGGTGTATTTAAGCAAAATTTACTACAAAAAGTAAATTTTAGCAAAATTTCCTATAAAAATAAAGTTAAACAAAATTTCCTATAAAATGCAGTCTTTAGCATAATATACTATAAAAGTAAATTTAAGTAAAATTTTCATTAAAAAGTAAATTTTTTCAACACTTCCTATTAATATTATTTTTCAACTAAATTTCCTTAAAAAGGTATATTTTAACAAAATTTCCTTTAAAAAGAACTTTAAAGAAAATTTTAGCAAAATTTCCTATAAAAAGTAAATTTTACCAGAATTTTCTCTAAAAATTTATTTTAAGTCAAATTTGCTATAAAAACTAAGTTTTAGCAAAATAACTTTAAAAAAGTAATTTTAGCAAAATATCCTCTAAAAAGTAAATACAAGCCAAATATCCTATAAAATGTAAATAGCAAGCAATGCTCGAAAAGCTGAAAAAATTTTTTATTTCGATTAAAACATTTTTCTTGTTAAAATTAATTTTTTTGTTTTATTTTGTACAATTTCAAGTTATATATATATAGCTTAAAAAACACCCTTAGTTGTTTGTTATATCTCACACTATTGTTCTTCCCATTGTGCAAGCTAAAAAAACCTTTATTTGTTGCCAGTTTCTTTCTTTTTTTTCTTTGTCAAGTTGATGGATCGTGATTAATAGTGGCATGATTAATGGTAAAAGCCAATGTGGTTAAGATTATAAATGAATTTCTTTACATTTATGGCTATTTAATGGAGAAAAGAATAAAGAGCATAAAATATCGTTTTTTATAGGAAAATAAACAAACTAATTTAGAAGAAAAAAAAAAAAAAAATAAACAAAAGAAAGTTAGTAAACGGAAAATACGAACAAACTTTTGCGTCCGTTGTTGAAATGTTTCCTTTTTTTTTATTAATTTATTTTCTTTTACTTTTTTTTATTTTGGTTGCAGGCATTGCTGGACCTAGAGGCAGGCCAGGCAAGTCGGGTACAAATGGCACTCCTGGCATTCCAGGTGTTAATGCCTATAAGGTGCAAGCGAAAAATGGAACATTCTTAAGTGATCTTTTAATACCACCTTCAATAGCAGGTAAGTAAAGAAATTTTAAACAATTTTTCTTAAGCGCGCAAAAAACGGTGGAGACAAAAATTTAAGCACTCGCAAAGCTCAAAAGGTTTCTTTAGTCACAAGATGAATTTATTTAATATTTCATCAAAAAAAACATATCTTAAATTTAATATTACATTTAAGTTGTTTTTGAAATTATTAGTCATGTGTAATTAGATTTTAGCAATTAAATTAAAATTTTAATTAATATTTTAAGCAAATCCAAAAACATTTATATGTAATTGATAATTATAATTTACTCGTAAATGTAATTAAAAATATTAATGTAGTTATAAATTACGAGTTGAATTGAATTGAAATATTACCAATTACATTCAAAATAAGGTGTAATTGAAATATACGAAGTAAAAATTACTTTTTATCATAACTGAAAACTTGATGTATTTATTTTTTCAGAAGTGTAAAATAACTGTTGATAATTATCCACAAATAAATTACATTTTATGTGCGAATATAATTGTAATTGGATTTGTTAAAATAACTTTTACATATAATTGTAATGCGCATTTTTGATTTTGAGTTTTCCTATTTTTTTTCTTTATTACAAATAAATGATTTCACTTTTGTTTCAATAGTTGTCCAATTATAATTACATATAAGCGATCAGCGAAAGTTGTCTTAAATTACAAAATGTATAAAAAGTTTTCTGATTCTGATTATTATGCAATGACTAGTTATTTTCAATTAATCAGCATCTACGCAATTGCAATTCCTTTATTACCATTACATGTAATTGTAATTGAATTTATAGTTTAAGTTCAAATATATTCTATATGATTTTATATTTTAAACTAAAATTGAATAATTTTTACTATAATTTTAATTTCAACAAAAATATGATAATTGCAAGTCTAAATTAAAAAAAATAAAAATTAAAATTCTCACTTAATACCTTTGTAAATCGGAATGTAAATTATTTGAGCCAATTTAATGAATTATTAAATGTTAAAGTATTTAATGACGTATTAAAAGGCATTCGCTTCCCTGTTGCCACAATGTGAACAAAGGCCAACAAGAAGAGAAATTTAATCAAAGTCATGGTCATTGTATGAAAATTAAACCTGTATTGAATTGTGCACCAATAAAAGAGATTACCTACTTACTTAAACACACACACACACACACAATGTGTATTAACTATAAATGGAAATGGTCATGGCCGATACATGAATTTGTAAAATCACTCATGGTTATAAATTAAAATTATTAAATACCTTTAATACACAAACACATATACACACACACACACACAAATGCATACAGCAATAACAACAATCAAAAACCTTCTCTTCCATTTCCCCATTTTCCGTTTCCTTATGCATATGACTATTGTTTTAACACTTTTTGCAGTTGTGTGTGTGTGTGTGTGTGTGAAACTTAACCTTCCTTTATTTCAGACGTAAATGCACCCTACATACAACGCAATTTAATTGTGGAAGAAGGAAAGACATTAAATTTAAGCTGTGCCGCCACTGGTAATCCAATGCCTCATGTCGAATGGCGACGGGATGACGGTCGTACAATTAATATACACGGAGTTGAAAGTAAGTTAAAAATGAAATAAAACGAAAAAAGAAAAAAAGAAAATAAAATGCATTAAGAGAAATCCATAAAGATTTACATATAAATCGTAGATTTATGTACATGGAAGATTTTTTAAAAGATTTATATGCACCAAAGTGTATGTGCACATTTTACACACAAACACACACAACTTGATTGCTTTACTTATTTTCTTACAACGTATGAAAAATGTTTAACCTGTTTTTATTCTTTTACTCCTTTAACAAAAAAAAAAAAAAAAAAAAAAAAAAAAAAAAAATAGTGTCATCTGTAAGTGGCCAGTATCTGAAATTTACGAATATAACGAGGAATCAAATGGCGGCATATACATGTTACGCGGATAATGGCTTAGCACCGGTGGCAAATGCAACCTTTTTATTGGAAGTGCACTGTAAGTTAAAAAAAAATAAGGCTAAAATAATGGTACGGTCATGGCAAAAATTATGACAACAGTTTAGTCATTGTTATATCATAGTTTAAGTCATAGGTGATCAAGTCCGAGATCATGCCATTGGTTAGATATTAGATCATGTCATTGCACAGGTCAAAATTGAAGTCAGTTATCAAGGCATTCGTCCATTTAAGGATCAATTCGTTGCTTAAATCATTGATCATGATATAGCTTAAGTCATAATTCAGACCATAGTTCACGTCATATCATATGTCAAGTCACGCAATATCAAAACAAGACAAGTTATAGTAAAGTCATTGTCAAGTCATAGTCAACTCATAGTCTAGTAATAGTAAAGTCATAGCCAAGTCATAGTCAAGTCATTGTTAAGTCATAGTCACGTCATAGTCAAGTCGTAGTCAAGTCGTGGTCAAGTCATAGTCAAGTCATAGTCGAGCTATAGTCATGTCATAGTCAAGTCATAGTCAAGTGATTGTCAAGTCATTGTTTAGTCATAGTCAAATCATAGTCAGGTCATATTCAAGTCATTATCAAGTCATAGTCAAGTCATAGTCAAGTTATAGTCAAGTCATAGTCAAGTCATAGTCAAGTCATAGTCAAGTCATAGTCAAGTCATAGTCAAGTCATAGTCAAGTCATAGTCAAGTCATAGTCAAGTCATAGTCAAGTCATAGTCAAGCCATAGTCAAGTCATAGTCAAGTCATAGTCAAGTCATAGTCAAGTCATAGTCAAGTCATAGTCAAGTCATAGTCAAGTCATAGTCAAGTCATAGTCAAGTCATAGTCAAGTCATAGTCAAGTCATAGTCAAGTCATAGTCAAGTCATAGTCAAGTGATTGTCAAGTCATTGTTAAGTCATAGTCAAATCATAGTCAGGTCATATTCAAGTCATAATCAAGTCAGAGTCAAGTCATAGTCAAGTTATAGTCAAGTCATAGTCAAGTCATAGTCAAGTCATAGTCAAGTCATAGTCAAGTCATAGTCAAGTCATAGTCAAGTCATAGTGAAGTCATAGTCAAGTTATTGCCAAGTCGTTCAGACATAGACTAGTCGCTAGTTTTCAAATGAGCCAATACAAGGAATCAACCCTGCAAAAGATTTTTAAAATCAACAATAAAAAAGACATGCCTTAAAAATCATCATGTTAATGCATAGATTTTGTTAGCAGCTTTGAAAGAAAATAAAAAAACATGTTTTTAAAATCATCGTATAAATGCCGCCCAAGTCAGACCAAGTGATAGTCAGGGCACGTTATTTTCAGATAAAGTCTAAGTCAGATTAAAACATAGTTCATAATTCACGTCATAGTTTTAGTCTCACTTTAAACTAAAGCTTAGTTTATAATTGAACCCATAATCAAATCATTATCCTACATAGAAAATATTCTTGTCATTTTTATTCAATTAAATCATTAATCAAACATGAAATCAGTTTTAAATAAAAATTTATTTAAGTGAATTAAACGTTTACTAATATTAAAAAAATTACTATAGTAAATGTTGTAAATATTAAAGACCGTATTCATAAAAACCTGTCATAGTTTATAAAACGAATTTTCTATGTAAATTTGGTTAATAATATTTTGTATGAATATGGCGGTAAGCAAATATTTAATTGATACTATTAATTTGTTTACTGGTGCAAATTTTTTTCCGTGTACTTATAGTTTACAGAAATTAAAAACTGGAAAATTGGTTTAAATCAAAAAATTTGTGATGTTAATTAAAAAATTAATTAAATTTGTAATAGTCAGCAAATTATAGTATCAATTAAATATTTTTTTTTGTATTAACAACATTTTCTGCAGTAGTGTTGTTGATATAAGTAAACGTTTAATACACTTGAATAAATTTTTAATTAAAACTGATTTCATTTTTGATTAATGGTTTGATTGAAACAAATAAAAAAAAAAATTGGGGAGAATTTTTTTTGTCTTAAAAATAAAGCTCATGTTTCAAACAAAAGTTCAAATCGATTCTCTGAATAGTTTCCTATATGCAGGCTTTCAAGGTTTAATAAATATTTTCATAATTTTATAGTTGCACCCATGATCTCAGTGTATCGTCAAATGATTTATGCCGAATACGGCCGAAGTGCTACATTAGAATGCATGGTCGAGGCTTTTCCAGAGGCCATACGTTACTGGGAAAGAGCGTACGATGGTAAAATCTTAGATCCCGGTGAGAAATATCGCATTGAAACATATCCCGATGGGTAAGACACACACACAATCGTATTTATTCAGTTTATAATAAATCACATTTCAAATATTTTCCCCCCCAAAAATTTGTTAAAAGCTTTAAAACAACAATGCGTTTAACTATCAGCAATCTGCGTAAAGATGATTTTGGTTATTATCATTGTGTGGCCCGTAATGAATTGAATGCTACAATGGTCAATTTTGAAATAGCACGTAAGTTTGACAGGAATACGTTTGTTAATGATGATTGATAAATTTAATTGACACTTATATGCATACACACGCACACACTTGACTGCACACAAACACATGAAAGCAAGCACACACACACACACACACTTGAATACATTTGGACACGACGCCCCATCTTCAACTAACACAAAGTGCTGTGGTTTGTGTATTAATTTGATACATTCGTTTGGAATTGAAATTTAAAACACCTCATTTTAAATTACGATGGATCATCATCATTATTATCATCGTTAATTACACAGAGGATTTAAATGAGAATTTTCATTTGTAATTGGAGCTATTTTTGTTGTTATTTTCTGTTTCCAGCACAAGATCCAAATAGTGAGACGCCATACGTGGGCAAAGAGATTAAGGTTTATGGCCAAAGACCCCCTGAGGCAGAGTGTCCAGTGTGTGAAACGTGCCCAGATCCAAGGTAGAAAGGAGCTTTAATAAATATATTTAATTGTAATTTTTTTTAATTAAAGTATTAAAGTTGTTTAAAACAAAGCGAAAAGGTTTCATTAAACTCTATTAAATTTTCATTTAAATACTTTCTTTTTCGTATGCTTCTCGTCAAAATAACTGTGTGTGTTTGTAAATTAACGTAATGGAAATAAATAACAAACGGAATTGAACTATTTATGGTTAATTTACCACACCATTTCCCTTTGTGATCCACTAATCAATAATCAACATCTTTTATTATTTTTCGGGTTGTAATTTTTGTTCGTTAGCATTTTCTCGCATTCTATTGTAAGAAATTTCTTTTGTATTTATTTGCAGTTTATATCAATGTAAGGATTCGATTAATTCCAATTTCGAAATTCAACCGACTGGAAACTATAGTTACCCCGGCTTACCAAAACGCAAAAAGAGTAAGTATCCTTTATTGAAATTTTGTTTTTGTTTTACTTTGTGCTTTTACTGAGAATAATAAAATTAGATCAAATAAAGATTTATACACACACACACACACAGACACATCTATGTATATATATGTATATGAATATGAGTGTATATGAATGTCTATACAGCACAGAAACTTACAATAAAATCTTGTCTATGAATTGACGTCTTAAATAGTAAAATATTATGATGGAAAAGTTTGCTAATAAAGGCAGTAGTTTGAAAGAAGAAATATAAATAATCTTTGATTTGGCCTAAACATTCCTAGGTAACAGTTTATTTTTCAAAAGATACGATATAACTCATGGTCGAAATCGTTATCTACACATAGTCTAGACAAAGTCAAGTATTTTTTCGACGTAGTGCTAACGCACTATCATCTAGTGATCCTACGATTTCCTTACCGACTCCAGCCTAAAACAGTTTATCATTTCATCAGGATGTCTAGTTTTCATATGGATGGATTATTCCAAGGGGGTTCGAAAATACTGTTCTTTTCTTTTTTTATACCCTATATTGAAGGTAAAATCGTATATCGTTACCTAAAACGCAAAAGGCCCTAACTAACAAAAAATAAAAAATCGACTTTTTCATGAAATCTGATAAACTGCATCAACACTAATGTCCACAATAAATTTTGGAATCTTTCAACCAAAATTAGCGCTTTTGTTAACGAAAAACAAACGGCCCTATCTACAAAAGATTATATGGATACACGCTAAAAGGCCTTACTAACAGTTTGCATATTATGCAACATTGTCAATTGTCAAAACAACTGGTAGGTTTTACAAGAAAAATAGAAGGAAAATTAATTATAAGCAGTTTTAGGCAATTCAAAATGTTAGATAGGGCGTTTTGCGTTTTAGGTAACGATATATAAGTTTGTCATTCCGTTTGTATAAAGTATACATATTCTGTATGCTTTTGAGATGAAATGTTCAAATAACGATTTCCATCTGTCCGTTGAAATGGGTTTGCCAAAGACCACAGATATGATGGGGACCAAGTGCTTCTATACTTATGTCACATATAGTCCGGAATTGTTTGCTATTGAAATTTATGGCCCACAAATGGCTGAGTTATGATGAGCAAAAAACCACGACTGCCTCTAATTTTACCCATAAATCCCTAGTTTTTTTTAAATTATTTTTTATCTGAAGAACGGCAAGAGCCAAAGATTCCAAATTAGGTACATGCATTTTGGTTATCAATAGACAAAAGCCGAAAAAATCTGGGCGGAAATGAACATGAGGGCGTGGTACAAAAAAGATGTATTTATATCTAAAGAACATAAACGACAAAATGTGGGCGAAATGCCTAAAGTGGGCGTGACACATTCAATACAAACACATTGTAGATTTCTGTACATCCAGACAAGGGCAAGAGCCAAAAAGTTTCCAAATTATGTACAAGCATCTTCGTTATCAATACACAATATCCGACAAAACGTGGGCGGGAGTGGATAAGTGGGCGTACCACAAATAGGTTTATTTATATCTAGAGCGGTCCAAAAGGTGAAATATCCTCGAGATGATCCCTACACCCCCGGAGGGTTCTAAAACGGTTAAATCGGTCGGTCATGCCGGCCAGTGTAAATCACTTAATTGAGAGATAAGATGACCCGGAATTTTGGTGAAAGGGGTGCAGTATACGCCGTTACACCATCCTGGAAGAACCACGTGTTCTCCAGGCCAAATTCGTGCAGTTGAGGTAAAATAAAGTCGTTGAGCATAGGTTTGTGGCGCTCACCCTTCAAAGTGTTCGTTCGGCTAGCGGCGTTTTCGAAAAAATAAGGTCAGACGCCTCCAGCATAAACACTGCACTCACTATACTTACTATATTCTGAGGCCCTATGCTCCTATGCCAAAGGAACCAATAAATATACATACATATATACAGTAACTTTAAGCGGGTGCAATGATTCGTTGAGTGCTAAACGAGAACTTCCAGTGTTCCAGAAGCGATAATTCTGCCTATTCACTTGTTCACAGAGATAGAAATGGGCCTCGTCGCTGATTTTCGATGAAAACTTGTCTTCCCCATGGTCTTGAGGAGTATATCGCTCCATCTTTTATTGATGTGAATATCGTTTCTGTTTACCTGATAAATATCAAAGCGCCATTTGCAAAAATTATAGCATCTTCCGATATGGTAATGACTTTTTCGCCAACTTTTATATGGTTTTGGGCCTCCACCATTTGTCATAATTCTAGTCGATGACGAGGCAGTTCGGAAGCCTTTGTGCCGTATATTTTTCGCGAGTTGTGCAAAGCTCAGTTTATCAACCAATTGCACAACAAGATAACTTCAACTTCTCGCAGGTATATTATTATCATGTAAACGTAGCTTGGGTACAAAAAGACTTAGCGATTTATTACGCGTATTGCCTCGGTTTTTGATACTCCATGTCGCAAGCCATTTCTCCTTAACCAACTGCTGCAACGCCAAAAGCTGTCATTCGTTATAATCTCCACCAATTCAGGTTTTTGCCGTTTAATCAGAAAAGCAATATCTTCGGCGTAGCCTAATAGTTTTGCACCTCCTTAAAATTTAAAAAGCCAGAAATGGGAAATGGGGTAGTGATCGAACATTTTTATTTAGTGGCCATATGAATTTATCGCTAAAATTTTCGCTGTCTTTCTTAATTTTAAAGTTTGCTTCCCACTTTTCCCATAATCTAGTTAAGTGATAATTTTATCATAAAATATGATTTTATACTTTTATAACTCTGCTTTTGAAGGCAGTTGTTTGGTTTATTCGGGCGGGTTATTATATTATGAAATACAAAAAAGTTTTAATTGAATCGTAAGCCTGCTTTAAGAATAACAAAATCCTGTAAGTACTCGCAGACATCACAAATACACTCAATAGACATAATGCTAATTAGTTTTTGTAATTATAGCTTAGCATTCATTCATATTTACACATACACGCACACATACATACACACACACTTGAGAACATATTCTTATTACTACTTGCCAGAGTTTTGTGTAAATTTTGAACAATATGATGATGTGACCAGCTTGAAGTACTTTGAATGTTGCTTTCCATTGTCTTCTAGGTTGCATTTTATATGCTGTGGGCAAACCCGTCTTCCATAAATATGTTGATGAATTACATGGTTCATGGCTCAAGGATCCCGCTGCCAAGGAAACGGACCGTGAAAAAACTTTTATAACCAAAGAAAAGGACAATAAATTATTGTATGAATACACATCGAAAGTAGCGTACCGTATGAATGATGTGCCACGAAAACAGTACGATTTGGGTTTGGGTTTTCAAGTGAGTATTGCGTAAAACTATTTTTTTTTTTTTTGTTATTTTTTACATTTTTGGCATTTAAGTTTTGCGAAAGTTTAAGTAAATCTAAAAGAAAGAAATTTGCTTTAAAAGATTTGAAAAAAAAAAATCTTTTTTTTTCTCTTTTACTTTAGGGTAATGCCCATGTTGTGTATAATGGCTCCTTCTATTACAATCAATACAACTCGGATTATGTGGTTAAATTAGATTTGTCTACCGGCAAAAAAATTTGTAAGTAAATGTGATTTATCTCTTAAGTAGAAATTACATCAATAGAGTAAACGTTCCTTTTTGTTTAAAGTAACGAAACAGTGGTTTTATTGGCAGAAAATTTTTAGGTAAAAAAAATTTCAGGTTTTTGTTTTGTTTAAAAAAAGGAATTGTTTGGATATTTTTTTGTATAGTCCCATTATCAAAAAATTATGATTATCATCTTTAACTCTGTAGTTTAAAATTTCTCCCATAAAGAGCTAAAAAAAAATTGATTTCAATTAAAAAAATTTGTGATATTAATAAAAAAATTAATCATATTTGCATCAGTCAAAAAATTAAAAAATTATCTATCAAAGTTTTTCTTGGGATTCAAAAAATTAATTTACAATGTTTCGTTTAAATGTGCTAAATTCCCATATCATACTATTGATAAACTGAAATTTATTGTCGAAGGGATAAGCTATTCCTATGCGCATTTCACTGGTTGCTTAGGCCAGATCGTCAGGAAACTTCATCCAAAGATTTTAGAAAAACTAAAGATACTATACAAATAAAAACTGTTAAGCTTATAAGAATTATAAGCCCCAGTTTTACTTGTAACCATATCAAAGCTTAAACAAAAACAACAACAATAAAAAGTGAGTTTATCTTTTCTTACAGTCCCGACTACAATTGGTTGATTTTTTGTCAACTCTAAATGTAGTTGTAAGTGGGTAAAGATATAAAAATGTGTATGATATGGGAATTAAGCACATTTAAACGAAACATTGTTAATTAAAATTATCAATTAAATAGTTTTTGATATTAACAACATTTTCTGCAGTAATTTCCTTTAACATTTAATTCACTTTATTAAATTTTTAATTACACCTGATTTTATTTTTGATTAATGGTTTAATTGAAAAAACAAAATTGGCGAGAATTTTTTCTGACTATCTTTTTAACAAAAATATTTCCATTAATCTGATACTTGTTCTACATCAATTATTAACAAATACTAAAACTGAATTTAATTTAAATCTTAACCTTAAAGTCAGTTCTATAAAAACCACTGCTAGACCACTGCTCAACCACTGCCAGTCACACACATTTTTCTTTATATTCTTATCTATAAAACAGAAACAAATTTTAACAACAGTATCAAAGAAAATCTAAATCAAAGTCTTCTCTTTCTTTCATTAATTGCAGCAACACAATTGCCAAGTACTGGCATTGCAACTGGAAATAAATTGTACTCTACCAAATACAACTACATGGACTTTAATGTGGATGAGGTTGGTTTGTGGGTAATTTACAGCACTTACGATTCCAACAATACACTAGTGGCAAAGGTAAGAAAAACAACAACAACAACAACATAAAGCAACACAACTACTAAAACATTAACAAAATATCCACTGAAACATGGCAAATCTAAGACACATATTTATGTTCTCTAAACTGATGCTGGAAGTTTTATACGGAAAACCCCAACCTCAAACGCACGTACAAAATTGTAAAGTGTTCAATAACATTTAACATCTGTTTAGGTATTTGAGTAGAAAATATAGAAGGATTCCCACACATAATATGTATGAGTCAACACAGAGACATACACTGACAACACTACACTACAAATGATGTTGCACGTCTGGACAAATGAATAAATGAATGAATTTCAGTATCCCCTGTGTATCATAAACTCAAAATTCATTTGTTATTGCTGACTGAAAGCACAAGATAAATTTCTTTAAACTTTTTAGTTTTTACTAATTTTAGAATTTTCGGCAAGGTTTACTTCATGGAACACTATACAGATAATGTGTTTTTAAAATATTTATTTTAACAAGGCGACAAATTATTAATGATTTTTAAGCGATTTAGGGGGCCTTCATTAGTTGGCTTAAAAGATCTGCACTCTACTGGTAATGATCGAGCCAAGGTAGCAAGATGAGTCGTCCTACAGCCTCCAGATACCCAAATTAAATCGAGATTCGATTTCAGTGATGACATTTATTTCTTTTTAAATATTGTTGATAAAAAAATGCACAGTCTTGTGAACCAAAATCTCGGTTTCTTTTTAAGAAAAGACTTCAATCATTAAATATATAATATCAAAGTTTGGTAATAAATGTCGTAAGAGAGACTCTTAGATTTGGATAAAGATTACTTATATAGTGATTTAGAGCCTGAAGTTTATTTAAAAAAGTTATTCAAATTAAAAACTAGCCTGGGGGAAAATATGTTTCCAATATTCCAACATATAATTAATTTTACTTTTATCTGGCAACTTTCAAATGCTTTAGTTTGAAGAATATTTAACGCCCTTAACAGTTGTAAAAATGAATTACGAAAGGTTCAGTTTATAAAACCCTGCAGGCATTTTGTTTACTAAATAAGGAATAAAGGGTATTTTTTAAGACCATGAAACTTAAAATTGTATACAACACAAAAAAAAAATTTATTTTAATCGCAGATTAATACACGGCATTTCGATTTGAAACTGATTTAAAACAAATAGGCACGTTCAGTTTTGTTCCTCTTTTTCGAGCATTGTTGGCTGCATGTTACGAATAAAATGAACAATGTTGATTCAATTGTTGCTGGTTTATCAGTATACCAGTGACTTCGCAGCCCTACGGAAAACAATCAAGAGGTGTCAAATCGCACGGCCTTAAAGTCTAATTGACTGTTTATTTTCTCTTAATCAACACATCTCCTTCATTTGTAAAAAAATTTGTTGCGAAAATCGATGGCCGATTTTCAAAGTAAATTTGGATAATTTGGTGGCGTGGTTCAAGCTTGAATCTATTCATGATGCTGTGTCTAAGCAAAAGTGAAAGCAGTATGACAGTTCGTTTGACAGCTAACCTTTCGTTAGCTCTATGGGGCTCAAAAACACCCATTACAAAGGAATGGCAATGCGCATTTCGAACCTTCCCTAGATATATGCAACAAAATGTGGAAGTTAAAAAATAAAAACTGATTTCAATTAAAAAATTTGTGATATTGATTAAAAAATTAATTAAATTTGCACCAGCAAACAAATTAATAGTATCAATTAAATCAGTTAATAGTATTAATTAAAAGTTTAATTCACTTGATTAAACGTTTAATTCACTTGATTAAATTTTTAATTAAAACTCATTATATTTTTAATTAATGCTTTAATTGGTGAACAATTTTGGAGAATTTTTTCTGTGAGGCATAAGTCTTAAATGTTATTTTTGTTAATGTATTTAAAATTACAATAAGAATCTTAACAGTTTGACTAATATTGATCTTCTTTCAATGAGTTGGTTGTGTTCTTGTTTCTTTGTAAATGTCTTTTTATTAAATAAAACTTAAATCTTATATCAGGTGTAATTTCATTTAAATCGGGTAATTTTGCTTCATCTCAAGTGTAATTTTGAATTTTGCTGGTGGTTACACTGTTATCAGACCAGTTTTCATGGACAACTCTCTTAGTTTTTGATTTTTATGCCGTGTCGTTAGTGTGCAGAATTATCTTTTAGCTCCTTTAGCTCGAATTGTACTTGGCTTATTGACGTACACCTTTTCTTTATAATATCCCCAAAGAAAGAAGCTAAACGGTGTCAAATCACATGATCATGACGGCCTTTTAACATCGCCATGATGTGAGATAACATGGCTTTTGAATTTCTGTGAGGCAATTAGCACCATCTTGTTGGAATCACTTATCGTTCAGGTCCATATCTTAAATTTCTGGCCACAGGAAGTCCATTATCATCTCGCGAAGCGAACGCAATTCACGGTAACTGCTTGGCGGACCTTCTTTTCGAAGAAGTACGGTCTGATGCCGCCGCCAGCCCAGGGCGGGAATGCACAGGTGTTTTCACATTTCCTACAGACCCGGCTTGCAGAAATTTGCGCCCAATTCTTCCGATTGTGAAAACGATTTTGGTCGATTATACTGACCAAAAAAATCACGAAATGCATTTTGATATGAACGCACATTTTCGTTAAAGGTTTCAACAATCTTAGCGCGCTGTTTAATTGTGTGCCTCTCCATGGTTAAATTTGTCAAACTCTGTAACGATGAAATGTCAAATTAAGTGGGGCAAAAAAGTTGAAGTTAACATCGTGCACTGAGAACCAGCATTTATTATCCAAAAGAGTTAATGTGGTCATTAATCGATCCATTTTGTATTGCGCAGAAGCTGCTCAGATTGACGATTTTGATCACCACAAACTAGACGAAGTGCTCTTTAAGTTTGACTAATAGAGAGCGGAAATAAATTAACACGATTTGTCAACGTTGTTCTGGTCTAAAGGCCTTATTCATAAACAATATTCCATGCTTATAACAGGGTTGTAAGACGAATTTTATATGAAAATTTGTTTAATTAACCTTTAATAAAACTGAAATATTTTTTATGAATAAGGGGGTAAGTCTTTAAATGGCGATTGATTTCAATTAAAAAATTGATTAAATTTTCACCACTAGACAAATTAATTGTTTCATTTAAATGTCAATTCACTTAATTAAATGTTTAATTCACTTTATTAAACGTTTAATTCACTTCATTAAATTTTTAATTTAAACTCGATTTTATTTTTGATTAATGCTTAATTTGGTGAAAAATGTTGGAGACTTCTTTCTGTGTTGCCAAAGTATGCTGAAAAAAGTCGACCACAATTTATTAGTATGAAAGCTAGTTCTGCAGTTATGCCCTTTACAGTACACCCTTTATATTTTCGAAAAGTGATAGTAAAAACTTTATTACCCATCTGCCAAAATTTAACCAAAATTTGTTCCGATTTATTATTTTCTACAAACTTTTTCAAGGGATTATTTGTAGTGCAATTGCGACTTTTCACTTGACATAAAAAAAAGTCTCATAACTCTCTCATCAATTTTTTTGTGAGAAATTTCCAGTTAACAAACATTTGGAGCACAAATTCCTCTTTTTGAACACTCCCAATAGAACAAACATTTTTAATTTAAAATTAAAAAAAAAAAACTGCAAATTCTACAATAATTTATGGAATATTCTCTTATTCTTTGTTCCCCCTTTTTCTACCCTTTTTCATTCACAGTTTGATGCGGAAAATCTCAAGGTACAATACAACTTTAATATTTCTTTGGATCATCATAAATTTGGTGAGATGTTTATTGTTTGCGGTCATCTTTATGCCATTGATTCGTGTACGGACAAAAACTCTCAGATACGTTATGCTGTGGACTTGTATCAGGGAAAACTGTTGAATGTAAATTTACCGTTTACAAATCCTTTCAGTAAGACAACCACAGTGGGCTATAATCCTTATACGGTGGTAAGTAAAAGATGAAAACTGACATAAATTTTAAGAAATTTAAAATTCAGTATAGTTTAAACGCACACTACTTACTTTCTTACGAAAGGCTGTATGTGTATGAGTGTGCTTGTCTTATATATTTTATATTCATGTCTTTTAAAAGCCATACACTCGAAGGTTGTATGTTGGATGGCAAACGTTTAGCATAAGTACGATAAAAAAGGAAAAGGATATTGAAAGGAGTTATTGACAATGATGTATTCAATGCGGTGCTAAAGTTGAAAATATAATAAATATAAAAGTTTAATAGCAATTCATTTACAATTGCCTTAAAAAAATAATCTGATTTTAAGTCCTTGATTTTGTCAGAAAGGCATAAAGACAGTTTATTATTTTATGCCCTTGGAAACTGTATAGTTTTATTTCTTTTAGAAATTCCCCCATAACATTTGTATTTAACTATAAATGATGGATTAGGGAGGACTAAGGAACTTTTGTTTGTTTATTTACAATAAATTAAAGGATCTTTTCTTTGAACATTTACAAAGATTGATGGTGATGAGTTGTCCTTAAATATAAATGTGATCTAAGTTAATGGCTTGTGTTAAACTCAATGAATAGAATCAAATTTGTTTTACTGGCAATTGTTTAGTTTAAGCAGAAAATGATTTTATTTTGTTTATCAAAAAAAAAAAAAGGACAACAAGGGCAAATGTTATAAAATTTTATCGTAAAGCTTTGTTCACAATCGGAGTAACAATTTAATTTTTTCTTCTATCTTATTTCTTCCCAAAGTAATTCATATTTATACACACACCACAATAGTGGAGAGGGTATTATGCATTTGTGCTGATGTGTGTAACGCCTTAATATATTGGTCCTAGACCCACCTTAAAGTATACCGATCGACTCAGAATCACTTTCTGAGTCGAACTAACGATGTCCGTCCGGCTGGCTGGCTGTCCATGTAACCTTGTGCGCAAAGTACAGGTCGCAATTTAAGAGATAATTTGATAAAATATGGGACAAAGGTTCTAATTGGCACAAGGACCAAGCCTATTGAAAATGGGCCAAATCGTAGGACCACGAGGGAAGATAGGGGGAAATTTCTTCCTCTCAGAAACTATCAAACCGATTTTAATGAAATTTAAAACATGGATAGATCCATATCTATATGGACACATAAGCTATACAGTTTTAAAAAAATAGGACCACAAGGGGTGATAAGGGCAATATTTGTCTCTCAAACCGATTTTAATGAAATTTAAAACATAGATAGATCCATATCTATATGGACACATAATCTACACAGTTTTTCAAAAATAGGACCACAAGGAGATGTGGGGGGCAATTTCTGCCTCTCACAAACTTTCAAACCGATTTTAATGAAGTTTTTAAACATAGAGAAATCCATATTTATATGGACACATAGGCATGATGTGTTTTTTAGTACTGTGGTGCTGGGTATCATATGGTCGGGCTTGACCGACTATACTTTCTTACTTGTTTTTCCTTTAATTTTTCAAACAAAATGTAACTAAAGTTTTTTTTAAAGTTGAGTCAACTTCTGCTTCAGAAGCAATTTGTATGAAATTGTTTATGACGTTTATAATAATTTTACTTAGTTTTGTGTTTTTAATAAAAATTTTCCAACAAATAATAATAAATACGTAATACATCCACGAGCTGTTCGAGCTGCGAACTTAAAATATTATGTTTGTCTACAGTATCACTACAATTGTTCTTTTTTTTACAAAGAACAGAACACTACATAATATTCGGCTCTTTCTTGAAAATAGTAACGAACTGTATTAAGGGTTGTGTTCGTCTACACAAGACTAAAAAAATATATATCGTTCCTGGGTATGTGAGCCAAATGCTAAATAATGTTCTGTTTATTTTCGAACACTGGTGTAAATTCACCTTAGGCTTTTCTGATTCGCCTCTGAATATCAACGTTGTATTATTTGGTAATAATATACAAATATTATAAAAAAAAAGTTTTTTGTGCATATTTCCGGCTGCCCTGGTAATAACATTTACAATAGGCACACAATGCACGCATTGAATTTTGCTAAACCACATAGTGTGTTTAATTGTGCCATGTTTTGTCTGCCTCAACTGATGTGAATTCACAACAAAGTTATAATTTTTTCTAATTGTATTCAGAGAAATTTTAAAAACGCACTTAAACACTTCTCTGGTACTTAGTTTGAAACGTTTTTGTTTTTTAAAACGCTTCTGTCTTAAAAGCTACTTGGTTTAAGTGTACTTATCTCTAAAGATAGTTTTCGTTAAAGCAGAGTTCAAAAAAAAGCTGTACACTAACGTAGTGTATTATTTTAAATCACAATCTCTAAATCTTACTTTTGTCTTCACGAACATATACACAAACAAAAAACGGTACACAACGATTTTGAGCTGACAAACACAAACAACTAAGATAACTTACCAACCTTGTTTTAGCGTACGTGATGTGCATTTAGAGTACTTGTTCTGTAGTTTTAGTGAACTCTTAGTGAACTTTAAGCTAACGTGTTCTGTTTTTTTAAAAGCATGCGTAATAAAATTAATTTGTATGGGAAAGAAAATAAAAACATAATTTTTTAATGGTTTATAAAGAGTTTTATAACAAGAGTTTTCGTAAAATTGTTACATTACGATTTTTTTATGAATGATATTGCATCTGAAAGTGGTAAGAGCCATAATTTTTGATAAATATTTACGCAAGTTAGGCTTGCCAGATTCAAAATTGCAAAATTCTTGACATTCACTTTACAAAATCTTGGTTTTGAAAAGAATTCTTGTCTATTAAAAAATTTCTAAATTAACTTTTTTTCAATAAATAAAGCTGACCACACACTAATGATTTTGTAAGCGTTCTATATCTCCACACACGACGACCCAATAATGTAAAACGGCAAAAAGAAAACAAAAATTGTGAAGCGGATGATGTAATTGCACGTTTGATAATTTATTTGTGTACACAACAAAAAAATAAATTAAAAAAAATAAAAATTTCAAAAGAATACAAAACATTTTTGTATGCTAAACAACTCCGCAATAGATACAATTTAATGTTTCGTTGTACACTAAAATGAAAAAATTTTAATATGTTCGCGCAAAAGCCCACTAACACATAAACAAATCACAAGAAAATAAAAAATTTTAATTACCTGCGATTTGTGCGCGCACAGACCCATTTACAAGTAACAAAACGTCGAGCTCGCACCAATCACATGCAAAAATCACTAGTGTATGGCCAGCTTGATCCAAACAGAATTATTTTTATTATTTTCTTATCATTATTTCCCATACATACAAAGAATTAATTATTATAGATCTTTCCTTAAAAAAAACAAGTACATTAAAAGTTCACTTCGCATACACTAAACAATACAAAACAAAAAAATTGTTTTATGTACTTCTTTAAAAAAAAAACACTTTCTTGAAAAGACCTTTTTTAGAATATCTTTTAAAGGTATTTTCTTTATGAAAAAAAAAATAATATTAATTTTAATGTACATTATTAAAGGAGTTTTCAAGAGTAATTTTCAAGTTTTTGCGAAGTATATTTTTAATAGGACCTTCTTTAAAAGTTATGTGTCGTTTTTAATTAAACTGACTAAAATAGAAAATTCAAACTATTTTCGCCCAAAATTAACTTTCTAAAACCAAAATAGACTTTTTTTGCGTGCCAATGAACACCACAAAAATGTTTTCTAATTTCATCTTTTTTTTCATTTATTTCCAGGAATTGTATTCATGGGATCGAGGCAATTCTCTAACATATCCGATACGCTATAATGAACAAAATTTAGGGGGTGACCATGCATAAAGTTTTCATTATTGTCTTTTTCACTTTTGTAAATAGAATGAAATGAACAATGGACTAAAATGAAAACAAAAGCAACACAACCAACACAATAGCAACAACAACAACAACAAAAACTCAATAGCGCTGCAATTTTCAACAAAAACCAAAAATACAATAGCAAAATCAGTTTGAGCAGAAGCACGCTGAGAAAAACAACAACAACAAAAATATTAATAAACTTTAACATCATCATCATCTACATCCTGCAGTCGGTCGTCTCAATTTCGGGCGAGAAGGAGAGCGAATGAAATTTAAACCAGAATTTGCACTAATTCCCTAAAACACGACAGTCAAACAGAAACAAAAAAAATAGTTAAAAAAAACTTAAAGATAAAAAAACCAAAGTTGAATGACACGCCATCAAAAATAAACAAAAAAAAAAAAAAGGACTAAAGTAACGACAAAAATTGAAAAAAAACTGAAAAAATCAAAACTTTTAGATAAATTTTATGCAAGAAATTTTGTACCAGAAAAAAAATATTAAAATTATTTGTAATACAGCTACTATTAAAATAAATAAATTAAATATGTAAAAAAGTAAACACAAAACATTAAGGGTGTTCACAGTATCAAGTCTAAGAAAAAGTTGAATGATTTTATAAAACATACTTGATATCGTGAATATCAAAAAAGGTTTTTATTGGAGAATTTCACTTAAACTGGGATTTTATGTACAAATTGAAAGAGATTAAAAAAGTAACTTTTATTTTTTTTTTTAAATTTACTAAAACCTACTAAAAAGGGGTTTTTGTTTAGATACTATTTAAAAGTTAGCCCAAAAAATAAAAATCATTTGAACTGGTACCTTAAAAAAGGTTCTTTAAATGAAAAACATTCGAAAATGACATTTTGAGAATAGTACTTTATCAAAAAGTACTTCTTAAAAACCCCTCAAATTAAAAATATTAAAGAAGCTTCACATAAAATATTTTAAAAGAGTACCTTTCTGTTGCTTTTGTTGGAAAATACTAACTTTAGAATACCTTAAGTTGCTTTCTGTAAAAACCCTTTAAGACCCCTAAAGTGCATTTAAAACTTTCTAAAAGTTTAGAAAAAGGTACCCTTGAAAAATGTATTAAAAACAAAAAAAAAAAAAAAAAAAAAAAAATGGGCTATTTTCGAAAAAAAAAATATGAAAGAAGCAAAGTGTTCTATTGTGTAATATTGTTGTATATGCTTTAATTTTATGAAAGTGAACTTAATAAAAATATAGAAAATACAAAAATATGACACAATAGAACTCTTTGGGAATTGCCTAACTTTTTTAAAAGATCCTGGATATATTCGCGACAACGTTAAAAGGTCCTGGATAGGTAGAATGGATAGGAGGCTTTATGGCCCGGATTGGATGCAAAGGCAACCAAGGTTCTTTTAGGTTTGAACAGAAGTGGTCTCCGGACTCTGACAGGGTTTATGACGGTTCATTGTCCTGCTGGGGCTTTTACGAGCAAATGGGACAATACCAAACCTTACTTTTTCAGATTTTGCGAGGATGCTAAGGAGCTAGAGACGATTGAGCATATATTGTGTCATTGTCCTAGGGTGCAGGATCTCAGGCAGAAACGGCTAGAAGATATATCAAATGACGAGCTGAAGAGTATCGCAGGATATAATCTGGTCGATTTTCTTGGTTATTTCTGGCGAGCGGACTGTAGGGAGGGCACTTTTCTCTACTATATATCATAAATAACCCAACTTATCTATTCTTTTATTTTCTTCTTCTTTTTTCTTCGTATTTTCTCTTGAACGGATTCATAATGAACCGTGCCCCAGGGCGCATAACCCTTCTTAACCTAACCTACAATTATTAAAAGGTATGTTAAATGTTTTTTGTTAGAAAAGTACTTTTTTAATTTAAGCATATTTATTTTACTTTACTTGGCTCCACAACTTTTTCTTGGTCCTGGCCTGCTTAATAAATCATTTCCAAGCCCTTCAATCTTGCATGTTTGTAAACCCAGTTTATAAAACCAAGGATTTTCGCATCTTCTTCCCATTGGTTCTTACACTTGAGTCTCGTTTAATCCTGTCTGCTCATTGCGTGGTAGTTATCATCTAGCGCTTTTCTGACCTGACTGGAGGGTTCGTTTCTAGTTGCCCGACATGTCCTTGCCAGCGCAGTCGCTCTTTTGCGCTAAAAGAAACTCATGTCGGAAAACAGCTCGTACAGCTTACGGTTCATTCGACGTCTATACTCACCGCTTACGCAGATGCGCCCATAAATTTTTCGAAGAATTTTTATCTCAAATACACCCAACCCTGCTACATCCGCTCTTGTAAGATCTCACGCCTCGGTGCCAGGTAGTATAATGGCCTGTTCATCGATTTCGAACGAAGATTTCGTTCGCCTAACTTACATGTAAAAGGAATTATTATAAGTGGTTTTCGTTTTAAGTCTAAGTTTAGCGAATGAAGTCTTCGTTTGAAAATAGATGAACAGGCCAGGCCGTAAGTGTGTTGTTAATTGTAATTTTCGACATTCGAGAACTGTTTACTAAGCCCGAAGTAGCACCTGTTTGCAAGCACAATCCTTCTTTTTATTTTAGTAATGACATCGTTCTTTTGGTTTATGGCGGATACGAGGTATATACATAGATCGTCTCCTACTCCGATTTCCTGTCTCAACCATCTCGATTTTTTTTCATCGCGGGAGCCCTGAAGCTGTTGCCAGCGTCATCTTCGTCCTACTCTCATTTAACACCAGACCCATTTTGGAAGCCTCTATCTCAATTTTTGATAATGCAGCAGTTACACTTCGTTCCGTCCTCACGACAATGCCTTTGCATACGCGAGGAGGCTGTGGCTCTTGGGGTTGATTGTACCTGTTTTTGTAACCATTGCGTTTTCCAAAATTTTCTCCATCAGAATGTTTTAAAAATATAACCCTTTTAAAACGGTACGCTTTTTAAAGCTTTTAAAAATACCTTTTGAAAAAATAGAAAAAATACCTTTTGAAAAAGTACCTTAAAAAGTAGTTTTAATAAAAAGTACTATTAAAAGTAGTTTTAATAAAAAGTACATTAAGAAAGATTTAAAAAATTTTCCTTAGCAAAATACATTTAAAAAAGTACCTGCAATATATTTAATGCTATTTGAAATACTACTCTTTGTACTTTTTATATAATTTACTTAATCTTTTGAAATTACAACACTTAATCCTAATACTCTGAATTGCAACTTAGTCTGGGTTCACACTATGAAAGTTTTCTTTCAGAAAGTCTGAGTTCATTGGTGAGAGGGGAAGAGTACCTGCTTTTTTCTCTCCTCTCTCACCCATAAACTCAGACTTTCTGAAAGAAAACTTTCATAGTGTGATCCCAGACTTAGTAAAAATAGATAATATGAAAGAATTGAAATAAACGAGCAGTTCCGTGATAATCATAAATGCGTGCAGACCTTTTTACTAAACATAGCCGTACCTTTTAAAGTAGTACTCGTTATAAATTTGTTTTAAAGATACAGGTTATTAAAATAATATAGCATCTTTATAAAAGTACCTATTTTTTTAAATAAAATATTTAAATAAATATTTTTTAAATAATTTAAAAAAGTACGTATTAAATAATTTTTTTAACGAACATTTTTTATAACCACTTTAGAATATTTGCTTATATATTTTTAAAAACACATTATTAAGATACTTTCTTCTGCTTTTAAACGTTACTTTCCAATGGTACTTTTATAAGGATGCTAAGTTATTTTAATTAACTCTATGTTTAACAAACTTTGCAACGTCTGCTACTTTAAAACGTACTTTTTTAAATGAATTTTTCTAAAGGAAATTGTTTTTTAAAGCTTTATGAATGTTCTTTTAATTTAAATCACTTTTAAAGGTACTTTTTCAATAAGTACTTTTTTATTTTTTTTTTCCAAAAGGTGTTTTTAAAAGCTTTAAATAGCGTACCGTTTTAAAAGGGTTATATTTTTAAAACATCGTGATGGAGAAAATAAAAAAAACCTATTTTTAAAAAAGTATTTTCATTTAAAAAAAACTTTATTTTAAAAAAGCATTCATGTAAGCCAGTGTTCGAAAATAAACACTAAATATCGCTCCTTAGCGTTCGGTTCGGTAGATTTGTGGAAAACACAAACGCTAATAGTATTTGTGTAGAAAATCATTAAAAAAACAATGTTTCCCTGTTAGTCATCTGTCGAACACAAAAATAATTCTGTTTTTATCAAACTTCTAACAAATAATACTGTTATCCACAAACTTCATTGTGTTCAGTTCAGTAAATTAATGTTCGTTTGTTTCGGTTGCGCTTAGCGCCCTTTTGGCTGGTAAAAAAAAACCAAACATTTTTTACAAAAACAATATACAAATACGAAAAAGAAACAAAATGACAGCAAACTAGCTTTACACAAACAAAACATATACACAATACACACACAAGCTGTTCGTGCTGTGGTCGTTGCTAAAATTTTTTGTTTGTTCATTTCTTTATCAATGTAAAAAAAGAAACATTAAAATATAATGTTTGTCTACACAATCACTGCAATTGTTTTGTTTTTAACGAAGAACAGAACACTATATAATGTTCGGTACTTTCTTCAAAATAGTTAAGAACGGTATTAAGGGTTATGTTCGTCTACACAAACACTTAAAAAAAAATAGATATCGTTCCTGGGCTTGTGAGACGAACGCTAAATAATGTTCTGTTTATTTTGGAACACTGATGTAAACCTTTTAAAAAAAGTTACAATAAAGTTTTTGTTTCCGCTTTTCATTTAATTAAAACAAAATTATGCAATTTATATTTATTTTCATTAGGGGATTTTTGCATTTGTAAATTACATTGCAATTAATTTGTAATTACACATACAAATTCCCGCACACATACACACACACACACATACACACAAATACAACAAAACATTATGCAGATACAAGTACTTTTTTTCAATAAATTACTGTATTTTATGACTCTATAATTATGCAAATTATAATAAAACTGGTTTTTAATAAATAATTGTTAGTCACAAATGCAAACTAAAATATGCAATGCTAAGACAAAAAATGTTTTGAATAATTTTAATTGTTTTGTGTTTTTGTTCCCTGCAGCATCACAAGTTCAGGAGATATTACAGGTTTTTGCTACGCATTATGTTATTTGTCGTACTTAAGTATAGCGATCGACTTGAAGATCTATGCGCCATAGTCATGGAAAATTGGATAAGCTGGATGCGTAATACCAAGCGAAGGTGCAGCGAACATTTGCCCGACCAACAATAATGGTCTCCATACGCCCTTCAAACGACTAAACAAATTTCAGATATAAACATAGAGCCCACTCAATGAAAGATTCTATATTTTTATGGTAAATTTTTGGGAAGATTTTTCCCGAAATCAGAGCTCTGGGTGTAGGGTGTCGTATTTTTTTGATGATTTAAGCAAAAATTATCTGTTAACGATTTCTGCAATAATTAATTAATTGTAAATATGAAAAAGTGCTCAAACGAATAAGCATTAAATTTTCTTTTCTCCATTGTTTGTTGGGAGTTTTAATTAATGATTATCATTAAATATTTTCACAATAAAATTAATATAAAAACCAATTAAATCGCTTTATTATTAAAAAAGTATTAAGCAGTAAATATGATTTATTTTAAACAAAGTTGTTTTTTTCTTAAACTGAAACAATTATTATTAAATGCATTTTTATATTAAAAGTTGGAATTTTTATTGCAAATAAACATGTTTTTTTTTTAATATTTAAATTATAATTTAAATAATTAGATTGATTTTTAGTCATGTTTTAATTAAAAGTAAACTTGAAAAAAAAGCTTTGTAAATTTATTTAACTGAAAATTAAAAAAAAAAATTAATAATGAATAGGGTGTTCAGTCGATTAATTTCTGTTCGATTAATCGAACAATTTTAGACGATTAATTGTTCAAATAATTTAAAATTGCTAATTTCGATTAAAGGATTAATCGAATAATAATACTGTATAGTATATCTGTTAAATGTTTATTTTTTTGAAAGTTTTAAGTCGAATAAACAAACCAAATGTATGTGTCCGTTGGAATTAAAATTATATAGTTTTGTTACATTTTTTCAATACAATTTAATAAAAATTGAATTCACAAAAGAAAAAACGATAAATGTATGTCAACTCAAAGATTTATATTCATTTATCGGGTATGTCAGGTGTCCAAAAATGTATTTACGTAAATGTTCTTCAACTAATTTACCACTTACATAGTGACTATAACATAGTACTTGAAGACGATGCTCCACCAACAAAATCAAAGGGGCTACAAGTAATCCAATCAATAAATATTTTTAACAAGATATTTCGATCGATTCTGTAGAGGAAATTATTTGCATAAGAATAGCAGAGGATAAAATGTCCGTGAAAAGTTTCAAAAAAACTAGTTATATTGACTCTTTTAAAATCCAACTGCCCGAAAATGAAGCAACAATTTGGAGCTACATTGACAAGTTTAACTAATTTTTTTCTAAAATTATCAAAAAAAATCTAGTAATTTATAAAATTTCTTGGTTTAGAACTATTCGATTAATCGATTAATTTTAAAATTTTATTCGTTTAATCCAATAAATTAAAAATGCCAAATGTCGATTAATCGAACAAAAATAAAACCCGATTAGTTGAACACCTTAATAATGAAAGCAAAAAAGTTAATAAACATAAAGCCAGATTCACAATAAAAGTAACATTTCTACTTTGTGTTCACAATCCAACAAACACGGAGGTTTGATTTCTAATTGAAAATGATTTGAAATCACACGTTTTCTCAAACTACAAAAAATTAACAATTTTTGACTTAAGACGTTGCTGCAACAAATTAGCGATATGCCAGAAATTATTTTCAAATATCAATTCCATTAATCTTTCGAACTTTTTTTTATTAAAATTTATTTTTTTTTTGTGTTATTTTTATGCTTTTAACTTTTATCGGGCTTAAAAAACTCCCCCTATGAGAATATACTATTAAAAAATAAAAGTCTTTAATTTTATCCACTAAATAAAAGTAATACAGTTTAATTCCACTTCAGTTTTATTTCAGTTTTGTTCTTTTATTTAATTTCTTTTTGCATATTAAAATAGCTTGTCAATAAAATATTTATTTTATCTATCTTAATATCTATCTATATATGTATATATAAAATTCTCCTCCGAAAAAGAAAAATTGTTTGTGTATTTGTTAAAAGTGAGAATGGGTCGTAAGGTATATTTCATATCGCTTTAGGGTGTAAAATAGGGCAGCAGTGGTAAAAGCTTACTCTCCCTATATCTTAATAACTAATCAACCAGTTTTCTTAAAATTTGGCACGCACACACTGTTAGATTTAAAAGAAAATAGAGAATAGGGCAAGAAGGGTTTAAGCTCCCCCTCCCTATATCTTCTAATCTAGTCAACCGATTTTCTTGAAATTTAGCAGACAAATAGTGTAGCATCTGGAAGGAACTATGACTTATAATTTTTATTATTAAGGGAGTGAAATAGGGCAAGAGGGGTAAAATCTCACCCTCCCTATACCATCTTAACAAATCAACCGGGTTTCCTAAAATTTGGCATGCAGATACTGTAACATCTGAAAGAAAGTAGGGAATGGGGCGTGATATAGGGCAAGGAGGGTAAAAGCTTCCTCTCCCTATATATTCTAAACACATCAACCGGTTTTCTTAAAATTTGGCACGCAGACACTGTAACATCTAAAAGGAAATAGGGAATAGGGCAGGAAGCAGGGCAAGGAGGGTTAAGCCTCCCCCTCCCTATATATTCTTAACTAATCCACATATATTCTTGAAATTTGGCTGGCAATTAGTGTGACACTAACTTACTTCAATTATTTAAGGCGTGAAATAGGGCAATAGCGGTAAAAGCTTCCCCTCCTTATTTATTCTTAACTAATCAACCGGATTTCTTAAAATTTGGCATAAAGGCACTGTAACATCTAAAAGGATATAAGGAATAGGCCGTGAAATAGGGCAAGAGGGTTAAAAGCACCCCCTCTCTATATCTTTTTAACTACTCAACCAGTTTTTTTTTAATTTGCTATGCAGTTACTGCAACATCTGAAAGAAATAAGTTATACGGCACAATAACGTTTGCCAGGTCAGCTAGTAATATATGTATAAAAATTAAAATGCTTTCGTTTGTGTGCTTGTTTGTTCCCAATAGACTCCTAAACTAGTAAACTGATTTTCCTTTTATTAACAAAGTAATTTGTTTATTACCTGATTTGTAAATATTTGTTAATGTTCTAGTGAGCGTTGCACTTCTCATACAAACACAAAAACTCGGTTATATGCAACGACAGTGATTATAGAAAAACTCGCTTATGTGCAACGGTATGCACTTAAAACTGTGTTACTTGCATTAAGTGCTAATACACAAAAAATAAGAACGAAACGAAATAGGACAAAAATAGAAAAACATTTATTATATTTAAATGCAGACGGTTTTTTAAATTCTTATCCATGTCAATGTTATGAATATGCATTTAAATCCATAATATAAAATAGAAAGTTAAATTCGTTTGTGTTTTTGTTCTAAATTCCATTTTATGGAAGAATGTTAATGACCGTGAGCTAATAATCATTCCTAGGAAGTTTATATGTTCCAGAAAGTTGTTTTCTGAGATCTTAGGTACATTTTTGTAGTGGATTGTTTCCTTGAATTTTGAACGCTTTGCTACCTATGAACCTAAACAGGGGAAAAAGGTAAAAAATCGAATTTTCGGAAAATTTTTCACTTTCGCGGCTACCTAAACGCTCCTGAACAGGGGAAAAAAGGTAAAAAGTTTTTTGCGATTTTGATCTTGAAGATGAATTTTTTTCAAAGTTTTCGGGAAATTTTTCACTTTTGAGGCTACCTAAACGATGCTAATAATCATTTCTAGGAAGTTCATATGTTCTAAAAAGTTGTTTACTGAGATCTTTTAGGTACATTTTTGTGGCAAATTGTTCCCTTGAATTTTGAGCGGTTTTCAACCTATGGATCTGAACAGGGGAAAAAAGGTAAAAAGTTTTTTGCGATTTTGATCTTGAAGATGAATTTTTTTCAAAATTTTCGGGAAATTTTTCACTTTTGAGGCGACCTAAACGCTGCTAATAATCATTCCTAGGAAGTTCATATGTTCTAAAAAGTTGTTTACTGAGATCTAAGGTACATTTTTGTGGTGAATTGTTTCCTTGAATTTTGAGCGGTTTGCAACCTATGGATCTGAACAGGGGAAAAAAGGTAAAAAGTTTTTTGCGATTTTGATCGTGAAGATGATTTTTTTTTGATTTTATATGTTTACAATTTTTTCTTTATGGCAAGAGCTAAAACTTTGTCTCAGAGGGTAAATCAAAATTCCGAACGGTTTGCAAGATATGAGCCTGAGAAAATGATTACTTTTTTGCAAAAATGACACCGAGGCCCCGAATCTTTCGGGGCCCATAAAAACAAGTGCATGACTTTGGGCAAAACTGGTATACACGGGTCTTTTTTTTTTTGCTCTTTTATAACGTAGTGGTGTCCGTATATGGTTATTTTTTTCGTGTTGCACTGTGTAGTCAATCCCAACAACCAGTTTGGAGAATATAAAGCATGTCTGGAGACTCCAACCGGCAATCCAGATACCAGAATCAGATGCGATCGGCTAATTACGCTTCATCCTAAACTTTAATGATTACAGAAACCACAACAAAAACAGTATAAATAACAGCATATTTGCGGAAGGGTGACAGAAAAAGTTTCCAAATTTGAAACAAAAAAAAAAACAATAAAAAAACATCTGTCAAAAAGCAAGCTGAACTGGAAAAGCGAGCGTGGAACCACTTATACAAGGACAATATATTTGTCTGAATATCTACAGAAGGATAAAAGAAGAAGTTTAAAATTTTGTGAAATTTATTTCGCTATCAGTACGCGAAATTTGTTTAAAAAAAAATTACTAGTTTTATTTGAATGAAAGTAGCGAAGCCCAAGTCGGAATGACAGTGTTTAAAGTGAAAAGTGATAGCTTGTAAAACATTTTTGTATGTGCTTGGCAGGTTTGAAAAATACACTGAATCGAATCTAGATGAATACACTTCTTGGTCTTTTTTCATAAGAAGATAGATTTATTTAATACATGAGTTGGTGGATGTTTCTTAGCTCTTTTACAAATATGAAATTTAAGACTTATCTGATTATTTAAAAAAAACATGCATAATTACTTGCTGCAACTTAAAGAAAAACTTTATCCGGCTCACTTCCTAGTTTTTCTTAGCCCATTTTTCGCCGCACCAAGTAAACTGACAATATAATAACGAAATAAGATTTTAAGTAACTGACAGAATATAAAAACATTGAAACAAAAAACAAGAGTAGGAGTGCTGGTGATTATAATCAGCACTCGGCGAAAAATGGGTTAAAACATTTCAAATGTGTAGTTCCCCAAACAAGTACTTCATTAAAATATCGTTAAAGAAAACTCTAAAATGCTTTTGCTGCGCTATTTTTAATCACTCCTCTTCAACTTTAACTTTATTTTCGTTTAGTCTAAATTTAGATGAAAAGCATTCCAATAGAAAAACTTTTATCAACCATTTTCACATGAAATGATTGCGGTTTATAGTGAAAGTTTTTTCATTTCATTCATTTTTATTCACTTACTGTATCTTTGACTACCGAATGACTGACTGACTGACTGACGGACAACTATTCAATAATTTTTTTTTTTTTTTTTATTATTTTTTCTTTTCTTTGTTTTTTGTTACGAGCTGTCATTAAAAAGATGTGAAAGCATAAAGAAAAAGGAAAAACTAAAAATACTCCTATTGAAATTCAATATCTTTTCACTTGTAAATAAAAGAGGAAATATGTTTTTTCATAAGAAAACAAAAATAATATCTTCCTTTGAGAGGGGGAAGGGGGTGGAAAACAGCTCAGATCAAACATCCATCATTATAAACAGTCAGTCACTCATCTATTCCATTCATGGTTCATTTATTTATCCAACCATCCGTTCTCAAGTTTTTGTTGTTTTGCATAGTTTTTGTTCGTTTTTGTTTGTTTAACTTAATATTATTACAAGAAAGAAAGAAAGAAAGAATGAATGAACAAATAAATGTATGATTTAATAAAGATGTGGAAAGAAAAATGTATCATACAAAGAAGCAAAATAAATTATTGGGTATGAGGAGCTGTATTTGGGTTAAAATTAATTAAGTTAAAATGCAATATGGGTGTGGCGGACTATGGTTCCCTTGGCAGCCGCAATCAAGCACAGCTCAGGTGGGTCCGTTAATTAGTTCCTATGTTATCAGGCCGCTAATATTCTTAATCCGACACCCGGTTGATTCATAAAGGAGTGGATCCCGTACAAATCAATATCAGAAAGACAAGTTTTGTTCCCAAGGATTCAAAATCTCCGAATGACGGACAATGACAAAGAAGATGTTCCGTTGACTCTTCCTCATCCTCGTCACCAGAACTTCTACAAAAATCATATCATTGTGAAGGAGCCTTAGGAATTGAGCTTGCCTTCTAATAGGTCAGTGGCCGCTTATAACCGCAATTAGTTTCATGAGGTGATGTCGGGATAGCCGACCGAGTCCTTTTCTATCTTTGATGTGCCAGCTTTTCCAAGTTTTCTACAAGGTAGTTACATAACACTATTTCTGACTGGCAATAAAATGAGACTTGTGTGAAATAAGTTGCCTAAGACGAATGGAAAGAAAGAGAGAAGGCATAGAAAATGACTTAATGATGTAAGACAAAATTTTAATTCTATGCACACGAATGCAATTTCAAACGAGAATTGAAGAAAGTTTTTTGCAGCAAATGTTTCATAATATGGATGAGGACTTACTCCTTTGAAGTGAAACACATATAGCATGTGTTGAACAGTTACGATTCAAAGTGGTGCCTGCATGCGCCAACGAGTTAGCCAAACAGTTTCATATGCCCCGTCCGGAGACCGACTTAAGGATCACCACTAAATGTCTCGCTATATCCACAGAGACATCCGTCTTTCTTTCAGATTTCTCAATATGATGGGGCAGACTATAACATTTCGCAAAATATCCATTTTTGAATTTCGAATGTTGGCTTTTAGTTGGCGGATGATTCTTGGCTTGTTCATTTACACTCTTGATTCCCAAAGGATATTCCGTCAGGTGTTGTTAAATCCGGTGAACACGACGTAAACAGAATTGGATAGGACACACCCTCCGTTAAACAACTGGGTGTATAACGAAGAAAGTGATGGAATAGAATCCTCAAGGTGGCAGGGGCGCACAACGACCAAAGAACACATTGCGGAGAGCAGTTACTGATGAAGTTGTTAAATTAAACAAATCGAGTAATAACCGCAAAAAAGCTTAAGCGACAAAAACACAATTTTACAGGAGAAGTTTTTTTTATTATATATCATAAAAATTTTATCTGAAGGTTGGCGCTAAAGCTAAAATTATTTTAACTATAAAATCGTAACGGTACCTTATGAGAACATGACATTTTAGGAGATGATGCAAGTGTTGCCATTTATTAAAATAAAACAAAATTTGAAACTGATGTCGCTTAAGCTTTTTGACGGTAATGCCTTAAAATCTTTTGATGAAATTAACAATGGAATAAGCTGGAGGAATTCTTTTGTACAAGTCCAAGTGAAACAAATTAAGAAAAGAAAACAAAACTGCGCGAAATAATGCGTTCGACGAATATGTCCCTTGCCAAAGCCACTAAGGAACCTGCAGTATGTGCTTTCGCTCCATTTTGTTAAAACCAGATAAATTGTGTGATCTTCCACAGCTTGCCTAACAAAATTTTCCAACATCGTCCGATTTGAACCACCGTTTACAGATATTAAAATACCAGTGTTAAAAAAACTAGGCCAAATATCGTTTCAAACGATACACCGCATCAAACGGCACAGTTAAGAGGGTGTTAGTTTCGCTGATTAACTGTTTTTGGACTCAACGTAGCGCATATCATACAGTTTTGTTGTTGGCGTAAAGAACTTAAAAGAAATTGGCTTTCTGGTTCATTACCCTCTGTGAATTGTTTCCGAAAACGAATGTCGTTGTTAAGCTGTTGCTGGTATTCCGTCGGCTGTAATTTTGGCAAAGGTTAAATTTTATATAGGAACAAGACTTATTTTCTCAAAACTTTTTTGCAGCAATCTCTGTAACAGCCCAAGTTATGTCGAACGTCTTCTTAATCAAGATGTGAGACTATGCTGTACGCTCTCACCTACGCGTTTAATATTTTTAGTAAACAGAGGAAAAATCTGGTATAAAAAGAACCAAAATTGGCACCATTCGTTGTCAAAAATTGGTATCAATATTTTGTAACCACCTCGTTGTCATTTTGTCACCGTTTTGGTCTATCATTTTGACGACATTTTGTTAATATGTATATTATCACTAGGGCAACCAAAAAAAAAGCGCTAAAAGAACATGAAAATAAGCTGTTAAAATTAAAAAAATCAATTTAAATTTATTGTTTATACGTTGTTTCAGTAAATTATAAATTGATGCGACAAATTTTCGAAAAGAAAACTCTGTCGATTTGGAGTCAGCTCGTTCTTGTACATAGAAAAAGTTCTTACTAAGTCTACAGATGTTAAGGGAGCATATATTAAAATTGAGTATTTGCTCTGAAGTATATTTAATACGATTGGACTCACAATTCCGCTTGCCTCCCAAAATATCTTTCAGTACCAAAACTTCTTAATTTTTTAATAAAACTGATTTAAATTGTTTATTAAATTTGTCTCCTATATCCCCCGGAACACCGGAAATTTTTTGAAGACTTAATTCACTTGGGAAACCAATGAAAGATTTTTTGTTTCCAATTTTGTTACAACTTCGTGTAAAAACCAAAAATTTGCAGAAATAAACAATATTTGGTTCCGCAAATCACTTTCATTTTAATATATACAAAAAATAATATAAGCAAAAAAAAAAAAAAAAACGTTACTATACCAAAAACAGAGAGAAGGGGAACTAACAGACGTTACTTTATACAAAAACTATATTTAAAAAGAATTAAGTTGTTACAAACTATGATGGAAAAAAGACGTTACAGAATAATTGTTATTGTATGAAGTTACTGTATGACTGAGGAATTTGATCGTTAGAATACAGCTGTGGAATTTTCGGGAAAAAAGATCTTAAAGAAGCAAATAATAAAACACGTTTATACAAAGGCTTAATACCAAAAACTTAAACACACGAAAATAATATAAAACAATATAATCAGTATGTTACAACACAAAGTAACGTAAAAATCATGTAAGAAAGTATAGTCGATCAAGCCCGACCATATGATAACCAACACCACAGTATTTGAAAACAAATTTTCGAGTGTGTGGCTATATGAATAGGGATTATCTATGTTTTAAATTTCATTAAAATCGGTTTAAAAGTTTCTGATAGGCAGAAATTGCCCCCTGTCTCCCCTCGTGGTCCTATTTTTTAAAAATGCATACCTTATGTGTCCATATAAATATGGATCTATCAATGTTAAAAATTTCATTTAAATTGGTTTGAAAGTGGGCACAAAGACCTTATTCCGGAAAGCAGCTTGTATGGGGACTATATGAAATTATAGACCGATTCGCCCCATTTTCAATAGGCTTGGTCCTTGTGACAATTCGAACCAAATTATCATCCTGTACTTCGCGTACAAGGTTACATGGGCAGCCAGCCAGCCAGTCGGACGGACATCGTTAGATCGACTCAGAAAGTGATTCTGAGTCGATCGGTATACTTTAAGGTGGGTCTAGGACCAATATTTTAAGGTGTTACACACATTAGGACAAATGCATAATACCCTCACCACTCTTGCGGTGTGGGTATAATAACATTAAGAGATAATAAAGGTTGTTGGAAGATATTGTACAAGGGAAACACAAAATATTACCATAACGGTGAACGATATTTTTTAACCAGAGTTGATTTTTTTAGTATTTTTATATAAATAAAAAGTTGCACATCAAAAAAAAAAAAATAACGATTTTTGCAAGAATTTATTTAAAAAGTTTTTTTTTACGTATGATAACAACTAAAAATTTTCTTAAAATGGCAAAATAAGTAAAAAAGCCGATATTGCAAAAATAATTAAAAATAAGCCGATATTGCCAAAATAATCAAAAAAAAAAAAAAAAAAAACAAGTAAGAGTGCTATATTCGGCTGTGCCGAATCTTATATACCCTTCACCATTGTGCGAGCAGAATACAGAGCAACTAGCCAAAACCTAAATAATTTCTACATAAACATACATATCGTTAGCTAAAATGCAAAAAGACGTAACTAACAAAAACATAATTTTACAGGAGAAGCAAAAAACTTTATAAAATTAAAACTACAAACATGTCAGGAAACATGCATTGCTAGTCATCCATGGAATTCTTCAAACATTATTAAAAGGAAACCATTTCATTATATTTTGTTAAAAAAAAATGGGGAATTACGTAATTTTTCATTTATAAAATAAGTAGTCTTGTAGTTACATCCTTTTGTTTTTTGCTAATAAAAGCGTCATTTTTGATCGCAGAAGCGTAAAACTTTGTCAAGACATGTAGTTCAATGGCATTCATAATAACCAATCAAAAACACGATTTTGAATTTTTTGTTAGTTACGTCTTTTTGCATTTTAGCTAACGATATATACAATACATAAAACTTCATTATAAATTAAAGTTAAAAAGTTAAAACTGATAAATATTTTTTTAAATCGTTTCAGAACATAAAAAAATTTAAAAAAAATTTTCTTTTTGAAAAAACAAGATTCGAACCAGGGACTCACAGTTTCTAACCAAAGCAAACCCCCTAGACAACTGGACCATGAAGGAACGTTTTATGAATATCATTAAAAGTAAATATGATCAGTTTACAGTTCACAACTCAACACGGACAACTGGATTTGAACTTCGCTTTTTTTAAAGACCCAGAATATCCAGAACTTTATAGGGTATAGGACCTTCGGTGAAGGGTATAAAAAACAAACTTAATTATAAAAAGAGTAATTTTTGGGCTGCTATTTCTTAACCGATTTGACAGATTTATATACCGACGTGTTAAAGAAGAAATTTGCCTGTTATTTTGGTTATAAAACTTGGACTCGGGAAGATCTATGGTTCCAGAAAATGGGAATTTTTCAAAAAAAAATTTATATTTTGGTCATAACTTTTTCGTATCTGAACCGATTTTCCCGAGTTATTCAGAAAATATTTTCTATTAAAAATTTCCGATCTTTTGATATATAAAGCGTAACCATAGGTCATATGACAGTCCAAAAAATCAGGTTTTAAACAATTTTTGATATTTTTTGTACGGCGTGGTACCCCCACTTGTTCAATCCCGCCCACATTTTGTGGGATGCTGTGTATTGATAACGTTAATGTGTGTACCTAATTTGGAAATTTTGGCTCTTGCCGTTCTCAAGATATACAGAAATAAAAAATACAACAACAACAAGGGATTTTTGGGCAAAATCCGAGGCAGTCGTGGTTTTTTGGTCATATCTCAGCCATTTGTGGACCGATCTTGCTGAATTTCAATAGCAAGAAATGGTAGACTATATAAGACATAAATGTAAAACAACCTAGTCGCTATCATGTCTGGAGTATCCGGAAAACACATATCAAACGTAAGACGGACAGACGGACGGACGGACATCGTTAAATCAACATCTCTCCTCATAAGGATCCAGAATATATATATACTTTATAGGGTCTAAGATCAATATTATAGAAATTACACACGGAATGACAAACTCCACCTGTGGTGAAGGGTATAAAAAAGCCCTAACAAATATAGCAAATTTTTCTTGTTTTTTCATGATCTGGATTTGTTTTCAATCAAAAACATTCATCTTGTAAAGCTAAAAATAAACATTTGCTTTTTTTTGGTCGGCCTAATTATCACCATAATGGTGTCATTCCGGCAAAATGATTTTTTTTTTTTTTTGACTAACATTGGTTGACCATATTTTAACATCTTTTTTCGCTCTGTGTAGCTATTGATATTAAACTCTTCACAAAATTAGGGAAAACACAAGGAGGAAGTATAATAAAAGAAGTTATAAAGAATTCAAACCATTTAGCTCATCCCTGTATTTCTCTAATTCTTCTTGGCCTTCTATTTAAGAGAGAAATTAATTGTCAGACAGTTTACAGTGGGACATAGTTAAAGCAATTAAAAAGAAAACACCAGTCAGCCCGAACTCCCCTTATGTAATATCAAACAATTAGCCTGTAGCACGGCATTTTACCCATTCCTCTATCCATGATCCGGGCTTAAAGCACACCTATCACGTAATCCTAAAATAAACCAACAATCACTTTAGGACGTAATATGTCCAGGTGGTTTATAGTTTTTGTAGCACTAGATAGGACTATGTTTATAAAAAATAGTTTAACGATTTTTTTTTTATTTTTATTTATTAAACACTTTGTCCAACGTTTTTCCAATTTTTTTTAATCCCTTCTAAAAAAAAATATTTGTCAGTTCATCAAAATAGGAATGTCTTTGCGGGATGGTTTCATCGTTCAAGTCAAATCTCTTACCGACGAGCCATTTCTTCAGGCTAGGAAACAAGTCGGCTAAATCCGGTGAATAGGGCAGATGAGGGAGCAGTTCATAGCCTAATGGTGTTTTCTTTTCTACAAAAAAATGTGACATTTTATTAAAAAAAGGCAATTTGGTGCCTGTTTCTTAAAAATTTTGCTCCCGAAAAGGGTGGCTTGTTTTTTTCAAAAAAACTCATCATTTTTAAGAAACACACACCAAATTATTTTTTATAAAATAAAATGTCACATTTTTTGTAGAAAAGAAAACACCATAAGGCATGGATTTTTGCATTTGAATGCTTAATGAGCACATTTTATTCAAAAATCATTAATTTTCTTCACATGACGCAGCTTATTAACATTTTGACAGGAGTCAACTGATAGATTCCTGTTGACAGGATCAGTCTTGCCCTTCCAGTTAACATACGTTCCGGACTTTTTAAACTGCCCACGTGCCGCTTGCTAAAGTTAGACGCAAAGCTTTTAAAATTTTGTGTTTGTCTGTGGTTTCCTACATTCCGAAACCTTTTATATCACCATGCTAAGTTTTATATGGCAATTGATCCAACTAACTGTTTCCAAAAATATCTTGGTATGAAAATTATATCTGCCTCCTGAAGATATGCTGTAGTTCTTGGCGGTGTTTTAATTTGCTTAAAGGAACGGAGAGTATGAGCAGCGTTATTTTTTTATAATAAATATCACTGATACGCAATGCCGTTTGCATATGAAAAGTATTTTGTCAAAGGTACATTTAAAAAAAGTACTTTTGAAAATTAAATTTTTTACCGTATTTTTCAAAAGTTTTTTTTTCTTAAATCTTTTTTATATATAACTTTTTTTTAAAAAAATTACCTTTTTTAAACAGTTTTTTAACCCTAAACCAATATTTTTTATTCATAGAAACTCATGTACATAGATACGTATGGGTAAGTAAACATACACATGTTAATGTAAATCTGGTCTAGTTTGCTCCAATTTATTCTTTTGACTAAAACTATTTTTGTATCTTGTATGTGAATGATGATTTTTTTGCCAAACAATAAACTTTTTTTTATAGAGGAGAAATTAGAGCGACCGACCAACCTTTATATAGAGCACTGTAACAAAAACAAAAATATCCTTTTAAATGTTCATACATGAAATACAAGACAACACAACATGAGCTAGAAACAACAAATGCAAATATATTCAATACATTGAATTTTTTTTAGCTGAAATCCCTGCGAGTGCTGTAGAATAGTGTTGCCAATTAAGGCATTTAGTGGCTAGATTTAGCCGTTTTTAAGGCCATAGCCACCACGATCCAGATGATCTTTTGTGCAGCCTGTGTATCTTACCATGTCAGGTTCAAAATACGTAAAACCACAGTTACCCTGCTTATGAGAAATCATCAATTGATCTCCGAAAATTTTCGCCTGGTAGAGCCCAATGCGGAATAGCAGAGTCTACAGCTGGAATCGAGCTCGCAACCACCGCACCGATGGGTTAGGTTAGGAAAGGTTATGCGCCTAAGTGCACACTTCTGCTCGAAGACCCATGCGGTCCACCCCCGCACCAATATACTAGCTCACTACCAGCTAGCCTACTGGGGCACACCTTGGTACTTACATTACCCTTTATAAACGGATATTACCTATGACCACAGTGCCGCGTAAATAGGCCAACAAGTAGCCTTTGTTCCCCCTTATCTAACAAATGTAGCGCAACTGTCTTGCCACAGGACAGAGCAACAAATCTCTCGAGCTGTCTCAACCCAGAAGTAGGCGTCCATGTGTGAAGGAATTCCCATTCGGACCATGACTGTATCGTCCCCTTAATGTGACCAATAGGGAAACCATTTTTTTAGATTTCCTATAATTTTTAACAATTACAGTACCAAAACATTTTATAAATGATGCCTTCGTTGTGTTCGACGTTTTATCGATAATATGAGCTTTTCGTTATTGTAAGATTTTTCTGTTGAAAATAATTAGTTTTGTGGTTATTTTATGGTTTTAAATTCAAATTTTAATATTTCAAATCATTCTAAAGTTCATCAAATTTAATTTTGACTAAATTATTTTTATTGAGAAGGGAATTTTACGACATAAAATTAATTAAAATTTATTGAAAATTTTTCCTTCTTGACTGAACTGGGAATCGAACCCAAGTTTTCGCGGACCGGTTGCCCTGACATGCTCCGATTGTAACCATACAATCTCTTCAAAGGCATTTGTCGTTTAACACTCACCGCCATTGACGACGAAAAACATGCCAGGCCAACCTGTTCGTGAAAACCTGGGTTCGATTCCCAGTTCAGTGAGAAATGAAAAATTTTGATAAATTTTGATTAATTTCATGTTGTAAAATTCCTTTCTTCTCAAAAATAATTCAGTGAAAATTATATTTGATGAACTTTTGCCGGATTAAAAATATTAAAATTTGGATTTTTCTTTTGTTTAGATTTTTGCTACTAAAAATGCATCGTGGTTGGAGTTTTTGTGGCAAAAACTTTCGTTAAGGTTTTAAATCACGACAGTACAAATTTGTACAAATTTTCGTCTGAATACGCCTATGCCAACCACGACAAGGATGATTAATACAAACAAAATAATCTCATATGGTTAATTTCAGTTCAATAAGTCTGGGTTCACACTATGGATGTTTTCCTTTAGAAATTCTGAATTTATTGGTGTGAGGGAAAAAAAACATGATTTTATTCTCTTCCCTCCCATCAATAAGCCCAGACTTTCTGAATGAAAACTTTTTTAATATTGTTGCGTTTTTTTAAATAAAATCATGTTTATATACTTTTTGGCTACTATTCGGCCATTTATTTTAGTTTTTTTTTGGCGATTTTTGGTAGTAAAGAGTTGGCATCACTGCCGTAGAACAACTTCTCAATTGTATTAAAAAAAAAGGAAAAAATGATAAAAAAAAAGGAAAGCAAAAGAAAATAAAGACACTAAAAATTAACATAATGAAACATTTTTAGTTACAAGCTATAAAATTTAGTTGTTGCTTTTTAGAAAGTAAAATGTGTTGGTTGTTAAGAAAATATCCCTGGTGGATTTAAAATTGCATTGAAGAGAGTTGTTTTGTAGGGATTTATTGTGTGTTAAAAGGAATTTATTATATTTTCGTTTAAGGGACACTTTTACTTTAAAGGATTTTAAATGGAGGTGTTGTGAATAATATGTAGAATTTTATGTAGTTTTCTTAAACATGGTTTTAAAATTCTTTAAAGAAAATATTATTTATTAGAGATTTGAATTATTTTTTTATAATTTCTGCTGTTCAATATGACTGCGGAATTTTCAAAATACAAATCAAACTATAATTCTTAACAAATATTCACTATTGTAATATAAGACAATTGGCTTAGGACTGTCCTATTTAGTGTTAAAAAAATCACATTACAATAATACAAATAGTTTTTTTTCGATAATTTTGTTTAGTTTTTTTCAACTTTACTCGTTCTTGATCTCCAAAACTCGGCAGACTAATTTGATGTTTCCAAGTGACAGGCGATTTGTTGTGTTGTATAATTTATTTATATAAAAAGCACTGTTTTGTTGCTTAGGCCAGATCATCAGGAAACATTCACTCAAAAAATTTTTTAAAAAAGCCAATGATATTAGCTAATAAAACTGCAGAGTGAATGAGAATTTCAAACACTTGTCAAAGCTTAACAAAATACCAACAATAAACATTTAGGGGATTCACAAGGTGTCATAAAGTCATATGTCTTAAAATAATAACATGAAAAATACGACTGTTGTGAACAACCCCTCATAATATTGTGTGCTATTTTGAATTTAAATCAGCTGATTTAAGCAAACATCAGAGTCCTAAGCCGATCTAATTTGACGCCGCAAGTGTTTTGTTGCAAAAATTGGTAGCCGCAGATAAAATTCGGATGTTAGCGGGAAAAAACTATACCATCAACGGCGACGGCTACAAAAACTAATGCGACCGCTCAGCGCAGGTCTCTTCTGATTAATTACGACAGCATAATAAACATAGCAAGCAAAGTTTTATTAATATAAGACACTTTTTGTTTACAAAGCAACAACAATATTTTTAAACCATTTTCGTACATTCCCCACGACAATTACTTGGAATTCTCTCAACATTAATTGTAGTTGTAAGTGGGTTGTAAAAATGTTTCCTGATGATCTGGCCTAAGTACCCAGTGAAATTTGCATAGAAACTAGCTTATACTTCAACAATAAATTTCAGTGTATTTATCAAGAACGAAAATTGGGAATTAAGAACGACAAACAAATTAATTATTAATTAAAACTTTTGTATTCCCAAAAATTACTTTGAAAACTCTTATATTTTACACAGTGTGTGTCTTTAATAATTTATATTGCATTTCTGAGGGTTAACATTAGGGTTTTAACCGTTGTTCGATTAATTTTGGGCAAATAACTATTTAAATAATTTGAAATTGCTTTTTTTCGAATAACGAATAATTCGAATAATTAATGTCGGTTAATCGATTTTAGGCGATTAACTGTTCCAACAATTTAAAATTGCTTACTTTCGATTAACGAATAATTTGAATAACTTATGTCGATTAATCGATTAATTTTGAGCGATTAGCTGTTCGAAAAATTTAAAATTGCTTGTTTTCGATTAACGAATACTTCGAATAACTTATGTCGATAAATCGATTAGTTTTGGGCGATTAACTGTTCGAATCATTTAAAATTGTTTATTTTCGATTAACGAATAGTTCGAAAAATGTATGTCGATTAATCTATAAATTTTGGGCGATTAACTGTTCGAATCATTTAAAATTGTTTATTTTCGATTAACGAATACTTCGAATAATTTATGTCGATTAATCGATTAATTTTGGGCTTTTAGCTGTTTGAATAATTTTAAATTGCTTATTTTCGATTAACGAATAATTCAAATAATTTATGTCGATTAATCCATTGATCAAAAATTGGGGTTTTCACAGTATTAGTTTTGTTCTTTTATGAAAAAAGCCGGTTCGTTTTAAATACCCTTTTTTACATGTTTTGATTTTTTTTTTAAATTTTTTTGTAGTGTTTACCAGCGAAAACGTCGCTAAAATTAACCGAAACGAATGAACATTAATGTGCTCAGCCGAACACAACGAAGTTTGTGGTGTCACAAACAGAGAAACGTTTTTTAAGGTATTTACTACACAAACACTAAAAGCGTTTGTGTTTTCCATATTTTTACCGTAACGAACACAAAGAAATAATATTTAATGCAGTGTTCGTAAATAAACACTTAATATCGCACCTTAGTGTTCGGTTCGCTAGATTTGTGACAAAAACAAACGCTGATAGCGGTTGTGTAAAAAATCATTAACAAAATAACGTTTCCCTGTTTGTCATCTTTCGAACACAAAAATAATACTGTTTTTATCCAACGCAACAAAAGATAGAACATTTAATTCTGTTCGATTTTTTTAAAAAACCACAAACTTCATGGTGTTCGGTTCGGCTCATTGATGTTCTACCCTTTTGGCTGGTAAAAAACCAAACTTTTTTACAACAACAAAATACACATAAAAAAAAAAAAAAAAACAAAAAGCCAACAAAATAATTTTACACAAACAAAACACATAAAATACACACACAAGCTGTTCGTGCTGCGGTCGTTGCTAAAATTTTTTGGTTGTTCATTTCTTTATCAATGTAAAAAAAAAACATTATAGAACACTAAAATATAATGTTTGTACAGTATCACTACAATTATTCTGTTTTTAACGAAGAACAGAACACTATATAATGTTCGGCTCTTTCTTGAAAATAGTAACAAACGGTATTAAGGGTTGTGCTCGTCTACCACTAAAAAATAGATATTGTTCCTGGGTGTTTGAGCCGAACTAATGTACTGTTTATTTTCGAACACTTATTAAATGTAGATTTCCAAACACTGATTATATTTATTTTTACTGTAAAAAAAAACAAATTTATATGCAATTTTAAAAAATAATATGCATATGTAAGAAAAATATGCAAAAATATGCCAAATGCAAATCAAGGCCATTTTTTAGCATTAAGTGAAAGATTCGTATAAATAACTTTATATGTGGAGGTTTACGAATAAAAAGGAAATGAATATAAATCTACTCCCTATAATGACACTTGCTATTGTTTTAGTACTTCAGTTACCCGTATTTGTTTGGCGGTACAACTGTCGACAGCAGTCGGGGCATTTTTTATAAAAATTTTTTTCCTCACTCATTTTGTTTCCGTTTAGCTTTTGTGTTGTTGTTTTTTTAAAGAAACAACCCAGCGGGAAAAAGAAGGAGTAGGGAGGCCTTCTAGAAGGCCTCTGTACCCCTTCTTTTGGATGTACAAGGCCTTCTTGCTCCATTCCATACTCATATCTTTTTTACACACGTTGTCATTGCGGAGAAGGCCTTCCGCTCTCGCTTCTTCAGCAGGTACATAAGAAGGGTAACGGGACCAAAAAAAATTGATTTTGCTTTTGATTGTGCAAAAAAACAATACAAAAAATGTTACTCCTTCTCTACTCCCTTCTCAAAGAAGCGAGTGTGGAAGGTGTATCTTATCTTTTATACGAAAGAGCCGAGGCCTTCTATGAGGCCTTCTTTAGCAGTTAGATAAGAATAGTAATTTAATCAAAAAATCTTTTAAGCAGGCCTTTAAAAAGGCCTGAAGTAAGAAGGTCTTCTGAGTTTTCCCGCTGGGAAGGTTTCTGCTACTTTACACACACACACACACTAGCGTAAATATTATATGCGTTTTGCCCCCCACTGTTCGACAACCAGCATTAGTGAATGTATTTGAATTTTGTTTTTTATATTTTTTTTAATTTGAATAACATTTTGACAAAATAAACCATTTGACTGCAATATGTTTTTATAGTTCAACACTTTCACTTCCATATGGTATCAGTGTCACTCGCATCATCAACATTAGCATGGCTGTTGTTGCAGCTGTTTTGTTAGTTTTTTTTCAATTCTCAAATTGTTTATTACTTTATTTGGAAAATTTAATTTGTATTTTTGCGCTAATTGTTTTCCTTTTTTTATATTTCAACTAAAGTTAAAAAAAAAAATTCAAATGGCTAAGTGAATTTGAAAATTTAGTTTTTCCGAAATAAATTGATATTGAAATATTAAGCAATCAATTTAATTCGTATAATATGCAAACTGGTTACAAAATGGAGATTTATATAAATTGTGAGAATTTGTTTTAAAAATAAATAAAATTAGCTAGGAAGGGTTAGCTGTCAAACTAACTGCCACACTGCGCTCAATATCTGACATTTATGACGTCTATACTGCTGGAAAATTATCATGAATAGATTAACGCTCAAACCACGTTTAACCAATTTATGCAAATTTACTTTGAAAATCAGACATTGATCTTTTACCGTAAAATTGGGTTCAGCTATTTGGACTTAGTTTTGGCTTAATGCATGTGTAATTAGACTACTGCAGACTCCATTTCATCCAGAGAGAATAAACCGTTTGGAGCAGTTTGGTACCGTTAAGTGGCATCAACGCCAAGCTTATAAAACCAAAATGCACGATGTTAATTTTATAAAAATAAAAAAAGTTTTCAGAGAATTATTTTAGTATTTTTTATTAAGATAGAAGAATCTACAAAGAAACAAAAACACTCGGGATAAATTAAGTTTTTTATACTTACTTTAAGTACGAGTCGTACTCAAAAATTCAAGTACGAATAACACTAAAACGTACTTAAAACAATCCTAAATGACACTATTTTCGAAAATCAATGCCGGAATGTCTTAAACGAAGCACAAAATTTTTAAACCAAGTAAAGTGAGTGTTTAAATCTCATATAACTTATCAAAGTTTGTTGCAGACACTACAACAACACCACACAAGTAGTTAAAAACGATTTGCTTGTTGTGTGTAGTAACTACAAAAACAACAGAACAAGACGAAAACACATTATTTTCTTGTTTAAAAAGTAAAACTGAGAACTCTTGCTTCTCATTTTGTTCATATTTTTAGTATGATTAAGACGTAGAGAATATGTGGTTTCGACAGGCTACAGCAAGAGAAACAATAGATATTTTTAAAGAAAAGTTCAAAAATCGCATTATTTCTCCTAAAGGAGGAGTGAAGATCGTGCGACTTGACACTTTTAGATCATTTTTAGTGGGGTTTTTTGAAATCGAAAGTGTGCCGAAATAATCCCACAACATTTCAAGAGCTCAAAAACAACATTATCTAGCAGATATCAACTATTGACAATAGTTTATTGTAAAACATGATTTAGAATTTTTGTAAACGATTGGGAGCCTGCCGCACCAGTAGGGGCAGGGCAGGTCACCTGACCGACATTATTTTTCATTTTAAGCCGGAACCTATTTTGAATAAACCATAGATGGGAGTAGTGCACTCATTTTGCAGTTTCAACTCACACTTAGTGATAGTGCAAAAATATTGCAATCATTTTGTTGATGTTGAGTGATGAACTCAAAATTTGCAGCCTCACTTAACATGACTGATAGTGATGTTAAAAAATTTTGCACTCAAAAAAAATAGTTTGATTTAAAAAAAAGCAATTATCAGTTTATTGCAACTTTTTTTTTCTTCACTCATTTGAGTGCAACTAAAATTGTTGCACTCAATTTAAAATCAAAAACTGGTTTTTTCATGATCAAAGCCAATAATTATACCGTTATTTAACATATTTCATTTTGTTTAATATTCTTTGCTTATGTATATCCTCCAAAAAAATCAAAAGCCATGCACATACAAAGTTGCATTTTTTAAATTTTAGTGAGACAATATTTGTATGCAGCTTTTTTGATTGCAAGTCCAAATTTTGCACTATTTGAATTGAGTGCAAATTTTTGCATTCAATCTGCATATAGTGATATTGAAAAAATTTGGAATATTACTAAAAAAATTTTAGTGGTAAATAAAAAATAACAATCATCACTAAAGCTGGTAAAAAAGAGTGCAAACTAAGTTCTTTGCAGTTTTGTTTCGTGATAGTGCATTGTTGATTTTAATCAATATTTAGTGCACTACCCCCAACTATGTAATAAACTGGACTAAAAATATTTTTAATATTTTGAAAGAAAACTCTTTTTATTTATTAAAATTAAAATGATACCTCAATTTTTGGACAGCCTTTAATTTTTGCACAAAATTTTTTTAAGCTATCCCACTGTGCCATGTATTGAACTTTTGAATAAAGAAATTTTTTGGCTTAAATTAAATTTTTGTATTTTTTTATCTACAACTTCAATTTCCGCCGGGCTTAAAAGAACACCCTTTACATTTGTATATTTGATTTATTAAATTATAAAATACGAAAGATATTTTTATTTTTAATTTGGAAATTATTTGTTATTTATGGAAGTACAAGATCTCGGAAATACAAAGTGATTTCCGGCAAGTTTTCAGCGTTCACTGTGTAACTTTACTACAATTGCGGTTTTCGCTCTTTGTATTAAGTGTGCAACACTGTTTTCTTTAATGTGATTGTATACTATATTTTTTAATATACATATAATACAAACTTCTGAGTGAGAGAAAAAGACAGATAGAGTTTCGTCAACTGTTTTATTCTGGTAATTTCAACACACGTGTTTACTACACCTTTTTGTGGGATTTTTCAACCACAGCGTCAGTCCTGCCATTAAAGCCATTTAGTGGCTAGATTTAGCAACTTTTCAACTTGTTTAGCTATTAGCCATTTTTTTTAGCCATTTTTGAACTTGTTTAGCCATACAAATTTTTTGCCGTTTTTTCTTTTAAAATTATAATTTTTATTTTCTTATAAAAATTTATTAAAGTAAAATAAACCTTTTTAACTATTAAAACGCATTTAATTTAAATCACAACTTTTACAAATGTTGAAAATAGCTTAGAATGATGACGATGAAATATCTTTCAAAATAAAGGAACAGTATTCCAATATGGAATTAATAAAATGGATCAACACAGAATTTACTATTAAGTTGCTCTCAGTTCCATGGTAATATGCTGAAGTAAAGAGGGTATTTAGACCAGTTAACATCGTTTTAAGTAATTTAAGAAATAGATTACATTAAGTAACCGTTAATTCGATTTTATCAAACGAAAAACGAAAATTTGTGTACAACTTTTCGCTTTTTAAGTTGTTTTGACAGCGACTGTTCACATTTGATGAATCAGAAGTAAAAGCAACAGTTTTTTTTTGGCCAATGACAAATGAAGAAGTTTTTCTACTTTGACTGCAGTTTTTTTAAGCGCTGCCGTAACGACTATAGTGGAGACGATAATATGCTCTTGTGTAATTTTTGTAACACCTGATCTACTCACAATGAGTGCCCCGGTAGGCTAGCTGGTAGTGAGCTAGTCTATTATCGCCGGGGTTGTGGGTTCGAATTCCGCCAGAGACTTTGGTTTCGTTACCGCAGACAAGCGTAGAGCTTCGCGGGATAAGCTTGGTTAATTAAAAAAAAAATCACTTTCTGAGTCCAATTAACAACGTCCGTTCGGCTGGCTGTCAGGCTGTCCATGTAAACCTTGTGCGCAATAAACAAGTCGCACTTTTGGAGGTTGTTTGATAAAATTTCTAATGTGGTGTAGTGTTATACAAAGTCGGGTTTGATCGACTATACTTTTTTACTTGTTTTTTTTTTTTTTTTTTTTGTAGAAATGGACTCAAAAGGTTGGGCAAATATTTTCATGATTATGATTTACTTTCAAAATATTTAAAGCTAATTAGCACGAGTGAGATGATCAATAATGGCATTGAATTTATTAATTTTTAAATGCTACAAAATTAATTTACGTTTATTCTCTTGTAAAAAATTGATCTCAACTTACAATTTTATATAAAACAAATTTTAATGAATTACTTCTGTTCTGTTATTGAATTTTAATGTATTTTTACCTAAAAAATTTTTAGCCATTTTTTTCCGTAAATTTAGCCATTTTTGGTCACCAAGTTTTGCCAACACAGCACAGCGTAGTAAATTTAGGTCTAATTCATTTTGTTTTTAGTGTTGTAAATAGTAGTGCCTTAACTACATTGATAAGACTTACAAGGTCTACAAGTATTTAGATGTGCGATATAGGTTAAGGGTGAAAACCGCTAATATAAATTTATTAAAAACATTTTCCCTCGTCAGCTCTAAATAATTTTTTTCCCATCTTTCTGGCCACACATGAGATTCGCGCCTAAAAAAACCGGCATATTTTTTAAAAGCAATATCAAATCAATCCAACTTTGGACCTGGATTTAATTTGTAACTTAAGCTACGGTCAGACTTATCAAATATTTGACGAAAAAAACGGGACCAACAACCGAACTAAAAAATCATTACGCTTAATATCAATATTTATTTTGATTAAAATACCACATCCTACAAAAAACTGTTTTTTGCTATGTCTAGTAGTATAATTAGTTTATTTTGTAATATTAAGACCGTTTTAAATCTCACTAACTATTAACAAAAGTAGGGGTTACGATTATTTGATCAAATATTTAATAAGTGTGACCGTAGCTTTAAAGTCCGTAGAAATAGGGCCCTGGCTTTGGGTACAAACATTTGTTTAAAGCCCTGGAGAGTATCAAATAAACACATCAAACACATATGTATGTAGTTGTGTGCTTGCAGTCGTTTCTTTCGCCACAGGTACGCATTGTCGGCAATGATAAAAATAAAGTTTTGTTATTTTTATTTTACGGCTGATTATTTGATCATCTTCTGTTGTGCTTGACACTTTGTGAAAAAATATAATATATATTTTGTGTTTGGCATCTCCAACTCTGATTGACAAAAGAAATCATATATTTCTTTGTGATTTTTCCTTATAATGGAAAATTGGGTAGACGAACGAAAGTTTATATTGCGTGTTATTGAAAATAACCCAAACTTGCCAGCTTTATGGAACGCTACGAAGTAAAAAAATACAAATTGTGGTTGACGTGTTTATTTTAACGTCTCCTCCAAGCATGCGACACTCAAACACGCATAGACTGATTGACGGGTTTATTTGATCGTCTCTAGGGAGCTTATTGCTTTTAAGGGTTAACAAAATATTTTCAAAACAAATCAACAAAACCTTTGAATATAAAAACTCCCATTTTCTGCCATCTTTTATTTACAACAACAACAACAACAAAAATAACAGAAAAAAGTAACTATAAATGAAATTTTGCACTTCATTGCTTTAGCTTTAAAAGCAAATACGATTGTGGTTGAATTCATTTTTATTTATTATACTTTCTTGAATTTTAACAAAAGAAATTATGAACAAATATGACAATAGAACACAATAATAAAATACTTGCACAATTCAATAAATTGAAATTCTCTACAGAAAATAAATAAAAAAAGGAAAATATTTAAAAGTACAGGTTACAAAAATACTAAAAATACTGGGGTATTTTGTCTTTTGGCACACAGTGGGGACAAAACACAAAAATGTAAGTTTTTTTATTTTTTTTTTTTATATTTTATGTGTTAAATTAAATAATAAATGGAGGAAAAAAGCTACATTACTTTAAACAAAAATGCTTCATATTTGACTTCTGAGAATATAAAACACGGATGGGAGAACAAAATAAAAAAAAAGGAAAAAGATAAGTAAGATTTTTTTGTTGTGCTTATTCCCAACTTTCATTCTTGATAAATACACTGAAATTTATTGTTGGAGGATTAGCTTGTTCCTATGCCCATTTTACTGGTTGCTTAGGCCAGATCATCATGAAACCTTTTGCCAAAAACTTTACAAAAGCTAAAGATATTAGATATGCAGATAAAACTGTAGAGTGAATGAGAATTACAAGCACTCAAATTTTATTTGCAACGATAGCTTAAACAAAAGACGAAGCAGTGAGTTTATCTTTTCTTACATTCCCCACTACAATTGGTTGGAATCCTTCAACATTAATTGTAATTGATAAGAAAAGAGATAAGTTAAAACATAAAGGGTGTTTTTTAAGCCCGAATTTAAAAAAAAAGCACAAAAAATTTGATTTTTTTTTAATCAAGAGATCAAAACATGGCATAAAAATTTGAAAACTAAATTCATTGAATTAAATTTTCATTAAATTATTTTTTATGAAGAAATGAACACAGAAAAAAATAAAAATTGATTTCAATTAAAAACTTTGTGATATTAATTAAAAAATTAATTAAATTTGCACCAGTTAACAAATTAATAGTATCAATTAAACCAGTTAATAGTATTAATTAAACGTTTAATTCACTTGATTAAACGTTTAATTCACTTGATTAAATTTTAAATTAAAACTGATTATATTTTTGAATAATGCTTTAATTGGTGAAACATTTTGGTGAATTTTTTCTGTGAATCTTTACAACATGAAATGAATTAGAATTCTTTGATATTTTTTATTCTTGAATTTATTTCATGTTGTAAAGATTACTTTCTTCATAAAAAATAATTTATTGAAAATGTAATTAAATAAACTTTTGCCTGATTAAAATATTGAAATTTGGAAAAAACACCATAAACAGTTCAATAAAATAACCACAATACTTATTATTATTTGAAGCGTATGGGCACCGCTACTGTTCTTGACGAAGCGCAGTTTGGACGTCTTATTCAGGGGCCCTTTTATAAGCGTTGTCACGAGCAACACGAACAATGTTGGCCTCTAAGGCGTCAATTGTCCAATAGGAAATAATAAAGAGATGTCAAATGGTTGCGGTCACCGTATGGCACGTAACGGCATCCTGCTGAAACTCGCCCAGGTCAATATAATTTATTATTTCCAAAATTAAAATTGTTGATCATGATGCAGAAACGACCTCCATTGCCAGAAACTCGATCTCCGGCTTCATTTTTGAAGATAAAGGATGTCCCAAAATAAGCGAAAGATTTTAATTTGTCGCCACTTGTGCAGTATAGAGTTGGCAACCATAAAAAACCAAAAATCAAATCTTATTTTTAAATCGACCGATTACGGATGCCAACAAAACCGAAATTGTGTTTCCAGCAGCAAAGTCAGGCAACGCCACTCATGTTGAAATATACAACACTTTTTTTTTAATATTTTAAAATGTGCGACGTCGGCAGATTTCGCTACTGGCAACTCAACTTTAGTTAAGGATGTCAATTTAACCGACTTATTAATTATTTTTCCAGTGTTGTAAAGCAGTATCGACTAAAAGAATAAGAGTCTGAGCACAATGTAACTATAACTTATTGCGGTGCGGTTTTTCATACGATGTTGAAGTAAAAAATCGCAGTGCGGAACGGCATAAAATTTAAATCTATTTTATTTTTATTGCGGACTTTCTTTCTCTCTCCATTTTTAATAATTTTTCTCTTTCTGATGTTGCCATAGTTTTTGAATAATTGGCGATGTTCACAACATTATTGTAAACAAAAAACATGATAAAAATGTATGCACAAATAAATTAATAAAAATGTAAACAAACATTGCCGTTGCCGTCTTCCGTTGTATTATGTTTTTATATTTTTCTCTCCCGCAACGAGAAATAGCACCGCACCACAAACATTGTGTTAAGGCTCTAAGACATTAATTCGTTCTCGAATCGAAAAAAGTTTTCGATCACGACTGCCGGAATCAGCCCACAGGTCTTGAAGGAACACAAATTAAGGTAGTGCTCTACAATTCGTCGCAAAAACCTTGTCGACCATATTTTTCTGTAACATGCCCTGAAACCCGTTTGTGGCATTTTAACCTCATTCTCGAAGAAATATTGGCCAAAGTGTGTGTACTAGAGTTATCAATTATTCGCATTTCAACTTTGTTCGAATAATTCAAATAATTGTTTTTGTTCGTTCGATCAAACGATTAAATCTATAAAATTATTCGATTAATCGATTAGAATAACGAATAAAAAAACTGTTTTAACAAAAAAAAAATAATAATAATTAATAAGTTATATGCGTCAATTTATCTACAACTACAAAAAATCATCCATTTTCTTCCTTAGTTTTACTAAAATCTGCTCTGAATTCTTCTTTTTATTTTTTTAAACGTAAAACTTACCATTTTAACTCCGTATGGTTGCATTACTTAAAGACATTGGAAAACAAATTATTCCATAATAATCCGATATTACTTTGACGTTGGCAGACCTGCCATCTTCAGCTAAACTTTTGCATACAATTTCTTCTATAGAGCAACCGCTGTCTCTCTTTATGTATTTCTCTATTGGACCAAGTTAGACATTTTCTGATGTCGTTGGATTATCTTCATCCTTTCAATGGTAGTATTGTGACACTAACGCAAATGGTAAAAATATATACAATAAAAAAAAGGATAATACAACAACAACATTTTCTACTTTAATGATATAATTTATATATCGTTAGCTAAAATGCAAAAAGACGTAACTAACAAAAATATAATTTTACAGGAGAAGCAAAAAACTTTATAAAATGAAAACTACAAACATGTCAGAAAACATGCATTGCTAAGTCATTCATGGAATTCTTCAAACATTATTAAAAGGAAACCATTTCATTATATTTTGTTAAAAAAAAATGGGGAATTAAGTAATTTTTTTATTTATAAAATAATTACTCTTGTAGTTACATCCTTTTGTTTTTTGCTAATAAAAGCATCATTTTTGATCGCAGAAGCGTAAAACTTTGTCAAGACATGTAGTTCAATGACATTCATAATAACCAATCAAAAACACGATTTTGAATTTTTTGTTAGTTACGTCTTTTTGCATTTTAGCTAACGATGTGTAAATCAATTCTGTATTTTTTTAGCTTTTTGTTTATTTCTAAGTTTTTCACCCAAAATAGAAAACTAATCTTTCTTGAAATTTTGATTTAAAAAGAAAACAGTTTATACAATTTGCTGTTAATTATCAAGAAGTAATTTCATTTTTTGGGAATACAAAATTTTAATTTCAAAAGTTTTTGCTGTTAATGATTTGTTCAATAAGAACATAAAATACATTTTTGAAATACCAAGAGTACTCAAAAGAATTTTTGCTTAATACACATTGCGATTAATTACAGTCAGGGCTACGGCTACAATATTTTTTAACTTTCCTACATTTTGTATAAAATCACTAAAAACGAATGAGAATAAATCAAATTCTTAGCTTTTATTTAGTTTATTTTTTAATAAAAAAATTGTTCGATTAATCGACATTGATTAATCGATTTATTCGTTATTCGAAAATCGCCATTTTAAAATTATTCGAACAAGAGTTTGGGTTTGTTTGATCGATTAATTGAATTATTCGTAAACGGTTGACAACTCTAGTGTTCATTTATTATAAATTCTCTAGAATTCAGTTATAACCAGCAAAAAGAAAAACCTAATACAGTCAAATCCCTATAATTCGTGCCCCGATAAATCATAATTCCCGATAATTCATAATAAACTGTCGGTCCCTTGAAAAAATCTCGTTAATTCGTAAAATTTCCATACATTTTGGTCCCCTCGATAATTCGTTTTTTTTTTTTTTCAAATAAAATCTTCTTTAACTCTTATAAATCGTATTTGTTTGCTAACTACCACTTATAATTCGCAATAAAAACAACAGAAACTGGAAAGAATGATTTTTTGTTTACCGCAATTTTTTTTGCGTGGGTTTTGCTTTTGCTTGTGTGTGTGCTTATTTTCTTAAGATCAGTTTGTTGCATGAATAATTGTTATATATTGTATTTTTAACATTAGTCTTTTATGTTTTTCTTTTATCGTTTTAGTAAAGAAATTGAAAACCCCCGATAATTCGTATTTAGTTTATTTTAACCCCGCTAAATCGAAAACCCCTATTACTCGTAAGAAATGGCCTTGCGATTACGAATTATCGGGACTCTACTGTATTTTATTAAAAAGTAATACATATTTCACTTTGGCTAGTCTCTTTTGGGCCACCTTGAACATGTATGGGCTGGTATCGACAAGTCGCAGGTGTTTCTTGCCATCTATGGCCATTCTATTAATACCATTTGGCGATTTCCTGGCATTTCGCCTAAGAACCTCAGTCTGAATGGGAATTCTAGTAAATAAAAGCTGCTTTGCACTATCGCACAAGTTTAACTTATTTTGAAAAAAATGTTGTTATTGTTTTTTGAAAACTTTCAAATACTAATTAGATCAGAGGCGCATTTTGGTAAAAATACGTAAGACTTGTAAGATAGTGTAAAACGGCATTATTTAGTCCTTTTTTTTAATTTTAACCCACTGTGTTCATTGAACGGCAACAAACGTGTTCGAAATGGCCAATGGCCTGGCCTGGTGGTGACAATAAGCCCCTATTTATAGACATGATGTAGTTAGAGTATTAAAAGAACCTAAATATTAAGAACAAAAACAAGAATAAAATTGAAAATCAATAATATTAACAAGAGTTTATAAGTCGATTGGAGACACAAATAATATTGCTTAAGAATTGCTGGGGGAAGGATAACTAATTATGGTAAGGTTAAGTTGAAAGTGTAAATGATTCCTTAAATAGAGTTTGCACTTAAAGGTTTAATGAGTAAAATTTAAGTATGAAAACCGCAATTTCTTCTTCGCCAACTTCCCCTTTTTGTTATTTGAAAAACTTTGTTAACAAACTTCTTGATAAAAATGTTGCCTTGCGCCTGCATTTGTTTTCACTCATACAAATATTGTAAAAAAAAGAACTGAGTACAACAATAAATAAAAGTTTAGTTGTAGTTATTGTTTTATTGATTGACAGATTGTTACAAATCCAAATATTGTTACAACAACAAAAATACTCGTATAAATAAATGAGTGAATGAGTAGTTTTTATTATATGAGTTTTCAACAATGTTGAAACCAAATATTTAACCTTGGTAATGATGGTAGATTATTTAGACTAAAATCACATTCATTTTTTTAATTTCTTAGGCAGATACATATAATTTTTCTGTCTACGAGTTATTTAAAAGAAAGTTATCTTTAAACTTTTTTCACGTATGAGCTTTTCAAACATATAAACCTTTTTAAAAACTGTATATTTAAATCACAAGTGCACTGAAAGGAATATGCTTCATAAGCCTAGTGAATCAATTTCATTCAATTTTTTCTTTAATTTAATGAAACATTTTTTTTATTACGGAAATGAAATTTTAAAAATTTAGCAGTACGAAATTTAGTTTCGTAATTTCGTTAATATTTTCATTAGACTAATGACAACTTAAGATCTCTTTTTTTTAAGAAAAGTCCAACTTTATTTTATAGATAATTTTAATAGATGTTTTAAAATTAAAATAAACTATTAATTCAAATATTCAAATATAATCAAAGTAATCTTAGGGACTACAAAATTTTCAGTTAACAAGATTTAAGCTTTTTTTAAGCTTTGATTTACGCTAAGTTTTGTAAGCTTTGATGTTGTAACAAGTAAAACTGGTGCTTATAATTCTTATTCGCTTAACAGTTTTATTTGTACAATATCTTTAGTTTTTCTAAAAACTTTTGGATGAAGTTTCCTGATGATCCCATCAACAATAAATTTCAGTGTTTTTATAAAGAATTAAAATTGGGAATTAAACACGACAAACGAAATCTTGTTTATTGAATATTCAAATATTTTTGAGTTAATGAATTAAAAAAGAACATTTTGTAACTTTATATTTTCAATGAAAAATTTCACTAAGTCAATGAAAGCAAAATAAATATCTCTAACTAAAAAATACTTATAATAAAAAAATATATTCTTAGAATCTGGGAATTTATTTCTCATGGTGAGTAAAGCTTTGTTCACAATCAGAGAAACAATTTCGTTTTTTCTTCTATCTTTTTTCTTCCTAAAGTATTTCATATATTTTCCTTTCATTTTTAGAACAAAAATGTAAAGAAAATTTTTTTAAAAATGTAACTAAAGTTGAGTCAACTAGAACTTCAGGAACAATTTGTATGAAATTGTTTCTGACGTTTAAAATAATTTTATTTAGTTTTAAATGAAAATTTTAATAAAATGTTGTAGTAAATAATAATAAATGCGTTATATTGTTGTGGCTAAAATTTGCAATCGGCAGAATAACTTCGTCAAATTGCCAATGTGTTTTACGTGGAGAACACGTAAATATCTTACAACATAAGTTTAAAAAAAAGCTAAAGACAGGTTGTGTGTTATATTCATAGCGTAGAAAAAGTTTAGCGCTTAAACATAGTATACATCGCTAAAAATAACAATATTAAATATTAACTTGCTTGTTATATTTTTTTTTTTATTTTTCGCTTTAATTTTAATTATTTATCAGCCACGCGCGTATTATTGACAAGTTGTATAAAAAAGTTAATAAAAAGCAACAAAAAAAACTGTCTGTCAAACTTAAACGTCAAATTATGTTATAAAATAGCTTCCAAGACAGATTGCTTAACAACGCTGTTAAAACACAAACAAAACACTAACATGAGGAGGCTATACCTAACACTAACATGATGTTAGTGTTAATGTTAACCATTTGATGTCAGTTGTAGCCTGGGTGTAATGCAAAATGTGTGTGGTTGCAAACGAAATTGTTGCTCTATTATGAACACCAAGTGAAAATGTTTTTTTGATTGTGAACGAAACTTAACAGTTATTTTATAAATGTTCATATTTATTCGAATGTGTATTAGACCGGGTCGACCTCCATACAAAAAAAAAGTTGGGGCAGTCCCCCCTAGAATGAAAGATATGTCAATGAAGTTTCTAAAACATGAAACATTTTTTTGCCACGCCCCAAAATACAGCACCTTTGGTTTTTTATATGTAGCGCTGTCATTTAAAGTCCGATCTTATCAAATCGTATATCGTTGTTCATGGCTTGATAGTGGCTTCATTTTTTTTTAATCCGACATCAAACTCTGGGCGCCACTTATGCATTCTCGGATCCTCCCCAAATGTCAATTTTTTTAAACGTGCCAAGAAAGTCCTTGTAATGTATGCCTAGCTTCAATTATACTCACTTTTACGCCACGTCTCAAAATTTAGCCCCTTTTTTTCTTTTTCACATACAAATTACATTAAACCAGGTAGAACCCAATACAAAAACAAACAAAAATCCACCAGCGAGTTCATAGAATAAAAGTCATACTTATTAAGTTTCAAGAGCTTACAAAATTTTTTTGCCACTTCCTTAAATGCAGCCATATCTGTTTTATACACATATAGCATCGCAAATTGAAGTCCAACCTAATCGTATTGTATATCATTGTTAATGGCTGGAATATGGTTTAATTTTTGTATTTAGTGGCATAAAAGTGAGTATAATTAAAGCTAGGCATACTTAGTTTTACAAGGACTTTCTTGGCACGTTTAAAAAAATGTACATTAGGGGAAGGATCCCAGTCACCAAAGGCAAAAATTAAGCCACTGTCAAGCCATGATCAACGATATGCGATATGATAAGAATTGACGTAAAATGACAGCGCTAAATATTAAAAAACCAAAAGTGCTGTATTTTGGGGCGTGGCAGAAACAATTTTTTTTCGACACACCTTAATGTGTATTCAAAGGCAAATCACAATTTTAAAAGCTTTTTTTTATAATTTAATAGTCTTATTCCTTTAACTTAGAATACACATTCGAATAAATATGAAAATTTATAAATTATATTCTTTCTAGAACTGTTGTAAAACGTATTTTTCATTAAATTTTTGTCAACAGGCATACAAATTTAGTAATTTATACTAAATGTTTGTAAAAGTTTAAAAACAAACAACGAAAAAGGAAAACGAAGCGCCAAAATTTCACAAATTCTTTTTCCTTTAATTGTTCATTTAAATACACAAAATTTACGTTGTAGTACAAACCAGTAGAATAGAAAGAATGCAGATGAAAGTTGTCGCGGGCTGGAAAATTAATTTAATGCAATTTTCTTTAAAGGTCAGTTTATGAAAGTGAAATTATTATAAATTGATGATTAGTAACAGGAATAAAAAGAAACGAAATAAAATTCACAGCAACTCAAACGCACATTGAAAAAGGCTGAAATAAATAACCATAACAAAATCAACAATAAACTGTTAAAATAATGTCATAAAAATAACGAAATGTCATAAAAAAACGAAATTCTCGAGAATTTATGATAATTAATTCAATGAATTTATGTCAGTGCACAGAAAAAAATTACGACACACCAATTGTCATTTTGAATACCATATTTGTCAATACAATTAATTTTTTTATTGAAAAGACACCAACAACCGAATTTGTAAATATAAAAAATACTTTTGTTAATTAAAATTGTTCACATTCAACAAATATTTTTAACAAAGAGTTTGCGACGTTAAATAAAATATTTGTTAGCAATCAAATAAACAATTTTATTACAAATTTGTCATATTAACAATATGTTTTGTTGCTCATTAATTTAGACAAATATATTGCAATTTTAAATTTTAATTTAATAAGAATCTCATCACAAATATCTTTAATAGAAACAGTCTTAGAAGTGGATGCCGAAGAAGGTTTTAACACGTGCACAAAAGGGACACAATCATCAACTATAATTCGAAAACTAGAATAAATAAAATCTCGTTAAAATTTCGATAAGAAGTCTTAAATAATTGAGATGAGCTCAGTTTTCAAACACAGTCCAATCGCTTATTCATTACGAGATTAAAGCCAAAAAAAATATTTAATTTTTTAATTTTGTATTGAAATTTATTGACAGAAAATTATTTTATTTTTTCAACTAAAACAAATTGTTAATATGACAATTTACAAACAATTTAATTAAGAAGATTGTTTAAAATATTCGAAAAGTTTAAAACAATTTTAATAATTTCGTACTAAGTCTTGATATTTTTTTCTGTCTGAACAAATTAAAAATTTCATCAAAATACAAAAACGTTTTCATTAATATAATGAAAAATTTCTTTTTTAAATTTAACTCTGCATCATTATGTTAAGGAAATGTTTTATTAATAGGAAGACAAATAGTCACAGTCTTGATAAAATTTCTTGCATTAAATTAATGCAACATTTTCATCTATTTTTATTAATCCAACGAAGCGTTGCATTGCTTGAATTTTTATGTTGAACATTTTTTATTTTTTCGAATTTATTCTATGAGCTAAATTTCAGTTATGTATTTTATGAAGCTTATTTGTAATAGTTCTATTCCTTAAATTTTTCAGGAATGACTTTTATACATAACTGAAATTTAGCTCACAGAATAAATTCGAAAAATAAATAATGTTCAATATAATATAAAGTAACCTTCGAAAGGAAATAATTCCCAGTATATATTTGAATTTTTATGTAAATTTTTATTGGATTTATGTCAAAATCCATTGGATCTGGATTGGAAAAAATTCTTTAAATGTAGTAATCAAAAATTAGCACAATTTTCATTTATTTTGCGCAATTAAATTATGTGGAAAAATTTTTAGTTTTGCAGAAGCTAAGCGTTCTTTTGGGAGCTGTTTAGTTATTTGTGTAAATTAAACCAAAATTTCGATATTTATAAGAAATTTTACGTTTATTTTACTGTTAGTAATTATTATTTTGCTCATTTATAGTAAGGTCTACTCAAATTGAAAGTTTTATGCAAAAGGACATTTTTCACAAGCTTTTACAGTAAATTTTTCCATTAGAAAAAATAGCCTAAACTAAAAGATATTGGGCAAGTTTTCCTTCCTATCAATATAAAATTTTGTATAAACGTTAACTAGCAAAACCTGGTGCGCTTCGTTACCCTCATTAATATAAAATAGACACCCCACTATTTTTCTTCTCCAGATATTAAGACGTTTATATTGTCCTCGTATGGGAGGTTAACACGCTCACTTTTTTAGTTCAGCTGCAGTTTTTTGACAAATGAAGAAATTATTCGTAACAAAAAAAAAAAAAAAAAATTATGAACAAAAAACAAAAAAAGAAAGAGTCCTCTGAAGGTGTAATCAAAAAAATGTAAGACATTTTTCAGAAGGACCGTTTTGAAATGGACTTAAAAAATATTACAAAATTGGGGAAATGAAAAAAAAAACAATTTTTAAACAATCCGATTTGGCGTGGAATGCCCCATATATACAATTACCTATGCCCTTTTCCTATCTCTCCGGAATTATGTGGATGAAGCGACAAAAAAACTGTTATATTTTTGGACTTAGAGCGAAGGAACCTAACTTCTGAAGCTATTTTGTTTAATAACTAAGCCTGAAGAGACCCACCATGCGTTTAATGCGTTGATGTGTTTATGCATCTGTTAAAAATCTGAATCAGTGTTAACTTTTATTAACAAGTTGCACGTAGGACTACTTTCTACTATTAAATGCATTAAAAAAAAGTCGTTTGAAACTAAGCGCATAGAACGCGTGGTGTTTTCCTCCAGCTTAATTCAGAGTAAACGATAGATGTATACTCTCCTAAAGGCAATAAATATATCGTCGACTTAATATGAAAATCTTCTAACGCTCTTTCAGCACAATTACGGGAAAGACACGAAATTTTTTAAATTTATATTTGCAGCTTGAAAGGATAACCAAAAATATAGTTTAAGACTCAAAATGAAGAAAAACTACATGCTGGTCGACGAGACGTATCTTTCTATCTACCCCTCGGCATCAAAATCTCAATTTACTTAAGAAGTAGATTAAGCAGGTTTGCATATTAAGCCGACGATATACAAGTTATTAAAGGCACAAACCATGTGTAAAGCTAACGTGTTCTGTTCACAGAAAAAAATAAAAATTGATTTTAATTAAAAAATTTGTGATATTAATTAAAAAATTAATTAAATTTGCACCAGTAAACAAATTAATAGTATCAATTAAACCAGTTAATAATATTAATTAAACGTTTAATTCACTTGATTAAATGATTAATTCAGTTGATTAAAATTTTAATTAAAACTGATTATATTTTTGATTAATGCTTTAATTGGTGAAAAATGTGGCAGAATTTTTTCTGTGTTGTAAGTCCCGAATTTTTATGTTTAATACAAACTTAAAAGTAAATTATGGTTAAAATAACTTTATAACTTTTCTAAGACGCTAAGAATTGAAACTTTAAAGAAACATTCATTAAGTAAAAACCTTTTCGTCGAGAAACTTCAAAAACAAACGTTGTAGGTTTTATCACTACCTTCAGATTTTTGGGAAGTGTAAACTTTGTTTTTTTAAGAAAAATATTAAAAAATTTAGCTATTTTAAGGTCTTTTTTTTCGCAAATTCTATAATAAAAAATGGAAAAAAGCTTATGTTTGAAATTCTTAAACTCTCAATATGATATTACTCAACAAGGCCTTTAAAAGCAACAATTTCAAATATCGAAAATATTTCAGGCAATGGGGCCTATAAGAAAGCAGTGGTCATTTATAGACATCTTTTTTACAACACTCGCTTGTCAATTGTGTCCTAAAAAAATTTCTTTTGTGAGATAGTTGAACATTTTAAGTAAAATTTAAAAAGTTGAAAAAAAAAATGTTGTTAATCGTACGAATTTTCATTAAAAAAAAATTTTTGTTTACTTTTTTAAAATTTTGTATTATAAACAATTTTTTTGTAATTTTGGTTTATTTAATTTTTTGATAAAAACGATTTTGTCACCGAGTTTTTTTTTAAAACTGTTTTGCTAACTTATCACGACTTAAGATGTTTTGTCAAAATGCCACAGATATTTGCCAATTTTTTTTTAATAATTATCAAAATCGATCTACCAAAGGTTAAAATACAATTTGGTTTAAGGATTGATGTTTGACTATTGACGTCAGCAGTCGTCGATGGCTGCGAGTGTAAAACGGCAAATCCATCTGAGGAGATCGAGTGGTTGCGATCGAAACATGTCATGGTAACCTGCCGGCCCAGGTTCGAGCCCCGGCCACGGTCAATAATGAAAGATTATCAATAACAATTTTAATTAATTTTCATGTTGTAAAATTCCTTTCTTCATAAAAATAATTTAATGAAAATTAAATTTAATGAACTTAAGCCTAATTAAAATTATTAAAAAAATTTGGATTAAAAACCATAAATAGTTCAACAAAATAACCACAATACTAATTATTAATTATAAAAATTGTAACATGGGCAACGATTGAAGACTGATCCGTATTTTTAAGGTCGTATGGGAAAATTTACAACGTTTAGTGTTGTTTAACTAAATTTTTTACGCAACTTTATTTGGAAATAGTAGAATAAAAAACTTAGAGCTATAAACTTGATTTTGTTTAAATTTTTGCCGTTGCACATACAAACTTTAAATATTAAGCCATCAATATTTGTGCATTACAAATATCAGTACAAACAAATACGGCCCCCCTAAATTAATGCGATGCAAGGAATTAAAAAAAGAATTAATAACACAACAACACAAAGAGCCAAAGTTAAGAAAATTTTGCAAACAAAAGAAAACATTTTACCAACATGAATATAAAAGAACATAATTTACAATACATTTGAATAGTTTCAATTAAAACTATTTTCGTTTTATTGTTCTGTTATAATTAATAAAAACAAAAAAACTTTTTAAAGAAGCAAACAAAAGGGAAAAGTTATTATATGCAAATTGTATGCAAATCAATAGAACAAAAGAAATTATGTGAAAGTTTTTATCGCAAATTTGATATTTATAAAAAATTACGGGTAAATTTTATATTTACAAAATACAGAGACAGAAATACTTGTTTCACAGTAAAAACTTCACCTACAAAATAAAGAGTTGAGTAGCCAGAAAAAAGTTATAATACTACTTACAATTCTACTGAAAGAACCAAGGAATTTTACAAGGGATGTCCCAAAATGAACGTATTCAAAAGTATGTCATTATTTTTTCCCTACATACATCTGAAAAATAAGTAGTTATAGAAGAAAGTTACTAAATAATTAGTGCAAAAAGCTATTAATTTCGAAAAAGTAAAAGAAGCAGTTACTGGATTTTAACTGTTAGTTTGTGAATAAAAAAAAAATCCATCTAAACAAGTTATTTTATTTTTCAACGTCGAAATAAAATGTCAAATAAAACTCTTAAAAAAGAGATTGATTTCGCAGTCATTCATGCATTTAACTTAACAATTTTAACAAAAAGAAATTGGGAATTTTTCTTTTGTAAACTATGTTATGTTTTAATGATGAAGCAAATTTATGCTTTTGCTTTATCATCTTTCTTGTTTGATAATCGACTGCCGACAAGCAAAGAGGCATGACGATCTTCAGCGGATATTTCTCCACCTTCACCGGATTTTTGTGTTAGATCTCAAATTCATGCCATCGCTTTTTGGACTGTTTTTAAACTCCCTTATTGTAGATAGGAAACAAGAAGATCAAGAAAATTATAAATAAAAATTTTATATTTATAATTTATTTATAAAAAATTTGGCGCAAATTTATTTTGTTAATTTTTAAAAATTTTTCCCAAAATAGCTATAAAAAGAAATTTTGAACAAATTTGCAATTTAAAATTTTTGCGCAAATTTGAAAAATTGTTACAAATGTTGCCCAAATTTGCTATTACAAGAAATTTTGAGAAAATTTGCAACTAAAAGAATTTTGAGCAAGTTTGCTATTTAAAGAAATCTTTCCGCCAATTGACTACTTATGAAAGTTTTGTGCAACGTTGATATTCATAAAAATTTTGCACAAATTTGCTATCTACATATAGGTACATATTTCGGAACAAATTTTTTATTTATAGAAAGTTTTGTACAATTTTGTTACTTATAAAATATTTTGCGCAAATTTCCATTTTTTAGAAAGTTTTGTGCCAATTTAGTATTAATAATATATCAATTGTAGATTTCGTATTTATAGGAAATTTTGCGTGAATACCAAAATTTAAGCAAGTTTCCTATTTATAAAATATTTTGCACAATTTGGTAACTTATAGAAAAATTTGTGCAAATTTCCTCTTTCTTAGAAATTTTGTGCAACTTTGGTATTTTAAATATATTTATTGTAAATTTGAAATTTAAAGCAAATTTTGTGCAAATTTGATAAAACAAAATTTAAGCAAATTTCCTATTTGTAAAATATTTTGCACAATTTTGTTACATATAGAAAAATTTGCGCAAAATTCCTCTTTCTTGGAAATTTTGAGCAATTTTGCTGTTTTTAAGATATTTATTGTAGATTTGCGGCCTTTTTTTAAAAAAAACAGGTAAATAAAAGTTTTATTAAACAAATTTTCATACAAAATTCGTTTCATAAACCCTTTATTCACATGTTTTATTTTTCATAAATAAGGCCGTTGATATTTAAAGCAAGTTTTGTGCAAATTTGATAACACAAAATTTGAGCAAATTTCCTATTTATAAAATTTTTAACACAATTTTGTTACTTATTGAAAATTTTGCGCAAATATTAATAGAAAATTTTCATGCACTCAAAAATCGAAAATATGCGTAAAAAAAAAAAATATGCACTAAAATCTTGAACACTTTCATTAAAAAGGCGTTTTTTTTTTTAAACAAACAAAATAAAATAAAAATAAGAAGCTCAGTCTAATATTTTTTAAAACTTAGTTTAATGTGTAGTTTATAGAACACGAGCGCCTTACTCGCCCGTTCAACTTACATTTGAAACAAAAACAAAAATTTCTCAATTTGTTTTTTAAGGCACTCGTGTTCTATAAACATCACATAAATAACTAATTTAAATTTTCGTTTGCATAAACAAATAAATGCTTTTTATATTATCAAAAGTAAACCTTTGTCTGTTTGGCTTTTGTACATGGAAAATTATCTCCCAACGTCAACCAAAGGATACCAATTCATTTGGAGAATATTAATTTTCTAATTCAAATCCCACATTTGATTCCAGATCAAAAATAGTTGAAATTTGTTTTATTTTTTGAAAACCTTAATTTTTTTGCAAAACATTTGGATTTTTTTTAATTGGTCGAGCTATTCTTCCTTCCACATTGTCAATTTTACATTCTGCATATCAGTTAATTTGACTTGAGTTGTCTTAAGTGAACAATATTCTTCAAATGTAGTTATTGTTACACCAATATATCCGTAGTTGGAAAATACAAATGCTAATTGTCTTTTAATGTTACATATTTAAATTTAATATTTCTTTTGCCTTTTTAATTGCATAAGTAATTGCATAGCAACAAGTTCTTCAATAACATTTTTAAATTGCTCAAAATTTTTTGAATATTATTCTACAGCATCTAGCCAGGTTAATACTGACTGCGGTGATAAGGGTACCAATTGATACATTTCATTAAAAATTGCAACTCGTTAAAGCCCTTATGACACTACATTTTTAATGCATTATTCAAGTTTTGGTGAACAGTACAAATATAATGTAATACAAAAATTTACCAAGTGCAAAGAGTTAAGCTGTATTAAGATAAATGGCAAACTGTCAAAAATTTTACTAAAGTTATCGATAAAAAATGAAGTTATGTCAAAAAAAATGTAAAATTGTTTAACTTAAAATTGACATTTCCAGCTTGAAATATTAAAAGTGTTGCTGAATCAGCGGTTTATGGGCAAATTCAGCGATTTACCGCTTTTTGTTTTTAGGTTTCTCATAAACAAAAAGTTGGCAACATTTAATAAAATAAACAAAACAGGGATGGCTAAGTTGTTTCAATTGTACTTTTTTGTTGATACTTTTTAAACTAAGATTTATAATACCTTTTTGTGGTGTTTTTTATGAACAAAAATAAAATTAATTTCAACTAAAAAAATCTTTTAGTATAATTAGGGTAAAAAAGTAAAATTTTTAAAGGTTGTTGGTACAATTTTAAAAATTCTCAACCCCATCCCTGAAACAAAACCATAACAAGAGAAAAAAAAACTAAAAAACTTTGTTTACATTTTTTATAGTTTACTCTTTCTAACATTTACTGTTTCTTTATATCAATTCTATATCAATTAATGAATTAAGAATGTAGTGTCATAAGGGCTTAAGGAGCCTTTATAAATATAATTTTTACGTATGAAACCAATAAACCAATAATATCGAATTGGCTTCTAATTTCCTCTGCACCTCAGTACCACCCATATGCCAAGCAAGTCACATGTGAACCGTTTTGGATAAAATATTTTAAGCTCATTGGCAGCCTTAAACATGTAAGGTGCTGTATCGGTTAAAAATAGTAGGATCTTCTGTCTTAATTTTGAAAATCGTTTTCCAAAAAAAATTAATTTATTGATCTTAAAAATCTTTTTGGAAGACTTTTTTTGTGTATTTGGAAATTTTTTGTACATGTAAGGTGCTGTATCGGTTAAAAATAGTAGGATCTTCTGTCTTAATTTTGAAAATCGTTTTCCAAAAAAAATTAATTTATTGATCTTAAAAATCTTTTTGGAAGACTTTTTTTGTGTATTTGGAAATTTTTTGTAGAAATTTATTTTATAATATTGATGTTTAAAAAAATATATCACTCAAAAATGTTAAAATATGCATTTAAAACCAAAATATGCAAAAATATGCATTTTCACAAAAATATGCAACAATATGCAAAAACAAATCAATGCCATTTTAACGCATATTTAATGATTCGGAAAGATAATTGGTCGACATCGATCTTAGACTATCGACAAAAAACATGCATTTGCATGGAAATCGCATCCCTAATTATGACATATTTATTGTAGATTCGATATTTAAAGCAAATTTCGTGCATATGTGCTTATACAAAAATTTGAGCAAATTCGCAAATTATAAAACATTGTGCAGAATATTTTTACTTATAGAAAATTTTGTGCAAATTTGCTGTTAATAGAAACTTTTGTGCACATTTAGTATTTAAGACAGATTTATTGCAGATTTGGTATTTATAGCAAATTTTGCGCATATTTGCTAGTAGAAAATTTTCGCAAATTTGCTAGTAGAAATTTTTTTTAGTAAATTTGCTATTTATAAAATATCTTGCAATATTTTGTTACTTATAGAAAATTTTGCGCAAATTTTCTAATACAAAAGTTCTTAACAATTTTGCTTTTAATGAAATATTTTCCACAGTTACGGCAGATCTGGTATTTTAAGCAAATTTTGCGCAAACTTTCTAAAAACAAAAGTTTTGAGCAAATTTGCAATTTATAAAATATTTTGCACAATTTCTGTACTATAAAAAATTTTGCGCAAATTAACTGTTCATAGAAACTTTTGTTTAAATTTAGTATTAATAAAATATTAATGGCAGATTTGTATTTATAGCAAATTTTTCGCAATATGTGCTATTTATAAATCATTTTTGAGCAAATTTGCTATTTATAGTTAATTTGTTAACAAGAATTGGCTATTTATATGATTTTTATTTGCGCAAAACTAAATATATGAACATGTTCCCCTAGAGCTCGCATTTTATGCTTAAATTGCTTTTTATTTGTGCCATAATTTATATAATTTTATAGTTATATAAATTTAAATAAAGTTTTTATTTAAAACGAAGTTCAAAGCCAATTTGAGGAAATTTAATAGCTGTTAAAAAGTTATTTGGAAAAGGCTTAAGCAAATTATTGCCGGTTTGAAAATTTATGTTCGGCAGAAAAATTTTATATTAAACAGACACTTTGTTGGCACCTCTTAAAAACGATTTACTACCATTGAAATTATTTTTTTCTTTTTTATATTTCTTTTACAGAAACTCTTATTAAATAGACCTTTTTTTGGAAATACGCAGCCAAGCTTTTAATATGCTTGAGAAGGCAAGAAAAAAAAGAAAATATATATTTTAAGTACACAAAAGAAATGCCTGGAACAAAAAAGAATAAGGAAAATTTGGCAAACTGTAATGTATTAAGTGTCAACTACCAATAAAACGTTTGGGAGAATAAAAGAAAAGAAAAAGAATTCAGAAGCTATTGGGCTGTGCGGAATTTTTAACATTCACTATTTTGTATAGCATTGATACAAGGATTTATATATTTATGGGTCTAAATGAAACAAAACAAATTTTACATGTTTGACAAGCAATGTGTATGGTTTATTTTGCCCTTAACGTAAGCTGGTCGTCTACACTTCTCTTCAGTCATTCGAATACATTTGGATGTGTATTCGAATGGTATTGTGCAGCACTTAACTGTATAGTCACAAATAAAGTGGTTATCAAAAGGTCGGTCTTCATCAGTTTTTTCTTGCTTTCAAGTTATTCTTTTCAATTATTTTCATACAGTTCCTTTTCCATAACAAAAACTGTATGGAAAAGGAAAAAAAGCAAAACAAAGTTAAGAAAAATTATTGGAGCACACATTTTTAAGTTACAAATATAATAAAAAGGACACAATTTAAGGAAAATAGAAATATGTTTGTATGTAAGTAGAAATGCATGTTTGGTCATTAGGAAGAAAAAGCTCATAAAACTGTCTTTAACAATAAAAAGAAATTTAACAAAATGTCAAAACAAGTATTTAATATAAACAGAAAAAAAAAAATAATCAAAACTTTAAAACTTATAGTTAAAAGTTTTCAGTTTCAAACTGAACTGAAAATTTGTAAAAAAGAAACGACTAAAACTTTTTTATAGTAAAAATTCTATGTTCCCTCTGAAATACTGTTTTTCTTAGCCAGGACATCAAAGAACCAGCACAGAACACATTTTTTAAAACGTCAAAACTGCTAATCAGATTCTCGCATAAATAAAGCATAAAACAGAGCATATTTCATGAAATTAGCCAACCGCAAATATAAAACAATCTCCTGCAATAAAATACCGAAAAAAATTCAACTAGAAAACATTTCAAAACCTAGGTATTTCACAAAGCAAAATTTTACTGAATGCAGCAAAAACTTTTTGTTAATTCTTTTTGTGAACAAATGAACAATTTGTTGGCAAAATAAGTGTCATGATAAAAATACCTAAAAACCAGTAGAACATTTTGAAATTGGAAACAATAAAATTTGAAGCTGAAAAAAGCGTGTACTACGAATACACATAATTAACAAAAAAAGGACAAACTGAAAGCAGACTTTGCTAGATAATGAAAAAAAAAAATTGCAGACTGTTCATTAGTTTGGACAATTTTACCAGATTAAGGACTTAATTATTAAAAAACTAGGCCAGAGCCCATTAATTAATTTCTAAAATGAAAAACTATATAAATCAAAAAACATACACGTAGAAAAAAATGGCTGCACATGACCATAATCGAAGGCCCACCCCCTTTTGTTAGATTGTACTTTATGTATTTTATGTTTGTAGTAGGGTATTCAATTAATCGTTGTTTTGCATTAAACGCGCGTATAATTACTCGACATAAAAATGTAATCGAATAATAATAGAACAATTTATTATTATTCGATTAATCGAATAATTTAAATTTTGTATAGTTTAAAAGATTATAAATAAGACCAAAAATTAATTAAGTTTTAATAAAAATTTTATTAATAATGTAACAACAATTTAACAAAAAGAAGGTACTTTATATAATAATAAAAGAGAAAAAAATTTTTAATAAAAATATGGCATAAAAATTTAAGCTTATCTTCTAAAATTATCTTTCAAAAAGAGAATACAAACGATTTCTTTATTTTCTTTTGATGAAACTTGATTTTAAAAAGACTCTTTCACTTATTGTTGACGTTGGAGAGATTTAAACTAAAACGTTATAAAGCATAACCAATTTCTCTGTTCTTTTTCTTGTTTTTTCTAAAAATTAGTAGCCCTCGATTATAGCACTTGAATTTCTTTTTGATTTTTTAACAATTTTAATACTTTTGATAGTCTTGTTAAGGTCTGTTAGAAGAATGTTTTCGTTCGTCTCAAAAAAATCATCCTCTTAATCTAAATTACTGTGGTAAAAGTCTATACTAAACATTTTTAAAAATAAATTTTTTTCCCAAACTCTGTGGTTTCAGTTTTTGTACTTTGGGTGTGTGTGAAACGGTAGCAAAGTTCTCATGGAAGTAAAATTTTGACACTATTGAGGTGAATAAAATTTCACTAGCCCTGGGGGCTAGTATAAATTTTGACATTAGTGTAGAAATTTTTGACAACCACAAAATTATTTTTTTTCATCAAATTTGTTTAAACAAAATAAAAAATAATATGAAAGCAGGACCAGCGGAAAAAAAAATAAATAGAATTATACAACATGTAAGTATTAACATATGTATAAGCTTTTTTGCCCACACTTTTTGTAAAAATTGTTAATATATCAGAACGAATTCATCAAATAGTTGGGACGATCTCATTTCCACCAGAATTAAAATGATTATTGGTAAAACCTTGATTAATTTATTTATTTTCACAAAACTACTAGTAATTGTTTTTTTCTTTATGTCAAAATTTTACGTTGTCAAAAATGTTACAATTTCACACAGCACAAATATGAAAATTTTCTACCACAAACAAATTTCATTTCACCATAGAACTTTGCTACCGTTTCACAAACACCCTTTATTTAAAAAAATTGTGACTCGAAGAAAAAGTTCCTGATTTAAGAAACAATAAAAGGGTATTTAAAATGTACCGGTTTGTTTTTTATATAAAAGAAAAAAAAAACTAATACGTTAAAAGCACAAATTTTCGATTAATCGATTAATCGACAGAAATTATTCGTTAATCGAAAATAAGCAATTTGAAATTATTCGAACGGTTAATCGCCCAAAGCTAATCGATAAATCGACATAAATTATTCGTATAATTCGTTAATCGAATATAAGCATTTTTAAATTATTCGAACAGTTAATCGAGCAAAATTAATCGATTAATCGACAAAAATTATTCGAACAATTCGTTAATCAAAAATAAGCAATTTTAAATTATTTAAACAGTTAATCGCCCAAAATTAATCGAATCATCGACAAACATTTTTCGAGTTATTCGTTAATCGAAAATAAGTAATTTTAAATTATTCGAACAGTTAATCGCCCAAAATTAAACGATTAATCGACAATTTTAAATTATTCGATCGCAATAATAATCGATTATTTATTTATTTATTTAGTTAATCAACAGAATAAATTCTGAGACTAAATATGGGAGTGAGCATTGGCAGCATAGGAAATCAGCTCAGTTAATCGATTAATCGACATAAATTATTCGAATAATTCGTTAATCAAAAATAAGCCATTTTAAATTATTCGAACAGTTAATTGCCCAAAATTAATCGGTTTATCGAACAACGGTTACTCGTTTGAATGCCCTTGTTTGTAGTACATACATATAACTATTATATTGGTCCTTTATTCATCTTGTTGTCTTTGATAATCATATTGCATTTAGATTCTACCATATTAAGGTTTAATATGGCCACAATTTAATTTGTTTCCTTTTCCCTTAAGAAAAATGTATGGGGAAAAGCAAAATTTTGAGGAAAACCCCTGTTCACCTCTTGTTCACCGAAAAGTGGATTCTGGCGGCATTTATACGATGTATTTTCAGACATGTCTAATTATCTTATATTATTATTACATACAAATAAAAATAAAACATTCAAACTAATTTCTTATCAGACTCTCTTGCTTCTCTTACCCGATAGCCAACAAACAAAACAACGTGTTTGTTAGACATGTCTGAAAAGACATTGTGTAAATTCCCCTTATGTTTATAAGTACTAATTGGGGCGATCCATTTTTCGTCTTTTTTCAAAAACGGGTTTTCGGATTTCCCTAATAGTTGCAATTTTAAAAAATTGATTTTAAGTTATGTATTTAAAAATTAACCGGGTTTATTTGAATAAATAAAAACACAAAAATCAAATTAGTTGTTTAATAAAAAGCTAATTGGAATAAAAACTCAACAATTCACAAAGGTAAAGAACCAACAAAATACATAGTTATTGACATAAAGTCAAAATAAACCACACAAATGGCTTAACAAACACACATTTGATTTCCGTTTTGCGTCGCCAATAAACAACACAAGCATATTTCGTACAAACATTAATTTTTCAAAGTTATTTTTGGGAGTATATGATTTTTTTATTTATAAGATTTTGTTTTGTTATGCTAAATTCCCAATTCTTGTTTTAGATAAATACACTGAAATTTATTGTTTGGGGATAGGCTATAGCTTATACTCTTACTCTCTGCTTTTTTTCGCACAGTTTCTGCAGACACCAAAGTCGATATCGGTTTTAAATGAGCGCTGCAGCCACAAACATGTTTGTTTGCGTGGTAAAAGAGTTCCGTCATCTTAAAGATTATTTTTTAAATCGAAGATGCTGCTAATAAGATTTTGTTTCTTGTGTTTTATTCCCAGTTTTCATTAATCATGAAACCTTTCCCAAAGACTTAAGAAATTTTTCATTTTTGCTTGATTTTCAAAGAATGCAATAGTGCTTCCGCAATTTTGTTGCTATTTGTTTAAAACGGAGAAGAAATATAAAATCAACGAAAAGAATTTGGAGTAAATAATGGTTTTAACAACGATCTGTTTTGTGACAAACAATGCCACAAAATGATTTTAATTCTTCTTCATCAACGTGTTTACTCTGCAAAGTTTTCGCTGAAATTATTACATTAAGGACCAGACGCCACAAAAACTTTGACAAATATCCAACATGTCTGCTTAGCTTAAAAAAAATTTATATTTCTACAAACATGCTTCAAATGTTTGTACAAACAGCAAACACCCCAATTACCGACAAAAAATATTTGTTCAAACATACAATTTTGACATGTTTGCCAAGCAATTTGTGTAGTTTATTTTGCCCTTTACAATTTTTCAAGAGCTTCGGTTTTAAAGAATTATAGGAATTTAATTAATTTACTGTTTAGACATTAAATTAAGAAAACCTTAGCATTGGTTTAAGTTTTATTAAAAGAAATTTTCGTTTTATTAAATCTTTAAATTAACCCATTTTTGGTTGTGAAGATTTGGCAACACTGCATCTAAATATCTGGAAAGATGTATTTTTTTAGTTTAATATGTATGCTCAAAGCAGAAAATTGCTATAAAAAAGCAAGGCGAATTCATTACAGGTTATCCCGGTACTACAACAAGTACAACTCGTACGAAAACCACAAGCAATTTGTTTTTGTAAAATCATTGTACAATGTCAAAACAATAAACAAAACAGAAATAAAGATTTTAAACAAAATTTTTACATTCAACAATTAAAGAGTTAAAAAAGGGCTTTTAAGAGCCAAGTACACTTGTCAGATGCTTGTCATTCAGGCGAATTCACTCGTATACGTGTGCTGGACGTATATTCGCCGTCATATCTAAATTTTTCGATTTTCCATTCAGCATCGTCGGTGTCCCACATAAAAACACATTTTTAGTAAAACTACCACAATGCTTGATGAATATTTTGATAGGTGTATTTGGACCTTTAAGATCACCTGTAATGAATTCGCCTTGATAAAAAAAGCAATCTTACAATAAAAAATGTTTATTTATAAAATATATTTTAGATGAGTATGTATGTGTGTGAGTAAAAGCCTGCAAAAATACAACAAGTACATTTGTGCAATAGAAAGCAAGAAATTGAGTTACGTACGTATGTGTTAAAAAATTATGATGAAAGAAGCAACTTCTATGGAAATATACACTTTAAGAAAACACTTAAACCACATATATTTCTCATAAACACAAAGCAACACATGCAAGCACACACACATGTAACACGAGTCCTTGAAAAATATAAAGGAGAAAATTTAATGATTGTTGTATTATTTGATTAAATATTTTCAAAGACGTTGCAATTTGCAGAAACGTTTAAGGCGACTTGTTGGTTTCTTCTTCTTTCTAAAAATATGTGTTTGCATGTGTTTACCCCATATGTTGCATTTGTTTGTGTTTAACTTATTTTTTTTAGATGTTTGGAATAAAAAAATCCCTTTAGATGTTTGTGACAAGCAGACTGCAATTAAGTTAAATTCAATTAAATTATAAATTCAGTACAATTTTATTTGAATAAATGAAGAGCATTTTATTCACAAACAGCTTTGCTCTTTTCCATATGCATACATAAAGATACAAATGTTCACATATGCATCACATATGCATATGCCCTGCAAAGAAAGTAACTGTTATTTAGCTAGAAACATACTAGTTGGCATTTACTTTAAACTAGTGGCACTTTTTGGTTTTTTCATATAGCAAACTGTCGTATTTAACGTTTGGTTGTCATAGAAATCCAACTAGTTTATTTTAATGCAGTTTTATAATAATTTATAACTAGTTGCTTTAATAGTAGAAGAAGTATTAAAAGCCAAATTAAATTTACTATTCCCCTCAATATTTTTTCACAGTGAGAAGAAACTTCAGACTTAACATGGTATCATGAAAAAGGTAAACTCTCTTGGGAGAGCAATAAAACCAAATTGTCAAATTTTGTATGTATGAAATACATTAAAAAACACAAAAACAAAGTCAAAAATCATCTGAGTCCTTAAGAAATGTGCGATCAGTTTCGCACTTTACTTAAGCAAATGACAGTTTCATAAAACTTAACAAAAGGTGTCCTTAAGTTCAATATGGCTTGACACATATGACTTACATGTATTCGCACAGTTGCTTAAGCCAGCTTATGCATCTTATAGTTGGGTCTTAAACCTTGGTTAATGGTAATTGAAACTTCATATGTAATTATTTTAGAATAATTCGTAACACTAAAACCAGAGAGAGAAAAAGAGAGAGAGACAGAGAGAGAATATAGAATTAATTTTTCTGTTTTACATTTTTTACTTTTGTTATATTCCGCTTTGTTTACAGAAGAACTCTCAATTTTAAGTGACCAGCAGAATGGCACGATTTAGTTTTCTTCATCATTCTAACTACTTTAAAAATTTGGTTTATTTAACTAAATCAATTGAGCAAATATAAATCGGGAATTTTTCCTTCTTTCAATTTATGGTTTTCCTCTTGTAGTGTTGTTGTTGTTTCTATAACAAACGTCGTCACGTCTAAAGCTGTTCAGTCGAAAATTCATCATCTTTCTCATTGATGTACTCGTAGCAACTAGTAATAAACTGGTCCAAAACTATACTAGTTACGAATTTAGCTGCAAGGTGTGTACAGACACATACACTAATGCATACTTAGACATGCATGACACATTTCAGTTTATAGATTTAAGCAATTTCCATTTGACCTACCCCCCCCCCCCCCCCTCTCCCCTACCAGATATTTTAGTGTCTTTTGACATTTTCAACAAAAGTTCAATATTAATTAAAGTCTTATGTAGATTTTATAAAAGAGAACTGCAGTTTGGTAAAGGTCTTAGCAATGAGAAAATGGTTAAACTTCTTTTAAATGTAACTAAGAATAGTAAATTGGACTTTAGCAAATAGTCGACTTTAATTCAAATATCGGGTAATAGAATTATTTTGAAACCTGTTGTTCTTTAAATATTTAGTTTTCAAAATAAGGGGTGTTTTTTTTAACACAAAAAGATATTAGTCGGATCAAAAGCTATTTTATTCGAAAAATCAGTACATGGCATTATTATTTGAGAATGTTTTGGGCATATGGTCACCGCGGCTATTTTGGAAGAATGTATGTATGTATGTCATGAATATGGCGAAAAATGGTTGCTGATTTAACAGTATACACCACAGTGACTTTACTTCTCGTTTACAGGGAAAAAAATGGAAAGTTATCAAATTTTATATCTCAAAATCATCACATCTTGCCCAGGTCCATTTCATACATATTTAAAAATAATAATTAATCATTGATTATGGCGCGGTTACGATCTATATTGACCGCAACGCGAGCTCCGGCTTAATTTAAAAAAAAATTAAAACCGATGATGCTACCAGCGTGTAAAGCGCACCAAACATTGAATTTTTGTAAACGAAATGGAGTTTGTAGGGTTTGTAATAAATAAACCCATTAAGTAAAAAGTGAGCCTCATAGCTTAACACAATTTTGTCGTCTCTAGGCTGATTTTCAAAATTAATTTGGATAGGTTGGTAGCGTTGTTCAAGCGTAAATAAATTTATGATTATTTAGAGAGTTTGCTGCTCAGAAAATTCATAAATGAGAACAGTATGATATCTCGCTTGATAGCTTAGCCTTTTGTAAGTCCTAACGGGCTTGAAAAACACTCTTAACTTTTATAAGAAAAACTGAAGTAATCGGCTTTAGGAGCTATCAAAAAAAAAAAAAAAAAAATAATTTTTTTTAAAAAAATATCGAATTTTGAGAGAAAATAAAAGTGACTAGGTACAGATGTTAATTTTTTTCGCTCGAGCAGCATTACGCTAATATCGCACTATCGGCGCAATGTACCGATTGTCGTTGCATTTCATGTGCCGATAATGTTATTATTATTATTAATTTCCCGTAGTTCCTAGGTGGAACATAGGGCTAATGTGGATAATGTGAACACTCGTAATTTTTTAATATACGATAATATGATCCGCAATCATGCTAACTTTAGACAAGTAAAAGCAATCCTGATGTACCGATAATGTGAACATTGTTCACTGAACAATCTTTAGCAAAATGTTTAGCAACAAAATGTTACAAATGCGACGAATACGTGAAAACTACCCTAGATGTTAGCGAAATGACAAAAAAATAGTCCCGTTATCGGTCTTTAGTGGTAGCAACCGGTTCTAGTTTTAGCACTTTATATGAGTAAGACCTATCACTTTTACATCGGGTTGTCATTCGTGGGGGTCAAATAACACTATTTGACCAGTCACATATCTATTCTCAATGGACGTGTTTAGAGTGTCATACTACCATGTAGTATTATTTCAATAAAACAAGTCCTAGAACTAAATTTAAAAACCAAATTGTAGAAAGTCCCAAAAAAATGCGTCACACCACCGGTGAAGACTGTACTGTAATTCATTACTTTTTCTACCTTTTTTTTCTTCATATGCCAGTTAAATAATTGGTTCTCCTTTCACTGGTCATGAGTTCTTTATTTTTGTACTTGTTCTATTTTCACAACTCCCAGGACCAGTCTTTTGGACCAATTGACACAAATGTATTTATTAAAAATTTACTTTTTACAGAAAATTTTGCTAAAATTTCCTAAAAAATTTTTGTTAAAAATTTTTTTTATAGGTAATTGTGCTAAAATTTACTTCTAATAGCAAATTTTGTTAAAATTTACTTTTAATATAAAATTTTGATAAAATTTACTTTTTGTAGGAAATATTGTTAAAATTTACTTTTTATAGGAAATTTTGCTAAAATTTACTTTTTATAGGAAATTTTGCTAAAATTTACTTTTTATAGGAAATTTTGCTAAAATTTACTCTTTTAGGAAATTTTGCTAAAATTTACTTTTTATAGGAAATTTTGCTAAAATTTACTTTTTGTAGGAAATTTTGCTAAAATTTACTTTTTATAGGAAATTTTGCTAAAATTTCCTCCTATAGAAAATTTTGCTAAAAATATACTCTTTTAGGAAATTTTGCTAAAATTTACTTTTCATAGGAAATTTTGTTATAACTTACTTTTTATCAGGGCTGTGGAGTCGTTAAGAAATAGTTATAACTCCGACTTCGACTCCTTTTGCTGAAATTTTTTAAGTACGACTCCGACTCCGACTCCTACTCTAACCTAGCATTATTTAAGAGACTAGTTTTTATTTGACTTTAAACTCTTTTTTAATTTAGTACATGTTAAATGGTTAAATATAGCAAGAAAATGATTCTGTAAAAATTTCAAATCGATATTTTAATTCTAACGTGCCGCGCATTGAGCTTTAACCTACTAGTTACTAACATATGAGTAGGAAAGCTGCAAAATATTTTATTTGGATTTTGGAAAAAATGTAAAAAACATATACCGCCCGATTTAATAGACCAAATGAGTTGAACTTTTTTAATTCTAAAGTGTGATGACATTCTTGACTTATAACTCAACAGTTGAAAAATTGAAACCAACTGAAATATAGAAAAATAAAGAAAAGTTTTGTTACGAAATTTCGAAAGAAACGAGTTTTGCTTCAATCCGTATGGGATCATTTATCTTTAGTATATTTTAAAGGTTATATTAATTTATTAAAATTATGCAAACATTGCTAAAAAATGTAAAAATAGTTCTTTCTGTAGGGGAGAGATAAACTACACCAATTCACATCTTTTTCAAAAAACGTTTTTTCCATAAGTCCTATCTTATGTAGCTTTCGAGATAGAAAAGTTGAAAGCAATACCAAGTCCAATTTGAAATTGCAAGTCTTTATTATCTCTCCAATTTTCCCTAAAGTGAGTAGATAAAAGTATTCTCAAATCATTTTTCGGGTTAACCCCCACATTGGTGGGAATTATATCTGGAACAATGTCATGTATTTTTCCGAGTTCCTTTTCCTTTTATTCTATTATAATTCACCTTGAAGGTTGGAACTTAAAATGTAGTTCACTTAATGCTTTCACCACAGGAGCTACAGCTGATTTCAAGTAATATTCATGAACATGGCTACAAAAATATTTGTTAATATACGATAAATAAAAAACAACATCTTTACAAATTTAATTTTTTAATTCCTTAATTTGGCTCTATTTCATTAACGATATCTTGGCGAAATTCAAATAGTAAACCCGCTGGTTTTTGTTAGAGAAATTTGAGGTCACATTAAAACATAGAAAAGGACATGCTTCCATACAATCTATATAACTATTCTTATAAATTGTCAAAATAAGATGTTATCTCAATTTTTTAATTTTTGATATGAAAAGTATACTGGTCCTTATTTTCTGACTTCACAATTTCAAAAAGCAGACCCTCTCATGGCCAATTCCACTAATTTATTTATATATCAATTTATGTTTAAAATTTGTTTTTTTATGTCAACTTAAAATAAAATTATAATAAAAATTATATTTAAATATGAATTGATATTTAAAAAGAATTGGAGAAATTGGTCATTAAAATTTTTTATATTGAAAAAAATACTTCGACTCCGACTCCGACTCCGGCACAAAAACCTCAACTCCGACTCTTCAACTCCGACTCCGACTCCACAGCCCTGCTTTTTATAGGAAATGTTGTTATAACTTACATTTTATAAGAAATTTTGTTAAAATTTACTTGTTATAGGAAATTTTGCTAAAATTTACTTGTTATAGGAAAATTTTCTAAAATTTACTTGTTATAGGAAATTTTGCTAAAATTTACTTGTTATAGGAAATTTTGCTAGAATTTACTTGTTATAGGAAATATTGCTAAAATTGACCCGTTATAGGAAATTTTGCCTTAATTTACTTTTTATAGGAAATTTAGCTAAAATTTACTTTTTATAGGAAATTTTGCTAAGATTTACTTTTTATAGGAAATTTTGTTATAACTTACTTTTTATAGGAAATGTTGTTATAACTTACATTTTATAGGAAATTTTGTTATAATTTACATTTTATAAGAAATTTTGTTAAAATTTACTTGTTATAGGAAATTTTGCTAAAATTTACTTGTTATAGGAAAATTTTCTAAAATTTACTTGTTATAGGAAATTTTGCTAAAATTTACTTCCCTGCGGGAAATTTGTGTCAATTGGTCAAACAGACTGGTCCTGGGATTTGTGAAAATAGAACAAGTACAAAAAGAAAGGACTCATGACCAGTTAAAGAAGAACCAATCCCTTAACTGGCTTATGAAGAACAAAAAGGTAGAAAAGTAATGAAGTCTTTAGCGGTGCTGTGACACATTTTTTGGTACTTTCCTAAATTTGGTTCTTGAAATTAATTCTAGGACTTATTTTATTGAAATAAAACTACATTGTATTGAAATAATACTAAATTTTTGTAATTGACACTAAGCACATTCATTGAGAATAGATCTGTGACTGGTCAAATGGTGTCAATTGACCCCCTCCAATGACAACCCCATGTAAAAGTGTCTTTTTCATATAAAGTGTAAGAACTAGAACCGGTCTCTACCACCAAAGACCTATCACGTGACTACACAGAAAAAATTATTTTTCCAATTCAAACAAAAAATTTGTAGAATCAAAACATTTTTTGTCTGAAATCGGTCCTACAAACAAATTTGCATATTCAAACAATTTATTTGCATTTCGTTTATTGAAAAAAAACACTGATTTTTTCAAACAAATAATTTAACTGAATCAAACAAATAGTTTACTGAAAATCATAGGTATAACAAAAACAAAAAAGTTTTTTTTTTGCACAAGCAATGACGCACGCGCACACAAGCAAGCACTGTAGAAGGTAAAGGCAAAGCAGAGCAGAGCAGCCGGCGCCTGGCTTTGAGACACATTTTTTTGTTGGAATAATTTATACACACAATGCTTTTTTTTCTTCTTCACTCACTGTTGCTGTATGCTTTCCTTGGCAGCAGACCGACTCGACATGTTTATCGTCATCATTTTATTGTCGTATTTGATGTATTTAACCAAACAGTTTTAAAAAATTGAATACGGGATTTTGTTTCTTATAATGTTGTTTCTGCTATTGTTTTTCTTATAGTTGCACTTTTTTAAAGCGTCCAAAAATAGACTGTGTGTGTTTTTTGTTGTTGTTTTTATATTTCACATAAAGAAGTGTTGCTTACGATCAAATAAAAAAATACAAAAAGACGACAACATTAAAGAGCGTTAAATATTTCATACAAAATTATGAAAACTTGACACCAATAACGCGTTTATTATATTTTTGAAGAGTTGTCCACATTTTTGTTGGTTAAATAAAAATCAAACAAAAATATTGATTGAATCAGTAAAAAAATTTATAGAAATTAAAAAAATTTTCAAACAAGCGTTTGTTTGAAAATAATTCGGCAATAATTTTTTCTGTGTACTTTGGTGTCAGTTCGCTTCCCTCTGGGGTTGTTATAGGAAATATTGCTAAAATTTACTTTTTATAGGAAATTTTGATAAAATTTACTCTTTATAGGAAATTTTGTTAAAATTTACTTTTTATAGATAATTTTGTTAAAATTTACTTTTTATAGATAATTTTGTTAAAATTTACTTTTTATAGATAATTTTGTTAAAATTTACTTTTTAAAGGAAATTTTGTTAAAATTTACTTTTTATAGGAAATTTTGTTAAAATTTCCTTTTTAAAGGAAATTTTGCTCAACTTTAAGAGCTTCTCCTGCAAAACTCACTTTTTCAACATGGCATGTTTTTGAATTGAGCTTTCGATATTATTAATCAGTCCGGGAATTACGCTACCATTTTTGTTAGTTTTTGTAACAAAAAATATAACTTTTTTGGGGTGGTGGTTCCACATTTTAAGTTATAACTCTTATCCCACTGAATCGATTTCGCTGGATTTCAATTCCAAACTGCTAAGTATAACTAAAAGCAATTTGACAACAAAATTATTCTTTTCTTTTGAGTTTTTTTCGAAAGTGAGCGTGTTTTCTACAGACACACGGACAAACAAACTTAAGGACCCTGAATGTTTTAATTTATGGAGACTGCGATGAATATGAAAAAAGTTTCACACGGAATGACAAACTTTGTATACGCCCCTTCACCACTTGCATATAATTTGATTTAATTGTACACATAATTTTCTTTTATGAGTTTGTTTTTTTTTCGTTTTTAATCTTAACTAAAAATTCATTTTTTATGCCAAAACGCCACAGGGAAAAAACTGGAAGCAAAAAAAAAAATTAAGCTCAAGGTCATTTAAAATGAAAAAAAAAGAAAACATATATAAATAGAAAAAGTGGCGCCCTGGGTATATTTGCATTAATTGAAATTATAAAAAAATTAAAACGAAATATTTTAAATGCAGAATTTGATGGCATAAATTAAGACGTATTCATATTTTCAGCATCTTAAATCCGTTTTTTTTCTTTTAATTTTATACTTTTAACTCAGTTAAAATGATGAAAAGAAACGCAAAAATACGAAAAAAAAAATAAGAATAATTTATATCGGGTGAAATTTTAGAGGCGGACAACTTCAAATGTGTAACACAGGCTTTGCAATTTCTCATGGAGAGGCCTCATGCGAAAGCATCGTTTGCAAATTGTTTAAATTAATTTTGAAAATTATATGGGTCGATTATGTATGGCAACCGAACTTTAGTAGAGTTGCCAGTTGCCGAAAATATATAACAATTAGAAACTGATGTTGATTTCAGTTTCCAAATAATCATTTTTAAGTAAAGAGAAAATAAAATCTCAAAAGTAATTTTTTTTTTTTATTTAGTTTTGGTCATTTTATTACAGGTTTCTCATTTTGGTTTAGAAAATTGATAAAATTACCACCACACTTTGCCTTACAAGTCCAACAAAAATATTGAGTCCAAGTATATTCCTACTTGTTTAAAATATATATATATATATATATATATATATATATTGCTGTTAACCGACGAATTGGCGTTCATAATATGGGAAGCGTCTAGAAGACCTTGCCTGCGAGGACGATATCTGTCTCCACGCTCTAAAATCCAAAAAGAGATAAAAGTAAACAATGTCCGCAGGAGTCGGACTAAAAATAAACACAAGGAAATCCCAAAGGATGCGCATCAATGCATTCACAGCACAACCTTTCTTTCTTAAAAACCAACCGATACAGGATTATAGAGGTGATTCATCCCAAGACATTAACTGCAGACTAGACAAAAAAAGAGAGGCATTCAGCATGTTAAGCTTCGTGTGGCGTTTCTTCCAACTGCCGACTTACACAAAGCTTAGAATCTTCAACTCCAACGTGAAGTCTGTACTACCTTATTGTAGCGAATCTGGGAATGCTGCACCAAAGGACACGAACAGCATTTATGTCTTTGTCAATAAATACCTCAGTAAAATCCTACGTATATTTTGTCCCGAAAGAATAAGAAACGTTGCTCTCTGTTACACCACTCATCAAATCCCACATTCTGACAGAGATTCGAAGGCAAAATTGGCGTTAGGTTGGGCACACACATGGAAATTGTAAGACGACATTACTAGAATGGCCATCGTTAAACTTTTGGCATGCCTTCCCATACACGAAAAAGGCAGCTCGATATCGAGATTGGAACTTCAGGACAAAGTTGAAGCGAAATAAGGCGAATAAGGCAAGTGAAAGAGACCACTTGAACAACTCTGTTGAGGCCCTATGTTTCTCATAGGAATTACAGAATACAAAATATCTTTGAGAAGACATAAGTTTGCCCTGAAGCAGGAAAATTCAGTTATAAGTACAGACGTCGATTCAAGTGGATTAGAAATGCCTCTGAACTATCGCTCAACAGTTGCCACATTTACTTCTTCTTCTCCATCTTGGATATCGAAAAGTTGAACGTACAACGTGGTCTTGTAGAGCGATTAATTGGAGAAACTATGAATTACATGGAAAATACCTGTCCAATGTTTTTTAATTAATCCAATAATCAAAAATATAATCAGAAAATGTTGTTAATATCAAAAAATGTTTAATTGATACTATTAATTTGTTAACTAATGCAAATTTAATTAATTTTTGAATTAATATCACAAATTGTTTAATTGAAATCGTTTGGATTTTTTCTGCGTAAAAGCGATAATATTCCTCAAGCCATTGTTAAGACACTATTTGATGCAGAAAAATTAACTGCTGAGCGCACTTTATAGGCCAGTCGAGTCATTTATCCATTTGCCTTTTCCAACTAACGATAGCCAGAATATTACAGGCAACGTTGAGCGGTATAGAGACATGCTTACTAACTTTTTTGTGCTTTAATGCTTATGATACAATTAATTTACGAAAAGGAACATTTGGCGAACGAATTATTTCGCGAAGTGGACCTGTTAACTGCAATTAGATTATTTCTCTGCAGATATGTAAAGTCTTAGGTCTCGTTTCTCATACGGAAATGTTGCGGACACGCAAACGTTGCTGTCGACTTCAATCGTTGGTAGTTGCTCAAAATTCGCAAACGTCTTATGTGGCTTTGAAATGTGTTTAAAGCAGTGTTCGAGAATAAACAGAACATTATTTTGCGTTCGGCTCACACACCCAGGAATAATATATATTTATTTTATTACCGTTCGTAACTATTTTCAAGAAAGAGCTGAACATTATATAGTGTTCTGTTCTTCGTTAAAAAAAAGAACAATTGTAGTGATACTGTAGACAAACATTTTATTTTAATGTTCTATAGTGTTTCTTTTTTATTTACTTTGATAAAGAAATAAACAACAGCTTGAGTGTGTATTGTGTATTTGTTTTGTTTGTGTAAAATTTTTGTTTTGTTCGTATGTGTATTTTGTTTTTGTAAAAAATGTTTGGTTTTGTCTACCAGCCAAAAGGGACGAACATTATTGAGCTGAGCCAAACACAATGAAGTTTGTGGTTTTAAAAAAAAAACCCGAACGAAATTAAATGTTCTCATCTTTTGCTGAGTTGGATAAGAACATAATTTTTTTTGTGATCGAAAGATGACAAACAGGGAAAGGTTATTTTTTTTCAATGATTTACTACACAAACACTATTAGCGTTTGTGTTTTCCACAAATCTTCCGAACCGAACACTAAGGAGCGATATTTAAGGTTTAAGGACTTTTCATAAGCTTTAGCTTTTGCTTTTTGAGCGTTTTGTTAAAACATGTAAATGGAAAAAGTTGTGTGCGTCAATGGAATGATCGCTCTGTCGACAGAAAAAATTTGTTCACTTATTAAAGCATTGATCAAAAATAAAATCAGTTTTAATTAAAAATGTAATCAAATGAATTGGACGTTTAACTTTTCATAAACAAGCATAAAGTTCTTTAACAGCTGATCCGTAAAAGCGCAGTAATTTTATTAGTTTCATTTGCAACGCAACGTCTCGTTTATACATTAGCTTAGTAAGCAAAATGGAATAGGTGATCCGCAACATACAGGTTTTAGCCGTTTACTATCCAAAAGTTCCGATTTTTTTTTAAAGTACCAGACACCAGTCCACTCAACTATTTTCTAATGGACAACGATAAGTATTAAATTCTTTTGCATCCCTTGTTAACAAATTAACCCGTTTTTACCTTTTAAGCGATCGAATTTCAAAAAAAGTCTTATAAGAGCCAGTTTTTGACATAAAGATCACCGATTAAATTAGAACTAATCTTTGAAATTCGTTTTTGTGTAGTCGATTATTTCAGTTTGTTTCCAAGTTTAAACGCCCAAAGTTGGCGGTTTAAACTTGCGACAGAACTTTCAAAAGTACGAACAGCTTATAAAAGGAAATATTACTTATGAAAATACATAAGATAAAACTTTTGTATAAAATTAATAAAATTAACTTTTTAAATACTAAAAAGACTTAAAAATATTTGAAAATGTAAACAACACAAATATTTTTAGACCAAGGGCAATAACAATAGGGCCAAATCTTTTTTTATTTATTTAATGACAATTTTTTTTTATTTAGAGTTTTATTAAATATTCCACCTCGTAAGATAAAATATTGCTTGATTGTTTTGCTTCTTTTTCGATTTCATTTATTTATAAATATATAATATTATATAACTAAATACAAAATTCTTGCCTTTTCTTCTTCTTTTTCACGTTAAGAACAGTAATTTGATGACAATTTTTGGCATTTGTTTTAAACTGCCATACTTATACATAAATGCATTGTAAATTCATATGGCAATGCTAAAAGCTTTAATCTTTCACTCAAAAACGCTAAAGAGGATTTAGGCTAGATTAATTTTATTATAAGATTAACAAATCTTACTATTGATCCTGGTTTAAACTCTAAGTAAAAAACCCGCTCTAAGTGGATTGACTTGTCCAAAAAGTACCTGTGTACCGAAGCTCTAGCTTTAGCCTAGCTGGACGTTCATGAATCAGTGACTGAGTGAATATTTAGGCCTTGAATTTGTATATATTGAAACAGAGATGAATAAACAAAAATGTTAATAAGAGACGTACAAAAAATAGGTACGGATTTCACCACTTTTGTCCTTCGAATTTCGAAAAAGTACTATAATAATATTTGTATTCCTTAGATTAGAATGTGGTATAATTTATATTTCTATGTTTTTTGGTTTAAAATATAAATATACATATTTATATTCCCTTCGTTCCTATAAGGAGCATAGGGACTCAACAAACATCTTCCAATTCCGTCTGTTCATCGCAATAGTTTTTGCTTCACTCCAGCTTTTGTGTATTGTTCTAGCTTCGCTATCAATTGGCCTACGCCATGTATGTGCCGCTCGGCCTCTTCTGCAACTCTCCTGGGGGTTTCATTGGATAGCATTCCGGGCAAGATCCGACAGTGGCTTACGGGGTGTGTGTCCAATCCAGTTCCACTTTCTTCTCTGTATTTCTACACACAGCGGTATTTGACGCGTTTCGGCCAGAAAATTCGTAAAACTCTTCGGAGACATTTATTAACAAAAACTGGCAAAGTGTGAGTGTCTCGGGTGGCGGCGTTTCAAGTTTCACATCTATATAACAGAGTTGATAGTTAGATGGGGTGACAAAAAAAGTTACAAAATACAGGTTTTACCTGTTTTCTCCCGAGAAGGGTCGAATATTAAAAAAAGACTCAGACACTTGACGGCTTTTTTTAATGAGCAACAATATTAAATTTATTTGTACTTTTTTGAGCTAAAAAGATATGAGTTTAGCGTATTCACACTTTGTAACCCCCTAAACACTAGAGTTTCCAAAAATCCCATCTTTGTGGATCGCTTTTCCGAGTGACCAACCTCCGGTCCAAATTTCTAACGCCAGGCTTTTAAGCTGTGTGATGATGAAACAGTCAGTCTGTCTTCATAGCTTTAAGCCAAAATTTTACTTTTTCTTTAATTAAAGAACTATTGCATAGAGTTTGCTAGATGTGCTTAAAATGGCATTGATGTTATTCTTCGTTATGAAAATGTAATTCTGAGCTAACAGCTGCAAACAGCTCGAGCGGAATAACAAATATTTATCTGCAATTACAGATATTTGTATCTGTTCCAATGCGAACTCGTATCCAGAAAAATGACAAAATTATTTATGTTTGTGTTGTGCAAATAAACAAAAATATTTTTGCATATTAAAGAAGAACATTTTTATACTTATATACCCTACATAAAGTGTATTCATTTCTAGCAGTTAATCGCTCCAGTTTTCTTTAATTGCAAATTTTCGATTGCAAAATCCATCAATACAAATGAATTTTAGTTGAAGGGATGAGTGAGCAGCAAGTCGGTTAATCAAAGTGAATTTAGTTCTGAAATGTGGTCGATAATATCCACAATGGATTTTGGTAGCGCAAAATCCAGTTATTTCAAATATTTGAATTTGCAATCGTTATCGCAGAATTTTGTTGTAGCTTGATACCGCAATAGCCTCAAAAGGGGGAGGAGATCGGTGACCGCACAATCTATATTGGGTTGAAGGGCAAAGGGTACTCCAAAAAAAGTGCATTAATTTTACTATGCTTTTAATTTTACTATGATTTAGGGTGATTTAAGAGTGAATTAAATTTGAACAAATCAAATTTAAATTCTACTTGTACATTTTCTGCTAGAAGGAGCACTTACGCAATAATAAATACGTTCATATGTGTGTGTACAAGAGCTGACAAAATTTAATAAATTATCCTTTAATTCTTGCACTGACGGTTTCATGTATAGTCCATACGAAGGAGTGTATTTTTTTTGTTTTTTTTTTTTTTGGAGTTTTTCCAAAAGAAATGCAATAATAATTATGGCAATTAAACTGCCCAGAGATTAAGATAAAAAGAAAAAATCTAATTGCTATTTAATATGAATATGGTCCTTAGTTAAATTTAAAATTGCTATTAAATAAAATTGTAAAAATATCCCTCTTTAATGTCCTTGACAAAGAAGTACTTTTGTACTAAAAGTATTAGATTTAATTTAAATTCGTAAACTAAAATTGATATTCAAAATTTGGCCACCCCAAAACTATTTGCTTGAGTAAACATTTTTGCATATAAACAACACCTTTATTTAAAAAAATATTTATATATGTGTGCGTGTGTGTGTGTGTGTGTGTGTGTGTATATGGGTTTTTGTACGAATGTGAATTCCCCGTACGGTATGCTGTATAAAATATATTACTTTTCTTGCTATTTTTCTGTGTCCTGCAAGCAGTAAAGAAACTGTCGCAACGAAACTTAAAGAACAGGTGTAGCTGAGCTGACACATTTTCTTCGTTGTTTGGTGCGTAAAACCGATTGTCGTAAAAAATTTAACAAATAGTCTCAATTTTACTCAAATGGATCGCCAATTATCTTTTTGAACTATCATTAATCAAGTCTTCTTTCCGGAACTTTAAGAATGCACTGCCAGGCGATACTACCTAAGAAATCGTTTAAGTATATCCAAGAAGATAATAAATTTATAAGATCAAAAGTACAAAAATATCGCTTATAAGGTTTTAAAGAGGCATAGAACTTTCAAGAACAACACACAACTAATTAAATGGCATGAACAACATTTTCATAAATTTCATGGCATTTAATGCTTAAAAATAATTTCTAGCATATGCGGCCGCGAATGCGCCTTATGAACGCCATCCTTCCGGTCCAATTTTCAAGCCTACCCAATCTTACTTCGTCAATAGTGCGTCTAATGTTGGCTTCTAATTGATTAACCGTTGCTGGCTTATCAGAATACACCTTAAAATCACAAGTGTCTTCGTTTTGACCCCACTTTTCATCATTGTGATGTCAGCCTTAAAATCACTTGGCCATATTGTCATCAAGATCAATTATTGAAATTATGTCATCAATGGGATGACACATCGGCATTTAAGAAATTACAAATTGGAGTCAGTATAAAAAAAAAGTCATCAGTGCGATGACTCAGAAACCTCGGGGAATGGAAAAGAGTTATTGGGATTGACTTAAGTCAAAGTGAGAAAATATTATTGTTTACTCAACCATTACACATATTTCTTTACTTTTGTTGTATTCCGCCCTTTGTTTATAGAAGAACTCTCAATTATAAGACACCAGCAGCATGCATCATTCACCTTTGATAACTTGATGCATTTAGCTAAAAAATTTAAACAAAAAGAGTATGGGAATTTTGGCTTCTTATTTTACTTTTTAAACATGAAAACAATGTTAATAAAACACAAAATGTGGCAACGAATTGATGTCACTGTAGTCATATCATAGATTACGCATTAAATATGACAAAGTTTTATGATGACGTTCGTCATTGGATTGATGTCATTTTTTGCCTCATTGATGCCATTTGTTAAAACACTAATGTCACAATTCTGATGTTAGAGCTTCATCAATATGAAGATGCATGAATGCAAGGTATTGATTGTCTGCAAAGAATATAAAATTCTATTATAATTGTCCAGAAGTTGAGCAGAAGTGACGTTCAATGACTGACATCTTCCAAATGCTTGCAGGGCTATTTAATATATACTGTAGTGGTGTGAGGTCTTACAAACACAGCCACGTACACAAGAACCGGCATAACTGAAAGGATTTTTTGGTCAGACGTGATTTTAATTGCTTTCTTTTCGTGCAACAAAAAAAAAAAAACACGAGGTATTATAAAAAGACGACAAATTAAACAAAATACATATAAAAGCCGAAATTGCAGTATTAAATAACAAAAGAAAGATTACAAAGCAGAGGAAAACAAAAAAGTAAAGCGGTGTTGAATGGCAAATGAGCTGCCATAAATGAAATGAAAGTGGGTGAAGAAAATTACTTTTAAATTACATGACATGGATGGATTTATTAAATTGAGTGACGTTTAAATAATAATAATTTAAAATTAAAAAAAGACAGAGCTCTTTAAAAGAAACCAGAAAAGTTTGGCAATTCATTAGGGGATGCCAACCAAACATTCATAAGTGATTTGCATTTACAATTAAATAATAAATTTGTTTGTTTTTTTTTACACTTAGAGAAAATGCATATGGAAGTTTAAAGAAGTCCTACCCCCATATTCATAAAAAATATTTTTGATTTATTAAATAAATAGAAAAATATAGAAAATTCGTTTTATAAACCTGTTATAAACCTAAAAAATTTTTTATGAATATGGGGGCTAGTATTTAATAAAAAGAGCCCGAGTGTGTGGAAATTATAAGTGGAAATTATTATTGCACAAAAAAATCGTGTGGGTCGCAACTGAATTGGACCCACAATAGCAGACGAATATGTTGTGGGGTATATAACGATTGCAAATTTTACCATTGACGATCGGATGAAAAGTCATTATTAGAAGATCACTATGGAAAAATTTAATACAAGTTAAACAACGAAAATATTATAAAGTGGGGATATCTTTTAGGACCTGAAATAAGTCCAAGCCATCGTGTTTCTAAAACAATTACAGCTACAACCTACAAAAACAATTCTTACTCTGTATTGATATTTTAAACATTTCAGCAAGAAAATAAGCCGGCAAGGATCGTAAAAGTTTAATTGGAGGATACAAGGAAAAAATTTAATGTTGGGACCTCCGAATCTCCTCATCATAGCCGGATGGAGAACATGTGAATGTTTGCAAAACGTCCTTTCGAAGTTTTTTTTTTATTTATTTTAGAGTATCTGGCGGGAATCGAACCCGCAACCGCGGCGCTGATACGCTAGTTCGCTGCCAACTAGCCTAACGGGGCATTAACTAGTTGAATAAACTGAGGAATTATATTTCAAGCGAATATATTGTTACGAAATTAGATTTACAAATAGCTTAAGTTAGAAGTTATCTAGCGAGTTATAATTTTAAGTCGTATTAGTTTTAAGTTGTTATGCATATTTGTATTTCAACTCCTGTAACGACACGTTTTCCGCTGGTTGCTGGGGTAGCCTCAGCGGTGTCCAGGTTCGGTCGAAGTAGCAAATAAAAAACTCGTCGGGTTTCACAAAACGTTATAACAAATACTTTTATTACAATAACACAGTTTGGTCGGTCGCCGCTCAAGGTGTCAGTTGCTTTGCAAAGCGTAACACGTGTGCCCTGTCTGGAGGGTACGGACAGGGCTCAAGACCACCCGAGGTGTACCCACACACAGGCAGACTCAAATCCCAATCGCTATGAGGGAAAACAGGCAACACGAGGTGTACCCACACACGTGCTGTCCACAATCCCCAGTGTACTCAAGAGCCAACGAGTGGATCAAAATAGTTTAAGCGTAATTAGGATGTGTATCCACTGTCCTAAGTAGGTCTTACCCTATTGCGATCCCACGACCGACTGCCACGCATTCAATGCTGCTTGGCCTTTTATACGCTTTGCTTTGTGTATGAACCATACACACTCATACACACACTGTTTGAACTGTCACACAGTAAACCATATGATCCCAACTCAGGGTTGTTCTAATACAAAACTCACTACACCACTGACACCTAGATGGCGCTGTACCAACCGTTAAATTCAAACTTACAAACTAAACGAACTAATGTATATTCTTAAATTCAACATAAAAAATACAAAACAAATACAAAATATAAATATAAAAAATAAAGTTAATTCATGTTGTGGATCAAAACGAGACCTTGGTTGACTTTGTTCGTCACACTGCCTCCCTTCTCCCCAACAGCTTAGGGGTTCATCCAGGTTGTTCGCGGCATACCCTCCTGGGTCAAGGTCACTCGGTATCGCTGCCCTGCATGGCTCAACAGCAACCGTCTTCTTGCCCCCCTACCCTGGGCACTCATGGCTTCCCGTATCTGTTGTTTAAGCTGCCCTGGTAACTGCTCAACCCGCATCTCCCGAGGACTAGTGGGTATAGGCGGTGTCCTTGGAGATCGGCAGGTGGGCCCACGGAAGGAGGATGTGGCGGATGGCCTTAAGGCGGATATTTCCCGTCGTGTTGGTGATGAGGGCGCGGACGAAGGCGGTGATGATGATGGTGAGGGCGATGATGAGGATGATGCTGAAGATGATAGTGCCGATGATGATGAAGGTGAGGGTGATGCGGCGGGTGATGATGAAGATGATGATGCAGATAATGCTGCTGGTGAGGCTGATGCGGCGGGTGATGATGATGGTGTTGAGGCCGATGATGAGGATGATGATGAAGAGGATGGTGCAGATAATGATGAAGGTAAGGGTGATGCGGCCTGTGGTTTTGGTGTTGAGGCCGATGATGCCAGCGGTGTTGTTAATGAGGGTGATAGTGTCGGTGGTGTTGGCGATGAGGCGGATAATGTCAGTGATGAGGAGCGGGCGATATCCGGCTTGGATGTTGCGACGACCCAATCCGAAGATACACTCGTTGCGCCGGGGGAACCAGGTGTATCTTCCTTGGTAAAATATTTCTCGTAGTTGATGCTACGCCCAGGAGTTCGGGGTAGCGCTCTCCCAGGTGCGGACGCAGGGCTCCCAACATACCCCCTGGTGTCTGCCTGCTCGGTCTCTCTTCCGGTAGCTCCTTCCGGCACACTGTCCTCAATCTCCAACTGGGCCCTTGTTTCCGGTATTAATAACCGCATACGCCAGACCCGTTCATAACAACGCATACCTAAATGTCTAAACTGGCGCTCCTCTACTTCCATCGACCCGACTCCTCGTCTTCGAGGTGGGGTTGGTGGACGGAAATTCTCGCTTTCCCAGTCCAACGATGAGGTGGAGTATATTGGCGACGGGGGGGTGTTCGGCCGGAAAGTTAGACTTGTATCGTCCTCCCCAAATAATAACCGTTGCCACTCATCTATTAATGCGGAATCGAGTTCCACGTGGAAATCCTCGGTGGGAGTTTCATCCTCGATGTCCTCTTCGGGTACCCAACGCGGTGGCGTGGGTGCAAGATCGACGTCCTCTTCGGGTACCCAGCGCGGTGGGGTTGGGGCGAGATCGGAATCGGATTCTAGCTCGATGACCTCGGCGGGTGGTTTACTTGGAGGAGATGGGCGTTTTGGACGTGGCTGTGTATGTATGTAATTGAAGTGAACCTCTTCCTGTTTTTTCCTCTGCGTCTGCCTCTTGGCCTGCCATTTTTCCTGCGGTTGGCCACGACCTCTCCGCTGACTCGTACTTGGGAGGTCGTCATCGTCCAGGAATATGGTTCTTCGCCGTTTAGCCGTTTCCTGCTCCATATTCCGACGAAACCTTTTGCTCGCTTCTTCAAATTTTTTCCCGTTGCGGCTCATGCTCAATTCGATCTACGCAACCAAAGAAATGTACTGTTAATTATCTTGTGTTGTAAAATGTTTTAACTCGCTAATATGTGCTGTTCGCACTTCACTACTATCTACACTACAAATATCTACTATTACAGGGGATATATATCCCCTAACGATATATGGTCCCGCATATTTTGGTGCCATCTTAGCCGCAAAACTGTCCGCCGCTTTGGACAATGGATGCTGTCGTACCAGCACCCTGTCGCCCACTTTCGGGTACCACCTCCGCCGTCGCAAATCATAATGCTTTTTCTGTCTCGCAGATGCTCTTTTTAAATTTTCCCGAATAATATGGAAAACCTCCTTCAGCTCTTTCATGCGTTCGTCGGGCGCCAGGTTTCGTGCCCCTGTGCCGATCGTTACCTCGTCGTATAGCATCTTAGGTAAACGTGGCTCTCGTCCTTGGGTTACATAGGCGGGGGTAAACCCCGTAGATTCCGATTTACTCGTGTTAATGGCTAACATTATTTCTGGCAGAAGTTCGTCCCACGCATTGTGACGTTCGTTTGCAAATTTTGCGATTACCGTCTTTATAGTACGGTTGGCCCTTTCTGTGGGATTTTCCTGCGGGGTGTATGGCGCGGTAAATTGTTGTTTCACCCCCAAATTATGTAACCATTTCTTTAACACGTTCGCGGTGAATTGTGAACCATTGTCGGTGATTAGAACCTTTGGTACCCCATATCGTGCAAGGATACGTTCTCTAAATGCCTTTATCACTCCGTCGGCCGTGGCTCTCCGCAGCGGAATCAATTCCACCCATTTCGAAAAATGATCGAAAAATACCAACAACATAGTATTTCCGTGCTTACTTCTTGGTAGTGGACCGACGAAATCAGCACATACCAGTGCCCATGGTTCCTCGGGTATACGAGTAAGCATCTCACCTGCTGGTGCCTGTTGTGAAACATTATATCTTTGGCAGGTCTGACAACCCCGTATGTATCTTTTTACGTCCCTTGTCATTCCGGGCCAGTAATAACGGCTGGCTATCTTCTGCATGGTTTTCCGAATACCTAGGTGGCCCCCGGTCGCTTCGTCATGATGTTCCCGCAGGACTTGTTGTTGTAAGCTGCCGTCGACGCAAAGCTTCCATGGGACGTCGTCCCTTTCGTTGCTTTGCGTAATGAAATGCCTATAAAGTTGGCCGTTGATACAGGCAAAATCAGGGTAACCCTCAGGATCTTGACGCACCTTTTCCAGTCGTTCCTCCACCCATTTACCACGCCGTGGCGTCTTTGTCTGCATCTGGCGGCATTCTTCTGTTGGTAGTCGTGAGAGCGCGTCGGCCACAGTATTATGCTTTCCTTTCCTATACGAAATCGTAAAGGTATATTGCTGGAGCTCAAGGGCCCATCTGGCCAGTCGCCCGGTCGGACTTTCTATCGAGTTTAACCATTTCAGTGCCAAATGGTCAGTGATAATGGTGAACTGATATCCCTCGAGATAAGGCCGCATTTTTCTGACACCCCATACAATGGCTAAACATTCTTTTTCGGTAGCCGAGTAATTCTTTTCCGCGCTGTTTAGATGCCGGCTCGCGTATGCAATAACATGCTCTGCACCCTCAATCTCTTGAGTAAGTACCGCACCTACCCCATAATCGCTGGCGTCCGTTTGAAGTATAAAGGGAATATTAAAGTCTGGGCAGGCTAAAACAGGCGCATTGGTGAGTTTTTCCTTCAACGTCTCAAATGCTCTTTGTTGCTCTTCTCCCCACTTCCAATGTTTACCTTTTTTCAGGAGTGTTGTTAGCGGCTGGGATGTGTCGGCGAAATCTGGAATGAATCGTCTGTACCATGAGGTGATGCCTAGAAATCGTCGCACCTCCTTCATATTACTGGGTACGGGCATGTTCATAATAGCTCCGACCTTGTCCGGATCCGTTTTTATCCCATCTTTGGTAACCACATGACCTAGGTACTTGGTCTCGGTTTTAAAGAATTCACACTTATCAAGATTAATTTTTAGGTTGGCTTCCCGCAATCGCCTCAGAACTTCTTTTAAGTTACCTAAATGGTCTTCGAACGTTTTTCCTATCACAATGATGTCGTCCAAATAGGCGAACGCATTTGGCTCCATATCCGGCCCAATCACTTCATCCAGTGCTCGCTGAAAGGTGGCCGGGGCCGAGTGTAACCCGAAGGGCATGACCCGCCATTGGTATAATCCCTTACCCGCGACAGCAAAGGCGGTATACTTTTTACTCTCCTCCTCCATCGGAATCTGCCAATATCCATCTTTTAAGTCAATACTGCTGATGAATTTGGCGTTTCGTAACCGATTAAGGATGGTATCGATTCGAGGCAGCGGGTAAGCATCAGGTATGGATCGAGCATTTAGTTGACGGAAATCCATACAGGTACGCCAGGTACCATTTTTCTTCTTAACAAGCGTGATAGGAAAACTGTAGGGGCTATGCGAGGGTTCGATACAACCTTTTTCTAACAGCTTATTCACTTCCTCGTTTATAATGGTTTGCATGGCTGGGTTCCGTTGTGTATACCGTATTTTTATCGGTCGGTCGTCCTTCATTACGATCCTATGCGTGGTTACATTAGACGGCCCCCTAATGGCCTTACATTTGGTTAGTTCAACGGCTAGGAACCGGTCTATTTGGGATTGAAGATCACCTGTGGTGGCACTGGGGATAGCTACTATACCTACCTTATGAAAGGTATTGCTGCCTAATAAGCAAGGGTTTTGTTCGCGGCTGGTTGATACAGACAATCCTGCACACTGGATGGTTGCCGTGAAGGAGTGCAGAAAGTCTAGCCCAAGGACTAGATTTTCCGTCGCTTCTGTCATGATGAGAAAATCTTTCCGCCGTGTTTTGTTTCCGAATGTCACTTGAAGTGAAACCGCTTGTGTGACTGTTCTTCTGGACCCGTCGGCTAAAAATACATCAATCTCGTCATCAGTCCGCCTGGGATTTGCTGATAGCTGCCGTACTATGGCGGGAGTAATGAAGCTTCTGGTGGCTCCCGTGTCGATGATGCCGGTTAGCCGCTTCCCCTCTATGATTAATTCGGCTCTTAGCTGCTTCTCGTTCAAACGTAGGGAGGTGTTATTATGTTCTATGGCCGGTTCATGTCCTGCCGTATTAGCTTCCATGGTTCTGTGGTGTTCACCCCGTGTCGGCCGATGATCCGTCGGAATGTCCTCCAAGTCAGCGGCTAATGAGATTAGGTCTTCTAGCGTCGCAAAATCTCGTCTACGGATATACCATTTATACTCTGGCAATGCGTTTTGAAATATTCGCTCCACCTTCTGCTCTCTCGTTAGATTAGTGTGCCGCATCAAATCTTGGAGGATGAGGACGTAGTCTCGAAATTTTTCTCGGGGCCGTTGGACGCGTTTCCGGATATCATCATTGAGGTTTTCAAAATACCTCGGCGGCAAAAAGAAATTGCACAGATCCTCCTTAAATTCGACCCACCGTGGCCAAGCTTTATGGTTATTGCGAAGCCATATCAGCGCCTTGTCTTGCATAAGCTCGGTCATGACAGGGAGGATTTCATCAACCGATATGTCATATGCGACAGCCAGCTGTTCCACTCTTTCAATAAAGCAGAGCGGGTTATCACCTCCTTTGTAGGTCACCCCCCATTTGCGGATGACTTCAATTACCATTCCCCGGTTGGGTTGTGTTTTACCACTGCACTCCGGTGGTTGGGACTCGGTGACTGTCTTGGCAGGGCCCAACGGAACCTTCACTTCAGCATCTGGTACTCTTAGCAAGGCCCGGGGAGAGACAGGCAGATTAATTTCGTGCTGTGCCTGTAATTGCAGGAGCTCTGTTTTCGTGACTTCATCGTGGTCGGCAGTTATGAACTGTGCAAATCGTTTCCTCATCTCGTCAACGGTGCCAGTCTGGTTTTTCTGGAATTTTTCCAAATAGTTGACCAATTCCTCCTTCTTCAGGTAGTATACCCACTTGGTTCTCATCGTTTTAGGATAGTGGTCTTCAGAAGATATTGTTGAGGATGTAGTTGATGTTTTTGGACCATCAGGTCCCTGCTCGGGCGCCATTGTAACGACACGTTTTCCGCTGGTTGCTGGGGTAGCCTCAGCGGTGTCCAGGTTCGGTCGAAGTAGCAAATAAAAAACTCGTCGGGTTTCACAAAACGTTATAACAAATACTTTTATTACAATAACACAGTTTGGTCGGTCGCCGCTCAAGGTGTCAGTTGCTTTGCAAAGCGTAACACGTGTGCCCTGTCTGGAGGGTACGGACAGGGCTCAAGACCACCCGAGGTGTACCCACACACAGGCAGACTCAAATCCCAATCGCTATGAGGGAAAACAGGCAACACGAGGTGTACCCACACACGTGCTGTCCACAATCCCCAGTGTACTCAAGAGCCAACGAGTGGATCAAAATAGTTTAAGCGTAATTAGGATGTGTATCCACTGTCCTAAGTAGGTCTTACCCTATTGCGATCCCACGACCGACTGCCACGCATTCAATGCTGCTTGGCCTTTTATACGCTTTGCTTTGTGTATGAACCATACACACTCATACACACACTGTTTGAACTGTCACACAGTAAACCATATGATCCCAACTCAGGGTTGTTCTAATACAAAACTCACTACACCACTGACACCTAGATGGCGCTGTACCAACCGTTAAATTCAAACTTACAAACTAAACGAACTAATGTATATTCTTAAATTCAACATAAAAAATACAAAACAAATACAAAATATAAATATAAAAAATAAAGTTAATTCATGTTGTGGATCAAAACGAGACCTTGGTTGACTTTGTTCGTCACACTCCTCTGTACGGAAATATCTATTAATAGAGAAAAAAATATTTGTAACGCCTTAAGCTAGGCTTTAGATTTAGATGTATAAGAATTATTTTAAATTTATTAGAACAGTAAGGTTCTGGAAACCTCTAGAATAGATTGTGAGATATAATTACAGGATGACTCATAAGTTTTTCAGTTTTATTTGAGGCATTAAACGGTTCAGTTCGTTACAGAACCAATAGGCTGTTGTGAGCTAGTTTAACAGCGCTGGGGTTGGGGGTTCAGTTCCCACCAGCAGATACTAGAGTTGTCAATTATTCGCCTTTCAACTTTGTTCGAATAATTCATATGACTGTTTTTGTTCGTTCGTTCAAACGATTAAATCTAAAAAATTATTCGATTAATCGATGAGAATAACGAATAAAAAAATTATTTTTACAAAAAAATTACTATGGAAAATCTTCCATTCCATCCGCTATGACTTCTTCTTTTTTTGATGCATAAAATTTTTCTATTAACTGCATATCGTTGTATTTCTTAAAGGCATCGTAAAACCCCTAATTCCTTAATAATCTGATATTACTTTGGATTTTCGAAAGGCGTTGGCAGACCTACCATCTTCAGCCAAACTTCTGTATACAATTTCTTCTATAGAACAGCCGCTGTCTCTCTTGATGTATTTTTCCATTTGATCAAGTTCGGCATTTCTCGATGTCGTTATCTTCCACTACATCGTTTTCGTTCGTTTTCAATGGTAACAATGTGACACTTGCGCAAATGGTAAAGATATACATACAATATAATGTAAAAAAACATAATACAATAAAAACATTTGCTTCTTTCAAGATATGATTTATATAAATTAATTCTTTATTTGTTCTTTTTTCTTATTTGACCTTTATTTATAATTACTTTCAATGATTTAAGCTTAAATAATTGAAAGTAATTAATTCTTTATTTTTAAGCTTTTTGTTTATTTCAAAATTTTCACCCGAAAAAAATCCCCTTTCTTAAAATTTTTTTAACGTTTGATTTAAAAATAGAACAGCTGATACAATTGGGAAGGTGAGTTGCAAAACTCGTTCGGTACAAAATTAAAAATACGACATGGCAATTGATTCTAACAGTTCTTTTGGCGCTTTATTAGACGAAATATTCTGATTGTATCCATGAAAGAGGACGTGCATTAATACAATTAGTATATTTCTTCCCATAAAGCGTAAAAAGAACTGTTACAATCAAGTGTCATCCCGTATTTTTAATTTTGTAACGAACGAGTTGTGCAACTCAGCTACTCAATTGTTTGTTAAGATTTGTTTAATAAGAACATTAAATACATATTTGAAATATTATGAGTACTCAACACGGTTTTTGCTTACTAAACCTTGAGATTAATTTTAACCAGGGCTATGGCAACAATATTTTTTAACTTTCCCACCTTTTGTATAAAATCTATAAAAAAAAGTATGAGAATAAATCAAATTCTTAGCTTTTATTTAATTTATTTTTTAATAAAAAAAATTGTTCGATTAATCGACATTATCGATTATTCGTTATTCGAAAATCGTCGTTTCAAAATTATTCGAGCAAGAGTTTGGTTTTGTTTGATCGATTAATCGAACTATTCTTAATCGGTTGACAACTCTAGCAGATACTCTGGTTTCTTTCCTGTAGACAAGCGTAAAGTTTCGCATGATTAGCTAAAGGAATTTGAAAAAAAAAATAATAAAACGTTACTGGAAAACTTTGGATGTTAAAAAAAAATCCAATAGTGGATACATTTTGAGAACATTATAAATTGTTACAATAAACCGAAACGCGTTTTATAAAGTAAAAACGTAACAATATATTAACGAGCTTATTAAAGCGTTTGAAGTCATCGAAGTGAAACTTCTTCTCGTGTGGAATTGTTCGAAACATTTATCGAACCTAATGAAATCACAAGATACTGATAAATTAATTTTATATGTTTGCATTTTGCATTTTTCATATATTTTTCGAATTTTGGATGTAAAATACAGCTAGAAAATGCGTTAAAGCATTTTTTAGTATTTTAATGTTCTTAAGTATTATGAACTATATTGTTACGAAAGTGGATTTATCCAAAAATTATTTATAGTTTTAGTTTAAAGTTATTTTGTAAATTATAATTTAAGTTGTTTTAGTTTAAATTGTTATTTGCTTCTAGACCTAAGACATAGATTGATTGACTGAATGGTCTGGAATCGACAATAAGGTTCTTGAATCTGCTAGTCTACAACTAATACCCGTGGTGAATTATAAATACAAGCTGACTCGTAAAGTTGAGTTTAGTCTATTTTGAGACATTAAACGGTTCAATATTGGATAAATTTTGTGAACGTAATAATTAATTTTAATAGAGTTTGTTAAGTTGAATAAGTGTGTGTATTTATTCGGATTTGCAATTAAAAGTACTCAAACGCGTTAATAAAAAGAAAATCGTAACAATGTTATAACTTGGGGGCTACCCTATTTTGCGATGCGAAAGAAAATGGTAGCAAATCAAGTGATTGGTACTCTTTAATGCGTTTTCGCATTTGTCTCTTCTCATCTTTTTAATTTTTTCTTTTGGAAAATCATCACTATTTATTTTCTTTAAATTTTTCAATTTCAATTTTATTTTACATATTTTGAAATTTCATTACCCAATAAAAAATTGAGCTTTCAACGAAGCAGGTTTGTAAGGGAGAAACATAAAAGTTTCATTTACCATTGCGCTTAAGGAAGACATGAATTTTATATGGTAAGTTCCCACTTTGAAGCTATACATTTTTGACACATAAATAAACATGACAAACAGTAAGTACCAAGTTAGCATTTTGCTGTCGTATTAATATTGTATCGAATGCCATTCACATTAACTGAAATTTGTTTATCGTTTTTGAAAAAAAGAAGCCAATGATATTTTCTGAAGTTCTTCTACACCATACTGTGCATCTAATTGAGTGCATTTGATGTTTAACTACGGTTCTTGGATTTTGGTTCTGCAATTTTGTTTATTCACATGACCATTGAGGTGAAAATGGGCCTCATCGCTTAATATGAGTTGGTACACAGAAAGAAAAACACTCGGGATAAATTAAGTCTATTATACTTACTTTAAGTACGAGTCGTACTCAAAAATTTAAGTACGAATAACATTACAACGTGCTCGAAACTCCTAAATATAATTACTTTCGAAAATCAATCTCGGAATTTCTTAAAATGAGAACAAAATTCTTAAACCAATTAAAAAAAAAGAGAACACAATATTGTAATTAAAAATTGGATTTTATTTACATTGAAGAAATTTAGGCCCTATTAGCTTGACAAAAATAACATTCATAAATAAAACTTTTCGTTGGCAGTACCACTCTGAGAGTAAAATTACAAAGTGAGCGTTTTATCTCATTAAACTTATTTAAGTTTGTTGTAGACACTACAACAACACCACACAAGTAGTTAAAAAACGATTTGTTTGTTGTGTGTAGAAACAGCAACAACAACAGAACAAGACGAAAACACATTATTTTCATGTTTAAAAAGTAAAATTGCGAACTCTTTTTCTCATTTAGTTTATATTTTCATTTATATATGTACAGCCTAATTAAAAATATTAAAAAAATTTGGATTAAAAACCATAAATAGTTCAACAAAATAACCACAATACTAATTAAACTAAAGATATTAAACCAAATAAAACTGTTAAGCGTATAAGAATTATAAGCAACAGTTCTACTTGTAACAATATTAAAGTTTAAACAAAAACATCAACAATAAACAATGAGTTTTTCTCTTCTTACATTCCCCACTACAATTGATTGAAATTCTTCCAACATTAATTGTAGTTGTAAGTAGGTTAAGAAAAAACAAAATGAAAACAAAAACAACTTGCAAAAACATGTTGCCAGTTAAGTTTTATAGGCCGTGCACTTGTCAGCTTATTATTAAAATAATTTTTGGGAATACAAAATTTTAATTTAAAAGATTTTGTTATTCGTGCTTAATTCCCAATTTTTATTCTTGATAAAAACACTGAAATTTATTGTTGATGGGGATAAGCTGTTCCTATGCGCATTTCACTGGTTGCTTAGGCCAGATCGTGTTGTTATCAAAAATAAAAATTGGGAATAACGCACGAATAACAAAATCTTTTAAATTAAAATTTTGTATTCCCAAAAATTATTTTGATAATTATGTAGAGAAAGTTTTGAAAGCAAAAACCAAATCGGGAATGATGCTGGTGTTTTATAATTTAAATTCTGGAAGGTGTAAAACGGGTAAGTAAATCAAACATAATAAAATTCTCCATCTAATTTCACTTTTGGTTAATTTTAAGTACGAATTCGGGATTAAATCAACTTTATAATTCTTAAATCAAGCGCATTTTTAAATTGATTCAATCTTAGTTTGACTTAAATCAATCTAATTTTTGATTATTTCAAGTATGAATAAGGAATTGAATATGGATAATTTAAGAATTTTGTGAATGAAAATCCGTACTTGAATCAGTCTTTCTGTACTTGATTCAAGAAAATTTTTACTCACTGTACTATTAATACCGCCTCGGATTGATTTGACTACGGATAGATTGATTTTTCTTTTGAGTGTAAATAAACTCGTTGATTTCTTTTAAAATAGAATTGAACATTTTTTTTTAAATAAAATTAAAAATTTTTTGCGATGAGTCTTTTCATCATGAATTTTAAAAATTTAATTCTGATAAAAAATTAAAAAAATATATATTCCATTTTAAAATCATAATGTTACTTACACAACACCCTGTATGTCGAATAGATCAAATCTTTGCTTCTTTTTTTATTAAAAAAACTTTTTTTGCTAAAATATTTCGTGAGTATGCTTAATTGTAAAGCTTTCGTTACTTATACGTAAATGTTGCGTGGTGGTTGGTAGATACTAAAAATACGTAAACGTGCTGAAATGCGTTAAAAATAAAACAGACAATTTGCTAAAGTTTATGAATTTTAGCTTTTGTAATTTATGCAGTTTGTATAAATATATATATAAAAAAAACGCCTCGTAAATCAATGGAATAATCGCTCTGTCAATAAACATAAACCAATACAAAATTATTTAACAGCTGATACGTTAAAACGGAGAAAAATATATAAATTTTATCAGCTTTATACGCAAGGCAACGTCATGTTTACGTTAGAGTAACTATTTATACACAGGCCTGGTAAGGAAATCACGGAACTGCTAATCGTTTACGTAAGAGTAACGATGCCTTTAAACCTTGAAAATGTTACGTGAGTTAGAGTGGGTAATAACACACGTGAGTTTGCGTTAATGTAAGTCAAAAACCACTCACGCATGTACTAAAATATATATAATAGAACTGAATGTTCCATTTTCAATATAAACTTTCTCCATCACTCTATTTACTTGGCACTCATTGAAAAAAAAAACAACAAAAGCAAACACTAACACAAGTTGTAAACAGCAGAATGCAGCAACAGCGCGGCAACGTTTAAATGTTCGATTTTTATTGATTTAATTGCTTTAGAAATTATTTTAAGTAAATACTTCAAAACTTATTAATTAAATAAATAATTAAAGACTTTTTTTATTTGCTCTTTAATTATTTTTTACTGGACACAAAAAAAAAACACACACACACAAGTTTGAAAAAGAAACGAAACAGTTCAACTAAAAGAGGACAAAAAAAAATTGTTAATTTGTTTTTCCAAATGCTAAAGTAGACTGGCAACATCTTTGGGTAAAAGGGAAAGGAAGGAAATGAATTAAACATAATATGAATTAAATACTTCTTGCAATAAAATATATGGTCTAAATAAATTTTAAAGATTTTAAATAAAATTAACTTTTTTTCAATCATTTTTATGGTTTTACATTTAATAATATTTTTAATTTATAACAAATTTATCTATATATACATTACAACTATTATAAATTTTATATTTCAGTTTATAAAAATATAAAATTTGCAAGTTTTAAACATAAAATTTGCATAATTCAAACAAATAATTTCTAATGCTTTAGAAAAACATATAATTTCTAATTCCTTTAATAACTTTGTTCGAAAGGATACAACTAAAACATTGTCATAATGTAAATAACTTTTTTTTTTTTTTTATTTCGCATAAAATTAATTAAAATTTGAATAAAACTCAGATAATGCGTTGCCGCTTTTACTATAAAATTTTTATCTATTTTAATGTTGCAAAATAATTTCATAAGTTTATGCGAATTAGGGCAATTAAAAATATAACTAATTTTGATGTTTTATTAGAATATGAAAAATTGTTTGTACAAATTTTTATTTAATTCAAATTAAATGTATTTATTTGACAATTATTAAATATTTTGCTAGTAAAAGCTTTCATTTTGCAAGGCAACATCCATAAAGGGTGTTGCAAAATAAATTGAAATTTTATTTTAATAACATTCGGGCGGTAAAGTGTTGCCAATCTAAAAAAACACCAATTTTAAGGGTGGGTACACTAATTTGTTACGCAAGGAGAGAGAGAGAGAGAGAGAGAGAGAAAGAGACATCGAACTAAATAATAAAAATAAATTTGTAAACCTTAAGTTTGGTTCAAATTAAATGGGTGAATCCGCAGGAAATTTTTAACAACAATAACGGGAATGTATACATACATTTTTTTAAAATATCGCATGCGATAAAAAATATATTAAAAAAATATCGCATGCAATAAAAAAAATTATTTCCACGAAATTTCACTAAGTCAAATTTTGGATATATTTTTATAGATTACAGTAGCCTTGTCCATAGTCTTTATTTTCTATTAGGTTTGATTCCCTGAGATCGAAAGATTTTGACACAGTGGCCATATTCCTCACAGAGCTCTTTCATGACAATTTCAGTCTAAAGGCCCAACCATAATGTGCTTATGTTGGCTTAAGCAAAGGTGCGAATACATGTTAATTATATGAGGCAAACCATATTGAACTTAAGTAAACTTTTTGCTAAGTTTAATAAAAATGTCATTTGCATTTCTTCAGTTGAGCGATATTTAATATATGCATCCTATGGGAGGTATTTCCCCCCTGCGCCTACCCGCCTTATTTTTATTTTCAAAAGTCAAGTATACCATAAGAGTGACTTCTACAAAATTTGAACATCCTCACTATTACAGTTCTTAAGGTATGCGATATTAAACATTGGCGTCCAATGGGGGGTACCACTTCCCCAGCTGCTACTTTATTTAAATTTTGGGGCTCAGAAGATCCTACTACCAAAAGTTCAACAAAATGCGTGCAGCGGCTCTGAAGATATGCGATATTAAATATTGGCATCCTATGGGGGTACCAATTCCCCTGCCCCTATCGAAAATGTAAGTAGCCTATTTTATTTTTAGGGCTCACGTGATGTTACTGTGAAAATTTCAGTTTAGGAGTCTATAAGCCAACAAACACACAAACATTTTTAATTTTTATATATTTATATAGAGAAGATGGCATCAATGATGCGAAAAGTGACAACAATCCAATGACGAACGTCATCATAAAGTTTTGTCATATTTTATGCATCATCTAATTAGTAGTCATACTACGGTGACATAAATTCGATGCCACATTTTGTGTATTATTAACATTAATTTCATCTTTAAAAAGTAAAATAAGAAGCAAAAATTACCATATTCTATTTTTCTAAATTATTATTTTAAGAGTAGAATGATTACGAAAACCATATTGGGCATGCTGCTGGCCTCTTTTAATTGTGATTTCTTCTGTAAAATAGAGCGGAATACAACAAAAGTGAAACATGTGTAGCGGGTAAGTGAATCAATCAATCTCTCACACTGACTTAAGTCAATCCCAATGGCTCAATTTAATGACAAACTGTCTAATGGTTCCTTTCTCCGATGTCATTGAGTCATCGCCCTGATAACATGTTTTATTAAACTGACTCCGATTCGTCACCAATATGTCATCCCATTGATGAAATAATTAAAATGTTTGACCCTTATGACAAATTAGTCAAGTGATGTTAAGGTTGACATCACAATGATAAAAAGTGGGGTCAAAACGAAGACAATTGTCATACACTAAGGGAAAAAACGTGCTAAAATCAAGATTTTACGTTCAAAATCAAAGCATTTCAATCTTAATAGTCTGTTAAATGCGAAAATTCTTAATTCAAGAATAAAATCTTAATTTTTTTAAGATCGCATTTAAGATTGTAATCTTGAATAAATTCTCATTTTAAGATCGAATTCAAGATTTTTTTCTTAATAAAAATCCTTAATTTAGATCACATTCTTAAAAATTTAAGAATATAATCTTGAAAAAATTCTTAGTTTAAGTTCGAATTTAAGAGTGTGTTCTTGTTAGGAATCTTAAATCAAGAATAAATTCTTAAATTTTAAGAATTTAATCTTAATAAAATTCTTGTTTTAAGATCGGTTTTAAGAATGTTATCTTGAAAATAGTCTTATTGGTTTTTATCCGAATTCAAATGTCGAAATCAAACACATATATTTTTATTTATTCAAATTATTTATTTATAAAATTTATTTATATAAATATTTGCATATGTATTTATTAAAAAAAAAAGAAAAACGCAATGATAATGATAATAAGTACATACATGTTTATATAAACTTAGGTCTAACATATGTCTTTCCATTATTAATTGGGTATAAATGTAAAGGAGGGGTAGTAAAGTCTGAAACTTTAATTATATATATTTCATTAAGTATAGAACCAATTTCATAAGACTGAAAGTTACGACTCTTACCTTATCAAAAATTTTTTTATTGACTCCTGAGTTTACTGAAGAACTTGGCGTGGAAAATGTATCTTTACAATTTTTCAGCCATTCACCTACCTTTGATGGCATTGAAAACGTTTCTTCGTTCCAACCTAAAATCAAAATTATTAGTTTTTTTTTACTTTTTTCCTTTTTTTGTTATTACCTCTTTCTTTTTCCACGCAAACAACTTTTCACGAAACTCCATTCTAAGTCCCAGAGGAGGGATCGCTTCTTGTATGTCTTCTTTCTTCATATATTTCAAACTTTTAAAGGTCATTTTTGAGTCTGAAACAAATTAATTAAATGTCTAATAACAGGTGGTAAACTAAATCAAGGATTTTAAAAAATTTTTTATTTGCACATATTTCTTAAAATATTATCGTTTTCTTAAATGTTTATATATAAATAAGAAGTCGTACTTACCCTTGAGAAACATGAAAACAGACTCCATTTGTAACTCTTGTAGGAAATTTTATAATAATGCATCGTCAGACAACTCCGATGCAATTTCCTCCGGCGTGCTGATCATTTCATACTGTCCATTTGCCAGCGGTAAAAAATCCTCACTTACTGGAATGGTTATAAACACCATTTCATCAGTGTTTTTATTTTCCATTCCATTTTCCATCTTTTCTTTTTACTTTTTTTCTATACGTCTTCTTCGTTCAATGTCTTGCACTTAATTAAACAACACGCTTTCATTGTTGATAAATTTCGCAAAAAATCAAGAATTAAATCTTAACTTTAAAAATATATTCTTAAATTCAAGAATACGATCTTAAAATTAAGATTACGTTCTTGATTTTAAGAATGCGTTCTTGATATTAAGAATGCAATCTTGATTTTAAGAATGTGTTCTTATAGCTTAAGACCACGTTCTTAAATTGAAGAATACGATCTTAAAATTAAGATTGCGATCTTCATTTTTAGAATTCATTCTAATAATTTGAGAATGTAAATCTTACTGACCAAATTTCAAGATTGAAATCTGAAGATTTCTGCAATCTAAATTCAAGAATTTTGTTCTTAAATTTAGATCGTCATTTTTCTCTTAGTGTAGTACTGATGTCAAAATACATCCGCGTTATGACACCTTTTCTATCAGTGTATATATATATATTACCATGCTATGCGCCAAACCAATTCTGAACTGACAATATGTCGTTTAAACGTGTCATTATTGTTTTTAAACAACAAACAATATCTTGTGCACACATCAATTTGGCTCAGGTAGACTGCTGTTTCCAACTTTTTGTTCCTGTTCAAACATCGTTGTTTAACATGTATTCACACAACGATGTCTGACATCAATACACAATATTGCCATAGAAACAAACTCCATCTTAATTGTTATTGCTTCTTTTTATATGGGTTGTCGTGCCATACGTGTTTCCCACATCAAAGATTATGTATTAACGATTTTTCTTAAGTTTTGTTCTTGTGCACACAAACCGATGGCTCATAAAGACGGAATTTTATGATTTTAGGCGTGTTAAAATGTTTTTCATTGAAGTGGCTCTTATATGTCACTCTACTCTAGGTGTGGGTTAATCTTCACAGAATATGGTACAACATGTTTACCCAAATAAAAATAATAGATGTTTATTACAATTTTATAAAGAGTGGTGCAACCAAAACGCACGATTTAATGGTAAAAAAACGAAAAACATTCAGACAATTATCTTTATATTTTTATTATTGTAGAATGATCTATGACAATTATGTGTGAAACAAATAACGGCCAAATGCCCGCCACGGCCTCGATGCCATCAATCCTATGGTCCATAATTTCATTGACTCGGAGACATAAGTGAGGTTCAATGTCTTTAATGTGCCAAACTACCTTTAAGCTCTATTAGCTCTTGAATTGTTCTTGGCTTATTGACGTACATTTTTTCTCTTAAATATCCCCAAAGAAAGAGGTCCAACGGTGTTTAAGTAAGATGATCGCAACGGCCAATTAACATCGCTACGACTTGAGATAACACGGCGATTGAATTCCACGCGAAAAAGAGCCACTGTTTCGTTGGCTGCGTGGCAAGCGGCACTATCCTGCTGAAACTACATATCGTCCACAAGGAGTCCTCCAGCCCATAAACCGCTCCAAACAGTCACTCTTTGTGGATACATCGGCTTTTCAACAATCACTCGTGGATTCTTATTTACCCAAATGCGGCAATTCTGCTTGCTAACGAAACGACTGAGGTGAAAGTTTGCTTGATGAAAGTGTTTGACTTCCACGCCCATTTTCGTAAAAGGCTTCAACAATCTCAACGCGCTGCTCAATTCTGCACCTGTTCATGGTTGAATTTTTTAAAAACTAAAACAAAGAAATTTTAAATTAAGTTGTGCAAAAAACTTGACGTTAAGTTGTGATCCACAATTAACAGAGTGCATTATGGTTGGACCACCCTTTACTACGCAAATTTTTTTATTTAATCCCGTAAATACATGAACAGAGATTTGATTGTAATAGTACGCCCACCAAGCGGGCGTATCAATAATTTTTTTAACTGTGAAACAATATATTCAGGGTTATCCATTTGTTTGTTTCAAAACTGGCGGTCTGTTTCAAAACTGGTCTGCTAAGGATGCCAGCTGTTATATCTGTCATCTAAAGTGTCATTAATTAAGTGACAGATTTGTCATTTAGTGCGTAAAAATAGTTAAAATGTATGACAAAAGTAGTGGTTGCCACGTTGGAAACTCCTCGCGCCTTACGGGGTGATTATGGTCGCCCTTGGCGATCTAATGTGCAAGGAATTGACAAGATTATAAGCAAAATTGAAGAGAATGCAAGCGTTGCAGATGAAGTCAGGCCTGTACATCAGAGCAATGTGCACACTGCCAAAAACTCCACATCTATTCTCTACGAAGCGTATTTTGGATGTCCAATTTTCTCTATATTTTTGCAGAAATAGGGTTCAACGATGCTGCAAAATTGTTATGTAATTAAAAAACCTGTTAAGCCAAAAATTAGCCGTGCGTTATAAAAATCACGAAGTCTTCTATAAGTTGCCAGAATCGTTGATCAAACTCGTTTTTAAAGCAAAAAAAAGAGCGCAGTTTGAAAGTTCGTTTGACAGTGACTCTTTCGTAATTTCTATAGGGATTTAAAAAACACCATTTTATATTTAAAAATATTGTGTTCATAAAAGGAAGTACCAGTTTTGCGCTGGGTTGCGATTTTAGTTGTTTTAAGAGTTTTAGTGTTTTTCGAAAATTGATTTTGTTTTAGGACTATGGTAAAATTATAGACCGATCGTCACGAACTTTGTTGGGTGGTTTCTAGTCTTATGAAACCACGACGACCCAAATTTAACGATTAGAGCGTTATTTGTTGCTTTTAAGTGTTTCCCGAGAGTGGGTTTTATATGGGGCTGACAGTAAATTATGGATAGTATGATGTGTAGTCATATAACATAAGGTTGTGCACAAAATAACAACAATTGTTGCATTTCGCCACCAGTTTCTGTCAGCGTTTGTATCAATATTTTAGCATTGTTGTTTTTTTATATTTGGAATCATAACAACATATTTGTTTTTAATTCTGAATCTATTGTGCTGGATTTCAATCCCAAGCTGCTTAGGCAACTAAAAACAATTTGACACCAAAATTATTCTTTTCTCTTGAGCACTTCGAGATGAGCGTGATTTCAACAGACGAACATGATTAAATTGACTTAAAATTATATATTAATACAGTGATAGAAAAGGCATCGCAACGCTCATGTATTTTGACATCAGTATTATGACAAGTGCCTTCGTTTTTGACCACACGACACTTTTCTTCATTGTGATGTCTGCCTTTACTCTTGGCCAAATTGTCGTCAGGTGAAATAATGTCATCAATGGAATGACACATCGGCATCACAGGAATGAATCGGAGTCAGAATAAAAAAAAACACTTATCAATGCTTGGACTCAGTAACATCGGAGAAAGGACTCATTTAGCTTTTGGCAAACTGTCATTAAATTGAGTCATTTGGAGTTTTAGTCATTGATTGATCAAAGTAAGAGAATATTGCTATTTACTAACCCGTTACATATAGCTCTTAATCAACAAGAGGGTATTAACTCAAAATTTTTAGTAGAAGCAAAACAATTTTTAATTTAAGATTAAAGGAATATGCAAAGGAATTTTTAAGCCAAACGTTTCATTACCAAAAAGTTTAAAATAAAGCACGATATGTTTACAGCGGGTAGTAGATATGAATATTACGCGTCGCGTTGTACCAAAAAGTTAAATAATGAAAATTTATTTAATGTGTTTGTTTCACTTTTGTTGTATTCACCCTTCTCTTACAGAAGACCTCTCAATTATAAGACACAAGCAGCATGCCCGATAAGATTTTCGTAATCAATCTACTTTAAAAATTGGATGTATATAACTAGATGATTTAAACAAAAATAATATGGAAATTGTTGCTTTTTATTTTAAACATGAAATTATTGCTAACAATACATAAATTGTGTCATCGAGTTTATGTCACTGTAGTATGACTATTACATAGATGACCCTTAAAATATGACAAAATGTTATGATGACGTTCGTCATTGGATTGAAGTCACTTTTTGCCTCATTGATGCTATTTGTAATAATATCGATGCCACAATTCTGATGTTAGGGCATCATCAATATTAACCCATATCTTCCCAAGGTATTAAAATCGCAAAAATCCAAATTTTTTTTTTAGCAATTTTAGATAATTATCTGTCAAAACAAGCAAAAATATTTTTACTTTTTTTTATTTTTTTTTATGACTGTGTTTTAGAACCGCACCTTAAATGGGGCGTTGGGACAATATGCCTACCGGTTTTGTATGGAGAAATAACAAAACGGTGTTTCGTTTATAGCTTATTTTATTTAAAAAGATAAAAGTATTAAAAAGTGACTTAAGTATTAAGTCGCAAAAAAGGTTAATATCTACTTAGAGGAGTGAAAAGTTTGAAAACAGTGTTGGTGCAAGCCAACTCCACACTTGCTGCATCTACATCTATACAATTGACAACAATTGATCGACGTCCACCCGTTTTTTATTACACCACCTTTTTTCTTTTCCAAGTGGCTAAACACCGCTTTCGGTTGAGGCTAGAGTGACAATGTTGTTATCATTGTAGCAGACTAAAGGTGTGTTGGAATTTACGTCGGTGACCTGATGGTAAGAGCCCCTTGCAGTTGTTTTCATCTCCTTTATAAGATAACTCAACCATAAATAAGATAACTTAACCGAGTACAGAGTGATTAAATTGTATAACCAAACCGGATTGGTTTTCCATGGATATGTTGTTAAGTCCCATGCTTCCTCAAATATGGTACCATCGACTCGTCCCCAGGAAAATAACCCCAGGAAAATACTTTAGCCACCTTTCGTTCATCTTGTCCCATAGAGACCTAACTTTGGATAATTTGTCTTCAGGCGAACGATGGTTATTGCCAGATGCATGAAAATACCGAAGAATCTCTTCGAATCGATTACGATACATGCATGATGCTACTCCTGGATGATGAATATCAATACTTTGGTCCCAATACAGTCTATAAAGCGAAGCGCTGTTGTAGCCAGACAGAAGTAAAATGCCTACATCACTTCTTGTTTATCCTTTATGAACGGAATCCCTTCTATTTTTTCCAAAGGTCTTTAATGCTGGTACCTGGCATCGCACTTCAGCCTCAGCTAACAATTGCCCACGAGCAAGGTTGCTGATGTCCCCAGACTCTTCACCTCCGCTGTCTTCATCACTAATGTCGTTATTATCCGTTATTATTATCGATAAAACTCATTAAAATCTAATACAAAATTTTTTGTATGTAACACCTTCAAAGCAATCTTCACGGTGCCTCGTATTCCCAACGCACCTTAAATGGGGCGTTATGTTAAAACTACATTTTTCGCATATAAACAGTAAAACTTAATATTTTTTATAGTGCAAAACTACAGTTTAGATACTTGGCTAAATGAAACTAATAAAAATCTAATTTCAAATAAAACTTAATTTTTGTAAATACTTAACCTTTTCTGGAACTCATTTTGGTGAAAATTCACTAAACTCCACAATATTTAAAAAAATTACGACAGCGCGTAAAACAAAACTAGAGGTTGTAAGTTATGTTAAAATGTGTCTACTTAACTGTGGGTAGTTTGAATTAACGAACAAAATTAAAAAAGGGACACTTTTAAACTTAATGCAATGCAACTGCACCTTAAATGGGGCGCTGGGATAATATGGGTTAAGATGCATTTTTCTATTAGTGTACACATTGAAGAGTTTCAAGCGGAATGACAAACTGAGTAAACCTTCATTTACCACAACATTAAGCCGGTTTTTTATCCGAAATTTTTAAGGAGAACTGGAAGCAATAGGGCACAAAAATAGTAAATTTCTGTTATGTTTTTGAAAGCAAAAGTTTTGTTTTTTACAAACAAATGGTTGTAGCTTAATTGAGGTAGAATTTACATGGACAAACATTTCATGGTGTTACAAATGGCAAGACAAACGTTATGCGCCCTTTTTCACTATTTATAGAAAAACTTTAAACATATATTTTCCCCTTTTTTACATAAACTAAAGAAAAATTACAAACAGAAAGAAAGTTTCGACCTAAATCTGTAATTACAATACCGGAAAAAAATCTTTCTTTTAGAAGTTTTATATTGGACAACATAAATACGACCTACTAAGCATCGTTACCTTTGTGCTAAAAATAACAAACTATTTAATAATTTCTATAAAAGTACATATTAAAAAAAAGAAAAAAAAAAATAAATAAAAAACTTTTGTGTCAGTACGAAACATTAAGACCATGATGCCACTTTTTCTTCTATTATTCCGGAATTTTAAACTACAAAATGCAGTGGTCGGCATAAGTTGAAAATGACCTAAAACGAGTTAGAGATGTATCCATCTAGTAACAAAACCATAAATTCAGTGTGTCGGCCAGGTGAAATATGTATCTTCATATTGATGACACTCTAACATAAGAATTGTGACATCAATGTAATTACAAATGGCATCAATCAGGCAAAAAGTGACATCAATCCAATGACGAACGCCATCATAAAATGTTGTTATATTTTATGCATCTTCTATGTAGTAGGCACACTACAGTGACATCAATTCGTTGCCACATTTTGTGTATTGTTAACATTAATTTCATGTTTAAAACGTTAAATAAGAAGCAAAAATTCCCATATTCTATTTGTTTAAATTAAATTTAGTTTAATACATCAAATTTTTAAAGTAGAATGATTACGAAAACCAGATCGGACATGCTGCTGGTAGCTAATAATTAATAGTTTTTCTGTAAACAAATGGCGGAATACAACAAAAGTGAAATAAGCATATGCAACGGGTAAGTAAGTAATATTATTCTCTCATTTTGACTTAAGTCAATCCCAATGACTCCTTTCCTTTCTTCGATGTTTCTGAATCATCTCACTGATGACATTTTTATTGGACTGACTTCAATTCCTTATTTCTGTCGATGCCGAAGTGTCATCCCATTGATGACATAATTTTGCCTGATGACAATTTGGCCAAGTGATGTTAAAGCTGACATCACAATCACGAAAAGTGTCATGGGGTCAAAAACGAAAATAAACACTAAATATCGCTCCATAGTATTCGGTTTGGTAGATTCGTGGAAAACACAAACGCTTATAGTGTTTGTGTAAAAAATCATTAAAAAAATAACGTTTCCCTGTTAGTCATCTTTCGAACACAAAAATAATGCTGTTTTTAACAAACTCAACAAAAGATGAGAACATTTAATTTCGTTCGGTTGTTTTTAAAAAACCACAAACTTCATTGTGTTCGGTTCGGCTCATTAATGTTCGTCCGTCCCTTTTGGCAGGTAAAAAAACAAACCTGTTTTACAAAAACAAAATACGCATACGAAAAAAAAAACGAAAAGCCAGCAAATAATTTTACACAAACAAAACATGTACACACAAGCTGTTCGTGCTGAGGTCGTTATTAAAATTTTTTGTTTGTTTATTTATTTCTTTATCAATGTAAAAAAGAAACATTAAAGAACATTAAAATATAATGTCTGTCTACAGTATCACTGCAATTGTTTTGTTTTTTTTTAACGAAGAACGGAACACTATATAAAGTTCGGCTCTTTCTTGAAAATAGTTACAGACGGTTTTAAGGGTTGTATTCGTCTACACAATTACTAAAAAAGTCGATATCGTTCTTGGGTGTGTGAGCCGAACGCTAAATAATGTTCGGTTTATTTTCGAACACTGCTTGTCATAGTACTGATGTCAAAATACAACAGCGTTATGACGCCTTTTCTATCAGTATAGTCGGGAGCTTTTGTACCAGATCCGTTCTGTCGGGAACAAGAAAGGATTTATTTTTATGTCTCGGTTACTGTCAGTTTTCTACTAAACTTAATGAAATTATAAAACAAAAAAGATTATAAATTATACAGGGACTTCAAAAAGTGGTATTTTTTATATTAAAAAATTTAATGCTGTAGTAGTATATTTTTGCTCATATCTCAGCCTATTATGGACCGATCTATTTAAGTTTATATAAATTCTCTTTTTTGCCACCCTTATTTTGTAAAATTCTGATTTTTCGACTTAATACCGCCCAAGCTATTTTTAAGTGCCGCACACTGCCCTTCTTAACATAATCTCGCCTTCAAAGTTAAACAAAAGCACTGAATAGTTAAATGGACACAAAAGATGCAGTTGACGAGAATCAGCTGCATGCAAATTTTAAACTTTTTCTTTTTCCTCCAACAACTTCCTGCTCTGTTCAGCTGTTGTACACGTTTTTTTATTTGTTAAAAATTTTGTTGATGTTTTCCATTCATTTATTTCTTTCTTTCTAAAGATGAGTTGCTCTGCTTTTGTTACGACTTTTGTAAGAACTTTCGTTTGAATTTTATGACGCAACATGGCCTTTTATAAACACGATTAGTCAAAGGATTTATGTAGTTTTTTTTTGTGAGAAAAGAAGAATAGGAAAAATCTCCCTCAGTTTAGAAATAACAAGGAAAGTTAAATTTAGGAGAATCTCGTGGGTTGAAACTATTTTTGAGACACCTACAAAACAAACAAAACGTTGCTATAAAAGCAGATGTTTTAAAAGAAATTGTAAAGAAGGTTTTCTGATCTGATGAGAAAAACAATCAGTCTAATAGAAAATCAATTTAGTCCTTTTGTTTTAGGAAAAAACAAAAACTTTTTAATAAACCTTAGTGATAATTTGCATCTGCAGCCAAGAATAGTCTTGAGGGAAAATTTTGCAATAATAATTCTTAAGGAGGAAAGTTTAACAAATTGATTTAAAAATTTTAATAAAAAAATTCTGTTTGACACAAAATTTTCTTCAGAAAATGCTCTTCCACAAAGTAAATGAACAAAGCAAGTGAAGAGCTGTTTGTTTGTTTTTAATCGTAAGATTGTTAATTGTCAAGATTTGTTTATATTTTTATATTTTTTTTATTATTCGCCACCAACACAGAAAAAAATAAAAATTGATTTCAATTAAAAAATTAATTAAATTTGCACCAGATAACAAATTTATAGTATCAATTAAATATTTTTTGATATTAACAACAATTTCTAAAGTAATTTACTTGATTAAATTTTTAATTAATACTGATTTCACATCTGATTAATTGTTTAATTGAAAAAAATTAGCGAGAATCTTTCTTTCTATCTAACTACAACTACATATATCTATTTCTCAATTCAAAAAGGCGTAACTTTTATATGAAAAACCAATCATATTGAAAATATTGAAAACCGGTCTATCAATTCACATAGACCCCATGCAAGTTTTTTTTCAGAATAGTATTGGTGCCCATACACCATTTTATTACGTTGGCACACAGAAAAAAATAATTTTCATATTTGAATTCGAAAATCGAACATTTGATTTAAAATTGACGATTTTTGCAGTATTGATAAAAAAGTTTGAGGTATAGTATTGAATTTTTAGTCAACAACCAAGTTTATTGAGTTAATGAAAAAAGTTGTTGCCAAAATAATTTTTTTTAACCAAATTTGTACTTGATTTATTAAAATAAATTGTTAGAAATGTTGAATAAATCAAACAAAATGATTATCGAATCTTTATTTATTAATTTAATAATTATGATGTGCTAAATTCCCAATTCTTATTTTTTGATAAATACACTAAAATTTATTGTGGGAGTTCCTATGCGCATTTCGCTGGTTGCTTAGACCATTATCATCAGGAAATCTTATACAAATAAAACTGTAAAGCAACTGAGCTATTAAAAATGGACAAGAGCTGTAAGAATACTGTTTTTACTTTGATTCAAATATATTTTTTATTGCATATGAAGAAATCTTTAATTAATTTATTTATTAATATGTTTTATTGAGTGTTATTTTACAAAGTGTAATTTTGATAAATTTTTTCATTGAATCAAAAAAAAAAAAAAAGTTGGTTGACCAAAAATTTTATTTTTAAGAAACTATGACCCCGTTCACACTCGGCAAGTTACTTGCGCAACTTTTGTTTTGTAGACGTCAGCTGTAAGGTCGGGGTAAGGAAAAAAAAATTAGTACAGACTTTGCTGTACTCGGCAAGTAACTTGCGTAACTAACTTGCCGAGTCTGAAAGGGGTATATGTTGCTAAAAATTTTCTTAAAATATTTTTTCTGTGTATAAAAATTAAATTTGTTCCAAAAACATCAGAAAAAAATACCAATGTTAAATTAACATGGCGAAATGAGGATTGAGAATCATAGTAAATTTCTGCAAAATCATGCCCTTTATTTATTATCATTATTTCATATAAAGTTTAAATGAAAAATATTAAAATAACCTTTAATCACGTTTATTTAATATTATTCACTGTTAAAATAACATTGTTCAATATTGAATCCATAAAAACCTGTTTTATATTAAAATCAAAAGTTTATCTTGTTTAATTAACATGCATACATACTTAAGTATGTATATTTTCTTATTTTCATGTTTAAAATATGTTACAAAAAGAAGACAATTCCCGTATTCTTTTAGTTAAAATTGTTTAGTTAAATAGTACATCAAGTTTTCAAAGTAGAATGATGACGAAACCCATATCGGGCGATTCTGCTGATGCTTCTGTTGACAAAGGAGAATACAAAATAGGTGAATCATGTGGTACAGGGGTAAGTGTTTTGAGTTATTCTTAAATAAATGCATATGTTGTCTCTGAAGCTTCTTCACACTGTTATAACACACTCAAACCAATTTGATTCTACATGAAATTCACGTTGTTTCAACTTGAAATAACTTTCATTCAACGTGATTCGGATTGTTATTTCAATATAAATGAAATGTTGCTCTAACTTTACTGCAATGTTAAATAAACATGAATTATAGTTATTTATTTATTTATTTTATTTTTTTATTTATTTATTTATTTATTAAATTGTGTAATAAAAAAGCCTTCAATGGCCAAATATATATTACAAGTGATTTTCAAAAGTTGTTTACTTTTTTCATAGTAACCCAATTAATCTTATAATTAAGTATATCCTTATAACTAAACTAATTAAACAGCCCCAAATTTATAACATTAACAAAATAAATATGAAAAAATTGAATATAGTTATGTTAAAAGAAAAAAATTTGTTCGTTAGTTATTGTTAAATCAGGTTGAATTAACTTGAAAAACGTACACAGAAAAATGTATCCTAAATTTTTCACCAATTCAAGCATTAATCAAAAATATAATCAGTTTTGATTAAAAATTTAATCAAGTGAATTAAACGTTTTATCAAGTGAATAAAACGTTTAATTAATGCTATTAACTGGTTTAATTGATACTATTAATTTGTTTACTGGTGCAAATTTAATTAATTTTTTTATTAATATCACAAATTTTTTAATTGAAATCAATTTTTATTTTTTTCTGTGTATGAACCAAAATCACCACCGAAAAATTTTAAATCAACCTTGTTTTCTGCGTTTTTAACTTGATTGATTAAACTCCATTCAATATTTTAGAAGCTACTTTCCAGAAATAAATCGAGAAAGTTGTGAAATAAACTAAAATGTATGTATGTGTTGAGTAAACGTGGTCAGAAAGTGCGTTACGTACCAGCATAAAAAAAATAATAAAAAGATCAAGTGAATTAAACGTTTAATCAAGTGAATAAAACGTTTAATTAATGCTATTAACTGGTTTAATTGATACTATTAATTTGTTTATTGTTTTCTGTGTCTGAAGCAAAATCACCACCGAAAAATTTTAAATCAACCTTGTTTTCTGCGTTTTTAACTTGATTTTTTTCTGTGTGTCTAAATCATCTTACAAAATCGTCTTACGAAATTTTTAGAAAACTTGTTTTTAATTACTTAAGGCCCTGTTAGCCGACCGTAAATGTAGAAATGTAAATGTAATGTAAACAGCTGATCGTTTCTGTTATATGGAAAGCAATGCAACTGCTTAACTGACTGTAATGTCACTTTACCGTAACGTGCCAACCTGTAGAAAATAGAATTTCATTACGAGATTACGTGACACTTGTAGATAGTGATGGGCTGCTTGTATTTTAAATGGAATGCGGGTAAAATCACTCTTTTTCTTTGGTACATTTTTTTAGTAATAATATCTGTGGACTTTTGACAAACACAGTTACAATCCATACATATTTTCATTTATACAAATATATGTTTGGATGTATAAAATAAACAAATGCATACATATCCCTAAACAATAAAAAGTCTGATTTTTAATGGGATCAAAACCTTGTTTTGTGTATGCACATTTTGAAAATAATGTAAGAACATGTGTACGAATATGCTATACATAATACATATTTGTTTATTGTAAATCTGTAATATTAATATCAAATATTTATTTATTTATATAAACATACAAGAAATACCGTTTTAATGCTATTTTAATCAATTGGTACTTTTTCTTCAAAGCGGTCACCATTTCAACACTTTTAGTTCTCATCACTTTTCTCTTTTTTGTTAATGTTTTTGAAAAACAGCTGACACGTTCTTACATGTTCTATAAGTGCACAAACGAGCTTACAGTACGTTACGGTATGTTACATTGCATTTAATTACATTTACGGTCGGCTAAAGCGGCCTTTAGGGATAGCAAATCCTATGGTCGGTCTTGACCGGCTATACCTTCTTACTTTATTTTGGTTTTTTCTTCTTCTTCAAAATATCTCTGGTGTCTACAACTGCCAGTTTAATGTCGGCTTAGTGAAATTAACACTGATGACGACCATCAAATGACCATTAAATGCAAAAAGCAATGTAATTAATTAAACCCACAAGTCATTAGAGCAAATATAAATGGGCACTTTGTAGCACATTTATTATTCGTATGATTCTATTTATAGAAATTTATTTTGTGTAGCTTTCTTGCTGTCACTTTTGTTTAGATAAAACTGCTACAATCATAAGATAGTTCCGGTATTGGGGGGATTGTTCGAACGAACAATATGTAATGCCAGGAATAAAACTGGAACGAATAGCGAATAGTGTATATGAAAATACACACAATAAAAGCATCGGCCAAAAGTCTTATTTTTTAAAGAAAATGGACTTAAACATCCAAATTACTAAAGAAAATAGTCATAATTGAAATGTTATTTTAAAAAACTCTTATACAGAATATTTTCTATCAAAACTAGTCTTATAAAGTACTTTTTTTTGCAAAATTTTCTTTCTTGTTTTTATCTGGAAACATTTTTTGGTACAATTTTTTCCAACAGTAAATTTTTTTTCACTGCAAAGTGGCATATTATCGTTAATTACATTTGACTTGTCTTTGCAACAAAAATTGCTGTTTATGTGGCATAGTTAATACAAACACCACAGCAAAAATAACAACAAATACAAACAAACCATCAAAACAATAATCACTGGAAGTTAGTTTAGATAAATTATTTCAGGATAACAATAAAAACAATAGCTTTATGCAAATTTTTATTGAAATTACTTAAAAAAAACAAACGGTTTTTATCCTTAATTTTCTAGTGTTCCAATTAACTAAGAAATTTACATATTTAAATATTCAGGCCTGTCACACATTTCCATCGAAATGGTTTTAATTTCGAAGAGGCAAATGCAACCAAATTTGTTGAAGATTTTTTTTTTATTGAATTTTCATTTTTGTGAAAAGCAAAATACGGAACAAATACGGAAAGGGCAGTTTTCAAGCGATTTTGATTTCTGTGACAGGCCTTATTATTTTTTGTTTTGAATATCTTTTTTTAAATGTTTAAATAAAGTTTTCAATTCCTAAAAAAAACTCTCAACCTTCGACACCTTCAATTGTTTTGTATTTTTTAGTATTTCAATCTTTTTTAAATTTTCTATATTCAAATAAAAAACTCTGTTAAAGAAAAAGTATAAAATATTGCAAATTTACCAGAAAAATTGTATTTCTACCGAAAAAAATATTAAAAAAAAAATAATACAATCAAGACTGCTCGTAAATTGCGCCTGCTCATTCATGCACAAGAAAATAAAATTTCATACAATGAATCCTCTAGATGGGGAAATAAAAACATTAAAAAATTAAATAAATTCTTTACAAAATGCACAGGACCAATAAATACACTTTTTCATCTTTTGTAATATGTTTTGGAAGAAACAATTTTGTTATAACAACGAAAACATAAAATAGCATTAAAATCATATTGGTAAAAAATATCAGCAATTTCAAACTAAGAATTAAAATTTTGTCCACAAAAAAAAAAAGCAAAAGAGAGAAAAAAATCCCTTAAACAAAATTAAGAACATACAAATATGAATATGAATAACTTAAAGAATGTGATTAAATTCAATTTTAATGTAAGACAATTTAAAATTTTAAAAATATAGAATTTTTTCATTCTTTTTTCTTTAGAAAATAGTCTTATATGGAATATATTCTAATTACACCAAAGGTAAATTGAAATATGCTATAATTAAATTTATGCCACATTTATAAAATTACAGCAAATACAACCAATACGACACAATAGAACACTATGTGAATTGTATAAGAGCCTTTTGCAACATATTTTCGAGAGAAAAGATTGTTTCACTGTATACTATCTATGAAAATTATCATCTGCAGCATATTTCATTTAAAAATAGTTTTAAAAATTTTATTTTCAATACCAAATAGTCTTATAGTATAACTTCTAAACAAAATTACTTATACAGCCTATTTTCTTTATTAAGCGATATATTTTCTATAAAAGCTTGTTTTAACACTATACTTTCTACAAATAACAGTCTTATACAGCTAGTTGTACATTACAACTAGTTTTTTAAGTGCATATTTTTTTAGGAAATTGTCTTATACAGCATAATATCTTCCGAAAAAGCCTTATACATAATATTCTTTATCGAAAATTATCTTGTACATTTTATTTTTTTGGAAAATCTTTTCTATGGAAAAAGTCTTATACAAAACAGCATATTCTTTTATAGAACATATTTTTATACAGCATAATTTTTCATTGAAAGTAATCTTTTGTAGCAAATATAATTTTGATATAAAAACAAGTTAGAGTGTTTTATTCGGCTGTGCCGAATCTTTGATACCCTCCACCGGCAATTTGAATATTTCAGGAGTGATATCTGTATGATGTCTATTTATTATTAATTTATCTTTATAAAAACAGACATCAGCATACGGTTTTAGCCGTACTATACTGTTTTCTGGGAGTATGGTTTATATGGGGCCTAGGGTAAATTATGGACCGATCATCATGAAATTTCTTACTGTCATTTCTAGTTCAAAAAAACTGTGACGTGCCAAATTTTGTTGTGATAGCATTAATAATAACGGTTTTAGGCGTACTAAACTGTTTTCCGGGAGTAGGGTTTATATGGGGCCTAGGGTAAATTATGGAGCGATCTTCATGAAATTTCACAGTATGATTTCCAGTCAAAAAAAACCAACATTTGCAAAATTTCATATCATTTCGTGCATTGTTCAATCATTTATGTTAGTTTTTGTAACAAAATTATCAATTTTTTAAAGTGGTGGTTTCACATTTTGATTCATAGCTCTGATCCTACTAAACCGATTTGGCTGGATTTCAATCCCAAACTGCTTAAAACAACTGCAAGCAATTTGACACCCAGTTTTTTTTTATTTCTTTTGAGTTTTTCGAAAGTGAGCGTGTTTTCAACAGACAGACAGACGGACATGGCTTAATCGACTTAGAATTACTGAAGGAGCCAGAATATATATACTTTATGGGGTCTGAGGTGAATAATAAAAAAGTTTCACACGGAATGACAAACTTAGTATACCCTCTTCACAACTTATTGTGGTGGAGGGTATAATTAAACGTATGTAGTAACTTTTCTATAGAAAATAATCTTATACAAGAATTTTGTCTGAAATAAACTCTTATACAGCCAAACTTCACTTCAAACAATTGATTGCGGAAATTAGGTTTGGAAAATTCTCTTATTTAAAAAATTTTTTATAAAAAATATTCACAAATATTATGCAAAATATTCCTAGGGAAACAAATTTCCATAAAAGATTTTTCCATAGAAAAAAACCTTTAACTTATACCGAAAATGGTGCAAAAAAAACTAGCCTTGCACAGATATTTTAAAAAGTAGTCTTAACAGATAATTTTCTAAAGAACATAGTCTTATACCTGGTTAAGACTAGGTCGGACAGAAATTTTTTTATCAAACAGAAGATTGGTGACCAGGGGGATAGAGACGCTTGCGCACTAGTGTGACCGCAAGTTATATGGACAATTTTTTTTTTCGTTTTTTCACTTGGGAAACCCCTTAGATTGATTCCAAATTAGAAAAAAACAATATATAAATTAATAAAAATCAAATTAATTTTATTTTTTAAAAAAGGTTGCGTATTGCTTTTAGCAATACGTCTAATTTTATTCAACCAAAAAACCAAACTAAAAACTAAATTATTAACACATTACTTAACAAGTATTAATCTAAATAATAAAATGCTGACGTAGTCCACGCGCTTGCTTGATACTGTGGGAACAATTCTATTTACTTGTTCTCGGCATGCGTAATAAGACACCGTTGGAATCTTAGTGCTGACGTTGCGGCTCGTGTATGACAGTTGCAATGTGTTATGCTTTAACTCCTCCCCCTTTAAGTTCCATGCGTCCTCGAATGGAACATTAGAAAAAAGGTAAGCTGTGGATGCTCCTAATTCTTCCATTGCCTAACGTCCTTGGACGAGGATCTTCAGGATGAGCAGTTTGAGATGCTTCTTCGGCGTTGTTTTCGTTGGGATTCGCGGGTTTTACTTTTTTAAATTTGTTTTTGAGCTTTGTTATCATGAAACATCCAACTATCAAAAGAATTGCCATCATGATCAAATTCAGTGATATGCTAATTTGATTCATCGAGTCCAGTTTACGAATTGACATAGTGTTTTTTAGGTTAATATCATTTATAAACTCCAAAGATAGTGTTTTTTCCTCTACATCTGTTTTCATAGGTTGTATTAAGGCAGGGAGAGATTTTGTGGTGGTGATTTGCTTTGACGAGTAAGTCTTATTGTTAATTTGTATTGTTGAATTATAATGGTGAATAACATATGAGCCATTGAGCCAGAGGGTTGAGTTGTCTACATCAATTTGTCCACTAAATTGATTTAGGAACAAAATGCCGTCTTCTATTTCTTCTATTGAGGTAATGTGCTGGTTGTTCGTGGTGGTGCATTTTGATGTTCGACTTGCCAAGAGTTTAGGGATACAGGGTGAATCTGAGATGTCTTCGTAGGTTTCTGGACTACATATTGATATCCCATTGTAGGTCTTACATTTCTTCTTTAGGCCATAAATAATGTTTTTACAATTAAGTACATGTTCATAATCTAGTCTAGTTACAATTTCATTTCTTTTTACAGCTTTTATAAGCAACATATTACAATTTTCAGTTTTAGTAGTAGGAATACTTAGAATATAAAGTATATTGAAGCCTTCGATGGCAATTTTAATTTCTGCAAAGTGTAATAATTCATCGGTACTTGAAAATGGTATATTGCTTTTACTAAAAATATCATTTAAAGTATTAATTTCGAAAGATGAAAGGATAAAAGAATTGACAATGTTTACTTTAGCCAAATGGATTGCAAATTCAATGTTTGAAATATCTTCTTTTAAAAGTTCTAACTTATATTTCCATTCTAAAATTTTCTCATTATGCAAATCTTGTTCTAATTTTAATATTTTTATTATTTCGTTAGTGGCCTTTGTGAGAGTTTTAATTTTCTCTAGTGACAGACGATTTATTATTATCTGATTGCTATTGTTTTCCAAAACGTTATTTATTTTTTTCTCAATGATCTCAAAATCTTGATGATCTGGACTTCCTGCGATCCACTTCCATGCAGAACCGAGGAAATCCAGTGAGCGTTTAGACTTTATTCTTGGTTTTAATCGGGATATGAAGGATTTTATTTGGGATATGGTATATTCAAGGTATGGCATTAGAGGATGATTATGGGTGACATTCTGAACAAGGTTGCCTTCAATCTCGCTAATGAGATTTTCATAACTTTGGAGATCAATAGTGTGGATTATCTTAAAATTTCCAGTCTGAACCTTTGCTAGGCCCGAATGCAATGCAACTAATTTAGAATTGGAATAATCTAAAATTTGTATTTCGCCTGCACAAAGTGCTACCAATATTAATAGTCTGAAAAATAAAATAGTAATAATAAATTAGTTCCTAATATGCTTTTTGTGAACAATTCTACCACTCTCTGTGACTACAGTGGAATTCCTATTTTCCTTTACTATTTCTTCCTTAAACCTGTCGGATAACTTTGTCCCTAATCTTTTGTTAATTCTTACATATATTGTCTGTCCGGGAATGTATTCCTTTCGATCTTGTTTTTTCCTATTGTGGTATTCTAAGTTCTGTTTTTGTTTTTCTTGTATTCTTTCCATGTTTGTTTGTCTAGTCCTGTCGTAGCTTCCCGGAGAGAAATCGACGGTTCTTCCGAAAAACAAATCAACAGGTTTTTTTCCTACCGTTGAGTGTATAGAATGGTTGTATTCGTTTACAGCTTTTTCAAGAAGTTCCTCAAAATTCCTGCACACTCCCTCCGCCTTTAGACATCTAAGCAATTCCGCCAGAGTCGAGTGGAATCTCTCGACTTGTCCATTAGCTTCACTTCTGTAGGGCGGGGTGGTAAAAACGTCAATATTCAATTCATCTTTCATCATGAAAAGAATAGTGGCGGAGTTTAATGACTTCTCGTTGTCGATTACAACTGTCTTGGGAACACCAAAGAAAAATAAGATATCCCTTAGAGGTTTCCTTATATCTTCAATAGATTTCCCATTTAGCATCTTTACTTGGACATATTTCGAAAACTTATCCAAAGCTGTCATTACCAACTTACCACCTGTGGAAAAAATGTCGATATGGACCACTTGTCCTGGGAATGACGGTATAGGTGTCTCATTTAACTTTGGGTTGTTCGGATGTCTATCATACTTATTAATCTTACATATAGAGCACAGTTTCACTACCCTTTTAATTTTAGAAAACATGCTCGGAAAATACCACTTTTCTAAAATCTGCTGTTTGTTTTCCACTGCATTCCTGTGAGCTCTAGTGTGGATTTCGATAACGATATTTTCCTGATCATTCTCAGAGATTACATCTTCTACCATTTTTTGCGTGAAACGAACCTTATAGTTTCGGAAATTAAGTCTGTAGATTTCCTGTATTTTTCCCATTATAAATTCTTGAGTTTTTATACCATTATTGACGGAAGGGTTTAAGTATCTTTTTAAAAACATAAGCAAGTTGTCCGGGTTGTATTCTCTCTCGACAATGGTGTGTCTATGATACCCCGGGAATATGATTTGGAATTGATAAGATGTTTCCTCTCCAATATTAAAAAAGATCTGGTTTTTAAATGCGTTTATAGGCCCTTCAACGCTAGGTATCAAATCCTCTGCTGACGACTCATGACTATGCACAGTACCTGTCAGGGAATTTACATTTGTAACTATTGCTCTAGAGAGAGCGTCAGCTACTACGTTTGATTTCCCCGGCTTATATTTTATTTCGTAGTTATATTCCTCGAGAATAGCCTTCCATCTTTTCATTTTGACGTTACTATTCTTGTTACTCAAGGCATATGTGAGGGGCTGATGGTCCGTGAAGATAACGATTTTGGCCGTTCCGTACAAATAGTTCCTGAACGTATGAAGTGCCCACACAATTGCAAGCATCTCACGTTCATTCGCCGCGTAGTTTTCCTCTGTCTCTGAGAGAACTCTGGAAATAAATGCAATCGGTCTATCCTCTTGACTAAGTACGGCTCCGAGGGCAATGCTCGATGCGTCAGTTGTCAGCTGAAACTCTTTCCCATAGTCTGGATACGAAAGCATGATCTCTGGAGACAATAAAACATTTTTCAAGGAATCCATCGCTTTCATTTCTTTGCACCCAAGTGTAATTTTTACTTTGCTTGATTCAGATCTAGAAATTGAGCCATTTGGGCCTCTAAGCATATCCGTTAAAGGCTTAGCTATGTCAGCGTACCCCTTCATGAATCTTCGATAATAATTGCATAGCCCTAGAAATGATCTTAGCTGACGCAAGGTCGTGGGATATGGAACATTCACTATCGCATCCACTCTTTCTTTAATTGTGCTTATTCCGTGTTCAGATACCTTAAATCCAAGAAATTCGACCTCCTTCTCTAGGAACTTACATTTGTCCAATTGTACCCTCATATTCGCTGCTGCCAGAGTGCTAAAGATCTCTCGTAAGTGACCGAAATGTGACTCTTCATCCTTACTGAATATGATTATATCGTCGATATAAACATAACAGATCTTTCCGATAAATTTCCTGAGGATGTCATCCAATGCTCTCTGGAATATTGCGGGAGCATTTTTGAGTCCGAATGGGAGCCTGGTGAATTCGTATTTCCCATTATTCACGGAGAAGGCTGTCTTTTCTATATCTTCTTCCTTTAGCGGAATTTGATGGAATCCGCTTTTCAAGTCAACTACCGTGAAAAATTTGTTGCCACCTAGATGCGCCAATACTTCCGTGATCTCTGGTATAGGGTATTTATCTGCCGTAGTTACCGCGTTTAATTTTCTAAAATCTACTACGACCCTGTACTTTCTCTTTCCCGACGCATCCATTTTTTTGGGAACGACCCAAATGGGTGAGTTATAAGGGGATCTGGAAGGCCTTATTATCCCATCTTTAAGTAGTTTATCTACTTCTTCTTCGACAACATTTTTAAGGGCCATGGGGTAGGGATAGCTTCGCGTATAGACAGGTTGATCTACGGTAGTACGAATTTCCCCCATTACTTTCGTCGTATAAGTTAATTTTTCGTCTGGATCTGCGAAGAGGTTTTTAAAAGATCCTATTATTTGCATTAAAGACATTGCCTGGGGTTCTGAGAGATGACCAACTCTTATCTCCAAATTATGAACGTTCTGAGACTCATATTGCAGTATTGGTATCTTCATACCATTCTCAAGTGTAAAGAAATTTCTGGCTGTATGAATGACAGCAGAAAGTTTTTTTAGTGTATCGTTGCCTAATATTGCATCAAAAGTTCTCAATCCGGGTAAAAGATAGAATTTAATAGGGTCGACTGAATCACCAAATAGCTTTAAAAGGGTATGATGAGTAATTGAAACACTGCCTGATATTGCTTTTGCACAAAAAAAGTCTTTGTTTTGTATGGGATTTTTTACTAGTTCTGATTTAATATAATTTTTATTGCTTCCAGTATCTAAAAGAATCTTTAATATTTCACCGTCCCTCGTCTTCCTCTTGAAATATGGCAGCGAGGAACTGTTCAACCAAAAAAATTAAGGTCTGCGTTTAAGTCCTCAGTTGCATAGTCATCCACAAGTGTGTCTGAAGTTCCTGCAAATTGGTGTGTCCACTCATCTACGTATTCATTGCTAACAAAATCAACATATTCGCCAATATTTTGCGTACCTCCGACGGCTCCTTCTGGTGCTTCAGCCTCAAAGTTACACTTCGGATCCTCTGCTTTGTTCATTTCTTGATTTGTTGTGTTTCCGGTTTCTAAATGAAAGTTTCGCTGGGCCTTATTTACCGGTCCTTGATAACTTCCTGCATGTGGCCTTTTGTAGCCCTGGGGAGCAGGTGGCCTATTCGCATAATCAATTTGTCTGGTTTGAATGGAACGGTCGACATCCATTGGTTCTTGGTTTTGAGGATATTGTTGCTGATTTGGGGCGTGTGATTGTAGCCTCTGATGTCCATTTGGGTAATATTGGTGACGTGGTGTATATTGAAAATATGACCTATCTATTGGCCTTGGTGTTGGATATTGAAAATTTGTTCTATCGGATGGCCTTGGCGGGGCTCGTGGTGGTAAAGGTGGCCTGCTTTGGCCTCCCACGTGAGCAAGCTCAGGGTAAAATGTATTTCTAGCAAATGCCTGAGAATGTTGATTATAACCGCGAGTATTTGGTCTATGTATTTGCCCATGGGCATGTTGCATTCGATATGCCATATTGTCCAGTTTTAGGCAGATGTGTAATGCCTGTGGAAGGGATGTGGGTTCCTTAACGCTCAATAGTCTTGGTAAATCTCCCCTGAGGCCTCTGATGAACGTATCGAGCGCTTTATCTCTATAGGCGTTGGTCATCGAGGCAAGACTACTTTCATTTAAGTCAAGACAAGCTATCTTGTCCAAAATCAAGGATAAGTGCTGGTATACCGCTTGGTAAAATTCTGTTATTGTTCTGTGGCCCTGGCACATAGTAGTCATTTGGTACTCTAGTGTCCCGATGTCTCGCCTGTCCGAATAGTGCATCATTAGGCACTTCCTTATTTTTATCCAGTCCAATGGCGTTCTGTAAGAATCGAGGGCAGTATCTGCCTCTCCGACAATCTTTGTTCGTATCGTATGGAGTATGGCGTAATATCGTCCAGTACCTTTGATACCATCAAAAAGTTCAAGTACCCTCTCTACGGATTTACGCCATGAGCCGAACTCACCAGCTTTTCCTGAGAATTCCCTTAGGGATCTCACTATATCGGGGATTTTTTCTAATTCCTCAACTCGAATGGTTCCTATCGGTTGGTCACCACCTTCATCCGGTGTATCTTGTCTGAGGAAATCTGTCATTAAAGCCCTAATCTCGTCCTTCTGAGCTTGTGAGAGGCCACTAGAACTAGTGTTAGGCCTCTGCGATTGGCTCATGGTAAGAGATCTACTTAGTCTTTCTGTTATATCCTCAATACTGTCTCCAGGCATTATTGATTTTTTTTTTTTTTTACACTTGTTCAGATTTAAAATAGGAATGATTTAAGGGGAATTAACACTGAATATTTCTTTCTCTTTTTTCTATGTTTCAATAAGTAGCAATCAAAATTTTTCACGTCTGTCACTTACCTTAACATTATAATTCTCACGTGCCGTTGAACAATCTGCTTTTCTATTGGTGTTTCCAGATCTATCGAATTTTCTTAGAAAATCTTTTATAAATTGTAATCCTATTCTTAGATATTACAATTTCTTTTGCTCACGATTTTTCCTTATCAATTATTACACTTTTTTACTAATTTCCACAAATTACTATTTTTTTATTTCCTTAAAATTTTCTTAGGAATCTTCCTTAGGTTTGCAAATTTTAAAAATTTCTACAATTTACTCTTATTCTTTCTTACAATTTTTTCATTACAACTTTTCGCGATTTTTTCTCTTCAATTATTAATATTTTTTACAATTTTTCATAAATTATTACTTTTAGTTTTCTTAAAATTTTCTTAGAAATTTTTCTTAAGTTTGCAAATTAAAATTTTCACAATTTACTCGTATTCTTTCTTATAATTTTTCATAACAAATTTTCACGATTTTTTCTCTTCAATTATTAAAAAAAAATTTTTTTTTTACAATTTTTCATAGATTATTATTTTTAATTTTCTTAGAAACTTTTCTTAGGTATGCAAATTAAAATTTTCGCAATTTTTTAATTTTTTTTTATTCTTTTACTTATCATTATAACTTTCACTCACAGATTCCTTATAATTTCCTTAAATAACAATAACAATTAGTTAATATTTCACAAACTCCTTTTATTTTCTTAACACTAATTTTAAATCACAATTTCTTGAATTTTATTTCTATTTTTCTTGGATGCAATTTGTTATGTTTTACAAACTCCTTTTTTTCTTAACACTATTTTTAATTCACAATTTCTTCAATTTTATTTCTATTTTTCCTTGAATGCAATTTGTTATGTTTTATAAACTCCTTTTTTTCTTAACACTATTTTTAATTCACAATTTCTTCAATTTTTATTTCTATATTTTTTTTTTAATGCAATTTGTTAAATTCCACAAGCTCCTTTTTTTTCTTAACACTATTTTTTTTAATCCTAAAGCGAGGCCGCTGGTAATCCCGTGATCACCTCCCGTTTAACGCGTTCGTTTACTAGGGCGCACCGTTTTCTCACTCTAAAAGTTGAGTTGGCTTTGATCCTTTTTTTCGGTTAAACCCCTTTGTCCTTACTTGCCTATCGGCTCAGGCAAAAATCTTTGTAAGGACACGAAAAGGGGTCCCTGCTCGGGCGCCAATTAATAAAAATCAAATTAATTTTATTTTTTAAAAAAGGTTGCGTATTGCTTTTAGCAATACGTCTTATTTTATTCAACCAAAAAACCAAACTAAAAACTAAATTATTAACACATTACTTAACAAGTATTAATCTAAATAATAAAATGCTGACGTAGTCCACGCGCTTGCTTGATACTGTGGGAACAATTCTATTTACTTGTTCTCGGCATGCGTAATAAGACACCGTTGGAATCTTAGTGCTGACGTTGCGGCTCGTGTATGACAGTTGCAATGTGTTATGCTTTAACTTATATAAAATTTTAGATCGTTTGCATAGTTATTAGGCGTGCCTTGAGCCCACAAAGTTTGCTAAAAATGCTATTTTTCTCACTATGGGTGGCTTTAAGTATTCATAACTTCAGTAATATTTATTTTAGAGAAAAACCTTATTCACAAATATTCTAGGGCTATATCTTATGAACAATGTTGCTCTGTATTAGTTTTCTTTAACATTAATATTTAATCCAGAAAAAACCAAATTAAAAAATAACACCGAAATTTTCACATATCTTCGCATTCTTTGCCTGGTGATTGCACTACGTGACAAATTTTCAAAAAAGTCGTGACCAAATGAATCTAACAGCTAATTTTTATCTAAAATTTTCCCCTGAATCTAAATATGAAGTCAGAATTGTCAAAAGTGGAACAGTTTTTGAGATATTCCAAAATAACCGTTATTTGTGTTTTTAAAAAAGATGATTCGCGATTCGCCAGAGGATCGCATTTAGCTTCCACGCGATGCATCGCAGCGATGTTAGACAACTTGCCGGCGATTCGCGGGCGATGATTCGGCGATGGACATTGTTTGCAGGGTAACATCATATTAGTGTTAATGTTAATCATTTTATGTTAGTTGTAGACTGCGTGTTATGTATAAATAAAGAGAATTTTGTACAGAAAACTCGAATACAGATCTAAAAAAAAGTCCTAAGCAGAACATTTTGTATACAGTATAGTCTTATACTGAAAGTTTTTTATAGAAACTCTCTCATGAAACTTACATTAATTCATTAATTTTATGTTATAAAATTCCTTTCTTCATTTGTTTTTGTTTTCAATAAAAATATAGGAATGAAATGTTGTTGCCGACATTGTGAGCCAGGCAGCCTGATTAAAAATTGAGATAACCACAAAAAATAACTCTGTCAGATCGATGTTTTGATATAGTTTCTCATTTAAAAGTTATTTGATAAACAAAAATCAGAAAAATACCAATTTTTATGTAAAAACCAGCGTTTAAAAAGCTGCAGTTGAGATAGTAAAAGTCATAAGATTATGCTGTAACTTTGACATCTTCATTTGTCATTGGACAAAAATAAACTGTTGGCTTTACTTCTGATTCATTAAATGAACACAGTCGCAGTAAAGGCAAAAGCAAAACACGAAATGTTGTAAACAACAAAGAACATCGGCAGTCGACATGTTCGGAAGTGTTTGGTTTGACAGACCAAAACTTTTAAAAAATCCCGTAGTTATCGAAGATGGGACGTTGTGTTTGTGTTTTTATTTTCCATATTTTTTTTAATAATACATGCGTTCATAAAAACATAAATATGTACATAAGTACATATTTATTATTTTTAAGCTTAACAAATCTTTTTAATTTTTTGAAATTAAATAAAACTGCAAATAACATCATCGCTTTCATATATATACAATGAACACAACGTCCCATCTTCGTTAACTTCGGGATTTATTAAAAGTTTCAATCTGTCAAACCAAACACTTTCTAACATGACGACTGCCAATGTTCTTTGTTGTGTACAACATTTCGTTTTTTACTTTTGCCTTCACTGCGACTGTTTTCATTTAATGAATCAGAAGTAAAAGCAACGGTTTATTTTTGTTCAATGAAAAATCAAAAAGTGGAAGAAAAAGCAATTTTTTCATTTTGACTGTAGTTTTTTAAACCCTGGTAAAAACTAGATGACTCCATGCATTTTTTGAAAAAACAAGTTAACTCCATAGTGTCTTAAAAAACAGAAAAGTTAGAAGTTTAAAACGACATTGTTTCGAAAACTAAGTTGCCTTAATTCCGTAAAATATTAATATAAATTGAAAAAAAAACGTTTTTTCGGAAAAACTAGAAAACTCTATTTTTCGAAAAAACAAGATAACTGACATTGATTTTCGGTTTGAATGTCCAAAAATTAGTTTAATGGAACCAGAAATCTTAAGCATTATTTAGTAAGTTTATATTAAATAGTTAGCGAAATATGCTGAAAACTTTAAGGGCCATTATTACAACCTAATGATAAAGTTGCTGATAGTTAACGTGAACAATAGCTATCTTGAACGATAAAGTGACCAATAAGTTTTTTCCATTATTACAACTATCCGATAAAATAAAAAATGTAATTTATATACTGTGGCAACATTGCAGTATATACCGACTACTTTTGGTTGTTTAAAATACGTAGTGGCAACGACTTAGTTTTGTTTTATTTATTAATTAAAAACCAAAGTAAATTTTTGTGCTTTATTTTTGGTTTTAATGGTAAATTGTTTTGTTTTTTGTGTTAAATTGTGTTTTTTGAAAAAGTTGAGTAATTTAAGACTATCATTGAAGTTACCATATCTTCAGTAGAAAATATGGCATCTTCAAGTTTTTAAAGTTCACTTGTAAAGTTACCATGAGGACAAACCTGATGTTAGCTTATCAGTCTCTTTTTAGGTTAATGTTAACTTGTAATAACCAAAAACTATTTATCTGTCAGTTAGCATCCTAAAAATAACTATTTGTAAGTTGTAATAATGGCCCTAAGTGTGTTTTACGAAAAATGGAGTTATCTAGTTTTTCCATATGGCCACAGATATGTATAAGAGTTTGACATAATTAAAAAATTTAAAAATATTTTTTAAAAGTGTATTATTTTTGTTTTAATTACAATATTTTTCCTTTGTTTTAAATTTTTCTTTAATGTATTTTTCTCATAAAATGTCAATCAATTTTCGTTTGTTTTAAATTACTCTTACCATGTCCTTTAAAAGTGCATCCCCAAGCAGAATTTACCCCCAGATCAATAAAAAACATTTGAAATCTTCAAGTTTTCTCAAAGAATGTAAAAATTCCTTTGGCAATGCAGTTCTTATTGGAAATTGGTTTGAAGAGCGTTTTGCTAATAAAATTGACTCAAAAGCCATTACACCTGGCGTCTACGGCGAAAGCAAATGCTCTCAAGAGATTTCATTGCATAGAAATGACTTTAAGCAGCCATTGAGAATAGACTCCAGGCAGGATTGTGAGGAATTTATTAATTGGAAACAACAAGGGTTTAGTAATCGTTTGAATAGCGAAAAAACCAGCATAAAACTCTGGGACGGTGATCAATTCGCCAACAATGTTACAACGTTAACGGACATTATGTATCGCCTAAAGCCAAAGGAGGATGAGGGAAGAAGTTTGCAAGTTATTCTGGGAAAGAAAAAGTTAAAGGAGGATTATATGCGCAGTTATGGGAATAGCACAAGTACAGGCCTGTTACTTTGGAGGGATTGTCAAAATCGAAGGGCAAATGAGGAACCAATCGATGTATCTCATTACAAAAACAATTTTAAGCCAATTAAATTAACGGGGAAGAGAGTTTTATTTAAGGGAGAACAAAGAAAAACGGCTCTTTAAATGTTGTGTATTCTTAAAATGGCGATTAGATTGTTCGGTAGTAAAAACTTATAATAAATTTCAAATTTGATCTTGAAGAAAACAAAAAATCCAAGAATTGAAAATTGACACCAATTCAATTTAAATATCAATTCATATTAAAATATAGTTTTTCACAAGGCGAATTCATTTTTCAGGTGGCGTTGAAAGCACAGCTGTGCTATTTTTTTTTCGTATTTAAAGAGAGAAGTGTCAAAAGTTCCTTGTGTTTTTGACATATCGACCAACGAAAGCAACAAATAAAATACAATGTTGGGTTTTTTGTATTGTACTTGTTGTTGTATCCCCACCACCGTTTGCATAAATTCGTTTTGGTTTTTCATACAATTTATTTTGACATGAAAAACGAATTTTAAACATAAATTGATATTTTAATAAATTGGTGAAATCGGCCATTAGTGAAAGACTTGCCAGTCGTAAATTTTAATTGCAAAGATGGTTTTTGTTGCTTAACAAAGAATAGTATGAAAATAAAATTAAGAAAAAATACACTAAATTAAAATAAAATCCCCAATTTCCAAATCAAATTTTTTATCCCCGTTGTCAAAATAAAATCCCCAAAAAAAGAATAAATCCTCTGATTTGTTATCACTGCTTTTTGTTGCGTGCCACTGCTCTAAATATCAAAACCCCCCGCCTTTAAAAAGTGTGTATTTTTAAAACAAATGGGAAAATACATCTGCAGCTTTTAAACGAATTGAGGAGCCCTTAACGCAAAAATAGCTTAAGCGACGTCATTTTCAATTTTTTGTTTTTTTTTTAAATAAATGAATTTATTGGCAACACTTGCATCCTCTCCTTAAATGTCATGGTCACATAAGGTACCGTTACGATTTTATAAAAAAAAAGAATTTTAGCTTAAGCGCCAAGCTTCATACAAAATTTTTATGAAATGTAATAAAAAAAATCCTTCTTTTGTAATATTGTGTTTTTGTTGCTTAAGCTTTTTTTCGAAAAATTGTGATTTAACCAAAACTCCCCGTGTCTTTTTAAGAGTTCAAGTTTTAAATTTGGAGCATACACTTATAATTGGGGCTACTGCGTAGTGACCTTACATTAAAAGAGAAGAAACTGGCACCAAATTTTTTCCAAACTCGCCCACTGTTTAAACTGTATATTTCTTTAAAAGGATTCACATTAAATATTTCTAGTTAGAGGTTCTTTTAAAACTTAAAAAGGGTGTGTATAACACCTTTTCTGCTTTGTTTGATGACCCCATTCAGTGTCCTTTTCCACAATGTATGAGTATGCGTCAAAATAATACGGTTTGCGGCTTTGTTTTGTCTTTTGTGGTTTTCAAGTAATACAAATTTAATTAATAAAGTAAACATTTGACAATGTTTATTTGATAACAAAAATATGCGTTAGGGTTTCTTGTGTATCAGACTTTTTCCTTTCCTATAAATTAATAAAGCATTTCCAAAGTAAAGCCATCCCCAGAAAAAAAAACACGCTCTATAACACACATGTGATACCGAAACATGGGTACTTGCAAAACAGATAACATTTTCGAGAGAAAAATACTTCATAAAATTTATGCGTTGACGGAGAGTAAAGGGTGAGTGATTGAGCCATGAGATTTACTTCGACGTGAATATAGTGAGACGCATAAAGATACAACGGTTGCGCTGGCTGGGACACATCGGAAGAGTACATTTAAGAATCTTCCTGAAAGAAAGGGTAAACGGGGGAGGCCATGATTACGGTAGAAAGTCCAAGGGGAATACACACAGAAAAAAAGCAAGTTAAAATCGCAGAAAACAAGGTTGATTTAAAATTTTTCGGTGGCGATTTTGCTTCATACGTTTTTCATGTTAATTCAACCTGATTTTACAATAACTTGCACACAGAAAAAAATACCAATGTAAAATTAACATGGAAAAATGTTGATTGAGAATCATAGTAATTTTCTGCAAAAGTATGCACTTTATTTAAATTTATCATTATTTCATATAAAAAATAAAAAATATAAAAAATAACCTTAAATCACGTTTATTTAATATTTTTCACTGTTAAAATAAAAAAAAAAAATATATTAAAATATAAATAAATATGGATTCAATATTGAATCCATAAAAAGCTGTTTTATATTAAAATCAAAAGTTTATCTTCTTAAATTAACATGCATACATACTTAAGTATGTACATTTTTTATTTTCATTTTTAAAATATGTTATAAAAAGAAGACAATTCCCGTATTCTTTTAATTAAAATTATTTAGTTAAATAGTACATCAAGTTTTCAAAGTAGAATGATGACGAAAACCATATTGGGCGATTCTGCTGATGCTTCTGTTATCAAAGGAGAATACAAAATAAGTGAAACATGCGTTAAAGGGGTAAGTGTTTTGAATTATTCTTAAATAAATGCATATGTTGTCTCTGAAGCTTCTTCACACTGTTATAACACACTCAAACCAATTTGATTCTACATGAAATTCACGTTGTTTCAACTTGAAATAACTTTCATTCAACGTGATTCGGATTGCTATTTCAATATAAATTACATTTTGCTCTAACTTTACTGCAATGTTAAATTAACATGAATTAAAGTTATTTTAAAAGAAAAAAATGTTGTTCGCAGTTATTGTAAAACCAGGTTGAATTAACATGAAAAACGTATAAAGCAAAATCACCACCGAAAAATTTTAAATCAACCTTGTTTTCTACGTTTTTAACTTGATTTTTTTCTGTGTGTGCGAACAACATTTTTTTCTTTTAAAATAACTTTAATTCATGTTAATTTAACATTGCAGTTAAGTTAGAGCAAAATGTAATTTATATTGAAATACCGGTTCTAGTGCCATCTAAGCAATCAAGAAAAAAAATTAATAAAACTGCTTGGCTGGTAGTCATTAATAATGTAAAAACCAAAAAAATTTTAGGTTTTTCCGGTTTGTTGGCCCCTAAGGGCTTAAAAACGCAAGTAAATAAATAAATAAATAAAAAAAAAATAAATTGTTCTCTAAAGAGCATTTTCTAATCGTCCCCGTCCACACTATGAAGCATTTGCTGCGAAATATTTAATTTAAAAAGAGCGAAGGCAAAAAATCGTAGCTCTTTAATTAAATATAATGGGAACTCTGTTTATTTGGTTGTTGGATGAAACAAAAGATTTTCGATATTTTGCATTTGCTCTTGCGCAAGACTATTTGCACCAAACTTGAACTCCGCATCATGACAATGTAAGACTTTGTTGCTTGTTGTTTGGCAACTGAAGTTTTAAAGTTCACCCACATATTAAACTTCTTAACAAAATTAAACGGCAAAAAATTCTGATGATAGGAATGTGGTTATGTAAATTCGACCCGAGTTCAATCCCGTGTTCAGTCAAGAAGAAAATTATCAAAAAAATTTTAATTTATTTCATGTTGTAAATTCCTTCCTTCACTAAAAATAATTTAAAGAAAATTAAATTTGATAAACTTCGGCCTAATTAAAATATCAAAAACTTTAATTAATAAAATTTTTTAAATAAACAATTTTTTCTGTGAAGAGTACACGTTCCTGGCGAATGTCAGATGGCAACCCCAATGCCTAGGACATGCTGCGAATGGTCAATCACCAATCTAGAAGAAGAAAAAAACGTTTAGAGAAATTTCGGAAAGTCTTAGAAACAAGCAACCTCTAACGTCGATGATGAAACTTGGCATAAGAACGCGGATTACGATCGGACAAAAAAACGTCAGAGAACTAAAGAAAACGGCGTTTTCTTGTCTAAAAAAAGTTTTGCATAAGTGTTACATGTGACTTGGCAACATTTATAAATGCACGCCTAGTTTTTAAGAAGTGTTTCATATTTTACGTTTACAAAAGAACACAAATTTCGGCATTAAACAATAAAGTACAATTAGCGCAAGGTAAATTCAATTACAGGTGGTGGCAAGACTAAAACAATCCAAAGCCAACAGAAACAACAAATGTTTTTTGTATTGCATTGTTAGTGTTTACGGCTCGAAACTTGCCACCACCTTGTACTGAATTCGCCTTGATCTAGTGCTGCACTCATGCCCCTTCAATTAAAATGAGTTTTGAACATGTAGCATTTTTTTTTTAATTTTAAAGGGAACATCATCAGAAAAGATCGCTTTACACTTTTAAAATAACACATATTTTTCAGAAAAGAACATAAAAAAAAAATGTAAAAGGCAGAATAAATGCAGAATTTTACTCAGAAAAGAAAACGCCATAAGGTAAACAATTGGCAACCTATGTCATGGACACAATGGGCATACGTGAGATGCGATGGCGAGAAAGTGGTGAAGTTACAACGGCAAATGGCAATAAAGTACACAGAAAAAAATTCTCTAAAATTGTTCACCAATTAAAGCATTAATCAAAAATAAAATAAGTTTTAATTAAAAATTTAATCAAGTGAATTAAACGTTTAATCAACTGAATTAAACGTATAATCAAGTGAATTAAACGTTTAATCGATACTAATAATTTGTTTACTGGTGCAAATTTAATTAATTTTTTTAATTAATATTACAAATTATCAAAGTAATTTTTGGGAATACAAAATTTTTAATTAATAAGATTTTGTTTGTCATGCTTAACTCCCAATTTCTATTTTTGATAAAAACACTGTTGGGGGATAAGCTGTTTCTATGCGCATTCCACTGATGGTTTAGGCCAGATCATCAGGAAACATTCTTCAAAAAAATTTTAGAAAAGCCAAATTAGCAAACAAAACTTCAGAGTGTATGATAATTGCAAACACATAAAAAAATCCTATTTGCAACGATATCAAAGCTTAAACAAAATACCAAAAATAAAGGAATTAAGCACGACAAGCTAAATCTTACTAATTAATATTAAAAAATTAATGCTACGCCACCCCCACCGATGATGCTAAAGATGAAGATAAAGATAATTTCTACAAACAACTTCCAACTACAATTAACGCTTCATGAAAGAGGAATATCATCTTATTCATATGAGACCTGATTGCGATGCGATAACAACCCAGAAAAAGTTATTGATAAACATGGACTAGGCGAGAGAAAAAAAATCCCAATTGGTCATTAGTGGGACTATGTTCCCACACAAACGCCAATGTATTCTAAACGAATTAGTTCAAAAACTAGATTCCCTAAAATATTAAATTTTCAATTTTTGAATGACATTTCTCACTGTATGTCATCGCAGTTTTGTTTAAAACTAATTAATTATTAATTACACTTTTTTCTCTATATTGAAATACAAGGCGAATTCAACAAGGTAAACTCTTTAGCAAGGTATATTTACACAAGGTAGACTCATTTGGGATTGTAGACATGCTGCTCTATAAAAGGAACCAAGTTGTCAAAATTGTCTTCATATAAAACAAAAACAATTTAACGCACACATGTACAAATTTTGGCTCATATACACGCAATTTGACGTTGGGGTTCCAACTATGGGTAAACAGCTGACAAACATATGGGCCAACGAGTTTACCTTGTGTAAATATACCTTGCTCTTTAGAACATCTGTTCGTCAGCTGTAAAATCCAACTTGTCAATAATTTTCTTTCTTTAATTTTTTTGTTTCTCATTTACAAAAAATTGTGATTGTTTAAATTTGTGAAAAAAAAACAAATCAAAAGCAAATTATATATAAAATTGAATAAAAAAAAGGAGTAAAATGCGTGTATGTAGTGTGTATGTAGCGAAGATGGGGTTTATTTGAATAAATTTTTGTTTCCTATTGCACTTCCGTAACATTTTGATATACAATTTTGTAAAAACTGTATGCGGAGCTAGAGTTAAAAAGTTTTTAATAAATTTTACATTTTCAGAAAGATCTGTACAAAAGCTTTCAAAAGACACCAATATTACCCACATACGTTTAGAAATGTAGTGGAAAATCGCAAATTCATATGAAAACTTCAAAAGTTCATTACTCGGAAACTATGCGTTTTCTAGAATTTTGCCATTTAATTTGTTTTTATTTTTCAGTTTTCTATTCCTCTATGTCATTTTTTTATTTGGGGCTGCGTTGGTAAGCTAAATTTGTTTCCAATTTGCATGCATATGTTGGGTTTTTGAGCAATTCTTAAGCTACGGTCACGCTTATTAAATATTTGATCAAATAAGCGTAACCCCTACTTTTGTTAATAGTTAGTGACATTTAAAATGGTCTTAATATTACAAAATAAACTAATATACTACTAGACATAGCAAAAAACAGTTTTTTGTAAGATGTGGTATTTTAATCAAAATAAATATTGATATTTAGCGAAATGATTTTTAAGTTTGGTTGTTGGTCCCGTTTTTTCGTCAGATATTTGATAAGTCTGACCGTAGCTTTAGTCTATTTAGCCATGTCCGTCTGTTCAAAACACTCTCACATACAAAAAACTCAAAAGAAAAGAACAATAAGCATTTCGGGATTGAACTCCACCACAATCGGTTTAGTAGGAAACGAGTCAAAGAACCAAATGTGAAACAACGTGCCTTTAAAATTTATATTTTGGAATGCACCGATTCTCAATTTAATCTTCAAAAACACAGAATCCATTAAATTTTGTTGAGATCTGAGATCGGTTCATAAACTCACAACTTTAAATATATATCAACAAAATATTTAATTGTTTACTTTTTAGTCAAACTTTTTGTAAACAACTATTTTGACCAATTGAATTTGTTACACTAACAAAATGCCTGTTATTTTTGTTAGAGTTGTAATTGTTGTAGCGACGAGTTTACCTTGTTGAATTCGCCTGGATTGAAATATATTTTGTATAAAAAGGGGAATTGTGGCCCTAATTATCCTTAATTGGGTAAAAGAAGGTGGTTTATATTTAATTTTTTTCTCCAATAAATATGCACTTAACTATTTGAAGCCAACAAATTTCCGTGAATATGTTAAATGACTAATTGACCAAAAGTGTGCGAACAAAACAGTTTTTTTATGGCTTTTAAAACACAAACACCTGATTGTCGCTATTAAATTAACACAATCAAAATTAATGACAATCAGGGTCATGATGATGGCATTTATGTGAATGCATTTGATAATAATGAATAATTTACTTTAGTGGTTTAGTGTTTGAAAATGTTTGCTGAAAAGTGTCATTCGATTTAAGACTTTATAAGCAAAATGTTCACTTAAAACTGTGCTCGGTACAAAGTGTTTTCTAAAATCTTCATAAATGGAACTTGAAAAAAAAATGTCACTTAAAAGTTGCCACTCATAACCAAAAGTCTAATTCTTACAAAAAGATTTTAATTCCTATTTGTCTTTGTATTTAACAACAACAGTAACAATTACTAATTAAAATTCAAATACACAACAGAAATAAACAAACAACAAAAAAATTTCATTTAAATGAATTCTCATATAGAAGCATAAATTAGCAGCATGCAGGCACCCAGCATCAGTTTTGTAACGACTTAAAGTCGGTTTAAACCAGCTTATGTGTGATATGACTGCTGTAATTGCACAGTGTGACCAAAGCAACATTTTGTTAAAATGTAAGCCAAAGTACATTAAATTTGTCATTCCGCTTAAGACGCCATGATGCCATAAATTATTAATTGTAAGTCACTGAAAAAGTTCTAAGCAGCATTATCTATTATCTATATTTCTAAAGCAACAAATCGGCCTATAATTATAATATGCTCTTATACAAAATGCTCTGCTGTGTTGTGGATACACAGGATAAGGTAAAGTAACGAAATAGGCGCTAATAGTTTTTTCAGCAAAGTTGACATTAAAAATGTTTCAAATCGTATGAGTCAACAGTTAAATATTTCTATGTTATAACCGGACCCACTGTACTTATGCTTTAATAAGCGAAATATTCCCATAAAAAAAAACATAAAAACCAAAAAGCAGGAGATAAATAAGAATAATAATTGCACTATAAAATAAACACCCTAAAAACGTGCCTTTTTTTTGGAAAGAAAAAATTCCGAGCATTTAAAATATTCGACATATCACAAATACTGAAAAACGACAAACACATAGTACATATATGGGACTATCTGTGTAAGTTTCCTGATAAAACAATATTAGAGGTAGGAAATTGTATTAAAAGTTTTATTTTACTCGGCTAAAATTTCACTACATTCGTTATTATTGGAGTGATCGATTATTTGTTTAAAGTTTTTTTTTTTTTGATTATTCCTGAGAAGAAAATTTTTATTCACAATACTATGTGATTTGAATAAAAGCAATAAGGAAATTGGGTAAATATTAAAAAAAATTATTAATATTGTAATAGAAACTACATAAATAAGTAAAACCAAATCGTAATGTAATATTAAGCAAGTAAAATAACTACTCAGCAAGTTAAACATATATTCAGCTAATTCAAATAACTATTCAGCAAGTAAAGAAGCTATTCAGCTAGTTCAAATATCTCTTCATTTAGTAAAATATCTATTCAGCTAGTTAAAAAAACTATTCAGCTAGTTGAAAAAGATTTGCAACTAGTAGAAAAAGCTATTCAGCTAGTTAAATTAATATTCAGCTTGTTCAATAACTAACTGACTAGTTAAATAGTGTTTCAGATAGTTAAAATAGCTATAATAGCTGGTTTAAAAAGCTTTTCAGCACGTTTAAAAAGCTATTCAGCTAGTTTAAATAGCTTTTCATCTAGTAAATACGCTATTCAGCTAGTTAAATTTATATTCAGCTTGTTTCATAACCAACCAGCTAGGCAATTAGCTATTTAACTAGTTAAATAGCTATTCAGCTAGCAAAATAGCTTTTAAATGAATTGGTAACTTAAAATTCCATTTAAGTTATTGAAAAACATTATAAATTATATTAAAATTTAAGTCTTTATTCAGCGAGCGGAATTAATATCTAAAACTGTTTCAAAAAAAAACTATTTAAGATATTAAAATTGTTGTTAAAAAGCCAATTTAGCGTTAATGTTGCCGAATATTACATTAACAAAAAATTTATTTTTAGTATGACCTTCATTATGACAGCTGGAAAACGTATTCAGCTAGCTGAATATGCAGGATTTTTCTTAAAATACGTTATATTACAAAGTTGTTCAGCTTATAGAAAAAATTGTCGATTAATCTATTGTTGAAATAAATTTTCTCTCAGATAAAATAATTTTTACTTTGAACGGAAAAAAAGAATTTTCTATAAAATTATTTGATAAATCGAATCATTTCTATGCGGATGAAACCCTTATGTTTGTCTGGATTTAAAACTTTGTTTGTATAAGAGTACATAAAAATAAAATTTTTAGTAATTTTAATAAAAGAAAAACGTGTAAAAAGAAAAAATGACATACATACATGCGTACAATTTCTGTATGTTACATAAAATCAACGTTTACAACTTAAGCAGACAAACAAATAACTTGATAAAAAAATATCAGTAGCACCCTGAACCTCGTAAATAAGGCCAAATGAAAGGACTTTTACATAGAAACACACAGACCGACAGACAGACAGACAAATATGAAAACATACCAGATAAAGAGCCTCACAAAACAGGTTACCACAGAGATGCAAATGAGTTGAATAAACTGGCTGTTGTGTAATTGCTTCACATTTATTTAAAACCTATTTGCAATGAAAAGGATGTGCAGGATCCCAGAGTTTGTAAAGCGTTAGACGAACAAAAACGAAAATGGCAAAAATTACAACGGCAAACGATTTTTTGCTAGAAAAATTTATAGTAAGACTAACGATGATATATACTACCAATACATTCGTACGCATTTAAGCAAATATAAATGAATTCATATGAATATGGTCTCATTCCCATAGTCGTCTGAAAAACATTTTTTTCTAATGGTGATTAGCGACTTCCAACAGACACTACAATATTTGTTAGAATTAAAATATAAAGTGTTTTTTTTTTTGCAAGAAGAAAATTCGTTAAAAAAATGTTGATGTTGATGTGATCTGATTTAAAAATACAAGATTAAATAAGTTTTTATTAAATCTAAGTTGTTTTTAGAAAGAGATGGTGTTTAAGCCTATGTTCGAAAATTCGAACTTAATTTCGAATTTTTTTTTAATATTTCGAAACTCTTCTAAAATCACAAGAACGACAAATTTGGTTAGTATGATTTTTCTGATTTTCGAAATTCGTTACAAAAATAATTTAGGTAAACTTTTATAATTTGAAGGGATTTAAGCAAATGCTTTTAAAACGTCAAAACGATTTAAGATTCTGAATTAATTTCTAAAAAATTTTGGTATTAAAAAAACTGTTAATTCCGAATACATTATTGTGTCTTTCTCTTAACTATATATTAAAGCAGTGATGCCAACTTTTTGAGAGCAAAAAGCACTTTAAAATTTAAAAAAAAGCACTAAAAACCACTATTTTGAACAAAAAAAGCGTAAAAAAGCACTAATCCATTTTTACAATTTAATTAAACACAAAACAAGTTGCCTTCGGCTGTGCCGAATATTAGATACCTCCAAAATTTGAAAAAAGGCTACGGCGTAGATGGGGGACCATTTTCATTTAAAATTAAATAATAAATATATTTACATTTGTATATAAAAATTTTTAAATGTATTATCAAGGTATATTTACACAAGGTAGACTCAGTTGGGAGTGTAGACATGCTGCTCTATAAAGAGAACCGAGTTGTCAAAATTGTCTTTATATAAAACAAAAACAATTTAACACACACATGTAAAAATTTTGGCTCATATACACGAAATTTGACGTTTGGGTTCCAACTAGGGGTTAACAGCTGACAAACATACATATGGGCCAACGAGCTTACCTTGTGTAAATATACCTTGTGTTTTATTATTATCTTCTATAAAAATAATATTATCCAAATCATTTGGAGTTTGAATTGGCCATTAAACAGTTTAAAAGTAATACAGTGCGAGCTCGATTTTCGTAGCTCAAAAAAATACGGTTTCCGACTGCATGTTTTAAACTTTTTAATACGTTTTTTCTACATGACTCAAAATCGTTGTTTATTTTTCCATTTACAATTCTTAATATTTTTCAAGCCATTTTCTATTTTTGAAACAGTGTCTACATCTTTAAAAAAATGTATACCGAAAACAAATACATCGTTTTTATTACGACAAAGGAATATGTTGTCAACGCTTAAAAGTGCAACGTTTTGTAAAATTTCCAAATTGCTAGGAAGCCTAGCTCAAACCTCGTAAATAAAGTTTTTGGTAAAACGAAGGCAACTTTCTTTTATCACTTTTTTTATCATTTGAAATCTTAAAATCTTTACAGGCTTTCTCAAAACTTTACTCCAAATAGCAAATTCATCTAAATCATCCTCTATATAACCGAAGTTTTAAAAAATGGTAAAAAAAATAAAAATTTTAAAAAGCATTAAAGGCACTAACGAAAAATTTAAAAAGCACCAAGTTAGTGCTTTTTCTTAGTTTGGCACTAAGGATAAAATTTTGGCGTTTTGAGGCATCAAAAAGCACCATTAATAGTGCCAAAAGCACTAAGTTGCCATCACTGATGATGCTTGAGAAAAGCCTAGAAGAGTTTGCGAATACTACTCAAAATATAAATGCAAACAATACGCAGTTGGTTTAAAAAGTATTTGCTGTGTTTACAGAATAGTAAAAAATGGTTCAGTGCCAAAAATATATGTAGATTACTTAAAAGGCACTTAAAAGCAGTGTGAGAAATTGTTAAAAGCACTATAAATACCCGATTTTCAAAAACGGGCGTTTAAAAAAATTTCGGGTATTGCATAAGCAAAAAAGCACCAAAAAATACCCGAAAGGCACCAATCGGGTTAATCGAAAAATGTATGCGAAAGTTCGAACTTAGTTTTGAAATGATCTTAAAAGCTGCATAAACTGTCTTAAATTACAATATTTACGCATATGTTGTCTCAAGGTGGGAACAGAATAGTCGCTGTAGTACAACGTTATGTATAGCGCTGCAAGCTGTCAAAAGTTAAAACTGGCAGTTTTAAAGTAGTCCCAACAGAATACGTAGTTGTAGTAGTTGAAGTTGAAGCCCAAAATTCTAAATTTTGAACTTTATTGCGCTACAGAGCATTCCTGAACTTCAGCTATTACTACAACTACTTTATTCTGTTCCAGGCCTTATTCCGTGCCAAGTCGAATCCATAAAAGTTGCTGCATCAGAGAGAGAGAGAGAGAGAGGGAGTGAGCTATGTCCCTTTTTTTGGCCTTATTCCATGACAAGGCGAATTCATACAACTTGCCGCATCAGAGAGAGGTTTGTGTATTCCAAATGTTAAACTCTATACAAAAAAAAAAAAAAAATATATATATATATATATATAGCCAGAACAACTCTCTCTGCGGCCACCTAAATTTTTATCATTTTTTCTATTGAAGTTTGTCAAATTGTTCTTCTAAGGTCAATCATTTTATTACATTTTACTGAATTAATGTCCTATTTTAACAAGGTAGAGTGCTTTATTCGCCTGTACCGAATCTTTGATACCCTTTACAGGAGTAGCCGCTATATTGGACATATTATTCATTAAACAATCTTTATAAGAACTAAAAAAAATTGCATGGTGATTTTTTTGGAGCAATTTTAAGCCAAATTTTAGCACAATATCAATATTTGCTACGGTTTAATGCGAATTTAAATGATTTTCCAAAAGGGACTTTATATGGGGGCTTTGGAAAATTCTGGCCCGATCTTCAAGCATTTTAGTTTTATGATTTCTTGTCATATAAAACGAATTCGCGCCCAGTCAAATTTCTGTCACGGCATTTCGCCACCATTTATGTTAGTTTTTGTTACAAAATAATCAATTTGTTTCTATGACTGTTTCACATTTGGATTCATAACTCTTATCCTACTGAACCGATTTGACTGGATTTAAACCACAAACTGCTTAGGGTTTGTTCTTTTTTTTTAAGTCGTTCGAAAGTGAGCGCGATTTTAATAGACGGACAGACAGACGAACATGACTTAGATTTGCTAAGGGACCCAAAATATATATACTTAATTGGGTCTTAGATAAATGCTAAAAAAGTTTCACACGAATTGACAAATTTAGTATACCAACATTCACCACTAGTGGTAGCGGGTATAACACAAAAAGAAAAAGACAACGTACATATATTCGAAATTTCAAGGCAATTTACGAATTTTTTTACAAATTGCATTTTAAAGTGAAAAAAATTTTAAATGTTTTGAAATATTTTTTTAGTTTTTGAATTTTGAAATGGCAAAAAAGTTGAATGACTTTAGTATACATATATACTATACTATTTAGTATACTTTTGGAAAATTTGGTTAATTGATAAAATAACTAACGAATATATTCATAAATAACTTATAATATTTAAGTCATACAAACCAAAGTCCCCATTAATATTGCCCAATTTACATACAGAGAGAAAAATCTCTTCACCACTGCCCGCCCATCCATAACGAAATAATAAAAGTAATAAAAACTTTATTATTTTTGCTCCCTTTTAGAAGGCATTTACAAAAAGATACAGAACAAAAATTATGGAAACTGGTAAATGGAAATTCGAATGCAAATGATTTTTCCTTTTTTTTTTTTGTTCATCTGCCCCCTGCAATGGCACTAAAAATATGTGAAAAAAAACTCTGAATTTAAAAGAGACATAAAAATGTGGAGTTAAAAAAAAATAAATGAATGAATTTTGCGAAATTAATTTGAACACAAGGAAACTTACAGTTATTCGTTTTTGTCTTTTATTTTTTTTTTCCTTTTAATAAATTTTAACGAAAAATATTTGCATAAAAATGGCTGATGCAAGTATAATAAGAGGAAATAAGAATGTGTTATCATAAAGACTTATTTTCTTTAAAAGGTTACGGTAAAATGGTATTGAACTGGACTAGAGCTTAACTAGAACTGAAGTAGAACTGAACTAAACTCGATCTTAGCGCGAACTGTGCTAGTAGTAACCTAGAACTGGACTGTGCTATAACTTAACTTAAACTTCACTCGAATTAAAAAACTTGAAATAGAACTGAACTACATAGAGCAATTGACAAGAGATTAAATCAAATCAACTACGCAGCATTGTCAATATTTGAGAAAACATTATTTGTCAATTTTATTACAAACTTGCTTGTGCCCGTGGCTTCGTTCGGGCGGATACCCCTCTTAAGGAAATACCTAACGGTTGAAACGTTTTATCAATTCGTTTATAAAAATTGCTACTTTCATATTTCATAAATTTTAAGGGGATTAATTGCTTATAAAAAAATTAATTTTTTTCTATAGTATATTTTTTTAAACATTTTATTTTTCACAAAAAGTACCTCTTTGCACACCACGTTAGATATTTTGCCTTTAGGGGGATACATGACCAGATTGCAAGGTACGGCTGACGTAGCTGGTCACATTCGGTGTTGCTAGGAGGAATAAGAGCTTACTATTTATTTTTCACCCCCGTAAATTTCGATTTTAATTTTTTTTCTATCTTTAATACCTTAAAAGATAAACTATTTAAAAAGTTAACACTTAGTGATGACTTATACAAATGTGCCAATGCTTTTGTTCCAAATGCAAGCTTAGTTTATGCTGCTTAAATAATAAAAATTGTTTCTTTCATTACCATAAACAAAAGTTTGTACTTTGTTTTTATTTCGCTAGTTCAAAAACATATTTGTAAGCCCGTACAATAAGCCGCTAACCTTCCAAATGAGAGAACATCAGGGAGTGCCTTGAGGCAGCCTTGAGCATTTAGTAATAAAAATATATTTAATGTTTGAGGAATTCAACTCGTTCGTTTTTATTTTATCAAAACTTAAATATGTTTTCATTACAAATAGAGTTTTTTTTCCCGGATCCCGGGAAATTTAAAAAAATTTCGCGCTTTCCCGGGATCCCGCTCCATATAAATAATACAAAGTAAATATTGTTATTAATAAATGAAAAAAACTTTTATAAAAAAACGTAAGGGAACTTGTTTACAAAGAAAGTAAATAAAATGATTCAATACTAAAAAATTAATTGAAGATTGAAATAGGAACTTGAATTATTATTACCTCACGCCTTTTTTTCCTATTATTATGCTTTTATTCAGTATTATTATGCTCTGGATGGATAAAAAGATAACATAAACATAACAATTTAATTCATAAAACAATAATAAAAACAAAATAAAAATTGAAGTACTCAGGATATAAGATCAAAAAGTTAATTAATAAAATAGATAAAATACTTTCAAGAAATATATAACATTTTTTAATGGCTAAGGAAATAACTTTCTGACACACTCAAAGCGCTTAGTAAGTCGTCAAAAAGTATATTCCTGATTTTATTTACTAATTATCATGTTTCCGAAAAATTTCGTTCATTTTTTACCGTGGTTGGACAAATATTTAAAAGTGCACCGTTGTAGCATGCTTCGGATTCACAATCAGAAGCAATTTTTTCTTTTTTATAAACAACGTCTATATCAGTCAAATGTATGTCAAGGTTGATGAAAAAATAGCATCAACCGGACTGCTTCTTACAAACCTTTTCATTTCAATAGGTCCATTTGTTATCTTTAGGACAATGTCTTTTTCAAGTTGTATGTTGTAGTATCTTACACGAGTTTCCAAAATGTTATTTTATTTCGGTTTCCCCGCACTTCACGGGTACATATCTCGTATTATATCTCAAACTGAACCGAAGTTATTGCAAAATATATCTTTAAATCGATAAATTTTGAAAACTTTAATCGCATTTTGCCAAGATCGTTTGTTTTTGTAGATATATATATATATATATGTTGCATTAAAGGAGCGATATGTTTAAGTATCTCCTATTTTTAAGACTTGTTCATGAACAATGAAACTTTACTGCCTGCATCTTATTTTGAATTAATGTATTTGATTAACTCTTCACTTCACTAAATGTAATAATTATCAACTGTTGCACTGCCCATTCTGCTTTGAGTAGATTTATTGCATCAGGAGACATTTATTTAAATACATGTACTCACTTCTTGTAATTGATCTAATCCACAACCCATCCACAGATGGTAATTTTTAGAGAATAGAAATCTAAATTTCAAAGTATAAATAGCTATTTTCTGAAATTATGAGGAATTTTTTATTTCCCGGGATCCCGCAAGAAAAATCCCGGGAAAACGAGAAATAAAATAATTGAAATTCCCGGGAATTCCCGGGACGGGAAATCCCGCGAAAAAACCCTAATTACAAAATGCTCAAGGTTGCCGCAAGGCACTCCCTGATTTTTTCTCAATAAGAAGGTAAGCGGCTCATTGTACGGGCTTACAAATATGTTTTTGAACTTAGAGGCCCACAAGTACCAAAAAACGAAAAAAAAAAAACAAATTGTATATTTCCAAATTGTTAACCATACTTTGACGAAATGCCAATAATACAAGGAGTGGGTTGTCCAAATATTGTCAAAATAAGAATAATGGGTTGTCAACATAACAACGATTTAATTGTTAAAATAACAAGCTGTGTTCTTAAAATTTTAATACTTGCCGTTGCCAAATTAACCACTAACGTTGTTTTTCGCTTGCTACATTGGCGTAGATAGGGGAGGCTGGTGTGGGCATAACCCACCTACACGCGCTACTGTCCACCCAAGATTTACTTTTTTATACCCTCCACCACAATAAGTTATGAAGAGGGTATACTAAGTTTGTCATTCCGTGTGAAACTTTTTTATTATTGACCTCAGACCTCATAAAGAATATATATATTCTGGCTCCTTGAGTAATTCTAAGTCGATTTAGCCATGTCCGTCTGTCTGTTCGTCTGTTGAAAACCCGCTCTCTTTCGAAAAACTCAAAAGAAATGAAAAAAACTGTTGACACCCAGTTTTTGCTTGTAGTTATTCAAAGCACTTTGGGATTGAAATTCAGCAAAATTGGTTTAGTAGGTTCAGAGCTAAATGTGGAACCAGCACTTTAAAAAATTGATAATTTTGTTACAAAAACTAGCATAAATGATTGAACAATTCACGGAATGATATGAAATTTTGCAAATGTTCGTTTTATTCGACTGGAAATCACACTGTGAAATTTCATGAAGATCGGTCCATAATTTACCCTAGGCCCCATCTAAACCCTACTCCCGGAAAACAGTTTAGTACGCCTAAAACCGTTATTATTAATGTTATCACAAAAAAATTTGGCACGTCACAATTTTTTAGAACTAGAAATGACACTTAAAATTTCGTGATGATCTGACCATAATTTACCCTAGGCCCCATATAAAACCTACTCCTAGAAAACAGTTAAGTACGCCTAAAACCGTAATTAATAACGCTATCGTAACAAAATTTGGCATGTCACAGTTTTTTAGAACTAGAAATGACACTGTGAAATTTCATGAAGATCGGTCGATAATTTACCCTAGGCCCCATATGAACCCTACTACCGAAAAACAGTTTAGAACGCCTAAAACCGTAATTTAAAATGGTTTCAGAATAAAATGGAATACTTTACAGTTTTATAGGACTAGAAATAGCACTAAAAAATTTCGTGATGATCGGTCCATAATTTACCTTAGATCCCATATTTTGCAGCCTTCTGAAATTCACTGTAAACGCTAAAACTTATTTTACCACTGTATTGAATTTATGTTTCTTAATACCAGAAATACCTCTGCGGAATTTTGGGATGATTGGTTTCTAACTTACCATGGCTTCAATTTAAATCCCCCTCCTGAAAATCACTTAAATTCGGCTTAAACTGTTACGAATCAAGATATTTTACTCAAGATTGTCGGTCAATAATTTAATAGAGGTCTAAGCCGTAACCAACTGTAATGCTGATGTCTGTTTCAATAAAGATAAATTAATAATTAATAGACATCGTATAGATATCACTCCTGAAATTACCTGTGGAGGGTATCAAAGTTTCGGCACAGCCGAATATAACACTCTAACTTGTTTTATTGCTGTTTTGGTTTGACATTTGTAAGTGTATTGATATTTTTAACAATGTTCGAAATACTAAATATCGCTCCTTAGTGTTCCGTTCGGCAGATTTGTAGAAAACACAAACGCTAATATTGTTTGTGTAGAAAATCATTACAAAAATAACGTTTCCCTGTTTGTCATCTTTCGAACACAAAAATAGTACTGTTTTTATCCAACTCAACAAAAGATGAGAACATTTAATTCCGTTGGGTTTTTTTTAAACCATCAAACTTCATTGTGTTCGGTTCAGCTTATTAATGTTCGTCTCTTTTGTCTGGTAACAAAACCAAAAAATTTTTACAAAAACAAAATAAACATTCGAAACAAAAAGCCAACAAAATAATTTTACATCAACAAAACATATACACAATACACACACAAGCTGTTCGTGCTGCGGTAGTTGCTAAAATTTTTGGTTTGTTTATTTCTTTATCAATGTAAAAAAATAAACATTATAGAACATTAAATTAGAATGTTTGTCTACAGTATCACTACAATTGTTCTGTTTTTTTAACAAAGAACAGTACACTATATATTGTTCGGCTCTTTCCTGTAAAATAGTTACGAACGTTATTAAAGGTTGTTTTCGTCTACACAATCACTAAAAAAATAGATATCGTTCTTGGTTGTGTGAGCCGAACGCTAAATAATGTACTGTTTATTTTCGAACACTAATTTTTAATATTCCTTAAAACATTTCCTTTACATAAGATCAAATACAAAATTGACAAGAATATCCAGCCAAACAGTTACAAACTTTTACCAGTGGCAATTAGCGTTTCTTTTAGTTTTGATGGTTGCGAAAGAAGTTTCTCAGCTTTTCGTAGACGAAAAACATTGCTGCGAAGTGCAATTCTTAAGGAACGATTTCAAAATTTAGAAGTTTTAAATATTGAAAATGAAAAAGGTAAATTCGAAATAATTTCAGAAGAGATATTAAAGCGGTAATGAACTTTAACTGATGTAGAACTAAACTTAAGCTACATAGTTTATGGCAAAATTTAGAGATAATAAATTTTCATTGTAAGACGACCTTCAATACAAATTTCTTTTTTAACAAGCAACAATACTTTGTTTTAAAGACATACGTAAACTATACATTTTTTGTTTAGATTTTCATTGTCTGCATATCTGTAAGAATTTTCCAAAAAATAAACACTCATATATAATTTTTTATTTTTTTGTTATTTTCCTTTATTTCTTCTGATTCATTATTTAAACATCTTGATTTATTTCTATATTATCGTAATGTTAGTCTTAATAACTAAATAAATGAACTAAATAGTCTAGTACATCTGCTTATTATCCTAATACACGCACACAAACACACATATACACACACACAGGCTCTTATTCTTATCGTAAATCACTTGGCCATTATTTTTAACAACCATGTCATCAAGTGTATTAACAAAACATTACATTGGAATGGTATTTACAGTAAACAGCCAGTCTCATTATCAGTCATCATCCATCCATCTTGACTGAGTTTAGCAGAGTCACTCGCTCAGCCGGTATGAGTGATGGATGGTTCGTCGACTGCGTCTTGCCGTGAAATGCCACATGTCATCATCAATACAAATAAAGACATTTCAATCACGCGACACACACAAAAAGTCAAAATGTCGACTAAATGTTCAGCGACACCCATGTACAAACACATGATGCTAATGGGCTTTTTTTTGATATTTTAATTTTTCGCGATAAATTACGCTTTTTCACTTGGAGCTATAATTTGAATAAACCGTAAAAAAGTCTGTAGCGAATAACGAGATGTTTGATTTACGTCTGATACTGCGAGGAGAAAAACATGTGGTTTAAATACTTTTTTGTATATTTTTTATTTTAATATTAAGAGCATTACTTTATACGAAGCCTGCGCTTTATAAAACGCGCTCTTCGTAGCAGTAAAGCGAAATGTTTAGGGTTCAGTAAGCAGCAAAATCGCTTAGAACAGAATCTCTCTTTATTTAGTTTCAAATGTAACTTGTTGCTTAGAAAGAGTTAATTCAATTCTAAAGTACTCGTTTATAAATGTTGGATTTACATATTGACAATATGGTTGTTTTTTTTTTTTTTTTTTTAATTTAACGATAACAAACTATTAATAATATCACATTTTGCCACTTTATGCTTTTTATAGCAAAATTATCCAAAAAAAAAAAAAAACACAAGTTGGCAAATCGAAGGAAATTTTGCGCTTATTTAACTTTAAAATATATTTTAGCGATATTTGCTATTTAAAAGGAAATTTGGCGCAAATTTGCTACTCACAATGAAAATTTACCGAAAATTTGCTATTAAAGAAAATCAAGAACAAATCAATTTTACATAAACAAAATTCTGTTTTCTATTTGTAGAAAATTTTGCGCAAGTTTTCCAGTTTGAGGAAATTTAAGGTAAGTTTGTTTTATAAAGGGTGTTTTTTTAAGCTAGAGAGAACTTTCAATTGTAAAAAGTAACACAAAAAATTAAATTTTGATGAAATATTTTTTTTTATCGTTTCAGTATACTCTGACAAATCATCATGAATAGACTCACGCTTGAACAACGCTACGAAATTATCCAAATTTACTTTGAAAATCAGTCGTCGATTCGCGCAACTTATATTGCATTTTTTGGCTTAACGGGTTTGTTAATAAGCAAAATTGCCGCATATGGAGCGAGACCAATCCACAAGAGACCCTACAGACTCCATTACATCCAGAAAAATGCACCGTTTGGTGCGGTTTTCACGCTGGTGGCATCATCGGACCTTATTTCTTTAAAAATGAGGCCGGAGCTCGCGTTACGGTCAATGGAGATCGTTACCGCACCATGATCAATGATTTTTTGTTTGAAAATATGGATGACATTGATCCGGAGGAGATGTGGTTTCAACAGGATGGCGCTACGTGCCATACGGCGAACGCAACCATCGACTTATTGAAATCAAAATTTGGCGATAAGTTGATTTTGAGAAATGGACCTGTCAATTGGCCTCCAAGGTCGTGCGATTTTACACCTCTCGATTATTTCCTGTGGGGCTACGTGAAGTCACTGGTTTATGCTGATAAACCAGCAACAATTGACGCCTTGGAGGCCAGCATTGTTCGTGTTATTCGTGACATACGGCCAGCAGTGCTCGAAAAAGTCCCCAAAATTGGACGTCCAGAATGCGCTTCGTCAAGAACAGCCGCGGTGCCCATATGCCCGAAATCATTTTCAAATGTTAATGTCACGTATTGATCTTTCGAATGTGTTATTTTTTACAATTTCAAGTTCTATCGGGCTTAAAAAACACCCTTTATAAGAAATTTAAATTAGGCTTGTTGTCAATAAAACACTACGCGTTTAATACGCTATTTTTACGAAATTTTGCAAAATCACTTTTAACAATAACACTGTGCAACAAAAAAAAAAAACAGCCTCAATACTTGCAACGCTTAATGAAACTTGACTATTGGTAGAGCAAATCTTCCCGAAATATCGACCCCTAAAGTGTTTAAATTTATTGAAAAGGCATTTGGTATGAGTCAAAAAACAATTTACTAAATGTACTTCTGAGCTAAAATTTATTTATTTCTTAATTTCAGATGTCTTCAGAAGAATTGTATGGCGATTCTTTTGTTAAGATGTATTAACCCTTTAACACTCATTTTAGGGGCTAATTTTTGTTCTTTTTTACCTTCCCCACAAAAATATACTTAAACGACACTTTAGAGGGTTAAAATGTTCCACGAATATTTTCTGCCTCAAATTTCACTAGGGGTCTTCTAAGACCAAAAAATCGTGCAATGTATGTAAACGTGTTTTCGATTTTTTGGTCTAAGAAGACCCGTAGTGAAATTTGATGCATTAAACATTCGTCGAACATTTTAACCCTCAAAAGTGCCGTTTTGTGTGAAAGTAAAAAAAAAAGGAAACAAAATTACCCCTTAACCTTTAACTGTGGTGGTGGTGGTAAATTTTACCCTCTCTTTGCTGGTGTAAAAATTACCACTCGTCATCATTTATGTAATTTTTTCTTTGAAAATATTTTACCACCACGTCAGCGTTAGCGTAAGTTTTTAGTAGAAAAAAATTTATCCCACATCAAAATAAACGTAATATTTTCATGGAATTATTTTTACCACTCGTCCGTTTTCTTGTTCTTTTTGACAGATGATGGGTATTATTAACCATTCTATTTGTACCAAATTTGGAAAATTTTACACTTATCAATTTTTAGATATACAGAATTGTATTTTTTGCCATGCCCACTTATCTATTCCCGCCCACTTTTTGACTGATGTTGCATATTGGTAGCAAAGCTATTTGTTCCAAAACTTAAGCTGTTGCCGCTTGGGCAATCTTATAGCTTTCTCTTGCCGTTCTTTAGATATAAACTAATGTGCTTTATGCCACGCCCACTTCTCCAATCCCGGCCATTTTTGTAGAGAGGCTGTGTATTGATAACCCAGCTATGTGCACCAAATTTGAAAAAATTTCTTTTACCGTTCATTAGATATTAAAAATATATTTTGTGCAACGCCCAATTCTCTAATCCCACCAACATTTGGTGGGATGTGTATTGCTAACCAAGATGCTTGTACCTTATTTCGAAACTTTGACTCTTGGCATTCTTCAGATACACAAATATCTATTAGGTCTCTGTTTGGGAGGAGCCACGCCCATTTCTCCAGTGCCGCCCAGATGTTGTGTATTGATAACCAAGATATATCGATCAAAGTTGGAAACTTGAGCTCTTGCCGATTTGTCTGCCATGTAGTAGGCCAATGTGTATGGGATGCAGATTTTGATGAGTAAGAAACCTCCAAAATGGTTTCTACACATAATTATTTTTTTTCATGATCTCTTTTATATCTTTAAATGTATATGTTTGGCTGTGCAAAAATGCCCTTTAAGTTTTTGTTTTTTTTTATATTCAAATTTGTTTGATAAGTTTTTGATGTATCGTTTTCCATTAAAAAAAAGGAGTGTGAAGTAAAGTACCTGTTTTGTTTAAACAAATAAAATAATTTTTGGTTTCTTTATTTTTTGTAATTAAAAATGTAGTAGTTTATGTTTCAAAAACAAATAATTATCAAAAAATATTTTTTACTAATTTTTTTTTTAGTAAAATTTAGAGGGGTTAAATTTACCACCACGTCCTAAGGTATTCCCCAAAATTTCACCTCCACAGTTAAAGGTTAAAATGAGTGTTACAGGGTTAATATGTTTATAAAAAAGAATCGCCTTACAATTCTACTGAAGACATCTGAAATAGTATTTTAGTTCAGAAGTACATTAAGGGCCATTATTACAACTTACAAATAGTTATTTTTAGGATGCCATCTGACAGATAAATAGTTTTTGGTTATTACAAGTTAACATTAACCTAAAAAGTGACTGATAAGCTAACATCAGGTTTGTCATCATGGTAACTTTCCAAGTGAACTTTAAGAACTTGAAGATGCCATATTTTCTGCTGAAGATATGGTAACTTCAATGATAGTCTTAAATTACTCAACTTTTTCAAAAAACACAATTTAGCGCAAAAAAAAAAACAATTTACCATTAAAACCAAAAATAAAGCACAAAAATTTACTTTTGTTTTTAATTAATAAATAAAACAAAACTAAGTCGTTGCCACTACGTATTTTAAACAACCAAAAGTAGTCGGTATATACTGCAATGTTGCCACAGTATATAAATTACATTTTTTATTTTATCGGACAGTTGTAATAATGGAAAAAACTTATTGGTCACTTTATCGTTCAGGATCGCTATTGTTCACGTTAACTAACAGCAACTTTATCATTAGGTTGTAATAATGGCCCTAAGTATATTTATTTTGACTCATACCAAACGCCTTTTCAAAAATGCAAAAATGTTAGGGGCCGATGTTTCGGAAACCCGAGCTAACTTTTCAAAACCCTTTGGCAGATTTGCTCTTCAAATAGTCTAGTTTAATTTCGCGTTGCAAGTATTGAGACTGTCGGCGATTGCCCGAATTTTGTTGCACTGTGTAATCAACCACACTGAAAGAATTTTCTTCGCAATACCAATGAATTTTGACATTAATCCCATGAAAAATTGCATTAAAAAGGAACCTATGCAGCGCTTCGTTGGATCAATGAAACCTGTTTCATTAATATGTATTTAATGAAACATTACATTAGATCTATGAATATTATTCATCGGATTTCTTATTTTTTTTTTTTTTTTTATTTATTTTTGTTTTTTTATTTAATTTTTTTATTTTATTTTTTTCTGTCTCTGGCGGGAATCGATCGCGCAACCTCGGTGTTGATAGACTAGCTCACTACCAGCTAGCCTACCGGGGCAGTGTAGTTTTTGGATAAAAAAACTACGTTTTTTACTCAATTAACAGCGTAAATATGAGATTAAGTTGTCCATAGCAACAATAACAAAGTTGATTGAAAGTGGATTGAAAGTTTTTGTTTCATTACTATAATGAAATTTTTATTGTCATAATGAAAATTTAAATTTATGAAGGCAATTATTGAAATATGTTGCTTTTATAAAAAATTTTTGATTTCATAAATTTAATGGCATATAACATTAGATGTATGAAATAATTAAATCTTACATTTCTTAATTAACAATTAAACATTTTTTTAAGGAAACTATAATTTTGTATTAATTAATTAATATAGTTATGTTTGTATATTGTTTTTTTATGTTCCCAATTAAAATTTTTTGTTTAACTTGGACAAACTTATGTTTTCATATATCCAATGAAAATTTTTAACGTAATTACGAAATCCAATGAATCGATTTTAACGAAAAGACTTCATTTTAACTATGAAATTCCATTTAGACAATGAAAATTTTCATTTAACCAATGAAATTTTTTTTATGAAAATGATTCATTAAATATATGAAGCATTTTTCTTTCAGTGCACCACCATGATGGAAACTGGAAATTGCACAGGCGAGAAGAAACTGTTGTAGGCTGGTCAATGTGTCAAAGCGCCAGGTGTACGTAAGGTAGAAATGGCAGTGAGTACACATCAGAAACATTAGACCTAATACTTCATTGTAATACCATGGAATTCCACTAAGCAGAACCCCCCGCCGAAGAACCAACTTGAACTTCTAACGTAGTTTAAAATGGTCTTAATTTCAACGCCAGAGATATCATATACTGCGTCAAAGGTGGCGGATTCCATTTTTGTCAGTCGCCTTCTCGCCAGTGCAGGATAATGACAATGACTTGTAGCCATAGCGCCAGGGTAAATTGATTATATAAGTTATATAAGTTTTCGCGACAAATTGAGGTTGAGCTCCCTTAAGTACACCCCGACGCCCACTCCTTCTCCTAACTTAGAGCCATAGCGCCGGGGTAAGTGGGCTGATTATAAGTCATCATTGAATTGGTTCAAAAATATGATAAGATCTGCAAAACGTCATGAATGGAGAAGCAGCGTGGATCCTCTGAGACAAACCATTAACGTAGGGTCATGGCATCTAGTCCGTTTGTCCCAACCTCCATCCAGAAGTCGGATGGTTGCTGAACTATAAAAATCCAGAAATACTCAAGAGAGGATCATTGAAATCAGTGTTCGAAAATAAATAGAATCTTAGTTAGCGTTCGGCTCAGACACCCAGGAACGATATTTATTTTTTTAAGTGTTTGTGTAGACAAACACAGCCCTTTATACCGTTAGTAACTATTTTCAAAATAGAGCCGAACATTATATAGTGTTCTGTTCTTCGTTAAACAACAGAACAATTGTTGTGATACTGTAGACAAACATTTTATTTTAACGTTCTTTAATGTTTCTTTTTTTACACTGATAAAAAAATGAACAAACAAAAAATTTTAGCAACGACCGCACCACGAACAGCTTGTGTTTGTATTGTGTATATGTTTTGTTTGTGCAACATTATTTTGCTGGCTTTTTCTTTTTTTTTTGTATGTGTGTTTTGTTTTTGTAAAAAATGTTTGGTTTTTTTACCAGCCAAAATGGCGTTAAGCACAACAGAAGCGAACGAATAATTATTAACTGAACCGAACATTTGTCCTTCAAGTTGTGCTGGAAAAGGTCAACAAGAAAAAGAAGGACACAAAAATGGAAAACGGAAAAATGAACTTTGGCCTTCAAGAAGAATTCTTGACAAAAAAAAGACGAAAAAACGGAAGTATGGGAGAACATGTGAATCAATTAAAATGGATAATCATCTAAAGCAAATTAAGATCTACCAAAGGTTAAATACAATTTAGTTTAAAGATTGATGTTTGACTATTGACTGCCACGAGTCGTTAATGGCTGTGACTGTTAAACGGAAAAACCCACTGAAGAGATTGAGTGGTTGCAATTGAAACATGTAGGGGTAGCCTGTCCGTGAAAGCCTGGGTTCGATTCCCGCGACACTCAAGCATGAAAAATTATGAATAAATAATAAAAAAAAAATAAAATTTTAATTAATTTCACGTTGTAAAATTCCTTTCTTCATAAAAATAATTTAATGAAAATTACACAGAAAAAAATTTGTGCGCCAGTAAAAGAATTGATCAAAAATAAAATCAGTTTTAATTAAATATTTAATCAGGTGAATTAAACTTTTAATCAAGTGTATTAAATGTTTAATTGACAATATTTCAATTAAACGTTTACAATATTTCAATTAAACGTTTAATTCACTTGATTAAAAGTTTAATTCACCTGATTAAATATTTAATTAAAACTGATTTTATTTTTGATTAATTCTTTTACTGGCGCACAAATTTGTTTCTGTGTAAATTTGATAAACGTTAGACAAATTAATATATAAAAATTTGAATTAAAAACCATAAACAGTTCAACAAAATAATCATATATCCAATCAAATACCATTTACGCTTTTCAATTACCAGATGGATCGGCTGTTGTCTAATTTCTGACCATAGCTCGTTGATCGAAATTGTTCTGGGCCAATATAAGCATTTGTTTCCAAAAACTTGTACGGCATGTGCTAATGATGTTGCGATAGCCATTACTGGAGAACATTTGAATATAATATATCCGTCCATTGAGGCTGCATTAAAGGTACTGAACACCTGGATTAAACCCTGTTAATTAGGTGTTAGTCCGTTAAAAAAAACTTCGAGGTTGAATGGAATTGCCCTGCAGATATCTGATAACTAAATTTTGAGCAAATTTATTGTTTAAATTACCGTGAAGACGAAATTTTTTGTCTGGCACTGGCAGGACATAAAATAAAGTATAAGGATTTTTAATATATAAAGATTCACCTCCGTATTCTTAAACGATTATTTAATTAAACAAACGTTTATTAAGAAACATTTTCATAGAAAATTTGTTTTGTAAGCCTTTATTAAATTTAAAATATTTTTATGAATACAGACATCAATAAATAAATATTGAGAGAAAAAAATAAAGTTTTCACAAATTATTAAAAAAAATTTAAAGCATATTTTCTATATTTAACGAACTTTGAATGAATTTGTTATTTTTAGAAAATGTTTCCCGTATTTTTTATTTATAAAAAAAAAAAAAATGTCTAAAAAAATAGTTTTTGCAGTAAATTTTATGTAGAAAATTAAAAAAAATTTCATTAGAAATTTTATATGTTTAGGCAATCTTAGAAATATTTGCTTTTTGTGGAAAAAACTGCGTACAATTTTCTATTTTTATTTTGTGTGTAGAAGGAAATTTGCTGCATATTCACTAATTCCAAAAATATTTTTGCTTCTTCATATTTATTAAAGGATATAAAACATCAAAGCTACAGCAAATATTGTTACATGAAACTACTTGAGCAATTAGGAAAGAAGTTGGTTGTTGCCTAAGTTACAAAAAAAAAAAATTTAAATTAGGGAGGCACCATAATTTTATTTATAAACCTTTATAAATAATTGGTTATTTTCAATGAAAGAGTTTCTTCATTTTCCGGTACCAAAAGAAGAGATAATTCTATTTGAAGAAGTTTTGACTGATTTAGAAGCTTTGAAGAAATTGCACTTTAAGTGTTCGATACGAATTTTCTCTAAATGGATGATTTTTGAAGATTTTTTTGCGGTTCCCTTCTACTATACCCTCCACTATGACTCGCGAATGAGGGTATACTTAGTTTATCATTATGCATGAAACTTTTTAGCATTAATCTAAGGCCATATTAAGTGTATATATTTTGACACCTTCAGTAATTTTAAGTTGATTTAGCTATGTCCATCTGTCTATCCGTCTGTTAAAATCACGCGTACTTTCGAACGACTCAAAAGAAAAGAACAATATTGGCTTCAAATTGTTTCTAGTTCTCCTTAGCAGCTTGGGATTGAAATCTAGCAAAATGGTTATAGTAGGATTTAAGTATTCAAATATGGAACCACCACCCTAAAAAATAAATAATTTTGTTACAAAAGCTAACATAAATAGTGTCGAAATATACGGGCTGATTTTAAACTTTTCAAAAATTGCTGAAGAACGGTCCAGAATTTTCCATAGGCCCCATATAAAGCCCACTCTCGGAAATCAGTTAAATACGACTAAAAATTTTACGAATCATGCTTTTGCTGCAAAATTTGGTATGTCATAGTTTAAAACTGTGTTTTATAAAAGACGTCAGTAACACTTAGAGTTTCTACGCGGGAAAGAATTCCCGGGAATCCCGGGAAATTTTTTTTAAAAATTCCCGGGAATCCCGGGACATTTTTTTTAATAATTCCCGGGAAATTTTTTCCGGAAATTTTCGGGAGTTCCAAATTAAATTTTTTTAAATCGTTAAAATTAAAAACGAGCAATAAAAATATATTCTTTACTAAAATTACTAAAAAGTATCTACAAATCGAACTATATTTCCTACGCCAATAAATCAACGTAGAAGTAAATGAAGTAGAAAACCATCAACAGATTCTAAAAAATAAATGTAAAGAAAATACAAAAGCCTGAACAAATCTTAAAAAAAGAATTTGAAGTCTATGAAGTCCCGGGTAACAGGCCAACAAATTTAAAATCTTTGTATGATGCGCTTCTTACAATAAATTTTATAGTATAAAACCAACGTCTGTAGAGAACGAGAGCACGTTTTCGGTAGCAGGCAATATACATGTCAACAAGGACTAGAAATAGAATCTCTGATGAGCTTTTAAATGCTTTAACAATACTAATAATACTAAAAATTGTTTTCTAAAAAAAATTTATGTTACCAAGTTTCTATGTATATTCTTTTAGAAAAGTAAAAACTTTTGTCTTGAACTCATTTAATGAAATCATTGTTTTGATCAAAGAATCCCGGGATTCCCGGGAATAAGATTTTATTTGTTTCGTTTCCCGGGAACTGAAAAGGTCCGGGAAATTAGAAACCCTAGTCACACTGTTAAACTCTTTGCAGATCAGTCATGATTTACCGTTAGCGCCATATGTAGCCCATTCTCTGAAAACACTTTACGTTTAAAATACGTACTCAAATCAATCCGAAGCGCTATCAATAGTACGGTGAGTACGGATTTTCTTAAATCAAGTTCAGAAAGATTGATTCAAGTACGGATTTAAAATTGGGAAATACTTAACTTATCCATATTTATGCCCGAATTTGTACTTGAAATAAACCAAAAGTGTAATTAGAAGGAGACAATTATTATGGTTGATTTACTAACCCGTTTTACACGTTACAGAATTTCAATTATAAAACACCAGCATCATTTCCGATATGGTTTTTGCTTTAAAAACTTACTGCCAGGCCCACAATGTCGACAAGAACATTTCTTTCGCATATTTATATTGAAAACAATAATAAAAAATTAAAATTTGTTTTTGTTTTTGTTTTCAATATAAATATACGAAACAAATGTTATTGTCGACATCGTTGGCCAGACAGTTAATGTACATATATAACTGAAAATATAAACTAACGGAGAAGCGAGAGTACTTAATTTTACTTTTTGGACATAAAAAAAATAATGCGTTTTCGTCTTGTTCTGTTGTTTTTGTTGTTTCTAAACACAACAAGCAAATCGTTTTTAACTACTTGTGTGGTGTTGCTGTAGTGTCTGCAACAAGCTTTGATAAGTTAAATGATATTAAAACGCTCACTTTGCAATTTTACTCTCAAAATGGCACTACCAACGAAAAGTTTAATCTTTTTTTACTTGGCTTAAGAATATTTTAAGAAATTCCGAGAATGATTTTCGAAAGTAATCCCATTTAGGATTGTTTTAAGTACGTTTAAGTGTTTTTCGTACTTGAATTTTTGAGGACGACTCGTACTTAAAGGAAGTATAAAAAACTTAATTTATACCGAGTGTTTTTCTTTGTGTGTAGTACCCTGAAATCGTAACGCATAATGCTGTTGTAATAACATTCGGTCTGTTACAGTTTTTTAAGACAAACAATTCGCTCTATCGAATTTCGTAAAGCTGAGTCCATATAATGTCCACTTTGGGTTATCATTAAAATACGCCTAATGCTAGGAACACAACTGGGACGAACGACGAATTTTTGGCCGCGAATATTCGTCGCCAAAAATAAAACATATTTGTGAATATGAAAATACACACAATCATGGCGTCGGCCGAAATTCGTCATACGCGGCGACTTTGCAATAGATTTATTTCTATTTCATACGCCAGCGAACGACGAACAAATCAGTGCCAGGTGACCATGTTTGATTTTAGTTTTCAAGTATTTTAGTATATAAAGTTACGTTTTTACTTTAATAATTGTTTTTTTATTATTTTATCGCATTTAAGATAAATATACAAAGAAGATAACTATAAGAATAGTTTTTAATTGTGTTTTTGTTAATGTTTGTGTTTTTAAGTAATTTTTTTTTATATGGTCACACTTTTTCTCTCTCTTTGCACAAACAGCAAAGAACTTTTTCAATTAGTAAAGCTGTTAGTTATTCGTCGTTATTGGGTTTCATACGACAAATTTACTCAGCGAATTTTTACTAAAAAATTACTCGTGTAGGGCGAAATTCGTCGTGTTCCTAGCATTAAGCCGTAGCAAACCGTAGATATTGCGTAAAATTTAGTCCAATTTAACGTTATATCGCCAGAAATAATTTTTAGTTTTTATAAAGATTTCTTAATTGTCGGTGGAGGGAATCAAAGATTCGGTACAGCCGAATATAGCACACAAACTTTTTTTTTTTTGAAGGAAGAAACTTTTGCCTTATTATCAGTTAAGGTCTGGTACTTGTTTTATATTATTTTTTAGTGTTCTAAAATACCGCACAAAATTGGTTTTATTATAATGATATTGATATTTTAACAACCGTGTTGCCAGATCTTATTTTTCAAAAAAAAAAAAAAAAATACAAAAAACTTTTAAGCCCAAATATAATAAGTACTATTTTACAACTTAATTTTCTTCGAAGAAGTACAGAAGTCGAAAAAATAAGCATTTTAAATGCTTCAAATATTTTTTTTTATGACAACACTGGTTGATCCTTTAGTTGCAAATGAAAAAAAAAATTTGTTTAGTTTTTTATTATCCCCTTTTCATTAGTGATATTTTTTTCCTGAGTTGGTATTTGGATGTTTTTATTTTTAGTTCTGTTTTTGAATTTATTGTCTCCGTTTTATCACTTTGAAGTTTATCGGTTCCCAACTTTTAGATTTTTTTTTTTTTGGGATTTTGTTTTTATTTCTCTATTTCTCTATTTAACTATTTCATTTTAATTATTAAAGTAAACTAGAATGTGATTAAGGAGAAATTTTCTACATATAAAGTGAATCCAGAAAATAGTGGTAAAATAAAAGAAATCTCTAAAAATACAAATTATTCTAATACAAATAAAATAGAACAACTATAACAAGTGAACCTGTATTCGGCTATGGCGAATCGTTTGAACCCATCACCATTAAAATAACTAAAACGATACTAGACATATAAGTCGATTTTTTAATTTATATTTGTAAAATTAATACAGGCCGATTTACTAAAACACGTTATCGCGAATTTTAAGGGAGTTCTTCTTTACTACCCGTCCCGTGGTTAGAACAGCATGTCGCACATGGATTCTACTCGTGTAGACTGTTCATGTTCATGTTTCGTCCATGTGCTGGCATCGTTGACTTCACATTCGTCTTAACATCCATGTGCGCCATGATACAACCAAACGCCACAACAATAAAAATTGTGGTCAATCAGAACATGAACATCAGCACGTATTCGCCACACCCAAGAACGTGAACAAATTAATACCGTTGCTCTACCGGCGTTATGGTGGGGTTAAGAAATTTTTTAAGTTTAAAAGAATTTCTGGTAATGGAACGTTAATACCGAACCCTAACAGATGGATTGTGATTAAAAATTTTCAACCGATTAAATATGGTTTGCTAATCTGAATTTGGTGTTTTTTTTTCATGTTTTATAAGAGTTTTTTTAGTGCTGAAAATAATATAAAATTTCTTTTTGATTAAAGTTACTTTCTTAAGTGGATATTTACGAATTTGGCATTGAAGAGGCTTAAAATCCTGAATTTGCTTATTAGGGACAAATAGAACGGTTATTATTCGACCGCTCTTAGCCGGCTTTTTTAGTTTTGTTAATATTTCCGTAATATAGGTATTTTTCTAATTGTAATTTTGGGCCTTCTTTTTTAACACATCTCATTTAAAAATCACACCTCTAATGCAATATCGATGTGATTGCAATTTTCCCTAATGTTGAGAAATCACTTTTAAAGCTTTCCTTCTTATTCAAAATATAGTTACGCCCTAAAATAAGCCTACAGATTTGACTTCAAGGGTCCTTAAAATAGCAAACTATTCTGTAAGTAAATTGTTATGTATTTACCTTTTGCACTTTGAACGTGATACCCCAACATTTAGAGAATTGCAATTACGCACATGCATGATGAAAATGATGAGCGATTGTATACCCACACGAGAAAGAGCCATATGTTAATGAGGACTCCCCCATCTATGATGTATGAAGATGGAGTACCCTGGAATTACGTGGCGGCTGTGGTTTATACCTTAAATCACAGGAAGAGTGACGTTCACATGGAAGGCTGATTTTTCACCCTTATGGGAAAGTTCGGCCTGTGGATGGATCCCAAGGTGCTGTTGCTATTTAACAGAAGCCAGATTGATGAATAGCAGTGGAGTTTAGATAGCACCGACCTAAAGAAGGTGTAGGTTTATAATTTTTGGCAGCTTAAACACTCGAATTGCTCTCTTTATATGCAAATGATGCTTAACACACAGTGATATTTGATAAGTGCTTAATGTTAGCTCACCATGTTGTTGAGATCCACCGTGAAGTAAAGTCAGAAGACAGGTGGGTATTCACGTAAATCTTTTATACAACTGTAGGTTTGTAACGTGTTCCATTCTAATAATATTGCCAAACAAAACCAAAAATGTGTTACATGTTTCACATTCAATTTTATAGAAGGGTAAGAAAGGCAGCATTTTTAAAACTGCTGCATTTGTTGCTGTTAAAAATCGAGTTTTTTTTAGTTCACTTGTATTTTTTTTTGATTAAAAATATTAAAGTGGAATTGCTTAAAGCCTGCATAAATGAAAGCAATGAGTTTTGTGCTCTTGTGATCGTTAAAAATGTAACACATTATGAAGGTTTTGTACCACATATATTTTGGCAGCACTTTGCGTCAGAAAAGAAAACGCCTTAATCTTACGCTTTGGAAAGTAAAGTGTGATATTGTTTTGTTTATAAACTTAAGTATCGAATAGTAATAAGATTTCATTTGCTGTAGTATTCATTAATTTCTTCATTGCCTTGAAACCATTTTTTATATTATAAGTATATTTTTTTTGGAACTATTCCCATTTTTTTTTTATTTCTCTTGAAACTTTTTAGGTTTTTGTCAATTATACTTGTATTAATAGTTTTGCCCCAAACAAATAAAATTCACTTTAGTTGTTCAAATTAGTTAACTAAAAACTAAAATAAAAAACTTGTGGAGTTTTTGTTTTGGAATTTTAATGGGAAAATTTTTAGTCTTTTTTAAAGATTTTTTGTTTTATTTTACGTTGTTTGTTTTGAAGCTTTTTTTTATTTTCAATTTTGTTCACTTCTAATTTTGTGTTTTTTTCAGGTTTCATATAAATATTTTTTCGTTGCTCTTATTTTTTTGGCCAGTTGCAGTTTTTCATTTCTAACTGCAATTGAAATTGAACAGTGGAGCAAAAAGACAAGTTAAAGTTGGCTTTAGTAAAGATAAATAATTGAAAATTAAATCAAATCTTCATTAAACGTTTTGGTTATACTTCTGGTCTGGGCTTAAGAAGGTCTTATGATAAGTGTTTAAGATGGTCTGTATTAGTACATACGATTAACCCTTATGTGCTCAACAAGGTACCCACAAAAAGGTACTTGGACTTTTTTTAGACTGTCGATTAAAATTAAAGTTTAAAATTGAAACCTGTAACAGAAAAAAATAAATAATTATGGTTCAATATGGTCACAGACAGTTCATTTAATCTGGCTTAAAAAATAAATCAAAATATGTTACAGTCACACCCAGAGAAAAATTTTCTTTAATATGGTCCACCTACAACAAAACTATTTTTTAGCGAAATTTGTTAAACATATTTTGGTAAATTTAACCATGATATTGACACCGGCAATCATATTCTGGTTAAATTAGTCTTTCATAAAGAAGATACAACCATATTATGGTTAACTCCGAATATGTTATGGTTAATTGTAACATGTTTAGAGGCAGCCATGATATGATTGTTGCTTCTTGATGTAAAACTAATTTCACCATAATATAGTTGCCGGTGACAAAAAAATGGTTAAAGAAATTATGAATAAAAACTCCGCGGTAGTTTTTTTTCCTTCTCCCATTTTCCTATTTTAATTCAAATGTAACAATGGGAAAAGAGAAAAAATTTTTAACGATAAATATGAAAAGTTAAATTAATTTTTAAAAAATATCACATGCGATAAAAACTATTTTAAAAAAATGTCGCATGCGTATTATAAAGCAAATACGACTATTTACACAAAATTTTACAGTTTTTATGAAAAATCAAAAATTTTTATTAAATACTTGAACTAATTAGATATTTTATTAGTCTTTTTATATTCACGCAGAGAAAAAACATGTTTAAATATGGTCACCTCCAACAAGTCTATGTTTAAAGAAAATTTTGACCATAATTTGTTAAATTTAACCATATTTTTGTCACCGACAACCATATTATGCTAAAATTAGTCATTCATCAAGAAGCCACAACCATATTATGGTTGCCTCTAAGCATTTTATGGTTAAATATGACAATAATTTGTTTTTAAATTAACAATAGTATTTTCCTACTTTTCAAGAACAACATACTATGGTTGAAAACCAACCATGCTTTTATAAGTGTTACACATATTTTAGTTATTATTTACCATAACATGTTCGAAGGCAACTATAATATGGTTGTGGCTTCTTAATCGATCACTATTGTAACCATAATATGGTTGACGTTGACAATAATATGGTTAAAATAAACATAATATGGTTAAAATTTTGTTTAAACATAGTATTGTTGGAGGTGACCATATTTAAACATGTTTTTCCTCTGGGTGTTTAAGCTTATGATTTTTGAAAAAATATAGCTTAGAGTGAAATTCTAATGAAAGTGCTCTGTGAGGGATCAAAGGATTTGGACACAGAGCACTTTCATGAGAATTTCACGCTGTCATATTTTTTAAAAAATCATAAATTTTAATATAAAAAGACTAATAAAATATCTAATTAGTTTTAAGTAAAAATTATTGATTTTTTATAAGAACTGTAAAATTTCGTGTAAATAGTCGTATTTTCTTTATATTACGTATGCGAAATTTTTTTAATACATTTTTTATCGCATGCGATATTTTTTAAAAATAAATTTAACTTTTCATATTTATCATACAACTATATTTTGCCCCTTTTATAATATTTTAGGAGTAACATGCTTCTGTCGGTTATTCAATTAAATAGTTGTTTGGGATAAACATAAAAATGGTTGTGATAAATAAAAAGTGTAGTTATGGAAGCCATTTAAAAGCTGTCAGCAATCATAATATGTTTTTAGTATACATATACATATTTGTTCTTTTTACTTCTTTAAGTAGCATAGGACCGTTTGTAGTGGCCATATAAAAAACAGATTTAATCATAATATTATCGATGTAACATTAATATGATTGAAGTAACCACAATATTAATGAAAATTTACTTTTCAACATGATCTTTATTATTTTGCTTGTTTGTATAAAGACTCTTGGCTAAATGACAAATTGGTCTAATTTGGACTTTTAATTGCAGCACAATAAACAAATTCTCTGCCAAAAGATGCCTTTCCAACCACTGTCTAGTTGAAATGTTTACATTTGGGCACCATTACATCACGTAATTATAGTATTTTAATTGAATTTTCTATTTTATTTTATTTGCTTTGCTTTTTTTTTTTTTTGTTGCGATTTTTATAACGACAACAACTTCTATAGATTTTGGCATGAGTTAGTGGAAAACGATAAAAAAAAAATTTTAAGTTTTATGTAAATACTTGATAAACTCAAACATTGAAATAGCAATAAGGACAAATATACGAAATTCAATTAAATTATTAGGCAAAAAGTTTGTTCAAGTGGTAGTAGAATTTATTGAAAAAATTTGTTTGCAAATAAAACACTTGAACGGTAAATGCAATTAGAAATGGACCTTTAAAAAAGAATCTAAAGATTGAACATTTTTAAAGATAATTGACTATATGAAGGATTAAAATTTCTATTAAGACTTAAGACTATAACCCGAATCTTGCATTTTGAGATAGAACTTATAAATTTTACGATTTTATTTATGACTTGACTCTATTAGAACCAGCGACTGTATCTAGGAAGGAATACAGACGTAGTTAGTATGCAATTGTAGTAGACGTATACTGCCCTCCTAAGAAATTTTAAAGCAAGAGAATTGACTTAAATTGTGCTCGCGAGTAAAAACTGTTCGTACCCTGTTCCAAGGCGAATTCAACTACAGGTGGTATCGGAACTATAACAATCTAAAAACAACATAGGGTTTCTTGCATTGCATTGATAGTGCCATTAGAAATCGAAATGTCAACAATTATTAGCAAAACACTAACAAAACAAAACAAATAAGCCCGAACTGTCAAAATCAGATGCCGTTTCGACACCACCTGTAGTTAATTCGCCTTGCCCTGTTCAAAACTTCTAAAATGGAGATGTGACTTTCTTTCTTAGAAGTGCAGTATAGACGAACATCTGTTGCTAAAAATGTATTCCATACCTAAGAACGCATTGATCTGTATTTAAAATTTTTCTTTAAAATGATAAAATTTCGAAGACACATGACTAAAGTGGACTCCGGAGTACCGTCAAGGGAGCTCAACCTGAATTTATCGTGGCGACTTCCCTATTACTGTTGCGTTTTCCACGTTGAGATACTTGTTTTCAAGGAAATTGTGGAGAGACGCAGACTATTTGCTGTGTCAACGACCTCTGTGGATATTTACACTGATAGCCATGCCGCTATTATCGCATTGGATTTCTTCTTCCAGAGTTAGAAGATAGCTCTTGTCTGCCACTCATCTCTAAACAAGATGGCTGAGCATTTTGACATCAGGCCGCGCATTTTGACATCAGGATCATATGGTTCATAGGGTACAGCGTTATTACCGGGGAACATTAGGATGGATGAGCTTGCTAGACTTAGCTCTACCTTTCATGTTCCACTGGATTTTGAAGCTCTGTTCATCTACAAACTCAAACTTTGTCAATTGATTATCAATATTGCTAATGACCGATGGGGCGCGAACATTAGATAAAGGATTGCCATAGACGACAGGCGTACTATGTCTCTGCTATTTATCCATAACTAAAAGGAACGTATCACTTTTGGTATCTGCTATCACGGGCCTCTGGAACTGGCCCTAAGGGTCTACACTGATGGTTCCAAGAGGGACACAAGAGTGGGTGGAGGTTTCTTCATCAAGGAATTGGGCGTTACGGTCTCTGAAAGGCTGCCGGATGGCAGCAGTGTACTCTGGGGTACTATCGTCTATCAAGACATTTACGGACAGCAAGGCTGTCTTTGCAGCCCTGGCTTTACGACATCTATGTTAACAGTGGAATGCCGGATGTCTCTTAATGAGATCGCGGAACATTCAGTGGATGCCCGGAATCCAAACTGCAGACAGTCTGGCCAAACAGGGCTGCCTCTTGGACGACATGTTCGTCGACGGCCTGATCGGCATTTCAATGGCTCTCTGCAAGACTCTTATCGGACGTGAGTCGTATAGAAGGGTTCAGGAGAGATGGCAGGGGGAGCATACCTGCTTTATGGCCAGAACTCAATGGTCAGGCTACGACGCGCCATGAGCACGCGTGCTTCTTGGTCTCGGTAAAGACCAGATAAGCACGGTGATATCAGTCATTACGGGTCAGTGATTGATAGGGACTCATGCAGGGAGAATGGTTCTTGATTATAATGACTACTTTAAAAGTTGTCATAATGAGGAGGAGAAGAAGGAGACCGTGTTTCACTTTCTCTGCCAATACCCCGGTCTCGGCGATATCAGGTTTAGGCATTTTGGTAGACCGTATTTGCCATTTCTGGACGATATGTCTAGTATAGGACTGAAATCGATCGCTCTGTTCTGCAGGGAGTCGGGGTGGTTTGAGGCTGCGGTGAATAATCTGGTGAATACTGGCTGACTCTTGTCATTGGCTAAGAGTATCACAAAGGGATCGCTATAAGGACCCAAGTGAGCCGTCCTCGTGTCGGCTGCCCATTGAACCTAACGTATTACGTGCCAGTGTCTTAAAATTACTGCCTCAACTTAGACAACGAACATGAGAGGGAGGGCGCAGAACACCTCCTCTGTCCCTGTACGGCGCCGGTTAGAGGCGTTGAAGTGGAGTGCATTGTCAACGTTATTAGAAGTTCGGGATGGTTCTATGGTGGGAGTTCTGTTTAGTGGATCTCCATGATATCACAATAGATAACTGTGACAAATAAGTACTAACTGCCATTTCTACCTTACCCACGACTTAGCTAGAAATGGATTTTATTTATTTAGCTTAGAGAATGCAGCTCGAAATGGCCTATATAAAGGTACCTTTGTTAGTAAAGGCCAAAAATAAGGAACGACTGCAGTACGAAGTGGATTCGGTTAAGACAAAAGGTTTCAGCTAAAAGAAAGATAGATCTCATAGAAGTAAAATTTTGCAAGTTTCTACTATAGTAGTAACTAAGTAAAAGTGGACTTTGTAAAGGCCACTAATAAGAATCATATTTACCGTTATTTTTAACAACAAAGTAATTGCATTAATTTTAGGAGCTTGTTATCTATGAAATCCAACAAAGCAGAATTGCTTTTAAAGAACTTCAGTATAATTTCTCTCTTAACTTTTGTATCAACGTGTTACATATTTACGATTGTAGCAAAAACAAAAAATCCTTGATTTTAACCAAAAAAAAAATAAATAAATAAAATTTTAAGAAATTGTTTTTTTTTTTTTTTTGTAAAATATTCCCAAAATCCCAGCGTAACACATAAAGTTTTTTTCTTTTTCTGTTAAATATTAACTTTACTTTATTTGCTTTAAAATTTGTATACTAAACACACACCCACGCCAATAAATGCATTTATTACACTTGACGTATGAGTGATTAATGTTGCGTATACACCCGGGACTTGTAACGCGTCACAAAAATTCAATAAAAATTATGTTAAAAAAAGAAACAAAATCTTTGTTAAACAAATTCTTCAGTAGAAATCAGAAAAGAATATAATTTTTGGAAAATAAAGTTTTTTTTAGTTTAAAACTTTTTGTTTTAAGTTTGTTTCCTGTTGTTTTCTTATATTTTTATACCACTCAGGTGAACTGTTTGATTTTATTGGGTGTATAATTTCAAAGTTCGGAATTTTTCTGTAAATTTTTTAAGGTTTGTTGTGAACAAATGTGGAAATGATTTACTAGAGCACTTGCCTAATCTCATGGTAGATCTTAACCACTAAAGCCTACAGTACACGGAATGTAAAAAGCCACATGCGTATGTCGTTCTGACGTAATTTTGACGTCACTACAAAGCCTCAGTAGCAAGTTCGTGATGTGTGATGACGACAAAATTACGTCAGAACGACATACGCATGTGGCTTTTTACATTCCGTGTACTGTAGGCTTAAGTGACGAAGAAAGCCTTTACCAACCGCCTTTGTGTACACAATGCCACACACACACACATAAAGTTAGAAATTTAAATATATAATCCGAGAAAAACTATACACTCGCCCTTTGCTTAGGAGCTTTCTCACCTCCACCGCTTTAGGAATAGTCAGCAGCCTCTGTTGAATAGCAACAGCATCTAGACCAAACTTCCCCAGAAGGGTTAAAAATCATCTAAAGAAGAACAACCGGATGAAAAGCAATCTTCTATGGAAAACTTAAGCCCCCGCAAAGACAATCAATCTGAATGAGAGCAGGGGGCCACTGACTCCCGAGGCACCAGATATATAAAATCTCTGTTGAGCCTTCGGTCTCAATAAATCACGAAGTGTTCAGGAGGTCTATCACTTTGGATCTTTGTTGGATCCCAGGTATGCATACACCTGATTATGCTAAGGAGGATAAAACACCAAAAGGTAAATTCATTGGACCCCTTCCCCTGAGCTAAAGGTGAACTTTTTCAAATTGTCAAACTTCCCACAAATTATGCTCTGTTGGCATATAATTCAACATATTCAAAGAAAAAAATAACGTTATTGTTTACACTTGTTCGTTCAATGTCAGATGTTTGCCTTCCAAAATACCTTGAAACTTATTAAAGACACAAACCCTGTGTAAATTATATATAATCTATTATTAATGAAACTTTTTTTATATCCAATATAAAAAATTTTGTTATTTTTATAAATAACAAATTTATATTTTTGTTTACCTGAGAGAAAAGGATGTGTTGTCTGTGTATAATGATATGTTTTTTTTTTAGAGATGTGTAAAATTTTGTTTGACAGAAAATATGGATATTTACATACATCTACAAAATGAATGACTGATACAGGGTGGCGCATAAGTAACGTTATGATTTAATAAAGGAAAACAATTTTGTTAACGTTTTTTTTTCAGAATTTACTCTGAAAAACTTGGGACATGTATAATTAAAATACTCAGCACAGAACAACGACCCAAAATTGTTTAATTTTATTTTGAAATTCAACATTTAATTATTGAGACACAAAGAGGAGGGCGATTTTCACCTCAATGGTGACATGAATAAAGGAAATTACAGAATATGGGACATACAAAATAAAAAAATTGTTGAACTTCAAACGAACCCACTTAGATGCAAATATTTTTTTTTGTTGTTGTTTTGGACAATAGGTTAGGTTAGGTTCCATTGGCAGCCGCAATTAAGCAGAGCTCACGTGGCTCCAGTAATTAGTTCCAATAGTTTTGCTATGTTTAGCAGTCTCCCAAAGGTCCTATGTCACCCGGCTGTTGACATTCTCACCCAGCCCTCCGGAATCATTGAATGATGGAAAACATCTAGCTCAAATCGATGTCGGAGAGGCAGGTCTTCTCCCTTAGGGTTCTTCGACCGAAGAGTTTGAGTCTTACATCTCCGAATGCCTGGCAATGACAAAGAAGATGTTCTATTGCCTCCTCCTTCTCGTCCCCACAACTTTTACATAGGCATTTTTTATACACTATAGTCTTTCGACGGTTGTTCATCGTCCAGACTTGCAATTTTTGTTACTTTAAATTTATAAAGTTCTGCTTCAAAGTTGCATTACTGTCCAGATTATCAATTTCTAGTCTTGCAATTTTTCTATTATTATCTTGCCTTCTATCTTCCCTTTTTTTCTAGTTTACACATAAATATAAATACAAATACACCTACAGCCAACTTCAAGTTAAAAAGTGTGAGAATTACAAAACCAAACAGAATTGCAGAGAACATGATACGGAGTACACCTCTCTCTTTAATACTGTAACGTCACTCACTAATAAACTCAAAAACTGCTGCAACAGAAGTTGCAAGGCTACATTGGAAATTTAAAAGCCTGAGGTAGAGAGCAATCTAGAATTGTGCTACCAAAAAGATGGAGTAACAGCTCGTCTAACTATGGCTCTCCTGCGCGAAATTTTTGGCGATCGAACAATATCGCGTTTTTCTAATTCCAGCTGTCCAATGCGTTTGCCCAATTTTAAGGCTCCAGTAAGCCAAGAACTATCTAACAGCTTAAGGTGATTAGCCGAGGAAAAATTACGGCTCTGGGACCTAAAATTCAAAGAAAAGCTATAAGAAATGCTTTGGAAAAGATTTGAAAGATATTTTCTTCATAACATTATTGAGGTATTCACAAGACCCCTTGTATCCTTTTATAAGTATAAATATCGCAAATGTGTATATTATAGTGCTCCAAGATTGTAAGGACAAAAACAAATTTGAATTGTATTATTGTACGTATACGCTGTGCAAAATATTAGGTTAAGAGGATAACGTTAACTAGCGCCGCAAGGACGCTGAAATTAAAAGGTGCATTTACAAGGGGAAAAAATACATTTTTTTTTTTTAATTTTTCTTAACATTTTTGCTACTAAATAACTACTTTTGCAGTTTTATGTAAAAAAATCGAAATGTGTACGTTAAAAAAATTATTTGCGGCAAGAAGAATGTTCGATGAACGGTACCTGATTTTTATTTTGTTTTAAAACACCTAAACCATATTTTAACTTAAAAAATCAAGAAACGAGTTTTATTTTTAACAACACATGGGTGTTTCGCTTTATTGCACATCTTGCTCAATTAAGCGATTTTAGTTCTAATTGCGTCGGCGATTCAATTAACCGAATACTGCTTAATTGAGTTTCCGTTTAACTGCCTCAAAAGTCATGCATTTTTAGAAACTCAATTAAGCGGAAATAACTGTATTCAAATTTCCCCAGGCCATTAACGTGTCCCAGGCCACTTGAACAAGAAATGTAGAAATAAAGTTAACATATTTTGAGACATATTCGAATAAAAAATAATTTTTAGTTAGACTATACCCGTATTTACTTAAATATGAGTATTTGTCTTTGTAGGATACCGCTTACCTATTCACAGGTATGACCAAAAGAAAATTAAATTTTTAACGGCAGTTTCAAAACTCCATTTTAAAATTTGTAAAAATTTTGTTAAACAAATTTCCGAATTTTTTTAATAATCGCATTGGGATTTATTAAGGATAAAATAGGGAATAAAAATATGGCTAAAGTATGTTAATGCCTCGCAAAGTTTATTTGTACCTGCGATTTAAATATTGGGTTTTTCGGGAAAAAAAACAATTTTTTGGCGATATTTTGGGGAATGAACGTAATTTTCTAAATGTTTTGAGTTTTAAGTAAAACTTTTTAAGAATATTGTAGTCCAGATATTTTAAATATACTCTGAACCCTAATTCATTAAGGTCAAAGATCAAATATTGATATATTTAGAATTTTTAAAGGAAAGAAAGCGATATGTTGTTTATTTTTGTGCTGATTTTTATGAAACTTGAGAAAATTTTACCCTTAAGTCATGCGAAGACAAAACAGTGCAAAAATGCAGATTAACCCTAAACTGCACTTGGGGTCAAAATGACCCCAAACTTTTTGCACTTTGAAAAATCTATAAATTTGAATGGTGCTACAACTCATTTGTTGTATGGTCATGTTAATAATTTCAGAGTTTCTCACTAGACCACAAATCAATAAAAAAAATATCATGAATCCTTTCTTAAGTTAGGTTTTTTGGAGCACTCTAGAGAACAAATTCCCAAGCTATAATCTAAGTTTTAATAAATACCAAAGTTAAATAAAATCAGAGAGAAAAAATTGCTTGTTTAAATAAATCATAATGTTACTTATGAACCACCCTTTATGCCTGAAAAAGCATGAACATTTCTGAGGAAACTCAAAGTATGACATCTTCATAGTTTTCTTGTTTCGAACTGGCGTATAGATGGCGGCAGTAGGTAAAAAAGTACTTTGGTAAAAATAAGCAACATTTTGAAATCTGTTTCAAGGCGACACTTTGTTAAATAAAGTTTTTTTGGAGCCATCACTGAGAGTTTGCAAACTCAGAAAACATTGCTGTGTAATTGAATACTTTTATTTGAAAGATCAACTAAACGATATTAAAGACAAGCTGGATTTTTCTTTAGGGGAGTCTGCTCCTTCGTTTACGACCATAAAATACTGATTTGCAGAGTTTAAATGAGCCCGTACGAGCTGCGTTACATCGCATATTGACCGAAATTTTAAAGATGAGAAAGCTGTAAACAAAAAGCAAGCCCAGCTGGTTCACAAAAGAACATAAACGGTGTCTTGGTGATGTTTCAATTAAGGCAACCGTAAAACTGTATTTTTGTCTGACTGCTACAAAACACTGGTTGCAGAAAATACATGCGGTTTGATCCAACATACCCACACTGAGTAAATAAATAAATAATAAAAGACTGAAACGAACCTCGTTGCACATAATAACGGGCTTTCTTATGTTATAACCCACACCAATTATGACAAGTCAAAAAAAACGAAAAAAGACAAGAAACATTGTCGCAATGCTGTCTGATTACCATTTGTCTTTTAAGATAAAAATTTGATAAGACGTTTTTTTTTTTTGGTATGGGTAAGCAGCAAACCATACCCTTTAACTTAGAAGACAAAAACGATTTGCCTTTTGTTAATGTTGGCTCAGGCCAAGTATTTGGCAATAAAGTTAAAAAAGCAAACGATCTACCAAAGGTTAAAATACAATTTGGTTTAAGGATTGATGTTTGACTATTGACGTCAGCAGTCGTCGATGGCTGCAAGTGTAAAACGGCAAATCCATCTGAGGAGATCGAGTGGTTGCGATCGAAACATGTCATGGTAACCTGCCAGCCGCGGTTCGAATCCCGGCCACGGTCAAAAATGAAAGATTATCAATAACAATTTTAATTAATTTTCATGTTGTAAAATTCCTTTCTTCATAGAAATAATTTAATGAAAATAAAATTTAATGAACTTAAGCCTAATTAAAAATATTAAAAATTTGGATTAAAAACCATAAATAGTTCAACAAAATAACCACAATACTAATTATTGTTAAATTTTTGCATCGATTCGTAACCACGAAGGTGACATGAATCTCCCCCTTCATACCCAAAACAAAAACACAGTGAAAATAGTGGACTGAATTGTAAAAATCGCGACAAAGAAGGCGAATACAGTTCCATCTGCAGGCAAAGTCATGGGGTTTGTTATTTTTATGATGCCGGTGGAATATTTTTTATTTACTATACAAAAAAAGTTTAAATTTATTTCAATTAAAAAATTTGTAATATTAAATAAAACATTAATTAAATTTGCACCAGTAAACAAATTAATAGTATTAATTAAATAATTTTTGATATTAACAAAATATTTTACAGTATAGTTACATTCGTTTAATTCACACTTGATTAAATTTTTAATTAAAACTGATTTTATTTTTGATTAATGGTTTAATTGAAAGAAACTTGGCGAGTTTTTTTTCTGCGTATCTTCAAAAAGGAAAATCAATCCAACTTTTAATGAATCAAATTAAAAAAAATGTTGGATCATGCAGACAATTCGCCAGTTCACACACTCACTATTGCGGTTGTCAAAATAACATGAATTGACGTTAGAATTTCTTCATCGAGCAGTTTTTTGTCAGATAAAGCTCATGCGGAATGTTTTCCATTTTGAAACTTGAAAAAACGGTGGGTGGTTAATAAATTGCCAACTTCGAAAAGGTGAAGTCTATGTTTAATGACTATTTAATGGAGTTAGGCGGTTTTTACTATAAACAATGTATTAAAGCTATTGAACATCACCAAGAAAAATGAATGGACCTAAAAGAAGATTCTATTTAGAAATAAAAAAAAATTCAGAAATTTCTCGGTTTTGTATGTCTATTTACTTTTAGGACCACCCTCGTAAATATGAATTCTTTTCATAAACATTTTTATCTGCTATTTTTACACTTTGTTAATGTTGCGTAAAATTATTATGTAAATTTATCTTTTTGTTGTATTATCAAAACTTACACGTCTGTACTAGCATTTACACACATGCACACACTCTCACACACACACGCAAATAAAATTCACATGCATGCGAGAACATTTGTGTTTCTTTATCTTTTTGCAAACATAAATTTCTGGCAGCTTGAAGCAAAACGTCGAATGTATAAAATTCATATTATGACTTTTTCTTTATTAAACAGATTTGAAAAGATTTTTCATAAGAAGTTTATTTCATTTAGTAATGTTTGCTTTTTTTATTATTTTAATTAGAATTAAACATTAAAATTTGTAAGAGTTAAGAATAATATTTAAACGTGAAGTTTGAACAAAGAAAACAAATCAGAAGAACAAGATGATTTGAATACAAAAGTTGAGAATTTAAGCAGGAGGAATTTTACAATGAAGTTGCTCAAGGATTTGGTATTATATAAGATTGTCTTTAATTTGGACTGAAACAGAGATTTTAGTTAAAATTTTGACTCTGAAAAGACCAACAACTGAAGACCCGGATTGTAAACTGCTATTTAACAGAAGCTGCTGGCATTACAAACAGTGGAGATTAGATAGCTCCTGCCTCTAAACAATGGATGAATTTATAATTTTGCCGGATTATAAACTGAAAATTTCTACTCAGAGGCAGTTGGTAGACGCACTGCTTGCCACCCAGTGCTTAAGATCCATTATGAAGAAGGCCCTAGGCCAGGTATCCATATAAACCTTTTCCAAAGCTGTACATTTTTTTATTTTTTATTATTTTAACTTTAAAATCTTCAGAAATATTTATTTAAAATTATTATTTTTTTTTTTTAAATAAAATAGATTGTTGTTTAGAAATCCCTTTTCCTTATTTACCATTTATTATAACAATATTTACTTGTTTGTCTTTTATTGACTATTGAGTTCATACATAATTAATTTAAATAGTGCTATAAAATTCTATCTACTTTTTTATGCCTTTTTTCTACAAAATACACTGCAGGAATATTCTTTCGTCGAATCTTTTATTAGTCCTTCGAGACAGGAATGGCTGATGTTACTATTATTGACTCATTTCCATGCATAAGTAGTCTTATTAACAAAAATAATAATATTTAAATATTGTTGCTGTTAGGGCCAGTGTTGCCAATTTGGATATATTGTTTATAGATTATGGTAGCCTTGTCTTTAGTCTTCAATTTCTAATAGGTTTAATTCCTTGAAATGAAAGTATTTGCGCACAGTGGTCATATCACTTACAAAACTCAAACATGAGAATTTAAGTCCAAGTCAAATTTTAATATTTAATTTTATTGATCTGGAAATTGTTTTTGATTATTTAAGAGGTAAAAATGAAATCCTACAATATGACTCATTAAAGTTAAAGTGAGTATATCTCTATATTCTTTAATTTATTTTTTAGCTGCATAATTCACCTTTCGGAGTTTGCAGTATTTGAAAGAAAAGGACTTTAAAGAAGTGATGCCGCCATTGGGACTTCGTGTGGAAATACGATAAAAATTGTTTGCATGGAAAAAATCGGAGGTAGTAGTTATGTATGTTCAACCCATATATGGGCATTTCTTTAATGTCGAATGCGACATTTGTACGCCTTAAAAGTGAAAAAAATACACCAAAACATTATTTTTTTTGACAAAAGGCGAAACTTATAGGTCTTGATTAGCACTATAATTTGTGCTTAGGTTGACTTTGAGCAATTGTTCGTTTCCAAGATATTAAAAAAAAAACCAAGGCATTTGCATGCGACAAAAACAGAAGTCGCCTTTAAGGCAAAAAGTTCAAACACAGATTTCAGCGAAACCTGATGAAATATTTAAATGCGACTAATTATAAAATGTTATGCATTGATGTATCTTAATAATGCTTTTTATTTAATTCGAAAATATTGTGTAGTTTATTTTTAATTCAATTTTAATCACTGTCGCACGCTACATGTTGCATGCGACATTTTGTTCCATCATACTTTTATGTTTATGATATAAGACATGCGTAAGATGATTCTACATTATTTTAAATATATTTATTTTGCGAACAAAAATTATAAACCTAAAAAAAAAATCTTCAATAAAGAAAAATACAAATATAGAACAAAAACTAACTTAACTGAAAATAGTATTGCTAGTCTCAAATAAAGTTTTTTTTTTAATGGAATAAGCTGTCCTTGCTGCTTGTAGTTGTTGGCCATCGCAAATATAGATATTTTAGAAAAAAAAATTTTTTTGAATTTATGCATTTTACACTTACGATGTCGCACGCTACAAATTTAAAATAAGTACCAAGAGAAAAGCACTGGTTATTTTCCAGCAAAATTATTTTTATTTAATACCCTCGACGCACTGATAACAAATGTTCTTTTTCAATGTCGCACGATACATCGAAATATACGGTAAAGCAAAGAAAATTGCCGTAACTGGCAATCGCATCGTTCCGTTTACATTTTTCTTATATTGTTTGATTTAAAAAGCAATTGTCAATGCATAATGTTTCTCATTAAGATCATTTAGCAAAGCAAAACGTATAATACTTGTTCGACTTTGCATTTGAATATTTCAAAGTGTGTTATGAATAAATGTAAAATTTTTTTACATTATTGTAAGTTGATAGATTCCCTATAAAAATATGTTAAAACGACATACTTTTATAGACTTTGAATTTTTTGGCTGCGGTTAACATTTCTGTGGAAATGCCCATATTATCAATATTATAATTGCGAACGTTACAAACAAAAGGACGGTGCACATGATTATGTACGATTTACTGACAAAATTTGTTCATTGCAATTCATATTTCAGACCTACAAAAGTCTGTATAACATGTTTGTAAAACTTTTTTAATAAAACTCTTAATCAGAAAAGAAAACAAAATTTCGTATTTCTTAGGTTCGCAATGGGTTGTATGTTCAGACCTATTAAATGTTTGACAAAAAAAATCCCTTTTTGTATTTGAAATTAAAATAAATTGATCAAGCTTTAGCTTTATTTTTTTTTTATCCATTTCTATTGATTTACCAAAATTCATTTCTAAGAAGATAATTGTATAAGGTAATTTAGAAACTGTTCAATAATGTTTGGTCTAGAGTTGTGTCATTCCGGAACGACCTAGTTCCATTGAACGATTCCCTAAAAGGAACGGTGCGGACTTTTTCAATAGTTCCTTTTTTATCGTTCCTCGTTCCGCAATTGCAATCCGTTGAATCATCACATGTATTTCTGTAGGTTAATTTTTTGTTTGTTGATCAGTGTTGCCGACTTTTGTGTATTTAGATCGTGACACATAAAAAATTTCTAATTAAATCAATTACTGATGTTCACCACCAGCAACGGCATTACGCGCAGATTAAAACAGGATTAAAACAGTTATTATTTTTTACAAACATTTAAGAAATTATATAATTATTATTAATGTAGTCGTTACGCCACAACATGACAATAATCAATAACAAATATTTGTTTATTGACGTTTTTACGAACAACAAAGAAGTTTTATCGTTCCTCGTTCATTCATTGTTCAAAGTAAAAAACAGGAACGATGAACGAAAGGAACGACCTAGTTCCTTTGATGTTACGGATCGTTCGGAACGATTCCACAAAAGGAACGATTTTGCCCAACTCTAGTTTGATCTAACCAAACGCTTTGAAAAAGCAAATAATTTTTTAATAAAAGTAGTGGTTACGTGTAGGACGTCAAATATTTAATAGATGTGAACAGAGCTTAAGACATGTAAATAAGAGCCCAACATAAAAAATTAACAGTTCGTTCTGAAAAAGAAAACGGTTTGTTTTTAAAATTAGAACAACGTGTTTTCGAATAGAGAACAATTAGTTGTCGAAATGAGAACAATGCGTTTACAGAATAAGAACATTTGGTAACAACTTAAGAACAAATTGTTTTTAAAATTTTGTGAACGAACGTGCAAAACTTATTTGAGTACGCTGAATCCATTGGTACTAGCCGTTTTTTTTAGGTTAGCTCTTGTTTTCGAGATATATCGTTATTTCGAAAATAAAGGAGGTTGCACAACATATATTCGCGAAACTCAAAAGCGGTTTAGTTTATTGAATAAAGTAAAAAAATTAAACTCCGTAAAAAAAATACCTTTAAGCTAGTCAAATTTTTTTTTTAAGCGCAGTCGTTTTAATTTTTTTAGCAAAATTTCGAAATTTTTGTTTCTTAAAAATTCATAAAAAAAATTTGTTAATGATGCTTAGTTTCTAATTTTTTCTACACGCATAGAAAACGAAGTTTCAAATGTTCAATATCTGTCTTAAAATTTTTTTTTTTTTTTATTTTTTTTTTTTTTTGATTTTTTTTTTTAGTAATTCCCTCAACTAATCCCGCGAAGCTTTACGCTTGTCTGCAGGAACCAGAGTCTCTGGCGGGAATCGATCCCGCCAAATTTTAATTAAATTTAAAAATTTCTCAAAACGCCATAATTGTATTGGAGCATTCTTAAGGGGTGGAGATAAAGGGCAAGTGTGTTTTGAGAAAATGTTAAGATGGAAAAACTAATGGAGATCGGTCATAAATTGTATCCCCCTAAGGGCGACTCCTAGTCAGTTATGGGGCTTTTTATTTAATATATTTCTAGTCTGTTTTGAAAATTTTGTATGGGAGCCCCTTACGGCAATGAAGATAGCGGGTAGATATGTTAGAAACAAATAATCGAGATGAAATAAAAAGTGGGGTTGGTCATACATTTGACCGGAATAGGGGCATCCAAGGCACCGCAGGGACCATTATTAAGACTATCCGAACTATATTAAGATAAAGGATTTCAGCCATATTATGAAAATTAATACAACTTATAAGAACTACAAGTTCAGCTATAATTGAACGTCATAAAGACCATACAGTTACGGTTAAACGTTGACTTAATAAAGCCATCTGCTTGCAGCTAAATGTTTAAGATTTTCCAGAACTCAGTCATAGCCTTTATTACACTGCTATCTCCGGTTCCTACACTGAAAAGAAAAATCAATCCATCCGTACTTAAATCAATCCGAAGCGACATCAATAGTACGGTGAGTACGGATTTTCTTGACTGATTTAAGTAAGGATTAATAAAGTACGAAATACTTATTCATATTTAATCCCGAATTCGTACTTGAAATAATTTGAAAAATAGATTGATTTAAGTAAATTTAATAAAACTAAGATTGAATCAATCTCAAAATGCGCTTGATCCAAGAACTATAAAGTTGATGATTGATTTATTTACCCATTTTATACCTTAAAGAATTTCAGTTACATGCCTGGCATGTTTTCAACTTTTAAAGTTTAATGTACATATTTAACTTAAAATATAAACTAAATAAGAATTTTTCCTTTGGATTTTACTTGGTCTGTTGTTTTTACCTACTGTAGTGTACACAAGAATTGGCACACCAAAACCTCTAATAGTGACCACCCATGCATGCATTCTTGTGTAAGTGATCCCATAATAATCGAAGTTTGATTTGGAGTCATTGCCTTGCATTTTTTTGCTAACGTAATGAATTTCAAATCAAACAAAGCGGTTGACAAATAATTGGGTCAACTGTTTTGTATTGCAATGAGTAAGGAGCATGCATATAATTAAGCTCCTCCTTTTACGTACTGCACAAGACCGCATGAGGAAAAATGTGACGTAGATATGTAAGTAGTAATTATAGATTTGTATACTAATAAGTAGAATAAGTTTAGATAGAGAATAAATTATTGAGTGGATTGAGAAGTCACTCAATCTTTGTAATTGTAAAATTTTAGTTATAAGAGGTGAAAATGAAAAATAAAAATTAATTATAAACTTGACGCAGAAAGAAGAAGTGTTTTATTTTTGACAATAGTTTTTTGTAAAAGGAAAATAAAACATTATACTACTTGTGTTGTGTTGTTGTAGTGTCTAAAATAAACTTTGCTAAACACAAACGTATTAAGAATGCAAAGCTGAGAGATGAGACTAGTAAGTTAAATAAAATTAAAATGCTCAGTTTGTTATTTAACTCTCAGTGTGCCACTGCCGACGAAAAGTTTCATCTTTTTTTACTTGGTTTAAGAATTGTGTATTTATTTTAAGAAATTCCGGAATTGATTTTCGAAAGTAATCCCATTCAGGATGGCTTTAAGAACGTTTTAGTGTTATTCGAACTTGAATTTTTGGGAACGACTAGTACTTAAAGTAAGCATAAAAACTTAATCTATCCCGAGTGTTTTTCTCTCTGTGTATTGACTCGTATTAATCAAATTGTAGTAAAATTTCAAAATCATTTTACTATTTACCATTTTAAACGTGCTACAAATATTAATTTTATATCGAAATAATATAGTTATGTATACACTCCTCCAAGTGAAGCAATCTTATCGTAGTTAAATCAAAAAATAAAAGTCATAAAATCAGTTTTATGAACTTTCCCTTTTAAACAAATTGCAAACAGAAACATAATAAACGCGAACATATTTTGATGAGGATATCTCGTTAATGTTCTTGATAGAGAGATTTTATAATTTACGATGGCAATAAAATTTAATGAAAGAGACGGTTTTATGATAAAGAAAGTTTTTTTACTTTGCATTTGTGTTTAATGCCTTGGATTGTAAAGGGGGTCAACAACTTAACAAAATAATAAGGAAACAAAATATAAAGCATTTATAATAGAAAAACTTACCCGGTAAAGAAAAAGCCAAAAATCTGTAATAAAAAAAATCGATTTTAAGTTCATTTTAAATTAAGGTTATTACAATTATAGCTGAGTGATTAAAACTTAACCAGAACTAAACTAGTTATAACTGAATATAGTGGAATTAGAGGCGAACTGTAACTAAACCAAAAATAAACATGAACATAATCAAACTTGAACTAGAACTGTACTAAACTAAACTAAAACTTAAAAATTATTAAACGAGAACAGAACTAGAAATGGACTAGAATTGAACTAGAACTTAAATAAAACTAAACTAGAACTAAACTATACCTTTTCCACTTGTAATTCAAAAAGCGTTAATTGTAATTTATATTAGTGAATTGTAATGCAGAAAACGGCAATTGTAATTCAGAAAGCGTTAATAATTTGTAGTTTAGAAATAATACAAAAAATTACTAAAGGGTAGTTTAACCAAAACGAACGATGTTAACTGTATTAGAGCTTTTTTTGAGGACTAGAAATGTCTTTTATTTTTAGCTTGAAAAGGATTTAGAACATCATGCAAAGTCTTGCTTAAGGAAAAAAAGGATAATATTTTTTCATAAGTTTTAAAAATTCAAGAAAATTCTTAAAAAAAATTTTCGAAATTTTACTTTTTATTGAAATTATTTTTTTTATTTTGCTAAATCTCGAAATTAGAAATTATTCATTTAAATTTTGATTTAATTATTTAATATCTTATTTCTTGCTACATATAAGTTTAAATATTTAAAAGTAATAATGAAATTTAAAGCCTTTTTATGATTGTTAAGAACTTAAGGAAAAGCCAAAAGTAGTAATTTTAAGGAAAAAATAAAATTTCCGAACCTAATTTCGAAAATTTGGACTTAATTTCGAAAATTCGAACTTAATTTCGAAAATTCGAACTTAATTTCCAAAATTCGAACTAAATTTCGAAAATTTTATTTTTTCCTTAAAATAACTACTTTTCGCTTGCTTAATGTTATTTTAAACCAATTTAAAAAATTTCCATCATTAATCTCAATTTTTCTTGACAAAATCATACTTCCCAACTTATTTAGCTAATGTCAATCACTTTACAAAAAAAAAAAATATGAACGTACTAAAAGAATAAATCCACTTTTTTCTAACAATTTTATTCACTTTACATAAATAAATAAACAACAAAATACTAAAAACAGGAGACAATCTATTCAACATAGCAATCAATTCTAAAAAATAGAATCTCAAAAAGGCCTAAAAATAAAGTGGAAAAAATCAAACAAACGGAAGTTGTGTTTAAATAAAAAAGCATTTGTAAATACAATATTTCGATTTATTCTGTTACATGGTATAGCGAACGAAATGGTCTAGTCCTACGCAACAGAGAAAAAAATAAACAACAGCGGCAGCTCTACAAGCAGCATAACTTTCTGCACCATATCTTTGTTGCACCATGACGACAGCTAAACGTCAAAAGGAGAGAATCTATGACAATTATGTGTGAAACAAAATATCGGCCAAATGCTCGCCACGGCTCCGAGACATAATTCAGGTTGAATGTCGTTATTGTGCCGAACTATCTCATCTTTTAGATCTTGAATTGTTCTTGGCTTATTGACGTACACTTTTCCTTTGAAATATCCCCAAAGAAAGAAGTCAAATGTGAAATGGTCAGTAGGCTTCAGCTCTTGAGTCAATTGTTGCTTGGAAGCGTGTTAATTCAAATCTTTATTCAAAATTCGCATCAGTGATGCTCGTGAGATGTCCAATTGTTAAGCACGACGATGAGTCGAGGTTGACTGCTCTTTAGCCACACTATCTGCCACACTTTACGAAGAACGAACTCGGCGGGCATGCACAGGTGTTTTCACATTTCCTATATATCAGTTTTGCTGAAATTTGCGCACAATTCTCCCGATTGGCGACACATTTGGTCAATTATGCATTTTGATTTGAACGCATATTTTCATTGAAGGCTTCAACAATATTAACACGCTGCTTAATTGTGTACCTCTCCATGGTTGAATTTGTCAAAGACTGAAACAAAGAAATGTCAAATTAAGTTGGCCAAAAAACTTGGCGTTAAGGTGGGACTCACAATTAACATTTTGCATTATGGTTGGACCACCCTTTGGAACGAAACTAGAACTAACTTAGACCTGAACAAAACTTAAATTTGCAACTCTATTTTATTTTACTAAATTTTTTACTCTGCTACGTAAAACTGATGGATATTTGGTTACGTATACGCCACATACTTTAATGTTCTTACAGTAACACTCTTAAAATTTGTTTTAGCAAAAACATTTTGTCTTTCTTTCTTTCTCTCTCTCTCTCTTTAAAATAGAGAACGACAAAAAAAAAGTAAAGAGAAAATCTCTTTATTTAACACACATTTACCAAAAAGGACTCTAAAAACAAACAATTGTCAACAACTGAAAACAGTTTATAGCAAAACGTCAACAAAACAAGTTGCTTTTTTTAAAAATAATTAAAATAGCCTTTTAACAAAAAATAGTGAAAGGAAGACCAACAAAAATTCCAAAAAAAAAATCGAATATTTACGTTTGTTCACCATTAAGAAGGCAACAACAAAAAATCAAAGAAAAAAAAGAAAAAACCTTGAACTTGACATACTAAATTACTGTTGTTTGCTTTGGTTGGCTCTGTATGTGTGTGTATGTGAATGGGAGACCGAATATAAAAATATTTGTTTGTGTCTGTACTTAATTTTTACAGGAAAAAAAATAAAATAGAGTAAAAAAACACCGCCGCTTTAATATTAAGTTTTATAAAACAAAATAATCCTTTAACACTAAATTTCAATTATTTTTACATATTTTTTTTTTTTTTTTGTTAATAAAGTGAAATTAATATTTTTTAAAGAAACATGTGTTTGTATATGAGTGTTCCACAGTGGCTGAATTTACAAAAGTTCCTCAAGGCCATTAATGAAAGTATTAATCACACCATTGATGTCACATTTATGTTTATGTATTTTAAATGTTTAAACAACAACAGCACCAGCAATAATAAAAATCAACAACATCCGACAACAAAAACTTTAGCAACACAAATTGTTCCTACACAAACAATAAATCTGGATAAAAATCATAAAATCGATTTCAATGTAAATAATTTAAAAAAAATAAATAACTTTGAAAAGTTTACACTCCATAAAACTTGTAGTGAAGTCGGTCAAACGGAAAGCATTATAACAACACAACAACAACAACAGCAACATAATATTCATAATTTGCTACAATTAAATCAACAACAGCAACAATATCATCTGCCCCACCAGCATCTGCATCATCAATGTCTGTGCAATACCACCGAACAATTATTATTGATGGATAAATTTAAAACTTTTCCGCTGCATATTTAAAATAAAAGTGTAAGTGAGCAAATTAAACAACCCTGAATAAAATGTTAAATTAGTTTGAAATAAATATGTATGTATTTAGATCAGTGTTCGAAAATAAACCGAACATTATTAAGCGTTCGATACAGTCACCCATAAATTAAATCCGTTTTAAGTGTTTGGGTATAAGTACACAACCCTTAATACCGATCATAACTGTTCTCATGTGAGTAACAAACATTATGTAGTGTTCTGTTTTTCCTTATAAAACAGTAAAATTGTAGTTCTTCTGTAGACATACATTATTTTAATGTTTTTTTTTTACAATGATGAAGGAATGAGGAAACAAGAAATTTTAGGAACACTTCTAACTAGTATTATTGCTGTTGCTTGGCGCAATTTGCACGACCACAGCACGAAAAGCCTGTTTGTGTATTTTATACATGTTTTGTTTTTGTAGAAAAAATGTTTGTTGTGTTTACCAGCCCAAAGGTCGCTGAGTACAACTGAAATGAATGAACCGAACACAACGAAGTTTAGGGGCCAAATTACGGCACTCGAAATCTATCGAAATTTCCATTTAAGTTGTATTGTAAATTCGTTCGATATCGAATGCCATAATTTGGCCCTAGGTTTTCTAAGAAAAACGGAACACAATGAAATATTCTCATTGTTATGAGGAGTTGGATTAGTACAGTATTTTTATTATGAATTTACAAGAAACGCACTATTACCGTCTGTGCTTTCCGTATTTCTAGCGTACAGAACATTAAAGTACAGTATATTATGGTTTTTTTTTCGTAACACTGATGTAGAACAAAAAATTTAACATCGGTTCAAATAATTTTATAAGTCACAAACTATAAAGAAAAAATTAACCCAATCCCGTTCTAATCTCAAATGAATATATTTTTAATATCTAACGTAATTAGTTTTAAAAATTTTAATTGATAAAATTCGAAACAAAGAGACAACTTAAAAGAAGAAGTAGTACTAAGAAGATAAGTAGTTCTAAACACGAACTTAACTATAACTGAAAAAGATCTTAAGTAAAAGTGAACTAAAATTAAACTAGAATTATACTTTTTTTTCATGTTTTTATCTCTCGTTTCCTTGTTGACATTTTGCAGTACAACTTGAAAGACAAAAGAAAGACAAAAACATGAAAACAGAAAAATGTACTTTGGACTGCAAGAAGAATTGTCGACAAAAAGTACGAAACAGCAGAAGCAAGGAAGAACATGTGAATCAATTAATAATTAATAATATTAATTAATTAATAATAAAAAATTAATAGGTAATCATTCAAAAACGAATTTCGATCTACCAAAGTGAAAATAACTTTTGGTTTAAAGATTGATGTTTGACTATTGACTGCCAGCCGTCGACAATGGCAGTGAGTGTTAAACGACAAGCCCCTCTGAAGAGATTGTGTGGTTACAATCAAAATGTGAAAACCTGGGTTCGGTTCCCAGCTCAGTCAAGCATAAAAAATATCAATTAATATTAATTCATTTCATGTTGTAAAACTTCTTTCTTCATAAAAATAATTTAAAGAAAATTTAATTCAATGATCTTTATCCTGATTAAAATATCAAAAATTTAAATTAAAAACCGTAAACAGTTCAATAAATTAACCTGTCTTTTCATACTCACCACCAAAAAGATTTTCTCATTACGTTTGTAATACTTCTAGGTTAGGTAAAAAATAGGGGGATAATGTTTCGCCCATACCCATTTGGGTATACACCAACGCGAGTTTCGCATGTTGTGCCGTCTAGAGAAGAAGTATCCTCTATCCATAATCCAAAACCCGTTACAATAGAAACTAAAGAACATAGTCACCTCTATATAGTTTCTCAAGCGTTTCCAGTTCCTTTCCCTAAAAATTCGAGATTCGCTTAAAATTAATCAACGATCTTCCGTTTGCACGAGCATTTCTTCAGAGTCTCATTCTCTCCCCCCATGCTCTACATATGGTATCATTGAATAATCCTGTGGGAGCAAAATGAGTTGGTAGTTCTTTATAACCCATTAAAACGTTAGATAGGTTTCCAATTGTGGGCTTTTTTAATCACGAAATCGCCTTTGTTCTATTAGGATTTGATTTTCCCCATAGGACTTTCGTTAACCTGTTGACTTGTCTAGTGCAAATTCTTTGATTTAACATTTCAACTTTTTTAAAGGCTTAGCGTTCTCCAGGTTAACGATATAAAGGTATTTCCTCAATTTTTGACAGTCTGTCGCCTCGTCTTTTTTATCAAAGCCTTAGTGGCTTGTAATACATTTGGTCTCTAGGCCTATTTGGAGCGAAAACAATTCTCAAGCCGATAACGAATCACCATTTCATCCATTAAAATTGACTGTTTGGTGCGATTTACACGCTCTTGCTTAATGCTAACCACGCACCAAAAAAAAACGTCTAATCAACTTTTTGTCTAAGAAGACAATCGGCAATCAGACAGCAATTCGACAATGTTTTTTGCCTTTTTGCGTTCTATTGACTTGTCTTAATTGGTGTGGCTTATAATAAGATTATTATAAGATAAATCGTCTTACCAATAACTTTCTAATTAGTCAATATTTGACCGTAGCTTCCAAACCAATACCAGTCCCGTAGGTCCAGAACTGAACATAGGTTCCGTATATACCCCCACTCTAAAACCGCTTTAAGACGATAAAATCTCATATTGATTTTAATAACTTGTCAATACTCGCCACAAACAACTCTTATATGAATCTTAATCTCAAAACATAAATTGGTTTTTCCGGGTCCATGATTGGCCATGGATCCCACATTGGGGTGTAGGGTATAAAATATTCAAGCTTGATCGACTTTATTTTGATACTTGTTTTTTAGATGTCTGTTTATTTTATTCAATTATTTTAATGTCACAAATAAATTCTTTTGAGAATTTGTAAAAATACAAAACATTTCTAAAGAAACCTTAAAAAAAGAATATTGTTTATTTATTATGGATGAATATTAAACCAAAGTGTAATTAAAGAAAAAAAAATTTAATTTAAAGAAAAATAAAGTAATCTTAAAGAATTTGCATTTAATTATGTAAATAACAAAAGAAAACACATGAATAGAATTGATTCAAGATGAGGGACGAATTGATTCATTTAAAAGAAGAAAATTCAAAGAAGCATTTAATTTGTATATCCCAGCAAAAGCTGTTCCTGCCGAGTAACGCATTTTGTAATCAGAAGGACTTCTTGCTGCTTTTCAACTGCAAATAACCCATTATTTTTACGCGGAATGTCCCCATTTTAATGGATTTTTGTTTAACTACAGAAAACTTATTTTGTTGGTAGAAACATAAACGTGTAGAAAAGAAACAAAACCATTGGCTGATCTGAGATTTGAACTTAGGATACTACAAACAGCGTCTATTAGTCTTAAATTTAAATCAAACTCCACGTCCGCATTCTTTAACATTTATCAAATAATATTTACATACAAGGAAAAATCTTAGCATTTATTAAAGGACTTCCTTAATTGAAATTTGAGTTAAGTCTTTTATTTTGTTGATTTTTTTCAATTTCGAGCTCTTGAATCTGAAATACGTGCATCTCAAGATTACCGTGTGAATTACCAGAATGTGCTTAATGCATAAGGTTATCAAAAAAAATCGTGCAATTTTATCACCATTTTGGGAAAGTAAAGTAATTGCTTTATATATTTTCAAGGCGTTCGACAGAATCTGGCATGGTGCACTCTTGTCAAAACTTGTTGCATTTGGTGTCGGCGACAATTTCTCTTTCTATACTAGCTTTATAGGAAGCACTATACGAATGATTATAGATGAATTTTCGTCAAATGAGTCGAATATTTATTAAGGGGTGCCGGAAGGCTCCTTTCTTTCTCCTACTCGATTTCTTATATTCCTATATGGCCTCCTATATCAAACCTCCAAACTTTTATATACTCTTTCGCAGATGACGGCAACCTTTGCCATTTGTATTCATTTAATTAGAGACCAAGCCAATTAAATGATGGTGGCACGAGGCAAAACATGAATAATTCGCTTAATCGAGTCCTTGTTAAAATATCGGAATGGGGTCGGGCGTATAGAGTTGATTTTGATGCCCTTAAGACCAAATGTTGTATGCTAAGACGTAAACACGCGATGAATCAAGGTGCCTCATCTGTATATATTATTGACGAATCAGAATTGCTTAAAAGTATATTTTGAAGCTTCTCGAACGCGAGCAGGAAAGGGGGAAAATTCTTGTTGGTGACACAGGGGTATTCCATTCTATTAACTCCCTTGAGCACCGTCGCAATGTGGGTTGTATTTTCCTGTTTTATCGTTACTACAATGGGATGTGTTCTAATGATATTAGAGATCTGGTTTTCGAAACTCGCGCATTTGTTCATTAAACGCATTTTTCCTCAAGAGCCCATCCTTTTGTGCTCGATTGGCCGCAGCTTTGCACAACGCATTGCGGGGAAAATTGGTTTTTTGTTTGGACTGTTCGTATGTGGAAGAAACTTCCTTCGGAAATCTTCCCTTTCACTTTCAACATGAATAAGTTCAAATCGAATGTCCACAACACTACTCCCTTTTAAAGCTGTTTTCCTAGTTTCAACGCATTGCAATGCACAGAAAAAATTATTGCTGAATTATTTTCAAACAAACGCTTGTTTGAAATTTTTTTTAATTTCTACAAATTTTTTTACTGATTCAATTAATATTTTTGTTTGATTTTTATTTTAGCCAACAGAAATGTTGACAACTATTCAAAAATATAATAAACGCGTTATTGGCTTCTAGTTTTCATAATTTTGTATGAAATATTTAACGCTCTTTATTGTTGTCGTGTTTTTGCATTTTTTTATTTGACCGTAAGCAACACTTCTTTATGTGAAATATAAGAACAACAAAAAAAAAAAACATACTGTCTATTTTTGGACGCTTTGAAAAGGTACAACTATAAGAAAGATGATAAAATAGCGTGGCGAGGTTTGTAGTAAAAAACAACAAAAACAATAATAGGTAATAAACGTTTCACTCTTTTTAAACAACAACAACATTAGAAGAAACAAAATAAATTTTTTGTTGGTTTCAAAGTTGGTAAAAAAGAATGAAAAACAAAATCCCGTATTCAATTTTTTAGAAATGTTTAATTAAATACCTACATCAAATAAAAGAAATAAAATGATGACGAAAAACATGTCGAGTCGGTCTGCTGCCAAGGAAAGGATACAGAACAGTGAGTGAAGAAGAAAAACATTGTGTGAACAAACAAGACTTGGTGAAAAAATTATTCCAACAAAAAAATGTGTCTCAAAGCCAGCCGGCGCCGCTCTGCTCTGCCTTCATCTACTTCTACAGTGCTTGCTTGTGTGCGCGTCATTGCTTGTGCAAAAACTTTTTTGTTTGATTCAGCAAAATTATTTGTTTGAAATTTATATGATTTTCAGTAAACTATTTGTTTGATTCAGTTAAATTATTTGTTTGAAAAAATCAGTGTTTTTTTTTCAATAAACGAAATGCAAATAAATTGTTTGAATATGCAAATTTGTTCGTAGGACCGATTTCAGACAAAAAATGTTTTGATTCTACAAATTTTTTGTTTGAATTGGAAAAATAATTTTTTCTGTGTGCATTATTAAGGGTCATCACCTGAGTGCTGGTTATACCAAAAGAAAAAAAAAGAAATCAAAATAATGAGTTGGGGAAGATTTTATACAAGTAGTTTTTGGTTAAACGAACAGTGTTATCCATCTTGTGGTTTTAAAACCGCCGGTCTGGCAAAACTGTGAGCTGTTAAATATCTGTCATCTAAGTGTCAATTTTATAGCGAAATGTTTGCCACTTACGAGAATGGGTCGTTTTACAACCGAAGAACGCGTAAAAATAAATTTAAAACTTGCTACAGAAGTGGTGGTTCACACGTGACCACTTTTCGAGCAGCAATACAGAGTGCTATGGCCGTATGATAACCGACTTTTTTGCCTTCAATTGAAGATTATGAACCAGACGATATGTGGTTTAAACAAGATGGTACCACAAGCCGAACAACACGCCCGATTTTGGTTTAGTCAGAACGCGAAATTTCAGGTTTTGACGATGTCAATTACCCACCAAGATCATGTGATTTGTCGCCGTTAGTCTTTTTTTGTCAGTCGACATCAAAGGCCGTTCCCTTACGTTGGAACATTTGAAAACCAACATTCGTCAGGTAGTCGCCGAGATACCACCCGAAATGTGAGAAATAATGGTCAAAAACTATCTCTAAACCAACAACAGCTGTAACCAATCTAGAGGCGGTCATTTAAATCACATTCCATTTCGTGCATAATGGCCAGGTCAAAGCATTATAAAGAAATAAAACTTTCATCGAAATGATAGCTTTATATGGCTTTTATTTAACTTTACTTTTAGGAAACCGGAAGATGGATAACCCTTAATTTACGAGTATCAGTAAAGTTTTTGCTGGGATCGGCAAATATTTACTTGTTTTGGTATACAAACAATAACAACAATAGACATACAAGGTGGCGCAAAAGTCATCAGCCTTTTGAAAGATGCTGTAGTTTTTGCAAATGGCGGTTAATTTCGGTTAATTTCAAAACCATTCAAGATCAAACTATGAGCTAAGTATTGAACTTTGTTATAACGTTGAAAAATCGGAATTAGTTCATCTTTCTTCAGAATTTTTTAGAACCATGTAAAGATTGTTTACAATTAAGCAATATTTCATCAACATCTTAAAATCGAATTAAATGGACATACGCAATTGCCAATGAAAACCACAGGTTTGTGAAGTAAGCAGCTACAAAAGATACTTCAATAAAAAAAAAATGGAACGCTATACTCCTTAAGAATGAGGAATAATTTTTACAATTTTTTCCCGTAATAAATCGTCGGTGGTGTTGACGCAGGGGTTACCTCATTGTAGATACGTAAATAAGCAGAATAATCGCTTCTTTGGCTCAGCAAATCCACACTTAACACACAAAGAGACATAACATTCGCTCAAAGTTACTGTAGTTTTTCGAAACGCCGCGCTCCAAACGATTAAGGTGAACGGCAAACGCTACAGATCCAACCTCAACGACTTTCTCCTACCTCAAATGGACGAATTGGGACTAGAGAAAGTTGGAGAAAGATGTAGCAACGGTGAATAGCCCACGACCGTCAAACGAAATTTTTAAGGGCTGTATTTTCGGGTTGCTTAATCTCTTGTTTTTTTCTGTATCCCGCTGGACGGCAAGATCTTCAAATCTAGACTTCTTTTTGTGGGGTTTCTAAAGGTCACTAGTCTATTTTAACAAGTCCCAGACTCGGCGAGTCCTTAAAGAAAATATCAGTGGGAAGCTATCGCCGAAAGTTTTGGCAAGAGTGATGGAACATGCCAAAAATCGGGCTCGTATGGTAAATATTAAAAAAATGGTAAAATGGTAAAAAAAAATTAAAGCTTAAGTTTTTCATAATACAAACAAAGAACATCGGATGATAACTTTTTTGCCATCTCGTATATCAGCGATTAGTAGATTTTCAAAACTTTAAAATGGCATCACTGCTTTATTTGACAACCTATTTAACAGCTGATAGTTTCTTTTTGTTAAGTTTGCGGTGAAATTTCGTTATGAATCGACTTGCAGCAGAGCAACGCGTGCAAATTATTGAAATTTTTAATCAAAATAATTGTTCTATTCGCCAAACTCTTCGTGCACTTCTTCCATTTTATGGCGTTCGCCATAGCCCTTTAGAGCGGCTTGAGAGCAATAGATCGTTTTCGGACCACATTTATTGTTACTGATAATGTACATTCCGTGAGACGCACTGAAAAATTTGTAGCCGCTGTACAGAAAAACATGGAAGATGATCCTAATCAATCAATTCGTCGCCGTTCTAAGCAACTGGTGTTGTGTCCTTCCACTTTATGGAAGATTTTACGAAAGGATCTTGGCTTAAAAGCTTGCAAGATTCAACTTGTGCAGGAATTAAAGCCAAACGACCATCGTATGCGCCGCCAATTCGCTGAATGGACTGCAGCACAAATTGATATTGATTTTGAATTTCCATTTAAAATTCTATTTTCCGATGAAGCCCATTTCTGGTTAAATGGATACGTAAATAAGCAGAATTGACGCATTTGGAGTAAGAAGAATCCACAAGCTTTTGTCCACCGAAAATTAATGTTTGGTGCGCTTTAGGGGCTGGCGGAGAAATTGGCCCATATGTCTTCAAAAACGATGATGGTCAGAATATTACTGTCAATGGTGAACGGTATAGGAACATAATTTTTCCTACCTCAATTACGTGGCATTATTCTTGCTGATATGTGGTTCCAACAGGACGGAGCCACATGCCACACAGCGTGCGCTACAATTGATTTTCTCAAGGAAACTTTTGATGAAAAAGTAATGTCACGTAATGGCCCAATTAATTGGCCGCCAAAATCGTGTGATTTAACCCCATTGGATTATTTTCTTTAGGGTTATGTCAAGTCACTTGTCTATGTCTATAAAGCGCAAACAATTAAACACCTGGAAATAAACATTCGACGAATTATCGGCGAAATACGGCCGCAAATGCGGCGAAAAGTTGTTGAAAATTGGTGTTCCAGATTGCGCCTTCTACGCGCCAGCCGTGGCGGCCACATGGCAGAAATCATATTTAAACATTAATTTCATAAAATTTTCTTTCCAAAAAAGCCCATTTCATTGATATTAATTATATATTTCCTTGTTTTATTATGATTTAAACTTGTGTCACTCTATAAAAAAACACCCTTTATAAGGTATTTTTGATTAGACGGCAATTAAGATTTGAACTTAATCAGATTAATGAAATAATTTGGAAATAGTCTGATTTTTGACAACAGCTCTTATTAGCATTCTTAATGTCTGTATAAATTGATTGAACATATTCCTGTATTGTGCTTTCACTTCGCCCCTGGTTTTTCCCATCCCGGCCACTTCGACATCGACTTGTCTTCTCCCCATATGGCTGACAATTCTTAGTAGACATAATAGACAAATTTTGCACCACCTTGTATATTTATATTTTTATTTAATTTCCTAAAGACCTTCTGCAAATGTGAGTTAGTATTTGTGTTGTTGTAAAATAAAAATTTAAGACGATAAGAAGCTTAAATTAAGGACAACATACAAACAAACATACATATATATATGTATTTCTCTATTCATAAATACAAAAAAAAAAACAAAAAAAATCCTTAAGAATTCTAAAAATTCTTAGCAGCTTAAAAGTTTTGTAAGGATTTTTCTCTAAATTGGAAAAGTTTTTAAGATGGATTAAATTTTGTATTATCGATAGTTAGAAAAGCCATAAATATAAAAATCTATGTTACACAGGAAATATTGAAAATATCCTTATTACAAAACTACCAAAGCACATCTGCTAGTTAAGCTAAAATGCCTTTTTGTATAAATTTTTAACATTCCAAATGTGTTTCCACAGATTCAAAAAAAAAATATATTACAGTTTTATAAAAGGTTTAACTATTAAGGAAATTTAAAGAGAAATCTCGTTTTAAAATAAACAGAAATATTTTAAAACAATTAGGCCGTTACTATTTAAAGTGCCTTAATTGGATTCCTAGGAAAAACAACTTGTACAAAGCATAAAGCTTTACAGATATATCCCCCCTCCTGCCCCTACCCACAAGCAAATATTTCATAAAAAAAACTAAGTTAAATAAAACCATTCGGGTCATTAAGTAACATTTTATGGTACAGACTTTCCTCATTGTTAGAGGAAAAAAAACTTTTTCCTCAAACTTCGTATAAACTTAATCTAACAACAACAAAATATGTTTATCATTACATTGTAATTTCCATAGCAGAGATTTACTGCGGCATTTTAAAGTCATTAAAACATAATTTAAAGTTAATGCAAATTTAAAAAGTTTGAGTTTTTCTCAGATTTATTTTATGTTTTCTTTTAATTATTTCAAGCGTAAAAATAAAATAAATCCAGCAAAATATGAATTTAATTTCAAAGAAATTAACATTTTTAATAGAAAAAGTGCATAAATTTAATTATTCCTCATCTTAAAGTGACTTAAAGGAAAATAGAAGCTAAAAATTAACATTTGTTTCTACTTCTCGTTAAATTGTTGATCAGCAAAATATGAATTTAATTTCAAAGAAATTAAAATTTTTAATAGAAAAAGTGCATAATTTTAATTATTCCTCATCTTAAACTGACTTAAAGGAAAATAGAAGCTAAAAATTAACATTTGTTTCTACTTCTCGTTAAATTGTTGATCAGCAGCCGTAGTCTGTAATTCGCTTAGCTAAAGCTAAATCTCGACCGCTTAACTGCCTTAGAGCATTCAAAATTTAAAAATTTTAGCGATGACATAAAAAGCTAAAATTGCGGTAAATTAAATTTTTATGGCATTGCCGAATTTAACAATGGACGCTATCGAATAATATTCGTAGCCAAAAATCACTAAATCAACTTAATAGACTTTTAGCGATAGAGATTTATCTTTAGCGAATTACGGAATACGGCTGCAGCTTCAGTTCAGTTCAGGTTCAATTCTAGTTCACTTCTAGTTTAATAGTCGTAATTTAAGAAATAATTTGTTTATGTTTAGTACAAAGGCTGCTACTGTCACACGACTATTAAAAATTGCAGATATGTAGTTGCACATAGCTCGTTTAAAGTTTTTCTTTGCCAAATAGAGTTTTTGTGCCCATAAGCCATCGAATTATATTGGTATTGGTAGCACAACTCCATCTTTACTCCTTCCCATAATCCATTTTCCTATTTCAAACACAATGCAATGCATTAGTAGGGGTCATCCCCTGAGTGCTGGTCCTAATAATAAAAAATCATCTAACCAAATTTTAAAAACAATCGGGCCGTAGTTGACCATAGCTCCAAAAATACTCCTGAAAATAGGCATTCAGCCATAACTTCCTTATAAATGTCGGTATTAATATACAGAAGGAAAAACACTCGGTATAAATTAAGCTTTTTATACTTACTTAAAGTACGAGTCGTACACAAAAATTCAAGTACGAGTAACACTATAACGTACTTAAGACAATCTTAAATGGGATTACTTTCGACAATCCATCCGGAAATGTCTTAAAATAATTACAAAATTCTTAAACCAAGTAAAAAAAAGACTAAACTTTTCGTTGGTAGTGCCTCTCTGAGAGTAAAATTACAAAGTGAGCGTTTTACTCTCGTTTAACTTATTAATGTTTGTTACAGACAATGCAAAAACACCACACAAATAGTTAAAAAAAACGTTTTGCTTGTTGTGCGTAGAAACAACAAAAACAACAGAACAAGACGAAAACCCATTATTTTCATGTTAAGAAAGTAAAATTGTGAACTCTTGCTTCTCATTTAGTTTATATTTTCAGTTAAATATGTACCTTAAGTTTTTAAAGTAATAACCATATCGGTAATGATGCGAATTTTTTATAATTGAAATTCTATAAATTGTTAAACGGTTAAGTAAATTAATTATAATAAAATTCTCCTTCTAATTTCACTTCTGGTTTATTTCAAGTACCATTTCGGGATTGAATCAAATTTAGAATTCTTAAATCAAGCGCATTTTGAGATTGATTTATTATTAGTTTTAATTAAATTAATCTCATTTTCGGATTATTTTAAGTACGAATTCGGTATTGAATATGGATAAGTTAAGTATTTCGCTATTGAAAATCCATACTTGAATCAATCTTTCTGTACTTTATACAAGAAAATCCGTATCCACCGTACTATTAATACCGCTTCGGATTGTTTTGAGTACGGATGGATGAATTTTTTTTTTTTAGTGTATAAAATTCTATATATAATTATGTCATATATCAAATTGACCATATGTCCAATTTTGTACAAGTTTTCGCTTTTTGAGTTGGTTTGTCAGCGACTGTTTACATTTAATGAACCAGAAGTAAAAGCAACAGTTTTTTTTAAGGACAAATGAAAAAGTGGAAAAAATGGACGTTTTTCTACTTTGACTACAGTTTTTAAAACGCTTTAAATGCAATTAAAAGTATTTTCAAAGCAGTTATTCTGTAGTTTTTTCTATTTATAATTAAGAATGTTTTCTTTTATAATGTAGATTTTTGAATGAAACTGCGTTTTTAACCATAAAAAGTATGGGTCATTTTTGCCCCCAAGTGCATAAAAGGGTTAATTTGATTTTCTTTTTCTCTTGAAATGTTTATTGAAATTACGGAATATAGTAAAGTCAACTTTCATCAAAATATGAAAATAACCCACGATATTTCGTAAACAATTCAAAATTTCCAAAAAAAAATTTCTTCTGTCTTTCTGTCATTTGACCTTTAGCGTGGTTAAATTTTGAATATAGGCCTTGTAGTTTGTGTCATTGAACTTTAATACGCATTAATTGGAATTTCATAAAAATAGATGAACTTCATCGCATTGATAAATTTGGTTCAAAAAAAAGCATTTTCCTCGAAATTCGTAAAAATAAAATCGCTGCCCTGGCCTCATTCTCTAAAGAGTTTTAAACAAGTCCTGGTGGAAAAATTTCCATTTTTTCAATTTTTTTGAAGAAAATTGTTTAAAATTTAAAATTGGAGATTTGAAAAACTCCCCAAAAAAATTTGTCCGTTTTTGGCATCACCTGATGACAGTTTGACGCCATTCAAAAAAAAAAAAACCATATCTAGCAATTTTAACTCTTTTAAATAAAAAAAATTATATGAGAGGAATCAATTTAAAATTTGAATATAATAGTGTAGCTGGGGGTCATAAATAGGGTACTCCCTCGAGGTAGTGTAGGCATCATATGGTCGGTCTTGACGAAATATACTTTCCTATTTGTTTATCTTTTATTTTGTTACATTGACTTATTCACAAATATTAAAAAAAAACCCCTCCGACTTAGCAACACATTTAGCTCTGCAGACATTTTGCAACAATTATATTAAATTACATTAGATTTTCTTATTATTATTTATTTAAAATTTAATTAAATGCTTTGTATACCACTTAAGAAATAATTTTTACATTGTTATCTGACATGACTATTTAGTAAAATTTAATAAATTTTTTTTTGTTGATATTAAAATTTATAAAATTTTAATTAATTTTAATACAGTTATTTTTTCTCTGTCGTTCTTTTTTTTTTAAATGAACAAGTAAAAACCACAAATATGCGTTTAACCACAGAGAATTTTAAAAATCATATTTTTTAATATTCGGTTTTATTGAAAACTATTTATTAAATAGTTTTTTTTTTCATCATATTCATTTTTAATAAATATTTTTTTAATAATCTGCAAAGGCATGCAAGTAAAATGCAAAGGAAAATATTTAATGTAAAAAATGTATAATTTAATTTTAATATACAAAACTATTTAAGACTTATGATTTATTAATTGTTTTTATGAAACATCACAATTTATGAAGTCGAAAATGTCGAAAATTATTATGAAAAATATAGACAAAATTGTTTTTGTGATATTTAAATTTTACCTTTTACTTATGTGCATTAGAGTGCTCCAAGATAGTATGAACGAAGAAAAGGTCAAGGCAAACCGCTACTAATTTTTCTGATAGGGTCAGGGGAAGTGATACCCTCCATAGGATGCCAGTATTAAGTATCGCATATCCTTAGAGCCGCTGCAACTATTTTTTGAACTTTTTGCAGTAGAATCTTTTGAGCCTCGCAATTAAAATAAGATAGCAAAAGGGGAAGTGGTACCCTCATAGGACGCGAATGTTAAATATCGCATATCTTAAGGACTGTTATAGTGAGAATATTCAAGCTTGGTAGGAAACTTATGGTAAACTACATCTTTGGAAATAAAAATAAAGGGGGTAGGCCAGGGAAGCAATACCCCCTTATATGATATATTAAATATCTCGTAACAGAAGAACTATTATAGTGAGAGTCTTTAAACGTGGTTAATGCAACTATTAATGTAAACTATAAATTTCAAAATGAAAAGGAGAAAATGCATATCTGACGATAAAAGTTTTCAAGCTTTGTGGGACCCGTTTTTATGGTAAACAACAACTTTTAAAATAATAATAAAGGGTAAGGTGCCGGAGGAGCAATAACTTATTTGTGAGTCCCAAAAATAAAATAGACTACTTATTTTGTCCATAGGAGCCTGGAGCCAGTACCTCCATAGAATGCAAATGTTAAATCAAATTTATAGCTTAGTCATCGTCGCGTTACCCAAATGGCTGAAGTTAGAGACATGAAATTTGGACAGTGGGAAAGTCTCCCAACGAGAAGATCCACTGAAAATAGATTTTGGGAAATTAAAATATTTAAAATCTAATTCATAAACGCATCATTGCAGCTTTATAAGTCATTAATAAGCAAAAGTCGAAAAAAGAGTATTTATAAATGTTTAATAGCCTATTAAACGTTTAATAAACATTTCATAAATTCAAAATGTTTATTGTAGCCTTTTCCCTACTTAAAGCGTTTAATAAAGTGATATTTCAATGTTTGTTAAAATAAAATTTTAATAATTGCACAAAAAATTAAACATTTTTGTCTTCTTATTCATTTAATTAAAAAACTTTAATACGAATAAAAATTTTTTTCTAGAAAGACGATAACTAATGTTTGAAATGATTTTAAATATAAACTGCTCGATAGATTTTTTTATTAAAAATAACTGTTTGCATAAAATATAAAAAGCTATTTAAATTTATTTCAAATAATGCAAACCTTTTTTTAACTTATATGTATTTTAAAATGTCTTTCAAAAAGTAGAAACGACATAGTGTATCGTCAGTTGGTTACTGGTTTGCCTTCATCTCTTATAGAGGAAGCAATCCTAATGAGAGAATTTAAGACATTCAAAACTTCCCAGATGTTATTGGTACGCACATACGTATCAAAAAAACCGGGGGGAATTTTGCCCAATATTATATAAACAGAAAGGGTTACTATTAGGGATGCCAATCCCGAAATCCCGATCCCGAACATCCCGGGATTTTGTCAATCCCGAAATTGTTAACTTAATTTTTTTGTTTTACCTTTTTTTATAAAAAGAAATTCATTATGACATTCCCCATGAGAGGATAGGGAACACAATATTGATCTTTAATATTTATTTGATTATTTCTGTTAATACTGTCATTGAAAACGTATGAAAATAGTTAAACTTTGTTATTCTTTTCAAGCGTATCCAATAATTATAAAGAAATGTTAACGTGAAAACGTATGAAAATAGTTAAACTTTGTTATTCTTTTCAAGCGTATCCAATAATTACACTGTGGAACATTTTTGGGATTTTTGTCTGGGGGGTGAGAAATTCCAAGTCAGGGTGATGGTACTAGGTCAGTATAGTAAAACCCTCAAAGGGTTTGGCGTTCGTATGTGCCAGTTTTTTTTTATGACATTTTAAAGTTTTTCCTTATCTTGATGTTTTTTGTTTAACATAACTCGAGAACCACTTGTCCGATTTTGCTAAAACAAACTCAAAAATATTTAGAATTACAATTTCTTTAATCCGTTCATATAACGTTTTTCATTATAATCAACAGTTTTGCCGGTAAAAATAAATTTGTGGAGAAAAAAAAATATTTTTTGCCTAAAAATAGGCAATATTTATTAAAATAAATTTTAATTTTTAGGCAAAAAAATATTTTTTTTTATCCACAAATTTATTTTTACCGGCAAAACTGTTGATTATAAAGAAAAACGTTATATGAACGGATTAAAGAAATTGTAATTCTAAATATTTTTGAGTTTGTTTTAGCAAAATCGGACAAGTGGTTCTCGAGTTATGTTAAACAAAAAAACATCAAGATAAGGAAAAACTTTAAAATGTCATAAAAAAAAACTGGCACATACGAACGCCAAACCCTTTGAGGGTTTTACTATACTGACCTAGTACCATCACCCTGACTTGGAATTTCTCACCCCCCAGATTGGCTGTTGTACTGTGTTATAAAGAAATGTTAACGTGAGAAGTGCTGAAAATAATTAAGCAATAAAATTTATTAAAGAAAAAAATGTTTTTGAAATGCACAAAACATTTCACTGGTGCACCAAATACAAAATTTACACTTTACAGGGTTAAGATTATTAAAGTGTTTTCCGAGAGCTGACATCGAACCTACGGTAATTAATGGATCGATTTCACAATATTAAGTAATGTATTTTATACACTACCTAATTCCTACCGCAAGTGGTGGTGGTTATAAAAATGCGTTTTTGTTAAAATAAGATTTTAATGGTTAACTAAATAAATTGATTTCATTAGTTAATTTCGAATTCAAATTTCAATTATTTATTTTAATTCATTTATTAAAATTTTAATAGAATCTTACAAATATATCAACTACTATGTTGCGTTGTTCAATTAGAATATTAATTATTTTTTTTTATTTAGCTTGAATGAACTGAGGTAATTGAATCAAATATAGCTTTTATGGTAATTATTTTTTTATTGAATCAAGTAACACGTTGTTTAAATCCTACGTTGTTTTCTTTTATCATATTTTTAATTAAATTAGTCATTAAATAAGAAAAGTCACAATATTAAATTTTTACAAATTTAAGTAATATTTAACTTTAAAATAATAAGTTAATTATAAAACCTTCGTTTGTAAACTTCTTTGAGAGACGTTTTTTTTAATAAATATCTATAAAAAGCATTTATCTCTTAATTTTCAAAAATCCCGAATCCCGATATCCCGTAAAATCACGGGATCCCGTAAAATTTGATTTTTTGGAATCCCGAATCCCAGGATTTGCGAAAACCAGTCCCGATTGGCATCCCTAGTTACTACACCCTGAATGTTCAGGTAAATTATATTTCAGAAATACATAATTAATAAATCTTTTGCCACTCATGATTGCCGTATTTTAAATGAGTGAACTATCAAACTTGAAAGCGGAGAGTTCAAAGGTATTTTGTTGGGAGACTCAGGCTATAAGCTGAGACTTATTTATTCACCCCACTATACAAACCACAGAATGAAAAGGAGAACAAATATAATGCTGCACAGATAGGCACTACAAACTCTGTTAAACGTTGCTTCGGAGTTTGGAAGCAACGATTTCGCTGCTTGTTAGATGGGTTGACGGTTTATCTGGCAAAAGGAAAAACATTGATTATCGCCCTAGCAGTACTTCACAACATTGCTATTTAAGAAAATGTTATTGTTCCAGGTAAAAACATTTAAACCCAAAATATTTTGGCAGTTATATGTGGCTTAAAATGTTTTGTTAAAACCTAGGAGGTTTTATTTTCAAAACATCTGCGTAATGTTTAATAAAAATTGGTTAAATTATTTATAAAGCTATATAATCTCTTTTGGAACCTACAGAGTTTAAGCAGTACAAAATTTGATATTGCTAATAAATGATTTACATATTTCGCTTCTATTTCAATAGTATGTATTTTATTAACAAAAAAAAAAAAACATAAAATTATTTAAAATATTAGATTTGAAAAAACAGAAATTCATTTTAAATTGAAAACAAAACAGAAATTCACTTAAAATTCGTTCGTTGTATGATACTTGTATTAACTCGTATCGTTTCATCCCTAGTTGTATGCATCACTATTACAAAAATTACAATTAAAATAACATGTTGCTGCTGCCAACTAGGGAATGGTAAATGAATTCCAAAATCGATTTTCGATTTTTCGATCGAATTTTTTTATTTCGGTTTTTGAAATCGATTAATCGAACCTCAAAATCGATTTTAAAATCGATTTCAAACTCATTTAAGATTAATTTGCAAACTTATTCTTTATACCACAAAGGGGGATCACCAGCATTTTTTTGGCAATATACTGGAGAAATTGAACTAAGATTTTTACAGTGGATAAACATGACTCTGATTTTAATTTTCTTGCAAAAAGTGAAAATGTGTAAGTTTTGAAATGACCTTAAGAGGGACAAGTGCGATACGTATGTATGTACATTTTACATATTAAAATTGTGTTCTTGTGTAGTAAATCAGGCCAGTCCCATAAATCAATTCCGATCGAAAGTGATTTCGTTTCTTGCTTCACATAAAACGAAATCACTTTTGATCGGAATTGATTTCTGTGACATGCCAGAATGTATGGATAGTATTTCAAAGGATTATGACAATAGTTCCTGATCAGTGGCGTCTGTTTCTTTGCTAAATTACTATTAAGTTAGTTTTAGAAAACAAACGTTTGCATGTCATTGATGCCGGAAAGATGGAGAGATATTTTCTTGTAATTTTGATTTGTTTTTTCACTCTGCTTATTACTAGATTTAAATATCACACACTTTTCTGTTTGAATATTAGCATATTTCCACAGGAATGTCATGGCTTAATTTATTTGCTGTGTTTCTATAATATGTTGATGTTTACAAATCAGACTTTCGGTGTTCAGTGACTTTAATTTCTGAAGAACAAGAGCCCCTATGTTAAAGTTGGAAGTATACCAAGGGTACTAATAGGTAAATAAGTAAAACTACAACTTATTACTTGGAATAAACATACCACCTACACACTTATGCATGCACAAACAAATATCCAGCTATATTGTGCATGCCATGCCCATAATTTATGGATTTAATTAAGATTAAAATTAAAAACTACCAAAATTTTGATAACAATAAAAAAATCGATTTTAAAAGCCCAATAATCGATTTCAGTATAAAATCGCATAAGCAAATTCGATTTCAAAAAATCGATTATTTTTACCAGAAAATCGATTTTCGATTGCAATCGAAATCGATTTACCATTCCCTACTGCCAACATTAAAATACAAAAGTAATATAAACAGGGTTTAAAAAACTGCAGTCGAAACCAAAAACTGTCGAACAAAAAACGAAAATTTGTGTACAACTTTTCGCTTTTAGAGTTGGTTTGAGAGCGACTTTTTACATTTAATGAATCAGAAGTAAAAGCAACAGCTTTGTTTTGGCCAATGACTAATGGAGAAGTGAAAGAAATGGCAGTTTTTCTACTTTGACTGCAGTTTTTTTAAACGTTTAGTTGTTAATCCACTCCTATTAAGCGTTTATAAATAAGACTTTTTATTAATGGTTTATAAAACAAAAAGTGTTTGATAACTATTGTAAGCATTACAGCTGAAACAAGAAATTTTTATGAATTAGACCGTTATAGTGTAAAAAGGGGTAGAAATGGTGGTCGTATATCTGCTAAACCACTATAGATAGAAAAACAAGCAAAACTATTATTGAAAATATGCGGATAAGTGTCTGGTACTTTTTCTATTTTTGACTTTTTTGGGGGTAAAATCGTTTAAAACCTATATATTGCTACTTATTTTGTACCCATATAACTTTTTTGAAAATAAAAAAAATATATTTTGGACGTTATGGAATTAAAAATGGGAAGAACGGTTTAAATCGGTATCATAAGCAATTTAGGTATTAGAAATAGATATAAAATTTAAAAAAGCGCACCGGGTTAAGCTAGTATTGTATATTATTGTGCGGATTTTTATAAAACTGGAGAAAATTATACTCTAAAACCATATGTAGAAAAAACAGCGCAAAAAAAGAGATTAACCGTTAAATGCAACTGGGGTCAAAATGACCCCAAACTTTTTAAACTTGCAAAATCTTTAAATTTAAAAGGTGCTACCACTCATTTGATGTATGTTGACGTCGATAATTTTAGAGTTTCACACAAGACCATAAATATTTTAAAAATAGCACGAATGGGTCCCATGCTCGAAAGAATGATCTTTCTTTTTTTTATATATATACAACCCAAAAATGTTTTAGATTGCCTTCGTTAATAATCTTATTATGCTTAACACCATTCAAATTTATAGATTTTTCAAAGTTTAAAAACTTTCGGGTCACTTTGACCTCTAATCCATTGAAGGGCTTATCTTCATTTTTATCCGGTTTTGTCTTCGTCTGACATTAGGTTAACATTTTCAACAGTTTTATAAAAATTTGCACAAAAATATACAATATTACGCTGTCTATCCTTTAGAAATTCCAAATACGTCAAAATTTTAATGCTTTCCGACTTCACTAAAACCTTTAGAGTATCTTTAAAATATCTGGACTAAGACACTTTATTTAAGTTTTACTTAAAATTCATAACAGTACAGAAATATGGCTCATTTGCCAAAATATGTCAAAAAAAATTGTTTTTCCCGAAAATCGAAAAATAAAAATCGCAGGTACGGAAAAACTATGGGAGCTATAGACATAATTTTTTCATGTTTTTATTCTCTATTTTATCCTCAATAAATACCAATGTAATGAACAAAAAACTCTGAAATTAGCTTAACAAAATTTTTAAAAATTTAAAAATGTAGTTTTGAAACTGCCGTTAAAAATTTATTTTCTTTTGATCATACCTGCGAATATGTTAACGGTATCCTACGAAAACAAAAACTAATATTTAAGTAAATACGGGTTTATTCTAAGTAACAATTATTTCTTATTTAAATATTTCTCAAAATATGTTAATTTTGTTCCTACATTTCTTGTTCCAGTGGCCTGAGACACGTTAATGGCCTGGGAAAATTTTAATAACTTTAACAGTTTTTAACCAAATTTTGTCTTTTTGCTCTTTTATAGATAATAACGTACTTAGTTCTATTCTTATACATTAAACAGCAGAAGCTATTATTTAATAGCAAAATTGTTACAAAAACTGAAAAAATTTATTTTTTCCCCTTGTAAATGCACCTTCTAAATTCAGCGTCGTTGCGGCACCAATTAACGTTGTCCTATTATACTTATGTTTTCCGCACTATTTTATATGCAATATCTAAAACACCAGACTATTATGGCAACTATACTTATCAATCAAATTACAAGTTTTAATTGAAAATTTCAACTTACATTTAAGTTCAATGAATGTGCAAACAATCGCAAATTGTCTGCATTAGACAGGGAGACAAAAAAAGGTTTTAATTTATTCTATTCAATGCTTCTTCCACTCATGTCCAAATCTGTAAATTAGATACAAAACAAAAAAAAAAAACAAGTAAGAGTGCTATATTCGGCTGTGCCGAATCTTATATACCCTTCACCATTGTGCGAGCAGAATACAGAGCAAGTAGACAAATCCTAAATAATTTCTATATATACATGGTGTGTATTTATAAACTAAATGTTTGTACCTAACTTGGAGACTTTGGCTCTTGCCGTTCTCCAGATATACAGAAAAATGTAATAAAAATACAACAACAAGGGATTTTTGGAAAAAATTAGAGGCAGTCGTGGTTTTTTGGTCATATCTTAGCCATTTCTGGACCGATCTTGCTGAAATTCAATAGCAAGAAATGGTGGACTATATGCAACATAAATGTAAAACAACCTAGCCGCTATCATGTCTGGAGTCTCCGGAAAACACATATCAAACGTAAGACGGTCAGAAGGACAGACGGGCGGACATCGTTAAATCAACTTCTCTCCTCATAAGGACCCAGAATATATATACTTTACAGGGTGTAGGATCAATATTGTAGAAATTACAAACGGAATGACAAACTTTTATATACCCTTTTCCACCTGTGGTGAAGGGTATAAAAACAATACAAAATCATTCCCAATTACAAAATTTCTACTAAATATTTAATGTTTCTATTTGCTTGGACTGTTTTTCTATTTGTTTATTTCTATTTTTTTTTCACACGTATTTGCATCCGGTTGCTTGCAAAAGATTGTGTTGCCAAAAGAGGAGGAAACAAAAAAAGACTAATTCACATACTTTGAACTTTGAAAGACTGCATGTGTTTGTGTGTCTGTAGGCCAAAAAATTAATTCCCTTCTGGACTTCCATGTGAATTTGTTTAGGTGCTCAAATACTCATTGTTGGCAAAATTTTACAACGTGGGTCAGTGGAGAAAACAGCGGCTATTTGCTGAAATAAAAAAACATTCTTCTCAATATTTCTATTTCTACCGAAGGATATTTGTGTTGGCTGTTTTGCTAGTCCGTTTTAAAAGGCATGAAGACAGTAGAAAGCAAAAACGCTACTTAAATGTCAAAAATGGAACATTGTGCGTTGCTTTTATCTGTTACAAAAAATGACTCATGCGTTGACGACAACGCCTTACACAATAAGGCAGATTGTTTTCCAAAAATTTCGACAAAATTATCAGGAATTCGCATAAAGTTTGCTTAAATCATAGGAATTTCAAGAACTTTAATTAAACCCCAAATGTGTGTATGTAATTCCTTAAATTAAAAAAAAAAAATTAAAAAACTTGCTTTATTATAACTTTTACCTCATGTGGCAACGGGTATATATAAGTTTGTCATTCCGTTTGTAATTTCTACAATATTGATCTTCGACCCTATAAAGTATATACATTCAGGGTCCTTTTGAGTAGCAAAGTTGATTAAACGATGTCGGTGTGTCCGTTAAAATTAGTTTTCCGAAAACCCCAGATATGATGGGGACTCGGTTGTTATACATTTATGTCAAATAGAGTCCAGAATTGTCTGTATATCTAGAAAACAGCAAGAACCAAAGTTTCTAAATAAGGCACAGGCAGCTCGGTTATAACACAACATCCGACAAAATGAGGGCGGGATTGGAGAAGTAGGCGTAGAATAGCTAACTTTATTTGTATCTAAAAAACGGTGTTTTACATAACTTTCTGTTCTTATCGTACCAGAGGTTTCGACATAGCCAAATATTTCAAAAAGCTGTTTTCACACAAAAAGTATTTTTTTGCAAAAAAGTAATTTTTCTGCACAAACTCACTTTTTTCCAATAAAATATAAAATAAATCGTTAAGATACTTGTAACCAGTGTTGCCAGAAGTAGGGGGAAATAGCTATAGATTTTTTATAATCTCAAAAACGTAGGGATTTTTCGTCATCTCGCATTATTTATGAGATAAATGCAGAAAAAAGTTTTTTTTAGTGATGTTTCATGATCCAAAACGGTTGAAAAATTTTCTTTTCCCTAAAATCGCTTAAAAATATATTTCCAGAGTTGTGGTTTCAAAGTTGGCGACACTAATATTTATGTATATGTTTTTTCTTAAATATCATTCAATGTTGAAAGATTTAATTAAATTTAATTAAAAGAACATACATATCGCACTGGTTCCTCTAAAGGGAGTTTACACAAAATTTATAAATTTACAGTTGCGACAAAAAACTGTTTTATTTTTATACGTAGTCTTATACTTCAAAGGGGGATACAATTGTAGTTTTTTTTGGCAAGATACTAGAAAAATTGATATATGATTTTTACAGTGCGTATATATGATCACTGTACATCGATTTATTGCAAATAGTGAAAATTGAAAAATTTTGAGTTGACTCTCTTTAGAGGCACCATTACGATATGTATTTCTATTTTGTTTAGTTTTGTACTTATTTGTTCTCAAAGCTTTAATGTACATATTTATTCGAATAAAATAAATTTTTTATAACTAATGTTTTGATTTTTTTTTAGGAAGTGTAGGTATTTTTCAAAAAATCCACTAGCAACACTGCTTGTAACACAAAAAGTAAATTTTTACATAAAATGTAACATTTTACACAAAAAGTAACTTTTTACATAAAACGTAACGTTTTACACAAAAAGTAACTTTTTACATAAAACGTAACTTTTTACACAAAAATTTACTATTTACGCAAAAATTAACTTTTTACACAAAAAGTACTTTTATGCAAAAATTTTTTTTTTACACAAAAATTAACTTTTCACACAAAAAGTATTTTTACACAAAAATTTACTTTTTACATGAAAAGTACTTTTTAAACATAACTTTTTACCAAAAAGAAAACCGATATTTTCCCATTTTTCATAAAATGCGATTTTTAATTCTCTTTGCTCACCAAGTGTTTTTTACTCCATTGTATTCCTTTATAAGCTTTTAATCATCTAAAAGTATATTTTCATTCATTATTTAAAAACCGTACCCATTCTTCTCTTATCAATTCCTATGACATTTGCCTCAAAGAAAGTGTTTTCTATGCAATGATAAGTTCTTCAAATTACTTTTTAATCATAAAAGAAGCATCATCATTAATAAGTAAATTGAAATAAAAACCATTTATCGTTTATTTCCCATGCCAACACGACTACTAAATACTTATGAAAAAGTACGCTAAAGCCCCTTGAGGACATAAATGGGTAAGTGGCAGTTGACTTTAAATAAAAAATACCATCTCAATATCTTTTGCTTACAAAAATGACGATAGGAGACAGTCGTCTTTAAAAATTTATATTCAAAACATTTCCATTTTAAACACATTCGAAAACTTTTCTAAAAGATACAGAGCGAAAAGGTGCAGAGAACATGAAAAAGGATCAATAACTGTGTCACTGAAAATGTAAGTGGAAATAAGGTGCTTAAAGAAACTACTGAAAGTATTAAGGAAAGTAAAAAAGGTAAACGTGTTGGTACAACTTATTAAGGTTACAAATAGATTGCACCAGCATAGAAATGCGAACAAGCACATGTCTTCAAATGTTGCAAATAAAAGTTTTAAGAAAACGAGAAAAACCAAATGTCGTGTATGTAAAACATATCAAATGTAAAATACTTGTGCCACTTCCTTAATGTGCGTATCCGTGTGTAAGTGTGGAGCTTGTGTATGTGTAATGTAAAACATATACACAACCTTGTGTCATTTTTATCGTCGTCTCAACAATCATCCCTTTTTAGTCTGCAATACAAAGTGTTGCAAACATAATTTTGCAATTTATTTACAACAATTTGTTGTTGTAATACACTTTTTACACAAGTGAACATGAGAAAAATACGTGAGCCAAAAGAAAAATGTATAAAGTAAAGAAAAAAATAGGAATGAATATTTTATTTTATAGTAGTTTATTACCCCTACATTCTTACCACAACTGCTCGTGCATGTACGCTACCCTAGCCAACATTTGGTCTATGTGTATGGGTTTTGAACTTCGTTTGCATGATGTTCTCTATTGACTGTTCTGAACTACTCCAGTTGGCCATTAATAATCTTGTTTTCGAAAAGTGACTATTTCAATACAGTGCATTTGCACACAATTTCACTTTTGTTCATATATAAAATCTAATTTATCTCCAAAACCCACATTAGTCAAAAAACTTACAAGTTTATTTCGAGTCGGAAAAAAACCCAACCAATTGTAGGGGAATGTAAGAAGAGATAAACTCACTGTTTATTGTTGGTGTTTTGTCTAAGCTTTGATATCGTTGCAAATAGGACTTGAGTGTTTGTAATTCTCATTCGCTTTACAGTGTTATTTGCATAATATCTTTGGCTCGTCCAAAGTCTTTGCAAAAACTTTTCCTGATGATTTGGCCTAAGCGACCAGTAAGATGCGCAAAGGAACTAGCTTATCCTCCAACAATAAAATTGGAAATTCAGCTCATCCATAAAAAATAATTCAGTTGTTTACATAAAAACTCTCGTTTCACAAAAGTCATTATTTTCTACAAAAAAGTCAGGCTTACAGCCTGGCCTTAGATGTCTATCGACAAATAAGGCGAACGACAAAAAGTCAATTTTTAACGTTCTCTTAAGCGGCCAACTAATTATCGACTTGTCGTTCGTCAGGACTTAAGCTTCGTGCAGACGGTGGTCAGATCAAACAGTATTTCTAAATTTTTGGATGTTCGCATATTTCTAGTGAATGAGTTTGAACACCTTTTTTAAGGACCACCCTAATGAAACATTGTTACAATATAATTTACATTAGTGTAACACAAAGTGAAAAGTTAAACGATAATTTAAATTTGTAAATAAATAAATGTGTCCCAATGTAAATAATGTGGTGTAGGTTATCATATGGTCGGTCTTGACCGTATATACTATCGACTTTTTGTTCGTCAGGACTTAAGCTTCGTGCAGACGGTAGTCAGATCCAACAATATTGTAAGTAAAATTTGTTTAAAACGTCTGAACGGGCAATTTTTGTTTAACAACGTTGTCAGAAAAAGCATTGACAGCAAAATTTTTCGTTGGCAGGATATTGTCAACACATTGCCAGACCTTACATTATTGTAAGCTCTAACCACCGTCTGTACGATGCTTTACATTTCTAACATAATCCATTTCCCTTCGTTGTCAAATGACAATATTGCCACATTAACTATTCCTCAAATTAAACGGTATTTTGAAATAAAAATCGGCAAACATGAAAATTAAGTCATAAAAATACAACTCTGTGTTACACACAAAGCAGTAAACAAAAAATATAGAAAAAAAAGAATAAAAAAAATTATTAAAAATATATTTATTGTTGGTGTGCAAAGAAATAATTTCGTTAATTATTCCAACAAAATGCCTCTGTCGAAAACCACAGCCCAAGTTACTAATTTTGACATTTGCGGTCGCATAATGTTTCTTACAGCCGTGCCTAAGCAAGAGCGGAAGGCGCGGCGTCAACGCTATGCAACTGAAAAGTCCGATTTTGACAGTGCGTTTAATAGTGAAGCTGGTCGCTATTGTTTAAATAAATAAGGGGAAATTTTTTTTTGTCAAACTAGCGGTTTATGTGGATTTTATTAAACAAGAAAGTTAACACTACTGTTCGTGACGCAATGTTGATGCACTTGTTTAAGTATGCCATATCAGCGTTAAAGCTAAGCGAATAAAAACGTTCTGCTTTCTGCTCTTGTTTCGGAACGCCTGTAGGTGGACCGCAAATTTGTAAAAAAAGAACTGCTACGTTATCGGTCACTTGCATTATTGACCGACTTGTTGTGCTAAAATATTTAAATGGAGCCCAAATCAGCTGTTTGTCGTAGAAAATTCAAACGAACATCGTGGGCCAGCAGCTGTATTCTGTAATTCGCTAAAGCCAAATCTCTATTGCTAAAAATCTATAAAGTTGATTTGGCGATTTTTAGCTACGAACGCAACTCTGTAACGTGCATTGTTAAATTTGGCAATGCCATAAAAATTTAATTAGCCGCAATTTTTTATCGCTAACATTTTTAAATTTTGTATTCTCTAAAGGCCCAACTATAATATGCATAAGCTGGCTTAAGCTACTGTCAAAAATTAAAAAAAACATTAAAAAAAAAGGATTAAAAAACCAAAAATGTTTTATTCCGTACGGAAAGTGTGTTTCGCACCCTGCTTAAGCAAATGCCAGTTTCATAAAATTAACCAAAAAGTTTTCTTAAGCATATTAAAGTTGGGCGTTAAGGTATTTTAGCAATCGAGATTTAGCTTAAGCTAAGCGAATTACAGAATACGGCTGCAGAGGCTGTAAAAGTTTCTGCGAAATTATTTTATGCAAAGTTCTTGTTTTGTTTCAAAATAAACTTAGCATTTTCGCAATTTCGACAGACTATAAAACTGATGACGTGGATTACTCATTTATTTATTTTCTACAAAAAAATATCACAAAAATTTAAAATTGATGTCGTAAATTCCTTTTTTATTTTCTACAAAAAAAGTAACTTCAATTTACAAATGGCCCACTTCTTTTCCACAAAAAGTATGTTCTTAATAAAAAAAAAATACCTTATTTATAAAGGGCTGTAGGAAATATCGCCCAAAGAAAAATGGCCCAAAAAAAAAAAAATGAAAAATCGCCCAAAAAAATTCCATGTAAAATTGGGCTTACATTCATATGAAAAGTGACCCAAAATTGTTGGGCTTTTTTTCGTTATTATTGGGTGATTTTTCGTTTTTTAAATTGGGTGATTTTTCGTTATGAAAAATCACCCAAAAATATTATATGAAAAATAGCCCATTTTTTCGGCCCATCTTTATTTAATATAATTGTAATTTATTTAAAAATTATTTTGTTGTTTTTTCTCTGGGTGTTTATATTAAATATATAACGAAACACTTTTGGGCGCAAGGATTTTCTCCTCAAGGATATAATATATACCGGCTGCGCTAACTTCGCTAAGCTTCTCTGCGCAGCCGGCCTTCGGCCGGGCGCAAGGATTTTCTCCTCTATGGTATAACAAACACCGGCTTCGCTAACTAAAGATTCTCTGCGTATATGGCCTTCGTTCGAAAACAAGGCAGATTTTAGAAGCTTTACTTAGCGAAACCGGTACTTGTGCTACCATAGAGGAGAAAATCCTTGCGCCCGGCCGAAGGCCGGCTATACAGAGAAGCTTTAGTTAGCGAAGCCGGTGTTTGTTATACCATAGAGGAGAAAATCCTTGCGCCCGGCCGAAGGCCGTCTATGCAGAGAAGCTTAGCGAAGTTAGCGCAGCCGGTATTACTGTCCTTACTGCCGAGCAGCTGTTGAAGATACAATGCAATTTTTTACATAAAACTTACACTTGTATGTATCTAAATTTATAGGAATAATAAACACTTTTTTGCAAATTGGGTAATTTTTATTTTTTTTTTTTTTTGGAAAAATTCGTTTTTGCTTTTTGGGTAATTTTTCATTTTTTTTTTTGGGCCCTTTTTCGTTTTTGTTGGGCAAAATTTCATATATAACTTTTTGGGTCATTTTTCATGTTCTTTTGGGCGATTCTTCATTTGGGCGATTTTTCATTTTTTTTTTTTTTTGGCCATTTTTCTTTGGGCGATATTTCCTACAGCCTTTATAAAGATGCACTTTTATCTTTTTGTAAAAAAAAATATGACGGTTTTTTTACAACAAAAAAAACATTCACTTGTTTGTCAAAAAATCACATTTTTACCAAAAAAAAAAGATTTTTTTACACCCTCCACCACAACTAGTTGTCAAGAGGGTAAAATAAGTTTGTCAAACCCTGTGTTTGTTCGACCCCATAATGTATATATATTCTGGGTCCTTTAGTAATTCTAAGTCGATTAGGCCCTGGCCGTCTGTCTGTCCTTCTGTTGAAATTGCTCTTGCGAACGACTAAAGGGAATAACAAATATTGGTGTCAAATTGTTTCTAGTTCTCCTTAATAGTTTTGAAGTGAAAAGCCGTAAAATCGGCTTAGTAGGATTAGAGCTATGAATACCAATGTGGAACCACCTCCCTAAAAAATTGTGCATTTTTTTACAAAGACTAATATAAATTCTGGTTTAATGCACTGATTAATAAAAGATTTTGCACCAATTGGTTCTATATGTCTAGAAATCGTGCTGTTAAACTTCGGGAAGATCGGTCTATAATTTAAAGCATGCTCTCGAAGACTGTTCAGTACACCTGAAACTATTACAAATTAAGCTACTGTTATAAAATTTGATACATAACAGTTTTATATAACTAGAAATCTTACTGCCAAATTTCATGAAGATCGGTTCATAATTTACCATAGACCCCATATAAAGCCCACTCTCGGAAAACCGTATAGTAAGCGTTAAACCGAATAATGCTATTTTACACTCAAAAGAAAAATCAATCCGAAGCGGTATTAATAGTACGGTGAGTACGGACTTTCTTGATTCAAGTACAGAATAATTGATTCAAGTACGGATTATTAAAGTGCGAAATACTTAACTTATCCATATTCTATCCCGAATTCGTACTTGAAATAATCCAAAAATAAGTTGGATTTAAGTAAAACTAAGATTGAATCAATCTAAAAATTCGCTTAATTCAAGTACTACAAAGTTGATTTAATACTGACTTTGTACTTGGAAATAAACCAAAAGTGAAAAAAGAAAGAGAATTTTAGTATGTTTGATTTTTTTTAGCCGTTTTACTCCTTACAGAATTTAAATTATAAAACAACAGCATCATTCCGATATGGTTTTTACTTTAAAAACTTAAGGTACATCTTTAACTGAAAATATAAACTAAATGAGAAGCAAGAGTTCTAAGCTTTACTTTTTAAACATAAAAATAATGTGTTATCGAGAGTTCTGTTGATTTTGTTGTTTCTACACACAACAAGCAATTCGTTTTTTAACTACGTGTGTGGTGTTGTTGTAGTGTCTGCAAAAAACTTTAGTAATTTAAATGAGATTAAAACGCTCACTTTGTCATTTTACTCTCAGAGTGACAATTGAATTTACTTAATGGAATATTTTACTTATTCAAAGAAATTCCGTGATTGATTTTCGAAACTTATCCCATTTAGGGTTGCTTTAAGTACGTTTTAGTGTGATTTGTACTTGAATTTTTGAGTTCGACTCGTACTTAAAGTCAGTATAAAAAACGTAATTTATCCCGAGTGTTTTTATTTCTGTGTAATAAAATTTAGACAGTCATAATTTTTTAAGACTAGAAATCACACTGTCAACTTTCGTAAAGATCGTTCCATAATTTACCATAGGCCCCATAAAAAGTCCAATTCGGAAATATTCTAACTAAAGGTGGAGGGTATTAAAGATTTAATACAGCCAAATATAGCACTCTTACTCGTTTCTACAGAACTTTGCAAAGATTTAAACAACTTGTCCTAAATTCGCTATAGGTAAATGGTATTTAAGATTCGATGCAACCGAACCTGGTGCTTTTTCCCCAACTTTTGTTGAATGTCACAACTTTTTCCCCCACATTAAAAAAAATTTAAATGGCATATGTGAAGAGAGGTAAAATAAAATGTGCCCCCAATAAATGTTTTTCTTAAATGCTTCTTGAAATCAATTTATAAGTTGTAATCGATTTTTTATTCAAACCTGTAAATAACAATATTAATTCTGTAAATAACAAATTTAATTCCCTAAGCTAATCCCGCGAAGCTTTACGCTTGTATGCAGAAACCAGAGTCTCTGGCGGGAATCGAACCCGCAACCCTGGCGCTGATAGACTAGCTCTCTACCAGTTAGGCTACCGCGGCACTCTTGAATGCCATACAAATTTAATTCAACTTAATAAATATATCGCACTTGAGGGTATAAACATAAAATGCTTTTCACTTTTTTTGAAAAAATCGATACGTTATATTATAAATATATAAAACTATTTTGTCTATTTTTTTGGTAATAAAACGGTTGGTTAAAAATTCCTTGTCATTGTCTAAAATATTATATTACACATAGTCTTGCTTTTAACGAAAATTTTTACATTTTAAGTTAATACCCTCTTTATGATCAAGTGCTATATAATATCTTATTAAATGTTCGTTTGCAGTGACTTTGTCTAATACGAGTATTTATTCTTCTTATTATAATTTCATATCCTTCTTGATTGCCATAAATAAAAGATTCCTGTATTTAACCTTTTCTAACGTTGACACTTTTCTTTAATTATGTTAATATTCTACCTTGTAATTTATCTTGTGATAATGTTTACTTTGGAATATGTTTTACATCCTAATAAGATATTTATATTGAATATATGATTCCATAATCATGCTTATAAACACACACACACACACATTCAGCAACACTTAAAAGGATAGAAATGGTAGTGCAGATATCAAATCATCTAACAAATTTTGCAATGAGTGTGTGTAGGAAAAGAAGGGCGACATTCATGAAAAACTATTTCACATGAAATAGCTCATAATTAACTCAATTCGGCTATGAAAATTGGTGTAAACCTAAAAAAAAAAAATGCGGGATTCACATCAGATGGCTAATCTTTGGCACATGGTTCGTGTCTTTGATAGCTCTTAAAGGGCACTGCGGGAAATTTGTGTCAATTGGTCCAACAGACTGGTCCTGGGATTTGTGAAAATAAAACAAGTACAAAAAGAAAGGACTCATGACCAGTGAAAGAAGAACCAACCCCTTAACCGGTTTATGAAGAACAAAAAGGTAGAAAAAGTAATGAATTACAGTACAGTCTTCACCGGTGCTGTTACACATTTTTTGGTACTTTCTTAAATTTGGTTCTTGAATTTAATTCTAGGACTTGTTTTATTTTAATAATACTACATTGTATTGAAATAATACTGCATTTTAGTAATTGACACTAAGCATGTTCATTGAGAATAGATCTGTGACTGGTCAAATGGTGTCAATGACCCCCTCCAATGACAACCTCGGCGGCACACCTCCACGCTGAGGCATAATTGAGGTTCTATGCCGTTAATGTTCCGAATTATCTAACCCTCTAGCTCTTGATTTGTTGCTGGCTTATCGGCGTATACCTTTTCTTTCAAATAACCCCAAAGAAAGAAGTCCAACGGTGTCAAATCACATTATCTTGGCGGCCAATTGACATTGCCACGACGTGAGATAACACGGCTATTCAATTTCTCCTGCCAAAGAGCCATTGTTTCGTTGATGTGTGTCAACTGGCACCATTCTGTTGGAACCACATATCGTCCAGGTTAATATCCTCCATTTGTGGCCACATCTCGCGTTATCATCTCGCGATAACGACGACCATTCACGGTAACTGCTCATTTTCGAAGAAGTACGGCCCGATGATGCCGCAAGCCCATAAATAGCACCAAACAGTCACTGTTTGTGGATGCATCGGCTTTTCAATAATCACTCGTGGATTCTCATTTGCCAAAATGGGGCAAGTCAGCACGTTTAAGAACCCACTGAAGTGAACATGTGCTTCTTCGCTTAAAATGATTTTCTTTGTAAAATCACCATTCACTGCCTTTGTCTGCAACGCGCTGCTCGATTGTGTACCTCGTAATGGTTGAATTGGTCAAACAATGAAACAAAGAAATGTCCTGTGCTAACGCAAGTACTTCACTCCAGCTTTTACCCATTTTAGTCAGCTATTTCAACATCGATTTATCCTTTTCACGTATGAGCTGGGCGTCCTCATTTTTTGCTGCCCTAACTCTTTGGCATTTCTTGTTATGTCATTCCACGACTTTCTTTAAGTGTGGGCCATCTATCGCCATTTTATTTATGTGGCAATAGGCTCCTGCGATCCTGCGAAGTCATTGATACACAAAAACCTGGATCTTTTGTATGCCGCAGGGAGTAGCGTTCCACGTTTCACAACCATAAAGCAGAGTGGATGTTGCACTAGTGTCAAATATGATTAGCTTTGGCGCTGTGAAAGAGAAGACGGGCTCGGATGGGTCTGATATTTTGTGGAAAAAAACTGTGTTAAACTCGCTGTTAAAGTAAGCTGTATATCTTAATTTGATTTAGGAAGGAAGCGGTTACATATTTATATACTGGAGAGAGGAAGCAAAATTGCCTGTGAGTGCATAACATTATAGTTTAACCATCAAAAAATCTTTTTATAAAAAGATAAAAAGAAAATAATACCTGCTCTGAACGCTCCAAAGTAAAATACAGATTTTCTACAAAGCTGTGCAATATTTCATCTATACAGCACGAGAGGAAAACCAAAAAAATGTTTAATTAATAAAATTTTGCTTGTCGTGCTAAATTCTATAATTTTATTCCTGATAAATACACTGAAATTAATTGTTGGGGGATGAGCTGTTTCTATGCGCATTTCACTGGTAGCTCGCTTTTTATACCCACACCACAATAGTGGAGAGGATATTATGCATTTGTGCTGATGTGTGTAACGCCTTAAAATATTGGTCCTAGACCCACCTTAAAGTATACCGATCGACTTAGAATCACTTTCTGAGTCGAACTAACGATGTCCGTCCGACTGCCTGGCTTTCTGGCTGTCCATGTAACCTTGTGCGCAAAGTACAGGTCGCAATTTTGGAGATAATTTGATAAAATTTAGGACATATGTTCCTTTTGGCACAAGGACCAAGCCTATTGAAAATGGGCCGAATCGTAGGGCCACGAGGGAAGATAGGGGAAATTTCTGCTTCTCAAAAACTATCAAACCGATTTTAATGAAATTTAAATCATAGATAGAAATATATTGATATGGACACCTAAGCTATGTAGTCTTTCAAAAATAGGACAACAAGGGGGGGTAGGGGGCAATTTCTGCCTGTCACAAACTTTCAAACTGATTTTAATGAAGTTTGTAAACAAAGATTAATCCATATTCATATGGACACATAAGCATGATGAGTTTTTTAATGACGCCGTGCAATAAAGCCATAGGAAATAAAGCCAATGAACTGAGAAATAACGCCATATGGCTTTATTTCCATGTAAGGAGTGAAATAAGGCCATACATGGCCTTATTTCCCATTTAATTTTTTTCTTTTCATGTAATTGCAATTTATTTAAAAATTGTTTTGTTGGTTTTTCTCTGAGTGTTTATATAAAAAATATAAGGAAAACACTTTTGGACGCAAGGATTTTCTCCTCTATGGTATAACAAAGACCGGCTTCGCTAACTAAAGCTTCTATGCATAGCCGGCCTTCGGCCGGGCGCAAGGATTTTCTACTCTATGGTATAACAAAGGCCGGCTTCGCTAACTAAAGCTTCTCTGCATAGCCGGCCTTCGGCCGGGCGCAATAATTTTCTCCTCTATGGTATAACAGAGACCGGCTTCGCTAACTAAAGCTTCTCTGCATAGCAGGCCTTCGGCCGGGCGCAAGGATTTTCTACTCTATGGTATAACAAAGGCCAGCTTCGCTAACTAAATCTTCTCTGCATAGCCGGCCTTCGGCCGGGCGCAAGGATTTTCTCCTCTATGGTATAACAGAGACCGGCTTCGCTAACTAAATCTTCTATGCATAGCAGGCCTTCGGCCGGGCGCAAGGATTTTCTACTCTATGGTATAACAAAGGCCGGCTTCGCTAACTAAAGCTTCTCTGCATAGCCGGCCTTCGGCCGGGCGCAAGGATTTTCTCCTCTATGGTATAACAGAGACCGGCTTCGCTAACTAAAGCTTCTATGCATAGCCGGCCTTCGGCCGGGCGCAAGGATTTTCTACTCTATGGTATAACAAAGGCCGGCATCGCTAACTAAAGCTTCTCTGCATAGCCGGCCTTCGACCGGGCGCAAGGATTTTCTCCTCTATAGTATAACAGAGACCGGCTTCGCTAACTAAAGCTTCTCTGCATAGCAGGCCTTCGGCCGGGCGCAAGGATTTTCTACTCTATGGTATAACAAACACCGGCTTCGCTAACTATAGCCACTGTTATGGCGTTATTTCCACTTTGGTTTCCAAACGATTATGGTGTTATTGCACTTGGGTGGTGGTAATAAAGCCATATGGCTTTATTTCTCAACTCATTGGTAAATAAAGCCATATGGCTTTATTTCCTATGGCTTTATTGCACGGCGCCTTTTTAAATACTGTGGTGTAGGGTATCATATGGTCGGGCTTGACCGACTATACTTTCTGAATTGTTATTGATGCTATTTTGTTTAAGCTTTGATATCGTTGCAAATACCACCTTTTTAGTGTTTGTAATTCTCATTCACTCTGCAGTTTTATTTACTAATATCTTTGGCTTTTCTAAAATTTTTTGGGAGAATGTTTCCTGATGATCTGGCCTAAGCATCCAGTGAAATGTAGATAGAAACAGCTTATCCTCATACAATAAATTTCAGTGTATTTATCAAGAATAAAAAAATTGGGAATCAAGCAAGACAAACAAAATCTTATTATTTGGATAACCAAAAATATAGTTGGTTTTACACACTTCAAGACTCAAATAAAAGAAAAAGTATATGCAGGTAAACGAGGCGTATCTTTCCCTACCACACGGCATGAAAATCTCAATTAGCAACAATTGTGGTTTTTAGTCGAACTGTTAATTTTTTAATTTTGATATTTCTTTTTTTTTTGTTTTTTGTTAGGCTCGAGTTCATCATATTTAATTTTCATTAAATTATTTTTACCGAAGGAAGGAATTTTTACAACATGAAATTTTTATTAAAATTTATTGATAATTTTCTTGGCTGAGCTCGGGTTCGAACATGGGTTGAATTTACATGTTTCAAGAATCACCACATTCTTTCATCAGAATTCTTTGAGTTATAACCTCTGCACCAATGCGGTGCCTGCCAGCCAACAGCCAAACATCAATCATTAACCAGTGGTACTAGTGGTACTAGTGGTAACTTAAAAAGTTTATTTAGCAAGTTTGCATATTGAGCAGACGAAATGTAAATCTTTTTCTTCGTTTTTGCATTTCCAAATTAAGATTTGCTTGAGGAGTGCCCATGTCATCCTTAAATTCAAATTGGAATATACCCATTACATTTTCACATTTCTCATAGATTCTAGCGTGAGTTCTTTGAGAAATATTTTAAGAGAGTTCCTCACTAGGCTTATGAGAGTAAAGTCATTGTTTAAAATAGCATTTTTGTTTGGAATAGCTATAAAGGTTAATCTGCGCCAGTCTTGTGGATATTCACCGGTCTCATTCTCTTCTTAATATTATAATTCATTTATTTATTTATATCATAACAGTATAATCATAAATAACAAACTAATGTATTTTTGCCCATGGCTTCTGGGCATTAAGCACATATTACAATTTAAATTCGATATTAATATTGATAATTTAAATTTGATTAACACTCCATTATCTATTGTAAATATTAAATAAAATTTGAACGCACATGCAAATGTGTTCGACAAAGCAAAAAAAAAAACTATTGTTATACATAATAATTAATGAATTTATGAACATTTCAGTTTACTTTTCGTATATCCATTAAATATTCCAATACTTATTCAAAGGAGATGAATTGGAAATATAAAACAAGCCAACAAACAAACCAACAGCCATAAATCAATAATTCATGAAGTTTTGTTACAGATTTTCATTTTTGTTATTGTACTGAAGCTCTCTCAGAGTTAGTTGTACAACTGGTACTGTTTTCAATCATTTTTGTAATACATTAATGCTTTTTACGGATAAATCCACATGAGTTAATACAAAAATATATGTATAATGAACTCAAACACAAATATTTACATTGAAAATGTGAATTATGTACAATGAACACATTTCATTAAGTGAAGAAAACGTTCAATGTATTGTTTGCAGAGTTGTATTAAAAAATATTCTTAAGTAGCTGAAGGATATTAAATAAAAGGAAATATTGTATTTTTTTTTTTTTTTTTTGATATACGAAAAAAATGATGTTAACTGCTGCAATACTAAATACTTGCTCAATTTTAAGACCGCTCTGCTAGACCAGCTCGCCTAAACACCATTTTTGGGAAAATCTCGACAGTACAATGCTACGACCCCGCTGATGTAACAGAACTGACCATCAAGAAGAAGTTTTACGACGAATTAAACCGCACATTATAGAATACTCCCCGAAACGACATTTGATTGTTAATAGCAGATTTTAACACCGACATTTCCTAATGGCAATTGCAAATAATATAAAGGATGTTTTTTAGGCCGGGTTTTTGAGATGTGAATTAATTTTAAACTTAGTTTAACGTAGTCTGAAACTCGGATTTTTCCGGCGAAATATGATTTTTTTGCTAGTACATTAAAGACCAACATTTTAAGCAAAACTAAGCTGTTCCGCTAAAATTTTGTATACAAGCTTGGTAATGGCGGCACTTATCTGTTTTTAGATTAACTAAGCCTAGTTTAACTGAGGTCTTAAAAAGCCAGCCTTAGGGCTAAAAAACCAGAGCAAGTTAAACTCTCTTTTTGGTTTAAAATGTGTTTAAACCAACAAATCTATAAATCAGTAAACATATAAACCATATAAACCATATTTAAACGTATAAAATTGGGCGTTTAAGCAACCAATGCCGACCATATGAATTTGACCAGATTTATCGTAGTGCTGCCACATGTTATTTTTTTAACTACATATAATACATGGGAGACGGATTTACAGTTGGTGAGTTTAAACTACATATAAATTTAAGTTTAGTTCAACTAAACCAGCTTAAACTTTCACTAATTTATTAGCCATTAGAGTGTCACAACTTTGAGTTGGCATCACTGCTTTATTTGAGTACCCATATGACAGCTAATAGTTGCTTTTTGTTTAGTTTTATGGTCTGGCGGAGTCATTGGCCCATACGTCTTCAAAAACGATGATGGTCAGAATGCGAAAAGTTGTTGGAAATTGGTGTTCTAGATTGCGCTTTCTACGCGCCAGTCGTGGCGGCCGCATGGCAGAAATCATATTTAAACATTAATTTCATAAAATTTTCTTTCCAAAAAAGCCCGTTTCATATATATTAAATATATTTTTTTATTTTGTTATGATTTAAACTTTTGTCACTCTATAAAAAATCTAAATTAAATAAATCTTTATCTTTACGTTAACTTTTATATAAATTAAAATCACATTTAAATACAGTTTAACTTCTTCAGAGTTATTTGAAAAGTCTTATTGAATTAAGATAAAAGTATGGTAAAAAAAATATCATAATATATACATATATATTTCCTCTTTATAACCTCTCTAAAAAATGGGTGAAATATGAAAAGTGGGCGTGGCACTTTCCAAACAAAGACATTATAAATTTCTGTATATCTGGAGAACGTCAAGAGCCAAAGTTGCCAAATAAGGTACAAGCATCTTGGTCATCAATACAAAACATCCGCGAAAATGTGGGCGGAAGTGGAAAAGTTAGCGTGGCATGAAATTTACTTATTAATATCTAACGCTTTTTAAATAATTTTTTGTTCTTATTGTACCATGGTAGAGGGTATATAAGATTCGGCATAGCTGAATAAAGCACTCTCACTTGTTATACCGTTCACCACAGGTGGTGAATAGGGTATATATAAGTTTGTCATTCCGTTTGTAATTTCTATAATATTGATGTTAGACCCTATAAAGTATATATATTGTGGGTCCTTATGAGGAGCGAAGTTGATTTAACGATGTCTGTCTGTCCGTTGAAATGGATTTTCCAAAGGCCCCATATATGATGGGGGCCAGGTTATTATACATTTATGTCACATATGGTCCGGAATTGTTTGCTATTGAAATTCAGCAAGATCGGTCCACAAATGGCTGAGATATAAGTAAAAAACCACGACTGCTTCTAATTTTTCCTGTGATTGTTGTATTTTTATTACTTTTTTCTGTATATCTGGAGAGCGGCAAGAGCCAAATTAGGTACAAACATTTAGGTTATAAATACACACCATCCCACAAAATGTAGGCGGGATTGGAGAAGTGGGCGAAGTACCTCACATACAAAAAATATCAAAAATTGTATAAAAACCTGAATTTTTTGACTGTAATATGACCTATGGTTACGCCTTATGTATCAGAAGGTTGGACATTTTTAATAGAAAATATTTTCTGAAAAACTCGGGAAAATCGGTTGAGATACGAAAAAGTTATGACCAAAATATTAATTTTTTTTGAAAAATACCCATTTTCGGGAACCATAGATCTTCCCGAGTCCAAATTTTATAACCAAAATAACTGGAAAAGTTCTTCTTTAACACGTCGGTATATAATCGGTTAAGAAATAGTAGAGTTATGACCAAAATACTGAAATCCCAAAAAACTCGCCAAAAGAGATAAATCTACGGTATGACAACAGTGCCTTCACAAAAAGAAAACAAACAAAAAACTGTGTTGAGTTGTAAAAAGTTAACGGTCCATATTATATTTTAATGATATTTAAACAGCGTTCCTTCATGGTTTAGTTGTCTAGGGGGTGTGTTTAGTTAGAAACTGTGAGTTCCCTGGTTCGAATCTTGGTTTTTTAAAAATAAATTTTTTTTTAATATTTTTATGTTCTAAAAACGATTTAAAAAAAATATTCACCAGTTTTTGCTTTTTAAATTTCATTTATAATGAAGTTTTAAGTATTGTAAATATGTATGTATATGTAAAAATTATTTAGTTGCTCTGTATTCTGCTCGCACAATGGTGAAGGGTATAAAGATTCGGCACAGCCGAATATAGCACTCTTACTTGTTTTAAAATAAATTTTTTCTAAAAGAATTGATTTTTTTTTAATCTGAAGAAACAAGTTGTATATCTAGAAAAGATTTATTTACAACTTAATTAACATTCAAACGCGGTTAAGTAACTACAACATGTATAAATACAAAATCATTAAAGCTTAAAAATCCTCCTCAATAAAGCAATACCGCCTTTAATTCTCCCATTTATCCCTGCAACTTTTCACTTGCCAACATCGATATTCACGTTCATACATTACAATCCATTAAATTACGTTTTTCTTTCAAATTCCCCCTCATCAAAGTCATTGTACTTCTGTAGAATTGTATATGTAGAATAAGATTCTTTTTGAAAAAGTAACGATGTCTTTTGAAATATGATTGCGTGTCTACGTTTGTCTGCCTGTCTATTCGAATGTAAAAGTTCCTTTTACCAAACAAAAAACATTTCACAGATTTAAACGAGTTGGTAAACCTTCGAAATATGCAGACTTAGAGAAGTGTTTACTGCAAATCCAGCAGAAATTTCTTACAAATACATGCAGATTAACGATTTAACTTATTTTTGTCGTACATAGAAATTAAGCACACATATGCGTTCAAAGGAGTTTAAGTGGAACTTTTGTCATGTTAAAATTTTACACCTTTCCCGTTTGCCAATTTTTGTGTTCTCATTTTTTAACACAATTAATACAATTTACCCATTTGTTACTCCCTATTTTTGGCCTCACACATTTTTTAATATACACCGAAAAAGACATGTCTATTTTGTACGAAAACTTTCGTACATTGCGCGAAATAATGTGTGATAGCCACAAGACTTTTGCGTCCAATTCACGAAATATTTTAATAGAATGATACGATTTTCAGGGTAAGGGACTTCAGGCAAATGTATATTTCTTGACCTAACTTAAGTACTTAAGGACAGCAGCAGAGCAGATGTTCAGAGGTTTCGACCTCAACCTCACAAAATCTGCATATCTTGGTACTCACATTACCCATTATAAACTGATGGTATCTAAAACCACAGTGCCCAAAAATTAGCCTTAAGTTTCGCTTTCTCAAGCAGAAGTAGCATACCTGAATTGCCACGGGACAGGGTCACAAATTTCTTGGACTGTCTTAGCCCAGAAGTGGACATCCATGTATGAAGGAAATTCAAATTAATCTAATAAATCGCTCGCTCTTAATCCTGTTAACTAAGAAAGTCCTAATTTGACCGGATAGTTTTCTCGTTCCACTATGCTGTTGCACTTCTCCATGTCATTGCTTTAAAATGTAGTCCATCCTCCAAAAGTTTTAGCACTTCCTTATTAATAGAATGTCAAATTTGCAATACTTCGCAACGTCAGATGGTTTTAATAGTTAATCAAAAAAGTTTTTAATGATCGAGTTTTTAGTCAACATTTCAATTTGGTAATTTAATAATGTCTTCTCCATCGCCCATCTTTAAAAACCAATTTCTCTTCCAAAACGTTGCAGAGCTGTCAACCCTGAAGGCAATTTTTATATTTTAATCAGGCTTAACTTCATTTAATTTAATTTTCAATAAATTATTTTTATGAAGGATGGAATTTTACAACATGAAATTAATTAAAATTTATTGATAATTTTTCATTCTTGACTGACCGGAGAATCCAACCCACGTTCACGGGCAGGTTGATGTCACATGTTTCGATATTATCTTCAGAGATCTTTGCCGTTTAACGCTCACCGCTATTGACGACGGCTGGCAGTCAATAGTCACATAAAAATGTAACTTAAACTTCAAGAAAAATTCTTGACAAAAAGTATGAAAAAAAAACAGAAGTAAGGAAGAACGTTTAAATCAATTAAAATCGATAATCATTTAAAACAACAAATTTCGATCCATCAAGTAAAAATACCATTTTGGTAAAAGATTGATGTTTGACAATTGACTGCCAGCTGTTGTCAATGGCGATGAGTGTTAAACGGCAAAGATCTCTGAAGAGATAGTTTGGTTACAACAGGGCTGGCAAAAACCCGGGTTTTTTAAAAAAAACCCAACCCAGCCGGTTTTTTCATGGGTTTTATTGGGTTTAATTGGGTTTTTTTGGGTTTTGTTGTTTTTCGTGTAATGGTATAATAATTGGTCCAAGCAATGTTGTCAACTCAGCTCTTTTCGGTATAGATTTAGCAAGAAAATCTTCAATATTTTTGTATGGCATCATGAAACGCATGGATGGTTAAAAGAAAAGCAAGGTCTTAAATAAGTTCTTACATGTATGCCTCAACTGCCAAGTGGAGTACAGTGGAACTTTTTTGAACTTTTATGCCCAAATATGATCGGAATTTTAATTAACGTTCAGTTGTATAAAGAAGCTTTGAACCTTCAACAAATCTTACTCAATGTTCAAAAAGATCTAAGTGCTGTACAAAGTGACTATGCTACAATTGCAATTGCCATTGATGTAATTGGTTAAACAATGATATACTACTGACAAAACGGAATTTTGTTGAAAAGCGTACTGCATCCCAAACATGTATATATACAAACTAATTAGTCAAGAAAACATAGATAGCAGAAAAATGGATAAGTCAAAAGCACCTCTCATTTCCTGCACCCTGTTTGGCATTTAAAATTTAAGTTGCAGAATATTTTTTACAATAACGGTATTCAGTTCAGATTTTATTTGATCGAAAAAATGGAAACATGAATTTTTTTACAATAAACACAAGCAAAAGTATTTACACTAAAAGCTGCAATTTCAACAACCTTAAACCAACCAAGTGTCAACAACCAGGTTTCAAAGTTGAAACATTGCAGTTTTTAAAGCTTTTTCCATTTACCATTATTTTCATATACATAATCTATTTCCATTAAAGACGTAATTATAAGATGGCAGGCTGTTTCACTTTTTTTGACACGACAAATATTTACAAAATTACACTTCTAAATTATAATAAAGACATTCAACATGAGTGCAATTTTCCATTTTTGCAATCCAAAAAATCTGAAATGAACAACAATGATCAAAAATTTAAAATGCAGCATTTACAGAAAACATTATTTCCCCTTACTGTTAAATATAGAGTAACCATTGAAATCGTCTTGGATTGGAAAAGGCATTAGCTCTTGTTAAAATGAACCGACATTTAAAATCTGCTCCACTTTTTAGGTATAGGATTTTAATATAGATAGGATATTCCGCAAATCAAATTCATTTTAAAAAGCCCGATTTTGATTATAAAAATGTATTAGATTTAGAAAAAGCCGAATTTGAAGTTAAATTCAATTAAAAAAAAGAGAAAAGCTTACTAACGTTAAATCAACATACGTACAAATGGGCATATAAACCCATTGTATGCATTTTATAATCATTTTCTTTTATTTTCCTGTAAAAAAATTTAAAAATTATACCATCTTTGTTCTAATCAATATAAAGCAAAAACAACTTGGGTTTTTTTTAAATAAAATACCCATTAAAACCCGGGTGGGTTTTTCTGGGTTACCCAGTGGGCAGCCAACCCTGGGTTACAATCGAAACATATCAAATCAACCTGTCCGTGAACATGAGTTTAACTTCCCGATCAGTCAAGAATAAAAAAAAAGTTATCAATAAATTTTAATTAATTTCATCTTGTAAAATTCCTTTCTTCATAGAAATAATTCAAAGAAAATTAAATAAAACGAACTTTAGCCTGATTAAAATAAAAAATTACCTTCCAGGTTAACAGTTCTTCATCGTTTTGAAAGAGTGTTGAAAAAAAAGTAAACGATTAATTTGGAATCATATGAAAATTAAAAGAACATTATATTTTTTTTAACGAAAAGATTTTACGAATATTGTTTTTGGGAATCATAAAAATTTGCTTTTTATTAAAGAATTTTCTTAATACATATTAACAAACAAATTCGTTAGGTTTTTAGAATTTCAAAAGATTTTGGACTTATTTCGTATTATATGGGCATTTCCTGGGGTCACGAACGTACGTTCGTACGCTTTTGATGTACAAATAATATAGAAAACAAAACTTTTCCTAGCTTTTTTTTTGCGATTCGATAGCATTTGGGTAGCTGTATGTTTAGTGCAAAAGATGAATTTCATCGAGTTTAAGTTTTCATAATAATAGTTATTAACATGTGGTCACGAACGTACGCAAAATAGAAGTCAACTTTGGCTGACAGCAGTTAAATGTAAAAATCTGCGTAATGGAACGGAATATTCAAAAGTGATTAATTTATTTTAAAAGTGTATTAATGTAGGTCTCCATGCAGTATTTACCAAAAAAAATATCTCTTTTGGTTTTTGTTTAATTGGCTTAAATACCGGTCGCGAACGTACGGGTCGTGAACGTACGATTTTTCCATATGTTTTTTTATTATTATCACCATGCAGTTTCCCATTAATGTCTTCAAATTTCCTTAACAAACAACTAAATACTCAATTTACAATTGATTGTAATGAAAAGATTATGAAGAAAGAGTGTAAACATAACATATTTTTGCATGTAAAATAAGCATATAAAAATGTGTTTAGAAGTAGAAAATATAAGAAAATATAAAATTTTCCAGTTTCCAGTGCAATTTCCTCAAGTAAAACAGCTAAGACATGCTATGAAACCATTCTTTTATAACAACATAGACTTTTTTTATAATAATAAACAATAAAAGACGATGATTATCTACATTTTATTTTTTCATCTTGGTAGACCATTCTGGGGAAATGCCCATATATAAAATGTTAGTAAATAATACGAAAAAAGAAGCTTTGAAATTTTCTTTCGTAAAATGTAGTATGAATTATTTCCAGTGTATTTTTTATAATATCTGATTCACAATAATCATATTTAATATGAGAAATTCCGTAAAAATATTGAATATATAATATTAATTCATAATAATCAAGGTATATTTACACAAGGTAGACTCATTTGGGAGTGTAGACATGCTGCTCTATAAAAGGAACCATGTTGTCAAAATTGTCTTCATATAAAACAAAAACAATTTAACGCACACATGTACAAATTTTGGCTCATATACACGCAATTTGACGTTGTGGTTCCAACTATGGGTAAACAGCTGACAAACATACATATGGGCCAACGAGTTTACCTTGTGTAAATATACCTTGATAATAATAAAATTAAATCTTATTTAATTTTGACATTGAAGAAAACAAAATTTTACCGTTATAAAGGTTCTTAATAAAGGTATACTTACTCTATAGAGATTCAGTAAGAATATGAAAAATTAAGTGCGACATATAAGTATTTGAAGGGATTAAATTTAATTTGGCATTGAAAAGAAATTTGCAAAAAAGGATCTCAAGGGAAAAATCTTGATCTAAAAACATTTGCCGTTTCTGGTAGATTCAATACAGTTTTTTTTTTTTGAGCAATTTACGGAAAGTTGTGAAAAGTTTGACACAAAAACCAATTAATGTTCTTGATTTTTGCTTAGGGTACCCTTGCTAGAGTTTTTTTCTTCCACTTCGGCTGGGTTTTTGAGATCTCAGTTAAACAAGGTTTAGTTAATCTGAAAACAGATTTGTGCCGCCTTTACCAAGTTTGTATACACAATTTTGACGGAACAGCTTAGTTTTGCTTAAAATGTTGGTTTTTAATGAAATAATAAAAAAAAAATCACATTTATCTGGAAAAATTCGAGTTTCAGACCACGTTAAACCAGGAAAATTGTGAGGGAATTCCCGGGATGTTTTTGTTGAAGAAATTTTGAATGCAGCAATTAGTGAAGAAAACTCTGATTCAATTTAAAGAAAATATTTTCTTAAAAAAAGATAAACAAGTTTTTGAAGAAAATGGTAAAAAGGTGATAGTGTCCATTGTTTCTCAGTGTGCTTTTGTGTTTTTATGTTTGTTTGAATTCTATTGACGGCTAAACGGCCGGACCGATTTTCTTAAAACACAGTGCTTCCCGTATGTCTGGAAGGAAACATAGGCTATATTTTGTTTTAAAATTGCAAGTAAGCGAGGTGCCACTCCCTATTAAAGAATAAGTACACTATGCTAGTTGAAAAAACAGACAAGCCGAGCACATGGCGTTTTAACATAATTCGGGTACGTTGAATTAGTGCTGGGATACTATCGATATTTTCTACTATCGATATTTATCGATAGTTAAGATTTCACTATCGATATATCGATATTACTATCGCCTGATTGTTTGTACTTGTGCAAGAAAACTTTAACTAGTTTTTTATCAGGCTACAGTTTTTATCACTTTATTGAACGTATGAGACGTATTTATAAAAGCACGTTATTTTAGATGACAGTTTTTTAAAAAATGATAAGTACCTTTCTGAAGAAACCGAAGTAGCAGGGACTATAAGATCCCTGCGGGAAATTTGTATCAATTGTTCTTAAAGCCATTATTCTGTGACCAGTGAACACACTATTTTAATAAAATGGAACGAATTGTAATAGGTGAAAACAAGTCATATCTTAAGTAGTGATTAAATGTTTAAGGTGTATTTACTTCTGAGGAAAGGTAATTGACACAGACTGGATTTTGTGCGGGCTGTTGCTATCTGTCAATATTTTTTTATATAAAGGAGATCCATGATACCAATTTGATTCACTCGGGACAGGCATTATTTTAGCCGAAATTGAATGTGTTCCTTTAGGTTATTTCAGTGACCTGTCACAAAGTGTCAAAAAGGAGACATTTAACCCATTCCTAGGACATCACCATGTTAAAGTGACAAGTCCCCTTCATAGGAAGTGTTAGAACTAGAACCGGTCCCTACCACTTTAGAACTCTAACGTGACAAGTTTGGTGTTAGTTCCTTTTCCCCTAGGGATATTCTATTGCAACTTTAAATAATTTTCTAAATTGGTTTTGATTCTCAACCCAAAAAGGTAATCAATCTAGCGGACTTATCCTCTAATGGTCGTTCATTGTTTTGTCCTATGCTCGCAATGGCAATTGCATTTGGATTTGCATTTTTTTTTACAACATTACAAAAATATTTGACATTTCAGTCCCTATATAAACATGTAGAAATTTCGACTTAAAGGCCTTTAATTAGCAGTAAGAAGCACAGCTAAGCAATCCATACAACTTTCCATTCTTGTTGTTCGTATTCATTACTGTATTCATTCAGCGCGAATAATTAAAAGCAAGTACAAATTTGCGGCAAAAAGCTGTGTGTGTATAGCTGCGGTTAGATGTCTTCATAGCTGTATTTTAAATAATAATAATATCGATATTGAAATTTTTACTATCGATATTTTCGATATTTTAAGACTATCGATAATATCGATATTACTATCGATAGTTTCCCAGCACAACGCTGAATCCAGTGGTGCTCGCCGTTTTTTTTAGATTGGCTCTGGTTTTCGAGATATACCGTTATTTCGAAAATGGAGGAGGTTGCACAACATATATTCGCGTAACTCAAAAACGGTTTGGTTAATTGAAATTACTAAAAAAAACGAAATTCCGCATTAAAATTTCCTGTAAGAAAAGTAAAACTTTTTTCTAATATGAGCAGTCGTTTTTGATACATATATATTTATAATCGGTATTGACTATTTTGTGTGGGAGCCCCATTAAGGAATGGAGATAGCGGGTAGGTATGTTAGCAATAAATGATTGAGATGAAAAATAAAATGAGTTTGGTCATACATTTGACCCATCTAGTGGCGTCCTAGGCGCTGCAGGGATCAAATTTCAGAATGCCTAGGATGCTCCTAGATGGGTAAAAGGTATGACTTTTGTGAATAAAATTAAAAGTTGGTAACAGATTTTAATCATTTATGGATTGTTTTGTTTGCAGCTTCATTTTTATATGGCTGCCTAGAAGCCTAGCTGCATTTTCCAATTTTTTATGAATTTTTAAAAAACAAAAATTTCGAAATTTTGATAAAAAAATAAATTTTTTTTTTTTTTCAAAAAAATCGAAAGTCAATCTAAAAAAACGGCGTGCTCCACTGGATTGAGCGTACCCGAATTAGCGTGACCAACTTGTCTCAAAAAAAGTTTTAATTTCTTGCACAGTGGTATTGAAAATTACTTATCTTCGAAACTAATACAGCTAGAGTCTTCAAATTAAGTACGGTCAACTTTGACATCCACACGAACATTTAGGTAGAAATGGGCGGACTTGCAATTGCAGGCGTGGCATTTCCCACATGAATTAAATACAAAAATTCGTATATCTGGAAAACGATAACAGTAAAAAGTACATAAATTTTGCTGGAGCAACTTTGGCATCTAAATCAATATTTAGATAAGAAACGGGTGCATAAGCAATAGTGGGCGTGGCACCTCCCATGTGAAGTTATTACTAAAATTCGTATATATGCGATACTATAAAAGATAAAGCTATCAAATTTTGCACATCCATATGAACATTTAGGGAAGAAATGGGTGCACTTATAAAAGTGGGCGTAGCATTTTCTCCATGAATTAAGTACCACATTGTGTATATTAAGTGTCAATATAAACTTTTGGAAAAAATGGGCGTACTACCAATAGTGGGCGTGACACTTTCTATATAAAGGAAATCTGTGAACTAGAGCCACTAAATTTTGTACGAGTAACTTTAATATCAATATGAATATTTAAGGCAAAAATGGGCGCTTCACTAATTGAGGGCGTGGCATCTCCTGTATGAAGTATATAGTAAAATAATTATATCTGGGAAACTACAACAGCTACAGACTACAAATAGATGAATTAAATACTAAAATTCGTATATCTGGACAAGAGCCATCAAATTTTGCAAGGCGATTTTGATATTCATATAAATATTTGGAGAATAAATAGGTAAAATCACAATATCGGGCACCATTTGAAAAATAAAAATTTAGGAAAAAATTAATAAAAAAAAGTTATGAGTAACTTTTTATATACATAAATATGTTTTTTAATTATTAAATTTTCATTTCATAACGATGGGGGTGGTGAAGCACACCGGGTATTAGCTAGTCTTCAATCAAATTAGAAATAGGCTGTCAAACGAATTCGTAAATGCTTATTCTGTACTAAAATCCTATTTTCAAAGAAATATGTATTTTGTTTAAATAATTTAACTTTTTCTTGGTTTAATATCACGTTGTTGGCTTTGCATTAAATATAAACGTTGAATGAAATTTTCTTCCCACCTACGAAATCTCTCACATATTGAACTGAATACATGGCACAAGGACGAAATCAAAATTAATACACATAAATTTCTGCATTAAAGGGAATTTTCGACATCTTAAAGGTACAATATCTTAAGGTTTCATACATTATTCCTACAACAATTTATCAAAATATTACACTAAAGAATTAATGTTAGTAAATGAAACAACGCTTATTAAAGTTTTACTGCCTGTTTCCGACAATTACATTTAAAACAAAAACAAAGAAATGTAGTTTTACGAAAGAAAGAACTCTTTCGCACATCGGAAATAGGCTATTACTCAAGGCAATACTGAATAGTATCAACAGGGCTGTCAGACTTGGGGATTTGACCCCAAAGTTGGGCATTTGATGCGAGAAAAAAGGACAAAGAAAGTAATTTGGGGATTGGGGGATTTTACACTCTTTTAACACGTTGGCTGCCAAAGCCTTTTTAGAATTTTGATCGTTCAGTAGCAATTTCATTTAACGATTTTGGTCACCTGAGGCCAACTACTTATTTTTGTTCTTTTTTGTTTCTTAGTGCCTAAAAATAAGTTTTGACTACTCGCGACTTTATTTTGGCCCCTAATTTTCCAGTAATAACGGTTTTTTGTGTCGCACATTTTCGTGCGACATGGCCTGGAAGAACATAAAACATGTTGTGGGGCCACGTCGCACAAAAATGTGCGACACAAAAAAACCGTTGTAACTGCAAAATTAAGGACCAAAATAAAGTCGCCATAATAAACCACAACTATGTGTATAATGTTTTCCTAAATATTCCCACCAGAAGAATTAATTTTGATAAATTTACATTTGAATTGCATTATTTTTGCACGATCTCCATTAACAAATTGAATTTTTAATTATAAGTTCATTGTTTTTCTACTGATCTCCAAATTGAATTTCTAATTTTAATTTTATTGTTTTTCTACTGAACTCCATTTGAATAACCATACATATACATATATTTTTATATTTTTTTTTGCTCATAAATGAATTGATTTTTAAAACAATTAATAAAAAGACAAATTTAAATTTCCAACTTTTTTATTATCCAAAAAAAAACCATTAAAAATACACACCGGCCATGGGAAATACACCAAAATGTTCACCACAGGCCAGAGAATCCAAATTCCATGTAAAATTGCATATTAAAATGTACGAAAATGTGCGACGTGGCCTCAGGGTAACATTTAGGTGTCGCACGAAAATATGCCACGTGGCCTCAGGGTAACATCTGGGTGTCGCACGAAAATGTGCGACGTAGCAGCCAACGTGTTACAATATTTTCCCATCTTTTATTATTTACGCTTATTTTTCTATGTTTCGTATATAAAATACGAAAATAAGTAGCAAAACGTTTATCTTACTCTTATCAACAACTTATTCGGTTTAGAAGGTCCTGATAAAGATTACCATTTTTGTTAACTGTGTAAAACGTTCTTCATAAACTTATGTTATTTTTCTTGAGTTAGTGTTTAAAAAAAAAAAACAGAATTTTAAATATAGAATCTAAAACCGTTGACAACACATACAATTTTTTTTAAAGACAATTTTCAAGCAATTATGTATGTCTTCCCCAAAAATAAGTAAAAATGAAAGGCAATATAAAAAAGTTTACAAAAAAGAATGCTGGGCTATTAGTTAGTAGATATGATGCATCGAACGATTAAATAAATGACGTATATATGTATTTTATTGCTGTTTATAAGGATGACTAAAACCGATTGAACAAGTTCCAAATTCTTATAAATTGGCTCAGTCGCCTTCGATAATACCGTGTTCAGATATCCCTTTTTTATTGAGTCAATATTCCGTTTATTGAAATAATTATCTTTCTGTTCACATATACTCAATTTACCTAATTCAATTTATATTACTACTACATACAACGTTCAACGTAAACAAAAATGTACATGTATAAGCAAAATGTAAACAACTTTTGACATCTTTAAGGAATAAACATCTGGCTTATCCTCTTTGTTTTGTTGTAATTTCATTTGCCAAATGTCAAAACCCTGTTTAGTAAGTTGTGTTATGCTCAATAAACACCAGCGTGGCCATTTTGGCATTTTTGCAGCTAGATTTAGCATTTTTTTGTCTGATTTTGCTGCAAATTTTTCATTTAGCAGTTAGCATTTTATTTAGCATTTTTCAACTAAATATTTAGCATTTTTTAGCATTATTTAATTTAAGAATATTCAAGTAATATTTTTTTGAAAATCTACCACACTTTTTTGTTGAATGCACATACAAAACCCTACTCTTTTGCTATAGAAACTGTACAATCTTTTTAAATATCTTTCATATCAAATTGTTTTAAAATTTGATCAGTTTGATCCATTAAATTCATGTTAAGCTGATTTTTTCCATTAACGATTTTGAAAAATTTTTGGAAACGAAAAGTGATACCATAACTTTTGAAATAGAAAAACAAATACGAATTACATGCCGAGATTTTATAGCTCAATTAATATGTCAACTTAGACAACGATTGCCAAAAAGTTTTAATAATTTAACAAATGCTTACTTTTATTGTGTAGATAACAGTTTAAAAGCTAATAAATGCAACTTAAGCGAACATTTTAAAGAAGAAATAATAGATTTCACTGTAGATGAAATTACAACTTTGGAACATCAGTGGCAGAAACTAAATTCATATGAATTGTTAAATAAGAACTCAACAGTTGATTTCTGGATAAATGTATATGGATATAAAAAAGCAATAAACGAAAATCCATTTAGTGAATTAGCTTCTTTTGCAATCAAGTTCTGGGTTTTGCCATTTAGCAACACGGAAGTTAAAATAGGTTTTTAGTTGTATAAATCTCTTGAAAACGGAAATTCGAAATAGACTGACGTTAAAGACTTTGAATTCGCTACTTTATATTAAGTGGGGTTTAAAATTTTGCCATAGTTTTAAAAAAATGTACGATCACACATAAAAATGCGATAAGGACATATATTATAATGATATCTCGATCGATTCTTCAGAAGTTGAAGCATAATAAATTTTATAAATTATAAATTTTATTGAAATACTAAATAAAAGCCATTTATAGGTCAAGTTCCTTTGATTTTTTCTTTTATATTTTTAAGACTTTTTATGTTTACTAAATATTTTATTTATTTTAATCAGTTTGTTCTATTGATATGATGTAAGTTTATAAGGAAGAATTATGTAAAATAAATCATATATGGGCATTTCCTCAGAGGGGTAAACCAGAATGAACATTTAAAATGTTGATAATCATCGTCTTTTATTGTTTATTATTATAAAAGAGTATATGTTGTAAAGGTTTCATAGCATATCTCAGCTGTTTTACTTGAGGAAAATGCGCTGGAAACTCGAAAATTTTATATTTTCTTTTTAAGCTACCATCTTTATGTAACTATTTTGCATGCAAAAAATATGTTATGTTTGCACTCTTTCTTCATAATCTCTTCATTACAATCAATTGTAAATTGAGTATTAAGTTTTTTGTTACGGAAATTTTAAGATATTTATAAGAAAATGCATGGTGATAACAAAAAAAAACTTATGGAAAAATCGTACGTTTGCGACCGGTACATAAGCCAATTAAACAAAAGCCAATAGAGATATTTTATTGTGTAAATACTGGATAGAGACCTACATTAACACACTTTTAAAATAAACTAATCACTTTTGAATATTCCGTTCCATTACGCAGATTTTTACATTTCCCTTCTGTCAGCCAAAGTTGACTTCTATTTTGCGTACGTTCGTGACCACATGTTTATGTTTATAACTAGGAAAAGTTTTGTTTTCTATATTATTTGTGCAGCAAAAACGTTCGAACGTACGTTCGTGACCCTAGGAAATGCCCATATAAAGGTATATTAACTAAAATAACAAAAAATAATACAATTTAAATTTTAGCATTATTTTTTGGCAGTTTAAGATTTTTGTTAGCATTTTTTAGCATTATTTAGCTTTATTTAGCCGATTTAGCTTTAAAATATTTTTGGATATGGCCACACTGATAAACACACTTGTGACAGGGTCGCATTTTAATTTTACTCAATATTTATAACAATTTCGTACTAATTGAGCAATAACTAAATTGCAATTTTATATGGATAATTGAGCTCAATAATGTCATTTATTGCGTAAAACTCAATTAAGGTGCATATCTGAACACGGTATAACAGAATATTGTTCTGCTTGCAATTCCTCCCTGGAATCGCATAAAAAGGATTTTAAAAAACATTCCGAACCCAGTTCCTACAAACAAAATAAAATAATTTTTTTTACTAAAAATTTTTATTTGGCGATTTTTGGGGATTTCTTATTACAATTTTTCTTACTATTTTTTAAAAAAATTTTAAAATTTGGTCAGAAAAAAAAAACAAAAATCTTAACTTTTTAAGGTTTTGTTTCTTAATTTGGGGATATTTTTTTTCAATTTTTGGGGACAAGGAAAAAAGTACCTGGCAGCCCAGGTATGATATTCGAAAACTTTTACCAACCGTTTTTGCTGATATTTTACTAATAATTTTGCTCGAGTTCTGTTGTCATATTCATAAATAAGAAATAATATAAAAGAGGAAAAAAAAAATGCAACATCCGAAACATCCAAGCATTTATGGCATTCTGTGATTCTATTGTGCCTGAAATCTTCCAGGGAAGAGGCATTATTTCTATAATCAGATGTTTTTCTAAACTGGCATTTAAATAAAAGAAAAAGAAAATAAATACAAAAACATTCCTGTCAAGACACGCTCATGCACGTGCAAACAAACATAAATCCACAGTACCATGTATTTTATTTTAAACTTTATCGCCATGTTGTGGCAGACAATAGGGAAATGGGTTATCTGTCTAAAGGTGGTATTAATGAGATTAAAGACTTAAAGCTTTAATTTACGGCGAGCACACAAAAGAAAGAGAAAAAGAAAAACGCATTGTTGATTTAAAGATTTAAAGATTTAAAGAAAAGATGATTTTTTATACCCTTCGCCAAAGTTAAAAGGGTGTATATGGCCCAATTAATCATTTAAGGCTAGTTTACACTTTTATGCTTTGTATTAAGACATGTCAAAAACTCAAGTTACAAATGTGTAAAAGATTGATAGTGTAAATGCAATGTCCTATGAACATTACAGGTGCTATGAAAAAAATTTTACATTCCATACGACTTCATCGGTTTTTGAATTTTTTTCTTAAAATAATTCTTCTCATTTGATCGGGGTTGCATTTTAACAAAAGCATGTTTATGTGTGATTTTTTTAATACAAACTGTAATGCTAAATTAGATTTTTTGACAGTCACAACAAAACTCATTAGATTTCTATCTTACAAAGTATTTTGGAATAGGTAAGACTTGTTGGAAAGTTTAAGGTACACAACTAAGGTTGTGCCTGTTAGAATTTATCAAAATCGTTTTTTATACCCTTCACCGAAGGTAAAAGGGTAATTATAACTTTGTCATTCCGTTTGTAAGTTCTACAATATTGATCTTAGACTTCATAAAGTATATATATTCTGGATCCTTATGAGAAGGGAAGTTCAAATTCGGCTGTATTTCTGTCCGTCCGTCCGTCTGTCTGTTGAAATAGGTTTTCCGAAGCCCCCAGATATGATGGGGCTTGGTTGGTATATATTTCTGTCAGGTATTCTTATTATAATTTTGCTATTGAAATTCAGCCAGTTCGGTCCAAAAATGGCTGCGATATGAGCAAAAACAACGACTATCTCTAATTTTTTCCAAAAATCTCTTGTGGTTGTTGTTGTATTTTTATAACTTTTTCCTGTATATCTGGAGAACGGCAGGATCCCAAGTTTCCAAATTAGGTACACATTTAGGCACATTTAGGCTATCAATACACAGCATCCCACAAAATGTGGGCGGAATTGGAGAAGTGGGCGTGGTACCTCCCCTACAAAAAATATCAAAAATTGTATAAAAGCCTGAATTTTTTTAAAGTCATATGACTTATGGTTACGCCTTATATATAAAAGGATCGGAAATTTTTAGTAGAAAATATTTTCTGAAAATTTCGGAAAAATCGGTTCAGATACGAAAAAGTTATAACCAAAATATTAATTAGCGGGAACCACAGATCTTCCCGAGTCTAAGTTTTATAACCCAAGTAAATGATAAATTTCTTCTTAAACACATCGGTATATAAATCTGTCAAATCGGTTAAAAAATGGCTAAGTTATAACCAAAATACGGAAATCCCAAAAATTACTCTTTTTTATAATTAATTGTATCTTTTAATATATTTAATTCCACGTAAACATGTGCAAATAAAGCAATTAATGCCCAATTTTCTGGATAGTATTTAAATCAATATTAAGTTAATTTTTATTTTAAAGATTGATTTTTTGAATTTTACATATTTGAAAAGTCAAAAAACTGCGACTGCCTCTAAGTTTTTTTTTAAATTGTTGGCGCAATTGAAGAAGTGGGCGTGGCACCTCCCATATATAGATATCATAGATTTTTGTATATCTAGAGAACAGTAAGAGCCAAAGTTTCCAAATTAAGTACAAGAATCTTGGTTATCCATACCCAACACCCGACAAAATACGGGAGGGATTGGAAAAGTGGGCGTAGCACAAAATAGATTTAAGGGCATATAAAACTCGGCATAACCAAATATAGCGAATTATCTGAAAATAAATACAATTCTTTCATTTTTTTTTAATAATTTTTATTGTGGAAAAGGCAACATTTTTTGCATTTTAGAAAAAAATGTTGCCCAAAAAGCGAATTTTTGCGAAAAAAAAATATGCTGATAAAAGGGATATTTTTCAAAAAAAAAAAAAAAACATTTTTAAAAGAAAATTTCCTTTTCTAGAAAAAAGTGATTTTTTATAAAGAAAAAAATTTTTATAAAAAAAAATAATTTTTTTATAAAAAAAAAATAAAAAAGGTAATTTTTTATAAAAAAAAAATTATAAAAAAAATAACTTTTTTAAAAATTTGTTTTTTTGGAAATTGTGAAGAAATTCTTTTTCAATGCGTAATATTTAGTGAAAGGGCAGATTTTCCTAATAAATAAAATGTGAAAATAAATTCTCAGCGAAAGTGGGGTTATTAAAATTGTTATTTCCTTACAAAGATATAACCATTTGTTGTCAAAATATTTTCTTATACAATATTAATTTTATATAAAATATTAAATCAATTTAATAAAATCATAATTTTATCTCTTTTATTTTTTTCTATTTACAGACTAAATTAAAAAACGCCGAAAGTTCTGGCATAAGAAACTACCTTCCCACGACCTTCTTCAGGTGCTTTTTTCAATCTATAAAAAGAAAACAATAATTTTTCTATATTAGAATTTTTAAGTAAATTAGAATTAAAAGAAAACATAGAACTAAGTAAAATTATTTATTATTCATTTAAGTTTAAATTCCAAAACTTTAGGATTCGTTTATAATAAAGCAAAAAGAAAAAGAAAATATTTTGTGGTATTCAAGACAATTGTTACACAAATCTATTTATTAAATGTTAAAGAATATTTTTAATTAAAACCAACCGAAAAATGTAAAAAAACCGAATCCCAACAAAATTTAAAATTAAAATCTTTTAATAAAAAACATGTCAATGAACAATGAATGAATGTTTTCGCTCAACTTTGTTTTATTTCCGTTTAGCCGACATCTTTTCCTCTCCTTTGTGCTGTTTCCTCTTTGTGTCTTATTAATAAAGTTGCCCATCTGTTACTTTGTTTTGTTGTTTTTCTGCCTTTTCTTATGCTGAAGCAATTATTATTAATCATTTCCTTGCAGCAATTTACTTAAATAATGTCAGTGCTATTGGCAGGACCATTAATAACGAATTTATCGAAGCCTTAAAATTTATCCATAAATTTCCATCAATGGTCAGTCTAATGTGGTCTTAAGAAAAAAAGCAGAAAGGGTTAGAAATATTTCCCAAAGGCAGCAAAAACGCAACCGAGCAATTAGAACAAGTGAAACTGAATTTATATAGACGTTTAACTAGAATTTTAAATACCTTTAAGTCGATAAAAAAAATGATATTTTTCTTGGTGAAAAAAAGAAAACAATGGGTACCTTTTTTATTAGATTTTTTTCTTTGGAAAATATTAAAATTGATTATTTTTCATTCTTGGCTGACCCAGGGATCGAACTCACGGACAGGTCGATTTGACATGTCTCCTCAGAAATCCCATCGGATTCTCCAGCCCACATCCCGAGACATCTCCTATTTCGCCCATTTACTTACTACCTAGCTATTTTAGCCTGCCGCTCTGTATCCTGTAACCTAGAACAGTGACACAGAATGTGCTCCTACAACCTTGCTAAATCCGACGCAACCGATCCCTGTATCACCGCCCGCATAATACCCATGATAATACCCATTATGGTTTTAACGCAGTCCTTACTCCTGCCTAGTAGTGAACTAGAATCGGTCTTTCTGAGCACTGGTCATAACGTCCGTAATTCCCTGCAGTCTGCTCCATTCCTCAAGGACCGTTCATAGCCCATTCCTTTATCTTGCCAAGACCAAGAGCCCAGTGGATGCCTGACTGCCTTTATACTGTCAGGTTCATCCATTTCCAAGCACTGTTTCGCCAACTTATCAGCTATTTCGCTGCCGGTGATGTTGCAGTGACCCTGTACCCAGCATAGCCTCCCAACATGCTCCCCTAAAATTAACCATATAGCCCTTCTTCTATCCTCCACTACACTGATAGAAAAGGCGTCATAACGCTGATGTATTTCGACATCAATACTATGACAAGTGTCTTAGTTTTTGACCCCAATTGTGAAGTCAGCCTAAACATAACTTGGCCAAATTGTCATCAGGTGAAATTATGTCATCAATAGGATGACACATCGGCATCACAAAAACGACAAAACTGAAGTCAGCTTAATAAAAAAAATTCATCAGTGAAAAGCTCAGTGACGTCGGCGAATTTAATGATAGACTGTCATTAAATCGAGTCATTGGATTGACTTAAGACAAAGTGAGAGAATATTATTATTGACTTACCCGTTAAACATATTTGTTTACTTTTATTTTTTTTTTTCAATATTTGTTTATTAAATCTTCATGTATTAAATATGAACTAACAATAATTAATCGAATCTTATGCTAATACATTATATATGTCCAGCCAGTGCCAGACAAAATTTCGTCATCACGGTTTATTTTCACATGTGTAGTTGTTTATCGCTCTTCTGATTGGTTGAGTCTCTCTTTTCTTAAGCGAGTGTGGCTGCCATGATGTAAAATATTTCGAGCTAGTGGATTTGGGTGTTGTTCAAGCCTTTTTAAATATTTTTTACTGCATATTTTGTAGTCATAGTTTTTACTAATAGCACATTGAGATCCTTTTGAATATTTGAGTTTTTAACATACCAGAGAGCGGCTGTGATTAATCGAAGAAGTTTATTTTGGCGCCTTTGAATTTTTTGATATTAGAGGCCAAGGCAGGGCCCCATAGTTGAATACCGTAGCACCAGATAGTCTTCAAGATAGAGTTGTAAAGTAGAAGCTTGCAATCGAGACAAAGGACATAATTTTTTCCAATAAGCCAATGAATTTGAATAGCTTTTAATTTCATTTGAGTTAATTTTTGCCTCTATATGCGAATGTTTAGGAATTATTTGATTATTGATTGTAATAGGGGGGCAAGATTCCCGGCGCAAGGTGAAAGTTAATGTACGCATTTTTGCTCATTGACCTTTATCCTCCATCGCCTTAACAATATTTCTAGTTGAAATATATGATCCTGTAAGAAACGAATTGCTTCATAACGGTTTTCGTGCACGCTTAGGAAAGCTGTATCGTCTGCAAATGTGGAAGTTTGGGTGTAGTTGTTTGTTGGCATGTCCAAAGTATAAATTAAGTATAATAGAGAGCCCAGGACGCTGCCTTGTGGGACTCCAGCTCCAATTGGCTGCTGTAAACTTAAGAAATTTCCTTCTTTAATAATAAATTGACGACCGACTAAGTAACTTTCTAACAGCTTGTGCGTGTTTGCTGGTAAATTTTACTTTTCTAGTGTTTCGCGCTTTTTTTGCAGAAGAACTCTCAATTATAAGACACCAGCAGCATGTCCAATATGGTTTTCGTTATCATTCTACTTTGAAAATGTGCTGATTTGCTTAAAAAATTTTAACAAATAGAAGAGGGGAATTTTTGATTCTTATTTTAATTCTTAAACAAGAAAATAATTTTAATAATACACAAAATGTGGCATCGAATTGATGTCACTGTAGTCATGGCATGGATGATGCAACAAAATTTTATGATGACATTCATCACTGGATTGATGTCACTTTTTGCCTCATTGATGCCATTTGTAATTACATTGATGTCACAATTCTGATGTTAGTGCACCATCAATATAAAAGATTTATGTATCTACCCTAAGGGAAAAAGAAGGAGTACGGATGCCTTCCAGAAGGCCTCTGTTCTCCTTCTTTTGGATATACATATCGTTATTACACACGTTGTGATAACGTAGTAGGCATTCCGCTCTCGCTTCTTTAGCAGTTACATACGAATCGAAACGGGATCAAAAAAAATAATTATTTTACTTTTGCTTGTGCAAAAAAAAAATACAAAACACGTTACTCCTTCTCTACCTCTGCTCTTTTATCCGAAAGAGCAGAGGTTAAACAAGAATAGTAATTGAACTAAAAACTATTTTAAGCAGACCTTTAAAAAGGCCTGAAGTAAGAAGGTCTTTTAAGTTTTCCCGCTGGGTATGAGAGTAGCATAGAATTGACAAGGCCCTAAGAAGAAGACACCTGGCTGTCCAAATATATACAGCACAAATATGCCCGGGGAATTTGTATTCATAATTGGGCTGATAGTAAAAAGCATAACTTCTTGTATAAAATTGCATTTTATTCGTAAACTAGAGGTCCTAGAGCGGAAATCTGTGATCACTACTAATATTCCAAATTTTACTTAGAAAATTGATTTTTAATATGAAAACATAAAATTGCATTTTATTCCTAAACTAGAGGTCCTAGAGCCAAAAGGGCCGAAATCTGCGATCACTACTAAAATTCCAAATTTTACATAGAAAATTGATTTTTAATATGAAAACATAAAATTGCATTTTATTCCTAAACTAGAGGTCCTAGAGCCAAAAGGGCCGAAATCTGTGATCACTACTAAAATTCCAAATTTTACATAGAAAATTGATTTTTAATATGAAAACATAAAATGGCATTTTATTCCTAAACTAGAGGTCCTAGAGCCAAAAGGGCCGAAATCTGTGATCACTACTAAAATTCCAAATTTTACATAGAAAATTGATTTTTAATATGAAAACATAAAATGGCATTTTATTCCTAAACTAGAGGTCCTAGAGCCAAAAGGGCCGAAATCTGTGATCACTACTAAAATTCCAAATTTTACATAGAAAATTGATTTTTAATATGAAAACATAAAATGGCATTTTATTCCTAAACTAGAGGTCCTAGAGCCAAAAGGGCCGAAATCTGTGATCACTACTAAAATTCCAAATTTTACATAGAAAATTGATTTTTAATATGAAAACATAAAATGGCATTTTATTCCTAAACTAGAGGTCCTAGAGCCAAAAGGGCCGAAATCTGTGATCACTACTAAAATTCCAAATTTTACATAGAAAATTGATTTTTAATATGAAAACATAAAATGGCATTTTATTCCTAAACTAGAGGTCCTAGAGCCAAAAGGGCCGAAATCTGTGATCACTACTAAAATTCCAAATTTTACATAGAAAATTGATTTTTAATATGAAAACATTAAATGGCATTTTATTCCTAAACTAGAGGTCCTAGAGCCAAAAGGGCCGAAATCTGTGATCACTACTAAAATTCCAAATTTTACATAGAAAATTGATTTTTAATATGAAAACATAAAATGGCATTTTATTCCTAAACTAGAGGTCCTAGAGCCAAAAGGGCCGAAATCTGTGATCACTACTAAAATTCCAAATTTTACATAGAAAATTGATTTTTAATATGAAAACATAAAATGGCATTTTATTCCTAAACTAGAGGTCCTAGAGCCAAAAGGGCCGAAATCTGTGATCACTACTAAAATTCCAAATTTTACATAGAAAATTGATTTTTAATATGAAAACATAAAATGGCATTTTATTCCTAAACTAGAGGTCCTAGAGCCAACAGGGCCGAAATCTGTGATCACTACTAAAATTCCAAATTTTACATAGAAAATTGATTTTTAATATGAAAACATAAAATGGCATTTTATTCCTAAACTAGAGGTCCTAGAGCCAACAGGGCCGAAATCTGTGATCACTACTAAAATTCCAAATTTTACATAGAAAATTGATTTTTAAAATGAAAACATAAAATGGCATTTTATTCCTAAACTAGAGGTCCTAGAGCCAAAAGGGCCGAAATCTGTGATCACTACTAAAATTCCAAATTTTACATAGAAAATTGATTTTTAATATGAAAACATAAAATGGCATTTTATTCCTAAACTAGAGGTCCTAGAGCCAAAAGGGCCGAAATCTGTGATCACTACTAAAATTCCAAATTTTACATAGAAAATTGATTTTTAATATGAAAACATAAAATGGCATTTTATTCCTAAACTAGAGGTCCTAGAGCCAAAAGGGCCGAAATCTGTGATCACTACTAAAATTCCAAATTTTACATAGAAAATTGATTTTTAATATGAAAACATAAAATGGCATTTTATTCCTAAACTAGAGGTCCTAGAGCCAAAAGGGCCGAAATCTGTGATCACTACTAAAATTCCAAATTTTACATAGAAAATTGATTTTTAATATGAAAATATAAAATGGCATTTTATTCCTAAACTAGAGGTCCTAGAGCCAAAAGGGCCGAAATCTGTGATCACTACTAAAATTCCAAATTTTACATAGAAAATTGATTTTTAATATGAAAACATAAAATGGCATTTTATTCCTAAACTAGAGGTCCTAGAGCCAAAAGGGCCGAAATCTGTGATCACTACTAAAATTCCAAATTTTACATAGAAAATTGATTTTTAATATGAAAACATAAAATGGCATTTTATTCCTAAACTAGAGGTCCTAGAGCCAACAGGGCCGAAATCTTTAATCACTACTAAAATTCCAAATTTTACATAGAAAATTGATTTTTAATATGAAAACATAAAATGGCATTTTATTCCTAAACTAGAGGTCCTAGAGCCAAAAGGGCCGAAATCTGTGATCACTACTAAAATTCCAAATTTTACATAGAAAATTGATTTTTAATATGAAAATATAAAATGGCATTTTATTCCTAAACTAGAGGTCCTAGAGCCAAAAGGGCCGAAATCTGTGATCACTACTAAAATTCCAAATTTTACATAGAAAATTGATTTTTAATATGAAAACATAAAATGGCATTTTATTCCTAAACTAGAGGTCCTAGAGCCAAAAGGGCCGAAATCTGTGATCACTACTAAAATTCCAAATTTTACATAGAAAATTGATTTTTAATATGAAAATATAAAATGGCATTTTATTCCTAAACTAGAGGTCCTAGAGCCAAAAGGGCCGAAATCTGTGATCACTACTAAAATTCCAAATTTTACATAGAAAATTGATTTTTAATATGAAAACATAAAATGGCATTTTATTCCTAAACTAGAGGTCCTAGAGCCAAAAGGGCCGAAATCTGTGATCACTACTAAAATTCCAAATTTTACATAGAAAATTGATTTTTAATATGAAAACATAAAATGGCATTTTATTCCTAAACTAGAGGTCCTAGAGCCAACAGGGCCGAAATCTGTTTAATCACTACTTAAATTCCAAATTTTACATAGAAAATTGATTTTTAATATGAAAACATAAAATGGCATTTTATTCCTAAACTAGAGGTCCTAGAGCCAAAAGGGCCGAAATCTGTGATCACTACTAAAATTCCAATTTTACATAGAAAATTGATTTTTAATATGAAAACATAAAATGGCATTTTATTCCTAAACTAGAGGTCCTAGAGCCAAAAGGGCCGAAATCTGTGATCACTACTAAAATTCCAATTTTACATAGAAAATTGATTTTTAATATGAAAACATAAAATGGCATTTTATTCCTAAACTAGAGGTCCTAGAGCCAAAAGGGCCGAAATCTGTGATCACTACTAAAATTCCAAATTTTACATAGAAAATTGATTTTTAATATGAAAACATAAAATGGCATTTTATTCCTAAACTAGAGGTCCTAGAGCCAAAAGGGCCGAAATCTGTGATCACTACTAAAATTCCAAATTTTACATAGAAAATTGATTTTTAATATGAAAATATAAAATGGCATTTTATTCCTAAACTAGAGGTCCTAGAGCCAAAAGGGCCGAAATCTGTGATCACTACTAAAATTCCAAATTTTACATAGAAAATTGATTTTTAATATGAAAACATAAAATGGCATTTTATTCCTAAACTAGAGGTCCTAGAGCCAAAAGGGCCGAAATCTGTGATCACTACTAAAATTCCAAATTTTACATAGAAAATTGATTTTTAATATGAAAACATAAAATGGCATTTTATTCCTAAACTAGAGGTCCTAGAGCCAAAAGGGCCGAAATCTGTGATCACTACTAAAATTCCAAATTTTACATAGAAAATTGATTTTTAATATGAAAACATAAAATGGCATTTTATTCCTAAACTAGAGGTCCTAGAGCCAAAAGGGCCGAAATCTGTGATCACTACTAAAATTCCAAATTTTACATAGAAAATTGATTTTTAATATGAAAACATAAAATGGCATTTTATTCCTAAACTAGAGGTCCTAGAGCCAAAAGGGCCGAAATCTGTGATCACTACTAAAATTCCAAATTTTACATAGAAAATTGATTTTTAATATGAAAACATAAAATGGCATTTTATTCCTAAACTAGAGGTCCTAGAGCCAAAAGGGCCGAAATCTGTGATCACTACTAAAATTCCAAATTTTACATAGAAAATTGATTTTTAATATGAAAACATAAAATGGCATTTTATTCCTAAACTAGAGGTCCTAGAGCCAAAAGGGCCGAAATCTGTGATCACTACTAAAATTCCAAATTTTACATAGAAAATTGATTTTTAATATGAAAACATAAAATGGCATTTTATTCCTAAACTAGAGGTCCTAGAGCCAAAAGGGCCGAAATCTGTGATCACTACTAAAATTCCAAATTTTACATAGAAAATTGATTTTTAATATGAAAACATAAAATGGCATTTTATTCCTAAACTAGAGGTCCTAGAGCCAAAAGGGCCGAAATCTGTGATCACTACTAAAATTCCAAATTTTACATAGAAAATTGATTTTTAATATGAAAACATAAAATGGCATTTTATTCCTAAACTAGAGGTCCTAGAGCCAAAAGGGCCGAAATCTGTGATCACTACTAAAATTCCAAATTTTACATAGAAAATTGATTTTTAATATGAAAATATAAAATGGCATTTTATTCCTAAACTAGAGGTCCTAGAGCCAAAAGGGCCGAAATCTGTGATCACTACTAAAATTCCAAATTTTACATAGAAAATTGATTTTTAATATGAAAAACATAAAATGGCATTTTATTCCTAAACTAGAGGTCCTAGAGCCAAAAGGGCCGAAATCTGTGATCACTACTAAAATTCCAAATTTTACATAGAAAATTGATTTTTAATATGAAAACATAAAATGGCATTTTATTCCTAAACTAGAGGTCCTAGAGCCAAAAGGGCCGAAATCTGTGATCACTACTAAAATTCCAAATTTTACATAGAAAATTGATTTTTAATATGAAAACATAAAATGGCATTTTATTCCTAAACTAGAGGTCCTAGAGCCAAAAGGGCCGAAATCTGTGATCACTACTAAAATTCCAAATTTTACATAGAAAATTGATTTTTAATATGAAAATATAAAATGGCATTTTATTCCTAAACTAGAGGTCCTAGAGCCAAAAGGGCCGAAATCTGTGATCACTACTAAAATTCCAAATTTTACATAGAAAATTGATTTTTAATATGAAAACATAAAATGGCATTTTATTCCTAAACTAGAGGTCCTAGAGCCAAAAGGGCCGAAATCTGTGATCACTACTAAAATTCCAAATTTTACATAGAAAATTGATTTTTAATATGAAAATATAAAATGGCATTTTATTCCTAAACTAGAGGTCCTAGAGCCAAAAGGGCCGAAATCTGTGATCACTACTAAAATTCCAAATTTTACATAGAAAATTGATTTTTAATATGAAAACATAAAATGGCATTTTATTCCTAAACTAGAGGTCCTAGAGCCAAAAGGGCCGAAATCTGTGATCACTACTAAAATTCCAAATTTTACATAGAAAATTGATTTTTAATATGAAAACATAAAATGGCATTTTATTCCTAAACTAGAGGTCCTAGAGCCAAAAGGGCCGAAATCTGTGATCACTACTAAAATTCCAAATTTTACATAGAAAATTGATTTTTAATATGAAAACATAAAATGGCATTTTATTCCTAAACTAGAGGTCCTAGAGCCAAAAGGGCCGAAATCTGTGATCACTACTAAAATTCCAAATTTTACATAGAAAATTGATTTTTAATATGAAAACATAAAATGGCATTTTATTCCTAAACTAGAGGTCCTAGAGCCAAAAGGGCCGAAATCTGTGATCACTACTAAAATTCCAAATTTTACATAGAAAATTGATTTTTAATATGAAAACATAAAATGGCATTTTATTCCTAAACTAGAGGTCCTAGAGCCAAAAGGGCCGAAATCTGTGATCACTACTAAAATTCCAAATTTTACATAGAAAATTGATTTTTAATATGAAAACATAAAATGGCATTTTATTCCTAAACTAGAGGTCCTAGAGCCAAAAGGGCCGAAATCTGTGATCACTACTAAAATTCCAAATTTTACATAGAAAATTGATTTTTAATATGAAAACATAAAATGGCATTTTATTCCTAAACTAGAGGTCCTAGAGCCAAAAGGGCCGAAATCTGTGATCACTACTAAAATTCCAAATTTTACATAGAAAATTGATTTTTAATATGAAAACATAAAATGGCATTTTATTCCTAAACTAGAGGTCCTAGAGCCAAAAGGGCCGAAATCTGTGATCACTACTAAAATTCCAAATTTTACATAGAAAATTGATTTTTAATATGAAAACATAAAATGGCATTTTATTCCTAAACTAGAGGTCCTAGAGCCAAAAGGGCCGAAATCTGTGATCACTACTAAAATTCCAAATTTTACATAGAAAATTGATTTTTAATATGAAAACATAAAATGGCATTTTATTCCTAAACTAGAGGTCCTAGAGCCAAAAGGGCCGAAATCTGTGATCACTACTAAAATTCCAAATTTTACATAGAAAATTGATTTTTAATATGAAAACATAAAATGGCATTTTATTCCTAAACTAGAGGTCCTAGAGCCAAAAGGGCCGAAATCTGTGATCACTACTAAAATTCCAAATTTTACATAGAAAATTGATTTTTAATATGAAAACATAAAATGGCATTTTATTCCTAAACTAGAGGTCCTAGAGCCAAAAGGGCCGAAATCTGTGATCACTACTAAAATTCCAAATTTTACATAGAAAATTGATTTTTAATATGAAAACATAAAATGGCATTTTATTCCTAAACTAGAGGTCCTAGAGCCAAAAGGGCCGAAATCTGTGATCACTACTAAAATTCCAAATTTTACATAGAAAATTGATTTTTAATATGAAAACATAAAATGGCATTTTATTCCTAAACTAGAGGTCCTAGAGCCAAAAGGGCCGAAATCTGTGATCACTACTAAAATTCCAAATTTTACATAGAAAATTGATTTTTAATATGAAAACATAAAATGGCATTTTATTCCTAAACTAGAGGTCCTAGAGCCAAAAGGGCCGAAATCTGTGATCACTACTAAAATTCCAAATTTTACATAGAAAATTGATTTTTAATATGAAAACATAAAATGGCATTTTATTCCTAAACTAGAGGTCCTAGAGCCAAAAGGGCCGAAATCTGTGATCACTACTAAAATTCCAAATTTTACATAGAAAATTGATTTTTAATATGAAAACATAAAATGGCATTTTATTCCTAAACTAGAGGTCCTAGAGCCAAAAGGGCCGAAATCTGTGATCACTACTAAAATTCCAAATTTTACATAGAAAATTGATTTTTAATATGAAAACATAAAATGGCATTTTATTCCTAAACTAGAGGTCCTAGAGCCAAAAGGGCCGAAATCTGTGATCACTACTAAAATTCCAAATTTTACATAGAAAATTGATTTTTAATATGAAAACATAAAATGGCATTTTATTCCTAAACTAGAGGTCCTAGAGCCAAAAGGGCCGAAATCTGTGATCACTACTAAAATTCCAAATTTTACATAGAAAATTGATTTTTAATATGAAAACATAAAATGGCATTTTATTCCTAAACTAGAGGTCCTAGAGCCAAAAGGGCCGAAATCTGTGATCACTACTAAAATTCCCAAATTTTACATAGAAAATTGATTTTTAATATGAAAACATAAAATGGCATTTTATTCCTAAACTAGAGGTCCTAGAGCCAAAAGGGCCGAAATCTGTGATCACTACTAAAATTCCAAATTTTACATAGAAAATTGATTTTTAATATGAAAACATAAAATGGCATTTTATTCCTAAACTAGAGGTCCTAGAGCCAACAGGGCCGAAATCTGTGATCACTACTAAAATTCCAAATTTTACATAGAAAATTGATTTTTAATATGAAAACATAAAATGGCATTTTATTCCTAAACTAGAGGTCCTAGAGCCAACAGGGCCGAAATCTGTGATCACTACTAAAATTCCAAATTTTACATAGAAAATTGATTTTTAATATGAAAACATAAAATGGCATTTTATTCCTAAACTAGAGGTCCTAGAGCCAAAAGGGCCGGAAATCTGTGATCACTACTAAATTCCAAATTTTACATAGAAAATTGATTTTTAATAATGAAAACACTAAAATGGCATTTTATTCCTAAACTAGAGGTCCTAGAGCCAAAAGGGCCGAAATCTACTAAAATTCCAAATTTTACTTAGAGCCAAAAGGGCCGAAATCTGTGATCACTACTAAAATTCCAAATTTTACTTAGAAAATTTATTTTTAATATGAAAACATAAAATGGCATTTTATTCCTAAACTAGAGGTCCTAGAGCCAAAAGGGCCGAAATCTGTGATCACTACTAAAATTCCAAATTTTACATAGAAAATTGATTTTTACTATGAAAACATAAAATGGCATTTTATTCCTAAACTAGAGGTCCTAGAGCCAAAAGGGCCGAAATCTGTGATCACTACTAAAATTCCAAATTTTACATAGAAAATTGATTTTTAATATGAAAACATAAAATTGCATTTTATTCCTAAACTAGAGGTCCTAGAGCCAAAAGGGCCGAAATCTGTGATCACTACTAAAATTCCAAATTTTACATAGAAAATTGATTTTTAATATGAAAACATAAAATGGCATTTTATTCCTAAACTAGAGGTCCTAGAGCCAAAAGGGCCGAAATCTGTGATCACTACTAAAATTCCAAATTTTACATAGAAAATTGATTTTTAATATGAAAACATAAAATGGCATTTTATTCCTAAACTAGAGGTCCTAGAGCCAAAAGGGCCGAAATCTGTGATCACTACTAAAATTCCAAATTTTACATAGAAAATTGATTTTTAATATGAAAACATAAAATGGCATTTTATTCCTAAACTAGAGGTCCTAGAGCCAAAAGGGCCGAAATCTGTGATCACTACTAAAATTCCAAATTTTACATAGAAAATTGATTTTTAATGTGAAAACATAAAATGGCATTTTATTCCTAAACTAGAGGTCCTAGAGCCAAAAGGGCCGAAATCTGTGATCACTACTAAAATTCCAAATTTTACATAGAAAATTGATTTTTAATATGAAAACATAAAATGGCATTTTATTCCTAAACTAGAGGTCCTAGAGCCAAAAGGGCCGAAATCTGTGATCACTACTAAAATTCCAAATTTTACATAGAAAATTGATTTTTAATATGAAAACATAAAATGGCATTTTATTCCTAAACTAGAGGTCCTAGAGCCAAAAGGGCCGAAATCTGTGATCACTACTAAAATTCCAAATTTTACATAGAAAATTGATTTTTAATATGAAAACATAAAATGGCATTTTATTCCTAAACTAGAGGTCCTAGAGCCAAAAGGGCCGAAATCTGTGATCACTACTAAAATTCCAAATTTTACTTAGAAAATTGATTTTTAATATGAAAACATAAAATGGCATTTTATTCCTAAACTAGAGGTCCTAGAGCCAAAAGGGCCGAAATCTGTGATCACTACTAAAATTCCAAATTTTACATAGAAAATTGATTTTTAATATGAAAACATAAAATGGCATTTTATTCCTAAACTAGAGGTCCTAGAGCCAAAAGGGCCGAAATCTGTGATCACTACTAAAATTCCAAATTTTACATAGAAAATTGATTTTAAATATGACAACATAAAATGGCATTTTATTCCTAAACTAGAGGTCCTAGAGCCAAAAGGGCCGAAATCTGTGATCACTACTAAAATTCCAAATTTTACATAGAAAATTGATTTTTAATATGAAAACATAAAATGGCACTTTATTCCTAAACTAGAGGTCCTAGAGCCAAAAGGGCCGAAATCTGTGATCACTACTAAAATTCCAAATTTTACATAGAAAATTGATTTTTAATATGAAAACATAAAATGGCATTTTATTCCTAAACTAGAGGTCCTAGAGCCAAAAGGGCCGAAATCTGTGATCACTACTAAAATTCCAAATTTTACATAGAAAATTGATTTTTAATATGAAAACATAAAATGGCATTTTATTCCTAAACTAGAGGTCCTAGAGCCAAAAGGGCCGAAATCTGTGATCACTACTAAAATTCCAAATTTTACATCGAAAATTGATTTTTAATATGAAAACATAAAATGGCATTTTATTCCTAAACTAGAGGTCCTAAAGCCAAAAGGGCCGAAATCTGTGATCACTACTAAAATTGCAAATTTTACTTAGAAAATTGATTTTTAATATGAAAACATAAAATTGCATTTTATTCCTAAACTAGAGGTCCTAGAGCCAAAAGGGCCGAAATCTGTGATCACTACTAAAATTCCAAATTTTACTTAGAGCCAAAAGGGCCGAAATCTGTGATCACTACTAAAATTCCAAATTTTACTTAGAAAATTTATTTTTAATATGAAAACATAAAATGGCATTTTATTCCTAAACTAGAGGTCCTAGAGCCAAAAGGGCCGAAATCTGTGATCACTACTAAAATTCCAAATTTTACATAGAAAATTGATTTTTACTATGAAAACATAAAATGGCATTTTATTCCTAAACTAGAGGTCCTAGAGCCAAAAGGGCCGAAATCTGTGATCACTACTAAAATTCCAAATTTTACATAGAAAATTGATTTTTAATATGAAAACATAAAATTGCATTTTATTCCTAAACTAGAGGTCCTAGAGCCAAAAGGGCCGAAATCTGTGATCACTACTAAAATTCCAAATTTTACATAGAAAATTGATTTTTAATATGAAAACATAAAATGGCATTTTATTCCTAAACTAGAGGTCCTAGAGCCAAAAGGGCCGAAATCTGTGATCACTACTAAAATTCCAAATTTTACATAGAAAATTGATTTTTAATATGAAAACATAAAATGGCATTTTATTCCTAAACTAGAGGTCCTAGAGCCAAAAGGGCCGAAATCTGTGATCACTACTAAAATTCCAAATTTTACATAGAAAATTGATTTTTAATATGAAAACATAAAATGGCATTTTATTCCTAAACTAGAGGTCCTAGAGCCAAAAGGGCCGAAATCTGTGATCACTACTAAAATTCCAAATTTTACATAGAAAATTGATTTTTAATATGAAAACATAAAATGGCATTTTATTCCTAAACTAGAGGTCCTAGAGCCAAAAGGGCCGAAATCTGTGATCACTACTAAAATTCCAAATTTTACATAGAAAATTGATTTTTAATATGAAAACATAAAATGGCATTTTATTCCTAAACTAGAGGTCCTAGAGCCAAAAGGGCCGAAATCTGTGATCACTACTAAAATTCCAAATTTTACATAGAAAATTGATTTTTAATATGAAAACATAAAATGGCATTTTATTCCTAAACTAGAGGTCCTAGAGCCAAAAGGGCCGAAATCTGTGATCACTACTAAAATTCCAAATTTTACATAGAAAATTGATTTTTAATATGAAAACATAAAATGGCATTTTATTCCTAAACTAGAGGTCCTAGAGCCAAAAGGGCCGAAATCTGTGATCACTACTAAAATTCCAAATTTTACTTAGAAAATTGATTTTTAATATGAAAACATAAAATGGCATTTTATTCCTAAACTAGAGGTCCTAGAGCCAAAAGGGCCGAAATCTGTGATCACTACTAAAATTCCAAATTTTACATAGAAAATTGATTTTTAATATGAAAACATAAAATGGCATTTTATTCCTAAACTAGAGGTCCTAGAGCCAAAAGGGCCGAAATCTGTGATCACTACTAAAATTCCAAATTTTACATAGAAAATTGATTTTAAATATGACAACATAAAATGGCATTTTATTCCTAAACTAGAGGTCCTAGAGCCAAAAGGGCCGAAATCTGTGATCACTACTAAAATTCCAAATTTTACATAGAAAATTGATTTTTAATATGAAAACATAAAATGGCACTTTATTCCTAAACTAGAGGTCCTAGAGCCAAAAGGGCCGAAATCTGTGATCACTACTAAAATTCCAAATTTTACATAGAAAATTGATTTTTAATATGAAAACATAAAATGGCATTTTATTCCTAAACTAGAGGTCCTAGAGCCAAAAGGGCCGAAATCTGTGATCACTACTAAAATTCCAAATTTTACATAGAAAATTGATTTTTAATATGAAAACATAAAATGGCATTTTATTCCTAAACTAGAGGTCCTAGAGCCAAAAGGGCCGAAATCTGTGATCACTACTAAAATTCCAAATTTTACATCGAAAATTGATTTTTAATATGAAAACATAAAATGGCATTTTATTCCTAAACTAGAGGTCCTAGAGCCAAAAGGGCCGAAATCTGTGATCACTACTAAAATTCCAAATTTTACATAGAAAATTGATTTTTAATATGAAAACATAAAATGGCATTTTATTCCTAAACTAGAGGTCCTAGAGCCAAAAGGGCCGAAATCTGTGATCACTACTAAAATTCCAAATTTTACATAGAAAATTGATTTTAAATATGACAACATAAAATGGCATTTTATTCCTAAACTAGAGGTCCTAGAGCCAAAAGGGCCGAAATCTGTGATCACTACTAAAATTCCAAATTTGACATAGAAAATTGATTTTTAATATGAAAACATAAAATGGCATTTTATTCCTAAACTAGAGGTCCTAGAGCCAAAAGGGCCGAAATCTGTGATCACTACTAAAATTCCAAATTTTACATAGAAAATTGATTTTTAATATGAAAACATAAAATGGCATTTTATTCCTAAACTAGAGGTCCTAGCGCCAAAAGGGCCGAAATCTGTGATCACTACTAAAATTCCAAATTTTACATAGAAAATTGATTTTTAATATGAAAACATAAAATGGCATTTTATTCCTAAACTAGAGGTCCTAGAGCCAAAAGGGCCGAAATCTGTGATAACTACTAAAATTCCAAATTTTACATCGAAAATTGATTTTTAATATGAAAACATAAAATGGCATTTTATTCCTAAACTAGAGGTCCTAGAGCCAAAAGGGCCGAAATCTGTGATCACTACTAAAATTCCAAATTTTACATAGAAAATTGATTTTTAATATGAAAACATAAAATGGCATTTTATTCCTAAACTAGAGGTCCTAGAGCCAAAAGGGCCGAAATCTGTGATCACTACTAAAATTCCAAATTTTACATAGAAAATTGATTTTTAATATGAAAACATAAAATGGCATTTTATTCCTAAACTAGAGGTCCTAGAGCCAAAAGGGCCGAAATCTGTGATCACTACTAAAATTCCAAATTTTACATAGAAAATTGATTTTTAATATGAAAACATAAAATGGCATTTTATTCCTAAACTAGAGGTCCTAGAGCCAAAAGGGCCGAAATCTGTGATCACTACTAAAATTCCAAATTTTACATAGAAAATTGATTTTTAATATGAAAACATAAAATGGCATTTTATTCCTAAACTAGAGGTCCTAGAGCCAAAAGGGCCGAAATCTGTGATCACTACTAAAATTCCAAATTTTACATAGAAAATTGATTTTTAATATGAAAACATAAAATGGCATTTTATTCCTAAACTAGAGGTCCTAGAGCCAAAAGGGCCGAAATCTGTGATCACTACTAAAATTCCAAATTTTACATAGAAAATTGATTTTTAATATGAAAACATAAAATGGCATTTTATTCCTAAACTAGAGGTCCTAGAGCCAAAAGGGCCGAAATCTGTGATCACTACTAAAATTCCAAATTTTACTTAGAAAATTGATTTTTAATATGAAAACATAAAATGGCATTTTATTCCTAAACTAGAGGTCCTAAAGCCAAAAGGGCCGAAATCTGTGATCACTACTAAAATTCCAAATTTTACATAGAAAATTGATTTTTAATATGAAAACATAAAATGGCATTTTATTCCTAAACTAGAGGTCCTAGAGCCAAAAGGGCCGAAATCTGTGATCACTACTAAAATTCCAAATTTTACTTAGAAAATTGATTTTTAATATGAAAACATAAAATGGCATTTTATTCCTAAACTAGAGGTCCTAGAGCCAAAAGGGCCGAAATCTGTGATCACTACTAAAATTCCAAATTTTACATAGAAAATTGATTTTTAATATGAAAACATAAAATTGCATTTTATTCCTAAACTAGAGGTCCTAGAGACAAAAGGGCCGAAATCTGTTATCACTACTAAAATTCCAAATTTTACTTAGAAAATTGATTTTTAATATGAAAACATAAAATGGCATTTTATTCCTAAACTAGAGGTCCTAGAGCCAAAAGGGCCGAAATCTGTGATCACTACTAAAATTCCAAATTTTACTTAGAAAATTGATTTTTAATATGAAAACATAAAATGGCATTTTATTCCTAAACTAGAGGTCCTAGAGCCAAAAGGGCCGAAATCTGTGATCACTACTAAAATTCAAAATTTTACATAGAAAATTGATTTTTAATATGAAAACATAAAATGGCATTTTATTCCTAAACTAGAGGTCCTAGAGCCAAAAGGGCCGAAATCTGTGATCACTACTAAAATTCCAAATTTTACTTAGAAAATTGATTTTTAATATGAAAATATAAAATGGCATTTTATTCCTAAACTAGAGGTCCTAGAGCCAAAAGGGCCGAAATCTGTGATCACTACTAAAATTCCAAATTTTACTTAGAAAATTGATTTTTAATATGAAAACATAAAATGGCATTTTATTCCTAAACTAGAGGTCCTAGAGCCAAAAGGGCCGAAATCTGTGATCACTACTAAAATTCCAAATTTTACATAGAAAATTGATTTTTAATATGAAAACATAAAATTGCATTTTATTCCTAAACTAGAGGTCCTAGAGCCAAAAGGGCCGAAATCTGTGATAACTACTAAAATTCCAAATTTTACATAGAAAATTGATTTTGAATATGAAAACATAAAATGGCATTTTATTCCTAAACTAGAGGTCCTAGAGCCAAAAGGGCCGAAATCTGTAATCACTACTAAAATTCCAAATTTTACTTAGAAAATTGATTTTTAATATGAAAACATAAAATGGCATTTTATTCCTAAACTAGAGGTCCTAGAGCCAAAAGGGCCGAAATCTGTGATCACTACTAAAATTCCAAATTTTACATAGAAAATTGATTTTTAATATGAAAACATAAAATTGCATTTTATTCCTAAACTAGAGGTCCTAGAGCCAAAAGGGCCGAAATCTGTGATAACTACTAAAATTCCAAATTTTACATAGAAAATTGATTTTTAATATGAAAACATAAAATGGCATTTTATTCCTAAACTAGAGGTCCTAGAGCCAAAAGGGCCGAAATCTGTGATCACTACTAAAATTCCAAATTTTACTTAGAAAATTGATTTTTAATATGAAAACATAAAATGGCATTTTATTCCTAAACTAGAGGTCCTAGAGCCAAAAGGGCCGAAATCTGTGATCACTACTAAAATTCCAAATTTTACATAGAAAATTGATTTTTAATATGAAAACATAAAATTGCATTTTATTCCTAAACTAGAGGTCCTAGAGCCAAAAGGGCCGAAATCTGTGATCACTACTAAAATTCCAAATTTTACATAGAAAATTGATTTTTAATATGAAAACATAAAATGGCATTTTATTCCTAAACTAGAGGTCCTAGAGCCAAAAGGGCCGAAATCTGTGATCACTACTAAAATTCCAAATTTTACATAGAAAATTGATTTTTAATATGAAAACATAAAATTGCATTTTATTCCTAAACTAGAGGTCCTAGAGCCAAAAGGGCCGAAATCTGTGATCACTACTAAAATTCCAAATTTTACATAGAAAATTGATTTTTAATATGAAAACATAAAATTGCATTTTATTTCTAAACTAGAGGTCCTAGAGCCAAAAGGGCCGAAATCTGTGATCACTACTAAAATTCCAAATTTTACATAGAAAATTGATTTTTAATATGAAAACATAAAATGGCATTTTATTCCTAAACTAGAGGTCCTAGAGCCAAAAGGGCCGAAATCTGTGATCACTACTAAAATTCCAAATTTTACATAGAAAATTGATTTTTAATATGAAAACATAAAATGGCATTTTATTCCTAAACTAGAGGTCCTAGAGCCAAAAGGGCCGAAATCTGTGATCACTACTAAAATTCCAAATTTTACATAGAAAATTGATTTTTAATATGAAAACATAAAATGGCATTTTATTCCTAAACTAGAGGTCCTAGAGCCAAAAGGGCCGAAATCTGTGATCACTACTAAAATTCCAAATTTTACATAGAAAATTGATTTTTAATATGAAAACATAAAATGGCATTTTATTCCTAAACTAGAGGTCCTAGAGCCAAAAGGGCCGAAATCTGTGATCACTACTAAAATTCCAAATTTTACATAGAAAATTGATTTTAAATATGACAACATAAAATGGCATTTTATTCCTAAACTAGAGGTCCTAGAGCCAAAAGGGCCGAAATCTGTGATCACTACTAAAATTCCAAATTTTACATAGAAAATTGATTTTTAATATGAAAACATAAAATGGCATTTTATTCCTAAACTAGAGGTCCTAAAGCCAAAAGGGCCGAAATCTGTGATCACTACTAAAATTCCAAATTTTACATAGAAAATTGATTTTTAATATGAAAACATAAAATGGCATTTTATTCCTAAACTAGAGGTCCTAGAGCCAAAAGGGCCGAAATCTGTGATCACTACTAAAATTCCAAATTTTACATAGAAAATTGATTTTTAATATGAAAACATAAAATGGCATTTTATTCCTAAACTAGAGGTCCTAGAGCCAAAAGGGCCGAAATCTGTGATCACTACTAAAATTCCAAATTTTACATAGAAAATTGATTTTTAATATGAAAACATAAAATGGCATTTTATTCCTAAACTAGAGGTCCTAGAGCCAAAAGGGCCGAAATCTGTGATCACTACTAAAATTCCAAATTTTACATAGAAAATTGATTTTTAATATGAAAACATAAAATGGCATTTTATTCCTAAACTAGAGGTCCTAGAGCCAAAAGGGCCGAAATCTGTGATCACTACTAAAATTCCAAATTTTACATAGAAAATTGATTTTTAATATGAAAACATAAAATGGCATTTTATTCCTAAACTAGAGGTCCTAGAGCCAAAAGGGCCGAAATCTGTGATCACTACTAAAATTCCAAATTTTACATAGAAAATAGAATTTTAATATGAAAACATAAAATGGCATTTTATTCCTAAACTAGAGGTCCTAGAGCCAAAAGGGCCGAAATCTGTGATCACTACTAAAATTCCAAATTTTACATAGAAAATTGAATTTTAATATGAAAACATAAAATGGCATTTTATTCCTAAACTAGAGGTCCTAGAGCCAAAAGGGCCGAAATCTGTGATCACTACTAAAATTCCAAATTTTACATAGAAAATTGATTTTTAATATGAAAACATAAAATGGCATTTTATTCCTAAACTAGAGGTCCTAGAGCCAAAAGGGCCGAAATCTGTGAGCACTACTAAAATTCCAAATTTTACATAGAAAATTAATTTTTAATATGAAAACATAAAATGGCATTTTATTCCTAAACTAGAGGTCTTAGAGCCTAAAGGGCCGAAATCTGTGATCACTACTAAAATTCCAAATTTTACTTAGAAAATAGATTTTTAATATGAAAACATAAAATGGCATTTTATTCCTAAACTAGAGGTCCTAGAGCCAAAAGGGCCGAAATCTATTTTTATTTATAACTTTTTTTTTATCGAAGTGACTTTGTTGTCATTTTCTACTAACCTCTTTTAAAAAAAAAGTTATTTTTTTTTTTTGTGAAGCAAATAAAAGGACGTGTCAACATTGCCCTGCTAACTGAATAAAGTCGAACATACCTTTTCCCCTACATTTTACAATAATGGGTTAAATCCAGCACAGACACAATCACAAGCCTTTTAAAAATAAAGAGAATTTATGTGAAACAGGATCTAATAAACAATGACAAACGTTTCTAGTAATAAAAAGAAAAAAATATTCACCAGTAGTTACAGAAAAACCACTTAAAACTTAAAAGCATTTAAAAGCATCCGGTTTATACACATTCGTTAACAATATAACGATAGCAGACACACAATAACCCTGTTAGTGCTGTAAAACGGGTGATTGAGTGGTTACCAGTTATTGTTGTTGTGTATCTCTGGTAATCAACAACAGGTAATGAGTAACAAGTCACTACTGCATAACTTTTTGTTTTGTTTTTTAATTAAGCAGTAAACATTTATATCTCGGCGAATTCATATATGGTGGCCTCGATAAGAAAAAAGCGAATTCAATTGAGATGGAGCAAACGGTTACAACTTTAATATTATTGATTATTAGATCTTGCATTCTTCAAAAACAGTTCTCTCTTTATTCAATTAGTTACCAGTTGTCACAAAGGTAATTAGTCTCTTTAGAAATGGAATGAATTACTTTATAAATTCATACATACATCTGATTAATTTTTACTATAAATTATATAACTTGGTTATTATAATTTCCCTGATAAAAGTCATCTAAAGCCTACTGAACGGCTTAGCTAACCACTAGTGGACTCATATGTAACTAGTTCTTTAACCTAAAGTTTTACACTACCAAAATTAAACATAATTTAAACCATTTAATAAAACCGTTGTTAGCTTAACTCTCGAACAACCCCAATTTGCCTACCAGTGGTGTCTAAGGTAACCAAAACAAAAATAATTGCTTAAGTAAGTCATTATAAGCGACTTTTGGAACTGAAACTTCACGCATTTCTTAAACGATTTACGAGTGTAAAATGTGCTTTAGCATTAATTGTGAAGTAACTGTAGGAACTAGAAAAATATTCAAAGAAAATTGAAGAAAAAAATACTAACAAGATAATAATTCGTAAAACATTTGTTGCTTAAGCCCATATGACACTACATTTTTAATGCATTGTTCAAGTTTTGGTGAACAGTACAAATAAAATGTAATAGAAAAATTTACCAAGTGCAAAGAGTTCAGCTGTATTAAGATAAATGGCAAACTGTCAACAATTTTTAAAAAGTTATCGATAAAAAATGAAGTTATGTCAAAAAAAATGTAAAATTGTTTAACTTAAAATTGACATTTCAAGTTTGAAATATTAAAAGTGTTGCTGAATGAGCGGTTTATGGGCAAATTCAGCGATTTACCGCTTTTTGTTTTTAGGTTTCTCATAAACAAAAAGTTGGCAGCATTTAATAAAATAAACAAAACAGGGATGGCTAAGTTGTTTCAATTGTTCTTTTTTGTTGATACTTTTTTAACTAAGATTTATAATACCTTTTTGTGGTGTTTTTTATGAACATAATTAAAATTAATTTCAACTAAAAAAAATCTTTTAGTACAATTAGGGTAAAAAACTATAATTTTTAAAGGTTGTTGGTACAATATTAAAAATTCTCAACGCCATCCCTGAAACAAAAACATAACATACATATAGTTTGCTCTTTCTTACATTTACTGTTTCTTTCTATCAATTCTATATCAATTAATGAATAAAAAATGTAGTGTCATTAGATGGAGTTATTGCCTCTTCAGTCAGAGTTTCCAAAATAGAAAATTGAATTATTTATGGATTTTTGAAAGTTTTTCGATGAAAACAATTTTCCATTTGAAAAACTTCCAAGTGAAAACTTATATTTAACAGTCAGCGACCCTAGAACAAGAAGGTTCTTTTTGCACCTTAAAATCTTGGTATCGCCCCCTGGACGCCCCTGGGGTACAGGGATCATCTAAAGGCTATTTCATATTTTGGTGTTATATTCTCCCGGGCAAATCAGGTGTTTTTTTTTATACCTGTGATTCGACAAAGACACAACATGACAGGGCTCTTAAAGTCTTCCTGATTTGTTGAACCGAAGTTTCACTAAAATACTTTTACTCTGGTGCCACAGACCACAGAAAAATTTTTTATTAGTTTTTTATCAATTAAAAACATTGCTTGAAAAGTATTTTAATAAAGTTAATGTTTTGATTGAATCAATTATATTTTTCATTTAACAAAAACTTTGGAAATTGTCAAAACTGATTTTTTCAAAATAATTTTTAATTCAATAATTTGCTTTTTTTTTTTTTTGTATACTCGTAAGAATTGTTAATAGTGGAGGTAGGTTTTGTGCTTGAATACATTTATGTCATTTACAGTCTCATTAAAGTTAATTCTGGTTCGAGTTCTTCTTTTGCCAGTAATAATAGTTAGCGATGATACCGTTCTTTTGAACATTTCCTTCTGGCTGTTGTTACGTCTACGCAATTGTCTTTGAGAGTAGTGAGTTAGTTCTTGCGTAAATTGATTAAATTGTATATAAGGTATAATTCAGAAATTTAAAACTTTTTATCCTCTTACAGATATTAGAAAGTTTCTACTGCAAAATTTAATAGTGTTTCCAAATAGTCTGCTTTTGAAAACAATAAACCTTTTGAAGACGAAGAATGGCAAAACAGATGTTATAACACGAAATACGTAAGGAAATAAACAAGATATCACAATACCCCGACTCCCAATAGCCATATTCTTAAAATATAACATAAGTATGTATATATGTATATACATATGTAGGTATTCATGTACATATGTCGGCTTAATATGCAAACCCGCTAACTCCCTTTCAGTAAATTTTACAGGAGAGACAAAAAAAACTTAAAAAGCTTAAAAGAGAAACCAAAAATATAGTCGGCTTAACACACTTCAAGACACAAATTCAAGAAAAACTACATGCTGGTCGACTTTAAGTTTGGATTTAGCAGGTTTGCATATTATACCGACGATATGTAACTTTGGAACACATTTCTGAAATAAAATATAATGATTCCTTTCAGTTTAAGCCTTTAAGGGACGAAGTTTTATATTAGACCATCACAAAATTTGGAAGAGTAAAAAAGTTGCTAAATTCCAATTATAATTTGCTAGCATTTTAGGTGTCATAAAGGGCTTTTCTGGAGGCGGGTTTATATGGAACTTGCGGTAAATTCTGAACCGATTATGACAAAAGCTTTTATGTGTAACTTCGAGTCTAACGAAACTTAATTCGACCGAATTTCACCACAATATCAATTTAAATTACCGGATACAATTTAGAGCGTATTTAAATTTTATTGTTTATTAAAAAAAATGATTTCAATAAAAAGTTTTTAATTTTAATTTCAATAATTATTGAGTGCGACAATACACCGAAAAACACGGTACTTAAAAAAATTACAGCTTTTTTCGTGTTCAGGAGGTCCCAATTAACTTATCTAGGCATGTGGCGTTCTTGGTATTTTTCCAAATTAAAAATTTGTAAAGCAGTGTTATTTATAATAATTTAGTCAACAAATTCAATTACTAAATTATTTACTTATTTTTTTCTTTTAAATTAAATGAGGTTATTGAATAATATATACATTTTTTCTTAATTATTTTTGTAATTGAATCAATTAACACATTGCTTGAAACCTCATAGTTTTTTGATCATATTTTTAATTAAAATTTAAAATATCATTTATTGAAAACAAATTTACAATTTTCAATCTCTACAATTTTTAGTAATCAATATAATCATTTTGGTGATAGAAGCAAATTCAACAAATTGTTTAATTGATTTTATGAATTCGATGATTAAAATCAATTTTTAATTTTTTCTGTGTAGTCAGCAGCCCCCGGTGAGTTAAGGCCGAAGTTAGAATGCCTCTTGCGGGAAATGCTTTCTGTCTTTCAGGATGATTATCTTTGCAAAAGTTTTACGTTTCTGATAGAAATTTGTTCGCCGTCCGATGGGAGAGTACCTTTTTCAAGGCATGAGCTCACCCTGATGGGGGAGTGCCTTTTTGAAGGCATAGTGGTCCGAGTGGGGAGTGTCTTCTTTAAGGCATGTGCTCACAAAAGATTTTAGCCAAAGGCAGCTTTTTTGATTAAGAGGTAATTTCGGGGATCACATGGTGGTCCGACTGGGAAGTGCCTTTTTCAAGGCATGTATTTACAAAAGGGTTCAACCAAAGTCAGCTGTATTAATCAAAAGGTAATTTCGGGGATCTCATGATGGCTTTGAGTTATACCCAAAAACGTGGGATGGGAGACTTCCATATGGAAGGCTGATTTTTTCAATCTTATGGAAAAGATCAGCTTGTGGAGTTTCTTTCTAGGTGTTGTTGCTATTCAATAGATGCTGTTGGACTTTAAATAGCAGTAGAGGTAAGATAGCTCCGCCCCCTAAAAAAAGGTGCTAGGTAATAATTTTTGTCTTATTATACACTAAAATTGAAACCTGTGTGTAGCCATGTACACACAGGGGCAATTGGTAAATGAATAAATTAATCACCCAGTGGTTAAGATCCAGCATTAGATTAGGAAATATGGCAGCTGCTCATGAATTAGTCCTATGGACGCGAGTTGTGCAAAGGGTGTTTTTTCAAAATTAAACATTTTTAAAGCAGAAAATTCAATCGAAAAAGTTGCGCAAATAAATAAATGCCCAAAGGCGTATCTTTTTACACATGGTTTGTGTCTTAAATAACTTATAAGGGATTTTAGAGACTTAACATCTGTCATTCATTCTAACTTAACAAAAGTCCATAGAATAAGCAATAAAACAAAAAGTTTCTTTTGCCAAAATTCAACTTTATTAATCAATGTGGTCAGTCTCTCTAAAGAGCGAAATAATCACGCAAAAAGTGCTTTAAATCTCGCCGAAAGAGTTCTTAACAGCGCTCAGAATCATCGATACATTGTTGTTCCTGTTGCACTCGTGGACATATGTTCATGCAAAATAAAGCCGACACGTACCTTGTGGCCTTCTTTAAATTTTCCGGTATCGCCAACTCTTTTTGGCGACCAAAGCCTTCGGCTTAATCGGCACTTAAAGTCAGCAAACCGCCTCTCTACTACAAAACTCAATTGATCAGAGTCCCGAAATGGCAAAACTAAAAATGTCAAATTCAAAATTTCGAATTTTAAATTTTTAAACTTTAGAGTCCCGAAATTCAAAACCCTTAATCTTAATGTCCCAGATAATTGCACAGTTTTGATTTTAAAAATCGCGCAATAAAAAGCCTGGTTGAGCCTTCGGCCGGGTGCAAGGATTTTTTCCGCTATCGTATAAAATCACCAGCTTCGCTAACTAAAGATCGTACAGAACTTTTAAGATCTGTTAATTTTGGATTTTTGACTGCACCTGGTGGCCAAAGTTGTTACCGTTAAGAACTCTACAAGTAGAGCCATCATATAGACTCTTAATAAGCAGATTCAGCGCAGCCGACTACTGGATTCTGAATTGTTCGAAATAAGATATGTGTGAAAGAAAATTTCGAAATTAATTGCAAAACAGAGTTCTGTTAAAGTGCTAACATAATACTGTTAACCATATACAATTGTGATATATATCCGCCCATCTCCTATTTTTTTCCTGGAATTCGGGATAATCTTCCAGAGAAATTGAAAATTTAAAAAAAAACTGTAAAATCCTATTATATACCTAAAATAATTAAAGTTTTTGATAAGCGGGATTTGTGGTAAGCCCTATATTTTTTCCAGTCCATTTGATCCAAAAATGTAGGTATAATTCTGATTTGAATACATTTATCACGATTGTATTTGGTTAACAGTGTTATGTTAGCACTTTAACAGAGCTCTGTTATGCAATAAATTCCGAAATTTAACTTCACACACATCGAAATAAGTACTTAAAATGAATATAAGGCAGTTTGGGAATAACTTTTTTTAACTTCCAGTGGCAACTTGAAAAAAGTCATGTTTTCAAGTACCTTTAAAACGGTGAAATAATGACTGTGTTATGGGATACTAAACCAAAAATGTTCCTTGATTTCTTACTGGCAACGGGAAAGTTTTTTTTTTTGATTTAATAAAAGATAAACAATCTAAAAGAAAACTGAATAAATTTCTATGACAACTCAAGAATAATTTAATAGATTATAATAAACATTTTTCTGTTAACTTAACGACAGGATAAACTTTACGGTGACTTTATTATTAATAAACATTTGTAAAAGTAACTAGAGAAGCAAAAGTATAAAATAATAAAAGTATAAGAAAATTCTAATAAAATTCTAACTAAATTTAATATTTAATTAATTATAAACAAAATGATTGCCAAAGCTTTAGTATTCATTTAAATTTCTCTTTAAGTTTCTGTTAATTTATAAAACTAACTAAATTTAATATTTAATTAATTATAAGCAAAATTATTGCCAAGGCTTTATTCAAATGTCTCTTTTAATTTCTATTAATTTATTAATGAAACAAAAACTTTATTAAAGAAACGTGTTAGTTAAACGTTTAGTTCATATGGAATGCATAATTTGGGGAAGAATAAAAACTATCGTACATTCCTGAAGGGAATCAGTAAAATTTTATTCCTAAAATAAATATGTCAAATGTCAACTTGAATCAAATGCGAAAACAAAACAACTGTTATTGTATTTCACACGCAGAAAAAACCCACTTTTCTATATGGTCACCTTCAACATTTCTATATGGTCACCTTCAACAAAACTATGTTTGACGAAAAGTTTTTAAACATATTGTGGTTAAGCAAATTATGGTCACTGGCGATCATATAATTGTTAAAATAGTCTTTCATCAAGAATTCACGATAATATGTTGAGAGCCAATCATAGTATGGTTGTATCTTCCTAACCATAACATTTTTGCCATTGACACATTAATACTATGAAGGACCAACATTAATGTTTTCTTTTTAATATATCATAACGATATATTGTTTATCTATGAAAAAAAATTTGGCACGCCTACCAAGGTGGACGCCATCAAAAATATCAAAATGTAATTGGTGACGGAATTCAATTGTCCTTAAATTTAGCACACATTGCTTTTGTGTAAATGAAAATTATACTACCAACTTTAATGATAATTTTTAATTTCAGACAAGTCCCATTTAAAGGAAAACACTTAGGAACGTCTTAAGCCCTAACGAACAATTTTATTGCTGTGCAATTTGGTAAAATTTAGTTTCTACTAAAGTTTGTAATATTCGGTCCATAAATCGTTCCAGTTTTGATTTGTAAAGCCTAGTACTCTGTTCAAATTTGTGAAAAATGTTGAGCAACATTAATTATTTCACACGAAAATTTTGACATGTATCAATGTTACCTATCATGCGAGTTTGTACAATTTGACGTTTTTATTCCTGCAGAGTATGCAACATTGTTTTTCGTATGTAAACAAACCCCACATGTATTTTACTAAAAATAATTCTTTTTAATAAAAAAGAAAGTAAATATGGATAAAAAACTGTTACCGGTTGTGTTAATTTATTTTTTTATTTAATAATCAGTTCATACTTTTTGCTTTTGCTTAAAATTCCACGTGGAATAAGTGCAGCTTACATTATTTCGCAGTTGTAAAAAAATGTTGCCAGAAACATTTCGGAACTTATTCACAAAATGAACAGAGTACAACTCTATCAACATTATTTCATAGATATTCTGCACAATTTTTTTTCATATGCGTTTTGACAGCATTTCACGTGAAATGTTGAACAGAGTACCAGGCTTAAGACTAGAAATTACATTTTGAAATTTTGTAATTTTGTAAGCACAGGTCCTTTGTAAAACTCCCTTTATGCAAAAGGGTACTTTTTGGAAAAGGGGTACTTTTTGGAAAAACGGTACTTTTTAGAAAAACGGTACTTTTTGGAAAAACGGTACATTTTGGAAAAAGGGTACTTTTTGGAAAAAGAGTACTTTTAAGAAAAAGGGTACTTTTTGGAAAGAGGGTACTTTCTGGAAAAGAGTACTTTTTTACAAAAAATAAGTACTTTTTGCAAAAAAAAAGTCTCCTTGATGTCAAGAGTTTATTTTTAAATTGGTTTTTAATACAGATTTCGTTTGACAACGAAGTTATGTGTGTCACATTTGGCAAGCTTTAATGTAACCATTTAAAAAAGATATAGAAGTTTATATTATCTTTTTATGGGAGGTACCACACCCACTTCTCAAATTCAGCTCACCTTTTAACAGATGTGTTGCATATTGATATTCAAGTTATTTGTACCAAACTTGGATATTTTAGCTGTTAACGTTCTCCAGACAAACAGAAATCTATAATGCCTTGTATGGGAGGTGACATGCCCACTTACCCACTCCCGCCCACTTTTTTGCTGATGTATGTATTGATAACCCAGCCATTTATACCAAATTTGGGAATTTTTTATGACACCAGTCTATAAATATAAAGAAATCTATTTTGTGACACGCCTACTCATCCAATTCCGCCTACTTTTCGCCAAGTGTCAATCATTAACATCTTAGCTATTTGAACAAATTTTGGAAACTGCTATGGTTCTCCAGATATACAGAAATCTATTTTTTATTTGTATAGGAGGTGCCACTCCCACTTCTCCAATCCGGCCCTTTTTTAGAGGTTGTGTAGTGATACCCAGCTATGAGTACCATATTTGGACAATTTTTCTCCCACCGTTACGGAGATATAAATATGTAAATCTATTTTGCACCACGCGCACTTCTCTAATGACCAAGATGTTTCTGCCAAATTTGGAAACTTTAGCTTTTGCCGTTTTCTAGATATATAGAAATCTATATTGCCACGCCCTCTTAAAATTCAAAAAACATATATAGCTTATAAACTCCCTAAAGGAGCACAGAATTTAAAAAGTGGCCCAGATTTTATCGCGATCGGCAAAGTGGTTTGGCCGCGCATAACATACGAACACAAAAATATTAATTTTTATATGTTCGTCTTTTGGGAAATCGGTATTAAGTCAAAAAAAATTTATTTTGAGTTTTTAATTGGATTTTAGCTCAATAAAATATTTTGTTCTCTTCCGTTTGTTAACAATAACATAAGTCTAGGACAACTGCTTCCAATCGTAATCATTTGATTTTTAGGGAATAAGTCAATTAATTAAGGCAATTAAATAATTTTCAATTTAACATTACGAGCAACTACAAATTCTGACTTAAGACCTTTTTGCATAATTTTGGATATATATTAGATTATATTTTGTAAAAAACAGTTCTTATGAAACCCCTGCAAAGAGAGCTTTTAAGCACAAAAAGTATATACAAAAACAAAATTAAGAAAATTGTTGAGAAAATTATTAAATTTTATTTTTATTTTAAACATTTTCCCTAAAAGAAAATTTTTAAAATAAAATAATTTAGTTAAAAGAAAAGTGAAGTGAAGTGGGACAAAAAAAATACGTACTCTTTGTTACTTTTAATCAACTTTTGCCTGCACACAGGTGCTATCGTATCGTAAAGAAAAATAAAAAAAAAATACTAAAAACGTATTTTCATGACACTATTTTAATTATTTATCTCTACCCCACTGATTACGTGCTTTTTTTGCATAAATCCCATGGCTGTTGTAGTTTTTGTTTTTTTCTTTATGTAAATCACAATTCATAATTTTAATGAATTTCGCTGCCAAACAACATAAACTGAAAAAGATGAAATGGCGAACAAAATTTATAAAAATGCCAATCGACAAAAAGTATAAGCTAATTTTTTTTATTCAGGTGGTTGTATAAATTTATTTTACCTGCACATTCTCGAAACAAAAAAAAAATTTTATTATTGAAATAAAAAAAAAAATCATGTTTGTGTTGCGTACTTTTAGAGCTTAAGAGCAGAATATCAATAAATGAAAATTAATTGTATTGAATAAAATGCAAAACACCATTAAAATTATAATTGAATGATTAAATGAACACCATCCACGAGATACTTGACAGGGCAGCGCCACTAAAATTGCTGATCATAATGCACGGGGAGCGAGGGAGGAAGGGAATACGTGTTATTTTAACACAAAATTGTAACAGAGATATTTGTAATTTATACAATAAAAAGTACTCTGCGTTTGTCTGTCTTTCTGTCAGTCAGTAAGTCAGCGGAATAAGTACATATGAATGTATGTATCAGGTGTTTTTTTTAGCTGCGTCAGAACTTGCGATATCGATAGCTTTGGTTTGACAGCTGAGAATGACAAACTGTTTTTACATATTTGTTTAGTTCAGTTTGGCAAGTTATCATGAATCGCTTAACGCTAAAAAAAACGCTTGCAAATTGTGAAAATTTACTTTAAAAAAAAAATAATAAATCTGTTCGCGAAATTTAAAAAGCACTTCGTCCATCTTACGAAGCGCATTGCTTGTTAAATGGCTACGTCAATAAGCAAATTGCACTATTTAAAGCGAAGACAATCCTCAAGCCGTTAACGAATTACTATAACATTTATTAAAATGAACTCTTTCGAAATAAACAAGGAGTTGCGTTACGAAAAATAGCGAGCGCTATCGAGCCATGCTGACTATATTTTTGTTTCAGAAATTAAATTAGCTAAACTTCAACAATATTTCATTCCAACAAGACGACGCAACTTGCCATACCGCGCGCTTAACAATTGATTTATTGCTAAATCCATTTGGCTTTGGCGACAACTTTATTTCTAGAAGTGGTCCTATTCACTGGCCCCCTCCTTCGTGCGATTTAATGCCTCTGAATTACTTATTATCAAGCTATGTTAAGTCATTGGTTCATTCCCTAAAACCAACAACTTTTGAAGTCTTGGAAGTCAATAATCAAACCACCATTCACGCCATAAGGCCAGATTAATTGGAAAAAGTAGTTAAAAATTGAACTGATAGAATGTGCCATGTTACTCGCAGCTGCCGCGGACATATGCCGGATATCATATTTAAAAAATAAATGCCATGAAATTATCTACCAGATTATAATAAAAAAAAAATTCATTCAAACAATATTTCTGTTTTGTATCATAATTTTAAGTTCTCATGCAGCTAAAAAAAACACCCTTTATATTGATTTCAATGTACAGTAGGTCTGATTGTGAAATATTACACTATTTTAACTAAAACTTTATATATTTATAAAAAATAAAAAAAAGGAAATTTCCTTGCGAAAAAAGTACTTTTAATAAAAAATTTGCCAGAAGAGACTATTTTTTGCTTGAGTTATTTTTTTTTTTTTTTTTTTTTTTGTAAAAGTACTTTTTGTGTTCAAATGGAATTTTTTTAGAAACTAGAAATTTTTGTGTAGGAAGGTACTATTTGTTAAAAAGGGATTACTTATTTTTAAAAAAGGTGCTTAATGTGCCAAATTAAAGTTATTGTAATAAAAGGTACTTTTTGTAAAAGAAAAATTACTTTTTATAAACAAATTTTCTGGGAAAAAGTACTTTTTGTAAAAAGTTTGCCATGCAAAAGGGATTAATTTTTGCTAAAAGAGGAGGTTTTTTTTTTTTGTTAAAAGTACTTTTTTGTGAACAACTGGGATTTTCTTTATAAACTAGAAATTTTTGTGTTTGAAGGTACTATTTGTTTAAAAGGGATTATTTTTTTTTAATTATGTCCCATATTAAAGTTTTTGTTATAAAACATACTTTTTGTAAGAGAAAAATTACTTTTTATAAAAAAGCTACTTATTCGGTATAAAAAGATTTATTTTAAAATTAAAAGCTTTTGATAAGCAAAAAGAATTTTTTGTGAAAAAGAAACTTGAAAAAAACCTTTGATGTACTTTTTTTGTTAAAAAGTACAATATAATTAAAGGGTGTCCAAAAATTGAGTTATTATTTTGATAAAAAAAAATTTTAAGATATTGAAAATATTTTCATTACAAAAAGGTTCCGGTTAAAAAAACAAAATTATGTCGGTCAGGTGACCCCCCCCCCCCCAACTGGCTCGGCATGCTCGCAAACTTTTACCAAAATTCTCAATCATGTCTGTCAATCAACTGTTGTCAATGGTTGATATCTGCTCGATAATGTTGTTTTTAAGCTCGTGAACTGTTGTGTTGTGGGATTATTGCTGCACACTTTCGAATTCAAAAAACTCCACAAAAACATAGTCTTAAGGTGCCAAACCACACGATCTTGGTGGCCAATTCACTCCTTCTCTACGGAAAAAATTGCGATTTTCGAACTTTTCTTTCAAAAGATCTATTGTTTCTCTTGCTGTGTGGCAAGTGACACCATCCTGTTAAAACCAAATATTCTGTACGTCTATATGATTAATTTTCTGCCACAAGAAGCTTCAAATCATCTCTCTGTACCGATTTCCATTGACCAATTGGACACCCTTTATTTGTTTAAAATTACTTTTTGTAAAAAAGTAATATTTTGTGCAAAACTATTGCTTAGTAAAATGAAAAGTACTTTTTTGAAGACCTTTAACAAAAAAGTACTTCAAAAAATAATGTTTAAGTTGTCGATTGATTACTGAACGAGTGGACTCAAATTTATTTACTGCACTGCCCGGACACCCCCGAGAGTTATAGGACTAATGTTAAAAATATTTTACCTTTTGGGAAAATCTAGCAAACAAATTGACAGATCTCAAAAATTAATACCCGTGATCGCGACTGACCAGGGATCCTATTGGGACCACGGAAGTCAGTATCCCCTTACGGTCGTGGCTTCCGTTAGTAAGATTCTTGCTGGAAATGCTTTCTGTCTTTCAGAAGGATTGTCTTTGCAGAATTTTGCTTTTCCATTTAAAATATCCCAATCAAAAAATGGAGCTTCAAACGACGCAGTTTTGTAAGGGAAAAATGTAAAAGTTTCGTTTACCATCTCGCTTACGGAAGGCATACATTTTATATAGTGAGTTACCACTTTGAAGCAATACATTTTTTACACAAAAAGCGCTTTATTTAACACATATAAAACTGGTGAGTTTTGTTGCTTCGCAAAATGATAAATTTTTTTATTGGGATACTATCGGGGATTACCTGGTGGTAGTGATTTACTAGCCAAAGTGGAGGAAAGGGATATCTAGACAAATCCTTTAAGAAAAATTCTTCTGATAGTGCATAGAAAATATTCCTTGAAAATATTGAAGGAATAAGACTATTAAAGTATAAAAGCTTTTGAGGATTGTAATTTGACTTAGAATACACATTCGAATAATTTGAAAATTTATTTAACAACATTAATGTAGAAAATGTTGTAAATATCAAAAAACAAGGTTTAAGAAACTGCAGTCGAAACCAAAAGCTGTCAAACAAAAAACGAAAATTTGTGTACAATTATTCGCTTTTTATACCGACTGTTAAAATTTGATGAATTGGAAGTAAAAGCAACAGTTTTTTTTTTTTTTTTTGCTAATGACAAATGACGAAGTGGAAGAATGGCAGTTTTTCTACTTTGACTGCAGTTTTTTAAACGCAGTCAAAAAATATTAAATTGATACTATTAATTTATTTACTAATGCAAATTTAATTAACTTTTTAATAAATATCACAAATTTTTTAATTGAAATCAATTTATATATTTTTTTCTTTGAAGCTTTGAGAATATAGCCGCTATCAACTGTCTAAGTTCGAAAGGAGCTTTTTGAAGACGCTTTAGTAAATGAACAAATAAAATATTTTAAGAGAAAATATTTTATTTTTTTTTTGAAAAATTAACCGGGTACTGATTTTAATCACTGTGCCACACAAGCAATAAAAAAGTGTGTGTGATGTAAAATGTTTATTATTGGTTAACGCAGCAAATTTTCCAGATGATACTGAAATGTGAGAGAAAATTCCGGTAATTATGGTAATTGACATGAATTGAAATTATATTGAAGGTAGCGCGAAAAAAGTCTTATCAAATTACATTTGAGTTGCTCATGCAATAGTCAATAAAATTCAAGCACTAAAATTTAAGTTTATTCAGTTTCTCTTTAATCTTTCAATATAACAAGAGTCAAATTTCAAATTGTTAAGTGTTTTTTTTTTTTTTAACTAAAACGAAACAACTCAAATAGCTCTTTCGCTTCCACCAAAAAACAAGATTTATTACGACAAATTTGCTTTTCAAAAACCCCTTTAATTTATTCATGACCCCAACCAAACATTAAATATTTTACATTTTACTAACAGCTTTAGTTCCTTAAAATCCCCATCAGCCCTTTTTAATTTGGCTTATTTATGTTTTCTTTCAATAAATATTTAATGCAAAATTATGAATTCGCCGTCTAAAAGCTTATTAAATGGAATGGGAGAAGAGCAGCAGCAGCAGCAGCACACAATTCCATTAAAACTAATTACTAAAATACCAACCAAAAATTATTAAAAAAAAGCGCACATAAAGTTCAAAAATATTGTATTTGCTTAAATGAAACCGAATCTGAGAAAAAAAATGAAATAAATTAAAACTGCGGCACTTTCAGCGGAGGCAAAGAAAAATAAACAATATTTTCCCTATTTTGTTTTTAATTATCAACTTGTTGGATGCTGAACTTTGCCCGAATTATGAATGGAAACAGAGCAAGTAAGAGTTCTATGTTTGGCTTTGGCGAAAATTACACACCCTTCACCATAGAGCGACAAGAACAGAAAGTTATATTAATACTGTTCTTCAGCTTTAAATAAATCTATTTTGTGGCACGCCCACTTATGCCATCCCGCCCATATTTTTAGAGAAGTTGTGTATAAATAATACAGATATGTGTACAAAATTTGGACAATTTTTCTCTTCCCGTTCTTGAAAAACTATTTTGTGCGACGCCTACATCTCCCATCCCGCCCACATTTTGTGGCATTCTTTGTATTGAATCCGAGATGTGAGTACCTAATTTGGGCACTTAAGCTCTTTTCGTTCTCCAGATATACAGAAATCTATAATGTCTTGTGCCGGAGGTGTCACGCCCACTTCTCCAATCGAAAGAGGTTATGAACTGATAACCAAAATGCTTGTACCTAATTTGGAACTTTAGCTCTTGCCGTTCCCTGGATATACAGAAATCTATACTGTCTTTGTATAGGAAGTGCTACGCCCACTTCTCTTAACTCGCCCTCTTTTGTCGAACGTTGTGTAGTTACAGCGAAGATTCTTGTACCTTATTTTGAAACTTTGGCTCTTCCGTTTTCTGGGTATACGAAAATCTCTAATAGCTTTGTATGGGAAGTGCCCCACCCTTAATCCCCCCCACATTTTGTCGGATGCTGTCTATAGATAACGAAGATGCTAGTTCCTAATATGGAAACTTTTGGCTCTTGTCGTTCTCCAGATATGCAGAAAAAAACATCAACAAGGAATTCATAGGTTAATTTAGAGGCAGTCGTGGTTTTTTTCTTATATCTCAGTCATTTATAAGCCGATCTGGCTGAATTTTACTAACAAACCATTCTAGACTATGCGTGATGTAAATATATCACAACCTTTTCTCCATCATATCTGCAGTCTTCGGAAACCCCATTTCAACGGACACATGGACAGACGGACATTGTTATATCCACTTCGCTGCTCACAAGGACCTAGAATATATATATACTTTATAGAGTCTACTACCAATATTGTAAAAATTACAAACGAAATAATAAACCTATATACCCCCTTTCCACCTGTGGTGAAGGGTATAAAAACGCTTTTTTGGAAATTAACAAACAAACAAACGATTTCATTTCAAAAGACAGACATAGAAATGTGAATTATTAATATTTATGCCCATGTTTGCTTATGTCTGCTTTAACTGGTGTTTGTGTTTTTATTTTTTTGGGGGACCAAAGTGTTAGAAAGTTAAAATGGCGGCGGTTGCTATAAATTTCTATTTGCAAAAGTATGATTTTTCAGTTTGCTTGCAAATAAAACTTAAACTAAATGAGGTCTTAAATTGAAATATCGCTGTAGTGGAGAATAAAACCAAATAAGATTTGAGTGTAAAAATAATTGTAAATACACTACGAAAAAAAGAGACCTTAAAAAAAAGGTAATTTGTGTTAACAAAAAGAGCTTTTTTGTGAAAAGTTATCTTTTACAAAAAAAATATGATTTTTAAAAAAAGGCATCTTTTTGTAAAACATATATATTTTGCAGAAAAGGGATATTTTTGCTAAACAAGGGATCAATTTTTTATAAAGGGAATATCCTGTAAAATAAGCGATAATTTTGTAAAAAAAAAGGAGATCCTTTTGGAAACAAGTGAGTTTTTTTATAAAAAAAAGAGATTTTTGTTGAAAAAGTAAAAGAAGGTCAATTATAGTTTTATGCGGCTGACAAGATTCGTGAAGATCGGCCCAAAATTCGCCAGTTTTTTTTTTTTTTAATTAAATTATTTATCAAAAATAAAATCAGTTTTAATTAAAAATTTAATCAAGTGAATTAAAAGTTTACTTATATAAACAACATTACTGCAGAAAAGGTTGTAAATTTAAAAAAAATATTTAATTAATATAATATTATAAAAAATATAATACTATTAATTTGTTTACTGGTGCAAAATTAATAAATCTTTTTTTAATTAATATCACAACTTTTTAAATTGAAATCAATTTTTATTTTTTTCTGTGTTAAAAACATTTTTTTGTAAGAAGGAAGTTTTTATGGTACTTTTTGTTAAAAAAATAATATTCCAAAATATTGTAAAAAAATTAGTTTTCTTTATTGGGACTTTATTGTAAACAAAAGAAGTTTTCAAGAAAAGTGCATATTTTGTGAAAAATTTAACTTTTTGCAATAAATTGCAATTTTTGTGTTATTGAAAGCAGCGTTTTGCTGCCAGTACCAGTTGATTTTCGTAAAATTTTCAGCAAAGAAAAGATTATAAAGCAGTAATTTTTTAGAAGCAGTTTTAAAGCTTCTATTTCCCCTTTTTATAAAAAAGAGTCGTACGTCTACAAAAAGAAATGAGAAGTCAGATGTACCAGCATGACTGTTTTACTGTTTTACTTTTTTTTTTTTTTTGTAATTTTTGCTTAAAACTGCTGATGTTTTATTCATGTTAATTCGCTTATCTCTGAAATACAGATACAATTAGAAACTAATCTCATACAAATATTTAGATGAATGCTGAATTTTTCTTTTTGCTGGCAGCATAAAATCAGCTTATTCAACAGCAAACAGCAGCCATCTAGATTGAATACAAAGTCAATGATTTTAATGATATAACAGCAATTTATGCAATTAAAACTAATGAAACCATAAATATTTGTAGTCGTAACAACAGCCAGGAAACATTTTCGTTCTAGGAATTGCTGAAAGTTCTTCAACACAATTTTAATTCTTTGCGTTTAGCAAAGTGTGAGTTATTATGGGGATGAAGTCATTAGATACAGAACAGAAACAGCAATTAAAATATTATAATAGAAAATCTTTAAATTAAACGTAGTAGTAGATAATTATTTGGTATTTTATTGTCTACTTTAATAAAGTAATAGTAATTTAACCAATTAGTACTAAAAGAGGTTTTCAAATATTTTTTAGAAAAAGCAAAAATAAAAGAAAAAATATTTAAGTTGTCGACTTATAAAATGACATCTAAGTCGTGTCAAATTTGTAGCAAGACATTGTTAAATCAAGAACGTAACATACGTAAAACAATGGCATACATTATTATATTAAAAATAAATTGTTGTCCAATCGACAAGAAGAATTAAAAGCAATAATAATTCTTAATTCGACTGTGTCGACCATTTGATACCCTTCGCCAAGAATTGGAATTTTCGTAATTGAATCTGTAATAAATTATGGACTTATCTTTATAAAATCTGACAAAACAATTTCTGGTCATATAAAGTGAAATAAATTTTACTAAAATATTGTTTCTATATAGTGATTTCCGAGAGAAAGTTTTAAATAGAATCTATTGTAAATTATGGACCGATTACCATGAAAGTTGTTACATTGTATGTTTTCTAGTTGCAAGAACATCTTGCTAGAAGACCATGTTTTTAAACCAGCTCGATGCTGTTAACTTGATCGATATGGGGTTTCGAGAGTGCTATACAGCGTACGATACAATCGAAATATTAAAGAAACAGCTCTGCGGGAAAGTTCTCGCAAGTAGTGGGATTTAATCGCTTTAGGGCCATTACTACAACTTGGCGTTATATGTATTATGTCATTTCGTTCCTAAGAGTAGCAAAAGGCCAGAACCAACACTTTCCATTCTGATTTCTAAATCAAGGTGGCGTCTGCAGGTGTGCGAAGGGCGCCTAACTATGCGTGTATAACCATGACGATTACAGGTTTTGTTGTGTTGTCATGTGGTCTCCGGAGCGTCTGACCAAACCAGCGGCATTCACGACCAATAATCTCTAAGTGGGTTGGAACTTGGCGTGTTTGCTCCCATAGTTGCGTATTAGAATTGCTGTTAGTTCAGAATATTCTAAATAGCCTTTGAAGCCAGTGGTTTATGAATACGATGAAAGCGTTAAAACCATGCGATGTCATATTCCAGGATTCGCAGGCATAAAGTCTGTCCTCTTTTTGCGCCTGTGGCATTAGTAAGTGTATTTAATCGGACGAACTTTAACCTAAAGTAAACGATAAGTTAATGGCAAGTTCATCCTAGCTGATATGTTAAAGTAAAGTTATAATATCGGCACTAAAACTTCTTGCTTTCGGATAACTTTAAGTCGCGGATCTAAGCCAATAATTTTAAAAGAGCTGAAAGCAAAAAACTCTTTTCTTACTGAATTGTTTGTGCCGAATTTTACAACAAAACTGCCTAAAGAATGAAAGACTATTTGAAACCAAAAGAATTCTTTTCTACGCAGTTGTTTAAAGTTGAGAGTCTGTTTTGTTTGTTTGAATATTTTCTGGTGTTACAAACTAAATGACAAACTTTCTGAACACTGATTTACCACACGCGGTGGAGTATACAAAAACTACTATACGTTGTCAAATCAACTACGTCCTATTACAGATTTCACAACTCTTTGTTGTCAAACTAAGAACAATACGTTGTCAAATTAAAAACCTATCTTTGTCTTTTTATTCCTTAGTTTTTGTGTTACCTTCAAATATTCGATTGTTTGCTACAGCGAAGAAAAGGCCGAGCTTAAAGCTCGATTCACCCATGCGTTCCGAACAAAATTTTTGTCCGGACAAAATTTTTTTTATATTGAGTTTGACGTTTTACTTTTGAGAGAGAGAGAGCAAAGATTTTGTTCGGAACGTTTTTTCTTGAATTGGTTTAATTTTAATTCTTGTGCCGAACAAAATGAACTGAGATGCCACTTTTTTTCAATTTGTACATAAAAGTTGAATTGAGCTGCCACATATTACATTTTTCGTTTTGTGCTGAATAATTAAAAAAAAAATTAAACAAAAGATGGATGTTAAAGAAAATATTGCCCTGAAACTAATTGAAGAAATAAAAAAACCAGGAAGAGAATGTATTTATGATATGGGCAATCGTTCATATAAAAATACTTACCTTAAACAAAATATATGGACGGAAATAGAAAAATCTATTGGAATTGGTCGTAAGTAAATTTTAAATGGTAAATTTTAATCGCCCTTATCGTGAATAATTTTTCCCCTTTTCACATATTTGCGATCATGAGCAGCTCCCATGAAAATATGTAATTCAAAGGCGAATATTAACGTGAAAAAATGTTCACGGGAATAAATTCGCCTTATCGTGAAAAGTTTTTTCCCTCGTAATTTGTTCACATTTCCCTTAGATTTTCTCACTTTATTTTTGCTAGTGAATAGAACGTGTATTTTAGTAGTTCCTCCTATAAATCGAATATTAAGGGCTAGATCCGTTAATAAGGCACAAACCGATATATTGGTCAACAAAATGGAAAACAACAGGTTGATTGACGCCGGATTTGTGAAAGATGTGGTGGCAGAATTTTGGAAAATATTTTACTACATAAATTTAAAAAGTGCAAAAAACTAACGTTGTTATCAACCTATCGCTCCAATACTAATTATTTAGATTTATTATTTTAACTTTCCTTTAAAATATATACGTGTATATTTTTAAACAAAAATTTCAATGATTTTTAATTTTTTCTAATTTTCTTTTTTGTTACATTCACTGGAACAGATAGCATGAAAAATTTTTCACATGAGATTCACGATTGCTTTTTTCCCTTCGAGGGGAATGTAAATTTCATGGGAACAAAAATTCCACTTGTTATTCACGATAGGGGTGAATATTTTTTTAACATAATGTTTACCAATTATTGTAGGAAGTGAATGTCAAATATTATGGAAAAGTCTGCGAAGACGCTACAAAGCAGCTTTACCTTAATCGAGTGACTTTGATCGAAATTTTACTTTTTGAGATTATGTAATTCGATAACGAGTAGTCGATCGAATGACTTTACTCGAAATGTCATTCGATAGGTTAAGAGCTTTCGTAAAAACATTTAATTGTTTTTTTACAAACAATTTATACACTTTTTGGGAATAAATATTAGATTTCTTTAACAAATAGCTAAAAATTTAAGTATTAAACTTTTTTCAGCAATAAGAAATAAAATAATAACATTCAGTTTTGCAATTTTTCGCAAATTATAGTCATAAATAGAAGCGATTTTTGTATTGAAAGTTTTTTGATTCTTTACAGCTTTAAAGATTTTTAATAAATAGTGGACTTTGCTAATATGCCGCTGTTAGCAATTTTTTGCAAATTTCCCCTAATTTAGCAATTTTTACAGAATTTTTTCCATTTCTTATACTTTTATCGACTTTTAATAAATTTTATGGCTTGTTCGAATTATTAAAATTTTTCGCGAATTTTCGCTATTTTTGCAAAAATTTTTTTTTTGTTAATTGTTGACATTTTGTTTGCGATTACATATTTGCGAATTTTAGCCATGTTGGCTATAGCAGCGATTTTTTCTATAAGTTTTCTGATTCTGTACAGCTTTAACAATTTTTAATAAATACTAGACTTTGCTTTCATGCCGCTGCTTGAAAATTTCCGCTAATTTAAAATTTTGAATCGAATTTTTGCCATTCCTTGTAATTTTAGGGACTTTTAATCAATTTAATGGCTTGTTTGATATGTTAAAAACTTTCGCAAATTTTCGCTATTTTTGCCAATTTTCTGAATTTGTAAAATGTTTTCCGAATTTTTGCAATTTTTGCGTTGCTTTGTTGCTCTTTTTGGCAAGCGCCGCCGTTATAAAAAAAGCCACATAAATAAACCGAAGTCACCTATTTTATAGGGCACTATCAACATTGTTGATTTATATGCGGCGAAAAGTGCAATGCCTTATGCCATTAGTATACAAGCATAAAAATCTATTACATTTTTTAAACAAATATCGATACGAAAGTTTTCGAATGCCGCGATCCCGTTTTTGATACGTCACGAAGTTTTATTCGATACGAAAGTTCATTCGATCACGTGTGCGACGATTTGGGCCCTGGTTTACGAATAGGTATACCACGCAAATCAGGCCCTAAAATTGCAAGGATTTCATTGTCAGGAACAAGTGTGTGGAAAACACCGTTTGTTTTTCTTTTCTGTAATATTTTTCTTACTGCTATTCTTTTTACTTTCAACATTTTTTGATAAATTTTTTTTGCTAGTAAATGGGTTTTATGCAATTCAATTAAAAATAATAAAATTAATTTTCTTCTTTCGTCCATTTTCTTTAACACACTTTTATAAAAAAAAACTAATAGTTTGCTAACTGTGCTGCCACTTTGTATAATCGTTTACATCTGTAAACCATATGGTAGCTTTGTTTGTCCGGACAAATTTTCCGAGATGGGTGAATCGTTCTGCAGAACACTCTCTGTAAAAAAATTATTGTCCGGTCAAAAATATTGTTCGGAACGCATGGGTGAATCGACCTTAATGAAAATGTTAAAATCAAAAAGTCTTCCAATAGTTTTGTTATTGGGAAAAGTTCAGACCTGTTTTAGAAATCAATTTCGATCAAAAGTGGAAGTTGTTTCGTTTTTTGCTTTTTTCAAATAAGCGAAAATGTTATTTAGAGCACCTTAAACATATTCGATAGCAAGTGCAACAACAGGGGCCTTATTCTGGCAGTCGTGATCGAGTACTTTCTCGATGCGAAAGAAATTTTATTTCAGTCTATACTGAACGAATCGAAATTATTTTTTCAGTATTGGGAAACTCAAATTAATGCTTTATAACACTGAAAAAATAATTCCGATTCGTTCAGTATTGACTGAAATAATTCAATATTAAATTGCTTTCGAATCGAGAAAGTACACGATTACGACTGCCAGAATCAGGCCCCAGTATTAAAATCGTTTCGATTGGAATATGTGACAGGCCTGTATATAAAGAAGATCAACCGTTGTTCGATTAATCGATTAATTTTGAGCGATTAATTGTTTCACAGTATTAGCTTCATTCTGTAATGTAAGAACAAACCAAGCTGGTACGTTTTAAATACCCTTTTATTGTTTCGTAACTCAGGAACATTTCCTTCCAATTTTTTAAAATGTAGTACAGTACAAAGAATGAATCCAAAGAGTTTGGGAATAATTTATTTTTAAAAATGATTAGTAAAGACTTTTACCACAATCATTTAAATGAAGAAGATAATTTGTCTACATGTCGGTGTTTTACCCTCTCCTCCGGGGAGTTTGGATCATCTAAAGGATATTTTACTTTTTGGTGTTACATACTCCGGAGCAAATCAGGTGCAGCCAATATCCAAAATCAATAGATCTCTTAAGGTCGGCTCTGACCAAAGATCCTATCTGGCACCACGGGAGTCAGTAGCCCCCTTTGCCATGTCAAAGGTCTGACTATTGGTTGAGGCCTCCATTATTATGTTTCTAGCGAGAAATAAGTTTTGTGTTTCGGTTGTCTTTGCGGAAGTTTGCCTATTCGCTGGCAGGATATTTTCGGGATCACATGGTGGTTGTGGTTCAATCCCAAAGTCGCGAGCAGGTATTGTGCTGAAAAGCCTACTTAAACGCTGATTTTCAATAGTTTTGGGAGAGTTCGGCCTGAGGGAGGACTATCCCTAGGTTCTGTTTTTTTTTTCAAAAAACTGTGATGGCTAGATAGATTCAGCTAGATAAAGGGCGAGTGTATAGTTCTGCCGGATTATATATTAAAGTTGCTACCTGGATGTGAATTCAAAAAACTCATCAATCCTCTTTCGTATTTCCTTCTTTTCCTTAACTTTTATGAAATTTAAATCCCTTAAAATCCTGAAAACAAATTACACTCTGTTTTTAACTTCACCCACGCAAAAATGATGACATACAAATAAAAAGATGTTGATAATGAAGTTGCAAAAATAAATTAATTTCTCTAGAAATCATTAACGTCTACAAAACTACATATTTTTGCTTCATACTAGATGCCTCCAACATTTTAGCCAGACCAACTGAAAGAGACGTTGAAGTCTTCAAATCCCACTTTCATATTTAACAAAATGTAAGTGAGTTTAACTAATTGAAAAATTATTAACATTAAAAAAGGCTAATAGATGAGTAAGAAAACGGCAACGAAAGGTAAGGGAAAAAATAAATTTAATTCTACTTTCTAAGAGATCAAAGTGTGTACGAGTACCAAATTAACTAAGGCAACGAAGTTGCCAGGGAAAACCCAACAGAAAAAAAAGGTAAAAAGGGTTGGGGGAAAAATCAAATAAGCGTTAAATAACAAGGTGTCATCTAATGACAGTTGTTTTTTTGAGTGAGTAGAATAAGAGAAAAGCGTAAATTAATTAACTGTCAAAATAAAAATAAAAGAAAAAGGCAAAAAAATATTTCCAAGACAGTTCATGTCTACTAACCCGGTGAAATTAACGAGTTTTCATTTTACTATTAAGCAAAAAATAAAGGCTGGTTAAACCTGCAGGCATGTTGTCGGGATTCTGATGTTGAAAATTAAAACGTTTTTATTGTAAAAAAATTTAAATAAAAAAGAACTTGTAATGAAGGGGTTATCTTAATTTGTTCATTACAAACGTAAAATTTACACGTTGAATTAAAAACCATGAATCTTTTTTTAACCTTTGAAAGTATCTTTAAAAAACCTCTTGCATTTATACCAGAATTTTTAATCTTTGCTAAATGTAAAGGGAAATACCAAAAAAAAAAAAAAAAAAAACATGGAAAACAGAAGTAGTGATGTGTTTTCTTTCCCTTTTTCTTCTCTGTCCCGATCGACCACCAAAAAAATTGCCATGTTATTTTGTCATGATTAAAAATGTGAAGTGGGTAAAAGTTAACAAAAGAAAGAATTACTAAAAATTTAATTTTCAAAAATCATAAGAAAAATATTTATTTCCAAAAAAAAATTTAATTAAGGGTGGTCCAACCCAAACGCACGATGTTTATTGTAAATGAAACAAAAAGCTTGCAGAGAATTATCCTAAAATTTTTTTTATTATTTTAAAAGGATCTATGACAATTATGTTTAAAACAAAATATCGGCCAAATGCTCGCCATGGCTTCGGTGGCATAACTCTATCTGATGGTCCATATTTTCAATGACTCTGAGACATAATTGAGGTTCAATGTTGTTTGGCTTATTGACGTACACTTTTTCTTTTAAATATCTCCAAAGAAAGAAGTCCAACGGTGTCAAGTCACATGATAGTGTCGGCCAATTAACATCGCCACGACGTGAGATAACACACAGAGAGAAAAACATTTGGGATAAATTAAGTTTTTTATGCTTACTTTAAGTACGACTCGTACTCAATTCAAGTACGAATAATATTAAAGCGTACTTAAAACAATCCTAAATGGGATTACTTTCGAAAATCAATTGAAATAAGAACAAAATTGTTAAACCAAGTAAAAAAAAGATTAAACTTTAACGTTGGTAGTGCACCTCTGAGAGTAAAATTACAAGGTGAGCGTTTTAATCTCATTTAACTTATTAAAGTTTGTTGTAGACTACAACAACAACACCACACAAGTAGCTAAAAAACGATTTGCTTCTTGTGTTCAGAAACAACAAAAACAACAGAACAAGACGAAAACACATTATTTTCATGTTAAAAAAGTAAAATTGAGAACTCTTGCTTCTCATTTAGTTTATATTTTCAGTTATATATGTACATTAACTGTTTAAAGTAAAAACCATATCAGGAATGATGCTCGTGTTTTATAATTGAAATTCTGGGAGGTGTAAAACTGGTAAGTAAATAAATCATAATGGATTAAATCCATTTTTTTAACTCTTGAATCAAGCGCATTTTGAGATTGGTTCAATCTTAATTTTACTTAATTCCATCTCATTTTCGGATTATTTCAAGTACGAATAAGGGATTGAATATTGATAAGGTAAGTATTTTGCGTTTGAAAATCCGTACTTGAATCAATCTTTCTGTACTTGATTCAAGAAACTCCGTACTCACCATATAATTAATAGCGCTTCGTTTTGATTTGAGTACGGATGGATTGATTTTTCTTTTGAGTTCACTGCCATTGAATTTGTGGCACAAAAGAGCCATTGTTTCGTTGGCTGTGTGGCAAGTGGCACTATCCTGTTCAAATTTGTTTTAAGATACTGGTCGGGCTTGACCGAACATATTTTCTTACTTAAAAAAATCTTTTTTTAATTGAAATTTTAAATATGCCATCCATCTAACCAACGCCCCGGGCCCAACACGTGTTTCCTCTTTCCTTTTTTCCTATCTTTTCAAACAATTTCTGAATGCAAACAGAAAATTATAATAAAAAAAAACTATATGAGACAAATGTTTCAATATTATTCCTCAGATTTAGTTTTAACGCTAAATAGAGCATTTAATTTTTGTGTCCTGAAACTTCATTTTGTTTGCTGGCATTATCGTTTTTATTTTCTTAGACTAGACGCAAAAATAAATACCCCACGGTCATCATCATCATCATAATATTTTTATTTGATGGCAGCTGCACCAGTGGCAACATGTTCATCAAATAAAGAAATTCTATTTAAAAAGAAACAATTTATGAAAGAAAAATCGACAGCAACAAACAAATTCTTTTGTTTATTAAATTTTCATGACTATGGCAGCCGTCTTTGGTAGAATACGTGCGATTTTTTTTTTTTTATTTGATTACTAGCACAGTGGGGTAAATAGAAAAAATCATTACAAAAAAAAAAAAATAATAATATTATTGAAATGGTACAAAACAGACTTACATGGCATTTTCTGCGCAAATCTACGGTATTAGAAAATTACAATTACACAGTGGGGAATTTGGAAAAAAAAAGCGAAAATAAATCCGAGATCCGATTGAAAAAGCAGAAAATTCGGATTTAATATTAGAATGTCAAATAAATTTTTGCAATCGCGACGGTCCTAAGAGGTCGTAAAACTGATCTGAGTGGGGAAGCAGCTTTAGCGTCGTTTTCATTAATATTTTTTTAATAAGGCCGTCTTTGCTTGTCTAATTTTCCACGTTTTACGTTTCGTCCGCATTGGTTTGGCGTTGAATAAAGGCCTAACCATAATATGCATAGCCTTGCTTAACCTACTGTCAAAAATTAACAAAAAGTCTCTCCAAATGTATTTAAAAAAACAAAATAAAAATCCATTTGATTCCGTACGGAATGTGCGATTAGATTCGCACCTTGCTTAAGCAAATGACAGTTTCATTAAACTTAGCAAAAAGTTTCCTTAAGTTCAATATGGTTTGCCTCATATAATTAACATGTATTCGAACATTTGCTTAAGCCAACTTAAGCACATTATGGTTAACTGTACCGCGTTACAGTTTTTCAGTGTTCAAAATTTACTTTTCACCTTAACCTAGCTCTTTGCATCGTGATTGTGGAGTACCCAACAAAAACTTATTTTAATAGTTATAAACAGCTGTCTGAGGAAAACTACGGCTTCCTACATAAAGATGTATGTCGTTCGATAGCTTGAAAAGAAGGCTGCTCAGGCGTAAACAGTAATTCGTGATGGTTTTATGAAAATTTTTCGAGGCCAATTAATTTCTCTTCAAAGGCTTCGTTAGCTAAAGAGGTAACTTAAAACTAAACGAAGTTAAACCAGTTTTGTGACAAAATTTTGGTTTGAGTCAAGGCGTTATGTGGTGTTTTTCATCTTGACGTCAACGTTTGCTATGAATTTTATAAAAAAAAAACGTTTCTTAGAGTAGGGCTTTTCTGGCCCATTATGTACTTATTGCCCCTTAAAATGTTAAAATAAGTCTTGCATCAAAGTTATACTTATTCGCAGAATTTTATGATTATTCTATATCGAATCTGTGGAACATCATGGATTAACTAAATAAAATAGACTTGCAAATTTCAACAGTTGCAAATTTTTTTTATAGCAAATATTTACTTTCAACAAAAATATTTATAAACTTAAATATCTAATTATAATTTTTTTTTTTTTTTATTTCCCTTTTGCAAACGCTTTGGGCAAAAAAAAAACAGTCCAAAACTTCTATTAACTTTATTTTCTTTTGTCTGACATTATTTTTGACTTAATTTATGTAGAGAAATGAAATTATTTATGCACTATCGCAGCTAATAAATCTTTTATACAAACAAGCCAGCAACAATTACGCCATGTCGCGAAATTTAAAGGAATTAAACGCCAAGCTAAACAGCAAAACCACAATGACACACATAAATATATCGGCTGAATTATCGAGAAAAGATGTTAAGCCCAGCAAAAGTTTTGCTATTTTTAAGAAACTTTTTGTTGCCAAAGAATTTGCTTTCTAACAACCATTTACCATTTAAAGGATGTTCCAGTGACATTAAATGTGGATAATCAAGGTGCTTTAAAAATAGCTTCGAATGCTATATTTCACAACAGGAGTAAGCACATCGATATAAAGTACCATCACATACGAAACGCAGTTAGCATGAAGCAAATTAAACTTAAATATCTTAGCACAGAATATATGATATGATCTGTCTAGGATTAAACACATGAAATTTATTGAACTTATGAATATTAATTAACTTTTATTGTAATTTAAGTATCTAAGATTAGGTTTGTAATTTAAAACAACAAGTTATTATAACTAAGTAGTATTTTCAACAAAGGAAATGTTTTAAAAACTTAGTAATTAAAGGAAATTTGCGTTAAATTTTCTATTCATAAAAATTAATTTTTCGAAAATTTGCTATAAAAAGTAAATTTTGGCAAAATTTTTTAAGAAAAATTAAAATCTACTCTTTATAGGGAATTTTTGTAAAATTTACTTTTTATAGGAAATTTTGTTAATATTTGCGTTTTATAGGGAATTTTGTTAAAATTTACTTTTTCTAGGGAATTTTGATAAAATAAACTTTTTATAGGAAATTTTTGTACATATTTACTTTTTATAAGAAATGTTTGAAAAAATTTACTTTTTATAGGATATTTTTGAAAAAATTTACTTTTTATAGGAAATTTTTGAAAAAAATTTACTTTTTGATTTTTTCAAAAATTTCCTATAAAAAGTAAATTTTTTCAAAAAGTAAATTTTTTCAAAAATTTCCTTTAAAAAGTAAATTTTTTCAAAAATATCCTATAAAAAGTAAATTTTTTCAAAAATTTCCTACAAAAAGTGATTGTTTCAAAAATTTCCTATAAACATTAAATTTCTGGAAAAAATTTACTTTTTATAGGCAATTTTTGAAAAAATTTACTTTTTATAGGATATTTTTAAAAAATTTACTTTTATAGGAAATTTTTCTAAAATTTACTTTTTTTTAAGAAATTTTTTCAAAATTTACTTTTTGAGGAAATTTATTTAAAATTTACTTTTTATAGGAAAATTTTCAAAAATTTACTTTTGATAGATAAGAAATATTTTAAAATTTACTTTTTATAGGAAATTTTCGAAAAATTAATTTTATAGGAAATTTTCGTTAAACTTACTTTAATTTAGGAAATTTTTTTTTTAAACTTACTTTCTGAAGGTAATTTTTTGATAATCTCTTTTTAATGGAAATTTTTTTTTAATTTACTTTTTAGAGCAATAATTTATAGGAAACTTTCGAAAAATGTACTATTTATAGAAAAATTTCGAAACAATTTACTTTTGCATAATACGAAATTTTCTATAAAATTTAGAGAAAATTTTTGAAAAATTTACTTTTTATAGGAAATTTTCAAAAATGTTCCTTATTATAGGAAATATTTTTAATAATTTTTTATTTATTTATAGAATTTTTGAAACGATTAACTTTTATAGGAAATTTTCTTTAAACTTGCTTTTATAGAAAATTTTTAAAAAATATTTTTTTATAGGAAATTTTCTTTAAATTTTTGTAAAGCTTACCATATAAAGAAAATTTTTGAATAATTAATTTTTATGGGAAATATTTAATAGCATTTTTTTAATTTTTTCCTTTAAGTAAGAAATTTTTGAAAGACTTACTACTTATAGAAAATTTTCGAAACAATTTACTTTTTATACGAAATCTTCTATAAATTAGCTTTTTATAGAAAATTTTTTCAAAATTTACATTTTAATTAGTATTGTGGTTAATTTGTTGAACTATTTATGGTTTTTAATCCAAATTTTTTATATTTTTAATTAGGCTTAAGTTCATCAAATTTAATTTTCATTAAGTTATTTTTATAAAGAAAGGAATTTTACAACATGAAAATAATCTTTCAATTCTTGACCGTGACTGGGGCACAGATTATCAATAACAATTTTAATTAATTTTCATGTTGTAAAATTCCTTTCTTCATAAAAGTAATTTAATAAAAATTAAATTTGATGAACTTAAGCCTAATTAAAAATATTAAAAATTTACATTTTATATGAAAATTCTTTTTTATTAGAGAAAATTTTTGAAATATTTCGAAAAATTTTCTATTTATAGGAATTTTCTATAAATTTGTCATTAATAAAAAATGTTTGAAACAATTTACTTTTGTAGGAAATTTTCTATAAGTTTGCTTTTTATAGAAAGTTTTGAAAAATTTACTTTTTATATGAAATTTTTATAAAACTTACTATTTATAGGAAATTTTCGAATAGTTACTTTTTATGGGATATATTTTTAACATTCATATTTATAGGAAATTTCAAAAAAATTTCTAATAATTTAAAATTTTCTATAGATTTGCTTTTTATATCAAATATTTGTAAAACTTACTATCTATAGGTAGTTTTTTATGGGAAATATTTTTAAAATTCAATTTTTATAGCAATTTTTGTAGGAAATTTTCGCAAAATTTACTACTTATACAAAATTTTCGAAACAATTGACTTTTAATAGAAAATTGACTTTTTATAGGTAATTTAAAAAAAAAAAATTTACTATAGGAAGTTTTTGTAAAATTAAATATCGATAGGAAATTTTTGTAAAATTAAATATCGATAGGAATTTTCAAAATACATATTTCTTTTTTATAGGATATTTAAAAAAAAAAAAACTTTGCTAATTATAGGACATGTTTGGCAAATTTGCTATTTATGGGAACTTTTTTGCAAACTTGCTATTTATAGGAAATTTACTATTTATGGAATATTGTTGGAAAATTTGGTTTTTATAGGAAATTTGTTTGTTTTAGAAAGTTTTCTTTAAATATGCTGATTTTAAAAAATTGCTTTTTATAGCAAATTATTGGAGAATTTTTTCTTTACAGGAAATTTTGGCCGAAGTCGTATTTTGTGTTAATTTGCTATTTAAAGAAAATTCCGTGCAAATTTGCTATTTATAGGAAATATATCAAAAATTTATAATTTATAGAAAATTTTGCAAAACCCTTTGCTAAAAATTCACGAAAACATTTGCTGGTATAAATGACTCAGCATCTCTCACAACTAACCTTTCACGCTATTTTTGTGATGTAGGAAAATTTTTGTTGAAATGCTTAAGGGCATATTAAAAATACTTAAACACTCCAACCTGCAAAAATTTGTGTAGCAAACTAACAAATGCATACAAGGCCATTTACACACTTACTCACATCCGTGCCAACAAAAGTGTTCCATAGAAACTTCGAGCTAAAAAAAATATGGGCTAACACTCCAACGAGGGAGAAAACTGTCTAACACACATGGCCAATCAGTTACTTACACATACACAATGTGTATTTTACAATGTGTCCGCACATTTCCACACATAAATTTGCGATAAAAGTTTATAAATTAATAAAATTCTTAAAAGTGTTTTTAGTCAAGAATAGTCAACATCTAACTAGAATTTCTTTTTATTCACAAGGTTAAAAATTTCTTAAAAGAACTCAAAATGTCAAAATAAGTCGTAAAAAATCACAAAAAAACAAAAAATAAAACAAAATTTAATGAGTATTTAATGCATAATTTTTTTCAAAGCCAAAGTTGACAGAAAACAAACAACCCCTTTTAAATAACAAAAAGCGCTAAGTTTCTTAAGTTTGCAAAAAAATCGCAAATTTCATATGACCCACTTCGCCTATTCAAAAATAAAAAAATCTAAAAACTCTACACTAAAAAGTAAATTTTGCACGAAATCGCAAATGTTTTAAATTCTGCGAAAAAAAAGTCGAAAGTTAAATTTAACATTAAGACCCATATTTTAAAATAAATCGCCAAATACTTTTAAAAAATTGGCAATTTTAAAAAAATTTAATTTTAAAATATATATAATTGATAAATGCAAATAAAATGTGTTGACTGAATTTTCTTGTAAAAAATATTGGAAAAATATTCTTAAAAAAAATTTTCTTTTTTTGACTTTTTAATATTCTAACTTTAATTTGTGGAATTTTTAATTTCAATAATTTTTTTTTTATGCAAGAAAGTTCTTTTAACCCCTTCTTGAAGATTAATGTAAATTTTAAATTTGGAAATTAACGATTACATAAAAAACGGCACATAAAAGAAACTTTATTTAAAATTGATAAAAGGAAATTTTCTGACCCGAATTTTGCTGAGGCAATATTGTGCAAAAAATCTAAAAAATTCCTTTTTGAACTTTTTAATAGTATTTTTGGGTATTCTGGGATTTGTGTTTCTAAACCTTAAAAAATTACATTTTTATAAATGCCATTTAAATAAGGGAAAATTTCTTACGCAACTTTCTTTGAGGAAATTATTAAAAAAAAGTTGTAAAAATTTTCATATTACAACTTTTTAAAAGTTTTTTTGGAATTCTGGGATTTTTTTTGGTATCAAACCTTGAAAAATGACATAAAAAAGAAATTTCTCAAAAACTTCCATTTAGTTAAATGCAGTTTTCTTACACGACTTTCTTTGTAGAAATGATTAAAATTTTCCTTATGGGACTTTTTAAAAGTTTTTTGGGAATTCTAAGATTTTTGGTTTTAAGCCTTGAAATATTACAATATTTAAAAAATATTGCCTATAAATACCGTTTAAGAAAATACGATTTTTCTATACGACTTCCCTTGATGAAATTAATAATTTTGGGACTTTTTTAGAGTTTTTTTTCTGGGAATTCTAGTACTTATGTCAAATAGCCTTGAAAACGTAAAAAAACACTAAAGAAATAGTTTCATAAATGCCAATTTAGTAATGGCAGTTTTCTAACACGGTTTTCTTTAAAGAGTATGTATATGAAAAAAATTTCCTAATTTTTTTTTTTTTTTTACTTTTTAAAAGTTTTTTGGGAATTCAGGGATTTTTGTTTTCAAACCTTCAAATAAAACAATATTAAAAAAATCGCCTATTAATGCCATCTAGGTAAAGGCAATTTTCATACACGACTTTCTTTGAGGAAATTAATTATTTTTGGGACTTTAAAGATTTTTTAAAAGCAATGAAAACAAAAAAAAAAAACTTAAGAAATATCTTCATAAATGCCAATTTAGTAAAGGACATTTTCTTACACGACTTTCTTAAAGAAAAATGTGAAGAATATTTTTAAAAATTCTCATTTTGGGTCATTTTTAAAGAGTTTTGGGAATTCTAAAATTTTTGCTATGAAAGTTAAAAAAAATTGTACAATAAAAAATTTTGCAGAAATTTAAAAAGTTTATTTGCAATTTTGGAAATAGAAAAAACATATTTTGGGAATTTTCAAAAATGTTTTATGAAAATATTTAGTTATCAAATTGTTGGCATAATGTTGAATTTTTTTTTTTAAGCCTCTTTCTAGTGAAAATTATATTTTTTTTTCGAATTTTTGGAATAGAATAAAAATATTTTTGGGAATTTTACAAAATGTTTTGGGAATTTGAGATTTTAAGTTAAAAAATTTTAAAAAATGGCAAAATGATAAAATTTTTTTTAAAAAAACCCTCGTTCTAGTGAAAATTATATAATTTTTTGTTTGAAGATTTCAAGTATAAAATCTCCCGCTGTGCGATATTCGCTTTGAGTTCTTTCAAACCAAACTTTATCAAGGTTTTTAAAAAGGTTCGCTGAGACATTTTGTTGGTTTCATTTTCTGTATAGATTTTAGGTATTCAGTAGTCTCCTATAAAATCTTCAAGCAATGGGCACATTTCCATCGCCCGATTTAAAGGACCCAGATCAACTCTTTTAAAGCTCTTTTTAGTTAAAAAAAAAAATTATGTAAACATAAATTTTCGTTGCCCCTTTAATAAAAACAAGCTAAGTGAAAATTTTCTCTTGTTTAAAAGTCAATTTGTTTTATGTATTTTCTTATTTTTAAGTACCCCAATTACACATGACTTCAGGGAGGATTTTCGTACGATTTATTATGTTTGGGTGTGCGTGTTGAGTGTGTGTATGTGTGTTGAGTTTATTTTGAGTTAAATCTCATGTTTTAATTCTGCAAATATTTTTGTGGAAAAACTTATTTGTTGGTTTTTACTCCTTTTATCCTTTTTAAAGCACATTTTGTTTGTTATGCGGTAAAAACACCTTCAAGGGCCTGAATCAGTTTGCAAAGTATTCGTTTATTTGTGTGTGTCTGTCCGTCCGTCTTTTGGTAAGAACAAATGTTTTTTGAATTGTTCTTTGCAAATCCCCTTAAGGAATTTTTTTACTTAAAAGATGTTTAAATTAAAAGTGTTTGCTTGAATGAATAACACAATAAAGAAAACAAATATGTGTGTCTTCGAAGTATATTTGCCACAAGAACATGCGAAAAGTAGATGTAGAAGTTGTAAGAATCTATATTTTATTCTTGTTAGAAAACTTTATAGACTAAAATTACCATGTTAAATAAATTGCTGGAATTTGAAAGTTTTTCTAGATTTCAAAAAAAAAGTCGGTGAAATAATTGTGTGCGGCGTAAAATACGGAGTATCTTATAAACAATATGTACAGTAATGAAAATCAACAAGAAATAATTGTTTTTGGAAAGAATATTAAGAAGTGCACTGTTTCAGGTTAAAATTGGTACTTTTCGAAGGTACATTTTCTTAAATAGAAGTTCTTTTAATAAACTTTTTATAAGGAACTACACCTTTTAAAGTAATATTACACGTACTTTTTCTTTAAAACGTGCCATTTTGAAATAAATTGGCACAAAGAACTTTTTTATGGTACTTTTTATTATAATTCAAAAAAGTTCTTTGGTGTCCGTCTCTCCGTGTTTATGTTTATCCGAAGACCCTTATAAAGATGGGGACAATCTTGTGACATATTTATGTCACATATATTCCGGACTTGTTTGCCATTGAATCTTAGCCAGATCGGTACACAAATCGCTGTTAAAACAACGACTGCCTCCAATTTTATCCACAAATCCCTGTATATCTGGAGAACGGCAAAAGCAAAAGTTTCCAAATTCGGTTCAATCATCTTGGTTACCAATAAACAACATCAAACAAAATGTGGGCGGCAGTGGAGATGTGGGCGGGGCGCAAAATTTTTTACTGATATCTTAAGAAAGGAAAGAGAAAAATGGTCCAAATTCGGTACACCTGGCTGGGTTATATATACACAACCTCTCTTAATGGGCGGGATTGGAGAAGTGAGCCAAATTTCCAAATTAGGTACAGTACACAACATACTGTAAAATGTGGACGGAATTGAAGAAGTGGGCATGGCACAAAATAGATTTATTTATATCTAAAGAACGGTAAGAGATTAACTGGACAAGTTTGGTACATATGGCTGTGTTATCAATACACAACCTCTCTAAAAAATGGTAGGAATTGAGAAGTGGGATTCAAGAAATGGGATTGGTAAAGTGGAATAGGCACCAATTTCCAATATATCTTGATAATTGTAGCAGTAAAAGTTTACAAATTTTGTACGAATATCTTTAATTTTAATGCATGACATCTGGCAAAAAGTGGGCGGAATGGGAGAAATAGATAGAGAGAAATAGAAATGCAAGAACAAAATAGATCAGTTACAATATTTAGTACAAATAGTTTCGATACCAGTACAAGACATCTATAAACATTTTAGTATTTACTTGGCCTTCTATTCCTTTCGCACTTTTGTGAAGGATATATAAGATTCGGGATAGCCGAATATAGCTACTTAACATTAACGTACTTTTTCTTAAAAAGGGAAAATTTTTTATTTTAAAAATACCCTTTTTGGTATACTTTTTTTAATGGTATTAAAAAAGGTTTTTGTTGAATCCTAAAAGACGTATCGTTTTTGAAAAGTATTTATGCAAAGTATTTATTTAAAAATGTTGCTAAAGGCAAAGCACTTAATTGTAAAAAGTACGTAAACAGGCTTTCTGCTTTAAAAGGTACTTAATCTTAAAAACTTCTATCTGCTAAAAATGCACTTTATTTCTTTAAGAATATTTGTTCTGATACTGAAAATGTACCTTGGCTTGAAATATTACTTTTATTCGTCTTTTTTTACAAGCAAAGAACCTTTTATAAAGAGATATTCTTAATTTTTTTCTAAAAAAGAAAATTTTTCACGCAGAAGACAGAAGAAGAGGGGAGAAAAATACTTTTTTATATTTTTTCTTAGCAAAGCTATTTTTTCCAAAAAAAAGAGAAAGAAATATTTAGCTTAAGTGCACTTTTTTCTAAAAATACGACTTGTTCTTTAAAAACACATTTGTTTTCTTTAAATACCCATTTTTTCTTTAAAATATACTTTTTCCTTAAAATCTTTTGAAATTAAAAATTAAATTATTTTAAAGTGCTTTTTAAAAGGATGTTTTAGTGTAAAAATGGGCACTTTTTAAAATTTTGTCAAGTATTAAGAGGTACTTTTTAAATAAAAGTTACTTTTTTAAATAAAAGGTACTTTTTTAAATAAAAGGTACTATTTTAAATAAAAGGTACTTTTTTTAATAAAAGGTACTTTTTTTAATAAAAGGTACTTTTTTAAATAAAAGGTAATTTTTTAATAAAAGGTACTTTTTTAAATAAAAGGTACTTTTTTAAATAAAAGGTACTTTTTTAAATAAAAGGTACTTTTTTAAATAAAAGGTACTTTTTTAAATAAAAGGTACTTTTTTAAATAAAAGGTACTTTTTTAAATAAAAGGTACTTTTTTAAATAAAAGGTACTTTTTTAAATAAAAGGTACTTTTTTAAATAAAAGTTACTTTTTTAAAAAAAAGGTACTTTTTTAAATAAAAGGTCCTTTTTTACATAAAAGGTACTTTTTTTAAATAAAAGGTACTTTTTTAAATAAAAGTTACTTTGTTAAAAAAAGGTACTTTTTCAAATATGTAAAAGGTATTAGTGCTAGAATTTATATGTATATTTTCGGTTTAATTGGGTGATTTTTGTTCAGTCATGTTTTAATGCCATATTTTTTTTTTTTTTTTTTTTTTTTAAATAAATTTTTTACTCAATTAAAGAATAATTGTGTGTATTTTTGTTTCTTTGTTTTTTTTTTCTTAAAGTCAATTCTTAGTTTAAAGAAAATTTTTTAACCTGAAAAATTACCTTTTTAAGGCCCAATAAAAACTGATTTCCATATCTAAATTCTGATCTAAATAACATTCATTAAGTGCTAATTTTGTATCATTATTTTATTGTTGACTTGGAAAAGAGAGGGAGAGATAAAGCAAAAGGCAACAAATTGTCAAAAGGTCAAAGGACACATCATAAAGAAAAAGAAAAAGGGAGCAAGTTTCTCTAAGCAATTTTCCTAAACAGAAATCACAACTTTTAACAATTTTCTTCTAACAGTCCTTTACACATTTTCAAACAATAACATTTATTAACAGATTTAATGTTTCTTCCACCTTAGATCCTTAAAACCTTAAAAAGGCAATAAAGAAAATTACAACTATTAAATTTTGCTTATTTTGGCACAAATTGTGTTGTGTTTAACCAGAATCCACACACTGACACTCAAACGCTTAAACTACAAAACTGCTAGAATACACATACATACATATCTACACGGACTAGCCAACATTATGTGTCCTTAGAAAAGGAAAAAAAAAACTATTTAAACCTTAAAACACAAGGACAGCTGGTCAAATTTAAGGTAACTTGTATTTTATAGTGTCATTGTAGTTTTACTCTGGACAAACATAATTTAGCTGCCAACAACAAAAATCAACCTTATTTTTTATAATCAACCCCCAACAAAAAATGTTCGGGAAAAAATTTTATTATGCTTTTTTTTTTGCCAAACACGGTACCTTTTTGATAAATAAAAAAAAAATTGTTGCAATGCATTTAGAATAAATGGGGAAAAAAATTTAATAAACCTTAATAAAGAAAATGTACAAATAAAAGAGGGAGGTAAAATATAAAAAAAAAATTGGACAAAAGTCCCAGACAACGAAGTACAAATTTTAAGATTAAAAGAACAGTTTGTAGTTCTTTCTACATGGTAAAAGGGACACATAAAAAATACGCTAAAAATCGAAAAGGAAGAGTCACAGTTCAATTAAAGAAGAGCTAGAGTAGCGTTGGAGTAGATTTAGATTAAAGTTAGAGTAGAGTTAGAGTAGGGTTAGAGTAGAGTTAGAGTAGAGTTAGAGTAGAGTTAGAGTAGAGTTAGAGTAGAGTTAGAGTAGAGTTAGAGTAGAGTTAGAGTAGAGTTAGAGTTGAGTTAGAGTAGAGTTAGAGTAGAGTTAGAGTAGAGTTAGAGTAGAGTTAGAGTTAGAGTAGAGTTAGAGTAGAGTTAGAGTAGAGTTAGAGTAGAGTTAGAGTAGAGTTAGAGTAGAGTTAGAGTAGAGTTAGAGTAGAGTTAGAGTAGAGTTAGAGTAGAGTTAGAGTAGAGTTAGAGTAGAGTAAGAGTAGAGTTAGAGTAGAGTTAGAGTAGAGTTAGAGTAGAGTTAGAGTAGAGTTAGAGTAGAGTTAGAGTAGAGTTAGAGTAGAGTTAGAGTAGAGTTAGAGTAGAGTTAGAGTAGAGTTAGAGTAGAGTTAGAGTAGAGTTAGAGTAGAGTTAGAGTAGAGTTAGAGTAGAGTTAGAGTAGAGTTAGAGTAGAGTTAGAGTAGAGTTAGAGTAGAGTTAGAGTAGAGTTAGAGTAGAGTTAGAGTAGAGTTAGAGTAGAGTTAGAGTAGAGTTAGAGTAGAGTTAGAGTAGAGTTAGAGTAGAGTTAGAGTAGAGTTAGAGTAGAGTTAGAGTAGAGTTAGAGTAGAGTTAGAGTAGAGTTAGAGTAGAGTTAGAGTAGAGTTAGAGTAGAGTTAGAGTAGAGTTAGAGTAGAGTTAGAGTAGAGTTAGAGTAGAGTTAGAGTAGAGTTAGAGTAGAGTTAGAGTAGAGTTGGAGTAGAGTTAGAGTAGAGTTAGAGTAGAGTTAGAGTAGAGTTAGAGTAGAGTTAGAGTAGAGTTAGAGTAGAGTTAGAGTAAAGTTAGAGTAGAGTTAGAGTAGAGTTAGAGTAGAGTTAGAGTAGAGTTAGAGTAGAGTTAGAGTAGAGTTAGAGTAGAGTTAGAGTAGAGTTAGAGTAGAGTTAGAGTAGAGTTAGAGTAGAGTTAGAGTAGAGTTAGAGTAGAGTTAGAGTAGAGTTAGAGTAGAGTTAGAGTAGAGTTAGAGTAGAGTTAGAGTAGAGTTAGAGAAGAATTAGAGTAAAGTTAGAGAAGAATTAGGGTAAAGTTAGAGAAGAGTTGCGGTAGAGTTAGCGCAGAGAGAGAGTAAAGTTAGAGAAGAGTTGCGGTAGAGTAAGCGCAGAAAGAGAGTAAAGTTAAAGCAAAATTAGAGTAGAGTAGAGTAGAGTATAATGAAGGTGGTTTTGAGTTCAAAAAAAAGTACTTTTCTTAAAAATAAGGATTATTTTCAATTTCTTTATTTATATTTTAAATGTTATTCCTATTGCTACCACAATAATGAAGTTAAACCTTTTTCTTTGGACTACTTAATAACGTATGTACATGTGAATAAAAGTTTTAGCAGTAAAACAAAAAAGATTTTTTTTTAAGAAAATAAAAATGTAAAAGTTTCATCTAATTCTAACTGTTCACAGCTTGTGGTAAAAAACAATATTTTAAAAAGAAAAAATAAGGACTTAAAAAAAACAATTTTACCACTCACACAAGTAAATAAAGGTATACACATGGGCAACAAACAATTACGCAAGAGTTGTCTGCTCTTATCTGTCCCGAATCAAATTCATTTACAGGCAACTCGTCTCAGGTGTTAAAATGTAGAAAGTTTTATTAATAAATTAAATTGTAGCAAAAATATACAGGGAAAAATCAAGGATTAATTTTCTCTCCCATTACGGTTTGCAATGCAGTCAAATCATAAAGTTTTTCAACTTTTTTTAAACTACAGGAAAGAATAGTGAAATAAGTTATTTTAAAACAGGTTGTTGGGGAGTTGCCAGGACTGGGATGCAGTAGTTTTGTAATTGCAAGTATTTATCGTAATTGTGATTTTTAACTGGGTTTTCTTATTTTTAAAGTAAAAAGGGGTAAATGATTAATTATGTGTTACATTAGTTGAATAGAGAAACGTACTGCTAACCTCTACTTAAAATAAAAAATCTCAGTTTTACTGATCTTTGTATTACAATAAATTCCTTTTTTAACAACCATCTGTCGCCAACTAGCGTGATTAGATTAATGGGAATTTGAGTTCAAATGTTTCTATATGCCCTTTGAGTAGATAAGTTTGTATATTGGTAATTTTTCGTTACTTTGCTTATGTTGAATTTGGTCAAAAGTCAATGGTTAATTAAATATGTTACATCCAAAAATTTATGGATGGGCTAAAATCTTTCTTTACAACACACAATTCCATAAAAGAACGTAAACACAAACACAAGTAACAAAAATTTATTCCGTTTTAGAAATTCTAAAACAACAGCTACAGGGCATGAAAGGATTTTAGAAAGAAGTGTGAAAATACTGAAACAATTTAATTATACTGGAGCAAAGTAGAGTTGCAGACAAGTCTCCAGTTAGAAAGCAGTATAAAAGCGTTAACAGTAGAGTACAGTAAAGCAAAATAAAGCAGATTTGGTTAATAAAACCGAAAATTTCTAAAAAAATTATATTTTACACCACCACCAGTAACAAAATCTGCCTAATTTCGTGTGTACATTTGTACATTTGTACATTGTCATTTCCATTTTCTATTAGATCCTTCATTTACAGTTGCATGGCCTGTAAATGCCACTGTTTGTATAATGTTTTACTTTTACTGCTGTTTTTATTTTGGTAGACCTAAAACTTTATGCCCTCAGCATTTTGTTGCACTAATAATCGTATTTGTACTCTAATCGATATTGCATCACTTAACCGTATGCAGTTTGGCAGTATTTTTGTTTCACAGATTTTTTTTAAATCTTTAGCATAACAAAAATCCCTATTTTAGTTTGTTTTTTTTTAAATTTGGCGTTCGTTTGTAGCTGAGAGTTTTATTGGCTATTAAAAATGTTGCTATTGTCCTGTTGTAAGTACATGTTTCAATAAATACTAAATACTAGAGGTATGTAAAGCTTATAATAAAGCAATTTGTTCATTGGTGGTTAATCTGTACTAAGAATGGAAAAAATCTAATGGAATACACTTAATTTTCTTAAACTCTAGTCTTACTCTACTCTAACTCTAGTCTAACTCTACTCTAACTCTAGTCTAACTCTACTCTAACTCTACTCTAACTCTCCTCTCACTCTACTCTAACTCTACTCCAACTCTACTCCAACTCTACTCTAACTCTACTCTAACTCTACTCTAACTCTACTCTAACTCTACTGCAACTCTACTCTTTCGCTACTCTAACTCTACTCTAACTCTACTCTAACTCTTCTCTAACTCTTCTCTAACTCTACTCTAACTCTACTCTAACTCTGCTCTTACTCTTCTCTAACTCTTCTCTAACTCTGCTCTAACTCTACTCTAACTCTACTCTAACTCTACTCTAACTCTACTCTAACCCTGCTCTTACTCTACTCTAACTCTTCTCTAACTCTACTCTAACTCTACTCTAGCTCTACTCTAACTCTACTCTAACTCTACTCTAACTCTACTCTAACTCTACTCTAACTCTACTCTAACTCTACTCTAACTCTACTCTAACTCTACTCTAACTCTACTCGAACTCTACTCTAACTCTACTCTAACTCTTCTCTAACTCTACTCTAACTCTACTCTAACGCTACTCTAACTCTACTCTAACTCTAACTCTTCTCTAACTCTGCTCTAACTCTTTTCTAACTCTACTCTAACTCTTCTCTAACTCTACTCTAACTCTACTCTAACTCTCCTCTAACTTTACTATAACTCTTCTTTAGCTATTCTCTTTCTTTTCACCAACTATGTTCTAACTATACTTTAACTGTAGTCTTAGTCTTCTCTAATTCTGCTCTAATTCTACTCTAACTCTGCTCTAACTCCACCTTAACTTTACTTTAATTCTAGTTTAAGTCTTACTTTACTCGAACTTTTTTATGGTCGACGTTCCTATTCACGGATCCTTAACTTAATCTAAACTCTTATCTATTATCGAGACTATGCTTTCGCCAGTATTTTAAAGTCTAAGTCTAGGGCGTAAATTGCGGCATTCGATATTAATCGAAATTACAATAAAATTGTAATGGAATTTAATAGAATGGTGTATAATTAAGTGTATACTGAACATTGGGTTCATGCTGAGTTTTTACTCTGATCTTTATTAAGCCCAATTTATTTTGCCTTAATGTCTATAACCTGGTCTAAATTCTAATCGCAAAGTCCTAAATTATTGGTGTCCAGCCCATACCACAATTGTGGAAATTAATTCACACACATTCTTCACACGCATTCTTACGCTCTTTCATTTAGCAAACGAGAGTACACAATTCAGTTGTCGTTTATCAAGCGACGAGTGCACATGCGGCGGATGCTTACATATTTTGTATATTTTACTTAAGAAAACTTCCCCAGTAAGCATTACATACATAAATAGAGAAGTAATAGAACGATGCAATTTAAAAGATATTTCATGCTTGGGAATGCTTTTGCCAATATACAGTGCCTATTATGTTTTAAAACATTTAAAAATAAGAGGCAAGATGTTTTAAAAATTTATATTACTATGAATGTTATCAAAATGCCTTTTTAAAACATCTTCCCTCTTATTTCTAAATGATTCGTAACATAAGAGCCAAAAAATTAAAAATGACTTCCTGTTTTTGATAATAAAAAAAAAATAGAAGTCGAATATAATAATTTACCATTAAAAAATAATAATTCTTAATTTGCAAGCAAAAAAAAAAAGAAGATGTAAAATAACAAACTTAAATTTTTATGGACCTGCTCGAAATTATAACAGTACTGATTTAAACTATTTTAATAATTGCTTATTTTATTTTGACTTGAATTTGTGTTTGCTGGGTAAACTCTCCCTATTCACTAATACTAATATGAAGCAATACAACCACAATTTACTTTTTGGACATCCATGTCCTAAATATACTAAGATGTACTCTTTCCTATATTCTCAGCTGTAGTGCTCTCCCTGGCATATTTATTGGAGTATACCTTGATCGGCTCTCTAGGTTATACCTTAAGGCCGTTTTATATTATCACACAGGTCTTAAGTGTTCTGATTGAAATGCATCTCTGAACTTATTGTTTGAAATTTTTTTAAAAACAATAACAACTTATCATGACTGGGATCTATTTTTTTCAAAATACGTAAGACTTTTTTTAAATCACTCTTATACACATAAGTTCGTTACTTTGCATTATAATCCATCCTCCCCGGTTAAAAAAAATATCACCGCAATCATCCTGTGAAGTAGAGCAACATGTAACTGACTGCCAATTTCAGTTAGTTGTTTTTTTTTTCTTCTCTATAGTGCCCTGCAGCAGCACATTCCAGAAAGAAAAAAATAAACTAAATGCGAATAACAAAGAGATTTAAAATGTACAATTTTGTTACAACAAAATGACATCAATGGTATTAAATAAATCCATGTTTATACCATTTTATGGCAACACCAAAGAATGTGGTAGCTGTAATTTGTCAAGACTTTTGTAACACATTGAGCCACAGGAATTCAAAAACTTTAGTTTATAACACTAAGAACCGTAAGACAACAAGTTTGTCACGGTAAAATCTGTAAGAAATTTAAATTGAACGTTTTTTTAACACTTAAACTGTTTGTTAGTTGTTCTCCATGGGACATTGTAACCCTCTAAAAGAGAGGTACCTATAATTCGATTAAACCAATAACAAAAGAGTCGTCCTTAGTCCGTGTGGAATCCCTTCCTTAGGTTTGTTAGCTCTAATGCTATTAACACATGCACGTACAACATGTATGATGATCGGTCAATAGCAGCTCACAAACACAACACAAACAAACTTTTGTTGTTACGTTTGCACGTGCAATTCATGGTAAGCCTGAAAGTATGCTATACGAGTAAGAGTATTTAATACATTTATTGTTAGATGTATGTGTGTGTGTGTGTGTGTGAAGGGAAAATTTTTAGTGCTAGTTAACGTAAAAGTAAGTTAACGGACTGGTTTACTGCTGTCATTTTAAAGTTTGTGTTATAAATTCCCACCATTTTTTTTTATTTTAACTGCATTTGCAGAGTCCTGTAAAAAAAGGACGACTGAATATTTATTTTGTATTCACATTGCAGCACAATGTTGTAAAATAGATGTAAGTAAGTATGAAAGTTTATCTGTCTGTTTGTTTATTTGTTTGCATGTGCAAACGTTTATGAGTTTATTGTTGTTGTTCCTGACTTAATTGCTGTTGTTACATGTTGTTAGAAGTTGTTTTTTTTATATTTTTGTTGTTTTTGTTGTTTCATTTTTGTGTTGTCATATCATTGTGTTTTGGTTTGTGTTGTAAATAAAAGGCAAAAACAAGTAAAAAATAACAACAGAAAATTAAATGCATTTAAAAAGTTTATCATACATACATATACATACATATGTATATTTATATATCCATATGTATATGTATGAGTTAGGATATTTATATGAACAATAGGGTTTTCATAACTAATTGAAATTCTCTTTATACTAAAGGGGCAAAGATACGACACAAGCAGGTTCGACAACAACAACCGGACGTTTGTGTGATTATTTAAGACTTTTAAATTCCCCCACAAACATGCTCCATACTTTTTTCATATGTTTGTATAACCGTTTGTGTGGTGTATTTGGCCTTTAGAGTCTCAAATCTGGCCTATACTCTTCTAATCTGTAGTTATTTTCCCTATACGGCAAACTAATTTCCAGGATTACAGGGAAAAATTATTTCGAAATCTGGGAATTTTAGGATTGCGAATTTCGGGAATTTTCTTAGCAAAGTCCTCAACGGAAACTTTCAGTTTTGTGATTTTAAAGGGACTAACTACAACTACGTAAAAGTCGAAAAAATATGGATTTGGGTAAATAATTAAATTTGTAAAAAAAATCTAGAAATTATTATTGCGAATTTAAAAGAAGCACGTTATAACTGGATTTATATTTGACATATTTTAAAACATTTTTAGGGTCACTAAATCCCCTGACTTTAAATAAACACTTCACGAAATAACCTCAAAAATCTTCAAAAAAAAAAAAAAAAAAAAAAAAAAAAAAAAACAAAAAAACAAGTAAGAAAGTATGTATGTAGATATATATGTAGACTAGCCAATACATATAATACCGAACATCAGGGTACGTATATAGATTACATTTTTCGAGACCCGCTAAAACAAAATTATTTTATGAGATTAAGTTTCATATAAGAGTTCCATGTGTTAAATATTTATACCCACACCACAATAGTGGAGAGAGTCCCTGCAAATAATAGGACTAGTCCAAACACGCGAGTACAGTGTAGCCCATAAGGGACTAGGACTAGTCCAAAAGTAACCCAAACGTATGGAAAAAACATGGTATATTTAACATTACGATGTCCTAGGGCAGGACCATATAACGCAGCTTCGGATTACAAAGGAGTAGTCTAAAAACTACTCCATTGTATACAAAAGAGGATTAGTTTTAACTTCGTTTAAAAACGAAAACATGTCGTTAAAAAACCGAAGACATGTCGTCTCACTACAAACAGTTTTTAACAATGACATGGGCCATGCTTGCATTACATCGGACCAGTCCATGGAGTAGTCCATTTAATCAAAATGGATCAGGTGGTACAACATTATTTGCAGGGGTATTATGCATTTGTACTGTTGTGTGTAACACCTTAAGTATTCCGATCGACTCAGAATCACATTTTAAATTAAACCAATTTAATGAAATTTAAAACATAGACAGATCCATTATTATATGGATACATAAGGTATGCATTTTTTAAAAATAGGACCACAAGTGGTGATAGGGGGCAATTTCTGCATCTCAGAAACAATCAAATCCATATTTATATGGATACATAAGGTATGCATTTTTTAAAAATTAGAAACAAGAGGGGAGATAGAGGGCAATTTCTGCCTATCAAAAACTATCAAACCGATTTTAGATCCCTTATCATAAAGCCATACACTCTCGAAAACTTGTTTTTAAATACTTTAATGTTGGGTATCATATGGTCGGGCTTAACCGACTATACTTTCTTACTTGTTTTGAGATATCTTCAACTATATGAGATTTGTTTGCAATTAAGTGGTTTTAAGATGAGGGTTTATATGGGACGTATGGTAAGTTTTGGAACTACTAGCACAACATGATATAATAACTATAGTAGAAGTTATTTTCTATGTCAATAACAATATTTATAAGGAAGTTATGGCATTAAATGCTAATTTCGGGTGTAATATTTGTATGAGAGCTGGGTCAAATATGAACCCATGCCAATTAAATTTCGTAAGATGGTTTTTATTGCAATAAAAAAAGTTTTGACTTAATCAAATCTAAATAAAAACATAATAAAATGGTTTATGAGCACAAAGACTCTATTCCGGAAGGATGCTTGTACGGCGGCTATGTGAAATTATGGACGGATTCTCACCATTTTCAATAGACTTTATCCTTATGACAATTGAAACGCATGTACCAAACTGCATGAATTTATCTTCAAAACTGCGACCTGTATTTTGCGCACAATGTTTTGGACCAGCCAGCCAGACAGACGGACATTGTTAGATAGACTCAGAAAGTGATTTCAAACCGAAGGGTATACTAAAAGGTATAAATATTATTTCAAAATTTTTATGGGACACTCTTTTTCATGCCATATCAGCAAAATTTTTCTACATGTTTATTCATTTCTTTAATAGTAGACAGAGAAAGGAAAATAAAAGGAGTATGTAACAGGGATGGAAAATATGGATTTTAAAATATAAATTATTTGTCGCAAAAAATGTACTTTTTGACAAAAAAAATGTACAATTTTAAACCAAGTGCTCTGAGATATTAAGGCTGGGTTTTTAAGATGTGGATTAACTTTAAGTCTAGTTTAAAACTCTGATTTTTCAAGCGAAATGTGATTTTTTTATTATTTCATTAAATACCAACATTTTAAGGAAAACTAATCTGTTCCCTCAAAATATTGAACACAAACTTGGTAACACAAATCTGTTCTCAGATTAACTAAACCTAGTTCAACTGAGATCTCAAAAACCCAGCCTAAAAGTAGTAAGGCACATAAAAAGTACTTTTTAAAAAAATTCTAATAAAAAAATAATAATTCCATATAGCCAAACCTTCAAACCTAAATGCAACGTCAAATCAATATTTAAATCAAGCAATTATTTATCAAGTGTGGCCCAACACCTACTTCTACTAATGTCGTTGTTGGTGGTCTTGAATTTAAATTTTGTATGGATTCATTTTAAGATCCAATGTGGTTCTTGAAATGCCAAATTCGCAGGACAGATGTATAATTTTCTAATCACCAGCCTTCACGTTGCCTTCATTGCGAATATTTTGGATGATCACCTCTTCTAGGATGGCCTATCACTGAACTCTGGTCCTCAAAACAGCCAAGTAAATTCCTAATTGTGAAGGCTGTGGGAGCTTTTCTTGATTAAAAATACTGTCGATACTTTCAACCACTGCAAATCAAATGCATTGGCGTTTAAAAGCTTTTTAAAACCATTCAGCTGCGAAACAGATGACTTTAGGAATGCCATACTTTGTCGGTTGCGTTTGTGAATACGTGACATTTTTGCACTGCAAGGCAACATGTGTTTTAGAAGGCAGCCAAACATTCCGTCTGTCTGAGCGGTTTTTATACCCTTCACCATAAGGGAAAAGGGTTTATATAGGTTTGTTATTCCGTTTGTAGTCTCTACAATATTAATCTAAGAATTAAAGTTATTTACGAGAATACAAAATTTATCATTAATGCGAATTCTGTAAGACGTGTTAAATTCCCAATTTTTCATATTTAATAAATACACTGAAATTTATTGTTGAGGGAAATCTAAGGAAAATCTAAGACCCTTTACAGTTCTAATGAGCAGCGAAGTTGATTTAATGATGTCCGTCTGTCCGTGTGTCTTTTAAAATGGGCTTCCCGAAGAGCCCAGATATAATGGGGACTTTATTACTATATCACAAATAGCCCGGAATTGTTTGCTAAAAGTATATATATCCTGGGACCTAATCAGTACCGAAGTTGTTCTAACGATGTCCATTTGTATGTATGTGCATCTGTGCGTGTGTATGTTGAAGTAGGTTTTCCGAAAGCCTCAGAAAAAGTGGGGGCTAGGTTGTTGTAAATGTATGCCACATTTACTCCCTTAACGTTTGCTATTAAAATTTAACTAGATCGGTTTATAAATAGCTTAGATATGAGCAAATAATCACCAATTTTTATCATAAAATTCCATGTTGATGTTGTTTTTTTGTACCCTTCACCGAAAGTAGAAAGGTATAGTTTCTCACTCCGTTTGTAATTTTTACATTAATAATCGTACCTCCTATGAATTCTTTATGTTCCGGGTACTAATAAGTAACGAAGTTGATTTAACGATGTCCGACTGTCCGTCCGTCTGTTGAAATTGGTTTTCCGAACACCCCAGATATGATGGGGTCTTGATTGGTATTCATTTATGTCAGAAATGCTCATTTTAATTTTGCTATTGAAATTCCGACAGATCGATCCATAAACGACTGAGATATGAGCAAAAAACAACGAACCTCTCCAAAAAAAAATGGTCGGGATTAAAGAAGTCTGCGTGGCACTTCCTATACAAGCACATTAAAAATATTCTTATATCTGGGGAACGAAAAGAGCCAAAGTTTCCAAATAAGGCACAACCATCTCGGCTATCAGTACAAAACATTCCACAAAATGTGGGCGGGATTTAAGAAGTGGGAGTGGAACAAAAAAGTTTTTATATCTAACGGTATGAGAAATATTATCAATATTTGGTACACATTGCTGGGTTATAAATACACAACCTCCTTTAATATATTGGCGAGATTGGAGAAGAGGGCGTGGCACATCTCTCACAAAACCATTATAGATTTTTGTATATCTGGAGAACGGCAAGAGCCAAAGCTTCCAAATAAGGTTCGAGCATCTTGGTTATCAATACACAACATCCGACAAAATGTGGGCGGGAGTATACAAGTGGGCGTGGCGATTCTCTTATTAAGACATAATAGATTTTTGTATATCTGGAAAACGGCAAGAGCCAAAGCATCCAAATAAGCTACAAGCATCTTGGTTATCAATACAAAACATTCAAAAAAATGTAGGGGGATTCGGAATTTGGCTTGACCAAAAACAATATTTATTTATAAACCTTTCTGCTCTAATCGTACCAAGGTGATGGTATATAAGATACGGCATATCCGAATATAGAACTAGTACTTGTTAAAATTACAGTTTTAATTTGGATTCAAAATTCTTTCTTGATTTAACAAAAAGTACTTTTTATGTCATGAAAGTTTTGTTGTGGTACTTTCTATCTAAAAAGGTATTGAAAACAAGACAATAGTATTCAATTTTCCATGCCCGTTATGTAATGTGTCTCATTTACAAAAACAAATTTTATTGCCATGAGAGCAATTGTGTATGATTGTGCATTTGTTTTATGTAATTGTGTCTGCGTGTGTATTAGTTTGCATAAATGCCCCCATAGTTCACTCGGTAGCAATAAACTCGTTTTGTTTTCCCATAGAGACAGATTACATCAGCAAGCCTAATCTATTTACAGTAGGTCAAATAATTGCTTAATTATTATTTTAGTGTTACTTGATACTTTACTAGCTCTTTGTGCTTAAAGAGAAGTTGCTTTCAAACATTAAAGGTTTTCTGCTAAAAACATCGTAAATTATTACAATAAGAATAATAAGAAATTCTTGGGTGTCCGTCCCTGTTGGCTAGTTGATAACGAGATTGTCTATTAGCAGGGTTTAAAAAACTGCAGTCGAAATCAAAAACTGTCGAACAAAAAACGAAAATTTGTGTAAAACTTTTCGCTTTTTGAATTGGTTTGACAGCGACTGTTTACACTTAATGAATCAGAAGTAAAAGCAACAAATATTTTTTTTTTTTTGGATAGTGACAGATAAAGAAGTTGAAGAAATGGCAGTTGTTCTACTTTGACTGCAGTTTTTTAAATGCTGTCTATTAGTGCGAGCGTTGCAGGTTCGATTCCCGCGAGAGTCTCTGTTATATTTTACTACAACGGACTGAAATTTAACGTGACTATTGCCTTGGTTATTAAAGTTAGAAAATAATATGTTATTGTATTTAACATTTAACGAATTCAATAAAGAAATTCCTTTAAAGGGCAGACATTTATTAGCTCTAAAAATTGTATGGCTTAACTTTTTGGACTAGCTACTTTACTACCTCCAAGTTATCCAAAATGGGTATGTTTATTTTACTTTAGCTTACACACGTACAATGTATATCTTTAAAATGACAAAGAAAAGTCAGTGCTTAGAGCTAGGTCAATTTTGGAACTTCTCACAAATATCAGAATGTCATTGTACGGGAGTACGGGAGGCAAACTGGTTAAAGTGATCCTTAGTAAGTCTTGTCATCCTTAAAATTGACTAGTATAAAATAAAGTGTTCCCACTATCTTTAGAAAGTCACTCTAAGGCGACTCGAAGGCCAGCGTGCTTATCCCATTGCTTCGGCAGTGGCCTCCTCATGGTACTCCCTGGGGACCAACTCTGTTGAGGTGAAAGCGATCGCGAGCGGCGATCTTGAGCATGTCCGAATGGTCATTAAAAAAAAAAAAAACGTCTCGGGTAGTTGGCAGATTGGCTAAGTTTGCTATTGACTTTCACCAAGTCAGGCTGGTAGCCCCAGGCCTTTAAATTGTCTCTGGTCACTTGAACGAGTAATGCAGCAATAAAATTAACATATTTTAAGAAATATTTGAATAACAGCTAATTTTTACTTAAAATGTATCCGCATTTATTTTAATAAGAGTTTTTGTCTTCGTATTAAACCGCTAACCTACTCACAGGTATGACCAAAAAAAAACAATTTTTTTAACTGCAGTTTCCAAACTCTATTTTTTAATTTTTAAAAATTTTGTTAAACAAATTTCCAAAATTTTTGATAATCACATCGGGATTTATTTAGGATATAATAGGGAATAAAAGTATGAAAAAATTATGTCAATGCTTCCCACACTTTTTCCGCACCTGTGATTTGAATTTTGCGATTTTCGGAAAAAAAATCATTTTTTGGCCATTAGTTTGGAGAATGTGCTCAATTTCCATACTGTTATGAATTTAAGTAAAACTTATTCAGAATATTAAAGTCCAGATAATTTTAAATATGCTCTAATGGTTTTACTATAATTGGAAAAAAATTAACCCTAAAATCATGAAGTCGTAGGTAAAATTTTTAAATATATAAAATTTCTAAAGGAAAGATATTTTATATTTTTGCACCGATTTTTATGAAACTGAAGAAAGGTATACACTAAAGTCATACGAAGACAAAACAGTGGAAAAATGGAAATTAACCTTAAAATACGCTTGGGGTCAAAATGACCTCTAACTAAATATATACGTAAATTATATTATTTTTTTTAATACTTAAGACAAATGAAGCTACTGTCCGCGTGTTTTCAAAGTTAAGCTTAATTCTCCCCTTTCAAAAAAATAAAACATTCTAATAACGATAAGTTTCTTTTCCACCAACTAAGTAACTATTTCACATATTGTATTTTATTTATCGCGAACTGCAGGGCATATACTCATGTAAGTCAGTGTTTAAATTTGTAATTTCACATTGGGAAAACATGTGTACTTAAAAACTTCTGTGTGTCATTCTGTTTTACTTTTTTTTTTTTTTTTTTTGTTACTTCACTTTTCAATTTTACCTTAGAATTTAAATTTCTATTTGTAAAAATGATTATTCTTTTACTAAAGTGACAGACAGCACAATTTTAAGCAGTGGAAACAAAATTTAACTCTCTTTATCACTATGGTAAAGAAAAGCTCATTTAACCTCTACGGCTCTTTTCTATACCTTTTGCGTACAACATTTTTAAATCATGCCTGCTTCCACAAGCTACAAAGTCATAATTAATTGTAAGTCTTAAGCGACATGGCCCCACATCAAACTGGCTCATCAAACTCACATTTTAAACTCACACGTATGGTTTGATGTGAGTTTGGCGAAAATCAAAACATTACAAACACAGACATATGGGCATTTCCATGTCATCGTACGTGACATTTGTACGCCTTCAGAGAGGTAGATATTTCGCAAAAATGGTGATAACTGGAAATTAATTTCACCATTATGTTTCATTTAGAGGTACTTTATTTGAAAAAAAATTACATTCGGAACTTGGTTGTCTTAAATATCGAGAAAATAGGTGTATATCGTACGTGTAGGGGTTTTTCCCGGGATTTCCCGTCCCGGGAATTCCCGGGAATTTCAACTATTTTATTTCCCGTTTTCCCGGGATTTTTCTTGCGGGATCCCGGGAAATAAAAAACTCCTCATAATTTCAGAAAATAGCTATTTCTACTTTGAAATTTAGTTTTCTATTCTCTAAAAATAAGCATCTGTTGATGGGTTGTGGATTAGATCAATTACAAGAAGTGAGTACATGTATTTAAATCAATGTCTCCTGATGCAATAAATCTACTAAAAGCAGAGTGGGCAGTGCAACAGTTTAAAATTATTACATTTAGTGAAGTGAAGAGTTAATAAAGTACATTAATTCAAAATAATATGCAGGCAGTAAAGTTTCATTGTCCATGAACAAGTCTTAAATATAGGAGATACCTAAACATATCGCTGCTCCTTTATTGCAACATAGTCATATCTACAAAAACAAACGATCTTGGCAAAATGCGATTCAAGTTTTCAAAATGTACCGATTTAAAGATATATTTTGCTATAACTCCGGTTCAGTTTGAGATATAATACGAGAAGGTATGAAGGAAAACTTTGCTAAAGTTACTTAAAATGTTGAGATATGACTATGATGCAATGAAGTAGCGATATGCTTATTAGGTGATAAACACAAATTTTCAATTTCAATTTGTGTTGGTTTATATACCCGTGAAGTGCGGGGAAACCGAAATAAAATAACATTTTGGAAACTCGTGTAAGATACTACAACATACAACTTGAAAAACACATTGTCCTAAAAATAACAAATGGACCTATTGAAATGAAAAGGTTTGTAAGAAGCAGTCCGGTTGATGCTTTTTTTGCATAAACATTGATATACATTTGACTGATATAGACGTTGCTTATAAAAAAGAAAAAATTGCTTCTGATTGTGAATCCGAAGCATGCTAAAACGGTGCACTTTTAACTATTTGTCCAACCTCGGTAAAAAATTAACGAAATTTTTCGGAAACATGATAATTAGTAAATAAAATCAGGAATATACTTTTTGACGACTTACTAAGCGCTTTGAGTGTGTCAGAAAGTTATTTCCTTAACGGTTAAAAAATGTAATGTATTTCTTTAAAATATTTTATCTATTTTATTAATTAACTTTTTGATCCCATATCTTGAGTACCTTAATTTTATTTTGTTTTTATTATTGCTTTATGAATTAAATTGTTATGTTTATGTTATCTTTTTATCTTGTATCCAGAGCATAATAATACTTAAAAAAGCATAATAATAGGGAATAAAGGCGTGAGGTAATAATAATTCAAGTTCCTATTTCAATCTTCAATTATAAAGTTTTTTTCATTAATTAATAACAAAATTTACTTTGTATTATTTATATGGAGCGGGATCCCGGGAAATTTAAAAAAGTTTCCCGCTTTCCCGGGAATCAAAAAAGTCCGGGAAAAAAACTCTACGTACGTGGCATAATAAGGAAATGATTTTGGGGTGAATGTAAATTTATGCGAAAATCTGCGAATTGTGGAAGGTGTGTTTTTTTTAATTTCTCACATTAAGCCAAATATTTATCCTTTTTAATCCGTAATTTAAAAAAAAAATGTTTGGATGATTTTATTGAGCGTAATACATTTAGAACTATGCGAAAAAGTCATAATTAGGGGTTGGATTTTTATTCTTTTTTTGTTTTTGAAAAAAATGCGCATATACAGACATCTTTTTTTTTTTTTTTTTTTTTTTTTTTTTTGTAAGGACATTTTCATCTAAGGCAAAAAAATATCAAAAAAAAAAAATCAAAAAGTAATTTCAATGTTGGGAATACAAAATTTTAATTTCAAAAGATTTTGTTATTCGTGCTTAATTCCCAGTTTTTATCATTGATAAAAACACTTGAAATTTATTGTTGATGGGATAAGCTATTCCTATGCGCATTTCACTGGTTGCTTAGGCCAGATCATCAGGAAACTTCATCCATAAAGATTTTGGAAAAACTAAAGATATTAAACCAAATAAAACTGTTAAGCGTATAAGACTTATAGCAACAGTTCTACTTGTAACAATATCAAAGCTTTAACAAAACACATCAACAATAAACAGTGGGTTTATCTCATCTTACATTCCCCACTACAATTAGTTGAAATTCTCTCAACATTAACTGTAGTTGTAAGTAGGTTAAGCAAAACAAAATAAAAACAAACAACAACTTACAAAAGATGTTGTCAATTAAGTGTTTTTTTAGGCGGTGCACTTGCCTGTTTATTATCAAAAAGTAATTTCAATGTTGGGAATACAAAATTTTAATTTCAAAAGATTTTGTTATTCGTGCTTAATTCCCAGTTTTTATCATTGATAAAAACACTTGAAATTTATTGTTGATGGGATAAGCTATTCCTATGCGCATTTCACTGGTTGCTTAGGCCAGATCATCAGGAAACTTCATCCATAAAGATTTTGGAAAAACTAAAGATATTAAACCAAATAAAACTGTTAAGCGTATAAGACTTATAGCAACAGTTCTACTTGTAACAATATCAAAGCTTTAACAAAACACATCAACAATAAACAGTGGGTTTATCTCATCTTACATTCCCCACTACAATTAGTTGAAATTCTCTCAACATTAACTGTAGTTGTAAGTAGGTTAAGAAAAACAAAATAAAAACAAACAACAACTTACAAAAGATGTTGTCAATTAAGTGTTTTTTTAGGCGGTGCACTTGCCTGTTTATTATCAAAAAGTAATTTCAATGTTGGGAATACAAAATTTTAATTTCAAAAGATTTTGTTATTCGTGCTTAATTCCCAGTTTTTATCATTGATAAAAACACTTGAAATTTATTGTTGATGGGATAAGCTATTCCTATGCGCATTTCACTGGTTGCTTAGGCCAGATCATCAGGAAACTTCATCCATAAAGATTTTGGAAAAACTAAAGATATTAAACCAAATAAAACTGTTAAGCGTATAAGACTTATAGCAACAGTTCTACTTGTAACAATATCAAAGCTTTAACAAAACACATCAACAATAAACAGTGGGTTTATCTCATCTTACATTCCCCACTACAATTAGTTGAAATTCTCTCAACATTAACTGTAGTTGTAAGTAGGTTAAGAAAAACAAAATAAAAACAAACAACAACTTACAAAAGATGTTGTCAATTAAGTGTTTTTTTAGGCGGTGCACTTGCCTGTTTATTATCAAAAAGTAATTTCAATGTTGGGAATACAAAATTTTAATTTCAAAAGATTTTGTTATTCGTGCTTAATTCCCAGTTTTTATCATTGATAAAAACACTTGAAATTTATTGTTGATGGGATAAGCTATTCCTATGCGCATTTCACTGGTTGCTTAGGCCAGATCATCAGGAAACTTCATCCATAAAGATTTTGGAAAAACTAAAGATATTAAACCAAATAAAACTGTTAAGCGTATAAGACTTATAGCAACAGTTCTACTTGTAACAATATCAAAGCTTTAACAAAACACATCAACAATAAACAGTGGGTTTATCTCATCTTACATTCCCCACTACAATTAGTTGAAATTCTCTCAACATTAACTGTAGTTGTAAGTAGGTTAAGAAAAACAAAATAAAAACAAACAACAACTTACAAAAGATGTTGTCAATTAAGTGTTTTTTTAGGCGGTGCACTTGCCTGTTTATTATCAAAAAGTAATTTCAATGTTGGGAATACAAAATTTTAATTTCAAAAGATTTTGTTATTCGTGCTTAATTCCCAGTTTTTATCATTGATAAAAACACTTGAAATTTATTGTTGATGGGATAAGCTATTCCTATGCGCATTTCACTGGTTGCTTAGGCCAGATCATCAGGAAACTTCATCCATAAAGATTTTGGAAAAACTAAAGATATTAAACCAGTTTTATTTGGTTGTTGTTTGTTTTTATTTTGTTTTTCTTAACCTACTTACAACTACAGTTAATGTTGAGAGAATTTCAACTAATTGTAGTGGGGAATGTAAGATGAGATAAACCCACTGTTTATTGTTGATGTGTTTTGTTAAAGCTTTGATATTGTTACAAGTAGAACTGTTGCTATAAGTCTTATACGCTTAACAGTTTTATTTGGTTTAATATCTTTAGTTTTTCCAAAATCTTTATGGATGAAGTTTCCTGATGATCTGGCCTAAGCAACCAGTGAAATGCGCATAGGAATAGCTTATCCCATCAACAATAAATTTCAAGTGTTTTTATCAATGATAAAAACTGGGAATTAAGCACGAATAACAAAATCTTTTGAAATTAAAATTTTGTATTCCCAACATTGAAATTACTTTTTGATAATAAACAGGCAAGTGCACCGCCTAAAAAAACACTTAATTGACAACATCTTTTGTAAGTTGTTGTTTGTTTTTATTTTGTTTTTCTTAACCTACTTACAACTACAGTTAATGTTGAGAGAATTTCAACTAATTGTAGTGGGGAATGTAAGATGAGATAAACCCACTGTTTATTGTTGATGTGTTTTGTTAAAGCTTTGATATTGTTACAAGTAGAACTGTTGCTATAAGTCTTATACGCTTAACAGTTTTATTTGGTTTAATATCTTTAGTTTTTCCAAAATCTTTATGGATGAAGTTTCCTGATGATCTGGCCTAAGCAACCAGTGAAATGCGCATAGGAATAGCTTATCCCATCAACAATAAATTTCAAGTGTTTTTATCAATGATAAAAACTGGGAATTAAGCACGAATAACAAAATCTTTTGAAAAAAAAAAAAAAAAAAAAAAAAAAAAAAAAAAATTTCAAAAAAATAAAAGATTTTGCTAAATAAATGTTATAAAAAATACATAAAACATTTAAACAGTTTATATTAATTGCAAAAATTTTTTTTAAGAAAGTACATTCGATTCGAAAAATAAGTTTGTCAAAGACTTCAACTAAATATATTTCACTGAAAAAGAGACTAATAAAAATTATAAAATAATTTTTTTATTTAATACTCACAATTACATATTTATAAATAACATAAATTTACCTGTAAAGAAATAAACTTGATTATTATTTTATTTAGTAAAATTTATTTTATTACTAAATGTGTAATAAGAAGTTAAATTTTAACAAAGATTACAAGAAAACAATTAAAATTAAAACGATTTTGATAAAGTAATATTTTCTAAGAAATTATTTCAATAAATTTCAAATTCAAGCAAAATTTTACATTTTAAGCACTTACAATTTTCTTTTAAATTCCAACAAATATAAAATTTGTTCAAAAATTTCTAAAAAAAATATAATTGTGCAAAATTTAAATATTATATATATGCCAAAATTTACTTTAAATATAATATTTGTGCAAAATTTTATATATATAACAAATTTGCGCAAAATTTCTTAAAAATTATGATATTGGCGAAAAATTTTATACAAATAGCATATTAGCGCCGAACAAACTATAAACATTAAATTTGTGCAAAATTTCCCAAAAATTTCGACATTTGCGCATACACATAATTTGTGCCAAAAATTTCTATAAAAGTAAAATTTGTGCAAAATTTATAAATTTGCTCAAAATTTTTAATTTGTGAAGAGTTTGAGGCAAAGCTTCCTTTTAATAGTAAATATGTGCAAAACTTGCGTAAAATTTCTATTAATTTTATATTTCTATTCGCGCAAAATTTTCTATTAATACCAATATCAGTATTGTACAAATTTTTCTATAAAAGCAAATTTGCACAAAATTCCCTATAAATAGCAAATTTTAGTAAAATTTCCTAAATAAAGCAAACTTGAACAAAATTTACTACAAATACCAAATTGGCACAAAACTTACTATTAATAGCAAATTTGCGCACAATTTGCTATATACAGCAAACTTACTCAAATTTAATACAAATGCCAAATTGGTGCAAAACTTCCCGTAAATAGGAAATTTGCGAAAAAATTTCTATTAGTTTTGATTAATGCATAACTTATTTTAAATTATTATTATAACATTTGCTAAAAATAACAAATTCACGCAAATTTTTTTTATAAATGCCCAAATTTTCCATAAAAGCTAATTTGCACAAAATTTATATATTTGCAAAATTTATAGATTTGTGCAAAATTTATAAGTTTGCTCAAAATTTTTAATTTGTGAAGAATTTGAGGCAAAACTTCCTTTTAATAGTAAATATGTGCAAAACTTGGGTAAAATTTCTATTAATTTTATATTTCTATTCGCGCAAAATTTTCTATCAATACCAATATCAGTATTGTACAAATTTTTCTATAAAAAGCAAATTTGCACAAAATTCCCTATAAACAGCAAACTTGAACAAAATTTACTACAAATACCAAATTGGCACAAAACTTACTATTAATAGCAAATTAGCGCAAAATTTGCTATATATAGCAAACTTACGCAAAATTAATACAAATGCCAAATTGGTGCAAAACTTCCCGTAGATAGGAAATTTGCGAAAAAATTTCTATTAGTTTTTGATTTATGCAAAACTTATTTTAAATTATTATTATAACATTTGCTAAAAATAACAAATTCACGCAATTTTTTTTTATAAATGCCCAAATTTTCCATAAAAGCAAATTTGCACAAAATTTTCATTAAAAACCAAATTTACACAAAATCTTCATTAAAAAGCAAATTTGTACAAAATTTTCATTAAAATAAAAATTTATACCAAATTTCCTATATTTATATAACAAATTAGCGTAAAATTTCCTTAATATAGCAAACTTGCTCAAAATTTACTACAAATACCAAATTAACACAAAACTTCCTATTAATAGCAAATTTGCGCAAAATTTCCTAAAAAAAACAAACTTACGCAAAATTTTATACAAATGCCAAATTGGCGCAAAACTTCCCGTAAATAGGAAATTTGCGAACAAATTTCTATTAGTTTTAATTTGTGCAAAACTTATTGTAAATAACTATTATAACATTTGCTAAAAATAGCAAATTCGCGCAAATTTTTTTTATAAATGCCAACTTGTGTAACCTTTCTATAAAAGCAAATTTGCCCAAAATTTTCCATAAAAGCAAATTTGCACAAAATTTTCATTAAAAAGCAAATTTGCACAAAATTTTCATTAAACAACAAGTTTGCACAAAATTTTCATTTAAAAGCAAATTTGAACAAAATTCCCTATAAATAGCAAATTTCCGTAAAATTTCCTTGCACAAAATTTACTACAAATATCAAGTTCGCGCAAAACTTCCTATAAGCACCATTGTGAAATATGTATAAATTTTGCACATATTATGCGAAATTTTTTAAAAATATGTAATTATTATTACATTTTCTATAAAAAAGCAAATTTGCGTAAAATATAAGGGCAATCACGATGGTCATTGATAAAAATTTGCAATTTGTGCAGTGCATATTATGATTTATTTTTCATACATACTTTTATTCTTCTAAAAATTTATTCTGGCAACACAAAAAACTTCTGGCAGCACTGTAAAAAAATCTGGATTTGTTTACAATTATACGCAATCAAATTAAAATAAATTTTTTCTTTTTAAATTATTTAAACTTAATTTTAGATTTTATGTTAAAATCCCCGAAAATGTTAAATTTATAAGTTTTCTTAAAACCAATATGGCGCCTAATATGCCATATGTTATTGTTTACATTTGATCGCAACTTCTAATTTTACTGATGGTATTCCATAAAAAGCAAATTTGCACAAAATGTTCCATGAAAAACAAATTTGAACAACATACGCTTTGCGTGAAATTTCCTAAAAAGTTGGCTTAAAGCTTCCTAAATGTAGCAAATTTGCGTAAAATATCTATTAGTACTTTATTTGTGGAAAATTGTTTGTAAATAATTATTACATATTACATTTGCTATAAATAGCAAATCCGCGCAATTTTTTTTCATCCAGAATAAAATCAGATTTAGCTAAGAATTTAATCAAGTGAATTAAACGTTTACTTATTTCAACAATATTAGTGCAGAAAATGTTGTTAATGTTAAAAAATATTTAATTAATACTATTAATTTGTTAACTGGTTAATTGAAATAAATTTTTTTTTGTATGTGTTCTTTGCTTTAAAAAGTGTTAATTCTTTTAAAGTCGGAAGAAGTCAAGCCAATTTCCTTTAACCTGTTCGTAAGTATATGATAATCCAGTGGGCGGTCTTTGCCTTTCGTATTTAAATATCACCTTATTTGAAACGCAGAACATATCTCTAGCAGTTTAAAAACGTTCAAACATATTTACGATAAGATTTGGCAGGCACTTTTCTTAAATTATATTTTCTAAAGTTTCAGGGGCACATTTTTTCTCAAATGAATGTAGAAAATCCGCACTCCTAAATATATTTTTTCCTAAACATAAAATAAACACAATTTTATAACTTTATTTTCAATACAATTTATTTCATTTTGTTTCATTTGTGAGCATAAATTTTTATATTTTTCCTTTGATTGTATTATATCCTTAAAAAAAACGTTATCCTTACATATCTGATTTCTTAAAAATACACAATAATACTTAACATATAAAAGAAGAAGAAAGGAAAAATAATTTAAATCTAATACAACTTTGTAATACTTTTTAATAATATTATTTTGGGATCTGTTGCTGATACTTACATTTAGAGAACTAAACTACAGACATTTTTACTTATACATAGATAAAGAATATCCTTAACAATTACAATAAAAATCACAATAAGTTTACTAACACAAACACACACACTCTGGCAAAAATACCTTTTACAAATTTTTCAAACGAAAATTAACAAAATTTGCGCAAAGTCTGTCAATACTTGAAGATTTTTTTGTTTTTAAAATTTGTTGGGAAAGAGAAGCCCAACAATTGAGCTTAAACAAAGAGGCATTAAGGATGTCGAGGCATAAAAACGCTTTAAATGGTAGATGTAGTATGTCTGTCTGTCAGTTTGTCTTTCTGTCTGTCTGTCTATCGATTATAAACAACACTTAGGCACGCAATTTTTTGGTTGCGACTTTTTTCTCGCACCTTCATAAATAAACGAAAATTAACCCGCACACAAAAATTGCTAAATCTTTTTGGTAAATGTTTGTGCTACTGAAAGTTGTTCGTTGTGGAAGGATAAATGGTTGGTTTAGAGGGCGGAGTTGGAGCCTTTAGTGCTGTTATTGTAGGAGGCTTAAGTTAAGTCTGTCGTTGAAATCCCATTTTGTGTTGCTTAAAGCACTTTGTTTGACAGGTGGCAAATAGTCGACCCAATAGGAAAAAGCATTAAAGAAGAACTAAGAAATTTTGCTAAATTTTTTAAACTGTTCTTTAACCTTAACATTTAACAGGTCCAGACGGACACAAACATTTTCTAGTTAATTTTAATTGTAAATGAATTTTTAATAGCAATTATATTTTGTTGTAATTAAAATGAAAGTAAAAAATCAGTTACAATTACAGTTAACGGTAATTGAAATTTGCTAATTAAGATTGCATTGATATTTTTTTTTAATTACAACTACTTAAATCCTGTTGTTCTTTAGACCTTGATTTCAATGACAACTGGCAGTCTTAATTTTAGGTCAATTATTTATAAATTTAATTCCAAGCAATTCAATTTCAATTGCCATTTTCTTAAATTCCAATCAAATCAATTGTATTTCAATTACCATTAAATTTAATTTTGATCAATTATTTTTTAATTAAAATTAAGCTTATGTAATTTCAATCAATTATTTTTCAATTAATATTGCATTTAATTTCAATCAATTAAATTTAAATTACCATTAAATTTAATTCCAAAAAATTATCTTTCATTAACTATTAAATTTAATTCCAATTAACTACATTTATTACCATTACATTTAGTTCCATTCAATTATATTTCGATTATTTCAAAAATGTAATTCCCGATTATTATCTTCTAATTAATTTTAAATTAAATTCCAATCAATTACATTTCAATTACTCTTAAATTTAATTCCAAGTTATTATGTTTCAATTACTATTAAATTAAATTTAAACAATAATATTTCAATTACCATTAAGTTTACTTTTAATCAAGCAGTTCAATCAATAACCATTAAATTAAATTCGAAACAATTATCTTTCAATTATGATTAAATTTAATCCAATTATATTTCAATTACCATTAACTTTAATTAACATATTTTTAATTACATGTACATTGTAATTACTTTGTAATGTGATTTAGTGTAATCTAATGTTATGTGATTTAATGAATTGTAATGTAATGATATGTAATGTAATGTAATGTAATGTTATGTAATGTGATTTAATGAATTGTAATGTAATGTTATGTAATGTAATGTAATGTAATGTAATGTAATGTAATGTAATGTAATGTAATGTAATGTAATGTAATGTAATGTATGTAATGTAATTTAATGTAATATAATGTAATGTAATGTAATGTAATGTAATGTAATGTAATGTAATGTAATGTAATGTAATGTAATGTAATTTAATGTAATGTAATGTAATGTAATGTTATGTAATGTAATGTAATGTATGTAATGTAATTTAATGTAATGTAATGTAATGTAATGTAATGTAATGTAATGTAATGTAATGTAATGTAATGTAATGTAATGTAATGTAATGTAATGTAATGTAATGTAATGTAATGTAATGTAATGTAATGTAATGTAAAGTAATGTAAAGTAATGTAATGTAATGTAATGTAATGTAATGTAATGTAATGTAATGTAATGTAATGTAATGTAATGTAATGTAATGTAATGTAATGTAATGTAATGTAATGTAATGTAATGTAATGTAATGTAATGTAATGTAATGTAATGTAATGTAATGTAATGTAACGAATTGTAATGTAATGTAATATAATCGTAATCAAGTAGTTATCAAAAATTTATTTTTATAGAATTTTATAATCATTTTGATTCTATTTAATTGATATTTTAATATTTACGGGTATGAACTAAATTAAAAAAAAAATAAAGATTTAACTGCAAATTTTAAGTAACTGTAATTGAAAAAGTTTAATTACAAATTCACTACATTCCATTGTTGAAGATTTGCAAAAAAAAAAAAAGAATGGAAAATAATTGCACGCTTTCAATATTGATTGTGAATTTATTAATTAAAATAAATTGTAAATTGAGTCGGAAAGAACCCAACCAATTGTAGGGGGATGTAAGAAAAGATAAACTCACTGTTTATTGTTGGTGTTTTGTTACTTACAAGTAAGACTTCGAGTGTTTAAAATTCTTATTCGCTTTAGAGTTTTATTCGTATAATATTTTTAGCTTTTCTAAAATCTTAGGAAAAGGTTTCCTGATGAGCTGGCCTAAGCAACCAGTGAAATGCGCATAGAAGCTAGCTTTCCCTCAACAATAAATTTCAGTGTATTTATCAAATATGAAAAATTGGGAATTTAGCACGTCATACAGAAATCGTATTAATGATAAATTGTATTTAGAAAATTATTATGGAAAAAGAAACATTTTAGATGATTTGCTTTAAAAATTATTTTTTTTATTTTATTTTCTAAAATTTCCTATTGACTCCTTTTTTATTTAAGCACCAATTAGCGAAAAAAAAACAAAACTTTAACCGTCGCAGAAACATTTTGACACGCGTTCTTCTCATCTTTGTGTTTTTTTTTTACTGATTTTAAAGCTCTTTTGATTTTGAAAATCTCATCAAATTTTATGTTCAACACGTGTTAAATCACATCGTTTTTTTCTGAAACCGACAATTTGATTTGAGATTGTTTGTGGCCACAATTACGACCATGAGAAATGAAATTTAAAGATTTTATTAGGAATTTTTGGAAAAGATTAGATGCTAAAATTAAACTTAAAAAATTGCAGGAGAACTTTAAATAGCTTTATTTAAAAAACTGTTGAAGCAGATGAAAATTTTAGAAAAGTACTTTCTTTAAAAGTACTTTTGGTAAAGGATAAAAGTTTTTAATATACTTTGAAGAAAGAGCTTGTTAAAAATCGTCTTTTATAAGTAAATTATTTTAAAGTTTTTATAAGAAGTTGTTTTAAAGGGTATTTTTTTTCTTGAAAGGTACTTATTTAAAAGATGCTTATTATGGATTCACTTTAAAAAAGCGAGATTTTAAAACTTGCTCTTTTAAAAGTTACTTTTTAAGTGGTACTTCTTTAATTTTTTAAATAGAGCACTTTAAAACCTAACTTTTTTAGAGACCCCCTTTTGAAAAGTGCTTTTCAAGTATACTTCTTTAAAAAGGGTGTTTTTAAAAGAGGATTTTGTGGAAGATATTATACTCCAGTTTTTAAAGGTACTTTTTCAAGGTACTATTAACAAGAAAAAAAGTGTTTTAAAAAAGCAATTTTATTAATATCTTTAAAAAGAATCCTAGACGTGCCCGGCCAGAGCTAATTTTTGACTAACTATAAAAGAATCGGTAAGATAGTTAAAGACAGATTGAAATTGCCCATCTGTCCCTATATATTTCTAGCTTTGAAAAACATACATACGATAAACCCTGTGTGTTTTATTTACGCTGATCTATCTTTTCAAATTTCAACAAAATTGGCCTAGTTTTATAAATATAAATATATAAATATAGTTTTATAAACAGAAAAATACTATATTTTCAATTTCTTCAAAATCACTTTAGCTATTTAGCCGATAAAGCGTAGCAAACGCAAAAGTCACTTTCGCGTTCAATCAGGGGACGGTCGAACGGAGAGGTAGACTGCAGGCGGAATGGAGCGTACGTACTCACGTTATAGTGGCTTTGTTTTTTTTTTTTTTATTGCTATTATAGATCTCTTGTAAAACGATAATTAATATTTTCTGAGTATAGAAGGTTTAGCGCTCCTGAACCCTATCCTTATTAAATTCAAGTTACAGAACGACAAAGTACCAAAAAAAATCACTCTTGCAGATTTTAATTCACTCAGGATCTTGCAAGTATCATTTGATGTTCCTAGGTCCAATACTAACGAAAATTAAAAAAGTACCAGCTTAAGAAAAAAAAAGTACCAAACAGTTTACTCTTATAGATTCTCATCCGCTCAGGACATTGCATGTTAAAGTTTATGTTTATAGGTCCAATATTACCGAAATTGGACTCAGGACCTTGCATGTATAATTTGATGTTTCTGGGTCCAATCTTACCGAAATTTAAAAAAGTACCAGTTGCAGAACAAAAAAGTACCTTATATATTCTCATTCATTCAAGACCTTACATATTTAATTCAATGCTTCCGGGTACAAAACTTAAGAAAATTCAAATAGTACCAGTTAAAGAACAAAAAAGTACCAAAAAGTTTCCTCTTAGTCTTATCCGCGAAGGACCTGTGTTTAATTTAATATTTCTAGGTTCAATATTAACGTCAATTAAAAAAAGTATTATTTGTAAAACCAAAAGCTAAAGAATGAAATTTAATTTCCCGTATTTCCCCTTTTCGGTACATTTTCCACCCTATTAATCTTTAAAAGACTTTAATATTGTAGTGGGAGAACACAATTTAATACGTTTATGCCAATGAATGGAGAAATATGTTTAAATAAAATTTACCAAAAATAGCTACGGTTTTCACCCCTTAACAGTTCGAATTTCAAAAAAGTACCAAACTCGTATTTGTATTTTTTAGATAAGTTACGAATGTGTTTTAACATTTATTTCTATGTTTATTGCTTTTAAAGATAGATGGGTTGACAAAAAAATACCAAAATACAGGCTTTACACGTTTACTCCCTAAATTAATCAAATTTCAAAAAAGTACCAGAAATCTGTTCGCTTATTTTTCTAAAGAACAATGATCAGTTTTACATTGTTTTTTATCTCTTTTAGTTTTGGAGATATGTGTGAGGTTTGATCTCTTCTAAAACGGTAATTAATATTTTCTAAGTATAGGAGGTTTAGCGCTCCTGGAGCCTATCCTGAGCACTTTAGTGGAACCTTATATAGCCTATGTCCGTAAGGAGGTTTCATTCTCAATTTTGTTGAAAAAAATTTTTTAAGTCGGACCGGCAGTTTCAGAGATTACCTGTTACAACCGTACAAGCTTTTCAGCTTTAAAATGTTAGTTATGATATAGATTAACTTTTTAAAAAGTACTTTTTATTGAGTTTATTTTGATATTTTGCCAAAGAAAAAATGTTTCTTTTTCCCACCAAACCCGGGTCTATCTCTAAACTTCCTTAAAGTTGCATAAACATGCCCAAATAAATTTGGCCTACTTCAAGTATTTAAGAGTTCTTAGGTTTAACTCATGCCTTTGCTTAGACTAGATGTCTTAATGTTTCCAGTTTCTTTAATATATTTAACTTCCTTAAAATATAATCCCGGCACTAATTTAAATGTCAAGGCACTAATTTACATGTCAACCTTTTCTTTTAGATATTTTTCGAGTTTTGTGTTAAAAAAAAAATAGAGTAGGATAAGCTCTCTCATTTAAGTTTACCAGGCACGATAAAATTCGTAATAAGTACTTTGGTTCATTTCTAGCTGTTTTGGTTTTCAATCTCTTAAACAACTTCTAGGCATGGGATAACCTTCGTCCCCTTGTCACCCCTTCACTGTAAACTTATATCCGTTGAAAACGATGTAGACCCGATACTAACCGGTGAAAACAAACTATTATAGCTGACATCCGAGGCATCCGAAGAACAACCCTGATCCAGCATATCCATCAAAGCGACTATATACGTCTGAGCCATTTGTAATGTCTCGAATTTGGAGAGTTTCTGCTCTAGCGAGGGGGCCGGTACAACTTCTCTTAAGCGATCGAAGGCTTCATTTAAACCATTCATACGTTTACGTTCTCGTGCATTGGCCGCCTGGCGTCTTCTCTTTTGCACTGTGGGGCTGAGAGAATTAGAGGGATTTTGTTGGAGAATTTTCTTGGAACTTGTATTATTACACTTCTTGGTTTGTTTTTCCGATTTCGTCTTAACTTGATACCTTTTTGACAGAGAACTATTAGCTAATTCGTTTGTGGGATTAGGGTTTGTAGTAGTAGTAGCAGTAGCAGTAGTATATTGAGCTTGATAATAATCCGGGGTATTAGATGAATTTATGTCCGCATTCAAAGGCCAAGAATCCATGTAAATATTATGGCTTAAATAAGTGGCTCCTGCTGGATAATTAGGACTGCCCATGTATTGGGAACTATCATCATCTGCTGAAGAGGAATAGATAAAATCCGTTAAAGAGCTGCTTGGTGGCATATATTTGTAAGCCACTGTATAATTTTCACTTATATTCATTATAAACTTTTGTTTTTCTTTTTTCAAATTTTTTCGTTTAATTTAAAAATTTTAATAAACTTTTTTTTTAAATTTCTTTTGCACGATCTTAACTATACAAAGGTCTATTTGTTACTAATCATTTCTCTAACAAATTTCTTTCTTCTTAACTTTCAACTTGAAACTATCATTCAAATCGTTATTCATTTCATACATAAGAATTCCTTTAAAAAAAAAAACAACAACTTAAAAAACCAAAAAAAAAGCGTCAGTTGTTCAGAATATTTTTTTTTTTGTTTTTTTTGTTAATTTTTACAATTAGACCAACTGTTCTTTTCTCTGTTCTAAACATGACCATGTGTTGCCACAATTGGCTCGTGATCAGCACGAGTTATAACTCAAGTCAAGTTCAGTGTCTTCTTCCATTAAGCTGTAATCTATTGCTATTATCAGCAACATTCATTCACTCATTCTTTCATCCCTTTCCAGCTCGTACTTCTTCGTAAAAGAACAAATATTTTTACCACAAAATTCGTTTTTAAACTGACCATGTTTTTTTTTCGGCTCCTTGCAAATAGTCCTTTTCAAAAAAAAAAAAAAAAAAAAAAATAGTGCATAAATTAAAAATCATCATAATCATCATCATTAACATATCAAGCTATTAAATAATACTCGTGCTTAAATGTCAAAAGTCCTTTTGGTTTTGGCGAGGGAGTTGTAGTTTATGCGTGTGTGCATGCACTGGGGTTGGTTGTTTTATCAGTTGTATGTTGTTGTGGCAGGGTGAGTAAGCTGGGTTCCTTGCAATAACACCAACAACGATTAACTGCAACGGTACAAGTAGTAAACATTCCTACAGTTATATTGCCCTAGGTTCGGGTGCCACTCAAGTTAGCAAAAAACACGAAAGTATTTACGAGTGTCAATGTTCGATAAGAAGTGTCAAAAATGCACTGAGAAAAAGGGAAGAGTAAAGACTTAAGAACATTTAAACTTTCTTTGATAAATTTTTAATTTTTGTAAAAAAAGCCCTCGAAAGACGAAAGTTGTTTTTAATAAAAAGTAACATTTTGTAAAGCAGCGAGCGTTAATAATCTCTTTGTGAAAAATCGCACCATAAAATATTGGAAAAATTTGACTTTTCTAAGTAGATCAATTATGAGTGCTAAAATGGGCTTTGAAGAATTTTTTATACCCTTCACGATGGTGCAATATTATACTCTTCTTTAGATATAAATAAATCAATTTTGTGCCACGCCTACTTCTCCAATCCGGCCCACGTTTTGTCGGATTTGTGTATTGATAACCAAGATGCTTGTACCTAATTGTAAAACATTAGTTGGCTCATGCCGTTCTCCAGACATACAGAAATTTATAATGTCTGTGCGGGATATGCCACGCCCACTTCTACAATCCCGCCTATTTTTTTAAAGGTTGTGACTGATAGCCCAGCTCTGTGTATCAAATTTGCACAATTTTTCTAATACCGTTGTTTAGATATAATTAAATTTATTTTCGCCACAAATTTCCCGCAGGGAAGGATATCTTTAATATTCACTGGTTCACTCGGGACAATATCTGCGACAGGCATTATTTTAAGAGAAATTTAATGTGTCCATTTAGGTTACTTCAGTGACCTGTTATAAAGTGATAAAAAAAAAGGTGCCAATTTACCCCTTCCTAGGACATAGTTATGTTTAAGTGACAATTTTCTTTTTCCATTATGTTTTTATCCGTTTTCTGTAAAATTTATATTTTTGAGTTATGTCGATGTTGCAGCAAATGAGAGATATATGTACTTTATAGGGTCTAACATCAATATTGTAGAAATTACAAACGGAGTGACAAACTTATTCCAGCCCTTTTACCTTCGGTGAAGGGTACAAAAACATGACCTTTTTTGGGGAAAAGGCGACTTTTAGTTTGAAAAAGATTACTTTTTGTAAAAAATAATTACTTTTTTTGTAAACAAAATAATTTTTTTGTAAAAATACTGACGTTTTTTATAAAGACGTGACTTTTTCCGAAATGAAGAAAGTTTCAGGTAATTCTTAAAATTAATTAATTAAGTTTTTACTAGTTTCTTGTCAAAAACAAAACAAAAAAAAACATTATGACAAAGGTAACTTTTTGTAGGACAAGGAATCTTTTGTGAAAAAAAGGGATTTTTTATGAAAATAGTGCATTTTTTAAGAAAAATAAATTTTGTTGCGAACATGTAATTTTAAGTGCAAAAGGATTTTTTATTAAAAAAAACTGTATTAACTAAAATACTTATTTTTTTTTTTTAAAGTTTCTTAAGAAAAATTTAAAAAAATTTTTTTTTGTATTTTCAAAATAAAATGCCAATTTTTTCCAGTGTCTTTAATTTTCACACAAAATTAATTATTTATTCATTTCGTTTCATTTCATTCAAATATTTCACTTCATAACATTTTGTTTTAAGGACGGACTTATTGCCAAATTGCCGCTATCATTGTTAGTGATCATCATTTAACTGCGTCAACAATAAAACAACAACAACAAAAAAATCCAAATAATACCAAGTCTACAAAAACATTATCACCATCATGAAACATATAATTTGTGACTTTTACGGTTTAAAGAACATGGAAGAAGACAGACAGACAGACAAACCTAAAACCATTACAAATTTACTCTAAAATAACCAACGTAAAACCTTCCACGTACTAAAACAATTTTATTAGCAAAAATTTAAAAAAAAAGGTCAAACAACAGGACGAAAATACACAAAAACAACAAAAAGTTGAATTGAACCCCAAAAAAAAAATATTTTTTCTTCTTCGCTTCTTTTTTCGTTTTCATGTTAAACCAAAATTTAACTTGAAAAAACTGACCATATGTTGCAAGGAGCTGAAGAAAAATTTAACGAGAGAATAAAAAAACACTGGAAAAGGACAAAGTGGGCATATGGTGTGGCACGAGCACAAACACACACTCACCCAGTGTCTCTATACAGTAGGAGTAAAAGAATGCACTGTTGAAAATTGTTAACATTACAAACAAACACTAGTAGTTATTGTTGTTGTTGTTTCGGTTGTGGTTGGTAAGTTGCTACACTCGGAAATACGTTTTAACAACCAGTTTTCCTTGGGACACAGACCAGAAATAAATTAAATACAACCAAAACGTAGCAGACCAAACCAAATCGAGCCAAACCAAAATTATTAAAGGGAAAAAAGGATATAGAAATTCAGAAACACACATGTCGACATAATTGTTGTAAAAGACAATTTTTAAGGTCAACTGCAACCGCAACATGTTGTAAGAGACACAAATAGCGTTAAGTGAACAATAGCATACAAATAACTAAAATAGCTGGAAGATATAATGTAACTTATAGTCCAACATGGAACAGAAACAGTAAAGCAGCTTTAGAAATAAAACTTAACAAGTTACGTTGTTTTAGTGGATTTAAGAGGTACTAAAATATGAGGATTGTATGAAAAGTGCTATGATTATAAAGCAATGAATACAAACAACTTCGTTATTTTGAAAGGCTGATGCAATACTTTGTTCCCAAAAAATACTTCATTTAAAAATCCTGAATTTTTACCAAAATTTATGTTAAATTTTCTTTCCACAAACTCTTTGGTTTCCATAACAAATACTTTTTACAAAGAGTACTTGTTACAAAAAGTACATTTTCACAAAAAGTACATTTACCAAAAGAACTTTTTTATCAAAAGCACTCTTTGACAAAGTACTTTTTTACCAAAAGTACTCTTTGACAAAGTACTTTTTTACCAAAAGTACTCTTTGACAAAGTACTTTTTTACCAAAAGTACTCTTTGACAAAGTACTTTTTTACCAAAAGTACTCTTTGACAAAGTCCTTTTTTACCAAAAGTATTTTTTGACTTAGTATTTTTCCCACAAAGTACTTTTTTACCAAAAGTATTTTTTGACTTAGTATTTTTCCCAAAAAGTACTCTTTGATAAAGTACTTTTTTACCAAAAGTACTTTTTCCCAGAAAGCCTTTCACGGAAAATTTTTTTAGTCACAAAATGTAACTTTCTGAAAACATGCAAAAACCTTTCTTTTAACGAAAAAAACGGAAGCCAATTTGTAAAAAAAACAATTCGCAAAAATAAAAGTTAATAGAAAAATAATTTTTTCGTTAAAAAAGTGTCAAGCTACTAAAAGCACTTTTCGTAAAAAACGACAAAAAAGCTCTTTTTAAAAAAATTTCTTTACCTTTAAGATTTACTCTTTTCTAAGACGTGCATTTCCCTGCCAAAAAGTAATTTTTTTCCAAAAAAAAAAAAAAAAAAAAAAAAAATTCTTGGCTAATTTATATCTTTTTTCCTTTATAAAAAAAACCTCTTTTCTAATAAGTACCTTAGGTAAGGTAGAACTAGCCGTCGGTATCCATCTCATACCCTTTGACTTAATGTTCCATCGTCATACCATGGAGTGCCACTTATCGGAACCTCTACCGTAGAGAATTACTAAAGAAGTTTAAAATACACTCCAGTACAACGCCAGAGATATACAATCCCATTTCGGCTAGTCGTGTTTTCTCCAGGACAAAAAAGGTATTCTACGTTCTCCTTTTCATTTTTGCCATCACAGTTGCGGCAGTAATCATCCCAGATGCGCTGCGTCCCTGCCTATAAGACAGTGTTCCGTAACAGCAGATACCAAAAGTGATGTGTTTCTCTTGGTTCGCCCGTCAGCCATGCGGGGCCAGGGTTGCCTGGCATTCCTACATCCAGTGCTCTTGACTCATCGACAGTCGATCGCCGAAGTTCAAGTTTACAGGAGAGCAGAGGCCTCATCGCTTTCAAAGTCCAGTGGAACCCAAAAGGTCATCTGCCCTAATGTTCCACAGTATATTCCCGTGCTTTGGGACCCAGATAATCCTGATAACAAACAAGTATTTTATCCAGTGAAAATAAACAATACATTATTTAAATTTCGGCTCACACAACTAAGAACGATAGCTATTTTTTTAGTGATTGTGTAGACGAACACAACCTTAATACCGTTCGTAACTATTTTCAAGAAAGAGCCGTTCTTCGTTAAAATTCCGTTCTTCGTTAAAAAAAAAAAAAATAAAATAAAACAGAGCAATTGTAGTGATACTGTAGACAAACATTATGTTTTATTGTTCTATAAGGTTATTTTTTTACATTGATAAAGAAATGAACAACCAAAAAACTTTAGCAACGACCGCATGTTTTCTTTGTATAAACTATTTTGCGGGCTTTTTGTTTTTTTTTCGCATGTGTATTTTGTTTTTGTAAAATTTTTGTTTTTTTTTACCAGCCAAAAGGGATGAACATTAATGAGCTGAACCGAAAACAATGAAGTTTGTGGTTTAAAAAAAAAACCGAACGGAATTAAATGTCCTCGTCTTTTTGTTGAGTTGGATCAGAACAGTATTATTTTTGTCTTCGAAAGATGACAAACAGGAAACGTTATTATTTTTAATGATTTTCTACACAAACACTATTAGCGTTTGTGTTTTCCACAAATCTACCGAACCGAACGCTAAGGAGCGATATTTAGTGTTTATTTTCCAACACAATTTTTAACAGACGGACAGACCATCGGACATGGGGTCTGAGATGATTATTAAAAAAGTTTTACACGGAATGATAAATTTAATATGCCCTCATTCAACACTAGTGGAGTTGGAGGGTTTAAAAAGTAGCTTTTATGCAAAAAATTACTTTTTTGCAAAAAGTTTCTTTCTGGTGAAGTAATTCCTTTTTTCAAAATGCGTGTTCATTTAAAAGTAATTGTTTTACAAAAAAAAAAATCGTTTCCCCTTAAAAAAGGACATTTTAAATTACATTTTTAAAAAGTCGTTTTTATAACAACCATCAACTTTAATTTAGATTTCTATAACTGAGTCACTCTTTCCAAATCAAAAAAAAAAGTTGTCCCATTTCCCGCTTTTTGTATCGGCCGCAGCTTCTGTGGCTGCCACATTCTGTTGCAATATACGATAAAAGTACTTTGTGTGCTACTGCTGCCTGCCTGCCTGCCTTGTTCAACATTCTTGTGCTATTTGTGGCTCTTATCCTGTCATTGGAGTGTCTGTTATGTGGCATTTTCATTACCATAAACCAATGAAAATATTGTAATAAAATATCGGGCAACAACAAAAACAAATAAACCACGAGAACAAAAATATTTTCTCTACTTAATACAACAATTGTTTGAAAAATAAAAAACAGTCGCACAAAAAAGAATGAAAATTATTATTTTATTTTCATAAAACATACAGCTTTAGCTCGGTTTATACCATCCTTAAGGCTAAATGGGAAATAATATTTTTATTTATGATTTTTATGAAAATCATTTTTATTGACTTTTTTGCGAAAATAAAGGAAAATATTATTGAATAGTTGAACTGTAAAACAGCAGGAAAATGAAAGCAATTCAATAAAAGGGATAGCTTAAGGGAAAAGAATAAAGGGAATAAAGGACTTTCAGATATTCAATAATAAAATTAAGGATTTTAAAACTATTTAAACACTTGTCTAAGAGATGCAATGTCCTGCTGAAATTAAGTTTAAGCCATTAAATAATATTTAGTTTCTAATTGTAAAGGGTACCCCAAAATAAGCGCAACAATTTAACTAAGTAGAAAACACAGTTTTAAGTCTTTCTTTAAGGTTTGCCAACACCAATACTGTACAAATAGCGACAAATTCAAATCTAGCGTTAATTTTGGGATACCCTTTACAAATAACTTTAACTTCCTTTTCACTTATTTCATATCCCTTCTCTATTTATCATAATTCCTCCAACAACTCTTATCCATTTCAATAAGAATATTTAAAAATTCTTTTTAAAATCCCACAATTTTTCCCTTTTGACCCCCTCCCATAATCACTGCCATTGGTTACCACAATAATGATATCTATTCTTCCATGCCGTGTTAGTTTAAAAATAAAAATGGAAAATAGTAAAAATCTAGTTTATCCCTCCCAGATAGATGGATGGATGACTGGATGGATGAATTATGAATAATGCATTTGTAAGTTGGCTTTGCATTAAAACTCCTTTCCAAACAGTTCGAAAATGTGTCATAAAGTGTTTTTGTTTAAAACATTTATGGCTTTTTATCATGTGACAACACTGCAAAATATTATTTTTGCATGAATTTATAATAATCTGAGGGAATATCGCAAAATCTCTGTAAATGTGGGAGTGTGTGCGTATGTGTATATGTGTGCATGTGCCCAGCGGGAAAACACAGAAGACCTTCTTACTTCAGGCCTTTTTGAAGGCCTGCTTAAAATTTTTTTTTGTTTCAATTACTGTTCTTATCTAACTGCTAAAGAATGCCTCATAGAAGGCCTCGGCTCTTTGGTATAAAAGATAAGATACACCTTCCACACTCGCACCTATGAGAAGGGAGTAACATATTTTGTATTGTTTTTTTGCACAAGCAAAAGCAAAATAATTATTTTTTTATCCCGTTACCATTTTTTGTACCTGCTAAAGAAGCGAGAGCGGAAGGCCTACTTCGCAATGACAACGTGTGTAAAAAAGATATGAGTATGGAATGGAGCGAGCAGGCCTTGTACATCCAAAAGAAGGGGTACAGAGGCCTTCTAGAAGGGATCCGTACTCCTTCTTTTTCCCGCTGGGTGTTAGTAGGTCGGTCTAAGTGGATGTGTGATTTAAGTATGTAAATGATAGAGTGTGTGTCATTATGAATTCTGACACTAAATACTATAATACTTAATATTTATTATGCTTAAAAGAAAAACCCGAATAAGGATGATCATAAAACAAAAAAAAAATTATTTTTTCCCTTTTCATTTTTTACATAAAAAGTACCTTTTCTTAATAAATGTTTCTTTACTTGGAGTATGTATTTTTTACAATCAATCAAATTGTCTTAAAATTTCAAATATTCGCAAGATGCGTATTTTTACAAATACAGGTTTAACAAGTTTTCTTTTACACAAAAAAATCTTATTTGTTATAAATTTAAGATAAGCATCTTTCAAAAAAAGTACTTTTTACAACACACTGATTTTAAAGCACAAAAATTTTTTTACAAAGAACTCTTTTTTTTTAATTTTAAACCTTTTTATACCCTCCACAATCAAAGGATGGTCCAACCAAAACGCACGATGTTTACTTTAAATAAAAGAAAAAGTTTTCAGAGAATTATCTTAATATTTTTTAATGTTTTAGATGGATCTATGACCAAATGCTAGCCACGGCTTCGGTGGCGTACCTCTATCCGTTGATCCATATTTTCAATGATTCTGAAACATAATTAAGGTTCAATGCCGTTAATATGGCAAATTATCTCATCCTTTAGCTCTTAAAATCTTCTTGGCTTATTGGCGTTCACTTCTTCTTTTAAATATACTCAAAAAAAGAATGCCAACGGTGTCAAATCACATGATCGAGGCGGCCAATTAACATCGCCACGACGTGAGATAACACTGCCATTGAATTTCTCGCGCAAAACAGCCATTCTATCGTTGGCTGTGTGGCAAGCGGCACCATCCTGTTGGAACCACATATCGTCCAGGTCCATATCCTCAATTTCTGACCACAAGAAGTCCTTTATCATCTCGCGATAGCGAACTCCATTTACGGCAACAGTTTGGCCGACCTCATTTTCAATGAAGTACGGCTCGATGCAATGTGTGTCTTACAATTAACATCGTGCATTATGGTTGGACCACCCTTTAGTTGTAAATATTCATCTAAGACCCCATAAAGTAAAAATATTCTAGGTCCTTATGTAATTCTAAGTCGATTTAGCCGTGTCAGTCTGTCTATCCGTCTTTTGAAAACACGCTCACTGCCGAAAGACTTATAAGAAAAGAATAATACTGGTCTCAATTTGTTTCTGGTTCTCCTAAGCAGTTTGAGATTGAAATCTAGCAAAATCGGTTCAGTAGGATAAGAGTAATAAATCCAAATGTCAACAACCCTAAAAAATTGATAATTTTGTTGCAAAAACTGACATACATAATGGCGGCATGCTCATATTGCTCTAAGATTTCGAATATGACTATAAACTAGACTAGAAATCATAACACAAAATTTCGTGAATATCGGTCTATAATTTACCATGGGCCCCATATGAAGCCCATTCTAGGAAAATACTTCATTCATTCATTCATTCATTTTATTTATTCAAATAATATTCACAATTACATCTTAAAGTTATATGCAAAAAGTTCAAGTTTTGTACTTTTTCTTCTTAAAAATGTATAGTTATATACAAAATTATATATACATTTTTATAGTTATATTGTAGGCAAAAATTAAAAAAAACCTATTTAAATATTTTCTAAATTTTAATAAAAACACCTATGAACTACTTAAGCTACGGTCAGACTTATCAAATATTTGACGAAAAAAACGGGACCAACAACCAAACTAAAAAATCATTTCGCTTAATATCAATATTTATTTTGATTAAAATACCAAAAAACAGTTTTTTGCTATGTCAAGTAGTATAATTAGTATATTTTGTAATATTAAGACCATTTTAAATCTCACTAACTGTTAACAAAAGTAGGGGTTACGCTTATTTGATCAAATATTTAATAAGTTTGCTGATGCTAACTCATTAATATAAGGGTTTTCAGATCCAGAACATCTTTCATAAAAATTTGTATTCTTAAAATAACTAGATCAGTATCCAAGATATTTGTAGTTATAGAAATCGTTAATAACTACAAATATCTTGGAATTATAATTACATATAATTTATCTTTCAAGAAACATCTGACTGGCAAGCTTTCTGACTCGAAGTTAGCAATAAACTCGGCATGGTCAAAATATATATTAAATCCACAAATATCGCAAAATAATAAAATAAAAGTCTTTCATGCTGCTTCCAGATCTATCATGTTTTACGTTGCACAAGTATGGGGATACGAAAAATATGACGAAGTCGAAAAACTATATCGGTTTTTTATTAAAAAAATGCTTTACTTGCCCGCCAATACTCCCAATTACATGCTGCACCTGGAAACTGATCACGATTCACTATACCTAACTACTCTGAAACTACATTTTAATTACATCAATACTATATTGAGTCTAAATCACAATCGCTTACCTCGAATCTTGGCCAAAAGTATCATAGCACAAAATGTATGCTGGGCAAAAGAGTGGTCTGATCTCTGTATTTATCTGGGATTCTCCCCTCCTGACTCTGGCCAGCCTTTATGTGCCTATTGGAAATCTATTTTAAATCTACTTAGAAGTAAAGAACGCGAAAATTACATTTTAAATGCAACAAACTCACAGCATCATGATCTCTACTCACAACTTAATTTTAATGGTCCGGCTTCTTTCTCCGCAAATTTATCCTCAAGTATCTCAAGTGTTATAATTAAAGCAAGGGGTGGACTACTAAACTTAAACGCTAGAAGCTTTTGTAACAACTCTACTACTTTATGTACTTTATGTAATCTTTGTGAACCTGAGAACACTTTTCACTTTATTGGTGTGTGCCCAATTTTTAATCACTTCAGGATCAGCTTCCTTGGGAAACAACAATTTAATATAAGTGAGGTGCTAAATATGCTGAATGGGCTCAATTTAGACTTGCCAGATGCCAAAAGTAAAAAACTGGAAAATTGAAAAAAATAAACTGGATTTTGAAAAAAAAAACTGGAAAATTTTAAAGTGCACTTTTTGTTCAAAAAAGAAAATTTTTATTAAATACTTTTAATAAAAACGACATACTAACAAGGAAACTTAACAATTAAAATTCATTTTTACATTATATAACAAAAAAAAAACATATCTACTTTTTTTGCCACATATATTTTGTATTTTTATTTACAGAATTTACTAATTCTTTTGCTTTATTCAAATTTAAAAATGTTTAAAACTTTCGTTAAAATTAAGTCTTGCTAAAATTTCAGCCTTAATTGGGTCGAAGGACATTCTATCCCTTTCTTGTGCGTACAAGCTATTTGAAATACTAAAAGTCCTTTCACAAAAAGCATTGCTAATTGGTATGTAAAGAACAAATGAGATCAGTTTATATAGATTTTGTACTTTATTTTTATAACATTTCTGAAAAAAGACGGACCATACCTTATCAATTGAAATATCTTTCGGCAACTTATCATAGGCCTCTTGCAGGCAGCAGAAGTCAGTATACAACATATCATTATCAATAAAGTTTGATATTTGTTAAACTTTTACAAGCTCTGATAAATTATTCCACGGCAAAAGAGATTGAAGCAATTTTACTATCTCAAAAAATGTTTGAGCTCAATTTGATTTGGCAATCTAAACTATAATAACTCAGCCCATGAGAAACGTTGTGATAAACGAACTTTAGTTCAGCCTTTGAGACTAGAGATTCATCTGTAGATTCAGCTGCAGTAACCACATTTTAAATGCTGTGTGACAATTTTTGTGAGAGTGTTGGTACTTTTTAAAGATTTTGTTGTTCATAAATTATCAGTGATGTACAAATAAAGGTACAAGTCAATGTTACGAAAACCTGTAAATTATATATTTGCAAGGACAATTGCATAAGTATATAAAAATGATTTTTTTGTACAAAATATTAACTGAATAAATTAAACCAATATTTCACTAAAAAAAACTGGAAAATTTATATTTTACCTGGAAACTGGACACGACATAAGAAAACTGGAAAATCCAGGCCATTCCAGGCCATCTGGCAAGCCTAGCTCAATTACAACAACCTATACAAATACATAAAAGTTTGCTTAAACTATAGAAAACTAATTGTAAATGAATTTGGTTCCTAAGTTTGAATTTTTTAACAACAATGAATTATTATAATAACAATGCTAATCAGGCTTACAACAAAATGTTCAGCCTAATATAGATATGTATTTAAAAACAACTGAATTATGAAAAAAACCAAATATTTATGTACATATTATATTTACATTTTTCTATTAATAAAATAATAAAAAAAATAATAAATAAGATCAGTATCAGAAATTGAATGAAGTCGCACTGTTGAGTAGTGCCAGGGAAGGTTGTATATAAGTTTTAATAATTTATTTTGTGATATTTGAAGTTTTTTCATATGACAAGTGGCGCTATTTGCATACATAGGCGCAGCATAAAATATTATGGCTTGGAAGATTAGTTTAAAAATAAGTTTTTTATTTTCAATATTCAGGGCGGAGTTTCTGTTGAGAAATGGATATAGTATTCGGGTGAAAATATTCACCCTGTTTATTATGTACTGTATATGTTCTTTAAATTTAAGTTTTGGGTCAAGAACTACTCCTAGGTACTTTACTTTTGACTCCCATTGCACCTCTGTATTTAGAAAAATAATGTTGCGTTTAGTACGCACGAACACTTAACGCTTAACGCTATTGTAATGAAATTTGGTCCGTCAGTGTTTCATATGACTAGAAATAACACTATCATATTTCGTGAAGACCAGTCCATTCATTACCATAGGCCTCATATAAAACCCCCTATCAAAAAACACTTAAGTACTCCTTAAACCATAATAGAAATAACATATTTCCATAAGAAATACATATAGCTAAAAATTCACATCTGTACAAGATGTTTTAATCTCATTTTATTCCATTCTAAATCTTTCGATTATTTTTGTGTCATCTCTAGAAAAGTGGCAAAAAATCTATTATTATTGTGGCATCACTAACAAAAAATTCGTTTGTTTTGAAAGCAGCGCTGCCATTTGTCAAGTTAACCCTTTTTCCAAATATTTCTCTTTTATATTTTTAAACAAATTAAATTTCATAAATTTTTCTGTTTTCTTTTAAAATGTTGGCACTTTTGTAGGAAAAAAAAAATTTTTTAAGAAATAAAATTTTGTTTTTGTTTTCAATAATGGTGACATTTTTGTTTGATGGTAGATGTCAGATGTGAACAATGTTCTTATCTCAAACATATTCTTTGAGTGCCCCGGTAGGCTAGCTGCTAGTAAGCTTTTTTATCAGCGCCGGGGTTGCGGGACTAGCTTTAGGAATTAAAAAAAAAAAAGAGTACAAATTTCGCGGTCAAATTTGGTTAAGATCTGTGCACATTTTACCAAAGGTCTTATATAAAGTCGTCTCCTGAAATATTCTAATTGTCGGTAGAGGGTAACAAAGATTCGGCACAGCCGAATAAATCACACTTGCTTGTTTTACAAAAAGCCGTCCATTAAAACAAAAGCTTTAAAATAAAAAGAAATCATGTTTTTAAATAAAAAAATTTTAAATGTAAAATTTTTTACATAATGTCACATTTTTTACATAAAGTCACAGTTTTTACCTAAAATCTCTCTTTTAACAAAAAGCCTTTTTTACAGCACTACATTTTTCTTCTTTTTTTTTTTGCAATAGTGTAGATTTTGCACACAAGGGAACTTTTCCTCCAAAAATAATTTTTTCGCAAAAAATCTTTACGTTTTTACGGATCTACACTTTGATCTCAAAAGTAACATTTTACACATAACTTCACTTTCTACACAAAAGCGCAGTGTTTTTTTGTACATAACGACCTTTTCATTACCAAGATTGCACATTTTTTTCATGTGGATAAAAGTACTTTTCTTTACAAAAAAAAAAGTGTACTTTTGCACAAAAAAGGACTTTTTTTAAAAAATTGTTAATTTTTAAATTTGCGTTAGCCTATTGAATATCCATCCATAACAACTCGACTTACTATACAAATGTGCATTTATGATAATAGTAATCTATACTAAATACGGAAGAGAACTGAAATTTAGATTTTCTGCATTAAAATATATCCAACTCCCTCCTTCCAAATACGTGTGTAATTTTATGCATATTTGCCAGATAAATATTTTTACGTATAATTCTACACTATTAAAATGGAGATAAATAGAATGAATTTGTATCATAAAAATTGAAAATACACTCGTTAGAGAAATATTTAAAGCGTGTGCATTATCTTCGTCATCGCAATCATCATTTCACATTGACATTTCAACTATTCCAAATAAATAGCAGCAGTAACACAATGACTGACTGACAGACATTCTAGTTGGAAAATGTTGTTCTTAAAAAACGAGAAAATTTTGTATTTCAGCTAGTTTTCCTTCAAATGACATAGTGATAATGATGATGGTGATGATGTGCAAGATTTTTCCTTTACGTATTTTTTTTTTTTTGTAAATGATATGGTAATTGTTGTTTCGATGAACAGGAATTAAATGACGAGGATAATGATGGGAATGATAATGTTGTTTGTTGGCTGTGATTACGTCAAATAGGATGATGACAGCATTTTTTATCATTATTTTTTCCAATTTGAATTGAATCATTGAATTAATGTGGATAAAGATGCGTTCAGCATAAAGGAAATACATAATAATAAAAATAAAATTATAAAGTTTTTTTTATTGTTATAGTCAAAAACAGCTTAACAAGCGCAAAAGAATTTCTATATGAGGTATTTTTTCGCGAAATTATCGCTTATCTATAAAGAAACTTGCAAGATTTAAGCAACATCTCCCTTTGCAAGACTTTCTATTTTCCAGAAAAGTTCACTATTTCATACAAAAATAAACTTTACCCTGCAGACCAAGGTGTACTTTTTCATACAAAAATGCAATTGTCCAATTCACAAGCTCGTAATATCGTCGTATTCGTTGTATAATCGTCTAATTATCCCATATTTGTTGTTGGTAATTTTCATGCAAAAGTGTTGTCTCGTTATTAATGAATTCATTTTTATGTGTTTTGAAAAATGTTGTTGCCAGGCCTGGAAATGTTCGATTTGTTTGCTGAATTTGTAAAAATTTTTTAGAATCTGATAACTACAACCATAAATTTAATTTTTTTGATCGATTAATATATCGTTACCTAGAACGCAAAAGGCCCTATCGAATATTTTGAAAGTTTAGCAGAAGCAAAAAACTATTAAAAATGATAAATTGAATTTATTTATTTTTTTTTTTTATTTTTTTATTAAGTTTATTTTCCATTTAATTCATTACAATAGGTGGCCTCAGCGCCTAGTGGCATTTTTGAGGCGAGTTGGCAAAGTAAATTTAAAATTAATTTCAATATACAAAAAAAAAGAAAAAAAAAATTTATAAGTATTTAAGAAATAAATAAATTTTACGTTATAGCTCATCTATATGATCCACAATGTGTTTTTTCAGTAATTTTTTAAATATTGAAATTCTATTTACGTTTTTTAACTCTTGTGGCAAGTAATTAAACTCATGGCTACCCATAAACTCAACACTCTGCTTAGTTGTTTCCAATCGTCATCGGGCTATTCTTAAATTTTGATTTTTTCTAGTATTAATTACATTTTGATTTGGTAAAAATTTAATGGTGTGATGTCCAATGTTATTCAAGCATTTAAATACGTACAACAAAAGTTGCATTTTGTAAATACCATATATTGGCAATATAGTTTGACATATGTCTGTAAACAGTGATGTAGTAGAATATAACATTGGCAAATTATAGACTACCTTTAAAGCTCTATTCTGCATGTGTTGTAACGATTTTAATTCATAAGTTTTTTATATCCATACAAAATGGCCAAATAATTAAAATGACTGTGGATAAAAGCATTATATATAATAAGTTTCGAATCTTCATGAAATTTGTTCCTGAATTTGTATAAAATGCCAACGGCTTACGCGGCTTTTATTCTAAGCGATTGTATGTGTTTGTCCCAAACAAGATTGTTTTGAATATTTATTTCTAAGTACTTAACAGACTTTACTTCCATGATTTCTCTTCCATCAACAATTATTGAAAAATTTATATTATTACAAATTGGCTTAAATCTTATCAGCTGAGTTTTATTAGCATTCAAGATAAGTTTATTTATTCTAGCAAACTCACATATTAAGGCTGCATCACGTTCCATGTAAGCTTTGACAACAGTTTCATGCTTATAAGGGTAAAATAAGCAAACATCATCTGCATACATAAATATTTTACCACTAAGATCAAGATTATGCAAATCATTAATAAAAATGCTGAATAGTAATGGACTAAGTACACTACCCTGTGGCACTCCATTTAGAACACATCGTGTACTACTTTTGTTATCACCTATTTGAACGAACTTTTGACGATTTGTTGGATAGCTTTTTAATAACAAACAATCTTTTTCCATAACACCATAAAACTTTAATTTTTGTAGCAAAATAACATGATCTATAAGATCAAATGCTTTACTAAAATCGTAAAAAAATTCCAGCCACACCACCCTGCCCTTCATCTAGGCCCTTACTGATGTAGTTAATAACATTAATGACTGCTTCTTCCGTTCCACATCCTTTTCTAAACCCATATTGAAAATCACTGAGTAAATTGTCGTACATATACAATGACATTTGGTTGTATAAAATTTTTTCAAAGATATTGTTAATTACTGACAAAACGGCAACAGGTCTGTACTTATCAACTGCGGATGCATTATTTTCCTTAGAAATTGGAATTATTTTATGAGTTTTTAAAATATTTGGGTATGTTTGAGTAGTTATCATGCTTTTAAAAACGTTTACCAAAAAAGGAGTTACTTCATTAACACATTTTAAAAGTATTTTTGTTGAAACATTGTCATGTCCACAACTTTTATTTAATTTTAACTTTATTATAACATGCTTCAGCTCATCTGGCGTAGTATAATTAAAAGTAAATCTTGTGTTGATACTGTTTAAAGTTAACAATGAATTGAAGTAATCAGCTTCTGATTAAACTGTCTATAATTTATTTTTCTTGCAAAACCTACCAGTTGTTTTGATAATTGACAATGTTGCACATTGTGCAAACTGTTAGTTAGGTCTTTAAGCATTTATTTTATTATCTTTTGTAGATAGGTTCTTTTTGTGTCAATAAAATCGCTAATGTTAGACGAAAGATTCCAAATTTTCCAATTTTTAATTTTTGGTTAGTTAAGGCCTTTTGCGTTTAAGGCAACGATATGTTTGATTCATTTTAATTTATTCTTTTTTACCCTGCGGCCACACGATCAAGTTGTTCTTGATAGTCTTTTACATATACTGCTTGTCAAAATTTACAAAAATTGAGAGGTGTGACGTAGGTGGCACTCAATTTACTTTCAAGATGACATAAAAAAAACAATTTATAAAGACAAACATGTACTCAGCTGTTAAATTGAAAGTAAATTGTCAAACAAATGGAAAGGTGAAATTGAAAGCCATCTCGTGGTCAATTTAAAAAGTGTGAGTGTGTTAGTAAAAAAATGAGAGAGTTGAGTAAATTGAATGGAATTGAAAGGCAAAACTTGATCGTGTGGCCACCAAGTTAGATAAAATTGCTTATCAATTTATTACCATTTCATCTGAAACTAAAACTCCCATACCTGTGCCCATGTTCTGTAACTCGCGCGTCGAGATACTTTTCGATTGAAATGTGTGAAATTAAATAAAAATGCCATATTTGTCTGTAACATTTTTTTTGGCGAGAACAAGCGGTCACGTAAGGAAATTACTCGCCAATTTACAGAAAAAGTGTGTCTGTAACATTTTGGTGAGAAGAGTTCCCGCTTTGAACTGTCAAATAAACTCACGAACAACAATGGGGCGAGAAAAAATTTTAACACTAAAAAACAATTAAAAATGCAAAACACAAAGATTAATAATAACAATATTTTGTTCTTGGCACATTTTTTCATTGTTTTATTATTTTGCTTTTAACATTTCTATAAAATATACTAATGTATTCAAAGTTCGTTTGCAAACAACAAACATTAAAGTCGCACTTTACACTATTTGGTATAGCCGACGGTTGTATTTTCGCCGCCGTCGCTGAAAAATTTTCAATATTAGTAAATTTTGGTCGCCGTCAACGATATGAGTTCGAGTGCCACGTTATGACATTTAAAACGTAACGATGTAATCTCTTTTAATAGTATTCGAAATGAGTTACGGACACAGTTTTTTCTCACTTTTCGAGAATCGTTGGAACATTTTGTTTCACATCATTTCGATGCGAGAAGTTCTCACTAAAGTTACAGAACATGGGTACTGGTTAAGTTTCAAGGTATCAACCAATGTAAATGGCAAATTGGATTAAAGAACAAGAAAAATATATAAAAACAAAGAGTGAAGTTAAAAGTCATAACTTAAACTAAATAAATTGCTTTTTTAGTTTTATTTTTTATATTTTTTTTATTATTTGGTAAAAAGAATTGATTAATCTTCTTAACCCTGAAAGGTTACTCTTCATTTTAGTACATTAAGGTTACTCTCCGTCGAAGCGGCAAACTTGTTATAAAATAAATTCCAGTGGAACGATTTTTAAATTAAAAAATAAACAAAAATCTGATTTAGTTAAGCGTTTTATTAAAAAATAAATTTTCAAATTAATTAACTTTTTTAAGCCACAAAAACTAAAAAGGTAAAAAATAAATTACTTTTTTCTCTTTCAGCCTTTGAAAATAATCAGTCAAATAATACAAAAGAAAAAAATATTTAGTTATTAGCCATTTTTTACGCATGAGACAAAAAGTTAAATTTTATGTTTACAACAGATGCTTTTCGGGCATATGTAATATGTACTTCTCGTCATTCTGAGTTTGCAATGGGGACAGAGATGACAAATTCTACTCTCTTTTGGTCATTTGACAACATTTTCGACGGATTCTTTTCGATTAGGTATTTTATTTTGAAGTTTTTCCTTAATTAAGGCCTGCAAGGGAGGTGTCTCGAATCTGCCTCTTAAATAGGGAGCCACGAGAGATGAATGAAGATTTTTCAGATACTGTCGTCGGTTTTTGGGTTTCCGATCTTTATTGTACATATTGCGAGTATACATGACGTAGCTGTTGGCAAAGGAATATTTAAAATTCCAAAAAAATAGACACAAAGACTTACTTTAAGCTTACTCTTCGTCATTGCGACAAGTATACACCTCTAAGTTTTAACTTTAAAAAAATAAGGGATCCAGCGTACGTCCACTCACTACAAGCATACGGCATCAGCTAACGTTGTTGAAAACAAGACCGTAATTTGAATACATATAAAAAAGTTATATGATAAAATGTAAATGGGCTTCGTCGATTCAACGAAGAGTAACCGTTCAGGGTTAAAGGTTACCTTACACTATCACACAAGTCTTAGGAATTTTGACGGAAATGCATCTCTGATCAAATTATTGTTTGAAAATTTTCCTTAAAATACGTAAGACTTGTTTGATAGTGTAAAGTACATACTCTTAAATAGTTTACTCAAAGTAAATTGACAATGTACATTGAATTGATGTTTTCCATTTTTTTTTTTACATAAAGCCAGACGATAAAGTTATATAAATTTGTCTTTGTGAGTGCATCAATAAAAATCGCATTTCTATAAACGATTAGCCATGTCATCGTCCAGACTTGCAATTTTTAAAAATTTTGCTTTGAAATTGCGTTAGTTTCCACATTATGAAATTTTTGTAATTTTTTTTTTTTGCTTTTCTTATCTTCTTTTTATATTTTATATATAAATACAAAAACACCAACAGTCAACTTCAAGTTAAAAAGTAACAAAAAAGTTAACAAAACAAAATTGCAGAGTGCATTGCAGAACATGAATACCACTTCTTCAATCTTTTCACTCCTCTCACCAATACACTCAAGAATTGCTGCAACAAAAATTGCAAGTCTAGACGATGACCATACGACAGGGCTTGTGAATTGGACAAATATTTTTCATGTAAAACAACAATTTTCTTTTCAAAAACAAAAATGTACCTTTTTCACGCAAAGGGCAGTTTTTATGTTCAAAAATGCAGTATTTTTTACACAAAATTGCTCACACAACAGTGAAACTGTTTTATACAAATTGCATTTTGTTACCAAAGTACACTTATTCTAACAAAGTAAGTACACTTTTTTTTAAACAAAATTGCACCTTTAAATTCAAAGGCCACATTTTAAGTACAAAATTGCAGTTTTTCCACACAAATATGCACTTTTTTTTATATAAAAGGGCACCTTTTTACATAAAATTACATTGTTTTAATGGACAATGTTCAATTGTTTACAAAACTGTGTCCTGTTTTTATAAAAAGTGCACTTTTTTGCACAAAAGTGGATCTTTTTTAAGTTTACTTTCTTACATAAAGGTAAAAAACTAATTTCCTCTTGTTTTTATAAAAAAAAGTGTCCTTTTACTATAAAAGTGGTCTGGTTTTCTACAATAGAGTACTTTCTTGTAAAATGGGGTTTTTGCTAGAAAAGAGCACTTTCTTACTTAATAATATTCTTCTTACATAGTGTTTTTTCATACAAAAGGGTTGCACTTTTCCACAAAAGCGTTGCACTTTTCCACAAAAATGTTGCACTTTTCCACAAAAGTGTTGCACTTTTCCAAAAAAGTTTAGTTTTTTCATTACTTTTCTACACAAAAGTGCATCTTTTTACAAATTATAGTACCTTTTTTACTCAAATGCAATTCTTCACATAAAACTGCACTGTTTCTTATACAAAAAATACACCTTTTTAGCAACTTAATATAATTTTAAATGGACCACCAAATAATTTACCGTTTATATGTTTTTCAATAAAAACTATTTTAAAGCAAATTGTGAATAAGAATTATAATAATAAAGTTTAATATTAATGATTGTGCATCCACAATATCAAAAAGTTGTTCATTGCTATTTTAAGAATAAAAATGAAGTTAATTTAAAAGAAACATCAAAGTTTAATTGCCTTTTGAAAATATATTATTTAAGGAAGACTTTATTAATGAATGAAAAGTTAAATAAATTTCATAAAAAACTCAAGCAACAAAGTACAATATTTAATTGCTCATTAATTGTCTACGAAACAGTGGCAACATTGTTAATTCATTTCGTTTAATTTAATGAAAACAAAAAACGAAGGTGTCAACAGGACTATAAAAATCTCATTTTTGTTGCTGCAACCAACCATCTGCTGTGAAACAAGTGTTGCAAGTTCAATTTTCTTATATTTAGTATTTTACTCAGCCATCATGATAATGAAATTGCCAAGAAACCTTTTAACATTTAAGAAAAACTTTCAGAAATTGAAAAAAATAACACTTTACGATAAGAAAAGCAACAAAAACTCCCAAAATACTTTGTAATACAAAAATAAAAGTTTAAGCAGAATTAACAGGGAACGGAAAAACAACTTAATAAAGCTAAAATATATGAATATATGAAGACCGTATAAAATGAAAGGAAAATGTTAAAGCGTGAAAGTGGGAACTAGTTCAAAGTTCTGCTTCATTTCATTCTTCTTTGAACCCATTAATTGTTCAAAACTCAAAGTTCAACTAATGGAAAAAAAATATTAATTTCACGAATCCATTAAAGGTATTCATCAAGTTCCTCTTTTATTTGCCTTTTCCTGCCTTTGTTCTTTTTCCTATTTATTTGTTGTTGTTTAATCGTCTTAAATACATTTTTAAATTAAAAACAAGGCAAAAATTTAAAAACAAAAACAACGACTTCTTAAACTTGGAAGATGAACTAACGAATGCATGTTGCAGCATCTACACGAACTATTGATTGCCAAAGAACAAGAGAAATGTTTAGAGCGGAAAGACCGTTTAAAAATAGTTTAGTGGCAGGTAAGACTTGAGTTCTTTCATTAAGTACTTAAAAATAATTGTTCATAAGGTCGTTAGGAACTGGAAAACTCAGTAAATTTTGTAAAATAGCAATTTCTTTGCAAACGAATTTTAAAATTTTTATCGAAAAAAAATATTTTTGTAAAATATAAGATTGCTATAATAAAAAACTAGTAAGACTGTTATATTCGGCTATGCCGAATCTTATAAACCCTTCTCCAAGGTGCGATAAAAACAGAAAGTAATATAAATAAATACAAATGTATGTACTAGTTTTACCCGGTGCGCTTTGCTACCTCGCGACTGATTTGCAGATAAACAAAAATTAATTTTTGGTGCCGCGCCCATTAGAAGAAGAAGAGAAGCCCGCCCACTATTTTCTTATATCTTGTAGTGTTATCGACGCTATTTGTACTCAATTTTGTAACTTTTGCTGATCTATTTTGTATTTGTATGAGAGGTGCCACGCCCACATATCCAATAAAACCCATTTTTTTAAGGATGCTGTATTATTGGCAACCCTGCTATGTGTGCCAAATTTGCACAACTTTTCTCCTACCGTTCTTCAGATATACAGAAATATTTAATGCCTTTGTATGGGAGCTACCACTCCCACTTTTTCAAACCCTCCCATTTTGTATATTGATAACCCAGCTATTTAAACCAAATTTAGACAATGTTCCTCCTACCGATTGCAAATATAAACACATCTATTAAGACCCATGGCAACTTCTCTAATCCCGCCCAAATTTGGTCATTAGTAGTGTATTTATAACGAAGATGCTTGTGACTTTTTTAGAAACTTTGACTCTTGCCGTTTTTCATAATTGCATTTGCATTTGGACTTGCATTTTTTTTACAACATTACAAATATATTTGACATTTCAGTCCCTATGCAAACATGTACAAATTTTGGCTTAAAGGCCTTTAATTAGCAGTAAAAAAGAATCGCTAAACAATCCATACCACCTGTCATTCTTGTTGTTTGTATTCATTGCTGTAATTCAGCGCGAATTAATAATAGCAAGTAAAAACTTGCGGCAAAAAACTGCGTGTGTATAGCTGTTGTTACATGTCTTCATAGCTGTATTTTAAATTATAATAATAATATTTTCGATATTGATATTCTTAATATCGATATTTTCGATATTTTAAGACTATCGATAGTTTCCCAGCACTACTGGGGGCTAGTTTAAATTTTGACATTAGCGTAGAAATTCTTGACAATTTTAATTCACCAAAAGCTTTGCCATCGTTTCACACACACCCTTTGCGAAAAATTTTTATTTTTTGCAAAAAAAAAAACAAGAGAGCTATATTCGACTGTGCCGAATCTTTGATACCCTCCGCCGACAACTGTGATTTTGATTTACATTAGCAACTGCACTATGGCCTAATTTCATGGTGGATCTCAACCATATGGTGATTTTTATATGCATTTACCAAGTGCCCCGGTGTATGCGAGAATCATGTTTCATACACAAGTTGCAATCTTCCCCTTGATTAGGAGCTGGAGCTTGGAGCTACCTAACCTCCACTGCCAATCTGATTCAAGCGAGTTTCCGTACTTATAGCGACTATTTAAATATCGCAGCAGGTGTCCAATCCATAGGGGCTCCGTTTTAACCCGCACCATGATTATAACCACAGCCACTTTGTGCTCTCCGAAAGTATTTCCTCAAAGAAGGACAAGACCATCTTTTGAGTCCTCGGGATTCAGAAGGCATTTTTTGGAAAGTAAACTTAAGAATAGTCACACCGGTTTGCAAGACCGGGGACTACTGACACCCTAAACACCATCACTAAAGTATACTGAAGTACAACTTTGTACTGTTTCAAATCATTAGACCTCAAAGAGCCCAGTCATTTCGAAATTTTGACGCTTCCTAGGTATGCATATACCTTATACGTTTATAGATTTTCAATGTCCAAGAAAGAATATCGACACAAACAGAAAACTGTCATGCCCCTCTAGCCCGCTACCACATCTTTGTTCCGAAGAACTCAATGCAAGTACGACTATAAAACGAAAAAGACAAATCTTCCGATACCTCTCGAAGGCTTCTCTATGTGTCCGTCACCTGTTGCCAGTTATTCATTATTTGGTCAAATTAAATTCCTGCGGATCCCAGGATCGACCTCAAGCTGATTTGCACCGGAGGATGTAACACCAATAGGTGTAATAACTTTTAGATGAGCCGTAAAACTCCCGGGGGAAGCCTCCACCGACAATTAGAATATTTCCGAAGTGAGCTTTATATGGGGCCTATGGGAAATTATGGACTGATCGTCACGAAATTTGACATTGTAATTTCTTGTCATATGAAACTATGACGCCCCAAATATTGCAATAGCGTTATTTGTTACGGTTTTACGCGTACGAAAGTGTTTCCGAGTATAGGTTTTATATGGGGTCTAACTATGATAAATTATGGACCGATCTTAGTATGAGTTCGAGTTATAAATAACGAATTTGTGCAAAACATTATATCAATATGTGCATTCCAACACCATTTATGTCAGTTTTTGTAACAAAATGACCAACTTTTTTAGGGGGGTTCCATATTTAGACTTATAACTCTTATCCTACTGAACTGATTTTGATGGTCTAACGATTTTGCATTTTATTTGTAGATTTTATTTTTGATATTAAGCAAAGATGTTTAAAAAAAACAGTGCTTATTTTTCGTATTTACTTTGTTTTCCATTGGGGTTTTACTGCATGACAGTTTTTTTTTTTTTTTTTTTTGAAAGGTTTTGTTTCCAAGAATTGTTACTTTTCACTTCTTTTGTTTGGCTTACTTGTGTTTAAATGCTTTTTCACTTATTTCGCTTAAAAAGCGTAAACCACACAATCTTTTTTCTCCTCTCGTTTTTACTTTTCCGGGTTTTTTTTTTTTTTTTTTTTTGCTTGTTTATTTATTCGTCCATTCACTCTCAAGTGTTTTGATCTTGGACGTAGTTCGACTACAATTGTTTTTAAAGTGTTTTTTTTTTAATTTTGTTGATTTTTAAATGCTCTACACTGTGGAATAGTTCACATTTGTGTTTTTAGGTTAAATTGTTGCGAAATAACTTTAATGCAACTTTTAAATGCTTTTAAAGGGAATATTTTTTGGAAGGGTGAGAGGTCAAATAGTGTTAGGGGCTGAGGGTGAAGTAATAAATGCTACGAAATGCGGTTAAATTTATTTTGTGCAGGAAGAATTCAAAAGTTAGTTTGTTTCACAAAGAAATATTGCTGTTTGCACGAAAATATTGTTTTTTTCACGAATATATGGGCCATTTCACAAAAAAATTTACTTTTTTATAATTAAGCGGCTTTTTTCAGAAAAAAAAGTTGTAATAAAAAAAGGTGAATTCAATTGTGTGTTATGCACATAAAATATTTTCACCAAATCACAAAACTTTACATACAAAATCGTTTTTATTCGCAAATTGCGTTTTTTTAAAGATATAACAAAAAGTTTGTACAAAACTGATTTTTTTTTTTTGAAAATAAATAAGTTATTTTAATCAAAATATTTAGCTTTTACAATTTACCGTTGTTTTTATTTAAAAAAAAAACAAATCACCAATTTTACAAAATATTGTTAATTTCACTCAAACATTGTTGCTATTTTCAAAATAAATGGTTTTTTTTTTTTACTAAATAACAGAATTTTCACCAAAAATCGTAAACTCACCAAAAATTTGATAGTCGCACAAAAAAATCGCTAACTTTACAAGAATTACATTAAAAAAAATCGCTTTTTACAAAATAAATCGATATTTTCACTAAAAATCGCATTTTCAAAAAAAAAAAAAATTGTACTCGCACTAAAAACCGTTAATTTAATTTTTAAAAAAAGTGGAACTAAAGAAAAAAATCGCTATTAAAACCCACTTTTTCACAAAAAATTTGTATATGCTCAAAAAACCGCTAGTTTTACAATAAATCGCTTTTTTCACCAAATAACAAAATTGTAACCAAAAATCGTTTTTTTTTACAACAGTAATATTTTGCGATATTTTTACATAATTTATATTTATCAAAAAATCTTTCAAAGATATTTGCTTATTAAAGCGCTATTTTCACCCAAAATCATATTTTCACAAAAAAAAATGTGGGACACTCACAGAAAACGCTGAATTGTATTAACACAAAAAATCACTTATTTATGCACAAAAATCTAAATTTTTAGTTAAGCACAGTTACTTTCAAAATAAATTTTTTTTATTTACACAAAAATTTATTTTTAATTTAATTTCATTTAATTTTAAAAATTTTTTTAAAAAATCGCTATTTTTACCATGTGTCAAAATTTCCCAAAAAATTGTATTTTGACATTAAAAATTCTACATCGCACAAAAAAAAATTTTAATTCTTGTGAATATTAGAAATATTTTACAAAAACCGCTTATTTAAAAAAAAAATGTTATTTGCATATTTAATCGCTATTTTCACAAACAAATTTGTAATGCAAAAGAAACACCATTTTAACGACAAATTCTATCATCACAAAAAATCGCTGATAAAACCAAAATATTGTTATTTGCTCTAAAATCGTTATTTTCAAAATAATTTTTTTTCACAAAAAATTTCATTTTCCAGAATAAAAACTTTATATTACAGTAGTTTTGACTTAACTGCCTTTTGTTTACGTGCACTTTTGACTTAACTGCACAAAATTGATAATTTTTGAAATTATTCTTTATAATTCCATACATATTCCTTTTTAAGTGCACTTTCGATCTATACCTGCACATTTAAGATAAATGCACAAAATTTTTGGCATTTTAAAATTATTTTCATACAAAAAATTAAAGTTAGCTGCACTTTGACTTAACTGCCCAAAATACATGTTTTCTGGAATTATTCTTCAAAATCCTTGTTTACGTGCATTTTGTATACCTGCACATTTTTCATATTTTTGGGCAGTTTTAAAATATTTTCATATAAAACATCAAAGTTAGCTGGGCACTTCAAAGATTGTAAACGGGACATTCGCACACGTTTATATTGACAAAACTGTAAAAAACAACCTGATTTTCATTTTTTTAATTAATGATTCTTTTAACTCTCAATTAGCTCTTTAATTTCCGCAAATGAAAATTTTCGCTTACTGCCGTGGTTTCCGAGATAATTGCAAAAAACCAGTGATTGTAAACGGGACAAAAAACGGAAGTGGGTTTTAAGGGGTAACCGTTTAAATAGTGATTTCTGCGAAACCTGACACAATATTTTATTGGGATTAATTTTAAAATGTTGCGTACTAATGTGTCCTAAAAATGGTTTCGATTTCAAAATAAAATATGAATTACGTTTTTTTAAATAAATTGTTAGAGAAATTGTAAACGGGGCATTGTAAACGGGACAATTTTTCCACCATGATTTAAGATTTTTTTATGTTGCTATTTATAATCCTTTATATAAGAAACTTAATAAAAAATGTTTTTCAGATCATAAATATGCCTTAGATTAGAGTATTGTTGTTCCAAATGCATATTTTCTAATAGCATGTTTTTCTAGAAATTTTTTTTTCTTCGCTGGATCACTTTGAAGACTTTTCAGGAACCTCTTATAATTTTTTTTATTGTCTTCACACCTTTTATTTTCCATCTGTTTAAAAATATTTATTTAAATTAAAAAAAAAATTATTAATTCTTAAAACAAGTATACCAACGATTGTAAACGGGACACACTTTGAGCACTAACAAAAAAAAAGTTGTTGTTGTAAATGTTTCAATTTTCGATTTTTTTTAACAAATTCACTACTTTTGCTTTAAACTTTAATTTGCAAACTGATTCGATCAATGATCACTTAGTACTAAAACTAAATGCCTTTTTTTGATTGTAAACGGGACAGAGAAGTAGCATGTAAGACATAAGTAAAATTTTTACCGTTACTTAAACTTTTTTCGATCTCTTCTATTTTTTTCTTTACTCTTTGGTGATTGTACAATAACTTAGTAAGAAGAGTGCGAACTATATTATACTAAACACTGAAAAAAAAAAATTGGAAAAATTAGACAAATAGAGGTCAAATGCAATAATATCAATTTTACACCATTCAGGTCGATTTTTTCGAAATAAACAAAAACTAAAACAAAAAAATTTTTATATATTAAAAAAATATAAGCAATTCTCTAAATAAATCTTGAAAAGAAAAATTTTTTTTTCCATTTTTTAAATTTGGTCCGTGGTTGACGTTTTTTTGGAAATAGCCAGCTGCACACATGAAAAAATATGGTGGCCACTTTTTCACATTAATATCCAATTTAAGCTGTTTATAAAAATATTAATCGCAATTATTTGGTTTTTTTTTTTTGTTCATAAATTGTTATGTTCTTTGTGAATTCTCATTTTTTTTTTTTTTTTAAAAATTCTTGCGTTTTGCGTATTCGATTCCCAGAACACCCCTGTACAACTGGTTTTCCAATACAAAAAGTGTTATTTTGGTAAAAAAGAATTAAAATTTTTAGAAGTTTATTATCATTTACAAAAGTTTGGACAATGTTATTATAATTTAAAATTAAACATCAAAGTTTTTCTTGGGATTCAAAAAATTAATTAACAAGGTTTCGTTTAAATGTGCTTAATTCCCATTTCATACTATTGATAAACTGAAATTTATTGTTGAAGGGACAAGCTATTCCTATGCGCATTTCACTGGTTGCTTAGGCCAGATCGTCAGGAAACTTCATCCAAAGATTTTAGAAAAACTAAAGATATTATACAAATAAAACTGTTAAGCGAATAAGAATTATAAACCCCAGTTTTACTTGTAACAATATCAAAGCTTAAACAAAAACAACAATAAAAAGTGAGTTTATCTTTTCTTACAGTCCCGACTACATTTGGTTGATTTTTTGTCAACTCTAAATGTAGTTGTAAGAGGGTAAAGAAAAAACAAAAATAAAAACAAATTACTTTATTTTATTTTGCCAGCTCAGTTTTATTTACTCTGCCACATGCATATTAGTTATCAAAGTTTTTCTTGGGATTCAAAAAACATTAAACATTTTAAATACTTCAAAAACAATAAAAACAGTACAGTGTACAGTTTTAAAATACTAAGAAAAGTGGGTTATACTTTGTTTGATTTCTTTTTGCTTTTAGGACGGCTTGTAGCCTCTTTGCCATCGATTCCACCCATTTTAAAGTTAGCTCAGTAGACATTTTTGGCCACACTTCCTGCAGAATTTTCTTCAGAGAGTGCCTGCCGCTCATGTTTTTTTTTAATTTGTCTGTCCAAATGCTCCCAGATGCTTAGTTAAGTTGATATCGAGCAACTATTGGGCTGATGCAGCTGTTTTAGGACGTATTACAAAAGCCAACCCTATCACGCTTCACTATAGATACTGTATATTTTGCATTAAATTTCTTATTTCTACCTTTTAATACGTTTTTCTTTGTCCAACTTGATTTTGTCAAATTTTGGAGTAACGTATTTTTCACAGATGACGGCAAGCTGAAGTCTGATGTACACTTTATTTTGACGCTCACTGTAGGTACTACATACATACATGTATAAAATTATTTGTTATTTGAAATAAAATTGTAATAAAATATAAATTTATGTATGAATAAAATAATTTTTTTATTCTACTTTTAAGTCAAACACTTTACCTTACCTGCAGTTTTTTGCAGGTAACCACAATTGTGTACCTGCACATCAAGCCAGGTAAATGCATTTAAGATAACTGGATTTTTGATTTGCCTGCACAAAAAATCGTGCAAAGGAGATTGCGCAGCTAAGTCAAACTTACTGTATGTATAGCTATTTTGAATATAAATCGCTGTTTTCAATCAATGCCAAAAATCGTATTTTGATATGTGCGTATAACAAACACAAAAAAATCGTTATTTAAACAAAAATTCAATTTTACAAAAAAACGCTGATTTAACATAAACAAAATATGATTTGCTGTTAAAATCACTTTTTTAATGTTCTGCTCTTTCTTGAAAATAGTTACGAACGGTATTAAGGGATGTGTTCGTCTACACAAACACTAAATTCCTGGCTGTGTGAACCGAGCGCTAAATAATGTTCTGTTTATTTTCGAACACTGCTATAAATCGCTATTTTCCCACAAAATCGCTAATTTTACTAAAGATCAATATTTTCACAAAAATTGCTAATTGAACTATTTATTTAACAAGAGCTACAAATAGAATTAGAAATCATATTCTAACTTAATTAACCGAGCAATTGTAACGTAAACCCGTTCAGCCCGTTGTAGTGAAACAGACCAGAGTCTCTGGCGGGAATCGAACCCGCAACACTACAAACTAGCCTACCGGGACATCCCAATTTAACTATAAATCAATATTTTTACTCAAAATCGCCGATGTAACAAAAAGTCACTTATAATTATAACTATAAATCGCTTGTTTTACTAAAAATCGCTATTTTTACGCAACATCGGTAATTTTACCTAAAATCAATATTTTCACATAGAATCGCTTCTTTAACTAAAAATGGCTATTTTCACTCAAAATCAATAATTTAACTAAAAATCTCTAATAACACTTAAGATAACTATGTACATTAGAGCGACTCAAAAGGGAAAAATTAAGCTTGATTTGTTTTATTATGATTCCAAAAATATTTCGGTTCTAGCGTTGACCATCAGTGAGCTGGACCATTTTTAAAAAAGGTCTTTTTTCAGTTTTTTCAATTGTTTTGTACTTTACTCCAAGACGACATAACAAAAATTTTGTATCATCGAAAAGAGTTGATTGGAACGGATGGTCAACGCTATAACCAAAATATTTTGGGGATCATCATAAAACATATCAAGCTTCATTTTCAGAGGGGTAAAAAAACACTTTTTTCAGCTCCATACAAGTTGAGTCGGTCTAATGTACATACCTACTAGGGATGCCAAACGGGAAATCCCGAACCCCGAAATCCCGGGATTTTTCGGGACTGACAAATCCCGAATCCCCTGATTTATTTTTATAAATCCCGGGATTTCTCAATTTAACAACTTTTGTGTATCAAAAATTTTTATATGTATAAAAATATTCGTTTAATTGAATTTTTATACTTTCTAATTATTCATTGTTTTATGGCCGTTTTCTCATTTCGCGATTATCCTTTTCCTCACGAAAAACTGCTTTTCTCAATGTCTCATTTGTTTTCAATTCTGTCGCAAAGCTAACCAGCACTCATCTGCCAATAACACTATGCCACAAAAAAAAATGAACTTCAGAAATGAGATATTTTCTAAGCTAAATTGGTGCTGCTGAACACGAATATGCCATTTATTTATTTTTCCCAAGAACCGTTTTCGAGATATACGCGAAAATCGTGTTTTTCCGCAGTTGTTTAAGGTATTTCGAAAAATCTCGAGAACTGTTTAACTGACTTGTAAAAGATTTAACATTTTGCATAGATATCTCGTTCAGCACATATCTATACCGTGTGGGTCGGATAAAGATTTACTGAGCTACAGGACTTTAAACTTGAAAAAAATGTGATTTTTTTAATTTTTTCCAAATTCACATTTTTAATTCGCTCCAGTAATGCAATAAAAAAATTTTAAAAAAAAATTTTTAACATGTATCTTAAATAATATTTTGTTTTAAACGTAGTAAGCGTAAAATTTTTATCGTCGCACAAAAAATTAAGAAATAACGAAATAATAAAATTTGTATATAAAATGTATTGTTTTGTTAAGTTTTCTTTTTTACAAATAAAAAAATATATATATTTTAACTTTTGTTTATAAGAAAAAGTTGTAAAAGAATTGTTCTCTTAATTTTTCTTTTTTAAAAATTCAAAAATAAATAAAATTTAGTCAATTTAAAAAAAGTTGCTTATAATTGTTTTGTTAAGTTTTCATTTTTAAAAATTCAAACATAAATAAATAAAGTGTTGTTGTTTTTTTTAAAAAAAAGTTGTGTATTAAAGAAACAAATTAATCCCGAAATCCCGGAAAATCCCGGGATCCCGAAAATCCCGGGATTTCGGGATCGGGATTTCCAAAATCCCGAATCCCGGGATTTGTTAAAATCGATCCCGTTTGGCATCCCTAATACCTACATATTTTCACTAAAATCGATTTTTTACAAAAACTTTCCCATTTTTACAATATATTTTTGCTATCTTTATTAAAAAAATACGCTAAATACACACAAACAGAAATATAATTTTTACAAAAATCGCTGTTTTTACCAAAAAAAAATATAATTTCGCCCAAAAATCTATTTAGCCAAAACATAAAAAGCTTTTTTCATGAAAAAGCCCTTTTTACAAAAAAAAAAGTTATTCATTTCACATAAATTTGCTGTTTTTGAAAAAAATTGCCTGTTTTTAAATCATTAGTTTGCTGGTTGACAAAGAAATCGTGTACGACAAAAAAAAAAACAACTAACATCTTTAAAAAAAATGTAAATTCCACCAAAATTTCTATATTTTTCATTTTCTATTCAAGCGGCTGGCATTTTTTTCGCATCCCACCCATAAACGAAGTCCTTTGTGCCTTTTTTCATTATTGTCCTCTTTATTTTCGATTTGTCTTCCTCAGCAAATGCGTTTTTTTTTTTTTTTCATTTCACTAGTATCGTTGTCATTGTTGTGGTCAATACGGAAACCATGAAGAAGACATGATGCAGTAAACCAAGTTCAGGGAATTTGCCACCACTGCAAGTTTTCGCTGGCTGCATTCATGCATGTGTGTCTGACTGTCTGCCTGTGCTTTGGCAAACATTTTAAAAACGTGTAAACACAAGTTCTCTTGCTTACTGTCACTTTGTTTGGCTGTTCGTCTGTCTATCTGTCTTTCGGGTTTTTATTGAACATCTGCTTGATGATACACTTTTACTTTATTTTATTTTATATATTTTTTTTTTTTTGCTTGCTTTTGTTCTAGTTGCAACATCCTTGTTGTCGTTGAACACCAATTTGGTCTTCTTAAGCCGCTACGTCTTGAGTCTTTTAAGTTTGAAATTTATTTCTTTGCCACTTGTGTTCAAAAGAAAACACCCCCGTTTCCATTTTAATGCACTTCATTCGGTACGAGGACTCGTTTAACATTTTACAAAATTGTTTAAGATGGTTTGTAGTTTTGATGCAAGTGGTATTTGGAAATGTTGTAGTTGTTGCTGGTTACTCAGCTCCTAATATTAGTTGTATCGTTTGCCACTGCTGTTGTTTGTGTTGTTTTTTGTAATTACAAAATTTTAATTTATTTTGGTATATCGTTCGTAGAGGACTTTTTTACTTTATTTTAGAGAAAGAATATTATTTTGTTTATTTTTTGCCTTGTTTTAATTTTTTTTTTTTTTTGGAATTCTTTTTTTGTATTGTATCTTTGTAGCAATTCTTTACATTTTGTCATGCACAATGGGAAATTTTAAATAATTTCCAAACAAAAAAAACTAACACAAAATTAAGATCAAATTTGTAAAAATTTTAAGCGAAATGACAAACTGTACATTTTACTTTAGACATAAATTAGAGACATTGGTGGTTTTTACTCATATCTCAGCCATTTATAGCAATCAATAGCAAATTTGAATGAAGTATATGTGACATAAATGTATTACCCCCTAGTCCCCACTAGGGTCTTCGGTAAAACCATTTCAACATACGCACGGACTGATGACCTAGTCCGCTACTGGTCAGGACCCAAACTATTTATACTTTATAGGGTTTAAGGTCAATATTGTAGAAATAACAAACGGAATGACAAACACCCTTTCCACCTGTGGTGAAGGGTTTAAAAACAATATTTTAGAACGTCGTTTTTGGCAAGAAATATTGTTTTTTTGACGATGTCGCTATTTTGAATAAAAAACGCTTACAAATATATTTGCACAAAATAAATGCAGTTTTCACAAAAGTCGCTTCTGACAAAGTAAATCTTCGTTACGACACAAAAAAAACTTAAAAATCGATATTTATAAAAAAAAACGCTAAAGAATATTTTTACGTTATTTTCACAAAAGTCGCGTTTGACATAGTGAAGTTTTGTTTCGACACAAAAAAAGGCTAAAAATGTTTTTTTGACATAGTAAATCTTTATTTTTACGAGTACTGGTCAAAAGATCGCTATTAAAAAAACGCTAAAAAATTGATTTTAACGCAAAATTTTATTATTTATCTTTGTTTTGACAATAAGTCGCAATGACAAACAAAAAAAATATTGAAATAAAAAAAAAATATGAATATGACCAAAAAAAAAATAGCGCAAAAAAAATTATATTTAAAATAAAAACGCAAAAAAAAAAATTTGGAGAAAAAAACGCTATTTTTCAAAAGCCGTTTTGACATAGTAAATCTTTGTTTTGACAGTAAGTCGCCATGAAAAAATTTTTATACTTTAAATAAAAGCGCAAAAAAATATATTTGGAGAAAAAACGCTATTTCACAAAAGTCGCTATTTGCATAGTAAATCTTTGTTTTGACAATAATTCGCTATATGAACAAAAAAAATAACGCAGGAAATTCAGATTTAAAATAAAAACGCAAAAAAATACATTTGGAGGAAAAAACGCTTTTTCACACAAGTCGCTTTTTGCGTAGTAAATCTTTGTTTTGACATTAAGGGCTAAAAAATCAAAGCAAGTTAAACTCTCTTTTTGGTTTAAAATGTGTTTAAACCAACAAATCTTTAAATCACTAAACATATAAACCATCTTTAAACTAACAACACAGACCATATGAATTTGATAAGATTTATCGTAGTGCTGCCACATGTTATTTTTTTAACAACATATTATATATGGGACACTGATTTATAGTTGTTGAGTTTAAACTACTTATAAATTCAAGTTTAGTTCAACTAAACCAGCGTTTAAACCATCAGTGATTTATTAGCCATAAGTCGCTGTAACGAACAAAAAAAAAACGTAAAAAATCAATCAAAAAATCAAAGAAAAACAAATAGCGCTCTAAACTGTATTTTTACAAAAATCGTTAAATTCTTCCAAAAAAAAATCGATATTTTCCTAAAAAGTCTTCTTATCAGAAATTATCAGTATCAGTTTTTCAAAAATTACTGTTCTAACAAAAAAATCCGTAATTTTAAAAATCGATATTTTCACAAAAACTCCTTTGGCTTTTCATTATAAATCGCATATGCGAAAAGTCGTAGTGGAGAAAAACGACAATGAAGGTTTTCATAAAGTTTTCTGAAAATATAACCGATAGAATTTTGTTGTACTTGCACCACAGCCTCCGGCATATGTTTTGAAGAAAAATTTATATTTATTTTAAACGTCGGCGAAAGAACGTAAAAGTTAATGGTATTTTATTGAAAGTGAAAATTTTGCCGCATACGCCACTTTCTAAAAAAAATTTTTAAAAAGGAGCTTTTTGTGCTGCATACGTATACTTACTAGTGCTGGGAAACTAACTTTAGTACTATCGATATTATCAATAGTCTTAAAATATCGAAAATATCGTTAGGAAAAAATATTAATATCGATATTATTATTATTTAAAATACAGCTATGAAGACATCTTACAGCAGCTATACACACACAGTTTGTTTGCCGCAAATTGTTACGTCTCATACGTTCAATAAAGTGATAAAAACAACATATCGTCCTTCGTAAATTATTGTGTTCAATAATATATGTAAAATATAACCATATAGAACACAATAATTTACGAACGACAATATGTAGCCTGATAAAAACTAGTTAAAGCTTTCCTGCACAAGTACAAACATTCAGTCGATAGTAATATCGATATATCGATAGTAAAATCTTAACCATCGATAAATATCGATAGTAGAAAATATCGATAGTATCCCAGCACTAATACTTACTGCTGCGTATTCGTGTTGTTGTTGACATTTTATTTTGCTTTTGCTTAAACTCCTTTTTTTCTTACGGCAATGAAGCCAAGCAAGAGTGAATTCTACTTTTGTTTTGCTTTCGCTACGGTAATGAAGCAAAGCAAGAGTGAAATTTATTTTGTACGTTTTTCTATGATGAATTTGCTGCAGAGTTCAGAGCAAATCAGTATTTAGTAAACTTTAAAATAGCTGTTATGAAGCAAAGTTAATAATTAAGATCTCAGAAACCATATAAAATTTCGCGAAAAATGTTTTGGATTCAGCAATGAGGCAGTCAAAATATATACACCCCATATAGGGTTGCCAGAAACCAAAGTTCAAATAACGGACCAACGTAAAAAATTCACTTGGATTTTGAAAAAATAAATGAACAATTTATAATACATATTTAATTTTTTACACGTAACAATTAAAGTTCAGTCTTAAGTCATATTAGATATCGTCAACTAAAATCTAAAGTGCCATTAATAACAAAAAAATTCAAAATGGACTTTTTTATTGATTATGATGAATTTTGGTTGAATTTGAATTTGCATTTTTTTAATTTTAAAAGTCGTTTTTAGTAAGATTTCTGTATTAAAAGAATTTTATATCAAATTCTATACAAATATTTATCTATTAAACAGAATTTTATAACAAAAATTAGATTAAAAACAACTTCCAAATTCATGCGTTTTACGTTTTGATTTCCAGCACACACCTGAATATATTTATCCGTTTTAGAGCTTTTTATGAATTTTCGGTCGATTTTTTAGAGCATATTTTTGCATATTTTAACTTTTGCATAATGTCGTTAAAGGAGCATTTTTGATGAATTTTTTTGGTCTATAGCGCTTATTTCACCTTTTTGAAGCATATTTTTGATACGTGATAAATTTATTAGATGCCTATAGGACTGACTGTTTGAAACTTTTTTCAAAGTTTAGTCTTATCAAAATTTAAGAAGGACATCATATTACTTTCTTGAAAGTATAGATTATTTAAAATATTTTAAGTACTTTCACAAAAATGCTTGCTTTATTTATATATATTTAGTATACAATTAATAAAAAAATTCTTATTTGGATTTAAATAAATTTTTTTAACTGGACAATCCATGACATTTCAGGACGTCTGGCAACCCCAACCTAGGGTTTCTAATTTCCCGGACTCTTTCCATTCCCGGGAAACGAAACATAAAAATCGTATTCCCGGAAATCCCGGGATTCTTTAAATAAAACAATGACTTCATTAAATGAGTTCAAGACAAAAGTTATTACTTTTTTAAAAGAATACACACATATACAACAGTCTAAAAAAATAGCATTATTAATTCCACAGAAAACCAAAACAAAACCAAATGAATTGTTACATTCATATGTACATGCATATTATATATATAAATATATATATATATGTCCTTTATTTACTTAAATATACGTAGTAAAATTTAAAAAAAAAAATTACATGATACTTAAATAAAAAGTTCACGAAGAACATAGAGCATATTATATATGTATGTATTTATTAATTTTTTGGGAGATCACGAATAATAAATCTTATTAATATTTAGTAGTTATTATTAATAGCAACTTGGTAAAATTAATTTTCTTTAAAAAAAAACAATTTTAGTATTATTAAAGCATTTAAAAGCTCATCAGAGATTCTATTTCTAATCCTTGTTGATATGTATATTGCCTGCTACCGAAAACGTGCTCTCGCTTCCTACAGACGTTGGTTTTATAGTAAGAAGCTCATCATAAAATGATTATAAATTTGTTGGCCTGTTACCCGTGACTTCATAGACGTCAAATTCTTTTTTTAAGATATTTTCAGGCTTTTGTATTATTTTACATTTATTTTTTTAGAATTGATATAGCGTTTTCAAGGTGTTCTTTAAATATAGTAGATGGTTCATAATTTGGTGTTGCTGATGGTGTATCTTGTACATTTTCATTTTCTACTTCAAGAAGCTTTTTACACATTTCATCAGCAATTAAAAAGACTGTTGATTTATTGGCGTAAAAAAAATAGTTCGATTTGTAGGTAGTTTTTCGAAATTTTAGTAAAGAATATATTGTTCTTGCTCGTTTTTGATTTTAACGATGCTAACAAATTTAAATTTCAAAAAATTTAATTTTAAATTCCCGAAAATTCCCGGAAAAAATTTCCCGGGATTAATTTAATAAAAATGTCCCGGGATTCCCGGGAATTCTTTCCCGCCATACCTCACTCAATTTTTTTTAAAAAATGGTCGGTAGCTAGCGGACGATATTTATTTTAATACTCTCAGTAGAAAAATTCGCTATATCCACAAAAAATTATTTATATTTTTTAAAAATTTTTTACACAAAAATAAAATTTCACCTAAAATTTCTATTTTTACAAATAATCATGTCTTTCACAAAACGTTATAGTGTAGTTAGAACATTCTAAAATAATTCTTAAGCCTTAAAATATTTAAAAATTTTACTCTAGTAATTTTCTTTTTTTCTTATATATGTCCCATTGTGCTACACTATATTAAAGCTTTTAACAATCTCTAGCATTTATTGAGTGCATTAAAAATATTGTTGCTGTTCTATTATTCAGAACAATTTAATACACTTTTTGTCGAGTTTTTTTTTATTTGGAATTGGCTTTTCTTTGTTTCGCGTTTAATTTTCTTGTATTTAATCGTTTGCTTAAGTAATTTCTTGGCGCCCTGGTTAAAAGAGATTTTTAAAGTTTTTTTTTCTTTTTCATCCGTTCTTAAGTTTCTTATTCACAGCTTATTTTATTATTTGTTTTGTATTTATTTACAGATGCTTGTAAAACTTAAAACAATTTCTTCATTTTCGACTTTTATTTATTTTTTTATTCGCCATTTGCAGACGAGAAGTGTTAAAAATATTTTTATTTATTTTGTTGCTCTTTTTTTAAGGATTTGCCCTTTTGTCTTAATTGAAGAGTTGTTTATTTTTTTTTTTTTTTTTTTTTTTTTTTGTTTTGTTCCATTTTCCATTTAGTTGTTAAGGGATTTTGTAACTGATTTTTAGATTTCGATAAAGTATTTTGGTAAATTTTCTTAATTGCCACTTCTTTTTAATGAATAAAATTTTTTTGTTTCTTTTTCTAGTGTAAGAAGAAGTAATTTTGTTTTTTAGATCCTTTGAAGTGCTTAAAAGGATTCATAAAAAAAGAAAGTTTTATAAAAATAGTATCAAGGGACAAAATTATAATTTTTAACGAACTTTTTATCGCAAAAAGGGATCTCTCTTTTGAAAGTAATAAAGGATAAATATTTTTAAAGGAAAAGACAAAAATTAATCAGCATAATTAACAGGAAACATAAAAAATTCTTTGCAATAAAGTTTGTTGCGGAAAAAATTTGATTTCTTTTTACCTTAATAACAATGATACAAGAAGAAAACATAAGAAAATTAATTGACTACATTATAAATTACTGAGGGACAGTAAAGTGGCTTATATTTTTTTATACTTTTTAAAATTTGACAACTTTTTTTCCAGCTCTCTCTAGAAACTAGATACGTGCTACTCTGATCTATAGTTTTCCAAATGGAAGAAAAATTTAACTGACTACACTATCGATTACTAGGGGACAGTAAAGTGCATTGCATTTTAATGGTTAACAGTTTTAGACATTAATTACTACACTGAAAATAGTTCATGACTAAAAATACAAAATATTCTTTTGTAAATTATAATTAATTTTTGTGCAATGAACAAAATTTTTGTATATATTAAAAAAATTTTGTATTTCGATTGCGCAAAACAATTTAGTTAAAATACAAAATTTGTAAAATATACAAAACAGTTTTTGTAACGTAGAATGACTGGAATCAACAAATTATTAGTAAATTTGACAAAGTTTTTTGTTGTTAAAAATTATCCCGAACCTTTTGTAAAAGAATAAGTAAAACACTAGTTAAGAAACGATAAAAACAATTAAATAATAATAATATCAAAACGAAGAAGTTTTGAAACATTGGAATGCATGTTTTGAACTTCGCCGGAAGTCGTATAATGATATTTGTGATCCAAAGTCTAAAAAACAACAAACTACTTTTTGGCCAATGTTTAAAGATCCTATTGGTTATCGTTTAGTAAGTGTTATACAATACTTTTAAAAAATATGTAGGTAGACAATGATTTTAAAATAATTTTTAGTGGCACCAATCAACTTCTTGATAAGTTTGACAAATTCTCTGAAGTGATGATAAATCTGGTGTTTCCAAAATTTGAATCTAAATTTAAAGAGGACGAAGAGCATAAGCTTTCGATTTTTGTAAAGGAAAACAAATGTTGCGACAGTACGTAAATATTTATTTTTTAATATTTTATATTAACTAATAATTCTTTAATTAATTTTTCTAGATGCAAAATACCTTATTGTATTAACACTCATACAATCGTTTCTTCCACCTTAAAGACTCAAATCAAAATCATCAAAATCGGGAAATAAGTTTTTTAGTAATATGGAGACAAAACAAGAATTTATTTCATTTGCACCTACAGACGAAGCCTATAAGGAACAGAAAATACTCCTGTTAACCCGACTACGCAAATTTTATATAAAACCGTTCAAGCAGTTAACAATTTAATGGCACTTATGGTTAGAAAAGTCTATTTCTTTTAGAAAATTTTGACAGTTTAACTTCGGATCCATAAAAGTTTTTGTTCCAATTACACTTCTCCCAAAAATTCAACCTTTAAATGTGCAAATTTATGAATTAATATTTACTTTAATTATTTGTATTAAGTTTTTAATTATTACATTAAATGTAATACTTTCTAGTTTTATGTAACCAAAGCCTCAAGTAGTTTATCAAACATTGTTTAAAATGTAAAAACTGAATTCATTTTTTAAAATAAAATAAGTAAAAATAAAAAAAAAATTAATTTTTTTTAAATCTTAAAACAAATCTTTTTTTATTTCCAAATATTTTTACAAAATATTTTGTACATTTTACAAAAAAGAAACGAAAAATTTTGCAAATAGTACAAAAAATTTGTGAATAAACTTCCATTAATTTTGTACTATTTACAAATTATTTTTTGGATTGAAACAAAAATTTTGTAAATTGTACAAAAAAAGAATGCTACAACATTTACAAAATAACGTTTGTACATATTACAAAATATTTTGTTCCGGCAAAACAACAAATATTTTTGTACAATGTACAAAGGTTTTTGTTTATTTTACTCATGAAATATTTTCAGTGTAGGGATGCGATGTCCATGCAAATGCATGTTTTTTGTCGATAGTCTAAAATCGATGTCGACCAATTATCTTTCCGAATCATTAAATTTGCGTTAAAATGGCATCGATTTGTTTTTGCATATTGTTGCATATTTTGGTAAAAATGCATATTTTTGCATATTTTGGTTTTAAATGAATATTTTTGCATATTTTAACATTTTTAAGTGATATATTTTTTAAATTTCCATATTATAAAAAAAAAGTTCTTCAAAAAATTTCCAAATTGTATACACAAAAAAAAAGTCTTCAAAAACAATTTTTTTTTAAATCAATTAATAAATTTTTTTGAGCTCTGCTCAAAATACAAGATTTCGACTAAAGATCCTTAAATTTTAAACCGATGCAGCACCTTACATGGTTAAGGCTGCCAATTGTCCTCAAACAATTCATCCAAAACTGTTACATGTTACTTGCTTCGCACATATGTGACACCGAGTTGCAGAGGAAATTAGAATCTAATTCGATAATACTGATTTATTGGTTTCACGAGTTGCAATTTTTAATGAAATGTATCTCTTGATACCGTCACCACCGCAGCCAGTATTAACAAAAAGGGGAACCTGGATAGATGCTTCAGAATTCTATTCAAAAAACTTTGAGCAATTTAAGAATATTATTGAAGAACTTGTTGCTACCGATGCTTATGCAATAAAAAAAGTAAAAGAAATATTAAATTTAAATAACATCAAAAGTCAATTAGCATTTGTATTTTTGAACTTCGTGAAACAATAACTAAATTGAAATGATTTAGTTCACTTAATAGTCAACTCAAATTAATTGATATGGCAGAAAGTAAAATTAACATGTGGAAGGAAAAATATTCCGACAAATTAAACAAAATCCAAAACGTGTTGCAAAAAAAATACAGGATTTCAAAAAATTAAACAAATTTCAACTATTTTTGATCTGGAATCAATGTGGGATCTGAATTAGAAAATTTATATTCTCCAAATGAATTGGCATCCTTCAAGTATGTCTCAATTTCGGTTGACGTTGAGAGATCATTTTCCATGTACAAAAGCTTTTTAACAGAAAAAGGCTTAGTTTTGATAATATAAAAAATTATTTATTTAATTATGCAAAAAAAAAAATTTTAATTATGTAGTTATTTAAATTAAGTTTTAAAAAATATTATACCTTTGAATAACAATAGAATAAAAACAACAATATATTGTATGGAATAAATTCTGTAGAATTTTTTATTTTGTTTTGTTTTAAATAAAATAAAAAAACAAACGCTTTTTTATTGAAAATGGTCAGGTTTTTAGTGCATATTTTTTATTTTTTTAATGCATATTTTGGAATTTTTAGCTCATTTTTTATGCGCATATTTTCGATTTTTTAGTGCTTGAAAATCTCACCCCTATTTATGACATAGCTCCCAGATATCTAGATTTTTGAAATGGAGGCCATGGGTACATAGTCCCTTTACTAAAGGAACCAAAGTCCAACCGACTACACTTCCACCTTGGCAAGAAAATACACCATGTGCACGTACGATGGAGGTTTTAAGTTAAAAAAGGTTAAAAAAAACTAAAGTAAAAACAAATCGAAAGAGAAAAAAAAATTTGTAAAGTTGCTTTAATTAATTTTTTTTTTTTTAAAGTTGCGTTAACAGAGTCACCAGTGTTAAAAGTTTAGGTGTTGCGATTACAGGAGAGTTGTGTTTATCGAGGGTTGCATTAACCGAGGTTACACTTTACTTTAATACAATAAAAAGACTTATGCCTGCATTCACAAAAAAAAATATATTTAATTTAATAAAGGTTTACGAAACAAATTTTCTATAAATATTTTGCTTTAAAAACGTTTATTGAATTTAACAATCGTTTATGAATAAGGTGTTATTATTGAGATTTTTTCTTAATTGTGCGAAATTAAAAGCAACGATTATTCCGTTTAAATCTTTTTTTATTTATTTAGGGATTTTTCCCTTCTTTTTACCGGTTTTCCTGGTTTGACTTGCTTTAGTATTTTTTTTTTTTTTTTGTTTTTTTTTTTTGCAAACTTTGCAAAACTTTTCTGTTTTTAGCAATTTTCGATATCAGCTTAGAAATAAAGCGGAGAATAACTTTGGCCAACGGATGCTACTTTGGGCATGATAAGCCCTCTCGCGCCTAAAAATATAACACTCTACAAGTCGCTTATTCTGCCCGTTCTAATAAATGATGCTTAAACTTTGACAGTGAAAAGATCAGATGAGACATTGTTCGCGGTATTCGAGAGGAAGATCCTCAGAAAGATGTATGGCCCTCTACGCGTTGATAATGGATTCCGAATTATATTAAATCATAGTCAAGCTCATTAAAATGCAATGTAAAACACAAATACAAAAAATACAAAAAAATGCAGTCGAAACTAAAAACTGTCGAACAAAAAACGAAAATTTGTGTACAACTTTTCGCTTTTTTAAGTTGGTTTGACAGCGACTGTTTACATTTAATGGATCAGAAGTGAAAGCAACAGTGTTTTTTTTTGCCAATGACAAATGAAGAAGTGGAAGAAATGGCAGTTTTTGTCAACTTTGACTGCAGTTTTTTTTAAATCTGCATGTCGGTACATAAAGTCCCTCTGATATATTCATGCGAAATCGATCTGAAAGCGGCCAGACAGAACGTCTGGACGAAATCTGGACGAAGTCTTTAAGAATGAAGTCAGACATTGGCAAGAAATTTCAGATTCAGACAACGTCAGAGTATTTTGCTGGTTGGATTATTAATGAAAATTAGAAATGCATTCATAAGCATATGGGGGATTTCATGTCAAGTGACCCATCTTTTAAATCGATGTCTTCCGATTTGGATGAAATTTGCACCAAGGTTAGTCCTATTGGATAGTAGTTTAGACACAAATTTTCATCAGTCAAAAAAAAGCTTATGTCTTTTCCTTTAAGGTTGTTCTGGTCTTTTAGGAAATAATTCAAAATAGTGTTGCATATGCTAAAAATTTAAAAACCATCGTTTTGAGTTTGAAATTATTTTTTTTTTTTATACATAAGCCACTCGCATCCCAAAAAGCGACCAAAACTACCTTAAAGGAAAGGACACAAGCTTTCTTTTGAGTAAAAAAAAAAAAAAACATTCCGAATAAATAAAAAATATAAAAAAAAGTTTTAAATTTAAAAAATTTTTTAAAAAACAAAAAAAATTTTCGAAAGATTGATCAAATAGCTATCGAAGCTTCTTGGGACAAATTTTGCTAACACCCATAGGTAATAAGTTACAAGGATGAAAAAGAACACCTGTATGGCAAAAATGTCAAATTTTGACCCCCTCTTACTCAGAAAAGTTTTAACCGCTCTTGTTGAAAATTTGTGTCTTAACTACTACCAAATAGGACTAACCTTGCTGCAAATTTCATCCAAATCGGAAGACATTAATTTAAAAATTTGGCCACTTGACATGAAATCCCCCATATATGTACATATGTATGTTTGTATATTTCTGTATTTTATTAAAAAACTTTTTAAAAGATTCTTTAATTTTCATTATTCTTTTAACTTTCTGCTCCTTTTTTTCTTCCTAACAATAAACTGTCTGCATCACTTGCTAATCTTAATCTATCAGTCTATGAATGTCTTTGACTTCTTAAAAAATAAGTTCTTAGAAAATTTTAAATTGTCGGAATTTAATCCTGAAAATATCCTTCAAGCATCAATATAAATCACTCAACAACAAATAAATGGAGCAAATGGAAGAAAATAACAACAATAAAACTTGTCTAAATAAAAGAAGAAGAAACATCATCAATTTCGATAAAAAAAAAAAAAAGAAAAAACAAATAAAATGACAAACATAAAAACCATTAAAATAGAATATTTTTTCAGCATTTGCTTTTTTTTAACAAGAAGAGTATATAAAATTTATATTTGAAAAACAAAAAAAAAAAAAAAAAACTGAATAATAAATACGACAGGGTCACAATGACCTTTTTTAGAATTGAAAACAGTGGGTAAGAAGATTAATTGAAAACAAATGGAAGCCGAAATCCATTAAACAAAATCAATCTAGATGGCTAAATTATCACTTAATTCGAATTTCATGTAAGCCAAACACTGATTCGTGTTGAATACCATGATACATTTAGCATTTCTGCGCTATGAAAAATCATGTAGATATCTTGTAAACTTTAACATCCTATTTTCCTTTCCAGTCTTATTAAAATAGTTGGTAACAAATTTCATGACAATATTGGCATTTCTTACGATGTTAAAATACGCAAAACTTCTTTTCAAAAGTACACCTTATATGGGATCTATGTTATGGACCGAAGATTGCCTTAGATATATGTCTTATTTCGCATGACCTACAAAAACAAGTAAGAAAGGTAAGTCGGTCAAGCACGATCATATAGTACCCTCCACCAAAGGTTAGCTTATGTTCCATTGCCAGCCGCAATTAAGCACAGTTCACGTGGGTCCAGTAATAAGCTCCCGTTGTGTTACCTTGTTTCACCGTCTCCTAAAAGCTCTATGTTACCAGGCCACTCAGTCATCCGTTTGATTCACTGAAGGAATGGATCCTGTTAATATCAATGTCAGAGAGACAGGTTTTGAACCCTATTCTTCATACAAACAGTCTTAAATCTCTGAATACCGGGAAATGACAGAGAATATGTTCCGTTGACTCTTTCACCGCAACTTATACAAAGATCATTGTAAGGGAGCCCTGGGCGCATCTCCTAATGGGTCAGTAGCCATTTATAACCGCAGTTAGCCTTAATACCCTCCATGTCCTTTTTAATCTATGATAAGTCAGATTTTTCCTGCTTTCCACACATGTAGTTTCATCAAGTCTCCTCTGACTGGCAAAGAGAGGAAATTTGTGCGCAATGAGTTGCTTACTCTTTAGGAGCAAAACAATAAAGGTGGTTTCTGCATGCGTCAACGGGCCAGGCATACAGTTTCCATGTATGCCCCTGTGTCCAGGTATCCAATTAGGGGTAAACAGTGAATGTCTCGCTATCTCTTCCACAGACATGCGGCATTCTCGCACAAAATGTGATAAATACACTCCTCAGCGAGCTTATGTCCGCTTTACTATCGGTAATAATGTGAATATATATCCCTGCCAGATATCTCGCCCTACCGAATATGCCCCCCGCGGGTGTAGACGGCCATTATCTCGGCCTGACTGACACTGTGGTGATCCGACAGCCTAAGAGGAATGCTTCAGTTTAACGGCTCGTTGTAAATGCCAGAACCGATACTATACAGGGTTTAAGACCCGTCGGTGAATATTAGTATTGAGACCGCGGGAATTTGTAGGTCACCGCCAAGATCAAAGATTGGCTGAGGTGTGACATATTCAACGTCTGTTTGTCAGTTTATATCACACAGGATTCTTGCATGTTGGATGATGTAATCCCGCCATTCTCTAGTGGCCCTTAGTCTTGTCGCTGCGTTTGCAGCCAACTTTTTCTCCAAACTGTCTGGCGGTTAACAGTTCAAGATCGTAAACAGTGCCTTAGAATGTGTGATTCTAATGGCGCCTGTTACCGTTATTGCCACCATTCTCATTATATGCTCAAACGCGGGCTGGTGGCATGAATCAAAAAACAAGATTACGCATTTCGCAGGACCGTCATTTTGTTTTGTGACGAAGACATAAAATTTGTGTTGTAAACAATGTACATTTGTGTATGGAACGTGCAAAAGAATAACAACAAACACTAATTTGCCTTTTATGATGACACAGAGCAGTGTATACAATTTTTTTATACGGCTGAAGTTATTGGTTCTTCCTCTTGAGCGCCGACAACCAATGGGTTTGATGACACAATCGTATAACCAGTATACATTTCTCCAATTTAGGCCAATGGCTCTTTTACAGCAGTATAGTGCAGTTACCGCCTTAGTAGTGCTGGAAATGGTGCTAATCTTCCAAGTCAGTTTGCTGTCCAATATTAGTCCAAGGTTTTCGCAGTTTCAGTGAGACCCCAATTAATTCTTGGAATATCAAATTGAGGAATTTCGTACCTCCTTTTAAAAAGTTCCATTTTGTTCCGACAGTAGTTTAGGATCCTTACCCATAGCCACAACTGCCATGTCGTCCGCATAGTGAACAGTTCTTCAGCACGTTCTTTTCACAGCCTTAAGCAGGGTATTTTTAATTAGTTTTAAAATTAATGGTGACAGCACCGCTCCTTGTGGAGTGCCCTTAGTCACAACTTTGGATATGTTCGAGGCGCCCAAATTAGATTAGATACGACTGTAGTAAAAGATTCTGCTGACGAATTTGATGATCGCTGAGTCGATCTCCAAAAGTTTCATGGCGTTCATAACCGATTGAGGTCTAAGGTTAATGAAATCTCACTCAATATGCTGGAATACTACTAAAGTAAATTCCCTGTTTGCAGAGATCTTTCTATTAAGCCAACTATCGCAGTTTCAGTGGACCTGCCCTTCGTATAGGCGTGTTGAGCCCCCGACAAGGAATCATGTTCCAGTGATGATCTTATATGAATAAATATAATCGTCTCCAGAGTCTTATTGGTCTAAGGTCATTAGCCTTGTGAGATGTCTTTCCTTCCTTGGGGTATGTCGTCCACATTGATGAAACATGTCATAAACGCAGGCTAGCATTAAACATCGCCTAGAGCCATGGCATCCATATCTCTAGATTCATTTGAATGTCCGCTGGGATAATCCCATCCCGACCTTTCACACGATGGCGAGTTATCGGAATATTAGAAATATCCTGAACGCCACTTAATGTCTCCTCCCTCAGAATTTAGAGAGAAATTTTCGAGAGTGCACCCTATACACATGATTCCCAACATGTGTAATAATGGAACTGTCAAACAAAATTATGTTATGAGGTTAAGAGTAACGTTAAAGGTCTTCGGGGCAAGTATTATTTAGATATCTTATTCTATACAAATTCGATTTTTTTTTTTTTTCATTAAGTGGTTTTAAGGAGGGGGTGCACTTAGGACCTATGTTCAATGCTAGACCTACAAACACTATATTTTGACACGACATAGTAGCTATCGTCCAAATTACTGTCGCCAAATTGTATGTCAATACCAGAAAGAAAGTTAAAGCATTTAAAGCTTTTCTCGGGAGTAGTTTTTGCTTGGAAGCTATAGTGACATATGGACTGATTTCAATTAAATTTGGTAAGTTGCTTTAGATTGCAATTGAATAAGTTTGGACCATAAATAATCTTAATACCAATATAATTGGATGGTTTGCGATCACAAAGAATCTATTCCGGAAAGAAAGTTGTATGGGGGCTATGGGAAATTATGGACTGATTGTCACCATTTATAATAGCTTGGTCCTTGTGACAATAAGAACCAAATTTCGTCAAATTACATCCAAAGTTGTGACTTGTATTTTGCCGGAAGGACGAACATTGTAAGATCAACTCAAAAAGTAATTCTGAGTCGATCGGAATATTTAAAGGTAGATCTAGGACCAATATTTTAAGGTGTAACAAACATCAGCACAGACACATTATACCCTCTCCACTATGGGGGTGTGGGTCCACTTAATAGGATGTATTAAAACACCAAAAACACTGTGCAAGAAATTGGCACTTTTTTTGAGTCAAGCTGGGCACCTGGCATTTTATCCTAATTCGGGTACGCTGAATCCGGTGGTGCTCGCCGTTTTTGAGTAACGCGAACATATGTTGTGCAACCTCCTTCATTTTCGAAATGACGGTATATCTCGAAACCCAGAGCCAATCTAAAAAAACGGCGAGCACCACTGGATTCTGCGTGCCCGAATTATGTTAAAACGCCATGTGCCCGGCTTGTCTATTTTTTGAATTAGCATAGGTCAAGCAATCAAGTAATAAATATCTCGCGAAATTATATAAAATTTGGTTTATATTAGTTATACAGAGCCTATCTTGAAGACTTATGCAAAGAAACATGGGTTTCTTTAGAGGTTAATTCACTTTTGGACTAGACACAAGAAGAAAAAGATTTAACCATAAAACTTATATGTCGCTAGAATTTGGGTACTATGTGTTATATAGCTCCTATTTTTGGAAACACTTAACAAAACACATTTGGAAACAATTTTGTAGTACAAAAATTCTTTTTTTGTTAAGGTTTTAAAAGTAATAACTATTTAAGACTATGCGACATAACATTTCAAAAATATTCGTATAATCTTCTGGTGTCCCTTCGAAAATTCGTGTACCGTCAGACGTTACGTTTTTTGTTGCAAGCAACAACCTTAAATTTGACTAACGTTTTAAATTTAATATTAACTTTTATATTTTAAAAATTCTTACAAAACCTATTACAGTGAAACATTAGTTATTGCTTGACTTTTCATATCGGGCGATATCGATTACCTCACAAGCGTCTCTACACCCTTCGTCCAAATCTTCTGTTTTATGAACTATTTTTGTGCGAAATGTCGCAGAGTTTGAAACAGGTATAAGCAGTATTTCAACATACTGCCTTGTTAGAGATCAAATAATACTTTCCTAAGGAACGAATATTGGACTATATTTTATATTACACAGATAACGACCTCTTATCGTAACAGAGGTTGTTTCACTGTACTTCCTGTTTTCGCTAAAAAAAAAATGCCCCCAGAAAGCCATTTCTTTAACTATTCCCACTAATTTCATTTCTATACAAACAAACGACATAAAAAGTATCACTTTTTGAAGAAAAAAAAACACCCAAGTTGTATGTAATAAATAGTTTAGTAAATATAAAATGTTAACACTCCAGTGTAATTTTAAGCACTCATTGTTTGTCAAACATACACCACATTTTTTTATTAGATTCTGTTTTTTACGTGACTTTGTAAATGATTTTCCTATAAATTTTGATAGCAAATAAAGTTTAAGATATACAAACACACACACACACACATGCAGTTGAAACCACTTATCCATATGTGAGTTTTAATACACCCACACATTCAGGCCGAGAATTTACAAAAACTTTCACTTAAAACATGACAGCCCACTGAGAACAAGGGATTCTCACTCAGTCATTTATTTCAAAATGTTTTGTGGGGGGTAAAAAACGACATCGTCATCATCAGCAGCATTATCATCATCATCATCATCGTCATTGTCAGGAAAAACCATTAAAAGTAGTATCGTGTTTGTGTTAATGTCTACAAATATGTTGGTCATAATAATCTATTGACCGTAAAAGAAGAATGTATTACATGGAGAAGCTTAGAGCAAAAACTGCACAATGGGGCTCCTGAACGATAAAAGTGGTAACAAAAACCTAGAATCTATATTATACATATACTTACATATATTCATATACATATATCATAATTTTCCTTCAAAGGAGAAATTTCTCTAAAATTTGGGCTTAAAAATCATAATCGCATTTGTATGGAATTTAGCTATTGTTTGGTTTTAAAAATGGGCACAATTGGTTCTACTAGTTCTGATGCAAACCTTCAGACCCACAGTTCTTAATTAGATATGTTATTACATACATTGCTCTACCATTAACATGCAATTGTAATTTGAATTTTTCAATTACCATTACTTGTAATAGATTATTTTCAATTGAACTTAAAAATACGGAGAGATTCAAAACAGATGGTTCATCTTTTACATATGGTTTGTGTCTTGGATACCTATTTTTTTTTTTGCATTTTTAAGGGTTTAATATCACTTAAGGCCGTTTAACACTCTTTCAAGTCTTAAGTAATTTGACGAAAATGCTTCCCCGACCTAATTATTGTTTGAACATTTTCACAAGACAATAACAACTTATTATGTCAAGGTCAGTGTGGTCCAACCAAAACGCACGATGTTAATTGTAAATAAAAACAAATAGTGTTCAGAGAATTATCTTAGTATTTTGTATTATGATAGAAAGATGTATGACAATTATGCGTGAAACAAAATATCGGCCGAATGCTAGCCACGGCTTCGGTGGCATACTTCTATCCGATGGTCCAAATTTTCGATGACGCGGAGGCATAATTGAGGTTCTATGCCGTTAATGTGCCGAATCATCTCATCCTTTAACTCTTGAATTGTTGCTGGCTTATCGACGTAAACCTTTTCTTTCAATAACCCCAAAGAAAGAAGTCCAACGGTGTTAAATCACATGATCTTGGCGGCCAATTGACATCGTTACCACATGAGATAACACGGCCATTGAATTTGTCGCGCAAAAGAGCCATTGTTTAGTAAGCTGTGTGGCAAGTGGCACCGTCCTGTTGAAACCACATACCATCAACATCCATATCTTCCAATTCGGGCCATAAAAAGATGGTTATCATCTCACGATAGCGAACACCATTCACAGTTACTGCCTGGCCGGCCACTGAGGTGAAAATGTGCCTCACGAAGTGCATGTTATGCATTTTGATTTGAACGCCCATTTTCATAATAAGCCAGAATAACTTTAACGCACAGAAAAAATTCTCCCACCTTTTTCACTAATTAAAGCATTAATCAAAAGTATAATCAGTTTTGATTAAATTTTTAATCAAGTGAATTAAATGTTTATTCAAGTGAATTAAACGTTTAATCAAGTGAATTAAACGTTTAATTAATACTATTAACTGGTTTAATTGATACTATTAATTTGTTTACTGGTGCAAATTTAATTAATTTTTTAATTAATATCACAAATTTTTTAATTGAAATCAATTTTTATTTTTTTCTGTGCGCGTTGTTCGATTGTGTATCTTTCCATGGTTCAAATAGAGTTAGTCTGAAATTGAGAAATGTCAAATGAGATGCAGAAAAAAAACTTGACGTTAAGGTGTGGTTCACATTAGGCATCGACCCTTAGAATTTAATCACCCTTTATTAGTTCTGATACAAACTTCCAGACCTACAGTTCTCAACTAGATTTTGTAATTACTTATTATTTTATAACATTAAAACGAGAAAGTTGGTTACAACACCTGTTGCTGCTGAGAGATGTTGAAGACCAATTTGAAATATCCAAAGAGTTGCTTACACGCTATTTAAAGAAGTCATTTTTGCATTGCATCAGTAATGTCGACTAAAAATGCATCAATTACAAGAACTCTTAGCGCAATGCATCGTTCAAGCTCGTTCAAGAATCCAAATCTACGCCAAAGCTGAATATCTATGGAGCTATTGCAATGCTTTGGTGGTACTAAAAGGGTCTTATCTACTTTCGTGTGCTCAAGAATATGGAACCAGACAAATATTCTATCACGACAACACTCGATCACGTGTTGCAAAGACCAGTTTTAAGTACAAAAATCAAAATCTTTGGAAAATTTGGAATTACCCAACTTATAGTCCACGCTTTGCCAAGTCCGACTACAATTTGTTTCGCACTCAATGCAATGCGTTTCACTTCAGAACAATGTATTCGAAACTCCCTTGATTCATTCTTCACCTCAAGAAAAGAGTACTTCTTTTGGGCGCGGAATCCATGTGTTGGCAGAAAATTTATTAGCGTTATGTTATTCAATATTTACTTTCATTTGAAGGGTCTCAGTTCAGCCAATATAAAGCCAAGCTAGATTCTACTCTGAGGAAATCTGCTCTTCGTTTACGACAGAAATTTTTTTAAAAATCTGTTGAATAGTTTAACATCTTTTTTTATAAAAATTAGCCATTTTTCTATTATTGAAGTTATCTTTTATGCAATTTTTCAAATATATTTCATCCTTGGGTTCCATAGTGGAACAAAAGGCCACAACGAATTTCTCCCATGCTGATCTGTCTTTTGCCAAATTTTTCATTTTACTCTAGAGTTTTCTCAAGAGTGTTTGGTTTGTCTTTCTTCAGAGCTTAATATAAGATATTGCTGCTGGCCAGAAAATACGAAGACTACTTCTTAAAGATTCGTTAACAAGAACCTGTAGGTTTTTAATCTGGCGTTGAGATGTGTTCCAGGATTTGCATCCATACCACAGGATAGATGTTACATTTGAGGAGAACAGTCGCAGTTTGGTGTTGATTGAGTAATGAGAAGATCTCCATACAGGGTTAAGGCACCAAATGCCTGTTTTGCCTTATTTATACGGCTTTTTTATCCTCGTTAGATCCTCCTGAGGATGAGATTTTGCTGCCCAAATAGAAAAAGGTATTTACTTCCTCCAATTCACTTCCATTTACACTTGGAACCAGTTCTTGAATCCTATTAAGTTTCATCTACATTTTCTCAAGGTTAAGGGATAGTAAACACATATCATCTGCAAAATCCAAGCCATCTAATCTGTCCTGTGAGCCCCCATTTTTCAAATTGAGTTTTTTATAGGCTTAACAACATATTTTTAAAAAAAATTTTTAAAAAAAATTTTTAAAGCGTCTTAAGAGTTTTACAAATAAATGATTGTCGTGAAAAATTATTGATTTATCTGAATTAAGAAGTTAGCGATTTGTATAAACTCCACAGCTTGTTGTAAAGAGGGTGTACTACGCTTGTCATTCCGTGTGAAGCTTTTTTTAATATTCATCTAAGAACCCATATTCTTGATCCTCGAGTAATTCTAAGTATATTTAGCCATGTCCGTCTGTTATAACCACGCTCACTTCCGAAAGTTTGAAGAGAAAAATACAATTTTGTTGTCACATTGTTTCTAGTTATCCTTAGCAGCTTGGAGCTGCATTCAGCACAATCCATTAAGTGGAAAAAGAGTTACAGATCCAAATATGCAACAAGTATCTTAAAATAATATATATAATATATAACGAATAGGCAACGAACTATAATACTGTTAGGTTAGTTTAAATAATGATTGGTTCATAACTTAAAGATTCTCTATAAACCCCTCTCCTGAAATATTTGAACTCTCTGTGGAGGGTATTGAAGATTTACCGCAGGCGAACTTATGCTTTTTTTACTTCATTTGGACAAATATCTTGATAAGCTACTTATTTCTGCCATGTTCAGCCCCATTGTTCAACATTAAAGTGCTTATTTGCTACAATATTCGAAGTGTCTTTAATATATGTTTATTGATTTTTGTCCTCATCAAACAGATACAAATTTTTAATACTTCAAAAACGAACTCTTAATTATTTCTACTCAAATAATGGTCAAACATTTAATTAGAAATACGGAAAATATTTTTAGGTTTTTTTGCAGTGTAGAAATTTGTCATAGTGTATGCATTTGTTTGAGTCTTTTATTTGTTTGTATGTATTGAAGGCCACCGTTTATACTGTTTTTACACCCAGCAGTTCTTTTAATGTTTGTCTAGCTGAGTACTGCTGGTTACTAACGTGAAATTATTAATTTATAAAGCTGGCTCCAAATATATATAATTTTCTTACTACATCAATTACAAGTAATCTATTGATTATGATTGCTTGAGTCCGCTTTATGTTATTTGAATATTAATCATTTAAGCCTTTAATATAATCTAAAGTTATTTTGCTTCTTCCCCATTAGAAATTATTAAAAGTAATCTAAATTCCCAGGTAATCTAAAGTGAAAGCAGTTTATAAATTTTAATGATTATAAATTTTGTTTCAACAAAAGTTTTTAAAAGATTATTTTTAATAAAGTAAACAGTCAATTCCTTTCTTCTTTGTTCTGTTATTTGTTTAAAAAAGGAACATTAGATCATAACTTACCAGTAGAGTTAAACAGTTTCAGTTTACAGTTTCTAAAACTTTAGTTGAACTTTGGACATGCCTTTTTTTACATTAAGGACAGAGATCAGTAGAGAAAAAGTACCTTCATTTCTTTCCTTTTTTCCTTTTTTAAATTACAAATTATGTCATTTAAAATCTTTCGCTTCTTAACAAACTCAGCTTAGTCCTTACTTCTTTCTACTTTGTATTTTAAATGTGTTAAGGAATGTTGATCTTCTTATAATGCTCTTTATTTATTCCTTTAGTCCTTCATACAATTCTAAAGGACCCTTGAGACTTCTTTTCATTTTTCAACCTCATATCCATTCCAAATACCAGCAGAAGAAGCAAAAGAATCCAAAAATGCAAAACACAACAGAACCAAAAAAAAAAAAAAAAAAAAAACATTAAGACAAATACTCTTCAAATAGATTGGGGGAAAACACAAGCAAATGAAAGTGTCTTAAAGAGCCAATTAAAAATTTAAGAAAAATATTTACCAAATTTTTTTTTTTTAAACCCCTACAACGAACTTGTGTTTGTAAATAGTCTAAAAACTATTAAATTTTTTATGAAGAAGATTATTTATTGGGGAAAACTAAAAAATAATATTCTTTAAATATTGTGAGGAATTATAAGTTTTAAAAAAGCTGGCGAAACAAAAAATGGTCGTATTGAAAATTGAAAAGAAGAAATCACCTAAAAAACATATCCAAAAAGAACTAAAATATTAATAACTGTTTTCAAAAAAGTACCAGAAAACAGAAAAATGTCAACAAAAAATGTACAAATATGACTAGACTATGACTAGACTATGACTATGACTATGACTAGACTATGACTAGACTATGACTAGACTAGACTATGACTAGACTATGACTATGACTAGACTCTGACTAGACTATGACTAGACTATGACAAGACTTTTTTTTTTATTATTGGACGTAATGATATAAATATCAATAGTGGCCCTACGATAACTCCACCAACTCCACCCCAGAACAACGTCAGCATTTCATCAGGACGGGGGGTTTTTTCTTTGTACGAGTCCTACATCCTCCTTCCTATCCAAGGAGGTTCGGAGCATCCGTACAGCGCATCTTCATTATGGAGTTTATGAACCGTTCACAGCACATCCACACTCTCTCAGACTCTAACATTTTGTTCACCATATTTTCCGGTGTCAATGTTGTAACCAGTTCATCATAAAGTTCTTGTCGTTTATCTGCCCATCTCTCACATTCAAAAAGCATGTGGTTTGCGTCTTCCACGAGAGTCACGCATGTCTCACAGTTGCCAGCATCCCGAAGCTTAAACCTGTGCAGGTATCCGTTAAAACTACCATGATTAGTCATCACCTGTGTGAGAAAGTATCCCATGCTACCACGTTTTCTCTCTATCCAGACTCTAATATCGGGGATTAGTTTGTATGTCTATCTCCCATTTTCCTCCATATTCCAACGATCTTGCCATTTGGTTATTAGGGTTCTTCTTGCATTCTCCTTTATTTCAAGAATTTTTTGTTTTTGTTCCATCAAGCTGCTTTGTTCACATTTTATACGTTTTGTCTCCTTATAAATATAATTCTTTTCTAACACTAGTAAGTCTATTGGTGGTATTCCCGCAAGAACTAGTCCTGCACTTGTAGGCACCGTACGGTATGCCGATATAGTTCTAAGTGCACTTAGTCTCTGTGGCTTCTGCATTTCCCTTATTCTTTCCTTTATGCTCATCGACGTGGCAAATATCGGGGCAGCGTAAAGTAGCTGGGAGTGTATTACACTATTTATAAGCTTTCTTATGTATGACTTAGGACCCCCACAGTTTGGCATTATCCTCGCCAGTGACGTTGCCGTTTGCATGGATTTTTTTCGTATCATAAGTACGTGTTGACCGAAGTTTAGTCTATCGTCAAGTTTTACACCAAGATAAGGCAAACTCCGTTGAAAGTGTACTTCACTGCCTTCTAGGAAGATCTTTGGCGGTTTAAATGCTCATCGATCCGTTACCAGGATTGCCTCAGTTTTTTCCACTGCTAGTTCCAATCCATTGCTCTTTAACCATCTGCTACAGCGAATAAGACTGTCGTTTGTTATTATTTCCAGTAGTTCTGGTTTTCGTTGAGATACAACGAGGGCAATATCGTCTGCGTACCCTATTATTTTTGCACCTGCTTGTAGTTTCATGTTCGATAGACCATCATACATTATGTTCCACAGGAAGGGGCCCAGCACGGATCCCTGTGGTACTCCTGTAGTGATACGATATTCTTTCATACCACTTTCTGTATTATATAATAGGATTCTGTTGTCCAGGTAGTCCGCAATAACGTTGTACAGGTGGCTGTGTACACCCTTGCTCTTAAGAGCGTCTAGGATTCGTTGCCACTTTGCAGTGTTAAAGGCATTTCTGATATCAAGTGTTATTATAGCACAATATTCCTTTGCCAATTTGGCCCGTGTGGCTATTTTCACCACTTCACCAATTGCATCTATTGCGCTCTTTCCCTTTCGGAAACCATATTGCATCGGGGATAATCCACCGAGGTTTTGCACGCATTCTTCCAGTCTTTGTAGTAGTACACTTTCCAGCAGTTTCCCCATTGAATCCAGCATACATAGAGGTCTGTATAACCCAGGTTCATTTAGAGGTTTATCACCCTTTTTTAACAACACCAGCCTCTATATTTTCCATTTTTCAGGAAAAGCCCCATTTTCAATGCACTTATTAAACGTATTAGTGATTAGTTCAGGCCCTATTTCTCCTACTACCTGTATAACTTCGTTTGGGATACCATCAGGTCCAGGACTTTTGTTATTTTTTAGCTTCTTACAAGCAATTTTTACCTCGTCTGTACTCAACGGAGTAAAAGCATCCATTTGTAATCTGGATTTGCGTCCTAGTGCATCTGCGTCTGAGGGGAAAAGCGTATCTTCTATGGTTTTCGCCCATGTTGGCTCTTTAAGACCTGGGATTGGTTTTGCCCCTCCCAGCTTTTTCATTGTTATCTTATATGGTTTAACCCACGGGTCGTCATCTATTTCCTTGCATAGATCTCTCCAGCACTTTCTCTTGCTTTCTTTTATGTCACATCTTAGCGACTTTCGTGATCTTTTGTATTCAAACAAAAGGGTCGGATCTCTATGGTTTCTAATTGATGCACGTCGTGCAACAAGACATTTGCACCTTAGCTCCCTGATTTCGTCATTCCACCAGTAGACGGGTTGTTTGTTGTTATACACCTTCGTTTTGGGCATTCCCACGTTACAAGCCTTTGTTATTGTTCTTGTAAGAGCCTTAGCCATATTGTCCACACTTGAATTGTTGACTGGATAGTGCAGATTTCTATCTCTGGTTTGGATTATGTACTCCGTGAGTTTTTGTTTGTTCAGTTTTCTGAGGTTCCACCTTGGCAATGCAGTTTCGGTCGTTGTGACAGTCGTGCTATTACCAATATTTAACCCTTAAACACCCAAGACCGCCTACAGACGGTCATCAGAAAAAATTAGTATTGAGCAAAGCCTATGTACTTCACGCTGTTACGATGCAAAAATTTTAAATGAGTATAAATATCTCAGTATAACGATACCAATTGAATTGAATGATTGCGATAGTGTGGACGAGGAAATCATTCTAGTTAGAACTTTGATGCGAAAAGACAAAAAAATTGCAAACTACATATTTAAAATTCAGGTATTTGAGGGTTAATGAGATGTACTGATGGTCACTCAAGGTGATATCCTCCAGAACCATCCAGCTCATATGAACATTGCATAGGTCACTCGTTCCAAACGTTATGTCAATAATGCTCCCACCTGTTCCCCTTCGGAAGGTGAGTTTATCGCCGACATTAAAGATAGTCAGGTTAAGGCTAGCAATAGTTTCGCTAACAGTGATTCCTCTATTGTCGAGGCTAGCTGAGTTCCATTCTGGAGACTTACTGTTGAAATCAGCACCGATGATGACCTTGTGAACTGAGCCTATAATTGAGGCTTCGAGGCTTGTGATGGCTGCTAAAAACGGCGTATACTCCATACTTGGCGAAAAATAACAACTATATATCCTTATCCTACCAATTGTCGCATACACAAAACATGTATTGCTTTCGTCAACTTCATTTATTGCTAGTTTTGGGTTTCTGACTATGACTAGACTATGACTAGAGTATGACTAGACTATGACTAGACTATGACTAGACTATGACTAGACTATGACTAAACTATGACTAGACTATGACTAGACTATGACTAGACTATGACTAGACTATGACTAGACTATGACTAGACTATGACTAGACTATGACTAGACTATGACTAGACTATGACTAGACTATGACTAGACTATGACTAGACTATGACTAGACTATGACTAGACTATGACTAGACTATGACTAGACTATGACTAGACTATGACTAGACTATGACTAGACTATGACTTGACTATGACTAGACTATAACTAGACTATGACTAGACTATGACTAGACTATGACTAGACTTTGACTAAAATATGACTAGACTAGACTCTTGTCATTAATTTAATTAAACTTTTTTTAACAAAAATTACCAAATTTAAAAAGATATAGCATATTAAAGTTTGTTTTACTCTCCCCATGTATATCCCAATAATTTGTAATATTTATGTGACTTTTTCCTTTAAATATTTGTTATCTTCTTTTATTTTCCGTTTGGTCCTTTTCATCCATTTTTTTTTTTAGCTTCTTGTTTTTGTGATGGCAATTCTTGGAAAAATTAAATGTTATTGATATGCTGTACGATGATGTTGCGATGAAAACATTAATTTCCGTTCAAATTTTCATTATGCATGGAGTATTTATTGTGTGATTGCTTCGTTTATTTGTTTGTCTGAAATAATAGTCGGTTGGTCGTTTCTTTTTGGGGTTTCGCTTTAACTTTCCTTTCAATTCGTTTTAATTTAAAGGCGGTTTTTCCATTATTTTTTACAAGTGGAGTGGGTGTTTTTAAAGTGAAAACGAATTTGAAGAAAATTAATTTTCTTTTTAACAGAACCCCAGCAGGAGGGACAATAAAAAAGGGAAATTCAAACATCAAAATGGTCAACTGTTTGAAAGCCAAACAGAAATCGAAATAAATAAGATTTATAAGATAATAATAAAAATCAAATCAAATACTCGTATTCCATAAGGATATTTATATTTGTTTTTATTTGTGCTAAAATAAAAATAAAAAAACCAATTTATACATTTAAGCACGTCTTATAATTTTAATTCCTTTTTATCTGTTTGACATCCTTAACTAACAAAGAAGACTTTTTGTATCCTTAAATTCAATAAAAAAAAGTTAAAAGGGAACGAAAATTGTTGCTTTATTATTTGGGAGGAATGCCTGTATTATTTGGTTTGTGTGTGTGTGTGTGTGTGTATTTTTGTATTTGTTAAGACATAAAGGATTTTATGGATTAAGAGGATAAAAAAGGAATTTCAACAGTGGTTTGATTATGTAAAACAGTTTTTTTACCAATGAATTTAATATCATTTACTAAATATTCTGCCAAAATGTTGTTTAAGTTTTAAACATTCCATAACAAAATTAAATCCATGGGAGTTTTATTTTAAAATGGGGGTTTTTTAAGCGTTCTATGTAAAATATTAGCACAATATAAACTTATTCAGCGCGTTGGTCCGCGTTACCTATGTCGGTTTCAAGAATTTCTTGCAATTTCCGCGCCAAGAGAACTGTTCATTTCTAAAGTCCAAGAACGAATCAATATTCTTCCCGAAACCCTGTTCGGAAGTGAAGCGTATTCCAGTGAGAGTGTGCTTAAATTATAGTCGATGGTCAGGACTAGAGGGAAGGTTGTTTTAATAAAATATTTATGTATTCTCGCATATTTCGTGTGCTTTTCGCCAAGGTTCGCTTCAAATGAATTTCTTGTATTCGATACATGTCCTTTTAATAGAGAATTATCTTGATGTCATGGATGACAAAGTGCTGGAATTTGTATTTTTTGATTCGGTTCCATATACACTAGAAGTTATTTTAAATGTCCAGAAACAGTTTTTGCGTCATGTTGATGGAACCGCTTCTCCTCCAAATGATTTGCAATGAATGTGAGGAATAAAAAAAAAGACGAGTCATTTGCCTGTAGCGTTCGCCATTCACGGTTATATTGGCTCCGGTTTCGGATTTAAGCACAACTGTACCGATGACGCCCTCGGCATGTAAGCCGCACCAAACAGGGATTTTTTCGGGTCCTAATGGAGTCTCAGGAGGATTGTGCTTTCTCCAGAAACGACAATTCTGCTTGTTTTCGGACCCGTTTAGCCAAAAATAAACCTCATAGCTGACAATGATTTAACGCTAAAAATCTGGTTCAACTTCCAGGCGATTCTCAGTCCATTTACGGAACACTCAACGCAATTGATGGTCCGGTGGATTTAATTTTTGCCGCAGTTGGATTTTGTATGGATCTCTGTTAAAAATTTTTCAAGTAGCGGACGGGCAGATACCCAGTTGTTGAGAACGGCGTCGGATCGATAAATTCGAGTCGTCTGTTACACTCATGTCTACAAAGGTTTAGCTTCCTTTGTACGCCAGGTAAGTGCTCGATTTGGATGACCATTATCCAAAAGAGTAAATGTCGTCGTGAATCGATCCATATTATTGCGTATTATCTGCTCAGGTTGATGATTATGCTCACCGTAATCTTGACGAAGTTTGGCGAACAGAGCTCGAATTTTGGATATAAATTTCCACGATTTGTTAACGCTGTTCTGGTGCAAGTCTTTGTATGGTGATTTGTCAAAGTGTACTGAAAAAAACCCAAACACACTTCATAAGTATGACAACTGGTTTTACAGTTATCCCTATCGGATGCTCTATAAGTCTAAGAACTTATTTTTTCTGATTACTATAATTTTTTTTCGGAAGTTCTTAAAATTCAAAAATTAAATCTGTTTTAAAAGTCTTTCAAAAAACCACTGTACCAAAAGTACTCTTAAAACTTTTTTATACTGTTTGTACAACCAGCTTAAATTTTAGAATTTAAATTTCTAAACTTATAGTGATAATTACCCTACGGTTCTGAAGACTTAATTTGAAGTAATTTTTTTTAGTTGCTAAGGACCTTTTTCCCCATTTTTATTTTGGTCCAATATACGGTCTAAAAACATTTTTTAAGATTGCCAACAGACGGTTTAAAAACGACATTGATTAAATTATTTGATTAAAATAAAACAATGTTTAATCGAGAGCGAAGAAATAATAAACAAATAAGATTGCCAAATCAATAACACCCTTTTGTTAAACTGAAAACAATGTATTTTTGCCACTTTGCTTAATTTTATAGTTTCATAGTTCATGAGCAATACATTAAGAACAAACGAATATTTTTTCAAAGAGTTCACAATTTACGAAAATTAAGTGATGAGATAAAATTCAAATAAAGAATCAGCATCAGTCAGAACTGAAAATAATGTTAATTGCGAGTTAAATAAGAAATTCATAAGCACCTTTTAATTTTAAAACTTTGTATTTAACATACCAGTGATAGACTAGCCCGTATTTTATAATAAAGTATTGCACGTTATTTCTGGTAATTATACTCTATACTTTATGAGAACATTATAGTACGCATCAGGGCTGTGGAGTCGGAGTTGAAGTGTCGTAGTACCCACAAAAACTAGCAACTCCGACTCCAAAGTTTTTCGGCATAAAATATTAAAAAAAAAATTTTTAATATTTTCTAAAATTAAAATTATTTGAAATTGACGATGCAATATTTTAAATATCGATTTGAAATTTTTAAGAATCATTTTTATGCTATATTTAAGAATTTAAAAGCTAATGCACTAAAAAAGTTAGAGTGCTATATTCGGATGTTCCGAATCTTTGACACCTTCCACCGACAGTTAGAATATATGAGAGCTATAAATTATTAAATAATCTTTATAAAACGTACGTCAGTATAAAAATTGGTTCCGGTTCAAACGAATTGTACGACAATCAGAAAGTGTTATGCTTTTATTTCTAGCAATTTGAACTAACTCGAACTAAAATGATTTTCAGGAGAGACATTTATATTATCCTATGGCAGCCATGTCATTTATCAAGTTTTCCCTTTTTTTGAGATGCGAAATAGTTTTATATTTAAATAAAGTTTTTTCAAGTTTTTATAAATACATAATTTTAAATTTGCAGTATATGGGATACAAACATTAAGTGTTGTTTTCATGTTATTAAATGGTCTTGTATTTTCTCTGTTATTTATTATTTTAATTGTGTTAACTTCTTCGTAAAGATCCCAAATTTTTTTTTTAGATTCTGAAATATCTTTAGCAATAGATTTTTATATTTTGTCTGAAGTTAATGTAATAGATATTGGAGTTTATTCTTTAAAGTTTTATGTTGCACTTTTTAATGGTCTGTTAAAAAAGTTCGATTTTGATATCGTCAAAGATCTTGCACCCTTTTATGTAATAAGAGGTTACCAATTGAGTATTTCTCAATTATGTGCTATTGTGGCAAATTTAGTCTATTTGAGTGGTATTGAAGAAGTAAATAATAAAAAATTTGAGATTTAATTTTTAGGAACATAATTAATAGAAAGAGCAAAATATTGAAAATTTTCGCAAGGGCGTATTCAAAATAAAAAGACTTAAAGATTAAATTTTTAAATTTTACAATATCTATAGCTGCTACGGTTTTAGGTGTATTTAAATAATTTCCTAGATTAAGCAATATATGGGGCATTATATAGAAAATTATGGACCAATCTTCTAATTTTATAGCGTGATAATGTGAAATTGCATTACAATAGCATAAGTTATTACGTTATTTAACACGCTAACTGTTTTCCGAGGGTAGTCTTTATATGGGGCCTAGAGTAAATTATGGACCGATCTTCACGAAATTTTACGGTGTCTTAAAAAACTGTGTCGTACCAAATTTTATTATGATAGCGATATTTATTACGTTTTTATGCGTACTAAACTGTTTTCCGGGAGTAGGCTTTATATGGGGCCTATGGTAAATTATGGACCAATCTTTACGAAAGCACATTTAAATATGATAGCTATATTTATTACGGTTTTAGAAGTTCATTATGGCACCTTGTACGTAAGTTTTTGTAACAAAATTGTCAATGTTTAAGGGTGGTGATTCTACATTTTGATTGATAATTATGATCCTACTGATCGGATTTTGCTGTATTTCACTCCCAAACTGCTTAGGATAACTAGAAGCAATTTTACACCAAGATTGAACTTTTGTTTTAAGTTTTGTTTTCGAAAGTGAGCGTATTTTCAACAGAAAGACAGACTGACATGGCTAAATCGACTTAGAATTACTCAAGAAACCAGGGGTATTAGATGCATTAGATAATAAAAAAGTTTCACATGGAATGACAAACTTAGTATACCCTCATTCACCAATAGTGGTGGAGCGTATAAAAAGAGTTTATAGTCAAATTAGGACCAGTCTCAAATACATTCAGCATCAAGATTATTGTAGGAGTCGGAGTCGTGAGTCGGAGTCGCACTTACAAAATTTCAGCGTCGGAGTCGGAGTTAGTACTTTTTTCGGACGACTCCACAGCCCTGGTACGCAATATTTAATTTATCTCGAATCAAATTTAATTTTCATTAAATTATTTTTATGAAGAAAGGAATTTTACAACATGAAAATTAATTAAAATTGTTATTGATAATTTTTCATTCTTGTCTGTAGCCGGGCTCGAACCCTGGCCGGCAGGTTAACCTGACATGTTTCGATCGCAACCACTCGATCTCCTCAGAGGGATTTGCCGTCTTACACTTACAGCCATCGACGACTGCTGACGTCAATAGTCAAACATCAATCCTTAAACCAAATTGTATTTTAACCTTTTGGTAGATCGAAATTAGCTTTTTTGAATGATTATCCATTTTAATTGATTGTACATGTTTTTCCTTTACTGCTGTTTTTTCGTACTTTTGTCTAGAATTCTTCTTGAAGTCCAAAGTAAATTTTTTTACAATTGGTTTAAGGAGGTTTAAGTTGGCAGCCCTAGTCATGACGGCACCTTGTGATCCGCGCTTGAGTTAACATTAAAATGATTTACAATATTTCAACTTATCAAGTAATAGACATGAAACATTTGGGGGATTCACAAGGTGTCATAAAGTCATGTGTCTTAAATAATAATAAGAAAAAATACGACTGTTGTGAACAATCCCTCATAATTCAGTGTGCTATTTTGAATTAAAATCAGCTTATTTAAAACAAATATAAAAAATAAATATTTACCTAAAATAAAAATATTTTTTAATTCAAATCTATGAATAAATAAATTAAATTATATCTTACCTAATGCGGCTCGGCTCAGCCCGATCAGCTCAGGTCTTTTCTGATTAATTACGACAGCCCAATAAACATAGCTAGTAAAATTCTATTAATTTAAGACACTTTTTGTTTACATAGCAACAACAATGTTTTTAAGCCATTGTTGTAAAAGGTTAATACATTATGACAATATAACCTGATAGTACACCTTGTGAATACCCCAATTATCTTCAAAATCACAGTCCCAGTTAACAAGTTTCCTCAAGCTGGATAAAAATGGTTCGATTATCGAACTTAAGAAGTAGTTAGTTACAATTATAGACGTTGTCGAAATGGCAAGAAAATGGTTTTAATACAAAAATGGCGTGTTGTAAAAATGAAAATGGGATCTTGTCGAAATAAGAAAAAAAAATGTAATAAACATATTTCAGAAATATGTATTGTCAAAATCAGGGCTGTGGAGTCGTTAAGAAAAAGTTATAACTCCGACTCCGACTCCTTTTGGTGACATTTTTTAAGTACGACTCCGACTCCGACTCCAACTCCGACTCCTACTCTAACCTAGCATTATTTAAGAGACTAGTTTTTATTTGACTTTAAACTCTTTTTTAATTTAGTAGCTGTTAAATGGTTAAATATAGCAACAAAATGATTCTGTAAAAATTTCAAATCGATATTTTAATTCTAACGTGCCGCGCATTGAGCTTGAACCTACTATATGAGTAGGAAAGCTGCAAAACATTTTATTTGGATTTTGGAAAAAATGCAAAAAACATATAGCGCCCGATTAAATAGACTAAATGAGTTGAACCTATTTTAATTCTAATGTGTTATGACATTCTTGACTTATAACTCAACAGTTGAGAACTTTAAACCAACTGAAATATAGAAAAATAATGGATTTAATTTTGGAGCGAACGAGTTTTGTTACGAACTTTCGAAAGAAACGAGTTTTGCTTCAATCCGTATGGGATCATTGAACTTTAGTATATTTTAAAGGTTATATTAATTTATTAAAATTATGCAAACAGTGCTACAAAATGTAAAAATAGTTCTGTAGGGGAGAGATAAACTACACCAATTCACATCTTTTTCAAAGAACGTTTTTTATACTGTTGGAATTTATAGATGTGTGAATTTCCATTAGTCCTTTCTAATGTAGCTTTCGAGATAGAAAAGTTGAAAACAGCACCAAGTCCAATTGGCTTAGACGTTAAGGCATCAAGTGTACTTTCTGTTGTTTACCACAATATTAATAGAGGCAAAGGACAGTCCTTTTTTGTAAATTGTGAAGTGAGGTCTATTGTTTTTAATCATAAATTCAGACACTGCCATTTTGGTCTTGTTTTATTTATTAAGTCAAATCATTCTCAGGAAAATTTTATATAGTTTATTAAAACATGCAGATCTGCCTTCAGTTGTTAGTTCTACAATTTATATAACACATTTTGAAGAGGAATGTAACGTAAAAAAATGTTGTTAGCCTTTTATTATTTTTGGGAAATAGCACCCCTTTTGTTGTTGGACTTGGTGCTGTTTGTCTCAAGGCATGGAACAGTACCATAGAAGGTAACGAACCTTTTATGACGTAATTTTTTAAGTATATCAACGACATAAAAAAAATGTTAGGATCATATAAAATATTCGTACAAATGCACATTTTTATAACATAAACATCATTTGCGATTATCAACATGTTTTCGCGGTCTGCTGTAAAGCTTTCAAAATGTGGCTTGATTTAGTTTATCTCCCACCTGCAGAGTTAAAAAAAATGTGAATTTTTAGACAACTAAATTTAAATCTTTTTCTTCAGTGTACTCGCTATTGCATTTTTCCGTTCCTAATTCAATATTATTATTGTCCAAGACCGAAATTTGAAATTGCAAGTCTTTATTATCTCTCCAATTTTCCCTAAAGTGAGTAGATAAAAGTATTCTCAAGTCATTTTTCGGGTTAACCCCCACATTGATGGGAATTATATCTGGAACAATGTCATTTATTTTTCCGAGTTCATTTTCCTTTTATTCTATTATAATTCACCTTCAAGGTTGGAACTTAAAATGTAGTTCACTTAATGCTTTCACCACAGGAGCTACAGTTGATTTCATGTCATATTCATGGACATGGCTACAAAAATATTCGTTAATATGTATACGATAAATAAAAAACAACATCTTTACAAATTTAATTTTTAAATTCCTTAATTCGGCTTTATTTCATTAACGATATCTTGGCGAAATTCAAATAGTGAACCCGCTGGTTTTTGTTACAGAAATTTGAGGTCACATTAAAACATAGAAAAGGACATGCTTCGATACAATCTATATAACTATTCTTATAAATTTTCGAAATAAGATGTTATCTCAATTTTTTAATTTTTGAAACTCTCCTACTCATATGAAAAGTATACTGGTCCTTATTTTCTTACTTCACAATTTCAAACAGCAGACCCTCTTATGGCCAATTCCACTAATTTATTTAAATATCAATAAAAATAAAATTATTAGAAAAATTATATTAAAATATGAATTGATATTTAAAAAGAATTGGAGAAATTGGTCATTAAAATTTTTTACTTTAAAAAATATTTAAAAATTTTAATGCAAAAAAGTCGGAGTCGGAGTCGCTAGTTTTTGTGGGTACTTCGACTCCGACTCCGACTCCGGCACAAAAACCTCAACTCCGGCTCCTCAACTCCGACTCCGACTCCGACTCCACAGCCCTGGTCAAAATGAGAACAATGCGTTATCAGAATAAAACGATATGTGGGCAAAACAATAATAAATGAAATTTTGTCCACTTCCGTCGTTAAATTGAACATGTGAAGCTCATTTTTGAAGATATATATTATACATTTTCTTAACTATTGCTCACTGCGTATATAAGCGATTTCTAGAAACCGTGTAAAATTATGTTTAAAGATCTTATTACGGGAACAAGTTTTAGCTTTAATGTAATATTTTTTTTTTACAAACGTTTATTAGGAAAAAATTTTAAACAGATTTTACAAATTTTACTTCCAATAAAATAACCGAACGGTGTGTTGTTAAAATAAAAACAGCATGTTTTCAAAATTAGAACAAATATTTTGTCAATAATACAACGGCATGTTGTCGAATTAAGAACAAAATGTTGTCAATACAACAGTGCACTGTGGGAGATTTCGATCAAAACACTATAACTCTGTTATATCTTTTCGTAAAGCAATAAAACTTATTACGTGGCTGAAGTAGATGAAGGCCGTTTTGTTTACGTTTTAAAATGCTTGCCACGTTAATAAATAACGTCCCTTATGCCGTTATGCTCGTCACGTTGCCATTTGATGTCCAATATAAGAAAATACATTATTGAAATGGCCATAAAACAGCTATATTTCTCAGATGAGTGATTTTAAAAACCGTCGCAATGTCTTTTTTGATTTAAATGAAGTGTGAGCTCTATTGCAGCAGTATTATTTTAAAAATCCAATAAAAAATGTTTGAGGTTTTGGCCCTAATATATACCTCTATGCAGTGGCGTGTTTTCAAAAAGATAATAATGTGTTGACAAAATGAAAACAAATGTAAACCAAAAACCAACAATGAGTACTTAAAATCAGTGTTCGAAAACAAACCGAAAATTATTATGCGTACGGTACACATACCCAGAAACGATATTTATTTTTTTAGAGTTTGTGTATTTGTACACAACCCTTAAACCGTTCATTACTATTTTCACGAAATTGACAAACATTATGTAGTGTTCTGTTTTTCGTTATAAGATAAAAGAATTGTAGGTATTCTGTCGAAATACACATTTTATTTGTAATTTTCTTTATGGTTTTTCTTTACATTGTTGAAGAAATGGGCTAACAAAAACTTTTACCAACGCTTCTCACAAGTATTGTTGTTGTTGCTTGGCAATTTGCACGACCATAGCACGATTAACCTGTGTGTGTGTATTGTGTACATGTTTTGTACCAAATTTTTGGTTGTGTATACCAGACGAAAGTGCACTGAGCAAAACTGAAACGAACGAACATTAATGTGCTAAACCGAACACAACATAGTTTGTGGCTTTTTAAGATAAGCCGAACGCAATGAAATGTTCTCATCTTTATTTTGAGTTGGATAAGTACAGTATTTTTGTTGTGTACGAAGATCACAAGCAAAGAAACTTTTTTTGTTTTTTTTTAAGGTATTTAATACACAAACATTATTAGCGTTTGTGTTTTCCATATTTCTTCCGTACCGAACACTAAAGAACAGTATTTAATAATTATTTTCGACCACTGCTTAAAATTCCAACACCATCCTCTGTCAAATTAAGTACACACTTGGACGTATATATCGTAGATAACTAGAAATCCTTGAAGAAAAATCATATAATTTAGTAAAAAAAAAATGCCGTAGTTGCAAAACTGCTGGGATTCCTCTTTCAATAGTTCCTTGAGTGAATGTGTGTTTTTTTCAAAATAATATGTTAATAATTTTATAAGCTACTACTAGAATTTAAAACACCAAAAAACTTTTCATATAAAAAATTAGAGAAATATACGATAATACACGTAATAAAAACATAAAAACGTACTTGTACACTTGAAAACACATGTAGAAAGGATGAATACGGAATTAAAAAAATAAAATAAATAAAACGGAACTAAAATCAAAAACATTTGAGCGAAAGAACAACGAAGAGTATTGTCGCCTGAAAAGTTTTAAAACTTAAAAAAGAATCAAATTTGAGAGGAGTAACGAAACCGAAATTTGAAACTCTACAGCTAAATGGTAAAAAAAATTGGTTAAAAAAAGTTTATATGAGTTTTGAAAATTTAAAAAGACTATTTTCAAGACAAAAAGAAATCCAGCTGCAAGTGACAGTTGAGTCACAATTTGAAACGTTTTTTTTTAATGTAACTAAAACAAAAATTCTAACAGAAATCTTTTGATATTTTTGATGTCGGTTAGTTGATTGGTAAAAGACGCCATAGATAAAAAAAAAAACTAGATGTGAAACTCGGTTGTCAAAAACCTAAATCTGTTGTCAAAAAAACGTTAGTAAAATTGTTGTCATAGTGTTAGTATGAAATAAATATTTCCCACATTCCCAGCAAACACAAATTTTAAAAGAATCTTAAAGTAAATTTAATTTTTGAATTTTAAGGGCTGTAAAAAAAAATTTGTAATAAAAAAAAGAAGTTCACATTTGGCATATTTATGCAACGAAAAGGTAATTTTTAGACGTATAAAACTTTCGATAGGGATAACTGTTCAGCTAGCTGTCATACTTATGAAGTGTGTTTGACTTTTTTTTTCAGTGCAGTTTGACAAATCACTATGCAAAGACTTGCACACAGAAAAAAATATTTCAAGAAAATTTTTAACAACACAGCTGGTTAAAAATAAAATTTTAGGTCAACAAACTATTTATTTGATTCAATGAAAAAATTTATCAAAATTACACTTTGCAAAATAGTACTCAATAAAACACATTTTAATAATGAAATATTTCTTCATGTTCAATAAAAAAAAAATATTTGAATCAAAGTAAAGACAGTATTTTTATAACTTTTGTCCATTTTTGAGCTCATAATTCTCATCCGCTTAACACTTTTAGTTGAATAATATCTTTAGTTTTCCCAAAGTCTTTGGAAAAAGGTTTTCTGACGATCTGGCCTTAGCAACCAGCGAAATGCGAATAGAAACTAGTTTCTTCCCCCACAATAAATTTTAGTGTATTTATCAAAGAATAAAAATTAGGAATTAAGCACATCATAATTAATAAATATATAAAGATTCGATAAACATTTTGTTTGATTTATTCAACATTTCAACAATTTATTTTAACAAATCACGTAAACATTTTGTTGAAAAAAATTATTTTGGGCAACAACTTTTTTTATTGACTCAATAAACTTGATTGTTGACTAAAAATTCAATAATTATACCTACAAACTTTTTTATCAATACTTTTGTAATCAAATGTGCGATTTTCGTATTCAAATATGAAAATTTTTTTTTTCTGTGCACTAGAACGGCGATTACAAATCGCGGAAATTTATTTTCAAAATTCGAGCTCGGTTCGCCAACCTTCGTCAAGTTTACGGTGCGCATAATCGTCAATCAGAGCAGCTAAAATGCAATTTTATAGATCAATTCATGACCATATTTACTCTTTAGGATAATGGTCATCCAAATCGAGCCCTTACCTTGCGTATAAAGGAAACTATCGCAGCTGTAGACATGCGTGTAACAGAGAACTCGAATTTATTGAGCCGGTCCGCTATTTAACAATTTTTTTTTTAACAGAGATCCACATTAAGTACAACTGGGGCAAGAATTTAATCCAGCGGAGCATCAATTTCGGTGTGTGTTCCGTAAATTGACTGAGAATTATAAATAATCTCAAGAACTTTGCCCTCCTCAGACATTCCCCAGCGCAAAAGAGGATAGCGATGTTTTTAACCTGATAGATCGTAGGCTGGTTGCCAATACGCAAGCCCCTTTTTTAACCCGGGGCCCATAATGCCCGCCACTGCCTCCAGGATTAAACCGCCCATTGGTCCCTATCAGGTATATGGATATTTAAATTCCTATCCAGTACCAGACTAGGCAGCACATGATCGCTAACCGAAATAGAAGGACCATTTTCAATAATTTTTAAGGATCAGCAAGTGACCTACAAATTCACTTGCCCAGAAATCAGCAATGCACGGCAACCTGATAGTATACAGGACTTCCCCTTACAGATATGTGCAGCAGAGGAATGGGCAGGATAACCTCTTAAGCTAGAGAGGGACAGGTCTTTATGGCACCCGTGCTCCATACGCAGACCAGGCGCTTAACCTTATCAAGTATCAATCTAGCTTTGACCTGTTCAGTCTTAGTCCAGCACGCTAGGGCGGCATAGATCAAGATTGGTCTAATTATTGTAACAATAGACCAGTAAATCATTCTAGGCTTCAGCCCCATGCCTTGCCGTAGAGTCTCCGACAGGTATTTATTACCCTAGTCACAATTTCGGTTACATAGGATAAACAACGAGACCATTGTTAGGACCCAAATAAGACGTCCTCGTGTCGGGTCACCATTAAACCTAACCTTATCTACACATAACATACCTATTTGACAATTACATATGACGTTCCATAATTGATTTGCAGTTTTTATAAAAGCCCCAATTTCCGAAAGAACTTATAAACTAAATAATTGACCAAAATAAATCGATCCATTATAAGTTGTAGCTCCCGTTCCTGCAAAATTTATTGTTTTAAAATAAGAAAACAATATCGTGTCACTCAGTCTTAGTGGAGGGTATCAAAGATTCGTTACACTTAAAGTAACTAAACATTCTGACTTGTTTTTATATCGAATTTCTTTTTAAGGCCAAGTCCTGCAGCGACACTGTTTTTGTATTTGATATGTGAAACATGATATGAGATTTAAACGGAAAAAAATTTGTACAAAATAAAAAAAATAGCAAGAAAAAATTTTTTAAGTTATTTATCAAAATATGTATATGTAGGAGTTTTTGTTGATCCCGAATGTAAATTTGTTTTCGCAAGAAAAAAAAATGTCATACACAAGGACAATTTTTTTACAAAAAATCTAAAAATGTCTTCTTCATGAATTTTGAATAAATATGCATGTTTTCATAAAAATATTTTTAAATTTAATAAAGGTTTACACAACAAATTGTCTATGAAAATTATAATGTTAAAAGTTATAATAATGTTTAAAGTTATTAAATGTAAAACTATTGAATTGAAAACTGTTAGAATGAAACTTTACTTTTTTATAACTTTTTTTGGGGGGACTAGGAATGTCTTTGATTTTTAGCTCGAAAAGAATAAAGAACAGCATAAAATATCTTGTTTAAGGAAAAACAAGGAAAGTATTTTATTTACAGTACTTTTCGCTTATAGTCCACTACTATAGTTGCACAACTTTTGTGGAATATAAGCGAATTTGGACTATAACCGTTTTTTTTTATAAGCCATTTTATGGATAATAAGTGAAACCTAATATAATCCACATTTTGGACTATATAAATATTATTTTCTTCAATAAAACCACTCTTTTTAAACCAAAGAAAAGTTTAACATAACATAACATAACCAAATATTGATTTATTTTAAATAAATAGTTAAAACAAAAATCATTTTAATTAATTAATTCAAATGCTTTAAAAGATTTCAATAAAAACAAATGCGTATGAGATTCATTTTAATTCTTTGGATGACGAAATCAAACACAACATAAATATCAATTTCATAGGATCTTTACATGGGGTCTCCACCTGACAGTTTTTTGTTATACCAAACGTCAAAGTCTATAAATAAAACTCTTTTATTTTTATTAGCGTTTTTTATGAAGTTGGACGTTTATTTCACAAAAAATTGTCAGATGAAGACACCATGTCATGAAATATAAATTGCGAAATTTGGCATTTATAATACAGTAGACGCTCAGAAATTCGAACTCTCAGAATCAACTTGATGTTGTTAGAGTTTAAAACTCAGTTTTTTTGGTGTTTGTATTACACATACTAAATAAAGTCAAATGAACTGAATTGTTATTTTTTATATTTCGTTAAGTTTTTTATAGTTTTTATGTTAAATAAACTAAAGTTAAAAAAAAGTATAGTTTTGTATATCTTTATGGTCAAATTATCTAAATTTTTGTAAAAAAAAACCGTCCAGAAATTCGAATAATTCGGAAACTCGAAGCGCCCTAAAAACAAAGTGGATCGAATTTCCGAGCGTGTGCTGTAATTGCCAGAAAGGTAAATTAAAACATGTTGCCAGTTGATTAAAAATATATAAAAAACAGAGTGGACTATAAGCGAACATTTTTGCATGAAGAATTATATACGCATGCTAAGAAAATGTGGCTTTTAAACGAAAATGGACTACAAGCGAAATGGACCTTAGAACAAATAATTTGTATGAAATTCGAAAAAATCTGCATGTGAATATGACAGTTTTGGCTTATATCCGTTTTTGGCCTTTAAGCGGAATGAACTATAAGCGAAAAGTACTGTAATTAGTTTTGAAAAGTCAAGAAATTATTAAACAAAATTTTCGAAATTTCACTTTTTATTGAAATTATTTTCTTTATGTATAATTATGTATAACAAAATTTTTTAATTATCTAGAAATATAAAAGAAAAATTTGCGAAATCTCGAAACTAGAAATGGTTTCTAAAGTATTTAATATCATATTTCTTGGTATAAATTAAAATATTTAAAAGAAATAATGAAATTTATAGCCTTTTGATGATTGTTCGAAAAGTCGAAATTAAAATTCGAACTTAATTTCGAAAAAAATTTTTTTTCCTAAAAATAACTTATATTCGCTTGTTTAATGTTTTTTTTAAACAAATTTATAAAATTTCCATCATCAATCTCAATTTTTCTTAACAAAATCATACTTACCAACTTATTTAGTTAATGTCAATCATTCTACAAAAAAAAAAAAATAAACTCACTTTTTTCTTACAATTTTATTTGCTTTACATAAATAAATAAACAACAAAATACTAAAAACAGGATACAATTTATACAACACAGCAATCAATTCTAAAAAAAAAGAATCTCAAAAAGGCCTACAAATAAAGTGGAAAAAATCAAACAAACGGAAGTTGTATTTAAATAAAAAATAAAAATTCGCTTATACCCCTTTTGCAAAGCATTTGTAAATACAATATTTCGATTTATTCTGTTGCATGGAAAAGCGAACGAACAACTCTGGTCCTACGCAGCACAAAATAAAATAAACAGCAGCGGTAGTACCTGCAACCCTACAACCACCATATTTTTTCTGCGCAATGACGACAGCTAAACGTCAAAAGAACAGCTACTCCCTGAAAATGGCAGGTGTTTATTTGGATTTTTTATTTTTTACCCTAATAAGTGTATAATTGAAACTATCATTCCGAATGTAAATCAATATAAAATTTACTTAATTTACACATTATATATATTTTTATTATATAATCGGGGTCCTTGAGCAAATCTCAGTCGCGCCCATCATCATGGCGACCAATTGTGAAAAACTTTCGAAAACCTTCGATTTCGTTGTAGTTCATCTAAACATTTTGGGATTAACAACGAGAAAAATTAGTTCGACAGAAATAAGTTATTAATAAAAATATGGAACCTCAGCCACTTTCGAATAGTCTGTTAAAAAAAAATCAAGCGATCTGCATCGATCGAAAGAAATGGTAGCCGGACCGAATAAAGCTTTAATTTTGAGTTAGGCAAAACTTTCCCACCCCTATTTTCTAAAAAGTTTTTAACTGGTATTGCCAAGCGTTGTCTTGATGGAATATAGCAGCTTCATGTCTACACTCACTTTAGTGCGTTTTCCGGCTAATGCTTGCTTTAAACGAATAAATTGATCGTCAGGCCAGGTTTTAGGAGCTCTATCTATTATGAGCTGCTAAAACCTCCTAAAACCTAAAACCTTCTAGTCCTAGCAAATACAGGGCATAACCCTGACGCTATATATATCCAGCTTTAGCGTTTGCTTTACATTTCACATACGATTTCTTTCTTTCGTTGCAGATAATGATTCAATACAAAAATAAATTCATTTTAGGGCGTTGAATCGAATCGTCCTTAAACGTCTTCCGGTTTTGCTTTTTTATGAAATCTTCTGCTTGAAAAGATTCCCCTCGGGCGTTTGTAGGGATCATCTTAAGGAAATTTTACCTGGATATTTTACATCCTCCGGGAAAATCAGGTTCAGTCAATACAGATCCGAAGACATCTGTATAAACTTTGGAGATCGCGGCTGACTAGAGATCCTATCAGATACGAAGGGAGTCAGTAGCCCCCGGTGACCGGACTGACTATTTGTTGAAATATACGAAAATATATTCCTTGTAGGAAATGCTTTCTGTCTTTCAGGAAGATTGTCTTGGCGGCGAGTTTTACTTTTCCTATGGAAGGATACTTTCGCGGATCACGTGGTAATTGTGGTTTACTACCCAAAGTCGTGGATAAGGAAATCCGGAAAATCAAACTAAAAGGCTAATTGGTCACCACTTATAGAAGAGTTCGGCCTGAGAGACAAACCATCACTAGGTAATATTGCTACTCCACAGATGCTGCTAGCATTTTTCAAAAGCAGCTGAGGTTAGATATATCTAGCTCCTAAACAAGGGGCAAGTCTGATTATGCGCTTAAACTGCCGCCTGTTTGCCATATGGCAGGTGCTCATCTAAATCTTTTTCACATCTGGTTGCACTTCGGAATTGCTGCTTGATGATTTTATCAAGCTGTACTTGAGTTTGACAACAATCTTAATGAACATCCTCATCTGACCGGTCTTTGTCTTCCGTGTCAAAACCACTACTTCTGGACAGCAGAAACCATCTCCCACATTTTAAGATCGTAGAAACATATTCAGGTTTTGCTTCGTCGAGCAAATGTCGATGTGCTCCAGCTGCAATTTGTTCTCTGCTTTTAATTGCAGAAATTCCCTTCAAATAATAGTTCGTTGGCACAAAATAAGACATTTTTAAAGCAAAATTAAACTTCGGCGGCTTTTATACGATGATATTTCAAACATGCCTTTTTTAATTTTCTTACAACGCTCCTTCCAAAATCTTTTTACATTAACGTGATGACTTTTAAGACATGTTTTTTTATTATTGTTTTAAAGTATTTTTTTTTTTTTTTTATTTGAAAAATTTAAAAATAAAAAATAATAGCGAAATTTGAAATTTGAAAATTTAGGAAAAAAACGCAGAAAAGAATTCATGTCTTTTTTCAACCCTCTTTCTTTTTTACCGAATAAAAAAAATGTCTAAAGGACAGGGCCAGATTCTGGAAGTCGTGATCAATTACTTTCTCGATTCGAAAGCAATTTAATATCTAATTATTTCAGTCGATACTGAACGAATTGGAATTATTTTTTGTTATTGTAAAACATTCATTTGAGTTTCACAATACTGAAAAAATAATTTCGATTTGTTCAGTATTGACTAAAATAAAATTGCTTTCGAATCGAGAAAGTACTCGATCACGAATGGCAGAATTAGGCCCCAGGTTTTAAAATTCATCGTATGAATACCGCTTTAAAAAATCGAAAAACCGAATTAAAATAAATCATAATAGCGAAACTTTAAAAAGAAAATTAGAAAAAAAACATGAAGAACAGAAGTCATGTTATTTTCTAGGCCTTTTTTATCTACAATACAAATAAAAAACATGCCTTACAGACAAGTTTTAAGAATCAACGTAGAAATGTCGCCATTGTTGCTTACACCATTTCGTTCAATGACAGTTATTAACCCTCCAAGATAAAATAGCATCAGTTTTTAAGGACACAAAACATGTGTAAAAGATACACTATCCATTGTTCATCCGGCATTTTTTAAGTTATATACCCGATACTTGAATCTTAGACAGCGAAGGGTATTTAAAATTCGGCTTAGCCAAATAAAACTTTATAAATATTTTTTAGAACTTAAAAATGTAACATGATTTCAAATAAAGCCGGAAAATCGTTTGTGAAAAAATGATGGAAATTCAAAAAAATAAAAAAAATAAAAATAAACAAATATAAATTTAAACTGAGGCAAAATGATGAAAATGTTTTAAATCAAATTTTCCCTTTTTTATGTGGTTTGTTTTAAAAATTGGCTTAAAAAAGGGGAACTGTGGCATGTCCGTCATTTCTTTGGAAAACCAAAAAAATTTCAATTGAATAAATTAAGCGGAAATTGTAGCGATTTTAATGCATAACTTTTTTTATCTGTTATTTTTGACAAAAGGATGATTTTTATTTAACTTGAGGGTTACACGATCAAGTTTTGCCTATCAAGTTTTAATACACTCACACTTTTTTACCAATACACTCATACTTTTAAAAATTGATGCGAACTTGCCTTTAAAATTCTCATGCCAGTGAGTGTTTCAATTTACGTTCAAGAAAACAGCTGATTTGAAGGTTAGTGAGCAAATTTTTCGTTTCTCTTTATAAATTTTTTTCTTGATGGCATCTTGAAAGTAAATTGCTCAAAAATTGAATGCAGCCTACGTCACAACTATCAATTTTTGGAAATTTTGACAAACAGTATATGTAAAAGACTATCAAGAACAACTTGACCGTGTGGCTGCACTGTAACTGATCTACATTTTTTTTTTTTATTTAGGGAACAAAAAAAATTTCGTTTAAATGAACAAAATTTCCATTTAATTTTTAGGGTTTTTTTTTGGCATAAACCAGATTTTTATTAACAATTTGAGTTTTTTTCGATATGTATGAAGTCTTTAATCCTTTTAGATTTAACTCCTTGCCTTTATGTGAGTTTATGTTAGTGTTTGTTTACTTTGTGTGTGGTATTGTGTGGATCCTATTGTTGTTTGTTTTGTTTACACACACACACACACACTCAAACAAACGCCTTAATCCTGTTTTAAATTGGCTTTTTTATGACCGACAACATCAAACTATTATGAGTATTGTTTATCCTTTTTGTTGTTGTACATGTTTACATCAATAAATGTTTTTTATATACAAAATAAATATTTAGATTTTGTACAACATCCTTAATGGATTATGATGTAGAAAACTTAAACAATATTGTTAAATATTTGTTGATATAATAAGTACCATATATATGTACATAAGGGTTGTCCTTATTTTAAAAGTCCAAAATATAGTTTATTAGTTTGCAAATAGAAATTAAAGTACTTTTTAGACTGCGTTGGTAGGCTAGTTGGTATAGTATAAGCTAGTAAATTAGTGCGAGGGTTCCGAGTTCGATTTCCGCCAAATACTCTCGGCCGATGAACAACAACAGGCAAAATATCGACGGTACTATGGCTCGGTAACGTTTTATAAATATAATAAGATTGGTTTTAAAACAATTACACAATATGTGATCTTGGCTCAAATTTAAATTTAAATCAATTCTTGTACATTCAAAAGAAAAATCAATCCATCCGTACTCAAATCAATCGGAAGCGGTATTAATAATACTATGAGTAGGGATTTTCTTGAATAAAGTACAGAAAGATTGATACAAGTACGGATTTTCAATCGCGAAATACTTAACTTATCCATATTCAATTCCGAATTCGTACTTGAAATCAACCGAAAATAAGATTGATTTAAGTAAAACTAAAATTGAATCAATCTCAAAATGCGCTTGATTTAGGAATTATAAAGTGGATTTAATCCCTTATTCGTACTTGGAATAAACCAAAAGTGAAATTAGAAGGAGAACTTTATTATGATTGATTTACTCACGCGTTTTGCACCCCACAGAATTTCAATTTTAAAACACCAGCATCATTCCCGATATAGTTTTTACTTTAAAAACTTAATGTACATAATTAACTGAAAATATAAACTAAATGAGAACTCTTGCTTTCAGTTTTAAAAATGAAAATAATGTGTTTTTGTTCTTTCTACACACAACAATCAAATCGCTTTTTAACTACTTGTGTTGTGTTGTTGTAGTGTCTGCAACAAACTTTGATAAGTTAAATGGGATTAAAACGCTTAAGTTGTAATTTTACTCTCAGAGTGGCACTACCAACGAAAAGTTAAATCTTTTTTTACTTGGTTTAAGAATTTTGTACTTATTTTAAGAAATTTCGGGATGGATTTTCGAAAGTAATCCCATTTAGGATTGTTTTTAGTGTTATACGTAATTAAATTTTTGAGTACGACTCATACTTAAAGTAAGTATAAAAACCTTTATTTATCCCAAATGTTTTTCCTTCTGTGAAGACAGGAATGTTGTACCAACAATGCCTTTGTATTTGTATGTCGCTTTAAATACACGCAGAGAAAAAATGGTTGAATATGGTAACCTCCAACAAAACTATAATTTAAAAAAAAATTAAACTTATTAAGTTTAATATAACCATATTATTGTCACCTATAACAATATTATGGTTGAATTAGTCCTCCATCAAGAAGCCACAATCATATAATGGATGCCTCTAAGCATGTTATGGTTAAAAATAACAATAATTTGTTTTAAAATTTACAAGAATATTTTTCTCTTTTCCAAGAGCAACATGCTATGGTTGAAAACCAACCATTCTATTATAAGTGTTAAACATGTTTTATTTATTTTTAACCATATCATGTTCGGAGGCAACCAAAATAATATGGTTGTGGCTTTTTGATGGAGGTCTAATTCAACCATTATATGGTTGTAGGTGACAATAATATTGTTAAATGAATCATAATATGTTTAAGATTTTCTTTAAAAATAGTTTTGTTGGAGGTGACCATATTTAAACATGTTTTTTCTCTAGGTGTATTGAGGTGAAAATAGTACCCCATCGCTCATTACTCCTTTTTAAAATACAATTAAAAATCGTTGGTTCTTTGTTCTATGATGCTGAGTCTTTCCATCATAACTTTCCCAAGTTTTTCAAATTAATTCTAAAACACCAAAAAAAAAAATTCGTTTACTTATTAAATCATGACGTTCATTATTCGCCACCCTGTAGTTTGTGCGTGCATAGTTTTTTAAGGACCGATCTTAATTCAACATTGCTCCCATTTAAGCTCAACCAGCTAAATCTACATAAACTCATATTAAATCGAAACGGAAATCTAACATCTCGAATAAAACGCAAACAGTTTTTTCCCCTCAAAATTTTCGTATTTTTCCATACAAAGACAAAAAAAAATTAAGGAAAATTTTATTCAAGATAAGAATAAACATTGACTAAAAATTTGACACAAAATTATAGTAATTAACAAGAAATTGACTTCCTAATTTAGAAGATTAAGTTTCCTCTGTAAAATCAATTTCCGAAAAAAATTTGATTTCCTATACAATCAAAACTTATCATTGCAATGGATTTTAAGGCAATTAAAACCAAAATCGTTACATATTTGTGTTTATCCTTACAACCGGAACGACCCTAATGTACAAAATTATGAGTTTATCGAAATCTTAATATATGACATTCAATGTTTACTAAAGTTTTCTTAAGTCATGATATTTATGACATGTAATCCTTTTTGGAAAAACAAAAATTTATATTGCACAATTTACAAATATTTACATTAAATTTCAAAAGTATCATCATACTTATTGCTTTAATTAAAGAAGAAAATCTAAGATAAATATTCTGAAACCTGTAGTACATTATGACAAAAAAAAAACTGGGGTAAATACTGGCTCCTTAGCAAAAAATATTTTAATACCAGGAATTGAAACTAAATCATGATCATAAATTTCAAAAAAAAAAAAAAAAATAGCGCATTATAACAGTTGGTTTGACAGCTAACCCTTTCGTAGGTTGTATTGAATTTAAAAAGGCCCTCTATATAAATAGCAATAATATTACCTATGTTTGCCAAATTTATAAAATGATTGAAAATTTAGCTCCAAAACATATATTTCCAGGTAAATATGTATGTAGCTGTTTAAAAAATTCCTGACAATTTCTTTCTTAAATCCTCATCTTAATTTTCTTTTTTATGTAAACAAAAAAAAAAACCGAATTTATTTCATGAATTAAATTTTAATGAAATAAATTTAAATTGCTACTTTTTTGAAATATTCGTGTAAAACAAAAACTCCGAAAAATTAATGAAAAAAAAAGAGAACAAAAAGGTAGGCAAAAGTAAATTTACATTTATTTTTCCCAGCTTTATAATAAATGTCATAAAGAAAACCATCTTAAAAAATATTCAAAAGAAAACAGAAAAAAGCAAATTTTAATTTAGTTAGAAACAAAAGATAAAAATAAACTGGCAGAGTTAACAGAAATGAAGAAAATTAAAAAAACTACTTGTGAAATTAAAAGGAATGTAATCGTTGAAATTACAATTAAAAATAAAAAAATGCTAAAGAAATTTTTTAAATAAAATAAAAATCTGTAAAAGTTGCAAAAAAGTTATATATAAATGAAAAAACTTGAAAGGAGACTAGTTGAAAACTAAGAACCCCTGGGAGCAAATACTGGCATTCGTGATCGAATATTTTTTCGATTTGAAAGCAATATTATTTCTTATTCGTTTAGTATTGTCTTAAAAAATTTGAGATAAAAAATTTGAATTGCTTTCGAATCGAAAAATATTCGATCACGACTGCCAGAATTAGCCGCTCCGACCTTAGGGGCCTCAATAAGTCTAAATTATGTTTAAATTTCTATTGCGATTATATTTAATTTTTAATAAAACTGTCTTAATTTCAATTAGTATCCGGAAGTGGATTTCAAAAAATTTTTAATTACAAATTGCTTGTAATTGTAATTGAAATGGTTTTCAATTTACAAGTAAATTTAATTGAAATTTTGTTAATTATAAATACATTATTTTTAAAACCAAAGAAAAATCTTAAACAATTGTAATTTAACACAAAAAAAAATTCTATAATTATATGCACATGCAATTGAAAATATTGTACAGTGTGTTTTTCCGACCCCAATAGAACACAGAAAACATTCTCATCATTTTTTTTTTTCAATTAAACCATTAATCAAAAATAAAATCAGTTTTAATTAAAAACTTGAATCAAGTGAATTAAACGTTTACTTATATCAGCAACGTTACTGCAGAAAATGTTGTTAATATCAAAATATATTTAATTGATACTTTTAATTTGTTAACTGGTGCAAATTTAATTAATTTTTTAATTAGGATCACAAATTTTTTAATTGAAATCAATTTTTATTTATTTCTGTGAACATACGAAAGGATCAACTGTCCAACGAACCGTCTTACTGCATTTACTTTTTGACATTTATGATCGGAATATGCTGGAAAATTATCATGAATAGATGCACGCTTGAACAACGCTAACAAATTATAAAAATTTACTTTGAAAATCAGTCATTGATTCGCGCAACTTTTAGAAGAAATTGTGTTTTAAAGGGCGCAAGGTTAGCTTTTGGGTTAACGATATTTTCGTAATAAACAAAATTGCCATATACGAAGTAAGACGAATCCACAACAGACCCTGCACACTCCATTAGATTTAGCAAAATGCACCGTTTGAGTGAGACTGATCCACAAAGGACTCTACAGACTCCATTACATTCAGAAAAATGCAGCGTTTGATGCGGTGTATACGCTGGTGGCATCATCGGACCTATTTTTTTTTTTTAAATGAAGACGGAGGTTGTTTTACTGCCAATGGAGATGGTTACCGCACCATGATTTAAGATTTTTCGTTTGAAAATATCGCTGACAACAAGATGTGGTTTCAACAGAATGGCGCTACGTTTTCTTCGCCGAACGCAACAATCACCTTATTGACACCAAAATTTGACCGATTAGTGAATTTCGAGAAATGGTGCTTAAAATTTTTAATAGAAACAAAGTGAATTATGTGGGAAATTCATCATTCTATCTAGTAAAAATATTTGTTATTTTAAAATCACTTTACACACAGAAAAAAGAATCAATGTAAAATTAACATGGCGCAATGTTGATTTAAAATCATAGTAAATTTCTGCAATTTAATGTTTAAAATAATCTAAAAGGAGACGAATAATTCCCGTATTCTTTTTTTTTAAGTACATAAAATTTTCAAAGTTGAATCATTAAACTTGTGTTACTGGAAAATAAATAATTACATCCTCTTTTTCTCTGGCTACGCGGTTAAGTGATTTGAATTATTCTCAAATAAATGCATGTGCTGTCTCGTAAGATTCTTCTCACTGTTATTTCATACTCAAACCAAATTGATTCTACATGAAATTCACGTTGTTTCAACGTGAAATAACTTTCATTCGACGCGATTCGGATTGTTATTTCAATACAAATGACATTTTGCTCTAACTTTACTGCAATGTTAAATTAACATGAATTATAGTTATTTTAAAAGAAAAAAATGTTGTTCGCAAGTTATTGTAAAATCATGTTAAATTTACATGAAGCAACTATGAAGGAAAATCACTACCGAAAACTGTTGAATCAACCTTGTTTTCGAAGATTTTACATTGATTTTTTTCTGTGTGTAGCAAGACTAGTAAATCAATCGTGAAGCTTAAAGCAGGGTTTAAAAAACTGCAGTCGAAATTAAAAACTGTCGAACAAAAAACGAAAAATTTATGCCCAGCTTTTTGCTTTTTTAGTTGGTTTGACAGCGACTGTTTATAAACAAATTTAAATTAAAAGCAAGCGTTTTTTTTTTTTTTTTTTTTTTTTTTTTTTTTTTAATGACAAATACAGAAGTGGAAGGAATGGCAGTTTTTAACTAGAATAATAATTTTGTCCGTCACTGTATATGATTAACATTGTTTTTGATATAAGTGATAGTATAGTAAGGTATCTAGAAATACCGCCAATAAACTTATTCGTATGGTCTGCGAAAAAAAAAATAGATCTGCGCGAAACGGCTGCGCATGTTGCTTTTTCTATTGTTGGACTGTTGTAGTGGAGCGCAGACCTACTATGCCAATGCTAAGGAATTCTATACTATAGAAAGCTGTCAGTTTTAATTATGTCAATTATGGTTCTCTTTGTTAAAAAAAAGCCATTGTATATTTCAGGAAATGTTTAGGCCTTACTTTACTTTTTATTTACCATACATCCGTGAAGAAGTGCTTATGAATACCACACTTAAAAAAGCCTGTATATTAATCATATAAATTACTTATGACACTCTTGGTTATGAAAAAGTTATTATATATCACCGAAAATTTATATGCCTTTACTTCTTTGTTGATATACAAAAAATGATAGCATGTATTTTGAAGAATTTTTGAAAAGCCATTATGAACTTAATTCCTTTAAATATCTGTTCACAGTTTTATAAAATGACATAATAACAATTTGAAGGTAAGATGCAAAAAGTTTTAATGAAGATGCCACTTTAAAAAAAAATAACGTTGGACAAAGGTAACATGGCAAAAACTGACAATAACTGAGACAAAGGAAACCTTCAGAAAAAAAAAGACTGTGAAAGTAAAAATATCATACCTATTTCACGACTAGTGACGCTAAATAAACAAGAAATGGCAGTAAAACTAAAAAGGTAATAAAAAAAAAGAAAAAGAAACTGCCACAAACGCTGAAAATAAAAAACAAAAAATTAAAAAGTGACAAGTGACAAGTAAAAAAATTACGCTGCAGATTTAACGAAAACGATTTGTTTTTCAGCTTTACTTTTGCCTTTGAGCATAAAACAATCTAAAGAAGTTTATTAAGAAATTTGAACCCTGATTTCTTTTTTTTTTTTTTTTTTGCCTTGCCAGGTTAATGACAAGGCCATCTTAGTCCTTGGTCTAGAGTTAATGAAAATATATCTCTATTTCGGATTATAAATGCTTCAATGCGTTGTAATATCAGCCTTAAGGTTTATGCTAAGACTAAAATAATTTTTCTTTCCTTACCACACCAACCCCCCCCCCCCCCCCCCCCACCACCCATCTTTTTTATCAAGAGTTTTACACATTTTCCCTTTTTTGCTCGACTACTTTCATTCCTTTTTAACCGTATTACTTTTATATTGCATGCAAAACATAACTGCAAAGGACTTTGATTTAATGTTAAAAGTGTGAGCTCATGGAAAAGACTTGACAAAAAAATGTGCTAAAAAAAAATTAGATTAATAAAAAACGCAAGGCCAGTAAAAACTTTTTGTTTTGTCTTGTTAGTTTTTACGTTCTTGAGGGGAGAAAAAAGTTATAAAGCTGTTATTTTTTTTCCTTCTTCAATTAATTTTTAAGATTTCTTGATTGCATTTGGGTCTAAACGGAGCACCTGAAAGTCACAGTCAGATTCCTGTAAGTTACTTCGTTTCGTTTTAACTATTAAGAGTTGCCATGAATTTATTACAAATTATAGTTTCTAGCAGTTTGTAATTTTGTTTCTTTCTTTTTTTTCCTTTTTCCTCTCTAAAGTTTACAACTTTCATAATGACCAAAGAATATGGGCCATCTTGTACTTGAATCAAAGAAGAAGGATCTTATAAAGAGAAGCTGAAAAAAACAGTGGGTCTAAAGCTGTTTAATTTAAAAATGAAATGCAGGGTGGCCCAAATAAGACCTAGCTATTTTAAGCCAGTGTTCGAAAATAAACAGAACATTATTTAGCGTTCGGCTCACACACCCAGGAACGATATTTATTTTTTTAGTGTTTGTGTAGACGAACACAACCCTTAATAGCGTTCGTAACTATTTTCAAGAAAGAGCCGAACATTATAAAGTGTTCTGTTCTTCGTTTAAAAAAAAAAAAAACAATTAAAGTGGAAAACAATTATATTTTAATGTTCTATCAAAGACTATATAGTCTTTGGTTCTATAATGTTATTTTTTTACATTGATGAAGAAATGAACAAGCAAACAAATTTTAGCAACGACCACAGCACGAATAGCTTGTAAGTGTTTTGTTTGTGTACATTTTTTTGCTGGCATTTTATATTTTTTTTTTTTCGTATATGGGTGTTTCTCTGGTTATGCACGCGACATTTGTACGCGTTTTATTGTGTTTGATTATTAAAAAAATAGAAGTGGATTGGAATTTTAGAATGAATTCTAGAATCGTTACATTGTTTGTGATGAGTTCTTTCTAAAAAGTATATATAATGGTAAATTGAGCACTGGGTACCCAAATGCCATTCAATCAAAGTTGACTTACTCACGTGACAAAAATAGAAGTGCCTTTTAGGACCGTAAGAAAAAGTGCGAAAGTAAGTGAATTGTAGGAGGTTTTTATTTCGGAAAAAATGTTTTTATAAAGGTTAGTAATGGGCCTTTATAATCATGTTTTGTTTAAAAGCAACTATGCATGGGTTGGCGAAGAAAAAAATAAATTGTAAATTACGCACGTGACATTACGCACGTGACACTTTTTACATATATGTTTTTTTATTATTGTCACCATGCAGATTCCCATAATTATCTTCAAATTTGCTTAACAAGCAACTTAATACTCAATTTGCAATTGATTGTAATGGAGAGATAATGAAGAAAGAGTGTACACATAACATATTTTTTGCATGTAAAATAAGTACATAAAAATGTCTTTAGAGGTAGAAAATATAAGAAAATATAAAATTTTCCAGTTTCCAGCGCAATTTCCTCAAGTAAAACAGCTGAGATATTTTTTATAATAATAAACAATAAAAGACGATAATTATCAACATTTAGTTTTTTCATCCTGGTAGACCATTCTGGAGAAATGCCCATATGTATTTTGTTTTTGTAAAAAAGTTTTGTTTTTTTTTTTTTTTAACCGAACACAATGAAGTTTGCGGTTTAAAAAAAAACCCCAAACAGAATTAAATGTTCTCATCTTTTTGTTGCGTTGGATAAGAACAGTATTATTTTTGTGTTCTAAAGATAACTAACAGGGAAACGATATTTTTTTTAATGATTTACTACCCAAACACTACTAGCGTTTGTGTCTTCTACAAATCTACCGAACCAAACACTAAGGACGATATTTAATGTTTATTTTCGAACACTGTTTTAAAGGCCTTTTTCATAAAAAATATTTCAGATTTTCTTTAAAAAATTTGTTCACTAAGCCTTTAATAAATCAAAAATGTTTTTAATGAATATGGTGGTATAACTTTTAAGTTAAAGAGCCAATAATTGTTTTTTTTTATTATAAATCCCAAAAACTATCGTTATAAGATTTTTTATAAAATTCCATAAAATTCTTCTAACAAACTTTTAAGATTTTTGTTTTTTTTTTTGCGTTATCAGTAAATTTAGCTTCAATGATTTGATAACTTAAACATTTTATTTAAAATTTGATAAGAGTTTTTTTAATTAATTTGTTGCTTATTTATATGTAAAAACCGAATTTGACTTTTATAAAACGAAACTTAGTTAAAGAGTTATAGACCAAACATAACGAAATTTATTATCAAATCATGTGATTTCTTTTTGTATCGAAGTTAAAGGTTAAATTTATTTATCAATTTAAGAGGAATTTCCAATGACATCAATGAGTTATCAGTTAAAAACAAAATAATTTCAGTTTTTGAGTTATCATGCCTAAAGACAATTTTTGATTTTATTTAATCATTAACACAACATAATTATTACTTTATGTGTTTAAGGAATAATTTTGAAAAAAAAAACCTTTAGAGATCTATCAATCTAAGCCAACAGGTTATTTATAAAATATCTTTATTGATAGTACAAATGAATTCTTACGTTGGAAAATCTTGTTGAACTTGTCAAGGCTGGTGCTAAAATTACCATTCTGGAAAACTTTGGCGGGAATTCCCGGCATTTTTAAAAAATTTGAAGAATAGTCTTTGACTTTAGTTTAAAATTTTCGGCACTAACTGGCAGTTAAACGACTTCGTATAAAAAGTTATTTAAGATAAGCAAGTTGAATAGACAGGAGTCTAATTCTTTTAGTCGATACTGAAAGAATCGAAACTATTTTTCAGTGTTGTGAAAACTCAAATAAATGCTTTACAACACTAAATAAAACTCTTGGATTCGCTCATTATCAACTTAAAGAATAAAACATTAAATTGCTTTCGAATTGAAAAAGTCAGCCCCAGATTAAATCTCATATGCCTAAATTTTTCAACAGGGAATCCGGTAGAAACGAAGGGGTTTTGCATGGTCTATAGCATAACTGACGATGATGATGATCCGCTAGGCTCCATCTTGGAAGCAAAGGGTCTCAATTTTAAATTTCAATCAGGTTCTCTCTTGGTTGTCTTCACTGCATCGTCCCAGGTAATTCGTGACATGGTTAGCTGGTTTAGGGTTGATGTATTTTAAATTTTAACCATGGCACGCAAAATTAATAAAAATTAAACTCAGTTACTCAAAGCAGTAATTTTAACAGTTGGTGATGTAGAATTTTATTTACTTTCATCCAATACTAAACATTGTTGGAAGTATAAAATTCAGCTCTTAAACTAATCCCCACTTTTAGTTAATTTCAACCCACTGTGCGACCTAGCGATCTGTATAAACTGTATGAAAATTCGAAGTTTTAGCATTAAAAAAAAGCAATATCCAGCTGTCAGTTACAAGGTATTGTCTTAATTCAATTGTTTTAAACTATTTCCACGTAAACAATAGATAGTTTCTAAGTTTAAGAAACTAATATTTATTTTATATTAATCATTGATTAACTTATCTTTGAAAAACGTATTTGAAAAAGTTTGTTTAATAAACAAGACCAGGAAACATAAAACAACTGTTTAAATAAGTTTTTTTAGTAAAAATTTTACATTTTAAACAAAGTTTTGGTCTCTTCAATTTTTAATATACGTTCACACTTGGCAAATATTTGACGAAAAAGCCGTGACCAACAGACCACCTAATATATAGTTTTCTTAAACTCCAAAATTTATTTTGATTATAATACCACATCTTACAAAAATCAGTTTTTTGCTATGTCTAGCAGTGCAATTAGATTTATTTTGTGATATTAATGGCTAATAAATCAATGAATGTTTAGACGTAGGTTTAGTTGAACTAAACTTAAATTTATATGTAGCTTAAACTTAAAAGCTGTAAATCAGTGCCTCATACATTATATGTAGTGCAAAAAATAATAATATGGCAGCACTACGATAAATGTTGTCAATTTCATATGGTTTGTATTGGTAGTTTAAACGTCCAATTTTATAGGTTAAAATGTTTGCTGAATTATAGATTTGCTGATTTAAACACATTTTTAACCAAAAAGAGAGTTTAACTTGCACTGATTTATTAACTAGTAACAAATTTTTTTCTTTTTACACTCTCTCGTAGGAATGTTTTTTTTTTAATAACGTGAACACACAGTTATTGAACTGACCTAATGTCCCGTATGCTTTTAAGAATGAAGTCTTTAATGTAGTTTTGCCACCGAAGCTTCTTATTACCGCATCATGTTGAAAAATTACTTGAGGCTAACTGTGAAGAAGAACTCACAAGTTTGGTTTTAATAAGATGGAGCCATAAGGCATATGGCATCCCAACTTAAAAATAATTTTTGAGTAGAAATTTGATCAGAAGCTTTCGAAATCCTGCAAAAAGTCCTTAACAACTACTTTAAAATTAAAATTTCTGCATCGTGAAATAATGCGTTCACCAAAAATTTCACGTAACTGCTTCACTGTTTGCCTTACTTAAGCTACGTTCACACTTATTAAATATTTGATCAAATAAGCGTAACCCCTATTTTTGGTAATAGTTAGTGAGATTTCAAATGGTCTTAATATTACAAAATAAACTAATTATACTACTAGACATAGCAAAAAACAGTTTTTTGTAAGATGTGGTATTTTAATCAAAATAAATATTGATATTAAGCGAAATGATTTTTTAGTTTGGTTGTTGGTCCCGTTTTTTTCGTCAAATATTTGATAAGTCTGACCGTAGCTTTAATATACTATTTACAACTCCATCTTATCAAAAACAATAGTTTTCATTTCTCAACCACATGGTTTGTGTCGTTGATAAATCATATGACATTTTGGAGGTTAAACATCTGTCATTTATGCTCAATTAGTCATTGAACAAAATAGTGCTAACAACAAAGTTTTATTGTTGCTTTAAAAGTGTGTAATTTCGTACCGACCAAAAATGATGGAAATAAAGATAACGCCATTCCAAAAGCCAAGTTGAAATTCTCTGCACATGTCGGACAAATCACGTCATGTTAACCGCATTCCTATTGGCTTTGAATTTCAACTTAAGGCCCAAATACTCATCAAGCATTGTGGTATTTTTAGCGAAAATGTTCTAGCACGTGTCACACCGACGATGCTGGATGAAAAATCAAAAAATTTAGATATGCTAGATAAGTATTTGACAAGTGTATTTGGCCCTTTAAGATAGGTGCTGTTTAATTGCTCTTATAAAGTGTATTTATTTCTTATGCGTCCCATACACGTTTCAATTCAATTGTCAACTGAGTCTTTCAACTGAATTGATGCTTGGCCACACACTTCATAAACTGAATTGAAAGATTTTAAATTAGTTTTAAAGTGTAATCTAATAAAAGTCAATTTTTAATATACTTAACTTTTTTTTGAAAAAGAAAACTACAAACATTAATTTTGACAGCTGATCAAGTGACTAAAGCACACACGGTACAATCGAATTGAAAGACTTACTAGTAAACTTGAAAAAATCAATATCTTTTGATTTTTTCTGTCAAACTAATCAATTGACAAAGTCATACACGCTTTGATTTGGAAAACAACCAACTCAGTTAACAATTGATTTGAAACGTGTATGGGTTGCTTTATAAAAAAATTTGTTTATCTTAAGGAATTTTAAACTTGACAACACTTGCCCACTTACAATCTTTGTTATCTGACGCTTCATTTGCGGGGAATTTTGCTTAACTTCTTTAATTGGAAAAAAAACTACAGCTTAAGCAATTAAATTTTTAATTTAATTTTTGTTCGATCGATTGTAGCGTACGGAATATTGTGTTGGTTAGAAGTGGTAATTTTGATACGGTAGACAAAAATGCCCAGATTAACCAAAAAAAAATGTCAGGCATTAGTCCAAGAAGATTGTTGTTAAACTCAGGAAACTCTTGCAAGCCAGCCCAGCAACAATTTCAAAATGTTTCAATAATTGCACTGAAAGAAAAACACTCGGAATAAATTAAGTGTTTTATGCTTACTTAAAGTACGAGTCGTACTGGAAAATTGTAGTACGAATAACACTAAAACGTAATTAAAACAATCCTAAATGGTATTACTTTCGAAAATCAATCCCGGAATTTCCTAAAATAAGTACAAAATTCCTTAACCAAGTAAAAAAGATTAAACTTTTAGTTGGTAGTGCCACTCTGAGAGTAAAACTACAAAGTGAGCGTTTTGCTCTCATTTAACTTAACATAGTTTGTTGCAAATACTACAACATAATCACACAAGTAGTTTAAAAACGATTTGCTTGTTGTGTGTAGAAAGAACAAAAACACAATATTTTAATTTTTAAAAAGTTAAATTGAAAGCTAGAGTTCTCATTTAGTTTATATTTTCAGCTATATATGTACATTAAGTTTTTAAAGTAAAAACCATATCGGGAATGATGCTGGTGTTTAATAATTGAAATTCTGTGAGGTGTAAAACGCGTAACTAAATTAATCATACGGCCATGTTCTGACAATCGCACGATTTGAAATCACAAAACGCCAGATTGATTTTATGGTATTCTGAAACTCTTGCGTTTTGCTTGCGATCTGCCATAGTTTCTTAAAGTTCCCTTGAGCATACTTTTGCAATTTGAAGTCACCAAACTTCTTGCGATTGCGATTTACATTACACGTATTATGCAATTTCAAGACAAGATCGCAAATGTTTAGCGTTTTGCGATTGTCAGAACATGCCCGATAATAAAGTTTTCCTTCTAATTTTACTTTTGGTTGATTGGAAGTTCGAATAAGGGATTAAATCCACTTTCTAATTCTTAAATCAAGCGCATTTTGAGACTTATTCAATCTTAGTTTTACTTAAATCAATCTCATTTTCGGTTGAATTTAAGTACGAACTCGGGATTGAATATGGATAATTTAAGTATTTTGCAATTGAAAATCTGTACTTGATATGAAACATATATGTATATATATATTCATTTAAGGGAAGTTTGACTGTATGTAGATAAAAGCCGTTCCACTGTATTCCTTTTTATCTTGCTTGCATAGAAATACTATAAACATTTATTTATGTTCAGTTATTCTTTTTTACATTTCTTTCTTTTTTTTTTTTTTTTTGTTTGCCCTTTCATCTCCATTAACAGTATAATCATAATTTATGTTTATACAGAAAAAATAAATAAATTTATAAATTCATTGTCTGTTTTTCAAGCCAGACACAAACAACTAACTACCTCTTTGTATGCAAATGTATCTTTTTTTCCCAGTGTTTGTACTTGTTTATACTCCTGGCAAAAGCACGAGGGTGGCACACTTCTTTTACCTTTCTACACCCCAAAAATATGAAGGAAAACTAAGTGTGTGCTCTTCTGTGTACACGAAAAGGGCTGTTTCGTTTGGCTCTGTAGCTGACTGGCTGCCTAACCGTTTGGCTTAGGGGCAATATTCTATATTACGGTTCAGTTAACAGGTAAAATGAGAAAAATTATTATAACCTAACTGCCTATAGATTGTTAGCCACAGGGTAAAAAGTCATAAAACAAAGGAAAAAAAGTTTATTGTAACATTAACCGAAAATAATTTAAACCATATCAAATGCCTTACAAATACATTTAAGCAGGATAAAATTAACGAAAGAAGAACATTCTGTTTGGTTGCTAAGGACTCGTATTAGAGATCATACTCGAAGAAAAATTATTTTAAACTTTAAATGTCATGGTTGGGTTAATACAACAATTGAAACGTTAAGCAGCGATATCAATTACTCTTCGTGTTGCAAGAAATCATTGGTACTGAGGTGTGTGTGTGTGTGTGTGTGTGAATAATTGGCGCTATATATAACGGCTAAAATAAATATCCTACTTTAAGCGCTTGCCAGTTTTAATATTGAAAATCTTTAGCATGGGATTATTTTTTTTAAAAAAAATATCTCATCCAAGTAGAGGTATTTATTTCCCGGTATATCGATTAAAAGCAGGCAGTCACTCTAAATTGCGAAATTGTTGGCAACATATGAAGTCCGCACCAAAAGGACTACTCATTTTTGTAATGATAAAATATGTCTACTTCTGCTCTTATTGCAAAATTCGGGGTTTTTTCGTTTAACATGAATCAATTGTGTTCGGTATAGGTTTCATGCGATCGTCTGGCTCCATATAAACTGCTTATACAATACAGCAAAACTCTCAATAATAAGACACCAGCACCATGCCTCATGTGGTTTTCGTAATCATTCTACTTTACAAATTTCATGTATTTAACTAAATAATTTAAAAAAATAGAATATAGGAATTTTTGCTTCTTATAATACAGTGTAATCATGAAAATAATGTTAATAATATACAAAATGTGGCATCGAGTTGATGTCACTATAGTCATAAAATAGATGACACGTGAAATATGACAAAATTGTACGAAGACGTTAATTGGATTGATGTTACTTTTTGCATCATTGATGCCAGTTGTAGTAACATTGATGTCACAATTCTGATGTTAGTACATCATCAATATGAAGATGCATTTTTCTATCGGTGTAATAAGGCTGAATAACACAAGGTGGCTCAAAAGTTGTCACCCGATGTTCTTTGACTATAATTTTTTTAATAAATTAAAAACCTTAGTTTTGCTTTTGGACTGTTTTTACATGTTGTCTTCATTTTTTTATCCTCCACGACTAGTAGTGAATGAGGGTAAACTTAGTTTGTCATTCTGTGTGACACTTTTTTAATAGGCCTTATTGCGGTTCTCGATGTCGAAAAAGACACTGTTGTACATTAAAGTAACACACAACCTTTGTTCTTTAATCTAGTACAAAATTCGACTTACGGTATTACTGACAACGAGAACCGTAATAAGGCCAAATATTCATCTAAGACCCCAAAAAGAATAAATATTCTGGATCCTTGAGTAACTCTAAGTCAATTTACCCATGTCCATCTGTCTGTCCTTCTGTTGGAATCGCGCTCACTTTCGAACAAATCAAAAGAAAAGAACAATATTGGTGTCAAATTGTTTCTAGTTCTCCTAAAGGCGCATATAGACGACATGTTTTTGTCATCTGACATGTCAAATTTTCAAGTCACATGTAATTGTGCATGTCTGTCAAAATCGCTGTTTTACATAAGCTTTATAATATTCGGTCACAAACGTACATGTAATTTGCTTCTGACATTGTCTCTGTTTTTTTCGCATTGTTATTGCAGAAACCAAAGTAGTGCTCGGTTTCAAAATAACTTGCTGCCGCCATGAAAAGTTTTATTTGCGCCGTAAAATAGTTCAGCCATCTTAACATTTTTTTCTTTTAATTCAAAGATACCAATTTAGGATTTTATAATAAAACGGTTTTTATATATATATTCACATAAATTCTATTCAATGGTAAGATGATCAAACATATCTCGGTATTGTAAAAAATTAACTTCAGCCGGCTAATGATTCCGTCAATAGTGGACGCCGCTGCCGGTTTCTTGCCGGCATAGCTTTCTGATGTCAGATGGTTTGTCAGAAGAAAATAGAGCACGCTCTAATTGAAATTTTGTCAGATGACTTTGCGTCTGACTTTTACAGAAGCAAAGTTAAAAAGGTAACACACGACATGTATGTGTTTTGCAGTGGAAAATTTGAGATGTCAGATGACAAAAACATGTCGTGTACGGTCGCCTTAAGCAATTTGGGATTAAAATCCAGCAGAATCGGTTCAGTAGGATTGGAGTTATAAAGCCAAATGTGGAACAACGATCCTTAAGAATTGTTAATTAGACAAAATTCACGGACGGATGTAAGATTTTGCAAAAATTCTTTGTATATGACTTTTAATTATAATACTTAATTTTCTTCAACATCGGTTAATAATATACTCTGCAAACCGTTTAGTATGCCTACAGATGTAACGAATAATGATAAATTGTAATAAAATTGGGTCTATCGTAGTTTTAGAAGACATGAAATCACTCTATCAAATTTCGTCTAGATAATTTACCATAGGCCCCATATAAGGCCTACTCTGAAATATCATTTAAATATACTTAAAACCGTCCAAGTGTATATGGCCAGAAATGACACCATTGAATTTTTTCAGTTTTCTTGAAGATTGGTTAATAACTTTTATATCCCATAAAGGGCCTACTTCTAAAATATTCTAACTGTCGGTGGAGGGTATCCAAGATTCAGCACAGTCGAATATAGCACTCTAACCTAATTTTTTTTTCGTTTCATTACTCTTGGCAGAACTTCTGGCGATAGGTTCCCGCATTGCTGACGGATATTATCTATGAGGACTTCAAGAGTCGTTGTTTCAAGAAACCCAAGAAAAATAATAGTCTAGAACTGGTAAATCGGGCGAAACATAATTTTTTGTTTTTAATTTTTTTGAAATTCCCTAAGCTAATTCCGCGAAGCCCTATACCCCGGCGCCGATAGACTTGCTTACTACCAGCTAGCCTACCGGGGCATTAGGCGACCCGCAGGTGACACCCGCTTGCCTATTAACAACTAGCAACTGATGCACTCCGTCCGCACTTTGTAAAGGAACATCTTCAAATCTTTCACCAAAATTCAATGTAAAGAGCGCCGATTGATGTTCAATTACGTGGCACGACGTCTGGGCGATACTCCGGGGTTCTGTGCGACATATTCCTTATGCGATATTCTCTCCAGAACGGCTGCTGCGGAGATGCCCAGACCCAGCGTTGCCAGAATGAAGATTTTATCTTATTTTTGAAGATTTTTTAACCAAAATAAGATTTGAAGATCTTTTTTCTCAAATTAAGATTTTTTTATTTTTAGAAATAAAAATTCTTTACTTTAACTCCCTGTTTAACGATTTCGAACGTCAACGTTCGCATAGAAAATTATATTTAAAACAAAAACAAAATTCTAAAATTTGATTTTGTTTCAAATGTTATTTTCTATGCGAACGTTAACGTTCGAAATCGTTGAACAGGCTGTAAGTTTGTACAACATACATACTTTTTGCAGCCTTTTAAACAGTCAATTTTTAAAACAATGAGGTTTTGTATCAGCTTGTTGTCTATTGGTTTTGCACACTTTTGTACCCATTGTCTAGCATACACAAAAATGCATCATTATTTCTGGGCATACAAAATATTAAAAAAGCATCTTAGATAAGCGGTTGCTCATTTTGGGAATATTGATGAAAAAAATGATTTGTAAAAAGAAAAAACCGTATTTTTATAAAGTTTAATATATTAAAGAACAAAAAAGTTCATATATTTAGTACCAAAAGGTAAAGCTAATGGAACTTAACTGTAGGATTACCACCTTAGTCTGGCCAGACCAAATTTGTGTTTTGCTTGCAATATTTTTGGAATATAACAAAAAACAGGAGCGTCTATAAATGTGTGCTGACTCAGTTGAAATTAATTTTGATTTGATTTGATTTGATTGGAGCAAATTAGTGGGGTAAAATTCCATTTTTATGTAGAAGTTTATGAAATTACCCTCTTAGCCAGACTAAATTTTTCTTTTTGCAATATTTTTTAAATAGGACAAAATATCAAAAAAACAGAAACGTAAATTCTGTAAATGCCCTACAGATAATATTGGACTACGTGGCCCATTGTGGCTTAAATGGACTACTAACAACATGGTCCAATCTACTGTAATATGGACCATGTTATAAGAAATAAACATGCAGTGCTGCCAACATCTGCATGATGTATACTTTTCTATAGTTTACAGTATTACACATTGGTAGCCCTGATGGTGTCCATTATTTATTGTTTATTTAAAAGTGAAAGTTTGTGAAATTTGTGAAAAAAAGGTGAACAAATTAAAAATACCAAGTAAATATATATTATAATAGCAATAAAAGACTACAGGGCCATAAAAGGCGATTAGTAAAAAATTAAAAATGCTTAAACTTCCGCTTTAGTGTACTCCATACTGTAATGACATGGAGTACATTTAAAACTAACCCACTTTAGTACTCCATGGAGTAGTTTAGGGACTACTTCGGTGGGTTATATGGTCCCCTCCTACGACATCGTAATGTTAAATGGACCACCTTTACCCATATATTTGGAGTAGTTTTGGAGTACTCCTATTCCTTTATGGACTACTCTTTACATGCATGTATGGACTAGTCTCGTTATCTGCAGGGTGATATGTTCTGAGTTGAATGAATCAAGTTTAAATCAAATCAGAACAATACGGCCCGTTATGAGCTAAGTCCAATTTAACTACAAAAAAAAAAGCGGAAAACTCTTTTCACTTAGATGCGAAAAAGCAATGTGCAAAATAAGTGACAACATATTCGTTGACTTGCATGTAAAATAAAATAATAAAATTATATAATAAATTCGTATAATCTCAAATAATAAGCATACATTTAATTAAAAATATATTTATTTACTTTTTATTTAATTGGGGTTTTTAGCTGTTCTAACTGGGGTCTGGCCTCACTAAGAGGACCAAGAGGTAAAAAGTTACCTAGGGATAAGAAGCTTTTGGTTTAAAAATTTCACATTCCATGTTTATAATAATTTTTTAACGAAGTATATTTATTTTGACGCCCTATGTTCTTCGTGAACAATTTATTTAAGTATTTTATGTTACATCGCTGTATCTATATTGTATTTAAATAAATAAAGGACATATATATATATATATATATATATATATATATATATATATATTTACAAAAGTGCCTTACAATGTCTTTTAAAAAGGTGTACCAACATTATTTTAATAACAATTCCATTAGGAATATATTAAGGAATTTCCAATGAGCTTTTTTCAAATGCAATATTCTCCAAATGCCTTCGATATAACAACGGCATCAAAAAATATAATGCTAAAATTTAATTAAAAAATTAATCATTTTTACTTTTTTGCCCTTGTTATTGGAAATTTTAAGATTTTTCTCTTCAAAATAAGATTTTTTCGCCAAATAAAGATTTTCCTTCCAAATCTTCTGGCAACGCTGCCCTGACCTAACAGCATCTTGTGTTCTCCCATACTCTTCTAAGCGAGCAGCTAAACGTCGTAGGGTTTGCTCAGTTGGTTTCGTAGAACCGGAAAATCTACGTCTAAGTTCACGCTGTATCAAGACCACCGACGTTATTTCGCATATTTTGTATCTGTTTTCAATATACAAATGTCAAAGCAGAACTGACATTGACCGCCGTTTGTAAAAACTAAAGCATCTTCCGATAGCGTGATGACTTTTACGTCGCCTTGTAGATGGTACCCTTCTGGTTGTACCAAATACATCACATTACGTTGGCACTATAGATATTCAGCTTTGATGTTGATTCAGTTGGCTGGCTTTACGTATTATTTTTTGCAACTTGGGTTCACAAAAAAAAAAAAATCACGAATTAAAGCATTATTTAAAAATTAAATCGAGTGAATTATTTTAAAATTTTTAAACGTGTAATTCACTTGAATAAACGTTTAGTTCACTTGATTAAATTTTTAATTAAAACAGATTTTATTTCTGATTAATGCTTTAATTTGTGAAAATTTTTTTTCTATTTTGTAACAATACGTCCATTTTCCCATCGACTTTGATGATTTGCTGCAAAAATGGCTTCTTTTTATGGCGTTTAAGCAGTATTTAGGATATGTAAAATCGTCATATATTAACTTTCGCCTTTAACTCCTGTGATGCCCAATTTCCTTGATTTGGAATGAATCCTGCTGCCGGCAAATGGTTTGAAATCGCTGGTCGAATGGCTTTAGATTATTTTGAGTTTGACAACACTCTTTATGAAGTAATACCTCTAACTCATCATCTCCGAACTTTTTTCTCCGACATTAATACTTCTAAGCTGCCTGACAATCTCTCGCATGCTGTAATTGATGGAAGCCTCGGAAAGCATACGACGTATTTCATTTACTCTTTTTCAAATTGAAGAAAGAAAACAAAACTTTGATGCTTATGATGCTTTGTTGGCACAAAATGTTCAAGCAAAATAAATATCGTTGCTTACACTTTTTCGTTCAATGCCACATGTTTACCCTTTAAAATGCCATATTAAGACACAAGTAGGGTGTTCAGTCGACTAATTTTTATTCAATTAATCGAACAATTTTAGACGATTAATTGTTCGAATAATTTAAAATTGCTAATTTATATTAAAGGATTAATCGAAGAATTTATAACGATTAATCGAATGATAATAATATATAGTATTTCTGTTAAATGTATAATTTTTTTAAGGTTTTAAGTCGAATAAACAAACCAAATGTATGTGTCCGTTGGACTTAAAAAAAAACAGTCATGTTTAGTGAGTAATTTAGCTTTCAGTTTTGTAAAATTTATTCAACACAATTTAATAAGTCATTTCACAAAAGAAAGAACGACAAAGTTTTGTTAACTCAAAGATTTATATTAATTCATCGGGTATGTTGTTAAAATCGAAATGAAGTGAAATTGAAATCGAACGATAATTTAAATTCAATTACTTACAAAATGACCGTAGTTTTTCGTAGTTTCAAGTGTTGTTCTTGCAAAAATATTTGATACTTAATGCATGAAGTAGATAAAATGAAAAATGTCTAGAACTTTCATTACAGGATCGTTTTTGAAATTTGCTCGATTTTAAATCCACATCATTTCGATTTCTATTACACGCCCGTATTTTTTAAAATAATAGTTCATGAGTTTCTCTCGTAACGTAAATGTTTTTCAACATCTTCACTAATTTACCGCTAACACAGTGACTACAACATAGTACTTAAAGAAGATGCTCCACCAACAAAAGCAAAGGGGGCTAAAATTTGTCCAATGAATAAATATTTTTAGCAAGATACTTTGATCGATTCTCTAGAGGAAATTATTTGCAAAAGCATAGCAGAGGATGGAATGTCTGTGAAAAGTTTAAAAAATCCCAAGTTTTTTTATTGACTCTTAAAATATAAGTGCCTGAAAGTGAAGCAACAATTTTGAGCAACATTGACAAGTTTTATTTAAAAAATAATGTTTATTATACTATTTTTTTCTAAAATTAGCGAAAAAATCTCGTAATTTATAAAATTTGTGGAATTAGAACTGTTCGATTAATCGATTAATTTTAAAATTTTATTCGTTTAATCGAATAAGTTAAAAATGCCAAATATCGATTAATCGTTTAATCGAACAAAAATAAAACCCGATTAATTGAACACCCTAGACACAAGCCTAGTATTAAATATAAGGCATCTATTTTGAATCCCGCATTTTTTTACGCCAAATATAACGATATAGTCCATGGTAATGCTCTAAATAATTTTATAAGTTTTTTGTGTGTTTGATTTTGATCTTCATTGAGAGCAATATCTCAGTCTCGTGAATTTTTTTTTTTTTTTATTTGGATAGAAATTTCAAGATATTGTGCCTCTCTAATGGCCATTGTCGATCTTTGAGAACTTTATTGGATTTATAGGAAGACTATTATATTTATTTATACTCTACAGGTTAAGTATGAAACGTTGAAGCTTTCCAGCTGTTTCAAATTCAATAATATTATAGACATATTCTCTGCATATTTATGTAAGTATATGCAAAACCACATCAGTAAAAAAAATTTATCGTTAACAAGTTTTAATTAATAACTATATTTTTTTTTTTTTTGTACTACCACCTAAACCGCATGCACTAACACACATTCAAAAACCCTTAAAGCTCAAAGCGAATTAAAGGATACCGTACAGTTCGGATGATGATTAAACAGCCAGCAAGTACTGCCCTACTGAATAGTATCTACGGTAAATTTACTTTTGAGATACCCTAAGGCGAGCCTTACACAGATGCCTCAATACCATAGTTGGGGGTAGTGCACTAAATACTGATTTAAATCAGCAGGCCACTATCACTTAATAAAACTGCAAAGAAATTAGTTTGCACTCTTTTTTACCAGCTTTAGTGATGATTGTTATTTTTTAACTACCACTAAAATTTTTTTAGTGATATTGCAAATTTTTTCACTATCACTAAACGCAGATTGAATGCAAAAATCTGCACTCAATTCAAATAGTGCAAAATTTGGACTTGCAATCAAAAAAGCTGCATACAAATATTGTGCACGGTTTTTGATTTTTTTTTTTGAACATTAAACAAAATGAAATTTTGTCCATAATGGTATAATTATTAACTTTAATCATTACAAAACCAGTTTTTGATTTAAAATTTAGTGTAACAATTTTAGTTGCACTCAAAGAGTGAAGAAAAAAAAGTTGCAATAAACTGATGATTGCTATTTTTTAAATCAAACTATTTTTTTTTTGAGTGCAAAATTTTTTAACATCACTATCACTCATGTTTAGTCGAATATACAAATATCACTAAGTGTGAGTTGAAACTGAAAAATGAGTGCACTACCCCCATCTATGCTCAATACGGATATCCCAGCCTGAAAAAGCTGGCTGCGGTTAATATTTCACAATCGAATTCCATTTAAGGTTCATATGATGTTGACAGTTTAACTAACTTATTTGCTAAGCTTGGAAACTCAAAAAAAAACCTTGAAACCAAATGATATGTATTGAGTATTATTGAGTTATAAGAATTACTAGAATTTGCAGGCACTACTCCCAAAGAACTTTATAATTTGCTTTGTAACTTTACACTTCTAAAATATTCTTCAGAACTGCTGGGTATTTTATAAAACTAAAAACAGATAACTGTGTGTGTGTGTGATAGGTTAATGTTAACTGGGTAATAAAGACGGTAGTTCAACTTAAGCACACTTCACCATAACCATGTGGCGTGTTGTATATTATAAGTTTAAGCCAAAAAACTCCCTTCTCTTTTTTTTATCAGGGTGGCAGTATTTCACTATTAAACTCATATGGGGTGTCTTGAAAGCATTTTAAATTAAAAAAAAAAAACTTGTTTTTTGCATTTTATATCAAAAATTAAAATCAATTAAGACCAAAAGAAAAACTTATTTTATTAAGAGTTTTTTTTAAAAAACTTCAATTATTTATTTATTACCGCTCAAAGTTTTGTATATACGTTCTTTCGACATTATTAAAAAAGTTCGACAGAAAAAATTTTAGGAAAAAATAATAAAAGTAACAGTTTTTACCTCCAAACCAACATCAGGCGTGGAAAAGGAATGGTCGTTAACAAGAAAAATGTTGTGGAAGAGTTCAATTTAATTAGAGTAAATTTTGTATTACGACTAATTGCAAAAGGGTGAAATCAATTGTCAGGACCATTACTTGAAATTTGTAATTAAACTACTGCCAATTACAATTTAAAGTAAAGTAATGGAAATCTAAGACTACCGCAAATTACAATTAGAGGTTTTTTAAAAGTCATAATTACAAATTACTCGTAATTGCATTAGAAAAAAAACATTTACTAATTATAATTAATTGTAATTACAACACAGAATAATTGCAAGTAATTGTAATTTAAAAGTAATAATTACTAATTCAAAAAAAATATATTTTTTCGAATAAATGAAAAACCATTGTGAAAAAAAAAAATATATATATATATATATATAAGTTCCCAATTGCGTTTCGATTACCAGTCGAACCACTTGCACTGAATACGTATCTAGTTTAATTGAAATGAAGTACAAAACTCAATTACACATTAATATAAATCGAAGGCTCTTATTTACAAGCTAAGAATAAAATTTTAAATAGCAAGCAGTTGTAATTAAGCTAAAAATATCTTATTTTATAAGTTATTGAAAGCTATAAAAAATTGTTGGGTGCCCCGATTCGATTCCCGCTAGAGACTGCGGTCTACTTCAATACAACGGGCTGAAGGTCTACGTTACTATTGCTTGGCTAATTAAAATAGAATTTAATTTGTAATTGTATTTGTAACTCTTATTTAATAAATATATAAAAAAAATTATTGTTATTCGTTACCAGAAAAAGTGCGTGTAATGTGCAATTAAGGTATTCTTATTAATAATTGCAAATAATATAATTGAAATCAAGATTTAAGCCAATTACAATTACAATGTAATTAAATATAATGAACGAGTCAAAATTACTAAATGCAGTTAATTATTTTTACTAAATAGTTAAAATTAATTGCAATATTTTAACATTTTCTCTAAATTTGCTTCAATTACAATTACTTCTCATTATAATATGAAAACTCTGATTCCAATTACAGAAATTACAATTAAATTTTACATCAGGTAACTTAAATATTCCAATTACACATAAAACAACAAAAATCCAGATCTGATTTAAATTTCCCTAATGGCCTGGTTTACACACATCAGGTTTGACTCGTCAAATCTTGTGTTTTGAAAGGGTTACAAGCTTGACCATAGTCATCAATTTACTTCTTAGCTTTTGTTTTTGTATTCACAATATGCTAAATGAGTTTTCGTTTAACCTAAAAAACAAGATGATTGAGGGTACAAAGTGATTGCACGCAGGTTCAAAACCAGACGTGTCTGAACCAACAATATCCTCATAAAATTCTCAAAATTTAAACCAATTTTAAGAGAAAATGTTTCTTTACTAACCAGTTTGCCTCATAACAGTCCTTAAGCCAATAGGAGAAAGTAAAACAAAAGCACTAAAATTTTTTATATACATACATATAAATTTAAAAAAAAAAAATTACGATGATCCGTCAATATGGTTCAAAAAGTTGTTGATTTATGCCCTTTTGTGTTGGTTTTTAGAGGGAGTAAAGTGCCTGAGTATGTGCAACCAATGTGACTCGTTAAATGTTTAATTTATTGAAAAAAATATTGAAAACATAAAAAACTTTCAATAATGAAAAATTTACCATTTGTTTCAGTTCGTTGTTTTTTTTTTCAATAAGTTTTGTTAAATTAATTGTTAATTTAGTTGCATGAACAAAATGTGGTCGAGTGCACACAGCGGTTCGCTTTAAAGTGACTAAAAAAATTAACAAAAAAAAATGGTTAATTAAATTTTTTTTAATTATATAACGATTTGTTGCAATTGAATGCACAAGTAAAGAAAAGGGTTCAAAGAATTAACCCCAGAGGAAAGATGTTTAAGGAAATTTTCTAAAAATTTGTTATTTATAGAAAAGTTTGTTTAATATTGGCTATTTATAGGAAATAATGTGCAAATTTGCTATTGATAGGGAATTTTACGAGTGTTTGCAGCAAATTATAGTAAATATTACGCAAAGTTGCTATTTATTGACAATCTTTATAAGTTTTACCCGAATTTGCTATTTATAAGATATTTGGGCAAATTTCCTATTTATAGGAAATTTTTTACAAATATTGGCACAACAAAACAAAATCTTATTATTTATATTAATAAGAAATTGTACGCAAATTTGCTATTTGTAGAAAGTTTTTCGAAATTTTTTTTTTTATTTTTAGGATATTTTACTCAAATTTGCTATTTATGTGAAATTTTATGCAAATTTGGTATTAATAGGACGTTTTATTCAAATTATTTATTTATAGGAAGTTTTACACAAATTTGATATTTATAGAAAATATTAGGCAAATTTGACATTTATAGGAAATTTAATGCGAAATTGCTTTTTATAGCAAATTCTATGCAAAATGGATATTTATAGAAAATTTTAAGGCAAAATTGCTATTCATAAATTCACTTAAATTTGCTGTTCATAGGAAATTAATGCAAATTTGCTATTTATAAGAGATTTTGCGCAAAATCTCATTTATAGCAAATTTTACACAAATTTTATATTTAAAGAAACTGTGAGAAAAACTTGCTATTTATACCAAATTTCATGCATATTTGCTATTTATAGGATATTTAATGCAAATTTGCTATTTAAAGGAAATTTTTGGAAAATTTTTTTATTTTTAGGAAATTTGACCGAAATAAGCTTTTTATAGGAAAATTTATTGTTTTGTTTTTATTTATAGGAAATTTTAAAAAAATTAGCTATTTATAGGAAATTTAATTAAAATTTGCTATTTATATTAAATTTAAAAAAAATTTGCTATTTATATTAAATTTAAAAAAAAAAAATTGCTATATATAGGAAATTTTTAAAAAATTTGCATTTATAGAAAATTTTAAAAAATTTTCAAAAAATCAGCTATTTTAGCAAATATTTAAAAAAAAGGGGTAAATATAAGAAAGATACTAAATTCTGCTATTTATAGGAAATTTTATAAAAATTTGCTATTTATAGGAAATTCTAAAAAATTTGATATTTATAGGAAATTAAAAAAAAAAATTGCTATTTATAGGAAATTTAAAAAAAAATTCCTATTTATAGGAAATTTGCTATTTATTTTTGTATTAAATTTAAAGCAAATTTGCTTTTATTTTTAATAGTATTTGTTTGTTTAAAATTCAAATATATTTTTAACCTAAATCTTCTTTTCAATTTCTCCTTTATTAAGTAAATACCGCCATTCAAATAAATTGTTTCCCATAATCTTAAACCTCTCAATCAACAGTAATTTAATCACGCATTTCAATAAACTGAAGCATAATAGCCAGTCATACCTGTTGTGAATTTTATCAAAGGAAGTGAATATTTAGTAAATTTAAATTTTAGTGAATGTTTAGTACACTAATTTTGTGGTTTAAGCGAACATTTTCGCGAACAATGGAATAGTGAAAGCCAAAGCTATGTGCAATGGAATTATATTATTAATCAAAAGTAATAGGCACTTGACACTATGGTTTCTTGATCTAATTATTATTTCAAAATTAAAAAAAAGCAATTACAACTTATCGTAAGAGGTTGGTATTTTCCTTAAAATACGTAAGACTTGTGTGATACTGTAAAGTAATCTTAACTAATATACAGTAAAATCCCAGATACTGAGACCCAAGAAATAATTTTATTTGCACACAACGCTTAAAAATAAAACTTTACTCATTTCCAACAACTCGGGAGAAAAAACCTAAAGTAACCTTTTTTCCTTTCTTCTTGCCCATGGAACTAATAAAATCATAGTTATAACACCATCTTAACCGTTTTATTATAGCCATTTTGGTGAACACATGCAAAAATATAATAAACATAATTTTATTTTATAACAGTATGAATGGAGACCATTAACAGGCACAAACTCTTAATGTTCAAGAGCAAAAATATTAGGGTTTAAATAAATGTCGACAAGACAAGAAACACATAAAAAGTAATAATAATAGAAATAGAGCATCATCAGACGACCAATGTGCGAAACCAACACGACCTTCAATACATTAATATAACCACAAACAAAAGAAAGGATCGACAACAAGACTGAAAGGTAGACAGACATCTTGCGGTATCAAGCAATAGACAAGAGATTTATGGCCTAGTTAAGGTAACTGAAAAAGGTAACAAAAAAGTTAGAAAACAAAGAGAACATGACGTTAAAATGGCAATAATAATAATAAAATTTTGTAATAACAATAAAAACGATTAAATATTTAACAATTTCATAGTCGAGACACACACTATGTACATACAAATAAAAACTCACACATACGCAAATTTATAGTTCCGGAACTCGAAGGCTTGGTAAAGATTTTCAGGGCCTTTAATAGAAAATTTATAGGAAATGTCGTTATTTAAAGAAAATTATCTAAAGATTTGCTGTTTATAGGAAATTTTCTAAAATGTTGCTATTTATAAGAATTTTTTTAAAAATTCCCCAATTATAGGAAAGTTTTAAAGATTTGCTATTTATAGGAAAGTTTTAAGAATTGCTTTTTATAGGAAAGTTTTACAGTTTTGCTATTTTAAGGAAAGATTATAAACAATTTGCTATATGTATATAAAAAAAAATTTCTTAAAATTTGGTTTCTTAAAATTAATTATTTATATAAAATTTTTTAAAAACTTGCCATTTATATAAAATTTTTCAAAAGTTGGCTTTTTATTGGAAAGTTTCTAAGAAGTTGCTGTTAAAAGGAAATTTTTTAAATATTTGCAATTCATAGAAAATTTTTTAAAAAGTGGCTATTTATAGGAAATTTTCATATATGTCCTGTTCAAAGGAAATTTTCAATAAACTTGGTATATACAGGATATCTTCGAAAAATTTGCTATCTATAGGAAATTTTTCAAAAATTTGCTATGTATATTTTTGCTATTTGCTATTTATAGGAAATTTAAAAAAAATATTGCTATTCTGGAAAATTTTCAAAAAGTGGCTATTTATAGGAAATTTTCATATATGTCCTGTTCAAAGGAAATTTTCAACAAACTTGGTATAATTAGGATATTTTCGAAAAATTTGCTATATACAGGAAATTTTGAAAAAAAATTTGGTATAAATATGAAATTTCTAAATTTATTCAAGAATTTTTTCAAAATTATTGCTATTTACAAAAAATTAGCTATTTTAGTAAATTTTGAAATAAATAGCTATTTTAGGAAATTTTATAAAAATTGGCTATTTATAGGAAAGTTTATAAAAATTTGCTATTAATATAAAATTTTTTAAAAGTTGAATATTTATAGGAAATTTAAAAAAAAAATGATATTTATAGGAAATTTGCTGTTTATAGAAAATTTTTTGAAAATATGCTTTAATAGGAAATTTTTCAAAAATAAGCTATTTATAAGAAAGTTTTTGAAAATTGGCTATTTTCAACATTCGCGAAAAATTTGTATTGAAAATGTATAGGAAATTTTCAAAAAATTTGCTATTCTAGAAAATTTTCAAAAATATTGCTATTTTCAAAAAATAAGCTATTTTAGGATATTTTGCAATAATTAGCTATCATAGGAAATTTTTTAAATTTGGCTATTTAAAGGAAAGTTTATAAAAATTTTCTATTTATAGGAAATTTTTTACAAATTGTCTATTTATAGAAAAGTTTCTTAAAAATAGCTATTAATAAGATATTTTCAAAAAATTTGGAATTTATAGGAAATTTTTTAAAAAGTGGCTATTTATAGGAAAGTTTCTTAAAAATAGCTATTTAAAAGATATTTTCAAAAAATTTAGAATTTATAGGAAATTTTTTAAAAAGTGGCCATTGGAAAATTTCTTGAATGTCCTATTCATAAGAAATCTTCAACAAATATGCTATTTATAGGATATTTTCAAAAAATTTGCTATTTATAGGATGTTTTCGAAAAATTTGCTATTACATAATAGGAATTTTTTTAATAATATTGCTATTTAAGAAAATTTTCAAATACATTGCTATATCCATAAAATTATCTATATAAGGAAATTTTTCTAAAATTGGCTATTTATACGAAATCTAATAAAAACTCGCTATTTATAGGAATTTTTTTTTTAAATTAGCTATTTGTTGGACATTTGCTATTTATTGAAAATTTGTTATTTTTTATAGGAATTCTTTTGAAAATTAGTTATTTATAGAAAGTTTTTTTAAAATTGTCGAAAAATTTGCTATTTATAGGATATTTTCAAATAATTTGCTATTAATTAAAATTGGCTATTTATAGGAAATTTGCTAAAAATTAACATTTTGATGGACGTTTTGTTCAAACTTCTTTCTGCTTTAAGGCTTTAATTTTCATTTATGATTTTATAACTTAAAAGTTTTAAACGGAAACTCTGCAAGCAGCCAAACAATGCGATTGCCTTTCATTTCCTCAGCCATTTATTTACGCGTGATTTTTCAAACATTCCCAAAAATTTCTATTTATATTAACCTGATGTGCTTTCATTATAACCAGCAGACATGATTGTTCTTTTTTTTTTGTTGGTGTTGTTACTTTATCACATTTGCAGCCTCATTTAATTTTCGTTCATAAATGACACCCTGGGCGGCGGAAGTGCCGGATATGGTTACAAATTAAATACAATTTTCGTTGTTTCGTTACATTATTTCCGCACTCACACTTGTTTGAATAAGTAATAGACACGTTTGTATTGTATCGAGCTTGAAACGCAAAATGCAAGATTAAATTTAGATTGTATGTTTTGTTAAGCACAGCGAGAGTCGGGCAGACAGACAGACTTTTCGTCCGACTGTTTCAGTCAGTCTCTTGCGCCAGGGACTTTTATCAACGAAAACAATCTCTAATAAAGCCACAACAACAACAACAACGACAATTTAATATACGAGTTGAACATAATCATGCATGTATTTTGATCATATATGTATCCCGTTTCCCTTTTACATGAAAGTCCTTTGGCTGTTAATTATAGAGATTTTGCGTGTGTTTTGCAGCCATTCTTTTCCACAACATCGTTTCAATTACTTCGTCATACAAAAACTTGTAGTGGGATTTAGCGAATAATAATCATATTTTTTTAGTTAATAGAGGCAACCACACACACCCTGCAAACATTGAAGTATATATAGAAGAGCAATTTGTTTGCTGACCCACATTTCTCATTAGATGAGGTTTCAATTGTTTTTGAACTTATTGAGGATGCTGATACTTATTTTTTTTTTTTTCTTGATGAGCTGTTAAGAATGACTAGAAAAAATTAAATACTAAAAATCATGGCTGGCAAGTTTAACTTCCGCTACACGACAGTCACGATTGTTCCTCATCAGTTCCGGTTAACGTGATGCTGTGGAATAATTTTCTTTGAAAAGTTTGTTCGTTAAATTGGCACTAGAATATTATTTAGCGTTTTTTGTTTTTTTAAGAGAAATAAGAACTCCAATACCAGAGGAAATATTAAAAAAGGGGAAATTTTTCAAAGTACTTCTTTACATAGAATGAAGAACTCATCCTTTCCCTGCCTGATTACATTTATAATTACTTTTAATTTGAAATTAAACATTTTCAATAACAATTCGAATTTATTTGAATTTAAAACTTTTCAATTACAATAAGGTTCTTAAAAAATCAAATGGGTTTAATCCCTGAGCTTAATTTCATTACTAGTTATTTGGGTTATAACTTAATTTCGCAATACTTGTAATTTCTAAAGTAATTAAAAGTAAATTAAAAGCTCCCAGGTCTGTTTGAAAAAGTTATTGAAAATCTTACAAAATGTCTAAATTTACTTTCACAAATCAAAACCTTTAAGAAAAGAAATTTTCCCAGCTTATTTACTCTTGTCATTGCCTAAAATTTGTACTTATACTTTTCAATTACAATAACGATTAATTTGTAATTATCTCTAATTTTTATTACTATTACGTCTAACGGAAAGCAGCTAAAACTTTTAATATTAATTACGTTACTAGTTATTGCAATTCGCAATAACGTTGTTCCACATTACATGTAATTGAAGGTTAATTGAAGTGTAATTGAAATGTAATTGAAATGTTATTTGGAACTTGCAGGTCTGATAAACAAAACAGCTTTAAAATCCGACAAAATTGTAAAGTCTACTTTTATTTATCATAAGTTTTTTAGAAAATATAGTCACGCTATTTAATTCCATTTATAATTACTTATAATTTGCAATCAAACATTTTTCAATTACAACAACGTTTAATTTGTAATTATCGCTACTTTATATTACTATTGCATCTAACTGCATTCAGGTTTGTACTAAAATATTAATTATATAACTAGTTTGTGTAATTCACCACAACTTTATTCCGCTTTATTTACATGTAATTGATAAAGTTATGTTAATGCAATTCGGAACTTGCACGTCTAACATACAAAACGGCTTTAAAATCTTATAAAATATTGAAGTTTATTTAAACTAATTTAACCCTCAAATCACCCTCATAAAAACTTACGTTAGTTACCCACGTGTGTGGTTTTTCACACATATGCAACGTGTGTAATCAAAGTCATGATTACACGTAACTCACTTAATAAAACATACATTGCATGCAGTTCGCAACAAAATCAAAAATAATCATTCTTGCCGAACGAAAATTTTGTCGCTAGTGCAAATTACATAGAAACTACATATGTGTGGAAAACCATACACGAGGGTAACTTACGTAAGTTCTGAAATATTTATTTACTAAAATATATTTTTTAATTAAAAAAAATGTGTTTTCATTACTAAATATATATTGCCAACAAAGTCAATAAGTTTCTTTAGTGTACCTCAACAATTCGTTTGTTTATCGTGTAAAAATTATTAAATTTGTGTGGTTTTTCATACAAGGGTGACTTAGAGGTTAATCAGAAGCTTTAGCAAAATATAATTACACTGCCTAATTACAATTAAAATCCAGCCAAGCGTTCAAAAAAACCGAACATTATTTAGCGTACGGTTCACGTACCCAGAAACGATATCCAAATTTTCAAGTGTTTGTGTCTTAGTACACAACCCTTAATACCGTTCATAACTATTTTTACGAAAGTAACATACACTATGTAGCGCTGTTTTTCGTTATAAAAAAGTACAATTGTAGTGGTTCTGTAGGCATACATTATATTTTAATGTTCTGAAGTGTTTTTTCACATTTAACATTTTCATAAAATTTTACAGACGCTTCTCATTAGTCTTGTTTTGTTGCTTGGAAATTTGCGTGACAACAGCACCAAAAGTCTGTGTGTGTTTTGCGTATGTGTTTACTTTTGTAAAAAAAAATTTGTTGGTTTTTTTTACGTTAAAAACAAATATGTATTTTGTTTTTGTAAAAATTCTTTGTTTTCTTTACCAGCCAAAAGGGCGTTGAGCATCACTGAAATGAATTTACATAATTGTGCTGAACCGAACACAACGAAGTTTGTGGTTTTCTACGAAAAACATAACGCATTAAAATGTTCGAATCTTTATGATGAGTTGGATAAGTGCAGTTTTATTTTTGTGTACGAAGATCACAAACAGAGAAACCTTTTTTTAAGGTATTTACTAAACAAACACTTTTAAAGTTTGTCTTTTCCACATTTCTATCGTACAAGAACACTAAAGAACTGTACATATTTTCGAACATTAATTAAACAGTATCAAATAAAGTTATGATTTTAATGTTATTGAGATATTTCAACTAAAATTACATCTAAATGACAGTAGATTTAATGGTTAAAGTCGATTATATTACTTGAAATTGTAATTAGTAAAAACAAAGACGAATTCAACAAAGACGAATTCAACTACAGGTGGTGGCGAAACGCCATCTGATTTTGACAATTCGAATAAATTAGTTTTTTTTTTGATAGTATTTTGTTACATGGGGTCTTCACCTGACAATTGTTTGTCATAATAAATCTCAAACTTCATATAAAAAAAACGCCGAAAAATATTTAAGTTTTTTTTATATAGACTTTGACATTTAGTATAACAAAAATTGTCAGGTGAAGACCCCATGTTAGGAATGTTTGGCATTTCAAGCTGTAAGCACCAACAATGCAATGCAAAAATCCTAAGGTGCTTCTATTGTTTTTGGATTGTTGCAGTTCCGACAACACCTGTAGTGGAATTCGCCCTGGTAAAAACAAAATTATCCATTACATGTTCTTGTTAAAGTAATTGGAATGTATTTAAGATCTATAAAATAATAAATATAATATGTATATAACAAAATATTAAAGGGTACTTCTGTCGTTTTTGAATTGTTAAGCTTTAAGTTTCGCCCATAAAAGGAATATTAAATAATTTTCATTACTTAAAAACGTCCATCCATCCATTTATTCATCAATTTTTCCATTAAATCAGCCATCTTTGCTTTATACTTCCGTTTGACTTCTTTAGCTGCATAAAATTGTTTGTATTTATATTCACAATTACCCCATAAAACCCATTTGAAATGATTCCTTATGGGGGGATTTAGAAAAAAGTATTGTAAATTTCCTTAACTAGGCTGCTGTTTGCTGCAGATGAGAGTGCTGATGGTGATGTAGTGATGATGGCAATGATTTTTATGTTCCTGCACGCAGTTATAGTAATAAAAATGTGTATATTTTTTACGCATTTTTAAGAGCTATTTGACTTTATCTAATACTTTTCACCATCAGTCACAGCAGTTCTGGTAGCTTCAGTAATAAAAAAAATTGATGATACTGGCAATGATTTTTATACGTCTGCTTTTCTATGTTTAACATGACGATTTATGCCCAGGACCATTAAGGATTCTGGTGAGCGAACGAATAAAAAAAATATAAATATATTTTTATAGTCTAAAGCAACGAAATGCAGCATCAAACCACAATTTATTTTCTACAAAACAACAAAGTGACATGAAAGGGAAGAGCAAACAAACACTAACAGGATGAGAGATATTATTAAAGAGTTTTGAATTTTATGACCACCACGATAAGCAGCCATTCCATTCATCCATCCATTTAAGAAGCACTAACTATAAACATTTTCACATTTTCATGACCAAATCAAATTCAACTTATGCCAATTGCCATCAATTGTATGTACAAGTAACTCGTATAATCAGACGTATCGTATGAACTACAGCCATTAAACAGAAAAAAGAGGTGGGTTACGGAACGGATGTTATTGCGATGGGTGTCAGTCGACCAGATCGACACTTAAAGTACTTGTATTTCTGCAGATGACTTTAAGCCGATTGTAAGAAAAGGCGGTAAAATGCAGAGAAAATATAAAATTGTTTTTATTAGTGATGATGACCTAAAACACAAAACGAATGCAGACAGACATCTTGATATTTGAATTTTTCTTATAGTAATAGTAAAGACAAATAAAATAAATTTTTTTTTTTGAGAAATTAAGCAGAAAACAAAGTTTTTAGATGAAGAGATTTTTAGATAATAATAATTTCTGACAAAAATTTAAATTTGTAATATGTAAATATTATTTTTCGTGCAAATAACAATTTCGACCGAAAAAATAACTTTTAAGGGAAAAAAGCAAAAAAATATTTTTGTGTAAAATCGGTGAAAAATCGATTTTTAGTAGAAATTGGTTTTAAATGAAAAACATATATTCCATTTAAATAACCGATTATAACTTATTTTGGATAAAAATTAATCATTTAACCGGTTTTGGCAAAACAAAATAGATTTTTAGTTGAAAAAGTCGGTTTTTGTTGGAACATCTATTTGCGATAGTAAAACTATCATTTTCGATGAAAAAGCAATATTTGATAATAAAAAATCGATTTTCAGTAAAAAATCGATTTTCAATGCAACAATAATTTTTTATAATATCAACCGGTTTTGGCAAAACAAAATAGATTTTTAGTTAAAAAAAGTCGGTTTTCAGTGAAAAATCATTATCGGTACAAAATCGATATTTGATAACAAATAATCGATTTTCAGTGAAAATTCGATTTTTGAGTAAGTAAAAATTCGCAGATTTTCAGTGAAACAACGATTTTTTAATAATAACCGGTTTTTGGCAAAAAGTCGGTTTTTAGTAAAAAATCGATTTGTGATAAAAAAAAAATGTCATTTCGATGACTCTCGATATTTAATAACAAATAGTGAAAAATCGGTATGTATTTGAAAAAAATAATCGGTTTTCAGTAAAACAACGACTTTTTATAATAATAACCGGTTTTTGGCGAAACAAAATAGATTTTTTTTTTTAAAAAAATCGGTTTTCAGTGAAAAATCGATTTAAGACAGAAAAAATATAATTTTCGGTGAAAAATCTCTGTTTGATAACAAATAATCGATTTTCAGTAAAAACTCAATATTTGATCAAAATAATCGATTTTTAATGAAAAATCGATAATTGATAAAAAAAATTGAGTTTTGGTTAAAAAAGTCGATTTTCTGCGAAAAATCAATATGTGATAAGAAATAATCGATTTTCAGTGAAAAATCGATATTTTAATAAAATCGCTTTTCAGTGAAAAATTGATATTTGATTAAAAAAAAAACAAACGATTTTGAATAAAAAGAATATTGTCGATTTTCAGTGAAACAACTATTTCTTATACTACTGTTACGAAAGCAACTTTAGTTAAGAATTAGATTAATACGTTATTGAAAGGCAGTAACGTAACAATACTAACCGATATTTTGCAAAACAATATAGATTTTTGGTTAAAAAAGTCGGTTTTCAGTGAAAAATCGATTTGTGGTATGTTATAAAATCTTAAGATATTAAAAAATATAATCGATTTTCAGTGATAAATAGATATTCAATAAAAACAATAGAATTTCAGTGAAACGACGGTTTTTAATAGTGTTAAACAATTTTCGATAAAAAAAAATAGATTTTTGATTAAACAAATCTATTTCCAATGAAAAATTAGTTTTTGGTAGAACTTTCGCTGAGCTATAAACATAAAAAACGATTTCTATTTTGATAAACTATAATTCTATTTCTTCGACCTTTTTTTCTATTTTGCCTATAATTAAAACAAAATACGATTTTCCATATAAATGTCCACTTTTAATTGAAAGAATATCGATTTGTAACAAAAAAAAAATAATTTTCGGTGAAAAATCTTGTTTGCTAAAAATAATCAACTTTCATTGAAACAACGATTTTAAATAGCGTTAACCGATTTTCGATAAAAAAAAATAGATTTTTGAATAAATAAAATAAATTCTTAGTAAAAACTGATAGAAAAAAATAGTATTTTCCATATAAATATCAATTTTAAATTGAAAGAAAATGATTTTTGTAACAAATTGAAATTCACTATCGGTGCAAAATTAATTTCAATAATTTTTTTAAATGAGAATTGAGGTAAAAAAAATATATTTCTGTTGAAAAATCAATTGTATTGTTATTATTAGAAATGGATAAAATATATAGGAGATTTCATCTGACATCCAAAATTTTGAAACTACACAATTTTCTCAGGAAATACACTGAAAGATGAAATTCAGATTAAATACTCCATATGCATTTATACATTTTGTTTCAAATCAAAAAAGGAACAAATTCGTTTATAACTTTCCCTGCCTTTTTAAAAGGACTTGTGTATGCGATATTGGAAGAACTAGCATTAAGCAAGTAAATGATTACTTTTTAATTGGCACTTTTAAAAGGCACAAAATATTTTGCCGTCTTTTCAGTATTTTCTTCCTATTGTGTCTACAGCTGAACTCCCATTGCAAAGGCCAAAAATTGCTAAATTTCTACCGCATTGATGCTTTGCGTATTATTCTAAGCCCACATTTTAATGTCTGCCCTTAAAAGATGCTTAAACTTAAGTTGTCATTTCCGTTTCTCACTGTCACTTTATGGCCTGCTGTATTTTCTCTTTACCAACCTTTTCTTCGCCTCTCGCTTTCATCCAACGAAAGGTTTGGGTTGCAATGCCGTCGTAGTTTATAATTTTGTTTAAACACACAACTTCTCCTAAAATGTGGATATGGGATGGTTTCAAAACAACAACAAAAATAAGTCGTTAAAAAATTTTGAAACGTTCTTTTTATGTGAAACATCAAAATCGTTTAAGAATCCGTTTACAGTTTTCTTCTTCATTCTGTTTTTGGTTTTTAAGTTTGTTTGTCACATGCTTGTTTCTTGTTTTCTTTTCTTATTCAGTTTGTTATAGTTTTTTTTTTTTGGATTTTAACAGGAAATAAGGACACACAGGCACACACAAGGAAATGCATAAAACTTTTAGTTTTGATGTTTTTCCATTTCCGTTAAGGAAAATGTTTTATTTTCTTTATCTTCTTTATGATGTTGAAGGAGTTAAAATAAGATATTTTTGGCTAAAGTATTGAGAAATTAGGTTTGGGGGTCATTAGGTTTTAAGATTATGGGTTATTTTAAGAGATAAACATATAAAAAGAAAAATATTTTTTATAGCTCCAAGGAGTCTTTAAGAACCTGTTAAAGGCAAGTTTGAATTTCTGTTTTATATATTTCGATTTAATTTGAGAGTCTTTTAGGTACAGAGATGTGAAAGAATAACCTGCCATGGTGGCATACCCGTTATGCGTATACTAACCGCCCCATGTGTGGATGTCACCATCAGACGCAAGTCTTAAAAATTATACACTCGTCCCTTGTTATGGGACTGGAGCTATTAGCCTCCGCTGTGGTTTTAAGTCAAGAAGCATATTTTGTAATAGCAACCAACAGTACGCCGGGTGCTCCTCCAGCAGCCGAACTTCCCCTCACGATAGTAAAATCAGCCTGTGAATTTGCTCCAAGGAGTCTTAAAGAAACTCTTAAAGGCAAGTTTGAATTTCTGTGTTACATATTTCTATTTAATTTGAGAGTTTTTAGGTACAATGATGTAAAAGAATAAGATCTCCCTTCCCACGGACTTGAGCTTAAGCCAAAACTAACTAACATTTAGGTTCGAACTGGAGTTCCAGGGTCTCCTGACTCCCTGACTCCTGACTCAGGTAGTATCTCTGGTCAGCCGCGATCTGTCAATTTTGAATTCGGCCGCATTCCAGGAGTTAAAGGCAGCTGATTACCCCGGAGGATATAACACCAACACTCATTTTTCTCTAATTTCATAAGACTCTGTTAATGGTGTATTGAATTTATATTGTGTGCTCAATTTTATTGAACTCATCTTATTATCTATCGAGGGACCACTGGATAGATATCGTTAGATCGACTGAGAAAATATTCAGGATTTTTGAAGGGTATTACAATTTGTGTCTTTAAATAAGAGTTATCTTAAATTAAGTTATTTAGCGGATTCTGAAATAAGTTTTAAGATTAAGCTTTGCTGTTAATTATAAAAAATGCGGGGGTTATAAGGAGTCGTCCCAATCCTTTGGTTAAACGTTGTTCCCCCACTAGTATGTAGAAAGACGTCCTAAGGATATCTCACCGTTTGGCTTTACCTGGAAATCAGCAAAAAAGTTGCCAGAACTTTTGAGATCGCGGCTGACCAGAGATCACATCTGGTACCAGGGGAGTCAGTAGTGCCTGGGACTTCTGTTCCAGTTTGACTATTGTTTGAGGCCTCTTCGGAAACAACGTGGTGGTTGTTACTTAAACCCGAAATCTAAAAAGTTAGCTTAAGAGTCTGTTTTTTCACCTAGAGTGGAAGTTCGGCTGCTGGGTGCTGTTTCTGTTTCAACAGTTGCTGCTTGCTTCAAAACTGCATCGAAGGTTAGATAGCTTCAGTCCCAAAACAAGGAGCGAGTGCATTATTCTGCCAATTTTTACACTCAATTTGCTACTTGTATGTGCTGATTGCTCTCTCTCATGGGGTGGTTGGTAAAATAAATTTTTGTCACCCGGTGCTAAGACTAACGTAAGGAAGCCCACCATTGCAGGTTATTTTTAACTCTTTCGTATCAATGTCAAACGTTGTTCCCCCTGGGTTATGCATGGATAATATTAAAGAATGTTTTACCTTTGGTGTTACATCATCTCGAGAAAAAGGTGCAGCCAATACCCGTTATTTGACAGAAACAAAGTTGACAGGTCTTCCTTTTGGTTTATCACGGCAGACTAGAGATATTATGTGGCACCATGGAAACCAGTAGACTTTAGAACTTTGATCCTACTCTGGTTGCTTGTAAGGATCCTTCGGGAATCACATCGATCTCTTGAGATCGCGGCGGACCATAGATCCTATCTGGTACCAGGGAAGTCAGTTGCCCCTGGTATATCTTTACCAGTTTAACTTTTGGTTGAGGTATATTCGGCAATATCGTGGTGATTGTGGTTTATATCCAAAACCGCTGAAAAGAAAATCTTAAGGTCTGATTTTCCATCACACGTGAGGAACTTCAGCATGCTGACGGATCTTCATAGGTTCTGTTGCTAATCAATAGATACTGCTTGCCTTTTAGCTGTAGAGGTTAAATAACAACCAACTTTTTTTTTTGTTAAGACCAGCACTCAGGGAATAACCTCTAGTAATGCATTGTGTTAACAGTAGGAAAATAAGTTATGGGAAGGAGGATAGACGGAGAAGTGCCTGTGAAAATTCGACTTGAACTTATTCATATTGCATATAGAGGGAAGACTTCAACAGAAAAATTATTCCACCAGGGCTGTGGAACCGGAGTCGGAGTTGAGGTTTTTGTACCGGAATCGGAATACCCACAAAAACTTGCGAATATTAACAAATGTAAATAACTACATTACAGCTCAATGCGGCACGTGTTAAAATTAAAATATCGATGTGAAAAACTTTACATAATCATTTTCTTGCTATATTTAACCATTTAAAAGTCGGAGCCGTACAGAACACATCGCATTGAGTAACAATAAAACAGGCAAATACAACCCACATTGCGGCGGTGCTCAAGAGAGTTAAGAAAAATACGGGCATGTTCTACAAATCGAAATGAAGTGGAATTGAAATCGAACGAGATTTTAATTTCAATTATTTACAAAACTAATGTAGTTTTTCCTGTTTTTAAGAGCTGTTCTTGTAAATATAATTGGTACTCAGAGTATGAAGTATATAAAAAGGAACTTCCTTTACAGGCTCATTTTCAAAATTGGTTCGGTTTTAAATACACTTCATTTCGATTTACAGAGCATACCCGATAGATACCTAACAATCCCTTAACCCTGCCCTTACCCGCCGTACTATACGTCCAAATATCCTACCTTTGTTTACTGGTTGCGCTTACGCATGGGGGCATTGTTAGACACTTTGTTTTCACCAAGTCATAGGACTATAATGAGATTACACCGTAAGGCGGGCGGTCATGTAAATCTTGCTACAACTGGCAAACGTTGTGTACTTTTTTCTACTCCTAATATTTAGTTACTGTTTTACGAAATAATTCGTTTTATTGTACTTTAAGCTGATGTCAAACATTTCATTAATTTTCTTATAATACAATACGTTCAATTAGCTGTCAACAGCTGTTTACACACTGAAGTATTTTTGTTTACTTAATAAATTATTTATATCTCTTTTTTTTTTTTTTAATTTTTATTGCAACATTTAACTTAACAAAAGGAAGTACATACTAAAATAAAAACAAAGACTACTTTAATAGATAAAATTAAACAAAAATGCAATTTAAGTAAAAATATTTACTTGTACTTATTAATTTTAAATGGCCTACAGGCCATTAATAATAAATACCACTGGTAAGTCCCCCTTGACAAGATTTCCTCAAATACGAGAACTGTTACTTTGTTTGAGGAGGGGTTAACAAACTTGATAGCAGCCAATTTTAATCTTAAAATGTTGCAATTTTTAATTGAAAAAATATAAAACAATTTAAAAGGTGTGAATATTTATATTACAAATTATCTTTTGATGAGCAACAAAATTATATATTAAATAAACAGGCACAAAATTACGAGGTAAGCAAATAATTTCAAATTAATATAAACGAAGTATTTGCACAACTATTAAATCACCAAATATAAGATGAATAATTTATAAAGTGGCGGTAGATACTTTTATTAGCACGGAAATCAAGAAACTATAAATCTTAAAAGAAAAACTAACGCCCACTCACACAAGATTCATTTTTAAATTCTCACGATATTGCACTCTACTTAATCACTGAAAACATTTTTGTAATCACACATGCTTATTCATGAATCACTTCTAAAGTCTAGTTAGCCGGGAGTAACAGTAACTTAACCTTAATGTAAAAACGTAAGACCAATCTATTTCTTACAGAATGAGACGTAACATCTTACTGCTAACTATAATCGTTCTAATTACTTTACATACGAAATATTTGATAACAAAAAAAAAAAACATTTTTTTTAAGGAAATACGAAGCGTAAATTCATTTTAGTTTGAATGGATATTTGAGACAAAAAATTTAGGCAATTTTAAAAATATATTTTTTTGTTTTTATTTATTCAATAGGTTCTTAAGAGTTCTTAGGACACTATGGCCTGGATATGATGAACGGAGAACTAATTCTCTACTTAGGTGCAACAGGGACCAGATTAGAACAGTGATATCGGTTGTGACTGGGCACTGTCCGGTTGGGACTCATGCTGGAAGAATGGGTCTGGAGGAAGAGGAGACTGTGCTTAACTTTCTTTGTCAATGCCCTGGGTTGCGGGGCATCAGGGAAAAATACCTGGGGGAACCGGTGTTTGCCTGCTTGGAGGATCTATCTGGGATAGAACTTAAATCGCTTCTTCTCTTCATTAGGAAGACGAATTGGTTGGACTTTGCAGTGACACCATCTGAATAACTGTAATGGGCATTGGCGCTGGGTATCACAAAGGGACCAGTAAAGGACCCAAGTGAGCTGTCTCTCGATGGATGCGCATGAAACCTAACCTAACCTAGCATTCTTAAGAAAGTCTCCGTGAGGGACTGAGTGAGAAATCGTGCGTGATTTAAGATTCTTATCAAACACGCAAATTAAATATTGCAACAAGAGTTCACTTACTTAGTGCATTTTTTCAAAACACAAACTCTAAATCTTGTTTGTGAACTTCTACACAAACAAAATACGGTATACAACGATTGTGAGCTGACGAACACAAACACTAAGTTAACTTACCGAACTTGTTTAAGCGTTCATGTAGTATTTGTTAGGGTATTTGTTCAGTATTTTTTAGTGAACGCGTAGTGAACTTTTAATGTACTAGTTTTTTTAACAGCCAGTTCAAAATCGTCGGTACCATATTTTATAATATAATTGTATATTCCCTAAAATGACTTGTGTTATCTTTTTGAAGGGTAACATCTAAAGCGACCATCATGCGCTTGGTCCGTTATTAACATTTACAGGCACCGCAGTGGTGCAGAGGTTAGAACATAAAAGACTTCTGATGAAAGAAGGTGGTGATTCTTGACACATGTAAATTCAACCCAGGTTAAATAAATTTTAATAAAAATTTCATGTTGTAAAATTCCTTCCTTCGGTAAAAATAATTTAATGAACATTTAAAAAAATTTTAAAATCCGCACTCAACAGTGGAATGTAAAGGAAGATTAAAACAATAAGGCTTAACGGATTTCCATTCTAATAGTCTTTATTATTGTAAACATTGGTTGTATATTTGTACACAAATTGTCTATACTACGCATTGTAAACGAACGCGAGGTGCAATACCATATTTGCAGCAGCTTGTTTCTGCAGGATTATAAACGTAGATTTTCCAAAATTAGCTTTTATCATAAACCGTACAGTCGTAATGTGGCTTTGTGAAAGTTGGGGCTTGTTTTTTAGGTGTCAAGAAATTCACCAACTTAAAACTGATGTTTTAGACACGAAGTGCATGATAATCACTTAAAGGGTTTCTTAAATGTTTTATTCCTAACTCAACAGAAGGCTTTTTTCTGACCTTCTTGACACCATTCATACAAAATTTGGCCTGCAAATCCATTTCTTTATGCGCTGTTAAGCACCTTTTTTTATGTTCATTGCCACTAAGCAGAACTCCTGGATCGTGCATTATTTAAGCTTAAGGCAACTTTTTGTGGGTTTACGTAAAATCACTTGTCGGTATATTGTGGAAATAGAATTTTTAAATTAATCCTTTCACGATAATAAGGACTCATGTGTTTCCCAAACTAATGAATTTAAGAAAAATTAATAAATATTGCTTTAAGTTTTTAATTTAATAGCTTCAAAACCGCCGGTCTGGCAAGGTTGTCAGCTGTAAGATAGCTGTCCTCTGAAGTGTCATTTATTTAGTGAATAGTTTTTTTTTTATAAAGGACAAGCTCTCAGGGTATGACCCCAGCTTATGCATTGCATTGTGTTGGAACTTTACAAATATTGATCGTTAACACCAGAAGAACGCGAAAAAATAGTTAAAAATTACAAAAAAAAAAAAAAAGTGGGGCTGGTTCAAACGTGGCCACTTTTCGATCATTAAGAGCTGATTATGGTCGTCATAAATTACCTACTGTGCAAGGAATTGTCAAAATAATAAAGAAATTTGAAGAGACTAAAAGCGTTACAGATGTGGTCAGGCCTGATAATCAACGCAATGTGCACCCTGCCGAAAATATCGCTTCTGTTATGGCAAGTGTGGCGGATAATCCGAATTTGTCGATCCGACGGCGTTCTCAGCTATGGCCGTATGATAATCGACTTTTTGGCCTGCAATTGAAGATTACGAATTGGGCAATATGGGGTTTCAACAAGATGATGCCACGAGCCATACAACACGACCAATTTTGGCTTTATTGCATGGGAAGTTTCCACAACGCGTAATTTCACGTTTTGGCGACTTCAATTGAACACCAATATAATTAGATATGCAGGGTGTCTAGAGGCAATATGGCCCGGATTGAACGCAAGGACAACCAGAGTTCTATTGGGATTGAATAGGATTGGTCTTGTGACCTTTATAGGGTTCCTGACGGCTCATTGTTCTGTTAGGGCTTTTAAAAGTAAATAGGACAATACCATACCGGACTTCTGCAGGTTATGTGAGGATTCTTAAGAGCTAGAGACGATAAAGCATGTACTGTGCCACAGTTCAAGGATGCAGGGTCTCAGGCAGAAATGGCTAGGATATAGATTTCAAGACGAACTGGGGTATATCGCTGTGTGTAATCCAGTCGATCTACTGGGGTTTGTCTGGGACATAGGACGGTTGTTTCTGATGAGGGGACTGTAGAGGGAGTTTTCGTTCTATTGTGGTATCTACTAACTATATAATTTTTCTTCACTACGTCTTTCCTTTTCCTCTATATTGAAGGGATTCACAATGGACCTTGTTGGTCTCCGAGTGGAGGTGTGCCCTTGGGCGCATAAGCAAGCCTTCTTAACCTCACCTAATGTGATTTGACGCCGTTAGTCTTTTTTTGTGGGGAGCGATAATCCCAAACGTTGGAGCATTTGCAAACCAACATTCGTCGAGTTATTTTGAAAACTACCTCAAAGGGATCTACAGGCGGTTATTTAAATAACATTGTATTTCCTACGTAATGGCAAAGTCCATTCTGTATAATGAAATAAAAGTTTCATCGAAATTAAAGCTTTTTTGTGAGTTTTGTTTAACTTTACTTTGAAACCGAAAAATGGATAACCTGTTATGTGTTTCAGGTGGATCAATCCCAACATTTTTCTGACCCTTAACTTCTTTAAATGCTCAGAATCTCTGTAAAATTGTTCTCCCAATTTTAAATGTACTTAAGAATTAAACATAAGAAAAAACAAAAAAATATGACGCAAACTCATAAATGCGCAACATTTTTAAAACATGTTAGATCCCATTATTTAAATATTCTTAAAAAGTACAACCAAACTGAAATAACAAAAAAAAAATTACTGAAGTATAAATTTTTTTTAAAGCTGTTGAAATCTGCATATCTACCTACCACATTCTTAGCAATAAAAAATTGTTTTTTTCTATGTCTAGTATTAATTTATGTTCTTTTTAAAAAAGTAAAAGTGTTGTGGTAAGTATATATAATTGTATCCACATCTTGTAGATACAATTATACGATTTAAGTCGTTTTATTACGAGTTTACCACATACATACATATTTTTTTAAGTATACAACGATCGCAAAAACTTCGCAATTTGAAGCCATAAACTAAAATTAATTTGTTTATTATATTCTTTAAAGCATTAAAAAAACAGAGACAAGCTTTTGTAGTATAGAAACTATAAAGTTGTCTCTTTTTAATGTTTAGAAATCAATTGTTTTGCGTTCAAAAAGTTGCTTGAAAAACAGATTTAATTATGCTCTTACTTCACATGCGAGTGAAATAATTTTGTTTGAATTTAATATTCTCTGGTTCTCTCTTTTAAATGTGGTAAAGACTTAAAAATAAGCTAGACCAGGCATGGAAAATTCAGCACTATTGTACTTTTTCCAATACTTTATAGATAAAAAAACGATAAATTTTTAAAAATTAATACTTTGCTGGAGAAGGTACAATTGATTGTTAAACTGTGATTTCTGATACCATTGCATTAAATTTCTATGAGCAGGTGTATTTGTGTGAAACGTACTAGAACCACTAAAAACTCAATTTCGAAAATTAGCCCAACTATTTATATATGTATTAGGGTATTCATTCGGTTAACCGCTAATCGGTTAACCGATTATTTTCTACCCGATTAACTGATCGGTTAATTTAAAATTGGCAATTTTCGATTAACGATTAAACCAGTTAATTTCATTCGATTAACCGATGTAACACATTTGTTTTAGTTTTTTGTAGTATTATAATATATTTTTTTGTGTTTTTAATTATTTGTTTCGTCTCATATAAAAAAGGTATGTATATGCTTAGAAAATATTTTTTCCTACAATATATTTTCTTCGAGCAAAAAATTCTTAAATTACAATACAAAACAGAAACTAGGGGTTCGTAAATACATTTTTTGCAGAATGTTCGGTGCTGAGCTTTGCCAGGATGAGTCAGATGGCGACCTGACAATAGAAGAAACTCTGGATTGTAACGAAAGCAATCTTTAACAAAATTAGCCGAAATAATGGCATAATGGAAGATTTTTTATGTTGACAGAAATCCTGGAAAAGGACTGAGAAATTAGATAATCTGTATATCATGATACAAAGAAACCAAAATTACGCATTCAGCTTTTAAAAATGAAATGTTTCTGCTCATTCAAGTCTCATCGGCGTATAAGTGCAGCTAAAATATAGAAACACAAGCAAACAAACATGTGTATAATATGCTAAAGTGACGTCATATTAATCAGTTGAATTTTGTAAACATGTGCAATGCGTAATCTTGTTTTATCATTCTTGAATCTGTATTATGGGTTGCTTTTTTTGTTGAATTTTTTTCCAAGTCAAGTTTTATCAAAACTAAAGAAAAGAATCGCTTAAATCTTAAACATTAAACCAATTTTTTTTCCAAAAGATTATTTTATAAGATCTTTAACTATTGAAATAATTCATAAAAAAATCTCACAGTTTATTTTTTAATAAATACATAAAAATATTATGTATAAATTATAAAATATGTTTTTCATCTTTATGAATTACTTTTTTGTTTGCTCGTTTTAGTTCAAGGATTGTTTTGTTCGTTATGTTATTGTTTTTATACCCTTCACCGAAGGTAAGAGGGTATATATAACTTTGTCATTCCGTTTGTATGTTCCAAAACATTGATCCTACACCCTATAAAGTATATATATTCTGGGTCCTTATGAAAAGCGAAGTTGATTTAACGATGTCCGTCTGTCCGTGTGTATGTTGAAATGGGTTTTCCGAAAACCCCAGAAATGATGTGGACTAGGTTGATGTATATTTATGTCACATATACTCCGTTTAAGTTTGCTATTGAAATTCAGCCAGATCGGTCCAAAAATGACGGAGATATGAGCAAAAAACCACAACTGCCTCTGATTTTGCACAAAAATCCCTTGTTGTTGTTGTAGTTTTTTATTTCTGTATATCTTGAGAACGGCAAGAGCCAAAGTTTCCAAATTAGGTACACACATTAACGTTATCAATACACAGCATCCTACAAAATGTGGGCGGGATTGAACAAGTGGGCGTGGTACCTCCCGTACAAAAAATATCAAAAATTGTATAAAAACCGGATTTTTTGGACTGTCGTATGACCTATGGTTACGTCTTATATATCAAAAGATCGGAAAATTTTAATTGAAAATATTTTCTGAAAAACTCGGAAAAATTGGTTCAGATACGAAAAAGTTATGACCAAAATTAAATTTTTTTTTTTTAAATACACATTTTCGGAACCCATAGGTCTTTCTGAGTCCAAGTTTTATCACCAAAGTAAATGGTAAATTTATTCCTTAAGACATCGGTATATAAATCTGTCAAATCGGTTAATAAATGGCTGAGTTATGTCCAAAGTACTGAAATCCAAAAAAATTGTATTTTTATACCCTTCACCGAAGGTAAGAGGGTATATATAACTTTGTCATTCCGTTTGTATGTTCCAAAATATTGATCCTACACCCTATAAAGTATATATATTCTGGGTCCTTATGAAAAGCGAAGTTGATTTAACGATGTCCGTTTGCTCAACTGTGTTGAGTTGTGAATTGTAAACTGATCATATTTACTTTTAATGATATTCATAAAACGTTCCTTCATGGTCCAGTTGTCTAGGGGGTTTGCTTAGGTTAGAAACTGTGAGTCCCTGGTTCGAATCGTGTTTTTTCAAAAAGAAAATTTTTTTTTCAATTTTTTTATGTTCTGAAACGATTTAAAAAAATATTTACCAGTTTTAACTTTTTAAATTTAACTTATAATGAAGTTTTATGTATTGTATATATGTATGTTTATGTAGAAATTATTTAGGTTTTGTCTAGTTGCTCTGTATTCTGCTCGCACAATGGTGAAGGGTATATAAGATTCGGCACAGCCGAATATAGCACTCTTACTTGTTTTTACTAATATACTCCAATAATACATAATTTTTGCATTTTCATTATTTGAAAAGACTTAATTTATAACAAAACTTTATTATTCGGTTAACCGATCAATAACAAAATTAACCGATTATTAACCGATTAAACCAAAACCTCGGTTAATTAATCGAGCGATTAACAGATTAAAGCAAAAGCCCGATTAAATGAATACCCTAATATGTATACTATATGTATAAGTTGGTTTTTATATCAGTTTTTCATTTCGTTTGTAATTTGGTTGTAATTTCTAAAGTACATACATATACATATGTATATTTTTTTTATACTTAAACTAATCCCGCGAAGCTCTACGCTAGTCTGCAGAAGACCAGAGTGTCTAGCGGGAATCGAACCCGCAACTTCGGCACTGAAAGCCTAACTCACTACCTACCAGGGTCCTCATATATATTGGAACCTTATAAGTAGCGGAGTTGATTAAGCAATATGTCCTATTATATATGTGACCTTCTCCGAGAAAAGGGACCTAGTGTATCAAAAATTGGGTGTTGACTTAAGATTGGATTATGGTACCTTAAAGGGTGTAGAATAAGATGAAAAGAGACCTTGTGTGTCTGAAAATGAAGTTTTGAGAAAAACGCATTATCACTGTAAACACACCTTCTGTTGGGAGATGTTTTTATGGGTTAAATAAATTTTTTCTTATCTGATCATTCTAAGTATAAAATTGAATAAACTTTTCAAATTTTGTAGTCTAAATTGGGTTAAAAAAATGTAGCAATAGAAATTAATAGGAAACAAATTTTTATTAAAGTGTTTGTGTAGACGAACACAACCCTTAATACTGTTCGTAACTATTTTCAAGAATGAGCCGAACATTATATAGTGTTCTGTTCTTTGTTAAAAAACAGAACAATTCTAGTGATACCGTAGACAAATATAATATTTTAATGTTCTATAATGTTATTTTTTACATTGGTAAAGAAATGAACAAGGAAACAATTTTAGCAACGACCGCACTACGAACAGCTTGTTTGTGTATTGTGTATATGTTTTGTTTGTGTAAAATTATTTTGCTGGCTTTTTGTTTTTTTTTTCGTATGTGTTTTTTGTAAAAATTGTAAAAAAATTTTGGTTTTTTTCCCAGCCAAAGGGGACACACATTAATAAGCTGAACCGAACACCATGAATATTTTTGTGTTCGAAAGATGACAAGCAGGGAAACGTTGTTTTTTTGTAACGATTTTCTACACAAACACCATTAGTTTTTGTGTTTTCCACAAATCTACTGAACCGAACACTAAGGAGCGATATTTAGTGTTTATTTTTGAACACTGCTTAAAACCAATGCCTATAAAAAGAGCGTGTATACATAAAAATAGGCGGATTAACTTCACGTTTCATTGGAGATTTCTAGAATCAAAGTCGGTTCACGCATTATCAGTAACATTATTATTTACAAAATGCAACTTAATTCCACATTATAGAGATAAATTAATTGAACTGTATTTTTTACAAAAAAAATTAGACTACAGTAATTTTGACTTAGCTGCATAATCTCCTTTGCACTATTTTTTGTGCAGATAAATCAAAAGTGCTGTTATCTGTAAATGTATTTATTCAATTGTAGTTACCTGCATAAAAGTGCAGCTAAAGTAAAGTGTTAAAAGGAGGAATAAAAAACGTTTTTATTAATAAATTTATATATTATTAAAATTTTATAGAATTGGATATTTATATGAAAAAGAGGTTACCATATTTTTTCATGTGTGCAGCTAACTTTGATGTTTTATACATATGAAAATATTTTAAAGCTGCCCAAAAATTATGATAAATATGTAGGTATACAAAATGCACGTAAGCAAGGATTTTGAAGAATAATTACAGAAAATATGTCAAAGTACAGCTAACTTTGATTTTTTGTATGAAAATAATTTTAAAATACCAAAAATTTTGGGCATTTATCGCAAATGTGCACTTATAGAAAGTGCACTTAAAAAAGAAATTTGTACGGGATTTTAAACAATAATGACAAAAATTATTCATTTTGTGCAGTTAAGTCAAAAGTGCACTTAAACAAAAGGCAGTTAAGTCAAAACTACTAAATAATTCAGATATGTATTTTAAAAACGCTCGAAATTTATCAAACCTATTAAAAATAATCGTTTTGAAATTGATCGATTTTCATCACATACCATGTTTTTTAACTGTTTTATAGCCCGATCAATAATTTTATACGTTAACGTTTGTATAGAATTTTTTACAGAAAATATTTTTTTACCTGAGAATGTTTCATTGAAAATTTACTAAGCGAACTTTAAGATTCGTTAACAGTTGAAGAAGCAGTTGATAAAAGAGCAGACAAAAATGAAAAATGTTTATTCTCCGAAAATTACTCTTTCTTTAGGGGACTAGCAACCATTTCTGTTTTAAACACTTTTCCATCCCTGACCAACACTCTAGACGCTGCACACTGACCACATACAACATTTGCATTTTTTTTTTCATCTGTGATTCATTGCACTTGGGGTTTTCATAAAAACAAAAAATAAAAAACAAACGTGTAAAAATAATTTGTGAGAAAACTGGAAATAATTTATTGTTAAATTAAAAACAAACAAAAAATATATAAATTAAAAGAAAACCTGTATTCCCCGCTAACAATGAAACAAAAAAAAAAAAACTTAATGACGTTTTAAAGCTTTCAGTTTGTCAACTTTCAAAGAGTGTTTTCCATAACCAATGAATAAATATTTTTTCGGGGATCAGTTATTTAAAAATTCAATAAGTAAATTATTTGAAATAACTAATGCACAGTGGGAGATATTGTAAAAAAAATTTAAAATTTCAAGCACTTAAAGTTCAAAGTGAAGAAAAAATGTTTTAAGAGAAAAAAAGAGTCAGAAAGAATTTATACATTCTAAGTTTAAAATATCGTGCTTTTTTGGTTTATGACACTATTGAAGTAAACGAGCGATAAATCACCAGGGGCCTGATTCTGGCAGTCGTGATCGAGTACTTTCTCGATTCGAAAGCAATTTAATATCTTATTATTTCAGTCAATACTGAACGAATCGGAATTATTTTTTCAGTGTTGTAAGGCATTAATTTGAGTTTCACAATACTGAAAAAATAACTTCGATTTGTTCAGTATCGACTGAAATAAAATTGCTTTCGAATCGAGAAAGTACTCGATCAAGACTGCGAGAATTAGGCCCCAGATTTGAAACTAAAAACTTACACCATGAAAGTCTTCCTGTTTCTAAACACAAGTAAACATCTATTTAAAAAAAAAATTACGACAAATTTTTCCAACGCCAACTGTTTTATAGCTTTGACCTTGCTTTATCTGTTTTCCATTATTTTCCACGCAGGTTTGCATACGCGTTTTTTGAAACGTCTTTTTCTTTCTGTTTCACTATCGGAAGGACATAGGTGCAGCCAATATCTTAACCTTGTCTAAAGTTAAAAACTGACATCTGTTTTGGGCCAATAAAACACAGGATTACAATATGTTGATTTTTTGTTCTAACGCTTTATGCAGTCGAATTCCATATCTGATGCAGCTGCGTATACGCACCAAGTGCCGTCCTTATTCGAATCTCCTTTGTTTTTGAGGCGTTTATTCTCAGACCAACTCTGTTGGATTCTGGAGAAAGGAGGTCTAGGTTTGCTTATCACAAAGCTATTTAAACCGATTATTAGGTCAAAGCGGATCCCAAGCAGTTCCGCGTGAATTGTCATCATTTGTGCGCCGAGAAGTTGCTTCCATTAGTGTTGCCAGAAGATTTTTTTTTTGAAAAATACCTACGCTTACTAAAAAATCCGATTTTTCCCTACACGTTGCAAAAATCCCGACGCGTTTTAGTCATTAAAGTCTAAGAAAAAACAATAGTTATAAAAAACCTAATTTCATTCGCATATATTTTAGTAACGCTCTAACCACAAAAATAAGTAATAAAACTAAAAAAAATATATGTACTTTTAATTAAATTCAATGAAAAAAACAAGAGATCTAAAGCTCGATTCTCCCATGCGTTCCGAACAAAATTTTTGTCCGGACAAAATTTTTTTTATATTGAGTTTGACGTTTTACTTTTGAGAGAGAGAGAGCAAAGATTTTGTTCGGCACGTTTTTTCTTAAATTGGTTTAATTTTAATTCTTGTGCCGAACAAAATGAACTGAGATGCCACTTTTTTTCAATTTGTACATAAAAGTTGAATTGAGCTGCCACATATTACATTTTTCGTTTTGTGCTGAATAATTAAAAAAAAATTAAACAAAAGATGGATGTAAAAGAAAATATTGCCCTGAAACTAATTGAAGAATCTCAGGAACAAGTGTGTGGAAAACACCGTTTTTTCTTCTTTTCTGTAATATTTTTCATACTGCTATTCTTTTTAATTTCAACATTTTTTGATAAATTTTGTTTGCTAGTAAATGGGTTTTATGCAATTCAATTAAAAATAATAAAATTAATTTTCTTCTTTCGTCCATTTTCTTTAACACACTTATAAAAAAAAACTAATAGTTTGCTAACTGTGCTGCCACTTTGTATAATCGTTTACATCTGCAAACCATATGGTAGCTTTGTTTGTCCGGACAAATTTTCCGAGATGGGTGAATCGTTCTGCAGAACACTCTCTGTAAAAAAATTATTGTCCGGTCAAAAATATTGTTCGGAACGCATACGTGAATCGACCTTAAAAAAATATGTAATCCCGTATCCATAAACATTTATTAAGTTTAACAAACGTTTTTTAAGTACAATTTTCATAGAAAATTTGTATTGTAAGGCTTTATTTAAATAAAATTATTTCTATGAATACGGCAGGTAATCTTTATATGATCACTTTAATTTAATTCAGGTACAATAGCAACAGGTTATTTTATAAATAATCGGCCATGTCATGGAAATCAAAGTCACGTGAAAATGAAATCGAACCAATTTTGAAAACTCTCCCATATTCAAAGTTAAAAAAAAATATTTAATTTTATATACCTAAACTTCTCTTGAATTCCGGAAAAGCTGCTGTCATTTTTACAATAATTTCATTGAAAATCTTCGTCGATTTCAATTTCACGTGATTCGATTTCCATGACATCGCCGAATATATGTATTTCTTTTGAACTGAATTTTCTAAAGTGACCATTAGTATATTCGAAATTAATGCAGCCTCTTTCATTGTTTTGCGAAATTATTATTAACAAATTAAACTTAAAGTTGTGTGGCTCAATTTGTTTCGCTTTCTGGTGGTCTCCCTGCATCACCATTTGCATTGGGTAAATCAAACGAAATCCGAACCAGTTTTGATAAATTTGGATACACAACCTCGTTATTATAGTTTTTCCTTTTTAACATTTTTTATCGAAAACTGTTCCAAACCCATGTTTCAAAACAAATTAGTTTTACAATTTCAGAAAATTATTTTAATGCGATTGTTGTACTCATCTTTTTTTTGTCCCAAAATATGTTCTAGACTTAAAGGTCCAATTAGGCGTGACATAACCATAATGCCATTGCCGTAACGATCACCGCAGAAACCAAAATTGAATTGGTTTGTATGGTATGTTTATGTCGTTTTGGTAATACAGTGATTATGGTAATACAGTGTTGGTAGGGTTATGTCACGTCTTATTGGACCTTAAGGTCAATTTTGGTTTCTACGGTCATCGTTACGGCTGTGGCATTATGTTTATGTCACGTCTAATTGGACCTTTAAGAATCCCATTTCTTTAAATATTAAATCATTAACAAAAATTAATTTTTTGCATTTATTTCGTATACAATACAATATGAGAAAAATACCTACATTTTGGCGAATCTAAAATATCTGTCCGATTTTACCTACGCTCCTATTTAAGTAACAAAAAACCCTACATGTAGGAATTTTTCCCTACTTTTGGCAAAACTGGCATCCATTACAATAAGGAACAGCAATGGGGACAGCCGACATTCCTGTTTTACACCAACTATGGTTGTTAGTGTAACAGAAATTTTACCATCATGTTGTACAGTCCATTTAAAACTGTCATAGCTGCTACGTATTATAGAAATGATCTTATGTGAAAATCCCATATTGTCCAGTTCGGCCTTCTCATATTCGATAATTAGCATGTATAATGGAAATTAAATTTCTGCAGCCTGTTCGATTATAATCCTAAAGGTGTTAATTTGATCGACACACGATCTGCCACTTCTAAACCCTGCTTGTTCGGGATGCTGTTTTTCGTCCACATGTTTTATCATTCCTTCCAAGATGAGCCCCAGGATGTTTTCAAAATGTGTAACTGGATAAGGTCTGATAAAAAGCTGCTTTTCTGTAGATGTGAGATAGCTTTAACCTCTAATCAATGTGCTCGTGCGTGGTTCAAACGACAATGTACAAAAATTGCGAAATGTATTTTGGGCGTCCATACATGGGGACATAAGCAGACACATAAGTCAAGTAAATTTTGAACACACTTGACCGAAGTACATATCAGTTCATTTATTTCAGAGTTTACAAGAGAGTTTTTTTGTGTCAGCTTTGTATTAATAACAGCATTTTTGAATTTTTTATACAATTTCTTTCAGTGGAAAAATTCAACTCACCCACTAAAGATAAAGATCCACAACACGCGTTCAGTGCGTTTATGCATGAAGTAGGATTGCTTTCTACTTTATATAGATAAACGCAACAACGCTAAGAGTGCATTCGTGTGCCTTCGTCGCTGTCTCTACAAGAGCACGTGTGCTAATTCAAAACTTATACTTAAAATTTCAACAATATCGAGCCATTAGTTTAGAAACTTTATCTATTTCCCCCTTTTTCCAAAAATTGCCCACTGTGAGTCGCTTTAAGCTTTGAGTACTTTCATTTGTCGTGTGGTTAAAGGCGGATTTCCCTATTTGTTTCGAACAAAGTTTTTAAAATATGTGGTTTGGCGTCTCTCTCACAGAACGAAACGTCTTTTTTATTGTTGCCATGTTAACAAAACTATAAAAACTATTAAAATTAAAAAAAAAAAAGTACTGTTACATTTGTTTTAGAACTCAATTTTGCTAATTAAATTTTATTTATTACGGAAAGATCTTTTAACATTCCTTCTATTTATTTCTAGCCAAATTTTATTTTATTCATTAATGTGCCAACACGTGACTGGAAATTTAAATTTAACAAAAGAATAATTCTTATGCACGTTTTAGTGATCGCTAATAAAACGAAATGAAGTAAGTTTTGTTTTAAAAGCTAAATGAGATGAAGCGTTCAAACAGAACTGCGTCGAGACCACCAATTCCATACAAGTTGACATAAAAATTTGTCGTAGAAAGACGTCGTAAAATATTTTGAGAACGTTTTTTTTAAGACATTTATTCCTCCCAACAATGCTACCATTCTCTCATTAAATTTCATACATTTTGTTATCAAAAAAAAAAAAAAAAACAAGTAAGAATGCTATATTCGGCTGTGTCGAATCTTTGATACCCTCCACCGATCTATATCTATATGACCTAAATATAGGATCTATATGATATCTATTTATTATTAATTTATCTCTATAAAAACAGACATCAGCATTAAAATTGGTTGCGGTTTAGACCTATCATGAGTAAAATATCATGGTTCGTAAAAGTTTAAGCCGAACTTAAATGATTTTCAGCAGCGGGATTTATATTGGAGCCATGGTAAGCTATGAACCAATCATCCCAAAATTCCGCAGAGGTATTTCTGGTATTAAAAAACATAAATTTCAATACAGTGGTGGAATTAGTTTAAGCGTTTACAGTGAATTTCAGAAGGCCGCAACATATGGGATCTAAGGTAAATTATGGACCTTATATCACAAAATTGCATGACATTTTCTCTGGCCATATGAGACTAAGTTGGAAGAAATTTCACCACAATAAATATATCTGCTACGGTTTTAGGCGTATTTTATAAATTTACCAGAGTGGGCTTTATATGGGGCCTGTTGTAAATTATGGACCGATAATCACGAAATTTTTTTTAGTGCTATTTCTAGTCCTATAAAACTGTGAAGTATTCAATTTAATTCTTATGGCATTATTTATTGCGGTTTTAGGCGTACTAAACTGTTTTCCGGAAGAAGGGTTGATATGGGACCTAGGGAAAATTATGGACCGATCTTCTCGAAATCTTACAATGTGATTTCTAGTTCTATAAAATTGTGAGGTATTGAATTTTATTCTGATACCATTGATAATTACGGTTTTAGGCGTACTAAACTGTTTTCCGGGAGAAGGGTTTATATGGGGCCTAGGGCAAACTATAGATCGATCTTCATAAAATTTTACAGTGTCATTTCTAGTCCTACAAAGCTGTGACGTGCCAAATTTAGTTATGATAGCATTAATAATTACGGTTTTAGGCGTACTAAACTATTTTCCGGGAGTAGGGTTTATATTGGGCCTGGGGTAAATTATGGATCAATCTTCACGAAATTCCACAGTGTCATTACTAATCCTCTAAAACTATGACGTAGCAAATTCTATTATGATAGCATTATTTATTAAGGTTTCAGGCGTACTAAACTGTTGTTTGAGAGTAGAGTTTATATGGGGTCTAGGGTAAATTATGGACCGATCTTCACGATATTTAACAGTGTGATTTCCAGTCGAATTAAACGATTTTTTTCAAAGTCTTATATCATTCCATCCATTTTTCCACCATTTATGTTGGTTTTTGTAACAAAATTATCAATTTTTTAAAGTGGTGGTTCCACATTTTGATTCATAGCTCTGATCCTACTGAACTGAGTTTACTAGATTTCAATTCCAACCAAGTTTGTTCATTTCTTTTGAGTTTTTTGAAAATAAGCGTGTTTTCAACAGACAGACAGATGGACAGACGGACAGACAGACAGACAGACGGACGGACATGGCTAAATCGACTTAGAATTACTCAAAGAGCCAGAATATATATACTTTATGGGGTCTGAGATACATAATGACAAAGTTTCACACGGAATGACAAACAAAGTATACTCTCTTCACAACTAATTGTGGTGGAGAGTATAAAAATATAAAATTAAAACAATAAAATAAAAGCGAATTTGAAGTTACTGCCGAAGGTTTAATTCAATCGTTTATTTCAGAAATCCGACAAGTGTCCCTTTTTTAAATGTGAGTTAACGGGTTTCTGAAATAAACGATTAAATTTGGGGATTTGGGATTTTTGCCAGAAGTTTATCCCTCAATTATGTATATATCTTATTCAAATTTCTTTTTATTAGTCTCTTTATGCGTTATTAGCGCACTATCTGGGCCCAATTATTTAGGACCTATACGATAGTTAGTGCATCTGCCTAACAATATCCATGATATAAATTTTGTACCAATGGGACACCAGTTTTCCAAACTGAAAGTTTAACGTAACATATTTTTAGGGAGTATCTGATTTATTTTTAAATGATGTTTCTATGATCGCAGATCATAATTTCTGATATTTATCTGTATCTGATTTATTTTTAATGATGTTTCTATGATCGCAGATCATAATTTTCTCAGAAGATTCCTTAAACTTTTTCTCAGAAGATTCCTTTAATTTTTTCTCAGAAGATTCCTTAAAGAAATGTACCAAATAGTTCAAATAATTCTTAACCTTCAAACACTCTATGAGGGTTACCATAATAGCAAAGTATGTCGCTCGATGTTCAATGCATATATGTAAAAACTTTTTTGTTGTATGAGAATTCTAATAAATTATCAAATCTTAGCGAGTTGCTTGTTTCTCTGCTTCTCAAAAGAGAAAGCAGATAATCACCACCAATTTTAAGAAATCCTATAAGCAAATTGTATAAATAATAAACAGCTTAAAGTTCCAATTAAGACTAATTTGCTGTCTTGTTTTCCACTGCTGCACTCAAACATTAATCCATCCGTACCAAATCAATCGGAAGCGGTATTAATAACACGGCTTTTCTTGAATAAAGTACAGAAAGATTGATTTAAGTACGGATTTTCAATCGCGACATACTTAACTTATCCATATTCAATTCCGAATTCGTACTTAAAATAATCTGAAAACGAGATTGATTTAAATATTATAACGTTGATTTCATCCTGAATTCGTATTTAAAATAAGCCAAAAGTGAAGTTAGAAGGAGAATTTTATTATGATTGATTTACTGAACCGTTATACAACTTATAGAATTTCAATTATAAAACACCAGCATCATTCCCGATATGGATTTTACTTTAAAAACTTAATCTACATATTTAACTTAAAATATAAACTAAATGAGAACTCTAGCTTTCAATTTTACTTTTTAAACATGAAAATAACGTGTTTTTTTGTTGTTTGTGTTGTTTATACAACAAACTTTGATAAGTAAAATGACATTAAAATGCTCACTTTGTAATTTTACTCTCAGAGTGGCACTACCAACGAAAAGCTTAATCTTTTTTTACTTGGTTTAAGAATTTTGTTCTTATTTTAGGAAATGTTTAAGAACGTTTTAGTGTTATTCGTATTTGAATTTTTGAGTACGACTCGAACTTAAAGTAAGTATAAAGAACTTAATTTATCCCGAGTGTTATTCATTCTGTGTAAGACTAACCGCAAAACCGTATTAAGCGATAAGACGACATTAATGTTGTTCTTCCCCATGTACTATTAAGGAACATGATCCTTATTGTGTTTTTTAATGGTTCCATGTTTTATTCTTTGTCTCAAAACTTATCCATATTGTGATTATTGAAAAGAACGCGAAAGTTATACTTAGAAAGATTTACAACTAGGCGATATCATCAGACATTAAAACTCAGACGTTGGTAAAACAGGGATATCTCCGCTCGTAATCCTTGTACTGCTGGGTAACCGACCACCCCTTATTCACAATAGAGATATCTATTTTAAGAGCAATGGACCAGCCAGAAGAAAATTATGTCATGAGGTTAAGATTCATATTAAAGTCATTAGTGCATCAAAAAAAAATTAACAAGTATTAAAATATGCTTCCAAAAGATGGAATATTAGGGTATTCATTTAATCGGGCTTTTGAATTAATCGGTTAATCGCTCGATGAATTAGCCGAGGTTTAGAATTAATCGGTTAATAATCGGTTAATTTTGTTATTGATCGGTTAACCGATTTATAAAGTTTAGTTATAAATAAAGTAATTTCAATTAATAAAAATGCAAAAATTATTTATTATTGAAGTCCATTAGTAAAAAAAAAACAATAACATAACGAACGAAACAATTCTTGAACTTAAACAAGCAATCAAAAAAGTAATTCATAAATACATATAAAAAATATATTTTATAATTTATACCATGGTGAAATAAACAGGTGGCAGCACTACGCCAGATGACGATTTTTTGCTCTTGCATTGTTTGTCTAGGTTTATGTCAAAGTTTTGTTTATGTTTACAAAAAGTCCACGTTTTGTGCTGTGATTATTGTATTTTATTAAAGTTTTTGATAATTTTAAATTAAATTAAATAAGATATTGACCATAATTAAATAAAAATTGTCTAAAAATTTATTTATTTCATCACGTTCAGCGGTACGCTTTGATTTTTGTTTAATGTATTTTTTGACGTAAACGGTAACGTAATATCCATTTTTGTTGTAATGTTGTATTTGTTGCCGTAACGATGCCACCTGCTTGTTCCACCATGATTTATACAAAATATTTTTATGTATTTATTATAAAATAAACTGTGACATTTTTTTTTATTAAATATTTCAATAGTTAAAGATCTTATATAATAATCTTTTGGAAAAATAATTTGGTTTAAATGTTATAAGGATTTAAGCGGTTCTTTTCTTTAGTTTTGATAAAACTTCACTTGGAAAAAATTCTTTTACTTATCGAAGATGTTAGAGAAATCGGAAGCAACCCATAATACAGATTCATGAATGATAAAAACAAGATTACGCATTGCAAATGTTTACAAAATTCAACTGATTAATATGACGTCACTTTAGCATATTATACACATGTTTGTTTGCTTGTGTTTCTATATTTTAGCTGCACTTATACGCCGATGAGCCGTGGATGCGCAGAAACATTTCATTTTTAAAAGCTGAATGCGTAATTTTGGTTTCTTTGTATCATGATATACAGATTATCTAATTTCTCAGTCCTTTTCCAAGATTTCTGTCAACATAAAAAATCTTCCATTATGCCATTATTTCGGCTAATTTTGTTAAAGATTGCTTTCGTTACAATCCACAGTTTCTTCTATTGTCAGGTCACCATCTGACTCATCCTGGCAAAGCTCAGCACCGAACATTCTACAAAAAATGTATTTCCGAACCCATAGTTTCTGTTTTTGTACTGTATTTTAAGAATGTATTGCTCGAAGAAAATATATTGTAGGAAAAAATATTTTCTAAACATATACCTTTTTTACATGAGACGAAACAAACAATTAAAAACACAAAAAAAATATGTTATAATACTACAAAAAAATAAAAAAATTTGTTACATCGGTTAATCGGCTAATCGACTGAAATTAACCGGTTTAATCGATAATCGAAAATTGCCAATTTTAAATTAACCGATCAGTTAATCGGGTAGTAATTAATCGGTTAGCCGATTAACGGTTAACCGAATGAATACCCTATGGAATATACACTATTAGCTAAAAAAAAATGGTCGCTTGACAAATATATAAGTGAAAAAAATGCAACTTTTAGCTAATTTATTTGAAGATTTATAATTTTACTTAGAGTAGTACCAATATGTAGAACGGAAAAGAAAAACAAAGATATATAAGAATTCCTTTATAAGGTAAGAGTGTGTGTCTATGAGAAGTCGCATTAAAATAAAGCAATTCGCATGCCCTACTATCCACATTAGCATTACCTTCGAACGCTTTGCAATCTCATTTAAATGCATCCTGAATTCTGCAACTAAAGTAGATGTCTTATTGACACCCGCTAGGGATACAATGGCAGCCGTGCTATCAGTAAATATGAATATAAAATAAAATCCTAGTCCGCGCCTCTCGACTTCAAAATTTATATGCCGGCTTTTGGCAAAAAAAAAAATTTTTTTTTTTTTTTAAATAGCTTTTTCAAAAAAGAAATCGAATTTTCTGAATAAAATGGTTTAGTAAGGTAGTTCTTTTGCACTTTATATTTTTCTACACCCAAAATTTTTTTAAATTAAAAAAATATTCACGCAAGTAAAAAAGTTTGTTTATAATTTTGTATATAATATTTTTCTAAGCAACATAGACAAAAACATTTTCTTTCATATTTTAACAAAAAGATTGAAAATACAATAAAAAAATATTACACTCAAAAAATTGTTTTCAGTATTTATAAAATAACGTTTTTTTGTTAACTTATGTGTCCCGACGTGTCACAGAAAAGAATAGAGATGATGTTCTGACAGTATCTATAGAAAGTCGTGCCAAAGTACCTTGAATGGAGAGTAAAAAAGTCTTTAAAAAATTAACATGTAACCAATAAGTGAAGTTTTCTTAGTTTTCTATAATTGCAAAAACATTACTGAAATATTGTTTGAGTGAAAAAACTTTTTTTTGTTTTTATTTGCATTATAAAATAAAAATTGTTTATCGAAACAAGAAAAAGTTATTTTATAAATACTGAAAATCATTTTTTGAGTGTAATTTTTTTTGTATTTTCAATCTTTTTTATTAAATTATGAAAGAACATTTTTTTATCTATGTTACTTATAAAAATATCAATACTAGAATTTAAACCGCTACTTCGTTAGCGTTTTTTTTTTCTTCGTGGACATATCTGTATGCCAAAGTTTATTTTTCTAGGTTTTAACTTGTTTCAATTCCGGAAATTCAAAAAGTACCAGTTAATATACAAAAAGTACCAACAATTTTCCTCTTATTGATTCTTATTCATTTAGGACATTGCATTTTGAATTTTATGTTTCTAGGTCCAATACTTACGAAAATTCAAAAAGCACCAGTTAGAGAACAAAAAAGTAAAAAAAAGTTATCTCATAGATTCGTATCCATTCAGGACATTGCATGTTGAATTTTATGTTTTAAGGTCCAATATTAACGATAATCAAAAAAATACCAGTTGTAGAACCAAAAAGCTGAAGAATGATATTAAGTTTCCCATTTTGGTACTATTTTTTCCCCCCATTAAAGTATCAAAAATTGCAGTATTGTAGTGGGGGCCTATAATTTAGTACGAATATGGCAATGAATGGAGAAAAATGTTTTTAAAAAAAAGTACCAAAAATAGTTACGATTTTCACTCCTTAAACTTTCGAATTTCGAAAAAGTAGCAAATTTATACTCGTATTTTTTTGATAAGTTTCGAATGTGGTATAAACTTTTTTCTAAGTTTATTGGTAACTGGCTTACTAAACAATATTATTCTGAAAATTCGATTTCTTTTTGGAAAATTTTTTTTTTTTTTGGCAAAGGCGGGCATATAAATTTTCAAGTCGAGAGGCCCGGATTAGGATTTTATTTTAGACCCATGGTTTCTTCGGAGAATTCTCTTAGAATTTTATGTAGATTACGTTTTTGCTATACGATTTTTAATTTTTTTTCATCCATACAAATCGGCCCGGCCTAATATATATATATATATATCCATCAATATGCGATAATACCTTAGCCAGTTAGCAGCCCGCTTTATAGCAGAGATTTCCGCCTGCAGGACACTAGAGTAATCCAGCAGACGAAGGGCAACCTGCCAGAATTTCAAAAAAGTACCAGACACCTATCCGCTCATTTCTAATGAAACTTTTTTTTGTTTCTTTTAGTTTTGGAGATATGCGGTTAACGAATTAATTCATTTTTATCCCCTAAACATTTGAATTTCCAAAAATCCCGTCTAAGTGCATCGATTTCGCGAGGGTCCAAATTTCAACTTTTTAGCTTCAGGCGCTTAGGCTGTGCGATAATGAATCAGTCAGCCAAATAGTCAGTAACGTTGCAATTTTATATATCACTCATATAACTCAGAAAAATACATTTCGAAATAAACGTGTTTAAAGTTTTTTATTTGCTCGCACCACCAAAAATTACGACATATTCTCTACAATGGGCAGAGTTTAAAAGATATAAAGATGACTTGTATACACAATTAAAAGAAAAACATGGCGAACAATTTGGAATCACTAAATCCAAAATTTCTTTTTTTGAGTTATGACGACGTTGCAGCAAATGAGCGATATATTGATGGAAGGACTTGTTTCACTTTAAAAATGGGAAAAAGGTTCTACTTTATGGGGTCTTAATTCTATTTTGTATTTGGGGCTATTTCACATTTTTTGGGGATTTGTTGCATTTAAAAAATTAGGGCTTAAATTCTAATGAATTAATTCCCTTATTTTAAGGACTAAGTTCATTGCGCAGAGATTCTATATTTTAAGTTTTCATTTTTCACACTCCTTTTGCGCTTTGACTTTATAACTCAGTCATGTTTGGGAGAAAATATTTTCCCAGATGTGCAATTGTGTTCATACCAGTGTTCGAAAATATTTATTTTATTTTTATTTTTATTAATATTATATAATACAATAAATGACACTATATAATATGAGTTTGGAGTGCTAGCTACTATGGCCTTCGACTCCAATGGTTATAGGCTATATAGATACTTATTTACATTTGGTTCAATAAATTACATTTTTTAATAAAGTTAAAAATTTTTGAGATGTTATTTTGGCATGGATCCTTCAGACATGAGCTGGGAAGCGTAGTGTCAAAAATTTGTTCTCTTTCTGTGGAATATTCTTGGCATTTATCAAGTATGTGGTTTGTCGACTGATGTAAGTTGCATCTACGGCAGATGGGGCTAGCTTCATTTTTCAGCAAGTGTTGGTGAGTAATTTTGGTATGACCCAACCTTAATCTAGTAAAAACCCGTAGTTCTAGTCTGGTGTTCGATTTTGGGAAGGTGGGGGTGACTCCATTTGGATTAATAAGTTTGTAACGATGGTTGTAGTTTACCCATAGATTTAATTTGTGTTCTTTAAGGTGTTCGGATATAAGTATATTTAGATCTTTTACAACATGAGTGATGAAGGTATATGTTGGTGATTTTGTGGCAAGGCATGCAGATTTGTCGGCTGCTTCATTACCTGAAATGCCAGCGTGACCTGGTACCCACGTTATGCTCAATTTATTTGGGTATTTAATTAAAAAGTTACGTATAAATGTAACAGATGGTTCCGAATATTTGGTATTTAAGATAGCTGAGATTGTGGAATAGCTGTCTATGTGTTCGAAAATAAACAGAACATTATTTAGCGTTCGGCTCACACAACCAGAAACGATTTCTATTTTTTTATTGTTTGTGTAGACGAACACAGCCCTAAATACCGTTCGTAACTATTTGAGCAAGAATGAGCCGAGCATTGTATAACGTTCTGTTATTCGTTAAAAAGCAGAACAATTGAAGTGATACTGTTAACAAACATTATATTTTAATGTTCTATAATGTTTCTTTTTTTACACTGATAAAAAAATGAACAAACAAAAAATTTTAGCAACGACCGCAGCACGAACAGCTTGTGTGAGTATTGTGTATATGTTTTGTTTGTGCAAAATTATTTTGCTGGATTTTTGTTTTTTTCGTATGTGCAATTTGTTTTTGTAAAAAATGTTTGGTTTTTGTTTACCAATCAAAAGGGCGCTAAGTACAACACAAACGAGGGAACATTAATGAGCTGAACCGAACACAATGAAGTTTGTGGTTTTTCAAAAAAACCGAACGTAAATAAATGTTCTCATCTTTTTTTGAGTTGGATAAGAACAGTATTATTTTTGTGTTCGAAAGATGACAAACAGGAAACGTTATTATTTTTAATGATTTTCTACACAAACACTATTAGGGTTTGAGTTTTCCACAAATCTACCGAACCGAACACTAAGGAGCGATATTTAGTGTTTCATTTTCGAACACTGGTTCGTACGATTAAAATTATTTGTTGAAATATCTCTATTCTTTTATGCTTTATTTAATAAATAATTTATTTAATTTTATATTGTTTTATAATTAGTATTCTCAAGATGTTACCAAAGATTAAATTCCTTAACATTCTGTTTTACTTGCCCAAATGTTGTGATGGAATCAGTGGAAATGCATAAAAATAAACTTTCTGAAGAATTGTATGTCAATGTGTTGCTATGAACCTGACAGATAAAATTCCCCTTTCCATATGTCTACAGATAAAAATTTAAAAAAAAAAATATTTCTTTTAACAAAAATATAAAGCTTTACGTTTCTTTAAATGGTAACAAGTTGTCTAGAAATGAGTGTGTAATTTTAAAAGCAGACAACCTTAAAAGTAAAATCACGCTCCCCCATGTACAGACAAAAGCCAAAGTCAATGATAATGAAGTTGTACACTGTGCATGCAAGTGAGTATTTTTAATGCCAAAAGTAGCTTTAAGGTCTTAGCTATTTCTTTTTTTTTCTTTCTTTTTCCATATCTATAAAAGTGTCTACTTGAAGTTAAAGTACTAACAGTTTTTTTTTTTTTTGTTTTTAACTTTTGCAGCATGGTAAAATCCAAACCGACTTTCTCACTTAAAAATACTGCTCTTGGCAAAGAAAAAGAGCTTATTGACTGAAAGATAAGACTCACATCAAGCAAGAGAACTTTGTTCAAAAAACAGTTAACAGAGACGAAACTATTTAGTACTATTCAACAGGTCTGGAGGAAGAGACCTCTACATTATTTTTTCTTGATGTTGTTTTAAATATTTTTGATTTACTTTGTTTTAACAATAAAAATAAAATAAATACACAATTAAAATTGTTAAAATAAAAGCAAAAGCTTTAAACAAAAAATATATATAAAAAAAATACAAAAACTTAAATTTTACTAAAAAAAAAAATTTGAATCTCAATTAAAAAAAAATTAAACAAAAAGTTGAGCGAAAACGAAGAAGTTTTGGAGTTTTGATTGATTTGCATAAAGTTGTTTTGTGTATTGTGCAAGAAAATGTCAGACGATCACGATAGTTACGATGTCTTGGTGGCCAAGTGTGCAGCCATGGCTTGTTTGTTTTGTGCCACCGCTCTCTTCGGTGGCATACCATTCGTACTTAATCACTATTTCAAGTGGACAGATAAAAATTCGAATACCCGCTCCGCCAAAGTGGTGACATATTTGCTGCACTTTGGCGGCGGAGTTTTGCTAGCCACCACATTTATTCATCTCTTGCCCGAAGTTCAAGAGGTGGTGGAACATTTGCAGCATTGTGGTCGAATAGCCGAGGTGAAATTTGCCGTGCCAGAGACTTTGATGTGTGCAGGTTTTATATTGATGTATTTGTTAGATGAGTGCATACACAGCTATTTGCATAGACATAAAAAGGCGGTATTGCATAAGGATGATGGTGTGGGTGCGGCCTTTGAAAGGGGTCACAGTGTGCGTCGTAGTACTTTGGTAAAGGGAGGCCTCAAGTTAAAAGATCAACAAGATGATGATGATGAGGAGGATGATGAGGACAATAAAAATAACATAAGAAATTCCAATGCTACTTTAACCACCTTGGCAGCCAGTAATGGTCATCTTTGCCAAAATGGCGCATTTACTATGGGCAAGTTGGAAAATAATAAAACCAATGCCAATTTGGAAATACAAATCTGTCCACCTGCAGAACTACCCAAATGCAAGACTCAACAGTATCCCTTAGAACACGCTTTAGAGCATTTGCATACTCCCTCTCTCGATCACACCCACAACTACTCGCTCAACCATGCCCACGATCATGGTGGTCATGGCCACTCACATTTACCCATCCATTCCAGTGATGGGGATGATGTTGTTACTTCTTCTTTGCGTGGCTTGGGCATCGTTCTGGCCTTATCTTTGCATGAGGTGTTTGAAGGCTTAGCCATTGGCTTGGAAGACTCCGCTAGTTCAGTGTGGTTCTTTTTTGGGGCCGTGGCAGCTCATAAATTGGTTTTGGCTTTTTGTGTAGGAGTGGAATTAATAGTGGCTCGCACCCGTCCCGTTTTAGCCGTTGTCTATACCATAACTTTCGCCATTGTAAGTCCTATCGGTATTGCCATAGGCATTGCTGTTAGTCATCATAGTACAGGCGATTCAGAGGATAGTATAGCTTCGATGATACTACAGGGTATTGCATGTGGTACTTTGTTGTATGTGGTATTCTTTGAGATCTTGTCAAAACAACATGCCGGCATTGGAGCTTTTGTGGCGATGGTTGCAGGATTTGGTCTTATGTTTGGTTTGCAAAATATAGGTAAGTGAAATAAAACTATTTCTAATAGTGTAAAATAGTGGTAATTAAAATAAAAATCCAAATTTTTCGTTTAAAACAAATCCCCAAAAGCTTCTAAGCTACACAAGTGTGTTTCCCATTTGCTAGTTTAAAAAATCACAAACTTATTACGCTTTATTGTTATTATTAATGGCAAATTCAAGTTTTTACTGCTTAAAACGTGAGTAATATTTCATCTTAAATACTTAAAAAAAAAAACACACACATAAGTTATTCATCCCAAACGTAAGGTTATTGTAATGTGTCAATTTCATAATAGCGGGCCCTTGTAGTCTTACTCGCTCATATGTAGAATTTAGAATTTAGTTCTGAGTCAGGTTTCAGATCAAGTTTTATTTTATGTACATGATAACCCAGTGGAAAAATTCTTAAGACCTTCTTACTTCAGGCCTTTTTAAAGGCCTGCTTAAAATATTTTTTAATTCAATTACTCTTCTTGTTTAACTGTTAACGAAGGCCTCATAGAAGGCCTCGGCTCTTTCGTATAAAATATAAGTTACACATTCCACATTCGCTTCTATGAGAAGGGAGTAGAGAAGGAGTAACATTTTTTCTATTGTTTTTTTGCACAAGCAAAAGCAAAATAATAGTTTTTTTTGATCCCGTTACCATTCTTATGTAACTGCTAAAGAAGCGAGAGTGAAAGGCCTACTCCGCAATGACAACGTGTTTAAAAAAGATATGAGTACAGAATGGAGCGAACAGGCTTTGTACATCCTTTTGTTTCCCGTTGGGAAGTTTTTTCGTTCTGAATTTATATCAGAATCTTGTTAAGGCTTTAGTAAAAGTAAAAGTAGGGAAGGTCGGGTTTGAATTTTATTTAATTTTACAGTTAAAGTTCTATTTTAAGTTCTTGTTGTGATAAAAAATTTTTTTGATTAGAAAAGTTTAAATAAACCTTAAATTTAAATATAAGTTTTAGTTTAGTCTTATGCAGAGATATTAGTGTATGTAATAGTAGTTCAGTTTATAGTTTAAGATCAGCTTATAATTTTAATTAATTTTTTTTTCTCCTATAAAGCGCGGAGGTTCCCCCCATTAGCGACAGGTACCGCGACCAGTTTAGGTCTATTGTACCCACTCCCCTTTATTTGGCCAAAAGACCCTCTGCCTCCCAAAGGACGCACCCACTGTGCCATGCCCCAAATGCCTCCTTCTGGCCCATGCCAGCGCCGGGCAGTCACACAGTATGTGCTTCGTCGATTCGTCTTCGTCCAGACACAGTCTGCATTCCTGGTCCTCTGCCAGGCCCATCCGATACAGGTGATACTTGATCTTGTGGTGACCACTCAGGTAAGCCGCCAACAATCGCAGATCCCGTCTGCCGAGACCATTCGTCATCATTACATTTCCGGGAGACATGAATTCCCATGCCTGACGCATTCCCGGAAGCGATACCCAGTATCTCCTATGTTCCGCCAGAGCCCCGTCTCCCATGAGGGACTGGATCCTGGCCCAACTCAACCCACAGAAGGGTTCGGGACCCATCATCCGAGCATTAGAGCCAGCCCTGGCAAGCTCATCAGCCACATTGTTACCCGGGACCTCCGAGTGCCCCGGCACCCAGCAGAGCGTTACTCTGTTTCTTGACCCCAGCTCCTGTAGTCTTCCCCGGCACTCCGCCACCAACTTCGAGGACATTTTCCAGGAAGAGAGTGCCTTAATGGCCGCTTGGCTATCAGTAAAAATCACAATATTGCCGCCAACCTTTCCTCATATTGAGGGTTGAATTTCAATTCTTATTTAGTTTTTAAATCAAAACTTTTCCTCTGTATATTATCGGCAAATACAGGTTACGTTTTTTTAAAAGAATTGTAGGACTGCATTTTTTTAGCGGCTTTGAATTCAGATTTAAATAAGAATTTAGCTAGAAGAACTTTCTGCCGTCCCATTCCTTTCTAGTATGTCTAAGATATTCTTATATTGGTTTCTGTTAGTTTCAAATATCTATTCGCATTAAAAGAAAAAAATTATCAAATCATTTGGAAAAAATTACCCCACCATATCGTAATTTTGAACATATGGCAACATCATAATACTAAAATTTTGGTGATATTGTAGTGTAATAATTTACTTGACTTTAATTATTTATTTTAATGTGCATAAGAAATCCCAATAATGATCACGCATTAATATTAACATTTAAAGTCAACTAAATTATTATAACACTTACATTTCTTTAGAGAATAATTTTTATTTTTGTTAAAAAAAATAGAAATGAAAAATAAAATCAAAATTTCAAAAATCAATAAAGGGTGGTAAAATTTTAAGGGCCGATGTTGATTTTGAAAAAAACACAAATTATTTAGGAAATTATTGTCATTTCTTTGTATTATGATAATATTGGTATGGTTCACTTATGTATGGAACAAAAATGGCCGCCGCAACTTCGGCGGCACACCTCCACTTAATGGTCCAAATTTTCGATGACCCTGAGGCATAATTGAGGTTCTATGCCATTAATGTGCCGAATTATCTAATGCTTTAGCTCTTGAATTGTTGCTGGCTTATCGACGAACGCCTTTTCTTTCAAATAACCCCAAAGAAAGAAGTCCAACGTTGTCAAATCACATGATCTTGGCGGCCAATTGACATGCCTCATCACTGAAGATGATTTTCTTTAAAAATTGATCATCCACTGCTGCCATTTCTTGCCACCATTCTGACCATTGATAACGTTTGGAATGGTCAAGGTCTGTAGTTCTGGAGTCAATTGAACCTTGTAAGCGTGTAAATGCAAGCCTTTATGCATAACGTTCATCAACGACGAGCGTGAGAGGTGCAATTGTTGAGCACGACGACGAGTTGAGGTGGACGGCTCTTCAGCCACACTATCGCGAACAGCAGCAATATTTTCTGCAGTACGAGTGAATAAAATCAAGAGTTGGTAACAGATTTTAATCACTTATGGCTTGTTTTGTTTGCAGCTTCGTTTTTTATATGTCTGCAAATTAGAAGCCCAGCTGCATTTTCCCATTTTTTTTTATAAATTTTTAAAAAACAAAAATTTCGAAATTTTGAAAAAAAATGATTTTTTTTTTTTAATGTGTCTAAAACGACTGCTCATATTAAAAAAATTTTACTTTTCTTTAAGGAAAATTTATTGCAAAATTTCGGTTTTTTTAGTAATTTCAATAAACTAAACCGTTTTTGAGTAACGCGAATATATGTTGTGCAACCTCCTCCATTTTCGTAATAACGGTATATCTCGAAAACAAGAGCTAACCTTAAAAAAACAAATTTTGCAACTAGCACAGTGTATTCTTTTTTTTTTCTTACAAATAAAATCAATTTAAATCCATGTTATACCTACATTTAATTGAAATACCAACTTTTTTTTAAAAGAAAGCCAAAGGTATATTGTTCTATTATGAATCATATTTCATATACATAATAAGTAAATGATAAATAAAGAATAAAGTATTACATTTGTAAACAGTGAATCCCAAATTAATCAAAATTATGTAAAGTACATTAAAAATGCTGCTTATAAAAATTCCCCTTAAAGTAAGAAATTTGTCATCTTTAAATAGTTAAGAAACAAATTGAGGGATTTTTATTATCTAAATTAAAAAGAAAAACCAAGAAACAAGTTTTTTTCATAAGAAACTACAAAAATTATTGAAGCGTTGTCAATATTACAACAGAACATTATTTATTTGCTTGAAGTATTACGAATGTGGAAATATATTTCTAGAGTTTACGTAGAAAAAAACGTAAAAATAAAATTACTTTGAAGAAATGCGGTTTATAATTTAAGTATAAAACTACATCTTGGTGATTTAAATTTATAAAAAAAAAAATATAATATTTTTTTAAATAATATTGAAAAAAAATTTCATGATAATAAAAATTCTTTGTCATAATTTATATTTTTATTGATGTTGTTTTTTTTTTATCAATCTTTTTAAAATGTTAGAAAAAAAGTTTTCTTGTCATTTATAGTTTATTAGATCGGAAAGTCTAGATAATAAAACATGGTTTGACCCATATGCAAAAACAAATTTTTTTTGATAACTGAAGATAATTGTTTCGGTATATGTGCGAATTTACCTCCTTATCAAATCAAAATATTTGTACTTTATAACTCAAAAATATCATGTGACAAATTGAAACTGATATCTCCAAAACCATAAAAAAAAATATTGAGAAATCCTGCGTAACGCGTTTTCTGATTAATATATATATATATATTTTCCCCCGTATTCATAAACGCCAAATTTTCATACAAAATTTGTTTTGTAAGCCTTTATTAAATTTTAAATATTTTTTGGTTTAGGCATTTTTCTTTAACTTACACACAGTGTTAAGTGACATAAGAGTGTATTTTCATATGACATAAATCATAATTTCTTAACAGGTATTTGTTGCGAAATAACTGATCACAAAGTTTTGTGACGCACGCTACAAAAAGTGGAAGGACCTTAAAAAGCTGAACAAGACTAAAAAAAATAATTGCGATATAATATTAACTGAAAGAAGTAAAAAATAAATTGTTTTCGAATTAAAAAATTATTCGTTCACGGCTGCCAGAATTAAGCTTTCCTTAATTGATCCAAGAAAACCAGCTCTTCTAGCCCACCGTGCAACGTTACTATATCTCGAAAGAAATTAAAATATATTTTAAATATTAGAAAGAGAATTTTAAAAAAATAATTTATGACTCCATGCAATAAATTTTAAAATGTTTTTATTTAACATTGTTGATAACACCGGTTATTTTATTTCGTCAGTAGCAACAATGTACTGATAACAATGGTTAAACAAAGGGTTAAATTGCTTTAATGAAAAGAGAACGCGTGTAAATGCAATAAACGATGTAATTCGCTTAATGTAAACTTGATTACAAAAATTTAAAACAAAATATTTTTTAAAAGTGTTTTATTACTGGTGTTTGATAAAAAAAAAGTTTTACTTGACAGGGCTATAACTAATTAACTGTTGGTATAATGATATGAAAAAAAGCCAATATTCAAAGTCATTAATCTTAATATTAACTGACAATAAAAAATTTACGATATTTCACTGCTGTTAAAACATTGTAAAAATCAAAAGTATTATTAAGATACCTAAAATGATATCAATCATGTAGGAAACTTAAGCAAAAAGCTTTAGCTACACTGATAGAAAAATGCATCTTTATATTGATGATGCCCTAACATCAGAATTGTTATATCAATGTTACTACAACTGGCATCAATGATGCAAAAAGAAACATCAATCCAATGACTAACGTCTTCGTACAATTTTGTAATTTTTTACGTATCATCTATTTTATGACAATAGTGACATCAATTCGATGCCACATTTTGTATATTATTAACATTATTTTCATGATGACAAAGTATTATAAGAAGCAAAAATTCCTATATTCTATTTTTTTAAATTATTTAGTTAAATACATGAAATTTTTAAAGTAGAATGATTACGAAAACCACATGAGGCATGGTGCTGGTGTCTTATTATTGAAAGTTGTACTGTAAACAAAGGTCGTAATTCAACAAACGTGAAACAAACATATGCAACGGGTAAGTAAATAATAATATTCTCTCACTTTGACTTAAGTCAATTCCAATGACTTTGACTTAATGACAAACTGTCTTTAAATTGATGCTAATGTGTCCTTTCTCCGAAGTTACTGCGTCATCGTACTGAGGACATGTTCGTCATTTCTGTGACTCCGATCTGTCATCCCATTGATGACATAATTTCCTTTTGACCCTGATGACACTTTGGCCAAGTGATGTTAAGGTTGACATCACAATGATGGCAAGTGTCATGGGGTCAAAAACGAAGACACTTGTCATAGTACTGATGTCAAAATACATCAGGGTTATGACGTCTTTTCTATCAGTGTACAGATACACATAAGGAAAAATATATGGTTGTAGGTGCCCGTAACGAGCCGTTACCACAAAAATAGCTTAAGCTACATCATTTTCTATTTTCGTTTTTTTTAATACAGGCAAAGCCCGGTATAACGAATGATATAATGTCAGCCCCTTTCGTTAAACTGAGAGATTCGTAATACCGAACTTTTTTTTAAAAAAAAAATTGGCTACATTTACCATTAAATCGAGCTGTTTATGTTATATGCATGTTTATTAAACTTACATACGTAAGTTCATACGTGTTTACATATTGGGAAAAATTATTTATCCAAAAAAATCTGTAGTATATATGTATGCTTACACTCATATGTTTCAAAATAATAACAAATTCCTCTATCAGCGTATTCATATTCAATACGCGATATAAGAAAAAGACTTACACCTTTTTTATATTCTTCTAAAAATTTTATTTTTTCACTGAATGATATGCTTTCCTATTCACCATTTTGCTTCAACAACACTTCAAACGAAACTCTTTTATTATGCTTAAAACTAATCTACATGTTCTCATACTTTGTAACAAACAAAAAAAGCACATCCAAACAAGCGGTATTGTACCGACTTTTTGGTTTTGCTTTGTTTTTCTTAAACATTCGTTAAACCGGGAGCAAAAAAATTTGATCGTTCGTTATATAAGGTAGCTAATGAAAAAACTTACTCATTCGTTATATCGGATTTTCGTTAAAGTGAGTATTTGTTATACCGAGCTTTGCCTGTAAATGAATTTATTGGCAACACTTGCATCATCTCCAAAAATGTCATGGTCACAAAAGGTACCGTTGCGATTTTATAGCAAAAACAATTTTAGCTTAAGCGACAAACTTCATTCAGAATTTTTATAAAATAAAATAAAAAACCTTCTGTAAAAATTTTTTTTTTTGTCGCTTAAGTTTTTTTTTTTGCGGTAAGTGCTCAATAATCCAAGAGAAACATATCGACAAATACAGAAAGATTGATTCAAGTACGGATTTTTAATCGCCAAATACAGAACTTATCCATTTTCAATCCCGAATTCGTACTAAAAATAATCCGAAAATGAGATTGATTGCAGTTAAACTATGATTCAATCAATCTCAAAATCCGCTTGATTTAATCCCGAATTCGTACTTGGAATTAACCAAAAGTGGAATTAGAAGGAGAATTTAATTATCATTGATTTACTTAATCGTTTTACAATTTATAGAATTTCAATTATAATACACCAGCATCATTCCCGATATGATTTTTACTTTAAAAACTTCCAACCTTATTCAAAACGAAAACTCGTGTACTCCGACTATACTTCGCTCATCGGGTGGGAAACTTAAATGTTAATTAAGCTTAATCACCACTTAGTCATGAGTTTATTCAAAACACCTTTAAATCGCCCGATTAAAAAAATTTTTGCATCTCTGTTTTAGTAAAATTCAATTGACAGAAATAGCAAATTGACAGCAGTTAATTAGGAGTAAAAAAAGTCTTTGATAATTCGTTTATCAAAAGTTTTTTGAATAAGAAATCCTTAATCAGGTGATATGCTGTAACTAAATTTTTGTTCTGAATACGGGTGTAAATGTACACATATAACTGAAAATATGAACTAAATAAGAAGAAAGAGTTCTTAATTTTACTTTTTAAACATGAAAATAATGTGTTTTCGTCTCGTTCTGTTGTTTCTACACACAATAACCAAATTGTTTTTTACTACTTGTGTGGTGTTTTTGTAGTGTCCACAACAGTGATGAAAAAATGGAAAATTTAGATGGTACTGGCCACCATGCAAAAGAGTACTTTTTTCAAAATTTTAGTACTTTTTTCAAACATATTTTTTTGGAAAATAAATTTAAAAATAAAAAAATTAAATACATAATTTTTTTTTTCTTTTGTTTTTAATTAAACTATACCAACAAGCATATTTACTTTTGATACGAATACATTTTGTCTAGGCAATGTTGTCAAGAAGGCTGTGGAGTCGGAGTTGAGGTTGTTGTACACTGATAGAAAAGGCGTCATAACGCCGATGTATTTTGACATCACTACTATGACAAGTGTCTTCGTTTTTGACCCCATGGCACTTGCCATCATTGTGATGTCAACCTTAACATCACTTGGCAAAAGTGTCATCAGGGTCAAAATGAAATTATGTCATCAATGGGATGACATATCGGCATCACAGAAATGACGAACATTCCCCTTAGTGCGATGACGCAGTAACATCGGAGAAAGGACACATTAGCATCAATTTAATGACAGTTTGTCATTAAGTCAATGTCATTGGAATTGACTTAAGTCAAAGTGAGAGAATATTATTATTAACTTACCCGTTGCATATATTTGTTTCACGTTTGTTGAATTACGGTCTTTGTTTACAGTAGAACTCTCAATAATAAGACACCAGCACCATGCCTCATGTGGTTTTCGTAATCATGCTACTTTAAAAATTTCATGTATTTAACTAAATAACTTAAAAAAATAGAATATAGTAATTTTTGCTTCTTATAATACATTCTAATCTTGAAAATAATGTTAATAATATACTAAATGTGGCATCGAATGGATGTCATTATAGTCATAAAATAGATGATACGTAAAAAATGACAAAATTTTACGAAAGACGTTAGTCATTGGATTGATGTTACTTTTTGCATCATTGATGCCATTTGTAGTAACATTGATGCAACAATTCTAATGTTAGGGCATCATCAATATGAAGATGCATTTTTCTATCAGTGTACCGGAGTCGGAGTCGTCGTACCCACAAAAAATTCGTGCCTTCGACTCTAAAATTTTTCGGCATAAAAAGTTTAGACAAATATTCTAATTACTTCCAAAATAAAAATACTTTGAAATTGGCGATGCAATGTTTAAAATATTGATTCGAAATTTTTACTGAATTCTTTCCTTGCTCGATTTAAATATTTAAAAGGTACTGCATTAAGAAAAAAAAAAGTTTAAAGTCAAATAAGGACCAGTCTCATACATCTAGCATTAAGGTTAGATTAGGAGTCGGAGTTGGAACTTCAGCGGTTGGAGTCGAAGTTAGTTCTTTTTGTTGACGACTCCACAGCCCTGGTTGTCAATTTAAAAAAAAAATAACGCTAAATTTCTAAACAAAGAAGCATAACGTGACATTTTTGAAAGGAAAAAGTACTGAAAATAATACTATAGTACTGAATTTTCCATCACTGTTCTGTGTATCAATTCAGCTATTTCACGCACATTCAGCCGACGATCGACCAATATAAACCACTACGGTGTTCGTCTTGGCAGCTCGCAAGACATCATTAAAACTAGTTTTATCACCTTTCAGATCAAAATGTTTTGTGTTTTTATACCCTTAACCGAAGATAAAAGGGTTTTTTTAACCTTGTCATTCATTCCATTTTTAATATCGTCGACTAATTTTCAAAAAAAAAAAACGATAATAATTCGTTAGCGTTGTGCAAGCGTGAATCTATTGATAATGATTTACCAAAGTATATTGATCATAAATGTGTAGATGTGAGCACATTACAACATTTCGTTTTACAGCCAACCCTTTCGTTTGTTCTATCGGGCTTAAAAAACACCCTATAATACCACCACCATTTTCAATTGTTTAAAAGTACTTAAAATTTTATCTGTACTATTCGTAATTCTGAGTACCTTTCTGAAGTGATAAATTATATATATTTACAAACTCGCCGATAACTTAAATTATAATTTGGAAGCAATTAAATTATGTTGCCGTGTGGCCAACAATTGGCATAATTAATTTAATGAAATGAAATTTTAATCTAGTACTTGTAGTTATTTTTCCAGTGTTTGTTTTTATTATGTCTTCGATTAAATAATCATTTGAAATTTTTTCGCCTAAAGCAATAAATCTAAATAAAGTACGTTATTTTTATTAATTTGTAGTAACGAGATAATTTTGTGTTTACGTAGTGAGTGTAGAATACGAATTAATTATTTTCATTAGTATTACGGGAAAAAAAATAAATATGGCGTTATATTAAAAAAATGCACTTCTCCCATTTAAGCGATTTTATTTTGTTGCAAAAATTTTGATAAAATAAAAACTTAAGCAAAATAAATGTAAAGTAGAGTTGAGAAGACTAGATAAGGTGACAAAAACGCGTTGTATTTGTCCTAGCCAATGCTGTGAGGTCTAACCGACTTATCTTAGTACTTGAAATCTCATACCTTTTGAAAAGCCTGTAAAAGTTTTTTTGTATAAAAAAAAAAAATAATAAAACATTTTTTCTTTTTTTTCCTCTCTTTTAAGGTGAAGGTCACGATGATCATGACCACGATCACTGTTCCAGCTCTCTGGAAGACACTGTCAGTAGTACAACAATATCAAGTACTCTCAAGAATTTGGTGACAGAGAGTTATCAATAGTTATGATATTTGAGAAGACTGTGATATATTTTAGCCCTAAGTTTCCATTATTTAAATTAAACTATTAAAACAAGTACATATTTAAATAATAATTATTTAATATAATTTTGTAAAAAAAGAAAAGTAAAAATCTAAAACTTAAATTAAAATTTAATTTGGTCACACTGCAGACCAAAATTTATTTTTAATGCAAATTCGAAGTTGTAACTTATGTAGATTTTTATATTTTAAAAATTCAAATAATTCAGTGCCATTATTTTATAAAAATAAGGCAAAACACTTAATAAATTTAATTAAATAATTTGTAGCATTTAAATGAAAGCATTGATCCTGAACTCCATGGCCTAAAGAAGAATTTGTATTTGCAATAAAAACTGGTCGATGTTGAAAAAGCCAATTCTTTTTAACGTTGATTGTGCGATCAATGAAAATATCAAATTTTTATTCAACTTTCAACGATCCAGCCGTACAGACCAGCTGAAATGTGAGCAATGACCTAAATTATTAAGAAAAGAAGATGTCGCAGTATCAAAAGAATCGCTTAATCTTGTAAACTAAGAAAGTCTTTAGTTTTCTTCCTTAAAAAGTATTAAAATCAGGGTTCGAAAATAAACACTTAATACTGCTCCTTAGTGTTCGGTTCGGTAGATTTGTGGAAAACACAAACGCTAATAGTGTAATATAGAAAGTCAGTTTCCTTCTTTGTCATCTTTCGAACACAAAAATAATACTGTTTTTATTTAACCCAACAAGAGATGAGAACATTTAATTCCGTTCGGCTTAAAAAAAAAACACAAACTTCATTGTGTTCGGTTCAGTTCATTAATGTAAAAAGGTAAAAAAAAACCAAACATTTTTTACAAAAACAAAATAAACATACGAAAAAAACAAAAATCCAGCAAAATAATTTTACACAAACAAAACGTATACACAATACACACACAAGCTGTTCGTGCTGCGGTCGTTGCTAAAATTTTTGGTTTGTTAATTTTTTTATCAATTTAAAAAAAGAAACATTATAGAACATTAAAATATTATGTATGTCTACAGTATCACTACAATTGTACTGTTTTTTAACGCAGAACAGAACACTATATAATGTTCTGCTCTTTCTTGAAAATAGTTTTGAACGGTATTAAGGGTTGTGTTCGTCTACACAATCACTAAAAAAATAGAAATCGTGCTTGGGTGTGTGAGCCGAACACTAAATAATGTACTGTTTATTTTCGAACACTGATTAAAATTATTCTAAAGCAAAAAAATCAACAAACAGGAAAATGCAAAAAAATTTGTTTTGTTTTATGAACTTCAAACATTTGATGATATTATCACATGGGGGCTCTACCGACAACAATTGATTAGGTAAAAGGATCATACACAAAGAGAAAAAACATTTTTAATTTAAGTCACCTCCAGCAAAACAACTTTTGACGAAAATGTTTAAACATATAATGGTGAATTTAACCATATATGATCGAATTAATCATCCATCAAGAAGCTACAACAATATTCTAGTTGCATCCAAACATGTTATGGTTAGATATAACAATAATTTCTTTTTAATTAACAATAGTGTTTTCCTTTTTCCCAAGAGCATAATGCTGTGGTTTGATAACAACCATGCTATAATAAGTTTTAAGCATATCCTTGTTGTTATTAATCATAACATGTTCGGAGACAAATAATTGTTCCCTAGCTCACAAAGTATAAGCGTTATCGTATCAAAGTCCTTATTTTGGGAACATATTTCTATGGGCGGAGTTTAGGTGAAATATTTGGTCGATTTCGTTGTAGTTAAAAACCAAACAAATCTCATTTATATATATATATAACATAATGTAGAATTGTACGGTCATTCTTTTCTTAGAATATATTACCCCTTAACTCTCATATTATGGGGTAATTTTTTGTCATTTGTTTCAACTTCCGCACAAAAGTATACTACAACAGCACTTTAGAGGGTTAAATAACTACTACACTTTTGTGAAAAATAAAAATATTGTTACGTTTTTCTTTTAATAAACGCGTTTCGGTTTATTCTCTTTATAATAAACTTTTGAGTTCTTTTAATTACAAATCAAAATAAATGCCACACACTTATTCAACTTAACAAACGTTATAGAAATTCACAAAATGTATCCAATATTGTTAGGAACGAACTGAACCGTTAAATGTCTCAAGACCAGTGTGACCAGATTTTAAAATAATATAGAGCTAAATCATGTTTAAAATAGAGCTAAAGAAGATAATTTAGAGCCAAAACCTAAGCTAAATTTTTATAGTTTTCTAATATTAACTTTTAATTATTTCAATATTTTCCATAGATTAAATATTGTTTATATAGGTATATATTATATAAGAATATATTTTTGGTAGCTGTGCGGCGAATATAGGTTTTGCGCATATGAGTATGTACAACCAAATTCAATTTTGGCGAATGCGAATACTTAGAATATGTTCAAAAGTCATATGCAAATAAATTTTTTATTCCCTACAAACACGAAGTCAAACCTTTGATATGAAGTGGCTTTATCATTTGACATCAAACACAACTCTTAAACGTTTTTCAAATGTTTGATTTAAACATTTAAATTCAAATTGATTATGATTTGAAAATAAACATTTGACATTAAATGTCTTATCAATTTGATGTCGAATTAGTATCAAATGTTAAACTCAATTCAAAGCTAAACTTGGCAATACTAAAGCGAAAAATAAATGTAAACATTAAAAATGGCGACTAGTTAAATTTTTACTTCGTGGTTAAATGTGTTTTACATGTGGACGATTTATTTCTTGTGAAAAATAGAAATTATTTGTGTGTAATTACAATGATTAAAAATATGAATTAAAAAAAATAATACGGGAAAGTGAAGAAATTATAAGTTTGTTGTATCATCGCGGTGCTACAATCCTCAAAATAAAAGGAATAAGAGGACGGAAAGAACATTATTTCATATTTTAGCTATTGTGCCGAATGCTTATCTCACAGTACCTTTAAATAAATCATGAATTTAAATTAAAAAAATGAAAAATTTTTCACATTGTGTTATAATCCACATTGGAAAAACGTTTGAGAATTACGTTTGAAAGCAAGTTGAAAATAAAGGCATTTTTCAATTTGAAAATAATTTCCCCTTTTTGTTGAGAATGCTATTATTTTCAAACGTTTGTCGTTTGAGAAAACGTTTGATTTCAAATCATTTTCAATTTGAAATCAAACCTCCGTGTTTCTTGGGTTATGTTTATTTATAATACAAATACATATGTACTGTAGACATGTATGTATGTTAATACAAAGGATATATTAAATATGGACATATTTTACATACATTTGTACATATCACTCATTTGCTGCAACATCGTCATAACTCAAAAAAATGCATCTCGAAATAAACGTGTTTTAAGTTTTTGATTTGGTAGCACCATTAAGAAAAAATAAAGATGCTTTTTATACACAATATAAAGAAAGCATAGCGAACAATTCTGCATTACTAACTCCAAAATTAAATTGTTTGACTTATGACGACGTTGCAGCATATGAGCGATATATATTTGTAAAATACTGTATTTTATATGTTAAAAAAAAAAACAGAAACACCGTGAAAATCAAACTTAATCCCGTTACCACATTAAAATTTAAGGGAAACGAATTTAAGGAAAATTGCATATATCGCTCATTTGCTGCAAGACCGGCATAACTTAAGTTGAGATAATTTGAATTTGATATGGAGTCAAGTTGGTTTTAGTGTGAAATAACAGTGAGAAGAATCTTCAGAGACAACATATGCATTTATTTAAGTATAATTCAAAAAACTTACCCGAGGAGCCAGAGAATATAGGATATAATTAGTTTTTTTTCTGTAACACATGTTTCCCTAGTTTTGTATTCCCCTTTGTTCACTCTGCTAGTCCGATATGGGTTTCATCATCATTCTAATTTGAAAATTTTAAGTACTATTTAACTAAATAATTTTAACAAAAAGAATACGAGAATTTTTCTTCTCTTTTTAGATTATTTTAAACATGAAAATAAAAAAATGTATGTTTTTCTTTTTATAGTGTTGTTGTTTTTTCTACACAAAACAAGTAAAACAGGTTTTTATGGTTTCAATATATCAGGCGCGGATATAGGGGAGGGGGGAAATAAGGAAATTTGCCCCCCCCCCCCCCTAAATTCGAAAAATATGTTTTGTTTATTTCGATAATACAAGAATTCCCAATAATAATATTTTTTTTTAATGTACAAAATTTTTGGAAATCCCAGCAAGGTTTTTTTTAAGTATTTTTTTGTTTTTTTTTTATTGAATCTCTAACGAAATTTTCAATAAGTATCCAAATCTTAATCCAAAAAGTTATTTACTAGATATTTTCAATGAATCATCTCGTTTACTGTATTCGAATCTTATTATTCTACATTCAATCCCAGCCAGTGTTGCCACGACCAAAAAAATTTTGTAACCAATATGTAAAAATAAAGTAACCAAAAGCGAAAAAAAGTAACCAAAACTATTTTGTATCAAAAGTACTATTTTATTAGCAAATTAAGTTTAAAAATATGTCTAAAGAAGAAATTGTGTTTGTTTGTAACGGATCGGAAGGGCCTTTGACCTTATCGTTTATCTAGAAAAGTGTTTCAGTTAGCCATATGAAGCATGAAGAGTAGCAGATAATGACCACCTACACTTAATAGTCTGTTAAAGTTTAAGCTTCTAAAACAATAATTTTTAAGTAGATGAAAAAAGTATTGGTTTTAGATGCACAAATATCACACACAATTTAAAGGTCACAAAAGCGGATCGGGTAGTTATTGTTCCAAAGCAAAAAATTGGTTATTTTTGTGTTGAAAAAAAGTAACCAAAATGGAAAAAAAGTACACAAGTACACATTGAGAAAAAAAGTAACCAATTTTGGTTAAAAGTAACCAAAACGGCAACGCTGATCCCAGCATGTGCAATCTGTATCCAAAGACTAAACGTTTGACTTGATAATGCGTGCGGTTGTATATATGTGTAATATGAATCAAAATTCTATTCGATAATTTTTGACGAAAGCACGGATTTGTCAGCCAGATTTCCTTATCTTTAAGATATTTCAACATACAACAAAAACTTGTAAGGGAAAAATTTATTGGCTTTGTTGTAAACGCATTTGAACAGGCTTCGAAGGATATTGATGACGTTGATGTGTCAATTTATGCGAAGGCACTATCATCAATAGTTCTTAAAGCTTTGACAAATATTGGTCTTGACCTTAAAAATTGTGTAGGAGTTGGAACAGATGGGTGTCCTCTGATGTCAGAAGAAAATGGACCTATTAAAAAATTCTGGAAACCGCGACAAATGCGAATCAAACGCCTTGCTATTCCCATAAATCAAACAACTCAATTTCTAAAAGCAATAAAGTGCCATTAATACAAAAAATTGTGTTATTTGTTAAAAAAACTAAAAAATTCTTTAAAATAATCATCCCAATCGAAACGCAGTTTTAGCAAAGTACTTGGGAGCCAAAATCTCTACATTATGCGAGACAAGATGGGTGGACCGTCATGACTCAATTTTACTCTTTGCAACAAGTGTACATCATATAGTAAAATCTTTGGAAAAAATATCTGAGTGGAAAGGTAGAGATACTTCATCAAAAGCCTTATATTAAGGAAGTCACTTAGTACTTTTGAATTTATTTGCGGAATATACATATTAAGTGTGATACTTATTGTAACACAGCTGCTTAGAATCATAAACTTGAGCGTGAATTGTTGCATTGGCAACAAACATGGAAAATATCTGAAAATCTATCAGATAACGTTGTAGATGCTTTAATAAATTGTGATGAAGATATCTAGCCAAATCTTAGAAAAATATTTAAAATTTTCGTTTTAATGCTTGTCAGTAATGCTACGAGCGAGAGGTCATTTTCTACCCTTCGTCGAATAAAAAAAGGGCTCAGATCAACAATGACAGAAGATAGACACATATCATAAATTGCTTATTTAAAGAGATTAATTTATTTAAATTTATATTGAACTGATCTTATATTTTATTTAACCTTGTTGAGTTTTTTTTTAATATAAAATACACATATTGTTTTTAATAAACTTTTAAAAACAAATTTTTATTTTATCATACAGAATTTTCTTTAAAATTGGCATCATTAGATAATCGCTTTAAATATTCGTATACATTTTAGCGAATGCAAATAGCCAATTATAAGCGAATAGTTCGCAAATGCGAATGCGAATCCAAATATTCGCAGCACCCCTAGGCCATACCCATCCCCTACTAACGCACTTTATCAAACAGACTAAATAAACAAAAACAAGTATAAAAGTATAGCCGGTCAAGCCCATATGGTATACCACAGTATATAAAAACAATTTTTGCTAATGTACCTTATTTGGGACCCATGGAAAATCATGGAACCGCCTAAACAAAATTATGTAATGAGGTTAAGATTCATGTAAAAGTTCTTTGTGTCGAATATTAGATATACATATATTCATCTATCAGGGATGCCATAGAAACCAATTTTATTGGAATTGGATTTGAAACCGACAAAAAAAATACGTTGGTGTCATGAAATCCAATGTTGTTTTTTTGTTCGAACTCAAATTAGTGTCGGTTTTAGGTGTCACACAAACCAATGTTATCGATTTTTATTGAAAATAAACCAAGCAGCTTACAGCTCTTGTCTTTTTATTGGAAATACATATCTGTGGCATTTTGATAAAACATCTTAATTCGAGATAAGATAGCAAAAAAGTTTAAAAAAAAACCCGGTAAAAAAATCATTTTCATTAAAAAATAAAATAAGCCGAAATTAAAAATTTGACTTATGATGTTTTGTCGAAATGCCAGAGATATAGTTGTTTAAAGATTATTTTTTTTACTTTTTTTTCAACAGTTTTTTGCATAGATGGAAATAAATAAAATTGTTAAAATAGTATTCTAACCCTTTCCGACCCAAGCAATTTCAAAGTTTTTGGATTTTAATGAAATTTTTGGTATATGATAATTCGCCCTAAGATAACTTAAAAATTAATTTTTAATGTACATAAAAAGCTTAAGTCCTTAGAAACAGGACATACACATATGTGTACCTTGGGACTTCACTTGCACAAAATATTAGAATTTTTTGGCAAAAGTGTAGTTTACGGGGCATACGAAAAAAAACTTGTAACCCCTCTGGAAATAAAAAAAAAAGAAAACAAATTTAAAATTTAAGGGGAGGAGGCCCGTGAGCCCCCTGGATCCAAAAAACGGCCCCGACCACTTAGTGTAATGTGTAGGTACTCGAATTAAAGGTAATTGTACGGGAAAAAAAATTGGAGTGGGCGGGACTTTAGGAGCCCTCTGGGGCAAAAAAAAAAGTGTCCCCTCCACTCATATCTTTGTATGGGTATTAAATTAAAGGTAACTTGCTCACGATAGTAAATATTTTGATTTAATTTTGTTTTTTTTTATTGTTTTATGGGCTATTTTTTCAAAAAATGATCCTTCTTTTTGCTTGCGAAAATGACTTGTTAGTTTCCGTAAACGACTTGTTTGCATTGTGCCTGTGCCATGCACATTCATTGCCGCCAATCGCTCCAAAAGTAGTAAGCTGGTAAAATACCGAACAAAAAATACAAAGGAAATATTTGCCAAAGTCCTCAAAAAACGATTGCACCTAATCACAGTTTTCTTTCGCAAAATTGAGGTAGTAGAAACCCATATTACACATATGTGTAGGTACACATTGTGCTCACAAACAACAAAAAAAAATTATTTGTGCATTTTAAAATATTTGCATATTATTTAAATGTATGATGGTTTTTTTACAAAATAATAACAAAATATTCATATATTTACTGTAATTTAAGCAAAATAATGATACTTTCATATCTTGTCTTCCGCACTGCGAAACATGATCATCTTTTTGCACGCGTTTGCATAAATACTAAAATAAACCTAGCAAAAACTTATAAGACAACGATTAGAAGATAACACATAAAATGTAGAGACTAAAAGAAGTAAGAAAAGTTAGATATTTATATATAAACTTCTCTCTTCAAAACACGTTAAATTTACCTACACGTATGTGTAGCCGGGGTCGGAAAGGGCTGACTCGCAAAAGTCTTCACTCACTTTTTCAGCAAATATGTATTATTTCTACATATATAAATGTTATAGCTTGTTTAAAAAATTAAAAATATTTGCGATTTTTGCAAACTTTTTTATGCTATTTTACGACATTTTGTTTTTTAAGCCCATTTAGCGATTTTAAATAAATTTTAGAGTTTGTTTCGAATTTTAGCCAAGTTGGCGATTAAACGTTGCTATCATGCCGATGTTACCAAATTTTTGAGAATTTCAAATTTTTTTAACAATTTAACAATTTTTACCGAATTTTTGTCATTTTTGCGTATTTTAGCGATTTTTGCAAACTTTCCCGAATTTTTGCGCAGCTTTGCTGCTCTTTCGTCGCGAGCTGTATAACTGGTTCGCCCCGTTTTCAATAGGCTTGTTCCTTGTGCCAATTAGTACCTATGTTTTAAATTTCAATAAAATTATCTCCAAAATTGTGATTCTGAGCCGATCGGTTTACTTGAAGGTTTAGGATCAAGAGGATCAATATTTTAAGGTTTAAGCAAATATCTTAGGGTTAAACAAAAGTGAAAAATTTTTTCGCTCTGTAAAAATATTTAAGTATTATATAAAACAAACAAAATAACATACAAAATAATAAAAAAAAATCAATAAAAATATAATCTAAAAACAAACAAAACTATTGCGTACAGTGATTGTAAATTAAAAGCCAAATTGTGATAGTAAACAGTAAATGAAATATTAAAAAATCTTAATAACCTCATATTAAAGAATTTATGCACATAAAAAAGAAAAGAATTAACACCAACAAAATCAACAAAAGTTAGCTGTTATAATCTTTGTTTTTGGTTAACATAATTAAATATCAAAATTTAATTGTAAACAAAAATCTTTAAGCTGTTTTTTGTAGATCCCAAGTTATATGTATGTACTAAAGCTCTCTGTAAGCTTTATGGTTGTTGTCTTCACTAAATCTAAAAACTAAACAATCTCAAACTGTATTCATAACTGTTGCATATCCTAGGGAAGCAACTTTAATCTCTTCGCATTTTTATAACTTAATAATTTTATTTTTGAAATAACATAATATGGATAACTTCAGCGAAAAAGAAGTCTCTCCTACTCATCTAAGAACTTCTCAACTTATTAGCACTCCAGCACCTAAACGAGGGAGGGAGATTTACAAAAATCTATATACGATAACGCCTGTAAAACACCTCGTATATCTAACATTAACTCTCCATTTCGCCTCCTTCAAATCTTGGGCACTCGCTTTGAAAAACAGACTGATGCTTTTACAGAGCTTTTTAAGACGCTTATAGCTGAGAGCGAAAACCGCATTTTAAATAAAATTGAAGCTATTGAAAATAATATGAAGGAACTGAGTAGAGATCTGATCGAAGTTACAACCAGGGTATCAAAACTTGAAACGGTATCAAATGAAATATCAATGCTAAAATCAGACATTAAGGAGCTCAAACTACAAAATCTTCGCCAAGAAAATTCGCAGTTAGCATGTGATTTACGTATAAATGGAATCCCGTTTTTTGATAACGAAAACCTAGGAAAGAAATTTGATGATATCTGTTTCACGCTAAACATAAATACACCGTCTGTTAAAGCTATATATCGCCTGCAAAACAGAAACAATAAAAATAAAAACTTTTCTCCTGATGCAGTGATTATCGTAAAATTAATGTCACCTTATGATAAAAATTTTATACTTAAATCTATTGCTAGCTTCAGGAAAACTAATCGTTGCTCTTTAATGCTTCGTCATATTGGTTATCAATCGGAAAACACGGAGCGGTTTAATTCTAATAATCCTATTTACATTAATGAGAATTTAACGACAAATAATTATAATATTTTTATATCTGCACTACGCCTTAAGAAAAACAAAAACCTACAATCAGTATTCACAATGCGTGGAATAGTGTATGTAAAAAATGAAAGTACAGAACAGCCGGTGCGCATAGACTTCATCGAGCAATTGGATGAATTTTTTCTTCCGTCTAATAATTAACCACGCATTATTGTATTTTTTTACTTATATATTATTTATGATTAATATTTTCTTGTTATTTACCTTATTTACTTTAATACTCCTATTATATTATTTGCATGTTTTACGCTTATTAACTAATGATCTTAGCTATGAAACAATTTTAAACAAAATTGATGCCATCATCAAAATGCGCCTAACTTTACCCTTTACCATTGTTGTTTGTTATTTAATAAAACCTCGTTTTGATAACGATAAACATTCAGGATATACGACCTTTGGTTCCAACGAAGGCTCAATGTATATGCTGCGTATCTTGACTAAGTTGAAGAAGGGTATAAACATTTGCCATATCAATGCACAGAGCTTGAATAATAAAGCGGACGAATTTAGACTCATGTTTGAGAATTCTTCAGTGGACATCATATGTGTTTCTGAAACTTGGCTTAATCCCTCAACAGCGGTAACTTTAATAAATCTTAATGGTTATAAAATTTTTAGAGCTGATCGTAAGACTCGTGGTGGCGGTGTAGCAATTTTTATAAAAAATAATCAGGGTTGTCATAGAAACCAATATTGTCAGAATTGGTTTTAAAACCGACAAGAAAAAATGCGTTGGTGTCATAGAAACCAATGTTATTGGTTTTATGTTCGAACTAAAATTAGTGTCGGTTTAAGGTGTCACAGAAACCAATGTTATCGGTTTTTTATTGGAAATAAACCAAGCAGCTTACAGCTCTTGTTTTTTTTTTTGAAAATAAGTATAGCTGCTAAAAACTTAATTTTCATTTAACAGTAAGATTCTTTCCACAGATAGAAGTAAATAAAATTGATAAATTGGTAAAATAGTATTTTTTGCATGTTTCCTGTAGTCTCCGGCAGCGGGCTGCTGCAAATTTGCAAAAGTCTTTTTCTCACTTTTTCTGCTAACAACAAATATGCAACAACAGCAGTGGTCATTTTACTTATTTATAACGTTAAACAACAAATTTGTTTATATTTTTAATAAATTCGCTTTATAATTACATATTTTTACAAAACAATAAAATTACACAAACTAAAACAACAAATGCAATGCAAGATCATCTTCCAATAACAAAAATGCTACAACTGCTGATGTCATTTTATTTTATTTATAAGCACTTATCACCTTTTTTATTATTTGATATCAATTATTTTCACAAAACACTTTTACTGATATTTTAATGAAAAAATATAATATTTTGTAAATTTTCTTCAAAAAAGTAAAATAAAAAATTATAAAAATGTAAACAACAGCTGTTTCGATATTGGTTTTATTTACATTCGAAATTAACAAAACCAACTTGGTTTCGTGACACCAAATGAAACCAATATTGGTTTCAAAACCGACAATTAGCAAAACCAATATTGGTTTCTATGACAACCCTGAATATAAAATGTAATTTCATATCCTCAAACCTTTCAAACACCAATGTAAAAACAAAAATTTAATACCTGTTCGTTGAAATTGTATCCTCTAGCAGAAAATTGCTTGTTGGTTGTGTGTATCGGCCTAATCGAAATATTTCCACTGACACCTTTTTCAATTATCTCGAACAACTTTCGTTATTATACGCGGACTGTGTCATTGCTGGAGATTTTAACTCAAATTTATTAACTGAAACTACACTCTCAGATAACCTATTCTCAATTGGCATTGAACCTATCAACCGCTATACACCAACCCATTATACTACTACATGCAACACTCTCCTAGATCTATTTCTAGTTTGTAACATCTCAAAAGTTCAAATTTATGAGCAACTTTCTGTCCCTTGTTTTTCCAAACATGACCTAATTTTCACTTCATATGATTTTGATTTAAAACGTTGTGAACAAACCTTTTCATATCGAGACTTCAGAAACATTAACTTTGAAATGCTAGATGAGTATGTCTCAGCCATAAATTGGGATAATATATTTTATATGATATCTTCAAATCAGCAAACCACTTTTCTTGAGAATAACATTTCTGATCTATATGAACGCTTTGTTCCAATCAAAACAAAAACTGTCAAAGATAATACAAGAGGCCCTGGTTCAATCCAGTCATAAAAAATTTAACTAAGAAAAGAGATGTTGCGCATTCTCGCTGGAAGCGTTTCAAAATCCCTATTTTATACGATGAATTTCGTAGAATTAGAATGGAAGTTAATCGGGAAATAAAGAAATCAAAAACGACTTTCTATGCTGAACGATTTAAAAGTGCTATTGACAGTAAAACAACGTGGCGAACTATACGCGATATTGGAATCGGTAATCATACCAAAAATGTTGACAGCAATTTATCAGCGGACGACCACAACGTTATTTTTTTGTCAACACCCTCATCAAATAATGATTCACACACAAATGACTATATAAACTCATTAGAAGATAGTATAACAAATATCCAATTTAATTTTCGATGTGTCTATAATGATGAAGTCTTAACTTGCTTAAAGTCTTTTAAATCAAATGCAATCGGATATGACAATTTAGACCCTCGATTTGTAAGATTATTGTTGCCAAGATTACTACCTTATTTAACCCACATTTTTAACACAATATTTACTACTAATGTCTTTCCAAGTAGCTGGAAACATGCTAAGATTATTCCGGTCCCTAAAAATAACTCGGAGTTTAGGCCTATTGCAATTCTGCCTTATCTTTCCAAAATAATGGAAAAACTTATGTACATACAAATAAATTAATTCATTGATCGGCATAATTTGCTCACGCCACACCAATCTGGCTTTCGAGCTAAGCATAGCTGTGTTACAGCATTAATAAATCTGAGTGGGGATATTAGATATGATATAGATATCGGGAAAGTTAATATTCTAGTTCTTTTGGATCACTCCAAAGCTTTCGATGCAATTGACCATTCTCTGCTTTGCCTCAAACTTAAAAAGCTATTTGGTATATCAGGGACCTCAAATAGGCTATTTAAATCATATCTCGGTAGTCGTTACCAATCAGTATTTATTAACGGTAGTTATTCGTCTGCACTCCCAGTCACCAAAGGTGTTCCACAGGGATCAATTTTGGGACCACTTTTGTTTTCGTTGTATGTTAATGATCTTCCCCGAACTTTAACATATTCTAAATTACACTTATATGCCGATGATGTACAAATTTACATTGGCAGTTCTGTGGAAAATATTGTAGACAACGTACATAAATTAAATAAGGACTTAGAAAGTGTTTATAGATGGGCAACCGCTAATAGACTTCTAATAAATCCCCACAAATCCAAATGCCTTATCATTCACCGTAAAACGATCAGTTTTAATATAAACTTTGACATTATGCTTAATTATGAAAAAATTGAATGTGTACGCTCGGCAAAAAATCTTGGTGTTATATTCAATAATAATTTAGATTGGTCTGACCATACTAATAAAACTGCATCAAACATTTACCTACGGTTACGTGAACTTTGGCCTACCCAATACTTTACGCCCTTAAATATTAAAATACTTATCGCCAAAACATACTTAATACCTCGACTTTTATATGGTTGCGAGTTGTTCTCAAGTTGCGACTTTCGTAGCAAAAATGTGTTACAGAAAACATATAACAATATAATCAGATATGTTTTTGGTTTGGGGAAATATGATAGTATATCCCAGTTCATAAATAAACTTTATGGCATGACATTTAAAAACCTTTTAGATATGAGGGTATTGCACATGCTACATAAAATAATATATACGAGGAATCCTCCATATCTGTACAACAGATTAACCTTTGCAAGGTCTAACAGGGGAAATAAGATAATTCCCTTTACACACCGCAGCCTGTTATCTGAATATCAATTTTTTATTCATTCTGTCCGTCTTTGGAACCTACTTCCCAATCATGTTCAAACAAACAACAATGTGAACAATTTTAGAAATCAATTAGTAAATTATTTAATAAGCCAAAACTTATAAAACTTATAAAACTAAACCAATTAATTTTGTTATCAAAGCTATTTAGTTAATTAGTTTAGTTTATTTTAATCTATAATTTATATGTTACAATCAGTCAACTTACAATTTAAAATTTAATCTTTCTTTAAATTAAATGTTTATTTCCTTTCCATTTTGTTATAATGTACTCGATTTTGTTTTTTTTCTTTTCTTTCTTTTCAAACTTAATCGTTTGAGTGTGATTACCCCATTATGTTTTAAAACTTATATAATTCCTGCACTTTAACTATAAGATTTATATCTTGTTGTGTAGGATAAGCAAGAAATTCTTAAATAAATAAAATAATTATAAAAAAAATAATTATTGTGTTACAAACATCAGTACAAATTTTTTATGTGTAAAAAATAGATAAAAAATCTACACATAAATATAAAAATATTCTTCTTTCCACCACAACAAAGGATTTTATTACAACAAATTAGAGACAATCGTGGTTTTCTGCTTATATCTCAGTCATTTATGGAGCGGAATGGTTGTATTTCAATAGCAATTTTTTGTATTTGTGACATAAATATATAACAACCTAGTCCCGATGATTTCTGGGGTCTTTGGAAAACCCATTTCAACATAAACACGGACAGACGGTCAGACAGACATCGTTATATTAACCTCGCTATCCATAAGGAAGCATAATAGATACTTTATGGGATCTTAGATTACGTTGTAGAAATAAGAAACGGTATGACAAACTTACTGGTACAGAAAATGGTATATTTATAAAAAAAAACACTTTTAACTTTTTGTTTAACTTTTTTAATGTAAACAGGTTGTTTTTGTTTGTAAACCATGTTTCAATACGAAACTTTCTGCTAAAATTTTATTAAAACTTTAATAACAACAATATTTTTACAGTTAAGAAAATATTTGCTTAACTATTGTTTGAACAATTTTGATATTTTCCTAAAACTCTAATATTGGTTTTGTTCAGTTCTTAAATTATTTTAACAAAATTTTTCCATAAATACTGAAACCAAAAGCAACGGTTTTTAGTTTTATTCAAAAGTTCATCGAATAAAATTTTGGAACAGAAGGAGAAAATGAAATTCTTAACAATTTTTGGGCCCATCCTTGTTTTGGCGTTGTGTAAAGATACAACCAATAATTGCGATTATCAAGCAGTAAAAACCATGAGATTTGGATAAAATTTGAGTGCAGAAGGATAAATTAAGGATCGTACATATTATTCAGGACGTAAAATAAAAAAAAAACATGTTTTTAACTTTAATTTAAAAACTTTTATAAAAAATAAATTTTATCCAATATTTAAAAACATCAAAAACATTTAGAACTTTTTATACTTTGAGGTAGGGTTTGCTGAAAACCGTAAAAATGTGAAACCGCGGCTTTAAATCTGTGGTCACAAGCAATAACCACCTAAGTCGAAATAATTTTTGAGAAAAGGCACTTTATATTTCTACTGGCGTTTCTGAAAAAAATTTTTTGAATTGGAAAAAAGTAATTCAGAATCAAAGATTCTTTAACGAATATTTTACATATTTAAGAAATATTTAATAAAAACAAATATAAACTCAATTGTTTCTTAAGTCGACTTAGGCGGTTAACGCTTGTGACCACAGAAATTAGCTTTTTTAAGCTTGGTTACATGTATGTATTTGCATTTTTTCCTGTTTTTTAAGTACTTTATACATTAAGTTATTCTGATAAACTGTTTTATTACATTTATAATATATACATATATATATATATATATAAAAAAGCTGTAAAAAAAAGCTAGATGAAATATTTCAAGCTAAACGTGAAATAATTAAGCTCAATTTAGCTCGAAAAAAGCTAATATGGTCACACTGCTCAAGACACACTTAACTAAGTATTCATGAGTTAGCCTGTAGTTATAGTTCACAACCAAAAGTAGTAGTAGAGTTGTAGATTCAAGAACCTTCTAGTTGATATCAGGGGCCTAATTCTGGCAGTCGTGATCGAGTACTTTCTCGATTCGAAATTTTATTTCTAATTCTTGCAGTCGATACTTAACGAATCAAAATTATTTTTTCAGTAGTGTGAAACTAAAATTAATGTTTTACAACAATGAAAAAATAATTCCGATTCGTTCAGTATTGACTGAAATAATTAGATATTAAATTGCTTTCGAATCGAGAAAGTACTCGATCACGACTGCCAGAATCAGGCCCCAGAACATTTTGTTCGAATCATTTTATATTCTATGTACAATTAAATCTAAAATAGAGTTTTCCTTTTCCCGGACTTTTTTATTTCCCGGGAAAGCGGGATTTATTCAATTTCCCGGGATCCCGGGAATTCCCGCTCAATACAAATCGATGCAAAATATTATTTAATTTAATTTATTTGAACAAATAACATTTCCTGATATCAATTAAATAAGTTTAAAAATTCATTAAACTTCTTTATTTCTGTGGCAAAAAGGAAAAAGGACGTAACGGCACCTTAAGATCTTCATGTTTAAAAGTACACATGGGCAAAATTAAATTATTTTGTACGATTTTAAAGGAAGTTATAGCAAAATTACTTTTTGGTTATCATTTTTTTCAATGTGCAATAACATTTAGAATAATAAAAACTTCCGATCTGTGTCATTAGGTGTATTTAGGAATAAAAACTTACTAATTCTAAATTCGGAGTAAATTACCAAAAGCAACGTTTAAAGTTTTTAATTGTTCTCCTATGAAACTATAAAAATTAGTTATATTTTTATAGTTTCATAGGAGCACTTAGTGCCACAGAATTAATTCAAAGCCAACAGCATTTATATAAAACCAAAATAGTTAAATTATTCAAAAGAATTATTACAAAATATTTCTGTTAAAATAGGATTTTAGTTCAGAATAAGCTTTACAGAATCGTTTAAAAGCCTATTTCTAATTTTTATCAAGAAGATTCCAATGAGAAAACTAGTTTCCTTTCTACGCTAGACACTTTCAGTTTTCTTAGCACTTCCTTCAAAACTTGTAATTCCTTTTTAAAAATAAATTCTTTTTTTCGAATCCAATAAGTGTTTTCGTCATTAATAACTTTTCTCATCATTTCTTACAGAATCTAATCCGAAATCCGAAAAAGCTGTTCTGCATATTAAATCATTCAATTTTTTTAGGCAAGTGGGAACAACTTTTTTTTGTTTTTATAAAATAAATCTGGTCTATAAGCAAATTAAAAATTCTGTACATTTTTACTCTTTTTCTTTCGAAATTTCAGAGCATTAAACATTGCTTCATTTATCGAATATGAATTGACATCTCTTTGGCGTTTGCCAAAAATGTCTTAAATTAGAAACTGTTGTTTTCCGTTATGTTAAATTTAAAAAATATTTATTTGGTGTTTTTCATAGAATTTTTTCCTAAAAGCAGATGATAACGATTAGATGCAGTTATGCTATACTAAAAAGATTTAAACGAAACAAAAGAGAGAAAAAATTTAAATAAACCCAATCATCAGCAGTTAAGTTGCCATAATTAAATAAAAAAAATCACGGGAATTCCCGCACAAAATTCACGAGATTTTTTTCCCGAAAAATGTGCGGGATCCCGGGAATCCCGTATGAAAGACACTTATCTAAAGTCTACAATACAGTAGAGCAAATAACAATTTAAAGTAATACGACATGAATCATAATTTACAAGATAACTTTTAACTAAAGCTTCGTAAAGACGGTGGTCAGATCTTACAATGTTGTCATTAAAATTGACTAAAAATGTCTTGCAACTGTGTGAACATTGTACGCTATTTACATTTGTATTAAATTAATGCATCTGAGAATGGCACCATTGTCAAAAAAATGACAATATTGTAAGATCTGACCATTGTCTGTACGAAGCTTTAAACTATAAATAAATCTAATTATAATTTTCCTTTTTTAAGCGTCTTACAAACATGGCACAAACTTTTGGTATTTAAAGACTCCTAGTGAAATTGGATACAAAAAATATTCGTCGAACATTTTAACCCTATAAGGTGCCGTTTTAGCATACTGACATTATTTTTTTTTTTTTGCTAAGAAGTACATTAAGTATATTTTTTTCTTTACTTATTCCAAACGCATTTTAAAAAAATTAATAAGCTTCAAGGGCCGAAATTTCGAAAACCCGAACTAACTTTTCAAAGAGCTTTGGCAGAAGTGCTCAACCAGTAGTCTAGTTTCATTTCGCATTGCAACTATCTTTTTTTTTTTTTTTTTTTTTTTTTTTTGTTACAAAGTGTTATAAGCAGACTTCAAAAGGTTAAGGTGGTTTATTATAAAAAATAAGAAACAGTCGGGATTTATTTCTTGCTTATATGTAAGCCATTTATGGACATATCTGGCTGAATTTCAATTGCAACCTATTTGGACAATATGCGATATAAATAAAAAAGTGCCTGGTCCCAATCATATCAGTGGTTGAAGGAAACCCCATTTCAACATGCACAGACAGGCGAGCATCGATAAATCAATTTCTCCACTCATAAGGCCCAGATTTTATATAATGTTTAGGGTCTAAGATCAATATTGTCAAAATTATAAAGGCAGTGTATTTAAACTAGGTTGTGTCGATTTAGCCATCGATATTGTGCCATCCATTTTTCGATAGCTTTTGGCAAAAAAATCCACTACGACATATTAAAAAAACTAAAAAAAAAAAATTGAATGAAATTTGGGCGCCTCGAAAATGATTTATTTATATGTCGTAGTAGCTAAAAGCTATCGAAAAATCGATGGCACAATATCGACAAATTTTTGCCTTATAAATCGGCCCACCCTAATGTTTACCCTGTCCACCTGTCGCGAAGGAAATGTAATGTTATAAACTTCACTTACCTTTTTTACAACTTTTTCTTAATCAGGTACTATGAAAATAAATAAAAAAAAATTAATACATTAGATGAAATATATAAATATGAAGAAAGGAGTACAGAAATGTTTCAAGATTAGTCCAAGAATTAATAAAATTAGGATTACAGGATTACTAGACTCATTTATAAATTAAAGATAAAACTGTACTACAATTGGAAATTTGTGCATGCCTCTAGAGATTTCAAACTGTAGATATTGAGTAAGTTTCATCCAGAAAAAGTCTTAAATAAAAAAATGTGAAATTTTTTGAATGTAAAACATTTAAAATTAAATTTAAACTTGATCAGTTTAACAAATAGCATTACACAAATTTAAACGGAACGCTATTTCTGTTATTGAAAACAGTCAAAAAAATTGTATTATTAGTAAAAGTTTTCCATAAGTTATTTAATTTTATTGTTAGAAGTACATAAATAATAAAAATTCAAATTTAAATCTTCTCTACTTAAGTCTAGACAAAGAAACGATATCTCGATTAACAAAACGCTCCCCATATAAGAACCAGGGGCCTTAAATTATTTCCTAATTTAACTTTAAACATTTGAAATACGTATGTATGTGTGTGCAGATGTATAACAAAATTATAAGCAACACGATATCTCGGTTTCTACAAGCCTCAACATAAAAAGATTTTGTTATTCTATTTGGGCTTACAACGATCTATTTCCTTATTTTAAACGCCAACAAGTTTAAACATTAAGCAGCACGATATCTTAAATGGCTTCTACAAGCAAAACCTGTTAAATCGAAATATTTTTCAATCTACTTGTATTCATTAATAATTCTTCTATTCTAAAATGTAGATAATTTTAGCAAGCGAATTCAAAGTTTAATTTGCATAAATAATTTTTTTAACAATTAAGCAAAATATAATTTAATTATAGCCTGAAAGTAGACTTTAAATTGTTCAACAAGTACTTTATTACAATGCAGTGTTGCCGGAATCCACATTCAATGTTACGCAGATAAAGCGTCAAAATTATCCAACATTTTATAAATAACACAAAACAAATTTTTATGGCGCAGAATGAACTACTTGAAACTTCGATATAACGAATCTAGAAGGGATCGAAAAACACTTCGTTATAGCTACTGATTCGTTATACATATGCATTGTGAAACCTTGGTATAGCGAAATTTTAAGAAATACGAAAAAAATCGTTATAACTACAGTTTTTTTTTTTTTTATTTCTATTTTACACGAAAATACTATGTACATAATAAAAATTCACTATTTAAGAGGTAAATAAAAAATTATGTTTCTATTATTTTTTTAATAACTAATTATTTTTATTTAAGCTTAAGGTCTTTTTTTAAAAAATTTTTTAAATTATTTATTTTTTCGATATTTCGCTAACCGTCGCACACTGGTTCATATTTTGAGAAGGCGGCCAAAATTATTTTTTTGTTTTGTTCTCCGATTTTAAAATTTTTTTATTCATGTGAAAGTAAATACTAGTGAACCTCGGGAGCCAAAAAATTTCAACCCTATTTCAACTATTTCATTGAGAACAGGGTGGTCCGAAATGGACTTTCTCAATATTTGGTTATAGTTTTGAATTTCGGAGTCAATTTGTGAAGTTGAAATGCTCATAACTTTTTTGTTTTTTAAGATTTTTTGACAGAATAAGTTTTGTGTATTAGTTTATTTTATTAGCTATACGTGGTTTAAAGCATTGAACTCTGCGACCTCTAGAACTATTTAATTTTTTTTTTTTTTTTAATGTCAAAATTTCCCGGAAATTTCCTACTTTATAGAGCATAAGTCCTGAGCGTCAAAATGCGTCAAAAAAAATCTATACTCTCTTGTAGTCCAGAATCTAACCTACATTTCTATACCCCATTGTACACACATCTGGATACGGCCTTGCGAACTACAGCAATTTCTGTGACCCAAGGTAAGATATTCGGTTCAAAAAATAAGTCCTGCAAGGAAACATTACTGAAATTAAAGAAGGTGAATCTTAAAGAATTTTCGACAAATAAAGCAGTTCAGGCCACATAAATTATCTAGCACGTCAGGTTATCAATTAATTTGGAGAAGGTAAAGGTATTGCCATTGTTTTGAACTTATTGTGGGTGAACGGATGCTGCAAAACGAATAGGCGACATAAATAGACTAACACGTTAGATTTCTGAGTAAGTTAAAAGGTTAAACATTAGTAAATAGCCGCAACATAAACTACATAGTTTAATTACCTGAAAATTGCAACTTAATTTAAAAAATGAAAGAGCAGGTAAATGGTAAAAAACTAGCACGCAGTTATATTTTACGTGAAAATTACCTACATGTTACCTGTTAATTTATTGCCGGTATGTTATCCTTTTAAAAAGTGTGAAAACAGGGGTTTTTATGTTTCAAAGAAATGCTAATAAAAGATTAAATTTGTATTTAAAAAAGAGTTTTTATGTTTTAAAGAAGTAGTAACAAAAGATCATTTAAAAAAACTTATATCAAGAGTATAAAAGTGCATGCATTCATAATTTTACCTTCATTATTGTTTAAACAATGGCTAAGTTCAGTTATTAAGTTCTCGCAGATATATATTTTCAACAGAAAGATGAAAAAGATTTTGTGTTACACATAATGAATAATCCATTCTTTAAATTATGCAACAAACAAGAAATCAAAATTCATAAGATAAAAATTAAAAATTTTTCATTAACATTAAGAAAACGGTACCTTAAATGTTCTAGAAACAAGAAAACGTTTACTTACGCAACGAAAAATGGCTAACAAATTATCTGATTTTTAAGAAGCTGTCAATAACCGCTAAGGAAACTGGAAAAGTGGGTCGGCCCGCAAAACAAATTGACAATTGCAGTAAAAGATCACGAAGACGCAAGCTTGCAAATATCAATGAAGAAATTTCTCATAGTATGATAAAGGATTCATTTCTGCATCAAATTCAACCAACGCAAAATAAGAAATCAAAAATTGCAATAATTGAAAAAATAGTGGAAGCTAGCCCTAAACGCACAAAGAGGATTTTAAAAAGTATGCCTACACCAACTGAAGAAATGAAATTTACTCCAGAAGAAGCATTTGCACTATTTTTGGATTTAAAACTGACAAAAAATCAGTATACAGAACTGCGAAAGCGAACCAATGAAAAAAATTGTGGAATCTTTCTAGGATATCGAGATTTAGTTTTTGTCAAAAAAGAGTGCTTATCTTCACAAACGGCTATTAGTGTAACTTTAAGTTCAGCAGAAGTAAAATTGCAGTCTCTTCTCGAACACACTGCAGAACGATTATTAAATACACTTGATGCTGACTGTTTAAAAAAACTTAAAAATTGCAGCATCACTTTATTTTCTAAATGGGGATGTGATGGAAGCTCTGGTCAGAAACAATACAAGCAATGTAATTCAGAAAACTCATCTGATGCTAACAAGAAGCTAAACAACTTCTGGAAAATGAAACCCAAAGCTATTTAGAAGAAATGTTTACTAATATTGTTTAATTTAAAATAGTTTATAGATTATAATTTGTTTTTGATTTAAGTATACATTTGTATTAATACACAAAAATAAAATACACATACATCTCAAACCAAAAATAAAGTTGAATTACCTAAAATGTTATCGATAGCCAAGAATGCTATTTGGGCATTTTTCAAAATATTCCTTTTCAGTTTTATCCTTATAACAACTCGTCTTTCCCAAAAAAGCCAACCTTTGGCCCCTGTGAATATTGGGACTAAAAAATTTACAGGGGCCAAATATTGGCATTTTCTGACAGGATCTAAGTTCGACAATAAAAAATAAGTATCAGTTGTAAAATACAAAAGAAATAATGATAAATTATAAAAAAATCATATTTGAAATATTCAACTTTTACACCGAAACTCAACAAAAAAATGAAAATGCATTTTGAACTCCCCATAACTTTTGCTCCTATCAGTCGAATTTTACGTTTTATAGCGCAAATTAAAGCCTAACATCGCACCTATCGAGCAAAAAAAAATCGCATAAAAAAATACCGATCCAGTCAAAAGTTATGGAATTTTGACCGCCTTCTCGTAAAATTTCCCACTGTGCGTCGGTTAGCATCGTCAGGAAATTTTTATTATTTAACAATAATATATGTAACTAACAATAACAAAATTATTGAAAAAAAAAAAAAAAAAAAAAAAGACCTTAAGCTTAAATAAAAATAATTAGTTATTAAATTAAAAAAGGTCAAACAAAAAGTTATATATATTATTTTTTTATTTTATTACATTTTAGTAAAATATTGTGTAATTTTTGTTTGTTTCCGAAAGTTTGGAATGCAACCATCAATATTTTTTTCGGCAGATGCTAAGCTGTCGAATGTATTTTGCGGTGTAGAATCCTGTGTGCCTCAAAAAAAGTTTGCAGTTTTCCGACAATTATTTTAGCCTCTCTAGCGGTTACAACATTTTCGATTTCTTCAGTTTCTTTATGCTCACCATTATCTTGTGGTTTCGTTACACTAGTAATAATGTCATCATCGGTTAGGGACCCGGTAAAAGTAATGTTGTCATCGAAATTCACAAAATCATCAAACCGTTCTGTTAAATTAAAATGGTCTTTTAGAATAAGCCATTCTTCTCTGTCTTGGAGGCAAACATTTTCTGTAATCCAAATATTTGGGCGCTCGGCAAAGCCACAAGTTGCAAAACAGTTAGCAATTGTTAATTTTTCGACACTTCCCCATGCCTTGTGTGCCATTCTTATTCCTTGTAAAACGTTTATAGAGCTTTTGCGCCCTTCTTCAAGATCGTTGATTAAAATTTTGACTACCTCTTTGCGATAAAAGTGTTTGAAATTTTTGATTATTCCCAGATCTAGAAGTTGTAGTTTCGATGTTGCGTTTGGGGGTAAAAATTGTAATTTGATGGATTTAAGTGATGGAGCATTTTTATGTGCTGTGCAGTTATCCAAAAACAGTAAAACTTTACGATTGGCTTTAGTCATATCGTTGTCAAATTTTTGTAAGTAATCAAGCCATATATCGCTGGTCATCCAAGCTTTTTTGTTCGCAGTGTAGTCCACTGGTAAGCTTTTTATGTTTTTAAAACATCTTGGGTTAGTCGATTTTCCGATTATAAGCAATTTTCTCTTCTCAGATCCTGTACTGTTAACAGTAAATAAAATAGATCATCTTTCTTTACAATGTTTTCCACCGTGGCATTTTTCGGATTTAAATGCCATGGTTCGGTCTGGTGCACATTTAAAAAATAGTCCAGTTTCGTCTGCATTAAAAATATTGTGCGGCTCATATTCTGCCAACGAACTTGGTAACAATGCTTTCCATTCAGAACAAACTTCATCACTTACACTGGCATTTTCTCCACTCACTTTTCGAAATCCGATATCATGGCGCTTTTTAAAATTATCAAGCCAACCATTACTAGCTTCAAAATCGTTGTGTCCCAGACGTGCTGCAAACTGTTCGGCTTTGCTTTTTACCATCGGTCCTCCTAAAGGAATGTTTCGATTTCGACATTGTGTAAACCATTTAGATAAACATTGCTCAACTTCTTCATATTCTGCATATTGTTTAGCAATTTCTTGCTTAGATTTGTCACCACGATCACCAGCATCAATTAAAGAAATTTTTTCTCGTATAGAAAATGATTTACGCTTTAATACACTCATTTTGGCAAAGAACTAAAACAGAACTGACTACATTTGTGGCGCTTTACATATGCAAAGACATTTATGTACCTTTCGTTGTTTTTAAAAGGGACTTCACCGTTTTGCTTAAAATTTAATTTTGCTTTATTCTAACTTCGTTGTATGGAGGCTATAGTTCAAGACTTCGCTATGTAGAGGCTTTTGATAACGGAATTTTAATGACTTACACACTTAAAATGCATTTCTCAATTATAATTTCGTTGTATAGAAGCTTTTGAAAAATACTTCGCTATATAGAGGCTTTATAGCTCAGATTTTTTCGTTATAGTTACAGAGAATTTTTGTATGAAAAACTTTGCAATAAAAAGGTTTTTTCAAGGGACTCAGCTAAAAATTCGTTATATTGAGTTTTTCGTTATAACGAAGTTCGTAATATCGAAGTTTCACTGTATATACATATGTAGCTTACTTGCTTATAACTTTTGTATTTATGATATTATGATTAAATAAGATTTTGTTTGTCGTTCTTAATTCCTAATTTTTATTCCTGATAAATACACTGAAATTTATTGTTGGAGGATAAGCTAGTTTATATGCGCGTTTTATTGGTTGCTTAGGCCAGATCATCAGGAAAACTTCTTCCAAAAATTTAAGAATTGCCAAATTTATTAGCAAACAAAACTGCAGAGTGAATGAGAATGGTGAAAACTCAAAAAGTCTTATTTGCAACGATACCAAAGCTTAAGCAAAATAACAACAATAAACAGTGAGTTTACCTTTTCATACATTCCCCACTACAATTGGTTGGAATTCCACCAACATTAATTGTAGTTGTAAGTAAGTTAACAAAAACAAAATAAAAAAACCAATTGCTTTATTGTTGTAGTTTTTTAATGCCGTGCACTTGCATATTTATTATAAATGCAATTTTCGGGAATACAAAATGTTTAATTAATAAAATTTTGTTTGTCGTGCTTAATTCCCAATTTTTTTTATTTTTTTTTTTTAATTCCCTAAATTCTTGATAAAAAGAAAAAATAATAATTAAAAATGTTAAAAAGTATTTCAACTATTTAGGACATTCTGCGTCATACCATTATATACTTTTTAAAATGAAATAAAAAGCCTAATGTTAAGGCGAAATTACATACAAAACACACACAAATTTTATGATCCAAAAATAATCGAAGAAAAAATTTTGTTTGTCACATTTTTTGTAGTTAACAAGACATCGGCAACGCTGTTACACTGTATTTAACACCATGGTGAAATAAACAGGTGGCAGCACTACGCCAGATGACGATTTTTTGCTCTTGCATTGCTTGCCTAGGTTTATGTCAGTGAATGGCACATTTGCAATTCCTATGTACGCGTGCATAGGAAAAAATGCTGCTTGTGTGACGTCGACACATGTACACTATGAACTACTTCGTGTGGTCTGTGACAATGTACGTTCGGCTGTTGCTTCGTTGTCATTTCGTCAAAGTTATTTAAATCAGTTGCAGATCAGCACTTCCCTGTTGTCCAAACTGCCGTCGACGACATTGTCGTCAACGATTTATGCACAACATGTCCTCTATCACTTAGGATTTCTGGAAGACAATTTTGAGGAAAATGTCGTGGACGACAAAATACTCGACATTGTCTTGTGCACTGTCTTTTACATAGCGTCTTCACCTGACAATTTTTTGTCATACCAAACGTCAAACTTCATATTAAAAAACGCTGACAAAAATTTTCGAGTTTTTTTTATATAGACTTTGACGTTTGGTATGACAAAAAATTGTCAGGTGAAGACGCACACTTAAAGAAGTTAATAAACGACGACATGACCGACATTGCCCTTCAAGTTGTATTTTGTCAAAGCTTATTCACGACAATATGACAGACATATTCTTGCGACAAAAATAATTTGTTTCCAATAAAAATAACTGTAAAATAACGATAATAATAAAAAACAACCAAAGCAAAGTGAAGAAAATCAGTCAGTCAAGTCTGAGAATTCAAAGCAGAAAGCATACAGAGATGAAAAAAGTGACGTATAAAAAATACCTAAATCATTTTCGAGGGCAGCTTACGAAGAAAGAGAAAGAACACGTGTTTTGGTAGTAAAGTGGCAATGTTTATCAACACGAATTGCGTAATCAAAACAAAAAGTGCAAAAAGGGCAGCTTTCGAAGAAAAAGATAAAACACAATATGTTCCGTCTCGTGACGCCTCTGTGTGCTCTGTGACTCAAAGACTACGGTATGATTTTAAAAATATGTATGTGCTATTGTATACATATTTTTATTTATTCGTTTAGGTTTATAGGCGACATTGTCGTGTAAGCTGTAACTCCTGCAACTTCATCGACGTTGTCTTATACGCAGTCGTTGACGATAAAGTAGAATCCATTGTCTTCGATATAGTCATCAAAGACAATATGAACGACAATGTCGTTCACGTGGTCGTCAACGACTATATGGACGACAATGTCGTGCATGTGGTCATCAACGACCAGCTGAGCGACATTGTCTCTCTTTGTGTCGTGCACGATTTACGCGACACATGTTTGAAAATGTCATCGACGATTTGCATTAGTTGTCCCTTACGTGAGCCAACGCTTATCAACAATTGTTGATGAGCGTCATTCGTTTTCTGCTGCTTCTCACACAAGCATAATTGTGATAGTATGCGTTTTGCCCTTCACTGGTTTATGTCAAAGTTTCAAATGTTTTATTTTTACATTTAAATTGAAATTGATAATGCTTTGAAAATAAACATTTGACATCAAATGTTTTATCAATTTGATGTCGAATTGGTATCAAATGTTAAACTTAATTCAAAACTAAACTTGGCAATACTAAAGCAAAAAATAAATGTAAACATTAAAAATGACGATTAAAGTTAAATTTTTACTTCGTAGTTAAACGTGTTTTACAAGTGAACGATTTATTTCTTGTGAAAAATAAAAATCATTTGTGAGTAATTACAATGATTAAAAATACGAATTGAAAAAATAACACGGGAAAGTGAAGAAATTATAAGTTTGTTGTATGATCGCTGTGCTACAATCCTCAAAATAAAAGGGTGCCAATTATTTCGTCTTTGCAAGAATTAGAGGACGGAAATATGTAACATTATTTCATATTTTAGCTATGGTGCCGAATGTTTATCTCACAGTTTCTTAAAATAAATCATGAGTTTAAATTAAAAAAATTTAAATATTTTTATTTATGTTCCACATTGTGTTATAATCCACATTTGAAAAACGTTTGAGAATTGCGTTTGAAAGCAAGTTGAAAATAACGGCATTTTTCAATTTGAAAATAATTTCCCCTTTTTGTTGAGAATGCTATGATTTTCAAATCATTGTCAAACGTTTGTCATTTGAGAAAACATTTGATTTCAAATCATTTTCAATTTGAAATAAAACCTCCGAGTTTGTTGGGGTGGCAGAAAAAATTGCATGCGAGTGGAAATTTGGCACTTGCTTGCCATCAAATGACAAAACGATGAACAATGTTACCCTGTTAAAAATTTAATGCAAATTTACTGGATTATTGTCGAATTGTTATTAATGTTTTAACTTGATAAATGTATTATTATGATTAATTTTTTGAAATTTTTAGCATAAATTCTATTTATGGTAAAGAAAGTGATATGCTAAAGTTTTATTCTATTTATTTCAGCAAGTGTGCTGAAATAGACATATTTATCATTTGAAAAGAATTACATAAGAAAAAATATATTTTCATAAAAACTTAACAAAAATTTATTTATTTCATTTATCCATATTCACAAAAACATTAAATAAAAAATAAAGTCTCATTTGCCATTAACTCGAGCTATCTTTAAATGATTAAGTTTTAGGAGGTGCTAAACCAAGGGTTCTGTCTACATCAACAGTCTTTTAACTCAACTTGAAACGTTTTATTACGTCCAATTTTAGTTCCAAACAAATGCATTTTCTTCTCTTTGCACTCAATTTTCTACACAACTTTTTATTAAGAACCAATTTCTCACGTCCTAACACGCAACTATACTTAGAATAACTTACCTAACAGAATTAAATAGGAATTCGCCTCTTTACACGCAAATAGAAAAATTCTTAACATGTGATTATGACTTCAGCGAAAAAATGCAATCGTGTAGCGAAGCAAATCGCAATCATAAAAACGCAAAGCGGATTTAACCAAGTTTTAAAAAGCGGACCAAATAGGACCGATGCAAATCGGGGCTCTAGTGTATATTTTTGGCAGTATCGACGGCATTCATGTACATAATTGTAGAATTCAAATTACTAATGCTTCTAATGAAAGCCACCTGGCTTGTGATGGGGGATGAATTTTTTTATTTAATTTCCAATAATTTTTCTGTTTCGAAAAATTTATTTTACGTTTTGACGTTTTGATTGTAAATATATCTTGTACGTGTTTAATTGATGCCAGAAAATCGCCATAACACTATTACTGTTAGTAAAAAAATGGGCAATCGTCATTTTACTGTATTTTCTTAAAATAAATATAATATAAAAAATATATAAAAATACTAGCTGTTTGGTCCCGGCGCTGCTCGGGATTATCTTAATAAAAATAAAAAATGAAATACTGCAGAATTTTGTTAATAACTTGACCCCAGCGCTATTTGTTATCAATAAAAAATTTTAAATACCACGACAACCGCGCCGCCTATCGGGAGTTTTTTTTTATAAACCATCACTGAAAGTAGACCTTTCCAGCGCATGTACTCGTTTGAAAATCGGTTGAGTGGTTCTCGAGTTATAAAATCACGAACATTGGACAAACGTTGATTTGCCTAGAAAAGTATTGTTTTTGTGTATATTTAAAATACAGATACAGAATCAGGTACAGGTTATATTCAGTGCCACCTGTCTGAAATTGGTCATATCAACTTATAAACCTTCACCGGCTCATGCTCAACAACTTTGCTTAAGATAATAGCATCGTCTAGGAATGGGCAAAAAATATCGATATCTCAAAATATCGATATTTAAATAAAAAATAATCGATATATATCGCCGATATTTAAAATACCGATATATCGATGTACCGATATTGAAATACGACTATCGAATTCGATATTTTTTAAAGTCAGTTTTCATTAAAAACTCTAAATTTTAGCCGTTTTTCAAACAATATGTTTTTTTCACTGCATGAAGATCTAAAATGATTGGCATTTATAAGAAGCAGATTGACAGGAGAGCACATAAAACAGAGAGTGCTCCTGATGTCCATATCTGATGATTACTGGTTTAACTAAAACAATCAAAGTTGTTACTTTTGGGGTGCAATTCAAATTTTATGGTAAGTTGGTATTTCCATGACTTATTTACTTCTATTTAAAATTTTCGTATTATACTTTTTTTAGATTTCATATGGTTTTTTTTGTATTCTTCCCTTTTGTTATACCCTCCACCACAATTAGTTGTGAAGAGCGTATACTAAGTTTGTCATTCCGTGTGAAACTTTTTTATTATTCATCTCAGACCCCATAAAGTATATATATTCTGGCTGCTTGAGTAATTCTAAGTCGATTAAGCCATGTCCGTCTGTCTGTCCGTCTATCCGTCTGTTGAAAACACGCTCACTTTCGAAAAACTCAAAAGAAATAAACAAACTAGGTGTCAAATTGCTTGTAGTTATCCTAAGCAGTTTGGGATTGAATTTCAGCAAAATCGGTTCAGTAGGACCAGAGCTATGAATCAAAATGTGGAACCACCACCTTCAAAAACTTGATAATTTTGTTACCAAAACTAACATAAATGATGCAAAAATGCACGGAATGACATAAGATTTTGCACAAGTCCGTTTTATTCGACTAGAAATTACACTGTAAAATTTCGCGAAGGTCGGTCCATAATTTACCCTAAGCCCCATATAAACACTACTCCCGGAAAACAGTTTAGTACGCCTAAAACCGTAAAAAATAATGCAATCATAACAAATTTTGGCTCGTCACAATTTTATAGGACTATAAATGATACTGTGAAATTTCGCGAAGGTCGGTACATAATTTACCCTAGGCCCCATATATGCCCTACTCCCGGAAAACAGTTTAGTCTCCTAAAACCATAATTAATAACAAATCGTCACAGTTTAAGATAATAATAATAAAAAGACATCATACAGATATTACTCCTTAAACATTCGAACTGTCGGTGGAGGGTATCAAAGATTCGGCACAGCCGAATATAGCACTCTAACTTGTTTTTGTTATAATTGAATTTTTTGTTTTGATTGAATTTTTTGTTCTTATTTTTTTGAAATAAAAAGTAACTATGTTATAACATATATTATGTTTGTTCATAAATATGTATGTATGAACTATGTATATACTAAATTTTTTATTTTTTAAATAATAACTATCGATACTCTTAAAAAATATCGATTCGATATATATCGATATAATTTTTCAATTTGCCCATCCCTAGCATCGTCAAATGCAGACCAAGGCGAATTCAACTACAGGTGGTGTCGGAACTACAACAATCCAAAAACAACAGAAACAACATACGGTTTTTTGCATTGCATTGTTAGTGCCATTAGCTCGAAATGTCTACCATTATTAGCAAAACACTAACAAATCAAAACAAATAAGCCCGAACTGTCAAAATCAGATGCCGTTTCGACACCACCTCTAGTTAATTCGCCTTGATGCAGACTTTACGATTTAATTCATACTGAGTAATTTTCAATGGCGCCACCTATTTTAGATTTTTTTTCTTTCTATTCTTCTTACTTGGTCAGAGACCATTCCGAATTGGTACGAATCATCGAAATCGGTCCAGCCGTTCTTTAGTTAAAAACGTAGTAGCTAACGCCACTTTCTTTTATATATATATATGTATATGTATAATATAATAATATAAGAAGATAATGTTAGTTTTTTTTGGGAATATATGCATGAATACTTACTTATGAATTATAAGTGTGCTATTTTTTCAGCTGGGATTAAAATTTTTTTACTAATTTATTTGTTCACGTAATAAAAAAAATTAGACTTTTTGCCATTTAATACACTAATTTATTATATCATAATACAACAGGCTATACACCACAGTTATATTAAATGCACTCTAATAACACTTAGTTTAATTGTTATTCTTTTTAAACAAACCATTTTAATATTAAATTGAATTGAATAAAACGATTATCCCTAAAATATGGATGCAATCGCGTTTTTGATTGTGGTTTCTTTTTTGCAAATACATATATAGCACACACAGGGTTGTTAGATGTGACGATTTTTCATCATTTTGACGATTTTTTGAGAAAATACAGTAAAATGACGATTGATGATTTTTTTACTAAAAGTAATAGTGCTATGACGATTTTCTGGCATCAATAAAACACTTACAAGAAATATTTACAATTATATTGAGAACAGTCCAAAACGTAAAAATAAATTTTTCGAAAAAGAAAAATTATTTAATATTAAATAAAAAAAATCTTCCCCCATCACAAACCAGGTGGCTTTCATTAGAAGCATTAGTAATTCGAATTCTACAATTATGTATATGAATGCCATCGATACTGCAAAAAGTATACACTAGAGCCCCGATTTGCGTCGGTCCTATTTGCGTCGCTTTTAAAAAATTGGTTAAATCTGCTTTGTGTTTTTATGATTTCGATTTGCGTAGCTACATACGATTGGATTTTTTCACTGAAGTTAATATCACATGTGAAAACTTTTTATTTGCGTGTAAAAACGCGAATTCCCATTTAATTTTATTAGGTAAGTTATTCTTAGTATAGTTGCGTGTTAGGAAGTAAGAAGTTAGTTCTTAATAAGAAGTTGTTTAGACAAATAAGTGCAAAGAGAAGAAAATGCATTAGTTTGGAACTAAAATTGGACTTAATAAAAAAACATTTCAAGTCGGGTGATTTAGACAGAACCCTTGGTTTAGCAACTTTAACAGCAAAAATAAGTGATAGCGCTAAAAATTAATCATTTAAAGATAGCTCGAGTTAATAGCAAATGAGATTTAATGTTTTTGTAAATATGGATAAATGAAATACATAAGTTTTTGTTATGTTTTTATAAAAATATATTTTTTCTTATGTATTTCAAATGATAAATATACATATTTTATCCCACTTGCTGAAATGAATAGAATACAACTTAACCATATTACTTTCTTTATCATAATTATAATTTCTTGCTAAAAATTTATATTTTTGAACCAATCAATGCAATAAATTGTCTCTAATTTGTAAAATTTAAATATTAGACGATTTGTTGACGATTTTGACGAATTTTGTTAAAACTTTTGATTTTTTTTTTTATGAAAAAGCCTAACAACCCTGTGCACACATCGAATATTACAGAAAAAAACTTAGTCTGAAATTTACACACAAAAAAAAATATTCTTTTTGAAACACTTGATTGCAGAGACAATTCGATTAACGGCCAATTTCACCAAGTTCGGTTAAAACTTACCTTTAATTAAAGTTCCGGTTACCAATATGTTTTGACAACTATTACTGATAGTTAATTATAACCGAACTTTATCCGTGAATTACTGTATTATTGTTAGAATTTATTTTGGACTTTATTATTTAAATAAATTGAAAATCGACTAGATTTTTAATGAAGATCCAATGGTTGTTAGAAAAATGTTAATACATACATGTGTATATATTTTAAAATTTAAGCAAATGATAACTTCTGATGAGGATTTTGCCTGAAAATCTAAGACTTTATTCCAAACTTCTCTATCGACAAGTTTTTTAATTTTTTCAGGTAATTATTTGGCAATACCATCACTTTTTCATCACGTTTGTTTTGTGATTTGAAAATTTGTTAAAATGTCAAAGAAAAAAACTTTACCCGTAGTCTTAAATGTTTTCATATACAAAATAAGAAAAAAAAGGTTAAAAAGCGTTTCAGAAATCGCCAAAAATAGTCGCAAATTTTTTTTAATACATTTCGTCGTTCGTAAATTATTGTGCTCTATTTGGGTTTATTTTACAAATATTATAGAACACAAAAATTTACGAACGACGATATTGCGAAACACAGCATTTCATCGCCAAATTGGTTTGTAAAACGCCACGGTTGGCGAGAAATTGTTACATCTGACAGCCCTGCAATGCTTAGCTAATCTAACAACCTTTCAATATTCACCACTACAGGTTTCACCTCAAAGCACCACACAAAATGTAACGTCAAAGTCAGCTGTTGTTAATGCATGTTTTTCCGACAAAAAGCAAAATAAAACTAATGACGTCGAGTTGTAGTAGAGGAAGACTTTGGATGAAATTTGTACCGAATTAAAAAAAAGAACACTAATTAACAACCTCATTGTTACACACCAAATTCGTCAGTGGATTTCTTGTACAATTTACATTTCTTTATAGAGAACTGGTATATAAATGAACTAAGAAAAAATAAATTCAAATTAGAAATTAAGCAACAATTTTCCATTGACTATATACATATGTTAAAATTTTTTACAGAAATTGTGCAGAATTAAAAGAAAAATCGGTAAAACCGATCAAATTCGTAAAGAATTTTATAATATTTGTATAAATAAATAATCTACAAACAAAAATTAGAGGTAAGTTTATTTGTGCTTAAAAATCTTTAATGAAAATGGTGAAATTTATAAAAAAGAATGACTTGAAGAAAGTGAAAGTTTCTTGAATTAGTGATTAAATTTCTTGGTCGCGTTTTTGTGCCGGAGGAACAAAAAATGCATTCGATTGTAAATGACGAGATAATTAATCACAGAAAAGGGCATGATGTAACAAATATGTAGCTATTGTGGGTTAGTTTATAGCTGAAAGTTTCATCGGTAGTTCAAGCCGCATAGTCTCCGTGAAGTGAACAAGTGAAAGAAGTTGTACATATTAAAAACCTGTGATTATGTATGGATATTTGAGAAAATAACAATGAAAATTTGATTTTTCTTATTGTTTGTGTAATACATTGTATTTATTCGGTTGTTTAGAAGTTGCTTGTTTTTTTCCTTTGTAAAAAATAAAAACCAACTTTGTACTGGCATGCATGGACTTTGTAATTTTTAAAATAGATTTCATTTTAATACATCATTATGCGGATTGCTTATCAATTAGGAGGCATATTCATTCCACCAATATCATCTTTCTTTTGTCGTTAAATGCACACACTCACACACATGAATAAAACATTTGACTACACCCAGCTAGCATTTTGTATCATAATCGAATCTTTTGGGAATTAGCTTCAAAAGCAAAACAACCGCTTATTAGCTCATTTTTCGATCATAAATCTGTGGCTTGGTGCTAATAGGGCCAATTTCAAAATATTAACTTTTGAGAAAATTGAATTTAAAGTTTTTTTTTGTAGAAGAGTTTTTAGTGAAATTGGCTAGCAATGCCTTTATGAAGCTGTTCTGGGTTAAATTAGAGCTTGACTGTTTAGGCAAAATAAAAGCGAGTAATAAAAGACACCTTATGCAACGATTAACTCAAAACAACAAAATATTGACATTGGCCCTTTTAGCACCAAGCCACAGAAATAATACTCTCGTTGTGGTACCCTATCGATGAATCACCTCAAAGATTCATTTGTGATAAAATTTTCTGATTCGTTTTTAAGCATATCAATGAATCATATGTGAGTCCTTTTTCATCGCTCTAGTTATAAAACAGTTTTAAATTCAAAATATTTAAAAATTTATTTAATTTATTCATATAAAAAATAGTTGTTACTGGTGCTATTATTTTGACGGGCACTGTATATTCTCATTCAGCTTTTTATGAAACTATTGATCATATTGAAGTTTTTTTTGACTCCGATTAAAATAATCATTTATGCGTTCCTTTGAATCTAAAATTACTGTTTTTTCGGGACAAACTGGTTACCCACGCGCAACTCTTTTGAAGGAGTCTTTTATGACTCCCATTTCTGATCAATTACGACTGGTTTTTGAGACAGTTTGTAGTAGTACTTACAATTAATTGCGAAACTTTTTCGAGTCGTTTCTCAGTTACCGTTATAAACAGTAGCAACAAAAACATTTATTTTTTATCAAATAGGATGTGGAAATTATTTCTTTTTCATAAGTTATTTTTAATTATATTAACCATTTTTTCGAAAATGCTTCTGTGAGTTCAATTTAAATGTATATAGCTTTTTAAACTAGTCTTATTCCCTCAATATTTCACATACTTTTTGCTAACCGAAGGATAGCTAACGTAAAACATGTAACATGAAGATGCAAGGTATGTATAGAGTAGTGCATAGAGTCATTCCTAAGAATAAGTACATATCTATAGCTTCAATATTAACCAAAGGCTGGCTTAAGCAAAAAGTATGTGAAATATTGACAGAATAAGACTATTGTAAAAAGCTTTATAAATTGAAATTCAACTCATAGAAGCACATTCGAAAAAATGTTTAATATTTTTTTTTCTTAAGCTGCATGATCGATTTATGATTGCGCACATTCTGTATATTTTTCTTTTGTTTTTTTAAAACAAGTCACTTTGTAAGCATTTCTGGGAATCATTTTCGGGTCTTGTTTTATGCGCACAACTGATTTATCAGTTTTTAATCAACTAAGGTAGTCTTAAAAGATTCAGTTTGTTGATTTTTTCTAAAACACTCTTCCACATGCTGACTGGGTTGAAAAACCAGTTGACTCATTAAAAAGAACTGGCCGATAGATAGCGTTTATAAACTTTGTACATACGTACTTATTTCTTTTTATCAGTCGCCGAAATACCGATGTAAAAAACAAAATTGCCTTTTATAAAGCAAAACTTTCCCTGATAACTAGTTTAATATTTTTATAAAAAGTTTGTTCTTTTTAACACAGCAATGAATTTTGTTGCAGAAAAATTAAAAATAAATATTTTTTCAGATTATACATACATATTGAAAACAAAAGTTATTTCCAGAAACGGTTTTTTTTGCAAAGTAATTTTCTCTAGAAAAAGTTGCCTTTGTTATTCACTAGATAAGTTGTAACAAAACAAATCAACATCCTCTAGAAAAAGTTACTCTGAAGCAAATCGATTTTGTGCTCAAAAAGTTGCTCTGTCACAGAAAATTGTTCTCTAGAAATATTGGTCCTGTAAAAGAATAATTTACTCTAGAAAACACCACACATTTACACGGCACAGAAATTTTTTTTCTAGAAAAAGTTGATCGGTCGGTAACAGATCTATTTTTGATGGAAAAAGCTACTCGGTAGCTAAAAAACAGTGCAACTTAAGTTGTTGCTCTGTTCAAGAGTCATTTTCTCCTATTAATATTGACATTTAACAGTGAAAAGTTCTCTTAAACAGAGGGACCGAAAATAACAGTTATTTTGAAATTTTAAAACAAAAAAAGCATATAGAAGTAAATGTCGGAATACTGATTAAAGTATACCATATTTAACCTTATGAACTTTTCTGATATATTGATTTTAAAAATTTCGATTTATATTTTTTTCGATCAAAAATAATTTTTTTTTAAAAAAAAAGTTATTCTCTAAAGAAATGTACGTGTTTTAATAACTTAATTGACTTTAAATATTTATTTAAATTTCTTATTTATGCACATTAAAATAAATATTTAAAGTCAACTATATTATTATGACACGTACAATTCTTTAGAGAATAACTTTCATTTTTGATCGAAAAAAATCAAAAAATAACTTATCTTTGATCGAAAAAATAAAAATCAAAAACAAAAAAACTACAATTCGAGTTTGTAGGGGAATGTAAGAAAAGATAAACTCACTGTTTATTGTTGGTGTTTTGTTTAAGCTTTGATATAGTTACAAGTAAGACTTTGAGTGTTTATAATTTTTATTCGCTTTAAGGTTTTATTTGTATAATATTTTTAGCTTTTTTAAAATCTTTGGAAAAGGTTTCCTGAAGATCTGGCCCAAGCAACCAGTGAAATGCGCATAGAAGCTAAACTGGGAATTAAGCACGAATAACAAAATCTTTTGAAATTAAAATTTTGTATTCCCAAAAATTGAAATTACTTTTTGATAATAAACAGGCAAGTGCACGGCCTAAAAAAACACTTAATGGACAACATCTTTTGTAAGTTGTTGTTTGTTTTTATTTTGTTTTTCTTAACCTACTTACAACTACAATTAATGTTGAGAGAATTTCAACTAATTGTAGTGGGGAATGTAAGATGAGATAAACCCACTGTTTATTGTTGATGTGTTTTGTTTAAACTTTGATATTGTTACAAGTAGAACTGTTGCTATAACGGCCATTTTCACCAAGTTCGGTTAAAACTAACTTTCAATTAAAGTTCCGGTTACCCATATGTTTTGACAGCTATAACCGATGGTTAATTATAACCGAACTTGGTGAAAATGGCCGTAAGTCTTATACGCTTAACAGTTTTATTTGGTTTAATATCTTTAGTTTTTCCAAAATCTTTATGGATGAAGTTTCCTGATGATCTGGCCTAAGCAACCAGTGAAATGCGCATAGGAATAGCTTATCCCATCAACAATAAATTTCAAGTGTTTTTATCAATAATTAAAACTGGGAATTAAGCACGAATAACAAAATCTTTTGAAATTAAAATTTTGTATTCCCAAAAATTGAAATTACTTTTTGATAATTAAAAAAAAAACTGTTAAAAAAAGTTGCCCTGCAAAAGATGAATTTTCTTAAGATAAAGTTGTCCTGTGGCAAACTAATTTTCTCTAGAAAAAATTCCCCTGTTACAGAATGTTTTAAAAAATAATAATTTTTCTGTTTTTTTTTTTTTTTTAAATTTTGATTTTTCGAATGTCAAATAGTCGTGGGTTTTTTTTAATTAAAAACCCGGCTCAGTAAAAATATTGCAATTGAAAAGAAATTCGGTACATATTGATACATACAATTACATACATACATCTTTAAATCTCAAATGTAATTAAATACTTAGTGCATTGTATATGGGGCATTGCACGCCAAATTGGATGGTTTAAAACAAATTTTTTTTTTCATTTCTCCAATTTTGTGTTATTTTTTAGGCCGGCCTTCCTGCTAAATTTGGACATTTTTTTATTACTCCTTCAAAGGACTTCTTTTCGTTTTTGTTCATAGCTATCTTTATAGTGGTTCAAATTTGAATTTTTGTTTTTATATTTATATTCGTTTTTTAAAGTTTTTTTTAATTAAGATTTTTTATTTTTGAATATTTGTAATTATTTAATTTCTATCCGCTTAGCCACTTTTAAGCCCGATCCAGTAGTGAGCCTTCCATATTTACTATTTTTCAAATTTGGACCATGAAAAAGAAAATTATCAACAAAAACCTATTCATTATGCTCCACTTTTAAATGTTTTAAAAGCATTGAGAATTAAATTGTTTTTTCAAAAAACTTTTTAAAAGTATCGTGTAATCGACAATAAAATATCGCCGATATATGGAAACCGGTATTCGTAAATTCCTAGTTTTAATAATACGTTGTTGCAAGTACTTTACAGCAGGTTATGTAATTATGACGAAAAGCTTTTTTAACGATTCTATGTTAAATCTTAAACACCTTGTTTACTATTAATTGGTGATATTAAGTCATAATTTGCGATTTTTGACTTATGACTAGAGTTTTTTTTTCCCCCCGGACTTTTTCGATTCCCGGGAAAGCGGGACATTTTTTTAAATTTCCCGGGATCCCGCTCCATATAAATAATACAAAGTAAATTTTGTTATTAATTAATGAAAAAAAACTTTTATAAAAAAACGTATATGGGAACTAGATTACAAAGAAAGTAAAAGAAATGGTTCAATACTAAAAAATTAATTGAAGATTGAAATAGGAACTTGAATTATTATCACCTCACGCCTTTATTCCCTATTATTATGCTTTTATTGAGCATTATTATGCTCTGGATACAAGATAAAAAAATAACATAAACATAACAATTTAATTCATAAAACAATAATTAAAACAAAATAAAAATTAAGGTACTCAAGACATGAGATCATTTTTTAACGGTTTAGGAAATAACTTTCTGACACACTCAAAGCGCTTAGTAAGTCGTCAAAAAATATATTCTAGATTTAATTTACTAATTATCATGTTTCCGAAAAACTTCGTTCATTTTTTACCGAGGTTGGACAAATAGTTAAAAGTGCACTATTGTAGCATGCTTCGAATTCACAATCAGAAGCATTTTTTTCTTTTTTATAAGCAACGTCTATATCAGTCAAATGTATGTCAAGGTTGATGCAAAAATAGCATCAACTGGACTGCTTCTTACCATAGTTGGGCACATTCCAGTACCAGTAAAATTTCAATTACCAGTAAATTGTTTTACTGGAAATTGAAATAAACTTCAAGTACCAGTAAATTTTTAATGGTAATGAAAATGAAATTCCATTACCAGTAAATTTTTACTGGTAATTAAATGAAAATTCCAGTACCAGTAAATTTTTACTGATAATTAAATGAAAATTGCTGTACCAGTAAAAATTTACTGTTAATTAAAAAAAAATATGCATTACCAGTAAATATTAACTGGTAATTAAAAAAAATAGCAGTACCAGTAAAAATTTAATAAAATAAAAAAAAATGTATGCATATTCAAAAAAAATATATTTTTTTAGAAGTTTATATTAATGTAAATTATATTGAGACAATTCAATCAAAATTAAAAAAAAAAACAGAAAAAGAAACAAAATTACTTCAAATTTAATCTCACACAGAAATATAAGTTTTGAGTACACGTTAAATACGCCACTATGTGCTATTTGCTTTCCTTAGAACTAACATTTCAATATTCGTATCACTTAGCTTTTGTCTACGTGAACGATTGACGATTCCTACAAACGAGAAAAGGCGCTCGCTCCACTGTAGCAGATGAGGGAAGAGCCGTGTTGTACTTCATAAAAAGCTTTTTTACAATTGGGTGATTGTTTATTTACACCCAGCAACTCGTGCTCATTCGCGAGATTTGTTAAATCACTGTAAAATTAATTAATTATTTATGTTTACTAATTAAAAAGAAAAAAAAACCTAACTACCTTGAACTTTGAGATTCTATAAAAGAACTTTCTTTTGAACCACTGGGAACATCATCCCGAGAATCGTCTGATCTATCATTTAGAGAATAATTCTTTGCATCAACTGTAGGATCATATGATTCATCAATCATCGAATCATCCTCATCAAAATAACTTAAATCACTCATTTTTATTTATTTTTTTTTTAATTTTATCAAGACTCTTCATTCAACAGGTATCACTTTAAAAATTGGAACTCATCTAATACTCAAAACAACTTTTCAATTAAGTATGAAACGACAGCTTCATTAGCAGTACCGTTAGAATTACAGTTTATCACTTGTTGCATTCACTGATGCCAGATTTGACGAATTATCTTAATTTTGATGATTTTTTTTATCTTCCAATCTGGCAAAAGTGGTTGCATTTATTAAAACATCAGAAAAACACGGTAGGCACGTGTCATTATTGGATAAGTCCGACCATATGATGCCCTTCTTTAGGTTATATGAATACGAGTCATCGATCACTTTTAGTTCGTTTATGCATTTTTTTACACGACAAAATTACTATTTATTTTTTTCTAAAAATTAATTTTTTTTAACATTACAAAATATACTGCATTACTATTTCCATTACCAATAAACTTTTACTGGTACTGCAATTTTTCATTTAATTACCAGTAAATGTTTACTGGTAATGTAATTTTTGTTTAATTAGAAATAAATATTTACTGGTACTGGAATTTAATCTTCATTACCAGTAAAAATTTACTGATAATTAAATGAAAAATTGCAGTACCAGTAAAAGTTTATTGGTAATGGAAATAGTAATGCAGTACTTTTTTAATGGTTTTTGCCCATCTATGCTTCTTACAAACCTTTTCATTTCAATAGATCCATTTGTAATCTTTAGGACAATGTGTTTTTCAAGTTGTATGTTGTAGTATCTTACACGAGTTTCCAAAATGTTATTTTATTTCAGTTTCCCCGCACTTCACGGGAATATAAACCAACACAAATTGAAATTGAAAATTTGTGTTTATCACCTGATAAACATATCGCTCCTTCATTGCATCATAGTCATATCTCAACATTTTAAGTAACTTTAGCAAAGTTTTCCTTCATACCTTCTCGTATTATATCTCAAACTGAACCGAAGTTATAACAAAATATATCTTTAAATCGGTACATTTTGAAAACTTTAATCGCATTTTGCCAAGATCGTTTGTTTTTGTAGATATGACTATGTTGCAATAAAGAAGCGATATGTTTAGGTATCTCCTATTTTTAAGACTTGTTCATGGACAATAAAACTTTACTGCCTGCATCTTATTTTGAATTAATGTACTTTATTAACTCTTCACTTCACTAAATGTAGTAATTATCAACTGTTGCACTGCCCATTCTGCTTTTGGTAGATTTATTGCATCAGGAGACATTGATTTAAACATCTTGTAATTGATCTAATCCACAACCCATCCACAGATGCTAATTTTTAGAGAATAGAAAACTAAATTTCAAAGTATAAATAGCTATTTTCTTAAATTATGAGGATTTTTTTATTTCCCGGAATCCTGCAAGAAAAATCTCGGGAAAACGGGAATTCCCGGGAAAAAAACCCTACTTATGACGATGTTGCAGCAAATAAGCGGTGAAGTAAGCTTGTATGTTTCAAATTTAATTTTTATATTATTTAACAGTGGTGTATTTACATAAACTGTTAACTTTTTTCTTTTTATAAAGCAAATTATAAAAACTTTTGTATAACAATTTTCTCATTTAAAACCCGGTTGACTGGTTTTTTTCTGAAATTTAAACCCGTAACCGGCTTTCAAATTGAATACAAGATTTCAAATTGAATAATCTATCACCCTATATTTAACAGAACAATTTTCTTTAAAAAATGTTTGTCTATAGCAGATAATTTTTTCTGGAAAATAGGGCAATTTGCTTTAGAAAATATTGATTTTAACCCAAAAATTATTCTCCAGCAAAAGTCTTCATCAGATCAATTTTGCCAAAAAAAAAGTTTTTTAATAAAAGCAATTAATTTTCTCTCAAAAAAGTTGTTTGGTAACAGAATAATTTTCTTTAAAAAAAAAAGTTGTGTAAATGTTTCTCTAAAAGTTGCTTAACATTTTTGTAGAAACAGCTTTTTAGGATAATTTTCCTCCACTGTCGATCTCTGTTACTGATTAATATGAGAGTTGCCTTAAAATTTTAAGTCGATTTGTTTTTAAAAATAATTGTTTAAATTAGATTGAATTTCTGTAGAAATATTTAATCACTTGCAAAAAATTATTTTTATTAAAAAAGTTGGACAAAGTAAAAAGAAAACCATGTTACAAAGCAAATATGAACTTTATCACCAGTTTTATAAATTAAATTAAAAAAAAAAATATATAGAAATATTGCAACGTTATTCCCATTAACGATAAGTTTATAAATTCTAATCTAATCATTTTTGGCAAAGAATGAATTGGTTTGTGAAGAAATAAAAGCAATACTATTGAATTTGTTATAAAGATAGAAATTATTTTAGATAAAGCGCTTGTGATGGGAATTTTTAAATGGACATTAGACGTTCAAACATTTTTTATTAAATTAATTTAAGATTTAACTACAACAAACAGGTTAAGACAGAAAAGACCTTGTAAATTGATTTGGTAATTTATTAAGTAAATATTTGCACAAGTCTGAATGTATCCACGCATGACAACTGCGTTGTTTAGTACTAAAAGGTGCTTAATTTGAGTAAATTATTACTTCAGAGTACATATTAATTTTTCGAATATTCGAACTCGTAATGTCGAATATTCGCCTTTTTTATGATACAGTGGGGAATGTAAGATGAGATAAACCCACTGTTTATTGTTGATGTGTTTTGTTGAAACTTTGATATTATTACAAGTAGAACTGTTGCTATAAGTCTTATACGCTTAACAGTTTTATTTGGTTTAATATCTTTAGTTTTTCTAAAATCTTTATGGATGAAGTTTCCTGATGATCTGGCCTAAGCAACCAGTGAAATGCGCATAGGAATAGCTTATCCCATCAACAATAAATTTCAAGTGTTTTTATCAATAATAAAAACTGGGAATTAAGCACGAATAACAAAATCTTTTGAAATTAAAATTTTGTATTCCCATAAATTGAAATTACTTTTTGATAACAGAACAGGAGTTTCAATATTAGTTAAAGACACCCAAAAATATGATGTTGTGCAAACGGTGGCCCGGCAATAAATGCCACACATAAAAAGACTTTTCAAATATTTCTTTAATGCTAAATTTATTTTGGTGTAGTGGTGAGGAACCTTGTTAATCTCTGATTTCGACCTTTTCTCCCAGGGGTTGGCGATTGCCTGACCTTTGCCATGATGTTATCCTCTTTTGCAGGGGGAGGGGAGGTCAAAGGCTTCTTGAATGGATTTTGTGGAGTGGGATTGAAGCCACTTAATTTTTAAAACTCGAAAACCCTGATGAAAATTGTTCGTCCTCTGCCATGGATTGAACATGGGGTACTTGGTTTTGTAGGCAAGCACTTTATACCACAGTGAAATACGCATATTTAAACGCCTCTATGATATTCAAAATCTTTTTTTTTTTTGTGAGCTTTACTTAAACTACTCGAAATGGCAACTTGCAACTTGAGGGCAGGAGAAAATCAAGTAGCTTTGATAAATAGTATAGATTACACTATGCAACAAATGGGAAAACAATTTTTTCTTAAATAACCACTATATTTTTTTGATCCGCTTTAGACACCTAACGTCAAAAATCATCACTATTTCAAATTCTATGGTAAGGTTTTTTTTTTTAAAAAATTCCTTTTTCTTAAATTTGAGATTTTTGAAGTGGCTTCTCCATACATCTTGTCGTAACTTTGGAACGAAGTACTCGATTTTGTTATGCAGTCCGTCAAAAAAATTTAGATTACAACAGATTTAAGTCTTTCTAATATAATTATTTGATTTAGTCGTTATTTTTGGAGTTTATCGAATCAAACAATTCATAAAAAACTTAAATCAACAAGTACTTCCCAGTTTAAGTACTTAATCGTAAATCTGCATCTTTTAGAAATAAATTAAATTTTATTTCATGAAAATGCATAGACAAATTCCTGTTTTATTTTCGATAAACTGAAAGAACCTACCTAGTTTTGATATTTTTTATCGCAAATTTGCTTAGAGCAACATGTTGCAAACATATATTATTCCCGATGAAGTAAACGTACCTAGTTTTGACATTTTTTATCGCAAATTTGTGAAGAGCAACATGTTGCAAACATATATTAAACATGTTGCTCTTCACAAATTTGCGATAAAAAATGTCAAAACTAGGTACGTTTACTTTATCGGGAATAAAACACGAATTTATCCATGGATTTTCATGAAACAAAATTAATTTTATTTCTATTATATGCAGCTTTATGAAAAAATAATTAAAATAAAGGGTAAAAAAAAAATATTGTGTAATAAAAAGGTAAAACTTTGTGATTTTTAGCTCTACACAAATTTGCGATAAAAAATGTCAAAAACTAGGTTCTTTTCAGGTAACTAGGTAATTTATTTCATATCTGAAAGATGCAGCTTTACGATTAAGTACTAAAACTGGGAAGTTTTTGTTGATATCAATTTTTTTATGAATTTTTTGAATTGAAAAATTTTGTAATTAAACAAAAAAAAATAAAATTTGTTTCCACTTGTGCCTAAATAACTCCGAAACTAATGGCTAAATCAAAAAATTATATTAGAAAAACTTAAATTAAAAGTTTTTGACGGATTGCATAACAAAATCGAGTACGTCGTTCCAAAGTTACGTCAATATTAATGGAGTAGCCACTTCAAAAATCTCAAATTTTTGAAAAAAAAAATTTAAAAAAAAACCTTACCATAGAATTTGAAATAATGATGATTTTTGACGTTAAGTGACTATAGCGGATCCAAAAAATATAATGTTTAAAAGATGTGGTGTACCTACGTGGTGATATACATACATTATATTTGCCGCGATGAGACAAACACGTTTGTTCTACAAATTAAGGCCGTTTAATAATTAAAATTATGTATTGTTAAAAGCTTTTGACAATGGCAATTCAATTTCTTGTTTTCAAAAATCTTTAATTTCAAGCAAATAAACAACGATATAAAGTTAAAAGAGTATTAAATATAAATTTAGAATATTACCGATCTTTTAAGCGAGATGTTTTAAAATTAAACACCAACATTTCGAAATTAGGCTTATGGATTTCTTGGAAATCGAAATTCTAAGTAACTGCCTGTTCAACAGTTTCAAACGTGAACGTTCGTATAGAATTTAATACAACATTGACCCCCGTGTTAATAAACGATTTTTAAATATAACAAGCGTTTATTAAGGAAAGTTTTCATAGAAAATTTGTTTTGTGAACATTTATTAAACTAAAATTTGTTTTTATGAATAAGGGCATCATGAATGTTTTTCATTAAAATTTCCTTTGCGAACTTTAACGTTCTAAAAGCCAGTAATTATTTTTAGTTTGTTAGGCGGCATTTAAACGATGTCTTTTCCGACATGTCCAACAAACACGTTTGTTTTGTTTGTAGCCGATCGTGTTCATGGTGAAATAATAAAGGTGGCAGCACTTAGGCAACAAATACAACATTACAACAAAAATGAAAAATAAGTCTCCATATACGTCAAAAATTATTTTAAACTAAAATCAAATTTTGCCACCGAACGCGATGAAATAAATAAATTTTTAGCCAATTTTTATTTCACTATGGTTACTATCTTATTTAATTTTAATTCAAATGATCAAAAACTGTAATGCAATACAATAATGGCAGCACAAAACGTGGACTTTTTGTAAACATAAACAAAACTTTGACATAAACTGGACAAACAATACTAGAGCAAAAAATCGTCATCTGGCGTAGTAATGCAACCTGTTTATTTCATCATGATCGTGTTAGAGAAAAAAAAGGGTTTAAATTTTAAACCCTTTTTAAACTTTAAAAGCAGACACTAAATGGGTTTTCATGTTTAGCGGCATGAATACGATGTCTTTTTTATTCATTCCCTTTGAACATGCTACCAAGATCCTTTTGTGTTTTCACGATGTCTTTCCAAACATGTCTGCTTACATGTCTAATTTTCTAATCTTCTTTATTGAAGACATTTTTTTCTCTCAGATTTTCGTGTGAATGAATCCGTACGATTGATTGTGTAGGCTAGTGAATTCCAGCCGTTGTCCTAATGCTGAGAAATTATTTTATAGAAAATTATTTTAATGAAAATAACCCTTATCTTGGTTGGCGAATTAAAAATACGTCTGCGACTGTTTGGTAATAGATTAAAGAAAATAAGTTCACGTTCTCTTTAATCTATTACCAAACAGTCGCAGGCGTATTTTAAATTCGCCAACCACGATAAGGCTGAGTATTGCTTTTTCTAGAACAATTTTTACTAGAATAAGGTTGCCCTTATCTCAAGCAAATTTCTATAGAAAATGTTGCCTTGTACTATACAAAATGTTATAGGAAATGTTGCCCCCTCGAATATTTTTCTATACGAAAACTTGCTCTGTTCTCTTAGTGATTTTCTATAGGAAAATTTTATCTTTCCGATCATTTATTTAAGTGAAAAGTCTGCTTTTGTTTAGTTTTCGTTGTAAATAATACAACTAATAAATTTTTTGACAATTACACGGGTACAAGTTTCAAAACTATCTTATCATTCTATCACTTATTACTTTTCAGATTTTGTCAACAATTCCCTATTGTTTGTAGAAAATAAAAAGTACTTTCTTTGAAAAAATGTGCTTAATGCTAACAATTGAGACCAACGAATATTTAACCCCAGGCCTACATGTTGTTGATGATACAAATCATTAGAAATTATTATAAAATCATAACCATGGCGCAATTTCGTTTAACATTTTGAAAACAACTAAAATAAATAAAAACAAAACAAATTTAAATAAAATAAAACTGATGCCATAGGTGAGCGAGCGACTGTAATTTATACAATGAAATACAATAATCATAACGAAATTTAAACAATTCAAAATGTTTTTAAAGTTAACTGTTTTTGACTAAACAAATCATTCGGCCTGCCACACTCTGTAGACGCACTTCCAAACGAAAAAATAAAAAAATATCTCATAATTAAGTAGAAAGAAGAGCAGAATCATCAGAAATCATATTGACTGTGTGGTGGCAAAATTTACTACGGGCTCTTCTTCGATTTGTGTTTGTTTGCTTTTGTTGGAGAGTGTAATACATTTGTTTGCTTTAAAATAAATATTTAGTAGTCTGTCAGATACTCAAGTGATTTTCCCGTTAACGGATGTGATCGATCGCAAGTTAATCGGTTAAAGAAAATAAATATAAAACAGAAAATTACGAAATATTTTCTCTTTTTAAATTAATACGCATTTATTTTTGCTTGATAGAAAGCGGTAAGGAAAACAACTCATATGAACAATATTTTCAACTAAAAAAAAAAAACCAAAACAGTGCAAAGTACAAAAAAGTGAACTAATAAATTTAAATTCCTTCAATATATGAATAAATTATAAAATTATTCAGCCTTATTTCGGTTCTCGATGTCGAAAACGACTCAGTAGTAGATTAAAGTAAATTAAATTAAAGTTCTTTAATCTACTACAAAATTCGACTTACTGTGTTACCGACAACGAGAACCGTAATAACCCTGATTATTTAATTTAATAAAAAAAACAGAATTTAACAATAATTTATTGTGTATAATTAATGGTAATTACGATTTTATTTAATCATTGTCAAGTAAAAGCGCCACCTGTCAATTAAATGTCATTAACAAAATAGCTTTCCCAAAATGGCTTCGAAAAGTTTGAAAGCGCCATCAAAATCATTTGAAATAAATTATGTACTTTAAAGAAAATATTCAGCCTTATTTCGGTTCTCGATGTCGAAAACGACTCAGTAGTAGATTAAAGTAAATTAAATTAAAGTTCTTTAATCTACTACAAAATTCGACTTACTGTGTTACCGACAACGAGAACCGTAATAAGGCTGAATGTTTTTATGTACAAATATAAAAAATGTTACCGTTAAAAAAATTTCTGATTTAATTTGTTTTTTTTTCTATTCCAAAGCAATTTTCGATAAAAAAAAATTGGCTCTCCTTAAAGTAATTTTTCGCCAAAAAAAAAAAAAAGTTGCCCCTTTTACAGAGCAAAAATGTACCTGTTCTTGAACAATATTGCTTGGAAAATTTAGCCTTGTTTTATAGCAATTTCTATAAAAACAGAGAAATTTAAACGTTTTTTAGTTATTTTCTATAAGAACATTGCCCTGTTCCTGAGCACTTTTGTTATGAAAATTTTGCCTTGTTTCAGAGCAATTCTTCTAGAAATGCCTACAGAGAAATTTAAGCATTTTTTTTAGATATTTTCTAAAAGAAATGTTGCCATGTTCTAAAAATGTTTGGCCAGTTCCATAGAAAATTTTGCCTTTTTTTAGAAATTTTCTATAGAAATTGTTATCCTGTTGTAAAAATTTTTACCAAGTTATAGAGCAATTTTCTTCCGAAGATGTCGCCTTCTTTCTTCCTCAGCAATTCCCAATAGTTACTCAGCAATTTTCTAATGAAAAATTTTATCTGTTTTCAGGCAAATTTTATGTAGAAAAGTTCTCTTTTTTACAACAATTTTATAATAAAAATTGTTTTAGTTGTAATTAAAGTAATCAACAAATCAAACATCGACTCGTCTCAAAAAAATGTCTTAAATTATGACTGGCATTTATTAAAATAGTTATAATTTTTACGAACACACCACCTTTTTTGTTATTAACTACTAAAGAAGTTTTTACAAAATTGTTGTTAAAAAAAACCGGTATTTTCCTTATTTGTATCTCTATAATAACCAAAGCACAGAGCACAAGAAGACTTTTGCATGATTTTTTTTTTTTTTTCAATTCATTGACCTAAATTTATTACCAAATTTGTTTAAACAATTAACACCCATTAAAAAAATACCACAAATTAATAATAGTGAGAGTATTTGCTGGTGGAATTACAGCAATTTATTTAATTAGATTTACAGACTGAAAAATCGTTGTTGTAGTTGGCATCAATTATACCTGTGAGTTGAAATTTTTTATTTGTATTTTAATCAGACCCCCATTAAGAGCTGAGAGCGTCAAATGTCGTGTAGGAATTTACCTGCTTTAGACACTGATAATAAAAAATAATAATAAACTTTTAATGTAATTTTTGTTTAGAGAAGTGCTGTTTATTTTTTATTTTTCTGATTTCATTTGATTGGGTTTTATTACGAAAACTCATTCATTCATTCCTCATGCAGAGTGATCTTTAGCGTTTAACGGAGAAAGTTTTTTTGTATGTTTTGTTATTACTACTATAATATTATAGTAAATTTTTATTTAGTTCGTGCTTTAATGTAACTCAGAGATTCTCAATAAGTGTTCTGCAAACCCCAAATAATGTGTTGTTTTATTTTTTTTTTGTTTTTTATACAAGTTTGCCAAAAAAAACATCTCTTAATTTTTTAAATTTCTATTATTCATTTTATATTTTTACTTTGTAGGTCTAACTCTTCTTTATTTTTAAAAGTTTGCTTTTGTTTTTAAATGTCTTAAGCCGTAACTGAGCGTAAAACATGTTGTTTATGAAAATATTTTTTTTTATTAAAGATCTCTTTTTTTAAGATTTTCTCCGTTTTTTTTAAAATACCTGCAATAAATTGGTAAATTGAATTTTTTTTAACTGATAATTTATATACATAGCAGTTTTTTAGCATAAAAGGTGAAAGTTTTCCTATAAATTTTTTTTTACAAAAACATAATTATTAAATACGTTAATTGATGAAATTAGGTAAAGATTTGCCAGAAAAAGTGCGTGCAAATATTGTAAAAGAAAAGAAACTAAAAGCTTTGCTCTTTTGCGAATTAATTTTGAATAAAAAAAGATTTTTAGTTCGTTAGAAATTTACTGCCGGAATTATTACCACTTTTAAGAACAATTTTTTATGGAAAATGTCTTTCTCTTCCAGAGCAATTTCTTATAAAAAATTTTCCTCTTATCCAAAACGATTTTTTAAGACAATGTTGCCATGGTCCAAAGCAAATTACTATTAGAATTGTTACCTATTCTAAAAATTTTTTTATAGATATTCAGCCTTATTACGGTTCTCGTTGTCGGTAACACAGTAAGTCGAATTTTGTAGTAGATTAAAGAACTTTAATTTAATTTACTTTAATCTACTACTGAGTCGTTTTCGACATCGAGAACCGAAATAAGGCTGAATGTTTAAAATGTTGCCTTGCTCCAGAAATAGAAAATGTTGACCTTAACCTTTTCCAAAACAATTTTCTACGGAAAAAGTTTTCCTACTCCAGATTTTTCGATAGAAATTGTTTTCCTATTCTAGAGCAATTTTCAATTTTCTTTTTCCAGAGCATTTTTCGTGGAAAATGATAGGTACCCTGTTTCAGAGCAATTTTCTATAGAAAATAGTGCCTAGATCGATTTTCTATGATTAATAAATTAATAGATATATTGTGTCCCCCTGTGAAAATGCAACCGTGTAAACATGTTGGCTTGTAATTAATTGTATCATCTTTATGTAGTCTGTCTGTTTTTTTGTTCGAAAAGAGTCTGACATTTTTCGCTTTTGTCTTTAGTAGTTTTAATAAAAACTTATTATTAATGAATATATATATCTAACAAATATAAACAAGGAGTTCTTTTGTTGTTTTTCCAAAATTGCATGTCCACGTTGGTGACAATTGTTTCAAAGTAAATTTACTTTCCGTTCGGGTTTTCTTAAAACTAAAAATAAGTTACAATTCCAGGATATCACACGACTTTATAAGAGCTTCATCCACAAGTCCTTAGTCGACCCGGACCTTCATATAGGCGAAGGCGAAGAGTTTAGAATTCGCTCCAGAGTATATTGCTCTCCCCCAATAAAATGTCTTGAGTTTTCCTTTGGTACTCCAACAGTCACTCCTGAGTTTTTCCCCTGTTTCTTTACCAGATAAAATACGTTGAAAATATTTAGTTATAAACGATTGCATATAGTTAATGTTGAAACCGCAAGAACTGTAATTCGATACAGTTATGCGGCGCCATGGACTAGCCAGTGTATGGAAGCAAACAAACCAACACGGTCTTTAAAATTTAAAAGATAACGATAAAGACGCGCCCAGAGCAGTTTTACAAATAAAAGCAAATTTAAATTGCAAAATCGATAGCCAATATTTACATATGTAAAAAAGAAGTAGGTTGTTTAAAAATATACCTATATGAAGAAAAATAATTTTTTTTCCGAAAGGGTTCCTTAATACTTCTTTAGTAGAAAAATTATATTGTTGGAGGTTTTAATTATCGTAAAGACATTAAAGAAATACATTTTTATATGCAACAAGTATATTAGACCTTATTGTACAACAAAAACAGCGTTTAGCTTGCATATAAACAAATGTATATTTCCCAACTTTTTTTTAAAATAAGAACATGTATACAAACGTAACATATGTATATAGACATTGTCTTATAAATAACATAACAGCAACAAGTATATGTAAACAAATTTAATGTAAGCAACATAAGTATGTTCACTGAGAAGCAACAACAAGCAGGGTAGTCAGATTTTTTTTTCACCTTCATCGCCAAATTACACCAAAAATCGACAAAATTCGTCTTATTTAATTTTTTTTTAAATTTTTTTAGGAAAAAATTTACAAATCTGATTTTTAAATAAAAAAAGATTACAAAACTAATTTAAGCGTTTTTAAATCTTAAATTCAATTACATTTTTCTACACTTGGATTTGGATAAATTTTAATGTGTGTGAGATTAGTTAATTGAGTTTTACAAAATTTATTCCGATGAAGATTATAAAATAATTCTTTAATACCATTTTGATTTTAAATATTTTTTTATTCGGAAACATATATGCACACATAAAAGATAAAAGATTATTAAAAAAACATACGTACCTACAACACCGATTTTTACACATTTAAAAATCTATATTCACATTAAATTAAGTAACATATAGACCCCTATTACGGTTCACAACTCAACTCAGTTGAGTTGTAATTAAGACAACAGGTTGTGATCAGTTGTAATTTTTGTTATGTTTTTGTTCACCGCAATATAGCAAAGTTGTCAACCGTAATACAAAAATTAAGAAATTACAACTCAACTGATTGAGTTGTGAACCGTAATAGGGGCCATATAGTCACTATGCCTACTCAGTATTTTATGATCACATAAGATCTTTCTTTAAAAGATTAGAGAAACATAAGATTTAAACGCCATTAATACTAATAAGTAATTAATAATTCTTTTATATCGATACAGTTATCACGTTATATGTAAAAGTGCTAAAGTTTAATAAAAATTATTTACGGGACAAAAATTAAGTCCTTTAATGTTTAAAATATATCATTTTGACATGATAACTAAATTCAATTCCTTAAATATTGATGTAAAAACCGCAACTTTAATTTTGAATTTGAAGTCCATTTTAAAGGATATTCTATGTGGTAATACAAAATCAAGTAAGCTGTTTGATTATGTTTAGAGTCTAATTTCAACCAGATAACAATTTAACCATGTCTGAAAACTGTTGCGGGGTGTGTGTAATCTATAATTTTACTTGGCACTTTACTGGCTTTTGCTATAAATCTTTACTTTTTTAACCTTTGCTATAAAATAACTTTCGTACTGTCTGTCATATACTTTTTAACCACAATGCGAATTTATTTAAGTTTGCAACATTATACAATGTTTGACATAATATTTCTAATAGAACCATCTTGTAACAGTAATGAGACAAGTGAAATTGAAAATAAAGCAAAAGAAAAAACTTTATCTGTTTTTATAAAATTTTGAATTTAAAACAAATATATGTATGTATCAACAAAGAATGCTTTTCACCTATCGCAAACCATTTTAAATAACGCAAATAACCATAACTAAATTGTTTAAAAAATCACTACAACTGACAGCCCTGGCAACAACTAGTTCAGTAATCAGTGAGAGGCCATAGCAGGGTTGTTATATAAATGTTAATTAACATAATTTGAATTAATAAAGGAAAAGGAAATAAATATTGCTGTAGATTTTAAAATTTATACATAACTTATGTATTCAAAAAAAGTAACTTACAAATAAAAAAACCATTTGAAAGAAATTTTCTACAGATTTTCTGCTCCAGAGCTATTTTTTAAAGAAAATCATCTTTTTCAGTTCCAAGACAACTTTAATAGAAAATTTAAGCAGAAGTCAGACAATTTTGATTAGAAAAAAAGTTTGTTTTAGAGCACTACTGTATAGAAAATGTTTCCTTGTTTTACATAAATTTTTTATAGAAAATATTTCCTTTTTTAGATAATTTTTTAAAAGATAATTTTACACTGTTAAGCCTGGTACTCTGTTCAACATTTTACGTAAAATGCTGTCAAAACTCATTTGGAAAAAAACTTATGGGATTATCTATGAAAAAATGTTGATAGAATTGTACCTCTGTTCATTTTGTGGAAAAGTTACAAAATGTTTCTGCCAACATATTTTACAACTGCTGCACTTATTTCGCGGGAAATTTTAAATGAAAAAGTTAAAATTTAAATACCAAAACCGGTAACAGTTTTTCGTCCATATTTACTTTTTATACACTTCACCGAAGGTAAAAGGGTCTATATTAGTTATTCTTTCCGTTTGTAACTTCACAATATTTATCCAAGACCCTAAAAAGTATATATATTCTCCATCCTTATGATTGGCAAGAGCCAAGGGTTCCAAATTAGGTACAAGCATCTTAATATTCAGTACACAACATCCGACAAAATGTGGGCGGGATAGGAGAAATGGGCGTATATCTGGAGAACGGCAAGAGCCAAAGCTTACAAATTAAAATAAAGAACGGTATTTATATAACTTTCGTCTTTTTCACAAATTTGAACAGAGTATTAGGCTTTATAAAGGAATTTTTAACAGCAACGTTGGCCCTGTGCAAAGTATTTTTCTTAAGATAAATTTTTTTGTTCTAGAGCAAAAGCAATTTTACTAACCTAGAGGAAAGTTTAGAGATAAATGTAGAGTATATAACATTCACTTACCTTGAATATGGTGAAATTTCCAAATTGATGAAATTGCATTTTAATTATTAGTAAATATTTTGAAATAATCATAAACGTTGACTGCATTTTGCCGAAGCTTAATTACACTGAAATCCATGCAAACTATATATCATGTTTAAAATTATGGAAATTTCGATTAATTTGCATTCTTTACATTCAAATTTCAAATAAAGTATTACACTTTAATACAATTCGCCTTTGACCGAAAGATTTTTAAATATTATTACATATTTCATTTTTCTAAATAAATAATTTAATTATGTATGTATTTTGAATATTTTAACCTAAGTAACAAACGATTTCATTTGTATAATAAATCGATATTTATTTTACATAAAACAGCACTTTTTTATTTTTCTTAACTTATTAATGTTATGTATTATTAATAAGTTTTTTTTTATTTTCACTACAATTTTTTTTTAATTTTATACAAGAAATGCATTAAAATATAACTTATAGCATAGTTACAAGGTATGATAAACATTTTCAACAAACCTAAACACTTTTAATAAAGCTTAGCTACAAGTACCCACAAAACATAAGCATGCAACATGTTGTTCTATCACTAGAAACAATAACGAAAATGCTTTTATGTACATATTTTAATATGAGCTGATCATAAGAACATAAAAGTAAACAAAATGCTCCCACAACAAAAACTTCTACTGCTAACGCATACACATGTATTGTGAACTCCAAAAGAGAACATACATTAAACTATTTCCCCCTTTCTCTTTAAAACCAAAAAAAAAACCGATTTCAATTTGCAAAAACAACAATGGTCGCCACCTTCGACAATACTTTTTATATTATTACTTTAAAACCCTTGCCGAAGGAATTATTTTTGTAAATTTATTAGTTTAAACAATTTCCTTTCTACTTATGCACTTTTATCTCTAAACACACTATGATTTTCTATTATTAATGAACAAAATTAATTTGCCACGGTTGGCCAAAATTTCTTTTAACACTCTTGCGTATTTAATATTGATGAAATTTTCACTTCCTTTCACATTTTTTATATTTTTTTTATAATAAATGGCTTTCTTTTAATAAATTTACGATATTTTAAACAAATTTGTTTAAATTATTATAACAAAACATAATTTTTATATACCACAACGAATTTGCAACTTTATTTGCGCCCAATTAGGAAAAAACTAACGAAACTTTAACAAAAGTAAAAGAAGAAATAGAAGTGTTGCCAATGTGAAGAATTTGTTATTTAATTAAGGGGTTATCAAAGAAACGGGAGTTTTGTAATAGTACGCACAGAATTGCGTATAAATAGAAAATTAATATAAAAAAGTCAATAAAAATTTCCTCTAAAACGCAAAATTATCTAAAACCTCAATTTTTGTTTAACAATAACAAATAGTAAGATTTCGTAAAATTATCTACAAATAGCAAATTTTTGTAACATTTCCTATAAATAGCAAGTTTTGATAAAATTTCCTATAGATAGTACATTTTTGAAAAAATTCCTATAAAAAGCATACTTTTGTGAAAATTCCTATAAGTAGCAAATTTTTTAAAAAAATTCCGATAAATGTCAAAGTTATGCAAAAATTTTTGCAAATTTTTTATAATAGCAAATTTTTGCAAAATTTCCTATAAAAACCTAATTTTTGCAAAGTTTCCTATAAAAAGCTTATTTTTGCAAGATTTCCTTTAAAAAGCAAATTTTTGCAAAATATCCTATAAAAAGCAAATTTTTGCAAAATTTCCAATAAAAAGAAAATTTTTGCAAAATTTCCTATAAAAAACAAATTTTTGCAAGATATCCTATAAACAGCATATTTTTACAAAATTTCCTATAAAAAGCAAATTTTTCCCAAATTTCCTATAAAAAGCAAATTTTCTATAACAAGCAAATTTTTGCAAAATTCCCTACAAAAAGCAAATTGTTGCAAGATTTTCTATAAAAAGCAAATTTTTGCAAAATTGTTCTATCACTAGAAACCAGGGCTGTGGAGTCGTCAAAAAATAATACGTATACACTACTTGCAACTAATTACTTGCATGTGGAAACGTTGGGTAACTCCAAAAGAGAACATACATTAAACTATTTCCCCCTTTCTCTTTATAAACAAAAAAAAACAGATTCCAATTTGCAAAAACAACAATGGTCGCCACCTTCGACAATACTTTTTTTATTGATATTACTTTAAAACCCTTGCCGAAGGAATTATTTTTGTAAATTTATTAGTTTAAACAATTTCCTATCTACTTATGCACTTTTATCTCTAAACACACTATGATTTTCTATTATTAATGAACAAAATTAATTTGCCACGGTTGTCCAAAATTTCTTTTAACACTCTTGCGTATTTAATAATGATGAAATTTTCACTTCCTTTTACATTTTTTATATTTTTTTATAATAAATGGCTTTCTTTTAATAAATTTACAATATTTTAAACAAATTTGTTTAAATAATTATAACAAAACATAATTTTTATATACCACAACGAATTTGCAACTTTATTCGCGCCCAATTAGGAAAAAACTAACGAAACTTTAACAAAAGTAAAAGAAGAAATAGAAGTGTTGCCAATGTGAAGAATTTGTTATTTAATTAAGGGGTTATCAAAGAAACGGGAGTTTTGTAATAGTACGCACAGAATTGCGTATAAATAGAAAATTAATATAAAAAAGTCAATAAAAATTTCCTCTAAAACGCAAAATTATCTAAAAGCTCAATTTTTTTTTAACAATAATAAATATGTAGTAAGATTTCGTAAAATTATTTACAAATAGCAATTTTTTGTAACATTTCCTATAAATAGCAAGTTTTGATAAAATTTCCTATAGATAGCAAATTTTTAATAAATTCCTATAAATAGCATACTTTTGTGAAAATTCCTAAAAGTAGCAAATTTTTAAAAAAAAATCCGATAAATGGCAAAGCTATGTAAAAGTTCTTTAAAAATTTTTGCAAAGTTCCTCTAATAGCAATTTTTTGCAGAATTTCCTATTAAAAGCAAATTTTTGCAAAATTTCCTATAAAAAGCTAATTTTTGCAAAGTTTCCTATAAAAGCTAATTTTTGCAAGATTTCCTATAAAAGCTAATTTTTGGAAGAAAGATTTCCCATAAAAGCTAATTTTTGCAAGATTTCCCATAAAAGCTAATTTTTGCAAGATTTCCTATAAAAAGCAAATTTTTGCAAAATTTCCTATAAAAAGAAAATTTTGTAAAATTTCCTATAAAAGCAAATTTTTCCAAGATTTCCTATAAAAAGCATATTTTTACAAAATTTCCTATAAAAAGCAAATTTTTGCCAAATATCCTATTAAAAGCAAATTTTTGCAAAATTCCCTACAAAAAGCATATTTTTGCAAGATTTCCTATAAAAAGCAAATTTTTGCAAAATTGTTCTATCACTAGGGCTGTGGAGTCGTCAAAAATAGTTCGAACTCCGACTCCAACCGCTGAAATTTTTTTAGTCCGACACTTACATTGATTCTAAGTGTTATGAGATTGGTCCTTGTTTGACTTTGAACTCTTTTTTTTTGATGCAGTACCTTTTAAATGGTTAAATATAGCAAGAAAATTATTCTGTAAACATTTTAAATCGATATTTAAAATATTGCATCGACAATAAGAATTTTTATTTTGGAAAATACCTATTACAAAATTTTTTTAAATTTTTTATGCCGAAAAATTTTGGAGTCGGAGTCACGAGTTTTTGTGGGTACTTCGACTCTAACTCCGACTTTGGTACAAAACCCTCAATTCCAACTCTTCTACTCCGACTCCACAGCTCTGCTAGAAACAATAACAAAAATCCTTTGATTTAATTTAATATGAGATGATCGTAAAAACGTGAAAGTAAAAAAATGCTCCCACAACAAAAACTTCTACTGCTAACGCATACACATGTATTGTGAACTCCAAAAGAGAACATACATTAAACTATTTCCCCCTTTCTCTTTATAAACAAAAAATAAACCGATTCCAATTTGCAAAAACAACAATGGTCACCACCTTCGACAATACTTTTTTTATTGATATTACTTTAAAACCCTTGCCGAAGGAATTATTTTTGTAAATTTATTAGTTTAAACAATTTCCTTTCTACTTATGCACTTTTATCTCTAAACACACTATGATTTTGTATTATTAATGAACAAAATTAATTTGCCACGGTTGGCAAAAATTTCTTTTAACACTCTTGCGTACTTAATAATGATGAAATTTTCACTTCCTTTTACATTTTTTATATTTTTTTTATAATAAATGGCTTTCTTTTAATAAATTTACAATATTTTAAACAAATTTGTTTACATAATTATAACAAAACATAATTTTTATATACCACAACGAATTTGCAACTTTATTCGCGCCCAATTAGGAAAAAACTAACGAAACTTTAACAAAAGTAAAAGAAGAAATAGAAGTGTTGCCAATGTGAAGAATTTGTTATTTAATTAAGGGGTTATCAAAGAAACGGGAGTTTTGTAATAGTACGCACAGAATTGCGTATAAATAGAAAATTAATATAAAAAAGTCAATAAAAATTTCCTCTAAAACGCAAAATTATCTAAAAGCTCAATTTTTTTTTAACAATAATAAATATGTAGTAAGATTTCGTAAAATTATTTACAAATAGCAATTTTTTGTAACATTTCCTATAAATAGCAAGTTTTGATAAAATTTCCTATAGAAAGCAAATTTTTAATAAATTCCTGTTAAGAGCATACTTTTGTGAAAATTCCTAAAAGTAGCAAATTTTTTAAAAAAATTCCGATAAATGGCAAAGCTATGTAAAAGTTCATAATCAGCCTTATTTCGGTTCTCGATGTCGAAAACGACTCAGTAGTAGATTAAAGTAAATTAAATTAAAGTTCTTTAATCTACTACAAAATTCGACTTACTGTGTTACCGACAACGAGAACCGTAATAAGGCTGAATATGTATTTTGTTCGACCTTTAATATTTCTAATATTTCTAAATTTTCGAGCTTTAGGTCTTTTTGTTTTAAAAAACTTTTAACGTTTTATTTTAAAACCAATATTTCGGCACTTCCTTGAGTGCCTTCTTCAGGGTTTTTTTCTTAATTTATAAAATTTTTAACAAATTATGAAAAATTTAACAATAACTGACAAATTAAAAAAAAATTTAATTCAAAAACAAAAAAATATTTTTCAAATCAAACTTGATCTATTACAATATAAATAAATTTTTTAACTTCCGTTTCTATTTTTATAAATTAAGTGTCTATAATTTTGTGCTACATTTTCAGTGTCTGACTTAAAATTAATTCTTGAAATTGTAGGAACCTTTATAATTTGTAACATTTCTAACATAAATCTACGTTTATAATTATTTTCTGTGTTTAAAACAGTTGTATTTTCAAAATCTGGATAATGATTTAGATTAGCACAATGAGTTGATAAAGCTGTTTTTTGTGATATATTTCTATATTTTTGATCTGATTTATGTCCTGCTATCCTAGTTTTCAGTTTATTTTTTGTTGTACCTATATAATAAGGTGTATTATTACACTGTCCACTAACATTACCCTTACATGGTATTTTATAAACAATATTTGACATATCCATCTTCTTTATTTTGTCTTTCATTTTAGTAAATAGTTTACCTACTGTGTTAAAAGATTTATGAGCTATTTTGTATATTTTGCTATCATATATATTTGATTTTTCTAATCTTTCTGAAAATTTAGGTATATATGTTACCGACTTATAAATCTTTTGTTCTGTAATACTATTTTGGTTATTTATTCTACAATTATTATGTTGTATCAATAAATCTGTTATTAATTGTTTTGGAAAACTGTTATCAGTTAAAATACCTGAAATCTTCCTTTTATTATCTCTATGAAATTCTGAATCACTTATTTTTAGAACTCTTTCTATAAAATTTTTAGCTGTATTAATAATTATTCTCTTTGGATGTTTCGAGAAATAATTAATAATTCTACCAGAAGATGTTGGTTTTTGATACCAATCTATTAATACCCTATTTCCTCTTCTAATTATCAAAGTGTCCAAATATGATATTCTTGAATTAGATTCCCTTTCAATTGTAAATTTAATATCTGAATGAAAAGAGTTAAAAATATCTAACATTTGCTCTATTCCTGATTCAGAAATTATACAAAATAAATCGTCAACATATTTTTTCAAGATCTTTGGTTTTACAATTAATTTTTCAACACATATATCTAATAACCTTTCCATAACTATATCTGCTACAATCGGAGAAGCTGGCGAACCCATTGGAACCCATTGGAAGTGCCGAAATATTGGTTTTAAAATAAAACGTTAAAAGTTTTTTAAAACAAAAAGACCTAAAGCTCGAAAATTTAGAAATATTATGTAAAAGTTCTTTAAAATTTTTTGCAAATTTATTATAATAGCAATTTTTTGCAGAATTTCCTATTAAAAGCAAATTTTTGCAGAATTTCCTATTAAAAGCAAATTTTTGCAAAATTTCCTATAAAAAGCTAATTTTTGCAAAATTTCCTATAAAAGCTAATTTTTGCAAGATTTCCTATAAAAAGCAAATTTTTGCAAAATTTCCTATAAAAAGCAAATTTTTGCAAAATTTCCTATAAAAAGCAAATTTTTGCAAAATTTCCTATAAAAAGAAAATTTTTGTAAAATATCCTATAAAAAGCAAGTTTTTGCAAGATTTCCTATAAAAAGCATATTTTTACAAAAAGCATATTTTTACAAAATTTTCTATAAAAAGCAAATTTTTGCAAAATTCCCTACAAAAAGCAAATTTTTGCAAGATTTTCTAATTGATTCTAAGTGTATATGAGATTGGTCCTTGTTTGACTTTGAACTCTTTTTTTGATGCAGTACCTTTTAATTGGTTAAATATAGCAAGAAAATTATTCTGTTAAAATTTTAAATCGATATTTAAAATATTGCATCGACTATAAGAATTTTTATTTTGGAAAATAGGTATTACAAAATTTTTTATGCCGAAAAATTTTGGAGTCGAAGTCGCGAGTTTTTGTGCGTACTTCGACTCTAACTCTTACTTTGGTACAAAACCATCAACTCCAACTCTTCTACTCCGACTCCACAGCTCTGCTAGAAACAATAATTTAATACGAGATGATCATAAAAACGTGAAAGTAAAAAAAATGCTCCCTCAACAAAAACTTCTACTGCTAACGCATAAACGTGTATGTACTCCAAAAGTTAACAGACATTAAACTATTTCCACCTTTCTCTTCATACGCAAAAAAACCGACTCCAAGTTGCAAAAACAACATGGGGATCACCTTGGACAAGACGACTTTTTTTATTTACATTTACTTTAAAACCCTTGCCGTAGGAATTATTTTTGTAAAATTCATTCGTTTAAGCAATTTCTTATATATATATGCACTTTTTTCTTAAGCCACCCTATGATTTTCTGTTATTTATTAACAAAATGAGTTTGCCACCAAAAGCGGTTGGCCAAAATTGCTTTTAACACTCTTGCATATTTAATATTAATGAAATTTTCACTTCCTTTTATATTTTTTATACTTATTCACTTTTTTATAATAAATGGCTTTCTTTTAGCAAAATTACAATATTTTTAAAACAAATTTGTTTAATTAATTATAACAAAACCTAATTTTTTATTTATCACTATGAATATTTGCAACTTTATTCGCGCCCAATTTAGAAAAAACTGACGAATCTTTAACAAAAGTAAAAGAAGAAACGGAAGTGTTGCCAATATTAAGGGATTTGTTATTGAATTTAGGGATTATTAAACAAACGGGAGTTGTGTTTTAGAAAAGCGTATAAACAGAAAATTAACATAAAAAAATTAATAAAAATTTCCTCTAAAACCCAAAATTATCTAAAAGCTCAATTTTTTTAACAATAAAATTTATGGAATATTTTAAACAAATAGCAAGATTTCGTTTTATTTTCTATAAAAACCACATTTCTATTTTTGTAAAATTTGCTATTAAAAGGAAATTTCTTATAAAAAGGGAATTTTTGTAAAATTTCCTATAAAAAGCTAGTTTTTGTAAAAATTCTTATAAATAGCAAATTTTTGATGAAGCTCAAATTTAAATCATAATTTTAGTTAAAATAAAATAGATGTAAATTTTATTTCATTTACGCTTGTGTTTAAACAATTTTTTGCCAGATAATTTTCTTTGTTTCAAAACGGCCGGTCTTCGCGTTTTTCTTGTATTTTTAGACTTTTTTGCACATATCACCTAATATTTTAAAAGTTTTATATAAATCATTTACTGTGTTTAATTCGACCTTTAAAATGTATAAATAAAAGAACTTTTTTCCTTTTTTTAGGACCTCCAGCTCAAAGGAAAAAAAGTTCTTTTATTTAGTTTTTATATAAAGTTTAAAATTCAAGTAATTAACTTATTATCAGACCGGTTCTGTAAATCACTTTTACTCAAATCACGTGATTTCAAATCACATGTGCCTAGTTACTAAAATCACACGTGTGCTATTTTAGTGTACCGTTTTTGTGTGTTTTGGTGTGATATTCAATTGCCGAAAGCACACCGAGAAACACAAAAACGGTACGACTTTCAAAACACCACAAAATCACGCTCGTGATTTCAAAAGCACGTGATTTTCAGAACAGGCCCGTATAACAATTATTTTGTTAACGGCTGTAATAATTTTGCAATTTTGTACCCGACCCAACTTATAACCAACTGACGAACATAATTGACTAAAGCAGACAATAAAAAATGAGGAGTTACCAGTGTGTGGGGACTAATTGAAATTTAAGGATTCGATTAAAATTCTAAAAATAATTAATAACAGACAGTTAAACATTTTTGGTGTCTTTATTGTGCAATTAGTAAATTACTTTCGATTTAAACTTTAAATTAACTGTAACAAAATTTTAACTAACAAAATTTATTTTTTTTTTCTCTTTCTAGCAAATTGATTTGGTTTATAATCTCCTCTTCCCCTTTAAACTTTATTTTTAATAAAAATTAAAATGTGGCCTAAAAATGTTGGAATTTTAGCCATTGAGGTGTTGTTCCCCTCTCAATATGTAGATCAAACTGAATTAGAACAATTTGATGGGGTCTCCGCCGGTAAATATACCATTGGTTTGGGTCAATCCAAAATGGGTTTCTGTTCCGATCGTGAAGATGTAAATTCACTTTGTTTAACGGTAGTAAGTCGTTTACTGGAAAGAAATCAAATCAAGCACAGCAATATTGGTCGCTTGGAGGTTGGCACTGAGACTATAGTGGATAAGTCAAAATCGGTGAAGTCGGTGTTAATGCAATTATTTGCGGAAAGTGGTAATACTGATATTGAAGGCATTGATACCACAAATGCCTGTTACGGTGGTACAGCAGCTTTATTTAATTCCATCAATTGGGTGGAATCCTCATCATGGGATGGACGTTTAGCTTTAGCCGTTTGTGCAGATATAGCAGTTTATGCTAAAGGTGCAGCCCGGCCGACAGGTGGTGCTGGTGCTATAGCCATGTTGGTGGGACCAAATGCTCCATTAGTGTTTGAAAGAGGCCTTAGAGCTACGCACATGGAACACGCTTATGATTTTTATAAACCTGACTTAAGTTCAGAATATCCCACAGTAGATGGTAAGCTGTCGATTCAATGTTATTTATCAGCCTTGGATACCTGTTATCAATTGTATCGAAAAAAATTTGATAAACTTAACCCTAGTGCTGAGACGGAAGGCTTGGAAAATTTCGATGCCATTCTTTTTCATACTCCCTTTTGTAAATTAGTACAAAAATCTGTGGCCAGATTGGTATTTAATGATTTCCTTTTAACTTCGGATGAGACGAAGAGAGCTAAAAAGTATCCAGGTTTGGAAAAATTCAATACATCCTCATTGGCCTCTACCTACTTCGATCGTGATGTCGAAAAATCTTTTATGACACAATTTGCCAATGTGTTCGAATCCAAAACTAAAAAATCTCTTCTATTAGCTAATCAAGTAGGCAATATGTACACACCTTCTGTTTATTCCGGTCTAGTTTCATTGCTGGTCAATGAAAGTGCCGAAAATTTAGTGGGCAAACGTGTTGGTGTATTTTCATATGGGTCCGGCTTGGCCGCCTCTATGTATTCCATAAAAGTGACCTCAAATGCTGATGTCTTCAAAAAATTCGTGGAAAACTTGAACTATGTTTTACCTTTATTGAACTCACGCGAAAAGGTAGAACCCCAAGTATTCTCTGATTTGATGGAGGTGAGAGAAAAAAATAATCATGCTGCTCCCTATACGCCTTCAGGTAGCATAAGCTCCTTATTCCCGGGCACCTACTACCTCAAGAGCGTTGACGAAATGCATCGACGTACTTATGAACGCACACCAACCATTTCGAATGGTGTGCATTAGAAACAATTCTAACAAGAAACGAACAAAGCATATGAAATTAGCTTTACAAACAAAATATAATAATTGCTTAGGACGTTTAAAAAGGTTTTATTTTTTTTTTAATTGAGGCTTTGTTTAAGTTTAAATTTTTTATTTAGCAAAGTTTTAGTAACATTTTTATTTTTTAAAAAAGTAAGAATATTAAGTTCATAGATAATAGAGTTTATAAAATGTTTATCCAGATTGAAACAAAACTCTGTTTATTAAAATAATTTTTTTATAATTATAAAAAATACTTTAAAATACATACTAAAGTATTTTAATTAACCCTGTATTTACACATGAAGTTAGAATACATATGTACGTATATGTATGTGTTATCAAAGAAAAATCGAAGAAACTATGGCTAATTGGCGAAAATTGTAAGTGTACATCACTTTGCATGTGTAAAAACGCCAGGTAAACTACACATATAAAATTTTACTAAGAATAACTAAAGTAAATAATCTCCTATTATTTCAATTACAAAACGTTTTTTTTGATTTTGTAAAAAGTTTTTCTATAATTGAAAAAGTTAAAACATTTTTAAAAGTTTTAAGTGAAAACACTAGTTTCTAAGCAAAACTAAGTTTTTTATATATTAAAGAAAAACTTATAAAGTTTTATATACTATAAACGAAATAACAACAAATTTTATTAGTTAAAACAAACAAAATAAATAAACAATTATATTATTTAAGAATATCATTGATTTTGTTTTATAGAAGAATTAATAATTATTTTTATTAAAATACGAAACATTTTTGTTTATTATTTTTCTTTTTTTTTATGTAAAAAAAAAAACTATAAACTTTTACTGAGGAAAACTAAATAAACTTGACAATAATTTCCGTAAAATTTTACAACTATATTTATTCAAAATTATTTTGTTTATATTCATTAAATTTATTAATAAATAATAGTTCTCTAATCGTCGTATTTTTTACACTTTTTCTGAAAACCATCACTGCTTGAGCTTAATTATAAAATTCTAAAAACAAAATATTGAAAATAAAATCAAATTTTATAAAATTTTATAACTGAATATCTATGATAAACTATAAAATAAGTAAATATTTATATACCATAAAAATTAATATTATTTTAATATTTTGTATAAATATTAATTTAAAAAAGAAAAAAATTATCACAAGAAAAAGAAAAAACATTACATTCATCATCCATCAATTTCAAACAAAATAAAGAAAAAGAACCCATATGTTAGTGTATAAATAAATTTAGTATAAACAATTTTTTGTTAAATATTTAAAACGAATAAAGTTGTATATTTTAGTGAAGAAACAAAACAGACTTTTTATTTTTAACCATTAAATTAAAAAAAGCATATACAAAAAATAAATAAAACTTTCAGCTATGTTCTGGAAATTGAAATCGGCTGACAGTGAAATCGAACAAAAAAAAATTTTCAACCTTTGATTTTTTAAAGTTCATAAAAATATTCCCTTTTTTAAGAGAGATAAAAGAAATGGCAACTTTATTAAATAAATTCAAACCCAAGAATACTTTATTGTTATTGATTTCGTAATATTTTTTGCTTCTCCTGTAAAAAAATTTAAGTGTAGCTACGTCCGTTTGCATTTAAGGTGACGATATACACCTTATATTTTGTGTGGCACTGATATCTTTTAGAACTACTCTTAAAATCAAAAAAAAAAATCTAGGGTCATTAAACAAACTTTAGCTAAAAATCTCCACAGATTTCAATTTTTATCGCTTTCGATTTTCAGCAAATGACCCTTTAATCTAAAATACCATATTTTAGGCCAAAAAACTGAAATATTTAGGCCCCTATTACGGTTTACAACTCAACTCAGTTGAGTTGTAATTTCTTAATTTTTTGTATTATGGTTTACAACTTTGCTATATTGCGGTAAACAAAAACATATCAAAAATTACAACTGATCACAACCAGTTGTCTTAATTACAACTCAACTGAGTTGAGTTGTAAACCGTAATAGGGGCCTTAATTCAAAATATTCTTAAATAAAAGATATATCTAAATCATTTTTCGATATTCCAGTTGACGAAATAATTCATTTATAGTTAAAAAAAAAATGCTTATGCAATTACACGGCCGACAAAGTTTGAAAAAAGTCGAAACCTTGGGACTAGAGAATACTTTTCTAAGGTTTTGAGTTGCGCCGAATCTGTACTCAGAATTTCACCATCGCATCAGGTGTTCACGACAAACATTTTACTTCATTTTTATTTCCTTAAGATGTTATTATTTTATAAAAAATATTGAATAATCACGTCCTCGTTTCGTGGCTCTGGGTTTGGTTGAGAGTGGTAGTAAGTAATCATCAAACTCATCACATAAATAAATTTCAACGGTCGATATCTTAGCAAATAGAAGAGAAAGCTAAAGAGTTCAAAAAGCATTTTATTGGAATAAATCACGATTTCAAGACTCTTGTAAGTTTTTTGTACAAAAGCGAAATGTAGCAAAATGAAATTATTGAATTTTTTTTTTTTTCTTTTAAGGTAATTTGTAAGACTTTCAGAGCACATATCAGGCGGGCTACTCTCTTTTGCGATACGAAAGAAAATAGTACCAAATTTAGTGATTGGTACTCTTTAGTGCGTTTGCTCATTTGTCCTTCGCATCTTTATTGTTTTCTTGTCGCAAATCATCACCATTTGTATACCCTCCACCACAATTAGTTGTGAAGAGGGTATACTAAGTTTGTCATTCCGTGTGAAACTTTTTTATTATTCATCTCAGACCCCATAAAGTATATATATTCTGGCTGCTTGAGTAATTCTAAGTCGATTTAGCCATGTCCGTCTGTCTGTCCGTCTAGGTGTCAAATTGCTTGTAGTTATCCTAAGCAGTTTGGGAATGAATTTCAGCAAAATCGGTTCAGTAGGACCAGAGCTATGAATCAAAATGTGGAACCACCACCTTCAAAAACTTGATAATTTTGTTACAAAAACTAACATAAATGATGCAAAAATGCACGGAATGACATAAGATTTTGCACAAGTCCGTTTTATTCGACTAGAAATTACACTGTAAAATTTCGCGAAGGTCGGTTCATAATTTACCCTAAGCCCCATATAAACACTACTCCCGGAAAACAGATTAGTACGCCTAAAACCGTAAAAAATAATGCAATCATAACAAATTTTGGCTCGTCACAATTTTATAGGACTATAAATGATACTGTGAAATTTCGTGAAGATCGGTACATAATTTACCCTAGGCCCCATATATGCCCTACTCCCGGAAAACAGTTTAGTCTCCTAAAACCATAATTAATAACAAATCGTCACAGTTTAAGATAATAATAATAAAAAGACATCATACAGATATTACTCCTTAAACATTCGAACTGTCGGTGGAGGGTATCAAAGATTCGGCACAGCCGAATATAGCACTCTAACTTGTTTTTTATTAAAATTTTCAAATCCACTCGTTAAAATGATCTGAGTGGAGAAGCAGCTCGCGCTTTCTGTCAATATTTCTAAAGGACAAACAGGTCGTTTTTGTTTGTCTGCTTTTCGTGCGTTTTGCGTTGTCACCCCGCATTGGTTAGTGGTTCGGCGTCGTATAACTGTACCGAGTTACAGTTTTTGCGGTTTCTACATTAACTATATGCAATCGTTTTAAACCTCAATGTTTTAATGTGTTGTCTGGTGCAGAACAAAAAATAACTCAACGTGACTTGTGGAGAACCATATATAACTCAGACGTTTTACTGGTGGAGTACCAAGGAAATAACTCAGACGTTTACTGGTGGAGACCAAAATACTCTGGAGCGGATTCTGGAAGCTCTCGCCTTCCTTTACGAAGGTTTAGGTCGAACTAGGTTTTGTGGTTGAAGTTCCAAAAATTGTGTGATATCCTGGCATTATAACTTAAATAGTGCGCCAAAAGCTTTTATTTTTAAGCAAACAAAAAAAAAAAACAATTTCATATATAAATTTTTTTACATATTTTGACATTTCATAGGTGACCAAATTGGCACTTTGCTTTCGAATCGAAATGGAACTCGCATCGCAATAGAGAATAGCCTCCCAGGTTTTATAAATTAAGATGAATTTGAGCAGTTATAACGTCGGGAATATGGCCCGAAGCGAAAGAGAAATTCTGAGTACAGATTTCAATTCAGCGCAACTCAAGCCTTTAGAAAAGTATACCCTGGTCTATGAATTAAAAACTTGTTGGCCTGTGTGGTTGTCTTTTTAAAAATTAAGATTTTATAGACATTTTTCCTGAGTTACTCATTTTATGTAAACATTGTTTTTCGCAGTACCAAAGAAACTTAAATAAATAAACACAAAAATTGTAAACAATTTAAAAGAATAGAAACATTTCTATTAAAATAAACAAATGTATAAATGATAAATGCACTAAAGTAAATATACAGAAACGTACAATCTAAATTATAAAAGATATAAAACTAATTTAAAATCAGTTTTCAAATTGCAAATTTATGAAGTAAAATGTTTTTTTTCTAATCTTTTATAGTTTTTGATTTAAAGATATTATTTTTAGTTGTTTTGCTTTAAGCAAGTAATTTAAACCAAAACCGAAATAAATAAATTAAGTCAAATCCATTTTTAATGTTTCCAAATTTACTTAGCCTGACAAAAACTCTTTTAAATAAAACTAACAGCCTTGTTCTGGAAATCAAGTGGGAGTGAAATTGAGATCGAAAAAGTTTTCAAAACGATCCTGCGTCATACATACTTTGATTACCACTTATATTTATTAGAACCGTTCTAAAAATTATGAAAAACCAACGTGATTTTAAAAAAAAATTAACCGAAAACTTCGTTCGACTTCAATTTTAATTGATTTCGATTTCCAAAACATCGCCGTAAATCATGAAAATATTTTTTAAAGCAATTTATTAATATTATTTAAGATATAAGAGTAAAATAATTGTAAAAATACATGTTTTGCAAAATAGCTTTCCTTAATTTAAAGCAGTGAACTTGTAAAAGGTGACACCTGAAAAAAAACGTAATTAATATAAATGAAAAAAATACAAATAATATTGGATTTTTTATTAATATATTTAAATAAAAATAGATGCCATGAAATGTTTTCCCGTTTAACTCTTTTTGAACTTATCACTGGTGTGGCTACTCTGTTAAAAGGAAATGCAACCAAGGGCTGACAGATGGACTTGATTATCAAGCTTTTTCAGTGTGAGTCAGTAGCTCGTTTCTGTATTTCTCGCATCGTAAAATTTCTTACATTAAGTGTGAAACAAAAAATTCCATCGTTTCTCGATTTATGAGATAAAAGTGTTTCTGTATTTGAATGCGAAAACAGACACAACAAACTCTGTTTATACTGGAATATTTCCAGTAATTAAGTGTCAAATAAAAGCGAAACGTCAACAAAAGAAATAAATATAATAAAAACAGGGCTGCCAGATTTGACGAGTTATCGTCATCTCGACGATTTCTTGTTCCGATATTAACAAAGTGACGTTTTGATGATTTTTTCTAAAAAAGTGACGAAAGCAAAAACAAAATCAAAAATATTTTATAATTTTGATGTTACTTTCTATAGAAATTCATCTTGAATTTTTAAATTTCAAACACTTCTATTTTGTGGCGTTGAAAATTGAAAAAAAAATAATAATATGAATGTCTGTAGAAAGCAACAACAAATTTATAAAATATTTTTGATTTTATTTTTGCTTTTAATGATATTGTTGACGTTGCGTTTAACACTATAAGCCCTTTATGCCCGTAATTTCTACAAATAGGTAACTAGCTGTGTATAATGTGTATAATTTCGAGGGAAAGTAATGGACCGACCTGGCTTATTTTGAACATTTAATACTTCTTATATACATATACAAAATATGATTGATATTTGATATTCTTATCTTATTCATATGTACACTTTTGTGCCAAAACCATTATTCCTTTTTCAAAATGGATAGCTTCTTTCACTCGTTATTAAGTAGCTTTCTTCCGTAAGAACTTCGATAACTACTTTTTTCTGGATGTATTAAGATAAAAAATGATTTACTTTTGAATTTGTTCTTTTTGGCACAACCCTTGTAAAATTCATTAGTTTTTCAGTAGAATTGTATGTAGTGCTTTTATGTGTTTCTGATTACTTAACATATTATTTTGTAGGCGAAGATTTTACTGGGTCTTTAACCCGTTTATTTATGAACCGATTTTTTTAATTTTAACTACAAGGTATTCTACTAAGTCTATTTCAGGTAAAAAAGAAAAAGATTATAGGAATAGGTAAATTAAAGATTTATATCTCAATTATTAAATAATAATTATTAAATACCCATGCACTTTAACTATGTTTTTGTTTGATTATTTTTTAATAAAAGTCGAAACAAATTTGTTTAAAATTGATTTTAAATTGCACGATTTTTAAAACAAAAAAGACGATCTTTTTTATTTTTTTCTCAGGAAATTGACGATTTTGACACAAATTTATCTGGCAGCACTGATTAAAACCAAACCAAGAAAAGGCTAACAAAAATTTTAACTAACAAAATATAACAATTGTTTTTTGTTTATTTTCATCATATAAATTATGCATTTATCATTTATATTCCTTCTATTTTTTTATTTATTTAAAAAAAATAGTATATAAACATATTTAAATTCAAAATATCTACATTTTGTTTTTCTCGCCACCAATTTCAAATGTGACTTATTTTGACAGTTCTTGAAAAAAACTTTTCGCAAAATATTGTAATAGAAACACTTTTTCTCGCATCCTTCCAATAATTGCTGGAAAATTATTTAAATGACAGATAATTCTCGCAAAAAAAAGATGCAGAAACACTTGTGTGAGAAAAACCATTTTTTGTTTCATTTTTCACTGTTTCTGTCCCGATTCACTGGTTTCAGTCGGAAAATTTTACGATGCGAGAAATACAGAAACGGGCTACAGGAAACGAAAAAAAAAGCCATTTGTCAAGCTAATCCAAAATTTAAAACATTATTTCCATTAAAATGTCAAGAAAAATTAAGAATAAAAAAATAAACGTTATTTATTGTTTAATTTATATTTTGGCCTGCAGTTAAAATATATTTTTCAAAAAAGGGGGAAAAGAATTGTCGGAGAGAGCTATGAGAATTTATATATCAAGGAATTTAAGATTTTGAATTATTAAAAAAAAACGTATAGCAGAAGGACTATCTCAAGGTACATTAACACAAGGTAGACTCATTTGGGAGTGTAGACATGCTGCTCTATAAAAAGAACCGAGTTGTCAAAATTGTCTGCATATAAAACAAAAGCAATTTAACGCACACATGTACAAATTTTGGCTCATAAACACAAAATTTGACGTTTGGGTTCCAACTGGGGTAAACATTTTATTATATGCAAGCCAAAATTGTTAGCAAATTTACCAAATTTGTGTAAATTAATGTTCATACAAATTTTTACAGTTCATTTGTGAGGACATAAAATGCGCTATTTTCAAGCGATCTCATGGAGACCTTAATGCATTAATTTCATGCGTCAATATTGGCTTGAGAAAACAATTTAAAATTTACATAATATAATGGCTTAACTAATCGATCTGGCAAGCCGAAAGAAAATTTTCTTAAAATTTCCTTTTAGTGCTGGTTCAAACACGCCAAGTTTGACTCGTTACGTCTTGAGCTTTAATTAGAGAAGGGAAAAGAAAATGCCATATCATTTCCTGTCTCTCCTTTAAACTCAAGACTTGAAGAGTCAAACTTGACGTATGTGAACCGGCACTTAATAACAAATGAACGCAAAATTTTTTTTAAAAAAGAAATTTCTGCAAAATCTTCTGAAAAAATAAATTTAAGAAAAATTTCTGACAAATAACAGATTTTCGCAAAATTTCCTATAAGTAATAAAATTTACGCAAAATTTCATATAAATAACAAAATTTTCGCAAAATTTCCTATAAATAACAAAATTTCCTATAATTAACAAATTTTCGCAAAATTTCCTATAAATAACAAATTTTCCTATAATTAACAAATTTTCGAAAATTTCCTATAATTAACAAATTTTCGAAAATTTCCTATAAATAACAAATTTTCGCAAAATTTCCTATAAGTAATAAAATTTTCGCAAAATTTCCTATAAATAACAAAATTTCCTATAATTAACAAATTTTCGCAAAATTTCCTATAAATAACAAATTTTCCTATAATTAACAAATTTTCGAAAATTTCCTATAAATAACAAATTTTCGCAAAATTTCCTATAAGTAATAAAATTTTCGCAAAATTTCCTATAAATAACAAAATTTCCTATAATTAACAAATTTTCGCAAAATTTCCTATAAATAAAAAATTTTCGCAAAATTTCCTATAAATAACTAATTTTTGCAAAATTTCCTATAAATAATAAATTTTCCAAAATTTTTCATAAGTAACATACTTTCGCAAATTTTCCTATAAATATGTTGCATCAAAAATAAAATTTCGACTTACCATTTGGTATAACACGAGTTTGGAATACATTTCCTGACTTATACGTTCCCACATGTTTGTTATTGTTATAAAGATCCTGTCAATAGTAAAATATCCTTATTAAAAATTTACTCCTAAAATAAAGTTATTTTTGAAATTTACCGTAACCGAGTAACCCAGCTTATTGTTTAAATTTAAATCACTTAATTTAAACTTTATGGTATAGGGGGCACCATCTGCCCGACGACTGACGAAAGCTACAGCATACGAGTATTGATTGTTGGCAGTAACGGGAGTAATAGGACGAGACCAAACCTGAAATTTTGTATTAGAAGAAAAGTAAAGTTTTCAATTGTTTAATAAGCTGATTAATTGCCCATACTCACCTCTATTTTATTTCTTAATAAGATACGACGACCCTGAATGCCTAGAGGATCTTGGTCAACAGCAATAACAAATCTGTAATTAAAATGTAATGAAAATATGTATTTGAACTGCTTCTGGAAAGGTTAAACAAATGTATATATTAGCGTTCTTACTGATTTTGCAAAATTTCTTTAATTTCTGGTCTTACTGTGGCCAAATCATTTGACATGATCAAAGGCGCTGCCAATATAGACCAAACCGCCATTTGTAATTTACTTTGATCATACGATAAACCATAATTGCCCAAAATTAACTGAAAACAAAAAAAAAAACATCAAAAGTTTAAACAAGACTTTCCAAATCTTTAGAAAATGGTTTTCCTTTAGTAAATTTTCTTACCATATCTGGATCATTCCAATGTCCGGGACCAGCATGTGGTTGTATTCTGTCTTGATTTTTTGAAAAATAATCCATAATTTGGGCTACCGATTCAAAAGAATCGTCAATATCATTCCAATTGCGCCATAAGTTGCAATGGGCTTTTAAAGCTTCATAGTTGGGCTAAACGTTTAAATACAAGTTAAACCCAAAAAGTATTTTAACTATTCATAATAAAGGCTTTCATTCGCTTACTTACCAATTTTCCCTCATATTCCTGGTACACAGGCCAACTGCAGGAATAAACCATTGGTCGTCCCGTATGATTTAATAGTCTACCAAATTCTGGATAACCCTGATCCATTTCATTTATGTCAGCATAACAACCATCCAATTTAACATAATCCACATCCCAATCGGCAAAGGTTTGAGCATCTAAAGCCATATGTTTTATAACTCCCGGATAGCCAGCACAGGTATTTGTGCCATAATCCTGATACAGACCGAATTTTACACCCTTTTGGTGCATCTAAAATTTAACATTTATTTTATAATGAAATATTTATTTTTTAATAATTATTTGCAACTTACATAATCAGCCAAATGATTTAGACCACTCGGAAATCTTACACGATCTTCTACTAGTTTATTGGTGACGTTATCCCTATCCTTTTCCAACCAACAGTCATCAATGATGACATATTCATAGCCGGCAGCTAAATAGCCATCATCAACCAAAATATCGGTGGTACGTTTGAAGAGCTTTTCACTTAAAAATTTAACGATTTTATAATTAATAAAAATTTTTGTTAATACTATTAAATATTGGTTAATTCTAATATATTTTCTTTATAACGTTAAATTTTTCTTAATCTTTAGTTTTTCCTAGTTTAATATTTGAAATTTTATCAGATTACTTAAAGGTGTTTTTTTATTTTAACCTGATAGAACTTACGAAAAGGTTAGCTGTCAAACAATCTTTCATACTGCGCTCATTGACATTTATGATCACTGATCTTTACACTCTGGCAAATCGTCATAAATAGATTTAAGCTTAAAAAAAGCTACTAACTTATCCAAATTAAGTTTGAAAATCAGTCATCTATTCGCGCAACTAAGAGATAACTTGTGATTTTGTTACGCGCCGTCAAATAACTTTAAGAAAAATCAAATAACAAATTCAAAACCGGTAAAAAGGGGGGTATAAAAGCTGACCCGCTAGCTCACGAGAGAAAAGGTGGTTCCCAACCCGAGTTTTGACGCGTAAGCATATATACATACTTCACACCCTGGAAGTATGTAGAAAATTTCAAATATAAAAAAACTAGAATGCAAAAGTGCCACGGTGGAAAAGTTACTCGAAACTAAAATGACAAACGTGCGGAAACGCTGGGGAATCTAAAAATGAGAATTCATCACAATGAGTGATGATATGGCTAGATGTTGGGCCATATAGGGGTACACTATTCCCTACACCACCCTATAACAGGCTGGTACCCTACAATTTATTATACCTGTCCCGTTTACAAAACAATCGCTCTTCTACGTCTTACTTACCATGGCTCGGTTCTTCCTAGCATCCAATATAATAAAAACAGATTAGCAATTCATTTTATATTTCAATTATTAAATATATGTATTTCATTGAGTTTGTTTTTCTTATTAAACTATACTTAAGAAGGATTTTATTGTAACAATAATAATTTATTTTTGCTTTTCCGGAAAATTGAGTCTTCATTTATTAAACAAATTAAAGTTTTATATAATATTACATTTTTTTTTATTTTTTTTATAATGCTTACGCTAAACTAGTGCAGGGTTCCTAAGTTTCCTCTTGGGCGATGTCGTAGCAATGTTGCTGCTGCTGATGTTGTTTTGGATATTTTCCCTTTTTTATGGAATACGTTGTTTGCACAGCACTACAGCTGGTAAAAGTATTTATAGTTGTTTTGTAGTATAGGTGCATAATTTTATGAAACACGGGAAAATTCATACATCTTTTGGTTAAATACAATTTTACGTTGTTTTAAGTTTTTTCCAATTCTGGGCTTTTTCTGTTTGTTTCTCACGGTTTGTAATTTTTAAGTTTGGTAGAAAATATCATTTATGTTTGTATCATTAGGGTGTATAAAGTATTTTAATTTTGGTGTAAAGTTAATAACGGAGCTCTACTCATTGTTTGTCTTTAATTGATAAAAAATGAATTCTAATTTACTTTCTTAACTAGTTTTCGTATTTGGTTCTTTTTATATACACAAATTGATAACTTTATTTTGCTTTCAAAAATAGATTTATACGAAAATGTTGAAATTTTTATTTTTCTCGACTAAAATAAATTATTTCGTTTGGTAAATTTTCTTTGGTAAAAATGTTTATTTAACGCACAAAATTGGTTTTAGCACTTATGAGTTTTGGTTTTCTTTTATTTTTCCAAATAATTGACTTGCACTCTTTGTTTTTATTAAAAAAGAAAAATGCTGCACAGACCACTGATCGCAAAAGAACCAACCGGCTTATCCAACTACCAAAAATCAACCGACCTGGGCCATAGCCCAGAATCAACTGCCAAAATCCAACTCTTTGTCCTGCGTAATTCACTTCATACCATTGCATTTGCAAAATGTATTATTTTTTTTTCCTTTGCTATTGCATCATCCATAATCATTGTCATGAGAGAGAGAAGAGTGCATGCAAGTATGTATGTGGGTACGTACGTACGCAGACGACTATGAGGGATGAGCAGAACAACCGTAACTGTAGTGACGGTCAGCTTCAAAAAAAAAACTTGACATGCGCAGTTCATGTCAACACTAATAACCAGAGTATAGAGAAAACGAAATGACCATGAATGACAAAAAAAAGATTCCACGCGCATTTGTTAGCGTGTTGAAACAGGTTTTTCTAACGGCAGAATCAGACCACTTTACGCAGAAAAAAAGGTCAAATGCTTTTTTTATTTTTTTCAATCTCTCTTTGTTTTCTATTTGTTTTTCTGGTGTTAAAGAATTTAACAACGAGATGTAAGTTGTTACCAACTGAAAAAAAAAACTACATACATAATTACCATGAATGCAATTGCGCAATTAGGAGAATTTAAATACATATTTATGCACAAGGGAAAGAAAACGTTTTGCGTGTTTAATTGCATGGTTAAATTTATTAGGTATGGGAAAAAATTCATGGTTCAAAATAAAAACGGCAAAAGGTCATTTTAAATCCGTAACAAACCTGCTTCAAAACAAGATCATCGATAAAAGGTTTGAACAGGCAGGATTTAGGCGCGAAAATATTTTCAGAAAGATACGCTATGTACAACGTGTGGCTCGACCCACGAAGCCGGGCATTAATATATGGAAAAAAAATATATGTATGTAAGTATACGTGTGGCACGACCCACGAAGCCGGGCACTAACTTAACTAAATTAGCGTAGTTAAATACGAAGGAAACGTGTGGCACGACCCACGCCCTGAGATTAAGAGTCTCATACTCTACCGTCTGAGCTAACTGGGCAATAAAAAAAACTACGTGTAACCGATTTATTCCTATCGGTGCCGAATCGCGAATGGAATGAAGCAAATGAGGACTAAAAATTTTCAGATTGGAAGACCAATGCTTAAAATGTTCACAAAAATTAAAAAAAAATAGAAAGTCGTTAGCGATCAAGTATTCTTAACCAAAGGGTTATCGAATTCAAAAGAAATAAATTGGGTTTTTTTCTTTCTTCCTTTTTCCTTTCCTTCCAAGTTTCAGGGAAGGAAAATTCCTCGGGCAGCAAAAAAAAATTGTATGGGAAAATATGAAAATGTGCAAAAGTGTCCAAAAGGATCTAAACCACAATAGAAACAATTTGAAAAGGCTAATTCATCAAAATGGAACAAAAAAAATTTACCAACTTCTAATTTTAATTCAAATTAGCATTCAAATTCAAATTTCAGTCTAACTTTAATATTAATATTTTAATTCCAATTTTAATATTAATTTTTTTGATTTTAATTTAGATTTTAATTTTAATGTTACTTGAATTTCAATTTTAAATTTAATGTTAATTTAAATTTAATTTTAATATTAATTTCAATTTTAATCCTAATTCCAATATTAATTTTAATTTCAATACTAGTTTTAATTTTACTTTTAATTTCAAGTTTTAATTTCAATTTTAATTTAATTTTAATTTTAAGTTTAATCTTAATTTTAATTTCAATTTTAACTTTAAATTCAATGTTGAATTAAATTTAATTTTAATATTTATTTTAAATTTAATGTTAATCTTAATTTTAATTTACTTTCAATTTCACTTTCAATATAAATGCTAATTTTTATTTTAAATTTGAATCTAATTTTAATTTTGAATTTAGTTTTAATTTCAATTCTAACTCTAATTTTGATTTTAATTTTAATTTCAATATTAATTTTAATTTTACTTTTAATTTTAGTTTTAAGTTTTAATTTATGTTTTATTTTAAATTTAAATTTTAATTTTAGTTTTAATTTTAAATCTAATTTTAATTTTATTTTTAATTTTAATTCTAACCTTAATTTTAATTCTAATTTAAATTTTAGTTTTTAATTTTAATTCTAACCTTAATTTTAATTCTAATTTAAATTTTAGTTTTTAATTTTAATTCTAACCTTAATTTTAATTCTAATTTAAATTTTAGTTTTAAATTTTCATAAAATTCTGGATGCCAAGAAGAACCAGCCGTGATAACTGCAACGATTGTTTTGTAATATAATAATGAAAAAAAACTATTGAATTTTATCAACAATGAAAAAGATCTCATTCTTAAAATTCCCAGGTTTTCCAAAATTATCGCGAGGATTAAAACCGAACTAAATTATTCTGCAACTTGTATTGCCACCCGATGGCAATTTACTACAAGGACTCTAACAAATGAATTCGATTCCGTACCGCTTCCCTAAAAACCGTCTACTAACGCAACGTAACCGCGCAACTCGATGTCGTCAGTTCGGACTTTTACTAAACGAATTTTCAACGAATGCAATACTTGCTGTTGACAAACTTTCCGTAAATAATTTAATAATTGGCCGTCGCGAATGAAATTTCGGGCGTTGAATTACCCCAAAATCATGACCTTGCGTCCTATTAAAAAAAATTCCGAAAGTCTACTTTAATTAAATCTTCAAAAAAAACTCAAGCGATAAATTTATAAATAACCCGCTGTAAAACTATAACATTTGCCTAATCGTCAGTTTGACTTTAAGCTAACGTTATTTTACGTTGGCGTCATTTTTACGTTTGTTTTACTTTTTAAAAATTTCAAGCAACAATGCCACAGTTGGCCTTTACGTTGGGCGCCATATATGTTACGGCGCCAACTGTGCACTACGTTTCGAAAATTAAAAATTTCAATGCCGCGTTGGCATTTACGTTGGGCGCCATATATGTTACGCGCCGTCAAATAACTTTAAGAAAAATCAAATAACAAATTCAAAACCGGTAAAAAGGGGGGTATAAAAGCTGACCCGCTAGCTCACGAGAGAAAAGGTGGTTCCCAACCCGAGTTTTGACGCGTAAGCATATATACATACTTCACACCCTGGAAGTATGTAGAAAATTTCAAATATAAAAAAACTAGAATGCAAAAGTGCCACGGTGGAAAAGTTACTCGAAACTAAAATGACAAACGTGCGGAAACGCTGGGGAATCTAAAAATGAGAATTCATCACAATGAGTGATGATATGGCTAGATGTTGGGCCATATAGGGGTACACTATTCCCTACACCACCCTATAACAGGCTGGTACCCTACAATTTATTATACCTGTCCCGTTTACAAAACAATCGCTCTTCTACGTCTTACTTACCATGGCTCGGTTCTTCCTAGCATCCAATATAATAAAAACAGATTAGCAATTCATTTTATATTTCAATTATTAAATATATGTATTTCATTGAGTTTGTTTTTCTTATTAAACTATACTTAAGAAGGATTTTATTGTAACAATAATAATTTATTTTTGCTTTTCCGGAAAATTGAGTCTTCATTTATTAAACAAATTAAAGTTTTATATAATATTACATTTTTTTTTATTTTTTTTATAATGCTTACGCTAAACTAGTGCAGGGTTCCTAAGTTTCCTCTTGGGCGATGTCGTAGCAATGTTGCTGCTGCTGATGTTGTTTTGGATATTTTCCCTTTTTTATGGAATACGTTGTTTGCACAGCACTACAGCTGGTAAAAGTATTTATAGTTGTTTTGTAGTATAGGTGCATAATTTTATGAAACACGGGAAAATTCATACATCTTTTGGTTAAATACAATTTTACGTTGTTTTAAGTTTTTTCCAATTCTGGGCTTTTTCTGTTTGTTTCTCACGGTTTGTAATTTTTAAGTTTGGTAGAAAATATCATTTATGTTTGTATCATTAGGGTGTATAAAGTATTTTAATTTTGGTGTAAAGTTAATAACGGAGCTCTACTCATTGTTTGTCTTTAATTGATAAAAAATGAATTCTAATTTACTTTCTTAACTAGTTTTCGTATTTGGTTCTTTTTATATACACAAATTGATAACTTTATTTTGCTTTCAAAAATAGATTTATACGAAAATGTTGAAATTTTTATTTTTCTCGACTAAAATAAATTATTTCGTTTGGTAAATTTTCTTTGGTAAAAATGTTTATTTAACGCACAAAATTGGTTTTAGCACTTATGAGTTTTGGTTTTCTTTTATTTTTCCAAATAATTGACTTGCACTCTTTGTTTTTATTAAAAAAGAAAAATGCTGCACAGACCACTGATCGCAAAAGAACCAACCGGCTTATCCAACTACCAAAAATCAACCGACCTGGGCCATAGCCCAGAATCAACTGCCAAAATCCAACTCTTTGTCCTGCGTAATTCACTTCATACCATTGCATTTGCAAAATGTATTATTTTTTTTTCCTTTGCTATTGCATCATCCATAATCATTGTCATGAGAGAGAGAAGAGTGCATGCAAGTATGTATGTGGGTACGTACGTACGCAGACGACTATGAGGGATGAGCAGAACAACCGTAACTGTAGTGACGGTCAGCTTCAAAAAAAAAACTTGACATGCGCAGTTCATGTCAACACTAATAACCAGAGTATAGAGAAAACGAAATGACCATGAATGACAAAAAAAAGATTCCACGCGCATTTGTTAGCGTGTTGAAACAGGTTTTTCTAACGGCAGAATCAGACCACTTTACGCAGAAAAAAAGGTCAAATGCTTTTTTTATTTTTTTCAATCTCTCTTTGTTTTCTATTTGTTTTTCTGGTGTTAAAGAATTTAACAACGAGATGTAAGTTGTTACCAACTGAAAAAAAAAACTACATACATAATTACCATGAATGCAATTGCGCAATTAGGAGAATTTAAATACATATTTATGCACAAGGGAAAGAAAACGTTTTGCGTGTTTAATTGCATGGTTAAATTTATTAGGTATGGGAAAAAATTCATGGTTCAAAATAAAAACGGCAAAAGGTCATTTTAAATCCGTAACAATTTTTAAGGCGCACGGCTCGTTTTTGGCTGAACAGATTTGTTAATAAACAAAACTGCCGCATATGTAGTGAGACCAATCCACCACAGAACCTATAGACTTCAATTACATCTAGAAAAATACACCATTTGGTGCGGTTTACACGCTGTTGGCATCATCGGACCTTATTTCTAAAAAAAAATGAAGAAAACTGGACTTCCAGAAAGTGCTTAATCGATAACAGACGCGATGCCCATTTGCCCAAAATCATTTTCAGATGTTAATGCTATGTATTGATTTTTCAAATAAAAAAAAATTTTGCGAATAAAATTATAATTTTTTACAATTTCAAGTTCTTTCGGGTAAAAAAAAACATTTTCTAAAGCGAAATTGAAAGTATTTCGATTTACTTTTAATGTTTAGGTAAAAAGTCATCCCGGAATTATTTGATGCTTTTGGGTAAACGTCACAAGCCCTGTATTTCTTGGAGTGAAATATGGTTTTAAGCTTTAAGGTATTTTAAGCAGGTAAGTAGGTATAGAATCTTTTTTCACAAATAATTATATATTTTAAAACATTAAGGCCCGTTTTCACAAATTACCGATAGCTAAAAGTAAACTTTACTTTAACCTAAAGTGAGCGATAAAGTTAACTAAGGTTCATCATGCCTGGTAGGTTAAAGTAAAGTTGTAATAATGGAACACATTTTATACGTCCGATAAAATCCTACCTTAAGATATCCTTAAGTTGTGAAAACGGGTCTAAAACATTCAATTATAGAACTACATAAACAAAGGTTTTTATGCCAATGAAAGTCATTTTTGGAGTTGGGGTCATCCATTTAAATTTCTTTAAAAAAATTTAAGTTCTTTTTGCTGACTCAAACCCTACATATCGTTGGTCTCATGTAGTAAGGCCCTAACTTGATTTTTTCTAAATTGAGTTTTTTAGTGATTCCAATACATTTCCCACAAATACACCTCGCCACAAAAATTTAATGCAATAGCATCAAAAATATCAGTTTTCCAAGCCATTGAAGAAGCCATTTTACATTATGATACATACAGCTTCTATTATGTTTTTGCCTTCTTTTGTATAGCTGCAATTATGTCAGTTAGTTCCTTTCTACATGAGACCAATGATATATCGCTTTTAATGAGAATCATAGCAGTGGAAGGGGCATGTTTAACGAATTTAGTATCTACATACATATGTATGTATAAATCGGCTAAGGCAAAACAGTTAAGAACACTTTCCTCCTCTGTATGTCAACCGATTTGAAAAAAAACACACACCATTTGAAAGATATTTACTTACAGAAGTGCACAATATATATTTTAATAAAATCTGTTCAATATTTTCGGAGTAATAAGCGTTCAAATTAGCTACTAACGCATATGTACAAAATACAAAATTTGTTTTTTTTAATTATCAAATAATAAAAAAAATAGGGTGCTCGATTATTCGACATTTTTAAGAAACCGGTTTTCGGAAAATTAAATTTCTTTATTTTACTTTTCCGTGCTGCATGTGGTGATTTATTTAACTTAGAAACAATATATTATAGGTGCAGGGTCCTGAGTGAATTAAAACCTATAAGATGAAAAATGAATAAGAACATGTAAGGGGAGCTTTTTGATACTTTTTTGTTCAACATCTGGTTTTTTGATTAATTTTCGTTAATATTAGACATAGAAAAAAAAATAAAATACAATGTTCTGAGTGGAATACAATTTACAAAGGAGATTTTATGATGCTTTTTTGCTTTTCAGTTGATATTTTCTGATATTTTTTACAGTAGAAGATAGAATATGAACCAGAAGTTGGTCCCTTGCCAAATCGATCCACTATGATGGAAAAAATGAATGCTCAAAACATGTGAATTAATATATACTTAGATGTAGTATCTTCATATGAACCTTAAAGTTTATGGTCGAATTTTGACCATTAGGCGAACACTCGTTTATATAAAAGTACATTAAGAAAAAATGGAGCACCCAGAACTTTCTTACAGTTGATTTCACATTTATACTAAGAATCTTTCTTGGAATCGTTCATGTTAAAACACAAGGCAAATTCATAACTGGTAGACTTGCCTCAATTCGCTTTAGAAAATGCCTACCTTGGATACCAAAATCAGTTTCAGCGTCAAACGTATTTTAAAGAAAATTATTCATCGTTATACTAATAGTTCGGTGAAATAATTTGAAAATTTTTAAAACGATTTGTTTCATGAACGTCGGTTTTGCAGTTTAAACGTTTAGTATTGGCTGAGACATATTTTTATACCTAATAAAGGTGTTCACGTAATTTTTTTTTACCCTTGCAACTGTGCAAGAACGCATAGTTGCACTTATTTGACTTGATCAACCCATTTTGTTTGCAACTTAAATTTTTCAGAAACAAATTTTTAAACATTTTGCCATTATTTATAAAAAAAATTTTAATAAATTTGAACCGTAAGTTTCTTGAAAAATACACAAAATAATTAATTTTATTCATTTACAAGTCGAATTAATAACTTATCTACCTATACAAAATTTTTAAATAAGTATTACAGTATTTTTATTTTTTCTGCTTCTTCCATTTTTTTTGGCGCTTTTTTTTCTTTTATTTATTGTTTTATTTTCAACAAACTTCATCTTTAAACACTGCAAGTTTAAATATTTTTAATTCAAAGAAAAAAATGTTCGTTAGTGTAGAGTTGATTTTATGAGTACTTTTTAAGCATTTTTTCAATTTTGCAATGCCATAAATATATGCAAAATGTTTAAGGCCATGTCACATAAAACTTTTGCTTCGCGTTGCGTTAGAGATTCGCTTTGACATCTAAGATGAAATATTCATACTTATACGAAACATGTCACATAAAGATTTTTTAACGCAAAGCGAAGCGAAAAGTTAGGCAACTCTCAAGGCCGTGTCAGATAAAACTTTTGCTTCGCGTTGCGTTACATATACTTTGACAGAAAAGCGTAAAGCAAAAAGTGTATGTAACAATAAAAACTTTGACAACACTCACACATTGTGTGTTAAAAAGAAAATAAATAAAAAAAATTATACTAGAATACAAGGTATATTTACACAAGGTAAACTCGTTGGCCCATATGTTTGTCAGCTGTTTACCCCTAGTTGGAGCCAAAACGTCAAATTGCGTGTATATGAGCCAAAATTTGTACATGTGTGCGTTAAATTGTTTTTGTTTTATATGAAGACAATTTTGACAAATTGGCTCCATTTATAGAGCAGCATGTCTACACTCCCAAATGAGTCTACCTTGTGTAAATATACCTTGCTAGAATATTGTCAAAGCGCGCAAAAAGATGAGAGTTGCCCAACTTTTCGCTTCGCTTTGCGTTAAAAGCAGTTTATGTGACAAGTGCCATATAAACATGTACATTTAACTCAAATGTCAAAGCGTATATGTAACGCAACGCGAAGCAAAAGTTTTATCTGACACGGCCTTCATCATTTTGCGCGCTTTGACAATCTGCTAGTACAATTTTTTTTATTTTTTTTCTTTTTAACACACAATGTGTGAGTGTTGTCAAAGTTTTTATTGTGACATACACCTTTTGCGTTACGCTTTTCTGTCAAAGTTAGAAGTGTCACGCAAAGCAATGAAGTTTTATCTGCCATGGCCTTTATGCTTTAAAGCTTTGTCCAGACGGTGGTTAGATCTTACAATAATGTTAGGTCTGGCAATGTGTTGACATTATACTGCCAAAGACAAATTTTGCTGTTATAATGGACTGTCAATGCTTTTTCTGACAACGTTGTTAAAAAGAAATTGCCCGTTCAGACAGTTGTAAAACATTTAAAAAAACTTTTACTGACAATATTGTTAGATCTGACCATCGTCTGCACTAAGCTTTAATCTGATAATCTTGTACATAGACCATGACAATTTTGCATCGTTTGTGCGAAATGTAGTTGTCTATGTGGTTGTTGTTGTGTTTTTTTGCACTTTTGCAAGAGTGCAACTTTTGACTTGAATACCTTTAATATTTTAAGTTTTTAAATTTTTTTTTACAATTTTTTGTTTTATTTTTTTGATATTCTCTAATTAGGCTCGAGTTCATCAAATTTAATTTTCATTAAATTATTTTCACCGAGAGAAGGAATTTTACAACTTGGAATTTTTATTAAAATTTGTTGATAATTTTTCTTGGCTGGGCTGGGATTTGAGCCCGGGTTGATCCTTACATGTTTCAAGAAACACCACTTTCTATCGTCAGAAGATCTTTGTGTTCTACCCACTGCACCACTGCGGTGCCCGTTAGCCAACAGTCAAAAATCAATCTTTAACCAGTAGTACTGGTGGTTCGAAATTTGCTGTTATTATCACTTAAATTTCAAATTACATGTTGCCTCCTTTTTCCTCTGTTTTTTCGTATTCTTTCTGTCAAGACTTTGTCTTGAAAACCTGAATACATTTGTTTACAAAGATCTTCTGACGATAGAAAGTGGTGTTTCTTGAAACATGTAAGGATCAACCCGGGTTCAAATCCCAGCTCAGCCAAGAAAAATTATCAATAAATTTTAATAAAAATTCCAAGTTGTAAAATTCCTTCCCTCGGTGAAAATAATTTAATGAAAATTAAATTTGATGAACTCGAGCCTAATTAGAGAATATCAAAAATTATAAATTAACAGTTCAACTAAAAATCAAAATTGTTCTTATTTTTTGTTTTATTTTATTTCTTTCCTTTTTTAATTTGTTTTTACAAAAATAAAATTTACTTTAACTTTATACAAGATTTTCACACTGTGTATTACTTTTATACATATTTATACAGTCCACTATCGATAACACTGTGCTTGAAATTGACACTATTTTTTAGACAAGCCGGGTACATGGCGTTTTCGCATAATTCGGGTACCCTGAATCCAATGGTGCTCACCTTTTTTTAGGTTAGCTCTTGTTTTCGAGATATACCGTTAAAAGGAGGTTGCACAACATATAATCGCGTAACTCAAAAACGGTTTAGTTTATTGAAATTACTAAAAAAAAACCTAAACTCCACAATAAAATTTCCTTTAAAAATTTTTTTTTCGTTTTTGCATAGATGGGGGCAGTGCACTCATTTTGCAGTTTCAACTCACACTTAGTAATAGTGCAAAAATATTGCAATCATTTTGTTGATGTTGAGTGATGAATTGGAAATTTGCAGCCTCACTAAACATGAGTGATAGTGATGTTAAAAAATTTTTCACTCAAAAAAAAATAGTTTGATTTAAAAAAAAGCAATCATCAGCTTATTGCAACTTTTTTCTTCTTCGTCGTATAACTGTATCAACACTAACCATATGCAATTGTTTATTACCTTACATTTTTAACGTGTTTTTCTGGTGCAGAACCAATAATAAATAGCTCAACGTTACTGTTGGAGTACCAAATAAAACTTAGACATTGTACTTGTGGAAACTTTTGTTTAAGAAGGTTTATGTCGAGCGATAACGTGTTGATGTGACTAATCCGGTATCGGACTAAATCAAAAAGTCAAACGCTCCAGGAATTATTTTCTTTTTTGACTTGGTTCGCTTTATTTTTGAGCCCTCTATATTGTTTTAAATAATTAGACAATAATTTAAAGGTTGTAAATACAAGGTATCGTGAAGCGTATAAAAGATTCGGCACAACCGAACATAGTACATAAAAAATATTTAAAATTATTGAGGGTAGAGCCGTAAAAGTTTGATCTTAAATAATTTCAAATTAACAAGAGGACAAAATTACATAGATTTTTTCAATTTATTAAATGTTTTTCAAGAAGCGAATTCAAATTATCGAGGATCGACTGTAAATATTTTCGTTTATGAAGTTTCCTTTTCTTTTTTGTCTTAGAAACTTAAGAATTTGACCATGACTTTTCACTTAAAAGATTATTCAACTTTCTTTACAATAATTATAAATGGAATTCAATTGGATTAGAGTATGTAATATGTACCTTATACATTCATCTGGAAATTGTTTGCAATCTGTTATGCAACGGAATCGTTCCCAATGCATCCATCCCATGGGTGGGGTGCGGGCAAGACCATTCTCCAAAGCCCAACCGACATTATTAAAAATTAAGGACACCAGAAGAAGTTTAAAATAAGCTTGAAACATGTTTACACACGATTTTATTTCTAAATTGAATTTTTCACTACACTTTAAATTGGATACGATTCGATTTGTATGCGCGGTTTAAAATGCGAGCGTTCAATGAATGAAAATTGAAAAAAGTAACTGTAATTTATAAGAATTTTTTTCTTTATTTTTATTTTGTTTATTTAAAGTTGAGTTTTAAAAATGTATGTAAATGTTCAATGCTGATAAGGGAAATAAGGCAGAGAAGATACTGCAACTTACTACCTGTGAGAATACGCTAACTGGCATATACCCGGGGGGGTATATATATGTATATAACAGTTAGTGATTGTAAGACAGTAGTTAAAGAGGTTGAAAATTCATTTATCACATTTGTTTTACATTTTTTTAAATGAATGATTCTCAATGTTTTAATTTTTTTTGTCAGCAATTTTTTTAATTAATTGCAAAAGGAAACCACCTCTAGTTTCTTATCACGTTTATATTTTTAATTTTACTTTCAAACTTGGAGGCATACATACATAAATATGTATGTATGTTTATAATTTTTGCGTCCATATATATATTAAATCTATTTTTATAGGATTTACTATTAATTTAACACCGTAGCCTAAAAGCTTTAAAAAATCGTTGAACTTGTTGTTCCCGTTTCAACTTAATTATCGTTCAGCACTTCTGGACGCTCGACTCAAGACTAATTTCAAGCTGAGCCAATTGAGTGCAAGTATTGTATTGAGAGTGTCGTCAAGTCTGTGACTTTGTTCGTTGAAAAATTGAACGTGAGCTACTGGCAAAAAATTCTATGTGATCGCTGATAAGAATTTTTTTTTAAGATATTGTTTTTGAGTTGAAATTGTTTGTTTAAGATAAAGAAAGTCCATCAGCTTTTAAAGATTTCAATATTAATATGGGTGTATGTTCAAAGAAACGGCCTCCTATTTTACGTTTTGAAAATCATTATTGAGTTTTTATATTTTTAGTGATAAATACTCAAGATCATAACTCTCAATTACCCTACTTGAGACAGAGTAAATAAAAACAATGTAGTGTATTTGATTAATTAAAAAAAAAATATATTTATATTAACTATCTAGTTCAATATTAAGTAAAATTGTACATCTTCAATTAATTTTGTTTAAGCTTTTATTTGAATGTTTTAAAAACTATAGTCCAAGACACATTTTTTACACCTTCGATATATACAGGGCGAAAAATGATGATCTAAAGTTGTAATTTTTAACAACAGAACAGAATTTTTGACAACAGAAAAAAAATCATGAACGCTATCGAAAATAAAAAAATACCATTCGTGTCAACTTAAGAACGCCATATTTTAAAATCGGAACGGTCTTGTTGATATTGTTGCGGAAGGTTTCTGTAAAGTCAAATCAAACGCCGTCGATCTGCATGACATTAATCCAAGGATCATAAAGTTAATACTACCACCAGGGTAGGGTTACCGTTGGAAATTGGCGAAAAGGGTCACAAAAAGGTGATTTCCAAGAAAAAGGGGAAAAAAGGGTATTTCAATAAAAAAAGGGTCAAGTTTTTTATGAACAGTATTTCCCATTTTAATGAACATAATAATAATATAAACAAACAAAAAATATTTATTTCAGGTAGGAAGTGCTCAAAAAACTTAATTTTTTTATGGAATGCCCTATCCTGTTTTTAACACCTGAAAAAAAGTTTGTTCATTATTATTATAGCTAATTTTTTTGAAGCTTTTTATGTTTCTTCCGATATTTTCTTTTTTTTTTAACCGATTAAGCGATTTCAAATAAGTTTTAGGGTTTGTTTGAAATTGCAATCGTTCGCGAATTGTTGCCATGTTCGCGATTGAAGCGATTTATTCTTGTAGGTTTTTACGATTTTTCATAAATATTAGACTTTGCTATCATACCGCTGCTACCAAATATTCGGGAATTTAGCAATTTTTACCGAATGTTTTCATTTCTGTTAGTTTTAGGGACTTTTAATCAATTTTTGCAAACTTTCCATATTTCAAAATTTAGCGTTGCTTTGATAATCTTTGAGGCAATCGTCGCCGTTTTAAAAATAGCCCCATACATAAACTTAAGTCACCTTTTTTCAATACCCTTTGCCATTATTAAGGTTGAATTTTTTAAAATAAATCATGCTATTCTTTAAGAGATCCAAATAATTATAAGAAACGAACACCAAATTGCATTTTTTAAATAAAATGTCAATTTTATTTTTTTAAAAAAACCACCATAAAAAATAACAAATATGTATATGAATTATGTTTGCTTTTAGGGAAAAAAATTTACCATCAAAAATCTAATTTAGAAGTCGTAAAAAATCTTTTAACACAAACTTTTTAGGAATGTGCGTTCTATATTTTGTTATTAAATCTTCACTTGAATTCCATTCCTTCATCTCCGCTTCAAACAAATTAGGAGAAGAAAGCATGGAATTTTAAGTTTCTACTTTGAGTCCATATCAAGCAATGATTATTTCGAAAACATTTGTTTAGCACTACTGTTCTGCAGTGTTGTCAAAAAACAAAATGGGAGTGCTGTTTCCAAAAAAGGGTCAAAAAGTTTCACAAAACAGATGAAAATGATACAAAAATATAATTTAAAAAAATGGTCATAAAAGGTAACAAGACCGTCAAAAAAAGGGTCAAGTTGATATTTTAGTATCACAACGGTAACGCTGACTACCACGTATCAAATATTTGTATAACACAATATAACCGCAAGTAACTTTTCGACGGAATGGAAATATGCCAAAATCGTTACAGTTCCAAAAACAAGTAACGAATACCGCCCAATATCAATTTCATACCTGTCCAAAGTTTTTGAGCGACTTATATGTAAACAAATAGTTTAATATGTATTTAAATCAGTACAATTTATTAACTGACCTGAGGTATTAGATCTCAGCATAGCTGTTTAACCGCCCTAACCGATGTAATCGAAAATAAAAGAAGTAACTTAGAAGATGCGAGAATATCATTTTTAGTTTTGCTCGACCTTTCAAATGCCTTTGATACGATACTGTGCTTCAAACTATCTAAAATTTTCAACTTCTATACTAGTGCCGTTAGCTTGATGTCAACATACTTATTTTACCGACAGATGGCAATACGTCTTCAATAAAGGACTTTTTTCTTACCCTCTTTGCGTGATAAGAGGTGTTCCGCAGGGTTCGATACAGGGATCCAGGGATGGAAAATGGCTTTTATAATTTTGTACCAACTATAAAAATAAATGTACTTTTTAGGCCAGAATGGTGCCATTTTTGAAATCCTTTTTTTTTAAACAAGCTTAACAAAGATGTGTATGAAAATTAAGAAGTGCTCAAAAAATATAACACAAAATTAATAAATATTAGCTGCCTTATTTATAAAAAATAAAACAGGTTAATAAAAGGTTTATTAATTTTATTAATTTTCATACAAAATCCGTTTCATTAACAACATCTTTATTAACCTGTTTTATTTTTCATAAATAAGGCCGGACATATATAAAGGTTATTTATAAAATATTTATCAAATTGAAATTATAGGCTCGTGTAGTGCATTTCGTTCCTTTGTTTTAATTTGGCTTTGAAAAAAAAATATGTTCGACGTTGGTCCACGAATGTGGATTATATAGAAATTCTGTTACAACTCTTGAATTATTTAGGAACATTTCATTTAACTAATTTTTTAACTGTCATATTTTAGACCGTAAAGCATGAATTTTGATATGCGCAAGACCACCCGTTATTAACATTTTGTGTTTACAAGAATTTATTAATTTTAGACCCGTCTTCACAACTGACCGATACCTAAAGTTTGGATTTTATCGGCTATATAAAAAGTGTTTCATTATTACAATTATACTTTAACCTAATACTTTAACAATTTTACTTTAACCTAAAGTGAGCTATAAGTTAAAGGCAGGTTCATCCTACCTGGTAGGTTATAGTAAAATTATAATAATTGAACACTTTTTATACAGCCAATAAAATTTCACCATTAGCTATCGGTAAGTTTTGAAAACGGGTCTTAAGCTTCGTACATACGATGGTCAGATCTTACAATATTGGTAAGCAGCGTTGCTTAAATTGCATTAAAATTGGCTAAAATGTCTTACAACTGTGTGAACATTGTAAGCTCATTTGTATTTGCAGAAGTGCAAAATTAATGCATCTGACAATCGCACCATTGTCAGAAAAATATTGCTGTTGGCTACGCCTGCTTACAATATTGTAAGATCTGACCATCGTCTGTAGGAAGCTTTAGAATTTTACCTCATAAAATCATAACAAACGCAAAGTTAGTAACAACAAGACATGTAATTAACAAAAATACCTATTACAACAACATTAGAATAAAACCGTTAAAAAAAACCGAAAAAGGTACAAGAAATTAATGAGAAATAAAACAAAATCAAAATTGCCATATCAAAACGCTGAGATTTTTACATTGTACCAAATAAGCCGCGGTAGTACCACGGTACCAACGAATGTTCAAAATGTCCCAAAAAAAGTAAAATTGTACCCTGATTTCCAACATTAGAATAAAAACGGACCGTTAAAAAAACCCGAAAAAGGGACAACAAATTAATGAGAAATAAAACAAAATCAAAATTGCCATATCAAAACGTTGAGATTTTTACATTGTACCAAATAAGCCGCGGTAGTAACACGGTACCAACGAATGTTCAAAGTGTACCAACAAAAAAAAGTACAATTGTACCCTGATTTCCATCCGTGCGGGGAGCATTGCTGTATTCGATCTATGATAATCATCTAAAATATTTCAGGATCCAGATGTATGCTGATGATGTTCAGGGCTACCTTGATAGCTCTAAAGCTACGGTCAGACTTATCAAATATTTGACGAAAAAAACGGAACCAACAACCAAAATAAAAAATCATTTAGCTTAATATCAATATTTATTTTGATTAAAATACCACATCTTACAAAAAACTGTTTTTTGCTATGTCTATGCCTGTGGGCGACAATGGCTTACGAATTAGCCTTCACAAGTCAAAATGTATTATTTTTATTATTATTATTTGTAAAAATTCAAGTGTTCAAGAGTTGGAGAGGCAAACAATTTATATATTCTTGCTGAAGGGAGAAAAACAAAAAATATTGTCTACCCTAAAGCGCTTAAATAAAAAAATTACTATCAATTAAATTATAAGATTTTGTTTAACTGTTAATTAAATTGATGTATATAATTGCCTGTGGCAGCAACGCTCAGGGGCCTAGTTCTGGCAGTCGTGATCGAGTACTTTCTCGATTCGAAAGTAATTTTATTTCTAATTCTTTCATTCGATACTGAACGAATCGAAATTATTTTTTCAGTATTGTGAAACTCAAATTAATGCTTAACAATACTGAAAAAATAATTCCGATTCATATTTGTATTGACTGAAATAATTATATATTAAATTGCTTTCGAATCGAGAAAGTACTCGATCACGACTGCCAGAATCAACCCCAGGATATCAGCTAGTTACGTATTAATTTATGTATTACATAAGCTTTTTAATATTTCTAATTCTCATTGATTTATTCAATCAGAAATTATTTACTAAATAATTCTCACACTAATGAAAAATATTTCTACTTATTATGCGATATTATTTTTACTACACAATTCACAAGTAAAAATATTTTCAAAAAGCAAAAAAAAAAGATCTGCCATAAACTAATGACCTAATTTAGTTTCAGTTTTTTAATTTATTACTTTATAATTTTTCCTGACTTGTCAACTGTTTGTCTTACAAATAAATAAATAATAATTATGATTATTGATATCTGTTTTATGACAACATGTGCATACATTTCTAAATGGTGATATAAAAATGAAATACATATCATCAAATACAAATTTATTTATTACAAATTTCCAGGCTGTTGGGTTTTTATGTTGCCGCCTTCTTATTGCAAAAAACAAAATGCTCATGCATTCCGTACATAAGTGGGACAATAATTGCACTAACTAATGACGGGTAATTCCGAGCATTATAGGTACATTAGCACCCACATATACATACATACAGAGGTAATAAATACTAACATTCAACAAATTTTTTTTATTCTTTCAAAATAGGATATTTTTTAGCAAAATTACTTCAGTACATAGCTCAGTGATGCCAAGTGTAGGGAATTTTCCCTTTTTGTAGGGATTTTTTCGGAAAATTTCGATCGTAGGGAAAAAAGAAAAGATTTTTTATTTTAAGGCAAATGTAGGGAATTTTTAAAATATTATCTCATTTTCAATATATTGTCTAAAAATACGTAAATATTTATCTTATATGCGTTTAAAAATTAAAATTGTTCATATACAATAGCATTGAACATAGAATTGTAGTATTTTTTAAAAAAAACCCTATACTATGAGTCCTAACAGCCTGGCAATCTTTAACAATGGCGAATGTGCCATGTACCCATATATTCCTCGCGCCTCTAATATATAACCAGCGTTTAAAAAACTGCAGTCAAAGTAGAAAAACTGTAATTTCTTCTAATTCTTCATTTGTCAATGGCCAAAAAAAATGTTGCTTTTACTTCAGATTCATCAAATGTAAACAGTAGCTGTCAAACCAACTCAAAAAGTGAAAAGTTGTACACAAATTTTCGTTTTTTTCGACAGTTTTTGGTTTCGATCGCAGTTTTTAAAACCCTATATATAACTAGGGGGCGACGAATATTCGCGCTCAAATCTGCGAACTATTCTCTTATACGTATGCGAATATTAAAAAAAAAACAATCACATCTCTAAACTAAGAGAAATAAAACAATACAATTTTGAATTTTCAAAAAAGGTTTAATGAGAACTTTTAAGGATAAGGAAGGATATATTTTTAAAAGAAAATTTTTCATATTTTAGTTCAGGGAAACTGAAGAAAATATGTTTTTAAGATTTAACAGAGCTTCCCTTTTATTTGGTACCAAGTTTGCTTAAAATTATTAAAAATAAGTATTCTTGAAAAAGATAAAGCTCTTCAAAAAGGACAAAAGGCAAGGAATAAAAAATTTAATATGAAGTTTTACTATGTTTCGTCTTTGGATTTAAGGATATCTAGTGGCGTTTCTGCCAAAATGAAAAAGTTTTAATTTGTCACACAGTGTTATTTTTGAAATTGAATTTTTATTTTTGCGTGTATGGCATTTACATATTTAATTTAAGTTTTTCTTTTTGGTAATAAATGCTTTTATTACAATATTTTCTGTTAACAAAATAGGTACATATTTGTTTGCCTGTTGCTAAAGACAATGGCCCATAATCATAGTCAAACGCTAAAGTCGGTTCTTTTTAGAAACAACTTTAAAATAAAAACATTCTTTTAATTATTTTGCTACTATAGTCAAAATTAAAGTATGTTTTATATTGAACCGACTTTAACTGGGTGCCACCTCAAAAGTAGAACATTGTTTCATACAACTTACAACAAAATATAAGCAAGGGGCAACTCTAAGCAGCCGACATTGAAAATTAAAATATAAAAAAAACACTGCATATCTTGCGGAGTTGAAAATTTTTAACACGCAATATGAATTTATGTAAAAAGCAACAACAAAATTACAAAATATTGTTACGAAAGTAACTTTAGTTAAGAATTAGTTGTAATTATTAGTTAATAATTAGTTGAATTTATAAGTTATCTTGTATTTATTAGTTAACTTGTATTCATAAGTAATTTTATTAGTTTACATCGTTTTTGTTATAATTTAGTACACTTCAATCCCAATGTGCAGAAAGCCCTAGAAATGACCGTTAAAAAAGCTTCTTCAGTATAAGAGGTAAAATTATGTAAACATAAGTGCTACCATAAATCAAAGTGTGGTGAATAAAAAAAAGCCTCGAATCTTCGAAAAACATTTCGAATATTCTAGACAACCAAATTGCAGTATAAATACTAGCGGCGAGTAGCAGAACAAATTCATTCTTAGTTCAGACTTTGTCAATAACGCATAACGCTGAGAAAATTATAGTTGGTTGTGAATAAAAGCTATAAATTACGGTTGTTAAAAAGACTTAGTACTAAATAGAGTTGAATAAATTGTAAATAGTGTTTAAAGTGTTTGTGTTTTATTTATTTTATTAAAGTTGCAATAAAGAACTCGAAACGGTTTATTATAAAGGAAATAAACCAAAACGTTATTGAAAGGCAGTAACGTAACAATATTTTGGCTTCGTTTTTGCTTTCAATGTAATTTTTGGCGTTGAGTTTTACACAATTAAGGCCTATACAATGTATTTTGAGTTTCTTTCCATAAAATTCTTCCTCCAAATCATTAATAATTGCAAAATATCGGTCAATATCTTGTAACATAATCATTTTTAACTTTTTGCAAGTACTTTTTTGTTTGGCGAAAAACAGCTGATGCTGTTGTTAAATGAGTTAAAAACAACTTCAGCTGGTTTTAAAATTGACATCGGTTTTAACGTGTAAAGTATGCTTTTACTTGTCTATAGTAGATCAAAAGCATATTTTAAATAAAAGTTTACTTTAGAACTCTTAAAGTATGCTTTGTTTATGACTATAGTTATGGGCCAATAAATTTTTAACGTAGGGATATGTGTAGGGAAAACTTTTTTAGTTGTAGGGAAAAAAGGGATTTTTTTCTTAGACACGTAGGGATTTTTTGAAATTTCTCCTGGCATCACTGACATAGCTTTATACATAGTACTTAGGTATGTATTTCCATAATTCTTAGCGAAATGTCCTTTATATAGAATTTTTAACAAAATTTTGTATAAAAAGTAAATTTTTGGCAAAATGTCCTACATATATGAAACTTTTTGCAAAATGTTCTTTAAATAAAAAATTTTTTCGAAAATATTTTAAATAACAGCAAAGTTTTCTTCAAATAGCAAACTTTCTTACAATTTCTTCAAAATAGCGAATTTTCGTAAAAGTTCCTGTTGAAAGCAAATTTCGTAAAATTTCCAATAATTGTTCACTTTTAATGTATTTCTTAAGTGGGGAACAGAATAATAGGTAGTCTCTGTATTACAACGTTACGAATAGCGCTGCAAGCTGTCAAAAGCTAAAACCGGCCGTTTCAAACTAATGTCAACAGAATACGTAGTAGTAGTAGTCGTTGCAGTTGAAGCGCAAAATTCAAAATTTTAAACTTTGTCGCGCTACAGAGTATTCGTCAGTTTCAGCTACTACTACAACTACTTTATTCTGTTCCAGGCCTTTTAGTTTTTAAATAAAACTTTGTAATTTATGCTAAAAAGACATGTTTTGTTAATTTTTAAATAAATTTTTGTCCAAAACTAGGGCAAAAATTTAAACAAATTTTTATTTTGTATATTAAGTTAAAAACAGCTCAAAATAACAGTTAATTTAATTTTAATAAGGTGGCACTATTTAAGAAACTGCATTACCTATAACAAAGTTTTACCACATGCTGATTAGCAGTACTGCCTTACCATAGAAATAAATTGTATAAAAAGCTTTAACATTTATTGAATGTTTTTTCTATAAAACGTTAGTCAAACGAGCAATTTATTGTATATTTTTTACAAAAAATTTTTCTTAAATTGTTTTTGCTCTTTAATTACCGATTTTAAAAGTAAAAGTGTTAAAAAAATACATATTTTCCATATTTTTATACTACCTACAATTAAAAAAAAATTCCAAAAGTTCCATCCCTGCAAACAGCTGTCTTTGAATTGCAGCTAAGTGGCAACGCTATTTATCACGTGAATATCTCTTTTTTTTCTTCATTCCTCTTTCGTTTCTTATTTCTTTTTAGAAAAAAATATTTTTTGTATGTTGAGTTTTCTGGTCTTGGGGAACATCGTCGTCGATTGATTTTTAAGGCAAAAAAAAAAATAATATAAACGCAATTTTTTTGCTTTTCACTGCATAAACCTCGGTTGAAATAAACGGCATTAAATAATCAATCTAAAAACAAATAATTTAACTGCAGTTTTCCACTAAATCAAAATAAAATGTAAGTGTAGTGTATGTAAGAAATAAGAAAAACAAGAAAAAATTGTCACTGCAAGAAGGTGAAAGAATAAAAATAAGTGCACATAGTGACGACGTAGCATCAAATAAATTTAATAACGAAAACTATCAAATATTAATTAAAAAAAATACCATTTGCGAAAAGGAATGATGATTCCTTTTATTTAATAGAAAACAAATTGAAAGAAATTAAGTAAGACTGGAAAAAATTTCCATAGAAAACACCTGTTAATTGTGCAAAAAGTGTTTAAAACTATTATCTACACAGCAAATCCCAAATGTTTGCTTTGGATTTACGTTTTATTAAAAAAATTTTTGATACGTTTTGCATATTCCTATTAAGTATTAAAAGTGCTTTGTTTTGCTGTGGTTATTTGTTTGGAAATCTTTCAAACATGCGCATCCTTTAAGAAAATCTGTTAAAGAAAATTGAGGCTTTTGTCTGATAAATCTTTTTGTTTTATTTAATGTGAATATTTCTCAAAAACCCGTGAGTAAAAAAAATATCGATCCCAACTGTCATGTGATTTGTCATCAAACAGCTGACCCTCGTAAAGTATGCTCACCGCAGTTTGATATGGTGGAAACAAGGCGAATTCATAAAGGTGACTGCATCATGAGATAGAGTTATGCTAGCTATCTCTTTTTTTGAAAAATTCTATGTATTTTGTTTTTGTAAAAAGTTAGAGTGAATGTCAAACTTATTTGTTGAAAATACAAAACAGGAAATTTTTTTTGTTTATAAAATATACACAATTTCTTTAGAAAGTAAATCTTTTTACTCTATTGAAAATTCATTGTGGCTCCATTTATTTCTTGCGCATTTTTAATTCCTTGTGTTTATATTTTATGTTCACTTTTTTTGTTTTAAATAAGTTTTTTTCAAGTTTTTATATTTTTATTAAATTTTAAATTTGAATTAATTTTTTCACAAAATGTAAACAAAGCTTGACATTCAGTATACAAGCCAAAAAAATAAACAATAAACAGATGATTTAAAAATGTCACCTTTATGAATTCGCCTTGGGTGGAAATATGAAAGCAAAACAGATACCACTAAAGCAGAATCACAGAGTTGTTCAATTTTACGGTTGTATTTTGTAAGAGGAAATGGTGAATTAATGGTGGCATAAAGCTGTTAAATTTTTGAAAATTCCGTTATATGCGCTCAATAAAACAATAAAAATAACTTTTAATTTTTTTATTGTTAATTATAATAACCTTCTTGAACTGTGTTTTAAGGGATTAATTGTAATTTTTAATTCAATTGTATTGTTTTGTATTGTTTTTTTGTTTATACCTAACAGCACACTTCCTTTTAGGCTACATGTTTACCTTAAATATAGGGTAATATTTCCTTGTTTTCTAACATGTTTATTTTGTTGATACACCTATACCTAATAGGTATTACTTATTAGTAGCTTTCTAATCAGTATATGCGGTGGGAGCTTTAATGTTTCTGTGTTTTTTTTTTAGCGGTAATACATCTGATTAAAAAATTGCGTGACATGTGAAATGTAAAATCGAATGTGAGAATTTTTTGTTGAAATAGTCTTAAATTTATTAAAAAAAAAACTGTTTGAAGAAAACTACCTATTAGACCAAAATATTTGTCACATTAAAGTTCTGTTCTTAAAATTTTTAATTGACTTTTTCTTGAGGTACCTAGGTATATAAAAAATTTTAGAAAAATACATATGTAGGTATAGGACCAAACTATTTTTAAATTGAAGTTCTTCCTTATAATCACTTATTGTTTGTTTATGTTTGCTTTTATTTTAAAAAGTGAAAATTTAGATCATGGTACATAGTACCATGATTTAAATGTTCTTGTAACCGGAGTTAACATTCTTTTTTTTTTATTTAAAAATATTACTATTTTTTACTTTTTTTTTTTTGATTTTAATAGATTTTTTTTTATAGACCTTATTAGACCTTATGTTTTATATTATAGACAATTATTTTAGAAACATTTAAAAATAATAAAATAACATACAGAATATCAAACTTTAAGTACGTGATGAACTAAATAAAATTTGCGTAGCAATTGTTTCAATAAAAAAAGCATCACATTTCGCTTGTCTCCATTGTTCTTATAAAAAATGTCCCCTTCTTCTTCTTTTTTTTTCAACGTCGCAATGCATGACTTTTTGTAATATGGAAAAAAATTATTTTTAAGCCCAAGGATGTCAACTATCCGAAAAATCACACAGAGCACAAACGATTAAAAAAATTTGTCAAGACAGCAGGACCCAGAAACAAATAAACAACAAGAGCTAAAAATATAAAATAATTCAAGTAATGGGAAAAACAAAGGCCAATAAACTATTTATTTTATTGCAAAAAAAAAAAACTAACTAACTAACTAACAAAATCAATCAATCATGATTTTCATTTAAATTTTACTACACCTTCAATCACTTGTGTTGTAAAAAAAGAACAATAATATATTTAAATTTATACGTTTTGGGTACTAAGAAGAGAAATTATTGGGCCTCAAAATTTTCATAAAGCCATTACAAATTACGGCGTTCGCCTGATGAGCCGACTCCACAACCTATTGAACGATCTTACCTTCATATAGGAAGCCTAAACTTCGAAAGTCCGCCCGTTATAAATGCAAAAAATGAGTTTTTGATGGTGCTCCTTCAGCACGATGCAAAAGCTTGAGTTAAGGCAAATGGTAAATACCAAACCCTGAAAAACTGTAATGCGGTACAGTTGGGCGACGCGAACGCAATGTAAAACATGAGAAGGCAGACAAACAAGGACAGCCTCATTGCTCTTAAAAAATAATGACAATGACGCGCAACTGCATCCCCACCCAAAGCAGTCTTACGAATCCAATTTACATTTTCAAAGAAATCAAAGTAAAAAATGTGGTGATTTTTTTTAAATCGTCTATTTTGTTTTAAATTGTTTAAATAGCATTTTGTTTAATTAAAATAATTTCAAATTTAATTTGTATAAAAACTTTACAAAAAAAGTTTGATCATAAATGTTTGTAGAAGAAATGAGATAAGAAATATTAATTTTTGAAAATGGCTCTTAAAGTTTTTATACATTATTTGAAAGATATGTATTTGAAAGAACTTTTCAATAATATTCATATCTAGTTTTTCCTTAAAAAAAGATATTGGTAAACTAGTTTGGCGTTGGCGCATTCAAATTTTTTTTTTTCAAAAGAACGTTGAGATACCTTTTTTTTCCTGCCATTGGATTGATATTCCTGATGAGTCCTACGTTTAAGCGAAAATCTTGAATTATAACCTAAATTTTACACACAAGAAATATTCATTCCAATTAAGAATAATTTTTACTGTACGGGAAAGCAGCTAGTTTTAATAATTATATTTTGATTCAAAACTAGAATGATATTTTAATTCAAAACTATTTCCTAGAATAATATAAAATTTTTAAAAGATCTGTCCAATAGAACAATTTTCAAATAGTTTCCTAATCAATTAAATAAAATGTTTTTTTTAATTTCGTGTGCACAATATTCAACAAAAAAGTAATTACTAAACTCCATTGATTCCAAAAAAAAAAACATCTATTGTTCAAAGTAAGTCAGTCGAAAACAACAGCGTTAGTTTATTAATAACAAAAAAGAAATAAAATAAATTCAAAACAGAATATCATACGGTGGCCATCATCGATTCCTTGAAATTACAATTAATACCGAATATGTTGTAGGGTAAGCCGCTAAAGTTAAATACATATTAACAAGCAAACGCCAAAATTTACAAAAAAAATTCTATGACAAAGAATAAGAATAAACTGCAGTCGAAACCAAAAACTGTCGAACAAAAAACGAAAATTTGTGTTCAACTTTTCACTTTTTGAGTTGGTTTGACAGCGACTGTTTACATTTAATGAATTAGAAGTAAGAGCAAAAGTTTTTTTTTGGCCAACGGCAAATGAGGAAGTGGAAAAATGGCAGTTTTTCTATTTTGACTGCAGTTTTTTAAACATAAAAATTTCAATAGATATTCAGTATTTTGTTATTTCTGCAAAAAAAAATGTTGCACTTTTGTTGAACTTTTTATAAACAAATATCAAAAAAGTATAGTATCCTTTAAGTTATATACAATAGTTATAGACAATTTTTAATACCTCCGACAGAAGTGAAAAAGGAGGTTTTGCATCGATCAAAACAAGTTAGAATTGCCAAAATCTTAGCTAAAGAGGCAGCCTTTTTCGTCTTCCTAATGAAAAGAATAAACAACCTTAGTTCTATCTTAGTTAGATCATCCGAACAGGAAAACACCAGTTTTCCCTAAAGCCTGAATTTCAGTACACTGAATCAGAAAATGAAACAGTTTCTTCTTCCTCCTCGTTACCTCGAAAACTAATGCAGTAGTCATTTAATTCCAGATCCATTCTTCTCACATGAGTCTCCAACGGCCAGTGATCAATTATCACTGAGATTACTATTCTCATCTGGTACCTATTGACCTAAGTAGATAGTTGATTCTTCGTTTATCATAGCCAGGCCACAATGTCTTGGATATGAAGCAGGTCGACTCGCGAGTCCACCCCACCTGTGCAAGTCTATAAGACCCGCGGTTGATGAGTGACTTACAGTGAGCCGTTTGAAAGCCAACGGATTGATCAATGACCCCGTCATTTAGACAACCACCCGGCATTTCGCGTGCACAGGTATCCACATTAGGATTACTTTCAAATGATTCGCAATCTCACTTAAAGACATCCGTAATTCTGTGGTTAACCTTTATGTATAGACCCCCCTAAGGATACAATGGCAGCCTTGCTATCAGTAAATATAAATATGTACATCCATCGATATGCGATAATACCTTATCCAGCTTGTCACCCGCCTTATAGAAGAGATTTCCGCCTGCAGGACACTACAGTCATCCGGCAGACAAAAGGGAACCTCTATATCCAGTTCCTCTATTAAAGAAACCCCTGCCAACTTTACTTCCTTTCCTCGAACCGTCATTATAGGCCCTTAGGGCCGGTTCCCTGGGTGCAGTCGACAATCGAGTGATTAAATATCCTGGCGTGGCCATAGTGTTTAGTTTCTCGTTAATTTTTAAAGTATAGCCTTTCACCAGCAAAAATAAGTACACTCAGTTTTTTTAACTACTTGTGTAGTGTCCACAACAAACTTTGATAAGTTAAATAAGATTAAACCGCTCACTTTGTAAATTAACTCTCAGAGTGGCACTACCAACTAAAAGTTTAATCGTTTTTACTTGGTTTAGGAATTTTGTACTTATTTCAAGAAATTCCGGGATTGATTTTCGAAAGTAATCCCATTTGAATTTTTGAGTACGACTCGTACTTAAAGTAAATATAAAAAACTTAATTTACCCCGAGTGTTTTTCTTTCTGTGTAAAGCTTCTAAGGTTGACGACGTCTTCCTTTAAACTTCCTTTAACTAACTCCTGCTTAATGTCATAAGAAACATTAAGAAAACCATGACAAGAAATTGTGTATATATATATTAAGAATTCAAAAACTAATTAATTAATAATGTTCTTTTATATGTAGTATATTGTACTTATGACATAATTGTTGCTGCTTTTTACTATCCTTCTTAGACAAATCTAAACTATGAATGAAATATTGCAGACAACCGTAAACTTTTGTTCCCCTTAAACTATTATAAAACTTTTTCAAGGACTCTTTGTCCTTTTATGACTATGACGATGATGGTCACATGACAATTTTTTTTTATTTAAATTAAGATAAAACTTAAAAGTTTATTATAAATAATAAAACTTTGTTTTTTGAATTGAAAAAAAAAAAAAAAATTATTTGTTACTTTCCTAAAAGACCAAAACTCTTCCTATACAAATACCCCCGTATTCACAAACGTTTATTTAGGAAAATTTTCATAGTAAATTTGTTCTTTAAATCTTTATTAAATTTAAAAAAATGTTTATGAATACAGAATATGTGTATCTACAAATATGGTGAATGTCCTTGTCTTTTAGAAATACATACATATATGTATATTAAACAATCACAGTTTGTTTTTTATTATTTTCCTTAGAAAAACAAAATCTTATGTAACTTGCAAAAAAGGACAAAATGTGGGTTCATTACACTACTAAAGGCCCAAATACACTTGTCAAATTCTTGTCCAGCCGGCGAATTCAACGTGTACGTGTGCTGACCGTAATATTCGCCGTCATATCTAAATTTTTTTGCTTTTCATCAAGCATTCCCAGCGGGAAAAAGAAGGAGTAGGAAGGCCTTCTAGAAGGCCTCTGTACCCCTTCTTTTGGATGTGCAAGGCCTTCTTGCTCCATTCCATACTCATATCTTTTTTACACACGTTGTCATTGCGGAGAAGGCCTTCCGCTCTCGCTTCTTCAGAAGGTACATAAGAAGGGTAACGGGACCAAAAAAAATTGATTTTGCTTTTGCTTGTGCAAAAAAACAACACAAAAAATGTTACTCCTCTGAGTGTGGAAGGTGTATCTTATCATTTATACGAAAGAGCCGAGGCCTTCTATTAGGCCTTCTTTAGCAGTTAGATAAGAATAGTAATTGAATCAAAAAATCTTAAGCAGGCCTTTAAAAAGGCCTGAAGTAAGAAGGTCTTCTGAGTTTTCCCGCTGGGTTGTCGGTGTCACACATACAAACACATTTTCACTAATACTACCACAATGCTTGATGAGTATTTTGATCAATGTATTTGGGCCTTAATGCCTTTTAGAGAGTAAAAAACCATATATTTTAATGAAAAATAAGAAAAAAACTCCCCTCTGAGTCATTTGATTAGAAAAGAAAAAATATAATAAAGGGTGTTTTTTTATAGAGTGATACAAGTTTAAATCATAATAAAACATAGCAATATATTTTTGATATCAATGAAACGGTCTTTATTGGATAGAAAATTTTATGACATTAATGTTTAAATATCATTTCGGACATATGACCACCACGGCCCGGCGTGTAGAAGGCGCAATCTGGAACACCAATTTTCAGCATCTTTTAGCATACTGACCATAATTTTTTTTTTTTTTTGAAGCAATATGGGTCAATGACTCCGCCACATGTGAGTTAGTGTAATCTAGCCTTTATTGCGCATGCAATAACAGCTTTTTTTATTTTTTATTATTTGTTGTTGGCAATGTTGTTTTGTTGTAAAAGTTGTACATAATTTTTTTTTTGTTAAAAGTTTTGGTTTCGACTGCAGTTTTTTAAACCTGCTCAGTAGTGCTTGCAATAACTTCTTCCCATTACTTTTATGCCGTTTTTGTTGTTGTTGAAAGTTCAATATTTTTATCAGCAAAACAATTTTTACAAAAATATATAAAAAATAGATTTGTTGAACAAAACAAAGTTTGGTTGGAAAATGTGTATTGTTTTGGAGAAGAGATTCCAGAATATAAAGAACCAATGTGTTTTCATAAAATCAAACGTGGTCGCCCGTCTAAAGGAAAATATTGCATTTTATGTGGCCATTTTGTATGAGAGGTAGGCGTAGTTGTTAGCAGATTTTGCTAATTTTTTCACCATTGGTTAATTTTTTCATAAAATTGCTATGAACAAAAAATTGTGACTCTACAATTTTCAACTTTTGTGTTACATGGGAAGTAGGCGTGGTTGTGCAGTATTTTTTATCACAACTTAATATTAGTCTATACCAGGGTTGTTAGGCTATTTTCTTAAAAAATCGTCAAAAGTTTTGACAAAATTCGCCAAAATCGTCACGAACATTTAACAGAAAATCGTCATAACACTATTACTTTTAGTAAAAAAAAATCTCCAATCGTCATTTTACTGAATTTTCTCAAAAAAATTGTCAAAATGACGAAAAATCGTCACATCTAACAACCCTGGTCTATACCAAAATTCAAGGCTCTACGATGTTTCCTTATATTTAATGCCACCAATCGTATGAAGCTGAACCACTGTGCGCCAGCCCATAAAGCGCACCAAGCAGTAATTTTCTGAGGATGTAATGGTGTTTTGACAAAACCTTGTGGATTCTTCTCACTCCAAATGCAACAATTCTGCTTATTCACCTACCCATTCAACCAGAAATGGGCTTCATCGGAAAATTAAATTTTGAATGGAAATTCAAAATCAATTTGTGCTTCAGCCCATTCGCCGAATTATTTTGATTAAAAATTTACACAATTTGCACGCGTTGCTCTGGTGTAAGTCGATCCATAATGAAATGTCAAAGCAAACTAAACAAAAAGCAACTATCAGCTGTTAAATGGGTGGTCAAATAAAGCAGTGATGCCAACTAAAAGTTGTATCACTCCAAAAAAAAAAAACACCCTTTATGTGCTGTTTTCACAACACAAGTGATTGAACGTGTAGTAAAATTTAAAAGAAAATCAATCAATCATGATTTTCATTTAAATTTTACTACACCTTCAATCACTTGTGTTGTGAAAACAGCACTATAATATATTTAAATTTATATGTTTTGGGTACTAAGAAGAGAAATTATTTGGCCTCGAAATTTTCATAAAGCCATTAAAAATTACGGCGTTCGCCTGATGGGCCGACTCCACATGCTATTGAACGAACTTACCTTCATATAGGAAGCCTAAACTTCCAAAGTCCGCCTGTTATAAATGCAAAAATTGAGTTTTTGATGGTGCTCCTCCAGCACGATGCAAAAACTTGAGTTAAGGCAAATGTTAAATACCAAACCCTGAAAAACTGTAATGCGGTACAGTTGTGCGACGCGGACGCAATGTAAAACATGCGAAGGCAGACAAACAAGGACAGCCTGATTGCTCTTAAAAAATAATGACAATGACGCGCAAACTGCATCCCCACCCAGAGCAGTCTTACGAATCCAATTTACATTTTCAAAGAAATCAAAATGTAGTGATTTTTTTTAAATCGTCTATGTTTTAAACCGTTTAAATAGCATTTTGTTTAATTAAAATAATTTCAAATTTAATTTGTATAAAAACTTTACAAAAAAAGTTTGAACATAAATGTTTGTAGAAGAAATGAGATAAGAAATATTAATTTTTGAAAATGGCTCTTAAAGTTTTTATACATTATTTGAAAGAAATGTATTTCAAAGCACTTTCCAATAATATTCATATCCAGTTTTTACTTAAAAAAGATATTGGTAAACTAGTCTGGCATTGGCGCACTCAAATTTTTTATTTTCAAAAGAACGTTGAGATACCTTTTTTCCTGCCATTGGGTTGATATTCCTGATGAGTCCCACGTTTTGGCGAAAATCTTGAATAATAACCTAAATTTTATAGACAAGAAATATTCATTCCAATTAAGAATAATTTTTACTGTGCTGGAAAGCAGCTAGTTTTAATAATTATATTTTGATTCAAAACTAGAATGATATTTTAATTCAAAACTATTTCCTAGAATAATATAAAATTTTCAAAAGAACTGTCCAATAGAACAATTTTCAAATAGTTTCCTAATCAATTAAATAAAATGTTTTTTTAATTTCGTGTGTACAATATTCAACAAAAAAGTAATTACTAAACTCCATTGATTCCAAAAAAACATCTATTGTTCAAAGTAAGTCGGTCGAAAACAACAGCGTTAGTTTATTAATAACAAAAAAGAAATAAAATAAATTCAAAACAGAATATCATACGGTGGCCATCATCGATTCCCTGAAATTACAATTAATACCGAATATGTTATAGGCAGTGTTGCCACCTTACGTGTAATTACACATATTATGTGTAATATTTTTTTTCATGTGTAGCCCATGTGTAATTGACTGCATGCGTAATTTAATATTTTAACTGATTTTTGTTATTATTTTTTCATAAGAAGTAAAAAGGTTTATTATTGTTAGCAAAACTTAAAAATTTATTAAAAAAATTGGAATCGTTAAAAGATCTGCAGTAAAAATGGTTGCATCATTAACTACTAACCACTTGGCATTTAGATAGCTTTTGTCGCAATTAATTATAACGACGAAACATCCCGGGCACATTATTCTCTTTTTTTAGATACACATAATGTTATGTTTGGACAGTATAATTCAGAAGTTAAGTTGCTAAAAGACGAAAAGCCAGTTATTATTTTGATTAAATGCTCGTGCCACCTAATACATATGGTAGCGTCGAAGCCAGTCTGTACCTTCTAACATATTTGGAAGATTTACTTTGTAATATTAGATCTTGTTTTATTAGAAGTAATGCTCGGCAGATAAAACTAAGGAGTTTCAAGAACATTTTCGCGACACATGCACTCTTACATTTTGTAAAATTTTAGCTTCATAGTAATTTGAAGGCAGAAAATTATTGAAAAAAGGTTTTTGAAATAAATAAATTCCTTTGGAGACAGATTATTTCCTACTTTGCAAATAGTTATTTTTGTTTAAATTTTTTAAATGGTAAAATGAAAATATTATTTTTTTGCATTAAATATAGCAACGATACGTTTCTTGTAAATAAAAAAGCAAATAAAAAGACATTTGAAAAATATTTTTGTGTTTGATAAGTAAAAAAATATAAAAATGTTTGGCATATCCAATATTGCAGAAATAGAGGAACATTCCGTTGAAAAATAAAGAAATTCAAACGCCAATTACACCTTGTTGTTTTTGATTTTGTAAAGTTTTTTGCTTCTCCTGTAAAAAAATAAAGTGTTGTTACGCCCTTTTGCATTTTAGGTAACGATATTTATGTTTATTTGTTTCGCAAAAATGCATAAATTTTTAGTGGTTTGTATGAAATAAAAAGGTAGAATAATAAGTTTTTTGGTATATATGCTGCTTAAAATATCAATTCCACTTAGAAAATTTAAATTGGTTTACCTTTTTTGAAGAAGCCAAATACGATTTTAATTCCACTTTTGATCGAAATTTGTTTCTGTGACATAAATAAAAAGATAGCATGTGTGATTCGTATTTTCATGTGTAATTTTTGCTAATCCATGTGTAATTTACCATTTCGTTTGTGGCAACACTGGTTATAGGGCAAGCCGCTAAAGTTACAAAATTCAATGGCAAGGAATAAGAATGAACTGCAGTCGAAACCAAAAACAAAAAACGAAAATTTGTTTTCAACTTTTCACTTTTTGAGTTGGTTTGACAGCGACTGTTTACATTTAATGCATCAGAAGTAAAATCAACAGTTTTTTTTTTTTTTTTTTGCCAATGACAAATGAAAAAGTGGAAGAAATGGCAGTTTTTCTACTTCAACTGCAGTTTTTTAAACGCTGCTGAGACTACAAAAAAATATATAAATGTATATCTATATATATAAAAATGGTGTAAAAAATGTATAGTAATTCATAAAATGAGAACGGCTGGGCCGATTTCTGTAAAATTTTTTGTCAGTTGTTCGTATTTTTACGGAAGAAAATTTTGTAAAATCCCTCCGAAAAAGTCGGAAAATTGGAAAAATCGAAAATCGAGTTTTTGTATAAAATTTTGTGTGAAATTATTCCTTAATGGCTTTCCAAATCAAACAATAGAAAGTTCTTAGTGTAAATCATGGAAAATTGGAAAATCTCTCTAAAAGTCGGAAAATTTTAAAAATCGAAAATTGATTTTTTGTGTGAAATTATTCCTTAATGGCTTTCCAAATGAAAAAAATAGAAAGTTCTCAGCCAAAATTCGATAGATGGCGTTATACGTTTACGTACACTTTGCGCGATCTGACAGGTATCATTTTGGCATTGTAATTTTCTACAGTAAATGTGTTATTTTTCTTGCTGCAATTTATACGAGTTTTGTGTATTGTTAAACTTATTCCGGATTGTCGTTAATCATGCATTATATCCATATACGGTAAAAGCAGTACAATCAATTGAAATTCAGTAAAATATTTATCAAAAAAATCGAAAATAGATTTTTTGTATGGAATTATTCCTTAATGGCTTTTCAAATGAAAAAATAGAAAATTCTTAGCGTAAAGCATGGAAAATTGCGGAAAAATGTGAAAAAACTTAATTTTTAATTTCCCTAATTTTTTTTATCGGGCTTAAAATTAGGGCGACGCGAAGTTCGCCGGGTCCGCTAGTAAATTATAAAATATATAAGTTTTAAAATTTGGTAGCTTTACAAAACCTAAAACTCCGAGCAATTATTTTAATAAGTAATTATTTGGTGTAGGTCTGAATTTAATTGGGATGGTACCTGTGTGTGCTGGGGGCTTTTCCGCACAGAAGTTAAGAGCCACCATGACACAAGGCCATATGACAGTGCTCATGTAAATTTTTTCTAAATCAATCTTTAAAAATTAAAGACAACCCAGGAAAGCATGAATGCTCAGACAGGTCTCGTCCTAACGGAATCGAAGATCGGCTGTTCAAAGCCTTGTTCGTGTTAGGAGTTTAGTAATATGTTGAGCGGACTTGGATGATTTTCCAGTTTTACTATATACTTTAAATGAAATGGTTATTAAAACTTTATCGAAAAAAACCTTTTTCTGAACAAAATTAAAAAAAAAATTGTTGTTCTAGCAATTTTAAAACTAAATTTGTCTAATATATATTTATCTTTCGTGTCAAACTAAAAGATAACTTTAATCTTAAATGGCATGCTATCCAAAGTTACTTACGGCCCACCCTAACACACAATTTTAGTCGACCAGCAACTTTTAAATTTATTTAGTACTATTTTCCTATTGTTGGTGTCTGTCTTCTATCTGTTATTTACGCTCTAATGCGAAGTAGTGTTTAACAATAAATTTCAGTTGGTTGTTGACTCTTCAAATGGAAACATTAAATAAAAATGTTAAGAAAACAACGTGATATAGACAAAAATTCTAAAATTTATAAAAATTCTAAAAAAAAATTATAATGAAAAAGAAAAGTGTTAAGTGAATGAAATAAAAATAATTTGCAAAGAAAAGGAAATAAAAGTCAATTATACATAAATTTATGATAAAAATTTAAAAATTAATCATTGGAAAATGATAAAAAGTTATAAAAAAATTGTGCATGTTAATAAAAACGGTCAATTCAAAAAACTAATATTAAGAATAATTTATAAAAGAGTACGTGTCATGTTGTAATTCTTTTCAATTTCTTTATTTTTTAAAAATTATTTGTCCATATGTTAATTTTTTTTATTAAAATACTCCGATTTTATTTATTGGTCTGCCAAACGATTGTAATTTAATTTAATATTAATCTGTCATTTTAAATAATTAATATTTATTATTGATTTCAATGTTTGCAACACTCCATTAAATAATACACTCACACACTATTGTATTTCTTCCTCTCGCTCTTCATATTTTTAGTAAATTTCTTTCCGTTTGTCAATGTGAAGGATTTAGTTTGGTATGGAAATTAAGAAAAAAAAGGTTAAATTTTTAAACTTGACTTCTTAAGTTAATGCATTTTTACAATTGCTTTCTTAAGAAGCAATAAATTTTTAAAATATTTTCACCTTTTTATTTGTTTATTTTTTTTCTATTTCTGACCGCCAACAACTTTTCGATTGTTATTGCTATAAATGGGTTGTGTATGTATTTGTTCAATTAATTTTCTGCGTGGCCTACAAACTTAATTACCCACAGAACATTTTGGTAAAAAAAAAATAAAAATGAGGAAATACATAATCACCCCTATTATGAAAGTCGACGTCGACACAAGACGACGGAACCTGAACAGTAATAGTATTTTCTGAGACGTTATTGACAATAATCGATAACTATTGACAGACAATTGATATTTTCTAAGGCGCTTTTAAGTCGACGTCGAGTAGAATTGTCCCTGTTTTAGTCGACAGGAAATTTTGCGACGACTCAAATGAAAGTTAAAGACAATTTAAATGAAATGTAAACATATTTATTAAATACGTTTAAAATAAAATATGCAAATTTAAAAGAAGTTATGGGCACAAATTTTATTAGTAAATTTAACGCGAAAATTGCGAAAATTCGAAAAAGTTTGCTAAAATAGCGAAAACTCGCCAAAATTTTTAATATAAGAAGATTGACTCAAAGAGCCAAAATTGCGAAAATTCGGAAAAGTTTGCAAAAATAGCGAAAATTCGCTTACATTTTCAATATATAAAAAAAGCCATAAAATTGATTAAAAGTCCCTAAAACTATAAGGAATGGTGAAAATTCGGTAAAAATTGCAAAATTAGCGGAAATTTGCAAAAATTTGCTAACAGCGACATGATAGCAAAGTCTAACTAATATTTATTAAAAATCGTTAAAGCTGTTAAGAATCAGAAAACTTATTGGAAAAAAAATTTGCTTCTATCGCGAACATGGCTTAAATTCGCGAAAATTTCAAATTTGGAAACAACCCCTAAAATTTATTTGAAATCGCTAAAAACAAAATGACGGAAAAAAGATTGATGCAAAATTAGCGAAAATTCACGAAAATTTTTAATATTTACAACAAGCCATAAAATTGATTAAAAGTCCCTTAAATTATAAGGAATGGCAAATATTCGGTGAAAATTGCTAAATTAACGGAAATTCGCAAAAATTTGCTAACAGCGGCATGATAGAAAAGTCTTATATTTATTAATAAACGTTAAAGCTTTAAAGAATCTGAAAACTTACAGTAAAAATATCTTTTATCAAAAACATGGCAAAAATTCGCGAAAAAATTGAAAATAAACTCTATCTACACTTTATTTGAAATAGCTAAGTCGGTTAAAAAAAATATGTCGGAAAATAGCTTTAAAAAGTGAGCTATAACAAAAATAATAAAAAAAATAATTAGAGATGAAATTTTATTTCAGTCAAATTTTCGATAACTAGTCGACGTCGACACAACATTCTTATAAAATACCAATTTAACGTCGAAGTAATGTAGTCGTCGACTTGATGTGACAACAATTTAAAATTAATGTCGACGTCGACGACGACTTTTATAATAGGGGTGAATAAGTTTTTTAAAGCTTTAGTAAAATATTACAAATTCAAGTGGACACTTCAAAATTTTTTTTGGAACCGAAGTTCCCAGTGGTGTTAATAGTACAAAAACAAATGGGGGGTCAAAGCTGAAGCGAACCAAGTCAAAAAAGCCAATTTTAAAATACTTTGAGGTTGAGTAAGTGAATTGCCATTAGTTTGTATTCCAAATTTTTATTGGAATCGATGAATTGGTCTTTGCCATTTACTTTTTAAAAATAACTTCATGTAAATGTTGCCCGCGGCTCCGGTTTAAATGGTCCATTCGTAAGGTCCAATTTTGCACCACTTTTTCGAGCATTTCGGCCTGTATTCCATGAATAACACGTGTTATGTTATACTCTTATGCTTCAATAGTGTTTGGATTGTCCACATAGACCAAAGACTTCACATAATCCCACAAGAAATAGTAAAAAAGCGTCAAATCACATGATCTTGTCGGCCAACTCACAGGGCCATTTCGAGAGATATACTGCTGCTCACCAAATTCATTCGTCAATATGTCCAATGTTTCACGAGCTGTGTGGCATGTGGCACCGCCTTGTTGAAACCACATATTAACCAAGTCCAACTCAGCCAATTGGGGCAAAAAAAAGTCGCGTATCATGGCTCGATATCGTTCGCTGTTGACGGTAAAGTTTCTTCCACGGTCGTCTTTTAAGAAAAATGGACCGATGATGCCACCAGCCCATAAACCACACCAAACTGTTGTTTTTTCGGGATGCATCGGTAACTCTTGTACGGCATGTGGCTGTTCTTCACCCCAGATGCGGCAGTTTTGCTTGTTTACGTATCCATTTAGCCAGAAATGAGCCTCATCGCTGAACACAATTTTTCGATAAAACATTTCTCACAGAACACGAATTTTGGTAATAAATTTCAACGATTTGCAGTCGTTGCTCGTTTGTGAGTTTCTCCATGATGAAATGGCAGAGTATACTGAACACTTTTCACTTTCACAGATGTAGTTTGGACACAATTACCAACCAGTGCTGCCAGCCCGAAAAACTTAATTCATAAAAAATCACCCTTTGTATGTACATATGTATTTGTACGAAATAAAATTACATAACATGAATACCGAACGTATTTAATTTTTTGTTTTGCATTTATTACAAAATTCTTGAAGTTTCTGTAAGTCGAACTTTTTTGTCGGGATAATGGAGTTTCGAGTTATAGAAGTTCAACTGTATATACATAACTTTTTTTTTATTTTTTGAATGACATGATGTTTTCTTTTCTACAAAAAATTTGACATTTTATTTAAAAAATGCTATTTGGTGTTCGTTTCTTTAAAATATTTTGCTTCCAAAAGGGTAGCATGTTTTATTATAAAAAATTCACCCTTACTAATGGCACAAGGCATTCAACTTTTCGCCCCGTATAAATCGACAGTGTTGATAGTGCTCTGTAAAATAGGTTACTTCAGTTTATATATTTTCAAAATGCCAGCCGTCGTCAATGGAGGTGAGTGTTAAACGGCAAACCCCTCTAAAGAGATTGTGTGGTTACAATTGAAACATGTCAGGGCAACCTTTCCGTGAAAACCTGGCTTCGATTCCCAGCTCAGTCAAGAATGAAAAATTATCAATAAATTTTAATTATTTCATGTTTGTAAAATTCCTTTCTTCATAAAAAGAATTTAATGAAAATTAAATTCAATGAACTTTAGCCTGATTAAAATATAAAAATTTGGATTAAATCCATAAACAGTTCAATAAAATAACCACAATACTAGTTAATATACAAAATTTTTTGTTTGCATTAAAAGTTTTTGAAATAAATTTTTCAAAAAAACTTCTGTAACGAATTTTTCTTGAGAATTAAGAAAAAAATAAATTTTTATTAATATAAAAAAAAAATGTCAAGGAAATTCGAAAAATATACATGAAAAACACATGGCTACAATAATGAGCATGCATATCTGTTATTAAAATTATATTTCTTAATAATATTTGAAATTTTGTTTATTTTGTAGAAATCAACAAGATGTCCGAGTACTGGCTTATCTCAGCCCCTGGCGATAAAACCTGCCAGCAAACTTTTGATACCATGAATAATCTAACCAGCAAACAAAATAATTTATGCAACAATTATAAATTTCATATACCCGATTTGAAGGTTAATTTCAATTGATTTAAACTTTCTTATTGGTTAGCAAAAACTAATTTTGTTTCACATTTTCCACTTCCATTTTTAAGGTTGGTACTCTTGATCAATTGGTGGGTCTTTCCGATGATTTGGGTAAACTTGATACTTATGTTGAGCAAATAACCCGAAAGGTAGCCTGCTATTTAGGTGAAGTTTTAGAAGACCAAAGAGATAAATTGCATGAAAATTTGCTGGCCAATAACAGTAAGTGATACAAAGTTTTTTTTTTTACAATAATTTATAACAATTCTTATGTATGTATGGCTTGGATATTTATAAGTAGTAATTATGTACTAACATTTATATTTAATATATTTAAAAAAAATACATACAAACATATTTTAAATAAAATTCTGTAGTAAAATAATATTTTTTTTTTTTTTTTTTTTGAGAATGTCTTCATAGTATTTAAACATAACTAACAACTTAAACTACCTATAGTTTGTTATTTTTTTTTAGTAAATTTAGTAAAAAAAAAGTTTATTAGAAAATTTACTTTCATATATTAAACGCTCTAAAAAAAACTTAAAAGTAGTTAAAAGACATTTAAATTAAACAAAACTAACTGCTACATATGTTGTAATTTTATAAAGGCTAAATTCGAAGATTTAAAAACTAAAAGTTTTTCAATTTGAAAACATTAGGTTTTTCTTTTTTTATATTCATATTTATTTATTTACTTTTTAGTTTCATATAATTTTTTGTTTACTTATTTTTTAATTTATTTTGTTACAATTATTTAAATTTGAGTTTTTATTATTTATTTTATTTTGTTTTTTATTAGCACCCGTTTCATTGTTCCATTATTTCTCTCTCTTGCCTTTAAACTGTTTTAAACTCCCATGTGTTTCAACAGTTGGTTTTAGAGAGAGATGGCTTTTTATTGAAATATTCTTTATTTTATAAAATTATATTAAAAACTTAAAATACAACAGTCAATTAAAAAATTAAATGCTTTTTAGTTATTTGTGAAATTGTGTATTGTTTCTGTTTTATAGTTTATATTTTTTTTATGTTGTGTAAAAACAAACAGCCTGTTCATTAATTTCAAACGTTAACGTTCGCATAGAAAATTATATTTAAAACAAAAACAAAATTTGAAAATTGGTTTGTGTTTTAAATGTAATTTTCTATGCGAACGTTAACGTTTGAAATCGACGAACAGGCTGTAAATTCTCTCTTTCTTTTTGTTTTTGTAATCAATTACACAGTGCAACACATAAAATACAGTCTCCTTCTTGTGTGTAATTTTTCGAAGTACTTATCGAAACTAACACAACCCCATTTTTTCTCGTTTAGCTCTAGTTCGGATTTAATGGCCTCATTTATATATGGCTAAAAAACCCGAAACTAACCCGAAAAACTGCATCAAGTGCCCCAAAATTCCTACAATTTCAAAAAGCAGTGAAAAATTTAGAAAAGTAATCACAGCTGTATTTTACATCGAAAATTCGAGGAAAATGTATATGAAAAACGTAGCAAAATGCAAAAAAAAAATGATATTTATTAATTGAGGAGCTTCATAACAAAACGGAACAATTCCACTTTTACAATTTTCTGAAATAGTTGCGTGCTGATCCGCTTCAAAATAAAAAAATTCGTTAAAACAATGACAATAAGGATTATTCAGTAAAAAAGCACTAAACTTAAAAAGTGGAATTGTTGCGTTTTCGTACGATTTATGTTTTTTGCTGAAAACAGAAAAACAAAATTTCAATTAATTTCCGAAATAAAGCCGTGAGAAAAATTCCATGTTCTTCGGAAAAATGATGTTTTCGCCAAAAACGTCGATTACGTCTTATAGTGGTCCGGACGAAACGACGATACGTTTCGTGGAGTGTGGACTGTATATAGGGGTGGATTTTGGCTACAGTTCCAGAATACCAGCCAAGGATCCAAACACCTTGGTATATTCCCCGAGAAGACGCCGATTGCGTTTCTGGGCTTATGGAGTGTATAGGGTAGCTTCGGGATTTTAGGCTAAAATATCCACCAAGTATCCAAACAACTTGGTGATATTATAAAGGCTGAAAAGAGAACTAGAAAAAGGCACAATTATTTAAACGAAAGAAAAGCACTCTTAACCATATAAAAACACTTTCCTTGTTTTCCAAAACGTTATAAAGTTTCCATTTATTTAATCCAAAAGATGATTAAATTTTCAAACGAATAACTTAAATACTAATCTTTCAAAACAATTTAAATAATTAAAGTCATAACACGAATACAAAAAAATCTGCCGTCTAATATGGCTCTCAAAAAAATTCGAACAAGAGCTAAACTTGCAAAACCCAAATGTGATTTTGTTAATTTCGATTAGTACCTACTTCAAGAAAATCCAAATGAGAAGGAGCTTGACTTCAGAAATGTCGCTCTGTGTTATTATGTGCACATTTATGAAAAAAAATTACTAAAAACCACACAAACATTAACACACATAACAAAAAATACATTATTTACATATTAAAATATAATAACAAGTTTTATCGTTATTAGCTTTACAAAAAAGTTCTTATTGTTTTTTTTTCTTTATTTGAATATTTATATACAATCTCATTCAAAGTGTTAAAAATCTCTTAAAAAGTTAAACCGATGGTATTAAACTTCGACAAACATGGGTTATTTTGCATTAATTTTTTCTTTCTAGCACATAGAAAATCGGCATTTAACGTCTTTTGACCTTTATATGGCACTGAAAAGCCTTTTGCAATTCCAGTTTCTATAAGCGAAACATTTTGCGGGAATTCTTTAAAAAAATTTTAATAACGGAACTTTTGTGACGTAAATTTTTGGGAATAATTCGGCAAAAAAAATTGATTTAAAAAAGGGTGTTTTTAAGCCCGATAGAACTAAAATTGGGTTAGTTTTTCATGCTTAAACAACTCTACCAAATTATCCAAATTTATTTTGAAAATCAGTCATCGATTCGTGCATCTTATAGACGACTTCTTGGTTTTATGGCGCACATAGCGATGGCTAATTTTTGGCTTAACGGGCTTGTTAATAAATAAAATTGCAGCATATGAACATACTCTAAAAACTCTATTTGATGCGGTTAACACGCTGTTAGCATCATCCGAAATTATTTTTTTCAAAAATTAAATTGGAGCTCATGTTACGGTCAATGGAGATTGTTACTGCATCGTGATCAATGTTTTTTTTTTTTTTTTGTTTGAAAATATAGACGACATTGATCCGGGCGAGACGTGCTATAGGCGACTTTTTAAAAATATGACCATAAGGTGATTACGAAAAATGTAGCTGTCAATTGACCTTTTTCGAATAAGCCCTTAATGCAAGATTTTTGTTTGAAATCATTTCGAAATTAGGTAACAACTTACTTTTACACATTAACAACAACAATTAACACTTTTAATTCAAAAAAATATTTAGAAAACGAATAAAAAGCATCCTTTTTCGCTGTTCTAATAATCCTTCTATCTATTTAATAAATAAAATTCATTAATGGTTTTGTTTTAATGTTAAGTTTTAAAAAGTACAAAATTTAATCACTATTTATTTCGTTTTAATTTTTCCTTTTAACTTCCAATGTTTTCTAGATATTGTAAACAATTAGTTTTTAAATCATGTTTATCAAAATTCTTTCAATACAGTTTTTTTTTATTATTGTTAATAATCGAAAAGTAAATTATAAACAAAAGTTATTTACAATTGAAAAACGAAATGCAATATACAACTCATTAAACTCTATTCATTAATTGTTGTATGTATTTAAGTTTTATTTCCTTTTGTTGTTTTGAATTTTGAAAAGTAAACGTTATAAAAATCGAATATTTTTTGTGTATAAAAAAAGGTAATTTATAAAATGTTGTTTGTGTCTGCGTGTGTGTTTTATAAATGTGTTTGGTTTTTCTAATCTTTAAAACTAATCTTTCATTCAAAATAATTAATTTTAAGTTGCCTCCATTTTGAGTCCATATTAATTGTCTGTTTTTCTCATAGTATTTGTTTTTTTTTTTTTTTATTTGGTAATAGTTTTTAATACTTTGCTAATTGAGTTTAAAAACATTTTGTGTCATTTGTGTCAAAACAGAGCCAACAAAAAAACAATGCTTTTACACTGTTTTCTTTTTTTTTTGGAAATTTTTACTTTTTTTAAGTTTTGGTTTTTTTTTTAATTTAAAATAGTTAAATTTTTTTTAAATATTTTTATTTTATTAAAATTGTTAAATTCTACTTTTTGGAAAAGTAACCAAGTTTTGTGATTAAGCAGGGCTAATTCTAGTATAAATAAAATTATGATGCCAAGCGGGTTGAAGAGGCGGCTATTGACTACACTTTTGACAAGATCGTAGACTGATGGTCAATTTCACTAAGTTAAGTTTTACATAATTAACTATTACTATAAATGTCAGTTAACAATATGTTAACACTTAGTTAATTGATAGGCATAGTAATATTTAATTATAACTTAACTTTGTGAAATTAGCCATAAACCAAACAAAACTATAGACTTGACTAGGCGGTAAACAAATTTTGAAAATGTAAACTATACTATAGACATGACCAGGGAAACCAGAAAAAACGCGTTTTATGCGCATTAAATATGCAGTAAAAACTGGAAAATATGCTATGAAAATTGTTAAGAATATGCACTAAAAAAATTTAAAAATTGCTTATTTGAAGACAAAATATTCAAAAATTTAATAACAAAACATAAAAGCAACCTAAAAATTGTATCGCTTAAGCCCAGGGTTTAAAAAACTACAGTCAAAATGAAAAAATTGCTTTTTCTTCCACTTTTTGATTTTTCATTGAACAAAAATAAACCGTTGCTTTTACTTCTGATTCATTAAATGAAAACAGTCGCAGTGAAGGCAAAAGCAAAAAACGAAATGTTGTACACAACAAAGAACATTGGCAGTCGTCATGTTAGAAAGTGTTTGGTTTGACAGATTGAAACTTTTAATAAATCCCGAAGTTAACGAAGATGGGACGTTGTGTTCATTGTATATATATGAAAGCGATGATGTTATTTACAGTTTTATTTAATTTCAAAAAATTAAAAAGATTTGTTAAACTTAAAAATAATAAATATGTACTTATGTACATATTTATGTTTTTATGAACGCATGTATTATTAAAAAAAATATGGAAAATAAAAACACAAACACAACGTCCCATCTTCGATAACTACGGGATTTTTTAAAAGTTTTGGTCTGTCAAACCAAACACTTCCGAACATGTCGACTGCCGATGTTCTTTGTCGTGTACAACATTTCGTGTTTTGCTTTTGCCTTCACTGCGACTGTGTTCATTTAATGAATCAGAAGTAAAGCCAACAGTTTATTTTTGTCCAATGACAAATGAAAATGTCGAAGTTACAGCATAATCTTATGACTTTTACTATCTCAACTGCAGCTTTTTAAACGCTGCTTAAGCCCCTATTGTGTTAAAACTTATATAAGAGATGTTTGCGCCGAATATTATCTACATATTAACATCCATATGGCCGCATAATTGGAATTGGAAGTTAAAGCTATTTAAGGATGGGATCTTTGGGCAAATGTAAACCGATTCGAAAATAATTTAATTTGCAGTAAATATGTTTGGGGCGAATTTAATTTAAATACCATTATAATAAGATAACTTGCAGACACAAAGAGTATAATTTGGATCCATATTTAATCAAATTATCTACAAAATTTAAACTTGTACTTTGCGCACAAGGCTAGCATGGACAGACAACCAGGCAGACGGACGGAGGGACATCGTTAGATCACTTTAAAAAGTGATTCTAAGTCGATCAGTATACTAAAAGATTGGTCTAGATACACATTGTATAGCATTTATTCTTAATGCCAACCTGCTTTGTTTTACAATTTCAGAGTAAAAATTTAATGTAGATGTCGAAATTAAAGTAACAGATTTTCGAAAAAAAAAATTTTTTTATTTGCTGCGAAATCTCTTGTAGGCATCTAAAAAAATGTTAATATCTATCAAAATATGCCTTAAAAAGGCAAAATATTCGCTATAAACTTAAAAAATGCAGCAAAAAGGCTCTTTTAACTAAATTATGCAAAAAAATGCTGTAAACGGTAAAATATGCACTAACAAATCGATGCCAAAATCCAAAAAAACCTCAAAAACGGATAAATATTTATATTGTTTCTGCCTTTATTGGTCGCACAAGGAAAAACATGCAATTGCATATTTATGGTTTCCCTGGACATGACTATATATTTGAGTTCAATTTTTTACTTTAGGCTAGGCTAGATTATCGTTTAGACTAAAGATGAAACTTTTAATAAGACTACGGATAAGATTATAAAATAGTATTTAGATAAGACTATCATCCCAATTATGAATAAAAATGTCAGGGGGTTTTCTCCCTTCTCCCATTTTTCCTATGTATGTAAATTCAATAGTAAATATGGGAAAAAACTCCCGGGGAATTTGTATTCATAATTGGGCTGTATAAATCGTGCCCTAACCGCGAAAATAACGTAAGCACCAAAAACCAAATTTTACAGGAGAGAACTTTTTTTATTTTATTTCTTATAAATTTTGTATGAAATTTGTTGCTTACGTTATTTTCGCGGTTGGGGCTCGATATAGTCTTGACTGCAGGCAAGACGATTAACCATGGCGCTAATTCTGGCAGTCGTCGAATTTATTTTCGATTCAATAACCATTTTATTTCTAGTTCTTTCAGTCGATACTAAAAGAATTATTATTATTCTTTCAGTGTTGTAAAGCATTTATTTAAGTTTTCATAGCACTGAACAAAAGAAAATTTTTGATTCGTTCAGCATTCACGACACCCCAGATTACAACATAGTTTATAAACAAGATTACAGACAATGTTCTAAGCAACAGACTAGACTAAATACTTGAGGCTGCATTGTAGACTAGGGTTGGAAAAAATAATAAACTAGATTATGGCCCCTATTACGGTTCATAACTTAACTCAGTTGATTTGTAAATTAAAAAACAACTTGTTGTGTTGAGTTGTAATTTTTTGATACTTTTGTTTGCCCCAATATAGCAAAGTTGTAAACCATAATACAAAAATTAAAAAATTACAAGTCAACAGAGTTGAGTTGTGAAACGTAATAGGAGCCTATACAAAGAGTTGGGCATAGTTAAGGCTAATGTAGATTTTACTATAAACTAGACTATATCGACCCCTTTTTGCAAAATGATCGCAAGCGACATTCTGAAAATTAAATTGAAATTTTATAGACCTATAAATAACAAAATTGTTAATAATGTCAAATACATAAGGTGTTTAATATGACCGTAAGTCACGTTTACAATTTTTTTTGTTGCACCAATTGATCGTAAGCAACACACAGGAGGAGATTTGGAAACAAATTTTAATAATTATGAATTTTGTAAATGGTAAGTCCTATTGAAATAAAATATCAGGTGGTAGTTAAGGACTTGTATTCGAGTTTAAGTTTAGGATTTAGGGTCTATAGGCATATCACGAGAGCCTCTATAGGCACCCCAAGTAGGTCTCCTCGGGAATTACAAAAACTAAGCACAATCCAGAATTCTTAATTTTAGCCCGATTTAAAATCAGAGGAATTTATTAGACGAGCTCTACAAAAAAGTTGGCGACATCATAGTTTATCTCTTATTAATTTCGAAATATCCAAATTTGAAAATTAAAATTTGGTATTTTTGATTTTTTTAAAGTATTTTTGTATGAATTACCAGCAAATTGATAAATATTCTACTGAAAGAATTGTGAACACATCTGTTTTAAGTAAAAAGTAATTTTAATGTGATGTCAAAATTCTGACGTTTTTTTGCCATTTTTTAGCTTAAAAAGTATTTTAATTTCCGCCAAATCGAACACTCGAATACAAGTCTTTAATTGGTACCTAGAAATTATCCCTTAAAAATACCAACATGAGTACATAACTATGAGAAACATAGTTGCCAGAAAAATTTGGTCGAAAATCATCAAAAGAAAGTTTTTTCAAAAAATGTTTCATAATATGGACGAGGACTTAGAAAAAAGGGGTCGATGTAACAAACTATAAATTTGTCTTGACAATAACCTAAATTTAAACATATGTTATTATTTACTGCCGTATTCATTAAAATATTTTTAGTTAAAGGCTAGGTTATTGGTAATGTAAAAATAAATAAATAAATAAATAAATAAAGGTTTACAAAGCAAATTTTCTATGAAAATGATAGTGTAAAGCAGCTATTAAAAACGTTTGTTAAATTTAATAATCGTTTTTGAATACGGGTATAAGACTGAATATAGACAAGACTGCAAACTAGATTTTCACCATTTGACTTCGACTTATGGCTGCCATTTTTTTTTTTTTTTTTTAATTTATAACAAAAAATATATTTTATTAAGAAATAATTTTTTTTCATAATGCAAGAACTTTATTTAAATGGTTAACTATGTATTGCGTGTATGTTTATTTAAAATCTAAAACCTAAAAAAACAATTCAAAAAAGGTCCTGGCCCGCCTGATGATTGTACCATACATAATAATACTAACACTGCACACTCCGAATTGACGGCAAAATCATCAAATCTTTCAAATAGTCGTGATACCACAACAACATCTTGCTCGGCATGTCCTTCGGGCAGTTGTTTAAACTTTTCCTCGACTGAAGAACCTGAACGTGACTATGATCTCTTGTCGTCATCTATATCGCCTGTATGCAACTGTGAATGTGAATGTGCCACACAAGTGGCTAATGCCACAACTAGTCCTACTCTTACCACAATAAATGCCTGCTCGTCCTCCTCTTCGGCTGCATCGGCCTGTAATGCCTCGACCGAAGAGCATCAACATTTTTCCTTTTCTTCATCGATTGCAAACCTTAAATTACACACTTCGCCATTGTCGTACAATCATCATCAACGTCCTTCTCAACTCCTCCACCAGGAAAATTATTTCTCATCCTCATTGAATAATGACGCCTCGACATCATCGCGTTTTATATATTCTGCTATTTCATCTGCCATTGTCTGTGCCACCGGACCAGCTACTGCTAATAGTTCGTACTTATGTTCTACTTCAGCTCCTACAATGGGAGTGGCTACTCGTCATCACTCTATTAATAAATTATTAAATACAACACATAATAATAATACTTGTAGCATAAATAATAATTGCACCTCCACAACAACTACAACACTTTGTGGTTTTAAGCAAAAATCTTCATTGACAACGCCACCTCCGCCATCTTCTACTCCTCATCACCAACATTATTTCTCTAGTTCGTCGCGTGGTCTCGCTGGTTTGTTTTGTAGTAACAGTAGTCGTTCTACATCAAAAACTGATGTAAACGAGTTCTTGTCGTCCCCACATCACAACTTACAAACGCATTACCACCACCCACAACAACAAAGCCATCATCACCACCTCCAGCGACAACATCAACATAATAACTTTGATAATAATCAACAAAACCCGTTAAAAAGTAGTGATAGTTTGTCAGATGTTAGTGACACATTTGAATGGTGGTTTCCAAAACATAAAAGAAATTCCCAGAAAAAGAACAGGTATATAACAAAAACTACAATAGAAAATTAATTAAAAAATATTCAATTCGATAGAAAAAAAAATATTCTTCAAAAAAAATTCCATTTATCGTTTCATATTTCATTACAAATATTTGGATTGTTCACGAAAGGCGGATTACACAAGGGAACAAGGTTCTTGTTGATTGAGAACTGAATGTTGTTTTTAAGGAAGTTTGGGACGCTGATTCCAAATCTGCACTTAGTTATTTTCTATCAGCTCGACTTTTCGATATATACCGTTGTGTCCAAAATAAAGGTTCACCACATTCAGTTAAAAAAAATCAAAATTCGTCAACGATATTATCTTTAAGCCGTGCTTACTTACATTGGTTTTTAATATGCCCAGTAGTTTCAGAGATATCGTTGAAGTTTTGAAAAAAGAACAATTTTTAGAAAAAATTAAATTTTTGTTCTTTAAAAATTCATAAAAAAATACAACAAAAATCACAGTTTTGGTTTAAAAACATTTAGCTTAACATATTGCGAATCAAATGAGCTTTATTTCATTGTAATCGGCGCACAACTTTTGATTTTGTTCACAATTTACTCAGAAAACTGAATTGATAAAAATCGCGATTTACTAAAATAATCAGCCATGTCACAGAGTGAAATTCCATTCGGGATCGAAGAAAACATATTTGTTTATTGATAGAAGGTGTATTTTGATAGTTGTTTGGCCTTTCAGATACAGAAAACTCCCATGCCGTTCATGAAAACAAAAATGGTTTCATTCCGAAAAATTTGTTCATCATTTTCTGAACCACCAAAATTATACTCTGTGGCCTAAAAAAACATTTAATTGTCAACATCTTTTGTAAAGTTGTTGTTGTTTTTATTTTGTTTTTCTTAACCTACTTACAACTACAATTAATGTTGAGAGAATTTCAACTAATTGTAGTGGGGAATGTAAGATGAGATAAACCCACTGTTTATTGTTGATGTGTTTTGTTTAAACTTTGATATTATTACAAGTAGAACTGTTGCTATAAGTCTTATACGCTTAACAGTTTTATTTGGTTTAATATCTTTAGTTTTTCTAAAATCTTTATGGATGAAGTTTCCTGATGATCTGGCCTAAGCAACCAGTGAAATGCATAGGAATAGCTTATCCCATCAACAATAAATTTCAAGTGTTTTTATCAATAATAAAAACTGGGAATTAAGCACGAATAACAAAATCTTTTGAAATCATTATCAATTTCAATTTAAATGTTAAAATCAGACAATTAAAACACGTTTGAGAATTGTGTTTGATGTCAAATGATAAAATCATTTCATATCAAAGGTTCGACTTCGTGTTTGCTGGGTATTTATGGACGTTTTTTCCTTCACTTAAAAATGAGGCACCTTCACTTAATTGTGAATAAAGGCAAAACGCGTTCATTGATTTTTATGCTCAATATCTCATTTTGTTCATAGGTTATGTGACTTTACGTGAAAGTAATAAGACTTGAACTTTTTCCCGTTTTGGAGTTTTTGTGATTTTTGAAAATACAAAATTTGTAATTTTTTTATTTTACAAAAAAAAAGCTAACAATTACATTAAAAAAAAAAGATTTTGTAAATCGCTTAATAAAGGGTAAAGTTTTGATTTTTTGAACTTTTAATTTATGTAAAAAAGTCAAAAATATGAATAGTACCTGTAACTTAAAAATGAGAGCTGATGGAGTAAAACGGAGATAATATTTTAAATCATCGACCTCAAATTGGTAAAAAAAAACTGCAGCAAACTTCCAATCAACACAAAAAAAGTTAAATTTTGTTCCCTTGTGTTATCAGGTTATATGGTTATGTAGTAATATTAACAGAAACAAAATATATTTAAAAAAAATTAAATAAATGTATTTTGTTGTTGTGAATATAACCATATAACCTGATAACCAGCCTTCCGTGAACAGCTCAATTATTTTTTATAATTTTATATTTGTGTTTCCCAGATCTTCACAGAACTGCACGTTTAATTCTCACATCAATTAATTATCTCGCTTTGAGCTAAAGTCTACTATGTATAAGACTATAAGTTAGCCAAGGGGCTTTACCAACGACAATACTAAAGATCATACTTTGGACTATACTAAACTATAGAGTTGACTATGAAATAAATTATGGATAAGACAATTAAATACGGCCTAGACGTTACAATATGCTTCAGAGAGCGAGCAAGGCACATTCATAATTCCAAATTGTCAAAAGTTCTTTTCATTTCGTATGTTTGAGCCAAAAAATGTGCATGTGTTCAATCAAATTTCTTTATTTTATGTGGAGACAATTTTGACCCTTTGGAATTTTCCGAAAACACATAAAATTAAGAGAGCGACAAGTTCACCTTATGAATGTGCATTGGCCTTACCAAGGGCTAGATTTTATCCTAGACATTGGACTGGAGTATAGTGGAGACTTTGGACAAAAATACAGACTGTCTTAACTATGAGCGCGCGTCCACAAAAGAAATTATTTATACAAACGAAAGGAAATTTCTGAAAAAAATTGACTCAATATAACTTTAAATTAAAATAGTTTTTTATGCTTTACACAAGAAAATTACTCTCAATCCACTTATTTCTATTTAATACATTTAAATTTTGTAAAAAAAAACTATTTTAAAAACAATTTTAGTTAAATAACTTATTAAAGAATTATGTTTTTACCTCTTTCAGAATCGTGATTTTATTAAAATATTATTCATTTACCATTAAAATTTCAAAATCTTTAAAATGTATTTAAAACATGCATATTTCTGGTCTAGAACTAGTTCTTAACTCCTTTCTGAAATTTAGTAATGTTCAAAAAATACTGCTGAACTACAAAAAAAAGAAGTAACATTAAAATTTTTTGTTAAATTACATATTTAAATTTTATACGATAGTGCAACAATTGCCACAATTATTTCTTTATAGACGTTGAATTTTCCTGAACCTTAGCAAATGTTTTTCCGTTCATTCCTTTTGGGATTTTGTAGAAGCCACCCTTTAATGCTGTTACACAAAGTTAATAGTTAAGGGTTTTTATCAAAGTCTTAAGGCCCAACCATAATGTGCTTAAGTTGGCTTAAGCAAATGTGCGAATACGCGTAAATTGTATGAGGCAAACCATATTGAACTTAAGGAAACTTTTTGCTAAGTTTATTGAAACTGTCATTTGCTTAAGCAAGGTGCGAATCTAATCGCACATTCCGTACGGAATCAAATGTTTTTTATTTTGTTTTTTTAAAATACATTTGAGAGACTTTTTGTTAATTTTTGACAATAGGCTAAGCAAGGCTATGCATATTATGGTTGGGCCTTTAGTATGTACGAACAACGACAATTTTAAACCAATACTCCTTAAAAAAATCAACAAAAACAAAAGTGTATAAAAAACAAATATGTATACATATTTGCTAAATGTGTTTGATCACGCGATAAACATCAACAATTAACTAATTAACCAACTCTCCCACACATTTTCCGTTAAGAACCTTAGTGAATTGTTTTTATTTCCTCATCATTTAACTCACTCAACTTCTTTCTATTCAATAAAAGTCCGTTTTTTACAGCACTTTTTGTAATTATGGCTGTTTTCCTAAACTTTTGTTGCATTGTAGTACAGTAGTTTTGACTTAACTGCCTTTTATTTACGTGCACTTTTGACTTAACTGCACAAAATTGATAATTTTTGGCATTATTCTTTATAATCCCATACAAATTCCTTTTTTAAGTGCACTTTCTTTACCTGCACATTTAAGATAAGTGCCCAAAATTTTTGGCATTTTAAAATTATTTTCATACAAAAAATTTAAGTTAGCTGCACTTTGACTTAACTGCCCAAATAACATTTTTTCTGTAATTATTCTTCATAATCTTTCTTAACGTGCATTTTGTATACCTGCACATTTTTCATATTTTTGGGCAGCTTTAAAATATTTTCATATAAAACATCAAAGTTAGCTACACACATGAAAAAATATGGTGGCCACTTTTTCACATAAATATCCAATTTTAGCTGTTTATAAAAACAAAAATCGCAAACAATTCAAGTTGTTTGCATGTACCTACATTTATGCATATGGGTTGTGGTTACAGCAACTTTACCATGATTATATGAAAGGAATAGCAAATCTTACGTCTGGAACAGAATAAAGTAGTTGTAGTAGTATTTGAAGCGGACAAATGCTCTGTAGCGCAACAAATTTCAATTTTTGCGCTTCAACGGCAACGACTACTACAACTACGTATTCTGTTGACACTGCTTTGAAACTGCCGTTTTTAATTTTTGACAGCTTGCAGTAACGTTGTACTACAGCGACTTTTCTGTCCCACACTTTATTGTTACCAATTTGGCTATCTCGTTCCGTCTAAAAATGCATAAGAAATGACTACAGGTTGTTTGAACGTAATTGCTATTATCAATTTATTAATAAAAACGTTGTTACTCCTCTTTCAAACACTTTACTTTAGCTGCACTTTTATGCAGGTAACCACAATTGCGTACCTGCACATTAAGGCAGCTAAATACATTTAAGATAGCTGCATTTTTGATTTACCAGCACAAAAAATCGTGCAAAGGAGATTGTGCAGCTAAGTCAAAATTACTGTAATACATGGCAACATGTTCTTATATGCAACCATAAAAATTTTGACAATGCAGAGCAAAGCTAAACAAAGCATTTAAAATAATGTATATACAATACAACGTAGGTAAACATTTAAGTAAACAATGCATCAACACGGTATTGATTGATTGTGAACACACGTTTAGGAAAACAGCCTATGTACTGTGAGCGTCAAAATAAAGTGTACAGCTTGTTTTCCAATATAAAAAGGGTTATGTTATTTATAAAAAGTAAAATTTCTACTCTGCCAATTTTGATCAGACTTCAAGCTTGCTGTCATCTGTGAAAATTACGTTGCTCCAAAAAGTGACAAAAGCAAGTTGGACAAAAAATAAACGTGATAAAAGGTAGAAATAAGAAATTCAACGAAAAAAATATAGTATCTAAAGTGAAGAGTGATAGGGTTAGCTTTTGTAAAACGTCATAAAACAGATGGATCAGCCCAATAGTCGCTCGATATCAACTCAAGTAAACATCTGAAAACATTTGGACAGACAAATTAAAAAAAAAACATTAGCAGCAAGCACTCTCTGAATAAAATTCTGCAGAAAGGGTAGCCAAAATTGTCTACTGATCTAACTTTAAAATGGGTGGAATTGATGCCAAAGAGACTATAAGCCGTCCTTAAAGCAAAAAGAAATCAATCAAAGTATTAGCCACTTCACTTTTCTTAGTATTGTAAAACTGTACACTTTTTTTTGACGCGTTTAAAACGGAGTATATTAGTTTTTTTATTGCATTGATTTTGTTGTTTTTGAAGTATTTCAAATTTTTAATTTTAAATTGTAATAACATTGTCCAAGGTTTTGTAAATGATAATAAACTTCTTCAAATTTTAATTATTTTTTGCTAAAATATCACTTTTTATATTGGAAAACCAGTTGTACACTTTATTTTGACGCTGACAGTATATTGCGAGGGCACAATACAAAATAAAGGCGTCCTGCAAAGTCTTCGGTCGACTAAAATCTTCGTATGGGAAGCCGAAAACTTCCAGAATCTGCTCCTGTATATTATGGTCTCCACCAGTAGTCGATCTGAGTTATAATTGATATTCAACCAGTAATTCATCTGAGTTAAATATGGTACTCCACCAAATTAATTCCAAGCCTTTTTTTTTTGTTCTCCACCAGACAAACAGTTAGAAGTAGGGTTAAAAACGAATGCATATATAGTAAATGAAAAAAAATTGTAATTCGGTGCAGTTATGCGAAATAAAACGCAAAACGCACGAAAGACAGACAAACACAAACGACCTAATTGCCCCTAAAAGATAATGACAATGACGCTCGATCTGCTTCTCCGCCCAAAGCAGCTCTACGACTGTTAAACACATTAATGGTCGTTTTCTCAATGTATCGACAAACTGTCTATTAATAAATTTTGACATAAAGTTATTAGACTGATAAACTGTCCGTTGGGGATTCTCAATATATAAAGAAAAAATTTTAATTGGGAACATAAAAAACAATATACAAACATAACTATATTCATAAATAAATACAATATTATAGTTTCCTTAAAAATATGTTCAATTGTTAATTAAAAAATGTAAAATTTAATTATTTCATACATCTAATGTAATATGAAATCAAAAATTTTTTTATAAAAACAACATATTTCAATTATAAGAAAAAAAATATTATTTTTAACATTCAAAAAACTCTGGAGGCTCAATAATTAAAAGTATTAAAATATTTCGAAAAAGCATGCCTTCATAAATTTAAATTTTCATTATGACAATGAAAAATGTCATTATAGTAATGAAACAAAAACTTTCAATCCATAAATACGTATGTTTTTAGTTTTCTTTAATATGTACATCCCAGCAAAAACTTTACTTACAATCCTACTTTTAATGACTTCAAGAATTCATTACTTTGTAGCTTTATTCGCCACTTTTTGGATTATTAGTTATATATTAAATAATAACTTTATTATATCTTAAATATACAGAAAAATTTGTATTTTCATTATGACAATAAAAATGTCATTATAGTCATAAAACATAGTTTTTTAATGCAAAAACTACGCTGCCCCGGTAGACTAGCTGGTAGAGAGCTAGTCTATCATCACCGAGGTTGCGGGATCAAATCCCGCCAGAGACAGAAAAAAAAAATAAAAAATAAAATAAAGTAAAATAGAATAAGAAAAAATAAAAATAAAATAATTAAAAAAAAAAAACAAAAAAAAAAAAAATTAAAAAAAAATAAAAAATTTTTTACTTTATTGACTTTGTGTAACTATATATTTTTATAAAAATTTTAAGTATAAAAAAAACATATTATTTTTTAGATTATAATAGGCTAAATTATAAGGGATTACTTTTGGGACATCTCGAACAAAAATAAGTACTTCTTCTAGTAGAAAAATAAGTAGTCTGTTCGTCAAGTTCTCATTATTTTTCTACTTATTTTGTAAGCAAAGTTTTTGCTGGGATTAGACTGTCCCAAGCTTGTATGGGGAATTTTTTTTTTTCGAATTCAGATATGAGTACCCTCCAAATTTTTTCCTTTTGATCCGAATAACCGAAATATGAAATATTATTGTGATCGGATAACTTTTACCATTGCCGACTTGAAGTCAAAGTTTGAGATAAAGGCCAGTGTGAAAGCCATAGAATATTCTTGGAATTTAAAACCATCTTTTAATTTTACTTGTGTAATACACATTTATTTATTAAAAATATGCTAATATTCAGTGTTTTCTGAATCCTCTAACCACGCCCACTACAACCCCCCCCCCCCCCATGCTGGTACTGTACTGTTGCCCTGCCACAAGTCCTAAGTTCCTGCCTAAGACCATCTGGACACGGTAAGTGATATAATGTAGACAAAAAAATATATATATATATTAATTTTAAAGTTTTAGATTTTATTATCTTTATTCATTAAATTTTCTTTTTAAAGTTTGTTTATTACAGTCCGGATACATCTGTCTGTGTTCTTGTACACAACGTAGTAAATATTGCTTTTGCTCCTCTTCAGCTGTAATTAAGCCATGAAAATCCTTTACTAACTTAACCGCTCTTTCAGCACTATCATTAACCGCTCTCAGTGCATTAACTTTCTCTTTACTTTGTTGAAATGATGCATTAGTTTGCCACGTAGTGGGACATTCGCTTAGAAAACTGTCGTCGATTTTAAGCCGATTAAATTAGGATTTGCTTTTAAATGAAATAAAGTCATCTATATTTTTGTCTAAAAATAAAAAGGGAAAACTGTTATCAATTGTATATTGAAGTATTTATTGGAAGAAATGAAATCTATATGCAAGACTAACCGTAAAGTGAGCCGCAAATTTCTTCTTTCGATGGGATGTAGCGTTTACCTGTTGCTAACGGAATTTCATTCCTTAAGTTAGCCACCATGTTCGCTTTAGTTTTTTGATCTACATCATCGTCAAATGGAGACAACATACATACTTCATCTGTCAAGTACCATAAATGCTGGCAAAACTTTTGCAACGTTGCTTTTGAAAGGCATTTGTCAATTTTTTCATAAGCTTTCAAAGCCTTCAAAAAACACATATCTTGGTAAGGTGATTTTACAGCTAAAATACATTTTACCCAAGGTTTGACGTATGTTGTTGCGATGAAAAGGCAGACATCTAACAAAGCCTCCTTATCTCGCTTTGATATTTTAAACTGAGAGCTGAGATGAATAAATTGCCCTTGCCATCCATCGAGCTTGGTGCATGGCGCCAGGGGGCCGAATATTAAATTTTTTTTGTGTATCTCCACCAAGAAATATTATTGATAGCTCTATCAGTTCCCGATAGTCACCTCTAGCGATGTCTTTAGTCAATTCAGATTGGTAATACTGTATCAGTTTGTTAACTTCTGAAACATTTAGACATGATAGCTTTTCTGTATAGCTTTGAATATAGATGACTTTATTTCATTTAAAAGCAAATCCTTATTTAATCGGCTTAAAATCGACGACAGTTTTCTAAGCGAATGTCCCACTACGTGGCAAACTAATGCATCATTTCAACAAAGTAAAGAGAAAGTTAATGCACTGAGAGCGGTTAATGATACTGCTGAAAGAGCGGTTAAGTTAGTAAAGGATTTTCATGGCTTAATTACAGCTGAAGAGGAGCAAAAGCAATATTTACTACGTTGTGTACAAGAACACAGACAGATGTATCCGGACTGTAATAAACAAACTTTAAAAAGAAAATTTAATGAATAAAGATAATAAAATCTAAAACTTTAAAATTAATATATATATATATTTTTTTGTCTACATTATATCACTTACCACGTCCAGATGGTCTTAGGCAGGAACTTAGGACTTGTGGCAGGGCAACAGTACAGTACCAGCATGGGGGGGGGGGGGTTGTAGTGGGCGTGGTTAGAGGATTCAGAAAACACTGAATATTAGCATATTTTTAATAAATAAATGTGTATTACACAAGTAAAATTAAAAGATGGTTTTAAATTCCAAGAATATTCTATGGCTTTCACACTGGCCTTTATCTCAAACTTTGACTTCAAGTCGGCAATGGTAAACGTTATCCGATCACAATAATATTTCATATTTCGGTTATTCGGATCAAAAGGAAAAAATTTGGAGGGTACTCATATCTGAATTCGAAAAAAAAATTTCCTGGGACAGTCTAATGTACATACCTACTTACATTTAGTATGTAATAAGAAATGAACAAACAAATGTTCTCCTTAAAAAAAAAAAAACACATCCTTATTTTAAACTGTTGTCAACCAAATGATGTATACGAAAAAGCTTGTTCTCTCTTTATGTGGTCTTTTTTTTATTATGCGTTAGCAAAAAAAATCAACGTTGTTATTGTTGTTATGTTATGACAATTTAATCTCATATTTACGCTCTTAATTGAGTAATGGCAAAAAACATAGTGTTTTTATTCTAAAATTACACTGACCCAGTAGGCTAGCTGGTAGTGAGCTAGTCTATCAGCGCCGAGGTTGCGGGATCGATTCCCGCCAGCGACTCTGGTTAAAAAAAAAAAAAAAAGTTGAATAAGAACAATTTTGATTGAAAAAAAAAATCAAAAAAATTCAAAAAAAAAAATAAAATAAAAAAGTCTATCAGCGCCGAGGTTGCTGCGGGATCGATTCCCGCCAGCGACTCTGGTTAAAAAAAAAAGTTGAATAAGAACAACTTTGATTTAAAAAAAAAAAAATTTTTTTACTTTTTTGAAAGTATTCATCTAATGAATAACATTCATAGATCTAATGTAATGTTTCATTAAATACATTTTAATGAAACAGGTTTCATTGATCCAACGAAGCGCTGCATAGGTTCCTTTTTAATGCAATTTTTCATGGGATTAATGTCAAAATTCATTGGTATTCTGAAGAAAATTCTTTCAGTGTATGAAGTATATAAAAAGCAATATTTTCATGATCGTTTTCAAAATTTGTGCGATTTTAAATCCACTTCATTACGATTTTCATAACCCCCCTGATTGTGAAATTCGTATTTATGAGCCAAAATATGTGCATGTGTGCGTTTAAGTCTGTTTGTTTTATATGGAGACAATTTTGACCAGTCGGGTATTTTTGTAATGCTCTCCCAAATGAGTCTACCTTGTGTAAATGTACCTTGATGACAACTGGTTGACATAAAGCAGCTTTTTTCCAAATGTGAGAAATTTATCTGTAAGGCAAATAAATAATTGGCAGATGAGGGTAGGTTAGCTTTGCAGCAGAATAAAAGCAAAAACCAAATTTCTTAAAACTGCAGTTTTTCGTCGGGAAAAAAGAAAAACGCCTAATGAAAAAACGGCCATAACAATTTATTTGTGTTAACAGCTTTTCGATCGCCGCAATTATATATTATTGGCACACGTCTCTTGCACTCACCTATTATTATTGACCCTTATTAAACGCCTATTAGACGGTCATACTTGGTATGTTGAGAGAGAGTACAGATATCAATTTCCTTTGATTTTCAACATACCAAACTAATAAACACGAATTTTTCGCTATAACATGTGTATGATGGTATGATGACATACCATTCTCACAGACCAAATATGACCGTCTAATAGGCGCTTTGAGCACATTCATCACTCATTTCATTTTTTACTCGCCACTTTGCAAAACTCCTCATTATTTAAATATTCCCTTGTTTTTTTGTGCTTTTTCGTTTTTTTTTTTTACTCTGCTCCTTCAAAAATACTAAAACTCATTTATATAAAAAAAATAAACAACAAAAAAAACAAAATGAAAACCAAAAACACTAAATAGCAGTCACTTCTCATCGAGTCAATTAAATGTAAATATTGGATTTAATTTTACACCAACTCATAGATCGTCACCAGTGAGTAGTTGTTGTGGCAGTAGTAGTCACGGTCGTTTGAGTCCGGACTCCGATATGGGCGGCGATCCACCAGCATTGCCCCTAAGTCCAGGTTAGACGGTTCTCTATTTTTATTAACTAATATGTGTATATGTGCGTATAAATTCTCGTATGCAACTGGTACCAATACCATATTGTACACACCTGCAACTCTATTTATAACTTTTTTTAAACCACCTTTTCTTTAATTTTTTATATACATAACTTTTTCTTTTAGAAATTTTAATAATGAAATATTCTTTGATTTACCAGAACCAACACTTTGCTTTCAGCCAGTCTATATCTATTTTATATTTACAAATTGTATTAAATATTTTTCGTTTTTTACTTTACAAAGTCAATTTACTTATGTCTATTTTTATTTGCAGTGTAAAATGTTTATAAACTATAAAATCTATTTGATGGCTCTATTTTTCAGTTTAATGTTTAAGACTTAACAATATTTATAATACTACAGGTCAATATAAAAAGGAGCTGCAAGGGTTTTTTAAATATGTATTAGTCGCCCGGTATTGTATTTGTGTTACATATTTAGTTCTTTTTGGAATAAATTGTATGAACATGGAAATTTTTGACTTAAAAAACGCTTGCCGCTCTTATTTAGGTTTGCCTGTTAGTATTATTGTTTCGATGTTTTTGCTTGCTTTATGTATTTAATTGTGAACATAGTTTTATTAATATTTGAGCAACACTTAAAATGCTTATTTAAAACAAAATCCTTTGATATTAAAGGCTAGTTTATACTATCACACAAGTCTTACGTAATCCATAATGTGACAGGCCTGATAGAAATCTAATGACTTTTGTTGCGACTGTCAATATATCTAAAATTAGAGTATGTTTTCACACTATCACACATGAACATGATATTGTTAAAATGCAATCCTTATCAAAGAAAAAGTATTATCAAAGTTTCGTTTAAATGTGCTAAATTCCTAATTCATTGATAAACTGAAATTTATTGCTGATGGGATAAGCTATTCCTATGCGCATTTCACTGGTTGCTTAGCCCTTTTACGGTCATAGCGATCGGAATAGAATAAATAAAATCTGGTTTTGATTTAGGGTTACTATTGATGACTAAAAATATAAAATAAAAAAAAATTATTTTTTTTTTAGTTTTTGATTGGTGGTAAATATATTCCCTCTGCCTCCGCCGGGTAAAGTAATACCATGTCCACTTTTTATATATTGTTCAATTTCTTCCTCGTCCGATTCCTTATCGTCTTCGGACTGCTCTGGATCTGATGGTAAACCGTATAACTCATTTAGCACCAACTCTATTTCATATTCTTTTAGTACTTTCTTGCTCATTTTCAGACAACCTTTAGTATAAAAAAAAAACAAACATGGTTAGAGGGAATATTCTTCCCACCAAAAAAAATCCCACAAGGAAAGCAATGTAGAAGAAAAGTAAAAGATATGTCTCTTTTCTAAGATATTAAATATAAATCTATAAAACGTAGAAGAACTTACCATATATCACCACGAGATTTCGAAGATATATACCGATTTCGTTCGCAGTTGCAAAAACACCTGTTTTCAATTTACAGAAGACCCGTCTCGAAAAAAATATTTATAATCTGTCACATACAATGTTAAGAAAACATACTTTATTTCTTTCAATTAATGTTGCCAAATCAAAAAAAAACAACTGCGACTGATCAGTTACCTTACCAATGAAGAAAAGTTGGTGGGAAAATTATTCCCTCTACATGTAAAAGGGTTAGGCCAGATCATCAGGAAACTTCATCCAAAGATTTTAGAAAAACTAAAGATATTATACAAATAAAACTGTTAAGCGAATAAGAATTACTTGTAACAATATCAAAGCTTAAACAAAAACAACAACAACAAACAGTGAGTTGAAATCAAAAGTGAAAAGGGGCGGATCCTCTTTTTAAAAGAAGGGATGATAAAATTATTATTTCTATAAAATAATTTATGTTTCTTTTAGTTATCTTTTCTTACAGTCCCGACTACAATTGGTTGATTTTTTGTCAACTTTAAATGTATTTGTAAGTGGGTAAAAAAAAAACAGAAATAAAAACAAATTACTTTATTTTATTTTACCAGCTCAGTTTTATTACACTGCCACTTGCATATTAGTTATCAAAGTTTATCTTGGGAGTCAAAAATAAAGTATGTATTATTGTTTAGAAAAATTTCAAAAAACTATGGAGTCGTATGGGATGTAAAATTTTTTTCGCAATACTTGTAATTTTTATAACAAATTGCATTCACACTATCACACATTTACATATTAAGTGAGTTTTTTACATGTTTTAATACAAAGTATTATGGTGTAAACTAGCCTTAAGTGAATCAAAATCGTTCGGGAAAACTATATACAAACTACTTACATACATACATTTTATTTATTCTGATCTTAAATCCAATTTTGTTTAACCTTAAAAATAGCGTTAAAACAGCTGAAGTTCAACTTTTAGATTGTTAACTTTAGAACTTTTACGGCCATTTTGTTTAAAACTGTGTTGAATGTTGATTTCCATATATTCTATTGTCTTAACATAATCCCAAATAAAATTAACCATTGAGTTAAATTGTTGAACAATTAACTTAATCATTAAGGTTAATTTTTCGTTAGTAAAAAGTTTCTCTAAGTAAATTTTGTGGCTTGAGGGTCCGTTCTGTTCGGACCACATGCCAGCTAATTGAGATACGAAAAAGTTTGTAAGTACAGTTTCAGACACGTAAGGTTTACTTTAAACTCTTCTAGAATATAAGAAAAATGAAAATAAAAGAAAAAAAGGAAATTGACAAGTTTGTACCTTCAAGTCTGTACCTCTTTTTATTTCCTCACCTCTTTTTTTAAAAACTCAAGACTTGACGCGTCTGAATGGACACTTAGCATGTCTCTAAAGCGCTTAGCGTTTACTTTAACATTCTGACCAAGGCGGATTCACTTTTATAGGTGGCATGTAAAACACATTACATTAAGTTTTTAGAGATGTAATAGGTACCCTGTCAACTAAAATTAGTCAAGACAATTTCGAGCATATTTTATTTAGATTCGCAAGCCGCTTTGAAATGTTTTTTTAACTCTGTAAAGTTTTACTTTAAACAATTTTCTTCCTGGTCAAAAAAGTGATGAATTAAAAATCGTTTCTGTGTCAAAATTTTTTTTTTAAATATTAAGATAGTTCTCTGAAATCGTTTTGTTTTATTTACAATTAATTAATATAAAAAATATTAAAATAATTCTCTGAAAATTTTTTGTTTTATTTACAATTTACATCATGTGTTTTTGTTTGACCGCCCTTAATAAGATTTGTTTGGTTTTAAATATTAGTTAAATCGACCTATTACTTCACCTAACGCATATACATATTTACATATATGCTCTCGGAATAAGGACTTTGACACAATAGCGGCCATTAAATAGGATTCAGGGAGCTTTGCAATACTATGGTGAAAGGTGTATAAGATTCGGCACAACTTTGCTTTTTTAATTTGTTCAAAAATTTTAATTTTATTTGTTTTAAAGCTCTTTTTCTTATTTTGCTTTTTGTACGAAAATTACTTTGGAAATTGTTTAAAACAACGTGTGTATGTTTAGTTTTCTTTGTAAATTTGTGTGTAATTGTGTGTCTTGTAAAAAAAATTAAAACGTTTTCAAAATTCAAAACAAAATTTAAATTTACTAAAATAATAATAATAAACATTAGTTTATGAAATTAAAATAATAAAAACTCAAATTATATTAATAAAACACTTTAGCTTTAATTTTTTAAATCTTAAATTTCCTTAAACTTTTTTCTTAAACTAATCACAAACTAATAAAATATTTAACTTTATGCAGCCGATTTATCGGTGTATATTACACGCTTCCAATGGGACATGGCTAAATATCCAATTAAGCAATCGTTGCGTAATATTGCCGATATTATTTCCAAACAAATCGGTCAAATTGATGCTGATTTAAAGACAAAATCGAATGCTTATAATAATTTGAAGGGTAGTTTGCAAAATTTGGAAAAGAAACAAACGTAAGTTTTGAAAAAATAGAAAATATTATTATTATTAAGTTTACTTCATTTTCAATTTTAGTGGCAGTTTGTTGACTCGTAATTTGGCCGATTTGGTTAAAAAGGAACATTTCATTTTGGACTCTGAATATTTAACCACCGTTTTGGTCATTGTACCTAAGTAAGTAAAATTTTTTTTTTAAAATAAACATCACCGAATCAAGAAATGAACTTTCGGGACTGAAATACTTAAAACATTCAAATTTGCATCATATATTCAAAATTTTTATTGGTATCGATAAATTGGTCTTTGCCATTTACTTTTTAAAAATAACTTCATGTAAATGTTGCCCGCGGCTCCGGTTCAAATGGTCCATTCGTAAGGTCCAATTTTGCACCCCTTTTTCGAGCATTTCGGCCTGTATTCCATGAATAACACGTGTTATGTTATGCTCTAAGTCTTTAATCGTGTTTGGATTGTCCACATAGACCAACGACTTCACATAACCCCAAAATAATTAGTCAAGAGGCGTCAAATCACATGATCTTGGCGGCCAACTCACAGGGCCATTTAGAGAGATAAACTGCTCACCAAATTCATCCGTCAATATGTCCATTGTTTCACGAGCTGGTGTGGCATGTCGCACCGTCCTGTTGAAACCACATATCAACCAAGTCCAATTAAGCCAATTGGGGCAAAAAAAAGTCGCGTATCATGGCTCGATATCGTTCGCCGTTGACGGTAACGTTTCTTCCACGGTCGTCTTTGAAGAAAATTGGACCGATGATGCCACCAGCCCATAAACCACACCAAACTGTCGTTTTTTCGGGATGCATCGGTAACTCTTGTACGGCATGTTGCTGTTCTTCACCCCAGATGCGGCAGTTTTGCTTGTTTACGTATCCATTTAGCCAGAAATGAGCCTCATCGCTGAACACAATTTTTCGATTTAACAAACGATGGACATTTCTCACAGAGCACGAATTTTGATAATAAATTTCATTTTCATTCATTTTGCCAGTTGTTGCTCGTTTGTGAGTTTCTCCATGGTGAAATGACAGAGTATACTGAACACTTTTCACTTTCACAGATGTAGTTTGGACACAATTACTAACCAGTGCTGCCAGCCCGAAAAACTTAATTCATAAAAAATCCCAGTTTAGAATATTAAAAAAAATATGTCTATAGAAACCTTTCTCTAAAAAGTACAAGAAACATTATGATTTTTTTAATAAATAACTTTTTTCTTTCTGATTTTATTTATTATAATTTAGAATATAGTTTAGAAACATACTCACATTATGTTGTGAAGTTAATATCCTTCGAATGGTGCCCATTGTTTGCTTTGATTTGACGTGCTCTTTCCAGAGCATTTCCCAAAACATTTCTTAAAATTTTAGGTCCAAGCGCACTCACTTCTGGGATATTCGACTAAAGCTGTTTGATGGTTAAATCAGACAAACGCTGTAGCCAGTTAAAATCAGAAAACCGCGATATTATACAATCGTCAAAAATTTTGTAAAACGGGTTTTCGAATAATTCACAAATTTCAAGGCCCGGAATTTCAAAAATCCGTTTTACATACATTGCACGATTTTTTGGTCTTAGAAGACAGACCCTAGTGAAATTTAATGCAGTAAATAGTTCGTCTAAAAAAAGAATCGCCATCATACAATTCTACTGAAGACATCTGAAATGTGACTTGTACCCAACGCCTTTTCAAGAAATTTAAAAATTTCAATGCCCGAAATTTCGAAAATTTTTTTAGCTCAGAAGTACAGTTAGTATATTTGTTTACTTATACCAAACGCCTTTTAAAAAAACTTCAAAAATTTTAGCGTCCCATATTTCGGGAACACGAGCTTACTTTTCAAAACCCTTTGGCAGATTTCCCCTTCTAGTAGTCTACTTTCATTTCGCGTTGCAATTGTTGAGGCTGGTGGCGATGACCCGAATTTTGTTGCACTGTGTTATTCGATATGATTCTTGTATCTAAATAATCGAATGATGACTTTTAAAATAAAATTGAACAACTTTGGTTCTTTGTTCTGGGCATAAGTTTCCCAAGTTTTTCAAAGTTAATTCTAAAAAAAATTTTAAAAAAACGTAAACAAAAAATTTTTAAAATCATAAATAAATAAATCTGGGGCCTAATTCTGGCAGTTGTGATCGAGTTGTTTCTCGATTCGAAAGCAATTTTATTTCTAATTCTTTCAGTCGATACTGAACAAATCGAAGTTATTTTTTCAGTATTGTGAAACTCAAATTAATGCCTCACAACACTGAAAAAATAATTCCGATTCGTTCAGTATTGACTGAAATAATTAGACATTAAATTGCTTTCGAATCGAGAAAGTACTCGATCACGACTGCCAGAATCAGGCCCCTGGCGTTTTGCGATTTCATATGTGCGATTGCCAGAACATGGCCGATAAACTTTGATTTTAACCAAAAAAAAAAAAAAAAAATAATAATAATTTAAAATTAATTTCTATCTCCTTTTAGAATCTTAGCCAACGATTGGATGGCCAATTATGAAAAAATCACTGATATGATTGTGCCACGTTCATCGACTTTGATTACCCAAGACAATGATTACTGTCTCTACAATGTTACACTGTTTAAAAAGGTCGTTGAAGAGTTTAAATTACATGCCCGCGAAAAGAAATTCATTGTTCGCGATTTTGTTTACAATGAAGAAGAACTAGCTGCTGGTCAAAATGAAAGAACTAAATTGATTACTGACAAGAAGAAGCAATTTGTAAGTTAATTAACATAAGTTAGTTAAGTCATTGTAATAAACAAAATATCCTACACCTGTGCATTTGTATAATTCGGTAAATCTTGCAATTTTAAAGATATTTCTACTAAAATCGTCTTGTAAAATTAAAGTTGTTGTCTAAATTATGAAAATATGTTTAAATGTCAACTCTAAAAAATCGTACTTATCAAAGTAATTTTGTAAACCTAAACATTTCCTCGATGAATTTTTATTAGTTGGATCATACTTCTCCATTGGTTCTATATAGGACCACAGTAAATATTAATCTTACGACGAATTAATATAAAACCGTTTTTGCGACAAAGCGCGCTATGTAAGTTCATAATAATACAATAATTAAAATCACAAAGTTTTGTAATATGTCCTTCATAAACATCTTATAAATATCTAAATCTTATTTTTAACTGTCGTTTTACTTAAAAACCTTTTCTTTGCTATGAAATTCTTATAAAAAGAAAAATCGGTATAAAATTCTCAAAAGTGAACCATCAGGGTTTACTGGAAATCGAAAACGTAAAACGCAAGAATTTAAACATTCGTTTTTTACTTAGATTTCTGTAATAAAAGGATTGTATGACAAATATTATACAAATATTTGTCTATTAAACAGAATTTTATAATAAACATTATAAAAATTGGATTTTAAGTGTATTAAAAAGAACTGCGTTTTACGTTTTCGATTTCCAGCACAGCCCTGCATATTTATCTTCTAAAGTTATTTAAATATTTTTTTTTACTTGATATTAGTTCGCTTTTACAATGTTGTAATTGAAAGGCAGACATTTTTATTATTCCCTTTTGAACTTACCTAAACCTTTTACAATCGCGAAATTAATAGATAGACAGAAATGACTGGTTTACTTTTTTTGTTCTTTTTCGCTGTTGACGAAGGTGAACATTTAACAGGCATTGATACCAAAATGACATTCATGTGAGAGAAATTATATGAAGCAACAGCATGATAAATGCAAACTGGAGAAAGGAGAACCAAAAAATGTCTAGTACAGATAGTCATGTACTACACACTCTACCTCTTCAGCCCAACTTATAGACGACTTATGTGTGGTTTCTAGAACACGAGCGCAAAACTCGAAATTTTTGTTTGTTTTTGTTTTAAATGTAAGTTGAACGGACGAGTTTTGCGCTCGTGTTCTAGAAACCACTCATTAGTGATTTTTATTTATTTTTGGCTTGTGGAGTGAAAACAATCCACAACAGACCCTACATACGCCATTACATCCAGAAAAATGCACCGTTTGGTGCGGTTTGCGCTCTGGTGGCATCATAAAACCTTATTTCTTTAAAAATGTAACAACTAGAATGCGCTATCTCGAGTACAGCCGCCGTCGTGCCCATATGCCCGAAATCATTTTCAAATGTTAATGATCTTTTTAAATTGTTTGTATTATTTTTTTAGTTTTAAGTTTTATTGGGCTTTTAAAAACAATCCTTACTTGCACATGGTGTTAGGATATAACGTATTTTATGTGATTTAAATATTAACAAAACGTGTTTTTTCTTTATTATTACGATTCGTAAAGGGTCCTTTGGTAAGATGGTTAAAGGTTAACTTCAGTGAAGCTTTCTGTGCTTTAATACACGTCAAAGCTTTGCGCGTTTTTGTGGAATCTGTATTGAGGTAAGTAATTACAAAAAAATATATTCTATTGGTTAGAATTTTCGCTCGCGGGTTTTTAGGCCGTAATTTACGAAAAACTAAATCAAAAGCTGAAACTTAAAAATATATATTTTAATTTAATTAAAACTTTGCATTTCAACTATGAGATGAAATCATATTCTAAATTTTAAATATTAAATCATGTATAAGAGGGACCTAGTTCAAAAGTGACTTAACTCGAAAACTTACTTTTTCAGAAATTGAAAAAAACTGTTTTTGACCTAAAAAAAATAGTTAGAAAATATATACAGATTATGATCTAAAAACTTTTTTTTTTAACATTTATGCAGTTGATAGTGAATAATTTTTAGTTGTGTCATTTTTGATGATGTATTTTTTGCACAAGTCATCGAATTATTTTAAGTTATGTCACTTTTGCTAAAGTCTTTTCTAGTTCTGACACTTTTGCCAAATTCTAAACTGACACAAGTCTAATTAATATAAACTCCAACAAAGATTGATTTGATCAAAAGTGTCACAATTCGAATTAAGACTATTTAGCACTTAGCAGTAGGGATCTACTTCCATTATATTTTCGACACAACTAAAAATAGTTCTTTTTTAAGAATTGTAACTTTATAACAATTGAAATATAAAGAAAGACATAACTGTTTTTTTAGCAACAGTTGACAACAAAATACATTGATTTTTTTATAGATAAATAAGTGTATTGTGCATAGTTTAAGCATGTAAACCCGAAAAATGAAAATTTTGAGTTGAGTCACTTTTGAACTAGTTGTGCGATATATTTGAATCGATTTGAGAGATCATACTATGTATAAAATTTGTCTTTGTTAGTGTAAAATAAATCGTTTACTTTTTGACCAATCGCCTTCTCTCTCTAGCTAGCTTTAAGCGAAAGCTAGAAAACCATTCCCAGGGAACTTCTTGGTCGATGACCGGAAGTAGTTATCCGCTTGGACAGTCAGGCAGAGGAATCATTTCCAGTCACTTCCAAGTGAATAACAGTCAGAAACTTTCCGCAATATGTGCACCAGTGTCAAAAATCCCAGTTCTCTACCAAACGATAGCGAAAGTGAAACATATATAGTCTAGAATTATTCCTGGTGCAGTCTAGAATTATTCCTTAATTGATAGATAACCAAAGGTTGCCTAAACTAAAAGTTTGTAAAATATTGAAGGAATGGGACTATTAACAAAAAGCTTTAAAAACTTAAATTTGAATCCGAGAAGCAGATTTGAAAAATGGTTGAATAATCAATAGTGTTTGAAAAAAGAAAGAAAATTTCTCACACCCACTTTTTTATGAAATAGTTTTTTATTTATTAACTTTCGACCTTGTAATAAAAATAAAACAGGTTTATGGCCAATTTCACCAAGTTCCGTTAAAACTAAATATTACTTTAACTTACAGTTAACAGTACGTTTTGACAGTTAAGGCCTCTATTACGGTTAACAACTTAACTCAGTTGAGTTTGTGATCGGTTGTAATTTTTGTTATGTTTTTGTTCACCGCAATATAGCAAAGTTGTAAACCATAATACAAAAATTAAGAAATTAGTTGAGTTGTAAACCGTAATAAGGGCCTTAAACTGCTACTTAATTATAACTGAACTTGGTGAAATTGGCCGTTACAAAATGATTTTCTGTAAATTTTTTTTTGTTTTCGATGAAAAGTTGTTAAATAAACCTTTTATAAACCTGTTTTATTTTTATAACTAAGAATTTATCTTTCACTTTTTATGTTCCTTTCTAGATACGGTTTGCCAGTAAATTTCCAAGCCATTCTCATTGAACCCAACAAGAAGAGCATGAAACGTCTACGTGATTGCTTAAATCAATTGTATGGACATTTGGATGGTGCTTCAGCTGGCGGTCAAGGAGGCAATATTGCTGATGTAAGTCTCAAAAAAAAATTTTTTTTTTACTCTTAAATAAATTTTAATTCTTTTTTTTACAGACTGTTGACATCCCCGGCTTAGGTTTTGGTCAATCCGAATACTATCCTTATGTATTCTATAAACTTAACATTGACATGGTTGAAACATCTAAAATTTAAAGAAATAATAAATTGAAAAATTTTATGTTTTAAGAACAAACCTGCTAGAAGACATTTTATTTAAGAAAAAGTCAACAAAACTACGTTTAAAACTACAACTAAAGAAATAAAACCACAATAAATATAAAAATTTAAAAATTAAAAAAAAAACTTCTTAAGTAATTGTTTAGCTTAATTTAAAAAAAAAAGAAAATAAATAATAAAAATATCTAATAGATGTACTTGTAAAGTTGAAAAGAGTAAAAAATTAAACCAAAACTATAACAACAAACCATTGTGTATATGTATTGTAAAAAAAAATCATTTAATTTCACAACAAAAAGCATGAAAAAAATCAAGCAACATGTAACAGTTTCTAACAGCTAAAACTATATAAATAAATATGATTTCTAAAGCTGTGGCGGCGGCGACTTTTTTCTAAACCAAGTTTTAATCATGTTTCTCTGTTCTAAGGTTGTTGTTAATTTTTTTTTTTCTTAGATTTTATATTAATATTAACAATCATACCACATAAATTTTTAATTTAAAGAAAAAACTTTCCTTTTATTTTGTTTTTAATCGTTTTTAATGGAAAATTAAACTTAAGTTCCAATTTTGTGTTTCCATAATAATTGTTTTCTATTATTTTTTATTATTATTTTCTTTATGTAATTTTAAATTTTAAAAATTTCTTGTTCTTTTTTGGAATACTTGTTTAAAAAAAAAAAAAAATTTTGTTAACAGTATTTTGTGTATAATAATTTGCAAATATATTATAAATATTAAAATAAAATTATAAATACATATTTAGTTTTACAATAAAATAAAATTCCTTAAAAGAAAACACACAATTTTAAAAGAAAACTAAAATTTTAGGCAATGGGTCATGTTCTAGAAATCGAAAAAAAGTGGATTTAAAATCAAACGAGATTTTTGAATTAAATTATTTACAAAATGACTAGTTTTTTCTGTTTTGAAAGTAGTTCTTTTAAATATAAAAAAGGAATAATTTGTTAAAATTTTTTTAGAGGCTCGTTTTCAAAATTTGTTAGATTTTTAATCCACTTCATTTCGATTAATAGACATTCCCATATGTTTTGAAGTTAAGTATAAAGAATTTCGACGTATAGAGACCGGGACGGCAGCATAATATTTTAATAATTAATTTTGATAAACTGCATTTAAAATGGATTTTTTAAAGGATGAAAATAAATTGCCAATAACATGTAGAATTTTAAATTTTTCTATAAATAGTTAGTATTGTGGTCTATAAATACTAATTTATGTTTTTTAGTTTTTCAATAATTTTCCTCTAAGTAATGGGTTGATTACGGATAGCAACTCAACTACAGTTCAGTCGTCATTCGTAATCGACCTTTAAAAGAATTTGCCCAATTTTCTTTTACTGTAGAACAAGATTGTAACGTACACCGTGTATAACCAACTTTCTCTACAGCAAACTCTTTCTTCGTTCCCACTAAACATGGTCTCATAACCAGGGCAAGTTTAAATACGAACAAGAATTTTTAAAATATACATGCAAACATATCGAAAATAACTTAAAAATCTGCACGCGAAAAAACACAAGCTAATAACACTAACCAACAAGGTTTTGGACCGGAGCAACCAAATACCTTTACTAGGGTAATTCGGTGGTTTGAATTCGAATCTGTAATTGGTTTTTTTCTATCACGTCAGAGGCCTAATTCTGGCAGTTTTGATCGAGTACTTTCTCGATTTGAAAGCAATTGATACTCAACGAATCGAAATTATTTTTTCAGTATTGTGAAGCTCAAATTATTCCTTTATAAACGATTGAAACCGAAAATATCGTTTTCAGTATCTTTTAAAATGGAAATTTAATACACATTCCTTTTATTTCAGTGTTTATTCTTTTAAATTTTATATTATATACGTTAACTGATGTGTATTCTGAACGAAAACTTAAGACTTTAATTCAGAAATGGATTTTAAATCCCTCGAAATTTATCACACCTTTTAAAACCGTTCGTTTTGAAATCGATCGATTTTCATCACATACCTGATTAGATTGTTTTCGAATCGAGAAAATACTCGATCACGACTGCCAGAATCAGGCCCAATTGTTTCGAGTTACAAAAAATGTTTTTATTTGTTTTTTGCATAAAAAATCACTATTTTTTTAAAAAATCAATGAATTTTCAAAAGTGAATAGCGTTATTTGAACGCCGTTTGTATTTTGTTGGTTCGGTTTCACGTATTAGAATACAGCAATAGTCTCCCAGCATTTGTTTGTCCCAAAATCCTTGATAGTTTCTTTTAATTTTCATTAAATCTTGATGAGCACGCTTCCCTTGTTCGTCGCTCACTCTGCACTTTGGTTTTATGGAAAAAAATCTTAATACGAATGAAGAAAATGCAAAACATAGTCGATGTCCACGGTTTGTGCAAGTTTCTGACTGCAAAACCCAAATAATGTAAATATGCATATTTTAATGATTCTGATATCCCAAATCCTTTTTTCAACCAAATATTCACCACACAAAAAGCAAAAATAGTTTTAGTAACACACGATCTCCCTGACATGCTTAAACGAAGATTATGAAGATTTAGAATGAATGTGGGCTTCTGTCAAATTAATAATTGTGAAATTGTAGTGTCAGTATCAGTGTTCGAAAATAAACAGAACATTATTTAGCGTTCGGCTCAAACATCCAGGAACGATATCTATTTTTAAGTGTTTGTGTAGACATACACAACCCTTTATACCGTTCGTAACTATTTTGAAGAAAGTACCGAACATTATATAGTGTTGTGTTCTTCGTTAAAAACAGAACAATTGCAGTGATTGTGTAGACAAACATTATATTTTAATGTTCCATAATGTTTCTTTTTTTACATTGATAAAGAAATGAACAAACAAAAAGTTTTAGCAACGATTGCAGCAAGAACAGCTTGTGTGTGTATTGTGTACATGTTTTGTTTGTGTAAAATTATTTTGCAGGCTTTTTGTTTTTTTTCGTATGTGTATTTTGTGTTTGTAAAAAATGTTTGGTTTTTTTCACCAGCCAAAAGGGACGAACATTAATGAGGCGAACCGAACACAATAAAGCTTGTGGTTTTTTTAAAAAAACCGAACGGAATTAAATGTTCTCATCTTTTGTTGAGTTGGATAAAAACAGTATTATTTTTGTGTTCGAAAGATGACAAAAAGGGAAACGTTTTTTTAATGATTTTCTACACAAACACTATAAGCGTTTGTGTTTTCCTCAAATCGACCGAACCGAACACTAAGGAGGGATATTTAGTGTTAATTTTCGAACACTGGTCAGTATTGATTGTTTAACAGTATTGCCAGCATGCGATAAAATATGAACAAGACGTGATAGCCCAATTTGTATGTTAGATTCGAATTCAGCGCACCCTGATTAGTTAAAAAACATGCTTCGTTTCTGCAGTCAATTTTTTTAATATTAAACTGGATTTTTTTAACTAATGCTTATTACAAAATATAATGATCTATATTTAACAGGTTTTTAAGTTGAAATGATGTTAGATTGTCACACAAAATCATAGAATATATATCGAAAATTTACCGCACACCTAGTTCAAAAGTGACAACACAAAAAACTTCATTTTTCAGAAATCGAAAAAAACGGGTTTGACCTAAAAAAGAATAGTTAAAAACAAATCTTTGGATCATTTAGTAGAAAATCCATACAGACTATGATTTAAAGAGTTTTAGAATTCTTTTAAATTTTTGGCACTTTTGCCAAATTCTAAACTGACTATAGTCTAATTAATACAAACTCCAAGAAAGATTTATTTTATCAAAAGTGTCACAATTCGAATTAAGACTATTTAGCACTTAGCAGTAGGGATCCACTACCATTATATTTTCGGACGCAACTAAAAATAAGTCACTTTTATGAATTGCAAATTTTTACCAATTGAAACATAAATAAAGACATTACTTTTTTAGCAATAGTTAACAAAATCAAAATACAATTTCAGCATCAGTTAGCCATGACCGTCTGTCTATCCGTATGTCCTGTTGAAAACACGCTTAATTTCGAAAAACTCAAAAGTAAAGAACGATGTTGGTGTCAAATTGCTTCTAGTTACCCTAAGCAGTTTGGGATTACAAATCAAGCAAATTCGATTCGGTAGGATGAGAGTTAAGAGCCCAAATTTGGAACCACCAACCTAAAAAAACGAATGAAAATGTCTTCTTTGTTTCGTGCAGTGTTTAAAAAAACTTACAGCAGAAAAAATTATATTAAAACTTTTTTGCTTTGCTTTAAATAGAAGGCATACAAAATGTTTAAAACAAGAGCTTTATTGTATGGCCACGAATGCAGTTTCGAAAGAGAATTGAAAAAAGTTTATGCAGCAAATGTTTCATAATATGCAAGTTTTTAAAAATTTCCTACAAATAGAAAATGTTTGCATATCTTATCGAAAGCAATTTTTTTCTATAAACAGTAAATTTTTGCAAAATTTCCTTTGAATAGTTTAATGTTTAAAATTCAAACCAATTTATATAAACATTTTTTTAGCACAAGGAGAAAGGATGTTCAAAAAAGTCCCGTTAATGTACAATATTTTATCTTGATATTGAAGAATAGGCAATTTTATAATCAAGCGTCTAATTCGAAAATACACCGATGTTAAAATAAAAAACATTTTCAGAAATGTTTTGATTTCTTATCATTATTAATAAACATGTTTATTAGAAAAATATTATAAATTATAAGTTAATAAAAAAATTCTAAGTGTTGTTAGATTCAGCATAAAGTTACAATAATTATATTCTAAAATATACATACATACATAAATTAAAAACTATATGAGAATAAATAAATAATAAAAATTGTTACTTTATTAAATAAAATTGAACGAATTTGCTTAATTTATACTATATTCATGTAACTAACCATTAAACTTGTAAAATTTACCCAACAATTAACCACAAAATTGTTTAAGGATTTGGAAATGTTAAAAACAAATAATATTTTGTGTAACGAAAACAAAAGTGAAAGCATAATAAACAATTGCCATCCTTGTAAATAATTGTATTGATAAAACAAGACATTTAAATCATTGTAGTTTTAATTTTTACTAATACAAACACTTTACACAAATTTCAAAGACAAAAGTTTGCAGGCATTTTGTAACTTATTGGCAAAATCATAATTTCAAATATATAAAATCAAATACACCTATAACGTACAAGGTAAGTTTAATATTGAACTTGGCAGCACTGATGTTTTAATATCCGTTCCATGGCGAAGTCGGTAGTTGAATTCGCCTGGATCAGTTGAGTTTTGTAACTGAAAGTGCAACACTGTCAGTTTGTTTACGTTTTGTTTTGTTGTTAATAATAAAAAAAAAACTTTTTAAGAGTGTTTGAATTTTTTAGGATCGCATGCCGGTAGTCCAAAAAAATGGTAAAATCTTTGACAATTTAGTGTTTATTTGATGGCAAAGAAAATAAATTTGTAAATAGGTATGTACATAAAAAGCTGGTAAGTTTTTTTAGTTTATCCCAAACTATAATTTTTAATGTAATGTAATTTTTAAGTACAGCAGGAAATTCAATAATCAATAATTTATTCAAAAACAGTCGAAACTAACTAGATAGATTACTAAAGAACAAAGCTTAAATGTATAGCTCCCGTTAAATTAATCTCCCTTAAAATAAATATTATTATGTGTAGGAAAAATCCATTCAGATCCTTGTAAATAAAATAATATTATCTCTACCTACGCGTACTAAAGAAAATCCGAGTTGAAAATTTCCCTACAAAAATCCCTTCACGTTTACGTCATTAAAATCTAAGATAAAACAATAGTAATAAAAAAAACTAATTATATTCGCATATGTATAGTAAAGCTTTAACAACAAAAATAAGTAATAAAATTAAAAAAAAATTTATAAATTAATTTTTATTGAATTCAATGAAGAAAAACAAGATGTTTTTTAAATAATGGGTGATTTGTTAAGCGAAGTTTTTTTAAAACTCTAATAAAACACTCAAATTTGCATCATATGTTCAACATTTTTATTGGAATCGATAAATTGGTCTTTGCCATTTACTTTTTAAAAATAACTTCTTGTAAATGTTGCTCGTGGCTCCGGTTCAAATGGTCCATTCGTAAGGTCCAATTTTGAACCACTTTTTCGAGCATTTCGACCTGTAACACGTGTTATGTTATGCTCTAAGGCTTTAATTGTGTTTGGCTTGTTCACATAGATCAACAAGAGGCGTCAAATCACATGATCTTGGCGGCCAACTCACAGGGCCATATCGAGAGATAAACTGCTCACTAAATTCATCCTCCAATATGTCCATTGTTTTACGAGCTGTGTAACATGTGGCACCGTCTTGTTGAAACCACATATCAACCAAGTCCAACTAAGCCAATTAGGGCAAAAAAAGTCGCATATCATGGCACGTGGTTGAATAACACATGCCCAATACCTGAGAACGGCGACGAACTGACATTTCACTATCCTCATTAACACTGCTCGCTACGGCTGCCATATTCACTTCGGTACGCACTCTACGAATGCGAAATTTGGTTATAATAGCAAATATTGTTGATTCACTAGGTCGATTATGACGTCCATAAAAAGTTCGTAACAAACGATGGACATTTCTCACAGAGCACGAATTTTGATATTAAATTTCAACGAGTTGATGTCGTTGCTCGTTTGTGAGTTTCTCCATGATGAAATTGCAGAGTATACTGAAAACTTTTCACTTTCACAGATGTAGTTTGGACACAATTACCAACCAGTGCTGCCAGTCCAAAAAACTTAATTCATAAAAAACCACCCTTTAGTGCCGGTTCACAAACGTCAAGTTTGACTCGTCAAGTCTTGAGCTTTTAGGAGAGAAGGGAAAAGAGAATGCCATTTCTTTTCCCCTCTCTCCTAAAAACTGAAACTTGACGAGTCAAACTTGACGTGTGTGAACCGGCACTTATAAATATGTATAGTTCTTTTGATTTAAATCTTTAAATGATAATTTTAATTTTTCTTTTAAATGAACGTAGCTTTTCTTGATTTCAGAAGTAGTTCTAGCAAAGATAAATTGTCATCAAAATATGAGGTATACATACAAACATACATATAAAAGAAAATATTTATATGATATTTTTATGTTCCATTTTATTTTCACTCGAATTCGATTTCCAGAATGAACCTAATAAAAGTGTAAGAATTTGTTTCAAAAACTAGAATTCATTTAGCGAAAAATTAATGTAGTGACTTTTATTTAGAGGTGTGTGTGTTGTAGAGTGGTCGTGCACAAAATTTCTCACGCCGGATATTCTCACACGAATATTTTCCTTAGAAACTACAGAATGCATAATAATTGAATTTTTTTTTATAAAGGTTTATAAATTTATGTTTGGACGAAAAATATTTGGAAACATTTAATTGAACTAATTTGTGCGTGAGTTTTGTAAGTGTGAGTGATAGTGAAACTTTAGAAATGATTTATTTTGTAAAAAATAATTGCATTTAACTAGAATTTGGGAATTATTCTTTCTTTTTTATAAATTATTTTATAATTTAAACATAATTTAAAATAGGTTATAGTCCTTTCAAAAAAAAATGTTTAAAAAATAATTAATAATTAATTATTTTTTATTTTTGATTTTCTAATTAACTGAATAAATTTAAAGTGAAACTTAACATCACAAAAAAAGTTATAAATCTAAAGAATAAATATATTCAGGTTGAGGCTCCAATTCCATCAATTCCTTTTCAATATTTCGCCTCTTTTTTAAATTGCTATACAAACGTATCGACAAGAAATAAATAAGTTCAATAATACTCAAACTCGATATACCCATAAATAAACTAAAAATGCCGCCAAAATATGATATGAGAGTAGTAAATCCAAACATAACCGTTCGTTTAATAGCTGTGAAATGGACTCTATTGTAGTAGATGGTTAAACGTGAGGCTGAAGCGCTACATATAAAAAATGAAAAGTTTTTAAGTTTGTTAACTTAAAAAAAAAACCAAGAAATTTTCAATACTCGTACTCGTTATAATCATAAGCTTCTCGGTGAGCCTGTAAAGTTTTTTCAAAATAAAAATGCGTTCGCGAAATTTCAAAATTATAATCCAATGAATTGCAGGAAGGCATACAGTCACACATTATTTTCACAGCTGGATCAAAAAGATTTTGTTTAGTTTGGTTTGCAAGTACAAGATCCATCTCATCAGCTGCTTCAATATAACAATCAAATTCGGCCACACTGCAAATAGGAGTGCCTAGGGGCTCTGAAAAAATATATGTATATTTTTTAAAATTTTCAGTAATAAGAAGTCGTGAACAAATAGTTTCCCGTTTTGTTTTTAACTTACTTGGCATCCAAAATTTGGCACAACCGCATTTATTTATTGTAAAATTGGCTAAGCATTCAATATGACAATTAACTTGGGAATACATTTTAAAAAAGCGTAAATAACGCTCATCATTAAAATAGCACTGGCGTCTTCAAATAAAAAAAAATGCTACTTTATCAATAAAGCAAAAACTCGTTAACTCACTTTTCCGGGCCAAAGTCATGCAGATTATCGGTTGATATGATGTATTGTGGTATAATCGACACTAAAACTTCTTCTTTATGTGGAACTAAAATATAATTGCCCATTGTAAATGGTAAACTTTCCGGCGAATTAAGAAATACCTAAAATAAAAATATGTCCATTTCTAACGAATAATAACATATGAAAGAAATTACCTTATATCCCTGTTTAAAATTTCGACAAATATAATCGAAATCGCGTTCCAAACCGATCAAAATGCCAATAAAACCATTGCGCGGTGCTGGCAATGGTGATCTCTGAGGATAAGCATTAAAGCCCTGACCCACATAACCATTATCCAAAGACCAATTGCCAGTTATTTCATTAAGTCTTGGCAACTCTTTTTCATCATAATTGTTGTAATCATTGTCGGTATTATCCCAATAACTTAAATATCTAAAAACAAAAATTAATTCTTTTTTCTATAAACACATGCAGATCTAGTTTTTCAGTTAAAATTACCCTTAATTTGGCCGAAATTAACCATAATTTGGTATTAATTAAACATACTTTGATTAAGCATATGTTGATCAAAATACACCATAGTTTGGTCAAAATAAACCATTATATGATCAGAATTAAAAACAATATTAACCAGATTATGGATTGTTTTATATTCCTCACAGAGGGAAAAATTTGGCGTTGCGTTTTACATAATTAGGGGGTAAGTCTTATTACGGTTGTCGTTGTGGTAAACGACTAAGTCGTTTTTTGTAGTAGATTAAAAACACAGGTTTATCGTTACTTTTATATATTACAAAAAACGATATAGCCGTTAACGACAACGACAACCGTAATAAGGCTAATTAAAGCTTAAATATTTTGATTGTATAGAAATATTTTTTCAAAACTTTTTGTATTTTAAGTTTGGTTAATTTTGTAATAGATTAAAGAAACAAACAATACTTCTTAAAAAAAACAATAATAGGAATAAAAATAATGGTTGGTCGAATAATTCTACAGCATTTTAACAGAACATCTTAAGTCAAATTTAAAAATTTTAAAAAAATGTTCTTAATCATTCGAATATTCATCCAAAAAAAATTTTTGTTTTCGTTTTTAAAATTTTTTATTATAAACGAAATGTTTCTTTAATTTTGTTTTATTTTATTATTTGATAAAAATGATTTTTTCACCGAGTTTTTTTTAACTTTTTTGCTATCTTATCTCGACTTAAGATGTTATTTTAAAATGCCACAGATATCTCTAAATATATATAAAAACAAGTAAGAGTGATATATTCGGCTGTGCCGAATTTTATATACCCTTCACCATTGTGCGAGCAGAATACAGACCAACTAGACAAAACCTAAATAATTTCTATATAAACATACATATCGTTACCTAAAACGCAAAACGCCCTATCTAACATTTTGAAAATTTTACAGGAGAAGCAAATTACTATTCAAAATGTTAATTGATAAATTGCCTAAAACTGCTTATAATTTATTTTCCTTCTATTTTTCTTGTAAAACCTACCAGTTGTTTTGATAATTGACAATGTTGCATATTATGCAAACTGTTACTAAGGTCTTTTAGCGTGTATTCATATAATCTTTTGTAGATAGGGTCGTTTGTTTTTTGTTAATAAAAGCGCTAATTTTGGTTGAAAGACTCCAAAATTTATTGTGGACATTAGTGTTTATGCAATTCATCAGATTTCATGAAAAAGTCGATTTTTTATTTTTTGTTAGTTAGGGCCTTTTGCGTTTTAGGTAACGATATATACAATACATAAAATTTCATTATAAATTAAATTTAAAAAGTTAAAACTGGTAAATATTTTTTTAAATCGTTTCAGAACATAAAAAAATTAAAAAAAAATTTTCTTTTTGAAAAAACAAGATTCGAACCAGGGACTTACAGTTTCTAACCTAATCAAACCCCCTAGACAACTGGACCATGAAGGAACGTTTTATGAATATCATTAAAAGTAAATATGACCAGTTTACAGTTCACAACTCAACACAGTTGAGTTGTAATTATTTTTGATGTTTTAGTTCACCACAATAAAGCAAAGTTGTAAGCCATAATACCAAAATTATAAATCAACTACATATTTGAGTTGTGAACCATAATAGGTGGCCTATAATCACCAAAATAGTTTGTACCATGTATGTGTGTATGTTTGGTTTCTTTTTGTATAGGCACTGTTTTCATACCGTAGATTTATCTTTTTTGCCGAGTTTTTAAGAAGCAAAACCAAACAAAAATTCCTAGTTTCTATTTGTTAAAATTATTTCGTTAAATAGATGAAATAGTAAAGAAGGCTGATAACGAAAACCATATTGAGCATTATGCTAGTATATATGTATAAACAAATGCAAAAGGGGGGGAGGGGTAGAAACGGACAACTGGATTTGAACTTCGCTTTTCATAAGGACCCAGAACTTTATAGGGTATAGTGAAGGGTATAAAAAACAAACTTAATTATAAAAAGAGTAATTTTTGGGATTTCAGTATTTTGGTCATAACTCTGCTATTTATTAACCGATTTGACAGATTTATATACCGACGTGTTAAAGAAGAAATTTGGCAGTTATTTTGGTTATAAAACTTGGACTCGAGAAGATCTATGGTTCCCGAAAATGGGTATTTTTAAAAAAAAAATTAATATTTTGGTCATAACTTTTTCGTATCTGAACCGATTTTCCCGAGTTTTTCAGAAAATTACCGATCTTTTGATATATAAGGCGTAACCATAGGTCATATGACGGTCCAAAAAATCAGGTTTTTATACAATTTTTGATATTTTTTGTACTGGAGGTACCACGCTTACTTGTTCAATCCCGCCAACATTTTGTGGGATCCTGTGTATTGATAACGTTAATGTGTGTACCCAATTTGGAAACTTTGGCTCTTGCCGTTCTCAAGATATACAGAAATAAAAAAATACAACAACAACAAGGGATTTTTGGGCAAAATCAGAGGCAGTCGTGGTTTTTTGGTCATATCTCAGCCATTTGTGGACCGATCTTGCTGAATTTCAATAGCAAGAAATGGTAGACTATATGTGACATAAGTCTAAAACAACCTAGCCGCTATCATGTCTGGAGTCTCCGGAAAACACATATCAAACGTAAGACGGACAGACGGACGGACAGACGGACGGATACCGTTAAATCAACTTCTCTCCTCATAAGGACCCAAAATATATATACTTTACAGGGCCTAAGATCAATATTGTAGAAATTACAAACGGAATGACAAACTTATATATACCCTTTTCCACCTGTGGTGAAGGGTATAATTACGTGTATGTTCGTGATCGCTAAACTCAAAAACTACTGGACCGATTTTGACCAAATTTTATACGCATTCTCCATGGGCCGTGAGTAGTGTTTCTGTGTAGTCGATTTTGACCAAATTTTATATGCATGTTCTATGGGCCGTGAGTAGTGTTTCTGTATAGTTTATCTTCTTATCTAATCAACTGGTTTTCTTAAAATTTGACATGCAGACATCGTAACATCTAATCATTAAATTTGTGATTTGAAGGGAAATAGGGCAAAAGGGATAAAGGGGGTAAAAGCTTCTCCTTCCTATATCTTCTTAACTAATCAACCGGTTTTCTTTAAATTTGACATGCAGATACTGTAACACCAGAAAGGAAATAAGTATCTTTATATCCTTATAACTTCTTAAATAATCAACTAATTTTCTTGGAATTTGGCAGGCAAATAGTGTAACATCTGGAAGGAATTATAGCCTATATTTTTATTATTTAGGGCGTGAAATATGGCAAAAGCGGTAAAAGCTCCCCCTCCCAATATCTTTTTAACTTATCAAGCGGGTTTCTTTAAATTTGGCATGCAGACACTGTAACATCTGAAAGAAGTAAATTATATGGCAAAAGAATGTTTCCCGGGCCAGCTAGTGTAATAATAAAATGTTTGTGGCTTTTGAGTTTGTTTAATCGCAAGGGTCTAAAAATTTGTGTGAACATTTAGTTTGGTGAATTTGTGTGTAGATACTTACTTCCGTTAGCATTTAAAGTGACGATATGAGGCTTAATCGAAATTTTGGATGTGAAATAAATATTTCTAGTCTGGGGGCAATTTACGACGTTCAATATCGATCGAAATTTAAAAAAATTTAAAAGGAAGTTTCGATCGCCTGTTCTTTGTTTTTAAAGCCCACAGACTTATTGATCCGGCCCCATAAAGTATACTTACTACATTTAACATACCTTGGATCCCTATAAATATCTTTGGCATGTAGACCGTTAAATTGATAACAGATCCCTTCATCTGTTATGACATATTTAAACAATTTCTGACATTTGTACATACGGCCATTCCATTTACAAAACGGCAGTGTTGTATTAAGTTCAACGGCCATTTCTAACAATAATTGGGCCACATCTACTTTTATATCTTTAGGTATATGGGATGCAAAGCGCTCAATAACTTCATTTTCACAAATTTGTAAAGTAGCGGCAAAACGCTGTAATCTAAAAAATATAAATATGCGAATAAAAAACTAGATCGATAGATTTTTTAAGCAAATAAAAATGTCTTAGGCTTACTGTTTCTTTGTTAAAGTGGTAAAATTTTCAAATTTATTGTTTTCCACGATTTCCAACCAAAATTGCTTGGAAATAGTGGCAAAATCTAACAAATTTATATCCGTCTTAATTTCAGGACAAATAGTTATGGTCGGAAATGGTATTTTATTAATCGGTACTAGTGTTTCGTCGAATCCCATTGTTACCGGTGTTTCTAACCATCTTAAATACGTATCCCATGTAAAATACGCAGACAAATAAACTGATATTACCATCACTATAATCCAATAAAGCCTTAAAATTAGGAGAAGAAATTAAGAAAGGGAAATTAATGTCGTAAATTTTTTTTTGCTTAAAACAACCAAACAAACTTTTCATAAAATGGTCGATGAACTTCAAACATATAGCGTACACCATGAACCGATGTTTTCTTTGAGTACTCGGCCAATATGCCTTTGCAGGCCGTCCACTTAGATCCATATTTAATACATGATTTTATAATTATATTACTGGGCACACCACTTAAGGCTTCAGAGTTTAAACTTAAGCTGTATTCACTTTTACTGAATAATGAGGCTAAATCCAGTTCCGATTTTGAAAAATTTGCCACTTTTTCATCTTCATTGGAAACTATTGCACTATTTTTCTTTCCTAGTTTCATAACTATCAATCTTTATGCGACTTTTTGACTTTAATTGTGTTTAATGTTTACCTCGTTCTAAATGGTTTTACTATTTGATTTGTGTTTTTATACTTAGTAGTCTTTAAAGGCTTGCAAAAGAAATTATGTAATTACAAAAAAAAAAAAAACTCAAGGATACAGCCAGCACACCATAAAGGGATTACTTATATGAATATATACACAAACAAATATTTGCACCTAATTATATATTATTAACATTAAAAGTATTTAATATAAAAAAAAGATAAGGAAGTATAATTAATTTCTTGGGGTATTTAGAACAAGTACAAATAAAATTTATTATGAAATGGGAAACTTTAAAAGCTTAACGTACATCTGAGCTTCTTATAAGCAATACTATGAATTTATTCTTGACCACATTTAATTTTTTTATAATATTCATCCAAAACGAACGGTATGGTCGTACAACAGTATGTGATTGCGGCAGAGGACACACTTACGTATTGTCATTTTTGGGGAGAGCATCCCGAAAAAATCAATGTTTGGTGCGGTTTGCATGCCAAATGCGTCATCGACCCATTTGTTTTTAAATCCGAAACTGTTGCGAACATTCCCGTGAATAGCAGACACTACAGGCAAATGATTCGTGATTGTTCTATTCCTTATGTCATTACAAACCATTTACCCCCGTTTCCACATGCAAGTGCAAGTTCGAAAAACTCAATACACTCACACTTTTTCACTAACATTCACACAATTTTTTTACTTTTAGCCAATCGGCTGTTTCCTCGATTTTTCGTTGATAATACGTATACACTACTTGCAGGTAACTACTTGCATGTGGAAACGTAGGATTAGAGGAGAAATGGTTCCAAAATGTCGGCACAACATGCCATACAGCACGTGAAACCATCACTTTGTTGAGCCAAGCGTTTGATGACCGAATTATCTCAAGAAATTGACCTGAAAATTGGCCACTTCGTTTCTTTGATTACACACCTTTGGACTACTTTTTGTGGGAGTACGTTAAATCTCTGGTTTATGCTGATAAGCCGGAAACGATTGATTATTTAGAAGCCAACATTCGACGAAATATGACCGGGTATGATCGAAAAAGTTGTGTTAAATCGGATCGATAGGATGGCATAAGACGAAGTAGCGGAAACCATTTTCCAAAAATTATTTTTAAAATATGATACATATATACAGAATAATGCTTACTATTGTAGTTAAAATTGGTTTGTCTAGTTCCATTAGACTGGAAATCACACTGCTAAATTTCGTGAAGATCGGTTCATAATTAGCCTTTTATAACTAGAATTAACACCATGCAAATTTATGATAATCGGTTCATAATTCACCATAGTTTTTATATCCAGCAGCCTTCCTAAAAAGCTTCGAATGTCGTAATTACAAAACGAATTATATTTACCCCCTGTATTAAAATTTGGTTTAATCCAGTTTTCCCAATACTTAAAATCACTCTAGTGAATTTTGTGATGGTCGGTCCACCAATTGCCATAATCCGAATATAAAGCCCCATTGTCAAAATCACTTCAATACAAAAATAATCATGATATTTCATTGAACTTAGGTCTGTTTAAGTTTTATATGACTACAATCATAAAACTTTGTAATAATCGTCTTTTTGATTATAAAAAGTCCCATATAACGCGTGATTTCGGAATTTAACTGAATACGACTAAAACTAGTTTATCATAGATTCCATATAAGGTCTTTTAAAATATTTCAGCTCTCGGTGGAGGGTATTAAAGATTCGGTACAGCCGAAAATAGAACTTTAACTTCTTTTCAGTGTTGCCAATTTAGCCATTTAGTAGCTAAATTCTTCTTGTTCAAATGTAATAAATTCTTCTATGATAATTTAGTAATGTAGAACTTTTCTAAATTCATATAAACAAACGAATAATATGATGAATATTTCCATTTTATTGATGATTTAAGTTTAATATTTAAAATTTGTACTCATGTTTGTCTTATTGTTATAAAAAATGGTTCAGTTCAAACGAAAATTACCTTTGTTGTCCATGTTGTCCGGACCATGGTAGAATAAGTACAAGGTATAGTCATTAGAAATTTTGTTCTCAGTTTTAAAACCCATATAACGGCAAACAAAAGAAAATATGGGAAAAAATAAAATCAAGCGTCCAAAATCAAATAAATTTATTTTACATTACATGGTTAAATAATGACAACTCTCTCTAGTGAACCTACCTTGTACTTATTTTACCATGGTCCGGATAAACTAGAATTAAGTTGCCAAATAGGTTAAATTTTTTAATACAAATTTTTTGTTTATCAAATTCATCTTTTTTCATCCATTATTAACTAATTGGTTTTGTGTACATATGGCAGCTTTGGCTTACAAAACAAATTTTCCGAAATTAATGTTTTAGGAGATTTTAAAGCAAAATAAGTTTTGTTATTTTTGGGAATACAAAATTTATCATTAAAAGATTTTTGTATAACGTGCTAAATACCCAATTTTCTATATTTGATAAATACACTGAAATTTATTGTTGAGGGAAAGCTAGCTTCTATGCGCAGTCGTTAGGAACATAATTTTTTTTTTTTAGAAAAAAAAATAATTTTTTTATTAAAATTTCGAAATTTTTGTTTTTTAAAAATGTATAAAAAATTGGACCAACCTCACTTTATTTTGCATCCCAATCATTTATTTTTAACATACATACCCGCTTTTTCCATTCCTTAAGGGAGCTCCCATACAAAATGTTCAATGCAGACTAGAAATATATTGAAGAAAAAGTCCCATAAATGCCCTTGAGTCGCCCCCAGTGGGATAAAATGTATGACCGACCTCGATTAGTTTTTTGTCCTTAACATTTTCTCGAGACATACTTGCCCTTTATCACCACTTCTTAGGGGGGGCTCCCACACAAATATTGCGTTTTATGAAATTCTTAAATTAATTAAAACTTTTTGACTTTTGTGAATAAAATCAAAATTTGCTAACAGATTTTATTCATTTATGGCTTGTTTTGTTTGTAATTTCGTTTTTTATACGTATGGAAAAAAATTTTTATGAATTTTTAAAAAACAAACCTTTCGAAATTTTAATAAAAAAATTATTTTTTTTCCAAAACGACTGCACATATTTTCTTAAAGGAAATTTTATTGCGGACTATCGTTTTTTTAGTTTGTTCACTAAGCTAAAGCGTTTTTGAGTTATGCGAACATATGTTGTACAACTCCTCCATTTTCCTAATTTTTGTGTGGGGACCACCCTAATGATTAAAGATGGAGACTAGGTCTGAGTTCATACGTCTCATGTCTTATTGACATGATTCTTCCTTTTTCTTCTTTGAACATGAATTGGCGTTCAAATGATTCATGTCATGTTGACGACATGTTTTTTATTTTGTATAGTCGTGCGTATGCTTATGTGCTTTTTTGATATTGAAAACAAGAACAAAATTAAACAACGAATGAAAAAGCAAAGCGTACTGACAGTACATGCATCTGTGTACTCGTTTCTTTTCCCCTCGTCCCTTTCGCCTATAAAGTAGCAATCATGTCATTCAAATATGAGCCGTATGAACACAGACTTAGTATGTTCTGAAAAAATGCACGGGGAGCAAAAATATTGGGGGTCCGTCATATATTTGACTCCTCTAGGGGAGTATTTTATAAAAAATAATATTTAGTATGGGAGCCCCCTTTAGAAGCACAGATAGGGGGTTAGTATGTTAATAAAAAATGTAGGGGGAGGGGGATATTAGTGGGAGTCACAAAATTGGGGGTTCTAGCGTATCGAAATCAAAAAGTCGTGCACTATTCCACCCCTAATGTACAATTTAACTAAATAATTTTAACAAAAAGAATACGGGATTTTTTTCTTTTTTTTATAAATAATTTTAAACTATAAAATAAAAAAATTTATGTTTTCCTTTTTATAGTGTTGTTATTGTTTCTATACAAAACAAATAAAACAGGAGTTTATGGATTCAATATTAAACAATGTTATTTTAACATTTTCGTTTAAAATTAATATAAAACAATGATAATTTTAAATAATGTCCATACTTTTGCAAAAATTTACTATGATTTTTAATCAACATTACGCAATGTTAATTTAACATTGATATATTTTCTGTGTGTAAAAGGGCTAAATAGAAATTACAAAAACGGCTCAATTTACGCGTTTTTAGTTTAGTTTCAGGTATTTAAAAATTAGCTAAATCTATCCCAAAAAGGCATCACTGGTTTTTGCTATTTGTTAGTTTTTGGCTCAATCACGCGAATGCCGCGTAATGGATTTGGATGAAATTTGATAGACGTATAGCATTTGGCCCAAAATCTAATACAAAGTACCTTTTAAGTGGTAAACGGGGGGAAAATTTAGTACCTTCTGTCTTTTTAATAAATTTGGTGTACAGATCACGAAAGTCCAGGGGCCTGATTCTGGCAGACGTGATCGAGTACTTTCTCGATTCAAAAGCAATTTAATATGTAATTATTTCAGTCGATACTGAACGAATTGGAATTATTTTTTCAGTGTTGTAAAGCATTAATTTGAGTTTCACAATACTGAAAAAGTAATTTCGATTCGTTCAGTATCGACTGAAAGAATTAGAAATAAATTTGCTTTCAAATCGAGAAAGTACTCGATCACGATGCCAGAATTAGGCCCCAGATTGAAATATAGGGTATCTTTTAGGGAGCTGTTCTCTTTTTGATAAATTTGCTATATGTACATGCCATAAATGTGAAGCACGAAGTACTGCAAAAATATATAAAAACCCCGGAAATGAAAGAAGAAATTCTATACGTTCTCCGAAATTGAATACGTGCAGTTCCTGCTTAGGACATTAATATTTATTCGTATATTATTTTTTACTTAATTATAAAAAAATTATTTCTAAAATTTCTAATAATAAAAAAAAAACATTCCACAAACTTCAATTTGTTTCTGTCTCCATGTCTTGTTCCAACAATTTATTTTTGATATATCGTCGCTTTCTTAAATTATTGAACAGTCGTACCGAAAAGAAATAACCAAATTCTATAACACTCAAACTTGATATGCCCATAAATAAACCAAAAATGCCTCCGCAGTTCGCTATAAGAGTTGTAACTCCAAACATAACAGTACGTTTAATGGCTGTGAATTGCGATTCCTTGTAGTAAACGGAAAAACGTGAGGCTCGAGCGCTGTAAATAGAATTTTAAATGAAAGTAAATTAAACAAAATTTTAAAATTCCTTACTCATCATGTTCATATGAGTCTCTTTGAGCCAAAACCGTTTTTTCAAAATCATAATGAGCCCGTGAAATTTCAAAATTATAATCTAATGAATTGCAGGACGGCATACAGTCACACATTATTTTCACATCTGGATCAACTAGTTTTTGCTTAGTTTGATCTGCAATAATTAAATTCATTTTGTCAGCTGCATGACTATAACATTCCACTGCGGCCAGAGTACAGACTGGGATATCGAGGGGTTCTGAAATGAAAATTTGTAGCTATAATGTTAATCGATGTATATTTATTTGTTAAAAAAAGGACTAAAGGTTTATTGATTTTGAACTTACTTGGCATCCAAAATTTAGCACAACCACATTTGCTTATCGTAAAGTTTGCCAAACACTCAATTTGACAATTACTTTGGGAATATGATTTGAAAAAACGCAAATAGCGTTCGTCATTAAAATAACATTGGCGTCTGAAATTTTAAAATTATTTTTGAAATTATATCTAAAAAAAGACAATACGTCTTTTACTTACTTTTCCGGACCAAAGTCATGTAGATTATCAGTTGATATAACATATTGCGGTATAATCGATACTAAAACTTCTTCCTCGTGTGGGACCAAAATATAATTACCAGTTGTATAAGGAACACTTTCAGGGGAATTAAGGAATACCTAAAATAGTTTAAATAAGTATGTGCAAGTTTTAACATATCGCTCATTTACTAATAGAACGGTATAACTCAAAAAATCCATTTCGAGATAATCGCCGTTGAAGTTTTTAACTCGCTCTAACCACTTAGAAAAAAAAACGACAAATTCTCTTAAAACGGGGAAAGTATAAAAGATGAACAATATAAAGAAAAACATAGCGTACAATTCTGCATCTTGAACCCTAAAATTTTATTTTTTGAGTTATGACGTGGTTTTAGTTAATGAGCTTTATTTGTTAAAGCATTACCTTATATCCTTGTTTAAAGCTGCGGCATATATAATCGAAATTATGCTCGAACCCCATCATAAAGGCAAACAAACCATTACGTACCGATGATAATACCGATCTCTGGGGATAAGCATTAAAGCCCTGACCCACATAGCCATCATCTAAAGACCAGTTGCCTGTTATATTATTGAATTTTGGCAACTCTACATCATAATAATTATTGTAATCTATAACGGTCTTATCCCAATAACTAATATAACTAAAAATATAAACAGGTATTTATTTTGTTAGTGTGTATATCTCCTTTTGAGTTGGTTTTAGTTACTCAGGATTCCTATATATATCTTTAGTTTGTAGACCATTAAATTGATAGCAGACGCCTTCATCTGTTATGACATATTTGAACAACTTGTCACAAAAGTAGAAGCGGCCATTCCATTTACAAAACGGCAGTGTCGTATTTGGTGCCATTGCCATTTCTACCAATGATTGTGCCACATCTACACTTATGTCTTTAGGTATGTAGGAAGCATAACGATCTATAACGTCATTTTCACAAATTTGTAAAGTAGCAGCAAAACGTTGTAGTCTGTTAAAATTATTTGGTTTTTTTTATAAAAAAAATATCCAAAATCTTAAAGAACTAATTCAAACTTAGACCCCTTTCACACTCGGCAAGTTACTTGCGCAAGTCTCTTGCACAACTCTTGGCTTGTAGACGTTAGCGGTAAGGTCAGGGTAAAGAAAAGAAAATGTTGTACAGATTTTGTTGTTGTCGGCAAGTTACTTGCGCAACTAACTTGCCGAGTCTGAAAAGGGTCTTACTGTTCCTCTGTTAGATTGCCGTAATTTTCAAATTTATTATTTCCTTTAATTTCTGACCAAATTTGTTTTGATACATTGGCAAAGTCAAAGGTCTCTGTATCCATTTTAATTTCCGGGCAAATAGTTATCGTGGGAAATGGTATTTTATTTACAGGCACCAGAGTTTCGTCAAAGCCCAATATAACCGGTGAATCTAACCACTTTAAATAAGTATCCCACATTAAAGAGACAGCAAAATAAAACGATATCAACATCAATACAATCCAATAAAGCCTGCCGAATTAGAAAATGTAAACAAAATACGTTAATTTTCACGTATGTACATGTATTTATTAAAGACCATCAAACGAACTTTTCATAAAATGGTCGATGTACTTCAAATATATAACGTATTCCATGAACTGAAGTACTTTTTGAATATTCAGCAAATAAGCCCTTGCAAGCCGACCATCTGGTGCCATATTTAATACGCGATTTTATAATTATATCACTAGGTACATCACTTAAAGCTTGAGAGGTTAAACTTAAGCTGCGTTCATTTTGACTGGGTAATGATAGAAAATCCGGATCCGGTTGGGGAAAATGTACCGCTTTTCCCTCTTTATTAAAAAACATTATATGTACTTATATATTTTTGTTTTTAATTTAATTTTCACTTGTTTAGCCGATTTGTTTTTTAATCCATTCGCTTTTTGTGTCTTAAACTTTCTAAAGCGTTTCATTCTTTGGTGTGTCCTTTTATAGTAATTCGTCATGTAAAGGCTTGTAAAAAGACAATGTAATTACAAAACACCCCAAGGATATTGTCTAGAAACATCAGCCTTTCAAGGGATTACTTAATAACACCTACTCACATTTGTTTTACAATTAAATTCTACTTTATGATGGAAATATAATTAGTTTGTTAACCCGTTTAGTTGGCATCAAATATTTTGTTTGCTCAATTGAATAGCCTGTTTAAAATTTAATAGTTTTTGGTTTATAGTTTTATAATTTTTTCCATTCCGTTTGTTATTTCTACAATATTGATCTTAGACCCTTTAAAGTACATATATATTTTGGATCCTTTTGAGCAGCGAATTTGATTTAACGATGTCCGTGTGTATGTTCAAATGGATTTTTTGAAGACCCCAGAAATGATAAGACTAGGTTGTTATATCGTCGAGTGGCTTCTGGTATGCCGCATGGCACATGTTTACAATTTAGTTTTAAATCAATTCTATATAATGAATGTGCCCTCTTTTCATGTCTTTAATCCCTTTTTTGATGTCTCGAATACATTGCCTCATATCCTCAATTTTACAGTTCAATAAACATTGATTTGCTTCATTCGTCACTTTTTGTGCTATGATGCCAATTTTCAATGTAAAAGTAAAAGTATTATTGCTTGTAACTGTTATGCTGCATGTTCCTTGCGGCAAACCAGTAACCACCCGACGATACACTATGTGGTTTCTATTTTGTGTTTGCTTTAACAATACTTTGACTTTATTGATAGACATTTTTAAATATAAGTATAATAAATGTTAAATTTGTCCCAAAAAAGGTTTGCGTTATTTAAGTTAAATCTTAATAACTTTTGATTTTTTGTGCAAAATGTTATAACGACTTTAAGTTTCAATAAACCAAAAAATTTATCGTGCAGTTTTTATATAAATTAATGTCACATATACCGCGTTAAAGCTATTTAATATGAGCAAAACACCACTGCTGCCTCTTATTTTATCCATAAATCCCTTGTTGGTGTTTTTTTGTAAAGGGTGTTTTTTAAGCCCGATAGAACTTGAAATTGTAAAAAATAACACAAAAAATTAAATTGTAATCAAAATTTTTTTTTTATTCGAAAGATCAATACGTGACATTAACATTTGAAAATGATTTCGGGCATATGGGCACCGCGGCTGTTCTTGACGAAGCGCATTCTGGACGTCCAATTTTGGGCCACTTATTCGAGCACTGCTGGCCGTATGTCACGAATAACACGAACAATGCTGGCCTCCAAGGCGTCAATTGTTGCTGGTTTATCAGCATAAACCAGTGACTTCACGTAGCCCCACAGGAAATAATCGAGATGTGTCAAATCGCACGACCTTGGAGGCCAATTGACAGGTCCATTTCTCGAAATCAACTTATCGCCAAATTTTGATTTCAATAAGTCGATGGTTGCGTTCGCCGTATGGCACGTAGCGCCATCCTGTTGAAACCACATCTCCTCCGGATCAATGTCATCCATATTTTCAAACAAAAAATCATTGATCATGGTGCGGAAACGATCTCCATTGACCGTAACGCGAGCTCCGGCCTCATTTTTAAAGAAATAAGGTCCGATGATGCCACCAGCGTGAAAACCGCACCAAACGGTGCATTTTTCTGGATGTAATGGAGTCTGTAGGGTCTCTTGTGGATTGGAACAAACCCGTTAAGCTAAAAATGCGCCTCATCGCTGAACACAATTTTGCGATAAATTGTCGTCTATAAGTTGCGCGAATCGACGACTGATTTTCAAAGTAAATTTGGATAATTTCGTAGCGTTGTTCAAGCGTGAGTCTATTCATGATGATTTGTCAGAGTATACTGAAACGATAAACAAAAATATTTCATCAAAATTTAATTTTTTGTGTTACTTTTTACAATTTAAAGTTCTATCTAGCTTAAAAAAACACCCTTTATATCTAAAGAACGGCAATTGCTAAGGTTTCCAATTTAGGCCCAAGCATCTTGGCTTTCAATATAGAACATTCAAAAAAAGATGGGCGGGATTGGAGAAGTAGGCGTGGCACTTCCCACACAAAGGCATTATACATTTCTGTACTTTCTTTTCTTATCGCACCATGGTGAAGGGTAACAAAAATTCGGTATAGCCTAGTTTGTTTTAAATTAAATTTGTATATTCAAAAAATTAATTATTTTTTTTATTTAACATGTACGGTTAATATGTATGTGTGTTTGTATTCTAGATATGTTTAATTTATGTGTTTTTATCTGCGACAATGGGGAAGAAGTGATAAGTCTATTTTTTAAAGGTAATTTTTGAAAATTTAATTCTATTCTAAAATAATCATCACTTCTCTGCGGTTATATGCCTGTATTCACAAAATTCTTTTAAATTTAATGAAGGTTTTAAAACAAATTCACTATTTTCCTTAATAAGCGTTTTTTTTTTTAATTTAATGATAATTTATGAATACGGGTCATAGTGTTTAAAGTTTTTATTCCTAAGTACTTCTATTGTCACAGATCAGTAGTAAACCTAAGTTTTTTTTTCAAATTAAAAAATGTAACCTTTTATAACTTCCTAAAAAATCGTAAAAAAACAAATTAAACTTTGCTTATGCGTGCCTTTGAACGTGAATTTCTCAAAGGTGCCATTACCTCAAATTTAGCTTAAGTCAGTTTAAGCACTTTTGTTTCTTTGCCACATAATAACAATGTATGTATATAATAAAAGCGTCTTAGACCACTCAATCGATTTAAAAATTTGTTGAACATTTTTTTGTTTTCTCTATTTAACCTTTATGCCTACAACCATCTACCCGGGTATGTTTTTAATTTTTAGTTTGATATACTTTTGTTACTAGGTGAGCTATCGACTTAAAATCTTAGATATGCTCTAAAATATTGTTTTTTAATTTTTAAAAAAATAATTTAAAAACATTATTTTTTTTGGAAAAAATCTACAAGTAGTTTATGAGAATCACCCCTTGACCATACAACCGGCATACCCGGGTAAGCGCAGAACAATTCAAAAAATTTATTGATTTATACCCTGCAAATAATATTGGACTACCTGATCCATTTTGATAAAATGGACTACTCCATGGAACTGATCCAATGTAATGCAAGCATGGACCAATTCATTGTTAAAAAGTGTTTGTCTTCGTTTTTTAGCGACATGTTTTCGTTTTAAACGACTTCAAAATTAATCCTCTTGAGTATACCATGGAGTAGTTTTAATACTACTCCTTTGTAATCCAAAGCTGGGTTATATGGTCCTGCCCTAGGGCATCGTAATGTTAAATAGACCATGTTTTTTCCATACGTTTGGGTTACTTTTGGACTAGTCCTAGTCCCTTGTGGGCTACATTTTACACGCGTGTTTGGACTAGTGCCCATGCCCGACCGAAGAAAAGGACGAACTGATCAAAGATACATTCTATGAGCGCCTAGAGAGAGAATATGACCGCTGCCCCGACCATGACATTAAAATAGTACTAGGGGATTTTAATGCTAAAATAGGAAGGGAAAATATCTTTGGCCCAACAGTCGGAAAATTTTGCCTTCACGAAGAAACTTCCGATAACGGAATGAGGTTAATAGACTTCGCAGCGGCAAAAAATATGGTAGTTAGCAGCACCAGATTTAAACATCTCGACATTCATAAGGCCACGTGGTTGTCCCCGGATCAAACAACGAGTAACCAAATTGATCATGTTGTGATTGATGGAAGGCATTCATCCAGTGTGTTGGACGTACGAACGATCCGAGGTGCCAACATAGATTCGGATCACTACCTTGTAGCAGCAAAGGTTCGCACACGCAGCAAGGAAGCTGGACATCGGAAAGCTGCAGACACAACAGACAGCTACGGCATGCTCCACTCGACTGGCCCAACTACTAGAAGAAAGCACTCCTCGTCCCGATAATTTGACAGCACAATGGCAAATCATTGCCCACTTCATGGAAAATGCAGCAAAATCCGTACTTGGATACCAAAAGCCTCCCCAAAGCAACCCATGGTATGACCAGGAGTGCCGTAATGCTACTGAAGCAAAAAATTTCGCATATATGGCAACGTTGCAATCGGTAGCAACACGTAATGCGAAGGAGAGGTATCGGGAGAAAAGGAGAGAGTAGAAACGCCTTTTCCGAAAGAAGAAGAGAGAAATGGAAAGGCAAAGGTGTGAGCAAATCGAGATGTACAGGAGTCAAAATGAAGTCCGAAAATTTTACCAAAGAGTTAAACATCAAACCGAAGGCTTTAGTACAGGCACATTCTCCTGCAGTGATAAAGAAGGTAATCTGGTGACTGAAACAGAAAGTGTGCTGAGGATGTGGACAGATCACTTTTCCGAACTGTTGGTATCTGGTTGTAGCGGCGACGAAGATACTTCAGAACCAATCGCAGAGGACGGTATTGAGTGCATACCGCCTTGCCAAAATGAGGTGAAAGCAGCAATATCTCGGCTAAAGAACAATAAGGCAGCAGGAGCCGATGGATTACCAGCTGAGCTGTTTAAGACCGGCGCACACTGGTTCATATTTTGAGAAGGCGGCCAAAATTATTTTTTTTTTTGTTCTCCGATTTTAAAATTTTTTTATTCATGTGAAAGTAAATACTAGTGAACCTCGGGAGCCAAAAAATTAAAACCCTATTTCAACTATTTCATTGAGAACAGGGTGGTCCGAAATGGACTTTCTCAATATTTGGTTATAGTTTTGAATTTCTGAGTCAATTTTTGAAGTTGAAATGCTCATAACTTTTTTGTTTTTTAAGATTTTTTGACAGAATAAGTTTTGTATATTAGTTTATTTTATTAGCTATACGTGGTTTAAAGCATTAAACTCTGCGACCTCTAGAACTATTTAATTTTTTTTTTTTTTTTTAATGTCAAAATTTCCCGGAAATTTCCTACTTTATAGAGCATAAGTCCTGAGCGTCAAAATGCGTCAAAAAAAAACCTATACTCTCTTGTAGTCCAGAATCTAACCTACATTTCTATACCCCATTGTACGCACATCTGGATACGGCCTTGCGAACTACAGCAATTTCTGTGACCCAAGGTCAGATATTCGGTTCAAAAAATAAGTCCTGCAAGGAAAAATTACTGAAATTAAAGAAGGTGAATCTTAAGAATTTTCGACAAATAAAGCAGTTCAGGCCACATAAATTATCTAGCACGTCAGGTTATCAATTAATTTGGAGAAGGTAAAGGTATTGCCATTGTTATGAACTTATTGTGGGTGAACGGATGCTGCAAAACGAATAGGCGACATAAATAGACTAACACGTTAGACTTCTGAGTAAGTTAAAAGGTTAAACATAAGTAAATAGCCGCAACATAAACTACATAGTTTAATTACCTGAAAATTGCAAATTAATTTAAAAAAATGGAAGAACAGGTAAATGGTAAAAAAACTAGCACGCAGTTATATTTTACGTGAAAATTACCTACATGTTACCTGTTAATTTATTGCCGGTATGTTATCCTTTTAAAAAGTGTGAAAACAGGGGTTTTTTATGTTTCAAAGAAATGCTAATAAAAGATTAAATTTGTATTTAAAAAAGGGTTTTTATGTTTTAAAGAAGCAGTAACAAAAGATCATTTAAAAAAACTTCTATCAAGAGTATAAAAGTGCATGCATTCATAATTTTACCTTCATTATTGTTTAAACAATGGCTAAGTTCAGTTATTAAGTTCTCGCAGATATATATTTTCAACAGAAAGATGAACAAGATTTTGTGTTACACATAATGAATAATCCATTCTTTCATAAGATTCATAAGATAAAAATTTTTCATTAACATTAAGAAAACGGTACCTTAAATGTTCTAGAAACAAGAAAACGTTACTTACGCAACGAAAAATGGCTAACAAATGATCTGATTTTTAAGAAGCTGTCAATAACTGCTAAGGAAACTGGAAAAGTGGGTCGGCCCGCAAAACAAATTGACAATTGCAGTGAAAGATCACGAAGACGCAAGCTAGCAAATATCAATAAAGAAATTTCTCATAGTATGATAAAGGATTCATTTCTGCATCAAATTCAACCAACGCAAAATAAGAAAACAAAAATTGCAATAATTGAAAAAATAGTGGAAGCGAGCCCTAAACGCACAAAGAGGATTTTAAAAAGTATGCCTACACCAACTGAAGAAATGAAATTTACTCCAGAAGAAGCATTTGCACTATTTTTGGATTTAAAACGGACAAAAAATCAGTATACAGAACAGCGAAAGCGAACCAATAAAATAAAATAAAATAAAATAAAATAAAATACACATACATCTCAAACCAAAAATAAAAGTTGAATTACCTTAAATGTTATCGATAGCCAAGAATGCTATTTGGGCATTTTTCAAAATATTCCTTTTCAGTTTTATCCTTATAACAACTCGTCTTTCCCAAAAACGCCAACCTTTGGCCCCTGTGAATATTGGGACTAAAAAATTTACAGGGGCCAAATATTGGCATTTTCTGACAGGATCTAAGTTCGACAATAAAAAATAAGTATCAGTTGTAAAATACAAGAGAAATAATGATAAATTATAAAAAAATCATATTTAAAACATTCAACTTTTACACCAAAACTCAACAAAAAAATGAAAATGCATTTTGAACTCCCCATAACTTTTGCTCCTATCAGTCGAATTTTACGTTTTATAGCGCAAATTAAAGCCTAACATCGCACCTATCGAGCAAAAAAAATCGCATAAAAAAATACCGATCCAGTCAAAAGTTATGGAATTTTGACCGCCTTCTCGTAAAATTTCCCACTGTGCGGCGGTGAAATGCTGATAAGGCGCATGCATCAGCTTGTTTGTTCTATTTGGCAAGAAGAACGCATGCCCGATGATTGGAACCTCAGCATACTATGTCCCGTGCACAAAAAAAGAAAACAAGACAATATATGCCAATTACAGAGGAATAAGTCTCCTGCCCATTGCATATAAAATAATTTCGAGAATATTGTGTGACAGACTTAAATCTAAAGTTGGAGAGATAATTGGGCCATATCAATGCGGCTTTAGACCTGGCAAATCCACCATCGACCAGATATTCACACTACGCCAAATCCCGGAAAAGACTCAAGAGAAACAAATCGACACCTTCCACCTTTTTGTCGACTACAAAGCCGCCTTCGACAGCCCCATACGATCAAAGGTGTTTCAGGCCATGTCTGAGTTTGGTATCCCGGCAAAACTTATACAACTTTGCAGAATGAGTCTTACTGATACGCGATCTTCAGTCAAAATAGGAAAAAAACCTCTCCGGGCCATTCAGTACCAAGCGAGGTTTCAGACAAGGAGATAGTCTCTCGTGTGACCTCTTTAATATCCTGCTGGAAAAGGTTATACGAGACGCAGATGTGAATAGAACTGCCACACTATACACAAAACAACACATGCTACTTGCATATGCTGACGATATTAAAATATTGGGTCGAACACTGCGAGCAGTGACTGCCACCTTTGAAAAATTCGAAAAAGAATCTGCTAAAGTGGGTCTGGTGGTAAACGCAGATAAAACAAAGTTGATGGTATCAACGCACAGGACGTCCAGTAGACCCGGGCCAACAGTGGAAGTTGAAAACTATAACTTTGAAATAGTCAACGATTTTATCTGCCTCGGCACCGCCATAAACAAAACGAACAACATCAGTTTTGAAAATAAAAGAAGAACTTTACTGGCTAATAGATGCTTCTTTGGACTAGGTAAGCAGTTTAAGAGCAAAGCCATCTCTCGACAGACAAAAATCACATTCTACAAGTCACTGATACTGCCCGTGCTGTTGTATGGCTCTGAAGCATGGGTACTTGCGAAAGCAGACGAGGCAGTACTTGGAGTATTCGAGAGAAAAATTCTTTGTAAAATTTATGGACCCATCTGCGTTGACGGAGAATATCGGTGTCGTATGAACCATGAGCTGTATGAGCTTTACACCGATTGCGTTGGCTAGGTGCGAATGGAAGAAAATGCTCTAGCTAAAAAGGCATTCGAATACGCGGCTGGTGATGGTTCACGCAGAAGAGGAAGACCAAAACTCCGATGGAAAGATCAGGTGGAGGAAGACATTTCAAAGCTTGGTGTAATAAATTGGAGAAAAAGCGCGGAAGATCGAGGCGCATGGAAGAATATTCTTCGTTCGGGTACAGGAACAAACGTTCTGTAATAGCCATTTAAGTAAGTAAGTAAGTTTGGACTAGTCCTATTATTTGCAGGGATAATGCAAGAATGTGTACATGGGTACATACCTATACATATCGCTCATTTGCTGCAAGACCGGCATAACTCAAAAAATGAAATTTTGGAGTTAGCGATGCAGAATTGTTCGCTTTGTTTTTCTTTATATTGTGTATTAAATTCATCTTTATATCTTTTATACTTTCCCAGTTTGAAGAGAATGTGTCTTCTTTTTTCTAAGTAGTTAGAGCAATTCAAAAACTTTAAATGCGTTTATCTCGAAATGGATTTTTTTGAGTTATGCCGGTCTTGCAGCAAATAAGTTTTATGAATGTTTAATTTAATTTTAATTTTATTGTTAAGTTTTTATAACATTAAAAAATTACATCTGTTTATAAAAACTGATCTAGAGATTCATAAGCATGTATATTTTCTTTACAACACTTTTTCTATTTAGTTTGCGCATTTATGGCAAACAGTTACATACTCGTAGCAACTTAGCTAAGAACAAGGCGACTTCTTTTTTTATAATATATGCTAATATATATAAGAGTGCTACATTCGGCTATACGAAATCTTATAAGCCCGTCACAATGATGCGCTAAGGACAGAAAGTTGTATAAATACTGTGCTTTAAATAAAAATAAATCTTCTCCAACACCGCCCATATTTTGTGGGATGCTGTGTATTGATAACCAAGATGCTTGTACCTAACTTGAAAACTTTATCTCTTGTCATTCTCAAGATATACATAAATCTATGTTTTTGTATGGAAAGTGCCTCACCCACTTTACCAATCCCACCAACATTTTATCGGGTATTTTGTATTGCTAACCAAGATGCATGTACCGGAACGTATTTATTCTTATTAGTGTTTATTTGCTAGAAATTCGCCATTTTTTAAAACAAGAAATTTAATTGCCACTGTCGAACGTTTTTCAACAATAATCTTGGTTATAAAACGGGCTTAATTTTGAAAAAGAAACACGTGCTTGCTTTACAACGGCAATGCCAATGTCTACACATATGTATGTACATAAGTGCATATCACTCATTTGCTGCAACGTCGTTATAACGCAAAGAATTTCTTAGCTTAATAGCACACGAAGGGTATCCACTAGTATCAAATAGATATTGCTTAAGGCACTTGCCTAAACCGAACCTCTTAAGCACCATTTAAAAGAGCAGTCACGAGTACTTTGTTCAAATTTCAGTAATAGATGGCGTAGGAGTTGTTGAAAACTACCAACAGGAAGACGAACAATATTCTGGGAGCAAAGATGAAGATATGGAGAATTACATTTTTTTCTGAATTCATGTTTTTTATTTAATTGATAATTTAGAACTAGAAATTCAAGATTTTTAATAAAAACTTGTTTAAAAATAAAGTTACTTTTGTGTTTTTAATAGAAGTGTTTTTTAAAATTTTCGATCGTGAGCGTGTGCGATCAAAAATTGTATTTGCAAGAATGTGAGAGCGTGTGTGATAAAACAAAAAAAATCCGAGTGATCAAGCGCGCGATTCAAACTTTTTCCCCGTGACAGTTCGTAACTAAAAATGTATGGACTTTAAGAGGGAGGAAAACTTCCAAAGACCGAGTCTAAAAAAAATCATTTAATTTGGCCCAGTCGTTTGGCTAAAAAAATTGAAATTTTCTTTAGTCAGGCCTGTTCTCAAAATCACGACCTTTTAAAATGACACCGTTTTTTGTTTCTCGGTGTGCTTTCGGCAATTTATAATCAAATCAAAATCGGAACACCACAATATTACACGTGTGATTTTTAAAGGCACAGGTGATTTTAAATCACGTGATTTGAATTAAAGTGATATTCAGAACAGGCCTGAGTGCAATATTCTCTTGTTGATCCAGTGCGGTGTTGTACGTTTCTCGAGTTATTTCGGGGTTTAATTCTATATCGTAATCTATTGAATTTTCACAAGGTTATAAAAACTGGTGTTTGCCTATTCAACTTCGATTCGAATTTTTACTTTATTTTATGCTAGATGATTTGTTGCGAAAAAATTAATGAACTTAGTTTTTATTTTAAAACTTTATTTTTAAAATAATTTTCCTTAATTTTAAAATATATGTTTACGCTTTTGTATAAATATGGGTTTACAATATTGTACTCTTAAAACAAAAATTAAACAGTCTTTTTCATGAAAAATGATGCTATGCTTTTTGTACCCTTAGCACTTTTAGCCAAAGATTTCTCTTTGCCACTTAAAGTACGTTCCTTGAAAGGTGCAGCTATAGTTGCAACAGGTGATTTAGAATTAATTTCCTCCTTAATAGAATTGTTTATTTTATTCTCTTCTTCATCATCCTTGTCATTACGGTCGTCCTCATCATTCTGCGAATCATCTAATAAATTAGAACTCTTCAATTTTGCAGCTGCACCATTTTCTAATTTTTGTTTCTTTGTGCCAACGCTACTAGCTTTATCGCCCGATTTTCTTTTTTTATTAGAAGATGCTTTCTTTTCCTCTACTATGGCCTGCATCTTAGAAGGTATTTTCAAATGTTTTATTAACTCTTCGTGAAGTTCAGCAGCAATATAGCCACCCACATAATCACAAGCCATACGCAAATAATCGGTATCCTGAGCCGTTTCATCTACAGCCTTTTCACTTCGTGCAAAATTCTGTGAGACAGCACTATTGCCGCAGTATATTCCACTTGATTGTAATGCCTTTGCTACGCGCTTCGTTTTAAGGGAAAGCCAAGCCATGGCCTTATCGTGATTGTATTTGTAAAATGTCATGTCTCCCCCGGCTTTTTTCACATCCGCTATGCAATTTAAATTTGCTGGATCTACGAAGTTGTTTAAAATTTTTGCTACACTCGCATCCTGTTCATCGTGAATACTATCCAGTGCCAAAGCTTTTTGAAGGCAATGATTGCGTAAATGGTGCAAAGCTAGGAATGTTGCATCTATTGGTGTCGTTAAATAAACGCGACCATTTGAACAAACTTCACTATCTATTAACCAGCTTCTTCTAGGCTCAGCAAATTCTAATAATTCCATTAAATGTTTATCTTCCTTTGTTAAAAACAAGACTGGTTTTCCCTTACCCGGATGATAAAACCATTCCAAGTTTAATTTTTCTGCTTCATCGTCCAGCATGGGCTGAGAAATATAAAATATTTTCAGTAATGCTGATGGAACTGAGGAATTGTTTTTTGATTTTGTGCTGGCATCTGATTCTTCCTTGATTTTAGTGGAACGTGTTGATTTTGATTTACTCATTTTTCTTTAATAATAAAATCAAACTTTTGTAATTATCGGATGTGCTTTATAATAAAATCAATGCACATCAATTTGCGCGAATTTGTTTTTGTTTACATTTTTTGCGTTATCTTGCCATATTTTTATAATGGTAAAAATAGAGCTACCCATACGGATTTAGATTTTGTTTTCGGTGCAACCTGACCCTTTAAAAGTAATTTCGATTATAGTTATCGATAAATATAGTAATATGTATATAAAAATTTTTAATTAATATTTTACTTATACATATATTTTTATATATAGTACCAATATTGTAAAAATATATAAACTGTTCAATATTTGAAAAATGAAAGTAAATATTGTGTAAAATGGTAAATAAAAAATTAAATCAAATTTTTTATACTAGTAGCTTTTGTAGTAAAAACCATTAGTTTTTTTAATTTGAGTTTGATGGATTTCTAAATATGTGTTGATATGAGTTGAGTTTTTTGTAGCGGAGTCGAAGTACCCACATAAACTCGTGATCCCGAATCAAAAATTTTTCGGCATAAAAAATTTAAAAAAATTTTTTTAATGTTTTCCAAAACAAAAAAAAATTAACAGCCTGTTTCTAGAACTTGACTCGCTTAAAAAAACGATGACTTATTAGCGTGTCTTTTTTGGGTTATAGATCGCGATTGTTGACGATTTTTACTAAAAAAGTAACAACTGTCAATTAATTTTGGTTTGTATATAACGGTTTGCCGCGACATATGTGTCAAAGTTCGGCGAGTAAAAACCCATACTCGAGTTTGGACAAAATTAAGAGGGTCTGCTTTAAAAATGTTGAAGTCAGAAAATAAGATCCAATCTACTTTACATTTGTAAATAACTACATATCGAGCCCTATTTGCGATTATATCGCAAGCGTCAATCTATCGAATTTTATTTTTTTCTTGCAAATAGGTTATAAATACTCGTTACAATGACGAACAAATTCATAGATTTTAAATTTCTACCGTTGCGAAAAAAAGCCCATCTAAATCCAAATAAAGTATTGCATTACTCATAAAAAAACAATAAAAACGCTTCTCCTTGCTATTTGTCGCTTACGCTCAATGCGACACGTGTTACAATTAAAATATTTACAAAATCATTTAAATATAGCAATTTAACCATTTAAAATATATATAAAAATTTAACCATTTAAAAGGTACTGAATTAAAAAAAAGCTAAGAATTAAATAAGGACCAGTTTTATATACATTTAGCATCAAGGTTAGTTTAGCAGTCGGAGTCGGACTTTAAAAATTTCAGCGGATGAAGTCGGAGTCGAAGTTAGAGTTATTTTTTTACGACTCCACACCCTGAATCTCACTTGAATAAAAAAATCTGAGTTATTGTAATGTATGGGTGCGATGAGAATTTTAACTTTGAGCGTTATTTTGAAGGTCCCTTCACCAGGTGAAAATTGTTTTATACAAATTTTTTTGAATTTTCAAAAATTTGTATGATATTATTTTTCAAGTGAATTAAAGTGTTTTACAAAATAACCCCCTACATTTAACAAAAAACTAATTAAATAAAATAAATTAAATTTACCTTCTGTTTCAAAAATATATTTCTGCTCGTTTCGAGTTCTTCAAATCAAAAATTATTTTTTTTTTTTTTTAACAGGCCCTAAATACTGAGAAATTCTAAAATTTTCAATCCTGCGAAAAGTTTACTTTTTGTAACGTTAGCTTTTGTTTTAGGCCCAAGTTGTTAAAATGTTATCCCTTTTGCTACTAAATGTAGTTCTAGTTGCGCCTTACACCAAAATATAAAAAAGTAAATTATACAAATAATATTTTTTGAGAAAAAATTGTAATTACTTGCTGGCGTTACGTTACAATTGAAATGTCCAAATTTTATATAAAATATTCCCAATGTTCAGAAAATTGAATTCGTGTGAAATTGAAATCGAACAGATTTGGAAACTCGAATGAAAGTTCTTTACTGCCACCTGACCAACAATAAATAAAATTATTTCCATTTTCTTTTTCGAAATCTTCTTCTGTAAGACGTGCTCAACTCAATTCAAAATGATTTTCGGAAGGCAGGCTAAAAGTAATATTTCTCACATCATTGTTAGTGTAGGGTATAAAAACACACCTAAACTTCTTCTGCATAACAATTTTTTACAAAAATATACTTTTTTAATGTGTCAATAAAAATGTTAAAGGAATTCAATTTTGAAAATTGTCAAAAGTCCAGATCCTTTTTTGAAAGATCTTTAAAGATTAGGATTGCAGGGTAGTGGAATCAACTATTTTTTGATTTGCGTATTTTTCCACTCTAAAATTGCCTTTCGTTTGAAACGCTTGCTATTTTTTTACGATATGATTTTTGAATGATCGGCCTTTGTCCTTTAAAAATCCTTTCATTTTATGGCCTGAGTAATAAAAAAGCGGCTTCTTTCCCATTTTCGCGTAAAGTAAAAAAAAGCTTGCTTTTTAAAAATCCAATTCACTGATTCTTTAGACGACTTACGTACATTATTCGAAAGTCTCTTAAGATAGGCGATACAAATTTAAACTCTCAACATGATTAAAACATTGTATTTTATATGTTTAAACACTTTTTGCAAAAGCATTTTTATTATTAAGATTCATTATCATTTTACATATTTTCTTTTATTCAATATTTTTTTCTTTCTTTATTGTGAATTGTAATTTGTTTTTTAATATTTTTTATTAATTATAGTAATTTAATGAAATTTCATATATATGTATATAAGTGTATGTAAAGTAGATGGTGTGTAATATTATGTGTAGTTAGTAATAATACTTCATTACTTCATTTATTAATATTGGTTAAATAATTTTGTTTGTATATGTATGTATTATTAATATTGTATATTTTAATTGCTATAAAATTAAAGAATAACCCATTATTAAAATATAAATCAAAATCGGTTTAAATTGCAAACATTGCAAAATATTTTAAATAAACAAAAAATTAGCCTAAAATACCTGCTACAAAACAAATTTAAATAATGTATAATTACTGCCCGTTTATCAATATTGAAAGAAAAGGTTTTTTCTTTTTCTCTTGACATTTAAGATTTGAAAATATTTTCAGCCTGTTCATCGATTTCGAACGTTAACGTTCGCATAGAAAATTACATTTAAGATAAAAACAAATTTTAGAATTTTGTTTGTATATCTGTGGCATTTTGACAAAACATCTTAAGTCAAATTTGAAAAGTTGAAAAAAATGTTGTTAATCATACAAATTTTCGTTCAAAAAACCTTTTTGTTTATGTTTTTAAAATTTTGTATTATTAACGAAATTTTTCTTCAATTTTGGTTTATTTTATTATTTGGAAAAAAGGATTTTTTCATCGAGTTTTTTTTTTTAACTTGTTTGCTATCTTATCTCTACTTAAGATGTTTTGTCAAAATGCCAGAGATATGTTTTTGATAGCAACTTCAAAGACTTACATCGTAAGAATTGGGACTTTGATTCACAGTGTACTTCAGAAGTCCGTACGTCAAGTTTATCTTAAGCACAAAACTTCCAATTTTTTTTGATCTCTCTGTCTTTCGCATAACATTACCTTTCAATAATTTTACATTCGGAAAGATTCCAAATCGGTTTAAGTTTGAGCAATCTTCTACTCTATTTTTAATAAAACTGTTAAAAATATTCAGGGGTGTCATGGAAATCAAAAACGTAAAACGAAAGAATTTGGAAGTTCTTTTTAATAAACTTTTAATCTAATTTTTAAAATTTTTGTTAAAGAATTATGTTTAATGGAGCAATATTTGTATAATAATTGTCATAAAATTTTTTTTATACCGAAATCTTATTGAAAAACGACTTTTAAAATTCTTTCTTTTTTCGTTTTCGATTTCCATGACACCCCTGATTACGATGATGATAATTACATATGTATAGCCGTCAGTTTCAAAATTTCCTATTACAATTAATGCTTTTTGTTGAGTTACAAATTGATTACTTTAGTTATTTTATACATACATGCACATACTATGCACATATCGAGTCATTACCGAAAAAAAGCTTAAGAGACAAAGACAATATTCTACAGGAGGTTTTTTAATTTATTTCATAAAAATTTTGTATGAAGGTTGTCGTTTAATATAAAATTGTTTTTCTATAAAATCGTTACAGTACCTTATGTGACCATGACATTTTAGAAGATGTTGCAAGTGATGCCAATAAAGGCATTTATTAAAAAAAGCCGTTAATTGAAAATGATGTCGCTTAAGATTTGTTGTGGTAATGCCTTGATATGTATGTATATGCTATTTGAACATAATAAATACTTTTTATTTCTTACACCGTTAAATGTTTGTCTTCGAAGCGCATAGTCGAGCAATTCCGCTAAACTCAACAGTTGCCATATTTTCCATCATAAAATTTTTTAGCTACCTTAAGTCAACATGTTGTGCTCAACCTCAATAGCTGGTCGAAAATAGTTAATTATTACTTTAGCTAAACTAATAAACTTAAATTGTTTCTTCTGTCACGTTTTTATTTAATTTTAATTGCTTACATTTATTAGCTATTAATATTGCATTATATTCAACATGCCGTTTCTAAGACGTAAATGTTGGGCTCAACGGTCGTCAATAGTTTTATAGCAGTTGAGCTCAACAGCTACGTCTTATAAATACACATCTTGTTCGAATTATATAACAACGAACTGATCATAAAAAATTTAAATACAACTCCTACAAAAACCAAAAGCAATTTGTTTTTGTGAAATCATTGCACACTGTCAAAAATAGAAACAAATCAAAACAGAAACGAAGAAAAGAAACAAAATTTTGACATCCCACAATTATAAAGCTAAAAAAAGTTACCAGCAGGGCTGTTTAGTCCACCTGTAATGAATTCGCCTTGTAAAAACTTATCGTGTTTCATTTAGTTTCGAAAAACCGGCTTTTAAAAACACATTTATGACTTTTTTCTAATTTAAACTAAACATTTTTGTATAAGTATTGTAATTAACCCATGTTCTGGAACTCGAAATCGAGTGAAATTTAAATCATTAGAGATTTTCTAGTAAAGATCAAAGTTTGTTCAATTTTAATATTTCTCAAATTCGATTTCCAGAACATGGCTGATTAAAAATATTTTTGTTGTAATTTTTCCAATGTTACAAATTGCAGAATACGGGGGTTAACCTCAAAAAGAATTTTTGTCAAATTTACCTTAAAGTTGCTTTTTTTATTCAGAATTCAGCCTTTACAAAAAATTGGATTTGTTCTTTTTACTGAAATATTACCTCTGGACCTGAAAAATTGCCTCTTGACCGAAATATCGCATTTATACTTAAGACCACTTGACCAAAACTTTTTTTTCTACCGAAAATCTCAAAAAAGTTAACTAAATTAAAGCTAACTTTTTGATTGAGAAATTCTCTGTCTGATTAAGAAAATCAAGCTTTTTTCTAAAATAATCAGGGGTGTGCTTTTAATATAATTTTTATAATTTTTGTTATAAAATTCTGTTTAATAGAGAAATATTAGTATAATATTTGTCATAAGATTATTTTATTACAGAAGGGTTATTAAAAACTGAATTTTAAAATTCGTGTTTTACGTTTACTATTTCCAGCACACCCCTGAATAATTTTAATTGCCAACAAAGTTAATTTTGGAGAAATTTAGCTTTGAGTAGAAAATTCAGCTATCTAAAATGGCTGCTTGACCGAAAAAAATAATAAATATCCATTTTTTATTCTTAAAATTGCCTTAAAAAACACCTAAGTCAAATTTTTTTATACCGTATTATTTTTTTCGATATCAAATTCTTTTAAAATTTTCTTTAAACTACTAATTTTACATAACATAATGCAATAATAAAATTTAAAGCATTAAGAAATAATAAAGTTTATTTTTTTTAAACTTGAGTTGGCCAATTGATAAATTTTTTAACAAAATTGTGCTTTGTTGAGAAAATGTATAATATAATATGTACTACCAATTGCAAGGCAAAATAATAATCATACTCATTATTTGTTGTTTAATAAAAAAAATTTTAATTTTTTTTTTTTTTTTGTTTTTCAGGGAAATTTTAATCTTTATTTATTAAGCAATTTAAATTTTTATCTACACATAATAGGGAGATTGTGTTGTGTGTGTTTTACTAAATTTTCTGAAAATGTTTCAAAAAAGGAGAACTTAAGTTTAAGCATATATGTAAATGTTATTAGTATGTTTTGTTTTTTTTTTTTTAAGGTTTTACTAAATAATTATTTTATATTTTCTTTAATTTTTTGTTTTGAAATATTTAAAAAAACATGTTTTTCTTTTACTAATACTTTTTTTTAATTTATCAACTAATTTTTATTTTTCAATTTTTAAATTTGGGTTTCTTTTATTTGTTTTTCTTTTTAATTTTGGGTTTTTTATTTGTTTTTGTGGTTGAGAAAATAATTTTTTGTTTGTATCGTTAAAGTGCATAAAATATTTGAGTTTTGTTTTATTATTAAAGAAGGAGGTCTACTCCTTGTTTGTTATTTATTAATAAAAATGAATTCTTATTTATTTTCTTATTCGCTTTTTCTATTTAGTTTTTTTTTTTTTTTTTTTTTTTTTGTTTTTATTTGTTTTATTTTTCTTGTCTAAAAAAAGCTTATGCTGTGTAGGTTTTTCATTTAATGTTTTTATTTTTTTGTTTTCAGTAGTACTATTACAATTATTTAACATTTAAGCAATTTTTTTCAATAATTTTTTAAAACGTAATCTAAAGTTCAAAAATATTCATGTTTTTTTTTTTGTTTTTGTTTTTTTAAGATATTTTTATTTGTTGTTATTTTTTAATCTGGTTTTTTTTAAAAATTTCTACAAATACATTTAAGTATATAGTGTGGTTTTGCATAGTGTGTGTATAATAATAATGAAATAGTAATGTTTTTCTTTAAGATAAATATTAATAGATTTTTATTATTAATTATGTATTTAAATTTTTTTTTTTTTATTATTTTTTTATATATATTTTGAATTTACGCATAAAATGTATGCAAGTTTTTTTATTTTTCCATTTTTATTTTCATTGTTTAATAAAAAAATACTTGACCTGGTTTTTGTCTTTTACGTTCTTCTAATTTACGATTTATTTCCTGTTGACGCTCAATTTTACTTAAAGCTCGAGCTACATAAAGGTACTTGTCACCCAATTGTTTGCCGTTTAAAGCAATAACAGCTGCCAGAGCCGACTGAGGATTTTCAAAAGCCACAAAGCCAAAACGTTTAGAGCGTCCTTCTTCGTCAGTCATGATCTAAAAAAAATACACAAATCAGAAATTAGAGAATTAGGAAAGGGTAGGTAGGTAATTTCACTATATATTAGTGACTCAAAAAAAATTAATGCCAATTTAAACAAGAAAATAATTGATGACAATTTCCAAGATAACTAAATTTTGCCAAATTATTAAATTCTTTGGTATTAAAATATACAATACAATTCCCAGTACCAATAGATATATCAACAGTTCTCTTCGTGTTTCATTACCTACTGAAACCAGGTTCTCAAAATGAAGTTGGCCCACCCTGTACTTTGTAATGTCCCTGCAAATAATATTGGACCACCTGATCCATTTTGATTAAATGGACTACTCCATGGATTGTTCCGATGTAATGCAAGCATGGACCATGTCATTGTTAAAAAGTGTTTGTAGTGAGACGACATGTCTTCGTTTTTTAACGACATGTTTTCGTTTGTAAACGAAGTTAAAACTAATCCTCTTGTGTATACAATGGAGTAGTTTTAAGACTACTGCAGAATTTTTTAAGTTTATAGAGCATGTTTCACCTTTTTATGCATATTTTGGTACATTTTTAGATAAAATGATTTAAAGCGGATAAAACACTCTTTTTTTGAACATATTTTTGGTTTCCCAAAGCTTTTTATCAACCGTTTAAAAAAATTATATTAGGCTTATAAGTAAATGTAAATGTTTTTGATATTGTACTTTAACAGCAATTTGGAAAATTACAGTTTGATGCATTTTGTTGTTGTGGTTCATATGTAATGTGAACTGTTATTTGCCAAAAAGGTTCACCTTTTAAAAATACCGAAATATTTCGTATAATCCAAAATTATTTATCGAAATAAAGTATTATATTAGCTATTGTAGACCTTTTACATCTGGTAGCTTTGGTAAAAATTGATAAACTTAAAACACGTCAACACGCATACATTTAAAATTTAGCACCTTCTGAAATATACTAACATCTATGTTAGATATTGTAAGTTCATTTATTTACAAGTGTAAAACACCTGGCATATTTGGCGCCCAAAGAACTTTACAAAAAGACAGAAAATATTGTTAAAACTTCGAATTCTTTTCAAAAACAAGAAATGTCGCTCACATTTCAACGTTTTAAATCGTAAGAACCGTGAATTCTGCAATTATTTTAAGACCGAAAATATACTTTCTTGCAGAAAATTTCAACCTACTTTTGATCGAGAAATTGATTGTCGACTGTAAAACATCTAATCATCGTAAAACTCCCTTTTGAATTGTGAAATACTCATGTTTTAACGACTAAATTGTGTGAAAAATAGTTTTTGGGTATAGCTTTGAAGTCAAAAAATTTATTAATTTCTTGAAGTGTTTGAAAGATTGAATGTATTGATAAAATTCTAAATATTAAAATTAGGCGAATTTAGGTTTCATTTTAAAAAATCATAAGCTTATATTATGAGACATATTCTTAAATAATTTCTAAAAAAATTTGTACAGATAAAAGCTTTCAATAATATCTAAAACATATTAATTTATTTTGTTTAATTAAGTAATATTTTATTTAGTACTATTTACACAATTCTATGAGTTCAAGGTTTTTATTATCCATCTAATATTTCGACTTAGCTTTAAGATTAAACAAAAAAACATACACGACGTGCAATCACCCTGCATACGCTTACAGGTTTCCAAAAACCCAAAAAGATGACAAAAAATGAGCAAAATATAAGTATGAGGGTTGTTTAGTAAGTAAATTTTTCTATAGTTGTAGTTTTGTTGCAGGCAGAGCACGGGTTTACAAGTACAATTTATATACATATATATATGTAAATATATATGTATATATACATTTTTTTATTATTATTTTCTTTACTTATTTATTAAAAGTAACCCCCAACCTCAACCCCCAACGGCAAACACATGATTGAGCTGTGAGTTTTGTGCTCGCATTATTAGTATTACAATTCTGTGTTTGGAGAAAATATTATAGGATTTTTATAGAAAATTGCTAATTGCAGTTGGAAACAAGGAAATGTCAAATACGCATAAGCATAGAGAGAAAGAGAAAAATAAGGGAGACCGAATAATTCTGCTTTTTTTCTTTTGTTTTTGTAATAATAATGAATATAGTGGAATTGTATAACGTGTGAATTGTAAAAGAAATTGATGTAAATGGAAAAACTAGAGAAGGAGGTGAGTGAACACATGTTTAAATAGATAATTTGGAATATTAAGATAAGAGGAACACACAACCTAATGGCAAAATAATTAATTTGTTTCAGTTTTACAGAAAATTTGAGATTTATTGTTTCTTTTTTAATTATGTAGATAAATTTACATTTCTCATAGAAATACCTATCTCTGAATTATTTTCAGCTTAAAAGTTTATATTTTGGAAATTAGTTTTTTAACGATGATTAAATCGGTCTAAAAACAAAAATTCTATTTTGACTGTTGAATTGCCTTTAAAGGAATATTTTGATTATTTTGACTTTAAAAAATTGGTTTTGTATAAAACACCTTTTATTCAAATATTCCTTTTTGTTAGAAAATGTTGATGGACGAAAAATCTTATTTTGTCCGAATAAATCCCGGAAAATCTTAATTTTAGCTAAAACAAAATAAATTTATGACTGAAATAATTGCATAAAAAGCTTATTTGAACACAGCATTATTATTTGTTAAGAACAATCCTTGTTTGGCACACCTTTTTAGGTAATTAAGAATCATTTAATTAAAACTAATTGTGTTAATACATTTTAAAATGAACAATCAATATGTACTTAAAAAAGCTGACGAATGTATAACATTTAATATCAGATCTTACCTTATGACTGATAATACGTCCAAATGGTTCAAACATTTCTCGCATATGTTGCTCCGAAAAATCCTCATTGAAATTCTTCACATACAAGTTTCTAAACTGTGTAGCCTTTTCCTGCTCTCTGTCGCGTCTTGGGATATACTTGACAACATGAACCTTTTGATTGTTACACAACATTCCATTAACCTTTTCGATGGCCACACGTGCAGCATCCTCGGTATCAAAATGTACGAAACCATAACCACGAGAATTGCCATGCTCATCCTTGGCCACATTACAGTTGAGTATATTACCAAAGACCGAAAAAGTGTCATACATGGCCTTGTTATCAATTGACCGCTCCAAATTTTTTATATAGATCTTGCCCCCATCGGGAGAATTAGTGCTCGATGCACTTCCCGAAGAAGTACTACCAGCGGAAAGATGGGGAGAAATTGATGTAATGTTACTAGTACCCAGACCCATGGGAGCATGAGGAGTACGGTTTAGATGACTGCCTGCTAAATGATGGTTGTTATTGCCACCTGCACCATGATGGCCCGTGTGAGCGGTCAAATGATGACCTAGTGGCCCAGCCCCACCGGTATGGGCTGCTGCATGATGTAGCTGGGCAGCTTGTTGACCAGCGTGATGAGCAGCGGCCAGTGGGTGACCAGCAGCGGCGGCTAAAGAGGCATGATGATTTAGAGCAGACTGCTGCTGATGATAATGATGGCCGGCAGCGGCCGGATTGCCACGGAACGTCATTGAGTTGACAAACATAATCGGCAGATTTCGGTTGTTGTGGTGGTGTGTGCTACTTGAACGCGATAATTTATTTATATTATGATTCGGATGAAGTTTATTAATATAAATTGAGTTGTTATTTAAGCCGAGAATTTTGACGGTTTTTGTTTTTAAATAATGACAAAATTAATGAAAATGTATTTAACCTTTCTTTTGTTTTTTATTAGCTGGTGAGTGTGTAAAAAAGAAAAATCCACCTGTATTTAACGTTTGCTGCACTTTTCTGCTTTTTTCTTTTCTTTCGATACGTTTCCTGTTTGGAAGCAAAAAAAGAAACTAATAAATTTTTTCTTTCTCTTAAAATTCTTATTTGCTCTTTGATTTTTCTCTTCAAATTGTAATTGGCTACTCTCTTGCTTTTTTTTCCAATTATCACACAAAATTGGCTTTCACTTTTTCTTCTTGATTACTTTTTGCAATTTATAAATCTTATTTTTTTCTGCTTTTCTATAAGTTATTGTATTTTTTTTATAAAACTAGTATATATATGTTGTATTATAGATTAATATAAAATATTAACTAATTTGTGTTTTTTTTTATAAATTTTTTACACAAAATTACAAGCGCAGCTAAAAAGTGCAGCAGACGAAAAAATTCTTTTTTTTTTGTTATCCTTTATCTGCTTTGTTTCGCTGTTCCAATAAAAAGATGCCACAAAATGTATGTTGGTGTTATAGTATGGCAACATTATAGCAGTTTCATTGGCTCTGGCAAGGCTGTTTTTTTATAAAAAAAAATATTTTACCCATCGACCACACGAGCAAAAGAAAAAATTGACGTGGCAACTCAAAACCTGGATACTGGATCACATTGTGGGTGGATCTGTGGTGACAATTTACTTCGATAGTCAGGCGTTTAGGGCAATGACAAATAATACGGTGCGATCGTGCCTGGTCGCTCGGTGTAGGAATGCTCTTAGGGAACTCATGGAGGCATTCAATGTAAGGCTGTGTTGGGTACCTGGACACTGCATGGTTGATGGAAATGAGGTGGCGGACGAACTCGCGAGAGGGGGTTCGAATCTGGACTTATTGGTAAAAGACAGGGGGTAAAGCCCCTCCTATGTTACTACTGTGGGGTGATACGGGAAAAATTCCGTGATGACGTTAACCGATCCTGGAAGGACAGAACGGATTGCAGGGTGTCTAGGGCACTATGGCCCAGATTGGACTCGGGGGCAGCCAGGGTTCTACTGGGATTGGATAGGGGTGGTCTTAGAACATTTATAGGGTTATTGACGGGTCATTGTCCAGTTAGGACTTTTACGGGCAAATGGGCCAATACCATACCGGACTTCTGCAGATTATGCGATGATGCTGAAGAACTGGAGACGGTCGAGCATGTACTGTGCCACTGTTCTAGGATTCAGGGTCTCAGACGGAAATGGCTAGGAGATAAATTTCACGACGAACTGGGGTGCATCGCTGGATGTAGTCCGGCTGATCTTCTGGGGTTTGTCAGGGGAATAGTGCGGTTGTTTCTCTTAAGGGGACTGTAGGGAGGGTAATAGTTCTACGTGGTACCTACTAATTTTCTTAAGTCTATCCACCTCTTTCTTCTTTTCTTTACTTTGCTCTTTCTCTATCTTTTTTTTTCATTGAAGGGATTCACAATGGACCGCATTGGTCTCCGAGTGAAAATGTGCCTTTCTTAGCCTAACCTAACCTGTTATTTTAAATGGTATCAACGCGGCCATTTTATCATCTTCACTGTATGTCTATGTGTTAAAGCATTCAAATTTTTAAAAAATATGCCAAACGCTGATTTAAGCTTCGTTCACAATCAAAAAAACATTTTCACTTGGTGTTCATTATAGAGCAACAATTTCTTTTGGAACCACACACATTTTGCATTAAGAAACCGTTTGCAAATTTTAGCCACAACAATATTATGCATTTATTATTTTTTTTCAACAATTTGCTAAACTTTTCATTCAAAACTAAATAAAATTATTTTAAACGTCAGAAACAATTTCATACAAATTGTTGCTGAAGTTCTAGTTGACTCAACTTTAGTTACATTTTTAAAAATATGTTAGTTACATTTTTGTTCTAAAAATGAAAGGAAAATATATGAACTACTTTGGGAAGAAAAAAGATAGAAGAAAAAACGAAATTGTTTCTCTGATTGTGAACGAAGCTTTAGCATTACTGGTTTCCAAAAAACATTTGTTTTTATCTTCTTGAAGCGTAATAATTTGAATTAGGTATCAAAATTTGTAAAAATAGTAGAAAAAATAGTGAACTCAGACAAAAGCAGAAGGTATGTGTTTATTAGTGAAGTTAATATTGATTAAATTAAACAATAAATTTTCATCACATTTTGTACAAAACGTTTATTCCCACCCTTTGGGTAAATACTAGGGTATGTATTTACCAATTCTACCCTAATTTTCCCTATTTACCGGGTATTTACCAATTGGATATTTACCCTTTTTCCCATCTATATTTATCGGACTTTTTTTAAATATTCTGAATGTGACACAACCAACTAATGATGTTTTGCAGGCCAAACATTGCAACCCGTTAAAAATTCTGAAAAATACACGTACAAAAAAGTGAACGAAGTAGTTTTCAATTCCAATGAAACTACCTCTTTTGAACATTGTTAACTTTTATGTGTTTTGGATTGTTCACTTACGTTGGCGGTCGGAACTCTACCTATGTCCAAATATGAAAAAAACACTAGTACGCAGAATTTTATACTTAAATGCATATTTAAAGAATATAATAAAGTTGCGCATGAAAACACAAACATGCACAAGAAAGCAAAGAGTAAAAAATACTAAATGACATGTTCGACATGCCCCAATCAAACAAATTTGAGTTGAGTTAAAGAGTGATGTGAATTTCCATTCTACATTGGTAAACTGCCGGCCAGGAGTTGCTCATTTTGAAAAGTATGATCTGGGGGTGCCGGAATTTTTTTTAGTGTGTTAGTGGCCAAAACTGCTTAGAATTGATTTTTACGAAGCTACTAAAAATTTCGGACCCTGTTGTTGTGGAAATTTTCATTCAACTTTTTCTGCAAAAATGCTACAAATAAAGAATATTGTTAAATAATAATTAAACACTATACTAATAAAGCATTTGTATAAAAAAGTTTTTATTTAAAGTTATTCTTTTCTCTGTAGAACGCTTCATTATTTTGATTTTGTGCACTTAGCATTCTTCCAGAGAACTTTTATGGCAACACTGAAAGGTACAAAAAGAAAAAAACATAAAAATTAGGAAACAAAACTAACTGGCTGTTTTTCAAATAAAAATAAAAATTTTATTTGGAAATTAACATTAAAGCAACAATAAAAAAACTCAAATTTGTTTTTGTTTTCAATATAAATTCTTTTTAAAGCACAACAAATAAATAAAACTGAATAATTACTTGCTTTTAAAGAATGTAAATATGTATATAAAAAAATTTTAGCGCTTATCCTCTCCAGCATATTCTTTAATGTAACTTAATTTATGAGCTAGAACATTAGCAATTTGACGAAGCTATTCTGCCGGCGTTATTGCTTGTGTTAAGACATCACATATTGCTTGTGTGGTCGTAGGGCTAAGTGGCTAACATGGGGTCTTCACCTGACGATTTTTTGTCACACCAAACGTCAAAGTCTATATAAAAAAACTCTACAATTTTTGTTAGCGCTTTTTTATATGAAGTTTGAAATTAATTATGACAAAAAATTGTCCGTGAAGAATGTAATGACACAAAGAGTTTGACAACAGCAACAAGATGTTTGTGTGCTATTGAACATGTTTAATACACAGACAAACTCTATACTTTTTTCATGTTTGTGTGGTTTATTTTGGTCTTTTAATAGTAAATCAGCAAAGCCTTAGCCTTAAGCGGCTCATACACTTGCAATAAAATTGTTAAAATTTACGTAATGTGTAATTATACCGCCAATGTGTATGTCATATTTAAAGGTGGCACAATGTATTGGCAACAATCAAAAGACTTTTGATTTTGATTGCACAACGAGATGAAAGTGAAATGTGTTGGCAACATTGTACAATGCTGTTGATGTTATTCCTATAGGTGATGTTAACCTTTTTATTGAATAAATGAAACCATTGTGCGACATAGACCCCTTTTACAATGTGGCAAGTCAAAGGCAGACAGACGAAGTTTGTAGGCGAGAGAGGAAAAAAGTGAAGTGTGTTACGCATACTGCGTCGCCCCCTTACCCTTACTTCGTCTGTCTGCCTTTCACTTGCCACATTGTAAATTGGAACTTATTGCATGATATAGGACAAAATGGAAATAATCAGGCCTGTTCTGCAAATCACTTTTACTCAAATCACATTTGCCTACTAAAACACACGTGTGATATTTTAGTGTCCCGTTTTTGTGTAATCTTCAATTGCCGAAAGCACATCCAGAAACACAAAAACGGTATGACTTTCAGAAATTACGCTCGTGATTTCAAAAACACGTGATTTCAAATCACGTGATTTTCAGAACAGACCCGAATATGGCGAATATCATATTGAAATTGAAATTGAATATCATATACAATAATATTGCAAGTGTATAGACGGACCGCTTTAGCAGTTTGTTTTTTTTTTTCAAAATCTTCATGTCAAATTTATTTTTAAATCTATTTTAAGGTGCAATTAATTAAAAAAAAGTTTTATAATACTGTATAACAGACACTAAAATGCAACTGCAACAATACAATTTTTAAATTATAGGTTTATAAACACGTTTCAATCCTTTAACACAGTCATATCGGCTTGATAATGTGATGAAATTATCACAGTTATATCGGTTTCTTTGAGAACAAATGAAACACAAACCCGAGTTTTATGCACGCCGATTTCAACGCAACTGATTTGCAATGTGTTTCAACCCGGTTTCAAAAAAAGTTTTCGCGTCATGTGCGGTATCTCAAAGGAGTCTATGGCATAAACTCAAAACTAACTAGAAGTTGCAGTAACGTTACACCGTCTGTTCTGGGCCATACTTCAACTTGTCTCTTCAAAATGGCAATACTGTTTAAAAACTTACAACTGGCAATAACTTTGGAAATACAAAAACAAGGGATCATTAAAAAAAATTGATTTTTTCTTTAAAAATAAATATAAAACTTAATAAGTATTTTAAAATAAGGGTATTATTATGTCAGAGAACTCTATAAAATCTAGTCCTTCGAAATTTAATAAATCGATACGAGAAACCAGATTAATGAGAAAAAATAAGCGAAAAAAGAAAGATGAATGTGTACAAATAGAAACTGATCATGATGAAGTTGATGTTACTTTGCTAAATGCATTTTATAAAGATTCTGAAGATGAATGTACGGAAAATGAATCAAAAACAACAAATACCACATTTGTCATGGAAAAACCTTCATCGATAATAAGCAATTTCAAACCATTTGAATTAGAAAAATCTTTAGCTTTGGCAGATCACATTTTATGTCAGCAGACTAAACTCAGCAAAAAAAACTTACCGAGTTTACCTCAAACTCAAGGATTTATAGCTTGCATTAATTTGCCAAGAGATGAAAAAAATACAAATTCTTCATTCAGCATAACAGAATCGGAACTTATAAATTGTTGTGACCAAGCAGAAAATAATATAGGATTTTCTCCTAACGATCAGCGTAAAGACGAATTCGTGCAACAAGAACTAACACCCAATAAAAATGATTTTATTACATTAGTCAATTCGATATTACACGATTTCTCACAATCTCCTTTGACTAAAGAACAAATGACAATAAATACTTCTTGGCAATATACGCCAGAATTTCGGCTACGCAGACAACCCGTAAAAACTTACAGTCGTAAGTTTTTAAATAGTAAAAAAACAAATCTAAGCCAACGTTTTGAAGAGCAAGAATATAGTGATGATCATAGCACCTGTTCTTCATTATCAATACAAGAAGGTGCAATTGTTGGGGAACAATTATTTAATCAATCTACACTTACAAACGTTAGTAATACCCAACATTTATGTGACAATCTTTTAAATTTAACCGAATATTTTACACAAAATCGATCGCATCGTAGTTCATTAGATGTCAACTATTTAGAACAACAACAAGAATTAAATGAAAGTCTTTTATGGTGCCATGCTACGCCAGATCTTATTAAGGATATACTTAATTTGCGCTCCATGCACTCTAATACAATGCGTTCTGATTCGTTTAGTTCCAGTGATGATTTTAATGGATTTTCCAGTCCTAAAAATTATAAGAATAATGTGATCGATATAGATAATGATGAAAAGTATGATTTGAATGGTTGTGAGAATAGATTTTTGGAAACATCGATAATTCAAAAAGGTAATTTTTAATGTCTTTCATTTTATTCTATCAATACCGTGAATAGCTTTTGCATAAAACTTTTGTTGTCGTAAGATAGTAAACTAAAGCAGTATTAGGTTGTATTACATTAGAGGGTCTATTTGAGGCGAATACAAACAAAATCAGCTATCTCCATTTTTGTAGTTTCTATATAGAATAATTAAACCAAACGTCTTTTTATGCAAATTTAAATTTAAGATTTTTTTTTTTAATTTGTTACTCAAAACAAAAACAGTATTTATGCCTATTAAACTATGTTATGAATAGCCTGGGGTTATTTCAGGTGAAACCAAAAAGGAGCCATGACCGTTGGAATGCAAATGCGTCTTATTAGGGTAGTTGAGTCTGATGTAGATACGTTGTCCAATTAATCGCGTAATATTTGATACAAAGGCACACATTAGTTGGTACAAAAGTCACCTACGTCGTACGTTTACATTGAAATAATTCCATTTCATACGCCGGCCATGGAAAGTAAAAATATCACATGAAATCATTTTTGTGTTTTCAAATTACATCTAAAAAAAAAAAAACAAAAAAAAAACAACAATTTCATAAAATCTGGATTTTCTAGAATTATTTTTAAAGGAAACAAAATACGTCTACAATGGAATTCTAGTTAAATAATTTAGAAACCTTCTGTGTTTGTTAATTTTGACAGGCATTTGTCATGTTAATGGGTTTTACCCGCAACAACTATACCTTGAAAATACACTTGATTTTACATTGTTACCACACAAGAAGTTCAACGTACATATAAAAACAGTATTAACTCAAAATGGCGCGCCATGAAAAAAGTTTTAGCTTAGAAGTTTACGTGTACATATACAATTCAGAGGACACCTTTTATTATTATGATGACCCCTATTCTGCGTTTCGATTCGGATCGAAATTTTCTCCGTTTTTGGCAACTTTGGTGTTTTGTGCCAATGTTCTGTAACTCCCGCGTTGAAAAACTTTTCGATTGAAATGTGAGAACTGAAACAAAAATACCATAAGTTGAAACAAACATGTTTTTCTCACTAAACTGTTACTGAAACATTTTTGGCGAGTAATTTCCTTACGTTACAGCTATTACACACCAAAAATGATACAGTAACAGTTTAGTGAGAAAAACATGTTTGTTAACGTATAACGTGGAGAAAATTATAGTTGGTTGTGAATTTGAAGAGCTTAAAGTAGAACAGCTCAAGAAAGAATTGGACAAGTTGGATCTGCCAACTGCAGGTAATAAAGCAGAGCTGCAGAAGAGACTATTAGATGAATTCGAGCGACGCAACATGGACATTGTGAGTTACGAATTTGAGGACAAAGAAGAAATAGAGGTATGTACTCGTGCAGTTGCTAGCAGTATGGATTTAAACGCAATGTTTGCTGCTATGATGGCAAAAATGGAAAAAATGTCAGAAGAAAATTCTAGAAAAATTGACGAAAATTCTAGAGCGATGTTAGCTCAAACTTCTAGAAAAATGGACGATAATTCCAAAAGCATGGTACAGATGATAAAAGAAAATTCGAGCGATATCTTGGCTGAAATTTCTAAAAAGATTGATGAAACTTCTAGAATAATGAATGAAAATGTGAAAAAAATGGTAAAGGAGAATTCACTTACCATATTAGCCGAAATTCAAGAGAATTCTAGAATAACAAACGAGAAACTTCAAGTGATTTCCACTGAAATGAATGAACGAGTAAATGAAATGGAAATAGAATTTAACCAGAAGCTGACTGAAGTAACAACAAAGGTATCAGATATGGATGAACATTTTCATCATCTTGAAGCAAAAGTAAATAGTCTTCAATGCCAAGAGGGACAAGTTCGAGTTATTCCAGATGTCTCTAGTAAAATAAGAGCCCCAGTTTGAAACAGTTGCCAACAGAAATGCATGGAACAGTGAGAAAAAAGCCATCGAGCTAATTCTTGCTTTAAATGGGACTGCGACTGAAGTGCTTGAAAGTGTACCAGTAAGTAGCAGAAACAATTATGATGAAATTATGGTAGCACTGCAACGTAAGTATGGAGGTGTACACAAAAAGCAAATCTACAAAATGGAGTTGCGTGGCAGAGTGCAAAAGGCAAACGAAACCTTACAGGACTTCGCACTGGAGATTGAGCAGTTGGTACAGCTTACATACCTTGGTGAGAATCACCCATTGTTGGACAGCTTCAAAACAGAAGCATTCATTAACGGTATGAGATATGCTAATGTCAAGTATGCGGTGTGTGCATCATTGAAGTCATCGTTTGCAGAAACAGTTTCATTTGCCCTGGCTCAGGAAACCGCAAGAATAGTTGCAAAGCAGAAGTCGTTTAAGGTGCAAAGGCTCGATGTTATTGCTGATGATGATAGAGACATCATGAATGAATTAAAGTTAAGTCGCGGGTATTAAATGAGAAGCTGGGCAGAAACAAAGTGAAATGCTATAACTGCGGAAAGGTTGGGCACATACAGCGTGACTGTAAAGCACGAAGAAAAAGTTCAAGATCTGCTTCGCCGCCGAGAAACAACCAAGGGGCTAGTCATCAGTCATCACAGGAGTCGCCGTTAAGTATGGAGGGAGTGCTACCTTTCGCATCTGAGGACTCGATAATAAATTTAGTAGTGCCAAAGAGTAACAAAAGTATTACGACATTTGGCTACATCGATGGTAAAAAGCGGATATTGATTTTCGACACTGGTGCAGGATTCTCGATAATAAGGCCTGACTTGGTTAAGGGAGCTGTCGAACCACTAAGCGGAGTGAGCTTGCGAACAGCTACAAGTGAGCCTGCTACTGTCTATGGGAAAACACGTGTGGTGTTAAGAATTGCCGATATTGTCACTTTTCATGAGTCTATTGTGGCCGACATTGTAGACGAAGTACTGATTGGCGCAGATTTTATGATAAGTCATAATATAAGTCTGAATATGGGAAAGCAAATTTTGTATTTGTGTGGTTATGAAATACCCCTGGATGTTGGGTATGAAAGTGAGGCTCGTGTGGGACAGCCTCTCGCATGTACTCGTCAGGAATCGTCAGCTCACAGAAAAGTTGAAAAGCGAGAAAAAGTGGTTGCTCAGGTAAAGCCCAGTAAAGACTAGTTTACGGCGAAAAGATTTGAACCCGTATTGGCCAAGGTTATGAGGGCCAAGAGTATAGGTGGAAGTCAAGTTTTTAAAAGAAACTGTCCAAAGCGTATGACAGCCTAGGGCACAATAAACTGAGGTTGTGCGCCGCTTCCGCAGACCAATTGTAATGCGCTACCTATACCAGAAGATAAGCAGGTATCTTCGCTTGTGTGTAGAAATACTAAGGACCATAGAAAGTCCGTGCGTGGCCGTAGTAAGTTGTGCAGATTTGATCGACCAGTGAATTCCGAAGGATCTAAAGAGGGCCAGTTTTCCAATGAATCAACAACCAAAGGAAGTATTAGTTGCCAAGCCACAACTACATTGGAATGGGCCATATAAGGTGATAAGGAAATTTAATGATGTTGTAAACCAAATACGGAAATATAAAAGGCCAAGGGCCAAAATGAAAGTTTTTTTATTTAGAACGATTAGCCCCTTATGAAAGAGGTGATTCTGAGCCTATTCGGGACGAACAGGCTTAAGTGGGGGGCAGTGTTACGAAAGTAACTTAAGTTAAGAATTAGTTGTAATTATTAGTTAAGAATTAGTTGTATTTATTAGTTATCTTGTATTTATTAGTTGTCTTGTATTTATTAGTTGTCTAGTATTTATTAGTAATTTTATTAGTTTACATTGTTATTAAAAATTGTTATAATTTAGTACACTTCAATCCCAATGTGCAGAAAGCCCTAGAAATGACCGTTAAAAAAGCTTCAGTATAAGAGGTAAAATTATGTAAACATAAGTGCTGCCATAAATCAAATTAAAGTGTGGTGAATAGTAAAGCCTCGAACCTTCGAAAAACATTTCGAATGTTCTAGACAACCAAATTGCAGTATAAATACTAGCGGCGACTAGCGTAATAAGATCATTCTAAGTTTAGACTTTGTCAATAACGTATAACGTGGAGAAAATTATAGTTGGTTGTGAATAAAAGCTATAAATTACGGTTGTTAAAAAGACTGTACTAAATAAAGTTGAGTAAATTGTAAATAGTGTTTAAAGTGTTTGTGTTTTATTTATTTTATTAAAGTTGCAATAAAATACAGTGCACTCGGGAAAACGTCAACTAATTAAAACCGCGGCTGTTGACGTTTAACAAATTGTTGACGTTTACGAATGTAAAATTTTTAAATAAAAAACATATCGATAATGTGCTTTTAAAGGTTTTTATTGATTATAAACTAAAACCAAACATAAACAAATTCAAAAAGGAAACAAAAAAGTCATTCAACCTGACTAGAACCATAGAAGACAATTAAAACCAAAAGAATGCATTTTAAATGAGATCATATTTTTAATTTTACATGCACACATATGAATTTAAAGAAAAATCTTATCTTGCTTGACTTTGTTACACCATATTGCTTCGCTAAAGCTACCGCACTTGTACCCTTTTCTAATAAATCCAAAATTGACTTTTCTTGTAGATTAAGCAATTTCGGTTGATTTGAGCTCATTTTGTTAATGTGATACTTAGGGTGTGTGTGAAACGGTAGCAAAGTTCTATGGTGAAATGAACATTGTTTGTGGTAGAAAATTTTCATATTTGTGCTGTGTGAAATTGTAACATTTTTGACAACGTAAAATTTTGACATAAAGAAAAAAACAATTACTAGTAGTTTTGTGAAAATGAATAAATTAATCAAGTTTTTACCAATAATCATTTAAATTCTGTTGGAAATGAGAACGTCCCAACTATTTGATGAATTCGTTCTTTTATATTAACAATTTTTACAAAAAGTGTGGGCAAAAAAGCTTATACATATGTAAATACTTACATGTTGTACAATTCTTTTTAATTTTTTTGCCGCTGGTCCTGCTTCCATATTATTTTTTATTTTGTTTAAACAAATTTGATGAAAAAAAATAATTTTGTGGTTGTCAAAAATTTCTACACTAATGTCAAAATTTATACTAGCCCCCAGGGCTAGTGAAATTTTATTCACCTCAATAGTGTCAAAATTTTACTTCCATGAGTACTTTGCTACCGTTTCACACACACCCTTACTTACAAAAAAGCATAAATAAAAAGTCAATACATAAGTACATACAAGTTGTCCCAATCAGAGAACCAAGCCGATCGGCGCAAGCCGATCAGCTCGCCGCCGCGGCTTGATTTCACCAAGCCGCGCCGCCGCCGACGTACACGGCTTAGACGGCTCAATTAAAGCCGCCGATGACAGCAGCTGAGCCGTGAAATTTCTTAATTCGTGTGACTAAGTTTATTTTACAGATTTGCGTTTAATGTATTAATTTCTTTGTCAAAAATGGTATGTTTTAGCATCAATGTGCAACATTCAAGTGCCGTTGTATTTTCTTAAAATTTTTCAAAGCGTTATTGTACTTTGAAAATATAATTGGTTAAATGCTTCTTTCGTTTTCATGAATGCATACATACATATGTGAATCTTTATTAAAAATAATTTTTACACAAATATTTCCATGATAATAACAAATTTAACTTGCAATATTTTCAAATAAACTTTCCATGTTCATATTAATATTTTGATGGACTCTTATTTAGGACACAACACCGTTTGAACATACAGAATTTTTTTTTTCTCAAATATTTTAGTATTATACACATATGTATTTCCAAACATATCGATTTAGAAGTTCAGACAAAAAACTTGGTAATAGCAAAATATCAGTGAATGCTTTATTGAAGTAATCTATTTGAAAACTTGTTAAATTAAAAAAAAAAAAAATATGTGAACAACATATTTTTTTCTTGCTTTTAACTAATTAGTGGTATAATTTTGACCACAATAATTAAATTAAAAAAATAGTTTTGCTGATAAGTTCAGGTTAAGGAAATTTTATATGTGGTCCTACAGATAACATCAGTTTAAAACAGTAATGAGAAAAAAACGAAATTGCACTATCCTTTTATAATTATTTAATGTTTTGTACTTTAACATAAAAATAAATAGATATAGAAATGATTAATAGTTTTCCTTAACTGCCCGTCTACAACTGACATGATTTGCTGTTATAACTTGATGTTATAAAAGCGTTGCTAAAACATTTGCATTAACAACCGTGTTATAACATGAGAAAACTTCTAACATGATGAGTCTATACTTAACAATAACATCATATTAGTGTTAAAGTAACCTAGCATTTACACATGCCACTGCCAGTTCGAAAAACTCAATACACTCACGTTTTTTTACTAATACACTCAAATTTTTCGCAATGGCAGCATCAGTGGCAGCAAAAATTGCATGCGAGTGGAAATTTGGCACTTGCTTGCCACTAAATGACAAAACGATGAACAATGTTACCCTGTTCAAAATTTAATGCAAATTAACTGGATTATTGTCAAATTGTTATTAAAGTTTTAACATGATACGTTTATTATTATGATTAATTTTTTGAAACGCGCATTAATAAAAGCAAGTTTGTTAATTATAGAGCATTAATAATGTTAAAATAATGCTTATATAAATAAATGTAAAACATTTCCCGAAAAATGTGCCTATATGATTAACTCGGTAACTCTATTTAGTTTTTTGGTACTTTTTTTTTAATTTGAGAAGTCAACAAATTATCTTAAGTTGACGCTTCAACGACATTTTGAAAATGAACTCGCAGTGGCATGTGTAAACACAAAAGCCAATGGCATGAGATTCGACTCTTTCGAACAATTTTTCTTTGATAATATGTATACAACAGTGGCATGCCACTACTTGCATGTGTAAAGGCAGGGTAAAGCATTTCATGTCAGTTGTAGACTGCATGCAAATAACAATTTTAAACATTTCAAGCCGACATTTAAGCCGCCGCCGATTCATTGACGCAAACGCCGCCGCCGCCGATCAATTATACCCACGCCGCCGCCGCCGATCAAATGCCTTCGGCTTGGTTCACTTGGTTGTAAGCATGGTGGAATAAGCAGGTGGCATCGTTACGGCAACAAATACAACATTACAACAAAAATGGAAATTACATCACCGTTTACGTCAAAAAATACAGTTAAGAAAAATCACAGCGTGCCACTGAACGTGATGAAATAAATAAATTTTTAGCCAATTTTTATTTAATTATGATCAATATCTTATTTATTTTAATTTAAAATTATCAAAAACTTTAATAAAATACAATAATCACAGCACAAAACGTGAACTTTTTGTAAACATAAACAAAACTTTGACATAAACCTAGACAAACAATGCAAGAGCATTTTATTTCACCATGGTTGTAAGTTCTTTTCTACTCTACTTATAAGGGGAATCCCCAATTTCTGATATTATTTTATAAAATAAGTGTGTATGTGTACAAATGTGTGTATTTTAACTGCTGATAAATTCAAAATTTTGTTTCATTCAGAGTTGACGTTTTAAAGCTTTGTGGTTGGGTTGACGTTTTAGAGTAGGCAATGTAAAAAAACGGGTTGACGTTTTGGGATGTTGACGTAAACGAGCGTTGACGTTTTCTCAAGTGCACTGTAACTCGAAACGGTTTATTATAAAGGAAATAAACCAAAACGTTATTGAAAGGTAGTAACGTAACAATATTAAACATTTAATAAAATCCTATAATAGTTAGCTATATTATATGCAAGTTTAAATATATGTATTTTTTATATTGAGGAACGAATCTATAGATTTTATAAGAAGCTATTGTGTCGTTTTATGGGAATAAAAACTGATTGAAGGCTACTTTAAAAACACTACGTGACAAAATTTCAACAAAGTCGTGACCAAATGAATCTGACATCTGATCTTAATGTAAAATTGTCCGCTGAATCCGAAAGTGAAGTCAGAATTGTCAAAAGTATAACAGTTTTGAGATATTCCAAAATAACCGTTATTTGTGTTTTTAAAAAAGATGATGTGGCTGAAATGCAAATATCTCCAAAAATTTTAAACGGATTATGTATTTCTTTCTTTTTAGTGAAAGGTTATAAAATTTGTAAAATAACCATAGATTGCTAGTGAAGATTGGTCAAGAAAGACAGTGTTACAGAGGACACAAGACAAAGCTACAGAAGATTTAGTAAATTTACCCACATAGAAATTCAATAGTGTTAAGCTATTTTTAATATTTATTGTTACTAAAAATTTGGCTCTCTATTTTTATTTGTTCTGTTTTGCTTTGAATTGATACAAATCGAAAAATGGGTTAATTCAATTAATCTGCTGTAACTTTGTCATTTTGCACCGATCTGGATCCTATTGTGCACAAAATGTTCGGATTGAAATAGGCTAATGTCGTAAGTGATAAAACTTGAAGAAATTTTATTTTTTGGTTTAAAAAAAATAACTTGAAAAGAGCAAAATTGCAAAAAATCATCCAATTTATTATGAAGTTTGAAATTTTGCCCACTATAACTCTGCCATGTATTGACTCATCTTCACAAACGACCCATGGTTATTTTAGAAATTTTATAACCTTTCACTAAAAAGAAAGAAATACATTATCCGTTTAAAATTTTTGGAGATATTTGCATTTCAGTCACTTCATCTTTTTTAAAAACAAAATTTTTTGGATATTTTGAAATATCTCAAAAACTGTTCTACTTTTAACAATTCTGGCTTCATATTCGGATTCAGCGGAAAATGTTACTGTCACGTAGTGTAATTAATGAAAATATAAAACAATAATGTAACTTCAAGCGAACATTAAGATACTTATGTTTTAATATTTAATAGCAAATGTAATTTTTTCATTTAACTTTGTTTATCGTTTTGACATTTAATGGCATGTAAGTGCCAAATTTTTACTCTCATGCCAAATTTGCTGCCACTGGAGCTTCCAGTGCAAAAAATGTGATTGTATTAGTAAAACATCTTGACCCAGTAGGTCTTTTGTGCAGCCAATATACATATCTCACCATGTCAGTGGCATGTGTAAATGCTAAGTTCACAAATATTTGACGAACAAATCCAAAAAAGCATAACCACTCAATTGAACCTTTATCTTTCTTTTCAACAATTTTGATTTATTTACCAAACTTTATGTCCAGAAAGTTCTTTGTAGAATGTTTTTAGTAAATTTTTAAATACTGTTTGATATAGCAAACATTATGCAAACTCAAACAAATGTTTAAGAAAAATAGAGGTTATGTGTCGGGCGTCAAATAATTGTTAAGTGTGACCAAAGCTTTATAGAAGATTGCAGTATTAATCGTAACCAAATTAAAAAATCCTTTAATTTTTTGTTTAGACAATTCGTATTTTAACGATTGGAATAAAGATGATTGTCTTGATATATTTGCTGATATTAATACGCAAAACATATTACTACATTCAAACAACAAAAGATGCCAAAATCAAGTCGAAAATGTTAAAGAATGCTTCCGGCCTACATCATCAAACGATAACAATAATAATCCTAAAAACGCTAACCATAAATTCACTTCTAATAACAGTATTGGTTTTAAAACAGCATCTGCAAAACCAATTGAAGTCTCGAGAGAGGCTCATATAAAGGCAGCTGGAATATTGAGTGAATTGCCTGATATACCAACATTTGAAGATAACTCTCAATCCAAAAACTGTGATATTAAAAATGTTAAAGGTAATATAAGAACACATGATTAGTTTTATAACAAATTAATGCAAATATTTCTTTTTTTGTTTAGAAGTAAATATATTTAAAAATCCCGAAGACTACGAATGGAATGATGACTGTGATCTATTTTTAAATTTTCAAACGCCTATCCCTTCAAAAGAAATCCCTACACCTAAGATCGAATTACAAACGCTACTACTACCTCAACAAGCACAAAATACTCATAGTACTTCAAAAATAGCGATACAAGGCTTTAATACTGCTGCCGGAAAAAAGGTGCACATATCGGAAAAAGCCCAAAAATCTGTTCAAAAACTTTTAAACGATTTCACTAGCGACGTTAGTCATATCAACAGCATTGAGGAAGAATTAAAAAAAATTAAATGTAAAGCTTATGAAAAATCGCATAATTTAGAAACAACGCAAACGTCGTTTAGTGATAATATTAAACATGTTGACACAAATCAGGGATTTCAAACAACACTAGGGTCAAATAAAACGGTTAAAGATTTAAAAATAAATGCTAGAGAGGATCTCAAAAATTTAGAAACTTTTAATTGCATGGATAAAAATAATTTGGGATTTAAAACAGCAAGTGGTAATAAGCTTATGATCTCCACTAAAGCACAAAAAAGTGTGGAAAAACTTGTACAAGAATTTACCAAAAATGTGAAGGAGGATATTTTTAGTGATTTAGATTCTATTAAAAATGATATAAACAAAAGAAATCATAAACATAAACAAAATGTACAGGAAAATAGTGGTTCTAGTCAAAATAAAAAAGACTTTACTAACATAATAAGTAATTGTTCCTTAACAAAACAAACGCAATCAAATTTAAACAATATGCATAAAAATGAAACTAAGGCTCTAAATACAGATCTTAATTTGGGCTTTCAAACTGCCAATGGTAATAAGGTATCAATATCGACTGAAGCCCTAAAAACAGTTGAAAGCCTTTTAAATGAATTTAATAATGATTTGGATGTTGAACAATGTGAAGGTGACATATATGAAATGAAAACACAAACAAAAAATAAAGTTGAAAGAGAAACTAAAACGATGGAAAAGGAAACTGAGGAGAAAAAAGATTCCTTAAAGAACACTTTAAATATAGGATTTGAAACGGCCAATGGTCAGGAAACTATAATAACAACAGATAGTTCTAATAAATCATTGAAAAAACTTTTACCAGAATTTAAAACAGATTTGGATTTAGAAAAATATGAAAACGATTTGTCAAATGATAAAACAAAAATGCAAACTAAAAACACAGAACCAAAGCCAACATTTGATCAAGATAATAACGAATATAACAACATGGTATTAAGCGAATGGCCTATTATTTTTAACGAGGATAAGCCAGAAAGTTCAACAACTAAAGTAACACAAAGGAAAAGAAAACTTTCCATAGACAACGGTAATTTGGAAGACTCAAACAAATCCACACCGATTAAAGTTTTAAAGAGTAGTTTACCAACCACAAAATCATTATTTGCTGAACAAACATGTAAATCACCTTTGACTTTAAAAGTCCAACCGGTAATATTAAGAAAAAATTTGCTTTCATTGACAAAAAGGCGTCGAAGTAAAAGAAACTCTTTATCAATACCAAACGAAGAGATACCTAAAATTTATAAGGAAAAATATGATTTAAATGAGAATACAGTAACACCTATTAAATCATCTATAATATTTGCAGCCTCAAAACAAACACCAGCTACACCAAATTTACAAGAATTCCTTTCAAATGCTCCTCTAACATCAACACCTCGTGTAAATATGCCATCAAATTCTTATCAAACTATTGAGGATACAGATTTTAAACCAATATGCTGGAAAAGTAGCAATAATTCAACCTGTTATAAATCAAATCCCACAGCCAAAGAACGTATAGGACGTTTAAAAATGTACGGCAAAGCTCCAGCAGTTTCACCTATTCTCATTGAAACTCCACATAATTGCCGGCCATTAGGACTTCGCCGTTCCCGAAGCATGCTTAAGAAAACAGAAAAATAAATTTGTTCCTTTTATTCATATATCGCTTATTAACTTTAAGAGTGTCATAACTCGAAAAAAACCATTTTTTTTAGCTGACTATGCAGAAATTTACCCGATATCATGATTAATATTGTGTAAAAAAATGTTTTCAGTTTCTGTGGTTTTCATGGGCAACCGCGTATGTCTTAAAATCAAATTTTTTCAGGAGAGCCAAAAACCTATTCTAGATCAAACTATGTAGTGGGTATTGCTCTTTTTGAACTTTAAAAAATCGGAATTGGTCCCTCTTTTTTCAGAAATTTTTTTCAGGAGAGCCAAAAACCTATTCTAGATCAAACTATGTAGTGGGTATTGCACTTTTTGAAATTTAAAAAATCGGAATTGGTCCCTCTTTTTTCAGAAATTTTTAGAACCATGTAAAGACCTTTTAAAATGAAGCAATATGGCATCAACATCTCAAAATCGAAAAAATGGGCATACGCGGTTGCCCATGAAACCCCAGATTTATCGCTGGTGATGAAATATGACCGTTATTCTGTTTGTTATTATGCTCAGTTTTGCAAGAGCCGCCATAAGGTTAAAGTCGCAGGTTTTTTAAATTAAACAATATATTTCGTAAACTATATTTTTTGATCAGAAATTTAGTACGGCTCTGCTAAAAAATAGTTTTTTGAATTTAGACACTGTTGAAGTAAATAGCCTATATATGGATATAAATTAATACCCTTAATTTTCATTATTGTTATAATATTGTTGTAAAATACTTAAAAACCCTAAATACTTATATACTTATGCAAAAGTATGTATAATATATTTATTTAAAACATACACACAAATTCCCTATCATTTTTGTACACGTACCACATTTTAATTGTTTGTATTTTTTTCGTTTTGTTTTTTCATACTTGTTTGTTTTGTCTACTTGCTTGATATAAAATTAATTATTCTCTTAATTTAAATGTTTAGACGGAGTTTTGCAATTCAGTCAGAAAGTTGTTGTTTTTAAAAACACATTTATAGATAATTTTTGTAAAACACAAAATCCAAAAAGTGATAAAGTAACAGTAAGTTTAAGTGTATAATATTAGAAAAAAATTCTTAGAAAAAAGTATAACGTGGCTAAACCAGAAATTGGTGGACTATACCAAAACTTTTAGGCCAATATGGATGCGTATCATTGACAAGTGCTTTCAAATACCTTTCACGTGATACATATCGCTCATTTGATGCAAGACCGGCATAACTCAGAAAATTAATTTTTGGAGTTAGAGGAGATGCAGAATTGTTCGCTTTGTTTTTCTTTATATTGTGTATTAAATGCATCAAAAACTTTAAATGCGTTTATCTCGAAATGGATTTTTTTTTGAGTTATGCCGGTCTTGCAACAAATGAGCGATATATAAAATATGTTATTAATCCATTGAAAGTATTCTGAAATGCTTAAGATCTATAACTCCTAAACTAGGAGTGTTGGCGCGAATAACACCATTTTATAAAACTTTTGTTAAGGGTACTTAAAGGTGAATTTAAATATCAGTTTGGTTTAAAGCTAAGTTAATTTAATACTAATGATTGAGGCTCTTATTGGATGGTTTAAAAAAAAAATAAAATTAAATGTTTATTTCAAGTAATTAGGAAAAAAAATATATAAAAATCGTGGTATAGCAAAATGTATTTTATTTTTAATTAATCTTTTTCAATATAAACGTAACCACTATCACACAATACTCTTTTGTTGAATTGAGCTGTCAGTATGCTCAATTCCAAAACATGCTAAGTCGACTTAGTATGTTTTTAATATTTTTACGTTTGGTGTTGATCGGCTTATCCAATCCAAAGTTATGCACCAAAAAGTTACTTAGCATACGACTGAATGTCGTATCACCCGTAAACTTTAAGAACGTTTCCTGCAAAATTTACTTTTACGACTTACCATGTTTTGGAATTGAGCTGTCGATATGACTTCATCGATTAAATGATCTTTAAATTCGTCCACTGAGAGTTCGAATATTTCAGATGAAGTCTTTATGAACCAGAGCTCCCAGTATCAATATCATGATTTGTTTCAAAAATATTGAATTGTGTATTGTCTTACCAATTTGCAAATCAGTTTGTGAGGAAAACTATTATTCTTCAAAATATTTCCAATAATTTCCTTATTTTTCTTATGAAATCTATTGTCACTAATAGTTAATATCCTATCTATTGGATTCCAAGCTGCGTTAATGATAATTCCCCTCAGGTGTTTAGAATAATAATTTAAACTTCTACCTGATGCGGTTGGTTTTTGATACCAATCTATCAATAATCTACTTCCTCTCCTAATCACCAATGTGTCCAAATATGGAATTGAATAATTCAATTCCCTTTCAATAGTGAACTTTATATTCTGATCAAATGAATTAAATGTTGATAAGAGAGTGTCTATCTGATTCTCATTAATTATAACAAATAAGTCATCTACATATTTCGTTATTATCTTCTGTTTAATTGTCAATTTTCCTAAACATGTATCTAATAATTTCACCATAACAATATCAGCAACTATTGGAGAAGCTTTTTTTGTGCATATATTTTCTTATCAATAATCAGGCCTGTTCTGCAAATCACTTTTACTCAAATCACGTGATTTCAAATCACATGTGCCTACTAAAATCACACGTGTGATATTTTAGTATCCCTTTTTTGTGTGTTTTGGTGTGATCTTCAAATGCCGAAAGCACAGGGAGAAACACCAAAAACGGTATGACTTTCAGAACACCACAAAATCAAGCTCGTGATTTCAAAAACACGTGATTTGAAATCACGTGATTTTCAGAACAGGAAAATACAATATAGGGAGATCTCGTAATATTGATGCGATTTCGGAACGACATATTTATAAGTCATTAACGTATGTACCTGGGTTTTCAGAAAGATTAGAAAACTCGAATATATATGATAAAGGGAAATACAGAATGGCACATAAGGTGAATAATAATGTTGGGAGATTATTCACAAAAACTAAGGATAGATTAAAAAAGTCAGATAAGTCGAATTTAGTTTAAATTATTCATTGTGGTGGCAATGATAATGAACAATGTAGGAAAATATATGTAGGAACAACTGGGACAAAACTGAAGATTAGATTAGCAGGACATAAACATGACCAAAAATACAGGAATTATAATTCGGCCCATGGAACGGCACTATCAACCCATTGTAGGGATTTTAATCATTATCCTGATTTTGAAAACACATCAATTTTGAATACGGAAAGTTTTAAGAAACGTAGATATATGTTAGAAATGTTGCAGATAAATAATGTTCCATTTGAGAAAAGGATAAATTTTAAGAAAGATACTGAGGAGGGCTTAGCTCAGATTTATAGACATTTATTGAATAAAAATAAATAGCTTTATGGAAGGGATAATTATAAATAGGTATTTTTCCTTGATTGTTTGTAAAATGAAATTCAGATGGCATAGCTCAGTTGGTGAAAATTTATTAAGGGAAAATAACTATTGACGGAAAGGGATATTAGAATAGGTTTTAGGCTTTGGATATATTTAAAATTTAGTTGTTTCCTTTTTGTTTGTTTGTCTTTTTGTTTAAAGTTTGTAGAATGGAATTTTTTAAATGTATTATGATAATTTTATTAATTGAAATTTTAAAATGTATTTTTCCATTTTTTATTTTTCCATTTATTGTCAAACACAATTTTGTAATTTTATTTTATTTAAAAAATTTCATGAAGAAGATTTCCAACGGAAATCGAAATAAATATTTTAATTAATTTTATAAAAAAGAGACCTTAAGCTTGAAAAATTTATTAAAGTCTAATGTATACAAACTTGGTAAAGGCGGCACAACTAAACCTAGTTAAACTGAGATCTCAAAAACTCAGCCTTAAAATTACACAAGGACCCATAATAAATATACTTAATAGTTCATACGGAATGACAAACTTAGTAAACCTCATTCACTACAAGTTGTGGTCGAGGGCATAAAAATACATTTATATTTACGTATCTTTTTGGAAATTCAAATAAAAAAGTGTCTAAAATTCAAAATAAAATTTAAACAACCAAAAATAGAAACCAATTATAGACTAAAATTTAGTTTAATATTCACAGTAGTCTTATCTAAAGAAAAAAAATCTTTAAAAATCTTTTAGTAAGATTTAAATAAGCGATAACGGTTTTAGAAAACAAGACGAAATTTGTTGAATACTTTTTACTTAAAAAGTATTTACACATATAAAGTAGTTTGACAACTGTAAGTACAAATTTGCAGTTTGCTAAGTACCTTAATTAAGATCTCATATTGGGATTACCATTTTTTTAATTTACAAATTTAAAGCCGTAAAAACTCGAATATTATCTTGAATACAAGATGTTAATCAAAAGAGATATTAGAGAAAATTGTTTTTAATTTGACTTGATATTCTAGATTTTTTCTAGCATATCTTCTGATTTATTGGTTTAAAACATAACATAACTTAAGTCATATTTTACGATTTAAACTTAAATTTTCTAATAAATGATCTACTTAAATTGCAGTAATTTATATCAATCTACACATATGCATGTATATTCTTCTATTTTTTAGCTCTATATACTTTGTGGCCTAAATTTTACATTTCAAAATAATTTAAATTGGTAGCGGTTGTTAATATAAATCTTATTTAAGGTGTGTTTCAATTTCATTTCCGTTCCAATTATTTTTTACGTGTGACCAGGGCCGCCAGGTACATTTTTTCCTTGTCCCCAAAAAATTAAAAAAATATCCCCAAAAAACAAAACCTTAAAAAGTTAATATTTTTTCTTTTTGTTTTTTTTTCTGCCCAAATTTTAAATTTTTTTTAAAAAATAGTTAGAAAAATGTAAATAAAAAATTTTTATTGGAATCGATCCATATTTGACGACAACCTTATAAATGTTGGTATTAATATAGAAATTGTCGACAATAACTTTTACGATAGCCACTTTGTCAATACAAATATAAAATATAAATATTCCTTAATTCACTTTAAGTTAAACAAATCATATATAGATAAAGATATCTTAATAATAGTCGACACAAAAACATTTACATAAATTTTAGCCTCATAAAATAATTTTGTTCTGGCGGGTCCATGATTGCCCATGGACTGACGGACTATAATTTCTTTTGCTTTTGTTTTTATTAAACATTTTATGAATTCTTACTATGTATGCTTTTTTTATTTTGTAGCGAAATTTTGGTACAATTTATGTCAATTTGATACAATTTTGCCATTGAGACGGTACAATTTAAGAATTTTTAGATCCCAACAGTATCTTCCATCTAAAAGATGTTCCTATCTCATTTTATTCCATTCAACATCTTTCGATTATTTTAGTGTCATCACTAGAAAAGTGGCAATAAGTTCTATTATTATTGTGGCATCACTGACAAAAAAAAATTTTTTTGAAAGCAGCGTTACCATTTGTCAACTTTTCTCTTTTATTGCAGTTTTTTTGTTTAGTATTTTATACATTTTTAAACAAATGGAACTTCAAATACATTTTTGTGTTTTTTTTTTTTTAAATTTTGCCACTTTTGTAGAAAAAACATTTTTTATTTTTAAAACATTTTTTTTTCAAAATGGTGACATTTTTGTTTGATGGTATTTGTTAGATGTGAGCAATGTAAACGAGTGTTTCACATTTTCTTCATCTTTGATGGTAGATGTTAGATGTTGATCAGTGTAAAAAAGCTATAAGCGGAGTTTAGTGTTTGGTGCAAATAGTCTTGCGAAAATGCAAAATGTCGTAGCTTTTTTATGAATTCTAAGGTAAACTATATTTTTTGTTGGTGGATTTAACCAAACTGCTATGATATTTTGCATTTGCTCTTTTGCAAGACCATTTTCACCAAATACTGAACTCCGCTACTGTGAATAGATTTTTGCACTTGTTTATTAAACGATTGCTTATGCCACATTCTAAATTTAGTATCAGCCCTAATAGGGAAAATAACATAAGAGCCAAAAATCAAATTTTACAGGAGAGAGTTTTTTTATTTTATTTCATATAAATTTTGTATGAAATTTGTCGCTTACGATAAAATTGTTCTTGCTATAAAATTGTAACGGTACTCTTTGTGACCATGACGTTTTTGGAGATGATGCAACTGTTGCCAATAAAGTAATTTATTAAAAAGAGTTGAAAATTGAAAATGATGTCGTTTACGTTATTTTCGCGGTTAGGGCTCGATATAAGCGTGCGTATTCTGATGATATTGACAAGTTTTTAAAAGTTATAGGAAAACACTTCTGCAAAAGTTCTACATAGTAGAAGAGACGAATTCCTCTCAATTCAAGATTATTTTGGAACGAACTCATAATATTTTCAAATACATCTCGATGCTTGTCACGTCAAGAAGAAATCAACAGAATTTTGGAAGGTGGGAGCCCACTCCATTATTATTTTACTCCGAATTATTTTGAAGGAGATTTTACAAGCGCTAAATTAAATTTTATTATTATTTTTGGACTTTATACTCCTTTCCTGTTTCTGCAGTACATATTGAAAATTTTAAACACAATAAATTTGGAAATACAACCCGAAGATGTTCGTATGCACATATTTTTAAAACGCTTAAAAATTTTATTTCAGTCTAAAATTCGAGATTGCATTTTGAGAAATATTCGTCCACAAAAAAGACGAATAATTCTAAAAAGTGTATGAGAACGCTCTCTGGCGGCAATCAAAATTAAAAATTAATGTATTTTTCTACCCTAAAAATACAGGTCTGGCTAGATTAAATACAATTTGTTTGCTCTATTCTTGAATATTTTGGAAAAATAACTGTTTTGAAAAATCCGGGGCTCGAAATTAATTTTTGACCTATGGTTTCTTTTGCAAAGTTTCTTGGAATGACTTATAGAACACATCGCGACTTTTGACACGAAAAACTTTTAGCCACCCTATGATTATGTATAATTAATGTACAAATAAATTTTAAGTACCTTTTGTTTTTGTTGCATTAGATTTTTGTTTTTAAAAATCAAGGTATATTTACACAAGATAAACTCGTTGGCCCATATGTGTGTCAGCTGGTTACTCCTAGTTGGAACCCAAACGTCAAATTTCGTGTATATGAGCCAAAATTTGTACATGTGTGCGTTAAATTGTTTTTGTTTTATGTGAAGACGATTTTGACAACTCGGTTCTTTTTATAGAGCAGCATGTCTACACTCCCAAATGAGTCTACCTTGTGTAAAGATACCTTGTTAAAAATAAAATAGAAGAAATTTATAAAAAAATGATTTAGTGCTATTGTGGCCGAAAAAGCACGATTTTAAGAGTTTGTTGGTACGATATTGGTTTTCTCATTTATCAACTCTGGTTGTCGTATATTGTTTTGTACTATGATTTGTCTACGTTTATTGTATTGTGTCGAAGTATAACTTTTAAACCATAATTTAGTGCATCTGTTCAGATCTCTACATTTTTTTAAATTCTATATTGTAATATGTACTTCGCGTGGAGAAACTTATTTATGTGATATCCATATGTATTCATAAAGTATTAAAAAAGTTCATTTTTATAAATTAACTAAATTCGATTGAAAAATTCAACCCTAAAGCTAAAAAATTACGAATTGTTCCAAAGACAAAATTTTAATTAAAGAAAAAGGTAAAAAGATGGAGGATAATTAGTGCATACGACAAAAAGAAAAATACAAAAACTTGTTTGGTGATGAGAGAGTTGAAGATAAGAAAAAAAAAACAATAATAATTGAAATTTCTTTAACTGTTTCTTTTTTTCAGTATAAAGAGATTAGAAAAAAATAAATTTTTATTTTCTTACAATTTTTTTTTAGAACAAAATTTGCTAATACATAAAGACATTGAATATATATATATGTAGTATATGGGTGTATGTATATTACATAATTTTATTATTTTTCTGACATTGGTCATCTCTTTTTTTACTAATTAAAGTTTTTGTTATATATACACACAATCATATTCATGTACAGTGTGTCACATAAATATTTCGCATCGACTTTTTTTTTATACCACCACAACTAGTGGTTAACCCTTTCAGCCCCGTTGTTGCCTATAGGCAACATTGTAATCAAACGGGTATAACTCCCGAAAATTTCATTTTTTCTTATAACGGTTTTCTGTTCTTAGTAAAAATGCATCTTAGCATTGTGTGTGCAGAATTTAATACAATAAGCTTTGATGGTGTTCATTTGAGAACTGTTTGTTTAAGCGACCATACGTATTACAAATTATTTGGAAAAAGGGTGTTTTTAAAAAAACTAAAGAAATTGATATTAAAAAAAAATATTTGTGTAAAAAGTGCAATTTGCTATTTAAAACAGGTTAGTTAATGATATTAAACAACAAACACAAGAAAAAAGTTGTAGCTTTGTCCTCAGTATTTTTTTTAAAACAATGTTGCCTCTAGGCAACATTGGTCCATTATGTTCATAATTTACATCAGAATATCTTGTTCTCTAGAAATGAGTGCAATGGGTTTGACAAAGATAAAAATGGAAAAAAATTACTTATTTTGATTAGGATGATTCTGCTGAAGAATGCGAAGATGAAGCTGTCGAAAATTATGCATTTTAGGCAATTTAGGTTAGGTTAGTAAGGTTAGAAAGTAAACTTCACACCCTCACCCAGAGACCAATATGGTCCATTGTGACGCCTTAGTAAGTGAAAGAATTCTAGTATGAAAGAATAGGAGAAGTAAAAAGTGAAAGCACAGGAAAAGAGGAAGTAGTGGAAGATAAGAAATTGGACTGCACAATCCAACCACAACCCTACTAAACAGAAAACTGCCTTACATGTGCCCAGTCCTCAGTCTTCTGCCGCGCAGCCAGGTTATTCCCATTACAGATCCGATTCTCGAGCCCGCTCCCCGAGACATCTCCTGATTCGCGTAGGAATCTGCCACCCAGTCACCTCAGCCTGCTGATCTGTAGCCTGAGACAGTGGCACAGCAAGTGCTCAACTGCCTCCAACTCCTCTGGGTATTCACACTAACTACATGTATCCGACAGGCCAGTTCCCATTCCTACCGCCATCCTGCCTATCATTGGTTGTGATAATACCAGGCCCTACTCTCGCCCAGCAGCGCATCTGAGTTTGACCTACTAAGCACCGGTCACAGCGTGCGCGATACCCGGCAGTATGTTCGTCTCCGCCACACCCTATAAGTCCCGCTCAGAGCCCATTCCCTAATTATTCTAAAGTAGAACCGCATTGGAGGACTGACCGCCTGCAAACTGTCAGGATGCTCGATTTCCGAGCCCAGTCTCGCCAACTCATCAGCTATCTCGTTGCCGGTGATGTTTCAGTGACCCGGTACCCAGCACAGTCTCACCACATAATTCCCTAAGATTTCTCCTAAAGCCCTCCTGCAATCATCCACTAGCCTGGAGTTCACATATTTGGGAATTTAATAGAGGAAACAAAACAAAGCATGAACGAAAACGAATTGGTGGCTGATTTGATTGAAGGGATTGTTGATGATAAACATGAAAATAATAGTAGAATGGCAAATAGTCGATTACTATAACAAAAAATATGGTCTATATATATAAAATTAACCACCGTTCCATATTCACCAGCTCTATCATCAATTGATTTTCCATCATCACCAATTTAATCCCCACCCGATAGCGCAAGCTCTCGAACAAGATCTTATGTAGCCGAACCCGTAAAAAATAAAATATAAACTAGCCACTGGGTTGAATGGGGATCGAAAGGACGATGCAAGATATGTCACATAGGCTTTCCACTTTCGATGTGCAGCAAATGCAGAGTATATTTATGCTGTAATCCACAAAAAAATTGTTTTGTATTATATCATACATAAAATATAAAAAAATTGCAATAAATAAATTATCAAATATCTTTAACATGTGTTTTAAGTTTACCCACAACTGCCCAATGTTGCCTATAGGCAACATCTTATATATCCTTAACCAGGATAGTTAGAACTTTAAATTTTTTATTATTTCATATCTAGGCATATACGAACTTAAATATCTTAAAAAAAATTTTTTTGAACTGCTCAAAAAAATTCGGGGATGAAAGGGTTAATGAGTTTTTCATTTTGTGTGAAACTTTTTTAGGTTGAAATGCAGTCAACGAGAAACAGAAATATGCCACCCGATTCTGAATGAAAAAAACAAAAAAATTAAAATGTAAGGGGGCTGAATCTTAAAAAAATGCCCCGCACACTTTTCTGTATTCGTTTATTATTTTCTCCTCTAGGCTTATGTTAGTATCTTTTAGACACAGAGAAGCTTCAGTTAGCGACGCCGGTGCCTGTTATACCATAGAGGAGAAAATCTTGCGACCGGCCACAGAGCCACAGAAGTCTCTCCCGCCCATAATTGTATTATTTTCGTTTTTCTTGCACAAGTACCTTTAATTGAAGTATCCACACATACCACTAAGTGGGCGGGCGGTTTTTTGGAACCAGGAGGGTAATGCTATTTGGGTACAATTTGGTCTGCCATAGTTTATATTAAGGTTTTTAAATACTAGAAATTACTCTAATAACTTGTGTGATCTTCTCCAGAAAACAATTTAATACACTTAATAATATTTCTGAAACAAATCATGGTATTTTATTTGAATAAGGCAGCGAATTATAATACTGTGGGGGTCAGGAATTGTAAAGATTAGCTTATTAGCCCACTCCTGAAGTATACATTTGTGAAGTAAAAAAAGAAACGCAGAATACAAATTGACAAGTCATAAATGGGTTTACTTTGAAAGAACGCGGAATAATTGTTTCCATTTTTTTTGAGCAACAATACGTCTGTTGTGTTGGCACGGGTGAATTTTATCGCAAATTTCCTGGCCAACTGGACAAACAGTGCGGCGTTTGACCACTCGCCTTAAAGAGGCTGTGACAACACAAGATCTGTCCAAGGCTGGCCGGCCCCGGGGCAGCCGTTCTGATAAGAATGTCGCTGCTGTTGCCCAAAATTTTCAAAGGGGAGCTCGGAGCATCGACCCGACGACGTGCCACAGTACATCAGCTGTTAGCTGTTGACCACCTAACGCGTCTAACCTGCTCTCTTCTAACCTGCTTTCGTTTCTGGGGCACCGAAAACCCTTGTATCACCCACGAATAGCCATTACACCCGCTCAAAGTTGCTGACTGTCATTCATTTGGCCATTCTTTTTTTGAGATAAATTGGAACTGGTGAACATGTGATTCCAACAGGACGATGCAACGGCTTACACTTCTCGGGTCACAACCGTTATTCTGAAAGATCGTAAATGGGTCGTTTAATCTTGTTTTGGTGTATGCACTAGTAAAAGGGCGAAACAGCACTTTTTATAATTTTTTTTTTTAATTTTATAGGGACATGTAATTAAGTCTAGTGCATCATAATCAATCAAAAGCTCGATTATGAATATTTTTTTGTTGTTACTCCCTTTTGCATTTTAGCTGACGATATTCTCTTGTTTATACACATACATGTATTTTTTATATATGATATTTTAAAAATTCGTTAAATCGTGTCCCAATTTTTTGGTTTGTTCGTTATACATGAAATAATTAAGCAAAATCGCGAATTCGTTAAATCGGGATACCACTTTATTTTGTTTGAGATGGAAGAAGAGATTTGTTGACCATCTCGCTTACGGAAGACATGAATTTTATAAGGCGAGTTCTCATTTAAAAGCCGAAATTAGTACCTAGCTCAGATTCCAAAAATAAATCTATTAGATAAAGAAAAAGTCATACTAAATTCATGGAACATAAGATGCGACAAGGTGGGAAATCAAAAAGAAGTCCTAATCATGAATTAAAAATTATGCCATAATTTCGAATGAGAAAATATACGAAGGTTCGCTGGTAAATAATTTCGAAAGCGAGCTATTCTAACAATAAAGGAACGTTCAAAACAACTGTAGCGAATTTTAGGAATAAGAGAAAAGGCTGTCCACTTTTCATAACTCTTAATAAAAGTAACAAATTACGATTAGATATAAATCTTTTTAAAGTAAAACCAAGCAAATTTTTGAATTAACCAGAAATATGCGTAGATACGTCGTCGAACACCATACGTATATCGCATAATTGAGTTAACATTACGATTCAATCTAGCTATAATAAGAGCCAGATAAAACTTTATAACCATAAAAAATGTAAGCGCTTCGCAAAATTGAAAATTTTAAATTGCGTATAGGTATACATTTAGTGTCGTAAAGTCTATACTGAAGAGATAACAAACGGAATGGCAAACCACCTGTTTAAACAATAATACGTATAGTTTTCATTATTAATTCCGCATTAAATATTTTTTTACATTTTTTATTTGCTTTAGTTTGATTTTTTTTGTTTATTTATGTTGTTGTTGAAATACTTAAATAAATAAAAACTATAAATTAATGAAAATGTCGCAGTGGCAAAAGATGAACTATGAGGAATATTTATTTTGCTGGAAACTGTTCACGTACCTAAAAAATTTGAAACGAGCGCAATGTTGCCATTTTAGCATTCTCGCTAAATAGAATAAAAATATTAACAAATAAACCATTCACTTTAAATATTGAATCCCACTTTACTAAATATGTATTTGGGTTGTGGTATTTGAAGCCTGCTTTGCGATTGGGTTATACATACTTTTATTTTGTTTAACCCATTTAGACCCAAATATGTACAGGGTGTCCGCCGTGAAGGTATACTAATTTGTTTTGCCGCCATTTTGGTAAACATTAGTCTTGACAGTTCATATTTGGCAGCCGTAAAGTAGACACATGGCAAATTTATTATGGAAAAATATTCGATAAACCAAAGTGTTTTAAGCGTTAAAAAGTTTTATCAAAATCAATCATCGATTACTGTGACGATGGGAAAGTTGCGTAAAATTTTTAGAAGAAACAACGTGCCAACAAAACGCTTTTGCCTGGACTACGACTGTTTTCGTTTAATGAATCAGAAGTAAATGCAACAGTTTATTTTTGTCCAACGAATAACCAAAAAGTGGAAGAAAAGAAGATATGCCGCCTGTCTTTCAAACATTGTTATTTACATATGTATGTTCAATTTTAATATAATTTGCTAATATGATTGTATTTTAATTAATCTATGCTAAAAATGAGAATTAGCGTACATTTGGCTTATAACCTTTTTCTTCAAAAATATGAATTGAACTTACAATATTAAGCAATTTACCCCCAATTTCACCAAGTTCAGTTAAAATTAACTATTACTTTAACTTCCAGTTAACAATGTGTTTTGACAGCTATAACTGATAGTTAAATATAACTGAACTTGGTGAAATTGGGAAATAAACATATCGCGGTTAGGGCTCGATATAATGATAAACATATTTATTTTATTTTAAAGTCACACTCTTTTTTAAAACAAATTTGTGAAAAAACGAAATACAAAGTATCGGAACTAAATATTGTGGCCATATGAAAAACTGACCTCATATGAGTACGCCGGGCGTAAATGGGATAAAATAAAATTTGTATATTAAACTTTTTCAAATGTAGCAAAGCGTAAAATTTGTTTGTTGTTATTAGTAATATAATAGAAAAGAAATTTTTAATCACTAGTGTACTAGTGTAAATATAATTGTGGTTTATATAAAAAAAAAACTATATGTTTGAGTGACACGACTCGTATAGAATAAAACATTGCAATAATATTGCCTCATAATGTTAATACGCCTCTAATAAAAAAGACATTTTAAAGTTAAATGCAAACAAAGCATTTGTTGATTAATACTCACATAACAGAACTAAAAACTAGTAGTGTTTCAAAGTAAAAATTTAGTTTTAAGTCAAAGGCGTTGAATATGAAGTATGTATGTATTAAGTTTTACCAGATTTATTTGATTCAGATTTAATTTTAAAATTGATCGTCCGTACAAAAATAAAAAAAATTATTTTATTTATACCTATATTAAAGCAACAAAATAGACAATGTGAGTATTTCCGTAGTGGTCAAAATAATAATTTAAAATTCAAGGGACCAGAGAAAAAGTTCAAATAATTTGGAGTTTTTGTATTTTCAACACTGCGTGAACGTTTATTAACAAACTTGCAAGTTAATAGTATTTATTTGAAAGTAAAAATTTTTGTTTTGTGCCGCATACGCCACTTTTCTAAATTTATTTCTAAAAAGAAGCCTTTTGTGCTACATATGTCTGTTTCTATGCGGTTTATTTTTGAGCGTTTTTTTAACCGACTTTTTTTAACATGTTCAACATTATAAAAAAAAATCCCAAAGCAATAGGCTAAGCATAGGCCCCTATTACGGTTTCCAACTCAACTCTGTTGAGTTGTAATTGAGAAAACTGGTTGTGACCAGTTGTAATGTTTGTTAAGTTTTTGTTCACCTCAATATAGAAAAGTTGTAAACCATAATACAAAAATTAAGAAATTACAACTCAACTGAGTTGAGTAAATTTTTTCTTTCGAATCGAAATACGCGGTAACTTCCCTGGTCTGTTTTGAAAATTTCTTTTTTACGTACTCTGTGTATTAATAAAACTGTCATTGATATGTAGTTCAAAATAGACGCAGTCGCGGACAAATGCTAATTAGAAAAAATCAAAGAAATAAGAGACATTATTTATATAAATATGAATTTACTAAGTCCCCTTTTACAAAGTGACAGACAGAAGGCAGACAGACGAAGTTTGTTGGTAAGGGGGCGACGCTGTATGCGTGACACACTTTACTTTTTTCCTCTCTCGCCTACAAACTTCGTCTGTCTGCCTTCTGTCTGTCACATTGTAAAAGGGGACTAAGCAGAAAAATGACTCAAAGGGTATGAATTATTAGAGTGAGTAAAAGTACGAAGAACAAGATGCAAATAGTTCCATTTTCTTGCCACTTTCACAACTAAAGATCTCTCAAATAAACTACATATATCTTATTCTAGGGATACGTAAGATTTTTATATCTCTTTATGTGTATAAGTTCTAAGCTTAAATGAGCTCTAAATACAAAACTTAAGACTGAAATTTTAATATCGGGTGTTTTTTTCAGTGGTATAGAACTTCGAATTGAAATAAAACACAAGAAAATCGTTTTAATGACCATCAATTTGGCTTTATTGGAAAGATAATTTTATGCCATTAATGTTTAAATATGATTTCAGGCATGTGGCCGCCGCGGCTGGCTCGAATAAAGCCAATTCTACAGGTCCAATTTTCAACCACTTTTTCGAGCATATGGGGCCGTATGTCGGCAATAACGCCACGAATGTTGGCTTCCAATTCCCCTAACGTTTCTGGTTTGTTGGCGTAGACGAGCGACTTCACATATCCCCAAAGAAAATAATCCAATATTGTCAAATCACACGATCTTGGTGGCCAATTGACAGGTCCATTCCGCGAAATTATGCGCTCATCGAATGTTTCCTTCAATAAATCGATTGTGGCGTGCGCTGTGTGGCATGTAGCGCCGTCTTGTTGGAACCACAACTCATCCACATTCATGCCATCCAATTCGGGAACAAAATAGTCGGTTATCATGGCTCTATACCGGTCTCCATTAACGGTAACTGCCTCTCCAGCATTATTTCGGAAGAAGTATGGCCCAATGACTCCACCAGCCCATAGAGCACACCAAACAGTCAGTTTTTGTGGATGTAATGGCGTCTCAAGGGTCTCATGTGGATTCTCTTCACTCCAAATGCGGCAATTTTGCTTGTTGACGTAGCCATTCAACCAAAAATGAGCCTCATCACTGAACAAAATTTTGCGATGAAAATCAGCATCGAGATCAATCTCATTTTCGGCCCATACACCAAGCGTTGTTCTTTTGTCAACCTGTTCATGATGAAATGGCAATTCAAACTGAACATAAATGACATTAGAGTTGCCAGATTTGACCACAAAATGCCAGTTTTATCTCTATTCGAAAAACAAACCTGTAAAAAAAACACCCTATACAAGGCTTTAATAACTAATTCAAGTATTCCTTATAAAAATAATGAAATTAGAATCTAAATTATTAAAAAGTTATTTGTAATACATATGTCAATTTTACAGTTTTATTATCAAAAACAAAATTTATTTTTTTTTTTTTTATTATTTTCCAGAATTCCTAACTTTTAAAATGGCCGATGAATTTGATGGTTGCGAATGTGTGTGGTCACACGAATTCGCTATGCGAAGGCTATTAAACTTTGTAAATTTAATATACTAATAATGTAAACTTTTTTTTAAATAATATAAATATGTATTTAATTTACCAACAGATTCGTCAAAGTCAAAATGCATGTACTGATACACAATGTATAGATGGTAAGTTACATTATTATTGTTTTTTTGCAATAAATAAAAATGCGTTTTTTTAACATACAGTTTCAGGTCGTCTAACACAAAATACACCTTCGACCACAGGTGGCGAAGAAAGTAGTTTTACTATGATGACAATGGTTATGATTTTTGCCTTGATTATGTATTTAATAAGACCTGATTCGATTTTGAAATTCACCAATACTAAACGTCGTGGACAGGACCCTAATGATAGAGGCAATGGCGGAGGTTCCAATCAACCGCCACCACCCTTACCGCCGGCGGTGAATTAATTTTTTTTTTTTTTTTTTTTTTAACAATTCCTAACAAAAACATTTCATTTTTATATACATATTATATACACTTATTATTATTATTGCTACTGATTCTATAGAAAGATCATACAAAATTATAATATATAATTTAATATTCATAATTTTTGTATGAACAATATTTTATAATTTAAATTTTCATTTAACTAAAATTGGTTTATAGGAAAAAACAAATTACCAACTAAATAACTTGGAACTAAATATGTGTACATATATATGTATTTATGTATACATGTACATACATATATGAAATACATCACAAATTTAAAAAATAAACTAAATATTTGCAATTTAAAAATATATTTTTTATTAATTTGTTTTAAGTTATTTTTAAATCTGTATGTCGTATTAGGGATAAAAGATTATTTAAATATCTTTATCAGCAATGATTTTTTATTTTAAACCCATCTCGGGTACATTTTGCTGGTTAATATCTAACAAATATGCGGCTAGTAGTTTTTTTTTTGTACTATCGGGTGTTTTTTTTAGCTGCATAAGAATTTCAATATCGATTACTTTGGTTTCACATCCGAGAATGTCAAACTGTGTTGACATTTGTGTTCAGTAAGGTTTGGCCAGTCATCAAAAATCGTTTAACGCTGGACCAGCGCTTCCAAATTGTGATGATTTATTTAAAAAAAAAACAAATCTGTTTGCGACGTGCCTCAGAGACTGCAATATAAACAATGATTTTAAAGCTTCTTTTCATAAAATAGTTTTGCTACGACATTTTTAGAACGGTTTGCTGAATACGAAATCGTCTTAATTCCAGCATTGTTAAATACATATATGAAATACAGAAATTACCTCAATTTCGATGTCAGTATGTATTTCATTGTTGTTCACATAACCATTTTAAAATATGTTAGACAAATAAAAATTAATTTTCCCTTTTATATTATTTATACTTTAATAACAGATATTTATACTTTAAATCATTCTATTAATGTACTTCCAAAAGATATATTAGCATTTTTGTCTAGGGGTTCGAAATGCCCATTTCCCAATATCAGCTCTCTAATTTAAAGTGCTAACTAATAGGAAAGTATAGTCGGTAAGTCCCATCATATAATACCCTGAGCCACTTTAGCATATAATAATAAGAGAATAGGACAACAGGACAAATACCTAATTTTATTTGTCAAAAATTTGGACGCCGCAAATTATGATTTATGCAATCTCAAGCGATTTTAGAGCTTAGAAAATAAAAATTGTAGTAAATTGTAGTAATTGTACAAATTGTTCGAGTTCGTGAATGATTTCTTTCGAATCGAAATACGCAGTAACCCCCCTGATTGTTACTTTTAACAGTTGATTAAAGCGATTTTCGGCATTGGCTCTTTTATAAAGGCTATGTATATTTGTCCTTCACATTTTGTTTGTTTATTTTTGTTTACATTATAGTTGTTCTTGCCATTTAGTTTCGGTATCGATATTTTTTTTAAGATTTTATCGGGTTGAAGCGTTTTTAGAAAGGTGCCAGCCAATATGCTATGGAAAGTTATTGAGGTTCCCAAACAGGGCTGTCAGATATGGCGGTTTCTCGCCAGACGTGGCGATTTTGAAACGTGTTTGGCGGTGGGATTTTCCACTTGGCGACTTTTTGGGCGATTTTTGATGTAACTATGGCGGTTTACTTGGCTACTTTTACCATTTATATTATTTCAGCGATTTTTTAAGAGGTTGTCATTTTTTGTTATCATTACTACTTTAAAAAAAAGCTGGTAACTTTTTTTTACATGATTTTTGTTTTGTTACAGTTTTAAGTGAATTTTATATTCAGTCACTATTTAATTCTAATAGTATGTATGCAGGTCAAAACACCAGTAATGAAATCGATGAGGCTGAAGCACTGAGTTGTCTCTAGATGGCTGCCCATGGGACCTAACATAACCTTTTAAATGGTTTATCATAGCAAGAAAATGATTCTGTCAAAATATGTAATATTAAATCAACATTAGAACAATTTTTAAAATTATTAATGCCAAAAAATTTTGGAGCCTTGCGTTTTTGTGGGTACTCCGGCTTACATGCTTTTATAACTGACAAAAATATTGATATCCAATTTTTAAACTTTTTAACTTATTCTTCATATGTGTTTTGTTAAATCTGGACGCTATTTGGTTTACATTTTTTTCTATTAAAATAATCTCTTAATCCGTTATTTTGTAGTGTTTCTATTTTTTTTATTAAATATTGTTTGGTTTTTTATTCATACGAATTTCAGGAAATGGTTCGTGTTCGTTCAATCGTTCAGTAATAATAATTTTTTTGTTTAACTCTACCTTAAAGAATTTTACATTATAAATTTATGTAATAATATAAATTTTTTTGCGTGTAAAATTTTAAAAGCTTATTAAAGCTTCGATTTGCTTGTCATTTTTACTAAATTTAAATAGTTAAATAGAAATAAAACTAACAATCAAACAAATAGACTTTTTCAATACATACATATATACAAAACGCCTATATATTTTAATTTTGTTATTAACTGCGTTTACCAGGCTTCCTTATTCTTCACTGTTCAATTTTTGTATACGATTACGCACGTTTTTCAAAATTACTTTCATTTGTTCATACTTGCCAGTGGAATCTGGCAAGTTTTCAAAATTTATAACATCACTTACACCAACTTTAAAATTTTCACCGTTTGGTAAATTATCGTACGGTGAAAATTTCAATACCGGTGTACCCATATAAGACTCTTTAATGATTGTGGACTTGATGTCAGACGTTGTTTCAGTTGAGTCAGAAGAATTGTCGCTATTTTTGATAGAATTTAAATTCTGGTCGTTACATTTATCAGCTTCTTCATCTAACTGAATTATTTCATCGATTAAGGAATCTTCAATTTCTATAACACTTGTGTTGGATTGTAATTCATGTAAAAGTTGTTGTTTTTGTTTTTCCAATTCCAATAACGATGGCGATTCAGTAGAAGAGTCACGGTCCTTAATATCATTTACAGTTATGGGAGACTCGCAAGGTGAGGGAATGCCAGGAGGTGGAGGTGGCGTAGAGGGTGGTTGCTCATTTGGAGGTGGTGGTCTGGTAAATTGAACTTCCTCTAAAGTTGTTGCCTCTGGATCTTCGATTTCCATATCAGTAGCTTCAGTAATGGTTTCATCTATGCTGCTATCTGCTTGGGCATTCGGAAAGTCTTTTAGTTTTTTACGTTTATAAGCTTTTAAAACATTGTCTCCCAGTGTTTTTATAAATTCATTTTTCAATTGTCTTTTATCGAATGGCGGAACGTTGTGGTATTTATAGTCCTAAAAATACAAGTGAATAAGTACATTAAGGCCCGTTTTCACAACTTACCGATAGCTTTAGGTAGAATTTTATCGACCGTATAAAAAAATTGTCCATTATTACAACATTACTATAACCTAACAGGTAGGATGAACCTTAATTCACTTTATCGCTCACTTTAGGTTAAAGTAAAGTTTTAATAATGAAACACTGTTTTTAAGTGGTGAAAACGGGCCTAAAATTTGAAAATGACTTTATATTAACGGGCATGTTCTAGAAAATGAAATGAAGTGGATTTGAAATCGAAAAAATTTTAAAAACGACTCTGTACTGAAAGTTCATAAAAATATTCCATTTTACCAATTTAATTTTTTGAGTACCAATTTGCTTTACAAGAACAACTCTTAAAACCAGGAAAACCACGGTGATTTTGTAAATAATTGAACTTACAATATTGTTCGATTTTAATTTCACTTCATTTCGATTTCTAGAACATGCCCGTAAATTAAATTTTCCTTTACACTAACATATATTGGAAAAAAATAAGCTTGAATAAAGTTTGTAAATTATATTAAATGAAAACTAATAGTCTACTATTAAATTATTGTAAAAAATCAAATGTGTATAGATCGGAGAACGGCTTTGTGCGATTGCAAAAAATCGCATTTAATGAATACCAACAAATACACTCGCTTTCGAACATACAATCAAACTTGCGCAACTGCACACATTCGCTGATGGTTTGCAGTCATTCAAATAATGCAAATCGTGCTTTGTTATTTATACCATCGTTTAGCTTCGTTTTTTAATTAAGATGTTTGTGTTATCGGTGCGACAATGATTGTTTTGGTAAAGAATAAAAAAATACAAACAAAAAGCCAGAAATCAAACATTCATTACTCATGTAGGCATTCAGCAGTTGCTATGTAGTACAAAAAAAAAATTTAAATGAAACGCAAACGCACTAGGTCAGTGAACCAAGCCGAAGGCATTTGATCGGCGGCGACGGCGGCGGCGTTTGCGTCAATGAATCGGCGGCGGCTTAAATGTCGGCTTGAAATGTTTAAAATTGTTATTTGCATGCAGTCTACAACTGACATCAAATGCTTTACTTTAACAGTAATATGATGTTATTGTTAAGTATAGACTCATAATGTTAGAAGTTTTCTCATGTTATAACAAGGTTGTTAATGCAAATGTTTTAGCAACGCTTTTATAACATGAAGTTATAACAGCAAATCATGTCAGTTGTAGACGGGCAGTTAAGGAAAACTATTAATCATTTCTATATCTATTTATTTTTATGTTAAAGTACAAAACATTAAATAATTATAAAAGGATAGTGCAATTTCGTTTTTTTTCTCATTACTGTTTTAAACTGATGTTATCTGTAGGACCACATACCCATATCCATTTACAAAAAGTAAAGCTTTCTGCAATAATTAAATATAAAATTTCCTTAACCTGAACTTATCAGCAAGACTATTTTTTTAATTTAATTATTGTGGTCAAAATTATACCACTAACTAGTTAAAAGCCAGAAAAAAATATGTTGTTCACATATTTTTTTTTTTAAATTTAACAAGTTTTTAAATAGATTACTTCAATAAAACAATCACTGATATTTTGCTATTACCAAGTTTTTTGTCTAAATCGATATGTTTGGAAATACATATGTGTATAATACTAAAATATTTGAGAAAAAAAAATTCTGTATGTTCAAACGTTGTTGTGTCCTAAATAAGAGTCCATCAAAATATTAATATGAACATGGAAAGTTTATTTGAAAATATTGCAAGTTAAATTTGTTATTATCATGGAAATATTTGTGTAAAAATTATTTTTAATAAAGATTCACATATGTATGTATGCATTCATGAAAAAGAAAGAAGCATTTAACCAATTATATTTTCAAAAAACTAAGAAAAAGTTGTTAAGTACAATAACGCTTTGAAAAATTTTAAGAAAATATAACGGCACTTACACATTGATGCTAAAACATACCATTTTTGACAAAGAAATTAATACATTAAAACGCAAATCTGTAAAATAAACTTAAGGGCATAATAAAGCACACAAAATGCTTGGCAAACACACACGTTGTTTCCATTTGGGGTTTGCCAATAAACAACACAAATATTCTCCGTACAAACATTAATTTTCATTTTTGTTTTGTTTTCAATGAATGCAGATGCCGATAGTGCTGCGGCAATTTTGTTGCTTTTTGCATAAAACGGAGAAGAAATCATAAAATAAAGGCAAAAAATTTAAAGTTAAACGTGATTTAAACAACTAGCTGTTTTGTGACAAGCCATACTACTAAAAAAAATTAATTTAATATTTAAAATTAATTGAATTGAAAACATTTAGCATTAGACGCCACAAAAAGTTTGACAAATATCCAACATGTCTGCGAAATATTAAAAATTTTTAATATTTCTGCAAACATTGGTTCAAATGTTTGTCCAAACAGCAAACACCCCAATTAACACCACAAAAAATTTGTACAAACGTAAAATTTTGACATGTTTGCCAAGCCATTTGTGAGGTTTATTATGCCCTTTAGTCACACGAATTACGAAATTTCACGGCTCAGCTGCTGTCATCGGCGGCTTTAATTGAGCCGATCGGCTTGGTTCTCTGCACTAGGTACAAACAATTTCCATAGAAATAGAAGGCTGTTTTTATTTTTTATCATTTCTTAACAACGATGTATTGTTGTTATTGCTGTGAATGTTAATGTAACAAAGCGACTCGTACTCATAACAATCATCAAGTGGACAATGACTTCGTGAAAGCAAAAGCATAAGAATGTTTGCCTTTTGACTAAGAGGAGTTTGTGTTATTGTGTGCGCCAACAATAAATGCAAACAAAGCACTTTCAATAAAAAACTCACACATGCACATATCAAATTTGTACAAAACGATGTCAAAATTACCAAAGTTGAACGTTGTTTTGCAGGCATAGAGTTAATGTAAATTTAATCGTATAATAGTTGATTTTGCAGTTCTCTGTAGTCTTGGGCTTAATCGTTCGTTTAGGTGACCGGTCATTAACGTTCAATTCGAAACAGTGAACGAGTTCGTTCATTTCGTTCAGTCGGTCATTTCAGGTCACTTGTCTTTTGGGTCGGTTGATCGTTTGGATCAGTCGGTCTTTTGTATCAGTTGATCTTTTGTGGTTTTCGTTCAGTCATTCACAATTGATTGAATACGGCAATGTGTTAAAAGAGTATAGCAATATGCATATAAGAAATATGTATACAATAATAGAAAACAATAAACACAAAGCAAATTCGAAGAAACATTTTGCTTTGTGTTTTGCATTGTTTTTTGTGAATGACTGATTCAAAAGACCCAAGTGAACCATATTGAACGATGTATTATGAAAATGTGTAAAGCAATGTGACAATGAGTAAAAGAAACAAGTATATTATTCTGGCATAACAAACATATACACAAGAATAGTACTGTTGTTTCTTTTCAATCAGTTGTTCGGTAAGCAAGTGAATGACTGATTCAAACTGATTCAAAAGACCTGAAAAGACCCAAGTGAACCATATTGAACGATGAGACTGAACGGCCGTTCAACGTTCATTTGACTGATTCGTTCAATTGAACCGGGTCGTTCATGACCGACACAACTCTAGTTCTCTGGTATAGATATGGAAATAAATGAAATTTATGTACAGAAATGTATTAAAATTTTTTTTATAAAAACATTGAATTCACGTGCAAAAAAACACATTTTCGTAAAGTTAAGTAAATTTTGTAATGATTTTTTAACATAATTTTTGTTTTTTTGTTTGGCTCTATACGCAAATGGTGTATGGGTATCTATCCAATTCCAATTTATACAAAAACACTTGCTTTAAAATAGTTACTTACATCGAAAAATTCTTCTCCCAAATCTTGATTAAAACCAGGAAAATCGTGAATTTTTGATATGTTATATTTATGATTAATGCAATCAACTTCGCCTTCATCTTCATCCGATTGTAAAATTTTCGTTCCCTATAAAAATATAACAAATTTGAATTAAAACAAATTTTAATTTACAATTCTTATAGCATACATCTGAATTGAATAAATTTATACCGGAATGTTCTACTTTAGCATCTTCCAGCCAACCTGGTGGATAACCTAACACACGCATACGATAAAAGAAAAATGGTAATTCTCCTTTTCGTAAAGATAAAGCTTCACGTAACTTGTTACTTATACAACCGGGTTTCAAATGCGCAAATCTTTGCTCAACATCTACATGATATCGTTCAACTTTGAAACATGCCCTCTTTGCACTTTTAATGCGTTTAGGATTATGTGGTTTAGAGCATTCCCTAATAGAATGACCAGCTTCGCCACAGTTGAAACAAGTGTTTGGCTTCTTCATTTTAAATACGTCCCCCTCTTCTTTATGTTTTTTACGCGCTGCTGCTTCCTCGTCCAGCAGAGCATCTTTAATGGCTCTCTTATATGAGGGTACCATGACACTATCGATTTTAGGCGTTGGAGCTGTATCAATTGTGAATAACTCACTTATACCGCTCAAATCAGGCGAGGTTTCTTTTTCAAACGTCTCACTTTTTTCATTACTTACAGTTATGTTCGCCAGGGGATGCACTGGTAGATCTTCAACTACTTCTTGGCATACTTTCACAACTAATGTTACAAAGCCTAGGTTTTCGTTTTCCACAATATCCACTGTATTACCCATTTGTTTATCATTTAATTTTTCTTTAAGCGAGTTGATTATAAGTGGACCATATTGTATATAATGATTTTTGCTTTCAAATTTTATTTCACATATAGTTTGCTTTTGGATGCACTCATCTTCCTGCTCACTTACTTCACCTTCTTCCATTTCTTGATCAAGTGCAGGTGGCGGCGGTGGTAGTTCATTTTCGCAGTCTTCATCTTCTGAGTCGTTTAGGGTAATACATGTTATATGTTGTTCCTCAATTATACAATCACTCTCGTCTAGATTTATTTGCGACATTTTATTTTTATTCTATTAAAATTTTTTTGATTTTTTTAGAAAATTTCTTTAAAAATTAATTTTAAGCTCCTTTATGTTTTCCAATTGTCACTTATTTTTTTTTTAATAACTTGTCATTTCGTATGTGCTGTAAGTGACATCCAGAGGGCTCTGCATTTAGAAAGTTGCCAGATCATTAACATTTTTAGAAAGCAGCACTTTGTGCCGGCTGCAAGCACAGTGTCTAGTTTTTCGCTCGTTGAATTTAATCGTTTAGTGCTGGTTCACACAAGTTTTTGAGCTTTCCAGGATGCTGACATTTAAAAATTTTTAAAATCATTCACAAAGGTTTAGGTATTGAAATACAGTATTTATCGCTTAATTTCACACCGGTTATATGCATTTTATGCTTCAATGTGTCCAAACTGGTGCAATTAAAGTTTGCTATTTAAAATAGCCGAAATTGTTTCGTGTATAAGTATTTGCTTAGTGCCGGTTCACACACGTCAAGTTTGACTCGTCAAGTCTTGAGTTTTTAGGAGAGGAGAAAAGAAAAGGCTTTCTCTTTTCCCTTCTCTCCTAAAAGCTCAAGACTTGACGAGTCAAACTTGACGTGTGTGAGCCTGCACTTATATGTACATTACCCATTTATGCATCATAATATGTAACACAATTTAAATAAATATTATAACAAAATTCTTCTATACAATACAAAACGCACAAAAATTATTTCATCATAATCAAACTATAAATGTATTAATGCAGTCTCGATGAAAAAAGCTTTTTACATGATGCTAACGATATTAGGCGAGTTTTTTTTATAAGCACAGTATATGCACCTCAGCGAGTTTTTCATTTTCCGGAAAAACGGAAAGCTAGGCAAACGATATGGCTTGAGTGGCACAAGACGCAGCGACATGGTCGCAGACATAAGACATGGTGCGCAGCTAGGATCAGTGCATTGCGACAAAAAGGCAAGAAAACAAGCACCAAAAAGCCACTTAAGACGCCCAATGAGAGCACCATTACTTCCAGAGATGCCCAGACAAAATTAAAAGCTGACATGCGACCCTTGCGACTATACCATAACCCGAAATGCATGAGATTGAACTCTTAAGAGCTTCAAAGCCCCCAGCAAGGAGAATATAACACCGGAGTTACTAAACACTTTGCCAAACAATCATACATGCCAAGGCGAATTTACACCAGGTGAACTTATCTTGCTACGTAAGCAACAGCTGATAACTAACCTTGTGTCAAAATGGTATATCGTTTTAGTGGTTCTGGGGAATCTTTACTAAATTATATAATTTTCGCTTAAAATTATGAAATTTAAAACTTTTTTAAGTTAACACATTTCAAAACACACAATTTTAAATTAAAAACAAAATGAAATATTTGCTTAAATTTTTGACACAACGTTAAAATATTTTACAGTGTTGTAAACGTTTACAAAATAAGACCACCTTGTATGAATTCCCCTTGATGAAATATTTGCTTGAGTTTTTGACACAACGTTAAAATATTTTACAGTGTTGTAAAACGTTTTCAAAATAAGACCACCTTGTATGAATTCGCCTTGATATATGCTTTCTGGGATGACGGCCAACTACCAGCAGTCATAAAAGAGGGAATGTTTTTCTAATTAATTAAAAGGAAACCAAGGGCTGTTAGTTTTGAAATCATAGAAATCAGTACATAAGAGAAAAATCAGTACAATTGCAAAAAAAAAAAAAAAAAACAGCTCATATACTTTTTTAATACAAAATTACATTTTAATAACGTAAAAAGCTTTAATCTATTCTTTTTTAACCAAACTTAAATTTATTCAATAATTTGTACCGAGACAAAGTATTAATAAATTGAATTAATTAAACAATATTTTTTCAAACCAATAACTCAATTCCGTATATATTTATAGCGGGAATACAAAGTTAACCACGAAAAATCTGAAAAATCACAAGGACTTTTCTATAAAAAAATTTTAATTTCAATTTTCTAAAAAATGAATAATTTGACATTGGCCCTTTTAGCACCAGGCTAAAGATATAACGACAACAATGTTTAAAAACAGATGAAACACAATAACGAAACTTATACGCACCACTATTTAGAAACTATTTCCATTTTTCATTTATTGTCTTCTCTTTTCGTACCGACTCGGCGAAAACCATTAATATTTTCATATTTTTTTTACAAACAATTTGACAATATGAACAAAATAAATAAATATTTAACAAAATTAAAATATAATTGCAGTACATACTAAAACCGTACAGTAATGGAAAAATCAGAACATTTGCGTACTGATTTGCTTGTTATGCAACAATCAGTACTTTAAACAAAAACCAGTACAAGCACTAATAAAAACCGTTCTACTGAAAACCCTAAGGGAACCACACCAAATGCGAAAACTAAAGAGGAATCAACATGGCGTGGCCCTTTGTTCCAGCCTGGAACCATAGGAATCAATATATATATATAGCTAATATCATCAATAGTTGATGGTTTAATAAAAAATCAGGCCACTTTCCGTCTCGCAAGATCATGCATGGACCACGCTCACATTATCAGAATAATTATAGAACAATTTGTTAAAATGCTGTTGAATTTTCAACAGCAATGTAAAATCTACTTTTATGTGCGTGCGGATCGTGGAACGCCGCACAGTGGCGCCGTTTGAGTTTTTTCGTTGCAAAAATCATATCTTTTGAATTGAACAGTTTAAACGGCATATGATAGATAACTGTTCAGCCTATGAAATGAGCGTTTGGAAAGGGTGCTACGCTTTGTAGGGGCCTACTTATGGGTTATCAAAGTTAAAATTAGTAGAAAAATCAATTTTATGGTAACTAAAAAAAATTATTTTTACATTTTTAGATTGTTTTTATTTTTTTTCTTTAGGGTTTTATGTTTTAAATTATTACCCAACAAATTAAAAAAAAAATAATTTTTTTTTTTAAATTTATTTTTTCAATTTTCTGTAAAATATTCATCACAATTCGTAAGAGAAGGTATATCCAAAAGACTAACCATTTCTAAACTATAATTATTTTCTAACTTTATTCGTGACTTCACATGCCGCAGGGAAGAAATAAGTGGATCGGAAGATGCTGCCAACATGTTGAAGAGGTCCTCATATTGCCTTACCCTTGATGCTTTGAATGTGTTCTGCAATCTATATTTTTTATAAAATTTGTTAAGAGACTCCTGTGCTTCTTCAGAAAGCTCTCCAATTGGCAAAGACTGGTACTCAATTATATCTTTACCATGCGCCAATATTTTATGGACGGTTGGGGTCAACTTCTTCTGTGGATACATTTCTGCTAAAAGAGATGCAGTTTTCGACGCATATTCTCCATATTTTGTAGAATTGACATTTATTTATTTATTTATATTTATTGACAGTTTAAAACATCCAAGATCGTTCCCAATCTTTTCACGATTTGATTGTCAATTCCAGTGATTCTAGTTACTGCCTCATCATTTTCAAAAAATCTCTTAGAAGTGTTTCCATCGTTTGAGTTACCGTATCCGTGCTTGGGACAGTCTACTTTTAGTCCAACTTGTTTAAACAAGCATCCTATATTGGCTTCTTTCAGTCGTAGACTAATCCAGGCATTATGGTTATTTTGCAATATAAAGGCTTATGCTACCATGCCTATAAATTTACCTGTTCCCTGCATACATATGGATTTAGGCTAAATAAAGCAATTTTGATATTATGCACGTGTTCAAATAAGATTTGTGCCTACCTGTAGGGACCATAAGTCAATATTGTTCTTGACCATTTGTATGCCAAAGTATTGTTTAAGTGAGGTACGTACCTGCTAATTTCATTGAGTAGTTTTTTTCAAACTATTAGATCAAACTACTGTCAAAACATATAAGGGATGGACGCCATACAATTTCTGCAACCATGTCTTTTTAACCTTTTTTTACCTCTAGAAGCCAAACGGGCACGTACAGGCAGATAAAATTTTTGAATTATGTAAAGAAATAATCAATGAACAGGTTTTGCAAATATGGCAAATATAGAAAAATATAGATTTTTTTTATTTTCCGTCAAAGTTGAAAAATAGTGAAAAAACGGATAGTTTTTAAATAGTGATTTACCAGGAGAAACACAAAGCAAACAGTTAATTTTTTTTTATCATTATACATTTAATAAATACATCAATCAATACAAACAAAAAATAATGCGATTCGTTACCTATTTTTCGTGATATTACACCTGAAATCGCAACAAATTTACTAAAAATTTTGTGTTTTTTTGAAAACCGAAAGTCGGTCAACTTTGAACGGCTATATCTTCTAAACTAAAAATGTGATATTATTAAGAGTGGCAGATTTGAAATCGTTGAATAGTTTCCTATAACATGGGTTTATTCAAAACTTCGTCGGCGCTCATGAAAATTTAGATTTTTGCAACCTTGTTTGCTCTACGGGCGCTACTGTGCGCCGCTCACAAGGATGTCAATAGTATACAGAAAACCGTTGCCAACGTAGAATATTAAAAATATAAACCCTATGCATTAGCAACTACGGCTTCCAAGTAAACGCCCAGCTGGATAGACCACACCTTAAGGAAGCCACCATCCGACATCCCCATTACTGCCTTAGAGTAGAACCTCCTAAGACCAGAGACGTACCGGCAGATCTGCACATACGCACATGAAGAAAGCTCCAAAAATAAATTGGACTGACCGGAAGTAGCTGGGGTGCAATAAGACGAATGGCTAGAAAGGTATTCATTCGGTTAATCGTTAACCGTTTAATGTTTGTTGTTTGCAAACGAGCTTTGAAAACATTCGTATATTTTGTAAAAATGTTAAAGCAAAATAGTTAAACAATGAAAAAATATGACAAGAACAAAATACATATTATTATTCTTCTTTGCATTTGGCATTTTTAATTGTTTTTTAGTGTTAAAATTTTTTCTCGCCCCGTTTTTATTTGCGAGTTTCGCCCCGTTTTTATTTGCGAGTTTATTTGACAGTTCAACGCGAGAACTTTCTCACAGAAATTTTACAGACACACTTATTTTGTAAATTGGCGATTAATTTCCTTACGTGACCGTTTTTATTTGCGAGTTTATTTGACAGTTCAACGCGAGAACTTTCTCACAGAAATTTTACAGACACACTTATTTTGTAAATTGGCGATTAATTTCCTTACGTGACAGTTCATACTCGCCAAAGATGTTAGAGAAGCAGTTAAGTGAGAAAAACAGTTGTTTGTTTCAATTTATGGCATTTTTGTCTCATTTCTCACATTTCAATCCAAGGTACATTTACACAAGGTAGGCTCATTTAGGATTATAGACATGCTGCTCTATAAAAATACCCGACTCGTCAAAATTGTCTCCCGCTAACGAGTCTACCTTGTGTAAATATACCTTGATTTCAATCGAAAAGTTTCTCGACGCGAGAGTTAGACCCCTTTCACACTCGGCAAGTCTCTTGCGCAACTCTGGTTTTGTAGATGTCAGCGGTAAGGTCGCAACTAACTTGCCGAGTCTGAAAGGGGTCTTAAGGTCCAATTAGACGTGACATAACCATAACAAAACTGTATTACCATCACCACTGTATTACCAAAACGGCATAAACATACCATAGAAACCAATTCAATTTTGGTTTCTTAATTCGCCGTTATGGCTGTGGCATTATGGTTAATCTTATAGATTGGCGCGATTTGGGTTGTTTATTGCTATTTCTTTTCAGTAAATAAGTAGCAAAATCGTAATCACTCCAGAATTTTAGACTTACAGAAAAATACTTTAAAGTCTTAAGGGCCAAATACATGAATCAAAGAAACAAGATTGCGCATTGCGCAGGTCCGTTATTTTTGTATATGACGAAGAAATAGAATTTATGTTGTATGTGTATTGTTGTAAGTAAACTTTTTCATTGATAGTCAGGCGGCGATCAAGGCTATAACCGCGGAATACTCATACTCATCTCTCGTCCAGGAGTGTAGGGACTCGATAGATAGACTCTGTGCCAATAGGAGAGTGCATATCTACTGGGTTCGCGGTCACCAGGGCATAGAGGGTAACGAAGAGGTGGACGAATTGGCGAAACGGGGGGCCCGTTTACCACGCGATAGGATGGTGGTCATCCCGGCTCCAATTCAGAATAAAGGGAGGGATACGGACTCTGCTATACGGAGGAGATCGGAGGCGTTTTGGGAAAACTCAGAAACGTGCAGGGTTTCCAAGGTTATGTGGGGATCCTATGATCCGGAGTCGTCGAAAATTCTTCTGTCGCTATCGAGAAGGGACTGTAGACTTCTGATAGGTTTTATAACGGGTCATTGTTGGACTGCGGTATACGCCTATAGGGCGGGCCGGTTGAATAGTGACAATTGTAGATTTTGTGGGGTACCAGGGGAAAAGGAGACGGTAGAGCACTTGCTATGCTACTGTCCGGCACTCGTGCGCTCCAGGGCGAACTGTCTGGGAGATCATTATCTCCAAGATCTCGGGGAAGTCTCTGGGATTGGGTTAATGAGACTCCTTGCATTCGTCAAGAGAGTGTGGGGTACCTTGGATACCATCACATCTGACTGACCTTTTTTTTACTTTCTTCTGTGGGTTATCGTACAATTGTGGTAACGCTATGGACCTATTTGGTCTATGCGGGGTCTTTGTGACCGGCCACTCTAACCTAACCTATTGTTGTAAGTCTTACACTTTTTTACAACAAACACTCATTTTCATTCTATGATGACGTAGATGCGCAGTATAAATTTTTTTGTACGGCTGAGTGCGCAATCTTGTTTTATTGATTCAATAATGGCAACAAAAAAATTCAATTCAATTTTTTCACAATCTTTTTTATTTTTCTTTCCATCAAGTTATCTTTTTATGAAAAAAGGATGACATATTGTAAATAAGGAAAAAAACGCTACAATTTTATTTTCATTGAAATATACAATCTTTATTTTACGACTAGATCCAAAGAAGTTTCAGATTAAACCATATATTCATAAAAAAAATAATACATTATATTATTATAAACATATACGATTAATGTATTATTAAAACAAAATATATCTTTGTCAAAAATTAGTAAAACTTAAAAAAATACAATAATAATTACCAAATTATATAAAAATATACTTAAAAAAATTATAATTTATACATTAAAGTAATAATATAATAGTTGCTTTATAAAACAAAAAAGTTTTACTTATTTACATCAGACAAAATTTCCAAATACTTGTAATTAATTGAATGTTTGAGTAAGATTTTGTTTAAATATATTAACATATTTAAATTAATAAAAAAAAAGAAATATAGAGCTGTACAAAATAAAAAAAGTGTATTAAAATTGTTTTTTTTTCGGTTATACTTACATAATTATGTTTACATATGTATGTAGATAAAATTAAATATTTTGTTTTTTTTTTCATGTATAATATATATTTATCAATTTAATTTTTTATAGGTTTTTGTTTTTATTTTCTTTGCCAAATACATCAATTATTTTATATATTTTTTTTAATTTTTCTTTTCGAAAACAAATATTTTAGGTACCTATTTCTTTAACATAATGCATAATTAAAAATTTTTTTAATACTTTTTCTTTTTTTAATAGCAATTTGTTTAAACACCATTGTTTCTGGAATATTGTAGAGTTTGTTGTTGGTATTGGTGGTAGACGAGGGACAGATGGAGTGAGAGGCAATGAGTATGTAAGTAGCCATTTACTTTTTGCCCAAGGTATCACGCCATTCGTTGTATTTGTCCATTTCCTCATGCAATTGTAGTGCCTCTATGCAGGCATTAAAGAATGGCGAGCCAAAGCAATCTTGTCTATAAATGTTTGCATGTCAAAAGGAATAGAGAAAAAAATAAATCAAATAATGAGTTTTACAAGGAATTTGTAAGGTTTTTTATTTACAAAAAATCAAAATTTTTTTCTTTAAAATTTGGTAAAAAAAATATTCAAAAAAATTGTTTTATTTTTTTATAAAAATTCCTATAGAATAAAAAAATGTGCTAAAAAATTTTTTTGATTTTGGGTTATATTTTATCAGCAAAAAACTTTCTTTTTTTTAAACCACAAAAATTTGTTTGATTTTTGTTAAAAAATTTTTCAAAAATGGTTTATTTTTGGTTTTATTTAGGAACAAAAAAACCCCAATAATTTCTATGATTAAAAAATATTTTTAAATTAAATTATATAAATTTGGAATTATTTACTAATGGCAGATTTCACCAATTTATTTGAATATCAATTTATATGTTTAAAATTCGTTTTCCATGTCAAATAAAAATAAAATTAAAACTATATTTAAATATGAATTGCTATTTAAATAGAATTGGTGAAATTGTCCATAAAAGTGTTTTAATATATTGTTAAGAAACTTTGAAAAATACAAAAAAATGGTATAAAAAAACAAAAATATGGTATGGCTTCATTATTAATATTAAATGTACATACATATATACAAAAATGATAAGTTTCCAAAAAAAATTTTAATAGACTTCCTGAAACATATGCTATAAAAAAATAGAAACCCTATATGTAATTATCAGGGCAAGTTTAAATATGCACAAAAATGAATATTATTTAAACAAATGTCTATTAGAAAATATTTTCATATGTTTTTTCAAGTTTTCAAATTAAAATGACCTCGATAAAATAAAAATAAAATATGATCCCAATTATGAATAAAAATTCCACGGCAGTTTGTTCTCTTTTCCCATTTTTACAATTGAATTAAGATAGGAAAAACGGGAAAAGAGAAAAACTCCCGGGGAATTTTTATTCATAATTAGGTTGTATATGTTGTTTTTCAACTTATGCCCGTAACTTCAACAAACAAATATCTGATCGTGTTCATATCTAACACTTAACTTTACCTATCCGGTAAAACTATTTTGGTAATTTCAACGTTCACTCTGCCTACGTATTTTTCCTTTAAAATATGCAACATTTATGTTTTTATTTATTTTTTTATTTACTGTCAAAAATCGATGGTGTAAAATACACTACAGATTAACCAGTAAACCATTAAAACTATGAAAAATTCGTCACACTTAGATATCTATACATAGCTAGATATCTATTTGTAGAAATTACGGGCTTTAGCCAAAGTTTGAAGACCACATTTCAATTAAAAACTCTGTCAAGTTTTTCAATAAATATTTTATTCTCAAAGTATGTTTAACATCTTTTATGACTTTTATGTAAAGCACACAAAACAGAAAGGAACAATCAACTCTTAAACTTCCCGGGTTATCTCTTAACATACGAGCATATTGCCCGAAAGTTCTACACAGATATTTGTTCGTGTTCGTACCTAACAGTCATCTTTACTTATCCGGTAAAACTATTTTGGTAATGCCCGTAATTTTTTTAAATAGAATTCTAGCTCTGTATAGATATCTATGGTGTAACGAATTTTTCATAATTTTAAAATCCAAACTATATAATACTTAAGTTGGCTTAAGCAAATGGGCGAATACATGTAAATCATATGTGTCAAACCATATTGAACTTAAGGAAACTTTTTGTTAAGTTTTATGAATCTGTCATTTGCTTAAGCAAGGTGTAAAACAGATCGCACTTTTCGTACGGAATTAAATGTGGTTTGGTTTTGTTTTTGTCTTTCTAAATGCATTTGAGAGGATTTTTGTTAATTTTTGAGAGAAGCTTATGCATATTATAGTTGGGCCTTAACACGTATGTCTTACCTACTGGTTAAACTGTAGTTTATTTTACACAATCGATTTTCGACAGTTAATTCAAAAAATTAATAAAAATACAATGTTGCCATATTTTAAAAGAAAAAACATGTATGCAAAATTAACGTTGAAAAACTTGCCCTAGTAATTAACTTATCATTACGAATTTCATAAGAAAATATGTATTGGATATGCTGTTATAGTATTTGAAGTTGTTTTGCCACGTCATTTGTGTCAACCTATTCCTTTAATGCTATTTCTTTGGTTTTCTCAAATAATAATTGATTGCCCACACGCAAAAGAATAACATGGTTAAAAACAATATTATGATCCCCTTAATGGCCACAAACCAATTATTAAGATAGAAATCGAAATTATAAAGGTCAAAACATACATGTTTATAATGAAATGTCAGTATAGCACTTCATTAAGTGTCAACTTTAAGGATTTCTAAGAATAATCATAGAAATGAGACTTTAAAAAATTTGTTATTTTGCCTCGCAAAATCGAAAAGTTTTGCAAACTTAACATGTTTATCTCATTAGCGTGAAATACGAAATTCGTAAAAATTATTACTGAAAATAAAAGTCGGCGTAAAGCTGAATTGCATATATTTTTTTTAAAATTCATTCATGATTTGTCTAAAGTTTTACTCCCGTATTCATTAACGATTATTAAATTTAACAAACGTTTATTAAGGAAAATGTTCATAGAAACTTTGATTTGTATACCTTTATTAAATGTAAAATATTTTGTGGCAACACAAATTGCAAGTCTGGACGATGACGTACTAGTGTAAATGCACTATTATTAAAGAGAAAGAATGCAGTATAAGATGAAGGCATTTTTTCCTGCTTCTGGCAACACTTAAAGGATAACGGTGTTTATCTCACGAAAATGCTTTATCATCTAATTACATTACGTGACAGTTTTTTGATCAAATGAATCTGACACCTAAAAAGAAAGAAATACATAATCCGTTTAAAAGTTTTGAAGAAATTTGCATTTAAGTCACATCATCTTTTTTAAGAATATCTCAAAAATTGCTCTATTTGACAATTCTGACTTCATATTCGGATTCAGCGGACAATCTTACATAAAGATTAGGTGTCAGATTCATTTGGTCACAACTTTGTTGGATATATGTGACACAGTGTAATTGTTTGAAAATTTTCAAAGAACAATAACAACTTGTTATCAAAGGGTTATATTTTACAAAAAATACATAAGACTTCCTTACAAGAAGTGAATGAGCGAGTAGTCACTTTTTTCACGTTGGTGTTAAGAAAATGATAGAAAGAAATGACAGCAACCTTGATTTCGGTAATTTCATTCTATGATTTTCTTAACACTAACGTGAAAAAGTGACAACTCGCTCATTCTCTTCTTGTAAGGGTGTGTGATAGTGTTGAGTAACCTTTTTAGTATTAACAGCGATGTTATTCTTCCAAATGCTTAAAAGTCAAATTCTGTTTTAAAAAAATTTAATATGCCATAAATGTTAATTAAAAGCTTAAAGTTCTGTTAAAATATTTTTTAAACACATTTTAAAAAAAAATAACGTGTTTAGAAAACTAGAAAATTTTCTTTAAAAACCAAAAAAATTTATGTATGTATTCACAAAAATTATGTTTATAAAAAAGTTATTCAAAAATTAACTGCCTGTTCAACGATTTCGAACGTTAACGTTCGCTTAGAAAATTTGTATGAAAAACACTCAGTTTTGAAAATATTTTCCATATTAAATTCTATGCGAACGTGTACGTTCGAAATTGTTGAACAGGTAGTAAATTTGAAAAAGGACAAAAATTCGATTCAGGGTTTTAGTAAGTTTAAAAAATTATAATTAAAATAAATAAAATGAAATAAAAACATACCGAATAAAACAAAACAAATTATTTTAATATGAGTTTCATCAAAGAGTCTCTCTTTTATATTCCGTAGAAGAAGTGGATGATGATGATGAACAAGAAACATTGTAAATATTTTATGAAGTTTTCTTTTTTTACATTAAAAAAATAGAAGTTTCCACAGTCTGTTGACTTTATAGCATCATAGCATCAGTATTTTTCATTTTTTTTCAATTAAAAAGCTGCCGTTGATATTTTGTATAAATAATTCTTTTTTTCTCTTTCATAGAGTTTGTAGAATTTATAATGAATATAATAAATATATACGATTTTACAATGATTTTTTCTATTTTTTATGCTTTTGTTTTATTTTTTCACATGTGTATTGTTTTTTTTTTTTTTTTGTTGTTTTTATATATAAGAAGTATGTATGTATGTATGTATACAAACATATATACATATGTAGTAAATAAAGGAGTGTTTTTAACGTGTTCTATCACAATATTTTTCATTAGTTTTCTTTTTTTTTTGTAGTTTTTATGTTTTTGTTTGTTGTAAATTAATATATAAATATATTTGCCAGCAAATTTTTAAATATTAGTTAAAAATATAATAATTTCATTTGATTAATATTTATTTATAATTTACTTCTTTTTTATTATTTAAATATATAAATTAATAATTTACAATTGGATAACAGTTTTGTTGTTTTAAAATAAAAAAAAAAAACATTTAAAATGTTTAATTTTTTTTTTTCAATATTTCAGTAAAAAAACAAAGTTTGTTAAGTTAAACACTTGAAGTCATTTTTATCATTTTTAGCAGAATAAGCTATAATTTTCTTCTTCTTATTATTTTTTAAAGTTATAAGAAAATTTTAGCCATTCAAGCGCTTGTAAAAATAGTTTAAGTGTTGTCTAAAATTAAATAATATTAGAGATTTTTAAGGCAAACTAAACAAAAATATAGTATAGCTAAATATTCTTTTTAAAAAATTGCTGTGCAAATTGTTTAAAAGAAAATTATTTTAAAGTATAACAATATTATTTTTTTTTTAATTTTAACTTATAAATATAAATAAAATAATAATGTTTTATTTTTCTTTTTATTTAGGTTGGTTGTGTTTGTTGTTGTTTTTTTTTTAATAAATAAAAAATTATAATTAAAAAAATTAATACATATACTATATATATAAAAATAAAATAAATAAGTACAAAATAAACTTTTTTCTTTCTTTCGTTTGATTAAAAACATAAACAAAAAAAACTTAAGCTTGGTTTAAGACAATGTGTTTGTTGTGTTACAAAAAAAAAATTTATATAAAAAATTTTAAAATAAAACTAAAAGATATTTATTATGTTGTAACCGGCGTCATATTGAATGATGGGATGGGTGAACCGTTTATAACTTTAATAAAATGTTGCAATTTTGAAACTTCTTCTGGGGGTATTAATAAAACTTTTAAACATTCACCAAACCACTTTGAATCAAAACAATTTTTCCTAAAAAAAAAATCAAAATAATAATTAAATTAAATAAATTACAAAAATAAAATAAATTAAAATAAGAAAAGAAAAAATAAATAAATGTTGATGTTAATTAAAAATACAATTCAAATAAATAAAAGTATTATTAGTTCCAAACATACAATAAAAAAGTGAAGTAAATAAAAAAAAACAAATCTGGTATTAAACTTTTGTATAGTCTTTCTATACAAACACTATGGCAAACAAAATGGCAACATTGATTAAAATAATGCATGTCTAGTCGACAATTTAAATTGGTAGAAAATCGCAAAATTTTATCGTTATAATTTGTTAAATTGACATCGCCAAATCATCATAGTAAAATAACACTAACTTTAATAGATTTTCAGATTTTTTCTTGAATGCTTTCTGTGAAATATCTATTGATATAAATGTAATAACATTTAAAAAATATATGTATAAAGAAAAAAAAAATATTCATTTATTATTTTAAAAAATGCAGTAGTCTCGCTTTTATTACGTATGTTTGTAAGTTTCAACAATACTTTTTTAATAAAAAATTAGCAATGCTTACCAAATAAAAAAAGTATATGAAATATATAAAGGTTGCCATACAGTTTTTGACGTAAAGTTCAGAAATTAGGCAACAATATCTAGTACTTAACTTTGAAGTTTACATGATCAAGTTTTGCTTCAAGTTCCAATACACTCAAACTTTTTCACTAATATATATAACCTTTATTAGGGATCATTTTCATAGGAAATTTATTTTGTAAGCCTTTATTAAATTTTAAAAATTTTTATGAATGCAGGTATATATATAACGTTTATTAAGGATCATTTTCATAGGAAATTTATTTTGTAAGCCTTTATTAAATTTTAAAAATTTTTATGAATGCAGGTATCATACTTTTAAAAAATTTTACCAAATTGACTCAACTGTACCAAATTTTGGCTATAAAATGAAAAAGCATACATAATAACATTTTCAACACCTTTTTATTCAATAAAACTATTAAGAAAGTATAGTCGGTTTAGTTCGGCCATTTGATATCCTACACCACAGTATATAAGACAATTTTTTTAGATTGAACCCTACGAGGTAAAGATTCATGTAAAAGTTCTTTGTGCCAAATATTTTTTAGGTATCTTTATCTATATGAGACTTGCTTGTCTTAAAGTGATTTTAGTAATGTGGCTTATATGGGAGCTATGGTTAATTTGGACCTACCAGCACAATACTTCGTCATGACATAATGGCTATCGTAAAAGTTATTGTCGCCAATTTGTATGCCAATACCAACATTTAAAAGGAAGTTAGGGCACAAACATCAGCACAAACGCGGTGTGGGTATACAAAATAAAGAAGAACCAAAAATTTTACTTTTTTAGACGCTTGGTTAAAAGTGTCACCAAAACAATCGGCAAAAGTGGCGATTTGGAGACACTTGATTTCAGGCTTCGTACAGGGACACGATTACATATGTATACTTATGAATATATGATTAGAAAAACTATGTTTAATTTGAACATGTTTGTAATTATTATTCCTAATTATGTAAAAAAAATATTGTAATAACTTTAATACCCAGGAAATAATATTATGAATGGTTAAAAATCTTTAAAAATAAAGTGTGTGTAATAAAAACTATATTTCTATACCAAAATCTATGAAATCAAAAAAAAAAAAAAAAAAATACAAGCAAATCAAATCAATAAAAAACATTTTAAAAATTAAAAAAAAAAATTTAATATCAAAGAAATAAAAACAATGACTAACCAACAAGACCTCTTTTAATAACTATTAATTAACAATAAAAATTTATAAAGTTAATACATACAATATACAAATAAAGTTTTATATACAAAAATTTAAAATAGTGCTGTAAAATCTAATGAAGATAATGGGGAACCATTGATAACTTTAAGGAAATATTGTAGTTGTGTTACTTCCTCTTCGGGTATTAACAAAACTTTAAGACAATCTCCAAAAGTTTCATGAGTAAAACATTTTTGTCTGTTTAAGTGATATTTTTTTGGGTTTAATGAAAAAAAGAAATGTTAAAAAAGATTTTAAAAAATTAGGTAATAATTAAATGATATAATTTGTAAGCTAATTTATTAACTTATGTTAGGTAATATTTATTTATTTTTTATTACAGACTAACTTAATGGTTAATGCGTTAGAGCCAGTTTTTGACTTCGAATTAAAATATTATTTATCTTTGATTCTATTTAAATAAAAAATTGAGTTTTCTAGTGCTTTTTAAAATGATAATTAAATAGACCACGTTGCTTATTGAACACTGCATTTACACATGCAACTGTTGTATACATTATATTATCAAGGAAAATTGTTGGAAATGGTCGAATCTCTTAGTGCTGGTTCACACTCTTCAAGTTTTAGCCGTCAAGTCTTGAGTTTTCAGGAGAGAGAGGAAAATAAATGGCATACCCTTTTCCCTTCTTTCCTAAAAGCTCAAGACTTGACGGCTAAAACTTGAATAGTGTGAACCAACACTTGCCATTTGTTTTTCTGTTTACACATGCCAGTGTTAGTTTATTTTTAAAATATCGTTGAAGCGTCAACTTCAGAAAATTCGTTCACTTTTCAAATTATAAAAAAAGTATTAGAAAACAAAATATAGTTACCGAGTTCATCATATAGTCACATTTTTGAGGAAATGGTTTACATTTATTATTTTAAGTACTATTTTAATAAAATTAATGCACATAATAAACAAACTTGCTTTTTTGTATGCGTGTTTTAAGAAATTTTTAATAAAATTACATAAAACAAGTTAAAACTTTAGTTAAAATTTTACAAAAATCCAGTAAATTTGCATTAAATTTTTAACAGGGTAACATTGTTTATCGTTTTGACATTTAATGGCTTGCAAGTTCAAAATTTTCACTCGTATGCAATATTTGCTGCCACTGGAGCTGCCATTGCAAACAATTTAATTAGTAAGAAATCGTGAGTATATAGAGTTTTCGAACCTAAGTGGCACGTGTAAACGCTAACTAAGCTACCTAAATAAGAGCTGCAAGCGTCCGTTTTATGTCAACTTTTAATTTTCATACATTTTGTACAAAACAAACCTTTAGAACGCGAATTCAACTCAACTCAGTTGAGTTGTAATTTCTTAATTTTTGTATTATGGTTGTATTAAAGTTGTAACTTTGCTATATTGCGGTGAACAAAAACATAACAAAAATTACAACTGATCATAACCTGTTGTCTTAATTACAACTCAACTGAGTATACTAAATAGGATTTAAATACGAAGTTTAAAAATGGCCATTAAAAAAGTTTTTATTTAAAAAATTAAGATAAATCCTTCAGATTTTAAAAGCACTTATTTGAAATGAAGACCATTTACCAAGGCGAATTAACTACGGGTGTTGTCGAAACGGCATCTGATTTTGACAGTTCGAGCTTATTTGTTTTGATTTGTTAATGTTTGGCTAAGAAAAGTTGACATTTCGAGCTATAAGCATTAACAATGCAATGCAAAAAACCCTATGTTGTTTCTGTTGTTTTTGGATTGATGTAGTTCCGACACCACCTGTAGTTGAATTCGCCTTGCCATTTACTAATTTGCCAAATTCGACTACTTTTCATTACTCAATACATTTAATTTGGGTACTCTATACATTTAAAGGTTTTATTGTTTAAGTTTTCAAGCATCCTTTAAAAGCCAAACATTTCTTTTGTGTTAAAACAATAAAACTATTTTAAACTGTTCTTATAACTATGTTTTTTATTGTTGTATTTTAAAAGAGAGTTAAATTTTCCATAGAACTTTGTCCAAAAAACTCGACTCTAAAAGTATTGAAGCTTGGCAAACACACACTTTCGGTTTACAAATATACGGCACAAATATAGTTTTCAAATTTTTTATAATTTTTTTGTTGTTGCTTTTTTCTCCTTTTCTACTTTGCAAAATTTTAACTATAGTGATTATAATTATAAGTGTTGATCGACCTTTTTTTGATTACTCTAAATAGTTTATATAGTTTCCTACATGCAGGCTTTCAAGGTCATTAATTTAATGTAAATAAAAGATTATTTATTTCATTCTCAATAAAATCCGACGTTTCGTTGGTATTCTTTCCAACTTCTTCAGGGATTGAGTTTTTTTAAAATGTTGCCAGATTTTAGTAAAAATACAAAGTAAAAAGTAGTCAATCCGGTATGTGATGAAAAACGATCGTTTTCAAAATTATCGTTTTTATCAGGTGTGATGAATTACGACTGATTTTAAAATCCATTTCTGAAGTAAAGTCTTAACTTTTTGGTGAAAAAACAGTTCAATTAACATAAAAAATAAGAAATTTAAAAGAACATATACAGGAAAACGGAGAAAAATTTATTATAAATCAATTTTTAAAGATACTGAAAGCGATATTATCGTTTTTAATATTGTATTGTTTTCAAAATCGTTTTTCATCACATACCTGAATAACAACAATAATTATATTATTATTAGGACTAGGCAATGCAAATAGTTTGAAAAATATGCCAAATGTTTGTACGAAAATTTTTTGATTTTAATACAAACAATTCCAATCAACAACACAAAAGGTTTGTACAATTGTTAAATCTTTAAAAGCCGATTGTGTGGTTTATTTAGCTCTTAAATGAATAAGTTAAAAAAATAGCTGACTCCTATAAGACATATTCAATGAATAAAACTTAATTTTAAAAAATAATATCTTCGGTGATTTTAGTTACTTTAAATAAAACAAATGTTAAAAAAAACTTATTTGTTTAAAACATCCTCATAAATTCCTGTTTCACATCAACCTGCATGTGGTCAACAAATAAACAAATAAATATTAAGAAAAAAAAAAAGAAACAAATATTAAAAAAAATTCTATTAATTGTATTTTGATTGAAATAAATTATTTGTAAACAACAAATTTATTTGGCTGTGCCGAATCTCTGGAGTGGAGGGTATCACTAAGAGTAAAAACATTACAGGATTTGGCTTTATATTCAAAAATATAAGCCAAATCAAATAATAATTGATCTAACAGTATTAAAATTCGTTGCGATTTCAGGCGTTTTAAAGTATATTCCAAAAGTGCGGCCCTATCGTAAATTATGGACCAAACGTTACGAAATTTGAAAGAATGATTTCTAGTCGTATAAGACTATGGCAGGCTAATACAAAAGCTTTATTTGTTACGATTTAAGGCCTACTAGTATTCCGAGAGTGGTCTTTATATGTGGCCTATGGAAATTAATGGACCGATCTACATAAAATTTAGCAGTGTGATTTCTTATCTTATGAAAAAATGACATAATATATTTAACTACAATAACATTATTTGTTACGGTTTTAGTCTACTTAAGTGTTTTCCGAGAGTGGTTTTATATGTGGCCTATGGAAATTAATGTAGCAATGTGATTTTTAATCTTATGAAACCATGATATACCAAATTTTACGAAAACAGCATTGTTCGTTAGGGTTTAAGGCGTACTAAGGTGTGGTTAATTATGGACTGGTGCATTCGTCACCAATTTGTGTTAGTTTTTGTAGCAAAAATATAAATTTTTTAGAGAGATATTTGGGTTAATATCTTCTTTCTCACTGAGCTGATTGTGCTGGTTTTTAATATCAATCTGCTTAGGAGAATTAGAAACAATTTGAAACCAAAATATTTCTTTTCTGTTGAGCCTCTTCAAAGTGAGCGTGTTTTCAACAGACGGACATAGCTTAATTGACTTAGAATTACACATTTTTGCATCAAATGACAAACTTAGTATACCCTTAATTACCACTAGTGGTGGAGGGTATAAAAAATATACTTTGGCACATGTTTAAAACATAAAAAAACCATATTAAACAAAAACTCGAAATAAAATAAGATTTGCCTACAATTTTTAATTTAATTGAAAAGCCTAATTACCAAAATTTTTCTTTAATAATTGTTCGGTACGCAGGAGAAAGTGTTTTAATTTTTTTGTCTGAGTTTTCAATTTTCTATTATTAATTTTTTATTTTGGCACGAACTTTTTGTGTGTCATGGCTATATATCAAATACCTACATATATCTAGTAATTTTCCATAAATATTGAATAAATATAATACATTTTCAATAATATAAAATACATATACCTTGAACTATGGTATTACATTAAGTTTTTCTGTTTAAAAATATAATATACATAAATGAGAATAAAATAAAAAAAAAGGAAAATTATTCTTAAAATAAACCTAAATAATATAAGCAATCGGAGTGATGTGCCATTTTTCTTAAAAAAAATACGAGGGATGTTTAATAAGTTTTTAACAACTATCGAAGCTTATTTTTAAAATACTATGAAGTAGTAATAAAAATGCAACTTAAGAGAAATTTGTTTTTGAAATAAACTTGTGTAAGATTTGCTGCAAAATTATATAAGAAAATAGTATTGCAGCACAATCAATTGAATTGAGAAAACTAAATATTGCAAAAATTCGTTTGATAGTTTGCCCAAAAACCAATAGTTTTACACAACGTCCAGACTATCCTTTGTTTTGTGTGCACAAGAAGAAAATGTTGTCAGAATAATTTACTCATGTTTATTGATGTAGCGAAAACATGTGGCACGACAATCCATATAAAAAAGCAACTAAAACAATATATGAAGATGGATTTTATTTATATGGCAATACTGCAGTGATGTTCGACATCGTTGCGCAAAAAATGTTTGAACAACGCATTTTAAGCAAGAACAAAACATAGACAACAGCAGTCTTGACGATCAAAATTCAAGTGTGCATATAAAATTCTTCATAGCTTAACCATAGCGATGCCAAGTCTGGACGATGTTTGAAAAAGAAAACGAAATATTTTTTTGTGTCATTAACTTATGAATCATCCCTTGAAAACACTTTTAAGAAAAGCTATTTAAACGTTCAATTTCTTTTAATACGTACACAACAAATAACTAAAAGTGCTAACTAATGGAAAACAAATGTTCGAGTATTTTTATATTGTATGATTAATTAGTTTTTAATAACAAAACGTGAACAATTTTTCGTTCACTGACCTATTAGTAGTCACAATGTTGTCGAGAGGATTTTTATGGAAACTTACTTGCATAATCGATGTATACTTGTCTCACGGAATAGTTGATAACAGTCTTCACATATACGATCCAATCGGAAGAACATAGTTTTGTTAAAGATACCTTTACACTCTAAATCGAAGAAATTACTTCTTTTGGATAAATTATGATTATGGGGCAAAGCTGTGAATAGTGGAATCAAAACAAGAAACAGCACTACCGAGATCTTAATGTTGCGGGAACACATCTAAAAAAAGAAATCAATAAAAACAAAATAAATAAATAAAAGTTGTTAAAACATAAGTTTTTGGTTAAAAAACAGCTTTTTATTTGAAAACTTTTTAAAAATTAAAGAGTATTAATATATCGTCGCTATTGATCAATAAGAGGGTATAAACTCAAAATTTTAAAAACTTCAGTAGAAAAAAACTATTTTTAATTTAATATTGAAAGCTTATGAAGAATAATCTTTGAACCAATCGTTTTATTATTTACAGCGGGTTGATATGAATATTACGTGCCAATTTTTTCCAAAAAGGAAACAAAAAATTAAAACTTTTAGTTACTACACTATTGTTGATCAAATACGATATGCATATACATATGTATTTTTATAAATAATTGCATAATAAAGGTGGTTAAATTTCAAGGGCCGATGTTGATTTTGAATAAAACACAAACTATTTAGGAAATTATTGTAATTTTATTTTATTATGATATATTGGTATTACTCAATTATGTATGGAACAAAATATCGGCCAAATGGTCGCCGCGACCACGGCGGCACACCTCCATCCGATGGTCCAAATTTTCGATGACCCTGAGGCATAATGGAGGTTCTATGCCGTTAATGTGCCGAATTATCTCATCCTTTAACTCTTGAATTGTTGCTGGCTTATCGACGTACACCTTTTCTTTCAAATAACCCCAAAGAAAAAAGTCCAACGGTGTCAAATCACATGATCTTGGCGGCCAATTGACATCGCCATTACGTGAGATAACACGGCCATTGAATTTGTTGCGCAAAAGAGCCATTGTTTCGTTAGCTGTGTGGCAAGTGGCACCGTCCTGCTGAAACCACATATCGTACACATCCATATCTTCCAATTCGGGCCATAAAAAGTTCGTTATCATCTCACGATAGCGAACACCATTTACAGTAACTGCCTGACCGGCCTCATTTTGGAAAAAATACGGCCCGATGATGCCGCCAGCCCATAAACCGCACCAAACAGTCACTCTTTGTGGGTGCATTGGTTTTTCGACAACCACTCTTGGATTATTATTCGCCCAAATGCGGAAATTCTGCTTATCGACAAATCCACTGAGGTGAAAATGTGCCTCATCACTGAAGATGATTTTCTTCGAAATTTATCATCCATTTTTATAAGTCTGGATAACTTTAACACGTTGTTGGATTGTGTATCTCTCCATGGTTCAAATTGAGTAAGTCTGAAATAGAGAAATGTCAAATAAAATTCGGAAAAAAACTTGGCGTTTAGGTGTGGTTCACATTCAACATCGGCCCTTACAATTTAACCACCCTTTAAATGTTTAAACACTTACGCCCTTATTTATAAAAAAGTTGTTTAAAGGTATATGAAACGGATTTTCAATGAAAATTTTTTTAAAAAGCCTTTTTAACCCATTTTTTTAAAAGGGCGGTTATTCATTTGTAAAACCAATTGGCAACTTAAGTTACATTTTATGAAATGTTAGGTATGGCAACAAATTCTGTTGTTATCTGGCATCAATTCTTTTCTAAACACAAACATAAACAAAACATACAAAGCAATATTGCAATAATACCGTTATATGCATTTGTATTACCAGAGTTGCAGTTTTGGTAAAGTTAATTTCTGTTAATAGAGAATTGCTATTTTTATTAACTTTACTGTTAATATTACGAATAATTTATAGTTTTTTTTAATGCAGTTCTAAAAATAAAACAATTTTTTTTATTAAAAATCTAAAAATAGTTAATTGTTATAATAACAAGCGGACAATTTATTTTTATGTAAAAGGGATCATTATTTTGTTTTGTGGCTGTGTTTTTAGTCTGTAGCCAGTAAAAGACACAGACCGCCAAAGTGAATTTTGCGTGTGCTTGCACACCTTGTCATTGATCCAGCCGCCAGACGATGTTATCAACATCATCACATTATATTCTATAAATACTTTATTTTTATATTGCGTATATTCCTACATACTATATAGAGTATTAGTGTTCAGACATTACAATTTTTTGTCGTAATGAACTTGTTTGGTTTTTGTAAACTAGTCTGTCTGTTCTTTTTTTCTTAAGTTGGCATTGTAGTCGTCACATGTTGCAGATGTTAATAATTTACAGAGAATTGTTAAAAGCAATAATTTATGTTTTAACAATTTTTATTTTTATGTGTTTAAAAAATCTGTTATCAACACTTAAAATAATGGAATTTTAAAATAAAAAAGGTTTAAAACTTTGTATGTTTTTTTTTTTTAATTAACGGTAAATTTTTTGTAAACCTCATTTTTTTAGGGACCAAACATAAAATAGCAAAACTTTGTTTGCAAAATGAAACTGTTAATTTTATAAAGAAATTTTTACTGTTTGATAACTAGAATTCTAATATTTTGTAATAAAGTAACAAGAGTTAAGAAAGCCGGTATTCACTATCCTATCCGCAATTGTGCCATTGTCAGATGCATTAATTTAACACATCTGCCAAATGAAAATAGCGTACAATGTTCACACAGTTACAAGACATTTTTAGTCAATTTTAATGACAAAATTGTAAGATCTGACCACCGTTTGTACGAAGCTTAAGGAATGACAATTGGAAAACTTAAATCAATATTCTTTTTCTCAATATTTATGTATATGTGACCTTCTCCGAGAAAAGGGACCTAGTGTGTCAAAAAACGGGTTTGGACTAAAAAGTGGATTCTGGTACCTATAAGGGTGTAGAATAAGATGAAATGACTTAGATTTCTAATAAAAATTTATTCACCCCATAAAAACGTACAAAACTTATTCTAGCACTATGTTTTATGTCCTTGCAGTGCCGGACAAAAAATTTTCCCCATCACGGTTTCAAAATGAAAAATCAACATAAAAGCAATCCATTGCATGCACAAAAGTCGAGAGACTACGAATTCCGGTTTTGAATATTGGAAATGTTGTTAAAAGTCTTTAAATCAACTAGAAAATTTTAAATAGAAGTATCGATCGATATTAACATTAAGGCGAAATATACCTTGCGCTAAGATAATTGCCGTATTCACAAAACCCCTTGTATCGTTGTATCTATTGTATGTTGTATAAAATACCAATAGTGAACTATGTATTTTAATACAAAATACAATCGATACAACGATACAAGGGGTTTTGTGAATACGGTAAATGCTCAATATTTGGTGTATGCATTTCAAAAACTAATTAGTTTTAAGAGCCCTTGAAATTTGCTCAGTCTAGTAAATGAATATAGTTGCCAACGGTTAATCCGTTTTAACCAAGCAATTAATCAAAACTAAAGACCAGAAAGTGCTAAACACTCAAAGCTTTAATTTTCCACGTAAGAAATTTCACCTACCAGTAAAACCTATATGAAAAACATTGGATGAAAAAATTTTCGATAAAACCAAAAACGAACGTGTAAAAGCATAATTTATTAACCTTCTGACATGTGCAATTACATATGGATTTAACATCTGGCAAAGTCACTGCAAAATACATGTCGTCTAAAACCACATTTAGTGAAGTAAAGTTTCATTGTCCGTGAAAAAGTCTTAAAAATAGGAGATACCTAAACATATCGCTCCTTTATTGCAACATAGTCATATCTACAAAAACAAACGATCTTGGCAAAATGCGATTAAAGTTTTCAAAATGTACCGATTTAAAGATTTATTTTGCTATAACTTCGGTTCAGTTTGAGATATAAGACGAGAAGGTATGAAGGAAAACTTTGCTAAAGTTACTTAAAATTTTGAGATATGACTATGATGCAATGAAGGAGCGATATTTTTATTAGGTGATAAACACAAATTTTCAATTTAAATTTCTGTTGGTTTATATACCCGTGAAGTGCGGGAAAACCGAAATAAAATAACATTTTGGAAACTCGTGTAAGATACTACAACATACAACTTGAAAAACACATTGTCCTAAAGATTACAAATGGATCTATTGAAATGAAAAGGTTTGTAAGAAGCAGTCCGGTTGATGTTATTTTTGCATCAACCTTGACATACATTTGACTGATATAGACGTTGTTTATAAAAAAGAAAAAATTGCTTCTGATTGTGAATCCGAAGCATGCTGCAACGGTGCACTTTTAACTATTTATCCAACTTCGGTAAAAAATGAACGAAGTTTTTCGGAAACATGATAATTAGTAAATTAAATCTGGAATATACTTTTTGACGACTTACTAAGCGCATTGAGTGTGTCAGAAAGTTATTTCCTAACCGTTAAAAAATGTTATATATTTCTTTAAAATATTTCATCTATGTTATTAATTAACTTTTTGATCTCATATCTTGAGTACCTTAATTTTTATATTGTTTTTATTATTGTTTTATGAATTAAATTGTTATGTTTATTTTATCTTTTTATCTTGTATCCAGAGCATAATAATACTGAATAAAAGCATAATAATAGGGAATAAAGGCGTGAGGTGATAATAATTCAAGTTCCTATTTCAATTTTCAATTAATTTTTTAGTATTGAACCATTTCATTTACCTTCTTTGTAAACAGTACCCTTACGTTTTTTTATAAAAGTTTTTTTCATTAATTAATAACAAAATTTACTTTGTATTATTTATATGGAGCGGGATCCCGAAAAAGTCCGGGAAAAAAAACTCTAGCCACAATGCAACAACATCGGTGAAATGTTTGTAGTGTTAACATAAATTATTAAAGCCGGCCGGCTTTAAATTTAGCGAAAGGAGAAAACATTTTAATATACGGCAATTCATTCATACATGCGTGTGTTTATATTTATTTTAATACTGTGTGATAAAAAAAAACTATTGTATGGCTATAAATTAAATATAGATTTTATTTTTTTATAAAAACAAGAAAAAATAAGTAATAAATTTAGCAATTCGATTCCAATTAGTAACACAATTTAATGGTCATGTTTTTGTGCCGCCTTATATGAAAATTGATATCGGTATCACATGCAGACCACAATGGGTATACAATACATAGTCAAACATATTCATGCATTTATAAGGTTCTTGTGGTAAATGTTAAATACATTTCAAATTGTATACATAAATATATGAATCAATGTTATTTTAAATCTGTGTGGAAATGATGGTGGATAACCTTTATCAATGGTACTATAAGACAATCTTTTTAAAAATAAAGAAACAAATAACGCCCTCTAATAAAACACTGTATGGCAACATAATAAATATGGCGTAACATTATGCGCCCCATACACGTTTCAGTTCAATTGTCAACTGAGTCGGTTGTTGTCCAAATTAAAGCGTGTATGGCTTTGTCAATTGATTAGTTTGACCGTTGTCGAGTTGGTTTTAGAAAAATCCAAAGATTTTGATTTTTTCAAGTTGACTACTAATTCTTTCAATTCGATTGTACTATGTGTGCTCGAGTCTCTTGATCAGGTGTCAAAATTAATGTTGGTAGTTTTTTTTTTCAAAAAAAAGTTAAGTATTTTAAAAATTGTTTTTTATTTCATAAAATTTTTAAATAATTTAAAATCTTTCAATTCAGTTTATGAAGTGTATGGCCAAGCATCAATTCAGTTGAAAGACTCAGTTGAAAATTCAATTGAAACGTGTATGGGGCGCATTAGTTTAATATAGAGTGTGTGCGTGTCACGATACCTTAGGCTTACAAGGAACAGAAAAATCTACATGCACGCTCACTCACGTATCATTTCCAAAGTCTCACAATAACGCAGTTACGAAATATTTTTTTAAAGAGTTCTTTTATAATGAAGCACGAAAAGAAGCAAAAATTAGTTTTTCGACTATTATTGATGAGTCTTCGTGAGTGCATGGAAAGTTTTCCGAAAGTTAAAAATTTTAATTACGCACGCAAATGCACGTCACTCACATCGATAGTTTAACTAGCATTATGTCAGAAAAACATCGAGTTTTTTACCTACGTCTGGCACTATAGGATATGTTTGAATTAAGTAAATTGGGTTCTAACCTCAAATAAATAAAGGCATCGTCCAGACTGCAGTTTTATAAAATTTAGTCGTCATCCAGGCTTGAAATTTTTGTTGCAGCAATTGTTGAGGTTATGGGTTAGAGTGGGAAGAAGATTAGGGAGGGATACTCAGTTTCATGTAGTCTGCAATGTTGTTTTCTAAATCTCACACCCGCTTTTTTGAAGTTGGTTGGTTGCCAACCCGTATGACGTAGATACGCTGTCAAATTAATTAATACAAAGCCACACAATAGTTGGCGCTAACGTTAAAGCGTATCTACGTCGTACGTCGACATAGATGAAAGCCGGTAACGGCCGTATTTTCATACAAAAGAAATTATAAATTAAATATTTTTTGTGTTTTCAAATATTTAATATAATAAAAGAAGGAAAAACCAACAACAATTTGAATAAAATTGGATTTTTCAAATATTAGTTTCAAAGGAACACAAAATACGTTTACGATGGAATTGTGGGTAAACAGAGCGTGTTTTTAGAAATTTACGGCGTTACGTCAAACGTTTTCACGACGTACGCCCAGTTGTGTTCATAGCATAAAATAAACATTGAAGTATAAAATTAACTTTTATTGTTTTCCAAAAGATTTAAAACAAAAACTAATTGTAGCTACTTGACGCGGCAAGGAACTTAAAATAATGAAAAGTTGTAACTCTAACATCACTACGGGAACTCCACCATAAACAAATAAGTGCTTAAACAGCAAGTCTTTACTTCATGTTTTAACTGAATTTCATGTTAGGTGTAAACGTAGAGTTAATGTGTTTTTATTGGTTATATTGCGCTGACAATTTATATTGACATTTACATCAAAAACAACTCTGTGGTAAAATTATTGCCAATATTATTAGATATTTTCTAAAATAATGACTTGCGGTTTGAATTAAACACATATTATTCTATTAAAAACAAATTTTGCACTCTATATTTTAAATTAAAAGTAGAATTTATATAAGAAGTCATGATGTTGTCATTTATTATCGCCTATATGAGCAAAAAACCCTATTTGTTATTTGTGTAAATAAAACGTTACATATTTTGTTGTAATTAAAAAGTTCCAATGTATAGTATTTAATAAACACATGTGTGTGATCATCATCGGCAGCAACAACTACAAATGTTAGACAAACGTTTCGGTATTATTCACATTTCGTTTATTTTAATCTATTAAAGTCACGAGATAATTTACAAACAAACAAAAAAAAAATAAAAAAATACTGTGAATAGTTTTTTATACAATTTTTTTTGTAGAAGTAGTAGTGATCGCAATTTTTAAACTAGCGACATCATGTCTGCCATGAAAAACACATGTAATAAGAAGAAAAAAAAAAAACATTAATTACAAAAATAATAGTTGTATGGTTAAAAAATAATAAATATTTTGCAGTATATATATACATATGTACGAAAGTGTCATTTGGAACTATCTAGTATGTACTAGTACTAGGGAATGTCGAATAGATTTAAAAATCGATTTTCTATCGTCTTTTTTTTTGTTTTGATTTCAGAAATTGATTAATCTTTTTCTCAGTAACTTTTAAATAAGATTAACCCTAGTTGTATGGTTAAAAAATAATAAATATTTTGCAGTATATATATACATATGTACGAAAGTGTCATTTGGAACTATCTAGTATGTACTAGTACTAGGGAATGTCGAATAGATTCAAAAATCGATTTTCTATCGACTTTTTTTTTGATTTCAGATATTGATTAATCTTTTTCTCAGTAACTTTTAAATAAGATTAACCCTTCGCGAGCCATGAAATAATGTTAAAAAATTATGTTTTATATGAGCTTTCAAGACAGATTTCTCAACAACACTTTTAAAACACTAACAACAGCCTTCTACACCCAACAAGATTTTAGCGTAATGTTGGTAAATTTATGTCTATTGAAAAAAAAAACGTTCACAGGGCACTGATGTTGCAAAGATGCTTTAATATTCAGGATTAGTTTCGGAGTCGATCTTACAAATGTCCGTTCGGCTGGCTGGCTGTCCATGTAAACCTTTAGCGCAAAGCACAACAGAGGCCTAATTCTGGCAGTCTTGACCGAGTATTTTCTCGATTCGAAGCAATTTTTTTTCAGTCGATACTGAACGAATCGAAATTATTTTTTCAGTATTGTGAAACTCAAAATTAATGCTTTACAACATTGAAAAAATAATTCCGATTCGTTCAGTATTGACTGAAAAAATTAGATTTTGAATTGTTTTCGAATCGAGAAAGTACTCGATCACGAATGCCAGAATTAGGCCCCAGGTCGCGATTTTGGAAATAATTTGATACAATTTAATACATAAATTCCAATTTTCATGACCAAGTGTACTTTTCATAATATCTGTCATAACAAAGGTTTTTATTTAAAGTTTTTTGTTTTTAAGAAAATAATTTAAAGTTATATAAGATGGGAACACTTATTTTTTTATCAGCGAAAAAAAGTGTTGGAGCGTAGTTTATGTTTCATTATTAAAAACCTATAAATAAAGACAAATTCTTTAAGTAGAGGTAAATTTAGCCATTTTTGTTCGTGAAGAGTTGGTAATACTAATTACAGCGAATATTTTAACCACTCTTTTTTTCCCCGATTTTAAGTGGGGTACAAACAACACTATCGATCATGATTGATAGTTTTGCTCAATTTTCGCTTGCTCGATAGTGTGGTCGCTAATTTTCGTCCGTAAGAAGTCAACTATAAATTATATCACTCAAGTTCGATAGTGTTTAAACAAATTAAGAGTTCAAATTTTTCTTGTCATTGACATTTTTTTGACCACAGATTGTTTGGTTTTTCTATTAACTTTGACGTGAGCAAAAACTTTCCTTAAAATTGTATTTATTGTATGCAAGTGTTTTTGCTGTAAGGCAGTGGAAATTTTGGAAGTTATTTTTACAAGCAGTTGGTGCATAATTTATCTTTATACACTACAATTGTTATAGAAACGGCTTGACAAAGTTTTTGCGTTGTTTGCTTGTTTCGACAAACGTGTAACATATTTGCCAAACTGTTTGCTCCGTCTAGTTCTAAATTTAATATGTAATTTCATTGAACATTTTAAAGAGTGAAGAAGGTTTAATAATTATGTTTGTGTGTTTTTTTTTGCAACGAAAAGTTTGTAATTGGAAAGCCGTTTGTGTTGTTTATTTGGTCCTTTTAATTTCTTTTTTAACTTTTAAATTTAACAGATCTGTTTTTTTTCACTTTCGAAAAAATTTTTATAAAACAAAAATAATTTTTTAAAATATGCCATCGTTCATTATTGTGACAATTTTAAAAAAATCTTTCCTTTGAAATTGCATTAGTGTCCGCATTGTTTTTTGAATTATTATATTTGTATGCCCTTTGTTCTTTTTATTATATTTGATATATAAATTGTCAAATATGCACACCAACAGAAAACTTTAAGTGAAATGTTCGAATTACAAAACAGAGCACAGAACTGCAGAGTACACGAAACTGTGTGCCCCTAACCAATCTTTTTACCCCACTCAACAACGAACACAAGAATTGCTGCAATATAAATTGCAAGTGTGGACACTGGTTAATTTATATTTAACGCAATACCCCGATAAACAAGGTTGAAAAATATTTTTTTGGCATAATAATCAGGAATTCTTATTTATAATAAAAGTGTGTTAAATATAAATACATGTTCTACATAAAAGAAATATTTCGTGAAAAAATTCATATGTGTTAATTACACAAAAATATTTCTACTTCTAATTACGTGTATTAAAATGCAAATACATACATTAAACAATAGAAATAAAATGAGAAAATTTTATTTGAAAACAAAAATGCGCAAATTAATTAATATAAAAACCTACATATGTAAGTATGTACGTTAATCGGCAGTAAACAAAGTTATAAACATACATATATTTTTTTTAATTTAGGGGGCTTGTCTACGCCATCTTGAAACAATTTGTGTTATTGTAATTGTACATAATTTTTGAACACTTTCATGCGATGGCAACGCATTATTTTCGTATAAATTTCGAAAAATTTCACAAAGTAGAAATACTTATAATTGCGCCTCATATATAACAAGTATTTTAACAAATTAATTTCCTTTTTATTAAAATAAAAACATAACAAACAAACTTATAAATATTAATTTATTAAAAACAAAAATGTACATAGGTACATATAGGTATGTGTTTTCATTTCAAAGTACGTTATTTTTTCTTGTGTATGTATGCATTTAACTATAATTTGCTTCTCGTTTCGACGTAAAAGAATATCAATACAGATCACTTTTTTTAATAAATTTCAATTAAAATTTTGAATTCATTCGTTTACAGTCTAAATATACTATTGATCTCATACAAATTGTTTATTTGCAACTTATTGTTGCCATTTTATTTGCTGGGAAAAAAGCAGTTTTGTAGTACATATAATATTTTGATTTGTCTGAATAATAATCCGGTACAAAATTTTATTTTAATTTTTTGAAATTTCAATCAAATTTTCGTTTGTTTAATTCCCCGGCATAAACTTTGTCTGCATAACTTTCTTTTATATAGAGAATCGAGTCTTGAAAGTTTTAAAGTTAACGCAAGATTTAAATTTTTCGCCATTTGTGCAGTAGAAGTTTGACAACTGAAGAAGCATGTTTTTGGCTTAATTGCTTTCTTAAACTTCTTTTTGACGACATGTATTTTGCAGTGGCTTTGTCAGATGTAAAACTTATATGTAAGTTAACATGTCTGTCAAAATTGACAAATACAGAAGGTAAATAATTATTTCTTTTACACATTCGTTTTTGATTTCATCTTACATAACCTAAACTCGTTCACAACAACAAATTCTATACTGATTTCTATTTCTATACACTTTTAATTGTATTTGTTTAGTTTATTTTTAAGAATATGTGTAAATTAATAGATTTTAATGAACATTTATTTTCCGCCACAAACAAATGACTTGCAAAACAGCTGATGTCAGTTGGTTTGTCAGTTTAAAACAGAATACGCCCTAATTTTGCAGAAAGAAATTTGACGAGTACACTGCTAAATACATTTCGTCTAAAACTACCTTTAATCGTAAAAATTGTATAATTTGGGAAAAACATACTACATATTTAAAAATAAGGGTGGTTAAGAAGGATGAGGTGCTGGATATCGCCTGTCATTGGTGACAATCAAACCGCTCCCGAGGAAGGGAGCAACTAGCACACCCAGGCAGTAATTTGTCTGCATTGTCCGGCAAGATTAAACACTTGCCCCTTGTTTAGGCGCTGGAGCTATCTGGCTACGCTGTTTTTGACAAAATTCTTAAACCGAACTTTCTCACAAGTGGTGGAAAATCAGGGTTTCCTTTCCCGCGACTTTGGGTAATTAGCCACAACCCCCAAGTGATCCCCGAAAGTATCCTGTCAGCGGAAAGGCAAAACTTCCGCAGAGACAATCTTCCTGAAAGACAGAAAGCGTTTCCCGCGAGAAGCATAGTAACGGAGGCCTCAACTAATGGTCAGTCCGGTGCCATCGTACCGGGGGCTTCTGACTTCCGTGTTAGCAGGAAGGATCTCTGGTCAGCTTCGATCGCAAGAGATCGTGAAGAATATTATTGAGATGATCCTTACACCCCATGAGTATAAGAAGAAAATTATACTTTGATTTTAAACTAACATACAATAAAACTTTTTTTTTTTTAGGTAATTGGAAGCCAGAAGTTTTTGCATTGCACAAATAGAAGAATAAAACAACAATGAGTTTTATAAAGAAGCTTTTAATTCGTGTTTACCAATGACGTCACTGTAATATTTTTTCACTACAAGCTTATGAAAAACGCCTTAAATATCGAGAGTTTATAGGTTTAAATAAAAGTCCCAAATTCTTAGAATGCATATTTATTGTTTTGTTAAAAATTAATAAATATCAAATATGTATATAATAAATTGGACTTGTCACTTCATTTTGATTTGAAAAGAAAACTTTTTGTTTTTTGCTAACATCATTAATATGAAAATACGATCATTATTAACATAAACTTGATGATTAGGATGGAGTACGTGTTGGTCCGTTTACATTTATAATGACGATGATGATGTCTACATATATGTTACTTTTATGTTTGGAATTTATTGTCTTGATTAGTTGCCAATTTATGTGATTGTCGGCAAATGTCTTCTTTTAAACAATTCAACATCATCAACCACAACAACAATAATAAAAAATATGTAAAAACAACATCATGAATGATCGATCGATTTAAATTGTTGTCTGTCTATGTTTTGAATGAATGAATGGTGTTGATGATACTTTTGATTTAGTTTCAATTTATGCTCTATACACGAGCCAATTATTAACTATTAATAACATAATTTTAATAAATGAAAATGTTTGCTTATTAATTGGTTTTTTTAAATTCGCTACAGTATAAATATTTGCTTTTTTCATAGGCAGTCTAATTAACTAGTAATTAAACATATTTTGAAAGATTAAATAATTTAGTCAGAAAATTAAAAAAAGTCTATTTTGGTAAAAAAAAAAAAAAAAACAAAAGAACCGATATTGACAAGTGTGTAAATTAAACTATCGGCCATGTTCTAAAAATCGAAATCGAGCCTAATTAGAATAAAAGGATATTTTTAGTTAATTTTTTTTAAATGAATGCATTTTTTCCTGGTTTAAAGAGTTGTTCAGGTTAAGATAAATGATACATTAAGTTTAAAGTATTTAAAAAGAAATATTTATTTCTAAACTTTCTAAAGAATGTCGATTTCCCAATGTATTCGATTTAAATTTCACTCGAATTCGATTTCCAACATTACTGCCTATTTCACGATGTCGATAGAATTCTTTGGTGTATAACTACCCTAGAGGGAAGCGCACTGAAACCAAAGTAGTCCCGTGATTGGTCTTTGGTGGTAGAGACCAGTTCTAGTTTTAACACTTTCTATGCATAAGACCTAAAGTGATAGGGGGGTTGTCATTGGAGGGGGTCAATTGACACTATTTGACCAATCACACATATATTCTCAATGGACATGTTTAGTGAAAGTTACTACAATGTACTATTATTTCAATACAATGTAGTATTATTTCAATAAAACATGTCCTAGAATTAAATTCAAGAACCAAATTTTAGAAAGTCCCAAAAAATGTGTCACACCAGCGGGAAAGACTTTAAAAAGTAATTCATTACTTTTTCTACCTTTTTGTTCTTCATAAACCAGTTACATGATTGGTTCTCCTCTCACTTGTCATGAGTTCTTTCTTTTTGTACCTGTTCTATATTCACAACTCCCAGGACCATTCTGTTGGACCAATTAACACAAATTTCCCGCAGGGAAAAGGTACGTCTTTTTATTAATGAACTCAAACAAAACATTTGGTAGCTCTGTTTAAATGGCTGAAATAAATTGCAGAAAGACCATTTTTGACAAACCACATCAATAGAAATGGCGAAGCATTGAAAATTAACAAATCACACGATTGAAAACGAAGAAAAAATAAAAACAAAAACATCTTATATAGAACACAGGGTTGTCAGATTTATTTTCTTAATTCAAAGTCAAAATTGGCCAAAAACTTTTTTTTATTAGATTTCGATACTAAAAAATATATATGTATTTTTTAAATTATTAAAAATATTTATTAAAAATCCTAAAATATAAATGTGTTCCGAATCACTAAAATTCGTTAAAAATGGAAAAAAGTCGTCGTCATGACAACTGACAACTCGTACATCGTTTCCGCTCTCTTAATCAAATTAAACTTTTTCTGAACTGCTTTATTAAAGAAAAAATCTTTAACAAAAATAAAAAGAAAGAATCGGAAAAAATTATTATTTAATATTTTTCATAAAATAGCTAGCAAATACTAAATTAGAATAATTTTTTTTTAATAATTAATTAATGTTTAAACGTTTTTACCAGTTTTTGTTGTTGTTGTTTGCAAAGAGTGATAGTAATCACTGGCAGAAAGTGCTATTTTATCAACGTCAAGTTACATTAAAACACCAATAATTAATTTTATGCAAACGATCATGCCACATACAAAGTATATAATTGGTCAGTTTTTTTTTTTAATATACATAAATAATTTTATGTAAATATAAATATGTACTTATATATTTGTATGTAGCATATGAAAGTACGTGGAAGCCTGCATCTTACACATTAATTGCATAAAAATGCATAAAAGTTAATTACTATAATTCAGTGTTGCCACGCACAAACAAAATGAACATAAATTTAAAAACCTAGTAGGCACCTTTGTCTGATTTCAGGTATGAAAATTAAAATTTTTCTCTTTATACAGAAAAAAATAGGGAAAATTGCAGAGTGGAAATATACACAAATTCTTAGAACTTTAATTTTTGGTCGAGTTGACGGAAAAATTTTCTACTTTCTGTAATTCAATTCTGTAAAGGTAAAAGTACATAGCACACATTAATTCATCGACTAGTATAGTGCGATTAAAAAATTTACCGCACGAAAAATGGCAAGTCACACAATGCACGTTATAAAAGCCTTTTCGGTCAGCTATTTTTTATTGTTTACTTATTTGTACATTGAAAAATATACCTACGCTTTGCTTCCCTTTTTTTACAATACTGTATGTTTTTTTAACCTCTTCAATAAGGTTTTCTGCCATGATTCAAAAATTTGTTTAAACTATGCTTTTTTATTATGTGCGTTCGTTTACTTTTCCAGTAAAATCCCAGTAAAATCCAGTAGGTGAGTTATATAAAAAATTTACAAATTTATGTGTACGCGAACGCATTTCAGTAAAATTCAGTACAAATTTGTAGAAATTTTGGGGTAAACGAACGCAGCTAATGTCAGCTGATTTTTGACGAGTAAAAAATACCACACAACGCATTAAAAAGTTCAAACTTTACCAACATTCTGCCGCAAACGCGCCAAAATATTTTTTATGTTATAAGAAAAAAAAAAAAAACACTAGTTAAACTTTTTTGACAGAAGTCTACAGTGCAGTCGCGCACTAATGCGTGGTTTGTATGCACCTCTACCTTTGTAGATGGCATATGTCATGTCAATTTTTATGCATTTCTTATCGGCTGCGATCAGCAAACAGAAAATCGTTTAAATTTAGGCAATGGTAAGAACCAGACTTAAACCAATTAAACTGTTTCTATTTGGGATTAAATGTTGTTTTTAACATTTATAAATGTATTTGGCAACTTTATAACGGTATTGTTTATTATTACAAAATCTGCATGTTGTTTTGTTGAATTAAGATTTTTTAAAAATTGCTGATAGTCTAACCAAAAAGGAAGTATGTAATATTATCGTACAAAACTGTAGTATTTACCACTTGGCTGCATACAACATTAACATTATTTATTATACGCAAAAACTAGAAGGTACTCGTTTTTAACTAGCGGAGTTAAACGGAAGTTAAATACAAAGCGCAGTTAGTCATGGTTTAACAAACAACAAACAATTTTAACATATTAATAATATTTTATTGTAATTTGCCTAAATTTTTTGCAGCATACGGCTGGCACAAATCATGGCCAAATTTCCATATTTTTGCTCAAAAATAATTAGTCAATTCACAAAATGTTCTATTGGTTGTATTTGCTATAATTTTATGATATGACAGCATACTACAATACAAAAAATATGACACAATCGAACACATATTAATTCTTTGGCAAATTCCCATGCAAATACTTAGCCAGAACAACGTTTACAAATCGTGAATTTTTTCCCCAAACTTATAGAGCCCTTCGTCAAGTTTACGGTGCGCATAAACGTCCATCTGAGCAGCTAATACTCAAAACTATGAATCGATTCATGACCATGGCCCGTACCGTACGTACAGAAAAAGCCATTTAAACTCGGTTCGAAAAAGCGTACCTTATTACCGCCCGTTTAGTCTGTATGTTAATGTATAACTTTTATTACTTTTACCACACAAAAACTCAATTAATATGTATATTGCTCGTTGTTGTTTAATTCATAGGTATATGGCCAGACTTTTGCTTAGCCAACTTATGTAGTTTGTTGCTACTGACGATGATGTTGTTGCTAATGTTGCTATTGCTGTTCGGCCATTGGTGTTGTGCAGTTTTAATGACAGCCATTCAAATAACATTATTATTAAAATACATACATAAATAACAATACTACTTTTCATACGAGGGCAACGCATAAAGTCTTCTAAAAATAAAGTTTGCGAACTTAATAGAAATGCATCTCAGAGCCAAGTAAGGCACATTAAGGTTTTCGAAAACATGACACAACCGCAACTAGCAGAAAGGAAGAAAATATCATGATAATCTAAAACTAAAACTCATAGATTTATAAATCATTATAAAATGTTTGGCTTTATCAAGGCGAATTTGTGTATTGGGTGGTGGCGATACTACAACAAGTAACAACACCAAAAACACAATATTGTATTTTATTTGTTGCTTTCGTTGGTTCATATGTCAAAAACACAAGTAACTTTTTACATATTTCTCTCTAATTTAGAAAAAAGTAGCGCAGCTGTGCTTTCAACGCCATCTGAAAAATGAATTCGCCTTGGGCTTTATGTTTCAAAATATAAGTTTTTAATTTTACAAAATATAACGCCATAGCAAAGTTATTTTAAAATTATCTTCTGACTACCTATAAACAGTTAATAACTGCGAAAGTGACTTTTTTAACAGCCTTTACAGCAGTAAGAAAAGAAATTAAGTTGCATGTTAGTATTTTTTTTTTATATTAAGCTTATAAAGGGTGCCACAAAATTAACGCAAGATTCGTATTTGTAGTCTTTGTTTAGTAAAATATTAGCAACTCTAAAAAAAAACAAAAACAAAAAAATGGTTAGATTTTTACTGACCATGCACAACGAAGAGCGTTCCTCGAATGGATTCATTGAACATCAAGAAGTGGATGATGATTTTTGGTGAAAACCATTTAAAACGACGAAGCTCATTTTCATCTTTTTGGTTTTGTTAAATCCACATACCAAAATTTTAAAAATCGAGTGATTGGTACTCTTTATTGCGTTTGCGCATTTGTCTTTTACTCATTTTTTTATGCAAATCATCACTTTTTATTTTCTTTAAATTGTCAAACAAAAACACGTTACCTCAGGTCTACACCAAAGATAATATCTTAGAAATTTGACAATAACGTCGGCAGAATAACAGATCAATATTTCTTATCGCTCAGCTTATGTTAAAGCCATGGAAAATCAAGGAGATGGTGCAGTGTAAAAAGTGACACCATCTTGAAAAAATTATTTTTATTAATATAAATTTCTTATTCGACCTTTATTATTTAAATGTATATAAATTTTTTTAAGCTTGAGATCTTTTTTTATATAAAAATATTAATTTCATTTAACATACTTTTTTTTTGTTTTGCCTTAAAAAATCAATATAAATTTTAATAATAAAGATCGAAAAAGAAAAAAAGTTAAAAATAATATTTGCTAATAACTTTATTTAGGTGGTTATTTAAAAAAAAATACTTTAGTGTTTATTTTTAATTATTGAATTTTTTTACTTCAAATTTAATTCACTACCATTTAACAAACTTAATTTCTTTCAGCACAATTTGCTTCTACATATTTTTTTATTTTTTTTTTTTTTGCTTTTTTTTAAATGACAACAAAATTTGACGTTTTATGTTAGCAATAATTGCCAACGAAAATTGACAAACAATTATTGCAACATAAATTGCCGGCAATAAATATGTACAAAAAAGTGCTGTCTACATTAAAGATAACATAATTTTGACATTTACTGCAATTTATGTCGCAATATTTATCTCTGGTACAGACGGGCAGTTAAGCGGCATAACTCTCCGTTTTTACATGCCGTCTAGATTAGCCATCGCTATGTTAAAACAACAAACAACTTCTTGTGCACACAAGAATTCGGGTAGTGAAGACTACTGTTGTCGATGTTTTGTTCTTGTTAAAACAGCGTTGTTAAAGCAATTGTTGTCACAACGATGTCTAACATCACTGCAGTAGTATATAAATAAACGCCGTCTTAATTGTTATAGTTGTTTTTTATTGAATAACATAAACAATTGTCGCAAACAAGGCCTATCCAATAGGTCTGCTTACCTATATAACAATACAACAAAACAAAAAAAAAAACAAGCATTTTGTTTGTGTAAAATTACCCGCCGTTGTCAAAATCTTACTACTGCATAGGGCAAAAAACCAAAAACGTGAACAAAAATAAACATGTATAAGGAAAATGTAAACAACTTTTGACATCGTTGAGGAATAAACCAAATAAACTTTTGGCTTCTTGCGCAGACCTATTGGATAGACCTTGTGTCGCAATAGAGAGTAGCCCTCCAGAATTTAATCCATAGACCGTGTAATCTATGTTAACGAGCCACCAACCACCTGCGCATTGCAGGAGGAAAATAAACGTTGCCTCAAAAAAATTGAGCCACATTGGTGCAAAATAGTCAAAAAAAAAAATGTTTGACAAAAGAGTGCTTATGTGCCGTAAAGCCCACCCTTTTTTTTATTATGTACCTTATGATTTATTTAATTTAGATCATGCGTAAATTTTGGAAGACCCTCTGGTATGTTGAAATGTTTATTCTTGTACTGGTTGTAGCTGACGGAATGTTAGCTGGAACCAAGCAGTCTGTGTTGTTTAGTTAAATCAAAATTTTAAAATTCAAGGTATAAACACAACGATACAACTTTTTTATATGTATGTGGGTATGTAAATCTGTACAAAGATGTGTGTACAGAGTACAGTAGCACCTGATTTTATTATGATCAGTATAGAAACTTAAGAATTTTGTTAGGAAAGTATTACAGATGGACAAATAAATAAATATACAGTTGAGAACATGTTTTAAAATGTTGCAAACAATAAAATTAAACTTTCCAGATTTAATTCCGATTTGGTTAATTAATTAAAATAGGTGGCAAGATATGCCAGAATTGTCAGAAGTTATGGTCTTTGAATTTTAGTTAATTTTAATTACATAAGTATGTAGATATGTATATGTACCAACATATTTATTATAAATTCACTTTTATTTTACCGAATAATAAGTTTTTTAATGTGATGTCAACTAATTTAAAAAACATAACACAATTTCTCATACCTCTTATTTAATTTAATTAATTAAAAACCAATAATATATAATTAAATATAATATAAAACCAAAATTAAGAGAATTACAAAAATGTGGGCGTGCATATAAACAAATATATAAAAACACGCAAAATCCAATCAGAGCAGGCGATTTATTTTAAACTCGTTCGTTTGAAATTAAAATTAAAACTAAATACATATATTTAAAAAATTTAATCTAATTAGAAAGAAAAAAAAACAATAACAAATTAGGTACGTTTTTTCTGTTTTTGATCAAATGGTCTCGGTATCTCTCATTTCTCTTAACAAAACAAGAAACCCACTGCTCGTCAATTTTGTTGTTATTATTATTGTTGTTGCTGTTTGGGATAATGAATACTAATCAATTATTGTAGTGAGGCACAGCACATACAACAACAAAAAAAAAAAAATATTCTTATTATTATTTCAAATGTAGGAATTTGTTTATTTTTAAAGGAATTTCAATTATTAAATTTATTAGGAAATTTTCATTCCTAAGCTTAAAACGTTTTGGCAACTCTTCAGTTTTGGCTGCCAAACGCATAACCATCTTTAAGGATACTTTACACTATCACCATCATAATACTTTGTTAGATAGAAATCTACAACACTGTCACACTTTTACATATTACATGAGTTTAAGACTTGTTTTAATTCAAAGTATAATGGTGTAAAGTACCCTTTAAAGGTTATACTTTATATTAAGGCATGTCAAAAACTCATGCAATATTCAAAAGCAATGTGTAATGAGAATGACAAGTATGACGAAAGAAATTTGACCTCCCATACGACTTTATAATTTTTTGAAAATTGTACATTATTACTTTAAATTTTATCAGGGTTGCATTTTAACAAAAGCAAAGTAATAGTGTGAAAACAACTTGTTCTGGTAAATTAGAATTTTTAAGGTCGCAACAAAACTCATTGGATTTCTATCTTACAAAGTATTATGGAATACGTTAGATTTGTGTGATAGTTAGTGTAAAGTACCCTTTATCAGTTGTTTGCTTAGACCCCTTTTACATTCGACAAGTTACTTGCGCAAGTCTCTTGCGCAACTCTTGGTTCGTAGACGTCAGCGGTAAGGTCGGGGTAAGGAAAAAAAATTTTTGTACAGACTTTGTTGTACTCGGTAAGTAACTTGTGCAACTAACTTGCCCAGTCTGAAAGGGGTCTTACTTTATTCGCATTAGCGATGCCAACTTTTTTATTTATTTTATTGAATGGATTTCGCGAGTAGTCAGATTTCTTTTTTTTATTATTCAGTATAACTAAAATAACAAACAAACTACTTGTTTAATCAAATCTTTTTTAAAACCCCATAGAAAAGACTAATTTTTTTTTAAAATCTTGTGTTATTGTGACTTTTTTAGGTTTTATGTTTTACATAAATAAAAACGTCAACAAGCAGACACGTAAATACATTTACACAGTAAGTACATACAAACATAAATAAACATAAACACGTATTCTAAACATCACATTTATAAGTAACAATAGGTGTGCTCTTGTTACCAAGTGATCAATAAAATTAATTGGGTCCTAATTAAAATATCATAAGGTAAGCAGCACAGTTAATTTAAATATTAGGAATTTTATATAAGGTTCGCTTATATTTTTAAATTGTCTATTTTAAAAGTGAATACGGGCCAATGATTTAATTTTCTTCAGTTCTCATCATACATTTTTCTGCAAACATAATTGGAATTAATCAAGAATTTAAAGATGTTTGTAACCTGATCGTTTTATAGCAATCAGGCTGTCCTTGTTTGTCTGTCTTAACTCCCTCTCACATTGTTTTAATGATTTGACGACGCCTAACTGTACGGCGGTAAGTTTTTTTGCGGTTCGACTTTAATAACTTGCACTTGTTTTATTCCTACATTAATGAATTGCTCTGGTAGTGTATCAACTAAAACTAAAACTAAAAGAATTTGGCAAAAAATATAAAACTGATTAGCGGAGTTTGAAATTTTCGGGTGCCTTTATAAAGTAACAGTAACAGTAATGTAACCGTACTGTCAAAAGGAAGAAAAATCAATTTTCTTCAGATTTAGAGGAATCGGTTAAGTTACATCTTACTGCTAACTATAATCGTTCTAATTGCTTTACATACAACAAAAGCGAAACTCTCACATTTCTCCCTTACAAACCTGCTTCGTTTGAAGTACAATGACAGCAAGCATTATTGCTTGACTCCTAATACCCCTGACAGACATAGGATTTGTATACTATACTATCATGGTATACTACATGTGTGTCAATCTAAACTACAAATAAATCATGAAACAAAGTGGAATAATGATGGTTTATAAACTACTTTAGTATGCATACCATGGTTTTGAAACTATATGTCTGTCAGGGGTATAAAAGTGTGTCGAATGGTTTGCTAGTACATTAGTGCGCCCTGCATTACCCGTACCTTAGCATTGCTTTTCTGTGCCTTTATTTAATTTATAATTTTATCTGGGAAAGTGCGGACCATATGACATTACGGTTGCTCGTGTCCCAGGCAAATTAATTTTTCATTTTGGTCCTGAAAGCACAGCTGAGCTTCTTCTTTTTTCTTACATAGAGAGCGGAATGTCAAAAGTTGGTTGTGTTTCTAACATATCGAGCAACGAAAGTACCAAATAAAATTGAACGCTGAGTTTTTGGTGTTGTAGTATCGCCGCCACCGTTTACATGAATTCGCCTTGATCGTCTCAAAAGCTTTTTCAAAGACAGCAAAGATGAGTTAAATGGTGGTGTTTAATTCGTTACACAGTTCAATTTTCAATCGAAAGCTATTTTTTTGGTCTACCCTACAATCAACCATGGACGACTATCTTACAAATGCAAAAGCAATAAATGAGAGTGTCATGACATGATATATTTTGTTAATTTTGCAACAAAAAACTACGACTCAAATAATATGCAAAATAAAAAAAACAAATTTTTAACTTTTAAAAAGTTTTACGGCCAATTTTTAGGTTTGATACTATATCATATTTATATTTAAAATCGTTATAAATACAAAATTCTGTAAATAATTCAATAAGCACTTAAAAGTAACTTAATTCACCAAGCTGGTACATTTAAACTCAACTTAAGTTTCGATTGTAATAAGTTAGAAAGGTGGTCTTTTTTTTTACGATATTTTTTTTTTGTATTTGTAGTGCTACCATGCTTTTATTTTAATTAAATAAGACTATTCAAATAAAACTTAAAAAATCAATCGTTATTTAAATACGATTTAAGTTTTTATGAAAATTTAATTAATACATATAGATTAAAATACTATTCTGAAAATTGGACATTAAACTTGGAGTTTTAGATCACGAGCGCGGGAACACAACTACTGTTTGTAGCAGCAGTAGTTGTTACTGTCGTCTAAAATATAAGCAACGAACGACGACATTAAGTCTAGCATGGTTTATTTGTTTCTGCTGCACACGAATAAAATAATATTTACTTAAGAAAAAAAAAGAAATGACAAAAAAAAAAGATACGTTATAAGCAAAGAAGCAACTACCGATAGATACTTTTCGTAGAAAATACTCTTGCATGAAGATTTTTAAAACAGTTTGAAATACTGTTGTAAAAGTGACTTTGATTTTGTTATTTACGACTGTTATCACTTACACAAAAAATTCTTTGAAAATAACGGTCAATATTGGCAAAAAAGATTTTTTTTTTGTTAATTTAACTAGATTCAACAAAAAGTGTGAGAACATTTTTCAAATTGCTACTTCTTACGATATATGTAATGTTTTTCGATTGTTACTTGCTTTTATAATGATTATGCATATTTTGCACAAATTTTGTGACAAAAAGTTTAAAAACTTAAATAAATTTTTTTATATTATAAAAAAAATGTGTGTACCTTTATTAAAGTTATGTGTACAATCAAATTACCTATGTTTTTTTTCGAAAATTATGTTTCTAATAACAAATTTGAATAAGTTTTTTTTTTTTTTAAGTGGGAGTCAAAGCACGAATACTACACCCCCCAAACGTATCTTTAATAAGAATATTAATTTAAATAATTAATATTTTTCAACTATGGTAAAATATATGTTCATACTTGTATGAGTGAATATTTTTCAAACATTTATTATGAATATTAAATGAAATATATGTGGTAAATTAATATAAACATGACGTAGATCATGTCAAACAAATGAATACATAATTATTAGGTGTAAAAAAAAGTCGTTGACGTTTTAAATAAATAATACCCCTTCATTTTGTTGAAGTATTATATAAAAGATCAGATTGTTTTTCAATTTTAGTAAAAAGTTTCCTTTTCGTCTTTTAAAACTTTTGGATTTTCAAGAAATTAATGGATATAGAGTGCTACTTTCGACTGTGCCGAATCTAATATACCCTTCACTTTAGTATTGGAAAGCCAATTGTTTCCTGGATAATATGTTATGTGCGCTAACGTGTAAAAATCCGTTTTCTGAAAGCACATTTGCATCACCTGGGGCCAAATTACGGCATTCGATATCGATCGAAATTACAATACAATTTAAATGTGAATTTCGATCGATATCGAATGCCGTAATTTGGCCACTGTACTTTTTCTCCTAGTTCTGGAAACAGTTCTGCATCTGAATCAGCGACTGCATGATAATAACTATGTAGATAAGATATGTTTACTGTCAAATACGCTGGTCGGCATTCAACAAAAGCTGTAAAGACTGCAAGAGCATAAAAGTTGATCTTAAGATCAACATATCCGAAACTAATTCGATGAGAGTAGGAACTCCAAACAGAAACCCCATCCTTCTAAACGGTACACAAATAGAAGAAGTGGATAAATTTACTTATCTAGGGAGTATAATAAACAAAGTCGGCGGTGCAGATGAAGATGTCGCGAACAGAATAAACAGCGCACGAAGCTCATGCGCCTTTATGTAAAGTATGGAACTCTTCGCAAAAAACCAAGAGGTATAAAATAAATATGTTCGACTCCAGCGTAACATGAAAAATAACTCAGTCATTATTGTCCACACTTTAAGTGTTTGTAAATAAATGTCAGCGCAAAATCAACAAAATATTTTGGCCCAACCACATTTCGAACGCCACGGCCGCCATGTTGTCATGCAGCAAACAAACATGGATAGTCCAAACGCTTCGAAAAGACATAAAGGAACCCCAGCGGAACCCCCAGAGTAAACGCAATGTTCGACGCCAGAGAAGAACATGGAGATGATTGGAGGAAGTGAAGCACCTACAACGTGGACTCACAAGGCCGCAAATACTTCACATGGCGCACGACAGTATAAGATAGAGAGCTTTCGTGCAGACGTCTTCTTAAATTATACTCACCAATGAAATTCTTTTAAGAAAATCTAACATTATTCAATGTTAGTTTCTGGAATGTATTGCTAGAAGCTTCTTCTCTAGAGCAGTACTTCATTTTTCTCTGCTAACTAAAAAATATTAATGATTATTTTAATGGGCGCTAGGTGAAATAATAGGTCGATTTCGCTGATTATATACATTCCAGTTTGTTTTGTATAATTTTCTTGTACTAAAAACCTTTATTCGGCAGGACACTTGTTTGAGTGTCTGGTGAAATAATATACCGGTTTGGCTCATTTTTAATACTCTTTATATTTAAGAAATATCTTAGCGAAATTTTATCCTCCTAGCTCTTATGGTATGAGCGTTATTGTGCCAAATCACGTAGTGGCTGTGGTTTATACCAAAAACAAAGGAAGGGAGACGTCCTAATGAAAAGCTAATTTTTCACTCTTATGACAAGTTTTATGAGATAGTTTAAGTAGGTGTTTGGCTAGAATATATGGTACGATAAAGATTGAGTTGTCTAGTAGATAGTTAGGTCGAGGTATTGGTAAACTGTGTCCCCAGTATGAACGGTGAAGACTCTGAATGAAAAAGCTTGAGGTATCGGACTGCGTTGGTGGCTGCTAGGTGTGCGCTGGTTTTTTACTTCTAACATGGGATGTGTTTTCTAGAGGAAAGTTCGCTCTGTGGCGATAACAATGCTGCTCGCTATTCCTTAAGCAGCCGAGGTTCGCTCGCTCTGGCTCCTAAACAAGAGGCTTATACACCCAAATTGCTACTTGTGTGTATTTTAGCCGCGAACTCAGGGGTGTTTGGTAAAGAGCATAGTTCGTTACCTAGTAGTTAAGATCCACCCTGAGTTTAGGCAGGTGCCCATGTAAATCCTTTTCACATTGTGCCAAAACCATTTTTTTGTTGGAAAAAGGTAGTTTTTTTATAACCCGGTTACATATTTGTAAACAGATTTTGTTTATTTTCACTACCAGTATTCTTGTTTACTAGTAAATAACAATTAGAGTCAATCTCGTTTTTTGCTTATTTCTCAGCCGTGAGTGGGCAGATCTGGCTGAATTTCAATAGCAAACTATTTCGGATTAGTTTTGTGATGTAAAGATATAACAACCTAGTCCCCATCATAAGGAGGGTCTTTGAATACCTCATTTCAACCAACACACTAACAGACGGACCAACATCATTAAATAAACTTCATAAGGACCCAGAATATGTATACTTTGTAGGATTTAAGATCAATATTGTAGAAATTACAAACGGAAATCAAACTTACATATACACATGGTTTAAAAAGCTGCAGTCTAAACCCAAAACTGTCGAACAAAAAACCAAAATTTGTGAACAATTTTTCGCTTCTTGAGTTGGTTTGAGAGCGACTGTCTACATTAGGGTGGCCGTTATTTTTTTTATTTTGATTTCTTATATTCTCCCCCCCTAAATCGGATCAGTTTTATGTAAAAAAAAATACAAAAAAATTTCGTAGCGATAAGTTGTGTTTTAGGGGGGGCGTCCGTCCCTCAAAGTTTGCCATCAAGCCATTTATTCAAATGTAATTTGTTGCGTATGACTATTTTCTAAAAACAACATTTTACAAGAATATGATATATGGCAATATTTTAGCTCTTCTAGTCAACATAAGCCTCTAAGAAAGTTTTTTGCTAAAATCAATATTTTAGAAAATAATTAAGAAAATAAAAACAAAATACCAAACATTTTATATACGTTTTATATATATAAAAGGTGGATTTAATGTCAAGTGACCCAATTTTGAAATAGATGTCTTTCGATTTAAATGAAATTTACACCAATTTTAGTACTGTTAGATAGTAGCTTAGACACAAATTTTCAACAAGATCGGTCAAAAAGTTTCTGAGTTAGAGGGGGTCAAAGTTTGACATTTTGGCCATACAGGTGTTCTTTCTCATCCATGTAACTTATTACCTATTGGTGTAAGAAAAATTTGTCCCAAGGAGCTTAGATAGCTTTTTTCATCAAACTTTTTAAAAAAATTGTTTTTGTTTTTTTAAAAAATTTTTTATATTTTTTTTTTTAATTTAACACTTGGCTAAAAAAAAAAAAAAAAAGTTTTAAATTTAAAAGAAAATATTAAAAAATTTTTTAAAAAAACAAAAAAATATTTTTAAAAAAGATTGATTAAATAGCTATCTAAGCTACTTGGGACAAATTTTGCTAACACCAATAGGTAATAAATTACATGGATGAGAAAGAACACCTGTATGCCAAACTTTGACCCCCTCTACCTCTGAAACATTTTGACCGATCTTGTTGAAAATTTGTGTGTAAACTACTATCTAATAGGACTAACCTTGGTGTAAATTTCATACAAATCGGAAGACACCGATTTCAACATTGTGTCACTTGACATTAAATCGCCTTTTTATATATATAAAACGTATATAAAATGTTTGGTATTTTGTTGTTATTTTTTTAAATTTTTTCTAAGATATTAGTCTTAGCAAAAAACTTTCTTGGAGGCTTATGTTGTTGACTAGAAGAGCTAAAATATTGCCATATATCATATTCTTGTAAAATGTTGTTTTTAGAAGATAGTCATACGCAAACAAATTACATTTGAATAAATGGCTTGATGGCAAACTGTGAGGGGCGGACGCCCTCCCTAAAACACAACTTATCGCTACGAAATTTTTTTGTAATTTTTTTTACATAAAACTGAACCGATTTGGAGGGGGAGAGTAAAAGAAATCAAAAAAAAAAAAGTTCTCCATACAACTAACGGCCACGCTAGTCTACATGTAATGAATTAGAAGTAAAAGCAAGAGTATTTTTTGGCTAATGACTAATGAAGAAGTGGAAGAAACGGCAGTTTTTCTACTTTGACTGCAGTTTTTTAAACGCTGCATATACATATCGCTCCTTAATTGCAACATAGTCCTATATCAAGAAAATTTAACAAGAACAATTTTTTGATTTTTAGTTGAACTGTTAATTTTTAATTTTCTTGATATTCTTTAATTAGGCTCGAGTTCATCAAATTTAATTTTCATTAAATTATTTTCACTGAGGAAAGGAATTTAACAACTTGGAATTTTTATTAAAATTTATTGATAATTTTTCTTGGCTGAGCTGGGATTTGGGATTTGAACCCAAATCCCAGCTCAGCCAAGAAAAATTATCAATAAATTTTAATAAAAATTCCAAGTTGTAAAATTCCTTTCCTCAGTGAAAATAATTTAATGAAAATTAAATTTGATGAACTGGAGCCTAATTAAAGAATATCAAGAAAATTAAGAAAATTTAACTGTAAATTTAAATGTAAATTTATATAACGATTTAATAAAATATATTTTAAATATTAATAAATTTTCGATCTTAAGGCAGAATTAGTCTTTACTTTCTGTTCTGTTACGCTGTCACTTAAGCTACGGTCAGACTTATCAAATATTTGACGAAAAAAACGGGACTAACAACCAAACTAAAAAATCATTTCGCTTAATATCAATATTTATTTTGATTAAAATACCACATCTTACAGAAAACAGTTTTTTACTACGTCTAGTAGTATAATTAGTTTATTATGTAATATTAAGACCATTTTAAATCTCACTAACTATTAACAAAAGTAGGGGTTACGCTTATTTGATCAAATATTTAATAAGTGTGACCGTAGCTTTACAATTACTTAACAGGTTTTTGATATTAACAGATTGGACCGTAACAAAACGGAAAAACTAATCTATTTCACATATTTTTTAATAACAAAAACAAATCAGCTGATTCGTAACAGAACAGAAAGTAAAGACTAATTCTGCTTTTAAGGTCTTTTTTTATAAAAACCTTTTAACGTTTATTTAAAACTAATATTTCGGCACTTTCTTGAAAATGTATTAATATTTAATATTTGAAAAAATAAAGGTCGAACAAAATACATATTATATACATAAAATATATTTTGCTATAACTTCGGTTCAGTTTGAGATATAATACTGATTTTTTTACATATGTATACGGAAGGTACGAAGGAACACTTTTGCTTAAGTAACTTAAAAGACTATATTGCAATAAAGCAGCGATATGTACCCCTTTCACCTGTGATGAAGGATATATGTACAAAAGAAAAAAAATTAATTAATTTTAAATTTCAAACACAATGTAAGGAGTTTCAGGAATATAAAATAATTAAGTTATTTTTTAAGTTTAAGTCCGATTTAAGTGGTTGTGTACTATATAAAACGAGATCCATAAATAATACAGTAGTTTTACCTTCTACTTCTTTTTAGGACTTAAAATTGCTAATATTTTAAGGTTATAAAGTTGCCAGATTTTCATTTGTTTCTCAAGCGACAAAGACTTATCTGTGTTGCTAATATACACATACATATTAAAATGTTTCTAAATGCAAAATATATTTTCCTGGAGTTGCGTATTTTTTTTAAATTGGTTAAATAACTGGCAATTTAGTTTTTTTTTGGTTTTTTTTATAAAATATAATAATAATTTTTTTTTTAAATAAATTCACATAATTTATAAATAAGAAACGTTGCAGGAATATTTAATGAATTTATTAAACAGATCATGTTAAGCTTTAACTACAAACAATTTTTCAACATTTTTCTTTTTGCGATTTTTTTTCGAAACACAAGCTTTTTTACCGCCAAAGCTTAAAAACCTCCTAGCCATTATGGATTTTTGTTTTATATATTTATAAAAGTTGGGTGTGTTTTGAAAAAATTAAAGTATTGCGTTGATATAAAATATTCGCTCAAACGTCAACATTTTTGCAATTTTAAAGCCTGTCAATATGCGTTTTTTTTTATTATTTTTTTTTGCAGTTGCTTTTGCTAAGTAAGAGATTGGATTTTGTTGCCGGCTTTTAAAAACCCCACATATGGTGGAATGAAGTTTTTTTTTTTCATAAAACTTTTTATGCATTAAGTTGCTTGTTGCCTGCATTACTAAGTATATTATTAAGAAAAAGCTGAACAAAAACGTTTAGCTTTAGCAACAATACATATTGGTAAGTAGTAGAAGTAGTAGTAGTGGTAGTGATGGACATACGTAATGCAATTTAATTTAACCGAACGGCAAGGTGAGCCCAAAACTTGATTTGTAAGATCTTTACATAGTTTCGCCTTGTTTTTAACATTATCTATTTTTTTTCAGTTTGCTTTATTTTGTCAAATAACTACTTCATGGTGGTACAAAACTAGCGAGAAAAATATAATAAAAGCAGCCCAGGTTAAAAATACCATATTGTCTATTACATTCACAATCAACAAAGAAATTCAAAAGAATTAAATGATTAATTGATATTTTGTAAGTTTGTTATGCGAAGCCAGAAGAAAGACTTCTACATGTCAACTGGAATAACGGTAGCACTGAACATGATTGATTACTGTAGTGATGTCAGAAGATTGATACACGTACAAGTGCTGACAATTTTTAAAGTACATATAAAGTACATTTATCATAAACAAAAATGGGTATTGTACCCTTAAGGTTTCAAAAATCTTTTTAGCTGATCTTGTCAACAAATTTTATAGCGAAAACATTTTAAACAAGTAGATGTTTCCTTCCGAAAGCGCAAACAAATTTTGTTAATTAGTTGAATGATGAATTCATTAAATATCATCGAAGACCAAACAGCAGTCTAGACAACAGGTTTCTTTGTGTAAAGGCGCCAAAGCAGGTCAGGCTACTTTATTGGAATGAATGTAATGCATCACGGATAAAACGATGATTAGAATAAAATATACAATTTTATCCGAAGAAGTTAGAAAAAGAGATCTAGATCAAACAATTTTAAAAACCTTTAAAAAATAACAAACTTTTTGTTGCCCAATAGCTAATTGTGGTTTTTTAGGTTATTTCTGAACTCGAATGTGGACGCCTATTTTCTCAAGCCCCAGTTAGCTGACAGTAACAGTAATAACATTGCAAATCAGCCGCTTCATTTTATTGTATGTAAGGCAATTCGAACGATTATAGAAATAATACCACATTGTATTGAAATAATACCTCATTTTAGTGTGACTGGTCAAATGGTGTCAATTGACCGCCTCCAATGACAACCCCATGTAAAAGTGATAGGTCTTATTCATATAAAGTGTTAGAACTAGAACTGGTCTCTACCACCAAAGACCTATCACGGGACTACTTCGGTGTCAGTTCGTTTCCCTCTAGGGATGTTACTTAACCATAACTTCTTAATCTGTAGAAAATTGATTTTTCTTACTTATTTACTGTACGGTTAACATTACTGTTGCTATTAACTAACTGGGGATTAAATTAGCTCTAGTTAGCAAGATTTCCCGTTATGTAAAAAATTGTAAAATGACAGATAAAATGTGTCGAAAATCGGCAAATTGATTTGCTTAAATTGTCAAATACGTCATTGTAGTATAACAAAATTTTTAGCTATTTTCTGTTTGTTTAATTGAAACAAAAAAAAAAAAAAAAATAATACATACGCTATTCTCACTCCTCCTATTGTACAAGTTTGAACTTCTTTTACAGACCAACTTAAATAAGAGCGGCAAGCGCATTTGTTTTTAGAAAAATATTGGAAAATCATTTTGATTGTGCATATAAGTTAACTCTCCAAGCTTGTTCAAGATGTCATACATCCGAATATGCTACAAAAGTTCAAGTATCTAGAATTAGAGTCGTGACTCGAGTAATACCTTTAATTATTCATAAAAAGTACGAAAATGAGGCGCCACATGAACTGAGGCAAATCGAACACCGATTTAACTCATTCAACCTAATTATGAATACAAATTCCCCGGGAGTTTTTCCCTTTTCCCATTTTACTAATTGAATTTACATAGGAAAAATGGGAGAAGGGAGAAAACTCCCGGGGAATTTTTATTCATATTTGGGCTGATGAGCAATTCTTGAAAAAAGGACCTTTTACCAGAATCCCCAGCGTAAGCTATTATATTTGTATTTGAACTGGTTACACGGGACAACTACTGTCAGCCAAATAAACGAAAGTATCCAAGAAGTTATTCAAAAATACGAAATAATACTAAAAACTTTTGTAAATAAGTACAATTTTTTTTTAAAAATTGTTTGAAAAATCGTCAATTTTAGGGCAATAATCGTCAATAGACTATTTTAAGACCCGAAAATCGTCAAATCTGGCAGCCGTGCTTTGCACGATATATATTAGCATAACTTAAGAACGAGTTGCTATATTCAGTTAAAAAGAAGTACACAAAATTCGTCAACAAAATTATCTTTAAGCCGTGTTTACATAATTTTTAAACATCTTGCAACTTGGTCTATGAAAAAACCATAGTTTAACTTTTTTGACAGAAGTCTACAGCGCACTAACGCGTGTTATGTACTTCTACCTCAAGATTTTCTCAATTTATCTTGTTTACAGGTTTTATGCTCCAGTAAAAGTTCGCCATCATATGGGCATCCCAGTGACCCTGATGTATCGGTCCTCTATAGTACGTATATCTTGATGGAAACGTACCTGTAACTTTAAAATGTAAGTTGATGCAAAAAGATTGAGTTTAAATTTAATCAGCGACCTTAATTTAGTTAACAACAGTTTTAAAAAAGTTCCATGCAGCAGAAAAAAATTTAATTTTGTTCGTTTTGTAATTAAACAGTTTTGAAGAAAGTACAAGAAGTTTACGAAGCGAAATAAATTTAAATAACTGTTCTTTATTGAAGAAGTTTACAGCTTAAGTATTGAACTAGCATTTAACCCGCTACTTCGTTAGCGCCCTTCTTTTCAAAACGCCTATCTTTCGTGGATATATTTACATGTCAAAGTTTATGTTTCTAGGTTTTACACAAAAAAGTACCAACATTTTTCAGGGTCATTCACCTAAAATTTTATGTTTTTAGGCTTGATCTCCTAAAAAAATAAATCTTATCACAGGTTTACGAATTTATTTCTGGGAATCAAATCCTTGTGAAATTCAAATCGAATAAATTTTAAAAACTATTCTGTTATGAAAGTTCATAAAAATATTACTTTTTATATATTTAGTACTTTGAGTATCACTTGCCTTTACCAAAACTTCTCTTAAAATCGGAAAAAAAACTACAAACTTTTTCGAATAATTAAACTTAACTCTTCGATAACTCAATTTCCAGAACATGGACGATAGTCTTTTTTCAAAGAGTTTGATAATTGGAATTTCTTTTGAATTCTGTTAACAATATTTTCATTCTTTTTGTTATTTTTTAATTTTTAGTTATTTTAATTAAAAAAATTTTCAATTAAGAAAATTTTTACTTTATAAAACTAAAACAGACAAGTTGCTGAAGACTTTCGTCCCTACAAAATAATTATTAACAATTAATACTGCCAAACAATGACATTAACCACAAGCTCCCATGAACACTTTTCAATGAAAATCTCTGTCATTCATTGATATCTCTTGGTAAAATGCATTTAAAATTTCTACAAAAAGTCTATACCAACCTTTTGATATTGATTCTATAAAACATTTTTTGCATTTAAAATATTTCTACACTTATCCATCCACATTTATCTATGTTTTCATATAGACCAGATGTTGTTAAATTAACGTTAATTTAGTTATTCATTCACCAAAAAGAATAACAATAATAATCATCAATATTTGTTTGTCTATATATGCATATAAATTGATCCGCAAATTTGACCTTGAAGTACAGCTAAAATGCAACCATGCCAATTTTTTTGTAGTTGTGTTTTAAGCAGCAAAGAGAACGACAGCAGCGACAGCAACAGTCAAAAAAGTATTAAAAAGGAACAAAAAAAAACTTTTAATTGAAATCGATTGAAATTAAAAAAAAAAAAAAGAATTCTGTTCAATTGCCTAAAATAAAGACGTACAGATACATAATTGCAAACCTCAATTTGTTTAAGGGCATTCCCGTCATCACAAGCTTTTAAAAGTACCATAAAACAAAGTAAAATAACGAGTATGTATTAAATTGTGCATCAAACACAGTAGCGTTGCCAACCAAACGATAGCAAAAAGTCAGGCAATTAAATAAATAACAACAGGAATTGAAAAAGACTCTGTTTCGACTAATAATACATATTTTTTAAAACTCTTGTAAAATTGTATTAATTGTTTAAAAAAGCTAAAGCTTAAAGCACCAAGTTGGCATCACTTCTTTACAATTCTTTTGATGTTTTTTATTATGACTTTTTTAGTTTTCGATGTATTCAATAAGAACAATTAAGTTATCATTTTTTTTTTTTTTTTTTTTGAAGATTGTATTGCATTAATATTAAAAGCCATTAAGGATTTCTTTTTAAAGTTCGCTCACCCTTTATAAATAAAATCAGTTGCTGTTAATTGATTGGTAGGGCAATATTACGTATAATACAAAATTGGTAGAGCCAAGTTATTACGATATTGTCGGGCTATCACACAAATTAGAAGCCTCCTCCATCGGTCATCGGTCGACCTTAACCTTCGTAAAGGAAGCTGAACACTTTCAGAATCCGCTTCTGAGTATTATGGTCTCCACAAGTAATCCATCTGAGTTTTTAATGAGCTATACACATCGCACTTGATCATAAAGAGGGTATCAACTCAAAATTTTTTTTTTACATTTTGTAAAAAATCGACACGTAACCGCTGTAAAAATATCGTGCTATTTTGTCTACTTTTTGGTAATGAAACGGTTGGTTTAAAATTTTTTTTTGATATACCTCTCATATTAAATTAAAAATTGTTTTTCTTCTACTGAAAATTTTTAAAATTTGTGTTAATGCCCTCTTTACGATCAAATGCGATATAATAATAATCGACAACAAATTTCAGACTTTAATAACTAATTATTCTACTTGAGTGGTGAAGAGTATTATTTAAGGCGATTTATTCTTACAAAAATCTGACAGACATCTTTCCGTCATAAACAAATGACTGCAAAATCTTTTGTCAATGCCAGCCACACAACTTTACTTTAATAAAAATTTGCAAGTCCGCCAGGTTGTCAGAAAAATCTGTCACTTAATTGAATTTTTAGGTCACATACGATTTTTTTATCGGACTTGACCGACCGATAATTGTTTTTTTTATTTATTTTCAAATGACAATTGAAGTGTTGCCATGTGGCCTAGAATTTAATTTTCATACCAATGGCTTATTTCTTATTAAAACTAATTTCTCAGAAAAGAAATCGCCATAAGTTCAATTTTCAAGTTCTTAATAAAAGAGAGTTTCTTTGATATTAGTTGCATTTAGGGAAAATAGTATTAGCTGAAATGACCACTTCTCGTGTTAACTCATATATAATCTTATTTACAACATTTGTCCTTAGCTTATACAAAACTAAGGCTTAAATAGAAAACCAAATAGATCAGTGGGAATAACGAAATGTAGGCAAAATATATAAATATGTTCTATTAACTTAACTATTCTTTATTGAAAATGCTACAGTTTTTTTGACCAGTCATCGTAAATGTATATATTCAGGTATTTGATGGAAAACCGATCGATTTCAAATTGATCGTGTTTAGAAGGTGTGATGAATTTCGAGAGATTTTAAAATCAATTTATGAATTAAAGTCTTCATTTTTTTTCAAAATGCAGTTCACCAGCACACGACATCTGACAAAATCTGGGCGGGATTGGAGAGGTGCGCACGGCACAAAATATATTTCTTTAAATTGGGAATGTGAAATGAAATGTCTTAATTTGGTGCACAAGCATTGGGTTATCAATACACAACCTATTTAAAAAATTTGAGGGGATTTGAGAAGTGGGTGTGGTACTCCCATGCAAAAATATAATAAATTGCTGAACATCTGGAGAACAGCAAGAGCCAAAATTTTCTAATAACGACAAGCATCTTGGTTATCAAAACCAAACATTCGAAAACATGTGGGCGGAATTGGAGAAGTAGGCGTGGCATAAAACAGTATTTTATAAATCTGCAGAACGCCAATAGCTGAACTTTCCAAATTTGCTACAAATAACTTGGTTATAAATACGCAACATCTGTAAAAAAAGTGGGCGGGATTAGATAAGTGGGCGTGAAACAAATAGAATTTAGTATATCTGAAGATCTGTTAGTGTAAATTGCACTTTTATGTTATAACATTTTTACATAGTGTTAAAAGTATGTAAATAAATTTATGACTATATATTTAAGTCCATAATGCTTTGACGCCGAGCAGCGCTGGGACTTAACAACTAGTATAATATAAAATTTAAAAAAATATGTATACCTATACAGAAAATAAAAGAAAAATGTATAAAAAATAACAATTTTTAGTGATACTGAAAACGATATTATCGGTTTTAAATTGTTGCATTTTCAAAATCGATTTCCATCACATGCCAAATTTACTTTAACAGAGACTTTGTCTGGTAAGTAAATAAAATAATATTCTAATTATATACTTACGTATTTATTAAAATATATTTGATTCAATAAAGGTTTACAACAAAATTTTTTTATAAAAATGTTACTTAATTAACGTTTGTTAAATTTAATAATCGTTTAGGAATACTATAAAAATTTTACTTAATAAACGTTTGTTAAATTTAATAATCGTTTAGGAATACGGGAGAAAATCTGTATATAAAGTAATTTTTGAAAAGAACAATTTTGTTAATAAAAATAACAGTTTGTTTTTATTATCTGTTTATGGCAAACTTAATAGTTTTTTTTTTTTTTGTTACTGTTTTGTAATAACTATATGACATAATTTTTTTTTTATTTTTTAATAATAATTGTTTCAAATAAAAAATTATTTGCTCATGAAGAAAAAATATTGGAAAAATTATAAAAGGCAACATTTTAACCATTCAAATGAAATTATGAAATCCCAGGGGGTTTTAAATTTATGGCAAGATTAATAAAAAAAAGTCCGCAAACAAAAAGGGGCCTGTCACTAAAACAGCTGGTAGTCTTAATTATTATATAAACATAATAAAAAAAAAATACAACTGGGGGGGAGATATTAATTGAGGAAAGACACATACTTAAAGTGACAATTTAAAATTTTTATATAAAGTAATAAAGTAATCATACTTTATTGTATGTATTTGTATATTCTCAGATCATAAAATGACAAGAAAACTTATTATTTTAATATGTTTTTAATTATTTTATAACGCATTTAAACTTGCTTAATCATTTTAACAAAACATGAACATGCCTGTCTGTCTTATGGTGTTATTGGGTTATAAAATTAAATGAATTTTCGGATTAATAAACAGATAAATGTTTAGATTTATAATTTTGTTTAAAATAAACAAACCATTTCTCCTCTGTTCAAGTATATTAAGAAAATGTATGTAATTGTTTTCTGTTTTTAAATAATTTCAAATGTTTATTTTGCTTTCGTTTTGCAAGAATATTATAATAAGAATTTTTATTTAAGTTTCTATTGAAATTCCTTCAATTTTTTTTATTTTTTTTTTCTTTATAACAATGGAAGATTTAAATATAAAATATTAATTCAATATGAGTTATAAAAAACTTATGAAAACAAATTTATAGACATAAAGTTTTCAACAATTTTCATTAAAATGATTCACATCCGTTTGATTTTTGGTTTAATTTCTTTTTTTTATGATAAAAAATTAGAATAGAAAAGTGCTTTTTTTTGCTAAAAAAATTAAATTTCTTTTTATTGGTTTTTAAAGAATTTAGGAATAACAGTAATAAAATTTAAAGCCTAAACAATATTTTATGTGATAAACCTATGGCGATTTATTTTCTGAGAATATTTTGTCTTTAATTTACCTGTTCTATATTTTTGTAATCGTTTGTACAAAAAATACAACGGTGGGAAACGTTATCAATTTCTTTTGTGAATATGCTTTAGGAAAAATATGTAAGCATGTTGCATATTTTACGCTCGCTTCAGTTTAATGTGTTCATACTGCCAATGCATGTAATAAGTGGTGTCAATGTTTGTTTCCAAACCATAGTAGTGAGCAGAAACCGTTTAAATAGTTTCAAAAATCGCTAATGAAATATGTACCATTAATGATGAAAGTGTAATACAAAGTTGTTAATAAAAGCACCTAATTTTGTTAGATTAAAGCAGGGCCGTCAGACTTGGAGATTAATGCCCAAAGTTGGGGATTTCATGTAAGCAAAAAGGACAAAGAAAGTCATTTGAGGATTTAAAAAAAATTCTTGGATTTTTTGGGGATTTTACACTTTTTTATTATGTATTTACGCTTATTTTTCTTTGTTTCGTATATAAAATATGAAAAAGCTAAACTTTTATCTTATGCATTAAACACATTCACCACAGCAGGCTACACGAACACAATACTACAAATGGTGCTGGCTGAAATTTTAGTCGTGTAGTCAGCTACTGAATTATGTTGAAGACGGCAGCTACAATTGAAAAAATACAAACAGCTGTTTTTTTTTTACTATGTCTTTATATTTCAGTGGTGCCACTATCATTTTTATTTCTTTTATAAAATGGAAAAACATGCATAATTGCAGACTCTTATTCAAACTTAATTTAAGATTATCAACAAATGAATTTATTTAAAAAAAATTAAAATATTTTAATTTTGTTGTTTTTGTAACTAATAAACAATATAATTTAAACAGCAGATTAAACAAAAAATACATATAAAATGCTTTTTAAATAAGAAAATTTGTTCCTTCAACACACGTGGTATAGGTCGTAAAAGTTTCAGAACACTTTGGGTACATACGTAAATGCATAAAAACTATGTATCACTGCTGCAGTGATGCAAAATGTTGTTGCTGATGCGTGATTACCAGTTGCAGTTGTGTTGCACAACAGCTGTGCAAAGTTTGAATTTTTGAAATTTCAAATGTTTAATAAACAAAAATTAAATAATAATAAAAATGCTTTTTACAATAAAGATGACAAATTTAATTGAAAATATTGAACCAACAAGTAACAGTTTTCTTATAAATGACAAGAAAATTAAACGATTTTTTTTTGTCAAAAGTTATTGCTTCAGAAAATTAACTGAAGCAATAATTGCCAAAGTTTGCTGCAGAGCTGCGGCATTACTGCATAAAAACTTTTGACATATGAGAGTGATGCCAAGTTTCTTACAAGTGATGCTTTTACGAACATTAAACTTCTAATTCTTTCTACGTAAGTGATACCCAACAACTGCATTTACGAACGTACCCCTTATCAATAACTTTTTAGGTAAAAACTGGATCTAAGAAGTAGTGGTATTAGTAGAAACTACTTGGAAATGGCTTTCACTTGATCTTTAAAAAATTCCGATTTATTAGCCCGTTAATGGCCAATTTCAAAAATAAATATTTCTTGAAAGATTTTTCTACAAAACTTAAAATATTGTCAATATACATATTTATTAAAACATAATATCTTAAGGGAAGAACACTTAATCTTTTATATACCATATTATTAGTGACTTCATCATATAAAATTTTAAATTTATTAAGCTTTAAAAACTTTTATTCTGGAAAATTAGTCAATTTATTTAAAAGTTTGATTAAAAATATATATCTGGTAATAATTTATGTACTTCTTACATATTCATCCCAATTATGAATAAAAATTCCCCGGGAGTTTTCTCCCTTCTCTTATTTTTCCTATGTTAATTCAACTGTAAAAGTAGGAAAAGGGAAAAATCTCCCGGGGAATTTTTATTCATGATTGGGCTGATTGAATTATTGTAATATGTACATATAAATAATACGTGGTCTGCAACGCCGAAAAACCGCAATTCAGAAAAACTTTATTAAGCAAATATCTTAGAGTTTAATAATTATTGTTATTTCGACATGATTTAAAGATAAAGCCAATTTTGTAAAACAAAGTCAGCCAAAGAGTATAAATATATAAAATTGGCTCTAAATTGGTTAATCGGTGTGCCATAAACGCCATGTGGAATACACTTTAAAGAATTTTCCAATGATTCCCATATTTTATAGATTCATTTTATACCTAAAGAGATATGGGTAAAGTATTTTGAAACTTTTACGACCTATAACTCCTGAACTAGAAGCGTTGGAGCGAAAAACATCTTCCTATATATAGAACTTTTTTCAAGGATATAAAAAAAATTATATAAATAACAATTTGGTGTTGAGCCGAGTTATTATTCTTGTTTCAAGCCGATTCTTTTCTGTTAAACAAAAAAAAAAAAAAATTAAGCACTTATTTTTTAAATATTTTTTTATATTAGCAGCACTTTTTCTGTTTTGTAGTGGACAAAAATAGAAATTAGTTTAATTTGACTACAACGACAAAATAAGCACAGACAACAACCTGTAGCCATGTATCCGTGTCGTCGTGAAAATAATCATTTCCATATGCACACATCTATTCTAGTTTTGACATATTGAAGTCGGTAGCTTGCTGTCTCGAATGTGTTTAAAGCATTACTCTTATATAGTGTAAAGGGTTCTAATTAAGATTACCATTTTTGTTAAGTGTGTAAAAGGTACTTTATAAACTTGTTATTTTTCTTGAGTGAATATTTTCAAAAAAGAATTTAAAAATTGAACCTTAAACCGTTGACAACACAAAAAATTTTTATTTTTTAAAGGCAAATATGAATGTCTTCCCCAAAAATAAGTATATATGAAAAACAATATAATAAAGATTGGGAAAAAATGCTATGCTATTGGTTAGTAGTTATGATGCACCGAAGTACTTAATAAATGACGGATAAATGTATTTTTATTGTTGATTATAAGGATAGCTTAAGCCAATTGAACAAGCTCCAAATTCTAATAAATTGGCTCATTCGTCTTCAATAACAGCATATTGTTCTGCTTGTTATTCCTCACTGGAATCCTATAAAAAGAATTTAAAAAAACATGCCGAAACAAGTCGCCACAAACAAAATAAAATGATTTTTGGGGATTTCTTATTAACATTTTTCTAAAAATTTTTTAAAAAATATGTAAAATTTGGTCAGAAAAAACAAACAAAAAAAAAAGTATTAAGTTTTTAAGGTTTTGTTTTTTGGGGATTTGGGAATTTTTGGGGATATTTTTCTAATTTTTTGGGGACAAGGAAAAAAGTACCTGGCAGCCCTGGAATGAAGTTGTACAATATGTAAAGGGCAATCAATATAAACCTCACAAATTGCTTTGCAAACACACACTTTATCTGCGTAAACGGAGGAGAAATATAAAAGAAAGAACAAGAATTTGAAGTAAAGAGCGGCTGAGCCACGAGTTGTTTTGGGGCAAACAATGCTACTTAAATAATTAGAATTTACGGCTGAAAATGATAATGATGCTTCTTCTTCTACGTCTTCGCTCTGCTAAATTCGCTAAAATGATCATAATTAGTACTAGACACCACAAAATGATTGACAAATGTCAAACAATGGGGGGTGTGCTGGAAATCGCAAACGCAAAACGCAAGAATTTGGAGGCAGTATTTAATACACTTTTTATCAAATTTTTATAATTTTGATTATAAAATTCTGTTTAATAGAGAAATGTTTGTATAATATTTGTCATAAAATTCTTTTTTTTCAGAAATCTTCCTAAAAAACGACTTTTAAAATTCTTGCGTTTTGCGTTTGCGATTTCCAGCACACCCCTGAATATTAAAAATTTTGTATATGTAATTCTAAACACCCAAATTAACAACACAAAACATAAAAACGTAAAATTTAGACATGCTTGCCATGCAATTTGTGTATTTACATTAAAAAAGTGTTACATACATATAAAGTAAATTTTTTTTCTCAGAAAAAAAATCGCCATTACTAACAGATGTTAAAAGGGGGACTGTGGAGTCGGAGTCGCTTTGTTTTTAACCGGAGTAGGAGTATCTACAAAAACCCGTGACTCCGACTCCAAAATTGCTCGGTATTACACGTGCACAAAAAAAAATCATATAATTTCACAAATTTTTTTCCAAAATAAAAATTCTTCGAATTTGGCGACGTCATATTTTACCAATTTGGATAATCTTCTAAAATCTTTTGTCTACCTTTTAGGAGTTAAAAAATAAACAAATGCACGTATGAACATTTTTGAATCGTTTTAATAATATACAAGGACCCTAAATCAGTGTAGACAATTCAATCAGAATAAGTTTTTTCCTCTTGCCACAAAAAAAAAATTCCTGTACCCATGTTCTTTAACTTAAGTGAGAGCTTCTCGTATCGAAAAGATGTGAAACAAAATATTCCATCGTTTGTCTAAAAGTGAGAAAAAAGTGTGTCTGTAACTCATGGCTAAAACTATCAAAAGAGATAACGTCGTTACGTTATAAATTTACAAAAATTGAAAATTTTACAACGACGGCGGCGAAAATACATCCGTCGGCTATACCAAATAATGTAAAGTGCGCCTTTAATGATTGTTGTTTGCAAACGAGCTTTGAAAACATTCGCATATTTTATAAAAATGTTAAAAGCAAAATAATCAAACAATGAAAAAATGTGCTTGGCACAAAATTTTATTATTATTATTCTTTGCATTTTTAATTGTTTTTTAGTGTAAAAATTTTTTCTCGCCTCGTTTTTATTCGTGAGTTTATTTGACAGTTCAAAGTGGGAACTTTTCTCACAAATATGTTACAGACACACTTTTTATGTAAATTGGCGAGTAATTTCCTTACGTGACAAAAAAGTTACAGACACAATGTAGTGACAGCTGTTTGCTTCAATATAGAGGGCATATTTGTTACATTTCACGCATTTCAATCGAAAAGTTTCTTGACGCGAGAGTTATGGAACATGGGCACTGGTAAACGCTGCAATGATTATGATAAATTTTTCTTAAAGAGTCTTATGATAATCAATATATGTATGTGACAATTTCAGTTAAAAGTTTGGATGAAAAAAATCGATGTTTACTTTTTTGGTGATTCTTAAAATAGACAATACGCTCTTTCCAATGCAGCTAACTTCATTACTTTTGTCATAATTAAGCTTTAAAATACACCTTTGATAAGAAAAGAAAATAACTTGTTAACTTAAAAATCGTTTTTCTCCAAAACAATTTTTTTCCCATAGGTCACTTTTAACTGAAATTGTCACATATGTATTTAAATTTTCAACTAGTTACATATGTTCATTTTATTGCACAAAAATGTTGTAAGAGTAGAGAAAAATTATTTTTATTTTTAATTTTATAGTACAAAAAAAAACAAGTTTTAACTGCTATTTTACCACTACTTAGTTTTTTTTAATCAAATTTTGTTAAATCATGCTTAAGATTAAGCTACTATTGGTCATAAAGTGTTGGCAGCACTGTCCTATTTTGATGGGAGGAGAGTGAAAGTAAAAATCTTGTACAAGGCGTCAAGTTTGCAGAGCTTGACAACAAATACATGCAATCCTGCATCTTTAATTGTAATGTTAATATATTATATCACATAATTGTGTTATCCTTATTGCAAACATTTATTGCCAACAATCAAACATCCTGCAAAGCAAGATCACATTTTTTACCAAAAAACTCAAAAGGCAGGGGTCTAATTTGTTTGGTCATTTTGTAAATTACAAATTCGCATTGAATTTTTATTTAACAAAGTGATTGTATGTTGAATTTATCAAAACATGAGCATAATAATTCAAAGTATTGCATCAGCAAATAAATTCTTTAACAACAGAAAAAATAACCAACAATTTAATTGGCGTAGCCAACAAAATGAGAGAGGTAGAACTGTGTGATATTATGAAATAATTTTGGTAATAAAACTGATCTTATTTATACTCAGGGTAAGAGAAGGGGAAATACATATTTTTAACGTGCCTTGAAATTAGAAAAAAGAGTAGTTAACAGGTAGATACATATTTAATTAAATAGATTAAACGAATTAAGACAATATACTTCTACACGACATTTATTTTGTAGTGGCTGTTTCATAGGTAAAATTGATATGTGATTGCACATGTCTGTCAAAATTGACAAATACAGAAGGTTTATAATTTTTAATTTCACACTTTCGTTTTTGGTTTCATCTGACATTAATTTAAGTTGTTCACAACAGCAAATTATATGTGGTTTATGTTTCTATTAATTTTTAATTGCAGCTTAAGCCCTTATGACACTACATTTTTTATTCATTAATTGATATAGAATTGATAGAAAGAAACAGTAAATGTTAGAAAGAGCTAACTATACATAATGTAAATAAAGATTTTTGTTTTTTTCTCTTGTTATGGTTTTGTTTCAGGGATGGCGTTGAGAATTTTTAAAATTGTACCAACAACCTTTAATACTTTTACTTTTTTACCCTAATTGTACTAAAAGCTTTTTTTAGTTGAAATTAATTTTATTTATGTTCATAAAAAACACCAAAAAAAGGTATTATAAATCTTAGTTTAAAAAGTATCAACAAAAAAGTACAATTGAAACAACTTAGCCATCCCTGTTTTGTTTATTTTATTAAATGTTGCCAACTTTTTGTTTATGAGAAACCTAAAAACAGAAAGCGGTAAATCGCTGAATTTGCCCATAAACCGCTGATTCAGCAACACTTTTAATATTTCAAGCTGGAAATGTCAATTTTAAGTTAAACAATTTTACATTTTTTTTGACATAACTTCATTTTTTATCGATAACTTTAGTAAAATTTTTGACGGTTTGCCATTTATCTTAATACAGCTTAACTCTTTGCACTTGGTAAATTTTTGTATTACATTATATTTGTACTGCTCACCAAAACTTGAACAATGCATTAAAAATGTAGTGTCATAAGGGCTTTATTAAAAATTTTATTTTTTTAAAGAATTATGTTTAACTAAATAGATTTTAATGTATACTTGCCGCCACAAATAAATGTATTTCAAAACAGCTGATGTCAGATGGTTTGTCAGTTTAAAGTAAAACACACTCTAATTGAACCATTGTTACTTTTAAAGTGGACAGTTTTTGTACGGAAAAATTATTTAGGATATCTGCATATTAAATTTTTTTTAAATATTTCCGAATATCACGGTTATTTTTACACAAAATCACTAATATTTTAAGGTTATGATGTTGCCAGATGTTAAACTTTCAATTTATTATCTGGGTTAAAACTATGAAAGTTTTCTTTCAGAAAGTCTGAGTTTATGAATGAGAGGAGAGAGAATAATAACATGTTTTCTTCCCCTCTCACCAAAAAACTCAGACTTTTTGAAAGAAAACTTTCATAGTGTATACCCAGACTTAGGATATGTACAGGGTGGCGCATAATAAGCGTTATGATTTAATTAAATAACTTTTTTGTTTACGTTTTTTTTCAGAACAAACTTTGAAAAACTTGGAAAATCAGATCAGCATAGAAAAAAGAACCAAAGTTGTTCAATTTTATTTTAAAAGTCAGCATTCGATTATTCAGACACAAAGATCATATCGCATAATAAGCGATGAGGCCCATTTTTACATCAATAAAAATATGGGGCATCCAAAATTAAGGAATAATTGATTAACATCAAATGCATCCACTGAGATGCACAGTGTGGAGTGGAATGACTTCAGAGAAGATCATTGGAGTATATTTTTCGAAACTGACAAATAAGTTGCGGCCGATGTAAATGTCATTCAATACCGCAGAATGATTGAAAATTTTTTAAGTCCCGAGGTAGAGAAAAATCCAGAATTGTTGTTCCAACAAGATGGAGCCACAACACACACAGCTCGTCCAACTATGTCTCTTTTTTTTGGCGATCATAGCGTTTCATATGCGCCAGCCTATGCAAAATATATTAAAATTAAACAAGGAAGAAACTCAAAGAGAGTAATTGCGTTTTTGGGAATTCTATAATATGTATATTTGTAATAATAGACAAGTTTTTTATAGAAGAAATGAATAGTAATTACTGAAAATTGTGTTTGGTGTCAAAGAATGTGACCTGTTTTAAGTATTGAAGATGTAGATTTCTGCAAATGAAGATATAAATCAAAAATAATATAAAAAATAGGTTCCAAAAATAACGGTTACTTAGCTTAAGTTTTTTGCACAGAATTATTTTTATTTCTAAATACTAATGTTGCCAGATGTTAAGCCTTAAACTCTTAACTAAAAATTATTCCAACATTTTTACGCATCATTTTAAATTAACTATTAAGGGCCATTATTACAACTTACAAATAGTTATTTATAGGATGCTATCTGACAGATAAATAGTTTTTGGTTGTTACTAGTTAACATTAACCTAAAAAATGACTGATAAGCTAACATCAGGTTTGTCCTCATGGTAACTTTACAAGTGAACTTTAAGAACTTGAAGATGCCATATTTTCTGCCGAAGATATAATAACTTCAATGATAGTCTTAAATTACTCAACTTTTTCAAAAAACACAATTTAACACAAAAAATCAAAACAATTTACCATTAAAACCAAAAATAAAGCACAAAAATTTACTTTTGTTTTTAATTAATAAAAAAAACAAAACTAAGTCGTTGCCACTACGTATTTTAAACAACCAAAAGTAGTCGGTATGTACTACAATGTTGCCACAGTATATAAATTACATTTTTTATTTTATCACGTTAACTATCAGCAACTTTATCATTAGGTTGTAATAATGGCCCTAAATATGTTTTTTAGTTTCAGTAAAAATCTTGATTGATTTTAAACCAGTTTAATAAATAAATATAATAAAAAAATATTAAAATAAAATAGTAAAATAATTTATTTTATTTATAAACATTTTATAATTACACAAACACACCATTTCCCAGTATTGGGATCATCTATTAGTATTAAACTAAAATAACACAACTTAAACGCATTTACCAAATTTTATCAAATTATCTACAAAATTGCAACTTATACTTTGCGCACAAGGATTACATGGACAGACAACCAGCCAGACGGACGGATAGACATCAACAGATCATTTTAAAAAGCGATTCTGAGTCGATTGGTATATTAAAAGCTGGTTCTAGATTTCTATGTATTACAGACATCTGCTTTGATTTTTTATGTTTTAGTAAAGTGTTATCTATGTTCACACAATAAAGTTATTTTAAGCTATTTTTTAAATTCTTTAGTTCATATAAAACAAGTTTAGCTTGCACTTCAACATTAACGTTTGACATTTATTTTTTAAGTGAACTGTCTTAATTACTGTCTGGACGCCTGCGTCAGGAAGACAGTTGGTAGTGTTTTGGTCAAAAAATATGTAGTTATTCTCTAACGGTCTTGCCAGTACTATCAAATGTAAACGCTGTGTAAGTGTTCCTTCTTCTTTTTATTAGAGTCATTCATAATAAAGTGGCAAAATAGCCAAATTTTTTAGTGGATGATGATTTTTCATTTGGAAAAAGTGTAATAACTGCATAAACAAAAAAAAAAAAAAAACACAAGTTTGAAAAAAATAAAAAGGAGCTCTAGTTTTTCTCTTTAAAAAGCTACCACATTGAAAATGTATAATTTTTTTCAATTGGTTTTGATTAAATTGTTATGATAATGTTAAAGTTTTATCTGCGTGTTTGTATAAGAGGCAAGTCAGTCAGTGAATGAGTCTATATATTATTGTCTTAAGAACACCAATAACAATAATATAGATCATTTTTCAAACATTACGACAATCAACAGAAACGTTCAACTAAAAAAAAAAAAACAAACTACAAAAAAAGGGGCTGGTATTTGTTGGATTTTACTGCTTAGACCAACGGCCAATATCTGCTATATACTATAATTTTTTTGCAGTTATTTTTACTATTTTTTGTTGTTGTTGTTGTGTATTTGCCCATGAACTCGATTTGTTCGCACATAAATTTAATGCATTTTAGTGCATGTTAACTTGCACTATAATTGTCTAGTGTTATAGAGTTTTTTTTTGCAGATCTGAGACGAAAGGCTTTACACAAACACAGTTTTAATAATAAAAAAAAATAAATAAAATCATAAGTTATTTCATAGCTATTAGTAGTATTGAATATGACTAACCGTTACTTTCGCTTATATGCACTTAAGTTCGACAGTGGTCTTTTTATTTAGATGAAACTAATGTTTATTGCACAAACAAGTTATTTCTGAAAGATGCTTTATCGTAATGTTGGACAACATTTTTTTTAAATATTGAAATTTTTTTTCAGCATCATACATGTTGCTTTTTCCGTGCAAAAACTTTGGGTTTGAAGTTGAATCAAGATAATCTCTAACTAGAAATTATAAAGAATGGGAGGTAATCATTTAAAAACTACAGAATTAAGTCCCCTTTTTTTTACAACTTGCCTTTAAAGTTCATGCCAGTAAAAGTAAGGTTTAGCTAAAGTAAGGAATTAAGTGGCCTTAACTATTTGTTGCTGTTAGAACATTCCTGTAAGATAAAGTCTGAATTTACACGTTTCATCTTTTGATGCTCAACTTCTTTTCAATTCCCTTTTAAAGATGCCAATATAATCACAAGCAGCAACGGGTTTCAACTCTTTACGGTTCAAAACAACAATAATTTTAATAACAGCAAATCAAAGAGAAAAAGAAAAGAAAAAATTACACGCAGCCATCGCTGTGCATATACCAACGAATAAAAACACAAAGCGTACTGACCGAGTACAGGCATCTCCGTACTAACCCCCTTTCTTCTTTCTTCCCTCACCTAAAAACATAGGAGTTGAGCATCAAAAGATGAAACGTGTGAAAGCAGACAAATATAAAATTGTTAAAAATATGGCAATACTACAACAAATACCGAATACTTTTGACATTTTGGCTGTTTTCATACACGTATGTTCACAATGTGTTAATACAGTGTTGATACCGTGGTGATGCTTTGTATACTTTCGTTGTTATCTACATTGTATTGTATGTGTTAATGTTTTGCACCTAAATTTTTTTAACTGCTTTATTTGCTTTTCTCCGCGCAGTGACAACTTCAAAGTTGCATTTAGGAACAAAATGGTTCATCAAAATTTTTTGGTTGCATTTAAGGACATGTTGCCGTGTATGACTACAATGCAATAGGCGTTAAGGAAAACAGCATTTTTTATTAGTTAATATAGTAACTCTGTTTAAACTTACGTTAAAAATAAAGGAAAGACGATCTTCTCTTTAGCTTGTTGTTCACTTTTAGCTTAAAGTAAAGTTGTAATAATGAAAAATTAATAATGTATCTGCCCGATAACATTCTAAGCTCCTTAACTATCCTTAACTATATAACCATATAACCGGTTATTTATTTTATCGAACTATTTTCGATAAATTTTTCAGGCTAAAGTTATAGTTATTGAAGATACCATGAACTGATCGCATCCCAAATACTGAGGAGAAGGAATCTGGGTCGACAACTAGTTAAATCTATTTGGAACAAGATATCTTATTTGGCACAACTGATTTATTAGCCATAAGTCTTCTAAATGCCGCCCAAAAAAGAGAACCGGGCTTTTCTGAATTATATGAAAAAGAAAATAAACTACTTATAGTATTTGTGTTACTATTCATTTTATTATTGTATGATCGCTAATATTCGAATAACGGAATTTGCAAATAAAAGAAGAAAAAAAACGGGAACTTTTTTTCTATAAACAATTTTAGGTTATAAAACTTTTATATTGCAAATTCCATTTTCCCATATTGAAAATATAAAAACTTCTTTAAACAATTAATACATTTTTTGTTTTGCCTTCAAATTTTAATGAAAAGCTTTTCTAGCAATCATTATGTTAATGAACTTGACGGAATATTTTATTTTTTAAACATAATTATTTTGTGGGCTTTTTTTTTCTTTTTCTGCAGAAAAACAAAATGTAATATCTTGAAATTTAGTTTAAAAAAATTATTACGTTTTTTCTGTTTGGTTTGGCGGGAAAATGCACACAAAGTAAATTCAGAAAACAATGTGGATACAACTGGAGCGTTAACATTGCCAGATCGACTCAACAGACATCAAGACTACATATTTAGTAATGTTGTACATTTGTAGTGTTAAAATGTTTCCATATGAATAATTTTTGAAATGTTTTAAATATGTTTTGTGTACATGCGAGAGTGTGAGACATAGTCTGTATACTAGGCAACAGTGTAGGGGATAGTTGGTGGTATAGTAACTGTCTGAATCGCAAATACAAGCAATTAAAAATAGAATTCATTCAACAGAAATTGAAATATTTAAGTTAATTTATATTTTACTTACACATACATACATGCATCTTTCTTTATGAATGGCTAACATGTCTGTAGGTTTATTTGTAATTGTTGTTTAAAGCATCCCAGCGGGAAAAAGAATGAGTAGGAAGGCCTTCTAGAAGGCCTCTGTACCCCTTCTTTTGGATGTACAAGGCCTTCTTGCTCCATTCCATACTCATATCTTTTTTACACACGTTGTCATTGCGGAGAAGGCCTTCCGCTCTCGCTTCTTCAGCAGGTACATAAGAAGGGTAACGGGACCAAAAAAAATTGATTTTGCTTTTGCTTGTGCAAAAAACAATACAAAAAATGTTACTCCTTTTCTACTCCCTTCTCATAGAAGCGAGTGTGGAAGGTGTATCTTATCTTTTATACGAAAGAGTCGAGGCCTTCTATGAGGCCTTCTTGAGCAGTTAGATAAGAATAGTAATTGAATCAAAAAATCTTTTGAGCAGGCCTTTGAAAAGGCCTGAAGTAAGAAGGTCTTCTGAGTTTTCCCGCTGGGATATTGTCAGTCCAACAGATAGATAGATAGTAAGTGAGTAGGTATAGAAATGCTTATTTAAAGAAAAATTTATCTAGATGATTGTACTCGTCGCTCGCATTTAAATACAAAATATTTGTTTAATTACAATTTTCACTTATAGACTTGATGAAGAAATTCTTTTAGTCCAAACAAACAAAAAAAAAAAAAAAACTTACATATTTATATTTTTTATTACGTGCTAAAATATAAACGGCCAGTCAGTCATGTTTATTTGCATTTACTGCCGCTGCTGGTCTTTATTGTGAATTGAATTTGTAATAAATTTTTTTTTTTTTTGCTTTTTAAAATCCTCTACATCTGCGCAAACACAAATTTCAAAAAGAGACATTAATAGAAAAAATATATCTGTGATTTTTTTTAAGTGTTAATCAAAAAGTTTATTGTATTGTTGAAGTTGTTGTTATTTTTTTGCTTGTTTATTGATTGCTTACATTAATTTAAATTGACATTTTTTTCTTGTTTTTTTTTTTATTTGCAAATAATTTCTTGGGTAGTTTTAAGTATTTGGGAGAAATTTGTTTTGATATTTATGAAACTAAAAGAAATTTCAAGTAGAAATTATGATTTTTTTCAGACCAAGGTGCAGGGTTATCCATTTAGTGGTTTCAAAACCACCGGTCTGGCAAGGCTGTCAGCTGTTAAATATCTGTCATCTGCACCCGTATTCCGTAATTCGCTTAGCTAAATCTCGATCTCTAAAATGTCTTAGAGAATGCAAAATTTAAACATTTTAGCGATGACATTAAAAGCTAAAATTGCGCCGAATTAAATTGTTACGCCATTGCCAAATTTAGCAATGCACGTTACAGTATTGCGTTTGTAGTCAAAAATCGCTAAATCAACTTTATAGAATTTTAGCGATAGAGATTTAGCTTAAGCGAATTACAGAATACGGCCACTGAAGTGTCACTTATTTATGGAAAGGTTTGCGTTTTACGAATATGGATCGTTTAACAACTAAATAACGCGTAAAAATAGGTAAAATTTACTAACTTTTCGAGCATTTTGGAGTGATTATGGTCGTCATAATCGACCTACTGTTCAAGAAATTAACAAGATCATAAAGAAATTTGAAGAGACTGAAAGCGTTGCATATGTGGTTAGGCCTGCACATTATCGTAATGTGCGAAATGCCGAAAATATCGCTTCTGTTAGTGAAAGTGTGGCGGATAATCTGAATTTGTTGGTGAGAACCGACTTTTTTCAGCCTGCATTTGAAAACTATGAACTGGACGATATGTGGTCTCTACAAGACCGTGCTACAAGCCACGCAACACGACTAATTTTGGCTTCCGGAACGTGTAATTTCACGTTTTGGTGACGTCAATTGGCCACGAAAATCATATGATTGAATGCCGTTAGACTTTTTTTGTAAATCTACGTCAAAGATTGTGTTATTTTATGTTAAAAAATTCAGATTTTCATACAATTTATACCAAACAAACCTATACAAATCGAACTCAATACCAGATCTTAGATCGCAATTTTGGCAATAGAACATTTTTATGTCTTTAAAGCGCTGGACCTATTAGAATGCACAAAAAGATAAAAGCGGCATATGTTTTTAAGAAAAATGTAAATTTTTTTGAACGAACTTCGAAGTTAATAGCATTTTATTAAAAGTGAAATTTATGTTTGTGCCGCATGCGCCACTTTTTTAAATTTATTTTTAAAAATAAGCTTTTTGAGCTGCAAGCAAGAGTAAAACTTATTTTGTACGAGGAATTTTCGGCATTCGCCAAACAGTGGCGTGTAGAGCAAAACAATACTTATTAAACTCTAAAATCGTAGATATGAAGCAAAATGTATATGCTTAATATCTTAGAAACCATAAAAAATTTCTTGAACCCGGTTTTGGATTCAAAAAAGGGCACTCAAAATATACACAGAAGGAAAAACATTCGGGATAAATCAAGTTTTTTATGATTACTTTAAGTACGAGTCGTACTCAAAAATTCAAAAACGAATAAGAATAAAACGTACTCAAAACAATCCTAAATAGTAAAACTTTAGAAAATCCATCCCGGAATTTCTTGAAATAAGTATAAAATTCTTAAATCAAGTAAAAAAATATTAAACTTTGCGTTGTGTTTAAACCTCCGGCTTACGCATGTTTTGATTTTCTATACACATTGAAAAAAGGTCTGGCCAAACTCATATGTATGTACCACGAAGGGTAAAAATATAACTTTGAACTCTTGCTTCTCATTTAATTTATATTTTTGGTTAAATATGTAAACATTTGAATTTCAAAAAAGTACCAAATATTTTTTGTATTTTTTTCGATAAGTGATGAATGTGATATAATTTTTATTTCTATGTTTATTGCTTTAAAAAAATAGATGGGGTGATACAAAAAGTTCCAAAATACAGGTTTTACCCGTTAACTCCCAAAAATTTCCGAATAACAAAAAAGTACCAGACACCCGTTAAGAGACATAAGGTTAGCGATTTTACACGTTTTTACCCTTTTTTACTACCTTTACCTTTTTTACCACCTAAAGAAAAAAATTCAACTTTTAGGGCCTGCTCGTTGATTTCGAACGAAAATTACGTTCGCTTAAAATATTGTTTTTGTTTTACATTTAATTTAAGCGAACGAAGTCTTCATTCGATATCGACGCACAGGCCATTAAGCTTCAGGCGTAAGTAACGTTACAATTTTAAATATATAGAAGATTAAAATTTTTTTTTGAATATAATATAAAGTAACCTACGAAAGGAAATAATTCCCAGTTTCTATTTTTTTAAAATATTTAACTTTTTTAACAAATAACTTAAAATAATACATATAAATAAATAAAAAAAATTCAACTTACATTTACAAAAATAAACTTATGATGAGTATTTATTTCAAACGAATTAAGTAAATTTGTAAAGTAGATGTATTGAAGTAGATATAATTGCAAAAATTAAGTACTTCTTTCTTTGTCGCAGAGAAAATAAAACTGCCGTTTATTCTAATTAATACTTTAGTAACAAAATTTTCACTTTTGTCTTTAAGTAACTAAAAATTTTAAAAACGTTGCGTTTTAATATGAGTTTTTTTTAAGAGGATCGATCCTTTTTGTCTGGTATTTTATTGTTTCTTTAAAATACCTTATTTTACCATTATTATAATAATTTTTTCAATTTATATGATAATTTGCATTTGTTTTATTTTATTTTCTTTTAAATATACACTGAGCAAAAAAATCACTATAAAGTACAGTTACTTTTGAAAAAAATGCGTATTTTGGAATTTTACAGGTTTTTTTTCTTGGAATTTCAATTTTCATGAAAAATATATTTTAAAATTCTACGTGCAATTTATCGTAGATTGATTTTGTTTTCAAGCTAAAATTAAAAAAAATTAAAATTAATGCATTTATCTATTATTGAATTCTAAAAAAAAAAAATTTTATTAAAATTTTATATTTTTATGATTTAATTGTATTGTTTTGATTTTATTTTTATAAAATAAACCATTTGTAGTCATATAAGCATGAAGTATTTTGTTTATTTTTTATTTCTCAATTGTTTCTTGGCATCAATTTTAAACGATTATAGCCGGTTTTATTTTTTTTTCTATTATTTATTTGTATTATTTTTCTTATTTTTAATAGTCATTTATATCGGAAGCATTTGTAAATTATATTTCCGGTCTGGAATTTATTTAGAAAAATTAAATAAATAGTTCGATTATCTATAACAAAATTTATTTGAACAAATTAAACATTAACCTAAAAACAGTTTATGGATGTGCATTTTTTAATATTCATGTTGGCAGCGTTAAAATTTTTTTATCTAAAAATTAATAATGACATCATCTTTTATTAACACGAATTTAAAGAAAAAGAACCTTTTTTTTCAAAAACACTAAGAAGAAAAAAAAAAACACAAGAAGGTATAATCTCGAAAAGAAAGAAGTGGAAGAAAACATTGTGGCAAAATGTGTCAACATACAGGTAGTTGGAAGGAAGATACCACAACAAAGAATATTATTGTGGTTAAAACTAAAGAAAAAATAGTGGCATAAGAGAATTAATTCATTTGACTTCTTTGGAGTTAGGTCAGAAACTGTAGTTTGAAGTATTATTAAAATTAAAATTATTTATTCGGTGTATTTCATAGACTTTTTTCCTAAAGATCAGATAATTACGATAAGAAGCAGTTATGCTAGACTTAAGTGATTGATACCAAACAAGAGAGAAAACAATTAAAGCCAATCAAAAACTTAAAATGCGTTTTTTGACTTGACGGCAGAGAATTAGTTACAAAAGATTCTCTGAAATTGAATCCAAAATTTTTTAAAAATATTTAAATTTTATACTTCTTGCAAAAGTCAGCAACGTTGTCGCATAAGATTAGCCCCCGACCACACGAGTAATAAGTTTAGTAGTTGTTGCTGTGGCAACTGTCAAATTCTGTTGCTAAGGTTATCCTTTTTTAGTCTTAAGCTACACACAATGAACATTGTGGCTTTGCAATGACGTAAAATTAACGTCAGTACCACCTGCGCATATGGCTTTTCACATTCCGTGTACTCTAGGCTTTATAAGATAATGTCGTTCATCTTGTCTTTCAAAAAGATAAATAGGGGACACCACACAAGACGTCATCGCTCATACTGTCGTACACGACGATTTTCCAGGGCTGTGGAGTCGTTAAGAAATAGTTATAACTCCGACTCCGACTCCTTTTGCTGAAATTTTTTAAGTACGACTCCGACTCCTACTCTGACCTAGCATTATTTAAGAGACTAGGTTTTATTTGACTTTAAACTCTTTTTTAATTTAGTAAATGGTTAAATATAGCAAGAAAATGATTCTGTAAAAATTTCAAATTGATATTTTAATTCTAACGTGCCGCGCATTGAGCTTTAACCTACTAGTTACTAACATATGAGTAGGAAAGCTGCAAAATATTTTATTCAATAGACCAAATGAGTTGAACTTTTTTTAATTCTAAAGTGTTATGACATTCTTGACTTATAACTCAACAGTTTAGAAATTTAAACCAACTGAAATATAGAAAAATAATGGGTTTAATTTTGGAACGAACGAGTTTTGTTACGAACTTTCGAAAGAAACGAGTTTTGCTTCAATCCGTATGGGATCATTGAACTTTAGTATATTTTAAAGGTTATATTAATTTATTAAAATTATGCAAACAGTGCTAAAAAATGTAAAATAGTTCTGTAGGTGAGAGATAAACTACACCAATTCACATCTTTTTCAAAAAACGTTTTTTATACTGTTGGAATTTATAGATGTGTAAATTTTCATAAGTCCTATCTAAAGTAGCTTTCGAGATAGAAAAGTTGAAAACAACACCAAGTCCAATTGGCTTAGACGTTAAAGGCATTCAGAACTCGCCGTTGCATTTTTCCGTTCCTAATATAATATTATTATTGTCCAAGACCGAAATTTGAAATTGCAAGTCTTTATTATCTCTCCAATTTTCCCTAAAGTGAGTAGATAAAAGTATTCTCAAATCATTTTTCGGGTTAACCCCCACATTGATGAGAATTATATCTGGAACAATGTCATGTATTTTTCCGAGTTCCTTTTATTTTATTATAATTCACCTTGAAGCTACAGCTGATTTCAAGTCATATTCATAAACATGGCTACAAAAATATTTGTTAATATACGATAAATAAAAAACAACATCTTTACAAATTTAATTTTTAAATTCCTTAATTCGGCTCTATTTCATTAACGATATCTATACAACTATTCTTATAAATTGTCAAAATAAGATGTTATCTCAATTTTTTAATTTTTGAAACTCACCTACTCATATGAAAAGTATACTGGTCCTTATTTTCTGACTTCACAATTTCAAAAAGCAGACCCTCTTTATCCACTAATTTATTTAAATATAAATTTATGTTTAAAATTTGTTTTTTTTATGTCAAATTAAAATAAAATTATAAGAAAAATTATATTTAAGTATGAATTGATATTTAAAAAGAATTGGAGAAATTGGTCATTAAAATTTTTTATTTTGAAAAATATTGGAAAAATTTTAATGCAAAAAAGTCGGAGTCGGAGTCGCTATTTTTTGTGGGTACTTTAACTCCGACTCCGACTCCGGTACAGAAACCTCAATTCCGACTCTTCAACTCCGACTCCGACTCCACAGCCCTGTGATTTTCTGTAAACTGTCTTCTAGAAAACCTAAACGATGTCGCTAACGGCAATCTGGCCAACTGGGTTGTATTAAGACATCACAAATTGCTCGTGTGGTCAAAGTTTAAAAAAATTCAAAAATAAGCAATCAAGTATTTTAAGACTCTGCATTAAACATAGTCGATCTTCGAGTTTATAACAGTGATGATTTATTTTTGTTAAACCAACCATTCAAACAATATTTTGTTTAAAGCGTTTTTTTTTCAATAATGACATGACTTTTTTATCGCATATTTAAAAGTTCTAAAACATTCTAGAGATTTTATAGTTGATTTTTTAGTTCAGACTAAAACATGATTTTTAAAAAAAAAAAAAACAAATATCTCTGTTAAGCAACGGTATTTTAAAAATTTTAAACTTCGTTTTAAATCAATACAATTTGTTGAAAAATTTTTTATCAATCATCGAGAAGTAAAATATTTATTATTCGTTTTATTTTTCAAAACCGAAGATATTAAGGATTCTTTGTCAAATATACATTTTGGCAAAAAAAATAAAGTTTTACAATATACAGACTTATACATAAAATTCTATTCTACAAAACAGGGGGGTTACCGCGATATAATATTCGAATTCGAAAAATGTGTACTGTGTATTACGATTTTCGTTCTCGTTCAATACGATGGCAGAGTTCTATTTATAAACAAATGGGAAACGTTATGAAAAGTTATTATTGCTCGTAATAGAAAGTTGCTTTTTTGAAAGGGATTATTTGTTTTCGATAAAATATAAAAAAAGCCGTTGATTTGAATCTAATAAAACGAAAATCTTAAGTTTGACTCTTTGCATTTTGGTGAGTACAAGGTGGCGCAGAATGGTTTGAATTTATAGCTTTTTGAATTATTATTAATTTTTTTTTAACATTTTGCTAAAATGAATAACTACACAATTAAACAACGTACCAACACAACTAAATTTTTTTTTTTTTTTAAGCCAACAATCTATTGTGTTTACAGACTTATATACAATTTGAAAATGAGCGAGGAAGCCCATTTCCCAATAAATGGATACGGCAACAAGGATTTGGGCTTAACAGAAAATTTAAGAACCGATCATCAGGGACAGCTACACCCACTTGACTATATGGTTTGGTGCTATGTGTCGTGCGAAAGGATAATTGCCACATCTTTTTTGGAAAATGACATTAGTGTTTCAATTTTTGTCAACTATGTGGGTGGTGCATATGTATATCGGAAGATGTTGCAAAAATTTTTTATGGTTAGCTGTGGAAAACCATCCAAGCTTGTGGTTTTAACAAGAAGGAGTCGCAGCACATTGTCAATGACTTTGGTATGGGACATATTCGGCGATCGCATAAATTCGAGGATAAGCGATTTAAACTGGCCACGTTTACCGGATTTAGCAGCTCCTGAGAGTTTTTTCAATTGAAAGAAAGAGTGTATGTTAATAAGCCAAGAAACACCCGCCAACTAAAAACCAACATTCTAAAATCATTGTATTTACCCCAAAAAAAGTTATGTTAAATAAGTTAAAAAAGCACGTATGTGCGAAGCAGAAAATTGCAACTACTTACAAAACATAAGTTTTCAAATCTATTCAAAAAAGAAATTCCCAATAATAACCTGTACTAGCATTTAACTCGCTATTTCGTTAGCGTCTCGCTTTTTTCGTGCAGATATTTGTAGGGATCAGTTAACGAAAGAAAAAGAACCAAAAAGTTTCCTCGTACAGACTCTTATTCATTCAGGACCTTACCTGTTTAATTTTATGCTTCTAGGTCCACAATAGACAAAAATTCAAAAAGTACCATCTGGTAAACGAAAAATTACCAAAATGTTCCCTCTGATAGATGCCCATTCACTCAGGACTTTGAATGTTTACTTTTATGTTTCTGGGTCCAATAAATTCTTTTTTAAAATTTCCAGTTGATGAACAGAAAAGTACCAACATTTTTATTCTTATAGAGGTTCTCATTGACTCAGGACATTGCACCTACAATTTTATGTTTCTTAGCAATTTAATTTGCAGTATTTCTTTCCCCCTTTTTCCTTCCATTGATGTATCAACATTTTCAATATTGTAGTAGGAGCCCATAATGTAATATGTATGTAATTATTATGTCAATGAAAGGAGAAAAATTTTTGTAAAAAAAGTACCAAAAATAGGTACGATTTTTATTCATTAATATATAATGTATAAGGTACGAATGTAATATAGTAAATTTTATTTCTATGTTAGTTGGCTTAAAAGATAGATGGGGTGACAAAAAAAGTTCTAAAATACAGGTTTAACCCGTTTACTTCCCAAAAGGCCCGAATTTTAAAAAAGTACGAGGGACCTTCCTGCTAAATAAGTAACGATAAGTTTTTATATTTTTGTATCGCTTTTAGTTAAGGAGAATTTACACGTTTTTACCCTTTTTTATCCCCTAAACATTTGAATTTCCAAAAACCCCGTCTTAGGGGATCGAAGGGGCCCACCTCCGGCCGGTATGTCAGGCGTTTAGGCTGTGCGATGATGTATCAGTCAATTTTTTAAAAGACTCTATATAAAAAATAAAGTAAATACATAAATAAAAAAGTTATTAAGAATTTAAACAATATAGCTCATTCTGCGATACCCTGTATAATCCAAAAAACTTTGCAATTTTTTTTACACAATTCGCTATGCGTTTCACACCGGCCACAGCAGTTTGTAAACGTTGCAAGTCAACACAATTTTGTGAACAGATTTAAAACTATTTACGCCTTTATTTTGTAAGACACTTCACCTCAGTTAAAAAATAAATAAAATCAGTGGCGTGCGAATGCGGGGTGAACGAATAAGGTTTCGTATCGAATAAAATTTCATGACGTATCAAAACGCGGCATGCGATTGCGTTGAAATCGGAATTTTTTCAAAATGTAATGGATGCTGAATAGAAAATCAAGAAATTCAGATATGACGAAGAATATTACGTCCGGCACACGTATACGAGTGAATTCGCCTGCATGACAAGCATTTTGACCGTGTAAAGACCCTTTAAGAAGCGAAATGGCATGCAATTTTTGTGTGGTTTATAAAAAACAATAAAATCAATGTATGTATGTATGTTTACGACAGCTCTTAACCTACCGAATGACATTTCGATATCGAGTACGGCGATTTCAAAATGTAAAATTTCGATCAGTCATTTGATCACAAATGCGAGGATCTAGCCTAAGTGCAACAAGGTTACCACAACTGTTAAAATATAATGTCTCTTGGCTGTTCCGTCGTGTTTCTGTTCACTAATAACCTGGACGTTGTGGTTTTTCTCTAAATTTGACCATATAATAGATTTTTTTTAACCCAATTTGTGACATATTGGGTGTTTTTTCGGGACATCACCCAAGAGTTTTTAACGGTATTATTCATCAGCCACGTTAAAATTAATTGCCATCATATTATTCCTCTGTATGATGTTCTATACACGGATACATTTTGATCCATTCAATTTACACCGCTCATAAATTCTTTATAGTTTATTATTGAGAAAGAATCGTGAAAGAAGCTTGACGCTTGAAGCTTATGCAGCTCATCTATTGTGGATGGCCTACGTCTACTTCTTAGTAGGATTTCACAATTAGCTTTTAGTTGTTTTGGACATACATCATCTGGAATACCTTGCAGTTGCTTAATTTTTTATTTTACATCATCTTCTCCACAAAAATTACATTTTTTTCTGGAGGCACAAAAGAATGGTATGCAGATTGTTTTCGCCAACTTCATTTACACTTCCAAACTTTGAAATATATTGCAAACCCATTTTTTCTATCGTTAAAATTGTTCAAATTAAGTAAAATAAAGCAAAAAAATATGTTTTGTTGAATATTTAATTTTATTGGCTATGTACACGTGTGTCCATATGGACACACCTATAAAAAAAATTTTAAAATATACTTCATAACAACAAAATTTTAAAAATGTCACAGCTTTGTTTTATTTAGTAACCCTTTAACTGTTTTATTCATCAAAACTTGAATGAATAAAAATAATCTATAAACAAATATTAAGCAAAACTTATTCCTTCATCTCAAAATATCCTAATTTTTGTTGTTTTTTAATTTACACATTTTTGTTGCTGCGCTACTTTTCTCAAACATTGACCGACGGAACTGAAACTTCGCCATAATGAACGTTGATGCTTAGCAACTCAACAATAGGTGGTACCGATATTCTTAACAAATTTGTTTGCATTTTTCGACTCTTTTAGCAAAAGCTTATTTTTGTGTCCATATGGACACGCGGGGTCAATACGGGTTAATACTAATTCAAATTATTGGTCAAACTAAAATATTTCTGTGGCAATATATAATAATGGCTTAAGTCGAAATTTCGTGTTTTGAGATATTAAGGTTTTGTCTTAAATAAATTGTGTGTTTTGTTGTGTAAGTTAAAATATAAATGCGTATAGTTTCATTAATAATGACATTTTATACTTGAGTGATAGATCTTGAAGAAGAGAATAAGACTATGTAATAAAATTAAAAAGCACTTATGTCAACTTAAGCCATTATTATTTATTGCAACAGATTTATATTAGCCGCCTGATTACGACATTGTAAAACACGTAGAAAGTTAGTCGTTTTTATATCGTTTACGATAATAATACCAATTTCTAAAAATGGCTGGTTTTTGACAACGACACTCTTAAAAGCGCCGAATATTTTTTTGAAAATAATTGTGAAACTTTAAACCGATTTTATTATGATTTTTACTTTAACTTGTATTAATTTAAAAATAAATTATATTGACACATTTTTGCGAATTTCCACTCACTTTCGTTTGAATTTTGAATTTCAAAATTAGTTGAGAAAAAATTTGTTTCTTTTTTTGCCCTTAACCCAAACTGGCGGCATTTATATTCTTCTCTTAAGACTTTATGGGATAAGAAAAATGAAGAAACGTTTCAATTAGCAGTCTAGATTGGGATTTGGGTTTAACAAAATTATCATCACTGTTGTAAACGATACGGTCGATTAAGTATTTTAAGTGGTAGTGTTTTTTTTTTTGTCCCTTGCGTATTAAGAAAGAAGTACACAAAATTGAAACAGTGCACTGCAGTGGTATTAAATTTTGATTTTTTGGTGTTGAGATATATTTTTTTGGTAACAGTTTTTTTATGGTTGGAATTGTTAAGTGGATTTGTTGGTTTAAAGATCTTTTTACTGTTGTTGTTGGTTTGTTTTTTTTTTTTTTTTGGCTTTTAAAGTTGGTCTTGTTGTAACACATTGAAAAACAACAAAATATATACATATACATAAAAATATAAGTAAAATTTTTTTTGGGTGATTGTTTTTTTTTTCAATATTTGCTGACTGGTTGACTGATTTTGTGGAATTTTGGAAGATGATGCCGTAAAGATAAAAAAAAAATTAACGCCAACCTTAAGATAAAACTCAGTTGAAAGTTGTTCCACTGTAGGTGTAATAAGTATATTTTTTATAGTATTTTATATTTTAATTGTTTTCTGTTAATTTTTTTAAATAAATGCGCATGTGCAGCATGTTAAACAAAAAAATAAATACAAAAAAGAAATAAAAGTGGTAAATTTCCATGCCATTTTTTTATAAGAAATATTTAATAAGATACTTTTAAAAATTTATTTTATAAAAAACATTTCAAATGTTTATTATTAATAATTTTTATTTTTTAATTAAGTTATTACTTTTTTCAAAACACTTTTTATTTTTTGTTATTTAGATTTAAAAATATTTTTTTAGACGAAAAAAATGCTACAATTATATTGAAATCACCGTTTAAAACGTTTTCTTTTATTTTATTTTCTTTTATATATTTTATTAATTAACTTTATTTATATTAATTTCATTCGCTTCGCGATGTTTTCTTCTTCAGATGCTTTAAAGGACTAGTGATTTTCACAAAAAGCAAAAGTATTTGAAGTCTTTTTCAAAGTACGTGTCGTATTTCTCATTTTGTATTTTCAATTCTCACTCACATATCGTTTATCAGAGATAAAAAAAATTATGTATGTAGTTGAGATGACAACTATAGTTGGTACCTTTTTTTCGGTTGCTGTTGTTTAGATTTGTTGGCTTAGCGAGAAAAAAGTACGCAAGTTTCTAAAGAAAGCGATAAAAAGGCGATTTAGCCATGTCGCTTCTGGAAAATTAACTGCTTTTGTTAATGGAGTGTTTTAAATGTGAATTTTTTAAAAATTATTATATATGTCTTTAAAGCGCTACGAATCTAATTTTGGCCAGCAAAATGGTGTAAAAAAATTAGCCATTGAAATATAAAGTATTTTGTTTCTTGATCGGAATTTAAAAATGCGCATTATTGCTAATCAGCCTTATTACGAGCGCCTTGTCCTTGTGGTCGTATTCGTTTAAATTTTTTTTCGATATCTTTTCACGACCATCTCGCTAACGGAAAACATGAATTTTAAAAAATAAAATTTGTTTATTGGGCTATTACATGGCTTTGGAGTCGCTTAATATTCAGAGAACAAGCGATTACAAAAAAATTGCCATGTAATAAGAGAGCTTTTAAGTTAGGTTTTGTGTTCGGTTTTAACCGAAATCGAAACCGCGGTTTGTAATGCCTAAAACCCGAAACCGGAAACCGACAAAAAACTTCGGTTTTTAGCTGCATTGAAAATATAATTATGCTTAAAGAAATTGCAAATTATATTAACATAATACTCGTTCTTCACATAAAAAAAAGTTTATACAAAAATTCTTACAATTTAAAATAAGTACTAAGAAAACCAAATGTGCTTTTTTTTAATAAAAGTACCTTGATTCCCTGCTAGCATTTGAAAGATCGTTTTTTTTTAATCATCTTGATTCTTTTTTGAGTAGTTAATACATTATTGTTACTAAATAAACTTAACATAATAAAAATCTTTAAATAACGAAAAGTTTAAATTATCGATAAAATGGATTTTTTATTTTAACAGTCATTTGCGTTAACTAATTAAGAAAAATTCAACGTTACAACACAACTAATGCTGCGTTTTAAACATTTTTTGGTCTAAATTTGTTAAAAACTTGAAGAAAATTTGGCTAAATAAAAATGGCTTTACGACATGAAAAATTGCTAAATCTAGCCACTAAATGGCTAAATTGGCAACACTGGCTTAAGGAAGCCCTTAAGAATTTTGAAAGCGTAAACATATACAAAAACAATTTGGGTAACTTATTGAAACGTCCTCATATTTTAAGTTAAATCGTCAAATTATCAAACTAATCGCATGAGTTTTTGTATCAGACAAATCATTTTAAAACTGACCATCACACTACACTGTGGTCTTAATAATATCTAGACAAGTGAATGAAATATCTAGACAAAAGGTAATTTTACACAGGATTAGCTGCTTTAAACGTGTTGACATGAGAATATTGTAAAAAATAAATAAGTACTTCAACATCTTTTTTTATTCCCACTCAATTAATATGGGAAAACGTTTTGTGTTATTCAATATATAACGTTATTAGTACCATAATCTATAAAAAAGTACTATTTATTTAACTAAATTCTCAAATGTTTCTAATAATCATAGCATTTTAGTTTTGTTTCGCTTCTTAAAATTCTCTTTAGCAACATGTTGCTAAAGCAGTTAAGTAGGTTTGTATTGCGATCATGTTGTCTGACGTTGTTTATGTGTTTGTGTATCTCAGAGATATGTATAAAAATTACTGTAAACATTTGAAGTGTTTAAAGAAAATGATTCTATAAGATACTTTTTATTTATGCTCTCTTTCTTAAATTAAGCAAGTGTTTGTATGTGAGTGTGCACTAATAGTGAGCGTATCGATTAGTCAATTTGTTTATAGTTTGATTGTTAATTTGCTTGTATGTTACTTGTGATTTTGTACTACAAAACTGCAAAAAATAAAAATCAATTAAAATTTGTTTTGCCTCAAATGCAGTTATATTGACTCCTTCTCTCATTTATCTCTATTTCTTACAACTGCAACAATCTCTTTATGGAATGTTTGCTGTAATAACAAACACTCTTGCCAATTGTGTAAGTGGCTGTGTGTGCGAGTGTGTAATTTTTGTATTTTCTTGGTACCTCTCATGATCAGACACACTTGTTGGCTGCCACTTGTTAAGTTTTTTTTCTGTTATTGTTTCGGTTTTATTTCAGATATTTTCATTCTATTTACACAATTTGCCGGCTATTTAGGGATGCCAATTAATTATGAGTAATAAATAGTTTTAAGGAAAACTGTCAGTCAGAGGGTGGGAAAAAGTAATTTTTTGTAATATTTAAATAAGGAATATTTTGCTGTTTTTTCTTGAGTATTAATTAATTTTAATATTTATAATGAACTTTCATTTATACTTTCATTAGAAATAAATTATAAGCTTTAGTTAAAATTTATATTATGAGAAACTAATTAAGTGCATACTATACAAATTAATAAAATTTTCCCATGTTATTTCTAGCTGAAATATTTAATGCAATTTTAAGAAATATTTTCTAAAAAAGTTATTTTTTAATCCAAATTTTTAATATTTTTAATTGTATTTTTACGGAAGTAAGGAAAAACATGTAAAATCAAATTAAAAATGGATAATCATTCAAAACAGCAAACTTCGATATACCAAAGGTTAAAATACAAATTGGTTTAAGGATTGATGTTTGACTATTGACGTCAGCAGTCGTCGATGGCTGCGGGTGTAAAACGGCAAATCCATCTGAGGAGATCGAGTGGTTGCGATCGAAACATGTCATGGTAACCTGCCGGCCGCGGTTCGAATCCCGACCACGGTCAAGAATGAAAGATTATCAATAACAATTTTAATTAATTTTCATGTTGTAAAATTCCTTTCTTCATGGAAATAATTTAATGAAAATTAAATTTAATGAACTTAAGCCTAATTAAAAATATTATAAATTTGGATTAAAAACCATAAATCGTTCAACGAGAATAACCACAATACTAATTAAAGTTATTTTTTTTTATTTCGAACAGAAAATTGTATGGGGGCGATGTGAAATTATGAACCGATTGTCACCATTTTCAATAGGCTTGGTCCTTTTGGCAGAATTTGTGAACCAAATTTCATCAAGCTATCCTCAAAATTGCGGCCCGTAGTTTGCGCACATGGACAACCAAAAATACGAACATCGTAAGATCGGTTCAAAAAATGATTCTAAGTATATCGGTTTAGTAAAAGGTGGGTCTAGGAATAATATTAAAATAGGAGTTACAAACATCAGCACAAGCGCATATTACCCTCTCCACTGTTGTAGTGTGGGTATAATAAATAAAAAGTTTAATTAGATAGTGTAGTATTTAAAAAATCCTTTTTAGTATTAAAATCTTAAGCTTCTTATTCAAAAATATTGTAAAAAGTCCTTCAATTTCAGAAAATTTGTGATTGAAGTTTATATTAGTTTTAAACTAAATGAAAGTTTAATTTTGGAAACCAAATCCCTACTTCAAATTATTATTAATTTTATTCTTATTTCCTGGAATTTCCAGCAATATCTTTCTTTTTATATCAACTATAATTCAAATTCTTGTTATATGTTAGAAATTCTTAGACTAATTATTTTAATCTGGCAAGTCATGCTTTTTTTAAGCTTGTTTTGTTTTGAACTTTCATTTTATTTGAAATTCTAAAAAGGGCATGTAGCAGTTTTTTTTTTAAACCAAATTATAGCAAAAACGTCATACAATGTGTTTTTTTTATAAACTTAAATAATGCAAATTGTTTTTTATATTTTACACAGATGTACTTTTTTGTGCAAATAATCGATTTTAATAATCTATAGCCATTTATTAGATATTCAATCAATACAGTATGTACAAAAAGCTTGTACACATTAAGAAAATGAAAAACATAAAAAACAGAAAAATATACTTTTGACTTCAAGAAGAATTCTTGACAAAAAGTATGAAAAACAGAAGTATGGAAGAACATGAAAATCAATTAAAATAGATAATCACCCTTATCGTGTTTGGCGTATTTAAAATACGCCTACGACTGTTTAGTAATATATTAAAGAGAACGTGAACTTATTTCCTTTAATCTATTACCAAACAGTCGTAGGCGTATTTTAAATACGCCAAACACGATAAGGGCGAATCATTCACAACAAACAATTTGATCTACCAAGTAAAAACACCATTTAGTTTAGAAGAGAAAGTGTGGTTACTATCGAAACATGTCAAATCAACCAGTCCGTGAAGGTGGGTTCAATTCCCCGGTCAGTCAAGAATGAAAAATTTTCAATAAATTTTTATTCATTTCATGTACAAAATTTCTTTCTTCATATAAACAGTTTAATGAAAATTTAATTTAATGAAGTTTAGCCTGATTAAAATATAAAAACTTGGATTAAAAATTTAAATGTTTTTAATGGCAGCGGCGTTCCCTTCTACAGTGCTATAATTATTTCATGACCGAACACTGAATATTAAAATATGTCTGATCAAAAGAGGAATGTCATCTTAAAGAAACTTAATGCTTTCCCTTAGGGCGCTGCCGCGCGCGACCTGGGAAATGTGTTAATTATTGACTATGTACCGAACTTACTACAGTGGAATCTTTCATGAGCGGACACCAAAGGGACTATTAAAATGTGTCCGTACAAGAGGAATGTCATCTTAGGACGCTGCCGCGACTAGGGCAATGTGTTCATTATTAGCGATGACTATTAAAATTTGTACGTTCTAAGGGAAATGTCCTCTCCGAAACACTTATTGCTATCCTTTAGAACACTTCCCATGAAAATATTTTATATAAAAGCGATATTTCCAAAGTTTCAGAAGTGAAAACTTTCATGATCGGACAAAGAACTGACTATTCAAATGTACCCGTGCAAATGGAACGTCATCTCAAAGGAACTTAATGGTTTCCTTTAAAACACAGCCGCCACCAGACAACAGTGTCCGTCGAAAAAGATTGTACCCTTAATCAATGTGACCGAAAACCCTTTCATGCACTTCTTGTATGAGTACAGCAAGATTTTGTAAAGGAAATTTGTCATTTTTAACCGTAAATTTTTGCATTACAAAATATGGAAAAAAAATTTTAGTCTCTAATTCAGCTTTGCTTTCAACCTGTGCATAAATGCTTTTTGCTTTTCATATTTAATTTTGGAAAAAATAATGATGCCCCTTAGACGTTTGGTAGATGCAATGCTTAAGGGAGATCACACTGTCTGTTTCTATTCTATTCAATTAAAATTAGCAACAAAAAATATTTTTTTCGTAAAAGCGCTTTACTTACAAAAAAAAAAAAAAAAATCGTGTTACACCTTTTTTATATTAAACCATCTATATGGATTACGTCAGAAATTTTAGTCCTGACGACCAACATATCGATAGTTAGTGGGGCGTTTATAAAATGATAATGAGCGACTTGTTGTAGCTCGCAGAAGGCCGGCTGAAAGATTATGTTTTGGATTATGTTCTCATGAATAAACAGGAACCGGAATAAGCAAAATTAAAAACAATGCCACTATGTTATTATGGGTTCGATACACAGAAAAAAATAATTTTCATATTTGAATACGAAAATCGCATATTTGATTACAAAAATTTTTGAATTTTCTGCGATGACGATTTTTGCGGTAGTGATAAAAAAGTTTGTATGTATAATTGTTAAATTTTTAGTCAACAACCAAGTTTATTGAGTCAATAAAAAAAGTTGTTGCCCAAAATAATTTTTTTCAACAAAATGTTTACTTGATTTGTTAAAATAAATTGTTGAAAATGTTGAATAAATCAAACATAATGTTAATCGAATCTTTATTTTTTTATTTATTAATGATGATGTCATAAATTTTCAATTTTTATAAAAACACTAAAATTTATTATGCGGGGATAAGTAAGTTCCTATGCGCATTTCACTGGTTGCTTAGGCCAGATCATCAGGAAACCTTTTCCAAAGACTTTGGCAAAACTAAATATATTATTCAAATAAAACTGTAAAACAAATGAGAATTATGAGCTTTTTAAAAATGGACAAGAGTTGTTAAAACACTGTCTCTACTTTTATTCAAATATTTTTTTTATTGAATATGAAGAAATATTTAATTATTTCATTATTAAATATGTTTTATTGAGTGCTATTTTGCATAGTGTAAATTTGATAAATTTTTTCTTTGAATCAAACAAAAAGTTTGTTGACCTAAAATTTTATTTTTAAAAAACTGTGTTGTTAAAAATTTTCTTGAGATATTTTTTTCTGTGTATGAAAGATCGCACTGATTTGGAGTGCTGAATAACCTTGAACATAAAAACTGTTAATTTTTGGTCAAACTTGATTCAGGTTTTTGTTCATAAAAAAACTTAAGAGAAAAAAACCAAACTACAGTTATTTTTTCGACAAGTGTGTTCGACTTTTGAACATTTCTATAAAAAAAAAATCATGTTTTGCGTCTTTGGACAATCTTACGATTTTTAAGTTATTTTTGATTTAACCACTGTATTCCAAATTGTTGGTATCCAACCTTGTTAGGATAATTAATAAATAACATACGTCTACTTTTTACTAAGACTATAAAATTTAATTCGAAGTAATAACGGGTTATCAATTTAGTGGTTTCAAAACCGCCGGTCTGGCAAGGCTGTCAACTGTTATATCATATGAAGTGTCTTTTATTAAGTGAAAGATTTGCCATTAACGAATATAGATCGTTTAACAATCTAAGAACGCGTAAAATAATTAAAAGTTACTTCAAAATTAGTGGCTCAAACGTGGCCACTTTTCGAGCATTTAGGAGTGATTATGGTCGTCATAATCAAGAGCATTAAAGTAAAGCGGATAATCCAAATTTGTCGATTCCATAATAAGAGCGCAACAAGACGATGCCACAAGCCAACGACACGATCGATTTTGGATTCGTTGGAAGTCAAGTTTCCCAGCACGCTTAATTTCACGTTTTGACGACGTGACGTCCACAGAGATTATGCGATTAGACGACGTCTAGGACCGTGTCTATGCGGATAACATTGGATAATTTCAAAATCAACATTCGTCAAGTTATCGCCGAGATACCATCCGAAATGTGCGAAAAAGTGGTCTAAAACTACTTTAAAAGGATCGACTGCTGCAACTATTCTAGAGGCGGTCATTAAAATGACACGAAATATCAAAGCCAAAGTATTATAATGAAATAAAAGTTTCACCGAAATCATAGCTTTATGTGTGTTTTATTTTACTCTACTTTTGGAACCGAAAAATGGATAACCCTTTATATAAAAAAATATTGAATAGATAACTATTAAAAAGAACCCACGTCATAAGCTAATTAACACATAGAAATAAAAACAAATATGGGAATGTTTCAATAACGTAAGACTATTCCAAGAAATCAACTACAGAACCAAATAATATAATAGATCAAATACCAATCGAACCGCATTTCTATGTAAGTCAAAAATTTACGATGAAATCTTAAATCATTCATAAATCTTCTAATTGCCCTTAATCTTGATATGAAACATTTTTTTTTAGAAAAATTGATTCATGGGTTGTTAGAAAAAATTTCTATTGTTTCAGTTTTATGCACATTTAATTGCACTGTGCAATTAAATACACGTAATTTTTTAAAGGGATTCCCATAATTTTAAATTGTTTGTTAATTTATGTAAAGAATAAAAATAACACTGTAATTAAGGATAAACAAAAAGAAAGAAAAAAAATTAATTAAACAATTTTATTTTTTAATAATTTTTAAAAGGTTTTGCTACTGTTCTCCTCAGAGATCCAATTATGGCAGTCTAACTGAGAATATGATAATTTGCGCACTATAATTTGGCGGAAAGTTGTTTTACTTTTTTTTTTATTAAAAAGTTATTTTTAACATAAAGCTGCTGTTATTAAAATATTTTTTATCTTAATATACGTAAATGTAGTAAATTATAGGAGAAGTTAAGTGTAGATTAGAGACAACTACTATTCTGGGTACAAATAAATATTAGACGTTTTAAATTATGGTTGAAGCTTTCGTATCGCAAGACCAACCTGATAGCTTAATAAAATTAAAATATTGCCGATTCTCTAAGCATCACATAATTCTGTTCGTCTTGCAGCTTTGGCTAAAGCATATCGACTATGTATAATAAGAAACAATTGAAGCAAAGCCGCAAGTAACGTTGTAAAAGGCAAATTTTACAAGACGGGTTTTTTTTGCAGATGACCGTTAACATAACTCCCTTTACATTGCCAAAACACCGAATCACCCAAAATTATGCACCTAATAGCCGTCAAAATGCAACTACAAAGAATCAGTCAGGAGATGAATGTTGTAACTTGCTCACGAAATGATACGAACAAAATTTTCTTAAGTAACTGATACAGTATAACCTGGTTAATTACCCCACGCTTAAACGCCTTTCACGCTTATTTACCTTAAGTTTTTAATCCCCGTTTATTTTTCATCCATTCTTCAAACAAAAATCCACGTTTAATTGTCATACGCCTAATTACACATAAAAAAAAATAACACCTAAGGTTTATTCGTTTAATTGCCTCAGTAATATTTGACATGAACACAGCTTGTAATGCAAACAAGTTTACATGTTAATAATTAGAAAATATGCATTTTACATTTTAGTTTTTAAAAAAATATGCGCAAAAAACAAAATATAGCTTATTTATTCCACAATTCAATATTTGCAATAAAAAACTTTATTCTGGGCTCACCAGAATAAAGTCATGTTATGAGGTTAAGATTTATATATAAGAGTCATTTGAGCTGAATATTATCTAGATGCACCAAATATATGAGATATTTTGTCTTAAAGGAATTGAAGGAATTGAAATTATATTAACATTTAAAAGGTTAAAATAACTTAAATATTTTATGGATTGATATTTGAATGGAAGCTGTATGTTTGAATCTGAGCCAAATTTAATCTTAATACGAACATGATTAAATGATTTATGGACATAAGGAAAGAAGTTTGCATGGGGACTGTGTAATATTATAGACCGATTCTCACAATTTATATAGGTTTCGTTCTTATAACAATTAAAACGTATTTACCAAATTTTATCAAATTATTATAAAACTGCTACATTTACTTTCCGCACAAGGTTTACATGGACAGACAACCAGCCAGATTTCTATGTATCAGCACAAATTTATGAACATAATTGCTTTTTTCTTAATTTTTGCATATATATAAAACTTTGCAGTTTGGAATAAAATTTGTCTTCAACGAAACTGCTTTGGCTTACAATTGTAGAGTGAAAATTAAATGTAGATGGCGAAATTAAAGCAACAAGAAATTCATCTGCTAACCAGAACTTTAAGCAATTTTTTTATTTGCTGAACATGTATTAAAATATGCTTCAAAACCGTAAAATATGTGTGCAATAAAAATGCAAAAATGTTCCTATGCGCATTTCACTGGTTTCTTAGGCCAGATCATCAGGAAACGTCATTCATAAAGATTTTAGAAAAACTAAAGATATTAAACCAAATAAAACTGTTAAGCGTATAAGAATTATAAGCAACAGTTCTACTTGTAACAATATCAAAGTTTAAACAAAAACATCAACAATAAACGGTGGGTTTATCTCTTCTTACATTCCCCACTTTATTTGATACATGTAAAAATTCCTTTGTCCTAACTTTATTTATAAATCAAAGTTAAGGTTAAGGTTAAATAAGTTAAAGTTGTAAGTAAATACGTTTAATTACCTTACCGAGGTATTTAAACGTATTAGCTTAACTACCTCAATTAGTTATTTAAACGTATTCCTATAATTACCTCAACAAGTTAGTTCAGCGTTTTTGTTCAAATGCTTACCCCGGATAATGACCCAAAAATATTGGCATTTTTGTCGAGGTAATTATCCGTGGAATACGTATATGCAACAGAGGTACAAAATAAAATTTCATGTGAAAAAACGAAAAACAATAAAAATAAAAGGTTTAGAAATAAAAGAAAGGAAATTATATAACAAGAAAAAGAGCATAACTCTTAAAGACGCTCACGAGCAGAGCAGGTTAAGTGCAAAACTGTTTTAAGTACACAATCTCTGTTGTTAATCGTGCAATAACGTTTTTAAAGCCACTAGTCATGAAGCTTTTCGTTGTTGAAAAACGTTTTAGCTGTCATCGCGTTTTTGGATATGAAACCTTTTTCCACTAAATGTGGATTTACCCATGCGTTCCAAACAATATTTTTGTTTGGAGAATACTTTTTTTACTGAGAGTGTTCTGCAGAACAATTCACACCATACACAGCATACACGATGCATGACTCTTGGCCAAGCTAAAAATTACTTATTTTAAATATATGTGTGGCTTGGTTTAAGCAAAATGTTTCTTTATTTAAGACAATTTTACTAAATACGAACAAAATAAGTTCAAATCAAGAAATTATTTTTAGATTTTGGATTTTCTTGAAAAATTTAAAAAAGTTGCATCTCAGTTCATTTTGTTCTGAACAAGAATTAAAATTAAAACAATTCAAGAAAAAACTTGCCGAACAAAATAATTTCTATCTCTCTTTTAAAAGTAAACGTCAAACTTAATGTAAAAAAAATTTTCCTCGGACAAAAATATTGTTTAGAACGCTTGTTTCATCACAATGATGAAAAGCGTCATGGGGTCAAAAACGTAACTTGTCATAGCACTGATGTCAAAATACATCAGCGTTATGACGCCTTTTCTATCAGTGTAGATCAGACGCTGTTCAGCCTCGATCTTAAAAGATTTGACAATTTCAAGCCATATACAATATTCAGAGGGATAATTTTGGCAGTCGTTATCGAATATTTTTCGACTCGAAAGCAATTTTATTTCTAATTTTTTCTGTAGATGGGCAATTCCATATGTGACTGACTCTACATTTGACACAATTTGCTGTTTTGTTTTTTCTTATATTACGATTAGTAATATTTTTATACCCTCCACCACAATTAAGTGTGAAGAGGGTATACTAAGTTTGTCATTCCGTGTGAAACTTTTTTATTATTCATCTCAGACCCCATAAAGTATATATATTCTGGCTGCTTGAGTAATTCTAAGTCGATTTAGCCATGTCCGCCTGTCTGTCCGTCTGTCCGTCTGTTGAAAACACGCTCACTTTCGAAAAACTCAAAAGCAATAAACAAACTAGGTGTCAAATTGCTTGTAGTTATCCTAAGCAGTTTGGGATTGAATTTCAGCAAAATCGGTTCAGTAGGACCAGAGCTATGAATCAAAATGTGGAACCTCCACCTTCAAAAACTTGATAATTTTGTTACAAAAACCAACATAAATGATGCAAAAATGCACGGAATGACATAAGATTTTGCACAAGTCCGTTTTATTCGACTAGAAATTACACTGTAAAATTTCGCGAAGGTCGGTCCATAATTTACCCTAAGCCCCATATAAACACTACTCCCGGAAAACAGTTTAGTACGCCTAAAACCGTAAAAAATAATGCAATCATAACAAATTTTGGCTCGTCACAATTTTATAGGACTATAAATGATACTGTGAAATTTCGTGAAGATCGGTACATAATTTACCCTAGGCCCCATATATGCCCTACTCCCGGAAAACAGTTTAGTCTCCTAAAACCATAATTAATAACAAATCGTCACAGTTTAAGATAATAATAATAATAAAAAGACATCATACAAATATTACTCCTTAAACATTCGAACTGTCGGTGGAGGGTATCAAAGATTCGGCACAGCCGAATATAGCACTCTAACTTGTTTTAGTATAAATTTAAACATGGATATGTAGCAGTTTCAACAATTATCCGATAGAGAAAAAAATGGCAACCACTGATATTTTGAAACATCATTTATTTAGTAAAATATAAACGTGACTGACACTAGATGCAAAAGGACGTCGTTTTCGAGAGTGTTTTTAAACTTCAATAATCTTCCTCTGCACTTTCGTAATAACTTTAATATGTGTTTTTATCGAAAGTTCAAGAAACAAACTATTATAAAATGCTGAAATAAAACCGGTAAGTTATTAAAAAAAATATTTTTTAGTAAAATAAATTGTGACTGACACTACAGCTCAAAACGTGACCGTCACTGCGTGGAATTGCCCAGATACTGAACGAATCGCAATTATTTTTTCAGTTTTGTCAAAACTCAACAATACTAAAAAAAAACTTTAAATTTTGATTTGTATCTGGATAGTATTCGTCACAAAGAACTCTTATATGAATTTAAACCTCACAACATCATTTTTGCCAATCGAAAAATACTCTGAATATACTGTGGAGTAGAGTATCAAATGGTCAGGCTTGACCGATTATACTTTATTACTTGTTTGTTTTGTAATCTTTTGCAATTTGTTGTTTATTTATTAAGTTTTGTGTGAATAATATATTTTTGTTTTGCAAGCCAAATCAGATTTTACGCCCTTTTTATTAATGACTTGTTACGTTATTTTAATTTCTGGAGTTTAGTGCACGAGAGAACGTACATGACATGTTTATTTTATAAATCTAATAATGTTGTCTAACAATGAATATTCGCATTATAAATAAATGTATGAATTACTGATTAAATGTATATATATTTGTGGTACTAATGTCGTTATTTCTAATGATTTGCATATTTCAAAAATAGCTGAAGTGTGAGTAACGATAAAGAATTAAAATTTATTACAAATACATAATTTAACGAGTATGCAAATATTGTATTAATTGATAGCAGAATTTTTTCAAAGATTCTCGAGACTAAGAATCTAACAAAACCGCAACAAGAATACTCCTGTAACCATTAAATAGAACTGAAAAGCACGAATAAATAAAGGGCGCTTCAAATTGTGTTTTTTTTAATATACCTTTTTTATTGAGTCAATATTCGGTTTATTGACATAATTATCTTTCTGTTCACATATACTTTTTTATACACCCAGACACAGAGAGGGAGAGAATACCATTATTTATTTTCCTGTTACACATGTTTCATTATTTGGTGACGATCGGTCAATAATTAAACATAGGGCTCATATAAAGCCAGTGTTCGAAAAACACTTGAATACGAGTTAATCCGTAATAAATAATGATATTGTGGTGAAATTTTGTTCAATTTTGCTTTGTATGGCTAGAAATAACACCATGCTTAACTTAGGTGAAATTTAGTTTTGTAACACAAAATATAAAATCATTTAACTTTGTGATGATCAGCTCATAAAACCCCAACAAGTTATTATACTAGGGTTGCCAGATACCAAACGTAAAATAACTGGACAATAGAAAAAATTCACCTGGATTTTAAAAAAATAACTGGAAAATTTTAAAAAGCACTTAACCATAAGAAAAAATAATATTTTACTTCAGATTTTATTTAGCAATAAAAAAATTTTAAAAAGCAAGGAAACGTAACACTTCAAATTACTTAAATCAGGGCGAATTCACTACAAGTGGCAGCGAAAAGCCTGCTGACTTTGACAGTTCGAAACAATTTATTTTGATTTCATAATATTTTATTTATAAATAGTTGGAATTTCGAGCCGTAAACATCTACTGTTGCTGTAGTTTTTGTTTTGTTGTAGTATTGCTACCACCGTATGTATAAATTCAATTTTGTATATATTAAATTAAATCAAATAAAAAAGTACATAAACAGCCATGTTATGGATCGAGTGAAATTGAAATCATTGGACATTTCAAGTTAAATTTTTGTTTAAATTACCGTCGTTTTTTTTATTTTAAGAAAATTTCTAATGAAGATAATTAAAATTATTTAATGAACTTTAAACACTGGATCATTTTTAAAATTTGTTCGATTTTGATTTCACTCGAATTCGATTTCCCGAACATGGCTGATAACTTTTTGTTTAGCCACATATATAATTTTTTTGTATAGTTATTTAAAGACTTTAATAGCTTTATTTCTTCAGTTGTAAACAAAATTTTTTGAAACATTTTGCAACTTTCATCAAAGTTTAGTCTTATTAAAATTGTAGCCTTTATTAGGTCATGTGAATGGAGTCTTGTGAATAAAGATTATCAGAAATACCTCAAATCCTTGCACAAAAAGTATTGCTGGTTAGCATGACTAACAAACGAGATCAATTTATATAAGTTTTGTACGTTATTTTTGTCGCATTTTTTAAAAACTGGACCTCTCTCTCTCTATCTCATTAATTGGAATGTCTGTCGGCAAATTAGAAATTTTTTCTTTACAATTTGTTTTTAGTATATAATTTTGTTCTAAACAATAATAAATCTCTACATATATAAAATTTACGAGTATGTTCGTGATCGCTAAACTCAAAAACTACTGGACCGATTTTGAGCAAATTTTATATGCATGCTCTATAGTAGTGTTTCTGTGTAGTTTGAAGTTCCTCCGACAGATGGCGCAATATTTAGTTTTTTTTTGTGTCTATGGGCCGTGAGCAGTGTTTCTGTGTAGTTTATCTTTTTATCTAATCAACCGGTTTTCTTGAAATTTGACATGCAGACACCGTAACATCTAATCATTAAATTTGTGATTTGAAGGGAAATAGGGCAAAAGGGATAAAGGGAGTAAAAGCTCCTCCTTCCTATATCTTCTTAAATAATCAACCGAGTTTCTTAAAATTTGACATGCAGATACTGTAACATCAGAAAGGAAATAAGTAATAGGGCGTGAAATAGGACAAACGGGGTAAAATCTCCCCCTCCTTATATCTCCTTAAATAATCAACCAATTTTCTGAAAATTTGGCAGGCAAATAGTGTAACTTCTGGAGGGAATTATAGCTTATATTTTTTATTATTTAGGGCGTGAAATATGGCAAAAGCGGTAAAAGCTCCCCCTCCCAATATCTTTTTAACTTATCAACCGGGTTTCTTTAAATTTGGCATGCAGACACTGTAACATCTGAAAGAAGTAAATTTTATGGCAAAACAACGTTTGGCGGGCCAGCTAGTATTTTAATAAATATAATTATTAAAAAAAAGTAATTTTCAAAAATTAAATAAAGTTTAATAACTGGACAAATTGCATTTTAGCTGGAACCTGGAAAACACCCAAAAAAAAAATACACAATCCAGGCCATTCCAGGCCGTCTGGCAACCCTATATTATACTGTGAATTCTGTTCTTATAAAGATTTGTATATAAATAACAGATCCCATATAAGATCCCACTGTATCAACGATTCGGAACTGCCGAATATAGCACATTATTACAACTTGAAGTTAGCTAAAGTTGAGATTAAGTTGCCAGATAGTAATGTGTTATCTGCCGGATGACAGCTAAAGCCAAGTTATAATAAAGGCCCTTACTTGTTTAGCAGCGTTGTCAGATCTGGCGATTTCTCACCAAACGTGGAGATTTTAAAACTTGTTTGCTTCCTAATTTTCGATTTTGGGACATGGAGATTTATAAAATTTTTGGTTTTTGCAAGTTATCTATGAAATGGGAATTTAGCACTTTTAAACGAAACCTTGTTAATTAATTTTTTGAACCCAAAGAAAAACTTTGATAACTAATATGCATGTGGCAGTGTAAATAGAACTGAACTGGCAAAATAAAATAAAACATGTTTTTATTTTTGTTTTTTCTTTACCCACTTACAACTACATTTAGAGTTGACAAAAAATCAACCAATTGCAGTCGGGACTGTAAGAAAAAATAAACTTACTGTTTATTGTTGTTGTTTTTGTTTAAGCTTTGATATTGTTACAAGTAAAACTGGATCTTATAATTCTTATTCGCTTAACAGTTTTATTTGTATAATATCTTTAGTTTTTCAAAAATCTTTGGATGAAGTTTCCTAACGATCTAGCCTAAGCAACCAGTGAATTGCGCATAGGTATAGCTTATCCCATCAACAAAAAATTTCAGTTAATCAATAGTATGAAATGGGAATTTAGCACATTTGAACGAAACCTTGTTTATTAATTTTTTGAATCCCAAGAAAAACTTTGATCTTGCATTTCCGTTAATTGCTTTGGACTTCAGAAACGGTTTTTAAGCAAACTTCTAGTAATTCTAAGAGATTTTAAAATTATCCATTAAAAACTGGTAAGACCAAAACAGAAATGAAAAGCTAACAGGTTTCATTAATAAATTATAAGCCAAACGAACCCACGTTACAATCTTATTTTGTAATAATTTAATTCTGATTTTTTTTTTATATTGCGATAAAAGTGATTTATTTTTATTTTCACTATTTTTTTTTTAGATACTTTGTTGTGTTGTCGTCATAAAGTCTACAAAATGTCTGTGTAGTAAATTGTTTAAATAATCATTACCTATTTAGCATTATCTCTTGTTAATTTGTCTGTCCGCTTGTCACTCACTCAGTCAGTCAGTCAGTAAGTGCCTGTTTATATGATGTTGATGATGATGCCACAATATTTTTTTAAATAATGTGCTCGCATTATGACAAAATTCTCCCATATTTTCTCATAAAATTTACAAATTCATGTAAATGTGTATAGATAATGATGTTGGAAGAGAAGTCTTGGTGATCATTATTACGCATTTTTGTTTTCAGTTGATTTAATGTATTCAGAATCGGAAACGGAAATTATGAGTATTTTTTACAATTGCCAAATATATAATTTTTAATTAATTTTTTTGAGTGGAGCATATTTTATGTTTTAAAAGCAAAAAGTTTTTCTTTAATTTCTAATTTTAGATTTTGTAAAGTAAAATTTTGATTTATGGTAGTATTTTTTTAAAAAAAATTCTCGATTAAATAAATGGTTTATGGTTTTTTATAGATTAAAAAAAAAACTTATATGAGCTGTACCAGAACATCAATTCGTGCTCTGTAGTGAATAAACTTAACCACGATCTGTACTGGATTTATCAATGGGCTTCTGCAAATGGAAAGCGACTAAATCGAGGCAAGTCAAAATATCTTATAATCGGTGCGAGGACTGGCATTGCCGAAGCGATGAAATAAATGTCAATCTTGCTGAGGCTCGAATCGAACTACTACACACGGTACACAGCTTCGGGACTTTATTTGGTCGGATCATAATATAGATCAAGTATGTGGTAGAACACACGCGTTACATTTTCAATTTACAAAGATTTAATCATCCATATACCACACGTGTTTTGGGCATGCGCTTTGATGACTACCTCAAGTTTAAAAGTTTAATATATTTGCATAAAATTATAGCAACAAAAGAGCATTAATATCTCTACAACAAATTGACATTCAGCTCATCCTTAAGGAATAGTAGCATCCGCTACATTAAATTCGACTACATGCGTGAAGAGATTTATTCAAACAAATAGATAATTTTACTCATTTGTGTAAAATTAAATGTGAAATGGGTCAAGAAAAATCTTTAATTGACGAGGAAACGAGAAAAATTAAAGCTTATAAGGAAATGGGACTATCGATTGGAGCCATATCGAAAAAGATCAAAAGAAGTCGAAAAGTAATTTCGTAATTTCTTTAAAATGAGTCCAACTTTGGCCAAAGTACGAAAGGCCGAATAAAAAGTGTGTTATCTAATTCAGAAAAAATAATTATTTTAAGAATTTTTATTTTATTTTATTCACACAACACAATTGCCCAAATAAAGCAAAAACCAGGAGTATGTGCGAGTTTAAAACCATCCGAAAGCTGAGAATGAAAGTAAAGAAAAAACTACCTCTTAACGCAGCCCGCAACGGCTCAGATTGTGCCGTACACATTTACCGTTGACATTTACAACTGAGTGAGAAAAAGTTTAATTTAGAAGGACCTAATGGTTTTAGTTTCAAGACCTTCGAAAGGAACCATTTCATATGGATTTGGTTAAATAGTCATGCGGGAGGTGTAATGGTCTGGGAAGCAGTTCCATTTAATTGGCACATGCGGGCATCAATTTTTAAGTACAAAAATTAATGCCGTTATATATTTCTTCTTTTACTCCTCTGGGGAGCAATAAGTTAATTCCAATGAGCTCGATCAGGGTTACCGTTAAAAATTTTTAAAAAGTCGCACAAAAGGTCGTTTTATAAAAATAAAGTCGCAGAAAAAATATTTTGAGAAAATGTAAGTCGCACATCTTTTTTTTACGTTTTTTTTTTTTTATTAATAAAAAGCATAGCAATACAAAAAAAAAACAATTGAAACAAAACAGTCAGTTGCATTTTTTTATTTTCAGAAGTATTTTTTTTTTATATTATTAATGTGTTTTTCCATGTCGCTGAAGATGATTGTTTAGTTCACTACAAGCTGTTTACAAACACTGCAAAAGACCAATTTGACTCCATGTCTTGATTAAGCCATTTAAACTTTAGTTCCCAGTCTTTCGAATGGTATCACCAAATATTACGTTTCTTGGAAGGACCTGCACCGATGTTAGCGATATCTTTTTCATTGACTCAACGGCTAAAAATGATTTTGTAAAATGAGCACAGGAAACCCCACAATTTTTTATTTAAAAAAGCTTTTTTGCTATTCTTTGAAACTTTGCGAAGATTTCCTTAAATACACAGAAAAAAATAATTTTCATATTTGAATACGAAAATCGCATATTTAATTAAAAAACATTTTTGTTTTTGTGCGATAACGATTTTTGCGGTATTGATAAAAAAGTTTGTAGGTATAGTTATTGAATTTTTGGTCAAAAACCAAGTTCATAGAGTCAATAAACAAAGTGGTTGCCCAAAATAATTTTTTTTCAACAAAATGTTTACGTGATTTTTTAAAATAAATTGTTGGAAATGTTGTATAAATCAAACAAAATTGTTATCGAATCTTTATCTATTTATTAATTATAATGTGCTAAATTCACAATTTTAATTTGTTGATAAATACACTAAAGGTCGATTCACCCATGCGTTCCGAACAATATTTTTGACCGGACAATAATTTTTTTACAGAGAGTGTTCTGCAGAACGATTCACCCATCTCGGAAAATTTGTCCGGACAAACAAAGCTACCATATGGTTTACAGATGTAAACGATTATACAAAGTGGCAGCACAGTTAGCAAACTATTAGTTTTTTTTATAAAAGTGTGTTAAAGAAAATGGACGAAAGAAGAAAATTATTTTTATTATTTTTAATTGAATTGCATAAAACCCATTTACTAGCAAACAAAATTTATCAAAAAATGTTGAAAGTAAAAAGAATAGCAGTAAGAAAAATATTACAGAAAAGAAGAACAAACGGTGTTTTCCACACACTTGTTCCTGAGATGAGCCTTCATGACGTGGAATCGTTTATAAATTTTCACCGTATGGACCCCAATACGTTCAATGAAATCCTTGCAATTTTAGGGCCTGATTTGCAACAGCTATTTGTGAGAGAAAATTTTTCAATTTTCTCATTAACTGTATTTCAATGCAAAAGTACTCAAACGCACCTAATATTTGACATTCACTTCCTACAATAATTGGAAACATTATGTTAAAAAATATTAAAATTTACCATTTAAAATTTTCTTACGACCAATTCCAATAGATTTTTCTATTTCCGTCCATATATTTTGTTTAAGGTAAGTATTTTTATATAACCGATTGCCCATATCATAAATACATTCTCTTCCTGGTTTTTTTATTTCTTCAATTAGTTTCAGGCCAATATTTTCTTTAACATCCATCTTTTGTTTAATTTTTTTTTTAATTATTCAGCACAAAACAAAAAATGTAATATGTGGCGACTCAATTCAACTTTTATGTACAAATTGAAAAAAAGTGGCATCTCAGTTCATTTTGTTCGGCACAAAAATTAAAATTAAACCAATTCAAGAAAAAACGTGCCGAACAAAATCTTTGCTCTCTCTCTCAAAAGTAAAACGTCAAACTCAATATAAAAAAAATTTTGTCCGGACAAAAATTTTGTTCGGAACGCATGGGTGAATCGAGCTTAAGGATAAGCTAGTTCCTATGCACAAAAAATATATCTCAAGAAAACTTTAAACAACACAGTTTGTTTAAAATAAAATTTAGGGTCAACAAACTCTTTATTTGATTCAATGAAAAAATTTATCATAATTACACTTAGCAAAATAGCACTCAATAAAACATATTTCATACTGAAATAATTAAATATTTCTTCATATTCAATAAAAAAAATATTTTTATCAAAGTAAAGACAGTATTTTTACAACTCTTGTCCATTTTTTTTTTATCGAATATAAAGAAGTATTTAATTATTTCTTTATTAAATATGTTTTATTGAGCGCTATTTTGCAAAGTGTAATTTTGATAAATTTTTTCATTGAATCAAGTAAAAACTTTGTTGACCTAAAATTTTTTTTTAACAAGCTGTGTTGTTAAAAAATTTCTTGAGATATTTTTTTCTGTGTGTGCGTAGAATGCCTGTTCTGTAGAACGAATGTTTAAGCCATTTCTATGACCTTTTGTTATGGAGCTCACTGTATGTTGTATAATTTGAATATGTTTGTAGATTTTTTAGGAGCTACTTGTAAAATAAACTAAAAAAAAAAAATCTACAAGTACATACATACGTATTTTTTAAGGAAGTATTAATAAGCAGGTTCTAGTTAATTTGTTTAACAAATAAATTCTTTTGTTATTTAATAACCAATGAAAATATAAATAATTCAATCAATTTATTTCATTTCACAGATTTTATTGTAATTTTGTAATAATAACAAAATATGTATGACCTTGTAACAATTCTCACAATGAGAAAAAAATGAAATATTTGTTAAAATTTATAATTTTTTTTTTTTTTGGGTATAAATAATAAATTTAACAAAAATACTAAAAAAAATATTTGTGTGTTATCAAACAAAAAAATAACAAAATATGATTTCAATGTTAATAACCTTTATTGGGGGCAAATAAAAAACAACTAATAAAATAAATAAATAATTTTAAAAAGATAAATAAATAAATAAAATGACCAGAAATGACTGATAAACGGATTCAACTGCCCTCACAAACTAACTCAGTCATCGATTCTTTTTTCTTTTCTTCTCATCATTATAATACATCAAGTTGACGAACTTTACGAATGCACCAGGGATGGAACAAGTTCAATTACAAATTTGTCCAAAAATAAAAAAAAACACTCTTTTTCTTACATTTGAAACGAACTTAATTAAACCAAATATATGCCGTTTTAATCGATAACCTTTGGCATTTTTTGAGTAAAGCCATTATTCCATCAGTGTAGAACTTTTGGGTTTTCTAAGCGAACAACTGATTCAATTGCGTTTTGCAGGCCTCTTCGGAATAAAAAATTTACACCATTAAGAGTCTTCAGCAGAGATCGAAACAAATGATAATCTGAAGGTTCAACAGGTGGTCGGGCTATATGGTGGATGCATCAAAACTTCCAAGCCAAGCTTCGATAAAGCAGTTAATCGCAAACGAAAATTCGGTCCAATAAATTATTTACTCTTCACTTTTGTGGTACACAAACATCAAGCATTCTTTGGTTTATAACTGTTTGGCAAAGAATGACGAGTTTCCTAGCAACGTCCACGCTGCTGTTGTGCCGGTTTTTCACAATTTTTTATATGATTTCATCAACTTTTTAAGAGCTTGGTCGTCCAGAAATTTAAATTATAAGATCGAAAACGAGCAAACTATTTCGCAGCTGTTTTTCTAGTTACAGCATCGTCTCCGTAAACTACACAAATTTTTTCAGAAACCTGCGACGCGGTTAAAAAAAATTTGAAGTTTACAGAGCAATATATAACGGCAATGTTCCGAATTTTCACTCATTTTTAAACGTAGATAAATTTTCACAGAATAATGCGATTTTTATAATGACTGCTAACAAAGTGAAGCTTGAATTATCACATATAAAGCATGCTATAGTATTGCCTGATGCAATTATTAATATCAGAGACATTGCATTTTAAAGCCATCTATCGACAATTTGTAACCGAATTTTTCGACCCCCAAAATGCTGTGTAAATTAAATGCTACATTTCAGTTACAGAAAAACTTAAATACGGTTTACAAACAGAAAAAATTCTCCAAAATTGTTCACCAATTGAAGCATGAATCAAAAATAAAATCAGTTTTAATTAAAAATTGAATCAAGTTAAGTAAACGTTTAATTGAAAGTATTAATTTGTGTACTGGTGAAAATTTAATTAATTTTTTAATAAATATCAAACATTTTTTAATTAAAATCAATTTTGATTTTTATCTGTCAAAAAAAAACCCTTTTTGGGTTTGCTTCATACGATGTTAACGTATTCCAATTAAAAATTTTGATTTTAACAGCGCGTTAGGTATTGAATTGGACAATTAAGATTCAATTAGACGTAAAATAACAATAACCATACAAAACAGCTGTTTGAACCAACCTTATGGGCAACACTGTATGTGTGCATTTGAGTATAGTCGACTTACGATAACGCCATAACCATAGCCATATAAACCAATAGAATTTTGGTTTCTTTGGTTATGGTTACGATTTTGTCATTATTGCAATGCCAAGTCTAACTGGACCTTTATTTCTAAAAAGTAATATAAATTTGAATGTTTTTAGATCTATCTAGCGGTTTTATCTCTATTTTTTAATATCAATTCTGCAGGTTTTTTAAAACAAGATAAGTTAATATTACTGTTAATAACACAACGCTGAAGGCCTCGTTACTCATACGTAAATGTTGCGAACACATAAACGTTGCGGCCGACTTGAAAAATATGTAAATGTATTGAAATGCCTTAAAATGAAAATAGAAAAATTTTCAAAATTTTAACTTTTGTTATTTTTCCGTTTTGTATAAAAATATAAAAAAACGTCGCTTTATCAATTGAAGTAAACAAGCACAAAAATCTTAAATAGCTGATAAGTAAAAACGGAGAAAAATTTTAATTTTATCAGATTCACCCGCAACCAAACCTCACGTTTACGTAAGAGTTTCTTTTTATTCATAAGCTTAGTAAAATGGAACAGCTAATCTGTAGCGTATATTAGAGTAACGAAGCTTCAACGCTCTTATTTAAGAATATCATTTTAACGTAAAAGAAGGCGCTAGAAAACTTTGCGCTTGACGCGCTGATTTAGGTTGTTATGTAACACATCAAAACAATCGTCATATTTAGTTATAGAAGGATCTATGGCAGTTATGTGTGAAACAAAATATCGGCCAAATTCTCGCCACAGCTTCGGTGTCATATAGTCCATATTTTCAATGACTTTGAGACATAAATAATGTTCAATGTCGTTTATGTGTCGAAGTATCTCATCCTTTAGCTCTTGAATTCTTCTTGGCTTATTGAGCCATCACACACGAGAACAATTATGCTGGCGTAAAATGGCAGTGAAGGGAATGGTTTTTCGTTGGCGCAAAGTTTCAACCGGCTTCAACCCCGCATAAGCAGCACAAACCCAGCACATGCACAATTTCAAAAACAAATGAATGAAAAAAACACTAATACATACAAAGTTGTGTACACACCCAGCAAATAAAAAGACCAGTCCAAACACGCGTGTAAAGAGTAGCCCACAAGGGACTAGGACTAGTCCAAAAGTAACCCAAACGTATGGAAAAAACATGGTCTATTTAACATTACGATGTCCTAGGGCAGGACCACATAACCCAGCTTTGGAGTACAAAGAAGCAGTCTTAAAACTACTCCATTGTATACACAAGAGGATTAGTTTTAACTTCGTTTAAAAAACGAAAACATGTCGTTAAAAAACGAAGACATGTCGTCTCACTACAAACACTTTTTAACAATGACACGGTCCATGCTTGCATTACATCGGACCAGTCCATGGAGTAGTCCATTTTATCAAAATGGATCAGGTGGTACAAAATTATTTGCCAAATAATTTTACTACCGTGTGTGATTAAATTATTCGCTTAAAAATTGTTCTCGTGTGTGATGGATCATTGACGTACCCCAAAGATAGAAGTCCAAAGGTGTCAAATCACATGATCGTGGCGGCCAATCAACATCGGCACGACGTGAGATAACACGACCATTAAATTTCTCGCGAAAAAAAATTAATTGTTTTGTTGGCTGTGTGGCAAGTGGCACCATCCTGATGGAACTACATATCGTCCAGGGCTATATCCTCAATTTCTGGCCACCAGAAATGCGTTAACATCTCGCAATAGCGAACACTGTTGACAGTAACTGCTTGGCCGACCTCATTTTCGAAGAAGTACGGCCCGATGACACCGTCACCCATAAACCGCACCAAACAGTCACTCTTTGTGGATGCATCGGCTTTTTAACAATCACTCGTTGATTCTCATTTGCTCAAATGCGGCAATTCTGCTTGTTAACGAATCCACTGAAATCACGAAGTGTACAAAATACATTTTGATTTGAATGCCCATTTTCGTAAAAGGCTTCAACAATCTTAACGCGCTGAGCAATTGTATACCTCTTCAAGGTTGAATTTGTCTAACAATGAAACAAAGAAATGTCAAATTAAGTTGGGCAAAAAACTTGTTTGAGGCGTGACTCACAACTTTACAATAAAGTTACATTTTATATTAAATCCTTACGAAGATCTATCGGGATATAGTTGCGTTTCTTCATGTGTCTGTTGATGCATCGATAAGGCTCGAAATAAAGGATACGGAGAACAAATTTTACATAAATGCAATAATAATTCTAAATTCTTTATTTCAATAAAGAACTACCCCCAGCGTGAAATACATTTCCTTCAAAATTTGTTTCCCTTTTCCCTAAAAAAAATTTATGTTTTTCACTCAGGGTATGCGTGATATTTGCAGCTAATTAAAAAAAAACTATATTACACTAAAATAAACCAGAGCTCCATGCATATGGTTTCGGGACGTGTCGTTTTATTCAGATTAACCAGGGGGACAAGGTTTCCTTATATGTATATTATATACTGCATATTTGCATACAACTTTTTTTACACTGAGAATGGAACCAATCGGAATTTGTTTAACTAGCCCCCATACGAAATCAAAACTGACCGAATTAGTAATCTACCCGTTTCCCATATAAATGTGAAAAATTATTAAAGAAATAAATATATTTACTGAATATCGAATAAGTCGGAAAACTGCACAACAGCCGTTTTTCATTACAAAACTATTAAACACAAAAAAAGATTGTATTAACTTTTCCATTCTTGGAATTTACAGAATATAAAAACGAAATGAGCAAAAATTTAAAACAAAAAATATATAAATAAAGGTAAAAAACCAATGATGACGATGATGAATCCATTCACTTAGAAAAGTGAGCAATTGCTGGCGCAGATCTTTATGATTGAGCTGATCATTATGGTGCACAACGAATAAAACAACAAACAAAGAAAAAATGTTTGCTACACAGAAAAAATTATTGCCGAATTATTTTCAAACAACCGCTTGTTTGAAAATTTTTTTAATTTCTATAAATATTTTTACTGATTCAATCAATATTTTTGTTTGATTTTTATTTAACCAACAAAAATGTGGACAACTCTTCAAAAATAAAATAAACGCGTTATTGGTGTCAAGTTTTCATAATTTTGTATGAAATATTTAACGCTCTTTAATGTTGTCGTCTTTTTGCATTTTTTTATTTGATCGTAAGCAACACTTCTTTATGTGAAATATAAGAACAACAACAAAAAACACACACAGTCTATTTTTGGACGCTTTAAAAAAGTGCAACTATAAGAAAAACAATAGCAGACACGACATTATAAGAAACAAAATCCCGTATTCAATTTTTTAAAACTGTTTGGTTAAATACATCAAATACAAAAATAGAATGATGACGAAAAACATATCGAGTCGGTCTGCTGCCGTTTTTGGTTACATTTCTTCTTTAGCAAAGGAAAGGATACAGCAACAGAGAGTGATAAAGAAAAACATTGTGTTGTGTGTATAAATAAGACTTCGTTCAAAAATTATTCCAACAAAAAAATGTGTTTCAAAGCCAGTCGGCGGCTCTGCTTTGCCGTCACCTTCTCATACAGTGCTTACTTGTGTGCGCGTCATTGCTTGTGCAAAAACTTTTTTTTTTTTTGATTTTGAATTTCAGTAAACTTTTTGTTTGATTCAGTTAAATTATTTGTTTGAAAAAATTAGTGTTTTTTTTCAGTAAACAAAATGCAAATAAATTGTTTGAATATGCAAATTTGTTTGTAGGACCGATTTCAGACAAAAAATTGTTTGATTCTACAAATTTTTTGTTTGAATTGGAAAAATAATTTTTTCTGTGTAATATTTGCGAATGAATGAAAGTTAAATAAAAATAAAAGCAACTAAATATTTACTAAATGCAAAAACACTAAAAATAAAACACACCAAACACACTGAAAGAATTTTATAGCTACCAGATGTAATGTAAATATTTAAGTTGTCATTGTTGTATGTAATTCTAGTTGCAACAAAAAAGAAATAAATATAAATGCACTATGTAAATAAATATTGCAGACAATGTAAAGTGCACGGTATGTATTTATTACAGTGTGTTATTGTGAGTTATTGGTTCCACATTTGTCATAGACTGGCGACATGTCAACGGGTACGACGAATTTAGTTAATATTGTATGATTCAACATTTTATGCTAAGAACTGCGTCATTAAAAATTGAAATATATTTGTTTTCCACACTAGTTACACAGAAAAAATTTTAGTGAAAAAATTTTCACTAAAATTTTTTCAATTAATTCAATAATGCTTTGCAAAAAAGTAAAATTTGTTTTAAATGTAATTTTCTATGCGAACGTTAACGTTCGAAATCGATGAACAGGCTGTTAAAAAAATTCTGAATTTGTTCATATAAAAACTTAAAAAAGGTGACAATACTAGGGGAAATATTTTCTAGAATATAAAACAATTTCAAAACCCAAAAATTTTAGTTTTGCACCTAAAAGTTTAAAGAACTAAAAAAGGTAATTGGCCATGTTCTGCCAATCGCACGATTTGAATTCGCAAAACGCCAGATTTTTTTTTAAACTCTTGCGATTAGCATGCAGGTTACCATAGTTTCTTACTAATATTCTAGTTCCATTGAGCATACCTTTGCAATTTGAAGCTGAAAAACTTCTTGCTATTGCGATTTACAGAACATCTATTATGGCCAATGTTAAGCGTTAGGCGAGTGCCATAACATGCCCATATATAAGTTTGTCATTCCGTTGGCAATTTCTACAATACTCTTCTTAAACCCTATAAAGTATATTCTGGGTCCTTATCAGAAGCAAAATTGATGTCCGTCTGTCCATCTGACCGCCTGTCTGTTGAAATGGGTTTTCCAAACACCCCAGTTATTATAGGATCTAGGTTGTTATATATTTCTTTCACATATGCTTTGTAAAATTTTGCTATTGAACTATATAATAATAAATAGATTATTTGCCGCTGAAATGGAGAAATGTGTTTTAAATGAAAAAATGTACCCAACATATTTTTTTTTAATTCTGTTTGATAATGTGTGTTAGTGGATGAGTGATCTAAGATGCTGCATTACATTAGACGAAGGCTAGATCTTAAAGATGCGGAATAGTCGAATATAGCGCTTTTGTTTGTTTTCATTTTTTTCTTATATAAATTGAATTGTAACAAGTAAGTCAAGCCCGACCATATGATACCCTTCACCACAGTATTTAAAAACAAATTTTCGCGACACATAAGAAATCATGCCCTCGCCAGAACAAATTGTTTTTATGAGGTGAAGTTGCTATCGTAAAAGTTATTGTCGCCAATTTTTATGTCAATACTAACATTTATGTATAAGTAAGTTATGGCTTTAAAAGCTTTTTTCGGGAGTATTATTTGTATGGGAGCTATAGGGAAATATGAACCGATTCCAATAAAATTTGGTATGATACTTTAGATTGCAGTAAAATAAGTTTGGACCAAATTTAATCTAACTACCAACAAAATAAGATAGTTTATGGGCACAAAGGCTCTGTTCCAGAAATAAGCTCGTATGGGGGCTATGTGAAATAATGGTCCGATTCTCACCAAATTTTATTAAATTATCTACAAAATTGTTATACTTTGCGCACAAGGTTTACATGGGCAGCCAGCCGGATGGACTGACATCTTTAGATCGATTCAATACGTGATTATAAGTCGATTGGTATACTAAAAGGTGGACCAACTTTTTAAGGTGTTACAAACAGCAGCACGAACGCATAATAACCCCTCAACCATGGTGGAGTGGGTATAAGAATCGGAAAGGCTAAAAACTCTCGGGTAACTTTTATTCATAATTGGGTTGTACACATACATATATCGTCCTCTTAAATGCAAACCGACGTAGTAGTCTGATAAAACGAACCACAATTAATTAAAAACTACATTTGAATTTTTGTGTAGTTACTTCCGTTTGCATTTAACTTTAATTTAATATGTTTATATAAATTAAAATTTTTATTAATTTTTTTGATAATCAAATTTAACAGGCATTCTTACCTTAAATACTCCTAGTAACCATATAATATCCCAGTACCCCGCAATTGATGACGGTACTCTATTCCTTACTTTCATGCGTATTAATGAAAATGATAACAACGACTTTTATTTTATCTTTTTTTTTTAACAGATAAACTTATTTTATGGAAAAATACAAATATGCAGTATAATGGAATTCTTTTTTTTTAATATGCAAATATTTGTTATGAAGTTTTTCACCAACCGTAGGGTACAAAAACTTTTTTTTATTTATATTTTGCTGGTTATTATCTGTAGCACTTGGAGTAAAACTGATAAATTAATCTCCATTTTGTATGAATTTTTGTTAAATCTTTATAAACACGATGGCACAACGAAGACATCAAGTATGAAATTCGTAAAAAACTGTTACTTTAAAAATAAATTAAATTATTTTGTAAACCGGCTTGTTGAATGCTGAGGAATAATGAAGGCATTATTTGAAATAACTGCACAAGCATAATCATCATTTTCATTTTCTATTTTCGTGTAACGTTCAAGAGCGTGGGAGGGGGGAGAGAAAGAAAAAAAAAGTATAGAATAAGGAAAATTTATGCGTATAAGTAGAATTTTTTGTTGTTTTTGTAGTATTTAGTGTATTGTAGTATGTAACACTCGGTACCAGGCGGACGAAGTAAATAAAACTGAATTATTTTAATTTCAATGTAAATTATTAAAGTGACAATTTTTCTTTTGGTTTTGTTTTTGTAGTTGATATTTTATTAAAGGGTGACACACTCAAACACCGACTATTACGAACTGTTGTAAATGAACGAACACTTTAATAAAAATATTTTCACACGCATTTTGAGATAAAAATACTTTATGGTTGGAAAATAAAAAATTATTTTTAAAATTTTATTTTACAAATTTTCTCTCAATGCTTTTGCTAATTTTTGTTTAATTATATTTTTCTTGTTTGCTTTTTTGTGTTATAAAAATAGATTTTATTTTGTTTTGAATCTTCGTCTGCATAAAATAAATCAAGCGAAATCAATTAAATTTTTTTTTAAAACATAAAAAAGATTTTTATCGAAAGGAATGTAAAAGTAATGAGAAACTGTTTACTCATCAATGTCATGGAATTTCGGTTCGGTTTGATTTGGATTATTTTTTTTTTAATTATTTTTAAATTTCTTTCTTCACTCGTACGTACTTTTAATATAGAACCACGAATTTAAACTGAAGTTTTAAACACAAAATTAACAAAGAGAGAACAAGCTCTTTTTTTAATTACACACAATAAATTTAAATACAAAAATCGTATATTGTATATCGTTCTCTATGCAAAGCGTTTTATAGGATAACGTGATCGCAAGTGAATGCAATAAAAACGCAAGAATAACGTGGAATGAATAGGTACTTGACGACTCATAAGAAAAAAATTCTCCCAAATTATAGCAGAGTATTTTTATCTTTACTTTTAAGTTTCAAAAAAGATAAAATGTTCTTTATGAAGCCGTTTGAGTTGGGTTCTATCTGCCGCAACAGTTGAAATTGAAATTGAATATAAAAACAGTTATATTTGCGATACAATTGTCATACTCATCAAATTACTGATTAAAAAAATATTTGTATGAGTGCGTGTTAGAGTGTGTTTGTGTGTGTATGTGTACTGAGAGCGGTATTTACTAAAGATGATCCCCTTAATAACCCCCAAAATAGTGACACATAAAACCCACTTTATTCTCTACTCAAATTGGATAAAAGAGAAAACAATATGCATTTACAAAAACGAATCCAATTTAAACAAAAAAAAAAAAAAAAAAAAAAAATAGCTGAGACAAATGTAATTATGTTTTTAAAGAACATACACACACGCACGCATATCTATACAGCCATTTCTCACTATGTAATTTACATACAACACAAGCAAATACAAGTAAGAAAGTACAGTCGGACAAGCCCGACGATTTGATGCCCTACATCACTTAAGTTTAAAACTATCATTTAGGTATGTTAAATTAAGAGTTGTTCTATTGTTAAATTTTGTTACAGTGTAAACAGCGGACCTGTCGTAATGAAAGTTGTAATTATGTTTATATGTAATTATATTTTAGTTATTACACGTGCCAAGTTTTATTTTCCTACTAATATTTTTAAAACATTTATGAATTTTGAAAGAATTTTCGGGTTTGATGACATCTGCCTTCTTGCACATAAGTTCACAAATTTAACCGGAATGCTGACCGATATCAAATAGCATGCTGCACTAGCAGGGTTTTCAATAAACATACTTAAAACCAAAGTAATGCGCAATAACATAATTTTGTTTTCGAGAAGATATAGAAGACATATTTGATGCCAGCATAAAATTTATGGCTCTTTTCGGTTGCGAGACGTGGAACGCAGCGAACAAAGAATTGCAGGTTTTGCAAGCCATCATTATCCACTTTCTACGAAAAATCAGGTGCATCTTATGGCCGAACACCGTCAACAACGCAGCTCTATTATCGGCAATGCAGTATAGACCTTTAAGTCGATTACGGATGGCAACTGAACTGAAGTAAAATTACGCAACGCTGCACTCAACTTCAGTTGTGTTGCCATCTGCAACCGAACCATTAGAAAGCCCCAAGATGATATTGCACGCTCGGTTCTTGATTGAAATCCACAGGGTATTCGCAGAAGAGAAAGACCGGTCAATACTTGGAGACGACTGCTAGATGCAGAAGCTCTAGACGCAGGCTATGCATGGCGAGAAATTAAAAAAATATGGAAAACAATTGTTACGGCCTTATGTTCCTCCTAGGAACTAAGGGATAATATACGGCCAATTTCGAAACTATTCTTACAAAATTTGGTGGAGGAACCCATGAAAAATTGAATTAAAAAGGAACCTATGCAGCGCTTCGTTGGATCAATGAAACCTGTTTCATGAAAATGTATTTAATGAAACATTACATTAGATCTATGAATATTATTCATTAGATGAATAAATTGGACGAATACTTTCAAAAAAGTAAAAAAAAATTTCTTTTCTATTTTATTTATTTATTTTAATTTTTTTTTTTTTTTTTGTTTTTATTTTAATAATTCCCTAAACTAATCTCGCGAAGCTTTACGCTTGTCTGCAGGAACCAGAGTCTCTGGTTGCGGGAATCGATCCCGCAACCTCGGCGCTGATAGACTAGCTCACTACCAGCTAGCCTACCGGGGCAGTGTAGTTTTTGAATAAAAAAAACTATGTTTTTTCCATTACTCAATTAAGAGCGTAAATATGAGATTTAATTGTCCATAACAACAATGACAACGTTGATTTTTTTAGTTAACGCAAAATAAAAAAAAGACCACATAAAGAGAGAACAAGCTTGTTCGTATACATCATTTGGTTGACAACAGTTTAAAATAAGGGTGTGTTTTTTTTAAGGAGAACATTTGTTTGTTCATTACTCATTACATACTATATGTAGGTAGGAATGTACATATAAAAGAAAACTAAAAACATACATATTTATGGATTAAAAGTTTTTGTTTCATTAGCTGCAGGTAAACAATGACACACGACTTCTGTAATTTTTATCGAAAAATCATCTTCACCGATGAGCCCCATTTCTGCATGAATGGCTATAGCAACCAAATTGTCGAATTTGGTGTGAATTTTGACCCCTTAAAATGCGTGTCAGAGGGTTAATATATTATAAGAAAAGAATCGCCATACAATTCTACTGAAGACATCTGAAATAGTCTTTTAGCTCAGAAGTACATTTAGTATATTTTTTTGATTTGTAACAAACTCCTTTTCAAGAAATTCAAAAATTTCAATGCCCGAAATTTCGAAAATCCGTTTTAAATACATTACACGAACTTTTGGTCTTAATGAAATTTGATGCAGAAAATATTCGTAGAACATTTTAACCCTTAAAAGTGCCGTTTTAGTCTACTTTTGTGAAAGAGTTGGGAAAAAGGACAAAAATGACCCCTTAAAATGAGAGTTAAAGGGTTAATAAATTCTAAAAAAAGAATAGCCATACGATTCTACTGAAGACATCTGAAATTATTTTTTAGCTCAGAAGTACATTTAGTATATTTTTTTTGACTTATACCAAACGCCTTTCAAAAAATTAAAAAACTTTAGGGGCCCATATTTCGGAAACCCGAGCTAACTTTTCAAAACCCTTTGGCAGATTTGCTCTACTAGTAGTCTACTTTCATTTTGCGTTGCAAGTGTTGAGGCTGGCGGCGATGACCCGAATTTTGTTGCACTGTGTAATCGATAATAGATTTAAAGGTTGGAAATTAGGTTTATATCTGTACAAGGAAAAAATGCTCCACAAAAATTGTTTCGAACTGTCAAAGTGTGCCGCCCCCTTGTACTGAATTGGCCTTGAGTTATACTCGAAAATACAACTAATGGGTTTCGGGTTTTTACCAAATCAGTGCTGCCAAGCAGGTTTCAAATATATCCAAACAGAACAATTCGGCCATAGACTAAAGATAAAAAAACCCAATAAATTCAACAGATTTCAACAATTTTTAAGAAGTTCAAAATTAGTTTAAAAGTATGTATTTTCATATTCAGAGATCGGTCGGGTTTATTTTTAGTTAGTAAGCAAATTTTCAAACATATAAAAGTTTAAAAAATTGTATCTAAATTAAATTTCTTATAAAAAAACGCCCTACATTCTTAAATTATAATATACATATATGTAATTGCAACTCATACTTTCCATTAAACCGAACTTAGCGAATGTCAATGATATTGAGTAATGAATACAATACACATTTTTAAACGAAACCTCACGCGAGTATTTTTTTACAATTGACCCTACATTATTACTTCTAGTTAGACCTTTTTTCTGTATAATTTCTCCTGACTTTAAATTTTACTTTAACGCTCTTTCTTCAATTATTTTCACTCATACATTAAAAAAAATATTTAAATAATATATTTACAATTGAGTACAATGTGTAAAAAAAAAGAATATTTTTTATTCAATTTATGCGTAACCCAACTCAGACGTTATACGAGGGCTGTAGTGTGTCAATCAGTCATATTCAATTATTTGTATTATACTGATAGTAAATTAAAGGTATTAGTTAGGGGTATTCACTTCGACAAGAATTTATTATAGCCACACTACAATAGGTGGACGGGGTATACGGGCAATTCCACACATTAATGGAAAAAATTGATATCTGATTTAGGTAGTAAAAATACTTAAGTATGGTGGCAACATTATGTTACTTTTAAGTTTTTATAGTGGCAACAATTTTTTGATATTTTTTAAAGAAATTGTTTAAGTTTTTTAAAAAATTGAGTTAAAAAAAATATATTGTTTGAGTTTGTTTCAATGTTGGTTTCTAACTTATTATTAGTGATTTCGTTTAGGTGGGGTTTATATTCAAAAATAGCATTTTAACGAGTTCATTAATTACAGTTTTGTATCTTTCAAATAATGTTAGAGTTCCTATTTTATGTGCTGTGATTTCAATTCTAAAGCTTCGTACAGACGATGGTCAGAAAAATATTGCTGTTGGCAACGCCTGCTTACAATATTGTAAGATCTGACCATCGTCTGTACGAAACTTAACGTTTCATGTAAAAATACTGACTTTTATACTGCACAAAGTGAGTGTAGTGTCGGTCACGTTTTTGGCTGTAGTGTCAGTCACAATTTATTTTTTTAATAAATATTTTTTTAAAGAACTTTTTGCTTTTATTTGAGCATTTTATAATAGTTTGTTTCTTGAACTTTCGATAAAAGCACAAATTAAAGTTATAACGAAAGTGCAGAGGAAGATAATTGAAGTTTAAAAACACTCTCGAAAACGACTTCCTTTTGCATGTATAGTCAGTCACGTTTATATTTTACTAAATAAATGATATTTCAAAAAATTATTGGTTGCCATTTTTTTCTCTATCGGATAATTGTTGAAACTGCTACATAGCCATGTTTAAATTTATTCTAAAAAAATATTACTAATCGTAATATAAGAAAAAACAAAACGCAAATTGTGTCAAATGTAGAGTCAGTCATATATGGAATTGTAGAGTCAGTCACATATGGAACTGCCCATGTGTTTGTTATGTGGGTGGGTATATATTGATTATATTCCCAACTTTAGGTATACCGATCGTTTCAGAACCACTTTCTTAGTCTACCTAACGATGTCCGTCCGTCAGGCTGTCTGTATGACCATAAGAGCGTACCACCTTACAAGAAAAAAATGCGCCGTACATACCCTAACATTAAGTATTTTTGCAAAGCGGTTTATGTCTTGAAAATTTTGTGGTGGTAGTTCCAGAGCTGACCATAGGTCCTACATAAGCCCCCTCCCTAAAATCACTTGATGACGATAAAATATCATACATCGATTAAGATGTGTAGCTAGGGATGCAACATCGCTCTGAAAAACATCGATGTTTGAAGACATCGATGTTTTCACAATAAGCATCGATGTCAAAAAACATCGGTAAAAAACACGATACATCGATGTTTAACATCGATGTTGAAACCTACTTTGCAATTATACTTACGGACTGTTTTAATTCTTCTTTGCTACTGAAAATCTTAATGCCCAACTATAATATACATATGCTTGCATAAGCTTTTGTCAAAAATTAACAAAAAGCCTGTCAAATGCATTTAAAAAAACCAAAACTAAGTGCAATCAGTTTCGCATTTTGCTTAAGCAAATGACAGATTCATAAAATTAATCAAAAAGTTTCCATAAGTGCAATATGGTTTGACAAATATGATTTTTATGTATTCGCACATTTGCTTGAGCCAACTTAAGCAACTTAATACATACATATAGTTATGCAATGCACAGTATGCATGCATGTACATACATACATACGTACTTTGTATGGCTATCAGGGGTGTGCTGGAAAACGGAAACATAAAACGCAAGAATTTGGGAGGTCGTTTTTAATACACTTTTAATAAAATATTCTTAATTTTTGTTTTAAAATTCTGTTTAATAGAGAAATCTTTATATAATATTTGTCATAAAATTCTTATATTACACTTTTTTATATTTTTAAAAAAAATGTTTAATTGAAAAATAAAAATTAAAATTGCTAAAAATATTATAAAAAGTATTAAATTAATGAAAATATTAAATGGACGATGTCGATGTTTTTTAGTTTTGACGACGATGTATCGCCGATGTATCGTAAATCAAAACATCGATATTAACATCGATGTTTATGAACGATATATCGATGTTTTCTAAACATCGATGTATCGTTTGCATCCCTATGTGTAGCTATTATCCGGCAAAAAAAAAACTATTATATGAATCTTAGCCGCATAATATAATATTGTTTTGGCAAGTCCATGACGGGATCCAAATAGAGTACTACTTTTTAAATTTTTCTATAAATACTGTTGTGTAGGGTATCATTTGGCCGGGCTACACTTTTTTGCAACACACTTTCTTACTTGTTATTAATAAAAATTAAAAGGATCAAAACATTTAACATTTTTAGTTACAACAGGAAATAGAGATGTGTCTCCGAATAAGTAAAAATTATTTTACACAAAAATCAAATTGTGCCGCTGAACGTGATGAAATAAATAAATTTTCAGCCAATTTTTATTTCATTATGGTCAATATCTTCTTAACAATTTCAATTTAAATAATCAAAAGCTTTAATACAGTACTTTAATCGCAACGCGAAACGTGGACTTTTTGTAAACAAGCACAAAAATTTGACATTAGACTAGACCAACAATCCTAGAGCAAACAATCGTCAACTGGCCACCTGTTTATTTTATTATGCTCACAGGCGATCAAAATGCATCTACTATTATTCACACATTGCGATGTAAAACCAATCTCCATACTTCAATCTCTACGTGGTTAAATTATGGTTAAAGGAGCAATGTTCCCGCATTGGCCACAAACAAACTATTGTTGATTTGAACATTACTATTGTAAGATTAATACAATTTTGTTTATTTTATATAATATCATGTATGAAAGTAGCAACATTATGGTTGCTCTGTTGTCTGCAGCAGTCAAAAAATTTTTAATTCTTAACTTTTAATAAATGAATTTTACAAAATAACACAAACCGTAAAAGTTATAAATACACTTGTAAAATGCTTCTCATGGAGGCGAATACACTCGTGTAAGGGTGCTGAACGTAATATTCGCCGTCATATCTAAAATTTTTGATTTTCCATCCAGCATCGTCGGTGTCGCACATATAAACACATTTTTACTAATACTGCCACAATGCTTGAACATGATTTTGATAAGTGTATTTGGGCCTTAAGAATAGTAATGAAAGTCGCTGGCTTGAAAATGAATTACATGCAGTTTACTTCAATTAAAGCAAAGCTTTAAATCTGGAACGTTATGGTCAATTTTACCATAATATGATTATCTATAAATATTAGTATTTTGTACTTTGAATATGGTTACTTACAATCATTTATTTCTGCGTGTGCTGACAGAAAAAAAAAGAAAGTATAGTGAAATTTCCGACAAAAAAAAAATCATCGATCTATGGGAACTGATCGTCTGGAAGAGTTGTCTTTGAATAGAGTTTTTACTGTATTTGTTGATATTAATCAAACAAGACAGAAAAATGAATGATGTATGTTTTTATGCGAATTATTTGCGTTTTGATCCGCTTCAAAGTAAAAAATTCGTTAAAATAATAACAATAAGGATTTTAGTACGTACAATATTATTCAGTAAAAAAAACACTAAACTTAAAAAGTGGAATTGTTGCGTTTTGTTATGGACCTCCTCAATTTTCGAACTTCATATGTATGATCGAAAAAATGTCTAAGTTTGTTTATTTTGTTCAGTAAAATAAACTCTAATAACTGCCGTATTCATAAAAAATTAAAATAGACTTGAATTGTGTTTTATGAAAAATTTGTATGAAAATTTTGCCTTAAAACACATTTCAAACTTATTTTATTTTTTATGAATACGGCAGTAAAAACTTACAGCCTTATTTATAAAAAATAAAACATGTTAATAAAGGGTTTATTCAACGGATTTTGTATGAAAATCCATTTTATTAACCGGTTTTATTTTTTATAAATTAGGCCGTTAATAGTTAACGATTCCATAATAGTGTTCTCATCCATATTATGAAACATTTGCTGTAAAAACTTTCTTCAATTCTCTTTTGAAGCTGCATTCGTGTCCATAGAATTAAAAATTTTATTTTACAGCGTTGAGTCATTTTCTATGCCTTCTCTCTTTCTTTTAAATGCAAACTTACAAAAACTGCTTGTACACAGGGCTGTCACATATGGCGATTTCTCGCCAAACGTGGCGATTTTGAAACGTATTTGGCGATGGGATATTCCATTTGGCGACTGGCGACTTTTGTGGCGGTTTTTGATATAACTGCCGATTTACTTGGCTATTTTTTCCATTTAAGTTATTTCAGCGATTTTGAAAGAAAAAATTTGCATTTTATAAGCGGAGTTTGGCCTCTTGAGCTAAATATACATATATAAATATATACATACTTATAGACTTTTTTTACCAGTTTGTCATTTTTTGTTATCATTACTAATTTAAAAAAAAAATCTGTCTAATTTTTTTCACATGATTTTTGTTTTATTATCATTTTAAGTGAATTTTATATTCAGTTACTATTTAATTCCAGGGTTTAAAAAGCTGTAGTCGAAACCAAAACCTGTCGAACAAAAAACGAAAATTTGTCTACAATTTTTCGCTTTTTGATTTGGTTTGACAGCAACTATTTACATTTAATGAATTAGAAAGTTTTTTTTGGCCCATGACAAATGAAGAAGTGGAAAAAATAGCAGTTTTTCAACTTCGACTGCAGTTTTTTAAACACTATTTAATTCTAATAGTACGTATGCAGGTCAAAACACCAGTAATGAAATCGATGAGCCTAAAGTGTACGATCTTATAGACTTGTGTGCTTAATTTTTGTTTTTTTAACTGAATAAATGATCTAACTATATTTTATGTTATTAAAAAAAAAAATAACAGATACTAAACAAAATTTACTTTTGGCAACTTTTTTGTATTTTTTCTTAGTTTTTGGCGATTTTTGACTGCAATTTTATATCAGCATTTTTTTGAATGCAAAATTTAATTAAAGAAAAAAAAAAATTTTCGAAAACTGAACAAAATTGACGTTTGGCGATTTTTGGCGATTTCTGACATCCGGTTTGGCGATGGAGCTCAAAAAAATCTGACAGCCCTGCTTGTACATGAAACAAATAACACTTTTCCATTCGTCTTTCCCCTTTAATCAACAAACTCAATTGTTTCATAGCATGGATTGGGACTTAAGACTTTTCTAAGCGCCGCACAGTGGGAAATTTTACGAGAAGGCGGTCAAAATTCCATAACTTTTGACTGGATTGGTATTTTTTTATGCGATTTTTTTTTGCTCGATAGGAGCGATGTTAGGCTTTAATTTGCGCTATAAAACGTAAAATTCGACTGATAGGAGCAAAAGTTATGGGGAGTTCAAAATGCATTTTCATTTTTTTGTTGAGTTTCGGTGTAAAAGTTGAATATTTCAAATATGATTTTTTTATAATTTATCATTATTTCTCTTGTATTTTACAACTGATACTTATTTTTTATTGTCGAACTTAGATCCTGTCAGAAGTCGCAATATTCACAGGAGCCAAAGGTTGGCTTTTTTGGGATGAGACGAGTTGTTATAAGGATAAAACTGAAAAGGAATATTTTGAAAAATTCCCAAATAGCATTCTTGGCTATCGATAACATTTAAGGTAATTCAACTTTTATTTTTGGTTTGAGATGTATGTGTATTTTATTTTATTTTATTTGATTGGTTCGCTTTCGCTGTTCTGTATACTGATTTTTTGTCCGTTTTAAATCCAAAAATAGTGCAAATGCTTCTTCTGGAGTAAATTTCATTTCTTCAGTTGATGTAGGCATACTTTTTAAAATCCTCTTTGTGCGTTTAGGGCTCGCTTCCACTCTTTTTTCAATTATTGCAATTTTTGTTTTCTTATTTTGCGTTGGTTGAATTTGATGCAGAAATGAATCCTTTATCATACTATGAGAAATTTCTTTATTGATATTTGCTAGCTTGCGTCTTCGTGATCTTTCACTGCAATTGTCAATTTGTTTTGCGGGCCGACCCACTTTTCCAGTTTCCTTAGCAGTTATTGACAGCTTCTTAAAAATCAGATCATTTGTTAGCCATTTTTCGTTGCGTAAGTAAAACGTTTTCTTGTTTCTAGAACATTTAAGGTACCGTTTTCTTAATGTTTATGAAAAATTTTTAATTTGTATCTTATGAAAGAATGGATTATTCATTATGTGTAACACAAACCCTTTTTTAAATACAAATTTAATCTTTTATTAGCATTTCTTTGAAACATAAAAAACCCCTGTTTTCACACTTTTTAAAAGGATAGCATACCGGCAATAAATTAACAGGTAACATGTAGGTAACTTTCACGTAAAATATAACTGCGTGCTAGTTTTTTGACCATTTACCTGTTCTTCCATTTTTTTAAATTAATTTGCAATTTTCAGGTAATTAAACTATGTAGTTTATGTTGCGGCTATTTACTTATGTTTAACCTTTTAACTTACTCAGAAATCTAACGTGTTAGTCTATTTATGTCGCCTATTCGTTTTGCAGCATCCGTTCACCACAATAAGTTCATAACAATGGCAATACCTTTACCTTCTCCAAATTAATTGATAACCTGACGTGCTAGATAATTTATGTGGCCTGAACTGCTTTATTTGTCGAAAATTCTTTAAGATTCACCTTCTTTAATTTCAGTAATTTTTCCTTGCAGGACTTATTTTTTGAACCGAATATCTTACCTTGGGTCACAGAAATTGCTGTAGTTCGCAAGGCCGTATCCAGATGTGCGTACAATGGGGTATAGAAATGTAGGTTAGATTCTGGACTACAAGAGAGTATAGGTTTTTTTTGACGCATTTTGACGCTCAGGACTTATGCTCTATAAAGTAGGAAATTTCCGGGAAATTTTGACATTAAAAAAAAAAAAAAAAATAAATAGTTCTAGAGGTCGCAGAGTTTAATGCTTTAAACCACGTATAGCTAATAAAATAAACTAATACACAAAACTTATTCTGTCAAAAAATCTTAAAAAACAAAAAAGTTATGAGCATTTCAACTTCAAAAATTGACTCAGAAATTCAAAACTATAACCAAATATTGAGATAGTCCATTTCGGACCACCCTGTTCTCAATGAAATAGTTGAAATAGGGTTTTAATTTTTTGGCTCCCGAGGTTCACTAGTATTTACTTTCTCATGAATAAAAAAATTTTAAAATCGGAGAACAAAAAAAAAAATAATTTTGGCCGCCTTCTCAAAATATGAACCAGTGTGCGCCGGTTCACACACGTCAAGTTTGACTCGTCAAGTCTTGAGCTTTTAGGAGAGAAGGGAAAATAGAATGTCATTTCTTTTCTTGTATATAATTTGAAAATTGTTTTTTTAATTTAATTACAATTTTAAGAAAAGATCTTAAATATTTCCATATATTTTCAAAAAAAATCATTTATCATTTTTACTTCGCGCATAACTCGAAAAACACACTTTATTTATATCGATTTTATAAACAACTCGATATCGATTAAAAATTTTCTTAATTTCCGATACCAATACGATTTATTACACATATAAGTACTTCTAAACAAGTACATTAAGAACATAACTGTATAAATAATGTACATATTTCAAGTGTTAATTTCTGTCTGTCAAAAACTTCGCCTAGAAATTTATTCAGACACTAAAAGACAGCGGCAGTTTAACACTTTTGTTTTTCTACAATTGTCAAATTCAATTGTTTTATTGCTAATGAAGACATAAACAAATAAATCATTTTTACCCGGTAGTATAAAACTTTGAAAACAATATCTTATTTAATAGTGACATTATTGTTATTATTGATTGGAAAAATAACAATTGAAGTATTTTAATTATTTATTATGAAAACTTTTATATTAGTCACATTATTGTAATTAATATACATGTAATTAACTTGCAAAAAACATTTTATTTGTTTAACATGGCATACAACATGTACGTGAAGTAAAATTAAAATGTTTCCCCTCTTTCGCTATTCGTGTCTTATAGAAATTGCAATTACAATTGAATTGAATGGAAATAACACTGGTGTAGTGTACATGTCTTGATAATTTAATTGATATTTCAAACTCATTTTAATTTTCACTTATAAATTTCTATTTATTTGAGAAAAGAAAAAAATATTGAGACACAAATATTTAATTATGAAAATATTCCACTGTTTGTAAAAACATTTAACGTGAACAATTTTGTTAAAACGTTAGTTGAATAAGACAGGTGTCTCAAAAAGTGATGATAATTGCTTAATGACGCACCAGTGGATTGAAAATGTTACACTAAAAAAAAAAAAAATTAATATGTATGTATACAATATTATTTGTAAATTAGTTCTCTTATTTTTTATGTCCTTCACTAAGATTTAAAATAATATAGCACATGCATAGCGGACGTATTAAATTTTTTAAAAGTCCATTATTAATATTTTTTCTATAACTTCTTTAATTATACGCCTACGCTTACCACGATAAGAGTGAAGATTTTATCTATAAAAAAGCTTTTAACAAAATTTTCTTATTCCGAGTTAATCTAAGCAATCTTGTCGCACACCTACTTTCAAGATAGCGGGCGGTCGCTAACAAGCGTGACCCCAAAAGTGCTCATTTAAGCTCACGATCACATGTGTACATATATACAAAAATAACTTTTTTAACAAGCTCATTCTCCATATCGGGCATATTCGCTTAAGAAATGGTTTCTTGGGTAACCCACCTTTTTTTAACTCAAAAATACAACTAAAATTTAATTTTTGACATCAATGAAATACACGTTGACGATTTATGCACGTATGTGACTTTTGGTTGTGGGATTTTTTATGGATGATATGGAAAATCTTAATATCTGCAGTGATCTAAAAACAAACACAATTCACAAGTAGACTCAATTAAAACTATCCTTACACCAGCGCACAGAGGGATGGCTTCATACATTTTTGTTCTAAAATTATAATGAGTGGTTCTTGACTAATTAAGAAAAAAATGGATTTTTATCAAAATTTTTGCATAAAATGTGTTCTACCCAAATATAAGTCTTAAAATTTAATTAATACACTTTTTAGAATAAGCAAATTATGCTAACCAAGTTCCATCAAAATCGGCCACGCACACCACCCACCTTCCATACAATCCAAATAAATTTTTTCGCATAAACTCTTTCCTATTGAAGCAAAAAGCCAAAAACTTTGAACACACACTTTCTTATGGTGTTTTCTTTTCTACAAAAAAATGTGACATTTTATTTAAAAAAGAGCAATTTGGTGTCTGTTTCTTAAAAATGTTGCTCCCGAAAAAGATGAGTTTTTTAGTATAAAACAAGCCACCCTTTTCAGGAGCAAAATTTTTAAGAAACAGACACCAAATTGCCTTTTTTTAAAATAAAATATCACATTTTTTTGTAGAAAAGAAAACCCCATTAGATAAACAACCACGCTCGTCGCCCATATATGTAAAAGCATAACATTTGGTTTATACAGTCCGAAATAACCAAAAATTTTATTCAGCAATTATTATTTCTTTAACTGCATCATCTTGTTCTAAAATATGTTTATAAGGTTGACGTCTTAAACTACTTATAAATACACGGATTAGATGATGCAAGCAAACGATGCAAAACATCAGTCTCTGTGAAAGTTCTATTGAATTTTCGTTATAACGTGCTTCTTCTGCTTCTTTGGAAAGCATAACAATTGGGACTACTGCTGCGTCAAATATGTCCTTTCCATGTATTAGCATTTTATTGGCAGTATCAGCCATGAAATAACAGTTATATTTTCTAACAAATATCTCAGCCGTATCACACGAAACTTTTTGAAACTTCACAGTATAAATTTTTTATGTTTGACAATTTTATTATATTTTTGCTTTCTGAAATTTTTTTTTTATCAATTTAAAAGGTTTTATTACTTAGATTATATGGTCTTGTTTTACTTATTTCGTTATATGCATATGCTGTATTGACAAAACCCCTTGTATCGATTGTACGTTGTATAAAAAACAATAGTGAACTATGTATTTTTAATTCAACATACAATCGATACAACGATACAAGGGGTTAAGTGAAAACGGCAATAATTTGTTACAATTACTGTCAATCAATTATTAACACATTTGGGGGATTCACAAGGTGTCATAAAGTCATAAGTCTTAAAATAATAACATGAAAAATACGACTGTTGTGAACAACCCCTCTTAATTTAGTGTGCTATTTTGAATTTTAATCAGCTGATTTAAAACAAATATAAACAAGTAAGAGTGCTATATTCGGCTGTGCCGAATCTTATATACCCTTCACCATTGTGCGAGCAGAATACAGAGCAACTATACAATACATAAAACTTCATTATAAATTAAATTTAAAAAGTTAAAACTGGTAAATATTTTTTTAAATAGTTTCAGAACATAAAAAAATTAAAACAAAAATTTCTTTTTGAAAAAACAAGATTCGAACCAGGGACTCACAGTTTCTAACCTAAGCAAACTCCCTAGACAACTGGACCATGAAGGAACGTTTTATGAATATCATTAAAAGTAAGTATGATCAGTAACGGACAACTGGATTTAAACTTCGCTTTTCATAAGGACCCAGAATATATATACTTTATAGGGTGTAGGATCAATATTTTGGAACATACAAACGGAATGACGAAGTTATATATACCCTCTTACCTTCGGTGAAGGGTATAAAAATAAATATTTACCTAACATCAAAATATTTTTTTAATTCTAATCCATTAATTAATAAATTAAATAAGATCTTATCTAAACATTTTCCATTTTTGTTGCAAAAATTTGCTAGACGCAGGTTAAATTCGGATATTTTTCGGTTTTCTGATTAAGTATGACAGCACAATAAACATAGCAAGCAAAGTACTATTAATTCAAGACACTTTGTGTTGACAAAGTAACAACAATATTTTTAAACCATTGTATTATGTTAAAACATTATGACAATATAACATGATAGCACACCTTGTGAATACCCCAATCAGAGCTGCCGTTTTTGGTTATTTCTAACCAAAATTGGTTATATTTTTTTTCAATGTGGAGATGTGAATATTTTTTTCATTTTGGTTACTTTTTTCTAAAATAATAATACGTACGAATATGTTTTTTTGATACAAGAACTCGAATAATTTATACTGTACTATGATTTTTTCATTATTTGTTACCAATGAGCGGAAGTTTTTTATACTTTATCGAAAACAAAAAATCCTTTCAAAACTGCCAACAAATAATATTTTTAAGATTTTTGTTAAGAAAAATATTGCCATTTGTGATTTTTATATTAAAAACGGCCATGTTCAAAAACATATGAAGTTTTAATCGATGGAGATTTAAAAACATGCGGAATAAATTTCAGAAAATGACTGAAAAATTACACAAAAGTCGTTTTAGTGTTTCTAAAAATATGAATATAAGTTAAATTTTCTAAATTTAGGTTATTTCCAGAGGTAGATATATTTAAATACATATTTGAAAATACACATAGGAATTTTAAAGATTTTTCAAAAATACATTGATTTAAAATATATCATTTATAACTTGTCGGTATGTTTATTTATTTAATGTTTTTAGATTATTAATTATTCGGCAATATTTTTAATTTATAAAAAAAAACTTTTGACTGTCTCTTTCCCCATTTAATGTATGCTCCGAAAGGCGAATTTGTTTATATTCGCCATAATATCTTACAATGATTCACAAATTTGATACATATAGAACAATTTTAAAACATTTATTAATAATAAGAATTATAAATTTGAAATAAATTTTACAAACACGAGAAAAAAGTTTTTATAATATTTTAGATACATATATGTATGTAAATTAGAAAATATTTACATAAAATGCATTTCGCATATCTCCAATCGTTTTCAATTTCGAAAAAACAATCGCCAAACGTAAATATCCATCGACAAAAGGATTAAAAAATCGCCACATTTGACAGTCCTGTCAATGACAGCTAAAAAGCGGAAAACAATTTTCCTTTTTTTGTTATTTTGAACTGTGAAGTACAATTTTCGTTTATTTAAAACGACATATTAAAAAATATTCAATTTATTAACTATCAATATACATACTGAATTTTGTATGGAAATTTGACGGATTTAACTCTTATAAAACAAAAATATTTTTTACGAAAAAAGTCTCAAATAAATAAAACTTTTACCCTCAATTTCACCAAGTTCGGTTATAATAAACTATCAGCTGTCAAAACACATTGTTAACTGGAAGTTAAAGTTATAGTTAATTTTAACTGATCTTGGTGAAATTGGGGGTTAATTAAGTGTCTCGTTATTTTTGTAATATGTAAAATAATTTTGTTTCTTGTTTTGTTTTCTTGACTTATACAGCCTGTTCAACCTGTTCAAAGTTTGTTTTTTGTTTAAATGTAATTTTCTATGCAAACGCTAGCGTTCGAAATCGTTGAACAGGTTGATAATTATTATATTACTTTAAAGTGCAAATATCTTTGTATTACAATGCAACTTAAAATAAATTTTAATGATTTTCTCAATTAATAAAAGGCATTTTAAATTTGGTTATATTTGGTAACATTTGGTAACTTTTTCAAAAATTTTGGTTGCAAAAATTGTATTGGTTGTGGCAGCACTGACCCCAATTGTTGTTATCATTTATAACTGTAATATCATAAAAAATGTTTAATCCTGCACTGCAATATCCGTTATTTTTTTTTTTAGATAATTTTAAAGTTTGTTAAGCGATCGGTAAACTCCATGGATTTTTTTAGGTAAATTCAAGGAGTAACCCCTCATCCTTAATTTGGTTCTAGTAAAAAGACGGAGTTAGCCGAAGCTAACTTCTTCTTTCCAAGGAAAGCTGGAAACGGTGAATTTTATAAGAGTAATGAAAGAAAAATCTAGTAATTGATGATAAAATCCCTCTGTGCAGCGTTTAAAAATCAACAAATAACATCTAACATCTCATTCTGCAACACCCTATTTATAATTTTTTAAATTTTTAAACAATGCATAAGTTGCATTTATTGTATTAAAAAATATTCAAATAATATTGTCTATGCGAATCTATTTAATTCCATTTAAAAAAATTTACAACATTTTGTTTAATAAAATCTGATCAAGTCATATCATATCATAAAAAAATATAATAAAAGTTTTACATACATATATGTAATTGAATAATATTGTAAACAATTGCAAGTTTCTTTTGAAGGCTTGAGCCGGTCAGGGCAGGGCGAGCACAAAATGTTTTTTTTTTTTTTTTTATTTACGGAATTGTATTTACAGACATTTAGACGCTTTTTAATTTGCATGATTACGCTTAGTATGTATGTATGTATATAAAAAAATATATAAATATCTACATATCCATTCATTGATATTCGTATAAGAAAAAACAACAAAATAAACAAGCGAAAAGGAATGCTGTTATTACTTATCAAAAAAAAAAACTCTAGAGGTGTGGAAATTGTAGCACATGATTGACTACATCGATATTTCGCTTGAGGTTCGACCAAATATTTATTTATTTATTGATTATTAGCAGGGCAACCGTAAATATGCAATTGCATGTTTTTCCTTTTGCGCCCAATAAAGGCAGAATCTATATATATTTATCCGCTTTAAGGCTTTTTGTGAATATTAACATCGATTTGTTAGTGCATATTTTTGCATATTGTTTGCATATTTTAGTCGAAAGAGGTTAGTTATATTGCATATTTCACCTCTATGAAGCATATTATAATACATGCTGAATTTTTATTTAATTCTTACAAGTGCGGAAAAAAATAATGGATTTAATTTTGGTTACCGGATGGTTTTTCTCTGTTAATTCATGAAACAATATTTGTTTTACTTCAATGCTTAGGCTAGGATTTTTTAATCTAAACTCTAAAAATCGACAAAATTAAAAAATCCAAAAAAAAAAAATAATTTGAAACCAGTGCCCATGTTCTGTAACTCTCGTGTCGAGAAACTTTTCGATTGAAATGTGTGAAATAGAACAAAAATGCCGTATATTGAAACAAACAGCTGTTTTTCTCACTAAACTGTGACTGTAACTTTTTTTGGCGAGTACAAGCTGTCACGCAAGGAAATTACTCGCCAATTTACAGAAAAAGTGTGTCTGTAACATTTTGGTGAGAAAAGTTCCCGCTTTGGACTGTCAAAAAAACTCACGAATAAAAATGGGGCGAGAAAAAAATTTTAACACTAAAATACAACTAAAAATGCAAATTGCAAAGAATAATAATAATAAAATTATGTTCTTGGCCCTTTTTTTATTGTTTAATTATTTTCTTTTACCATTTTTATAAAATATACGAATTTTTTCAAAGCACGTTTACAAACAACAAACATTAAAGTCGCACTTTACATTATTTGGCATGGCCGACGGTTGTATTTTCGCCGCCGTCGTTGAAAATTTTTCAATTTTAGTAAATTTTGGTCGCCGTTAACTATATGTGTGACTGGCGTCCTCAACGTCTGCAATGTCACATCGGCTTCGAGTGCAATGTTATGACTTTTATAACGTAACGACGTAATCTCTTTTGATAGTTTTCGACATAAGTTACAGACACACTTTTTTCTCACTTTTCGAGAAACGATGGAATATTTTGTTTCACATCTTTTCGATGCGAGAAGTTCTCACTAAAGTTACAGAACATGGGTACAGCAGTGCTATTTTTATTCACTTAGCTGCCTAAAAGGAAACAAATTTTTTAGACATTTTTTTTCTTGTTTTTCAACAATTCAAATATGTATGTTGCACATTTATTTTATTTTTTGCATGACTTTAAATTAAACATATTTTAATGCCAATTCATAAATTGTAATTTAATTACATTGATTTGAAGCGATACAGAAAACAACAAACAACACTAAGAGATAAAATTACAAAATTCTCCCGCCATATGTTTTTGCATGTGTTTGTTTTGTTGGTAGATTTGATCACAATTGTACACTCAAACAAGTACGAGTATAATTCACTACAACAAAAAAAACTAACTTATAAATAACCGCAGTAATAAAATGAAAGTTTGTGTCTAAAAATAGTAACAAAATAAAAATAAAAAATTTTGCAAAAAAATAAAAAACAATATGTGCAACATTTTTTAAACACCTCATGGCAACATCACATAAGATTGACTAGTTAGAGCTCATAGTCGCACATGTGTACCAAATCAAACTTAACTAAACCAACCAACCTACTCTTGGCTTAAGCTTCTATTAAAGCTTTTGATTATATTACAGCTTCGTACAAATCGTTACTGTAATACCAGTGAACAATTTTTTACAAAAAGCAAATGAAATCCTTAAAATATAAATCGATTATGAATAATCTTCCCAAACAAAACATTTTAAAATGTAAAGTAGTTGTCTGAAAAAGTTTAACAATAAATTGTTTGCTGGGCTTGCTGCTACCATTATTCGTACTACAAATTACAATTGCTCTAATGGCAAAAATCTCGTTGAATAGTTGTAACCACAATTTTAGTATTTAATTGCTTTAAAAATGTGGTTTACATTGAGATATTAATACAGTCGAACTTCTTTAAAGTAAACTTATACTTAATTAATTACTACATATTACGAATTGATTTAAAAAAGAAACACAGATTTTTAATTGCAATTTTAGTGAATTTTAATATTCTACCAATAAATTCTTTTTTACAATAAACAAATTTCGCAAATTAAAATTAAACTCTTATGAATGAAACATTTGATTCCGTACGGCTTAAGCAAATGGCAGATTCATAAAACTTAACAAAAAGTTTCCTAAAGTTCAATGTGGTTTGACACATTTGATTTACATGTATTCGCACAGTTGCTTAAGCCAACTAAAGCATATTATAGTTGGGCCTTTAACCAGCGTTCAACAAACTGCAGTCAAAGTGGAAAAATTGTAATTTTTCCACTTCTTTATTTGGCATTGGCCAAAAAAAACTGCTGCTTTTACTTCTGATACATTAAATGTAAACAGTCGCTGTCAAACCAAATCAAAAAGTGAAAAGTTGTAGACTAATTTTCGGTTTTTGTTTGACAGTTTTTGGTTTCGACTGCAGTTTTTTTAAATCTGCCTTTAATTAGGGTGTGATTGCTAAGAGATAAAAGAATCTATGCCAAATCTTACACACCCTTCAGCATGGTAATAAAAGAACAGAAAGTTATTTTTGAGCTTAATTATATCCACCTTGTTTGTTTCGAATAGGCCCTATCGTACCAAAACGGAAAATTTGGGAGGAAACTTTTGTGAGGGCCGGTTGAAGTAATAGACCGATTTGCATGATTTTTTTATAGCTTTAACCTTTTTTCGGTTTCAAAAGTAAAGTTAAATAAATCACACGTAAATCTATGTAAAAAATACAATGACGGTGAAATGACCGCTTCTAGATTGGTTGCAGCTGTCGATTCTTTTGAAGTAGTTTTCGGCCACTTTTTTGCACATTTCGGGCGGAATCTCGGCGATTACTAAAGTTAATTTTTAAATGCTTCGACACGGTAGCCCCACAAAATAGTCTAAATAAAAAAAATCTAATAAAGCCAAATGCCAGTCAAAAAAATTTATGATCATTAATTATAAGGACTTCAAAAATTTACATTTTAAGGGAAAAAAAAAATTCAAGATTTATGGCTAAAAAAAAGAGGTAGTCGTGGTATTTTTCTCATATCACAGTCATGTATACACCGATCTGGCTGAATTTCAATAGGTAAAAATTCAGGACTATATTTAATATAAATATGTATATAAAAACCTAGCTCCTATTATAACCGGCGTCTTCGGAAAACCAGCTTCAACGGATAGACGGACATCGTTAAATCAAGTTTCCTACTCATAAGGACCCAGAATATATATACTTTGTAAAGAAATTACAAACGGAATGACAAAGTTATATTTACCCTTTCCACCTGCAGTGAAGCGTATAAAAATTAACATTAAAAAAAAATTTGACAGCAGTCGCCCGCATTCAATTAAAAGAATGGCCAGCTACAAAATACAGTGGAATCTCGAATGACCAGACACCGAAGGGACCATTAAAATGTGTCCGTACATGGTACGTACAACGCTTCTGGTACCAGAGAACAGTGTCCATCGAAAGCAGATTACAACGAATGAATATATTATTAATGTTAAAAAAAACAAGGTAGTAATTCTTAAAAGCACTTAACGTTAACGCACTCAAGCATTTAGCGTGAAAGGCTATAAGCCAGTAGTTCTTAAGGATGTAAAGGAAGCAATGCTTAAATGATAACCACCGCACAGTGGGTTGAAACATATGCAAAACGAGGATTAATTCAGGGAAGCCTGTAATTTATGACAACAATTTTTTTTTTTTTTTTGATTCTGTGATTAATAAAAAAACTTTTGTTGTAAAATTTTAGTGGAATTTTAATTTTGTTTTATTAAATAATTTAAAAACTTGAAAAAAATCAATGTAATTTTTTCGAACAATATATTTTTTTTTGAAACAAGGCACATTCATTGCTAAAATATGAAATTAAAAATCATCTTCATAATTCTCTTCACCTTCACCTTCATCAAAATCATAATCTTCATGTTATCATCATCAACATCGGAAATATTTAGCAGAATAAGCAAATCAAGTGCAGTTTGTGGTAAATTTAAATTATGAAGTTTTTTATCATAATTTCTTTTGTAGCTTTTTCATTTTTGTACCAATCTATGTATTGTTGGGCGCAAAATGTTCATATTAAAATAATCTAATGTCGCATGCAATAAAACATTAACATTTTTAAATCATTGGTTTAAAAAAATAACTTGAAAAGAGCAAAATTGAACAATATCATAAAATTTTCAATGAAGCTTGAACTTTTGTCCCCTGTAACTCTGTCATTTTTTGACCAATCTTCACTAGGAATCCATGGTTATTTTATAAATTATATAACCTTTCACTAAAAAGAAAGAAATACATTATCCGTTTAAATTTTTTGAAGATATTTGCATTTCAGTCACATCATCTTTTTTGAAAACACAAATAACGGTTATTTTGGAATATCCCGAAAACAATTCTGACTTCACATTCGGATTCAGGGGAAATTTTACATAAAGATTAGCTGTCAGATTTATTTGGTCACGACTTTGTTGAAATTTTGTGACGTAGTGTAATCATTTAAACGAAACAAAACAGAAAAAACAAGTTAATATATTTCACAAAATCTCAACAATTTTCAAATGGGGCAAAAACGGGCAAGATTTTTTTTGATTATGCAAGTTGAAATACCATATTTTAAGAATATATAAAATGTTTTGCCCAAGTATTCTCACAAACATTTTGAAAATCAACATTTCCTTAAAAAAACTAAATACTTCCTCAATATTTTTCTTTACAAAAATTTATTAATTAATTAGTTAAATACCTGAGGTTGATGGATCCATTTAAAAAAAAAAATAGTGTTTTCTAAGAAACAATTCTCTCAAATCGCAATTTAAATATCTTGATTTTCACTTTTTAACAAATGTTTCCAAATTATAAAATATTATTCAACTTTGGCAGCGTATAACAAAAAAGTAAACAACATAGATCCACAATTTTTATAGTTATTCGTGTTGAATTTTACCAAATTCTTATACAAAAAACTAACATTATTTTTGAATTATTCCTCGTTTTTTGTACTGTTCACCCATCTGTGCGCCGCACGTAAAATAGTGTAATCCTAACAAATATTTCTGTATAACTTAACACTATAATACAAGTCCTCAGTAATTTGCGTAAAATACAACCGTCACATGATAAGTTGTTATTATTTTTTAAAAATTTTTAAACATTTATTAGATCAGGGAAGCGTTTTCGTCAAAATACTTAAGTCTTGTATTATAGTGTTAAACGGACTAAGTAATATTCTGGTCCCATGAAGATTCATTATAGGGAAGTTCGACTGTATATTTTTTTTTGTTATTTATTCACAGATACTGTGTATTTGCAGATATGTATGTATAGTGAGTGATCTGTTGAAGTAAAACAATCTACAAATATAAATTCATTTAAGATTTGTTATTATATGGCAATAAGTATTTTATGTTTGATCCGGTGTTGCCAGAAGTCGGGAAAAATCGATAGAAGTAGTAGTGCTGGCAAAGTATTTAGTAGTAGGTACCGAGTACTTTCACTTATTTCTTGGTACTGGATGCTCAAAAGAAATTACTTAATACTTTCTGAGCTATATTTTTTTAACATAGTGCAAATGCAAATTTAAAAGTTTTCTTTTAAAATACAACTCTGTTTGAAAATACATCTTCAAAATGTAACCAAAAACAAGCTAAAAATAAAAAAATAAAATTAAGGAAACATTTAAAAGAAATATAGTATATGTAAACAATTTAAAAAAAAAATTATTTAAATTTTTGTACTAAATTTATTTAAATGTTTGTACTAAATTTGTAGAGATTTTTTAAACATAAAAATTTTTTGAATTAAAAGTAATGAATGAATTGAAAGTAAAATTAGATAAAATTTACACTATAATTGAGAATTAATTGTCGTTTGACACACTAAAATTCCTTTAACATAAACAAACTGCGTGGTTTGTACTGAAAGGATTTGTTTAAGACATTAGGATTTAAATAAAGTCGTTCTTCATATTTCCTTTTAAACTTAAATTCTTTTCATCTTTTATCAAAACTTGTTAAATTTAAACTTGTTGCTAGCGTCGCTCAAAGATTAACGGAAAAAATTATGGTAGAAGAAGAAAATTAAAAGCCATTACTGCTTAATTATATTTTATACGTTTTAACATTTTTGCCGGTCATTCTTGTAAACGTTAAATCAAATATGACGTCTTTACCAAAAATCGTTGATATAGTTTTTTTTTTAATGTTTGCTTAAGTTTACCCCTTTCCTTGCATTCTTTCCTATTATACCACCGACAACTTTTCGCAAAATGATCGTAAGCAACATAAAAAAACATATTTATAATTTTATTCATTAGAAGCATTAGTAATTCGATTTCTACAATTATATGACTGGCATCGATACTGCCAAAAATATACACTAGAGCCCCGATTTGCGTCGGTCCTATTTGCGTCGCTTTTTAAAAATTGGTTAAATCCGCTTTGCGCTTTTATGATTTCAATTTGCGTAGCTACATACGTTTGGATTTTTTCACTGAAGTCATTATCACATGTGAAGAATTTTTCTATTTGCGTGTAAAAAGGCGAATTCCCATTTAATTATGTTAGGTAAGTTATTCTAAGTATAGTTGCGTGTTAGGAAGTAAGAAGTTAGTTCTTAATAAGAAGTTGTGTAGAAAAATGAGTGCAAAGAGAAGAAAATGCATTAGTTTGGAACTAAAATTGGACGTAATATAACATTTCAAGTCAGGTGAAAAGGGTGTTGATATAGACAGAACCCTTGGTTTAGCAACTTAAACAGTAAAAACAATTGATAGCGCTTAAAATTCATCATTTTAAGATGACTCGAGTTAATAGCAAATGAGATTTTATTTTAATACCCACACCACAATAGTGGAGAGGGTATTATGCATTTGTGCTGATGTGTGTAACACCTTAAAATAGACCCACCTTAAAGTATACCGATCGGCTCAGAGTCGATTTCCGTCCGTCTGGCTGGCTGTCCATGTAACCTTGTGCGAAAAGTACATGTCGCAATTTTGGAGATAATTTAATAAAATTTAGCACATATGTAGGTTCTTATTGGCACAATGATCAAGCCTTGTGGCAATTTCTGCCTCTCAGAAACTATCAAACCGATTTTAATGAAATTTACTTTCGAGAATATGTTTTTAAATACCGTGGTGTAGGGAATCATATGACCGAATATACTTTCTTACTTGTTTTTCTTATGTATTTCTCTTCAAATGATAAATATACTTATTTCAGCCCACTTGCTGAAATCAATAGAATAAAACTTAACCATATTACCTTCTTCATCATAAATAGAATTTCTTGTTAAAAATTTATATTTTTGAACCAATCAAAGCAATAAATTGACGATTCGTTTAAAAAAAAAAAATTTTAATTTGTTTTTGTTTAAATGGTTATGTAAATGTACCTTATTTTAATATCGCCAAAAAGCCAGTTAATTTGTTTTTTTTTGTCCTAAAACTTTTGTTTTTCAAAATTTTATAAACTTTTATTATCCGATTTTAAACTTTTGACGAAAATTATTATTCAGATTTGAAAATTTTGTTTAAACAACGTTTTCTTAAGTATTTTTTTATTGTTTCAAGCTTAACAAAGTTTGTTTAATAAAACTTTTGCTTATTCCAGATAAAATGTTAATTTTTCAGATATGTATCAAGAATTGTAAGAAATAGAAAGCAAGTAAAACTTACCATTTTTAGTTGGATTTAGTTTTGAAAATTTTCAGCGCAAAGAAACAAAAAGTTAAGAAGTTGTAGCCAAAGATGTTTTCCGAACTTGGATTTTAGTTGGGTTCTTAACGAAGCTAGAGCTAATACCGTAATGATTGCTCTTACGAATTTGTTGAATTATTTATACTTCTATAAGAGCTGAAAAAAATTTAAAAGAAATAATATCAGAGCAGCAGAAATTTTCATTTATACTAACAACAACAACAACAACAATAGAAACATAAAAAAAACTATAATAACAGTTATACCAGTATCAAAAGAATATGTATGTTGCCCACCTCCGTTGAAAACTTACGAGTATTTTGTTATTTAGAAAATTAGCCACAAAACAGTCAGCCATACAAAATGATTATGAAAACATTTCAAACCCCAATTGATAGATACTGTTCTAATAAGTAGCAAAAGAGTTGAAATAAATAAATATCCTTGTTCTCTTGCAAAATTACACAAACGTCATAATAATGAACACACACTACTGACATATAAATATTATTATCATTATTTGTTGTTAAAACGATACTCATCAAAGACTCTGGTGGTGATGTTGATGATGAGAGTGATAATAATAATAATACTATCCTAAAAATATGCAACGTTTTTGTTAAATTTACACACATCTGTACGTACGTACGTCAACTAAATAATACATACAAACATATTTCTTAACTTTGTTTTGAAAAGTGCGACATTTACAAATTCCCAGTAAACAAAAATTAAGAATTTAAAATATAGCGTTTTTTTTCAAATCTAGTGTGTAGCCGTCAAATCTAATTAAGCCATTTAGTGGCTCAGTTTAGCCATTTTTCATCTCGCTTAGCCATGAAAAATTTCCTTCAAGTTTTTAGGCCAAAAAATATTATAAACGTTGAATTTTTTTCTGAATTAGAGAACATTTCCATTTACAATAAAAAAAATTAAATTTATAAACTTATTAATACAAACAAAATAGTCTCTTATGTGCAAAGTCAGTGTAATAAATAAATTTTGTAAGTTTTTTTTATTAATATTGTTGTTTTTTTTTAATAAAATCTTGCTAAGCCATTTTTTACCAAAAAATTTTAACATTTTTAATAGTAAAGAGTTGGCATCACTGACCGAATAACTCTTTATATATTATTGTGAAATGGAAAAAATAATTACTTTCCTCTTCTGAGATTGCTAATATTCTTAAAATATTATCAATATTAAACAAAGTTTTCTTGAGATAAAAAAAACTAGTTAACAAGGTTTCGTTTAAATGTGCTAAATTCCTATTTCATACTATTGATAAACTGAAATTTATTGTTGATGGGATAAGCTATTTCTATCATCAGGAAACTTCATCCAAAGATTTTAGAAAAACTAAAGATATGATACAAATAAAACTGTTAAGCGAATAAGAATTATAAGCAACAGTTTTACTTGTAACAATATCAAAGCTTAAACAAAAACATCAACAGTGAGTTTATCTTTTCTTACAGTCCCGACTACAATTGGTTGGTTTTTTGTCAACTTTAAATGTACAACTGAACAGTGGTTAAAGAAAAACCAAAAGTTCAGTTTTACTTACACTGTCGCTTGCATATTAGTTATCAAAGTTTTCTTGGAATTCAAAAAATTAATTAACAAGATTTCGTTTAAATGAAATGCGCATAGGAATAGCTTATCCCATCAACAATAAATTTCAGTTTATCCATTCAAATTAAAATTAATTTGTTTGCTGGGTTACGTTAACGTTGTTATTTTGAATTTCAATAGATTACGCGGATGATTAAAGAGTAAGAATTGTATTAAGCGATAGTCTGTTTGTTGTCTTTATTATACCCTTCACAGAAGTAAAAGGTTATATATAAGTTTGTCATTCCGTTTGTAATTTTACCAGTAGTGATCTATGAAGTACATATACATATATATTCTGGGTCCTTCTAAGTAGCGAAGTTGATTTAACGATGGCCATCGGTCTATGTGTATTTTGAAATGGGGTTTCCGAAGAGCCCAGAAATGATATGGACTAGGTTGTTAAGGTAGAAGTATATAACACGCGTTAGAGCGTGCTCGCTCATAGATCAAGCTACATGCAAAATATTTTGACGCGTTTGCGCCAGAACGCGTTGTGTATTTTTGACAAGTAATCAGCTGACAATAAAAAGAATAATTTAACAAAATTGTGAATCATGAAAGAAAAACTTATTGAAGAGCTTAAAAAACATACATGCCTGGGGGCAAATTACGGCATTCGATATCGATTGAAATTTCCATTTAAATTGTATTGTAATTTTGATCGATATCGAATGCCGTAATTTGTATCATGAAAGAAAAACTTATTGAAGAGCTTAAAAACATACAATATTTATATAAAAAGAATAAATTTAATAAAATAAAAGAATCTTGATATACTTTCGATTCCGTTTTTAAAGTACAAATAAGTAAACAAACAAAAAACAGCTGACAGGAACGGCTTTTGTAACGCGCGTTGTGTAACTTGCAATTTTTCATGCGCAAAAGTTTTTAAACGCACGACACGCGTCGACGAATTAACGCGTGTTATGTACTTCTACCTTTATATATTTGTGTCATATATACATCGTTAAAGTTTGCTAATTCAATTCAGCTATATCGGTCCATACATGACTGATATATGAGCAAAAATCCACGACCAACTCTAATGTTACCCATACCCTTGTTGTTGTTTTTTTATTTCTTTTTTCTGTAAATCTGGCGAACGGCAAAATGGGAGGGGGAGCTGCAGAACGTAAAGAGCCAAAGTTTCCAAATATGTTAAAAACATCTCGGTTAGCAATACAGTGTGGCAGGATTGGAGAAGTGGGCGTGGCCCAAAAAAATTTTGTTTATCTAAAGAACGGAAAGAAAATATTTTCCAAATGTGGTAAACATAGTACACATAGCACTTCTTATACACAGAGATTATAGATTGCTGTATATTTGGAGAGCCAAAGTTTCCAAATTAGGTACAACATACGTCAAAATTTAAGCGGGATTGGAGAAGTGGCCGTGGCACAAAATTGATTTATTTATATGTATCTAGAGAACGGAATTTATATAACATTTTGTTCTTATCGCACCGTTGTGTAGGGTTTATAAGATTCGGCATAGCTGAATATCTCACTTTTAGTTGTTTTTATTTGGTTTTGGCCATATGCATAGATAAAAGAACGAATTGCAATTATTTGTCATTTCATTATTATAAATGTGAATCTGCTGCTGTTTTATGTCTCAGTTCAATATTAAGTATACGTATGGAGGTACATACTTAAAGAATATGTCGAATATGGAAAATATACATACATATTTATTTTTTAAGAACTTAACCTAATTATATTCAGTGTAAGAAGACACTTGCTTATTTAAAGAGTAAATATTGCAGGATTTTATGACACTGTAAATGTTGGAATAAATATATTGAAAGATTTAAATAAAATAGAAAACACCGTCTTTAGATTGTAATTTTTTTTATTGATTCATAAAGTATATTAGAATGAATTATTTATGGCACCACACATTGGTTAAATCGCCTTCACGGAGATGGCGCACTGCACATACGCACTCTTTTCATTAATACGGCTAAATTTCCTTCATGCAGGGCTTTATTTTCTCCCATAATGCAAGGGTTGCTTGTTGTTAATATAGACCTTAAACTTAAATGAACTCCATTACAAAAATCTAATGCAGTTGAATCACAAGATCTAGAGGCCAATCCGAAACAAAAGAAATTTTCAATAATCATGTTCTATTAATGTCGCTGAATTTTGTTGTTTTCATTTCCTCCTGTAAGGCACGGATAATTGTGACCTTGTCGGCATAGGCCTTTGACTTAAAAAAAAACTAATAAAAGAATTTTACACGCTTAGATTTTTGTGGGGTTTCTGATTAACGAAATGAGATAGTACAGAAGCAGGAATTGTTTCGTGGAGTAATTAAATTTTTTTACAGGCTGTATGGCATGTGACACTGTCTTATTAAAAACACATATTACCCAAATCAATTTGTTAAAAAGAACTGTGTTTTTATGTCGCGATGTCCACAGCCAGTCACAGTCGCTGCTTGACCCGACTTATTTAAATAAAAAATAATTTTCTAATAATGCTTCTAGCCTATAATCTGCCCCAAAATAGTGAATCTTGCCAACAATCGCATATAGATTCTTAAAACTCAAAACGCGGAAATTTTGGCCGATAACAAAGCCATGAAAAAAGTTTGCATATTCGCTTAGAGTTATTATGCTCAAAAACTCAGCATCCTCTTGCTAATGTTCCAAATTATCTTGCTGTACATAGTCGTTTGTCGATTCAAAAGCACTTTTTTAACATTTGTGAAATAAAATAAAGGGATTATTGAAAATAATTTAATATTTACTTTATCTGGAATTTGTTGTAGGTGTAAGTAGGTTTCTTAACACCTGCAATTAATGTTGGAAGAATTTTCTCACCAATTGTAGTGGGGAATGTAAGAAAAGAACTCACTGTTTATTGTTGTTGTTTTTGTTTAAGCTTTGATATTGTTACAAGTAAAACTGTTGCTTATAATTCTTATTTGCTTAACAGTTTTATTTGTTTAATATCTTTAGTTTTTCTAAAATCTTTGGATGAAGTTTCCTGATGATCTGGCCTAAGTAACCAGTGAAATTCGCATAGGAATAGCTTATCCCATCAACAATAAATTTCAGTGTTTTTATCAAGAATAAAAATTGGGAATTAAGCACGACAAACAAAATCTTGATAATTCAGTAAATTTTTGCAATATTTTTTTTTTTTTTGTACAAATTTAACATATTTTTAGATAAATTTTATGTTTTAATCTTAGAAAATTTTTAGCATATTTTCTTCATTTAAAGTTTAAGCAGATTTTTTAGAAGTTTTGGCATATTCTCATCAAACAATTATAGCAACACTGGGCATTTCGCAAGCAGGGGAGCAACTCTTTGTTCCGATGCGAAAGAAAATGGTACCAAATCAAGTGATTGCAACCCTTTAATGCGTTTGTGCGTTTGTCTTTCGCATCTTTTTATTTTTTTGAAAATAAAAATAAAATAAAAAGTGATGATTTTCTATTTTTTTTTTATTTTAATTTTCATATTTCTGATTTTTTAACATATGTTTTGACGTTTCATTACTCTCAATCTGCATTATCTTTAATTTTTATTTCCAGTGTTGCTTTAGGCTGACTTCCAAAACGTCAATTGCTTTGTATTAGATCAAAGTATAATGTTTCATATCGCCGCAGTACAATATATATACAATGCAAACCCTTCCAAAACGTCACTGCTAAGTATTAGTAACGCATCAAAAAAGCAATCAGAGCATCGGTTTTAAAGTTGATGCTTTGTGACATTTAAAAGTATTATGCATTGCATCACTTACATTTCAAAAAGTTTTAATAAACAAAACACATAGTTGCATTGTGTTGGTACTTTGTACGTGTACATAAACTGCAGTTTATGGAGCGCACAAAATTTAAAAAAAAATAAATATGCCACCCGATTCAGAATTAAAAAAACCGAAATTAAAAGTTAAGGGGACTTAGGACCGTGGGGCCCCCTGAATCCCAAAAATCGGCTGCCTACTTAGTGTTATGTGTGGGTACTCAAATTAAAGGTATTGCACGGCCGTTAGCCGGCTTTGCAGGAAAGCTTAACGTTGGTAGCTACGATGAATACGACAACGAGTACAATAATTATTAAAAGATTAATTAAAAGATTTCTTATTTAAACCAAATTTGTGATTTGACCCAACGGATCTTAAAATAGAATAATAAAATGAATTAGCGCATAAAACATTAAAAAAAAAAACAAACTAAAAACTAAATATTTAGGAGAATTTCACTTTATTTAATTACTTATAGCTAGATATAAGTGGTGGGCACTTTTTTTGCCCTAGAGGGACCCAAGAAGTCCTGTACGCCATAAGTTTTTATACTTTCGTTTTTCTTGCACAATTACCTTTAATTTGACATTTGACACATATTACTAAGTGGACGGGGCGGTTTTTTGATCCAGGGGGCCCACGGGCCTCAGTCCCCTAACTTTAAATTTTGGGTTTTTTTTTTTTTTTTTTCTTCTTAATTCCAGAGAGGTTTTATTTTTTCGTGTGCCCCGTAAATTGCAGTTTTGCCAATTGAAGTTATAAGAAAGTAAGATACATAAAGGTATAGGTATAAAAACACATATTACGCCAAATGCAGAGAAGTTTTAGTTTAAGGTCGTTAATTTAAAAAAAAATAACTTTAACGAAAATATTTACTCAAAATTAAATAAATTCGTTGCATTTAATTTTTTCCTTTGATCCAAAGAAGCGCTACAGCTAAACAGGTGTTTTCAATATTCCGCCCAATTATGAATAAAAATTCCCCGGGAGTTTTCTCGTTTCTCCCATTTTTCCTATGTAAATAAAATTGAAAAAATGGGAAAAGGGAATAACTCCCGGGGAATTTGTATTTATAATTGGGCTTATTATCATTGCCTGAAAATAAGCTTTGGAACAGACTCAAAGTAGAAACTTGCGATTACATGCTTTCTTCTCTTAATTTGTTCTAAGCGGCATAGGAGGGGGTAGTGCACTCATTTTGCAGTTTTAACTCACACTAAGTGATAGTGCAGAAATATTGCAATCATTTTGTTGATGTTGAGTGATGAATTTAAAATTTGCAGCCTCACTAAACATGAGTGATAGTGACGTTAAAAAATTTTGCACTCAAAAAAAAAATAGTTTGATTTAAAAAAAAGCAATCATCAGCTTATTGCAACTTTTTTCTTCTTCACTCATTTGAGTGCAACTTTGCACTCAATTTAAAATCAGAAACTGGTTTTTTCATGATTAAAGCCAATAATTATACCGTTATTGAACATATTTCATTTTGTTTAATATTCTTTGCTCATGTATATCCTCCAAAAAATCAAAAGCCATGCACACAAAAAGTTACATTTTTTTAAATTTTAGTGAGACAATATTTGTATGCAGCTTTTTTGATTGCAAGTCCAAATTTTGCACTATTTGATTTGAGTGCAGATTTTTGCATTCAAATCTGCGTTTAGTGATAGTGAAAATATTTGCAATATCACTCAAAAATTTTTAGTGGTAGTTAAAAAATAACAATCATCACTAAAGCTAGTAAAAAAGAGTGCAAACAAATTTCTTTACTGTTTTATTTAGTGATAGTGCACTGCTGATTTAAATCAATATTTAGTGCGCTACCCCCAACTATGCTAAGCGGTGCTGGAAGAATTGACTTTAAGTGAAGATTCAATAACAAAATATAGAACGAACATTCTTCTAAATTAATGTTACGATACGCAGTAAAAAATTACACATTACCAAAACAACGGCTTGCCATAGTTTGAACACTCGATTACCAAACGCATTACATAAGATCATAAAAATACGAAGTAGAAAAAGAACTAATTGTTTAAGTAATTTGGAAATGGCTAATATTATTTTGTACAAAAAATTTACCACTTACTTCTTTAAAAATAAAAAAAATAGAGTAAGGATTCAATTCTTAGGAAGTTATTATTTAAGTATCATGCCTTGTTAAAAAAAAAATTAATATGGTAACCCAGTTTAGAAGTCATTCCGCCTAAAATTCTTTATTCCAAGCTTGAATACTTTTTTCAAAATTTTTCCTGGGCTTAGATTATCTTTTCTGGCATCTACATCAAGGCGAACCGCAAGCAATTTGTTTTTGTAAAATCCTTGTACAATGTCAAAAACAGAGACACAAAAAAAAACATAATACACGAAACTTTGACATCCAACAATGATCAAGCTAAAAAAAAGTAAGTTATCAGCAAGGCTTTTAAGACCACCTGTAATGAATGCGCCTTGATCTTCACATTACTAAAATAATTACTTGAATTTAATCGATGTGACTTATGCCCATTTTCACAACTTACCGATAGCTAAAGGTAGGATTTTATCGCCCGTATAAAAAGTGTTCCATTATTACAACTTTACTTTTACCTACCAGGTTGGATGAACCTTAATTTACTAATCGCTCACTTTAGGTTATAGTAAAGTTTTTAATAATGGAACACTTTTTATAAGGCCGGTTAAAGTCTACTTTTAGCTATCGGTAAGTTGTGAAAACGGGCCTTAGTGTCTTATTTGTGGCGAACTTAAAAAAAAAAAACTATTCCACAGAAACTCCCTTTAATGTCTCGCTCATTTGCTGCACCATCGTCGTAACTCGAAACTATTAGTTTTACAAAAAACGACTTTAAACATAATGGCAAAAGGAAAATTTTATTCTTCTCTCAAGAGTTGAGTTTACAATATCTTCATAAGAATGAATTACTATGCATTCGTGATATTAAGTCTAAATTGCGATTTTTGACTTATGACGTTGTTGCAGCAAGGAAGCGATATATTGTTTGTTTCGAAAAAGGTACAAAATTCGACAACTTGAAAACTCTTTCATGCATTTTATTTTGGTTTTATTAATTTTACTGTGCAGATTTTATAATCATAGTGTAAATATGTTCTCACTTAAAATACGTAATACACATATCTATGTATGTATTTGCTAAATCCTCGTAATAAAATAATATGTAAGTAATTTTAATAATCCACTTGAATTATAAATTAATGATGTTTAGGAGGATGTTTAGCAGGCTTTTCAACAACCGCTTTAACAATTATTGGCACAATGATAGCTTGGACTTTTTGTGGAGGTGGATGTTGTTTTGGCGGAGGTGGAGGTGGATGTCTTTTTGGCGGAGGGGGAGGTGGATGTCTTTTTGGTGGAGGATGTGCAGCCTGTACTTTAACGGGCTGTATAATTATCTTTACTGGTGCTGGATGAGCAGGTTGACCACCACCACCTTTCTTCTTGAAAGTAGGCGTGGCCCCAGAGCAGGCAAGAATCAAAAGGAAAGTACTTAGAATTTTTATAAAATCCATATTGTTCTATGGATGTGGCGTCTTTTGAATCTCGTATGAAACTAATTTGTTCAAATTGTCAGAAATGGCTTTTATATTTTACATGAGAATTAAAAAAAAATGCTTAAAAAAAACTATTGGCTTAATTGGTATTCGATAATTGTGTAATTATACGAATATTTTGTTGTTTTAACTAACATATGTATAATTTCTTAATAAGTTCAACTTAATTGCAGAGTTTTTATCTATTTAAACAGATAAGCAAAACTATTTTGTATACAATATTTTTTTATTTGGGATTAAAATCTAAATATGCCGGTAAATATAATAACTATAAAATAATATACAAAACGTGAATTCAATTTCTATTTATGTATGTACGTACATATTCCATTTTGGGTAATTCCCAATTCAGAATAAAGTTTAAGCATGTATGTATGTATGTATGTTTCATAAATTTAATATTTTATATTTTCTTCAAGCGAATAAGAGTTATTTTGCTTCTAATCGCAAATCGTGCCAAAATAACGTTTTATTCTTTAATTATTTCAGGTTTTAGAATTATTTTTTCTTTTTCTTATATTAATTATTTTAATATTTTTCCATACTTTTAATGTGCTTAGAATACCCAATGAATATTTTTATATATGTGGTATAAAAGTTGAAATCAAATTTTTCCGTTTTAAACTTTAACGATGTGGTGACATAATTCTCTATATGGGTGTGTGTTCTGTTATCAACTTTCCATTTCGTAGACTTAATGTATTTGATTTTTAGGAATCAAATAATACAGGTTTTTTTCTACTTCAACACTAGCATATTAATTGACCAATAAACGTCTTAATTTTAAACCGTTTAATAGTTTTATTAAGTGCTGTCAGAAGTGACTTAATTAAACAAGTGTTACATTTGTTACAAATTATTCAAACACGCGCTTTTGATAGTAAATAAGTTATGTTTTTTTTTTATTAAATATTACATCTGAAGTGGCAAACGCGAATAAATTTAGGTTCTTATTTTACATATCGTCAGATAATTATTGGTTTGACCTACCGACCATTTAAAAAAAATGAGTTTGGTGTGAGGAATGTATTTTTTTAATACCCCCTTTCTAAATCAAAAACCTGTTTCGCGAAATTTTTTATGGTTTATGAGATATTAAGCATTCATTTTGCTCCATATCAACTATTTTAAAGTTTTTTAAGTATTGTTTTGCTCTACACGCCACTATTTGGCAATTTCACCAAATTCTTCAAATACAAACGTACAGAATAAATTTCACTGACTGCTGATATTTTGTTGAGTTATATTTTTTTATTCATGCAATTGTTTTTGTAGTCATTGTTTTTGATATCTTCATCATATTATACACAAACAAAGTGCGTGTTGTTTTTTTAGTTGTTGTATTTCTGCATAGACCTACTAATTGGACCATAAGTAAAAGCAAAATAAAATGACAAAAAGAAAAAAATAGTTGTATCAAATAATAAACACGTGTTAAGAAATAGTAAAACTTTCTTAAATTTATTAAAAATATAAAAATGGAACTGTTTTTGTAAAATAAAACCAAATAAAAGAAAAAAAATCATCAATGTTGACTTTTTATTTGATTGTTAATATACATAGAAACATTCATTTCAGCAAGTTACTCAATGCATAGCAATAAGTATACGTATGTAGCACAAAAAGCTACTTTTTAAAAATATTTTTTAAGAAAAGTGGCGTATGCGACACAAAATATTATTTTTCACTTTCAATATAACACTATTAACTTCTAACTTCATTCATGAAAGTTGACAAAAATTTACATTTTTCTTCAAAACATATGCCGGAAGCAGCGGATAAATATAAAAATATTCTATCGTATACATTTTGAGAAATCTTCACGTAAACCTTCTTTGTCGTCTTTCTCTACTCTGACTTTTTGGCATATGCACCAAACCACAAAAAGCTACTTTTTAAAAATATTTTTTAAGAAAAGTGGCGTATGCGACACAAAATATTATTTTTCACTTTCAATATAACACTATTAACTTCTAACTTCATTCATGAAAGTTGACAAAAATTTACATTTTTCTTCAAAACATATGCCGGAAGCAGCGGATAAATATAAAAATATTCTATCGTATACATTTTGAGAAATCTTCACGTAAACCTTCTTTGTCGTCTTTCTCTACTCTGACTTTTTGGCATATGCACCAAACCACAAAAAGCTACTTTTTAAAAATATTTTTTAAGAAAAGTGGCGTATGCGACACAAAATATTATTTTTCACTTTCAATATAACACTATTAACTTCTAACTTCATTCATGAAAGTTGACAAAAATTTACATTTTTCTTCAAAACATATACCGGAAGCAGCGGATAAATATAAAAATATTCTATCGTATACATTTTGAGAAATCTTTACGTAAACCTTCTTTGTCGTCTTTCTCTACTCTGACTTTTTGGCATATGCACCAAACCAGTAATGAGTTGACAATATTTCTTTACTTTGCTTTGAGGAAATTTTATGTATAAATTTTAATAAAATGTGAATACGAATGTGGTTTAGAAAGGTTTTTTGCACTCACAATTTTTAAAATTCATGATAATGCAACTTTTCCATTCCTAACCACAAAAGAACAAAGTTTACTTAAAATTTATTTTAATGTGAACATCATTTTTGTAAATCTTTTTCGATTGCAAAAGCTAACGTCACAGATTAACTGATTTAGAAGAATCACGAACTGCTGCTAATGAAAGTTTTAAATTCTCTAAAAAAAAAGAAATTAAAATATGGTTAAATTTTTAAATCGATATTGGCATTTGAACGGCATGTTTTTGGACGACCAGTGTGTTTGGCGTGTCTAACGGGTCCAGTCTCCCTATATTTTTCAATAAATCACGAAGTTGAAGCACTATTCCTAATTTTCGAACTGCAGTCACCAAGCCTTCATTATTTTTGAAATATTGCTCAATAATGAAGACAAGTTGTTCTATCGTGTAACGCTCCATTTTCACTAACCCTAAACAGTCAGCTGTCGATTTTTTTTTTACTTTACTGCACAAATGGCGACAAATTCAAAACTTGCGGTAATTTTGGGATACCCTCTGTTATCAAGCCAAATTAATTAAGCATGTAGTAGTGTTTGTTATAAGCAGGGAAACCATAAATATACAATTGCATCTTTTTCCTTGTGCGACCAGTGCATAATTTAATTAAAAGAGCCTTTTTGCAGCATTTTTTAAGTTGATAGAGAAATTTTTTTTGCTTTTTGAGGCATATTTTGAAGCATGTTTTTTTAGATACCTACAAGAGCTTTTGCAACGTATAAAAAAATTTTTTTTTGCGAAATTCTGGCTTTTCTGTTTTAAATATCTATCTGTATACCCAACGTGTTGCTCCACTTTCGCCATCTACATTTAGTTATACCCACACCACAATAGTGAAAAGGGTATTATGCATTTGTGCTGATGTGTGTAGCCCCTTAAAATATTGGTCCTAGACCACCTTAAAGTGAGCAAGTGATTCTGAGTCGATCTAACGATGTTCGTCCGGCTGACTGGCATGCTGGCTGGCTGGCTGGCTGTCCATGTAACCTTCTGCGCTTTGTTCTTGGCATAAGGACCAAGCCTATTGAAAACGGGCCGAATCGAAGGACCACGATGGAAGATAGGGGGAAGTTTCTGCCTCTCACAAACTTAATGAAATTTATAAACATAGATAGATTCATATTTATTTGGACACATAAGCATGATGTCTTTAAAATACTGTGGTGTAGGGTATCATATGGTCGGGCCTGGCCGACTATGTTTCTTACTTGTTTACTTCTAAAGTTGTATGACAAAGCAGGTTCCCATTAGAAATAAATATTATTTTAAACATTAAAATTTTACACATATGGGGGATGGATTTCATGTCAAGTGACCCAATTTTTAAATCGATGTCTTCCTATTTGGATAAAATTTGCACCAATGTTAGTCCTATTGGATAGTAGTTTAGACACAAATTTTCAACAAGATCGGTCAAAACGTTTCTAAGTTAGAGGGGTCAAAATTTGACATTTTGGCCATAAAGGTGTTCTTTTTTATCCTTGTAACTTATTACCTATTGATGTTAGCAAAATTTGTCCCAAGTAGCTTCGATAGCTATTTGATCAATCTTTCGAAAAAAAATGTTTTTGTTTTTTTAAAAAAATTTTAAAAATTCTTTTTTTAAATTTAAAACTTTTTTTTATCCTTTTCCTTTAAGGTAGTTTTGGTCGCTTTTTGGGAAGCGAATGCTATGTATAAAAAAAAATAATTTCTAACTCCAGACTGGGCGATGAAATAAAGTGCATTTTGTATTAAAACATTTTAAAAATCTAACCACAGACTCGAGATAGAGAGATGTTTAGGTCGGGTTTTTGATGCTTTTCAATTCTTTTTTATTGAAAATTTAAAAAAAATATCGAAATATTGGATATATGTATTAAAATAAATAAAAAATATTTAAAAAACCTATGACCTCGAGCCTGAGTATTTATTTCTTTGAGATTCTATATTCAAGAAACTTTGGAAAAAAATATTTTTGAGGGAGTTTCAGTAAAATCTTAAAAATTTTGCGATTTTTGCTTTATTTATAGGTAATGATATTATAACGTAAATTAAAACTTGGTCAAGTTAAATTAATTGAAAAGAAATTTGTATCTAAACTTTTACATTTAGGGGGATTTTTTCAAAATACGACTCCAGCATGCGATTCGTCAAGAACATATGACCGGCCATATGACCAAAAAATAATTTTCAAATGTTAAAGCAATGTGCTGATCTTTCGAATAAAAATGTTTTTTTTTTTATTACGTTAATTCATAGTTTATCTATTTTTAAGACATATTTTTTTAAACAAAACCCCTTGAAGTCATTTAAAATTTATTAACTTTTGTAAAGATTAAATGAAAATCTTATATTTGTTTGATTTTTACCAAGGACCGGAAAATGTTTTTTTATTTTGTTTCTAAAAAAAATATTTCTTGTGCTAGTTTTAAAAATTCTACACTTTACAGAAAATAAAAAATTTCTTAAATAGTATTGAAAAGAAGCCGTCGAAAAAAATAAATAAAATAAAGTTTTCAAAATAAAACGTTTTCTAAAAATCTTTTGGGCAAGACAGTAAGAAAATACATATTAGTTGCCAAAAACACCACTAACTGTCTTCGTGACGTAGGCGTCCAGACAGTAGTTAAGACAGTTCACTTTTAAAAATATATCAAACCTGAATGTTGCATTGCAAGTCAAGCTAAACTTGTTTTAAATGAACTAAACAAATTTAAAAATAGTTAAAAAAATTTTAAATTACTGTTAGCAAATGTCAAATCACTGTCCAGTTTTACTGTCTGCAAAATTTGCTAGACAGTAGACAAGACAGTTGGAAAAGTGTGCATGTATTAGTGAAAAAGTTTGCATGTATTGCTACTGTCTTGCCAGTACTGGCAAATGTAAACGCGATGTTTAAAAAACGCAAAGAAGTTTTAGTTCAAAATAAAGCCTTTTTAGCTGTTCTATATATGAACCCAAGGTTTTGTTTCAAAGGGTAAATTATTCTAAGCGATGATCAAAAAAAGGTTGCAATGCTGAGTTACATATATGTATACATTCGCGTATCTATAACATAGTGTCCCACTTTAATAATCCAATATATACTTTGTAGTTTCAACTACTAACAATATACAACCGGTTAAAAATAACGGAAGAGATAAATGAAAATATAATACATAAATGCAGTTTTAATCATGGAGTATTAGAAATTGATTTCTACCAAAAATTGGAATTGAAAGCTACTTTAAATACTTCAAATCAACGTCCTTTTTCTGTATAGGAGTCATAAGAAAAACTTCAACATGATTCCAAACTACCATTTGGAACAAATATTTTAGAATTTTGGAAAGTCAAAAAACTAAAAGCACCTATAATTTCATAAATTGCACTAGTAGCTTTAGCAGTTCCCGCAAAATAGGTATCTGTGGAAAGAGCATTTTCAAAAAAAGGTTTTTGTTTTTTTTAACTACAAAATTTGTTGTCAAAGAAATTTTATTTCGTTTCTATTTAAACACAGAAAAAAATATTCCTTTTTTCACACACAAAAATTGTTTATTTCAAAAATAAAATTTTGTGTTTTCTGGTAGTAATTTTCGGTCCTTGGTTTTTACTTTGAAATTTGAAAATCCCGCTTTAAAAATAAAATTTTATTTTTATAAAAAAAACAACAAGTTAAAAGTTATTGTATAATACCAAGTTCTTTATTAAAAATATATTTCTTAAAGTTAAGTACAACACTGACATCACTTAAGCGCCCCTCTTTCAATAGTAACAAAGTTGTATCCCTAAGAGGATCCGAAAATGTTATTTTTACTTTTGAAGTTTGTCCAAAAGTACTTTCAATGCGTCCACATTCTCCCGTAGATAATTCAATTTGTTTTCCTATATACAATTGGCGATTTGATTCTTTCTTGAATAAATTTTGTACAATTAGCTCTTGGGAATTGACTAAACGTTGAACAGTACCTTGTTTTGTTTTATTTTTATAAATTTTCCAAAGTCTCAGTTGTTCTTTTGCATAATGCATTGAGGTACTATGCCATTGTATTTTACCCCAAAACGCTAAACGACAGGAATTTGTGTGAATATCTAAATCTAGTTTTGAGGCGATTAGTACGGAATCAGATGCTGTTAGTATGGCCTTTTCAAATTCCAGAAGAGCCCATATGGCGGGGCAACTGTCCTGTGCTTCTAATTCCTCAACAAATTTATATTCTCTCAAAGGATCAAATGTTTGGTTTAAGTCGTTATCTTTGAATAGAGTTAAAAGTGCCATTACAGTTTCATGTCCGACACTTATGTGAAGTTTTGTTTTCGATTTAATGGCATATTTGTAATATTTTATGTGATGGAGTTTTATAACAGCTGCATATATTGGTTGCAAATACCCAGTTTGGCAAATGACACCTCTCTCCATTTGTTTTGCATTAAATTGAGTGACACATATTCCAACACGATCGCCCATTTTAGCCTTTTGCACAGGCTGACGAAACATTTGAATAGATTTAATTTTACGTTGTTCCTTTATTAAAGGTAGCTCGATAGCGTCATTAACATTTACACATCCCTGTATTATGGTACCAGTACAAATTGTACCTAGTTAAATAATGTTAATTTTCAGTAAAAAGTTTGTTTTAAATATTTTGATAAGGGATGACGTTAGGATACAAATAATGCTGATGATTTTTTTTAATTTTTTACACAAAGATAAACAAAGTTGTTAATGTAAAAAGATAGATGAGCCCAACTTGGTACCAAAAAAAATATAAAACCAAAAAAAGACTTTAAATCATCTCAAATAGATTTTTTTACAACAAATTAAGAAATTCCGGGTTTTTATTTTAAATTTCAGATTGTAACTAATTAAATTATGATTTTTTTAAGTTCAACACAACCCATTAGTAATCCAATTAAAACTCTGGCTTATAAAAATATTTAAGATGCAATTTTTCATATTAAATTCAGAGTGAAATAATTTTTTTCAGAATTGGAAATTGAAACTTAAATTTTTCAATAAAATTAAAAAACTTGATTTTAAATTTTTTAAAGGAAATAAGAAAATACTTAATAATTGAATAAATTAAATGAGGTTTTGTGAATTTTTAAATGCCCTATAGAAACATACCTTGCCCTTTAATCGAAAAACAATGATCAACATACATAAGCAACGGTTTCTCCAAATCACGTTGTGGTAAAAAAGCATGGATTTTAATACCTTCTAATAATTCTGGAATACCTTCTCCATTTAAAGCCGAAACCGCAAATAAGGAAAAGTTGTCACCAAAACTGGTAGCAGATAATGCTTTGCGTAGTTTAGTTTCCAATTTTTTAAGGTGTACAGCTTTTTGACTAGTCTCTAATAAATCCACTTTATTTACCACAACTATAAGTTTTCGTTTAAGTAATTCACCAATAACTATACATTCAGCTGTTTGGGTTTGTATTCCTTTTTGGGCATCAATAACCAAAATCATTAGATCTATAATTTGGGCGCCTGTAAAAAATAAACTCATACAATTAATTTGAATAAAATTAAATAACTCAAAATACCTCCTATTATAGTTCTTATTAAACTAGCATGGCCCGGGCAATCTACAAATGTAAATTGTAGTTGTTGTATGGCTGAATCCTTCTGTTTCAAGTGGGCAGGTGCCTCGACTTGCAAAGCACTAAAGCCCAAGTCCAATGTTATGCCCCGTTCTTTGGATTGGGGATTTTTGTCGAAAGCAGCAGTACTAGGGATGCAACTGAGAACTTTGGCCAAAGTTGTTTTACCAGAATCTACGTGACCCAAAAGTCCAATATTAAAATTTATCATCATTTTCCTAGCCAACTTTATTAAAAAACCTTTCCGTATACAATTTAAAAAAAAATTAACAGCTGATTCCAATTTACCGCTAAAATGTAAGATGCCATACTATTTACATTGCCCAGTGCTGCCACTTTAACAAATGTACTAAAAATTAACAGTGATGTAAAAAAATTTGGCGTCTTTTTGTTATTGGTTAATTTTTTATAATAATAAAACTGTGTTATAGAAGATGTTTTATGAAACGGATTTTCTATGATAATTTTTTTAATAAACTCTATAAGCCTCGTATCTTCCTGTGAGCTAGACCTTGTGCAGAGTGGTCTTTATACCCAAGGGGGGTAAGGCTTCTCACACTGACCCGAAGGTCTACAGGCCGATTAGCCTCGCGCCTTTTCTTCTTAAGACTTTTGATAGAGTTATCGATATACACTTGAGGATGACCACCCCAAGGGGTTTACTCTCTGCCTCTCAACATGCCTACACGAAGAGCAGGTCTGTTGAGACGGCTCTCCACTCTCTAGTTGGAACTATTGAGAGATCGCTCGAATTAAGGAGTGCACACTCGTGGCCATTCTAGATATTGAAGGGGCGTTCAACAATGTCAGCCCGGACTCTATTGTGACGTCCATGAGGAGCCTGGGGATCGACGTTGGTGTATGTAGATTTGTGGACAATCTACTCAGGAATAGGGTAATTTGCTCTACGGTAGGTGAGACCAGTGTTCAGAGACTGGTGAACAGGGGCATTCCCCAAAGGGAGTTCTATCCCCACTATTGTGGAACTTGACTATGAACACCATGTTGGTGAAGATGGACGACATGAGGATTAAAACAGTGGCGTATGCTGATGTTGCGGTGGCCATCGCAGGGAGACATTTGAACATAATGTCTCAGTGCATGGAGGCTGCTTTGAAGGTACTCAGAAGTACAGGATCGAACCTTTAGGCTTCCGAGGTTAAATGGAACTGAGCTTCAGATTTCTCACAGTGCCAAGTATCTGGGCGTAGTTCTGGATAGCAAGCTGTCATGGGGACTTAATGTCCGGATGAGAGTGGAAAGGGCAATAGTTGCCATATATGCGTGCAGAGGTGCAATTGGAAGGAAATGGGTCATGGGCCCGAGATGTGTCAATTAGATCTTTGAGGCTGTTTTAAAGCCGACTCTGTATTGCGGGGTCGTTGTATGGTGGACTGCACTGGGTAAGAGCAGACACCGCGCGATGCTTGAGAAAGTACATAGACTGGACGCGTTGATGATCACGGGATCAATGCGATCTACTTCCACGAGGGCGCTGTTTACGGTATTAAACTGGCTCCCGGTGGACATCACGGCCAGACAGATGGCTCTTTGCTCAGCGACACGGCTGGTCGGCCCGTGACTATTGACACGCCGGGATAATCAAATGTTCGATTGTCCCTGATGGAGTGGACTATTGCACCCCGGAGCCTTTCGTTGGCGCGGGGTTCGTGACACAACTGGCGCACGGTAATGTGTCGTCGAATACTTTCCATGAACCGACCCTAGGGGTTTATACTGATGGTTCGAGGAAAGGTGAAAATGAATGGATGGAGTGTCCTGCAGGCGGAGATTTCGGCTAATAGCCGGGCGGCAAATTGGCTGGGGTATCATCGCATATCGGGAGATATACGTATATTTACAGACAGCAAAGCTGCCCTTGCTTCCCTAGCGGGTGTCTACACGACATCTAGGTTAACTGTATAATGTCGGATGTCTTTTAATGAGATTGAGAAACATTCAAAGGTAACGCTTATATGGATACCAGAGCACTCAGAGTGTCCGGGCAATCAGATAGCAGATGGGCTGGCCAAACAAGGTGGTCGCATGGATGACGTATTCATTGATCAATTCGTTGGCCTTCCAATGGCTCACTGTAAGTCACTTATTAAACGCGAGTCTTATAGAGTTGCACAGACAGGGTGGACCTGTGAGTCTAACTGCTTGATATCTAGGACACTATGGCCTGGATATGATGAATGGGGAACTAATTCTCTACTTAGGTTCAACAGGGACCAGATTAGAAAAGTGATATTGGTTGTGACTGGGCACTGGCCGGTTGGGACTCATGCTGGAAGGATGGGTCTGGAATTCAACGACTACTGTAGGAGGAATCGCCAATATGTATGATTTTTGAAGGTGGCACAATATATCGGCAAGAATAAAAATCCTTTTAATTTTTATTGCACAACGAAAAAAAGTGCAAAATACTGTAAAATGTGTTGGCATCAATGCACGATGTGGCTTTATAGGTTATGTTTTCGCCATATTTTAATTGATAGAATTGTGCCACTTATTGAATAATATAGGGCAATATAGAAATAATATGGCGAATAACGTATACAAAAATATTGTAAATGGATGGGGCGCCACACACAGGTAAATTTACTTTGTTCAATTTTGAAAAAAAAAAATATAAAAATAAATATTTATCAAAAAAACTTTAGATTTTAGACTATTTAATATTAACTTATTAAAAATTCTTTCTAGCAACACAGTCACCGAGACTAAAAACATGAAAATGTGGTGTTTGAATTGTGAATCTTACGAATATTCATTCACAAAACATTTATGTTTACGTTTTTAAAATTTTTTATTATAGACGATTTTTTTTAATATTGATTTATTTTATTAATTGGTAAAAATGATTTTTTAAACTAGTGTTTTTTAAATTTTTTGCTATTTGATAATTACTTGGGGGTCACACAATCAAGTTTTGCTTCAAGTTTTGTTTCAAGTTTCAGGACATTTTTTCACAAAAAAGGATTTTTCCGATTGAGTGGTGTTGATTTCGCGACCTTAAGGTTTGTTTTATATAAATTTTATGAAAACGAGAGGTTTTGACATGAAAAATACGCTTGGTGCCCTTATTTAGGTAGCTGAGTTATAGGGCTGAGCATTTCACGAGTTATAAAATAATCCCTACATGAGCCTCATATGACTCTAGGCATGCTTTTTGAAAGACTCGTTAGATAATCTCTGCATGCATCATAAACGATTCCTTTTATGATTAATGTAAGCGTCTTTCGCTGTGTTATGGAAGAAACTCTCATACGAATCAGCACGTGTAAAAGTTTCTCCCATGCGAGGAATCGTCTACAATTAAAAAATGAGCTCGCCGACGATCAAAAACACTCTTTATGAGATTCCCAGTAGACTCCTAGACGATTGAAAATGCTAACTGGCTCGCTTAAATTTTTTAAAGTATGAGGGTATTGGTAAAAAAGTGTGAGTGTATTAAAACTTGATAGTGTAACCCTCAAGTGAAAATTGCGTGCAGCGTAAAAATCTTCAAAGCAAAACTTGAACGTCTGCAGTAACACGTCTGGAATTAAAACATAAATTTTAACTTCATAAGTTATCTCTAAATTAAATATACAAATTAATAGCTGATTTTATCAATACTTATTTAAATAATTTTTAAATTAAATATTTTTATCACCAATAATAGCAACCCCTAAAATCGTAGAGGATTTTCACGAAAAATCGCTGAATTAACACCACTGAATAATCAAAGCAAAAAAAAAACATTACCAAATAAAAAATTTCTTATTTTCAAGGGCGGTTAAAACATTTTTAGCTGTAATTTATAGGATTTTAATAAAATAAACATTGTAAATTAAACAGCTTTTCTAAATTTTCCTCTAAGCATAATTTTTCGTAAAAGACCAACGCAAAATGACTAGGTAAGTTCTATTTCAGTGTGTTCTGATTCTTGTTTGGATAACTAACCTAGAAATTTTTTAACTTCATGTTCTTCAGAGCTAGTATCGAATTAGGTGATGTTACTCCGCACAATATAAAACAATTAAAAAAACTAAACACAGTAGTCTTTCCCGTTTCCTATAATGACAAATTCTATGTAGATGTTTTGGAGGCCGGAGAATTGGCTAAATTAGCTTACTACAATGATATAGTAGTGGGTGCTGTCTGCTGCCGCATCGATACATCGGAAAATCAAAGACGTTTATATATCATGACTTTGGGTTGCTTATCACCCTATCGTAGGCTAGGCATTGGAACCGTTATGTTCCAGCATATATTAAACTATGTAGAAAAGGATGGTAATTTTGATAGTATTTTTTTGTAAGTTCATTTAATGTAAGTTTAAATAATGGAAAATACATTTAACAGTTTTTCTATTTTTTTTTTCAATTTTTTTTAAAGGCACGTCCAAGTAAACAATGAAGGTGCTATAGAATTTTATAAGAAGTTTGGATTTGAAATTGTTGAAACTAAGGAACACTACTACAAACGCATTGAACCCGCTGATGCCCATGTGTTACAAAAGAATCTTCGCCTTCATACATCTGCATCCCATCATCAATGTAATGGGCAATCGGAAAAGCGTGATAAGAAAACTGCCTAATTTATTTGTTGTACAATTACTAAATTTACGCTTGTACGTTTGCTAGCTAACGTCCTTTATTGGGATTACCTACTGCATACATAAAAACTAAATTTAATACCCATATTTTGTTTAACTTAGTTTTCAAAAATTGTATGTATTCTTTGTTGTATATACGGATATACGGAAGGACTCGGTTTTTAATTGGATATTCATATATGAGCATTGAAAATATACTTTAAAAAATCATCATTTAACTAAGCTATAAAACCAATCAAATTTTCGTATAAATGTTTCATTTACTATTTAAGTATAATTTAGTATTGTGTTATTAAATCATCTTGTATTTGAATAAAATAAAATTCCATTTATTTGAGAACGCAGGAAATAAAGTAGAAGAGAACGATGGCAAGTTTTATCAAAGGTTTTTTAAATCATTTACAATGTAAAACTATTTGTTCATTTACTGTATATTCTTTTATCGGCAATAATTCTTTTAATCTTGATTCCCTAGTTTATTGATTTCTTACCTTCCAAAGTTTTATTTACAAATATTGTAACGGAAACTGTGATGAGTCCGCTTTGTACTCTTTAACTTCAAATTTTGTGGATAAGGTTGAAAAACATGTATCGGCACCTAAAACACAAAAAAGGCCCTAACTAACAAACAATTAAAAATCGACTTTTTTCCGGTAAATCTTGTATTGCATCAACACAGATGTCCACAAAGAATTTTGGAATCTTTAAACCAACATTAGCGATTGTATTGACAAAAATTTAGCGGCCCTATCTACAAAAAATTATATGAAAAGACCTAACTAACAGTTTGTATAATATGGCACAGTGTTAATTTTCAAAACAACTGCTAGGTTTTACAAGAAAAATTAATTATAAACAGTTTAATGCAATTTCTCATTAGTTTTTTTATTCTGTAAAATTTTCAAAATGTTATAGGTGAAGATATTGTTACGAAAGTTAAAGTATCTAAGAATTATTTACAGTAATAGTTATAAGTTATCTTGTAAGTTATAGTTTTATGTCATATTAGTTACTTAAAATTGTCATTTATAATTTTCAACACAACTGTTATTTTAATATAATTCCTATATGAGTCTCCCAGTCATTTCTAGAAATGGTTTTAGAACATAATAAATAGTTTTTACGGGAAGGTTCAGGAAAATCTAGAAATAATTAAGAAATATAAAAAGGGGTGACTCATGTATAGTTAGTTTAGTTTGTTTTGAGAAACGGTTCTGTTCGTAACTAATAATTGTGAACAAAATAATTAATACAGTTTGTTAAGTTTAATAAGTGTGAGTTTTAATTCGGATTTGCAATTAAAAGAACTCAACGGTTTATTATAAAGGGAGTAAACCGAACGCGTTTATTAAAGGAAAAACGTAACAATATGTAATTTATTTGTACATAAAAACAACATTTTTTTAAGGCAATTTAAAAAGCTTAAGGAGTTTTGTTTTTTATTGCGTATTGTACCAAATCAGCTTAATTGTTAAATAATCGTCATTATCGAAGTGAGAACATCTTCACACTTTAAAAAAAAGATAATTAATAATGTGCGTGTTGAAACTCTAGATTATCAATGTTTATATAAATACCTTACATTTAGTTAAATAAATGTAGTTTTTTATATACTGTCAAAGTTACATTATGTCCATTCAAATCCGGAAAGAAAGTGTAAAATGTATACATCAAACTTTTAGTTTGTTATATTTTTTTTTATTTCATACGGGTTGTTTGGGTTGTAAAATCAGAAACGATAAAGAATTGTACTACAATAAGTCTTATAAGTTATTGGGCTACATATATCGCTTAACTTTTTTAACTGGTTTAATTGGCTGCCTTTTATATAAAATTTACGACGAAGAATCAAATGAAGCCATGATGGGTCGTCTAACACCAGTGGTCAAAGTTATACTGGCGTTCGAATGTTTTATATGCCCGATTGTTTATGTCAACGTTACTATAAGTTTTGATTGGTTACGTGAAGAATATATAACATTTTCCAATACTTTGCAGATTTTGGATGAGAAATTGAAACATAATTTTCCCGGTATCCAGTGGAATTATCATAAAAGTTTTTACAAATATAATTACATAACACTGGCTTTGTATTTGTTTTATACCGCTGTATCAATTATTTATATATTTAATGTAATCCACTGTACATGTGGGTGGATCAGTTCGTTAATTCTTTCTATTTGTTATTCTTGTGTTACGAGTGCTCCAGGTTTTGCAGAATTTTTATTTATCGGCAACATGGATATGTTAAGATTACGATTTCGTCTTATACGCAAATTATTGCTTCAAAATAGTACGTCGATCCCGAGTGTTAAGGAAGTAGCAAAGTTCAGAATATTAGAAAATTATTTTATGGATTATTCTGGCTTAATTGCATCGCTAAACCAAATCTTTTTTGTGGTAAGCAGTTCAGGTTTATTTCATGATTTCGCCATTATAACGATTTTGGGCTATGTATTGTGTTCGAAAGCTTTGGATACAAAAGTCCAAAAGAAGGAGTTTGTATTTATAGGACTCTTTATGGCACCAAGAATATATAAATTAGTAACTTCTCCATTATACGGTTATGTAACCCAAAAGGAGGTAAGTATACAATTTCTTATAAATGTTAAGGATAAGTTCTTACAAATTTAATCAAATTATACATATGTATCTACATTCTTACTGTTATAAATTTAAAGTGAGACTTATATAGAATATTATAGTCTGAAAGTATTACTAATATCGGAAAACATTAACCTAACCCTAAAATCATGAAGGCCAACAGACAAATTTTGACATATTTGGAATTTCTAAAGAAAAGATAGCTAAATATTGTATATTTTTGTGCCGATTTTATGAAACTATACTCTCAAAACATACGAAAACTTTGCAAAAATGAGATTAACCTTTAAATGCACTTGGGATCAAAATGACCTCAAGATGCTTAGATGTCTTAAAATGTTTCTGATACTAGTATATGACCTCTGTACAATTACACCTATTTCGCGATATTATTTTCCTTGCCCGTGAAAATTTATAATTTTGTGAAAATTTCTGACCGATGCTCATTATGCTTTTTTCTCAAGAAATACAATATTGAGAATAATTAACTTGTACAGAAACACAAATAAACACACCTCAAAATGAAAAATTACCGTCATAAAGCAAAATCCACACAAAAAAAGTTTAAGCACAGTATGTGCTTCAACTATCAAACAAATTTTTTCAAGCGGATGTAAAGATTTGACAGATGTCTTTTGAGTTATGCCTAAACTTTATTGACTGACATATATCTACATATGTATATACATCGTTATCTAAAATTCAAAAAAAGGCGTAACTAAAAAATATAATTTTAAAGGAGAAGCAAAAAACTTTGTAATATTAAAACTATAAACATGTCAGAAAAACATGCATTGCTAAGTCGTCCATGGAATTCTTCAAACAATTTTCATAGAATACCATTTCTAAATATTATGTTAGAAAAAAATGTGTAATTTCGTCGCTGTGCATTTACACATATTTATTTGATATACATATATATTACAATCTAAAATTTTTATTACTATTGCTATTTGCGTTATCGTTATGTTGTGTTTAATTTTTCTTTGTCTTTTTAGCGTACAAATTGCTTTCGAGAATTTATTAAAATGGGTTATAGTTTAAGAAAATCACCTTTAATACAGCAGACAATGGAAGGGTTTCTTCATTGGCGTATGCATAACAATTATCGTCTTACTGTTGGAAAAACGTTTAATTGTGATTTGAGTCTAATATTTTCGGTAAGAAAAATTTGTTTTAAGACCCTTCTTCATTTCACATGTTTGAATATGTATGCTCCTAACACATGTTCGCTCAATCAATCAATGAAAACTTTACAAATAAATGGATTCATTTGAGATACAAATTTAATTAATTTTTAATAATTAATCATGTTTAATAACTTAGAAAATCTTAAGTTTTAATAGCTTTCAATCGAAAATAAAGCACGTCATAGAATTTACAACAATCTAAGTAATACTGATTTGTATTGTTAATTAAACAATTAACATTTTAACATAATAAATTAAATTTAAGTTTGAAATTTGATCAAGCGATTTTTGTCACAGCAACTCTTATTTTTTGGGCGAGAGGTGGGAGAGGAATTAATTTGAGTAGAGCCGTGCATTTACTCTTATCTCTCATTTGACTAAAAATTTGTTAAAGATCGGTCACAAATCTGTTATTCATGTGCACACATTTATATTTGCACACAAAAAGTTGATGCGATAAAAATTGTTCAATCTAAACAGGCACCAACAAAATTTGAAAAAAAGCATATTTCTAAGAAAAACTCTTAAACTAATAAATAAATATGTATGTATATAGGTAATTGGATTTTCAAAGAAAGAATTAGACTTCTTTTAAACAATTTAAAAGCTAATAAAATCAGGAAAAAATCTTTCATTTTATAAGAAAAAAACTGGCTTAACCTGGTACGCTTCACTTCCACCGTTAAAAAAAATTAGTATTTTTTTTAAACAGATCTCGTGTATTGTATTGAATTTGTACTAAATTTATATATTTTTCTGTTACTGTTCTCCAGATATACAGAAATCTACATTGTATTAACATCTGACTTCTTCTTCTATCCAGCACTATAGCACCTACCAGACCATCAGTAATATACTGTAAAAGTTTCATAAAGATCGGTTCAACGGTTACGGAGAGTACCTCCTACAAACAAACATACAATCTTGACATACTTTAGTATAATTAATTAATTAATTAATTAGTATAATATCTATATTACATATATAAAAATAAGTTGTCCTATGTTCGTCGTTTTATAACTCGAGAACCACTCAACCGATTTTTAAACAAGTACATGCGTTGGAAAGTTCTACTTTCACTGATGGTTTATAAAAAAAAACTACCGATAGGTGGCGCTGTTGTCGTGATATTTAAATTTTTTTTATTTAACAAAATTCTCCAGTATTTCATTTTTTATTGAACAGCTAGTATATGTATAAAGTTTTAATAAAAATAATTTTAATCACATTTTGTATTAATACCAGGGACCGGAAATAAGAGTTATTTTTAAATTTTTGAAGAAATAAATCATACATAAATGAACATCGTAGAAAACTTTTAATTACACCATCATGATTTTTAGGCGAAATGCATCCAACATATTGCATGATATTTAAATTTTTGATTTTTATTTTAACAATCAAAAATAAGAGTTATTTTTGATTTTTATTTTTTTAAATGAAAAATAAAAGTTATTTTTGATTTTTATATTTTTAAATGAAAAATAAAAGTTATTTTTGATTTTTATATTTTTAAATGAAAAATAAAAGTTATTTTTGATTTTTATATTTTTATATCAATAATAAAAATCAATTTACTTAATATACAATTTGCATTGCAATTAATAAATTAAAAACAACAATAAGATTACGCTAATAATAACAACAACAAGAATGAAAGAACAAATAATAGCGTTATTTCAAGTTCAAGGGCAATGCACAGCGTAAAATAGAAACTTTGTTACACACATTTTGTTGTTATTATAACTGTGTACTTTATTTTTACTTTAATACGTAACAAAGATTAATAAACATATTACCTATGTCACAAATGTTGAATTGATTTTTATTATTGATATAAAAATATAAAAATCAAAAATAACTTTTATTATTGATATAAAAATATAAAAATCGAAAATAACTTTCATTTTTCATTTAAAAATATAAAAATCAAAAATAACTTTTATTTTTCATTTAAAAATATAAAAATCAAAAATAACTTTTATTTTTCATTTAAAAAAATAAAAATCAAAAATAACTCTTATTTCTTGATTTTTTTGATAAAAGTCATAACTGTTACGGTCCCTGATTAATACATCTTATTGATTTTTCTTTTTTATTTGCAGACATTGAACAGCATTGTAAATTATATTATGATTCTAATACAGCTGCAATTTCAACAAAATAATATTGCCAACAGGTTAAAAAATAATATTGAATTAATTAAAAAAGATGTTGAAATTATATAAACGTTTAACTGTAAAATATAGCAATATACATACATATGTATATGAATGTATTAAGACTCCCAAACATACATATTTCTATAAAAGAAGGTGTTTTCTAAAGTGGAATAATTTGTACGGGTTAAAAATCAGAGTATAACATACTCAGATTTTCTATTAAAAATGTACGAATACAAATCATTACTCGAAAATTATTATTGACTCTCCACATAGTTTCATATCTCGAAAATCGTTTTTTACTCGTCGAAATTAGAAGAAAATGTATACACATTCTTTTATTAACGGCCAATTTTACCAAGTTGAGGTAAAATTAACTATTACTTTAACTTGCTGTTGACAATATGTTTTTGACAGTTATAACTGTTAGTTCATTAATGTTTTAAATAATTATTGTTTTTTAAAAAATGATGAAGAAATGAATAAAAAGAGACTTCGTTTTGAACATAACTGCTAAGTTACGTTTAGTATTCACAAATATTACTATTATTATTTTTTAATCACTTAACCGTGGGTGCACAATTGCACTGTATGAACGTAATAGCGTACGACGTAGATACATTGTCATATTAAAACGTATAGAATTTTATACAAAGGCACACAACAGCATGGCGTAAACCTAAAAGCGTATTTACGTAGAATATTGTCATAAAGGTATGTGATTAAAAAACGTTTTGAAAACGATAATATCGTTTCAGCATCTTTAAAAAGTGATTTTTAATACATTTTCCTCTATTTTCTTTTAAATTGTTTATTATATATCTGTGTTAAAAAAATGTGGTTAATCATAAGAATTTTCATTTAAAAACATTTTTGTTTGCGTTTTTAAGATTTCCTATTATAAACGAAATTTTCTTTAATTTTGGTTTATTTTGTTATTTGATAAAAATGATTTTTTACGGATTTTTTTTTTTTACTTTTTTTATGGTTTCAAAATATTTTCAAGTTTTTTGGTAAATAGTTTAAGAAAAACGTAAAACTTATTCTTTATTTAAGTCATTTTAAATATACATCGAGAAAAATCCATTAAAAAAAATCATTAAAACTTCTTTAATGTTATTTTAAAACATTCTGTTAAAAACAAGTTAAAAATTAATTTTAATTAAAAAAAAAAAATAATATGTAGGTACATACATTAAATACCTTTAATAGGACTTAAAAATACCAAACTGATCCACTTCATAAGAAAATGGTTCCATTTTAAAATCTGCTTGTAAATAAGATATCATTTGTTATAATATGGTTTGTTTTATTAAATAGATTTTTGCATATTTACCGAAAATTTCAAAAAAATCTTCATATTTTAAAGAACCGGAGTGTTCAAGTTTTCTAAATTTATTTATAACATTATTCAACTCTTGATAAGCTCGATTATCCACATCCCTATTGAAATACTTGATGAAATTTAAACTTGAATTCCAAACACAAGGAGTTTGTTTTTTTTTTAAAGCCCAATATAAGCGAGTTAGAACCTAAAAGAAAAATTATACCGATTTTAATAATTGGGTAAATAAAATAAGAATTTGCTAAGTTAAGAGTATTTTAGAATTAATTTCGAAAATCTTTTTGAAAAATTTGTGTCTTTTTCAAGCGTTAAGTTTGCATCATTATGGGTTTTAATTACGATTACCATTATTTATATTAATTATTTATTTATCCATTTATTTGTGTAATAAAGGGTGGTTAAATTTCAATGGCCGATGTTGATTTTGAATAAAACACAAACTATTAAGGAAATTATTGTAATTTTATTTTATTATGATATATTGGTATTACTCAATTATGTATGAAACAAAATATCGGCCAAATGGGCGCCGCGACCACGGCGGCACACCTCCATCCGATTCTATGCCGTTAATGTGCCGAATTATCTCATCCTTTAGCTCTTGAATTGTTGCTGGCTTATCGACGTACACCTTTTCTTTCAAATAACCCCAAAGAAAAAAGTCCAACGGTGTCAAATCACATGATCTTGGCGGCCAATTGACATCGCCATTACGTGAGATAACACGGCTATTGAATTTGTTGCGCAAAAGAGCCATTGTTTCGTTAGCTGTGTGGCAAGTGGCACCGTCCTGCTGAAACCACATATCGTCCACATCCATATCTTCCAATTCGGGCCATAAAAAGTTCGTTATCATCTCACGATAGCGAACACCATTCACAGTAACTGCCTGACCGGCCTCATTTTGGAAAAAATACGGCCCGATGATGCCGCCAGCCCATAAACCGCACCAAACAGTCACTCTTTGTGGGTGCATTGGTTTTTCGACAATCACTCTTGGATTATTATTCGCCCAAATGCGGAAATTCTGCTTATCGACAAATCCACTGAGGTGAAAATGTGCCTCATCACTGAAGATGATTTTCTTCGAAATTTATTATCCATTTTCATAATAAGTCTGGATAACTTTAACACGTTGTTGGATTGTGTATCTCTCCATGGTTCAAATTGAGTAAGTCTGAAATAGAGAAATGTCAAATAAAATTCGCAAAAAAACTTGGCGTTTAGGTGTGGTTCACATTCAACATCGGCCCTTACAATTTAACCACCCTTTATCAACCCTGTTAGATCAAAAATCAATGTTAAAAGTAAGTAATGTTTAAGCTACATATATAATATTCATTGATCTATAATTACAAACAATATGAAGAATAATATATGTACTAACACTTTAGATTAAGGCTCCCCAGCCACATTAAAATCAGTAGCTAATCAATAGTATTTAAGAAGTTTAAAATTTTTAACCGAAAGACATTATTTGTATAGGAAAAAATCTATAACGAAAATGGTAAAAAGTTGCAAAGCCTAGCAATCCGAACAATAAAAGATTTTTCGAAACAGGATGTTAAGATGCTTGGTGTACGAATCAAGGACTTTCTAGAAAAACGCTTAACTCAACGGAGTGAGTTTAGGTAACATTATAAACAAAATGAATTATTTGATTAAAAATACGCCTGATCATTCGCAAACGCATAGAACCAGTACCCAAGTAACCTTCAAGGCCATATAAGATATTCAAAAACAGCTAGGCATGTGCGAAGTTATACTTAATTCGTAGAGGTAAGTATAAATTAGTACATATAATTGATTTTACGCACTATACCATATTAATAGAAGGACCAGAAGAAAGTTTGCTATCCAAATATACATCTAGACACTTAATATGGTCAACCAAAAAATATGAGTATTGCTCAAGCCATATATAAATATCAGGATAAAAGCGACTGTTTGGTCCAAACATTATTGCCTTAGACTTACTAGAATTAATACATAATGAATTTAAAGAAGTCCATTCCAGTACCCGATCTAAACAAAAATATATATTGTTCTATAAAACGTCACAACTCGGCTTTTAAAGAGTGACGGTTTGCATACGATATATAAATTAAAAAGTAGTGGTCCTAAGCCGGAATCCCGAGGTAAACCCGTAGTTAAAATACGCAAAGCAGAAGTATGCACCATTATGAAAAGCCAAATATGAAAAAAATAGTTTACAAGCATATTTAGATATACATCCCTGAGTTTCCCTATCATCATAGAATGACAAATAGAACCAATAGCATTAGCAGAATGAAGAGAGGTAAGGACACTAAGATTATTCTCATTAATATTTTTACAGATATGCTCAGTAAGATCAAGAATCATCAGCGTAGAACTATTGCCATTACGAAATGCATATTAGCTGTTACTAATTTTTAAAAAAGTAAAATCCAACATTTCCAGTTTCATTATATGCTGAAGTACTTTAGACAAAGCCGAAAGAATAGGAATTGGTCTAAGATCTCCAGGTTCATTTCCCTGCAAATTACCATAGTTGGGGGTAGTGCACTACATATTGATTTAAATCAGCAGTGCACTATCACTAAATAAAACTGCAAAAAAATTAGTATGCACTCTTTTTTACCAGCTTTAGTGATGATTATTTTTTTAAATACCACTAAAAAAAATTTAGTGATAGTGCAAATTTTTTCACTATCACTAAACACAGATTGAATGCAAAAATCTACACTCAATTTAAATAGTGCAAAATTTGGACATGCAATCAAAAAAGCTGCATACAAATATTGTCTCACTAAAATTTAACTTTGTATGTGCATTGTTGTTGATTTGTTTTGAGGATATGCTTAAGTAGAGAACATTAAACAAAATGAAATTTTCTCAAAAACGGTATAATATTATTGGTTTTAATCATTAAAAACAAGTTTTAAATTTTAAAATTAGTGCAACAATTTAAGTTGCACCCAAATGAGTGAAGAAAAAAAAGTTGCAATAAGCTGATGATTGCTTTTTTTAAATCAAACAATTTTTTTTTTTTTTTTTTTTGAGTGTAACATTTTTTAACATTACTTTCACTCATGTTTAGTGAGGCTGCAAATTTTTAATTCATCACTCAACATCAACAAATTGACTGCAATATTTTTGCACTATCACAAAGTGTGAGTTGAAACTGCAAAATGAGTGTACTCCCCCCATCTATGCAAATTATATTGGACTACTTGATCCATTTTAGATGGAATGGACTAATAACATTTTTATGTTTTTGTTTTTAAACGACATGTCATTGTTTTTAAATGATTTCAAAACTAATCCTCTGGAGTATACCATAGAGTAGTTTCAAAATTAATCCACTTGGAGTATGAATTGACATGGAGTTGTCTTAAGACTACTCCGTTGTAATGCAAAGCTGGGTTATATGGTCCAGCCCTAGGAAATCGTAATTTTAAATAGAGCATGCTTTTTTAATACATTTGGGTTAGCTTTGGAGTAGTTCTAGTCCCTTATGGGCTATATTTCACATGCGTGTATGGAATAGCCGTATTATTTTCAGGGTTATGACTCCTGTTTTTGGAATTGGAGAAACACGGGCCATCTTCCAAGCCTGCGGCAAGGTTTAAGTAGTTAAAATTATATTTAAAAGGTGAAGTATATATCTAGACAAAAAGGGAAATACCATTTTAATCGTGCGAGCTGGAATATTCAGCCTTATTATGGTTGTCGTTGTCGTTAACGACGGTGTCGTTTTTTGTAGTAGATTAAAAAACACAGGTGGTGTGTTACTTTAATCTATGTTAGCAACCACAAACCGAACATCAATCAATAACCTCTAATTCTAAAACGCAATGAAATGAATAACAATAAGGATATTCAACAAAGTGAAAAAATGAAAAATTCTCCATAATAGACCATTATTAATCTAAATATGTAGCGATGACGATTAGTAAATAAATATTCTTTTTCTTAAATAGTCGTAATGATCAATTATTCGTGTTGAAAAACAAACTTATAATTAAAGGGCTTTGACAAATTTGCATATTTACATATTTTTCCTATTGATTATAACCCTACCATTTAGTTTCTGATTAAAATGATAACACTGCGGAACAGACATTTTGCGGTCGGGAATTTGATTGCAAATTTTTACTAATTTGAGGTCGCTGATTTCAAATCTAATCTCAACCATATTCAGTTAACAAAAAAATTCGAAACTCGGCAACAGTATTATCTTTAAACCGTGCTTACTTTTTTTCTAAATTTGCCCTGTAGTTTCAGAGATATCGTCGAATTTTTGAAAATATCGCTCTGAAAAACATCGATGTTTCCACGAACAAAAAACATCGGTTAAAAGCACGATACATCGATGTTTAAAACTACTTTGCAATTATACTTTCGGACTGCTTTAATTCTTCTTTGCTACTGAAAATCTTAAGGCCCAACTATTATATACATATGCTTGTATAAGCTTTTGTCAAAAATGAACAAAAAGCCTGTCAAATGCATTCAAAAACACGAAAACAAAGCGCAATCAGTTTCGCATTTTGCTTAAGCAAATGACAAATTCATAAAATTAAACAAAAAGTTTCCATAAGTGTAATATGGTTCGACAAATATGATTGTATGTATTCGCACAGTTGCTTGAGCCAACTTAAGCAACTTAATACATACATATAGTTATGCAATGCACAGTATGCATGCATATACATTAGGGGTACAACCAAAATAAGGCCCTATCACCACGCTGTCGCCGATGTTGTGCTGAAACCGAAAAATGTTTCCTCAGGTCATTTCGGAACAAAAACGTTCTGCGTCGAACGAAATGACAGAAAACTTGATTTCGGTCATTTCATTCTATAATTTTCTTAACACCAACGTGAAAAAAGTGACAACCCGCTAATTCTCTTCTTGTAGGGCTGTTTATGATTTGTATGAATAAATAAGTTTCACAAACTAGTTTATCACCATAAACAACTTATAAACTGTTTATGGTGTTGGTGTAAACGCATTATTACTGATCCCGAACTTAATTGCAGTTGACGCGGAACCTTTTTTAACGATATCGAAAATCTAAAGATGCAGTTCTTATTGTTTTTTTTATGCAGTACATGGTAAAAAAGTTATGTCCCTAATGTACATACATATGTACGTACTTTGTATGGCTATCAGGGGTGTGCTGGAAAGACGAAACGTAAAACGCAAGAATTTGGAAGTCGGTTTTAATACACTTTTAATAAAATATTTTTAATTTTTGTTTAAAAATTCTGTTTAATGGAGAAATATTTGTCATAAAATTCTTATATTACAGAAATCTTATTAAAACCCGACATTTTAAATTCTTGCGTTAAACGTATGCTTTGAAAAACACATTTTATATTTTTAAATAAAAGGTTTAATTGAATAATAAAAATTAAAATTGGTAAAAATATTTAAAAAAGATATAAAATTAATGAAAATATTAAATGGACGATGCCGATGTTTTTTTTTAGTTTTGACGACGATGTATCGTAAATCAATACATCGAAGTTTACATCGATGTTTATACACGATACATCGATGTTTTCTAAACTTAACTGAACCGATCAGGCTGAATTTCAAAAGACAAGTTTAACGGAGCATATGTGACATAAATATATATATCAACCCATTTAAATAGACAGACGGACATCGTTAAATCAACTTCGCTTCTCATAAGGACCTAGAATATAATAATACGCCTTAAACTAAAACAAATCATGATTTTATGTAATTTAGGTCATATTTAGTTTTATTTGCCTTGTTGGAATATACTTTAATACGCCTTAAACAAATTATAATATAATAAGGCCGGTGTTTATAAAGATTAGTTTTTAATTCAAAAATCCCATATTAAGCCCACTTCTAAAAAATATTCTTTCTCTCGGTGGAGGGTATTTTAGATTGTTAACCCTAGCTTTAGGCCCAAGAAAAAAAAAATTGGTAAAAATATTACAAAAAAAATATTAAATTAATGAAACTATTAAATGGACGATGTCGACGTTTTTTAGTTTTGACGACGATGTATCGCCGATGTATCGTAAATCAAAACATCGAAGTTAACATCGCCACGTTGTTGTGGCGTTTAGTTGTATACAGAAAATATATTGTATGGCCAACATCATGGCGGACATGGATGCTAAGACGAATGTTTAGGCAATGATGGCAGCACATGGACGAAACATGAACATGAACAGCCTACACGAGTAGAATTCATGTGCGACATGCTGTTCTTACCAAGTTGATGGATGGTGGAGACGGGTAGTTAAGACAACTGGTTGTGATCAGTTGTAATTTTTGTTATGTTTATGTTCACCGCAATGTATCAAAGATGTAAACCATAATACAAAAATTAAGAAATTACAACTAAACTATGTTTATTATCTTTGTTTCTGTTTTTGACATTGTACAATGATTTTACAAAAAACAAATTGCTTGTGATTTTTGTACGAGTTGTACTACCTGTAATGAATTCGCCTTTGTTTTGTTAGTAGCTATAAAAAGTTTTTCAAATATTGTCAATTTTGTTAATTTCATGGTAGAATAAGTACAAGGTATGTATAGTCATTATTATACTATGGTTAATTTGTTTTTTATGTAATTGTTGTAAAGATATCCTGTAATGGAATTCTCTAACTTTTAACGATTAACGTTGACGTTAATTTTACCGGCACAGTTTATTGCTTAGGGTAACAATAAAGCAATTCAGTAACTAAATTTTAACTACATAGTTAAAAATGTCAATCAAGTGGCATCTTTGTTAATTAATTAGTATATTCAACGAACACTGTCATCGAGTGCAAACTACTTCTCGTGTGGAACGACTTAAAGTACTTTCGAAACTAACAAAACCCCATTTAGGTTTTGCTATTCTAGCGAAAATTTCAAAAATTCGGAAACTTTGCCAAAATAGCAACAAATTTTAATATTTCAAAAAAGTTATAAAATTAATTAAAAGTCGCTAAAACTATAAGGAATTGCAAAAATTCGGTACAAATTGTTAAATTAGCGGAAATTCGCATAAATTTGCAAACAGCGGCTATTTATTAAAAATCGTTAAAGCTCTAAAGAACCACAGGAAAAAATCGCTCATATCGCGAACATGGCTAAAATTCGCGAAAAATTGCAAACTTGGAAAAAAATTTAAAATTTATTTGAAATCGCTAAATCGCTAAAAAAAAAACAAATTGTCGGAATATATAAAATTTTTTTTTTTGCAAAAATAACGAAAATTCGCGAAATTGTTTAATATTTCGAACCCATAAAATTGATTAAAAGTCGCTAAAACTATAAGCAATGGCAAAAATTCGGTAAAAATTGCTAAATTAGGGAAAATTCGCAAAAATTTACTAACAGCGGCATGATTGGATAGTCTACCACTTATGTTTTGTGTAGAAAAGAAAACACTTTTAGTTATTTCCATAAGCTGCATCTAAAATGTAATATTTTTAATGATTTTTATAAATACCCAAATATATTCCCAAAAAACTAATTTTTTAATATTATTTTTGCAAAATGTATGTAAACAACGTGAATTTTAAAAATGTTAATTTGGCTTTTTTTGCCGAAATGTTCGTTTTTTTTTTCTTTTTTTTTTTTATATAACTACGAATTTAAAAGTAAAAAAAGAAAAATATTTTGCCGTTAAGATAACTTACATACCTGACGGTAAGATAGAACATAGCAGTAAACGTTATTGTTAAAAAAGTTACTGAATAAAATTTACGTTAACTTTGCTGTTAAATATTTTTAACAATTTAAATTACGTTAAAATTGAATAGAGAATCGCACTACTGAAGACGTAACACAAAGGAGTTACGAAAATTCGCTAAATAAAAATTAATATTCTTTTTTATTAAAATTTAACAAATCGACCATAAGCTGGAATAAATAGATATTAAAAATTTTGGATGGTCGAAGAATTTATAATATAATTTAAATTTTGTCAAAGAAAATCTATTTAAAATCAATTTGTTTCTAAAATCTAAAATTAATACATATTTTCTTTACTATTTCCTTTTTAAAGAATTTTTGTTGTAAAACTTACCCCCTTGAAAAAATAATAGTAGCCACGTTTACATTCCTTCAAATTACGTACTTTTTCCATATACTCGATGTAAATTATCTCTTCAAGAAATCCCGTATCTAATAATTTAAGTTCTTTGTGATTTTGAAATAGAAATCTTAATAGACGAAATACAAGCACTAATTTAAAACACACATGTATTAATTCATACTCCAGTTTTGGAAAGCAAACTTTAAACATGGAACAAAAGCGACTGGGTGCCATTGCAAACCATTCCTTTTTAAGTGGATGTGCAGGATAGGGTTTAAATTGGGATAATTCACTCTTCGAATTTCTAATGTATTTTAACAATATCCTTAAATTAATATTTAAACTGATATCGTCGTTGTAGGCATTAATGCGTACAAAACTTCCATTATATTCTTCGGAAGATAATGTCAATTCGTAAATATCACCCTGGAAACCACGTACAAAAGAACCGCTATGTAAAAGACCATTGTAAAATGCTAACCAAATAGATTTTGTAACTTTTCGTGAAACTATAGATAATTTTTTGTTACAAAAGGGGTGCAAATTTGTATTAACATTTTCATTATCACATCCTTCAAGGGTTAAACATATGAATGGTTCATGTATATAAGAGCGAGTGCTGAATAGTTTTGTTAGATCAAGTAAAATATCAGCATTTAGATGGGAATCTGGAAGAATAGAAAATAAGCACCATTTAATATTTATGAATATTTCGGGAATAATTAAAAGTTGCCAATTCATAAAAAAACAAAATTGGCAAATGAATTTCACCTTCAATTATTTTTTTAGCAAACGTAAAACAAATTGTTTAAGTATAAAAAACTGATTCATTTCAGAATTAAAATGTTAAAATAAGAATAAAATTTACGACTTTACAAAAAGAGGATTAAATATAGTTTACCGACGCAGCTCCAAATAAAATAAAAAGTACCTAGGGTTATTGAAAATTGAAAAAAAATAGTTTTCGAGTTATGGATCTTATAAGTTTTCATATGCGATTTTCCCACTATATTTCTCAACGTACTATATGGCCAATATTGGTATCATTTTAAAAATATATTTCTTTATAGGTAGGTATAGGTACAATATTAATTGAAAAATTCTTCTTATTAAGAAGTGTGGATGAGTTTGTGAAAATACAAGAGTTTTTTGTAAGCATAATAACTATGGCAAAAAGAGGTGAAAATCTTTGCGCCCGTCCGAAAGCCGTCTATCCAGAGAAGCTTTAGTTCGCGAATCTGTTATTTGTTATCTAATAAGTTTTTATTTTTTACAGTATTAACCTGGTTCACATACGTAATATTTTGATGTAAAATTTTCTTATTTTTCAATTTTCTATCACCCCAGTTACGTTTTATTTTATTTGAAGCTGCGTCTGTCAACTAGATTTGTGTCCAAAAAGAAAATAATTTTGGAATAAAAAACACTTTTTTTTATCAAAAGAATATCTGTAAAATTTGCAAAATATGTCTCTTTTTAGTAATAATATTTAAGTTATTTGAATTTCAATATTAAACAAAACATTTTAAACACGAATTAGTTACTACATAAACTTATTTACTTTGCTGTTTTTGACGCACAAGAAATTTTCCAATTATTTCATCTTTCTGCAATAAATCCATTAAATATTCATATACTATTATATAATCTCTGTTCAATTTATTGTCCGGCAATAACTTATTTTGATAATTTATTAAATGGTTAAAATAATGAATAAAATTTTCAGAGATCGACATTTTTAATTATTAATATTAAACCAAAACGTAATACTTCCACGGTTTATCTTTTCTGTTTTGGTTTAAAAAATTTACAGTTACAACAAGTGATGCCATATTATTTATATCAAAGATTAATTGTAGCCAAGGCGAATTAACTACAGGTGGTGTCGAAACGGCATCTGATTTTGACAGTTCGAGCTTATTTGTTTTGATTTGTTAGTGTTTTGCTAAAAATGGTTGACATTTCGAGCTAATGGCACTAAAATGTAATGCAAAAAACCCTGTGTGGTTTCTGTTATTTTTGGATTGTTGTAGTTCCGACACCACCTTTAGTTGAATTCGCCTTGATTGTGGCGATGTTTTTAGTACTAAATTTGCTTGTATGCAGGGTTGAAACTTTTCTGACTACAAACACTTCCTAGAACAATTACTGTCCATATTTATACGAAAAATATGTACTAAATTGATACGACAGCTGTCAGCTCTCTTTCCGTTTCCTTTTTCGTGAACGCTGCCAAAATGAAAGCAAAGGGACAGGTAATTTTCCCAAAAAAAATATTAAAATTTAAGAAAAATATTCGTGAAAACCAAGGCAATTGTTAGCTAAAAGAACAGTAAAGTGAATGAAAATATTAGATTATAAAATTGAAATAGTTAAACTAGAAAAAACAGCAATTAAACCACAAAAACAAACGTGCAGAAAAATGTGTGTGTGTGCTAAATGGACTGTCAAAAACACAATGTTTCGAGCTATCACAATTTTAGTAAATTTTTGATCAAGCAACAATCTTTGATTTAATTTGAAGGAGCTTTTGCATATAACGAAGTAAATGTGAAATTATTGTGTAATTTTGTAAAGAATTTCCCTAACTAAATTGCCTTAAGTTTTTGTTATTGTTTTGCTTGTGACCTTTTATAATAAAATGTTTATTTTTTTTTTTAGTTGAAGGAATACGAAGTCATCGGCCGCAAAGTGCCAACTGAGAAGGAACCTCAAACTCCTCTCTACAAGATGAGAATCTTTGCCCCCGACAACATTGTTGCCAAATCCCGTTTCTGGTACTTCTTGCGTCAATTGCAAAAATTCAAGAAGACCACCGGTGAAATTGTTTCCATTAAACAAGTGTACGAAACCTCCCCCATTAAAATCAAGAATTTTGGCATCTGGTTGCGTTACGACTCCCGTTCCGGTACCCACAACATGTACCGTGAATACCGTGACTTGACTGTTGGTGGTGCTGTCACACAATGCTACCGTGACATGGGTGCCCGTCATCGTGCTCGTGCCCACTCTATCCAAATTATTAAGGTTGAAGCTATTGCCGCTAAACTAACTCGTCGTACACATGTCAAACAATTCCACGACTCCAAGATTAAGTTCCCCTTGGTACAACGTGTCCATCACAAGGGCAACAGGAAATTATTCTCCTTCAGAAAACCAAGAACCTACTTCTTGTAAAATTTAGTTGCAGATGATGTGGGTTTTACTGCAACATTTGTTTTTATCCTTTTTTAAGACTTTGTAAAATGAATGAGACAAAGTGAAACACACGTAATTGTGTTTTTGTTTTGGAGGTAAATAAAATTAAAATATAAAATCAAAAATGTATTGTTTGTAATTTTTTATTAAAAAAAGTTTTCAAATTCTTAAGGTTTAGCACTTATTTATTTTTTTACAGGGGAAGTTAAAAACATCACAACATCAATAATAAAGTATGTTTGGCGTTTGAATTTCTTTAATTCTAAAAAGTTTGATTAAACTTACCATAATCAATCAAAAACTATTTCGAATATTTGTCTAGTTTTGTCCCTTTGCATTTAAGGTGACTATATAAACAATTTGTTTACATACAGAGCATTTAAATTTGTTTTAAAATTTTTATTTTATAATTTAATAATATGTAATTAACCAAAAATTTAGATAGAATCGCAGATCGTACATAACTTTTTTGTTAGTTATATTAAAATTTAAGTTCTTGTTTTAAATACATTTTAAAAATTTAATATTTATCCATGTTTTCAATATCGAGTGGGGAACATGTATAGACTTGCACTCATGGTACCTTTAAAAGGTGTATGTATGCATCCGAGATGGTAATTTTGACTAACAATCTAATAACTAAAGACCTAACCATAATATGCATAGCCTTGCTTAAACTACTGTCAAAAATTAACAAAACGTCTCAAATATATTTAAAAAAACCAAATCAAAAATCATTTGATTCCGTACGGAATGTGCGATCAGTTTCGGTAATTTAACCATGATATGCGCCAAACCAATTCTGAGCTGACGAAATGAAACTTTTACAAAACTTAACAACAAACAAAATGATTAAAATCTGTTTACAAATTTTGATTTTATTCACAAAAGTCGACAAATTTTTATTAATTTGAGAATTTCATAAAACCCAATATTTGTATGGGAGCCCTCCTAAAAAGTGGTGATAAGGGGAAAGTATGTCTTGAGAAAATGTTAAAGACAAAAAACTAAATGAGGTCGGGCATACATTTTATCCCACTAGGGGCAACTCCTGGGCATTTATGGGACTTTTTCTTCAATATATCTCTAGTCTGCATTGAACATTTTGTATGGGAGCCCTAGAAATAAATGATTAAGATGAAAAATAAAGTAGGGTTGGTCATACATTTTACCCATCTTGGGGGATCCTAGGCGCTGCAGGGGCCAAATGTAAGAATTTTTTTAGTAATTTCAATAAGCTAAAGCGTTTTTGAGTTACGCGAATATATATTGTGCAACCTCCTCCATTTTCGAAATAACGGTTTATCTCGAAAACAAGAGTTAAACTGAAAAAACGGTGGGCACCATTGGATTCAGCGTACCCGAATTATGCTAAAACGCCATGTGCCCGGCTTGTCTAATTTTGAAACTAGCACAGTGTAATTAAGATGCATGTACCTTATTTGCAAACATTCGCTGTTGCCGTTCTCTAGATACACATAAATCTATAACGTCTTTGCACGGGATGTGCCACGCCCACTTCTCCAAGCCCGGTCAGATTTTTAGAGAAGTTGTGTATTAACAACGCAGCTATGTGTTGACAATTTTTTTCCTACCGTTCTATAGATATAAATAAATCTATTTTGTGCCACGCCCACTTCTCTAATCCCAATTTTGTTTACTTTAATGCCTTTTTGCTTGTATTTACACATAACAAATACACACAAGTACAGCAAAGTTTATTCACGATGTTCGACTGTTTTACTGTATATCTGGAGGAGCAAAATATCCAAATAAGGAACAAGCACAACAACATTTGTTCGTATTTATATAACTTTCTGTTATTTTCGCAACATGTTGAAGGTTATATAAGCGAAAAACACATGTGTACATACATATATCTTATAAATGTCAAGTGATAGGAGAAAACTGAGCTCATATTCGGCCTCAACATGCCAAAAAAAAACATAAGAATCAGGTGGAATGGGTAAAAAAAAACTTGTAAAAGATTTTTAAATATACACCTGTGTTATTTAAAAAACAATTTTTCAAAAACGGCAATACTTTAGCACACTATATATAACTCGACAAATAAACAAAAAATATCTGGCACACACATTCACATCTACTGGAGGTCCAAATATAAAGGAATTTCGCCAAAATATTTTTTTTCGTATGTCCGCTTCACAAATAATGCCTCATATGTATGTGTGTGTCTGTGATGGAAAATAAAATTGCGTTAAATGCATCTCCATGACAAATATTAAAATTCTTTGCGATTACATTTTATTGTTATTGAAAATAGTTATAAAAAAGCTTAAGTGATTTAAAAACAGATGGCACTTTTAAGTTGTTAGTTAAATTTTTTTTAATTATCTTAACCCCAGGCAACATAGACAGGATGACGGCGATAAAATTCATTAACTCCAGTACCACTTCCATAGCCCCAACGTCTGCCAAAACCATAACCGCTGCCATATTTATAACCACTGCCATAACCGTAACCGGAACGAGCATAGCCGCCAGACGATGAGGTAAGTGTTGTTGCTGCTATAGGTGCCGCTATAGTGCCAGTTGTGGCCAAAGGTACACCAGAGGCCACTATGGGGGCAGAATATACTGAAGGTTGGTAGTAGCCATAACCAAAGGTTTCCGAAGTACTCAAGTCATCGTCAGAAGGTTTATCCTAAAAAAAATAAAGTTTTAATTAGTTTGAAGAATTGGAATTATTGATCCTAACGACTAAAGTCCAAACTTTTATTAAATATTTTAGACTGATTTATGTAAATATACATACATACATATCGTCGTGCGGGAGTTTATGTGCTCTATCCGCCATTTTACACATTTCGAGTTAATTATGCCACTTTAGGTTTTCGACCCCAAATTTTTCAAATATGTAATCCGTTTTCGGCTGTCTCATAAATTTTATCTCAGCAACTAGATGAGAAAGCCGGAAACGGATTACATATTTGAAAAATTTGGGGTCGAAAACCTAAAGTAGCATAATTAACTCGAAATGTGTAAAATGGCGGATAGAGCACATAAACTCCCGCACGACGATATGTATATTGAAAAGTTCCTAACTTCTTCAATTGTAAGACAGATGTTTTCTAGATTAACGTGAGCACCTGCTACACGGTCTAACCTTCCAGTGCTCTAAATATCAAGTGGAAATACTACGTATACCAAAAAAAGGTGTTAATTTCAATACGTCACTGGACGTTGTACTTTTCACTTACTTTAGACCTTGATCTATCTAGCCTGCACTGCAAAGCAGCTTCTTTTTAATAGCCTTAGAACACTGGGACATCTGCCAGTAGGCTGAATTTAAACCTACTTCGCATCCAAAAATCAGCCCCCCCTGCCTACAGCCACCATGTGGTTCCCAAGAAGCCTCACTAAAAGCCATTTCAGCGCCCACCTTACTCTCTAGAAGCTACTGGGTTTCTTGGTACTAGATTGGACGCAATTGAGCAGCGATCTAGACAGATAAAGAGCTTAAGAACTGTCCGCTCTACTTTCCACCGAAAGTGGTACGCCAAGGGTAGCTGATCCTCTAGACGTTTGCGTACAACTATAATGTGTAGTTTTGACACTAAATACTATAATTTGACTTACCACTTCCACAGGTCCTGCTATACTTAATAGCACCAAATTTATTAACATGAAAACAAATGTGATCGAAATCTGGAAAATTTCAAAATATATTTACAAATAAACTTTCTTTTTTTTTTCTCCAAGCCAATACGTGTGCAACTATTTACCTTTCTCATCTTGAATTTCTAACAAACAAATTAAAAAAATTAGCACTTTTTAATTAACAAAGTTCTTAGTTGAAAATGGAACTGATGGTTTGTATTGTACATCATGTCTCTTTTATACTAAACTGATTATTGGAAATACGATTTTCTGCTATTTTCCTCTATGGAAGGTGCTAAGAGTCATTTAGTATTTTTTTTTTTTTTTTTTTTTTGCTTTTCCCAAGCGAGTGGAATGATTTTTATCTTTGTAATGGAGGTCAAGAGAAGCATCACATTATGGAAAATCCATTAAAATATTTCAATGCAAAATGTTTGTAGTTTGAACAGACACTATAATCGGAATTCTAAAGCATTAAATAAATTGAAGCTTTTTGTATTGAAACTTAAAAATTCTGTCTGTCATCTTAAAAATAATTGTTTTGTGACTCGGAATTAAGCTTGGTAACACACAGGATATTTTCTTAATCTGTTCGATTGTCCAAATTACATCCATATTACGAACGTGCTTTTTAATAATAGTTATGTTAGGCTACTTACAGTTCAAGTGGGGTGCATAAAAAAAGTCTTATGTTGCTATGTTTTTAACTCATATTAGAAGTCTAAGTTTAATTTAAGGATTTTTATTTAATATATGTACTTTATTTTATATACATAATCAAGCACGCTAACGCACAATGAATTTTAAAACCACGCTCGCTTACTTATTGGGTGACATTTTTTCAATTTCTATATTTTGCGAGGTTTTAGAGATTGATTTAAAAATGTCCTGTTATGCTCTCTATCAGGTATAGAACATTCAAAGGTGATTGGAGAAAATATAGGTTGCAGAAAATGCGAAAATGTTATGATAATTTTAATCATTATTATTGTAATTATGTACATATACCCATATTGCTGCGACAACAGTGCTAAAAGTTGTAGTAGTTCTTGCATATTTGTTGCCGTTTACCATAATTTAAGATAAACTTATTAACAAGCAAACGTTATTCCAGAATTTTAAATATTCAAATATTTTAAAAAATGTTCTACATACATACAGAAGGCAATACCTTAACTTTTAATGTGTAAACTAATAAAAATTAGACTGACATTTTTTTATTTATTAAACAAACTGTAGAGCAGAAATTAACTTAATATTTTTAATAGTGGGTAACTAGATTCTGGTTCTTATGTAGCATGCTTTAGGGCGCTATTTTTATCTTATTTATTTTTTAACCCAAAACTAGTAATCGCATTTATTAATATTTGAAGTATATTTTTAGATGCTGCAAGTAAATGCGAAGTTAACCCTACAGATAATATTGGACTACGTGGTCTATTGTGGCTTAAATGGACTACTTACAACGTGGTCCAATCTACTGTAATATGGACCATGTTATAAGAATTTAACATGCAGTGCTGCCAACAACTGCATGATGTATACTTTTTTATAGTTTACAGTATTACACATTGGCCCTGATGGTGTCCATTGCTAATTGTTTATTTAAAAGTGAAAGTTTGTGAAAAAATGGTAAACAAATTAAAAATACCAAGCAAATATATTTAATAATATGTAGCAATAATAGACTACAGGGCACGCCATAAAAGGCGATTAGTAAAAAATGAAAAATGCTTAAACTACCGCTTTAGTGTAGTCCATACTGTAATGACATGGAGTACTTTTATAACTAACCCACTTTAGTACTCCATGGAGTAGTTTAGGGACTACTTCGGTGGGTTATATGGTCCCCTCCTAGGACATCGTAATGTTAAATGGACCACCTTTTACCCATATATTTGGAGTAGTTTTGGAGTACTCCTACTCCTTTATGGACTACTCTTTTCATGCATGTATGGACTAGTCTCGTTATCTGCAGGGAACCTAATTCCAATGTGACCATTATAGTATTTTTGCACCCAAAATTACAAAATAAAACTAGCATTTAACATTTGTTAGCTTTGATTTTAAAATTATCGTACTAATAATGTATGTATAATTGGATGTTTAGCTGTTTGTTAGTTTGTGGGAAAATCGCTTAATGGACTTGGATGAAATTTGGTAGGCGGATAGCATATTCCAATTTACATTATACGATTTCTGTCGTTTCTTCTTTGAAGTCGGTCTGATATTTACATTGTTCGATTTTTGTCGTTACAACTTTTTCTGAACTTCAATACATTTTTCGTCAAATGAGAGAACAAATGAGCGAACAAAATGAATCGAGGAGTACACTCGCTTGTGTACCCCTTTTAATTTCTCTCTCCCCTCTCGCCAGTAAGGCAAGAATCGCAAAGACAAAAATCGTATAATGTAAATGCAGACATATATGTAGATTCAAATATAGGGTACTTTTTAAGAGAGTACCTCTGGGAAAATCACTTTAGTACTTTTTCTCTTTTTAATAAATTTTCATATGATCAGGATTAAAACATAGGCTACATTTTTTTTAAGTAATAAAATTTTTAATTTTTAAGGGATAAAAAATTGAATAAATTAATACCTTTTCTTTTTTCGATAACTTTGATAAACATATAGATTATAGCAAACATTAACATACGATGTACTTTCTGGGGACCTAAAATGAGGACAAGTTGGTATTCTTGGTAATTTTTTACCTTTAGTACTTTTTTTTCTAAAAATTAAAGGGTACCTTTTATGATGTAAAAACGGAAAAAATAGTACTTTTTCTCTTTTTTGGATAAATTTGGTATACAGATTGCATATAATCAGTATCCGGAATATACATATATAAGCACTCCTTGCTTTCGATATAGACACTTGAATGTCGGTTGCTCAAATGTGCTCAAAAATAATTCCTATAATATTGTTTATTGAAATGTTTTAACATTAAATAAGTATAGATAAAATAACATAAAATTTGTGTACATTTTTTTTTTTTTTTTTTTTTTTGTAAGATAAACCCTTTCTTAAAATCTTACTCTTATTTTCATGTGAATGAAATTACGGGTTAAAACTAGTAAGAAATAATTTTATTTATTAAACAACAAACAAGTTTAAACTTATTACATTTAAAAGGAAAAAATCTATGTAAATACATATATGTAAATCGGCAATGGCAAAGCAGCTAAAAACACTTTCTTCTTCTGTTTGTCAACCAAGTTGTACAATTTCAAACTATTTATTGAAAGAAGTTTTAAGCCAATAATAATAAAAAAATACATTTTACCAAATTCGTAACTTATCTCAAAAATACACATATAAATATGGTACGTTTTCGAAATTCGAACGTACTAATTTTTGCAAAATATTTTCTCCATTTGTTAATATAAACGTACGTACAAGGTATATTTATAGCAGGTAGTCTCGGAAAGCCAGCTGTTTATTTTTTATTTGCTTGTTTTGTGGTACGAACTGTCAAATGTTGTATAGTAAACATGTAAACAAGTTTTTTGTCTCTATCTTTTGTCTTTTTTGTCTCTTATCAACCCCTTTGCCTTTTGACAGCTCGTACCACATAACAACAATAAAAAGCCCTGTTGTTTGTTTTATTGTACAATTGTTGTAATCTCGCGGCTACCTGCTATAAATATACCTTGCGTACGTATTACAATATGGGCTCCCCAAGGCGAATTCATAAAGGTGACCGCATCGTGAGATAGAGTTATGCTAGCTTTTTCCTTTTTTTTAATAATACTATGTATTTTGTTTTTGTAAAAAGTTAGAGTGAATGTCAAAATTATTTGTTGAAAATATAAAAAAGGAATTTTTTTGGTTTATAAAATATACACAATTTCTTAAGAAAGTAAATCTTTTTACTCTATTGAAAATTCTGGCTCCACTTATTTCTTACGCATTTTTAATTCCTTGTGTTTATATTTTATGTTCACTTTTTTTGTTGTTTTAAATAACTTTTTTTCAAGTTTTTATATTTTTATTGAATTTTAAATTTGAATTCATTTTTTCACAAAATGTAAACAAAGCTTGACATTCAGTATACACACAAAAAAATGAACAATAAACAGATGACTCGAAAATGTCACCTTTATGTATTGAAATTTTTGATACTTCAATGAGGAGGAAAAAAAATCAAATATTGTGTTTAGAAGCATAAAATTATAGGTGCAGTGTCCTTAGTAAATGAGAGCCTATAAGATGAAAAATGTTGGCACTTATTTGTTCTTCAACTGGTACTTTTTCAACTTACGTTAATATTGGACCTAGAAACATAAATTTGAGCATGGTCGTGAGTGAACAAGGACAAGGCCGAATCGTATGATCACGAGGGGAGATAGGGGCAACTTCTGCCTCTTAGAAACTATCAAACCGATTTTAATGAAATTTAAAACATAGATAGATCCATATTTATATGCATACATGAGCTATGCAGTTTTCCAAAAATAGGACCACAATGGGAGTTAGGGGGCAATTTCTGCCTCTCACAAACTTTCTAACCGATTTTAATGAAATTTAAAACATAGATAGATCCATATTTATATGGCTACATAAGCTATGCAGTTTTTAAAAAATAGGGCCACAATTTTAAATTTTAATGAAATTTAAAACATACATAGATATTTCCATATTTATATGGACACATAAGCATGATTCTCCATGGGTCCCGAATAGTGCACCACTTTCGTTAATGTGTTTTAAAATACTGTGGTGTAGGGTATAATTTTAGGTTGAATTCGCCTTGATTCAGAATAAGTCAAGGCGAATTAAAAAAGGTAAGTGCAACTCGTCAGCCGTTCATCAGCTGTCTTCACGGCGAATTCAAAATATAATTCACAAACGTAAAAAAATACGTTTGGTTATCTTTTGCGCCATAATAAAAGAAAAAATTTCTGAGAAAAATTTGATTTAAAGGTATGAAAAATATTTTTATAATAAAACAAATATAAATATTAAAGTGAAACTATTAATTCCTTTTTTAAAAAAGTGAAAATTTTAATTTTATATAAAAATGTGTTGGTGTTCAGTTTGCTGTTTTTTACAACAATCAATTAAATTGCAAAAACAAAATAAATAAGGTTTTTTGTAGTTGTAGAGTTGCACCAAGGCGAATTTACACAAGGTAAACTCATCTCGTCAGCCGTTCATCAGCTGTATCCACGGCGAATTAAAAAAAATATTGTTTTGTTTCTATACTGAAATTTGACAACAAGAGGGAAAATTTCATAAACAAAATACATGGGGCTTTTTGTAGTTGTAGAGTTGCACTTACCTTGTGTAAATTCGCCTTGAGTTGCACTTTAAATTCGCCCTGGAATAAGTTGTAATTCCATCTCATCACTATTCAGTCCATAACACAATAATTGCTCATCACTGGTTGACATTCTGCTCCACCATTTTTAGTTGTTGTTTGACGTTCAACGAGTGCGGTGTTTTTTGATTTTTTAATTATTCGTTCGTTCTCGGTTGAAATTTTTTTTAAAACTTTACAAATATTCTATTATTTTTTTTAACCGTGTTTTAAGAAAATATCAGATAAACGCGTGTGTTTTTAGTAAAAATATCAAATAAATAATTATTAAAACACAATAAAATTCAATAGTTAATAATAGAAATAGCAAAATCAAACCTAAAAAACGAAAAGTGAGTGTGGTGCAACAGATTTCACTCCCTTTTTGTCAAATACAAAAGAAAAGGGAGTACAAAATTCTACTTTATGTAAATAAATAAAGAAAAGTGTTTTATTTTGCATTGTACTCTTTCAAAAATAAAACAGTGATTAATATTTGTTTATTTAAGTCAAGAAAAGAGTAAAGAATTATAGCAATTACAAATTTAACATATTTGTATTTTCAAGTTACAAAATCACAGCAAATTTAGAAAAATACAACAAAAAAGTGATAGCAAAGTAAAAGCAAAAAAAGTGTGGTTTTTCTTTTATTTTTTTTTTGCAGATATTTTTCTTATGATATTTTTCTTAAAAGCTCTTTGCATGAGAGTAAGTAGTACAACTGTATTGTGATTTCTCTTGTTTGTAGCAATTTATCTCATTTGCTCTCATTGTTGCCGGTCATTTATTTTGCAAATAGCAGTGTTGTTATTTTTGCTTCTGTTGTGTTATTTTGTGTGCGGTGTGTTATACGAGTCCAACACCCAAAAAAGGGAATAAAAATGTTTTTTGGTTACTACTTCCTCACCGTCCGTTCTTGTATTTTCCTCCTCATTTTTTGTCTTTCAGCTGCTTTTGCTTGTGTCTTTTACCGCTTTGTCTATTTCGTGTTCTTTTTTGTTGTTGTATATTTGCTGGTGGTAGAAATGACACATATACACAAATGTACATGCATGTAGTAAAAATTAAATAACGATATAATTTGCAAAACAAAAAACTGTGTTAAAAAATTTTAAATGCAATTTTGTGCGTTTATTTTATTTCTGTTTTAAATAAAAATATTAAATGTGTTTTTTTGTAATTAATTCCATTTTTTATGTTGTTTTATATTGTCAATAAAGAATGCAACAAGTTGTTATTATTAAAAAGTTCTATAACCGGTAGAGAGAAAATTTTGAATAGCTTTTAAAGAGAATTTTAAAGATTATCCTGCAAACAGGGATGGGAGTGTCATTCGTTTTTTAATTGTAACATTGTTAGCAGCCAGAAGATTTGGAAGGAACATCTTCATTTAGCGAAAAAAAATCTTATTTTGGAGAGAAAAATCTTCAAATTTTTTAAAACAAGTGCAAAAAAGTAAAAATTATTAATTTATATATAAGAACATACTTTTTATTATGGAAACAAAATTAAATTGTAGGTTTAAATTGTGTTTTTAGTTATAGGTATTTTCCATAAAATTTTGTCTAAATAAATAAGTTTTATTGAAAGTAAATCAATTCTAAAATTAGAGATAACAAAATTTTGAGAAAGAAGATTTTATTTTGGGAGGTATGAAGCTCATACATACATCATAGGTATAAAATTTTAAGGATTCTCAATTTTATATTACATTTTTGATACCGTTATTATATCGAAGGCATTTTGAGTAAATTGCGTTAAAAAAGCTCATGGAATATAGGTATATATGAATTTTCCTTAATATAGTCCTATTGGAATAGTTATTAAAATAATGTTGTTAAAACTTCTAAAAGATATTCTTAAGCCCTTTTTTACCTATGTATTTATATTTTGTTTAAACATTATCATAAACATGGAATGTGAAATTTTCAAACTAAAAGCTAATTAAGTTCCATTAGTTTTACCTTTTGGTACTAAAAACATGAACTTTTTTGAAACTTTATAAAAATACGTTTTTTCTTTTCACAAATAGTTTTTTTGTATACCCTTCACCTCAGGTGGAAAAGGGTATATCCTATAAGTTTGTCATTCCGTTTGTAATTTCTACAATATTGATCTAAGACCCTATAAAGTATATATATTCTGGGTCCTTATGAGGAGAGAACTTGATTTAATCATATCCGTCTGTCCGTCTTACGTTTGATATGTGTTTTCCGGAGATACCAGACATAAAAGCGGCTTGGTAGGGCTGATATATGAGCAAAAACCACGACTTCCTCTAATTTTTTCCAAAAATCCCTAATTGTTGTTGTATTTTTATTACTTTTTTTCTGTATATCTTCAGAACGGCAAGAGCCAAAGTTTTAAGTTAGGTAGGTATACACATTTAGGTTATCAATACACAGCATCCCACAAAATGTGGGCGGGATCGGAGAAGTGGGCGTGGTACCACCCTTACAAAAAAGATCAAAAATTGTATAAAAACCTGATTTTTTGGACTGTTATATGACCTACCTTGTATATCAAAAGATCGGAAATCTTTAGTAAAAAATATTTTCTGAAAAACTCGAAAAATCAGTTCAGATACGAAAAAGTTATGACCAAAATAATAATTTTTTTTTTAAATACCCACTTTCGGGAACCATAGATCTTCCCGACTCCAAGATTTATAACCCAACTAACTGGTAAATTTCTTCTTAAAAACGTCGGTATATAAATCTGTCAAATCGGTTAAAAAATGGCTGAGTTTTAATCAAAATAAAACAAATTGTTTTTTTAATTTTTATGTTCAAAAACAATTTTTAAAAAATATTTACCAGTTTTCGCTTTTTAAATTTAAATTATAATGAAGTTTTTAGTATTGTAAATATATATGTATGTATATGTAAAAATTTTTTTGTTTTTGTCTAGTTGCTCTGTATTGTGCTCGCAAAATGGTGAAGGGTATATAAGATTTGGCACAGCCGAATATAGCACACTTACTTGTTTTTCATTAATATTCCCATACTGAACAACCTAAGATGCTTTTTTAATATTTTGTATGCCCAGAAAAAAATTATGCATTTTTGTGTATGTTAGACAATGGGTACAAAAGTGTGCAGAACCAATAGACAACAAACTAATACAAACAAAACCTAATTGTTTTAAAAATTGACTGTTTAAAAATCTGTAAAAAAATTATGTATGTTGTACAAACTTAAAGTTAAAAATCTTTATTTCTAAAAATAAAAAAATCTTCATTTGAGAAAAAAATCTTTATATCTTATTTTGGTCAAAAAATCTTCAATAATAAGATAAAATCTTCATTCTGGCAACGCTGCTTGTTAGACTTTTTAACCGCGCTATTCCCCTTATCATAGCACGCTAAATCATAGAGTTAGTTGACAATTATTTATAAATAAATCGCGCTAAATTAATTTAAAAAAAGGCGATATGTACTAGCATATATTCAAAAATATTCAATATGTAATTATTAAAACGAAATACATAAATAACTATCTATATAGTTTATTGTTTTGTCTTTTTTTTAAATATTAAACTTTTATTATGCTATCTAAACGAAAAAAAATAAACTTTTAAATGTCATAAAAACTAGTTTAAAAAAAGAGTTATAAAGATGGATCATCGGCAATAAAAGAGATACTTTCATTTAAACCGTATAGCTCATCTTCTGCCACTTAACCGATTGAATGTCATACTTCGGATTCTTATACGTACATATGTATAAATAAATTTTTTTATTGCACAGACATCTAATTGAATATCATAATTTTCACAACAGTTTTTTTTTATCTTTTATTAATGTAAATTATAGAACTGACTGAATTTTTTTTTCCTTGTTTTAAAATAATTCATCACGCAGAAATTTTCTTTATTTATTTATTTTTATAGGTCCAATATTAACGAAAATTAAAAATAAGAACAAAAAGTACCAAAAATATCGTTTTTACAGATTCTCATTCACTCACCCTCTGTTGCCACATGCAAGTGCAAGTTCGAAAAACTCAATACACTCAAACTTTTTCACTAAAATTCACACAATTTTTCTACTTTCAGCCAATCGGCTGTTTCCTCGATTTTTCGTTGATAATAAGTGTACCCTACTTGCAAGTAATTACTTGCAACTGGATTTGAACTTCGCTTTTCATAAGGACCCAGAATATATATACTTTATAGGGTGTATGATCAATATTTTGGAACATACAAACGGAATGACAAAGTTATATATACCCTCTTACCTTTGGTGAAGGGTATAAAAATACAAATTTTTTGGATTTCAGTACTTTGGACATAACTCAGCCATTTATTAACCGATTTGACAGATTTATATACCGATGTTTTAAGGAGTAAATTTACCACTTACTATGGTGATAAAACTTGGACTTTCTGAGTCCTAGTAAAATGTGTATTTAAAAAAAAAAAATAAAATTTTGGTCATAACTTTTTCGTATCTGAACCGATTTTCCCGAGTTTTTCAGAAAATATTTTCTATTAAAAATTTCCGATCTTTTGATATATGTATAAGGCGTAACCATAGGTCATATGACAGTCCAAAAAATCAGGTTTTTATACAATTTTTTATATTTTTTGTACGGGAGGTACCACGCCCACTTGTTCAATCCCGCCCACATTTTGTATGATGCTGTGTATTGATAACGTTAATGTGTGTACCTAATTTGGAAACTTTGGCTCTTACCGTTCTCAAGATATACAGAAATAAAAAAATCAGAGGCATCAACCTAGTCCACATCATTTCTGGGGTTTTCGGAAAACCCATTTCAACAAACACACGGACAGACGGACATCGTTAAATCAACTTCGCTTTTCATAAGGACCCAGAATATATGTACTTTATAGGGTGTAGGATCAATATTTTGGAACATACAAACGGAATGACAAAGTTATATATACCCTCTTACCTTCGCTGAAGGTTATAAAAAATTGGCATATTTAGAAAGTGTTCTTACCCTGCAGTATTGGTAATCGACTCTACGCCGATGAGTTCAACGACTACCACAAACCTTTCGTCGACGACTCGCTAAACTACCAGAAATGCTTTTGAGCGGCGAATTTAACAAGGCGATGTCCGCATTGGTAATGCCTTACTGTTCGTCGATTACTTCGTCGATTACAACAAATTATTCGCTTTATTTTGAACTCAAATTTTTTCTTTGAATTTAACTATAAGGTTAACAACTTAAGGCATTAGATGAAACTAACAATATTAAATTCTTAAGGTTAAGAAAAACAATAGAAAATCTCTGGAGACACTACCTTACAGATTACCACTGAGTACCAATGTAATCGGCGATGTAGTCAATGAAAAATCAATGGCGATGTAGTCGGGGAAATGTTGCCAGCCACTACTTGTGAAACTTCAGGGTAGTTGTTCTACTCTAACACTAATGTAAAATTGTTGCAAGTGTGTTAGTAAAAAAAACATTTTTTTTAGTTTTGGCTATACATTTCTTGTAGGGTTCATTTAAGTATTTAGTGAAGAAGAGAACTTTGTATTTAAAACGATTTTAAACATAAATGTGTTTTAATATCAATCCTGAAAATTGGCCATGAAAGATTGATAGGGTGACAACAAAATTCAAAAATGTAGGCTTCACCACCCTACCAGAAGAGAATGAGCGAGTTGTCACTTTTTTCACGTTGGTGTTAAGAAAATGATAGAATGAAATGACCAAAACCAAGTTTTCTGTCATTTCATTCTATCATTTTCTTAACACCAACGTGAAAAAAGTGACAACTCGCTCATTCTCTTCTGGTAGGGCAGTTTACTCCCTAAAAAGGCCGAATTTCAAAAAATTACCCTTATTTTTTAAAAGAACAACGAAGTACTTTTTTGTATTTTTTTTAGTTCTGGAGATATAAGGTTACCGAATTAACCCCCTTAATATTCGAATTTTCAAAAATCCCGTCTTAGTGGATCGATATGGGGCGAGACCAACCTCCTGCCCAAATTTTTTAGATTCAGGCGTTAAGGCTGTGAGATGATGAATCAGACAGCAACGTTACAGTTTTATATATGTATATAGATTAAAAAAATCGATATTTTTCGTGATTTAGACAATTTTTAATTGCAAAAAAGTAAGAAATTGTGGAATCATATCGTTTTTATTTATTTTTTTAAAAGCGCTAAATCTAGCGCGAAATGCGCTAAATCGGCATCGGTGATTGTAAGCTCTTTCTTGCTAGTAACTATGGCCGTTTTGTCGATGTACCGACAAACTTCCTGTTACTAAATCTCGACATAAATTTATTAAAGTGATTAAATCTTCGTTAATGATTTTGGTTTTCTCAATATTCCGCCAAAAGCTTTATGTTCAGTTGGCTATACCTCTAAAAATAAATGTAATAGTTGGGAGTCAGCTGATTGAATTTATCTCTACGAAAAATAAGTTATTGGGTAACGAGGGCAGGTTAGCCTAGCGACAGAAAATGGAAGCTACACTTAAATCTTTTTTGGTACAATCGAGTTTTCAAAAAGACCATGATACACCAATGGCATATTTAGTACAATTAAAATTTTTCCCAGTTTATATTAAAACAATTGGTTTTGATTAAAAATATATGTATGTAAATAAACGTACTAGTGAATTGTTACACAATTTTATTATCATGTTGGTACAAACTGGAAATTCTCATTTTGCATCCTTGCGACAGAATAGAAGTAGACATTGAGAAAACCAAATTTCTTTTATCTGCAGTATTTCTTTGGCAACAAAGATAAACGCCTATTAAGAAAACGCCTATTAAGAAAACGCCTAAAGGAATTTAATTCAGATGGGCAGAAAATCGCCTAAACTCGAAGTTTAATTTATTATTTATATTTGCAGCATCCTTTTTGATATACGCTTATGGAATTTTTCTATTGTTTTAAGTAAGAATAAATATGTAGTACTTGTGTATTTTTTACAGTACCTTTAAAGATAAAAATACCTCAATACTTTTTATCACATAAGAAGGAATTATTGCTATTGAAAACTATATATATAAACCTATTCTGTCTGATTTAATGTTCGAAAGCAGATATATTACAAAATATCTATATATACAGGCCTGTTCCGAAAATCACGTGATTTCAAATCACATGTACCTTTTAAAATCACAGTGCGGTTTGTGGTGTTTCGTTTTTGTGTGTTCCGGTGAGATTTTCAACTACCGAAATCACACCGAGAAACACAAAAACGGTATGATTTTCAGAACACCTCAAAATCACACGTGTTATTTTAAAAGCACGTGCTTTAAAATAACGGGATTTTCAGGAAATGCCTGATTAACCGGCAAAGGCAAAACAGTTAAGAACACTTTCCTATTCTGTATGACAACCGGTTTGAACAAAATATACACCATTTTTATTTTATTAAAATTTGTTCAATATTTTCAGAGTTATAAGCGTTCAAATTTGCTACTAACACATACGCAGAACACATAAATACAAAATTTGTTTTTATTTTTTCAATTACACTATGCCACAAAAAAGTTAACCTCAAAAATTAGATATTTTCTAAGATAAATCGGGGCTGTTGATCACGATTATGGCATCTATTTATTTTTCTGCAGTTGTTTTAGGTATTTCGAAAAATCTCGAGAACTTTTCAACTGAATTGTACAAGATTTAACATTTTGCATAGATATCTCTTTTCTCTTTCAGAACATATCCAAACTGTGTCGATCGGATAAAGATTTACTGAGTTACAGGACTTTAAACTTGAAAAAAATTCATAATCTCTCCATTACAATCAATTGTAAAAGAAGTATTAAGTTTTTTTGTTAAGGAAATTTGAAGATATTAATGGGAAAATGCATGGTGATAATAATAAAAAAAAACATATGGAAAAATCGTATGTTCGCGACCCATACTTAAGCCAATTAAACAAAAACCAATATAGATATTTTATTGTGTAAATACTGGATAGAGACCTACATTAATACACTTTTAAAATAAATTAAGCACTTTTGAATATTCCATTCCATTACGCAGATTTTTACATTTCACTTCTGTCAGCCAAATTTGACTTCTATTTTGCGTACGTTCGTGACTACATGTTTATAGAGTGATACAAGTTTAAATCTGAGGCTTGGTGCTAAAAGGGCCAATGTCAAAATATTAACTTTTGAGAAACCTGAAATTAAAGTTTTTTTTATAGAAGAGTTCTTAGTGAAATTGTCTAGCAAAGCCTTTATGAAGCTGTTCTGGGTTAAATTAGAACTTGACTGTTTAAGCAAAAAGAAAGCGAGTAATAAAAGACACCTTATGCAACGATTAACTCAAAACAACAAAATATTGACATTGGCCCTTTTAGCACCAAGCCACAGAAATCATAATAAAACATAGTAATATATTTTTGATATCAACGAAACGGTCTTTATTGGATAGAAAATTTTATGACATTAATGTTTAAATATGATTTCGGCCATGTGGCCGCCACGGCTGGCGCGTAGAAAGCGAAATCTGAAACACAAATTTTCAACAACATTTCGCATTCTGACTATCATCGTTTTTGAAGACATGGGTCAATGACTCCGCCAGCCGATAAAGTTCCAATTAGACTTGACATAACCATAACAAAACTGTATTACCACCACCACTGTATTACCAAAACGAAATAAACATACCATACAAACCAATTCAATTTTTTTTTCTAAATTCGCCGTTACGGCTGTTATGTCACGTCTAATTTCAGCTTAAAGCGCCCCAAACAGTAATTTTTTGTGGATGTTATCGTGTTTCGACAACAGCTTGTGGATTCTCCTCACTCCAAATGCGACAATTCTGCTTATTTACGTACCCATTTAACCGGTGATGGGCTTCATCGGAAAATAAAATTTTGAATGGAAATCCAAAATCAATATCAATTTGTGCTTCAGCCCATTCGCCGAGTTATTTTGATTAAAAATTTCAACAACTTGCACGCGTTGCTCTGGTGTAAGTCCATCCATAATGAAATGTCAAAGCAAACTAAACAAAAAGCAACTATCAGCTGTTAAATGGGTGGTCAAATAAAGCAGTGATGCCTACTCAAAGTAGTATCCCTCCAAAAAAAACACCCTTTATCATTATGAAAACTTCAACTCGATGAAATCCTTTTTTTGCACTTAACATAGAGCTACCCAAATGTTATCGAATCGCAAAAAAATGCTTGGAAAAGTTTTGTTTCATATATTATTTGTAGATCAAAAGCGTACGAACGTACGTTCGTGACCCCAGGAAATGCCCATATATTAAAGTCGCTTTACCAAATAAGATTTTGACAAGAGTGCGATTACAATTATTTTATTTTAAACTTTGCATTTAATTTGTATTTCTAATTTCTCTTTTTTTAACCAATATTTTAGTTTTAAATTTGTTTGAATAAATTGATTGTCTTTAAATTAAAAACAAAATTTATTACCTCGATAGTTTGATACCATAATAATAAATGGCAAACAAATTTAGTATCAGTAGCTACTTTCTTAGTTATATTATTCAATTAATAAAAAATCGTCCCCATTTGAACCACTTTCACTTAACGCACTTTATTAAAACAAAATGCTTTGGAAATTGGATCGCAAATTTTAAATTTGAAATAAATTAAATGAAAAAAAAATTTTTACAAAAAATTTTAAGTCCTTATCTTCCGATCCTAGTATCTTCATAATGACATTTTTGATTAGGAAGGCGAATTTATTGATGAGTACATACAAGATACATTAATAGTACATACAGTAGGTCATAAAAGTAAAAACAGATTATTTTAAATATGTAAGTTTTTTATAAACATGTTTTTCTAATGTGTTTTTAGATGACTTACATAAATAACTATTTAAGGAATTTTTATATAAATCTTTTCTCCTAAAAATTTTCTTGACAAGATTGTTTAAAAGTTTTTTACAAAAAGCAATTCGACAAGTCCTTTTTTTAAAAAGCTTTTTGAAAAATTGTGTAGTAATTAAATATAAATATTTAATTAAATGTAATAATAAATAATTGAAAGGGTTTTTTATTAAAAGTAATTTGTTGAATTATAAAATTTCTATAGAATATTATGTGACTAATTTTCTTTGTAATGCTGTACGATAGTTTTACGAAGAGTTTTCTATAAAATTCTCTACGAACAGCCTTATACAGAAAGCTCAACGGAAAAAAATATCGATCGATATGCAAATTGAAATTATTCATTCTTGCGGTATAATATATATATATATATATATATATATATATATATATGTTCCTTTAACTCCCATTGGAGCATAGGGCGCCAAAAAAAAATATAAGCTTTCCGCAAAATTTTTTTAACATCCCTGTTCTAATAATTTCTGAATTGATATTGTGTCAGCTGTTGGTAAAAAAAACATTTAAAACAAGTTGTAAACATTTTTGAGAGTAATAACACATGTCGACATTGAAAAAGTTATTTCAACTGTTCCAACTGATTCTCATACTTTTGGCATGCTAAAGTAGAATATTAGCTTAGTTTTCTCCCATCACTTCACAGCAGGGTTGTGAACTTTTACTAATCAGAAAGCGCCGTGGCACCAATAAAAAAAAAGCGCATAATAAACTTTAAATAAAAAACTTAATGAAATGTTTAAAAACCATGTTTTATTAATTAAAATGTTCGGCAAAACAATCGCTTTAAATAAAAATTTATAACATACTAGCATTTAACCCGCTACTTCGTTAGCGTCTCCTTTTTTTCGTGGACATATTTTTATGCCAAAGTTTACTTTTCTAGGCTTAAACTTGTTTAAATTTAAGCATTTAACCCGCTACTTTTTAATCGGGCTTTTTCTTTCATGAACATATTTATATGCCAAAGAATATGTATCTATGTTTTAGCAAAAAAGTTCCAAATTTTTTATCTCATAGGTTGATACTTACACAGGACTTTGCACCTATTATTTTTTGTTTCTAAGTTCAATATTATAGAGTAAGTAAGTTAATTTCCGGTATTATCCGTTTTGATACTTGTTTCACCCCAATTATGTATGAAACATTTCAGTGTTGTGGTGGGAGCCCATAATTAAGTACGAATATGCCAATGAATGGAGACAAATATTTTGTAATAAAGGACCACATGACCTTGCATGTTGAATTTTATGTTTCTAGGTCCAATACTAACGAAAATTCAAAAAGTACTGATTAATGAAAAAAAAGTACCTAAAAGCCATCTTTCAGGTTTTTATCCACTCAGGACCTTGCATGTTTAATTTTATGTTTCTAGGTCCAATATTAACGGAAATTAAAAAAGTACCAATCAAAGAATAAAAAAGTACCAAAAAGTTTCCTCTTATAAATTCTTATCCACTTAGGGCATTGCATGTTGAATCTTATGTTTTAAGGTCCAATATTAACGACAATAAAAAAATACCAGTTGCAGAAACAAAAAGCTAAAGAAAAACATAAATTTCCCGTATCTCCCCTTTTTGGTACTATTTTTACCCCATTTAGTTATCAAAAATTTCAGTATTGTAGTGAGAGCTCATAATAAAGTACGAATATGTCAATAAATGGAGAAAAATATTTTGTATAAAAAAAGTACCAAAAATAGTTACGATTTTTACCCTTTAAATGTTCAAAATTCGAAAGAGTACCAAATTCATATTCGTATTTTTTTGATAAGTTTCGAATGTTGTATAAACTTTGTTCCTATGTTGATTGGTTTAAAAGAAAGATGGGGTGCCAAAAAAGTACCAAAATTAAGTTTTTACCCGTTTGCTTCCTAATTTGGAACGCTTTTCACACCTTAAACATTTGAATTAAAAAAATCCAAATCTGTTTTGTATTTCTTAAGATAAGGTACGAATGTGATATAATTTGTATTTACCCTTTTACTCCACAAAAAGGCCATACTTCAAAAAAGTACCAAACACCACTCTGTTAATTTTTTTAATTTTGTATCTCTTTTAGTTTAGGAGATATGAGGTAAGCGAATTTTTCTAATGAACAACAATAAATGTTTTCCTTTAGCTTAGGAGGTATGAGGCTAGCAGGATCGATTTAGCGAGAGGACAGACCCCGGTCCTAATGTCAACCTTTTAGCTTTAGACGTTTAGGATCTGCGATGAAAGATAAATATATGGAAAAAAATATTTTGAAAAAAGTAACAAACATATCTTAGGAGGTATGAGGTTAGCAGGATCAATTGGGCGAGAGGATAGCCTCCGGTCCAAATGTCAACCTTTTAGCTTCAGACGTTTAGGCTCTGCGATGAAAGATAAATATGTAGATGGAGAAAAAATCTTTTGTAAAAAGTAACAAACATATGTTGGTACAATTTTGACCCCTTAAACGTTCGAATTTCAATAAAGTACCAAATATGCATTTGTATTTTTTAGATAAGTTACGTATGCTATATAATTTGTATTTCTATGTGTATTGATTTAAAAGCTAGGTGGTGGAAAAAAGACCCAAAAATACAGGTTTTACCCGTTTGCTACCTAAAACGGCCGAATTTCGTAAAAGTACCAGACAGCTATTAGCTTATTTTTATTTAATGCACAAAACTTAATATTAAATTAAATAAAGGTACCAGTTTATTTAAAACAATTACCAGTTAGAGAACGAAAAAGAACCAAAATATCCTTTTTACAGATTTTCATTCACTCAGGAACTTGCATGTTTAATTTTATGTGTCTAGGTCCAACAAATACGGAAATTGAAAAGGTACCAGTTAAAGAACAAAATAGTTCCAAAAACCCTCTTGCAGTTTCTCATTCACTCAGAACCTTGCATGTTTAATTTTATCTTTCTAGGTCCAATACTAACGAAAATTCAAAAAGTACCAGTTAGTGAATAAAAAAGTACCAAAAATTTCCCTCCTATAGATTCTCAACCACTCAGGACATTGCATGTTGAATTTTATTTTTTTAGGTTCAATATTAACGTAAATTCAAAAAATTCCAGCTAATGAACAAAAAACAGTACCAAAAAGCCCTCTTACAGATTCTTATTCACTCAGGATCTTGCATGTTTAATTTTATGTTTCTAAGTCCAATAAAAACGGATATTCAAAAAGTACCAGTTAAAGAACAACAAAGTACTAAAAAGCCTATCTTACAGATTCTCATTCACTCAGGACCTTGCATGTTTAATTTTATCTTTCTAAGTCCAATACTAACGGAAATTTAAACAGTACCAGTAAATAAATAAAAAAAGTACCAAAAAGTTCCCTCTTATAGATTCTCATCCACTCAGGACATTGCATGTTGAACTTTATGATTCTAGGTGCAATATTAACGGCAATTCAAAAATTAGCAGTTAAAGAACAAACAATGCCAAAAAGCCCTCTTACAGATTCAAATTCTCTCCGGACCTTTTATGCTTAATATTATGTTTCTAGGTCCAATACTAACGGAAATTCAAAAAGTACCAGTTAATAAACAAAAAGTACCAAAAATCCCTCTTACAGATTCTTAATCACTCAGTACCTTGCATGTTTAATTTTATGTTTATAGGTCCAATATTAACGGAAATTAAAAAAGTACCAACCAAAGAACAAAAAAGTACCAACAACTTCCCTCTTTTAGATTCCTATTCACTCATTACACATATTGAATTTTATATTTCTAGGTCCAATAATAACGGAAATTCAAAAAGTACCAGTTAATGAACAAAAAAGTACCAAAAACTTCCCTCTTATAGATTCTTATCAACTCAGGACATTGCATCTTGAATTTTATGTTTCTAGGTCCCAGTATTGGACGGAAATTATACCAAAAATACCAGTTGTAGAACCAAATAGCTAAAGAAAAATATAAAATTTCCCGTATTTCCCCTTTTTAGTACTATTTTTCCCCCATTAAAGTATAAAAAATTTCAGTATTGTAGTGGGAGTCAATAATTTAGTACGAATATGTCAATGAATGGAGAAAAATATTTTGTAAAAAAGGACCACACGACCTTGCATGTTGAATTTAATGTTCCTTGGTCCAATACTAACGGAAATTTAAAAAGCACCAGCTAAAAAACAAAAAAGTACCAAAAACTTCCCTCTTATAGATTCTTATCCACTCATTACATTGCATATTAAATTTTATGTTTCCAGTTCCAATAATAACGAAAATTCAAAAAGTACCAGTTAAAGAACAAAAAAATACAAAAAAGCGATTTTACAGATTCTCATTCACTCAGGACCTTGCATGTTTAATTTTATCTTTCTAGGTCTAATAACAACGGAAATTTAGAAAGTACCAGTCAAAGAATAAAAAAGTAACAAAAAGTTCACTCTTATAGATTTTCATCCTAGGTGCAATACTAACGGAATTTCAAAAAGTACCAGTTGAAAAACAAAAAAGTACCAAAAAGTTCCATCATAAATTCTTATTCTTATAAGTTTAAAAAAAGTACCAGTTAAAAAACGAAAAAGTACCAAAAAGATCCCTCTAACAGATTGTCTTTCACTCAAGACCTTGCATATTTAATTTCATGTTTCTAGGTCCAAACCTAACGGAAATTCAAAAAGTACCAGTTAATGAACAAAAAATTACCAAAAAGTCCTCTTACAGATTCTCATTCTCTCAGGACCTTGCTTGTTTAATTTTATGTTTCTAGGTCCAATATTAACGGAAATTAAAAAAGCACCAGCTAAAGAACAAAAAAGTACAAAAAACTTCCGTCTTATAGATTCCTGTCCACTCATAACATTGCATATTAAATTTTTTGTTTCTAGTTCCAATAATGACGGAAATTCAAAAGTACCAGTTAAAGAACAAAAAAGTACCACAAAAAAGGTCCACTACCAATTGAAATTCAAAAAGTACCAGTCAAAAAGTAAAAAAGTACAAAACTTACAGATTCTCGTTCACTCAGGACATTGCATTTTAAATTTTATGTTTCTAGGTCCAATATTAACGGAAATTCAAAAAGTACCAGTTATAGAACAAAAAAGTACCAAAAAGTTCCGCAATAGATTCTTATCCCCTCAGGACATTGCATGTTGAATCTTATGTTTTTGGGTCCAATATTAACGATAATTAAAAAAATACCAGTTGTAGAACCAAAAAGCTAAAGAAAAATATCAAATTTCCCGAATTTCCTTTTTTTGGTACTATTTGTTTCTCCCATTAAAGTTTCAAAAATTTCAGTATTGTAGTGGGAGCCCATAATTTGGTACGAATATCTCAATGAATGTAGAAAAATGTTTTGTAAAAAAAAGTACCAAAAATAGTTACGATTTTTACCCCTTAAATGTTCGAATTTCGAAAAAGTACCAAATTCATATTCGTATTTTTTTGATAAGTTTCGAATGTGGTACAAACTTTGTTTCTATGTTTATTGGATCAAAAGATAGATGGGGCGTCAAAAAAGTACCAAAATTCAGGTTTTACCCGTTTACTCCCTAAAAGGGCCGAATTTCAAAAAAGTACCAGACACCTGTCCTCTAATTTTTTTAAAGAACACCGATAAGTATTACATTTTTTTTGTATCTCTTTTAGTTTTGGAGATATAAGATTACCGAATTTTCCCGTTTTTACCCTTTTTTACCCCCTAAGCATTCGAATTTCCGAAAATCCCGTCTTAGTGGATCGATTTGGGGTGTGACCAATCTCTGGTCCAAATTTCAAGTGTTTAGCTTCAGGCGTTTAGGCTGTGCGATGATGAATCAGTGAGTCAGTCAGTCAGTCAGTAACGTTACAATTTTATATATATAGATTAAGATTTCACAACGGTTAATTCAAAACCGTTTTCAGTTTTTTCTTTAATGTCTAGTTTTTTATGGGCTAAACTAATATTTCGCCCGAAAAAAAGGCGGTAAATCTACATACATTTAATCAGAATTCGAGAACGATTTTGATCATTTACAAATGATTAGGATTAAAATTTCTTTGAAGTCATCAAAATAATAATTTTTTTTTCTAAATTATTTGTGAATAAGTGGCGATAATTTTTTTTTTTTAATGGAAATTAGTATGTACTATTTTTTGTTTTCAAAAATGTATAGAAAAATTATAATCAGAAATGCAGGTATATAACGAATAAGATCAGTAAACAAAATGCTAACTAGACGTGATTGAATCAAATTGTGAACATATTTGGTTTCGGCTCGCTAAAGTCAATTAAAATCACATAATAAAGTTCTCTCCCCCAACTTTTTTTTTTGTTTTTTGCCGACCAGTGTTAATAAAACTTTAATATTTTTGCAAAGCTTTTTCTGATATTTCAGGAAAAGTAAAGTAAAATAATATCAAATATAAAGTAAAAAAATATCAAAAAATATTTATAATATGGATTAAGGATTAAAAAAGAGGACGGACATACTATAGAATTCATTAATACCAAGCGGTATACGATAACGGTACATTTGTGTTTTCTTTCAGCCGCATTCCAGAGTAAGAGTCTGATTTAATTAAAAAAGTTATATCTTGTTGAAAGGCTTCTTTCTAAATGACACGTTTGAAAACGCGGTAAAATTTAAATAAGGTGGTAAAAGAATCAAAAATTTCAGTCGTTTTGGATGTAAATGTTTTGCGTAATTTGAAAAAACACCCTTTTGTTGCCTCTTCAGCTTCTAAAAATGAACATAACCTAGATATTTCTACTTCAACAATCAGAAAACATTTATTTAGGAATAATTTAGAGGCTTAACACAGTAGAAAAGTTCAAAATCTTACTAAAGACCGTTTACACTGTCACACAGGTCTAAAGTGCTTTGACGAAAATGCTTCCCAGATCTAATTATTGTTTGAAAATACGTAAGACTAATAGGATAGTGTAAAGTACCCTTAAACAACACCTTAAAAAAGAGATTAGAATTTGCCAAACAACATTGGAAATGGAATATGAACATGCGGCGAAATATTTTGTGTTCGGATGAAACTAAAGTCAATTTGTTTAAATCTGGCAGAAGCAACCTTTGTGTACTTTGTGCACAATACACAACCAAAACCGTTAAACATGGTGGAGGAAATTAAGTGAAATGGGGCTGTTTCTCTTACCATGCTTTAGGGCCTCTATTTCTGATTGAGGGGAGAATGAATACTTTATATTCTACAAATAACTTAATGGCATTATCATGCTTTGCGGGAAATGCTGCTTCGAGGGGTGTTTCATCAAGATAGAGATTCTAAACACACTTCGAAGCGCGCAAAAGATTGGTTTCAACACAATGCCGTTAAATAAAAATTTATTTTGATTATTCGTTTTCGCATTTCCTAAATTTATATTTGCCGCACACCTAGTGAAAGCTCTGCGAAGAGTTTTCTTTAACAGTTCTTATATAAAATTTAATTACAGGAGTTTTAAGCTTTAAGTTAGTATACATCAACTATTTTTAGCCACTGTATTTAAAAAACGCTTTTAATTCATGCTGCGTAACACTAAATTTAACACCCATTTAGTCATTATGTTTTTTGTTGTAGCTGTGTGTGTAAATAAACTTTTTTTTCTATTTCAAAACATGATCATTTCGATAATGATCATCAACTCTAGCAACTTTGATTTTTTTTCTAGAGAAAAAGTAAATATGCGTGTTTGTCTTAGTCTGCACTATAAACAGTTCATAACATTGTCAATTACCCCCCGCCTTACGTGGTGGAAGTATACTTTCCTCATGTCACTTCAAAACCATATTGTCACCAGCAACGTTTTCTTAGTTTTTTTTTTTAATTTTCAAGTTGTCACTACTAGAAAAAGGAGTTTTTCCACCTAAATGAAACACTGTCTACGATCACACAGTTTCCATGAATTCAAATAGAGTCTTTTTAGGCAAAACACTTTTTTGAAATCAAACGATCTTTTTTTTTAAATTTTTTCATGTACATTTGATTGTTTGAAAAATCTGTTGGCTGTTTGAAAAATTTTTATATTTTGTCGTCTACCAGTCTGTCTTATTGTCTGCCATTGCTTGGCCCCAAATAATCATGTTTTATTATTTCTGAAATTTTTCTGTTTGTTTATCTTCGTTGCAAAAATAAAAAAACTATAATTTATTGGTTTTTATTTTGCTTCAGTGATAATTGTGTGTAATTGTAACATACAACGGGGCTAGAAAAATCACGAACATGTTGTGTGACGATTTTAAGATAGCAACAGTATAAAAAAACTAAAAGTTTTAAAAAACCAGAAATAGTTTTACAAAGTTTTCTTAAAGGTAATTAACAAGATTTTCTCAAATAAAATATTCTTAAGCAATTTGGATTTTGAAAAACTGTTTTAAACCTTCCTCAACAAAAAAAGAGGGACATATTATGCGTGTGTACCTAATTGTCTTCCCTTATCGTTTAGTATATCAGTCAGTGAAGGTTAGGTTCACTTGGGCCCTTAATGAGTTTCCTTTGGGAGACCCTGAGTGATCATAGTTGGACTGTGTCCACCAGACTTATTCCCAGACATCACTGCAGCCTCGAACCATTTACACTCCCTGCAAAACAGAGAGATCGACCTCAGTCCCACATTAGACATAGCATTCAAGTCTGGCAATAATAGCCCCAAAACCGGGGCGTTGTCACTTAAAGTGAAACAGCGTTTTCTCCTCCTCCTCATCATCATGACAACTTCTACAACAGCTATTCGCATTCTCATCGCATGGGTTCCTATCACGCAGTAAACCGAATCTACTAGAGTATCCACTCGATAAATCGTTGTTCGATTAATCGAGGAATTTTTCCGCCATTATTTGATCAAATAATTAAAATAGCCAATTTGGAATAACGAATAACTCGAATAATTTATGTCAATTAATCGATTAAAATTATTTTCTTAGAAATGGCTTCTTTTTTATATAAAAATATTTTGTTTACATTTCTAACCTTAAAACTAAATTTCAATTTGTTACCTTTTGCATTTATTCTCATTACTCATACTTATAAACATATGTATTTAAGTCCATTTTTGGTTTGAGCATGTTTGACAAATTATGTAAATCACTATTACCAGAGTCGAAACCAAAAACTGTGGAACAAAAAAAGAAAATTTGGGTACAACTTTTCGCTTTTTTAATTGATTTGATAGCGACTGTTTACATTTAATAAATCAGAAGTAAAAGCAAAAGTTTTTTTTTGGCCAATGATAAATCAAATTCGTAAAAAATTCATCAGCAGTTATAAATGTGTAAACCATGTACTGTCAGATTATGGGTTACCTGTTATTACCCGACTGTCAATTTTTGTTTCACCTCGTATCTTCTAATCGGCTGGATGTTTACATTTAAGATATCATTAGATCCGTTCTTAAAACCTAAGTGTCCTTGTTTGAAAACGAAGTGTCTTTTTTTTGTATAAAATTATTTGAATTCTTCGAGTTATTCGAGTAATTCAAACAATTTAAAGCCTTTATTCGATTAATCGAGCAATTTTAAAATTCAAAAATCGATTAATTTCTTACTCGAACAAAATTAAATGTCGAATAACTGGATACTCTACTAGCTACACTCAAAAGAAAAATCAATCCATCCGTACTCAAACCAATCCGAAGCGGTATTAATAGTACCGTGAGTGCGGATTTTCTTGCATCAAGTACAGAAAGATTGATTCAAGTACATACCGATTTTCAATCGCGAAATACTTTACTTATCCATATTCAATCCCGATTTCGAGCTTGAAATAATCCGAAAATGAGATTGATTTAAGTAAAACTAAGGGTGTGCTGGAAATCGCAAACGCAAGAATTCGGAGGCTGTTTTTAATACACATTTAATCTAATTTTTATAATTTTGTTATAAAATTCAGTTTAATAGAGAAATGTATGTATAATATTTGTCATAAAATTCTTTTATTACAGAAATCTTACTAAAAAACGACTTTTAAAATTCTTGCGTTTTGCGTTTGCGATTTCCAGCACACCCCTGTAAGATTGAACCAATCTCAAAATGCGCTTCATTCAAGAATTATAAAGTTGATTCAATCCCGAATTTGTATTTGAAACAAACTGAAAGTGAAATTAAAAGAGATCTTTATTATGATTGATCTACTTACCCGTTTTACACCTTAAGAATTTATAAAAAATTATAAAACACCAGCATCATTCCCGATAGATTTCCCAATTTTACTTTTTAAACATGAAAATGATGCGTTTTCGTCTTGTTCTATTGGGTTGTTGTTTCTACACACAAAAAGCAAATCGTTTTTCAACTACTTGTGTGGTGTTGTTGTTGCGTCTGCAACAAACTTTTATAAGTTTAATTAAATTAAAACACAAACTTTGTAATTTTACTCTCAGAGTGGCACTACCAACGAAAAGTTTAATCTTTTTTTACTTGGTTTAAAAATTTTGTTCCTATTTTAAGAAATTCCAGGATTGATTTTCGAAAGTTATCCCATTTAGCATCGTTTTAGTGGTATTTGTAATTGAGTTTTTGAGTACGACTCGTACTTAAAGTAATGGCGTTTTCTTTTCTCAGTAAAATTCTGCATTTATTCTGCCTTTCACACTTTTTTATGTTCTTTTCTGAAAAACAAGTGTTATTTAAAAAGTGTAAAGCGTTCTTTTCTGATAATATTCCCTTAAAAAATAAAAAAATATTACATGTTCAACACTCATTTTAATTAAAGGGGCGTGAGTGCAGCACTAGATCAAGGCGAATTGTTTTATGCCGAAATTTGTGTTCTTTTGTTAACGTAAAATATGCAACACTTCTTAAAAATTAGGGGAGTATTTAAAAATGTTGCCAAGTCACATGTAACACTTATGCAACACTTTTTTTTAGAAAAGAAAACGCCATAAGTATAAAAAACTTAATTTATCCTGAGTGTTTTTATTTCTGTGCAACTATTTAAAGTGTTTTCAATGATTTTTGCAACGGTAGGTCCACAATGGTAGTCCCATAAAAGTTTCAGAAAATCCATTAAGATTCTAGTTTCAAATTAATTTTGCTTTCACAGTTATGATCTAAATATATTACTACAGAAATAACGTTTTTGTGCCTATCAAAATGGTCCATTACGTCACTGTAAATACTATATAAATCTCTCTCTATCAGTCTTAAAAACCCCAAACAATTCAAGATCAAATCGGGCATAAACAGTTTTCATATGACATAACTTTACCACAATATAAATAGGAGCTAGTTTTGTGTAGTAGCCCTGGTATAAATCTACTTCCGAAAAATTAAGCCTGTTGTCATAAAACCAGGGTTTAAAAAACTGCAGTCGAATCCAAAAACTGTCGAGCAAAAAACGAAAATTTTAGTAAAACTTTTCGCTTTTTGAATTAGTTTGACAGCGACTGTTTACATTTAATGAATTAGAAGTAAAAGCAACAATTTTTTGGCCAATGACCAATTAAGAATTGGAAGAAATGGCAGTTTTTATACTTTGACTGCAGTTTTCTAAGCGCTGCTTAAACTCTTCAAATAAATCGCACTACAAACTTCTAATATGAAAGTTCGTACGAATGTCTTTTGTAAATCAATATTTGCAATAGGTTCAATTTAATGCAAATATCAAATAATATTTATTCTCTATCGTTTTGGAAAACTCAGCTTAAATAGCTTAATTTTATTAATTAAAACATTCGGCATCCAAAATTGTTTTCCTTTTCTTGTACAAAAAAAAAAAAAAAAAAAAAAAACGAGGGTAACCCATCAATATATAAATCATTCTTCCCGATTTATAAGTACATAAACTAAATGACAATTTCTTTTTTTTTTATCTATCTTAATCATTTCCGTACCTTCCTGAAATGATTTCCCTGATAATAGACTCTTTTTTCCTCTCCTCTCTTTTACAGCACTTTTAACGCCCTATTGCCCCTTTGAATCTGTAGATACTTTTGTATCTGATGAGTATTGTGTGGTGCATTTTTATTGCATTGTGCATTTCGTTGGCATTGTTCTTTATCCGTTTGCTGTTTATGTGCATTCTCAGTTTATGTGATGAGATATTTAATGAGTTTGCCACATTTTGTAATTTATTTGTACGAAAAATAAAAAATTAAAGAAAAAATATCCACATAATCATACTTTTTGTTTGTTTTTCTTTGTATGATTCATGTGTTTTTTTTTTTTTTTTTCTACAAACTTTTATATTTGTTCTTAATCTGTTGCATTATATAAAATATTTGTGGCATTATTAAGATTATTTTTCATCTTCTTCTCTATTACTTATCGATAAATTTCTCTTTGAACTAAATTTTTCTTGCATTGGTATTTAATTTGATAAATTTTTTTTAATGAGAAGTGTAATTAATTAAAATTGAAATATGTATCGTTAAACAGTAAATAACTGTATATGTTTAGTAAAAGATTAAACTTTAAAATATGCGGTGATGTATTAATATTCAGCGATACATTAAATAAAGGGTTTACTTTACTAAAAATTAGAGATGTACACATGTGTTAAACCTTAAATGGGGATAAAAAAAAACATATTTATCTTTTTTAAATGAAATAATTGCTAGAGCTTTCTTCCTTTCTCAAATATGTGAATTCGCTCTATTTATATACCTTTTGAGAAGTGATTTGTTCTGACAGCCAATTTATAGGTTTGATTTTTAATCACATTTATATATTTAAAGTCGTTTTAAATACAAAATTCTGTTTTTAACTTAACAACTAAATGAAACATAAAATCACCAATTTGGTACATTTAGGTCCAGAACAGACGGTGAAACGCAACTGCAACCAGGGCTGCCAGACTTGGGGATTTCATGTGAGCAAAAAGGATAAAGAAAGTCATTTGGGGATTGGGCATTTTTTTTTGGGATAAAAAAAATCGGGGATTTGTTGTTATAATTTTTCTTATTATTTTAAAAAAAATTTAATTTGGTAAGAAAAAAACAAAATAAAGTTTTAACTTTTAAAGGTTTTGTTTTATAACTTGGGGATTTTTGGGGATTTTATTTTTTTGCGACAAGAAAAATAGTACCTGGCATCCCTGACTGCAACGAAACTGCAACTTATAGTTATTTTCGAGTTTTATTTGAGTTTATGCCATAGACTCCTTTAAGTGTCCACACATGACGCGACCATTTTAAGACCGGTTTGAAACGCATTGGGAATCAGTTGCATTGAAACAGGGCGTGCAGGAAACTCGTGTTTGCGTTTCATCTGTTCTCAAAGAAAATCAAAATGATTGTGATAATTTCATTACGTTCTGGTACATAAAGGTTGCAGGGTGTGTGAAAACCGATTGAAACTGTTGAAAAGCTTTTTCTTTTGTTTGTGTGGCTAAAGTTTGAAATTTATACACAACGTAATGGAAAATTTTAATTTTATTCTTCTCTCAAGAGTTAAGTTTACAATATCTGCATAAGAAATATTTACAATACATACATATATTCATAGGAATGATAAAATTTACTATTTTTTTAATGCAGCAATATTATTCTGTGCCCATGTTCTGTAACTCTCGCGTCGAGAAACTTTTCGATTGAAATGTGTGAAATGAAACAAAAATGCCATATATTGAAACAGACAGCTGTTATTCTCACTAATCTCTGTCTGTAACTTTTTTTTTGGCGAGTACAAGCTGTCACGTAAGAAAATTACTCGCCAACTTGCAGAAAAAGTGTGTCTGTAACATTTTTGTGAGAAAAGTTCCCGCTTTGAACTGGCAAATAAACTCACGAAAAACAATGGGCGAGAAACAATTTTAACACTAAAAAACGATTAAAAATGCAAAATACAAAGAATATTAATAATAATATTTTGTTCTTGGCACATTTTTTTATTGTTTTATTATTTTGCTTTTAACATTTTTATAAAATATACGAATTTTTTCAAAGTTACAGACACACTCTTTTCTCACTTTTCGAGAAACGATGGAATATTTTGTTTCACATTTTTTCGATGCGAAAGTTCTCACTAAAGTTACAGAACATAAGTACTGGGTCCGGAACGACCCAGTACTTATGGCAGGCACATTTAAAATATGCCTAATAGAATTTTATTTAAGTTTAATTATATTTAAAATAAAGATCTTTTGAATCCAACTTTTAAATACAAAAAAGTATAAAAAATACTTAAAAATTATTTACATAAAGTAAAACTTTTGTAAAAGTTATAAACTACCAAATGCATTCATTCACCACTTATCAATTTTAAAATAATTTTACTTCCGTTTCGGAAGTTAATTCTTTTAAGCATATTTCCAAATATGGTGCCATTATTGTTTTAATGAAACTTGCATTTTTATCACAATTTTGGAAAATAACAGAAGCAAAGAAAACAAGAAAAGTAATTAAGTTGCATTTTACTATTATAGAATTTCAATGTCAATTTATAATACATAAATATTTACAACTATTTTAGATTAATACTAGTGAAAAACATATATAAATATATATATATATTTTTTTTTGTATTTAGCTCATTTTTTTCGCGCCCACATGCTGATATTTAACGTTTTAAATACAAAAAATTTTGGCCTCCAAAAAACCACATTTCGAAAAAAAACTGAAAACAACCAAATAATTTTATAAATAAAATAAATCAATATAAGTTGTCAGTGTTGCCAGTTTTTTGTTGGAAAATTATTAAAATATGTAATGTACAATTTAAGATTCTTTCGAAGGGTTAGGTCCCATTGGCAGCCCCAATTCAACATAGCTCACGTGGGTCATGTAATTAGTTTCCGTAAGTCCCCGAATGACGTAAAATATGCTCAGTTGACTCCTCTTCTTCCTTGTCATCGCAACTTCTACAAAGGTCATTGAAGGGGAGCCCCAGTCTCTTGGCATGATTCCCAATAGACCAATGGGCAGTTATAGCCGCTATTAGGTCTCTTAGGTGCGGTCTTGACAACTTAAATGCCCGCTTACTTTCTATGATGGGCCAAATTTTCCTGGTTTTCCCACAGGTAGTTTCATCGAACCAGCTTTGACTAGCGATAAGATGAAATTTGTGTTAAATGATTTTCTTGCTCCTCGTGAGTGAAACACCTATATATAATCTTTAGTTAACTTTTGAGTCATTGCATTTGTGTTTAATTTATTTAATTTTGACGCCATTTTTACCTTCACAAAATAAGCGTATTTTATAACATATTGTAGCTGTTTTTATCTCTATCAACCCAATTATGCATTAAAATTCCCAGGGAGTTTTTCCCCTCTCCCATTTTTTCCTATTTAAATTTAATTGTAAAAAATAGGGAAAAGGAAAAAAACTCCCGGAAAACTTTTATTCATAATTGGGTTGTATATTAACATTTGTTGTTGATTTTTGGGAGCAAGTGTGTTCCTATCGCAAGAAAAATCGTTTTAGGATAATAACTGAATAAAAATTCCCTTCTCCCTTCTCCCTTCTCCCTTCTCCCTTCTCCCTTCTCCCTTCTCCCTTCTCCCTTCTCCCTTCTCCCTTCTCCCATAATTCCTATTTACATTATATTTTAAAAATCGGAGAAACTCCGAGATAATTCTGATTTAAAATTGGGTTGTTAGTGTTTATTTTTTGTAATGTACGTTTGGCTAATAAGCCCGTTAGAACTTGAAATTGTAAAAAATAACACAAAAAAATAGATTTTTCAAAAACGAAACATTTTTACTCTGTGGCTATTCATGACAAGGCGCAATCTGGACGTCCAACCGAATGAGACCATTTAAAATTAAAATTATTTCTAAAACTACTTTCGATCTTTATCTAAAAAAATACTTTCGTCAAATAAATCAAATATTTTCTTAGAAATGACGTCCTATCATACGATTCCGGGTCACTTGTTATGTTCGATATACCCCAACAACATTTGTTTGTATTATTTCATATGGTTCTGAATGATTTCGACTGAACAGCCATTTACCAATTTTTAAGTTTAGTGGTGGTAACACGGCAAGTGGTTGAATGATTTCGATCATGATGCTTAAGTTGGTGGATGTGATATTCGAAAAGGTGTTGAGAGTTTTAAACAAACAATAAATGAAAAGTGTGTTATATGTTTTCGGTTAAAATAATGGAAATTAAAAGTTGGCGTTAAAATTAGAATAGTCGTTAGCGAATAGAGAATTTAAAAAATTAATGGTAATTTTGTTAACGTTAAACTCGTAACGGCCTTATGCAAAAAAATTAATGTATAAGAAAATAGTTTTCGAAATTAGATTAGAATTTTGTATTAACGGAGGTTTATAGACAGTTTTTTTTTTATGTATGTTTATGGGTTAATTCCAAAAGTAGTGTACATGAGCATTTTTTTTTTTTTTTTTTTAAGGTTGAGGAATTCATTCTCTGAAATTGTTTACTTGCATTAAGATTTGTGCAGATTGCGAAATTACTTTTAGTTTCTTTAAAAAAAATTTGTTTTGCTTTTTTATTGCATTTTGGTGAAATATTTTCCGGAATGTCACTTTTTACAAAAATTTACAAAACTAAGAAATTAATGCAAAAATGTTAGAACAAAGCCTACTATCGCATTCGTTCACTTATTATTTACCAGCTTTGGATGTTTTTCTTAAAAAAAACGGGTTAGTAATAGCAAAAAGTTATTTTTCGAAGAGATTCCAATTATTTTTTTTTCCTTTTATAATTCAAGAATTAAAACAAAGTAATTTTTTTACAAAAATTTGTTTTTGTGCAGCTTACATTTAAAGTAACAAATTTGCTTCAAACAATTTGGAAGAAATTGTTGTATTTTGCTGGAAACTTGAAAAAATAAAAAGTGACAGTACGGAATTTTTTGTGACAGTAAAGAAAATCCAATTTAAATTTCAAGTGTAACGAAAACTAAAACATTTATTCATTATTTTGTTTTTGGTTACTGTTTGTTTTTTCTTTTTTATAAAAACGAAACAAAAAATAAAAGTAATCCAATTATATTAACAAAAAATTCATGAACAAATCTATTCATCGGAATCTGTGAATATTTCATAAAAAATTGATTCCCGATTGGTTTTTTTTCTATTTGTTTTTTTTAAGCGAACAAAAGAACTACAGTATTGAAATCAATCAGAATTTTCGAGAAATAAGCTTTTAAAATAAAAAAAACCTTTTTACTTAAAAGTGACAGTAAAGAAATTTGTGATATTTTTTTTGTTTTTTTCTTCTAAAAAGTTATTTCACGGAAAATAAAAACAAGAAAAGGTGATCAAAACTTCGTAATATATTAATATACATTTTTATTTATTTTATTTTTTACGATTTTTTATTAAATAACTGTGTGACAGTACGGAAATTTTTAGCTGTACTTACCATCGTGCGATTATAAATTCACTTGAAAACACCAAATAATTGATTTTATTATTTTATTTTTTATCTTAATCAATTTATCACTTCTTGCACTTTTTAATAGCGATGTACATAAAGCAAACGAAACAGCTCAAGTAATGATTATGACTTAATTAAAAAAAATGTGACATTACGGAAAAAACGCAGAGACAAAGTAAAATTAGAACGTCAAAATGACATTGATAACATTTTTCAGGTAAAACCAGGAAAAAGCAATAAAAATAAATACAATCATTGAAAAACAGTTGAATTTTTTATTATTGTTCTATTGTTTTCAACTCTTTTTCCATGTTGCTTAATGAATAACATGTGTGGAGACAGGTATATTTGTATGTAATAGGCATGATATACAGTTAAAGCACCATTTGCACAATTTAGCAGAAAGTTTTACAATAATAACAACTACTTTTGTTTGTTTCTAATTATTTAAGAGCTTACTTGCCGTTTTTGTTTTTTTATTTTCTTTTACATGAAAGAAATAAAAAGCTTGAGACGAAAAAAAAGCATTGTGTTTGGAATTAACCCTTATACATTTGATAAAATTTGAGTAAGGAAGGAAAATTAGTTGCAGTTCTAAGCAAATATTTGTGTTGTTAATTTGAAGTTAAGCTTTAATAGCTTGACAAAAATCATATTAGTTTCTTAAAACACATTTTAACGCATCACCCTGTTTCAAATTTTTTGGCTAAATAACAAAAACAAAATTAAGATGTGCAAAAAAAATCTATTCTAAACACACATTCTGCATAATTAATTGTTGTTTTATTGTTTGCTTAATTTTTTTAATTTCTTGCTAAAATAAATTAAATAACAGGTGAAATCTAAAAAAAAATAATAAGACAAAAACAATTTATTCAATTTCAATTGACAAAAAAAAAAACAAAGGGAAATAACTTTAACATATATTAACGTATATGGGCATTTCCATTTTGACGTGTCGTGATATTTGTACCACAAAATGTAAAAAAATTAAATGAAGAAGTCAAATTTATGAAAAAGGTTTTTATGTATACAAAGTAATGAAGTAGCACTATATTCAGAAAAAAAATTACAGCAATCGACGCTAAGGATTTGCAGATATAAGCAAAAATATGTGCTGGCGTGACGTTAAAAAAACGGAAGTGGATTTTGACTTGCATTACAAAAATGAATAAGACTACGAATTAAGCAAGACGGTTTATATAAAACCTTATTTAGTAAACTTTTGACTTATATATATTTATTTTTTAAGCTATAAAATTTAAAAATCTTTGCTCGTTTTAATGTACATATGGTCATTTTCAGCGAAAAGTCTACTTTTTTTAATGTAACGCCAGAATGCAAATAAGGTTGCATTTTAGGACCATGTTGTTCAACCATTATCCCTTTTGTTACTAAATGTAGAGCAAGTTGCGCTTTACACCAAAATATAAAAAAGTAAACTATACATATTTAATTTTTCGAGAAACAATTTAAATTATTTCTGGCGTTACGTTACAAAAAGTAGACTTTTCGCTGGAACTGCCCATATGGGCTTTTCCACAGACAAATTTACTTTTTGTCATGTAACGCCACCAAGTATTTTAAATTGTTTCTCAAAGAATATTTTATATATGATTTTCTTTTTTGTATTTTGGTATAAAGCGTAATTTGCTTAAGATTTAGTGAAAGACAGGAAAAATTTGATCAACATGGGTCTAAAATACAAGCTTAATTGCTTGGTGGCATGACGAGACAAAAAGAGAGCTTTTCTGTGTAAGTGGCCATATAACATTCGCCATAGTATTAATAGTAAATACTAAATACTCTTCATATAAAAAAGATCTTGTGCCAAAACCATTATTTGACAAAGAAAAATGGAGTTATTTGTCTCGATCATTTATAAATCGATTTCGCTGATTTTCACTACTAATACTACCAAAACTGGAGGGGTAATATAGAACTCTTTAAACCATAATTATTAAGGTGTTAGCTTATATAATCCATGCAAGATGGTCATCATCAATTTCAGCAAATCTTCAAAAGAAGCAAGCCGAGCTTAGTCCACATGGATCTTGCACCGATCACATAAATATTCTACGGATTAATGGAGCAATATTATATATTTATCGACTTTGCTAGGGCTAATCGACGTTATCCAAGTTCTGTATGGCAACTCAACAAGTCGAGTACTGCAAGAACGCTTGCAAGGCAACTCGATTGGTGTAAGTACTGGTGTATGACGGGGATGTATCCGTTCTTTGCTGTTATTCAATATTGTATAGGACTTAATTTTGCAGCAATCAACCATTAATCGGCATTTTCTAAAAATGTATGGTTTCTAAGTTCTCTATTTCCAAAAAGGCATACAATTTTTTTTCACTTCCTTAAATTTCATTTAAAAAAAACAAAAGACATTTGAATAAAATCATTTTTAGAGAATTCTGTCTGTATCCGTGTTGGCAGTTGCGTGGAAAATTAAGTAAAATATTATTTTTAAGAAAGTTAATTGTTAAATTATTGAATGGTAACGCTTTTTTCGGAGTTTATTGGCAAATAAAACTCGTGGTTTCACGCGAGCAGATCTACGTTGTTATAAGCGTTGTTATTTTTTAAATTTCAAAACGCCCCAATATCGAAAAACGCGTATTTTCACTAAATTTAAATTTTTAGTTTTTTTTTTTTTTAATTATAGAATAATTTATTTTATAATTAAATTTAAAAGCCAGATTAACACGACGCCGCCTGCTCATTCTAAGAATATCAGACTTACAATTTTTAAGGTCGGTTTAATAAAAAGCATTTTTGAGATACTGAAATATGTATACTAAATAACGGTTTTAATTCAAACCACATTTGTGAAATTGACTTAACGGAAAGGTTCATTTAAAAGCCAACGAGTTTCTGCATTCGAATTTTATTATTATGTCCCAAAACATTTTTTTGCACTTCAGAAATTTTGGCATAAGAATAGATTTATTGTCAACGAAAAAAACTCTGAAAATTAAAAAAAAAAAACAAAAATTACCGAGTACTGACTTTCGCCTTAAAGACTTATGGTGTTTTCTTTTTCACATAAAAATGTGACATTTTATTTAAAAAAAAGCAATTTGGTGTCTGTTTCTAAAAAGTTTTGCTCCCGAAAAGGGTGGCTTGTTTTATTCTAAAAAACCCATCCTTTTCGGGAGCAAAATTTTTAGGAAACAGACACCAAATTGCATTTTTTTAAAATAAAATGTCAAATTTTTTGTAGAAAAGAAAACACCATTAAAAAAAAAGAACTAAAAATGGCTTTGGCTGTTTTACTAGAAAATTTATCGTATTGGCAAAACGGTGAAGACATTTTTAAACACCCAATATATTTTAAAAAAAAAACCATAAATATGAAATATCTTTACAATATTCTTTAATATATATAATATTTTATTTATATTTAGAAAATAAAATATTTTTTTTGAAATTTACTTTTATTTTTTTTTGCACATTAAATTCAAAAATTTTTTTTTCAATTCTTTGTCTATTTAAATAAATACCAATTAAGTGTATGATGATTTAATATTTTGTCTACATATATAAATGAAACTAATTTTACAAAAAATTTTAAGAAAATTTTGAATATGACCTTGAAAACTTTCGAGAAAACTAAGTGTGAATATGTGAAAAAAAAAATATATGTGTTTTAGTTTTCGTTACCCCCTTATTTTGAAAAACACTTCACCTCTCCTAAAAAATATTTTTGTACAAATTTTTTAAAAATTTATGAATATGGAAAATTTCTCAACTCAAGGTTTGAATGCTCTTTTTTTAATTATATAATATGTATATAAATATCTAGATATATATACACGCAGAGAAAAAAACATGGTTGTGGTAAACAAATTCTAAGAGCAACATATTATGATAAGATACATGATTGTAATCAAAACATATTCACCCCTATCAAGAATAATTTTTCTCCTTTTCACATATTTGCGATCATGAAAAAAAGGTAATTTAAAGTGTTTTTCTTCGTAATTTGTTCACGTTTCCCTTAGATTTTCTCACTTTATTTTTGCAAGGGTACAGAATATGTATGTTAGTAGTTCCTCCTATAAATCGAATATTAAGGGCTAGATCCGTTAATAAGGCACACACCGATATATCATTCAACAAAATGCAAAGCAACAGGTCGATTGCCTGCGGAATTGTGAAGCTTTCGAGAATTTTGGAAAATATTTTACTTCATAAAATTTTGAACAAAAATTTCATTGATTTTTAATTTTTTTTTAATTTTTCTTCTTTTTTTTTATTCACTGAAACTGATAGCGTGAAACATTTTTCGCATGAGATTCACGATTGCTTTTTTTGCTTTGAGGGAATTGAAAATTTCATGGAAACGAAAATTCCACTTGTTATTCACGATAGGGGTGATTATTATTATTATTTGTACAGTCATACTATAATCTGAAAGGATTATATTATGATTCAAAATATGATAAAAGTAATCATATTATAACCGTTGGTTATCATTATTGTTGTTGTGATTTATCATATTATGGTTTAAAAGTTATTATAATATGATTACATTACACAGGGTATATTATTATTACACACTGTAATCGGTCTTTCGTATATCGCAATTATTTATGTTATTTTATAGAACTTCCATTCTTCTCAAAAAATAATGTAAAACTACAGGCAATGGTCAATATTTTTGCACCAATATTTTCGCACTTTTACAATTTACACTTTTACAATAAAAAAATTTTAATTTTTACGCAATGCTATTTTGTGACACTTAAAATTTTTTGAATGTACAATTTTATTATAATTTTTTTTTTTTATTTTTTTTTTTTAATATCTTGACACTTATAATTTTGTCTATATTTTGAATGGGTCTTGTTTTTTTTTTTTCTTTTACCATTTTGTTGACACTAACAAATGAAACATTTTTTTACAATTAGGAAATTTTTATTTGAAAAAAGTAGGAAGAAAATAGACTGTTTTTAATATATAACGGGTTTTGTTTCTTCTCTTTTTTTTCGAATAAAAATTTTAATATGACGTCTTCATGTGTGTGAAGGACGAGACCTCATCTCCTGCTGCTCTGTGGTTTACGCTCGATAGACTTTCTGCGATATCATCTGCTAGTTTCCTTAACGTATGATCTATCCATCCCCATTTGCGCCTTCTCATTTTAAGATGGATAAGTTGTTGTGTTGTTGACTATAGGAGATTGTTCGTGATAGTTCTGGACGAGAATATGCTCAGCATTTTTTCTTAACCACTAATTTTGAAATACATGAATATACACGCCATCACGTTGATCAGAATTTACCAACTCACAGCCGTAGATAAATATTGACTTAACATTAGAGTTAAATAGTTTCAATTTTATCTTTAGCGTTATTGTTGTTGACTTTCATACAGGGCTTAACAATCCAAATTATATTAATCACAGAGACCTGCAAAATTTGGAAAAAGTGTGGGACTAACGTATACTTTTCTAAAGGTTTAAGTTGTGCTGATTCCAATCAGATTTTATAAGATTAATTCGTGCGGATAAAAAGTCTTGAATATGGCGAAAAGCAGGAGTTTTTTTTTTAACTTTAAGTAAAGATATCACGAAAACCTAATTCTGTGTACAGATTCGGATTCAGCGCAACGCAAACATTTAGAAAAGAATATACTGGCCATGGCCTGCGTAATTTATAAAAATTTTTTAAATTCACAGTGAATGGCTAAGGAAAAGTTAGTTTTAATTATTAAAAAAAAATCTTTTAATAAAATTACAGGTCACGTAGATATTTTTCAATTGTGCCTTAAAAAATAAATTAAAGTTATTTTTGGTTTTTTCGCATTAGTTTTATGTGGAGGTTCGTGCGGTCGTTCGCCAATGATTCATTTAATTTTAATATGTAGTGTTTAAAATTTAAAATTTATTTATGACACTTAAACATAATATTGCACATATTTCCGTAACTAAATGCTATAGAACATATATACAAACCCATATTCCCATTTATTTTCTTTAGCTCATAAATATCTGTTTTATTAATTTCATTGTTTTATGTTTTTTTTTTAAATTTCTGGTTTCAAAAAAATTTTATGACTTTTAGGCCTTAATCAGCAAGAAAAAAAACAAACAAATAAATTTGAACACACAAATAATGAATTCATATCACTTTTACTTTCTTTAAACGATAATGCAAACAATTTTGTATAATTTAGTTCAAACTTGGAAGTTTCGTTTAAAAATATTGATGACTCAGTTATTTTAAATTGATTGTTGATTGATATTTTGACGAATATAAAGATAATGAAGGAGGGTTTTGTTTGATTGTGCTTGAGCCATTATTTTTAAATATCGTATTAAAAATTAAGTACATTTTGACAGTAAAGATAAAAAATAATAAATAAGTCCTTAAATAGAGTTAAATAGAGCTCGGAGGAATTTTAAAATACTCCCGATCATGCCCTCTTACTAATAAAATTTTCGTTGTCTCGCGCAATCAGAATGGAAATGCTCTTCAGGTTATTTAAAAGTATTCGTTATCTGTGTAAATTAAAAGTTGGCATTAAACTTAAATGAAATTATTAAATTTTAAAATTTTTTCTTAAACTTGATTTCAATTCTAAATAATTTTGGAAAAATTTCTCTTTTCTTAATCAATTAATTATTTAAAAAACGTTGGGTATGTTTTTTTAAGACTATTTTCAAATATCACTTTTTTCTTTGAAATAAACAAGAAAGTTTTAAATTTCACACTTTAATATTCAAGATTAAAACAATTCTTTTAATAATATATGTTTTTGTTTTAACACGACAAGTAAATGAGTTACTCATAAGTTAAATTTTGCAATAATAATAAAAATAAAAACAGCAACCAGTTTGTTTATTTATAATTTTTTATTTTATTTAAAGAAAAGAATAAAATAAAATGAAAGTAGAACGCCTTAGGTGACGAAAAATAAACTGCGAATATGAGTACTAGATAACAAACAAAATTTAACATACATAAGTAAAAAGTTTTAACACTAGAAAAGCCAAGAGGGGGGTTCCTAAAAATTATGCAGCACTAAACAGAACTGAAAATTGGCTTGAATACTTGAAAAAAAAACAAACAATCTTTCATAAAGGCAAATAAAGTTTCAACAAATTCACTTGTTGTTGTTATACATTGTTGTTATTATTTGGTGTTAATAAAAATTAAAATGTCATGAATCATATTATTTTATTCATAAATTCTGTTAAAGTTTAACGTAGATAATTATTAAGATTGTTTTAGTTAAACTATTTATCAGGGACCAAAGATAGTTTTTTTTTTATTTATGAATTTTAAAAGGAATAAAGCAACCACGATAGAATATTGGAGAGGCAAGCCATAGAGACCTTTTTAATTGTTTTAAACAATTCTTCAATTCAAAAGCTCGCATTATCGTCGTATTCGTAAATCTAATTGTCTAATTATACAATATTGTATTTTTGTTATTGCTAATTTTCACAAAAGTTTTGTCTTATTATACGATTTTTATATGTTTTAAAAATTTTGTATTGATACCAAGCCGGGAAATGTTAGATTTATTTGGTAAATTTTTAAAAATCTTTTTAATCTTTAAAAATCCTGAATCTTTGAAGGAGGTGTTTTTTTTCCTTTTTAAGATATTTCTTTCGCAATCATTAGAAAATAATCTTTAAATAGAACTTAAATATTGTAATTTTGAGCAATAAGTACACTGTGCAAAAAACAGCCAGGCCGGGCACCTGGCGTTTTAAACTAATTGGGCACGCTGAATCCAACCTAACCTAACCGTTTTTTTTATGTTAGCTCTTGTTTTCAAGATATATCGTTATTTCCTTTTAAGATATATATAAAGGGTCCGCCAAACAACTTTTTTTTTTGAAACTGCTATAAAAAAAAACTACTGAATATTTTCTCAAATTTCTTTTTTTATTTGAAAGTACAATCCTTCCGGTTAATAATGGAAAATAATTTCATTCAAATGACTGCCTCGGCTGGCCATGCAGTAGCCTACACGATCGGTCCAATTTTTAAGCACATTATCGATTGCGTGCAGCTGTATTTCACCAATGGCTTCAGGAATACTGTCCTTTAAAGCGTCAATTGTCTCTGGCTTGTCAAATAATAATAGTCCAACGGTGTCAAATCCCAGCTCCGATGTGGCCAAACGACATCAGCTCTGCGGCTTATAATGCGATCTTCAAAAACACGGCGCAAAACATCGAGTGTAGCTTCAGCTGTGTGGCACGTAGCGCCGTCCTGTTGAAACCAAATGTTGCCAATATCCTCCTCTTCAATTTTTGTGAACAAAAATTCGTTCAACATGGCCCGATAACGATCGCCATTGACTGTAACGGCCACTCCTTGCTCATTTTCGAAGAAAAATTGCCCAATTATGCCTCTAGACCAAAATCCGCACCAAACAGTGACTCGTTTTGGGTGCATCGGCTTTTCAATGTATGCGTGCGGGTTTTCTGTGCCCCAAATGCGACAATTTTGCTTGTTTACATACCCGCCGAGATCAAAATGAGCTTCATCTGAAAAGATGATTTCTTTGCATTCAGCATTCTGCAACATTACCATGATTTTCAAAGTAATGTCGCAATATTTCCCAGCGTTGTTGAAGCGTATACAAAACCATATTCGTTCAGCGGAAGGATAAAACTAATTATCTGTTAAATCAGACATGAGCTAAGTGTTACCATTCACGAAATAAGCACTAGTTGAAAAAAAAACGTTAGATGGCGGACCCGTTATATATAATTTTTAGATGTGAAAAAACACCTCCCTCCTTCAAAGTTTCAGGATTTTTAAGGACGGTTCGAGGTATTATATAAAAATAAAATAATAAAAATAAAAATGTATTCCCAAAAATTACTTTTGATAAAAAATAAAAAAAATAAGTTTTTGATTTAGTCCGTTTTTTAAATTTAATATTTTGCAGATACATATTACATTTAAAAAAAAAAAGAATTTTTTTAAATATATGTATTGTTTGTGGCCCCAAGTATTCTCTTAAAAATGACATATCATCTTCGTATTAAAAGTAGTTTTCGATATATTGAAGAAATAAGCTCAAAACATTCGGCTAATTCGGCGAAATTATGAATATGACATAACTTTTGAAAAAAAAATTTTTTAAATTTGTTTCGTTCATATACATATGTTCCTTATAGAATAAATGGAATCTTCTCACAAAATGTCATTAAAATCAAAAGGGGTCAGGTCCCGCTCTAGGTAAATTTGACATGGCAAAAATAATAGTTATTTTTTTTTCTGCAGAAATAATCGTTGTTTATCGATTTTTATACCAATACTACAACAGTGAAGAGCGTATTATGCGTATGTCCTGATGTTTGTAATACATACTTTAAAATATTGGTTTTAGACCTATCTCTTAGTAAACCGATCGACTTAGAATCACTTTTTCAATCGATTAAACGATGTCCGTCCGGCAGGCTGGCTGTCCTGTTAACCTTGTACGCAAAGTAGAGGTCAAAAATTTTGGAGATAATTTTATCGCACTTGGTACATCGGGTCTAATAGTCACAAGAACCTTCCTATTGAAAAGAATGAAAATCTGTGCATTTTACATAGCATCGGTTCTAATAGTCACAAGAACCTTCCTATTGAAAAGAGTAAAAATCGGTGCATTTTACATAGCATCGGTTCTAATAGTCACAAGAACCTTCCTATTGAAAAGAGTGAAAATCGGTGCATTTTACATAGCCCAAATACAAGCTTCTAAAACTTTTTTCACGTTATCAATGTCTCCTGATGCAATAAATCTACTCAAAGCAGAATAGGCAGTGCAACAGTTGATAATTATTACATTTAGTGAAGTGAAGAGTTAATAAAGTACATTAATTCGAAATAAGATGCAGGCAGTAAAGTTTCATTGTTTATGAACAAGTCTTAAAAAATGGAGATACCTAAACATATCGCTCCTTTATTGCAACATAGTCATATCTACAAAAAAAAAACGATCTTGGCAAAATGCGATTAAAGTTTTCAAAATGTACCGATCTAAAAATATATTTTGCTATAACTTCGGTTCAGTTTGAGATATAATACGAGAAGGTATGAAGGAAAACTTTGCTAAAGTTACTTAAAATTTTGAGATATGACTATGATGCAATGAAGGAGCGATATGTTTATTAGGTGATAGACACAAATTTTCAATTTCAATTTGTGTTGGTTTATATACCCGTGAAGTGCGGGGAAACCGACATAAAAAACCATTTTGGAAACTCGTGTAAGATACTACAACATACAACTTGAAAAACACATTGTCCTAAAGGTTACAAATGGACCTATTGGAATGAAAAGGTTTGTAAGAAGCAGTCCGGTTGGTGCTTTTTTGCATAAACCTTGACATACATTTGACTGATTTAGACGTTGTGAATCCGAAGCATGCTACAACGGTGCACTTTTAACTATTTGTCCAACCTCGGTAAAAAATCAACGAAATTTTTCGGAAACATGATAATTAGTAAATAAAATCCGGAATATACTTTTTGACGTCTTACTAAGCGCTTTGAGTCTGTCAGAAAGTTATTTCCTAAGCCGGTAAAACATTTTTGTAATTCTTTAAAATATTTTATCTATTTTATTAATTTACTTTTTGATCTCATATCTTGAGTACCTTAATTTTAATTTTGTTTTTATTATTGTTTTATGAATTAAATTGTTATGTTTATGTTATCTTTTTATCTTGTATCCAGAGCATAATAATGCTGAATAAAATCATAATAATAGGGAATAAAGGCGTGAGGTGATAATAATTCAAGTTCCTATTTCAATCTTCAATTAATTTTTTAGTATTGAACCATTTCTTTTACTTTCTTTGTAAACAAGTTCCCTTACGTTTTTTTATAAAAGCTTTTTTCATTAATTAATAACAAAGTTTACTTTGTATTATTTATATGGCGCGGGATCCCGGGAAATTTAAAAAAATTTCCCGCTTTCCCGGGAATCGAAAAAGTCCGGGAAAAAAAAACTAGTTTGCGCATATGTCTTTCGCATCTATTATTTTTTTTCTTTCGCATATCATCACTATTTATTTTAGTGAAATTTTCCAATTTCAAATATTTTTACATATTTTAGAATTTCATTACTGTCAATCTGCGCCATCTTTAATTATTGTTGCCAGAATTGCTCTATTTTCAAAACATTTTGCGAAAGTGATAGAGTGAACCAAGTTGACATTTAGCTTTCGCATCGAAATTGGTTTCGCATCGCAATAGAGAATAGTTTTCTAAAACGTATCGTTTTAGAAAACGAAACGTTTTAAAACCGATATCGTTTTCAGTATGTTAAAAAATTTATTTCTAATACATTTTCTTCTTATTTCCTGTCTATATTCTTTTAAAATTTTTATTATTTTGGTTGAACCGTATTCTAAACAAAAAATTAAGACTATAATTTAGAAATGGCTTTTAAAATCGTTCGAAATGAAAAATGCACCTTTTTAAAACGATGCTTTTTAAATCGATCGATTTTTATCACATACTAGAGCAACCGACTGCCCCTTTGTAATTGCATTTTTTACGTTTTTTGGGTGCATAAATGTGGCTGATTGGTTTTTTTTTTTTTTTTTGCAATATAAAGGAGTCATGTTAACGGTAATCTGCAAAAAAACATGTTTTGCAAAATTTGTCTTTAACAGTGCAGCCACACGGTCAAGTTGTTCTTGATAGTCTTTTACATATACTGTTTGTCAAAATTTCCAAAAATTGATAGTTGTGACGTAGGCTGCATTCAATTTTTGAGCAATTTACTTTCAAGATGCCATCAAGAAAAAAATTTATAAAGAGAAACGAAAAATTTGCTCACTAACCTTCAAATCAGCTGTTTTCTTGAACGTAAATTGAAACACTCACTGGCATGAGAATTTTAAAGGCAAGTTCGCATCAATTTTTAAAAGTATGAGTGTATTGGTAAAAAAGTGTGAGTGTATTAAAACTTGATAGGCAAAACTTGATCGTGTAACCCTCAAGTTACAACGTGCTTAAATTATATTCTGATTTTTGTAATAAATGTCATAATTTTAACGGTCCCTGCTATTTATCAAAAGTTAAAGTTTATTATCTCAAATTTGTTTAATTTGTTTTTTTTTTAAAAATCATTGAACATTTAATTCATTTAAAAAATTAGCAGGCCGAGCAAATGCTTAAGTGTGCTATGAGTGTGTGTCTATTATTTTTAATATCTCATCTACTGTTATAAAAAAAAATTCTATGCTTCAATTAATTTGTTTTACATTTGGTCTAAATTAATTTATTAAATTTCATATTTTGCATTTGGAAAATTTTTTTATTTGAATATGTACGAATTCAAAAGTTGCATTTGCATACAAAACTGTAATGCAATTATTCGTTATATGAGATTTTAAATGGATAATTTTTTGCTACTGTAGTTTCTGCTGGTTGTCGTTATAAAATTCTTAAAATGACATTTGAAATGTGGGTTATCGTATTTAAAATGTAAATTAATATGTTGTCATATTGAGACAAATATCGATGACTGATTTTTTTTTTTGGAATAAAAAGGTTTCTTTCAAAATGATTTTCTTTTTCAAATTATGATGGAAACTTTAAAAGTATCATCTATATATTAAGTGTATATAACTGGAATTGATAAGATTTTATCAACAAATAATAATGAGTTTTCGGAAAAATATTAAAAAGATTATTAGTTAAAGTGTTCCTACAATTTCTCGTTTCTAAGAGTGCCCCGGTAGGCTAACTGGTAGTGAGTTAGTCTATCAGCGCCGGGGTTGCGGGTTCGATTCCCGCCAGAGTCTCTGGTTTCTTTCCTGCAGACAAGCGTAGAGCTTCGCGGGATTAGCTTAGGGAATTAAAAAAAAAAAATCGGTGTGTAAATATCAAAATCCAGATATTTACTCTAAAAACACTCTTATACCATTCAATTTAAGCCAGTTGATATTGTTGGAACGACATACTAAAAATTAGTGAGTAACAGTTCCAATTCATCGTGTAGTATTATATAGCAGGCATCGAAAATTGAGTTATTTAAAGGCACTACTCCTGACTAAAAAGTACTTTATATGAAATATAAGTACTAAGCTCTGTCTTTTCATTAATTTGTCCTAAACTTTAAGTTTGTAGAGCTTTGCGCAGCCGATGTTCAGTTCGATTTCTGTCTATACCAAATGTTAGTTTAATTTATTTAAAAAATTTAAAATTGAGTTATTAAAAAGGTACTGAACTTCTGACCATGAAATACTTTCTGTAAAATAAAAGTACATACTACGATCGGTCTTGTCATTAATTTGCCCTAAACTTGAAGTTTGAAACAACTTGTTCATCGATATTCCGCTCCAACTCAGAACTACAGTTAAGAGAAAAACTCTACATACACCAACTATTTTGAGTTTTTGGAGAGATATCAAACAAAATTTCGATATTATTGAAAGTTAAGGCTAGTTTACACTATTATACTTTGTATTAATACATGTCAAAAACCCAAATAATATTTAAAAGTGTGATGGTGTGAATGCAATGTATCATGAAAATTATAAGTATTATATTACAAAGTTATTTGGAATACGTAAGATGTGTGTAATAGTTTAAACTAGCCTTTCAGAATATCTAAAGAAACAAAGTTTCAAAATATGTATTAATATTTTAGAATCTATTGACGATAAACAGTTACAGCGGGAACAAAGTTTACATACAGCGTAACCAACTCTTAAAATGAACAAGAAAATAGGAAAAATCCGTTAGAGATCTTGATTTATTTTATTTTACAAAAAATTTTAATCATTTAAGTGCAGATTTAAAAAACCCGTTTTAACTTTAAAAATACAAATAGAATAGATACTCGTATGCAGCAACCAGTTTGAAATTTAGTGGTTAAACTTCGAAAAGAAAATAAATTTTATGGATAAATTGCAAAGGTAGTGAAATTCAGTCGTTCTAGCAAACAAGTTTTAAAAACTTTAAAAACACCAATAGTACTGAGAATAAGCCAAGATCTGGAAGACCTAAGAAACTTTCAAGACCCGTCGTTGGCCGTGTTCTTTAACCCATTTACGCCCGCTGTGCCAATTTGGGAACACTTCATTATTTCCGGCTTATGACAAAGTTTTTGACATTATTCAATATATGTTTACCTTATTGATAAACTAAAATTTCAGAAATTTCTATAACATCAAAAAAAATTTTTTTTTTAAATTTTTTTTTTAGTGACCGTAGTGCCAATTTGGGTACACCTCTTTAATTCCAAAAAAAAAAAAAAATTTTTTTTGTTTTTTGTTTATATGTAATGAATTAAATAATAAAATAAACAATATTTTATTTTTTGTTTGGGCTTAAATGGGTTAAGAAGTCCTCAGGATTCAAAACTAAGTGCCCAAAATAAGTGGAACAAATTGCAAAATGTTCGAATATTATTGTTTCACCAAAAACAGTAATAAATGTTTTGCGTGATAATGGCTTAAAAGTAGAACAGGATTCAAAAAGAATCTTCAATTTCGCCTAGACTTTGCTAATGGCTTAGTGATTGAAGCCCAAGGTGGATCTACCAAATATTAAAAAATAATTTTTTTCATTTATTTTCTAAATGTATATAACTACATACATATGTAAATAAAATGTGAGAATAATTTCTTGTTATAAGTTATTTTTATTAAATTAACCATTTTTATTTTTCGAATGTGTTTAATGAATAAAAATTCAATTTATAAAGCTTTCACTCAATAGTCCTATTCCTTCAATATTTCACATACTATTTTGCTTAAGGTTATATAAATAAACTTTGTTCTTATGACTTTAAAAATTAATGCAAACATTTTATGAATTTTCATTACGACCACAAAATTAGGTGTGCATGTAGAGTTTTTTTCTTACCTGTAGTAGGTATGTATATTAAATGTTAGTGTAGTTATAATTTGAAAAAGTTTTGATTTATTTTAATTGCCCGCAAAACAAACTTAAACATTAAAAAAGTTCTAGCACATAAATATTTATTTTGATGTTAAATTTTGTTTGAACCATGATTAACATTTAATTACTTTGTAAACAAACATGTCTAAACATTACTACGCCATATAAAACATGTTGGGTGCACCTAAATTCGAACATGTTCATATATAGTAAGTAAGTATGTATGTGTGTTTGATTGTATTTTTTACCTGAATGTAATTCATACGATTTACACAAACTTATATATTCATGTATGCATACATAAAGTAAACATGTAAACAAAATAATAAAATTCAATGTCAAAATAGCGCCACCTGTTGTTTTATTAATATTTTATTTTCTCCAAATATTGTTGCTTTTGTTCTGTTTTTTTTTTTTTAAATAAATTGGAAAATAAATAAATTAAAAAACTCATTGATTTTTGTATTGCTCTTTGGTCTTTTTAATACCGTTATCTTTTGCTCTTTGCAACATTTTTATGGTATTTTTCAAACAACGAATATATGGAAAATTGAGTGCGTGTTTTTTTTAATTCTTATCATTTATTTTATTTGTTTTGTTTTCCTTTTTTTTATTTTTATTATTATGCAAGTCGGAAAGTTAATAATGGTCTAAAAAATTGTATGCATAATTTTTTTCACTAGTTTTTTTTATATTCATCTTAAGGCCATTGTTGTGTGATATCATTTTCATGTCTCGATTTTTTCATAATCACTGCACTGGGCGAAATAATTTATGCAATTAATTATAGAATATTTATTTTAAACAGTTATGGCTAAATACAAAAATTTATTTGGATTATTCGAAAAACCGTGTTTAACTTGTTTTCACGTTTTTTAACCCATTTTTAAATAAAAGGGTAAACAGTTAAGGACATAACTATTCGTACATCGCAAATAATAATTAAAAAAATCAACATACCTACATATTTAAAAATACAAAAAAAAAAAAAATTCATGGGGAGAATCAAATCACGATGTCCGTCCGTGTGCCCGTCGAAATTTGGTTTGTTTGCTATTGAAATTCAGCCTGATCAGTCCACAAATGGCTGAGTTATAAGTAAAAACTAAGACTGCCTGTATGTAATTTTACCCATAAATCCCTTGTTGTTGTGTTTAATGTTTTTTTATGTATATCTGAAGAACGGCAAGGTTCAAAGTTTCCAAATTAGGTAGAAGAATCTTGGTTATTAATACGTAACATCAGACAAAATGTAGGCGGGATTGGAAAAGCGGGCGTGGTACTTCCTTTCTGTATATCTGAATAACGCCAAGAGCCAAAGTTTCTAAATTAAGTGCAAGCATTTTGGTTATCAATAGACAACATCCTACAATTTTGGCGGGATCGGACTTATATATGTATAACTAAAGAACGGTATTTATATAACTTTCTGCTATAATAATATTCTACGTCTAACTTTATTTCTTTCTTTTAATGTTTAAAGCGCTTTTGTAGTCAATACCATTGTCTTATATTATACTAGCTTAACCCGGTGCGCTTCGCTACACTGCTTAAACCACTTCTTCAGTTGAGAGATATTTAATATATGCATCCTATGGAAGGTTTTCCCCCCTGCGCCTTCCCGCTTTATTTTTATTTTCAAAAGTGTAGTATACCATAGGAGTGACTTCTACTAAGTTTGAACATTCTTACTATAACAGTTCTTTAGATATGTGATATTAAACATTGGCGTCCTATGGGGGGTAACATTTCCCCGCTGCTATTTTATTTCAATTTTGGGGTTCAGAAGATCATACTACAAAAAGTTTAATAAAAAGAGTGCAGCGGCTCTAAATTATATTTCTATCTATGAGGGGTACTGCTCCTCCTCTGTCCATTTCTATATTGAAATTTAAAGTTTGCCATAATAGTAGCTTTAACCACGTTTGAAGACTCTCCCTTTAATAGTTCTTGAGTTGAGAGATATTTAATATATGCATCCTATGGAAGGTATTTCCCCCCTGCGCCTTCCCGCTTTATTTTTATTTTCAAAAGTGTAGTATACCATAAGTGTGACTTCTACAAAGTTTGAACATTCTAACTTTAATAGTTTTTAAGATATCCGATATTAAACATTAGCGTCCTATGGGGGGTAACACTTCCCCCGCTGCTATTGTGTTTAAATTTTGGGGCTCAGAACATCCTACTACCAAAAGTTCAACAAATTGCTTGCAGCGGCTCTTATTAATATTGCTATCTATGAGGGGTACTGCTCCTCCTCTGTCTACCCCGCCCATTTTTATATTGAAATTTATAGTTTACCATAGTAGTAGCTGTAACCATGTTTGAAGACTCTCCCTTTAATAGTTCTTCTGTTGAGCGATATTTAATTTATGCATCCTATGGAAGGTATTTCCCCCCTGCGCCTTCCCGCTTTATTTTTATTTTCAAAAGTGTTGTATACCATAAGAGAGACTTCTGCAAAGTTTGAACATTCTCACTATAAAAGTTCTTAAGATATGCGATATTAACCATTGGCGTCCTATGGTGGGTACCACTTCCCCCGCTGCTATTTTATTTCAATTTTGGGGCTCTGAAGATCCTACTACCAAAAGTTCAACAAAATGCGTGCAGCGGCTCTTAATTATATTTCTATCTATGAGGGGTACTGCTCCTCCCCCGTCTACCCCGCCCATTTGTATATTGAAATTTATAGTTTACTATAATTATAGCTTTAACCACTTTTGAAGACTCTCCCTTTAATAATTCTTCAGTTGAGCGATATTTAATATATGCATCCTATGGGAGGTATTTCCCCCCCTGCGCCTACCCGCTTTATTGTTATTTTCAAAAGTGTTGTATACCATAAGAGTGACTTCTAGAAAGTTTGAACATTCTCACTATTACAGTTCTTTAGATATGCGATGTTAAACATTGGCGTCCTATGGGGGATTCCACTTCCCCCGCTGCTATTTTATTTTAATTTTGGGGCTCAGAAGATCTTACTACCAAAAGTTCTGCATAATGCGTGCAGCGGATCTTAATATATGCGATAATTAATATTGGCATCCTATGGGGGATACCAATTCCCCTGCCCCTATCGAAAAAATAAGTAGCCTATTTTATTTTTAGGGCTCACGTGATGTATCTGTAAAAATTTCAGGAAAATCGGTTCAGTAGTTTAGGAGTCTATAAGCCAACAAACAAACAAACAAACAAACAAACAAACAAACAAACAAACATACAAACATTTTTATATATATAGATAGATAAGGGGTGCCATTGTTTTGTTCGACAATTTTTGTGCTTTTATTGGTTTTTTAAATTTTGATTAGTTTTTAACAAGACTCTGCTACCTAATTCACATTTTATGGACGTAAATAACACAATTAATAAAAAAAAAACATCGCATAACTTATTATTCATAAAAAAAAAATATTATTGTAAAAACTTCAACTCGGGATGGTTTAGACCGTTACTGTATGTTCACTTTAATTTTATGTTATTAACTTGTCCCTCAATTTCGAATGAAGATTTTTAAATATTTATATTGTTACTTTCGTTTTTAGCAGGTGTGATGAATTTCGACCGATTTGAAAATCGATTTCTGAAGTAAAGTCTTGATTTTTTTGTTCAAAATATAGTTCAATTAATATACATAATAAAAAATTTAAAAGAACAGAAAACAGAGGAAAATGTATTAGAAATCAATTTTTAAAGATACTGAAAACGATATTATTATTTTCAAATCGTTTTATTTTCAAAATCGTTTTTCATCAAATACCTGATTATTAAAATTTTCAAATTTCTTCATTATGAATGAACTAAGTTTATAAGGAAATAAAATTGTCGGTGCCTTTGAGTTCGTTAAAACCGGGTAATACAGTAATAGCAAAATTTCGAGGCAGAATACAACATTTCATTTAAACATTTTCATTTTAAGTATTTGACTGTTAGACAACCTGCAGATCGTTTTGTTGTTAAGAAACTGCAAATCTGGGTTCAAATAAGTTCGGATAACTTTTCAAAATTGATTGATTGAATGAAACTTTAAAAGTTAAAGGTTCGTTTGCAGTGTTACCACCAGCAAAATTCAAAATTACACTTGATATGAAGAAAAATTACCCGAATTAAATGAAATTACACCTGATATTAAATTGAAGTTTTATTTAATAAAAGACGTTTACAAAAAAGCAAAAACACAACAAACTTATTGAAAGAAGATCAATATTAGTCAAACTGTCAACATTTTTATTGTAATTTAAAATAAATTAACATTAAAATAAATAACATTAAAGACTTAAAAACAATAAATAAAGCAAAAAAAAAACTTCTAAAGTAATGAGTTAAACTCCACATTTGGTCGCATATATCTAGGGAAGGTTCCAAATTGCTCCTTGCTATTCCTTTATAATGGGTGTTTTTTAAACGAACTATCATACTGCTGTCGCTTTTTGCTCAGGCACATCATCATAGGTAGATAGATTCATGCTTGAACAACGCCACCAAATTATCCAAATTTACTTTAAAAATCAACCATCGATTTTCGCAGCGTATAAGCGACTTCATGATTTGAATGAGGCAACTTATTTTTTCACAAATGATGGCGATGTGTTAATTTAGAGAAAATAAACTGTCAATTAGACTTCAAGGCATTGCGATGTGACACCTCTTGGTTGTTTTCCGTAGGTCTGTGAAGTTTATGCTGAGAAACCAGCAATAATTGACGTCTTGGATGTCGACATTGTTCATTATATTCGTGACATGCAGCCAGAAATGCTCGAAAAGAGGAACAAAATTGCAGGTCTGCAATTCATTTGTTTTGTGTTGTCTACCATTTTAAGTATCATGGTCTTAAAAAATACTCTTTATTTCATATTTAGTAAACAAAATGCCTGCAGAGTTTTACACAACTGTCCCTTTCGTAATTTAGTTTTACAACTGTGAAGGGCGTTAAATATTCTTCAAACTAAAGCATTTGAAAGTTTCACGACACAAACAAAATTAATTATATGTTATAATATTGGAAACATTTCTACCCCCAGGCTAGTTTGTAGTTTGAATAACTTTTTTCAATAAACATCAGGTTCTAAATCACTATGATAGTCATATTTATCCAAGAGTCCATCTTGCGATATTTTTACCAAACTTTTGAAAATAGTATTTAATATTTAATATTATAATAATATTTAATGATTGAAGTCTTTTCCTTAAAAAAAAATCCGAGACTTTGGTTTAGAAGACTGTGCATTTTTTATCAACTTGAAATTGAATCTTGATTTTATTAAGGTTTTTGAAGTAAGAATTTCAAATAACACCTAAGAGAAATTAGCCACGCTCTACCCTAGACAGTTAAAACTATACCAAATTCGAGTAATTACCCACAAAGTGGCAACACTGTTCGTTTGAACAAATGCATACAAATTTGATGAAACATTAGAAAATAATTTGACTTTTTCGTATCTTTAAAAATTGTAAATATTTACCCTTGACCACTTTTTGTTTATTATTTGTAAGAGTTACAAATACAATTACAAATTATACTTTAACTTTATTAATTGATCAATAGCAACTTAGACCTATAGCATATTGTAGTGAAACAGACCAGAGTCTGTGGCGGGTATCGAACCAGCAACCCTCTCACTGATAGATTTTCTCGCTACCAATTGGTATACCGGGGCACCTATTGACCACTTTTATCTTCAATAAAACTCATTTATTTTTTTTATCTGTGTTTCAACATCTACTTCTATATGTATGTGTGTGCGTTCGTGGATATTTTATATGCAAAAAAGTTATTGAATTTGCTTTCATTTTTTTTATAACAACTTGGTTGTTGTTATATTATAATAACAAAAGCGTAGATATTATGTACATATTTCATGAATAATAAAATATATTTAAAAATCAACAACTTTTTTGCAGTTTTGCGAGGTTTAGTTTATTTGTCTATTATTTAATTTCTTTTTCAGACATGTCGGTTGTCAACAAGTTCAATGATACTCTGCACATTCAACGTTAATATCTCTCTTTCATGCTTTCTTCAGTTTAACAATTTTTTTGCTGTTTTACAAATAGTTTATTATATGTACTAAATTTATTTATTGTTGTTGTAATTTTTTGTTTTAGTATTTTTGTATCGAACAAATTCCTTGTTTGCACCAGCGTTGCCAGAATGAAGATTTTATCTTATTTTTGAAGATTTTTTGACCAAAATAAGATTTGAAGATCTTTTTTCTCAAATTAAGATTTTTTAATTTTAGAAATAAAAATTTTTAACTTTAAGTTTGTACAACATAGACACTTTTTGCAGTTTTTTAAACAGTCAATTTTTAAAACAATGAGGTTTCGTATTGGTTTTGCACACTTTTGTGTCCATTGTCTAGCATACACAAAAATGTATTATTATTTCTGGGCATACAAAATATTAAAAAAACATCTTAGATAAGCGGTTGCTCATTTTGGGAATATTGATGATAAAAATTATTTGTAAAAAGAAAAACAGTAGTTTTATAAAGTTTAAAATATTAAAGAACAAAAAAGTTCATGTATTTTGTATCAAAAGGTAAAACTAATGGAACTTAACCCTAGGATTACCGTCTTGGTCTGGCCAGACCAAATTTGTGTTTTGCTTGCAATATTTTTGGAGTATAAAAAAGAAACAGGGGCGTTAATTCTATAAATGATGTGTGCTGAATCGATTGAAACTAATTTCGATTGGAGCAAATTAGTGGGGTAAAATTTTATTTTTATGTAGAAGTTTATGAAATTACCCTCTTGGCCAGACTCAATTTTTCTTCTTGCTATACTTTTCAAATAGGACAAAATGTCAAAAAAAAAAAAAAAACAGAAACTTAAATTCTATAAATGATATTTTCTGAGTTGAATGAATACGGCCCGTTATTAGCTAAGTTCAATTTAACTACAAACACAAAGCTGAAAACTCGTTTCACTTAGATGCGAAAAAGCGATGTGCAAAATAAGTGACAACATATTCGATGACTTGCATGTAAAATAAAATAATAAAATTATTTAATAAATTCGTATAGTCTCAAATAATAAGCATAAGCCCCGGCCACGGTCAAGAATGAAAGATTATCAATAACAATTTTAATTAATTTTCATGTTGTAAAATTCCTTTCTTCATAAAAATAATTTAATGAAAGTTAAATTTAATGAACTTAAGCCTAATTAAAATTATTAAAAATTTGGATTAAAAACCATAAATAGTTCAACAAAATAACCACAATACTGATTAAAAAATATTTTATTAACTTTTTATTTAATTGGGGTTTTAAGTGCCTTACAATGTCTTTAAAAAAGGTGTACCAACATTATTTTAATGACAATTCCATTAGGAATATATTAAGGAAATTTCAATGAGCTTTTTTTTAAATGCTTTCTACAAATGCCTTCGATATAACAACGGTATGAAAAAATATAATGCTAAAATTTAATTAAAAAAATAATAATTTTTACTTCTTTGGCCTTGTTATTGGAAATTTTAAGATTTTTCTCTTCAAAATAAGATTATTTTTTCGCCAAATGAAGATTTTTCTTCCAAATCTTCTGGCAACGCTGGTTTGCACAGTAGTTGTATTGGTTTGATTGTAATTTTATTATTATTGTTTGCTGAGTAGTGAGTTGCTGTTAAATCATCGAGCAAAAATAGATTTTCTTTTGATTGGTGTGATGTTGTTGTATTTATTTATTTCATACGTTTGGTTTGATTAAAAAATATTAGTTGTAAATTTTTATTTATTTATATGTTTTTTCTCTTTATAAGTGATTAAATTATTAGATAATAGCAAAGTTATTCATAGTGATTAAACAATTGAAATGAAACTAATTGAGGCAAAAAAATTAACAAGCAATTTGTTATAACAAATCCAGAGTCTCAAGAAATCATGGGTGAGATTGAAGGAGATTCAAATTGTTAGTATTAAAAAAGCTTACACAAATCTACTAATTAAAGTTTTAATTCTTAATAAATCTAATAGCACAAAGCAACAAAATTCGGTTCGTCGCCGCCAGCCTCAATACTTGCAACGCGAAATGAAACTAGACTACTTGTTGAGCGAATTTCGGCCCCTGAATTTTTTAAAAAGGCGTTTGGAATTACTCAAAAAAATATATACTAAATGTTCTTCTGAGCTAAAAAATTATTTCAGATGTCTTCAGCAGAATGGCACGGCGATTCTTTTCTTAGACGTTTCTTATTACGTGCATTAATTATACATACATATATATATATATATATACATTAGAGCGACTCACCAAAAAAGTGCTCGATGTACCCTCCTTAATATGAACCTTGAACTTTTTTAAGATAATTTTAAATATTTCGGCTCCAGCTTTGACCTCTCGTGAGCTGGACAATTTTGAAAAAGGGTCTATTTTTGCATGTTTTGTTAATTTAGGAATCTGTTTCCTTACCAACATATACAAATTGGGTATCATAGGTAGGTAGGTAAGTAGGTAGGTAGAAAGGCTGGCGTGAAGTCTCCTTCAAACCTTCACCCAGATACCAGTAAGGTCCATTGTGACGCCTTACTTAGAGATAGCTATATAGAGATAGAAAGTAGGTGAAATAAACAGCGAAAGCACAAGTCAGATTCAAAAGATAGATAGAAAAGAAGGTTTCGGACCAAACCCGAGAGAAATCCTACTCAACCAAATTCGCCCTACATGCGGTCAGCACCCAGTCTCCCCTCGCGTAGCCAGGCCATCCACATAACGAATCCTATCAGATTCTCGAGTCCGCAACCCGAGACATCACCTAATTCGCCCAGGAATCTACTGCCCAGCAACCTCAGCCTGTTGCCCTGTAGCCTGGGACAGTGGCATAAAATGTGCTCAACTGTCTCCAACTCCTCAGGGTCCTCACACAACCTGCACATATCCGACAAGTCGGATCCCATCCTCACCGCCATCCTGCCTATCATGCAGTGGCCCGTGATCATTCCTATAATGGTCCTAACGCAGACCCTACTCCTGCCCAGCAGCGACCCCGAATCGGACTTTCTAAGCACCGGCCACAGCGTCCGCGATACCCGCATAGCCACAATAAGGGAGAGAGAACTCCACCCTGTGGGGTCCCCCTAGTCACCGATTTTCTTAAACGTTCGTTTCCCCAGTCCGAGTGAATAACTCTGCTGCTAAGCATCATAGTTATCCATTCGACCAAAAACAACGGAACTCCTAGGTCAACCAGTGCCTGCCCAATAGCCTCTATCCTCAAATTGTTAAAGGCGCCCTCTATATCCAGGAATGCCGCCAAGGTGTATTCCTTGGTTCGCAAACTCCGCTCTACATAACCAACCACATCATGCAACGCACTCTTAACAGATCTACCCTTAAGATAGGCGTGTTGAGCGCCGCTGACGATGCCGGCGTCAATCTTCGTCCTCAGATGTAGATCAATCAGCCTTTCCAACGTCTTCAAGAGAAAAGACGATAAGCTGATTGGTCTAAAATCCTTGGGTTTAGAATGACCGGTTCTACCCGCCTTGGGAATTAAAACTACCCTAACCTCCCTCCACCCTCTAGGAATGTACCCCTTCAGCACACATACCCTAAACAGTTATTAAACGATATTCTGTTGCATCGCCGGAAAGATACCATCTGGTCCCGCCGATTTGTAGGACCCAAAGGTATTTACCGCCCATGTTACCTTATCCAAGGTGATCATACCCCCCACCGTCTCCCTTTCCCCACCACCTGAGCACGACCTAGAGAAGGGGTCACCACATACATTCTGTTCCCCCGACCTAGGATCCACACACCCCGGAAAGTGAGTCTCCATAAGCAGACAGCGAGATTCAGAGCCAGATTCCGTCCATGAGTAGTCCAGGGACTACCGGGTCCTTAGATAAAATTCACCTAGACATCTTAATCACGGATTCAACTGACTCGCTAAACTTAATTCACGAGTCCCTTTTCGCCCTTCTAATATCTCCCTTATACCTCCCGTATCTCAACCTGAAGTTACTCCAATCTTCCACCCTACGCGTATACTTCGCTCTATTGAACAGCCTTCTGGATCTTTGAGTCCTCAACTCGTCTGTCCACCATCTTGGCTGTGTACGCCTGCCCGGAAAATTTAACGGACAGGATCGATCATAGCTACTGGTCAGTACCCCCGTGAAGGTGTTCACCAGTTGCTCCACACCGATCGGAGTCGACCCCCAGTCCCGTGTAACCCGTGTAACTTTGTACCAGTCTCGAAAATGAATCCCAATCCGTCCTCGGACTCCTATATGGACACCTTTTCGACCTCTCAAACATTAGCTTAAAGGACAAGCTCCAGTCCTCCACTAATTACCTACAGTTCGTCAGTGTTATATCTATCACTGCCTCACTATCTCTAGTTCTGAACGTTGGTGTACCCTGTTACAGATAAAAAGATTGCTGGCAATAATAAAATCAAACATAGACTCACCTCTTATGTTGATGTCGGCACTTCCCCATTGGGTATGGTGTGCATTGGCGTCACAACCTAGTACCAGTCTCGAGCCGCTTCTTTATGTTCAGTTCTCGCCAGTATACAAGTTCGTACCTTATCATCCGTGTGTGGTACGAACAAAGTATACCCCGTGACCTTTAATCCAACTACCCTGTTTTTGTTAATCCAGGGCTCTTGGATTAAAGCCACGTCCACGTTGTTGTCGATGAGGTGGGTTACTTATTCGGTTGAGGCTGCTTCACAGTGGTGCAAGTTTTTCTGCACCACTTTCAGCCTCTTAGGGTCTATCATTTTTAGGAAAACTAAATTTGATAGACCCCAACCCGAATACAGCAACCCCTCCCAACGACTTCAGCTTTTTGAGAGACTACTGGTCTACTGCGAACCTGAAGTCTCTCCCTTGGTTTTCCTTACAACCCAGTGAAGCTATCAAATTCCACTAGCCTGTAATGAGACCATCATTCTGGTTGGCCAGTAACCCCAGTATGACCTCCACCGGTTTTATAGGTGGAGGTATCCATACCGTGACTACCGGCCTTAATGGCAACTCAGACGCGAGTATAACGTCCAATCTGGCTTCAGGACAAGCGCTGCCACACCTGCCAATTGCAGCCTTTAAAAACTCGAAGGTTTTTTGATTGCCACAACTGACAGTTTTGACACCTCTTGCCCAGTCAGCCCTTTTGAACGATACTTCGTCCGGCCTTCCTTTCACGCTGAAGATTTCGTCGAGTAGTTTGTTCTCTAGCACCTGCCATTTTTTGACACTGATTCTTCCATCGGGATCTATACGATCAATGACAGCCGCCAGAATACCGTCCTTACCCGACGACTCCCTCAGCTTCCTTGACGTGGAGGATTGGTGCTCTCTGGAGCCAGTCCTCTTAGTGATTTCCTTGCGGAGATCTTTAAGAGGTAAGTCTAATATGATAGCGGATTTAGTTTCTAGATCATGTACATATTGATGAAAATAGGACAAAAGAAAGAAAAAAAATGATCCACGACTTTTTGGCGGCATATTTTTTTCGCAAATTTAAAAAAAATTAAGTCGTGGATCATTTGTAATTTTCTTTCTTTAGTCCTATTTGCATCCATACATGATCTAGAAACTTAATCCGCTATCATATGAGAGTTAAAACAATGTTAATGAAAATAGGACTAAAGAAAGAAAAAAAGAATTCATCACGTGTGAGACAGTGCAATAAAAAAGTAGAGTGTGTTCATGCCTGAAATAAATTTGAGAAACACATACCATTAAAACATTATTTAAACAGGACTGCTGCTATAGAAATCAAATCCGAACGAAAGTGGAAGTAAATCCATTTTTGCTTTTCAAAAAACATTAAAAAAATTGATTTAATTAAAGAAGCTAAAACAAATTCGATCAGAATTGCAACTACGGAATTAAAACCATATCGATCGGAGTGTGTAAAAGGCTTGTATACGATCGTTTAATTTTTTGTTTTGTTTTTGAGCTAAAAAAATAATTATAACTAATTTAAAAAAGTATCTACATAATTTTATAATAAAATATTTCGTAAAAGCAAAATTTTGAAAATGAATCGTACGCGATAACAAATATTTCGTTGGTTATCGTACGTGATCGTAAGAATTTTGAAATTCCTCGTGCGAAATTTTTTCTCTTTTCCTCGTGAGCTTGTGTGATTTTAAGTAAAAAAAACACTTAGGCGAACAACTCTACTAAAAACAATGCAAAATATAAATGAAAGATGTTTTTCAGAAACTATTAAATATTTACTTTGCTTTTAAATTAATAATATAAATTTATTCTTTTTTTGCTTTCTCTCTTTTTAGTTTCATAGAACGAATGTGATTGTTTTGCCGCCTTTTTTATCTTAAAAGAAAAAAAAAATAATAATAAAATATTTTAATATAGATTTTATTTTTATATATAAACAACAACCTCCTGCTACAACTTCTTCGCGCTCTCTTGCATGTGAAATATATAAAAAAAAGTTAGAGAGTTATATTTTCTTATTGTATATTTATTTTAGTTTTAAAAAAGAAAATCAAAATTAAAAAGCAGAAACAACTTTTCCTTTAAAATAATTGTTATTTCACGTTGATTAATTGACTAAGGAAAAATAAATAACTACAAAAAAATACATCTATCAACTTCTACGGCAACAACCAAATAACTGTAACACAACAACTACAACGTTATTATTATTATTATCATTAATATTAGCAACAACTGCAACAACAACCTACAAAAAGGAACAACATTTAGAAGCAGCGGCAGCAGCAGCAGTCAGTAATAGATAGAAAATGTCTTTTCGTGTAGTAAGAAGTTCAAAATTTCGTCACGTTTACGGTCAAGCTTTAAAACGTGAACAATGCTACGATAATATACGTGTCTCCAAAAGTAGTTGGGACTCAACATTTTGTGCAGTGAATCCAAAATTTTTGGCCATCATTGTCGAATCGGCAGGTGGTGGTGCATTTATAGTTTTACCTCATAATAAGGTAAGTAAGTCATATAAAGAATATTTATTTATTTATAATTTTTTCCGTTTCTTGTTTTTTTTTTATTTATTTTTAAACAACTTAGACTCTTTTTTCCTTATTTTATGTTTTTATTAGGGAAACATTTCACGTTTGAAAATTGTGTGTGTGTATGTGTTTTTTACAGTTAGTTATACGAGTGTTTTTTTTTGTTACACCGGCAGACACTTTTTCAAACACCAACAGACACTTACATGTAGTACTTTTTTAAACATTTTTTTCTTTATTTGTTTTTTTGTTTAAATTTAGAATTTTTAAAATAAATAGAAACTTGCAAGTAGAAATAAAGAAAAGACTCCAATTTGGATTTATTTGAATAATGACAAAAATACAAAAATACTTACAGTAAATTGTTTAGTATTGTATTGATATTATGGTATGGGTTTTTTGTTTTTAGGGTTCAGGGTTCAGGGTTTACAACTGTGGCTCCAGTCTAGGAGTTTTGCTTGGAATCCAAAATTTTTTGTATAGCCAAAACTACAGCCAATCCTCAAAAATTAATTTTTTTGATACCTATTCATGATTGGATTTTTTTATACCCTTCACCACAGGTCGCAAGGGTTTATATAAGTTTGCCATTCCCTTTGTAAGTTCAAAAATGTTGATCTAAGTCCCTTTAAAGTACATATCGTACACCTAGTTAAAAAGTGACTCAACTCAAAAAACTTAATTTGTCAGAAATCGAAAATTTAGAAGAAAATCCATACAGATTATGATCTAAAAAGTTTTTTTTTAGGTATTTATACACTAGATAATGAACAATTTATAGTTGATGATTTTTATTGATGTGTTATTTGCACAAGTTACCAAATTATTTTGAATTATGTCACTTTAGCTGAATTCTTTTTAAGTTTTGACACTTTTGCCAAATTCTAAACTGAAACAAGTCTAATTAGTATAAACTCCAACAGTGATTTATTTTATCAAAAGTGTCACCACTCGAATTAAGACTATTTAGACACTTTTGTGAATTGCAACTTTAACCAATTGAAACATTGAGAAAAACTTATCCGTTTTTTAATAACAGTTAACAACAACAAACAAAAAAACTGATATTTTTTTTATAGGTAAACAAGTGTATTGTGCTTAATTTAAGCATATGTATAAACCCGAAGAATGAAAATTTTGAGTTAAGTCACTTTTGAACTAGGTGTGCGATATGTGTATTGCACTTGTTCAACAAGTGGGTTTTTTTTATCTCCATTACCCCCTTAGGGAGCATCTTACACGATTAGTTGCAGTTGTTTTTGCGTCTTTCCATGTAAGATTTCACTGTCCTTTTTCTTGGAGTATCGATCCATTCAGTATTGCTATTTTGTATCAGTTTCATTAAACGATTGTTGTTCAACAAGTGGGCATGAGCTCAAAACTATATTATTTAAATTTTTGGAAAAATGCACATTTAACATTCATATCTGCCCGCTTTAAAAATATCGTGCTGCATATTTTGTCTACTTCATGGTAATGAAACGGTTTTGCTTGAACTAAAGAATTTTAAATTCCCTATGAAAAGCGAAGTTTATTTACGAATGTCCGTTTGTATTTTGAAATGCGTTTTCTAAAGGCCCCGTTATATGATGGGAACAAGGTTGTTATATATTTTTAAAACATAGTCTAAAATAGGTCGCAAAATCTCATGACTACAAAATTGGTGTATAAATGACCGAGTTATATACAAATAACTACTTTTTTTTTCTTCCCAAAATAATGGTATAAGCACAATTGCGCCTCATAAGTATTAGGAGGACCAAGTTTGGCTCAGATATTTCTTAAATATAAAAAAAAAAATATATATATATATATATTCAAAAAAAGCTAAACCGGTCTATTATTTCACATGGTCCGCAAACAAGTGCCTTCCCGAGTTTTGGGTTTGGTACATTTGGGTCCAAACAAAACACGCTATGTTATTGAAATCAAATATTCTTTATATATGAGATTTGTTTGGTTTTAAAAATTTGGGAAACCGGCCTGCTCCCGAAATAAGGATTTTGACAGAATACGGTACCATATGAGCTAGGAAACAATTGGCTTCTCAATACTATGGTGAAGGGTGTATAAGATCCGGAATAGTCAAATATATACACCACTATTACTTGTTAAACGTGAATAATAACAACGTTTTATAACATCAACCTCCTAATTAAATAGGTATATAGGATGTATTATAAACAATTATATTAAAACTCTTGATTCAAACTATAATCTATATACAGTTAAACCTGCATTATCCGTGATTCGATTAACCGGCAACAGCAATTATCCGGGAAAGAAAGAGAAATTTTTTTTTTGCATCGATTAACCGTAATTTACTTTATTATCCGTGATTATAAGCATAATATTTTTTTAACAATCAAACACAAGGTGCATAAAACGAAAAAGGGGAATTCCCTTGTTTGCATGCCATGACTCGAAAGTATTTGTACAGATATTTGGTTTAAAAATTCCAGAAGTGTGGACTGTTGTGTTTATTTTTAGAATGGTATCCGTTTTACGGCCATTTTCACCAAGTTCGGTTATAATTAACCATCGGTTATAGCTGTCAAAACATATGGGTAACCGGAACTTTAATTGAAAGTTAGTTTTAACCGAACTTGGTGAAAATGGCCGTTAGTAGTAAAAAGACAAAGAAAAGTCTTAACAATTGAAAACAAGGTTGGTACTCAATTAACCGGGAAAATTGATTATCCAGAAGGCTCCCGGTCCCGACCATTACGAATAATGAGGTTCCACTGTATATAAAAAAAAGGCCTGACTTATTTATTCATACATTCACTCACTCACAACAACGCGCAGATACACTAAAAAGGGATTTTTTTTAAATTCGAATGCTTAGGGGGTTAAAAAGGGTAAAACGTGTTAATTCGCTTTCCTCATATCTCCTTAATTAAAATAGATACAAAAAACATTTAATACTTTTCGTTGTTCATAAAAAAAAAATATTTGACAAATGTCTGGTACTTTTTTAAATTCGGTTATAACCTGTATTTTGGAACTTTAAAGTCAACCCGTCAAAAATAGTTCTAACTCCGACTCTAACCGCTGAAATTTTTCGGAAAATATTGGAAATTTTTTTTTAATTTTTTATGCCGAAAAATTATGGAGTTGTAGTCGCTAGCTATGTGGGTACTACGGTACAAAAACCTCAACGCCGACTCTACACGTCCGGCTCCACAGCCCTATTTTAAACCAATAAACTTAGAAATAAAAATGTTATCACATTCGTAACTTATCTAAAAAAACATGGTACTTTTTTAAAATTCGAACGTTTAAAAGGTGAAAATAGTACATATTTTTAAAAAACCTCCGTTCATGTTGAAATTTTTTATACTTCAATGGGAAGATATCAACAAGGGCAAATACGGAAAATTAAATTTTTTTCTTTTACTTTTCCGTTCAACATGTACTTTTTAAATTTTTTAAAATATTAAACTTAAGCCGGGTTTTTGAGATTTTTTTGTTAATTCATTAAATACCAACATTTGAAGCAAAACTAAACTGTCCCGTAAAAATTTTGTATACGAATTTAGTAATGGCGGTACAAATTTGTTTTCAGATTAACTAATTCTTCTTTAACCCATTTAAGCCCAAACAAAAACTACCGGACAAAAAATAAAATATTGTTTATTTTATTATTTAATTCATTACATATAAACAAAAAACAAAAATTTTTTTTTTTTTTTTGAATTAAAGAGGTGTACCAAAATTGGCACTACGGTCACTTTAAAAAAAAAATTAAAAAAAAAAATGTTTTTTTTGATGTTATAGAAATTTCTGAAATTTTAGTTTATCAATAAGGTAAACATATATTGAATAATGTCAAAAACTTTGTCATAAGCCGGAAATAATGAAGTGTTCCCAAATTGGCACAGCGGGCGTAAATGGGTTAACTAAGATCTCAAAAACCCAGCCTCAGAAACATTAAATTATAAGTGCAGGATCCTGAATGAATGAGAACTTATCAGATGAAAATCTTTGGGAGACCCTAACGAAGCAGGGGTTTAAATGTTGGATATAAAAATATTTAGTTTAAAAAGTAACTTCTATTAATGGCTGGTAGGCAGCTTGTCATCTTAAAGAGAGTTGCCAGCCATTACACGCAATTTTTTATTTTTCAAATACTCTAGGCTCCCGAATAGGTCATTCACATTTTCTTTTTAACTTCCGCCAATTTTATATGTTTTAAATTACCGTCTTGTGAAATTAAATATAAAATTTATAATATTGATTTTATTTAAAGCATCATTTATTATTTCCAAAAAAAAATTTAAAGGTTGTTTTAAATTTCAGTTTTTCGCAAAACTATTTTAGAATTAGATAAACATTTCTAATAAAAATTATCTTTATTTTTTTCTTAAAATATTTTGTTTATATTATTTAAATTTATATTTCATCTATATATTTATTTATTTAGTTTGAAAAATTTATTTTACTTTTTTCCAATATTTATTTATATTTTTCCTAATTTTTTTGTTTGTGTGTGTTTTTTGCGCGCGTTACCCCATTTTCTTGGCCGATGGCCAAAAAAAAAAAAAAATCAAACACACTCATACAAAGAAATATATTTAAAAGAAACAAATTTTCAAATATATTTATTTATGTAGATTTTGTACCAGTATTAGTTTATAACGCATGAAACAATCAACTAGTCTATTTTTATAAAAAAAATTTCTGTTTCATTTTCCCAAAATAGTCACAAATGTACAAAAACAAAAAACAAATTATTTATTTTTTTATTAAAAAATTTTGATTTCAAATATAAATTTTAAAAATTTTGCTGGTACTCTCTCGGCCCAGTGTTTTGGTCTCTTTGTTTGTTGTTTTAACGGAAATAATTATAATTTCAAAATTGAAACATTCCATATTAACACCTCTATCTTGAGAAATGATGTCAGTTTTTATTATTATATTTTTGCTATAAATATTCTTAATTTACAAGAATTATTTATAAATATTATTTTTATTGGTTTTTAATATTATTTAGTATAAATGATTGTCAGTTATAATATATCCTCTCTTGGTGGAAAAAAAAACTTAACTTTATATATGAAACGTTGCCAGCTAATCAATGACTGAAAAATATTGTAGTTAACTGGTCGTCTTTTCAATTGTCGAGGTCTGAAGTTCATAACCACGCTACACACAAAATATAATACCGGAAAATTGCGGAGTACGTATCATGTCTCTTTATGCATCCGCAGATAAAGTACCCCAATAGCAATCCAAATTCATACGATGCAAGTCTTATTGATCAGCTTGCTACTTTATAGGCGAGCGAGACGAGCGAAAAAAAGCACGCAGACAAAAAATATATTTGGGCATGGTTACGGCAACTGCACTATATTTATTGTAACAATATATTGTTGCGTACACAAAAAATTTTTATTTTTATTTAATTTCAACAATATTATAGTTAAGGCCTAACTATAATATGCATAAGCTTGCTTAAGCTACTATCAAAAATTAACACAAAGCCTCTCAAAAGCATTTCAAAAAAAAAACAAAAATAAAATAAAACTATATTTTATTCCGTACGGAAAGTGCTATCTGTTTCGCACTTAGCTTAAGCAAATGTCAGTTCCATAAAATTAACCAAAAAGTTTTCTTTAGTTCAATATGGTTCGACACATATGGATCACATGTATTCGTACAATTGCTTAAGCCAACTTAAGCATATTATAGTTGGGCTTTTACTGTAAATATTTCAATGTTTATCGCAATTATAAATTTTTAGTTTTGTTGACCGAAAAATAATTATTTTTCTAACAACTAAATAATGATAGCTTTGACAACATATTAAAAATTCTTATAACCATAACATGATAAGATTCTATACGTGTAGTCATAGTATGCTTAAGAAGCAAACAAAATATCTTTACTCTAATAATATTATGTTGAAAAAAAAATTCCCATAAATAAAATAAGTTTAAAGAAATTAACAAAAAGGATATTAGCGGAGTTCAGTATTAGTCTTGCAATAGTGCAAATGCAAAATATCATAGCTCTTTTGTAAAATCCAACAACAAAACACCATAGATTTCGTTAGATTTCATAACAGTGTTACGATATTTTGCATTTGCTCTTTTGCAAGCCTAATATTGAACTCCACTATTGTATTAACATTAAGAAAATTTGTAAAGTGCCACAAAATAAATAAAAAAAATGCCAAAAAAATTTTAATTTACATATTTTTTATTGTTATGAAGGTTATGAAAGGTGCTGTATCAAAATTGGATTACTTCTTAAATTTTTATGATTAACATGATAATAATATGATTATTTCTTAATTTATTATGATTAACATGAAAATAATATGATTACTTTTATATTTATTATGATTAACATGATAAGAATATGATTGCTTCTTATTTTATTATGATTAACATGACAATAATATGATTACTTCTAAATTTATTATGGTTAACATGATAAGAATATGATTAAGGGAAATATATTATGATGTAATATTACGAATATATTTGGTCATAATATGATTCAATAATAATCGTAATATGGTGACTACTATCATGAATCTATCATAATATGTTGTTCTTAGAAAACGTTTACAACAACCTTGTTTTTCTTTGCGTGCGAGTAATCAGTTTAATTTACTCGTCGTTTTTTTCTCATTCGTAAAATAAAAAACGCACAAATGTGTATTTGTGTACTTCATACATAAAAAAGTTAAATTTCAGCAATAAGACAAGCATTGTGTGAACGCCGAAGCTGATTTAAAGAAGAAAATGTGATATGCATATTAAAAACACCAGATTCAGACCTTGATTTAAAAACCATATCTTTTTTTTTAATTCCTTTTAAAACTTGCTTCCAAAAACACAACAAATTCAAACGATAATTCTGTGGTTTTCACGAATAATCGCGTAAGTCGGTTTTTACCGAAATTGAGATAATGATGTCAAAATGCAACATTTTGCATTAGGTTTTTATAAGTATTAAGCTTTTTAGAATATAATGTAGTATTATTAATTTTTTTCTGCTAAAAACAACTTAAGTTAACTGTTTAATAAAATATTTTGCTATTATAACGATTTATGTCGACATACATCGCCAAAAATTGTAAAATTGCTGAATATGTTTCCAAATAAAAAGCATATGTGATGTTATGTTGTTATTCGTGCAAAAAATATGAAAGTATTTTTTGAAAATTTTTTTATTAATAACAACTTATATGTACATGTGCGTTTATTGTTGGCTTCTTTAGTTGCGACAACAGCAGATGAGCGGTTGTTTGTAATTTTAAGTCCATACGTTGTGCTATAAGTATCAAAAACTCTGAATATGTCGCCAACTTGTGTGCTAAAAATAACAACGTAAGTCGTCATGTGTGATTAAAATGATAACATTTATTTTCACAAAAAAGAACTTATGTGGAGATATGATGTTATATTGCACACACTTAATGAATCAATCAAACATATGCATTTTTAATCCTTTTACAGATTGTGATCCTGTGAGGATTTTTTCATGAAAACTATGTATAATACGTAGAAAGTCACTGTTAAGAGGATAGTAAAGAAAAAAGTTTAAAAAAGCATCTACAGAAGCCGAAATTGAAAAAAAATAATTGTTTTTGCTCTCCTGAAAAGTTTGGTTTTATAACTTACGCGATTATTCGTGAAAACCACAGAATTTTTCCCCATGATTTTAGGTTTGACTTTTGTCCCGTTAACAATAAAGAGCCTTTGTAGAAATCAATCCCGCATCATATACACTGATATGCATACTAGCTTGCTTGCTTCCTATTAAGTAGCCTGACTGGGCATTCAATTTAAACTACAAACGGGCTACATTTAAGATAAACGCTTATAATTCTCACTATAAAAATTAGAGAAAAAACTAGATTAAACTAAAACCTCCAAGCGAAATACTTTGTCTACCTGTCAGATCTTTTTAATAATCTTTTAATTTTTGACACCTGTTTTTAAACACACGACACCGATACGCTATAGATATTAACATATAGTATATATACGGACAGTATCCGGCGGATATAATGACTTATAACCGCCAGCCAAAAAAATACCCATACACAATTATGAGAAATAAAAATTTTTTTTGGCTAAAGTCATTGGATGACGACAGAATGGCATATGTTAAACCATTTCCAAAAGATTTAAAAAATTTTAAATCGTCATTTTTTAATACTGTTCTGAAATTTTTGACATAGTACCATGAGGTCAACCATGTCCTAGTAACCACGAAAATTTTAATCTCTTGTAATTTTTTTCAAAAAATTCACGCACCAATTGGTTTTTCTAAACCAATGCAATATTGAATATTCATAATTTGATACGGTGTTTTTTATTCATTTTTAATTTTTTTTTTTTTTCGTTAAAAAAGGTTAAAGATACGTTTTGGTTTGCGGAAAAATCTCTTATCATCTCTAAATATTAATGAAATTTCATACTTGAGCTATTGTTTCTTTTAAATAAACATATTATTAATTTTTCTTAACCAAAAATAAAATTAAAAATTTTCAAAATTACATCGCGGTTGATGTGTGAACTTTTTTGACTTGGGCAAAAAAATAAATATACGTTCCCTTATAGTTTTTTATGCTCTATCGGGACTGTGCTATGCAAATTTTGATATTTTAAAAAATTGTTAAAAAGTTATCTCCCTAATGTACATATGTATTTATGTATACTACGAAGCAGTTTATCTTAATACAGTTTAAAAAATATTTAAATAATAAAAAAATTATTTTTTAAATATAAATATGTATAGGGTGTTTTTTAGCTGGATGAAAACTATCGATACCGATAACCATTTTTTGCCAGCTAATAATGTCAAACTATGCTGACATTTCTGTTCAGTATGACTTCGCAAGTCGTCATGAATCGTATAACGTTAGAACAACGCTTCCAAATCGTGGAAATTTATTTCGAAAAAAAAAACAAATATGATCGCGAAGTTCACAGATCATCTTGTCCATTTTACGGCCAACATTATCGGCCTAGTGAGAATTTTACTCCTCTCTATTCAAAACCATCAAAATGCAAAGAAATGTGCGTACCGAAGAGAATATTGCTGCTGTATGGCAAAGTATTAAAGAAGACGCCAAAATGTCAAATCGTCGTCGTTCTCAACTTGTTGGCCCGTGTCCTTCGACTACGTGGAAAAATTTACATAAGGATCCTGGCTTACGTGCCTATAAAATACAGCTGGTGCAAGAATTGATGCCAACCGACCATCGTTTGCATCGCATTTTTGCTGATTGGTCTGAAACAGGCCGACTGTACTTTGTAATGAAGCTCATTTCTGGTTAAATAGCTACTATAATAAGCATGGTTGCCGTATTTGGAGTGAAGACAAATGTTTGGTTCGATTTACACGCTGGCGGCATCATCGGTCCTTATTTATTTCGAAATGATCTAGGAATGACTGAATTTTTGTTTCCAAAAATTAAACGGCTAATCATCAAATCCGGAAATTGATTATAATAAAAAAAATTCGTTCCAATAATATTTCTGTCTTGTATTATCATTTCTCATGCAGTTAAAAAAACACCCTTTACTTACTAGCGAATACCCGGCGCGTGCAACTACGCTCCCCTCCTCCTCCCTTAATGTGTCCACATAAATAGGGATCCATCTATGTTTTAAATTTCATTAAAATCTGTTTCGATTGTTTCGGAGAGGCAAAAATTGGCCCCTACCTCCCCTCGTGGTCCTTGTTTTTTTTTTGATGTTTTTTTAATTATCAGTGAAAGTAGACCGTGCCGTAATAAAATATTTTTATCAGGTATTAAAAAATCAAAGTTAATACATAGGTATGCAATTGTTATAATAACAACTTAAACTTAATTTACAAATAGATATCTAGCCACATCGATGGGCTTTTTTCATATTTTGGGGCACCCTACGGAGAGCCTCCTGAATCAACTTTGTGTGCATTTTCTATAACATCCATTTAATTTGAGTAATAAAACAGTCTAGGCTTCTTGGTTCCTATATTACCCTTTAACCTTTGGTGAAGGGTATTAAAATAACTTTTTATTATTAAATAAAAAAATCCAAATTAGTGAAAGTAGACCGTGCCATCGCATGTATTGGTTTGGACATCGGTTCACTGGCTCTCGAGTTAATAACTGACGAAAATAGGGCAACTTATTTATATATATTTATATAAAAAAAAGATTAACGGACACTCGCATGGACCGACATCCTGATATGAACTTTTCTTCTCATAAGGATTCAAAATGTATACTTTAACGTATGCGGAATAACATATGCAGTAATAAAATATTTTTATCAGGTATTAAAAAATCAAAGTTAATACATATGCAATTGTTATAATAACAACTTAAACTTAATTTACAAAAAGATATCTATCCACATCGATGGGCTTTTTTCATATTTTGGGGCACCCTACGGAAAGCCTCCTGAATCAACTTTTGTGCATTTTCTATAACATCCATTTAATTTGAGTGATAAAACAGTCTAGGCTTCTTGGTTCCTATATTACCCTTTAACCTTCGGTGAAGGGTATAAAAATAACTTTTTATTATTAAATAAAAAAATCCAAATTTTTACCAACAAACCAATTATTGCTTACAACAGTCGAAACATTTCTCTTTTTTCTCAAAGGCAGACAAAAGCTGACAGTGTCACCAAATCGTCATTAAAATAATTGTAAAAAGTTGCCACTTTGAGACACTAGATCCCAGGTTTCCTTCAGAGCCATTTAAGCTTTTATCCAAACTTGCGAAAATCTAACGGATAATTTCTGTGAATCCAAAATATTTCTATGTACAAAAGTAGTAGTTTTTGAAAACTTGATGCAAAAAAATCAAACCTTTTTTTATTAAGTCTCTCGAAAAAATCTCTCAAATATTTTACGTAAAAATATCCTCAAAAGCTTAAAATGTGTGAAAACTCTCGAAGACTTTCTTTTCAGAAAATTAATTTTTTTATAGAAAATCGTTTCTTAAATTTTCTGTATAATGGTGTTAAAGTAAAAAGGTTTAAATATAATTTTGCTTTGAAGTTTTCCAAAAAAAAAAAACATGTAAAACTCATATCTTCAATTTACTTGAGAAATGGTATAATAATTGCAATTCTGAAAACAAAAATTAAAACAACTTTTGATATTTTGTATGCACAAAAAAACAGAACAAATATATAAAACAAGACAATTTATGAACAATATTTTAAAAGTAAAAATGTAGGAAAATATAAGAAAATCAGAAATCTGGGTTGAAATTGAAATAGGAGCAAAAGATGAGGATAAGAGCAGTGAGTGGATATTAAGTTAAAATGTATGTCATGTTTCAAATATTAAGTGGGTGGATGGATGTGTGAATGGGTGTTGTTTGTCGTTAAATTTGTTAATTTTTTTTTTAAATATAAAAAATTTTAAATTAAAAAATAAAATTTTAAATAATGTTTTTTCTTTCAATTTTCTAAACATCAGGTGGGACGTATTGCTGCCGATCATCCCCTGGTGGGTGGTCACAAGGGTCCTGTACTTGATATTTCTTGGTGTCCCCACAATGACAATGTAATTGCCTCCGGTTCGGAAGATTGTGTTGTTAAAGTTTGGCAAATACCCGATGGAGGTCTCTCAAGGACATTGACTGAACCTGTTGTGGATTTAGTTTTCCATCAAAGACGTGTTGGTCTGGTATTATGGCATCCCTCCGCTTTAAATGTTCTACTTACAGCCGGTTCTGACAATCAGGTAAATTTTCATTGTTCTAAATTGTTAAAAAAAAGACAATTATTTTACTAGTGTTTAATTAACAGGTTGTTATTTGGAATGTTGGTACTGGTGAAATCTTGGTACACATTGACTCACATCCTGACATTGTTTACAGTGCGTGCTTTAATTGGGATGGTTCAAAATTAGTAACCACCTGCAAAGATAAAAAGATACGTATCTATGATCCGCGCACAGGTGAAGTGGACAGTGAAGCTTTGTGTCATGAAGGCTCAAAGGCCACAAGAGCAATTTTTCTACGTCATGGTTTAATCTTTACCACCGGTTTTAATCGTTCCTCAGAGCGTCAATATTCTCTTAGAGCACCAGATGCCTTAAATGAGCCTATTGTTATGGTTGAATTGGATACATCCAATGGTGTTATGTTCCCTTTATACGATCCCGATACAAATCTTATATTCCTTTGTGGTAAAGGTGATTCTGTCATCAGATACTTTGAAGTAATCTTTATCTTATTTACAATAAACCAAAAACGTAGTTTTTAACTTTTGTGTTAATGTATTTTAAGGTTACACCCGAGCCACCATTTGTTCATTATATCAATACCTTCCAAACACCCGATCCCCAACGTGGTATTGGCATGATGCCAAAACGTGGCTGCGATGTTACCACCTGTGAAATTGCCAAATTCTATCGTCTCAACAATAATGGCTTGTGTCAAGTGATTTCTATGACAGTGCCCCGCAAATCAGATTTGTTCCAAGAAGATTTATATCCCGATACTTTAGCCGAAGATGCTGCTATTACCGCCGAAAAATGGATTATGGGTGAAGATGCTGATCCCGTTACATTCTCTCTAAAAGTAAGTATTCATGTCTTGTCTGCACACAACGCTATTTAAATATTGGAATACAGTACTCGAGGTATCAATATTTTGCTATGGTATCATGTAAATGTAAATTTACGATTTGATCATGGTCACCAAAAATGTTTGAGTACACATAAGCTATCAATTTGTAAAAGTAATAAAAGCAATTCTAGAATTTTTCTTATATATTGAACCGTCTTTATTTACTACAGTAAAGAGTTCTAGAGAAAGTGAATTTCTTTTATGAAGTTTTTTAAAGTTTCTTATCAAGAAGTAACGAAAAATATTATGTATTAGGAATTTTTATATTTTTATTACTAATACATTATTTATTGGAGGTTATAAGCAGGGTTTAAAAAACTGCAGTCGAAACCAAAAACTGTCGAACAAAAAACGAAAATGTGTGTTCAACTTTTTGCTTTTTGAGTTGGTTTGACAACGACTGTTTACATTTAATGAATCAGAAGTAAAAGCAACAGTTTTTTTTTGCCAATGACAAATGAAGAAGTTGAAGAAATTAAAGTTTTTCTACTTTGACTGCAGTTTTTTAAACGCTGGCTATAAGTTAATTTTGGGAAATGCCTTTGGATTTTCTAGGCACCAGTTCATAAACATGATTCCAAAAATGTCATTGAATTTTTATCTCTATCATTATGAACGATTTTATGAGCAATCTAAACTATCTTTTTTTTAATGTTTAATCCAATTATTTTTTTTTTTTCAAATATCAATGCTAGGACTTTTCAAATCTGATCAATATTCATTAAACCGCTTTAAAATAAGAAGTAGCGAGCAGGCCATTATCATTATCAATTGACGCCGCTTAAATGTTTAATTCTAGCATATATTTATGTATTTAGTTAACCCCCAAACTGCATCGTGTTGCTTTAATTGATTAGTCCGGTGGAGTACTGGCAAAAACTTAATTAAACTTTGCTGGAGAATATAAAACTCAGTGGTGGATTTGCTTAGTCGTAGATCGATTGAAATCTTTGGAATTAAGTCAATTATTTTTTAAATCTGTAAGACAACTAAAGTAAACGTAAAGATCGGTCGAAAAAAAGTTGTGCCAGTCACCCTTTAGATTAAACAATATGTCAATGAAGTTTCTAAACAGGAAAAAATTTTATTTTAAGGCGTGTTATAAAAATGTTATGTTAAAAGGTCTAGAAGGACTTTCTTGGCACGTGAAAAATTTTGTTTATTAGGGGGAAGCATCCGAGATGACAAAAGAAGAATTCAATGTCGGATTATAATGTCCTCAAAGGCAAAAATGAAGCCATAGTCAAGCCATGAACAACGATATGCCATATGATGAGATCGGATTTTAACAAAAAGCGCTGTATTTTGAGCCGTAGCAAAACAAATTTGTTTCCTGTTTTAGACACTTCATTGATATATTTTTCATTCTAGGGGGTGACAGGCACAACTTTTTTGGTATGGATGCCGAACCGCTTTACTATACGTGCTTATTAGTTTACTCTTTAGTTAACGTTACGCAGTTTTTTCAATATTTATGTTTAAATCAGATTTTTATTTAAACATACACAAAATAAGTTGCTTGTACAATAAAGAATTACTGAACAAGTTTGGATGTTTTGTTTTTGATAGTGATTTATTTAAAAATGCAAAAAAAAAAATAAAAAAACTAATCGTATGGTGAGAGATTAGCCAGGCATTTCAAGAGTTGTCCTCCGCTCTGTCTTTTGTGATTTACCTGAACGTTGATTCGTCATAGAAGATGTTAAAGATAAAGTTCAAAATATTAAGAATAAAATATTTTTTAATAAAAAGCATGAGTTAGTTTAGGCTTCTGTCAAAAACTAACGAAAAGCCTGTCAAATGCATTAAAATAATATCAAAATCATAAACATCTGATTCCGTACGGAATGTGCGATCAGTTTCGCATTTTGCTTTATCATCGGTCAGATTATTTTAGTTGCACCAGTTCTTGAATTTATTGGTAAGAGAGGTGAGAAGATTGGGGAGGTGTACTCAGTTTCATATACTCTGTAAATCTGTTTTGTTTTGTAATTCTCAAACGTTTCAATTTGGAAGTTGGCTGTATGTGTATTTGTATTTATACGTGAAATATAAAAATTAGAAAAGGAAAGGAATATGGAGACTAATGCAATTTCAAAGCAGAATTTTAAAAAATTGCTGCAATAAGCAAATAACAGTTTCATAAAACTTTACAAAAAGTTTCCTTTCGTTCAATATGGTTTGACAGATAAGATTTACATGTATTCGCACAGTTAACTGCAATTGCTTAAGCATGCACATTATTGTTGGGCATTTCGTCTTCAAAGTTAAAAAACAAAAACAATATATATGTATATAAACACACAATCTCCATTAGAACTAATAATTATTTAAGAATGGTTTTGTGTGACAGTCGAAGATCATTTCAATTTAAAAATGGGAAAAAACATATAATTATGTTTTATCATAAGCCGATTATTAGTTTGTTTTTTCGCGAGCATATATTTGTGAATATTTTCGGTATATTTGCATGCATGTTTTGAACATTTTTTGCAAACTTAAACTTGCCCTGGTCATTACACATTTGATAACTTCTACAAAACAAAATTTTCCATAAGAAAACTCAGCAAATGTGAACATGGTTATCTGTATTAGGAGTTTAATTCGATTCAATTATAATAAAATAAATTTTATTAATTAATCAAAATATTAGGAATAAATTCAAGGTCTGATTTATGTATAACTCGAGTCGAAAAAAATTTAAATATATACATTAAGGCAAGGTACATTTACACAAGGTTTTTGTTTTGAAATCGATTAGATTTTCATCAGGAATGAAAAAATATCGAGCCCTAATAGCGAAAATTATGTAACCAACAACATTTTAGATTTTTGTTTTTTTAAAAAAAATCGATAATTTTTGATCATTTGCATCATCTCTAAAAATCTCATATCTCTGGGAAGTACCGTTACGAAATAAGAGCAAAATCAATTTCAAACGAAACGAAAGACTTGAAGCAAAGATATTGTTACGAAAGTAACTTTAGTTAAGAATTAGTTGTAATTATTAGTTGAATTTATTAGTTATCTTATATTTATTAGTTATCTTGTATTTATTAGTTATCTTGTATTCATAAGTAATTTTATTAGTTTACATCGTTTTTGTTATAATTTAGTACACTTCAATCCCAATGTGCAGAAAGACCGTTAAAAAAGCTTCAGTATAAGAGGTAAAATTATGTAAACATAAGTGCTACCATAAATCAAATTAAAGTGTGGTGAATAGAAAAGCCTCGAAACGGTTTATTATAAAGGAAATAAACCAAAACGTTATTGAAAGGCAGTAACGTAACAATATTTAAAAAAAAAACCTCCTGTAAAATTTTATTTTTGTTGGTTACATCATTTTTGCTATAAGGGCTCGATATATATTTTGTTTTTTACGTCTTTGATTTAAAAAAAAAAACATTAGTTTGTTTGTGATTTTTGGTAAAATGGAAAAGTTAATTAAAGCGTTCATTTGTACGTCTCCGAAAAAGCCTGAAATAAACGACACTAACACATATGCACTGATTAAAGGGTTTATTTGATAGTCTCCAGGGCCCTTTACACATTTTTCAAAATATTAAAACCATTTTTCTGTGAATCGAATTATCGTATTAGATCCTTACACTGGATTTGCTTATTTAATGTATTCCAATATTTTTTTTTTAAAATTTTGCATTGTTTTTGTTTTGTTGCATTTAAGTTTATCTACCCATTCTCGTTTTAACAACAATGAAAATTTATCCAAAAAATGTGTTCCGTTTTACTGTTAAGAGCTTAAATAGTTAATTGCTTGAAGTGTTTATGGTTAAATTATGTATTCTGTCTTTTGCTGCTGGCCTTGCCCCAATTAGCTTGTGTTTAAAGTCCTTAATTTAAAAATGCTTAAATAACTCACTTGCCCATTCATTCCTCTATTTAAGAAATTTGTACTGAAATCATTTTATTGTACAAAAATAAAAATTCAGCTGAAAATTTTACATTCCGGCCGACTTTTTTTATTAATGACTTACGGCCTATTTCACCAAGTTCGATTATAATAACCTATGACTATAACTGCCAGTTAACAATATGCTTTTTGACAGTTAAAGTAATAGTTTATTATAACTGAATTTGGTGAAATTGGGCGTAATATGTAAAAGTAATTTTAGATTACTGACAAAATTACCAAGATCAGCAAGAATGTGAGATTTTTAACTTATTAAGAATATAAGTTCTTAATTTTTAAAAACAAAAAATATTTGCTCTTACTAGTTTGGTTTTAGAATTTCAATCCCAAATTTAACTCTGAAATATAAAACTAACTAGAACTAAAAAACTAACTAGAATTAAAGTCGAAATTATTTTATGTCCAACATTTTTGTTGACATTTCATTGCCAGCGCTGTTGCATCTAATGCTCCTGCTAGTTGTGTTTTGTGTTGTTTGTTTCACAAAACTTAAACGAACAGAATTACTAAAAAATCTAAATAGGATCGTGTTTCTATTGTACAGGGTGGTTATGTGTCACAATCGGCCAACAAATCATTGTCGGTGTCCAAGAAGGCCAATATACTCAATAAAGCAGCCGCGGGAACCTCAAAAAGTGCCACCACAGCGACTTTGTCTGGTGGTAATCATGCTGCCGATGGTGCTGCCTCGAGTGGGTCAGCGACGGTTAGTGGTATAACTGTAAGTATTAAAAATTGTCCCTTTTAGATCAGGGATTTTCAAAAACTATTTTTTTTTTTTTTTTTCTTGTATAATGAACAGGAAAAAGATTTGCGTGATATCACGGATGAAATACGTAAACTTAAGGCGATTATTGTAAAACATGAAAATCGCATCAGAGCCTTGGAAGCAGCCGTAAGGGCCCAAGAAGACGATACCGATGCTGTAGCCACCAGAAATGCCAATAACAATGCCAACAGCAATAATGACACCAAAGCCTCCGATAGCAATAAAAGGGATACGAACGACTCAAGTGCCAACGATAATGGCACTTCGGCAACTGCAGCGTCGGACGAAGCGTAAATTGTCCCTTTCGCTTTTGTTTTGCTAGTACTACAACTACAACAACAATTAGAACTAATACTACAAATTTTGTAGTTAAATAATTATACTACCTTTTACACTACAAAACTACTTCAAAACGTCAAACTACAAAGAAACAATTTTCAAAAACTTCAACTACAAATAAAGTAATAAGATTAATTAAAGGAAAAGAAGCACGTTAAATCGTGTGTTTCTGTTAAATCTTAGTTTTGTTTTATTATAATAATATAATTAATTTTAATTATTACACAAACCACAAAGAAGAAAATGAAAAAAGAAAGAACTATGGAAATTATTATAAATATATTTTAATTATTTTGTATTCGTATTCAAATTATAAATTATTTTTCGTATTATTTAAATTCTTGTCAACTTTATTTTTTTCCAATTTATCATTTAAATATAATTTGTTTCCTTTTTGTCTTTACCTTTCCTGTATTTATTATTTTAACCATGATTTTCTTTTACTATATAAACTTATTTTATTTGTATTATTTTTTTTTTTTTATTTTCTACAAATTAATTTTTTTTTATTATTTTTTATTAATTATTAAACAAACAAAAAAAAAAAAACAAAAACAAAACTTAATTAATTTTTAATTGTAAAAAAACATTATAAATCATCGTTTTTAATTAATTTAAAATTTTTAAAAGCCTCAAAAAAGCTCAACTTTATTTAAGAATGATGACTACAACAAAAAAATAAAAAAAAAACATTTATTTTTTATTTTTTTTTTAATTTATTTTGTTGAATTTAATTTGTTACAAAATATCACTACTTACAATTACTACTACATTAATTGCATAATCATAATTTGCTCTTTAAACAAAACCACAATTATTACGGCCTGCTTTGTTTGAAAAGTAAATAACCCTCCAAATATATTTAAAATAACTTAAAACAAACAAATCGTTTTATAAATCCGCCCGTGTTTTTTTTCTTTTTGTTATACGTACATACGAAATATCCTCTCTTATAATCAAACAAACGTTCTTTATACAATAAATTACATTTGTAAAGCCAAGTTTAAAGAAATTTAACAAAACTAAACCATATTTTTGTAATAAAAATAAAAAATTATATACAATAACAACACCCCTATTTAATTATAACAAATAAATTGTGGCCTCCTCTCAAAAATAAAAGGAACTACTTTTTGTAATTTTTTTTCAAAGAAAATAAAATTAAAGTTAAATAAAAGGAAAGAAGAAAATAATTTACTTGTATGTATATAACTATTTTTTGATTGAATGATTAATATAAAGGTAAGTGATTTATTTGCACTTTTGTTTCAATACTAGATATGTATGTATTTCAATGGCGCTATTTACAATTTTATGAATGGTTAAGTATATTTTTATTAAACTATTTTCTTTTATAAATGTTATGATTGAAGACCGTTTGCACAAGATTGTAAATAGAGCTAATCACTGATGGGAATTGACGTTTGTGATTTCGGGCCGAGTTTGACTGGAAATAGTGCCTAAATGACTTAAAATGTTTTTTATTTATCATTTTTTATTATTTAGTGCTTATTTATACAAAATAATTTTAATTCAACCTTCTAAAACTACACTAAAAATTTTGTTTTTACTCAAAGCTATTTTATTAAAGCCGTTACAATTTTTTCATAAAATATCGTTTTTAAACCATAAAATATCGTTTTTAAACCATAAAATTTACACAAGGGTATACAGTAGTTTTGACTTAGCTGCCTTTTATTTACGTGCACTTTTGACTTAACTGCACAAAATTGATAATTTTTGGCATTATTCTTTATAATCCCATACAAATTCCTTTTTTAAGTGCACTTTCTTTATCTGCACTTTTAAGATAAGAGCCCAAAATTTTTGGCATTTTAAAATTATTTTCATACAAAAAATTCAACTTAGCTGCACTTTGACTTAACTGCCCAAAATACATATTGTCTGTAATTATTCTCCAAAATCCTTGTTTACGTGCATTTTGTATACCTGCACATTTTTCATTATTTTGGGCAGCTTTAAAATATTTTCATATAAAACATCAAAGTTAGCTGCACACATGACAAAATGTGGTGGCCACTTTTTCACATTAATATCCAATTTTAGGTGTTTATAAAAACAAAAATCGCAAACAAGTAAAGTTGGTTTCATTATAATTCATTTATTTTGTTTGCATGTACCTACATTTATGCATATGGTTTCTGGTTACAGCAACTTTACCACGATTGTATGAAAGGAATAGCAAATCTTAGTCCTGGAATAGAATAAAGTAGTTGTAGTAATATTTGAAGGTAACGAATGCTCTGTAGCGCAACAAAGTTCAAAATTTCGATTTTTGCTCTTCAACTTCAACGGCTACTACGTTCTGTTGACACTACTTTGAAACTGCCGTTTTTAACTTTTGACAGCTTGCAGCGCTATTCTTAACGTTGTACTACAGCGACTTTTCTGTCCCACACTTTATTGTTAACAATTTGGTTATTTCGTTCTTTATACAAATTCATAACAAATGACTACAGGTTGTTTGAACGTTTGATACTCCTTTTTCAAACACTTTACTTTAGCTGCACTTTTATGCAGGTAACCACAATTTCGTACCTGCACATTTAGGCAGCTAAATACATTTAAGATAGCTGCTTTTTTGATTTACCTGCACAAAAAATCGTGCAAAGGAGATTGTGCAGCTAAGTCAAAATGTATTAACTTCTGAATCGGTTCTGTAACTTTTATACAACCGACAAAAATATAAAGTAATGAAAACACCTGTCTCCCATCGTTTTGCGAAAAAAACCTCACGCAGGGAAGCAAATTTCTAAAACCGTAAACCGTAGGAAAATTTTTAAATCTAAAGCAGTGGATAAATTCCAAAATAGCATTTAAGTGATACGTATAGGAATATATCGTTACCTAAAACGCAAAACGCCCTATCTAACATTTTGAAAATTTTACAGGAGAAGCAAATTACTATTCAAAATGTTAATTGATAAATTGCCTAAAACTGCTTATAATTTATTTTCCTTCTATTTTTCTTGTAAAACCTACCAGTTGTTTTGACAATTGACAATGTTGCATATTATGCAAACTGTTAGTAAGGTCTTTTAGCGTGTATCCATATAATCTTTTGTAGATAGGGCCGGTTGTTTTTTGTTAATAAAAGTGCTAATTTTGGTTGAAAGATTCCAAAATTTATTGTGGATATTAGTGTTGATTCATCAGATTTCATGAAAAAGTCGATTTTTTATTTTTTGTTAGTTAGGGCCTTTTGCGTTTTAGGTGACGATATACAAATATCACGTGTATATTTTTTAAAATTTCCGTGAGATAAAACTGGTTGTTTTCAAACTTCAACCCGATCCCTGCGTGAACTTGTTTAACAATCCGAAAAAATTATCATATTTTTTATTAATAACTTTTAATGTTCTACACGACTATACTATGCCGTTTTTGATATTCGCAAAAAGTGTGAAAAAGTTATAGCCCTAATGTACACTAGTGTGTCCCAAAAACCATTTTTTTTATTTTTCATGGGTGCTCAAGCATAATTTAAGAGCTTATAGGGTTAAGAATTTTTGAGATTTTTTTCAGATTTTTCGGAAGAGGTTTAGAGGTCGCTCAAGACGAATCTTAGCCAAAAATCGTGTATGCCGGCCTTATTTTAAGTTTTCTTCAAACCTTTGTCAAAAACCACAATTTTCTTCACTTAAAAGGAAATAATTTAAAAGAAAAATGGTCAAGCTTTATGCATTTGCTCATTTATGCATCGTACATTAAAATTTTTCGTAATTTTTCCATAAATTTTGTAAATAACGCTTTATAACTTTTGTGATGTTAATCAACAAAAGGCCGTAATCTTCTTGATAACGATAACAAATATTCACCCTTATGGTATAAACACAACTGGGACGAACTTCGCATAGTACGACGAATTCGTTGCTTAAATTCGTCAAATGAGACACAATAAGTGCGTGAATTCCAGGTATTAACGTGTCTTGAATTAATTGGATGTGTTTTAGAATCCGAATCCACTCGAAAGTGGATTACTTAAGCATTTTTGGTGTTCTGCATTTCGATTTAGCAAACTCAAATTAGTTTTTGGGCTTGTTTCAAATTTTCCAATTTTTCGCGAATTTCAGCCATGTTCGCGATTTGTTCCTGTAAGTTGTCTGATTCTTTACAGCTTTAACGATTTATAATAAATAGTAGACTTTGCTATCATGCCGCTGTTATCAAATTTTTTGCGAATTTCCGCTAATTTAGCAATTTTCAACGAATTTTTGCCATTCCTAATAGTCTAAGGGACTTTTAATCAATTTTATGGGTTCTTTGAAAAATGAAAAATTTTCGTTATTTTTGCAAAGTTTATGTTATTATCGGATATTTTAATTTTTTTTAACTGATTTAGCGATTTCAAATACATTTTTGCGTTTGTTTAAATTTTTGCGAATTTAAGCCATGTTAGCGATATAAGCGATTTTTATCTGCAAGGGTTGTGATTCTTTACAGCTTTAACGATTTTTAAAAAATATTAGATATTGATATTATGCCGGGGTTAGCAAATTTGCAAATTTTCGCTTATATAACAATTTTTGCCATTCCTTATAGTTTTAGAGACTTTTATCAATTTTATGGTTTGTTTGAAATATTAAAAATTTGCGCGAATTTTCGCCATTTTTGCAAATTTTAGCCATACGGGCCTGTTCTGAAAATCACGTGATTTTGTGGTGTTCTGAAAGTCATACCGTTTTTGTGTTTCTCGGTATGCTTTCGGCAATTGAAGATCACACCAAAACACACGAAAACGGGACACTAAAATATCACACGTGTGATTTTAGTAGGAGCTTGTGATTTGAAATCACGTGATTTGAGTAAAAGTGATTTGCAGAACAGGCCTGATAGAAGCGATTTTTCCCTGTGATTCTTTACAGCTTTCACGATTTAGCTGCGGTTAGCTGACCCTGTCCCAATTTATTCGTCGTTCGTCTGCGTAAGAAATAGAAATAAACCTATCGCTTCGCGGGGATTAGCTTAGGGAATTCAAAATAAAAAATAAAAAAATTCCGATTCGTTCAGTATTGACTGAATAATTAGATATTAAATTGCTTTCGAATCGAGAAAGTACTCGATCACGACTGCCAGAATCAGACCCCAGATTTTTTTGTTTTTCTGATTAAAAAGCCTACTCTTGAAAATCAGCTAAGTACGCCTTAAACCCTCACAAATAATGCTATTGTAATAAATTTTGTTCTGTCAAAGTTTTATATGACTAAATTACACTATCAACTTTCAGGCTGATCGGTTCATAACTTACCATTGGTAAAAACGTAACGCTCTTAATCTGTGTTCTATTATAACAAAATTTAGTCAGTCATAGCTTATAAGACTATAAATTATTTGTTCAAATTTCGTGAAGATCGGCCCATAATTTACCACAGGTCCCATATAAAGAACACTCCGGAAATATTCTTAGTGTATGTAGGTGGAGGGTGTTGAGAAGGCTATCAGCCGAGCCAGCAATTTCCACGGGATTTTGAATAAAATACAACAAAGGCTCAATAAAGACTTGATGTATCATGCAATTGTATTTATATTAAAATTCCTTTAAAAACAATTATTAAATATTTTCAAACATACATAGTAGATTTAACTAATTTTTACATACTTTTTGGCATGAAAATTACTGGATAAAAAAAAGAAATCTCCTTGGCTTTTAGTATCACGTCTAGGCCACCTCGCAATTAAATTTTTTACAAAAGGAAATGAATGATGAAGGCGCCAAGACGCTTCTTGACAATTAACTTTCGTTAAAAAATATACATGACATTAGGCTTACTCAGCATTGCCAGAAGATTTGGATGGAAAATTTTCATATGGCCAAAAAAAAATCTTATTTTGAAGAGGAAAATCTTAAAATCTTTAATAACAAGGGCAAAGAAGTAAAAATTATTAATTTTTTAAAAGGAAATACTTATTATGGAAACTATTTAAATTGAAATACATAATTGCAGCATTTGTACAAAATTAGATTGTAGGCTTAAATTGTGTTTTTAGTTATATTTTCCATAAAATTCTTTCTAAAAATATACTTTAAATCCATTTGTTTTCTAATAAATAAGAACGTAAAAAGTTCATATAAATAAAGAAGTTTCTTTGGAAGTAATTAAATTCTAATATTAGAGATATATAAATTTTGGGCAAGAAGATCATAGGTACATCATATGAAGTCTTAAGGGTTCTCAATTTAGTATTATATTTGATACCGTTGTTGTATCGAAGGCATTTGAAAATATATGGATTACTATATGGATTTCCCTAAATACATATATTCCTAATGGAATTGTTATTAAAATAATGTACACCTTTGAAAAGACATTGTAAAGCACTAAAGTATATACACTTTATTTAATGTATAATACACTTTATAAATGTGGAATGTGGAATTTTCACACCAAAAGCTTCTTAACCCTAGGTAACTTTTTACCACTTATGTCTTCTCTTGGTCAGGCCTGACCCCAATTAGAACAGCTAAACAAACCCAATTAAATAAAAAGTAAATAAATATATTTTTTATTAAATTATTATTTTAGATAAGCAGGGGTGTTCTGGAAAACGAAAACACAAGAATTTGGAAGTTGTTTTTAATACACTTTTAATCAAATTTTTATAATGTTTGTTATTAAATTCTGTTTAAGAGTCTAAACACAATGTTTGCGGTGCGGTGCGATTTCTCGTTGCGGGAGAGAAAAATAAACATAATACAACGGAAGCAGTGAACCAAGCCGAAGGCATTTGATCGGCGGCGGCGGCGTGGGTATAATTGATCGGCGGCGGCGGCGTTTGCGTCAATGAATCGGCGGCGGCTTAAATGTCGGCTTGAAATGTTTAAAATTGTTATTTGCATGCAGTCTACAACTGACATGAAATGCTTTACTTTAACACTAATATGATGTTATTGTTAAGTATAGACTCATCATGTTAGAAGTTTTCTCATGTTATAACACGGTTGATAATGCAAATGTTTTAGCAACGCTTTTATAACATCAAGTTATAACAGCAAATCATGTCAGTTGTAGACGGGCAGTTAAGGAAAACTATTAATCATTTCTATATCTATTTATTTTTATGTTAAAGTACAAAACATTAAATAATTATAAAAGGATAGTGCAATTTCGTTTTTTTCTCATTACTGTTTTAAACTGATGTTATCTGTAGGACATACATACACATACCCATATCCATTTACAAAAAGTAAAGCTTTCTGCAATAATTAAATATACAACTTCCTTAACCTGAACTTATCAGCAAAACTATTTTTTTAATTTAATTATTGTGATCAAAATACCACTAATTAGTTAAAAGCAAGAAAAAAATATGTTGTTCACATATTTTTTTTTAAATTTAACAAGTTTTCAAATAGATTACTTCAATAAAGCGTTCACTGATATTTTGCTATTACCAAGTTTTTTGTCTGAACTTCTAAATCGATATGTTTGGAAATACATATGTGTATAATACTAAAATATTTGAGAAAAAAAATTCTGTATGTTCAAACGGTGTTGTGTCCTAAATAAGAGTCCATCAAAATATTAATATGAACATGGGAAGTATATTTGAAAATATTGCAAGTTAAATTTGTTATTATCATGGAAATATTTGCGTAAAAATTATTTTTAATAAAGATTCACATATGTATGTATCCATTCATGACAACGAAAGAAGCATTTAACCAATTATATTTTCAAAAAACTAAGAAAAAGTTGTTCAGTACAATAACGCTTTGAAAAATTTTAAGAAAATATAACGGCACTTGAATGTTGCACATTGATGCTAAAACATACCATTTTTGACAAAGAAATTAATACATTAACGGCCATTTTCACCAAGTTCAGTTAAAACTAACTTTCAATTAAAGTTCCGGTTACCAATATGTTTTGACTGCTATAACTGATAGTTAATTATAACCGAACTTGGTGAAATTGGCCGTAAAACGCAAATCTGTAAAATAAACTTAGTCACACGAATTAAGAAATTTCACGGCTCAGCTGCTGTCATCGGCGGCTTTAATTGAGCCGTCTAAGCCGTGTAAGTCGGCGGCGGCGCGGCTTGGTGAAATCAAGCGGCGGCGGCGAGCTGATCGGCTTGCGCCGATCGGCTTGGTTCTCTGAACGGAAGACGGCGACGGAAATAGTTGTCATTTTTTGTTTAAATTTTTATTAACTTATTTGTGCATTCATTTTTATCATGTTGTTTGTTTTCAATAATGTTGTGAACATAGCCAATTATTCAAAAACTATGGCAACATCAGAAAGAGAACTAGTATCAAAAATTGAGAGACAAGGCGAATTAAATTCGCCTTGTTGAGAGAGAAAGAAAGTTCGCAACAGGGCTGCCAGTATTGGGGTTCTGACCCCAAATTTGGGGTTTTCTTGTTGTTAAAAGGGACAAAAAAATGAATAGGGGTTTGGGGTTAGCATTGGGGATATTCAAAAAAAAGATGGGGATTTTTTGGGGAAATATAATAATATGAGTTTAAAAGCCAATTGCATTAGATATCAATTCATATTTGAATATGATATTTGAGAAACTTCAATCATAAACATTACCACACACGTAGCAAAATTTAGTGTAACATGGCCATGTTTCGCCAAATGTTGCCTCGTCTGTGGGCGCCATGAATTTTTACTAATGTCATCATTTTTCTGTGATTGATTTAAAATAAAGAACAAAACTTAATCTGTGTGAAATTTTGAAAAAACAGTTTATTTTAATGTAAATGAAAATGGCTTTGCAAAAAGAAAAAATTTGTAATCACCGACGTTATAACAAAGAATGGGAAAAGGAAAGTTGGGCTAAAGGTAAAAATACAGAAATTTGTAGATACATATACATATGTATGTATGTACATAAATATGCCAATATATACATAATTTATTAAACTTATTAATTTAAAGACTGGCTTAAACCAATTGAAGATGCTCCATTCAAGTTGCCAACGACTTCAGCAAACACCTCCTGGTGTTCCATGTGTAAAGTGGCATTAGCATCAAATAAAAAAGATTTGAAACGACACAATGACACTATTCGTCATATAAAAAACATGTCCGTAGCGCATATAAGAAACTCCTCTCTATCCGATTTTGGTAGGTATTTTTTAATTTTACTTGAGGAAATACAAATATGTATATAGAAACATATGTATGTATATATTTTACCTACATTGCAGGTATTATCGCTATTTCAAATGATCAAAAACTATTGGACATTAAAATGTCTGTGTTTATAGCAAAGCATACTTCTATTGCTTCTGTGGATCATCTTGCTAATCTTTTAAAAAATATATCCACAAACTCAAACATGTTTGAAAATATAAAGCTACATCGTACAAAATGTACTTCAATTATAAAACATGTACTTGGCCCGTCCATACTCAATGCACTTGTTCAAGATATTGGCGACTCGAAATTTTCTCTTATTGTGGATGAGTCGACAGATATTTCCCGTATTAAATGGATGTGCTTATGTGTTCGGTATTACAGCTCTAATAAACAAAAAATTATTATCGATTTTTTGGGATTATTTGTTGTGGAAGAAGCCACGGCCCTAAATCTTTTTAATTCTTTAAAGGAATACCTTAACAAAATTGGTATAAAAATACGTAATATGTTATCTATCGGTACAGATGGAGCCAATAATTTATGCGGAAGGAATCACTCGTTATACACACTTTTGAAAAAGGAAAATCCCGGACTTATTTTAATAAAATGAACCTGTCATTCACTGCACCTGTGTTGCTCACATGCATCAAAAAATATTCCTAATAGAGCTGAATTCATTGTTAAGGAACTTTACTTTTATTTTTGCAATAGTCCATTGCGCAGTTTAAAATATAAAAGAGCTTTCGAATTAATAAATACTGGGTTCGATAGCATCAAATATAAAAAATTAATACAAATTTCCAATACACGTTGGTTAGCATATGGCGCAGCAGTGAAAAGAGTTCTGCAACAGTGGATTGAACTAAAATATTATTTTTCATTAATTGCAACAGCCGAAAACGATCACACCGCAAAGATGATTTATATTGAAATAAAAGACGATAGCAACAGATTGTTTCTTATTTTTATTAATCCAATTATTAACGATATAAATCGATTAAATCTAGACTTTCAGTGCGACACTGTTGATGCTGGAAGTTTGTATGACAAAATGAACATTACTATTTTAGTATTATGTTCCAAAATATTTAAACCTTCGGTAGTTAATCAAATAAAAGGTTTGAACAATTTGTACAATATATTAGATATATTGGAGGACCAAGGTTCGTTTCTTTCCTTAAATGACGTAGATTACGGGATAGAGTTTGGAAGTGAACTACTATCTTCTTGCTTAAAAAATGAAGAAATAGTAGTACTAAAAAACAATTGTTTGCAGTATTTAAAAAAACTTTTGTCTGAAATGGTAAATCGTTTACCCGAAAATCTTTACGTTTTTAAACAATATAAGTACTTCAGTATTCAGAAATGTATTAATACAATAACACAGCCAAAATTTAATACAGTCAAAGAAACTTTGCTTGGGTTCATGGACGCAACTATTTCCTTAGATGTTTATGAGGCTCAATGGAATAAACTCCCTTTTACAAACTGGAATGATTATTTTGAAAATGATGTTCCACTTAATTTATTGGAATTTTGGCCAAAAGTTTATAACTTTCAAGATGCAGCTGGCACAAGACACTACAAAGAATTGGCACAGGCTGTACTTAATATGATTTCGATACCAACAAGCAATGCGTGTGTGGAGCGTGTATTTTCAGTCATGAATTTTACAAAAACAAAACTACGTAATAGTATGCAATATATGCTTTTGGAGGCATTATTGAGAATACAAGTTCATCTTAGTATCAACCAAATCTGCTGCAAGAAATTTCAACCTACCAAAGATATGCTAGCGAAGTTTAATACAAAAAACATGTATAGTAAAAACTGTTCTGAGCCTCAACATGGAGATTCAGAAGTTTTTGAAGTTATTGACTTTTAATACATATATATATATATTCTTAAATGATCTCTTGTAAAACATAGTACAAACAAAACTCAAATAAATATTCAAGTTTACCGTTAAAAAATGCGTATTTTGAAAAGGGGTTTTTTTTTGGGGATTTTTACTTTTATCAGGGGATTTTTGGGGAAATTTTTTATTAAATTTGGGGAGGACGAAAAAAAGTACCTGGCAGCCCTGGTTCGCAATGAAAATAAAATAGATTTTAATTTTATGCCGTTCCGCACTGCGATTTTTTACTTCAAAATCGTATGAAAAATCGCACCGCAATAAATTATCGTTACATTGTGTTTGGACTCTAATAGAGAAATATTTGTAAAATATTTGTCATAAAATTAATTTATTACAGAAATCTTATTAAAAAACGACGTTTAAAATGTTTGCCTTTTCGATTTAAAGGACACCCCTGTATATACAGTAAAAATTCGATAATCCGGATAATTGATTGCAGACCCCAATCCGGAGTAGCGAATTATCCGGATTACCGCATGTATGTATTTATTAAAAATTATAATAATTCATAGCAAAAAAACGCATGTGCAAACATACTCATATCACACTAATCTAACTGCATTTTACAAAGCATGCTGTGATTTGAATAAAAAAATAAATAAAAACGGGCGTTATTCAATCCGGATTATAGAGTTGCAATCAATCCGGATTATGGAATACGCAATGACTGTATTTTCCAAAGCATGCTTTGATTTGAATAAAAAAATAGATTAAAACGGGTGTTATTCAATCCGGACTATATAGTTGCAATCAATCCGGATTATAGAATACGCAATGAGCTGCAAAATTCTGTTCGGATTACCGAATATTCCGGATAAGTGGAGTCCGGATTATCGAATTTACACTGTAATTTTATTATTTTATTTTACATGCAAGTCATCGAATATGTTGTCCCGCTTGGTTTTTGTAGTTAAATTATATGTACTTATACTTACAACATATCATTTATAGAATTTACCTTTCTGTTTTTTTGATATATTGTTCTATATGAAAAATATTGCAAAAAAAAAATTGGTCCGTCCCAGAGGGTAATTTCATAGATTTTTACATAAAAATAGAATTTCACCTTACTAATCTTGCTCCAGTCAAATCCAAATTAGTTTCATTCGATTCAGCACACATCATTTATAGACGCCCCTGTTTTTTTTTTTTTTTTTTTTTTTTGTTATATTCGAAAAACTGCAATAATTGCAAAACACAAATTTAGTCTGGCCAGACCAAGACGGTAATCCTAGGGTTAAGTTCCATTAGTTTTACCTTTTGGTACTAAATACATGAACTTTTTTGTTCTTTAATATATTAAACTTTATAAAAATACGGGTTTTCTTTTTTAAAATAATTTTTTTTCATCAATATTCCCAAAATAAACAACCGCTAATTTTTATGTATGCCAGACAATGGGTACAAAAGTATGCATATCCAATAGACAACAAGCTGATACAAAACCTCATTGTTTTAAAAACTGACTGTTTAAAAAGCTGCAAAAAATTATGTGAGTTGTACAAACTTAAAGTTAAGAATTTTTATTTCTAAAAATAAAAAATCTTAATTTGAGAAAAAAGATCTTCAAATCTTATTTTAGTCAAAAAATCTTCAAAAATAAGGTAAAATCTTCATTCTGGCCGCTTACTTATTATACAATTTTTTTCGGAGTTAAAATAGTGTTGCAAGATTAAAATTAAAGTAAATCATGGCGTTTTGGGCGATGGGTTAACAGATTAAAAGATGCGGCACAGCCGAATACATTACTTATTTTGGGAATAAAATAGCTAAAGAAGTTGGAAACTTTAATATGTAACGCAATTTGAGTCATATACATTTGAAAAAAGCCTATATCTAGATTTATATAAAACTTTTAAGAACGTTTAGGTTTTAGCGGTATTTTTAAACAAATCCCCGCTAAATTAAATATTTAGCGGCTTTGAAGTCCGATTTGGCGGGAAATGTTAAAAAAAATTCCCATTAATGGTGCTAATAGGCTTTAAGCAGACCATACACGATTCAATTCAATTGTCAACTGAGTCGGTTGTTGTTCAAATCAAAGCGTGTATGGCCTTGTCAGTTGATTAGTTTGACGGTTGTCGAGTTGGTTGAAGAAAAATCAAAAGATTTTGATTTTTTCAAGTTGACTACTAAGTCTTTCAATTCGATTGTACTGTGTGTGCTCGAGTCTCTTGATTTGCTGTCAGAATTAATTTTTGTAGTTAAGTATTTTAAAAATTGTCTTTTATTTCATTAAATTTTAAAATTAATTTAAAATCTTTCAATTCAGTTGATGAAGTTGTCAACTGAGTTGAAAGACTGAAAGAAAGAAAGACTGAATTGAACCGTGTATGGGGCGCATAATGGGACTTTTAAAGAAACTGTTGCATATTTTCAGGCGTAATAAAAAGTTATACTTATTGTTTGTCCCATGCAGAAAGTGCGGATGCCAGATTTCACGATTTTTTGGTACAAAAATGGACTATTGACGATTTTAAAAGTGACAAATTTTGTAAAAATTTGAGCCACATACAACGGCATGCTAGCCAAGAATATCAAATAAAGAAGTTGCAAAAGGCAGGGAATATCCCAAAAATAAACACATTTCTCCATGCTGCCCTTGCGCTTAGTTCATTTTAATTTTAGGTAATTTTACCTATGATTTTTTTTGTGTGTATTCTTACAGATCGTTTGTCTTAGTTATCAACGAACTATTTCTTGTGCACACATAAATTTGGATAGTGAAGACTGCTGTTGTCGATGTTTTCTTCTTGCTAAAACAGTGTTATTTAAACAATTATTTGAATTTTTATATATCATATATTTTTTTCCATATTTCAGTGATAATAACAAGACAACAAATTTATTTTTATAACAAAAACCTAACTTAGAATTAAACTAGATAAACTGGAAAACGTAAATGTAACAAGTTCTATATTTGGCTGTGCCATATCTTTGATATCTTTTGCATGTATTGCTACTGTCTTGCCAGAACTAGCAAATGTAACAGCCTGTTCAACGATTTCGAATGTTAACGTTCGCATAGAAAATTTCATTTAAAATAAAAACAAAATTCGACAATTTGTTTTTGTTTTAAATGTTATTTTCTATGCACACGTTAACGTTCGAAATCGTTGAACAGGCTGTAAATTTCGTGTTAGCCAGGACTGTCAGATATAGCGATTTGTCGCCAAACGTGGCGATTTTGAAACGGGTTGGGCGGTGGGACTTTCCATTTAGCGACTGGCCACTTTTTTTTTGCAATTTTTGATATAACTGGCGATTTACTTGGCTATCTCCCAATTTACAACGTTGAAATTGAAAGGCAGACATTTTTCTTTTTCTCTGTTGAACTTGCCTAAACCTTTCACAATCGCGAAATTAATAGACAGACAGAATTTATTGTTTTCCTTTTTTCGTTGTTGACGGAGATGAACATTTAACAGGCATTGATACTAAAATTACATTGGTGTGAGAAAAATGATATGAAGCAACAACATGAAAATGCCGAAAAATGTAAAAGATAAAAAAATATCTAAAATGTCCAGTACAGATAGTTATGTACTACACAATCTACCTCCTCTACAACACCTCGCCAACAAACTTCGTCTGTCTACCTTTTACTAGCCACATTTTAAATGAGGATTTTTTTACTATTTATATTATTTCACTGATTTTTTCTACAATTCGTCACTTTTTGTTATTTATATTTTTTTACATGATTTTTGTTTTGTTATCATCTTAAGTAAATTTTATATTCAGTCACTATTTAATTTTAATAGTATGTATGCAGGTCAAAGCACCAGTAATAAAATCGACGACGCTTAAGTGTACGATCTTATAGATTTGTGTACTTAATTTTAGTTGTTTTTAATAAGATTTAGTTTTAATGTGCTAAATTCCTTATTCTTACTATTGATATACTGAAATTTATTGTTGGTGGAATAATCTATTTCTATGCGCATTAACTGGATGCTTAGGCCAGATCATCAGGAAACTTCATCCAAAGATTTAAGAAAATAATATAATAAACATATATTAGGAATTATAAAAATTAAAAAGTATTACCCGTAATAATATCAAAGCTTTAACAAAACACCAAAAACAAACAGTGAGTTTATCTTTTCTTACAACCCCGACTACAATTGGTTGATTTTTTGTCAACTGTAATTGTAGTTGTAAGAGGAAAACAAAAATAAAAACAAATTACTTTATTTCATTTTTGCAAGTTCAGCTTTTTGCACTGCCACTTGCATATTTTTCTTTTTTTTTTTAACTGGATATATGATCTCCATTTTATTGATTCAAGTTGTTTTTAATCGACCTTTTTATATATGTTTAAAAAAATGCTTTTATTTCAAGCTCGATGCCAGTATTGAAAATAAATTTTATTTTAATATTTGCCGATATTCCGATACTCTTTGAGTATCATCTTCTGGGCTTGTAAATAAATAATAATTTATATTGACCACGGACTTGAAAAAATTTTACTGTTTCTTTCTCTGCATCGTCTGTTATTAATATCGGTTGAATTTTACTGTTTCTTTCTCTGCATCGTCTGTTATTATTACAGTACTTTTCGTTTACAGTCACAACGCTTATAGTCACATTAGCGATATAGTCCATTTTATCTGGTTATTTTGCCGCTATAAGTTAATTTAATATAAATTATTAACGTTATAGTCCATTTAGCGATATAAGCACATTTGCCATATATGCCATCTATCAACAGTCATCAAATGGAAAAGTAAAGCAAATTAATGGCGTTATAGTCACATTAGCAATATTTACTAAGTTCTATTTAGTTTTCGAAACCACAACTCATCCAAAGAAAAAAAGAATTAAATTGTTTAATTTTTGTCATCAAGGCTCTACTAGTAAAAAATTAGTTTATGCCTTTGGTATCAGTTATGAAATATCTTGGTATTATTTTAGCTATTTTTTATACATTATGCAACTCTGTTGCAAAACCATAAGCCTGATGTCGGTGCAATTTATATGATTTTTTTGTTTTCTATATTCACAGAACTTGATTACATTCGAATTCAGTTATATGCCTCATAGTGGCATATATGTGAATTAGCCTTATAGTCACATTAGCGATATAGTCCACGTTTTGTCTGCAACTAAAGGATGTGACTATAAGCGAAAAGTACTGTATCTGTTGAATAACAGACGATGCAGAGAAAGAAACAGTAAAACATTTTAAAGTCCGTGGTCAATATAAGTTATTATTTATTTACAAGCCCAGAAGATGATACTCAAAGAGTATCGAAATATCGGAATATATTAAAATAAAATTTATTTTCAATACTGGCATTGAGCTTGAAATAAAAGCATTTTTATTTATACATCTCCATTTTATATTATTAAAAAAAAATAACTGAAACAAAACAAAATTTACTTTCGGCGACTTTTTTGTATTTTTTCTCAGTTTTTGGCGATTTTTGACTGATATATTAGTCCCAATTTACACTAGGGACATTTCTTGCCGGACATTTTTTAAATTCTCTTTTAATCTTACCTGAAGCGTTTACATATGAAGTCAGACAGAAAAATAATACAAAGCAACAAGATGTAAGCTACGAAAAGTAAGAAAGAGAAATGAAAAAATGTCCAGTACAGATAGTCATGTACTACACACTCTACCTTTTCGACCCCTCGCCATCAAACTTCGTCTGTCCGGCAAGAAATGTCCCTAGTGTAAATTGGGACTTATACTAGCTTTTTTGTATGCAAAATTTAATTTAAAAAAAGTTACAAAAACTGAACAAAATTGACGTTTGGCGATTTTTGTAGATTTTTGACATCCGGTTTGGCGATTGAGCTCAAAAAATCAGACATCCCTGGTGAATTCGCCTTGATTACATATTTAAAAAAAATTGTCTGTTATAAATACAACTCTGTACTTTTAGTACTTTTTGCTACAACTCTAGGTATGCATTTTTTTTGGCGTTGTGCAGGCTACGAAAAAAAATCTTTTTCTGCAACATTTTAATTTGAAAGTTAAGCGTGTGCAGACGTGTTTTCCCAAAAGTCGAAAAAAGGTATACATAAAAAAATCTCGTAACAAGAATTATTTTAAAAGTATTGTTTGCGAAAACAACCAATTATTTTAAAGTGAAATTATTAAAAGAAGTATAAAGCAACCTGTAACTGTTAGATAAAAACTTATTTAAAAAAGTTTAACAAAGATAAAGTGCGAATAAAAGCGATTTATTGTTTGCAAATTACATAAGCTGAATAGAGAAAATAATGCTAAAAAACCAGTAAGAGGAAATTGTAGACAACACAAAGAAAATCACAAAAGGAATGAGAAACTAAAACATAAAAAAGAATTGGGAACAAAAACGTGATACAATCGTGAATTGGAATTTCATCATTTCTGCAACAAAAAAAAAACCACAAGTGAAATATAAGCTACGATACAGTAGACACCTTGTAAGTGGGAAAAGTTACAAACGGAAATACTTAAATTGCAAAAATTTTCAGGAGGAAGATGTGCTTTATAACCACAACACTAAAAGAGCAAGACAACAAAAGAAGCAATACAAGGACTATTGATTTTTCTGTATACGCTTCAGCCGCTACAAGTCTTGAATTAAATTTAGATTTATTAAAGAAAACTAAAGATAATCTTTGATTTATAGCCTATTAATACCAATATAGACTATAAATACCAAAGATTTATAATAAGCTTAGAAGAATCATCAAACACAATTTTATATTAATACCCCGCCCCGTTGCAAAATAGCAAGAACAAAGCAACTGGCAACAGAAAAAGTCCAAAATAACTAAAAAAAATTACCTAGCACAATTTTTTTAAATTACTAATATAAACAAATACCGTGATATTGCTAATTGCAAATGTAATAAAGTTATAAAAAGTAATAATAGCCACTATTTTAAAAAGCGAGTGAGAGTAACGTGTAGTAACTCAAAATTTGATTTATAGTTATTTGCTAAATTGGAGAATTTTAGTGAAGGCTATATTATAAAGTATAATAACATTAAAAAAAAAAATTTAAAGTTCCTGTTTAAATAAATAACTTATAATGTCCTCCATAAGTTCTACAAAAGCTGCTACAAGTGTTTCCAATGGGAAATTTAAATTGTCCTCACATGTTAAGTATGAGCATTTAGTTGCTGGTATTTCGGGTGGAGTAACATCAACACTAATATTGCATCCATTGGACTTGATAAAGATTCGTTTTGCGGGTAAGTTAAATTTTATATTTATCAGGTATGTGATGGAAATCGATTTTAAAAACGAAACGATTTGAAACCGAAAAAATCGTTTTCAGTATCTTTTAAAATGGATTTTAAATGCATATTTCTTTTATTTTCAGTCTTTATTCTTTTCAATTTTATATTATATACGTTAACTGAAGTGTATTCTGAACGAAAATTTAAGACTATAATTCAGAAATGGATTTTAAAATCTCTCGAAATTCATCACACCTTTTAAAAACGTTCGTTTTGAAATCGATCGATTTTCATCACATACCTGTATATATTATACCTACTTATCTACATATAATACACATTATAAGAGTAATAATAAATGAGAATGCTATATTCGGCTCAGACGAATTTTATATATATGTACATATTAAAATTTACCCATCATCATCATCGGTTTTTTGTACATACATACATACATACATACATACATGTGTAAAAATTATTTGTAGAGATTTTTTGATTATTGGGAGTTGTGTAGACTTAAGTAACATTTAGGGATGGGCAACCCAGATAAATGTACTAAATTTCGAAAAATTTTCTCTTACCGTCCTTCAGATATAATAAATCTCTTTTGTGCCACACCCACTTCTAAAGTCCCAAAAATATTTCGTCGGATGTTGTCTATTGATTACCAAGATGATTGTACCTAATTTGGAAACTTTGGCTCTTGCCTCTTGACTTTGACTCAAAAAATAATAAATATATACCTACATATAGGTACATGTTCTTTATTTATAATTAGTATTGTGGTTATTTTGTTGAACTATCAGCCATGTCACAGAGCACAATTCCGTTCGGAATGATTCCGTTCGGAATCGAAGAAAACATATTTCTTTATTGATAGAAAGTGTATTTGGATAGTTTTTTGGTCTTTCAGATACAGAAAACTCCCATTCCGTTAATGAAAACAATAATGGTTTCATTCCGAAAAATTTTTTCGTCATTTTCTGAAGCACCAAAATACGAAATGAATTCCGTTTTCGAACAGAATTGCACTCTGTGACATGGCTGTATTTATGGTTTTAAATCCCGGCCCCGGCCACGGTAAAGAATGAAAGATAATCAATAACAATTTTAGTTAATTTTCATGTTGTAAAATTCCTTTCTTCATATATATAATTTAATGAAAATTAAATTTGATGAACTTAAGCCTAATTAAAATATTAATGGCCTTATTCATAAAAAATATTTCAGGTAAATAACAGGTTTATTAAACGAATTTTCTTTGGAAATCTGTTTAATAAACCTCTTATAAATCAATAATATTTTTTATGAATATGGGGGTAAAAATTTGTTCTTTATTTATCTAAAAATAATACGAATACAAAAAATGTAATAAAAAATTAAAATAAAATGTTCACGGAAAACAAAATTGGTTTTTGTTTCAAATGTTAGTTAAGCAAGAGTAAAGGCTCAGTTAGGCGAACGTTGCTGTACCCGTAATGTACCGCACCGTACTGTAAGCACGTTGGTGCACTTATAGAACCAGCGTTGCCGTTGTTTTTTTTTTTTTCAAAAAGTACCAAAAAAGTGGATATTTACAAAAAAAAAGTGGCACCAAAAAGCGGATTTAAGAAAAAAAGGGGCACTTCTTTTAAAATCAGAATAATGTTTTTTCACGTATTTTGTTCAGTTAATTTAAAATTTTAAATAATTTTTTATAAATGGTAAAAAAAAAAATGCATGGGCTAGAGCAATATTTCAATATTTCACCCGAAATAAGGCGGTTATGCTAATACATTTTATCATAACTTGGGATCGATTTAACCGATTTTGTCAAAGCAATGACAGATGATTATCATTAAAATTTACTTTGAACTATCCAAAAACCTTTTTTTTATATTTTCAACTATTTAAATACATTTTTTGCAAAATTAGTACCATTTTTTGTTTTGAAAAATTCATACAAAAACAAGTAAGAAAGTATAGTCGGTCAAGCCCGACCATGTGATACCCTACACCACAGTATTTAAAAACACATCATGCTTATGTGTCCATATAAATATGGATGTATCTATGTTTATAAACTTCATTAAAATCGGTTTGAAAGTTTGTGAGAGGCAGAAATTGCCCCCTACCTCCCCTTGTGGTCCAATTTTTGAAAACTGTATAGCTTAACTTTTAACAAAAACAATATTTTATAATTTGTTTTTGTTTTAAATGTAACTTAAGCGAACGAAGTCTTCATTCGTTAATGACGAACAGGCCATTAAACAATTAGAAAGGGTAGTTAACATCTATAATTTTATGTTTTTAGATACAGATTAACATTGTATATGTATTTCTAATTTTTTAAGTTTTTGCTTATGGTATATTTATTTACACAGAAATATTTTAATGCTTATACAAAATTTTTAAGAATATTCAAAATATCAATAAAATTGTTTTCTTCACCTACCAATTATTTCAGATATGTACCTGCTAAATGAACCAATTTTATTCACAATATTATCGGATATATTAATAATATAGCAGTAGTACACCTACGTTATTGAGTTTGAAACCCTCTCTTATATGTATACCAAAGCATTTCGCTTTTTATTATTTACTTCATTCATTTGAGCAAACGCTCTAATTTTAGAGTTTGAGAAAGTTAGAAAAAGACAGTTCAAACTCCAACAATTCCTTAAAAGGATTTTCGTTAATTGAAGTTCTGAAGTTATATACTATTATCCCAAACCTTTACTTATAAATTGCAAATAAATTATAATAAAAATGCTACAAATTTAAAAAAATTGCAAAACTAGCCCTTAGCATTTTTTTAAATGTTGTGCTTAGAAAAAAGTGCTAGATCTATTACTTGAAGTGTTAAAATGGCAAGTCTGGTCTGTAGTTACCAACGAGTAAAATCGAAGTCGGATGTAAGTTTCTTGTAAGATTTATGAAAATCTTTTAAAAATTCAACATTTTGACTACTAACGCAAAAAGTAATAGCATTTAACCTTGCTATCGTTTAATAAGTACCTTGAATACATATTATAAAACACACACGTTTGTTCTAAAATAAATAAATAGTAGATTGTGGACAAATTTAACGAAAAAACTTCATTTACATAGTAATGTAAAAAAAAAAATACGTAAATATTAACTTTACTAATTAATTAAGGAATGTAGATAGGAACTTAAGGCTTTAACTTTATTATTTGTAAATAATAAACAAACTTATCTACAAATTTAAAATATTTAATAATACGTTTTTCATCATATTTACGCAAATCAGTTGCAGTAAAAATTTGAAAAATAACAACTACGTACCTATGTATGTACTTAAACATAAGAAAACAACAATATTCGTAATAATTAGTACGCAAACTTAAGTAATAATCAAAACAACCAACGTGATATTGTTTTTGTTTACAAAGAAATAAAATTTTATTCGCATAAACTTTAAAAACTCAAAACAACAAATACAATAAAACTCTAAACCCTAGATATAATGTTAAATTGTTTAGAGAATAACAAGTATATTGATAATATTTAAATAGAGCTTATAAAATTTATAAAGCGGAAAATATAACAATGCATATTCAAAAAATTGTCAACATTTTCTTTTCTTTGAAAATAAATTGCGATGGTAAAATTAACTTCAAAACGAAATACATAACAAAAAAATATAATAAAACAGATACATTGTTAATATTATGACGATAGTAATCAAGTTTTTATTATGCACATATAAAGGGTGTTTTTTTTTTAAGACGTATAGAACTTTCGAAAGCGATAACTGTAAAACTAGCTGCAATACTAATAAAGTGTTTTTGACTTTTTTTTATACTTCTGCAAATCATCATGCAAAGACTTACACCAAAACAACGTTTACAAATGAAGGAAATTTATTTTCAAAATTCTCGCTCTTTTTGCCAAAATTATAGGCAACTACGTCGTTTATGTTGCGCATAATCGTTTTTATGTTCAAATCATCTGCTGCGATTAGGCTCATTTCTAGCTTAACGGGTATGTTAATAATCAGAGTTGTCGTTTCTGAAGAGATCACAATGCTCATGAGATTCTGGAGACTCCATTTTGTCCCAAAAAATCACTGTCAGGCAAATGGTGCTTGTTTTTTTTTCATCTCATTGCAAATCACTTGGAGGAGAAACAATTCCAACAAGACGGCGCAACATGCCATACAGGGCGTAACCATCGGTGACCAAATTATCTCAACAAATGGACCCGTGAAATGGCTACATCATTTATGTACTCGTTGCACTAATTTTTTTTTGGGTTTACGTCAAATCTCTGCTGTATGGTGATTAAGCAACAACGATTGATCATTTAGGAGCCAATATTCGATGCAAAATTAAATGCCATTAAATTTGTGAGCTCATAAAGCCAAAACTTTGGCCATTCCCTTAAATTTGTTGTGTTTTTTTATTTACAGTTCTATGCCTCTAAAAAAACCCTTTATTTCCTTTAAAATAAATAAAAAAAGGAACTTATTAATACAATCTAAAAATTAAATCATACTTGTATTAAATAAACCAATTTCTTACATAGTTTTCGATTCACGTACTAATTTAAAATTTTGTATTTTTTAAAACCACAAACTAGACTTTTTAAACTTGTTTAATTTAAGGCCATCCAAAGCTTGTTTGTCACAATAAATATTTTCCTTATCTAATTTACTAAACATATGTGTAAAACTTAACATAAAAATATAACTTATAGTATAAAACGTTTAAATTTTTTTCTATAGTATAACAATAGTTTTTTTGTAAGCAGAAAATTCAATTTAATTTATTTTATTCGTCATAATACAAAAAAAGAAAGAAACAAACAACTCTTGGTATAATTCCATGTCAGCAAATAAATATATTTATATATATGTTAAAAGGTAACTTTTATCACGTGCTGTAATCGTGTTACATACCTACTTCATTTTTGAAATTTATAAATATTTAATAAACCATTGTTGCTAGTATATTAGATTGAGTATTTATTAAATGTTTATCTTGGCAAACTGGTTAAATTTATAGTAAGTTAATTACATTTTTTATTGTGGATTTTTGATTGTCTGTTAATAGTCGGATTTCATTTAATTTTCTTTTTTTTTGTAAAAAATGCCGACTACTGAAGATAAGAGAAGAAAAAAATACACACATGTACGGGTTTTTGTTAAAATATGCCTTTATAAGTGAGGGAGTTTTTTTACACGATTTGACGCACTTCATTTTTTATTGCCATAGTAACACATTGAAAATAATTTATATATTTTTCATATGGTAGCTCATTGTTAGGTGGATATCTTTTATTGGAAATGAATGACGTTTTTTTTTTCAAATATGTAACGTTTTTTGCTGCCTGTTTTATACATAAAATAACTCCTTTACAAAAACAGTTAAAACACAAATATGTAATAAGGAATAATTATTCCACAACATGAATATAAAAAGTGAAAGAAATATTTTAGAAGAGAAATTGTAAAATTTTTTAGTAAAACTTATGGTCAATTTCACCAATTCTATTTAAATTTTAATTCATATTCAAATATAATTTTTCATAAAATTTCATTTTTATTTGACATGAAAAACGAATTTTAAACATAAATTGATATTAAAATAAATTGTGGAAATTGGCCATTACTGCCTGTTTTTCAAAATAAATTAAACATTTTCGCTTGGGAATTTATATTGAAACAACAATAAAATCAAGGTATATTTACACAAGGTAGACTCATTTGGGAGTGTAGACATTTTGCTCTATAAAAGGAACCATGTTGTCAAAATTGTCTTCATAGGGTGTGTGTGAAACAGTAGCAAAGTACTCATGGAAGTAAAATTTTGACACTATTGAGGTGAATAAAATTTCACTAGCCCTGGGGGCTAGTATAAATTTTGACATTAGTGTAGAAATTTTTGACAACCACAAAATTATTTTTTTTTCATCAAATTTGTTTAAACAAAATAAAAAATAATATAGAAGCAGGACCAGCGGCAAAAAAATTAAAAAGAATTATACTACATGCAAGTATTTACATATGTATAAGCTTTTTTGCCCACACTTTTTGTAAAAATTGTTAATATATCACAACGATTTCATCAAATAGTTGGGACGATCTCATTTCCAACAGAATTGAAATTATTGTTGGTAAAAAATTGATTAATTTATTCATTTTCACAAAACTACTAGTAATTGTTTTTTTCTTTGTGTCAAAATTTTACGTTGTCAAAAACGTTACAATTTCACACAGCACAAATATGAAAATTTTCTACCACAAACAAATTTCATTTCACCATAGAACTTTGCTACCGTTTCACACACACCCATATAAAACAAAAACAATTTAACGCACACATGTACAAATTTTGGCTCATATACACGCAATTTGACGTTGTGGTTCCAACTATGGGTAAACAGCTGACAAACATATGAGCCAACGAGTTTACCTTGTGTAAATATACCTTGAATAAAATAAAATCAAGTTTGTTTTTGTTTTTAATATAAATTTCTAAACGAAAATTTTTATTAAACTTTGGAAAATCATAAAATGTATATGATTTTATAAAGTATATTACATATATAATATTTATATTACATATCTTTATATACATACAGTAAAAATTCGATAATCCGGATAATTGATTGCAGACCCCAATCCGGAGTAGCGAATTATCCGGATTATAATATAATAATTCGTAGCAAAATTAAGCATAAAAACATAAATATTAATTTGTACAGTTCAGTTAAAATAAAAAAATACAATTTCAACAATTTTTACTTTATCTAAAATAGATAAGGTCTTGTGTGCTCTCTTCACTGAAGGCATCTTGCATCAATACTAAACTTAAAATGCATGTGCAAACATACTTATATCACACTATTCTAACTGTATTTTTCAAAACATGAATAAAAAAATAAATAAAAACGGGTGTTATTCAATCCGGACTATAGAGTTGCAATCAATCCGGATTATAGAATACACAATGAGCTGCAAAATTCTGTCCGGATTACCGAATATTCCGGATTAGTGGAGTCCGGATTATCGAATTTACACTGTAATTTGAACTGGTAAACATTTTTATAACAGCCCTAAATATTAGTGTTGTGTTATTTTTATACATGTATATATTTTATAGTCGGAAAACAGTCGTTTGAATTTGAATGATATTGCAAAAAATTTGAAATGACCATGACTTCGATCACGACAACGACTCTTGTAATAAGGCTAAATAAAAATTGTTCATTATAACGGCCTAAGTTTTTAGACAAATTTAAAATAATCAATAATGGCAAAAAAAAAAAATTAAAAAATAAATATAAAACTTGTTTTAATTAGAAAAAGCAATTCTTATCAGTACGAATAACAATTAATTTTTTTTTTTATTTGTCTAAATTAATTTAATACCCCCTAGAGTTTTTTGCTCATTTTCTTTCGTTTAATAGAAAATTCAACTTTCGTTTAAAAAAATATTGCAGTTTTATGACAGGAAAAATTCTTCTAAAATTGAGAAAGGTTATCATTAACATGATCATTTTGTTTGTTGTTATTAAATTCATTAAAAATTTGTATATGTACTTGAAAAAATATTAATTAAAATAAGAAATCAAATTTAAAGTAATGTATGTAATCATTTGTAACTAATAGAATTTGATTTTCAAAAAAAAAAAAAAAATGTAGATCTAAAGCCTTTAGTACACGGCAAGGTATATTTACACAAGGTAGACTCGTTGGTCCATATGTTTGTCAGCTGTTTACCCCAGTTGGAACCCAAACGTCAAATTTCGTGTATACGAGCCAAAATTTGTACATGTGTGCGTTAGATTGTTTTTGTTTTATAGACAATTTTGACAACTCGGTTCTTTTTATAGAGCAGCATGTCTACGATCCCAAATGAGTACACCTTGTGTTAATGTACCTTGGTACACGGAATGTAAAAAGCCACATTCGTTTGTGGTTCTGACGTAATTTTGTCGTCATCACACATCACGAACTTGCTATTGTGGCTTTGTAGTGACGTCAAAATTACGTCAGAGCTACATGCGCACGTGGCTTTTTACATTCCGTGTACTGTAGGCTTTAGTTAAACATTTTTTAATTGGTGAGAGAAATCGTTAGCTCATTATTGATTTGGCACATATGCCAATTAAGGTTTACATGAAGTTTTCTGATAATACACCCGATATAATTTGTTTGTATTTTCAATACTGCTTGTGGTATATATATGTTTTGAAGAAAAATTAATATTTTTTGAACGTGAGCATAGAAGTTAATATTGAAAGTGAAAATTATTTTTTTGTGCCGCATACGCCACTGTTCTAAATTTATTTTTAAAAAGTAGCTTTTTTGCTGCATACGTATACTAACTACAGTGTATTGATTTGTTGACATATTATTTTGCTTTTGTTTTAACTACTTTTTTCTTACGGCAATAAAGCGAAGCATGAGTTAAATTTGTTTCTTGTTGTCAATTTGTTTTTATTTCGCTTTAACTACTTTTTTTTCTTACGACAATAAAGCAAAGCAAGAGTAAAACTTATATTGTACGTTTTTGTATGAGGAATTTTAAGCGTTCGCCAAACAGTGGCGTGTAGAGCAAAACAATACTTAATAAACTTTAAAATAGTTGATATGGAGCAAAATTTATGTTTTTTGTGGATAGTCTATGATCGATGTCGACCAATTATCTTTCCGAATCGTTAAAATGGCATCTATTTGTTTTTGCATATTGTTGTATATTTTGGTGAAAATGCATATTTTTACATTTTTGAGTGATATATTTTTTTCAATTTCCAAATTATAAAAAAAAGTTTTTCAAAAATATTTCCAAATTGTACACAAAAAAAAATCTTCCTAAAAAAATTTTTAAAATCAATTAAAAATTTTTTTTTGGAGCTCTGCTTAAAATACAAGATTTTCAAGATTTCGTCAAAACATCCTGCAATTTTTAACGCATGCAGCATCTTACATAGTTACGACTTGCCTAAAGCAATTAATCCAAAACTGTTACATGTTACTTGCCTGGCACATGTGTTAAACCGATTTGTAAAGAAAATTAGGAGCATTGGTTTCATACGGGAAAAAATATTTTTAAAGACTCCTTCATGAGTTGCAATTGTTAATGAAATGTAGCCCTTACCACTGGAGCCAGTATTAAGAAGAAGGGGAACCTGGCTAGATGCTTTAGAATACTATTCAAAAAATTTTTGAGCAATTTAAGAATGTTATTAAAGAACTTGTTGGTACCGATGCTTAGCGATTAAATAAGTAAAAGAAATATTAAATTTAAATAACAACAAAAGTCAATTAGCATTTGTATTTTCCAACTTCGGATATATTGGTGAAACTATAACTAAATTATATGGACTTAGTTCACTTAATAGTCAACTAAAGTAATTTGATTAGCAGAAAGTAAAACTAACAATATGAAACGAAGAATTGCAAGACAAATAAAAAAAAATTCCAAAACGTTTTGAAAAAAATATAGGATTTCAAAAAATAAAACATATTTCAAAAATTTTGTATCTTGAATCAAATGTGGGACATGAATTAGAAAATTAGTATTCTCCAAATGAACTGGCATCCTTCAACTACGGTTGAAGAATCATTTATCATTCACTGTTGATAATATAAAAAATTTATATTATGTATTTATTTAAACTGTGTACGCCTAATGGTCAAAATTCGACCATGAATTTTTATGTACATATGAAGAAAATATAGCACATCTAAATATATATGAATTTACATGTTTCGAGCATTTATTTTTCTATCTTAGTGGGTCGATTTGGCGAGGGACCAACCTGCGATTCATATTTTATTTTCCAAGTGAGTTCATTTAATTTTGTTGGATATAAAAAATATCAGAAAATATCAATTGAAAAAAAAAGATATGTAGTATCAAAAAATCTCCTTAATAGATTGTCATCCACTTAGGACATTGCATGTTTAATTTTATTTTTCTATGTCTAATATTAACGAAAATTAACAAAAGTACCAGATGTTGAACGAAAAAGTACCAAAAAGCTCCCCTTTCATGTTCTTATTCACCCAGTTTAATGTATAATTTTATCTTTATAGGTTGAATATTAACAAAGTTAAATATTATGGAAAATTCAAAAATTATCACATGCAGCACGGAAAAGTAAAAGAAAGAAATTTAATTTCTAAAAATGTTGAATAATCGAGCAGCCTATTTTTTTTTTATTATTTTATAATTGAAAAAAACAAATTTTGTATTTAAATGTGTTAGTAGCAAATTTGAACGGTTATTACTCCAAAGATATTGAACAGATATTGAACAAAATATATATTGTGCACTTCTGTAAGTAAATATCTTTGAAATGGTGTACATTTTTTTCAAATCGGTTGACATTCAGACGAGGATAGTGTTCTTAACTCTTTTGCCTTTGCCGATTTATATATAGATAAAGTTTTAACATATTATACCAAGGCGAATTCATGTTAACGGTGGTGTCGATACTACAACAAGTAACAACACCAAAAACACAACAATGTATTTTTTTGTTGCTTTCGTTGATCCATATGTCAAAACACAAGAAACTTTGACATTTCTCTCTCTAATTAAGAAAAAAAGTAGCACAGCTGTGCTTTCAACGCCACCTGAAAAATGAATTCGCCTTGATATTATACCTTTGAGTAACAATAGAATAAAAACATCAATACAATTTTTAATTTTGTTTGTTTGTTTTAAATAAAATAAAAAAAAACAAACCCTTTCTTATTAAAAATGTTCCAGTTTTTAGTGCATATTTTCGAGTTTTTAATACATATTTTATGCGCATTTTTCGATTTTTTAGTGCATGAAAATCTCATCCCCACTTATTATCTCAAAAACCATAAAAAATTTGGTGAAACCGGTATTGGATTCAGAAAGGGGATATTTAAAATATATATACCCCATACCTAACTTGATTTTTTGTTTAAATAGTCGGTAGGTCAAACTAATAATGAGCTGATTTAGGATTTCTGGGAATTATTTAAAAAATTATATTAATTTCAATCATACACAAATGTCTTTTATACAAAATCTGGTAAAAGAGTGGTGAAAACAGATTAAGCGGCCCATACACTTGCAATATTATTGTATATGATATTAGCCATACCATTTCCAGTTTGTCCTATATTATGCAATAAGTCACACAATGGTTTCATTCATTCAATAAAAAGGTGAACAAAACCTATAGGAATAACATAAACAACATTGTTCAATGTTGCTAACACATTTCACTTTCTTTTCGTTGTGCAATAAAAATCAAAAGTCTTTTGATTGCTGCCAATATATTGTGTCACCTTCGAATATCACATACATATTAGCGATGTAATTGTACAATACGTAAAATTGAACAATTTTATTGCAAGTGTATGAGCCGCTTTAGCATAAGGAATTAAAAAAAAAAACAGATCCTTGTTATTCGTAGAACTGAAAAGTATTAAAGGACAGAAGAGGGTGTGGGTTCAAAAAGGATTCAGTTTCCGTGTGTGTATTACATACAAATTGCACTTTGAGATTTGGCCCAATTATCTATCAGCCATGGATAGTGGTAGAAATATCTTCTACAGTTTCCAGCTGCACTTGCACCTAGCACATTCCAAATTTGGTTTTCTTTCGAATTTTTATATTATTTCAGCTTTTTTAATGGTTTTTTTTTTTTTTTTATAATTTTGTATAATAATTTGCATTTCGTATTTGACTAATTTTGGTTAAATGTACATATTTAAGTATAATTATGCTCAAGAAAGATAAATTGTTGAGGGTTACTTTTTCCACATTAATGTTATTTTATTGAATGCTTGATTAATTGATTTAGTAGTACAGTGTAAATTCGATAATCCGGACTCCACTAATCCGGAATATTCGGTAATCCGGACAGAATTTTGCAGCTCATTGTGTATTCTATAATCCGGATTGATTGCAACTCTATAGTCCGGATTGAATAACACCCGTTTTTATTTATTTTTTTATTCATGTTTTGAAAAATACAGTTAGAATAGTGTGATATAAGTATGTTTGCACATGCATTTTAAGTTTAGTATTGATGCAAGATGCCTTCAGTGAAGAGAGCACACAAGACCTTATCTATTTTAGATAAAGTAAAAATTGTTGAAATTGTATTTTTTTATTTTAACTGAACTGTACAAATTAATATTTATGTTTTTATGCTTAATTTTGCTACGAATTATTATATTATAATCCGGATAATTCGCTACTCCGGATTGGGGTCTGCAATCAATTATCCGGATTATCGAATTTTTACTGTACTTTATTTTTAATTTTACTTTCTTTGTATACTTGTCAAGTTTATCACCAAGCCAAATTAAAATATTTAAATATTCTATTTCAGTTGGCAAATTTTGCTTATGTTTTGCTAGGAGAAAACAACATAATAAAAAATACATATGTATAAGTACATATATACATACACAAAACTTTACCTAAAATATACTCTGTTGATAAGAACACGTGCGCTCGTTTTGGAAACATAACATCACGCGTTTTTAATAAAAGTATATTTTTTTTTTACATATGTATGTACATATCGCACTTGGTCAAAAAGAGGGTGTTAACTCAAAATTTTATAATTTTGCGTAGAACCAATATCATAATAAATAATATTAAAAGCATTAACACAATGTAGACTAAATGGCACGATATTTTTATATATATATTTATATAGAATATTACGCGTTGATTTGTTTCAAAAAGTAAAAAAAATAATAATTTTCAGTTACTACTCTCTTGTTGATCAAGTGCGATATAAATATATGTATGTTCAACCATTTGTAAGTATTTTTAACAATTTATTTACGCAAATTTCTTAGGAAAACAACAACAAATTTTATATTCTTTTTGCTTATCGCAGAAAAATAAACGAAAACAAATTTCTTAGCTAGAGGTAAATTAAGTAAGAAGAGAGAGAAAAAAATTAGGGGCTTGTCTGATTTTTGGCAAAGTAACAAAAGAGAAGCCATTTTCTCTATTTTAATTTTATAAAAAAAATTTAAAACTGTCAATTTAACACACGCATGCTTATTTTTCCTCACAAAAACAATAAAATCTAAAAAAAAGTATTTTGTATACAATTCTTTTATATTTAGTTAGCTATTATCATATTGGCCTCATTTTACCACACCACCATAGTATACTGCTTATTATGCGTTAGTGCTGATATGGGTAACACATAAAGATATTGGTTCTACCCTCACCTTACTGTCTGCCTATGTTAAACATTTTGCGCAAAGTACAGGTCCAAATTATGAAGACAATGTGATAAAATTTGGTAAAGTATTCTAATTGTAACAATGACAAAGACTTCTGAAAATCGGCTCAAGTATTCACATAGCCAACATACAAACTTTTTTCCGGATTTTTGTACCCCTAAACCTTCTTATTATGTTGGTACATATTTAGATTAAATTTGGCCTAAAAATATTTTATTGCAATCTATGTAACATTAACCAGTTTTATTGGAAACGATCCTTTTTTGACTTTAGCTCCCATACAAATACCACTACAGAAAATAGCTATTAATTAATTAAAGCTAAAAATTAAATACTGAAAGCGATTCTGAAATTGAAAACAGTTTTAAATATAATTATTTAAATAATTTAGCAAAAGCTTTAAATAAGTTTTTAAAATATTTTCCTATTCACTTATCGGTTAGCAAGTTTCATGACAAATATCTTTGTTTTAAAATAAAATAACAAAGAAAAAGATATTAGCTAGCATTTTAAAAAAAAATATATTTTTCCGTCAAATGACTCACTTTATTTCCAAATACATGCTGCAGTATTTTTTTTTACTTGTTTTTAACGCTTAGCAACAACAATAATTTGTTAAAACAAAACGCAAACCAAAAAACAACTTCGGTTTTGCAAAATATAAACAAATAAAAATAACTGACTCGTTTTACAACGATGATTTTTTTTTAACAAAAATCAGTATGTACACACATAAACAGTCACACAGATACGTAAGTACCCCTTAAAAATTCGTTAATTTGCCACAAATTTTTGATATTTAAATTTAAAAAATATTTCTTTCATTATTTAAATTTAAGACTATTGATTTGTCCGGATACTTAAGTGCGAAGTACAACCGCTTATTTCTGTTTATATCCCTAATTAATGTTTTTTTTTTTTTCTTGGTACGCGGCTATGGAATCCGCTTTTTCGCAGAACACTTCGCACTGTTCCTGAATGAACATAATATTGTGGTAATTTTCCAAAGTGTTTCGAGCCGAACTTTTTGTAGTTTGATTTTGATTGTGTGTCGATGCCTTGCAAATGCAAACAAAAATGTCGATCAGAAATCCAGGGTTATTCTCAAACTCCAATTTTAGAGGGATTACGTACTATTATCTGTGTGACTGTATATACATACATGTGTATGTATATAATACGTACACGCATACATGCATGCATACGTACATATGTACATTAGAGCGACTCAAAAAAAAAAGTGATTTTGTTACCCCTCTGAAAATGAAGCTTGATATGTTTTATGATGATTCCCAAAATATTTTGGTTCTAGCGTTGGCCATGTGTGAGCTGGACCATTTTTAAAAAAGGTCTTTTTTCAGTTTTTCCAAATTTTTTTTGTACTTTACTCCAAGACGACATAACAAAAATTTTGTATCATCGAAAAGAGTTTTTGAAGCAGCATCCAATGGTATATAAAACTTGACCACTTGCGACCTACTAATTGGGATATTTAACTAAATACATATTTTTGTTTCGGGGTTTCATACAAATTTTACGTATGTGGAAATAATGCTCTGCTTTTCAAATTGAAGCTGTTTTAAAATAATGTTAATTTATCTTATTTTTTGCAATTATTCACATAAAACGCGAAAATCGCGATATATTTTAAATTTAATTATCTCAATTAGTAGGTCGCAAGGGGTCAAGTTTTATATACCATTGGATGCTGCTTCAAAAACTCTTTTCGATGATACCAAATTTTATTTAAGTCGTCTTGGAGCAAAGTACAAAAAAAATTCGAAAAACTGAAAAAAGACCTTTTTTAAAAATGGTTCCAGCTCACGGATGGTCAACGCTAGAACCATATATTTTGGGAATCATCATAAAACATATCAAGCTTCATTTTCAGAGGGGTAACAAAATCACTTTTTTCAGCTCCATACAAGTTGAGTCGGTCTAATGTACATATTTATACCTATACTTACTTTAAATACTTATCTAAAATTTAGACTAAAACCATGTTTTAAAAATAAAAATTTGTAATTTTTGTTTTTATATTCAGGTAGATGATGGAATTCGGTTGAAAAAAACCAAACTATGTACAGTGGTATCCCGGTTTAACGTATACTCAGTTTAACGAATTCGCGATTTAACGTACGGTCATATTTTTTCCATTGAGTACCTTATATTACGAACAAACAGCAAATTTTTGTACTCTATATAACGAATATTTACAAAAAAAATTGAAAAAACAAAAAAAAAATTAATGCAAACATATGGTCGTTTGTAAATTATTGTGTTCTAATAAAGGGTATTCATTTCAGTTTTTTTATTTGTTGGAAAAATGGAAAAGTGGAAAAATGTAATTTTTGTTACAACAACCACAAGAAAAAAAAATTCCACCAAAAGTTACATTTTTATCATACTATAACCAAGTGTAAAAAAATCAGGATAAAAAGATGTAATTTTCCACTATAAACGTCAAACGAAATGATGTTGCCATTCATAAAAAATTGTTAATTTTTAATACAAAGGGTGTGTGTGAAACGGTAGCAAAGTACTCATGGAAGTAAAATTTTGACACTATTGAGGTGAATAAAATTTCACTAGCCCTGGGGGCTAGTATAAATTTTGACATTAGTGTAGAAATTTTTGACAACCACAAAATTATTTTTTTTCATCAAATTTATTTAAACAAAATAAAAAATAATATGGAAGCAGGACCAGCGGCAAAAAAATGAAAAAGAATTATACAACATACAAGTATTTACATATGTATAAGCTTTTTTGTCCACACTTTTTGTAAAAATTGTTAATATATCAGAACGAATTCATCAAATAGTTGGGACGATCTCATTTCCAACAGAATTGAAATGGTTATTGGTAAAAACTTGATTAATTTATTCATTTTCACAAAACTACTAGTAATTGTTTTTTTCTTTGTGTCAAAATTTTACGTTGTCAAAAATGTTACAATTTCACACAGCATAAATATGAAAATTTTCTACCACAAACAAATTTCATTTCACCATAGAACTTTGCTACCGTTTCACACACACCCAAAGTACTAAAATTTACATCTCTTTTTATAAACTCTTGAATTGTACAACTCTGATTTTAAAAATTATTTTTTATAGTTACAACATTTCAAAGATAACTTCTTTCTAATTTAATCTTTCAAAAAGAAAAATTCATATTAAGAATGTGTTCAATAAAAAAAGTTATTAAAAAAGAACTAAAAAAAGAAATGGGGTCAAAAAATGGACAGACGCTGAAGTTAATAAAATACTCGACTTTTTGGCAGACAATCGCCATTTTGAGGTAACTTTTTGTAGTCGAATATTATGATGAAAATAACACCATTCACTTCGTTTTAAATTAAATAATTAATTAATTCACTTTTAACAATTTTATTCGGCATCTTAAAAAATATCAATTAGTACTTCCACGAATTATTTGACAGATTTTTTTTTTTGTGATAGTTTGTACTTTTTACAAAAAAAAAACACCGTTCACGTCAATAAGGTGTAATTTTTCTTTTTTCCATTTTTCCAACAAAAAAAAAATTGAAATGAATACCCTTATAATATATGTAAAATAAACCCTTATAAATATAACACAATAATTTACGAACGACGATATTTGCATCCATTCTCTTTTGTTTTTGTATACATTTTTACCATATTTTAAGAGCGATTTTACTGAAAACAGCGAGTTAAGAGAATTATTTTATTTTCTGAAAGCAAAGAAAATACTTGCTCGCCAAAATAAAAATTTGTACGTTACAAAATCATTTTTTACTTTTGTTTACAAAACAAATGTTTGTTTTCTGACATCAAAATGCCCAAAAGAAAACGTTAAATTCTTAAAAAAAATTAAACATTATTGACGACTGTGAAAAGGGCCTTCGACTAAGTACTTCATCAAATAAATATCAGCTGCCAAAGTAATCAATATGCACAATTATAAAATCAAAACGGAAACTTTTAAGCGAAATAACTTGAATATGTTTTACGTTTTTTAAGTTTATTATTATTAGTTTTGTTCTCCACTATGTACTCATTTAATTAAAAATGCTATGAAGTATTTATTTTTTGTTTGTGTTATAAATGAAAATGAACGAATTTACTGTGTTTTATTAAAATATTATTGTTTTATTAATAAAAATGTATTAAAAAAAACTTCGGGATTTAACGAATTTTTCGATATAACGAAAGGGCCTGACAATATATAATTCGTTAAACCGGGATAAAACTGTATTTTAAACTGATAATATCGTTTTCATTATCTTTAAACATTAAGGGTATTCATTTGAGATTTTTTTGATTGCAAAAATGTAAAATTGTAACTTTTTTTACAACAAACACAAAAGTGTTATCCAAAAAACTAATTTAAACAACCTTTGTCCAAATGTAAAAAATCATGTTTAATTAATCATAATTTTCCTATATGTATGTATGTACATCATCTAATTCCTTCCATTAACGGCGTTGTTTGTAAGATAACTAATAATTTTAATTAATTTTTACAATTTTGTTTTACTTCTTTTTGATACGTCAACTATGTACAATTTTTTACTTTCAAATTCTAACAAAGACCCGCTCCCTTCAACTGAATGCAATTTTTGATTTTTGTTCTTGCAATAAAGAATCTAAACTGAATACCCCTATTGTTTAAATTGCAACTTTAATTGTAAAACTTTTTCCCTATGTTTTTAGTAATAAAAAGTTAAATTTTTAAATTTTGCCATTTTTACATTAAAAAATCTAAACTTATTTATTTCATATACTTCCATTTGATTCCTTTTTTAAGTATACATATATTCTTTTTATACCCACACCACAATAGTGGAGAGGGTATTATGCATTTGTGCTGATGTGTGTAACGCCTTAACAAATGTAACCTTGTGCGCAAAGTACAGGTCGCAATTTTGGAGATAATTTGACAAAATTTGGGACATAGGTTCTTATTGGCACAAGGACCAAGCCAAGGGGGAAATTTCTTCCTCTCAGAAACTATCAAACCGATTTTAATGAAATTTAAAACATAGATAGAATAGGACAACAAGGGGAGATAGGTGCCTTTCAAACCGTTTTTAATGAAATTTAAAACATAAATAGATCCATATCTATAGGGACACATAAGCTATACAGTTTTGCAAATTTTCAAACCGATTTTAATGAAGTTTATAAACATAGATAAATCCATATTTATATGGACACATAAGCATGATCTATTTTTAAATACTGTGGTGTAGGGTATCATATGGTCGGGCTTGACCGACTATACTTTCTTGTTTATTTCATATTATGTATAAACATATTTTAATTGAACTGTATTTTGAACAAAAAATTAAGACTAATTCAGAAATTGATTTTAAAATCACACGAAACTCATCACAGTTTTAAAAACGATCATACCTACTAATTAACCGTGTTATTTGATTATCAGTATTAAGCCCATTCAAATGGAATCCAGATTCAAATGTATTTGTTTTTGTGTTTTATTTATGCGAATGAAAAAGAAGTGAAACATTAAAAAAATGAGATCATTGGTTAATTCGTTGGATTAGTTTTAAAATGCGATAAACTTTTAAAATCACTCAACGTTTAACATATTATGCCTTTTTGTTAACTTCGATTACTAAAGTTTATATGTGTCGTGCGGCCTTTCTCAAAATAAATTCCGGTTTATTTGTTTATTAACTTTTTAAAAGGAATTTAAACTTTTTTTGAGATATTTATGATTAAAAATTTTGTTTTAAATTAATTTCCGCTTAGTTAGTGTAAACAAAAAAGTTTACAGCAATCCCAGGGTCAATTTTAAGACAATCTATTTAAAAAAACTTTGAACTTAACATTAATAAAAGTGATTTTGATTATAGATTTTGTAATTTTTTAGTATTGTGCAGTATTGTTACAAACCATATTTGTTTTTAAGTTAAATCGTAAAAATTAAAACCCAAATACAGAATAAATGGTCACTGTACTTATAATTTTATATTTCTTTGTTTACTTGATATTGAATCTGTTATTTATATTTAACACTTGCCGACTTATTTTATAAGCAAACAAAAAAGCACACGTAAACAACTCTAATAAAAAACATTTTCTAAAGCTAAACAGTAAAAACATTTATAATAATAAATAAACAATCTATAAAAATGTATATATTAATCCAATAAATTCCTTTTTTCTAGTTAATGATGGTCGAACTGCAGCTGTACCACAATATCGTGGTTTGGGCAGTGCTTTTGCTACTATTTTCCGTCAAGAAGGTTTTCGTGGTCTTTACAAAGGTGTAACACCTAATGTCTGGGGATCTGGGTCATCGTGGGGTCTTTACTTTATGTTGTAAGTTTTGTAACTAATGAATGCTATAGGATTTTATTAAAATTACTTTTTTTTTTAGTTACAATACTATTAAGACTTTCATTCAGGGTGGCAATACAACTTTACCACTAGGACCCGCTATGCATATGGTAGCTGCTGCCCAATCGGGTGCTTTAACTTTAGTTTTAACAAACCCAATCTGGGTGGTAAAGACACGTTTGTGTTTACAGTATGGATCTGAGGGTAGTAAAGGTACAGAATATCGTGGTATGGTACATGCGCTGGCGCAGATTTATAAAGAAGAAGGCATAAGAGGCTTGTATAAGGTAAGTGTTGAAGGAAAATACAAAAAAAAAAAAAACTGGATAGTTTCAAATAATTTTTTATTTTTGTATTTATAGGGTTTTGTTCCTGGCATGTTGGGTGTATCTCATGGTGCCATACAGTTTATGACATATGAGGAAATGAAAAATTGGTATAATGAATATCGAAAATTACCAATCGATACAAAATTGGTGAGTTGTATTTCATAACATTTATAAAAATTTTTTTTAGCTCAAACTAAAAAAAATCTATAAAAACTAGAACTATTTAAAAAGATTAAAAATATATTTTTGATTTAAATTCCGAAATTAGTTTGTTGTGGTTATTTTACAAATTTGCAAAGTTATTTGCAAACATTTTTAAATATATATATAGATATTTAATTTATCAAATAATTAAATATTTCCTTTTGTAAAATCTTAAAACTTGAAAAATACTTTAATGGCCAATTTCACCAAGTTCAGTGAAAACTAAATAGTACTTTATCTTCCAGTTGACAAATTTTTTTCAGAGTTATAACTGATAGTTAATTATAATTGGTGAAATTGGTCGTTAAACTGCAATAAATTTGGTTAAAAATTAGCTCTTAAAAATTATTTTTATTTAGTTTATGAAAATTTAAATGAACTGTTAAACACGACAGAAAACATACATAATATTTTATTCTTTTGTTGTAAAGCAACACTTTTCCTTCTGACAATTTTTATTGTATTTATCACATGACTTTTTTTGCCACACAAATAGTGAAAATGTTCATGGTCTTTTTTGTATACAATAATTTATTAGATACTATGGCGTTTGTTTGTTGTTTATACTAAAAAGTTTATTTAATTATAAGAATTAAACATGTGTGGTCTTTTTTCATTTGATCTTATTTTCTTGTTACTGTTTATGACAAAACTTCAATCGTTATTATTATGACGAAATATTTGCCCTCTTTACTTTTATCACATGATTTTCTATGTGCTTTAGTTGTTTTGGTGGTGTGGTGATCTTACTTCTTTATAATAAATTATGAATTTCGTCATAAATATATACATAGTTCAAAGAATTTATTTTTTCACACTTATTATTTTGGCTTGAGTCCAGAATATAGGTTTTTTTTCACAAACAATTTTTAGTTTATACTTTCAAATGTTTTGTTATATGAATTTTGAAAATTCAGAATATAATGAATGAATTTCCGCTTAGGCAGCGTTTTACTAAAAGTTATTTCTGGAATATATATATGTATATTCATATTAAATTATATGTTTACATATGGGCATTTCCCCAGAATGGTCTACCAGGATGAAAAAATAAAATATTGATAATCATCGTCTTTTATTGTTTATTATTATAAAAAAAGTCTATGTTGTTATAAAAGAATGATTTCATAGCATATCTCAACTGTTTTACTTGAGGAAATTGCGCTGAAATCTGGAAAATTTTATATTTTCTACTTCTAAAGACATTTTTATGTACTTATTTTACATGCAAAAATATGTTATGTTTACACTCTTTCTTCATAATCTCTCCATTACAATCAATTGTAAATTGAGTATTAAGTTGCTTGTTATGGAAATTTGAAGATATTTATGGGAATCTGCATGGTGATAATAAAAAAAAAACATATGGAAAAATCGTACGTTCGCGACCGGTACATAAGCCAATTAAACAAAAACCAAAAGAGATATTTTATTTTGTAAATACTGTATGGAGACCTTCATTAATACACTTTTGAAATCAATTAATCACTTTTGAATATTCCATTCCATTACGCAGATTTTTACATTTCACTACGTCAGCCAAAGTTGACTTCTATTTTGCGTACGTTCGTGACCACATGTTTATAACTATCGCGACCCCAGGAAATGCCCATATGTGTTTAGAATGGTTGGATCAAAAAGAAATGTGTTTAGAATGTTTAAATCGAAAAAAAATTCTTATAATTTCCTTAGGTAGAATATATAAATTAAGATTCAATAAAGAATTATGTACATAACGTGGTAAATCATTAGAGGAAACACACAAAACTAAAATAAAACGTACAAAGTCACACTTTTCCTAAAGGCCATAGTTGCTAGAAAAATATAGAACTAAATAAATAAAATAAATCTTAAACCAGAAAATCATCAAAAAGTAGCTTTAAATTCTTTAGAACAGGTTCCTTAATGAACATACAATCGATACCAATACAAGAGGGCGCAAAAGTGATGTCATAATTTAAATGAGCAGAAATTTTTGAAAAAAGCGCCAAATATCACTGACATACATACATATATGATGTAGATATATATATAGAATAAGTTGTTAACAGCCCAGAGTCGATTTTTTTATTTTTATAAAAATTTTAGCTATTCTTAATTTTAATCTCTATCAATCCGATCAAAAATGAACGTGCACAACGTTTGTAGGTATGTTTATGCAGTTTGCCAATTTTAAAGAAAGAAACAACAGTTGTAGTTCTACGTATGTAACTACCTATTAGTACTCTTGGTATACCTTCAACTTTAATATAGGCACACTTGCGCTTTCGATGGACAGTGAACAAAACAGTCCTTAACATATCGTAGCGAACCAAACAATGAGAGTGGGCTTTGTGAAATTCACCGTATTACAAAACCACAACAGTTTAACAAACCCTAGCATTCATGTTGAATTACGCCAATAGTTTAACAGACCAACGTTTGAGCGATTTTTAAATCCATAAATCCAGAAAATTGAATGTAATATTATTTCAACAAATACGAAATTGCAAGGGAATATCTCAGCATCCTTCCGACATCAATGCCCTCCGAACGTTTGTTTTCTAAAGCTAACTTAGTGGAAATTTGGCAAAGAAACAGTCATCAGTGAACAAGAACTATTGTCATTATCCTTAGAAATATTTCCTGGAGAGACATTAATACATTGACTAATTTGCATTATTTTGAAATGAATTTCATTACAATAGTGGAGAGGGTATTATGCATTTGTGCTGATGTGTGTAACACCTTAAAATATTGGTCCTAGAGTTACCTTAAAGTATACCGATCGACTCAGAATCACTTTCTGAGTTGATCTAACGATGTCCGTCCGGCTGGCTGGCTGTCTGTCCATGTAATCTTGTGCGCAAAGTAAAGGTCGCAATTTTGTTGATAATTTAATAAAATTTGGCAAATAAGTTCTTATTTGCACAATTAAATCGTAGATCCACGAGGGGAGATAAGGGACAATTTCTGCCTCTTGGAACTATCAATCCGATTTTAATGAACTTTAAAACATAGATAGATCAATATTTGTACGGACACATAAGCTATGCATTTAAAAAAAAAATAGGACCACGAGGGGAGATGGGGGCAATATTTGCCTCTCAGAAACTATCTAACCGATTTTAATGAAATTTAAAACATAGATAGATCCATATTTATATGGACACATAAGCTATGCATTTTTTAAAAAATGGGACCACCAGAAGAAATAGAGTCGATTCCTGCCTCCCAGAAACTATCAATCCTATTGTAAAGAATTTTAAAACATTGATAGACTCCTATTCATATAGTCATACACTCTCGAAATTTGTTTTTTAATACTGTGGTGTAGGGTATCATATGGTCGGGCTTGACCGACTATACTTTCTTGCTTGTTTTATAAAATTTTACTTTAACTTAATTTTTTATGAACATAGTAGTTATTGCTTAAAAGATTGAAAATTTATCTTAATTCGATTTTGAGTTGCAATTAATCGATTTCAAAATTCAAAATAAAAAAATTCATCTTAAATCGATTTTGAAATCCATAAACCATTCCCTACCATGGAGCGTTACATACCGCCAAGAACGTACAATTGTTCTTACTATTTATTTGACAAATTTTCAGTGTGAATATCTTTGTCGTTCTCCTTGTCGTAATGCTCCGTGTGTCCGCGTTTGGCCGAGCGCCTCGTGCAAACTGTTACGTAATAGAATAATAATATAAAAACTGTATATCGTCACATTAATTCAGAAAACCCCTATTTGACATTTATAAAAATATAAAATAAAATAAAAGAACTTTAAAACAGTATTACATATATAAAAAGAATTGTGAACTAGTCTGGATGTTTTCTTACAATTCTAATAGTTCTAAAACTATTCATGAGAATTTTTATGTTTTTTTTATTAAGTTTTAATCTCAACTTGAAAGTTTTTTGAAAGTTAGATAAGCCCTTTCTAAGTTAAAGAAACGATATGTTCTATATTTATTAAAAAAGAAAGCAAACATAAATCAAGTAATATTTATATTATTAAATATATTCGTTATCGTTGACAAGACAAATGAAAAATTCTCATAACATCTGTAATCTACGGCACGTGTAACCAATGTAAAAGCAATTGGTTGTGACAAAAATAATAACAATTGTTGAGTCATATTTTTTCTCAATTACATATTTTTATAAGGGGCATTTATTATGAATATATTCAATTATTACCCAATTTTTACAATTTACAACACAAGCACAATACCTACGAAAATTGTAAATAAAAGTTGTATTTTTTTGATTAAAATCTAATCGAATAGAGACAAAAGGGCCACAATGCTAAAAGCTAATAATTTATAGCAAATTGTACATTGTCTTGCAACGTGATAAAGTTATTTTTTGATAATATTTAATTACTAGCAAACTCTACTATTAACAGTTTCTATAAAATGTAGTCGTTTATAAAAATTTTTGTTGATTTTTGTGTGTAGTATTTAAAGAATATGATTTTTTTTATTTACGGCCCATTTTACCAAGTTCAGATATAATTAGCTATTACTATACCTGCCAGTTAACAATATGCATAGATAATTATAACTGAACTTGGTGAAATAAGCCGTTAATCTTTTATTTAAACAAAATATTTTTATTTATTTATCTTTATTAGCGTCACACTTTTTTTATTTATGTATTTCATTATAATTTGTTACGATTTGGTAACTGTATAAAAAGTTTTTTTTTGTTGTTAAAAACAGTTGTTTTTAGTAAATACGAGAAGGGGTTTAAAAGCCGATATTTTGAACAACTTTTTAAGGTTTTTATTTTTAAAGATAAAAGAACAATGTTCGGTTTGGACGCAGGGGCAACCAGGGTTCTATTAGGATTGGATAAGAGTGGTTTCAGGACCCTTATAGGGTTCTTGACGGGTCATTGTTCTGTTAGGGACAATACTATACCGGACTTCTGCAGATGCGAGGATGCTGTGGAGCTAGAGACGATTGAGCATGTACTGTGGCACTGTCCTAGGATGCAGGGCCTCTGGAAGAAATGGCTAGGAGATAGATTTCACGACGAACTAGGGTGTATCGCTGGATGTAATCCAGTCGATCTACTGGGGTTTGTCAAAGAAATATGATAGTTTTTTCTGATGAGGGGACTGAAGGGGGAGTTTTATCCTTTGTAGTACCAACTAACTAATTTTAATCTATCTGTCAATTCTTTTCTTCTTTACTTCTCTCTTCTTTATATTGAAGGGATTCACAATGGACCGCATTAGTCTCCGAGTGGAGGCTTGCCCCTGGACGCATAACCCTTCTTAACCTAACCTAACCTACTTAACAAAGCATTCGAGTTCGAATTTAACTACCTGTCCATCGATTTGCGATCAATGCGTCGATCGCTGAACTTACGATTTTAAAATCCATTTAAGAATAATATATTATTCCAAATTCAGTTCAACTAACATATTTCACCGCTTTCTCTAAGAGTGTTATGTAACTCAAAATGTATACATTTTCAAAAGTGACAAAAAAGCTGACAAGTGATCTTTTGCAGATGATTTACGAAAGTGTTTAAAAATAGATACAAGTTCTTTAGCTATACTACAGTATGTTCTGCAAAATATTGTAGGGTTTCTATGCGGTTAAATCAAAAAGATAAAAAATATGACATGATACGAATAATAAAGGACTCAAACAATTAACACTGATCCCACTGGAATAGAGCTGGAAAATTAAAAAAAAAAAACAATTAAAAAAGATATGCATACATAGATATTTGTGTAACTAATTAATTATGATTATTTAAGTATATAAATATGTATAACTATTTTTTAATATTTCAACTTAATTAATAAGCAAAATTTAATTTTGTTATTCTATTTTTCAGGCGACATCGGAATATTTAGCTTTTGCAGCTATATCCAAACTAATAGCAGCTGCCGCTACTTATCCCTATCAAGTTGTGAGGGCGCGTTTACAAGATCATCATCACAATTATCGGGGAACTTTGGATTGTATTAAACAAACTTGGAGGTACGAACGTATGGGTGGTTTTTATAAGGGTCTCATACCATATTTAGTGCATGTCACACCAAATATATGTATGGTCATGCTAATATGGGAAAACTTGACCAATTAGAAATAAACCTTGAAATGAGAAACAAAAGAAAAAAAACAGCCTAAAAACATAAATACAATTAATCTGCCTACTTAAATTTCTCTAATCTTATACAAAAAAAAATTAATGAAAAATTAATACATACATTTTAGAAAATAAGAAATCTTCAATGCAAACAATTTAACTATATATAACCCTATCGTAAATAAAATTTTCCCCGAAATTTGTTTCCTTTTCATTAAAAATTGTATGGGAAAAGCAAAATTTTAAGGGAAAAACTGTTCATTTTTTATTAACGATAGGAGTGTATGAAACGAAACTTGCTGCCTGTTTGTTTTAAGATGACGAGCGCCAACTTCGTTCGTTAACTTCGAGTAAGTTAAACGAATTAATTTTTCCGCTCGTCATTAAAAAAAGCAGTTAGTTTTTTTGTTTTGTTAATACTAACATAAGTTTAATTAAGAATTAAAAAAATTGAAAGAAAAACAAAAATATTAAATTAAGGTGAAAAGTTAAAATTATTTAAAAAAAACAACAATTTTTAGATTTGTTAAGTACCGCCGTTAACTGAAATTTTAAAACGCAGCATAAAAATGACATGCTCTTGTAAAAGAGCTTAAAATTAAATCAACAATTTTTGTATTCATGTTATTATTTTTTAAATTTTTCTTTATAATTTTATATTTTTATAATTAATAGTTACTCAATCTCAATTAAATTTAATTTATTTTTCAATTTCTTATTTAAAAATTTTTATCTCAAAATTTCTAAAATAAGTTGTATTTTCTTCTTACTTTGGACACGTTTTCTTGTATACAGTTGTGATAGATATATTTTTTTTATATATATATATTAATGTATAAGTATTTCATTAACATTTTAAAAAATTACTTTCGTTTAGAGTCCAAGAAAATGTTTAAATTATGGGTTGGTTATGTTTTTTTTAATTTATCTAAGGCAAATTATAAGCAAAGGAACTGATTGATGATGGAAATGCTTCTTATAATTTTAAAATCTAAATCCCATGGAATTCAAATATTCATCCGTTAATTCAATAATATATTGTTAATTTTCTACTTCTTTAGTTCTTAAAGTATTTAAACATTGTAATTTCCCATCCATAATTTAGGCAGATTTTTGAGAGATTTTTTCATTAGTAAAATTCGTTATTAACGTGTCAATTTATCATAATCAAAACCAAGTTTACTAAAATGAGTTAGTTTATTTTTATATAAAATTTAATTTCAAAACTTGGGCTTTAAACAAAATGAAAATCTTTTTGCTTTTCTTTTATACATTTTAAGTTTTAGTCTAGAATGAAAAAAAAAACAAAAACTAATTTATAAAATTAAACTTACAACTACAAACAGTTTTCTTAGGAATTAAGGAAAAAACTAAAATATAAATACTTATAAAAACTCTTTTTAAAATTATTAAGCATTTTTAGGGTTTCTTTCATAAAATATTATTTAAGTAAAAAAAAATTCTTAAGAAAACAAAAAAAAAATTAATTAAACTTTCTTTGGCAAAAAGATTATTTAAGTAAAAACAAATAAAAAACAATTTATGTCAAAAGATTAAAATAATAATCATTAGCAAGAAATATTAGTGACAACTTATTAAAAACAATTTGGATCAACTGTAATGAAATTAAATTCATTTTAAAGTTTTTTATTTCAATGTTATTTAAATGGGGTTAAAAAGCAGTACATATATTATATAAAAAAACAAAAGTTTTGTGTAAAGTAAGTGTTTAAAACGGTTTGATTTCTAGTAAGATGATATCTAATTTTTATAGTTAAGAACTAACAAAATTTGTTAATTGTTAGAAATATTAATATTATGTTTGTTTATGTCTTAAAGCCCTGTGCCGTTTTGTTGTTATATGCTTTTTTTTAATGTTTTTCTCTTTTTGCTAAATGAATTTTAACTAATTATTTTTTACTAATGTTTTCGTTAAAGAAAAAAATCGAAAATTCCATTTAGTAAAAGTCATTGTCGTATGTAGTGTGTTAGAAAAAAGAAGAAGAGGTAAGCATATTGTTCAAACTTTGCTAATGTACAAATATCACTTTTCTTATTGTCTCATTGCAGTTTTGAAGGTTCTCGTGGTTTTTATAAAGGTTTACAGGCCAGCTTGATCAGAGTAGTACCCGCCACAATGGTTACATTTTTAGTTTATGAAAATGTATCGTATTATCTATTAAAACGTTCCAAAGAGAAGAGACTTGAGAAAGAAAACTAATTTAAATTTTATTTGAAATTAAAGAAGCTTAAAGCCAAATGCCGTTTATTTTTATTAATCGAGATTTGATACCGATCCAAATTACAATTCAATTTATCGAAGCCATAATTTGTTCCTGAATTTTTAACCAGTTTGCCTTAAAATTTAAATTATTTTTGTTTTTTTTTTTTTACTTAATTAACTAACAACCATATCGTTTTTGCTGATATGTACATATGTTTTATTTGTTATACTATTGAATAATGATTTAGTATTAAATTTTATTTTTTTCACTAACCAACTAACCAAGACATTTTAGAGTTGAAGTTTTTTTTTTTTAAATTTTCTTTTAAACAAAACATAAATAACGCAATAAATGCTAAACATTAAAGAAAAATTAATGTCAAGTGTTGTGTTTTATTTCATTTGTTTAAATTTTTATAAACTCGTCGTTTTCTATAATTTATTTAAGTAATTAGGGCGTTTTGGTTTATATTTGACCTTCCGGACTTTTTTTATACTTTTAGGCTTTTAAAATTTACACTGTCCCCATTTGCTATTAAAAGCAAATGCTTACTCGCTTTAAATAAACCCCTTAACGTATGCTTTATTTATTTATTAAAGGCAGCTCTCTTTTACGAACAATAAAAATCCCTTTCGAAAATTCAACTCTATTACGAATACAAGCGTAAAAACGCAAAATATTTTGAATCCGCATAATTCATAAACTGGTGTTCTCAAATCCGTACGTTTTTGTTTATTCGAATTTTTTGTTCGAAAAAAAATATACATATCACTCATTTGCTGCAAGACCGACATAACTCAAAAAATGAAATTTAGGAGTTAGAGTTGCAGAATAGTTCGCTTTGTTTTTCTTTATATTGTGTATTAATTTCATCTTTATATCTTTTATACTTTCCCAGTTTGAATAGAATGTGTCTTCTTTTTTTCTAAGTAGTTGGATCAAATCAAAAACTTTAAATGCGTTTATCTCGAAATGGATTTTTTTGTGTTATGCCGGTCTTGCAGCAAATGAGCGATATGTTAAAAACATAAAAAACAGCTTTTTATCAGCTGTTCAAAAAAATTATGTTTTGTTTTCTTGATTGTAACAAAAAATATTCCAAAAAATGAAATTTTTGCATAAAAATACCAGGAGCTTTTGTTTTATCTTATACATAAATATCAATGTTGGCAACCGATCCATCATACATATATACATTTTTTAATTTTCCGTCCAGCGTTGTCGGTGTCACATAGAAACACATTTTCACTAGTACTTCCGCAATGCTCGATGAGAATTTTGATAAGTGTATTTAGCCCTTCAGAAAGCTGACGGATTGTTTTTATACTTGAACTTTTGTATTTCAAACTGTCAAACACCATACCTTAAAATTTCCTATAAATGTTGCAGAACTTATCAGGGGTGTTCTGGGGTTACCGCGTATTTCGAAGAGAAATAATTTACGAGTTCGAACAATTTGTACCGTGTATTACGATTTTCGTACCATTTGTTTCGAATGAACGGAAGTTGTTAATACCTTTTCGAAAACAAAAAATTCCTTTCGTAACGGCAACTCTTTATTACGAACAATAAAAATCCCTTTCGAAACTCTAACTCCGTATTACGAAAACGAGCGTCAGTTATGTAAAAAGCGTTAGGAAATTGTTTGAAAGCTATTTTGTTAGTGACAACGTGCAAATGACAAAGTTCAAGATAAATAATAGTGTAAAACAAACAAATTAAACCTTATAATATTATAATAATTGATATAAAATAAATGTTTACTATCGTTATTATTGAAAATGTTTTAATATTTGTGGTCTTAAAATTAAAAAAAAAATACGAGTTCGAACAATTTGTACTGTGTATTACGATTTTCGTACCATTTGTTTCGAATGAACGGAAGTTGTTAATACCTTTTCGAACACAAAAAATTCCTTTCGTAACGGCAACTCTTTATTACGAACAATAAAAATCCCTTTCGAAACTCTAACACCGTATTACGAAAACGAGCGTCAGTTATGTAAAAAGCGTTAGGAAATTGTTCGAAAGCTATTTTGTTAGTGACAACGTGCAAATGACAAAGTTCAAGATAAATAATAGTGTAAAACAAACAAATTAAACCTTATAATATAATAATTGATATAAAATAAATGTTTACTATCGTTATTATTGAAAATGTTTTAATATTTGTGGTCTTAAAATTAAAAAAAAAAAATTACATTTACAAACAAAAAGCAGTACCTATAAAGTAATGGTTGGTTTTTTCTGTTGACTCTTCAAACCATATGGAAATACAATAAATTTTTATTAATAAAAACAATTACATATAATATTTTTCACACATTGAATAGTATTTATTATTTGTTTTGTTGTGGGATATTTTCGTCCATTTTGGTATTTTAATAGCAGTGCTACCAACTTTTAATCAAATTTCCCATTTGTTTATAAATACAACTCTGTCATCGTTTCGAACGAGTTACGCAGTACGGTTTAACTTTCGAATCGGAAATTGCTTTCGAAAAATTTTGCTTTTCGAATCGAAATACGCGGTAGCCCCCCGTAGTTAAAGAATTTTGTGAAATATTTTACAAATATTTCTCTATAAAACAGAATTTTATAACAAAAATGATAAAAATTAGATTAAAAGTGTAGTAAAAATAACTTTCAAATTCTTGCGTTTTCGATCTCCAGAACATAACGTATGTTACGTCTATGATTTTAACATAGTAAGTAACAAAACAATAACAGTGCTGCAATAATAGAACGTCAAGTTAACAAACATAGTTTTTATTAGCACAAGTGTTGAATCTTTAATTTTTTTTCTTACTTATTTTTTTAATACTAAAACGATTGTACCGGTATAATACCAGTATTATTTATTTATTTAATCACAAAGAAGTAATATAATAAGCCTCATAGGCCAAAAACAATTTTATATTACAGAGTATATATTACACCTGATTAGATTAGATTCTAATAATTTCTTAAAAAAAACATAAATATGTTTACAAAATACATATACCATATAATCCACTTTTGGCTCCGCAGCCGGTAAACGAAAAATCCAACATAACATAACAACATAGTATTAAGGAAAACGGTATACGCATACCGGTATTTTATGCAAAAAAACTAATTTCGGTATTGGTATCAATATCGGTATTCAATTTAAACGATATTGGTATCGGTTGCCAACCTTGGTTTAAACCAAAGTATAAATGTTTGAACCAAGACGAATTTAAAAAGGTAAGTGCAACTCGTCAGCCGTTCATCAGCTGTCTCCACGGCGAATTCAAAATATAATTCACAAACGTCAAAAATACGTTTGTTTGCGCCATAAAAAAAATTTCTGAGAAAAATTTGATTCAAGTGGGGAAAATATTTTTATAATTAAACAAATATAAATACTAAAGTGAAACTGTCACAAATTGTTTGTGTAGTCGGAGCGTTATATGGCAATGCCAAGCAAGTGCTCTTGATGTTGGCAATAACCAATTAGGGTTGTCAGGTGCAGCGATTTCTTGCCAAACGTAGCGATTTTAAAACTTTTTGGTGTCCTGGCTTTCGTTGAATAAAATATATTATACATTTTTACTATAGGATTTTTTATCCGACTTCATTTACTATGGCTTAAAGTTTTTGTAATCAAATATATTATACAAAAATATGGGTTTTGTCATTAATTGTGGTACAAAATATCTTCCAAAAGTGAGAATAATTGGCGAAAAACTTAAAAATTTTCTTAAACCCTTAGCTTTGGTCCACTATAACTTAGGCATTATTTTAATTATATCCTAAAATTAATCAGCTAAACATCAACGACATTTCGTTCCAACAAGACAGTGCGCTTATTGCAAAATCAATTTGGTGAAAACTTAATTTCTTCCTTTGTTCAACTTTGCGCCTATGGAGTACTTTTTATGGAGCTATGTTGAGTCATTGGCGGATGCCGACATTGACACCATACGGCCGGATTTATTGAAAGAACAGCCATAAATCGGAATGATAAAATAAAATGAATATATAGAGGAAAAGAGAAAAATGTATTTGAAATCAATTTTTGAATGCACTAAAAGTTACATTATTGGTTTCAAATTGTTTTGTTTTCAAAATCTTTTTGCATCACACACCTGGTTATTAAAAATACTCTTTCAACATAGGCATTAATTCTGTTTTGGAATATAAGGTATGAACTATCATCATTTAAATAACACAGATCCGAGAAATTATTTTTTTGATAACGGCTCGAGTCTTCGCTCCAAAAACGGCAATTTTGCATATTGACATAGCCATTAAACCAGAAATAAGCTTAAAATAGAAAAACACAATACTAATTTTTAGAAAAAGTACTCTATAAACTTCTCGAACAGTTTTATTTTTCAAGTAGATTTCCACAATTTGGAAGACTTTTCTTGCGTTAAGCGATTCATGATGACTTTCCAAACCCTGATGAACAAAAATATCAATACATTTTGACATTCTCAGCTGTCAAACCATTAATAACGATATACAAAGTTCTCATGCAGCTTAAAAAAAAAACACCCTATTATGTTAATTGAGCTGCACTTTAAACAAAAAGTTAAGATAATAGTGCTAAAAACGTTCGTTTTTAAAATTATCGATTTTTATCACATACCTGAATGAACTCTACTAAATCGAAATAGAATGCAATACGAACTTATTGCTAAAAATATTTGGTTTCCATACAATGTATTCCAAAAAAGAAGATAATGAGGAATGTTTTAACGATGAAGTGTATTATCGCCATTTACAATGTGGACATTTCTAGCAGACAGACGAAGTTTGTTGGTAAGTGGGCGACACTGTTTGTGTTACACACTTCACTTTTTCCCTCTCACCCACAAGTTTTGTCTGTCCGGCAAGAAATGTCCACATCGTAAATGCTGACAGCGCTTAAAGCTGGGATCACACGATTGCCGCAAATGCACCAATATGACACAATTTTGATTGTGCTTTATTGACGCACAATAATAAAATTGCACCAATCAAATATTCTGAAATCACACGATTGCCCTGTTTTTTACAAATGTAATTGCCGCTAGTTGGTACAAAGCGAAATGGGTACAATAATTGCCGCAGAACAGTCACACGATTGTTCGTACTTGTGCCAACTGCGAAAACAGCTGTTGTGGTAGATTTTTTATTTGTTTGGAATTTCTAGTTGGTTTGTTCATTAAAAAAAAGAAAATTGTGTCATATACAAATTTAAACAAATTTTTGTCGAATAGTTTTTTTTTGAAATTTTTTAAGAAAAATATATGAAATTCTAAAAACTAAACAAAGCAAAATTCTATTTTGAAATATATCAAGAAATAGAGGATATTTCTATTAAAATTTTTGTGGCCAATTTCAACAATTATATTTAAATATCAATTCATATTAAATACATATGTACATATAGTTTTTCATATAATTTAATTTTTATTTGCCATGAAATGTATTCTTTTTAAATAAATTTATTAAAAAAAGCAAATATTGGCGCGTATTGTGTTGTTTGATTGCCGCACAAGAACACAATGAATATTGGTACATTACTGTTATTTTTAATTGACGCGCAGTTGCAAAGTCCCCTTTTACAATGTGGCAAGTGAAAGGCAGACAGACGAAGTTTGTTGGCGAGGGGTTGTAGAGGTAGAGTGTGTAGTACATGACTATCTGTACTGGACATTTTTTGCCTCTCTTTTACACTTTTCGGCATTTTCATGTTGTTGCTTCATATCATTTTTCTCACACCAATGTAATTTTAGTATCAATGCCTGTAAAATGTTCATCTCCGTCAACAGCGAAAAAGAACGAAAAAAGGAAAACAATAATTTCTGTCTGTCTATTAATTTCGCGATTGTAAAAGGTTTAGGCAAGTTCAAAAGGGAATAAGAAAAATGTCTGCCTTTCAATTTCAACATTGTAAATTGGGACAAATCAAGTGGTCACACGATTGCCGCACCAGGGTTGCATTTTATTGGTAAAAGTAAGCACAATATTGTCCTCGATTGGTACATGAGCCATTTCATTGTGCAGTCACCAAAACCGGTTTCACCAAATTTTTTATGGTTTCTGAGTTAATAAGCATTAGTTTTGCTCCATATTAACTATTTTAAAGTTTATTAAGTATTGTTTTGCTCTACATGCCACTGTTTGACGAATGCACAAAATTCCTCATACAAAAACGTACAACATAAATTTAACTCTTGCTTCGCTTCATTACCGTTAGAAAAAAAAGTAGTTTAAGCGAAATCAAAACAAAATGACAACAAGAAAACAAATTTCACTCATGCTTTGCTTCATTGCCGTAAGAAAAAAAGTATGTAGTTAAAGCAAAAGCAAAATAAAATGTCAACAAATCAATACACAGCAGTAAGTAGACGTATGCGGCACAAAAAGCTACTTTTTAAAAAAAATTTAGAAAAGTGGCGTATGCGGCACAAAATAATAGTTTTGACTTTCAATATAATGCTACTAACTTCTATGTTCGTTAATGAACGTTCAAAAAAATGTTAATTTTTCTTCAAAGCATATGCCAGAAGCAGTAGTAAAAATACGAAAAAAATTCTATCGGGAATATTTTCAGAAAACTTCATGTAAACCTTCATTGTTGTTTTTTTCCGCTACGACTTTTTGGCATATGCGCCAAACCAATAATGAGCTGACGATATGTATAATATAACTGCAACTATGTACATACAGATGTATATTCAATACCTACTTGTGTCTGTAATCCATTTTTTTTTAATTCCCTAAGCTAATCCCGCGAAGCTCTACGCTTGTCTGCAGTTTTATGGTTTAAATCCAAATTGTAATATTTTTAATCAGGCTTAAGTTCATCAAATTTAATTTTTTATTAAATTATTTTTATCAAGAAAGGAATTTTACAACATGAAAATTAATTAAAATTGTTATTGATAATTTTTCTTTCTTGACTGACCTGAGATTCGAACCCAGGCGGCTGATTACCCTGACATGGTTCGATCACAACCACTTGATCTCCTTTTTTCTGTTCACTTATCATTATTTCTTTGTTTAAAATTAAAATTCGACCATTTGTTTTTGTTTTAAATGTAATTTTCTATGCGAACGTTAACGTTCGAAATCGTTGAACAGGCTGTAAATATATAAAATATAAATCATGAAGACTTTTTTCCATTTTTGGTGAATTTATAAAAAAATATTTTAATATATAAAAATAAAATTTATTTTATTGCCAAAAAATAAAAAGAAGGCTTTGGCGATTTTCGACATTGAATTTGGCAAAAAAGGTCAAATTAAATTTGACAGCCCTGTAACCAATCAAAACTTATTACTGTGGTTTGATTTTTTTTGCAAATCATTCAAATGATTCGTAAAAGTTCAATGAAAAAGTTAAGGTAAAGAAGCACTGAGCACAAATACAATTTTTTAAAAAGTGTAACAAAGTATTTTAAAGCTTATTTTGACAAAATGAACTCAAAAATTATGAAGAACATTGAAAATGGTGTTTTTCGAGTGATTAAAAAAAATAAAAGCAGAAGCAAAATTTGGGATATTTTTTGTCAAATCGAAAAAGACGATGGTAATGTTATTGAGGGACTCGTGTTATGTGAAAAATGCAATCATATACTAAAATATAACGGTAAACAGACTTCCAATCTCATCCGTCACAAATGTTATGTTGCACAAAACTGCAACGTTGCTTTAAAAAAAATAGGTGATGCAGAAAAACAAACATTTTTGTTGGCGTGTTCGCAATGGGTTGTAGAGGACTGTCGCCCATATTCACTTGTGGATGGCGAAGGTTTTAAAAAAGTAGTGGAAACGCTACTCACTATTGGAACTAAATATGGAAATCATTTAGACATAACCGACATGGTTCCTGATTCAATAACCATATCACGACGAATAAATAACATGGCAAATGATAAAAGATTAATTTTAAAAGGTGAATTGAAGATGGCAGTAGAAATCGGAACGGCATCAATAACTTGTGATATCTGGACTGATAATTTTGTAAAAAGAAAATTTTTATGTGCCACTTTTCATTTCATTAAAGATCTACAGTTGAAAGAATTAGTTTTAGGCGTCAAATCAATGGACTTTCAAAGAAGTGACGAAAATAATGTGCTATCAAAACTAAATTCCATTTTGCAGGATTTTGATGTAAATAGCATGGACAATATAACCTTCGTAACTGATCGAGGATCAACTATTGTAAAGGCTCTCAAAGATCAAAATCGAATTAACTGCGCAAATCACATGTTAAATGATGTTTTGGATTCGGGGGTAAACAGCACAAAAGAATTTACGCCGATTTTTCAGGCTTGCAACAAATTGGCCAAGTACTTAAGAAAAACTTCTTTGCAGCACATGTTATCAACATCTCTTAAGACTTACTGCATTACAAGATGGAACTCGCATCTCAATTTGTTTCAATCAATTTTAAATAATTATTGTGCAATTCAAGAAATACTTGCTTCAACTAATGAAACACATAGAATCTCTGATATAACTTTATCGCTTCTACATGCATTAGTAAAAATTTTTGAAAACTTTGATATTGTTAGCAAGAAATTACAAGGTGTTAATTACGTTACAATTAATTACGTTTACTTAACAATTAATACCCTCAAAACTATTTGCGAGAAAAGTGATTCAGATATTGACGTAATAAAAGCTTTGAAAATTAATGTTTTAAGAGAAATAAAAAATAAGTATGTAGACAATTTAAATATTTTACACTATACGGCTTGTTTTCTGTATCCACCAACTAATTCTTGCCTAGATCAAAGTAAACTAACCGAAGTTAAAGCATTTTGTGTTTCTCAAATTAGCAAATCAGTTCCGTCATCACATAGTCCAGATTATTCTTCAACATTTGATGATACTCCTCAAGATTTCAAATTATTTTTCTCAACTTTTATGACGACAAAAAATTCGTCGGTTACAGAAAGTATAATTGATGAAGTAAATCGTTACAGTTATTTAAAAATAAACGTTGATATATTTTTTGATGTTTTGCAATGGTGGGAAAACCATAGTTCCGAATATCCTCGATTATTCAAATTTGCCCAAAAAATTTTGGCAATACCCGCAAGTAGTATAGCCTCTGAGCGAGTGATTTCCGCTGCTGGAAATATAATAACCGAAAAGCGTAACAGTATTGGTTCTAAAACTGTAAATAATCTACTTTTTTTGAATTCAGTGTATAAATATGAATAAATGATACATTATAGATACTTATTTACCACTATTTTTTATATGTATGTGAAAAATATAAAAAAAAATATATTTTAAATATGTAATAGAAGTTCACAAAAGAAGAGAACAGTTTTGGTGTCAAATTGTTTTTAGTTATCTAGTTATTATTTGGGATTGAAATGCAGCAAAATCAGAAAGGCAGGAGTTATCAATCCAAATGTGGAACAACCACCCTTAAAATTAATAATTTGGTAAAAAAAATAACAAATGGCGTCGGAATGCACGAATGTATATAGGATTGTATATAGGATTCGTTTTATAGAACTAGATATAATACTTAAATGCGTGAAGATCGGTCCATAATTTGGTATGCCTAAAATAGTAATAAAATTTGATCTGTAATATTTCTATAAGACCGTCAAATTTTGTGAGGATAAGTCCATAATTTACCATACGCCCCAATTAAAGCCCACTCTCCGAAAACATTTAATAAGCCTTAAACCGTTAAAAATAATGCAATTAAAGTTTTATAAGACATAAGATCGGTTCACAACTTACTTTGGACCCTAATTAAAAGCTTAAACTGTAGCGAATAATGCTATTGACGTAGAATTTGGTCTGTCATAGTTTTATAAGACTAAAAATCTTACCTAAAAATCTGAAGATCGGTGCATAATTAACCATAAAGCACACTTTCCGAAAACATTTTAATATGCCTTAAACCATTAGAAACAATACTATTATAGTTTTATAATTGGGGATTCGCAAAGTTGTAAAGTCATATGTCTTATAATAATTACAAGAAATATATATGACGGCTGTGGGCAACCGCTTATAATTTAGATTTCTATTGTACAGTTACGACGCATCAATGAACACAGCATGACAATTTTAATTTTGTTTGAAGCACAACAGTATTCTTTTTAAACAATTGTAAAATATTATTTAGGACATTATGACGATATGACTTAATAGCACGACTTTTGAATCCCTCAAATAGATATAAAAATAAGTTGTCCTATGTTCGTGATTTTATAACTCGAGAACCACTCAACCGATTTTCAAACGAGTACATGCGTTGGAAAGGTCCTACTTTCACTGATGGCTTATAAAAAAAACTCCCGATAGGTGACGCTGTTGTCGTGACATTCAAATTTTTTTTATTGATGTAGATAGCGCTGGGGTCAAGTTATTAACAAAACTCTCCAGTATTTGATTTTTTATTTAGAAAATCCCGAGCAGCGGGAATATAAAAAAAAAAGTTCATGGTGAACATAGGGCGTATATCATAATTTGGACCCTTTATAAAAGCTCACTCTCGAAAATACTTTAGTACGCCTAAAACCATAACAAATAATGTTATTGTTGTAAAATTTTCGTCTGCCACAGTCATATAAGACAAGAAATTTCATTATTAAATTTCGCGAAGAACGGTCACTATTAAATTTACAAAGGATATTGAAAGAGTTAGGTCGCAGATAACCAAATCTGTTGCTGATGCAAGCCCACTGCGACTAAAAGGGATTAAGGAAAGCATTCCCACGCCCACAAACGCACACATTAAAAAGTATGGATCCAAGAAGCCTTGGCCTTGTTTATGGACTTAGAACTTTCCAAAGAGAAATATGAGAAACTACGGGCATCTTTAACGCGACACGGCGCTGACGTTTTACCCGGAAACAAGCATATTACGCAAGCCAAAATAAATTCACGACCACTGCATACGGAGTTTACGGAAGTCTCTGCGAAAGCCAATCTGCAGGATCTCATGGGCCATACAGCAAAACGGTTGTTGGAGAGTCTTCCTGAAAATGAGGTGAAAATTCTTCCTGAGAAGTTGACATTGATCAGCAAATGGGGCTGCGATGGATCATCCGGACAAAGCGTTTATAAGCAAAGGATATCTTCCGTTGACGCTACAATATCGGACGGAAATATGTTTATGGCATCTGTTGTTCCTTTGCGGCTTAAATCTGATGTTTCCCTACACTGGAAAAATCCACGTCCGTCATCAGTGCATTATTGCCGACCAATAATGTTTCAGTTTGCAAGGGAATCGGCAGAACTCATAAGGACCACGGTGAAGGACATTGAAGAACAAATAAGCAAGATTAAGCCTACAAAGCTGCAAATTGGAGAAGGAAAATATATTGAATGCAATTACGAGTTCCATCTGACCATGGTTGACGGAAAAGTCGTAAACGAACTGACAGGAACAACCTCAACAATGTCATGCCCGATTTGCAAAAAGAGTCAGATGAACTTTAGTAATTTAAACGATTCTACAAATGAGGAGAATTACGAATATGGAATGTCACCATTGCACGCAAGGATAAGGTGTATGGAATTCTTGCTAAAACTGGCGTATACCCTACCACAAGAGGAGGAAAACTTCGATGAAAATACATCAATAAAGGATAAGGAAAAAATCAGAAAGAAGCAAATACAGGATGCTTTTTTTAAACAAGTTGGACTAAAAGTAGACCGTCCCAAGCACGGATACGGTAACTCAAACGATGGAAACACTTCTAGGAGATTTTTTGAAAATGATGAGGCAGTAACTAGAATCACTGGAATTGACAATCAAATCGTGAAAAGATTGGGAACGATCTTAGATGTTTTAAACTGCAAAGAAAATGTCAATTCTACAAAATATGGAGAATATGCGTCGAAAACTGCATCTCTTTTAGCAGAAATGTATCCACAGAAGAAGTTGACCCCGACCGTCCATAAAATATTGGCGCATGGCAAAGATATAATTGAGTACCAGTCTTTGCCAATTGGAGAGCTTTCTGAAGAAGCACAGGAGTCTCTTAACAAATTTTATAAAAAATATAGATTGCAGAACACATTCAAAGCATCAAGGGTAAGGCAAAATGAGGACCTCTTCAACATGTTGGCAGCATCTTCCGATCCACTTATTTCTTCCCTGCGGCATGTGAAGTCAAGAATAGAGTTAGAAAATAATTATAGTTTAGAAATGGTTAGTCTTTTAGATATACCTTCTCTTACGAACTGTGATGAATATTTTACAGAAAATTGAAAAAATAAATTTAAAAAAAAAAATATTTTTGTTTTAATTTGTTGGGTAATAATTTAAAACAAAAAACCCTAAAGAAAAAAAAATAAAAACAATCTAAAAATGTAAAAATAATTTTTTTTAGTTACCATAAAATTGATTTTTCTACTAATTTTAACTTTGATAACCCATAATTAGGCCCCTACAGAGCGTAGCACCCTTTCCAAACGCTCATTTCATAGGCTGAACAGTTATCTATCATATGCTGTTTAAACTGTTCAATTATCTTATTCGGTTCAAATGATATGATTTTTGCAACGAAAAAACTCAAATGGCGCCACTGTGCGTCGTCAGCATTCTTTATAAATTTCATGTATTTAACTCAACAATTATGAAAAGGAATAATTTATTTATTTATTTATTAATCCATATTGTAATACAAAGCCAGATTCTATTTATTAAAATTGTTGAGTTAAATACAATCTTCGTTCGAAATCGACGAACGGGCCCAAAGTTTTTAAATTAGGTACAAGCATATTGGTTATTAATACACAACATCCGACAGAATATGGGCGGGATTGGACAAGCGGGCGTGGCACAAAGTTGATTTATGTATATCTAAAGAACGGTATTTATATGTATAACTTTCTTTTATTATCGCACCATGGTGAAGGAAATATAAAATTCGGCATAGCCGAATGAGTGCTTTATTCGGCTATGCCTTTCTTGTTGTCTATTAAGTTCATCAATGTCTGGTAACTCTTAAAAACCGTTATATTAGAGAATAAAAGAATTTTAAGCAAATTTAAATGTAAATGTTATGTATTGAAAGAAGTTTGAAAATTAATATTGACAACAATAAAAAATGGTTATATTTTTTGTTGCTATTAAATATAAATATACAATACAAATGTTGTTCTCTTAAATTAACTGATAATTGTTGCTATTTTATTACTGCTAGCACTTGTGATAAGAAACACTCATACAGCGAGACACAAATTTAATGTGAAGCAAATTCTGGAATTTCTCTATTTGAAATTTGCTGATTGTTTGTAAATAAATTGTACATAAATTTTTATTTTGTATATTGATTTCATTTGTAGCAAATAAGAAGTACAGTTTATTTGTGATTTTGTGTTATTTAGAAAAATTTAATTAACTTTTTGTTTCATTGGCCTTTGAACTAAAACAAATTTAATGCATTTCGAAATAAAAAAGTAATAAAAATTTTGCGATAATAATTTTTAATTTTGTTGGTCCATACCATCATTAGTGGATGGTGAGGCAATTTTGAAGTGGTTTTCTTATTATGTAGTATATGTTAAGGTAATAACAAGGCGAATTGATTTAAGGTGACCGCAAAGTTGTATTTATAGACTGCAAAGTCGTACAGTAATTTTGACTTAGCTGCACAATCTTCTTTGCACGATTTTTTGTGCAGGTAAATTAAAAATGCAGCTATCTTAAATGTATTTAGCTGCTTTAATGTGCAGGTACGAAATTGTGTTTACCAGCATAAAACTGCAGCTAAAGTTAAGTGTTTGAAAGAGGAGTAACAACGTATTTATTAATAAATTGATAATAACAATGACTTTCAAACAACCTTTAGTCATTTTTTATGCATTTTTATAATGAACGTGATAGCCAAAATGGTAACAATAAAGTGTGGAACAGAAAAGTCGGTGTAGTATAACGTTAAGAATAGCGCTGCAAGCTGTCAAAAGTTAAAAGCTGCAGTTTTAAAGTAGTGTCAACAGAATACGTAGTTGTAGTTGTCGTTGCCGTTGAAGCGCAAAATTCGAAATTAGGAACTTTGCATTCGTCAATTTCAAATACTACTACAACTACTTTATTCTGTTCCAGGCCTTAGATTTGCTGTTCCTCTCATTTAATCGTGGTAAAGTTGCTGTAACCAAAAACCATATGCATAGGTACGAAACAAAATTAATGAATTAAAATGATGTCAACTTGACTTGTTTGCGATTTTTGATTTTAAAAACAGCTTAAATTGGATATTTATGTGAAAAAGTGGCCACCATATTTTCTCATGTGTGCAGCTAACTTTGATGATTTATATGAAAATATTTTAAAGCTGCCCAAAAATATGAAAAATGTGCAGGTAAACAAAATGCACGTAAACAAGGATTTTGAAGAATAATTACAGAAAATATGTATTTTGGGCAGTTAAGTCAAAGTGCAGCTAACTTGAATTTTTTGTATGGAAATAATTTTAAAATGCCAAAAATTTTGGGCACTTATCTGAAATGTGCAGGTAAAGAAAGTGCACTTAAAAAAGGAATTTGTATGGGATTATAAAGAATAATGCCAAAAATTATCAATTTTGTGCAGTTAAGTCAAAAGTGCACGTAAATAAAAGGCAGTTTAGTCAAAACTACGTATTTATAGAAAAATAAGGTAGTTCAGGTTGTACGGATCCACTAACCTTTAGTAAGAAGACGATATTTTTACCCTTTTTGGGGGTTAAATAAATCTTTTTTTATTGAGTATTTATAAATCACGAGAAGCTACGATAAATTTAGGATGGATTCTACGGCTTGGGAAATTTCGTGTTGATTTAATTCGGCGGTATAGTTCGGATCTGGGTTATGGAACGCACGGCTGATTAGTCTCTTGGCTACATTAGGCTCGGCCTGCGGCAGGTTCGGTTAATAGCCATTTAATAAACAGCTAAAACAGTCTTGGCTTCAGGTCTATGACCATTTTCGGCTGCTGGACACCCAGAGGATCGGTTAATGGCGTGCTCGGCTGTTTGGTAATCGGCTACAACAGACCGGCTTCGGGTCTATGACCAGTTTCGGCTTCTAGACACCCTCGTCTTTGCTTATTCATGGAAACAGGGTCGGTGTTTATGATACGCTCGACTGAATTAACAGACTTCAAAATTTGGCTTCACCATCGGCTGCTTCTTCGGATCACTCGTTCGTTGTACTAATGTTTTATATAATACATAAAAAGGTTCTTATGTAGAAAGAAACTACTTCCTTAATCTAAGAAAATAACTTAAAACTACCAATTTCCACGATAACAATACTATTGGCGAGAACAGGTGAAACGAAGACACTGGTAAGACAAGCGACACGAGGCCACATATGAGAAAAGGTGACACGGGGTCACTTGTGACAACAGGCGACACGGGGCCACTTGTGAGAACAGGCGGCACGAGACCACTTGTGAGAACAGGTGACACGAAGTTGCTTGTGAAAACAGGCGGCACGAGACCACTTTGGAGAACAGGCGGTACGAGGCCACTTGTGAGAACAGGCGACCCGAAGTCACTTGTGAGAACAGGCGGCACGAGACCAAGTGACACGAACAGGTGACACGAGGTCATTTATGATAATAGGCAGCACGACAAATCGATCCACTAAGACGGGATTTTTCGAAATTCGAATGTTTGGGGGTTAAAAAAGGTAAAAAGGGGAAAATTCGGTACCCTTTTATCTCCAAAACTAAAACGGATGCAAAATAAATGTAATACTTATCGTTGTTCTTTAGAAAAATAAGCGGACAGGTGTCTGGTACTTTTTTGAAATTCGGCCCTATTAGGGAATAAATGGGTAAAATCTGAATTTTAGTACTTTTTTGCCACCCCATCTATCTTTTGAACGAATAAACATAGAAACAAAGTTAATACCACATTCGAAACTTATCAAAAAAAATACGTATACAAATTGGGTACTTTTTCGAAATTCGAACATTTAAGGGGTGAAAATCGTAAATATTTTTTATACTTTTTTTACAAAACATTGTCCTCCATTCATTGACATATTCGTACTAAATTATGGGCTGCCACTACAATACTGAAATTTTTGATACTTTAATGGGGGAAAAATATAGTACCTAAAAATGGAAAAATAAAATGTATGCCCTTTCGAATAAAATCGAGTAAGGGCTCTTCTACATTAAATTGTTTTAAAAAGAGATGCAAAAATGCGAGATATGCATATAAGCGGAATGGTTATACACAAAACATGTTCGTCTATTTTAAGTACCAAACTATAATTGCACAGGGAAAAATGCATAAAGTCTTTAATTGTTCAGAACAGGTATGCATAAAAGCGATTAATACAATATCATGATCAAGTCTATAGCAAAGCCTAAGTCGATTTTCAGTTTAGAGTACCAATACAAATATGCAAAAAAATAGTCTTAAAACAAAAACGTTTTTCACACTTTTCATAACAACTTTTATTCCTCAAAAACCACTATCGTCGCCAATTTGCTGCAAATAAAATTACTTTTGTTTTATAATCTCGAATCTAAAATTGCAGACCCATTTAATTGTAGTTTTCCTTTAAATTTGCTTAAATAAAATTGCATTTTGTAACCAGACGACAAACAAAAAATAAATTGGTTTAAAAGCAATTTTATTTGCAGCTTTGGAACCATGACTTTACATTTAATCGCTTGCTGTCCAAGATTAGTTGTTAAAAACAACAATACTTTGCCATGGATTTAGCGTTATTAACAAGAAATCCAGTTCTTATTTCTATCTTTTTTGCGAAAAATTTAACTTTGAAGTCAAATGCACGAGTAAATTGTGTATTGTTATGATTAGGGCAACCAAAAAAAAGCAAATGCTTATTTTTTGGTTTACAAGATAGAAAGATTTTGATTGAACACAAATTCCGATCATAAAAAAACAAAGAAAATGAGCTATATTTGTTAGGGCTTATTTTTGCTTATTTTGGTAATATCGGCTTTTTTTTAGTTATTTTTGCGATATCGGCTTTATTTTGCTTATTTTGCCATTTAAAGATAATTTTTAATTTTTTTCATACGAAAAAAAACTTATTTAATAAAATTTTGCAAAAATCGTTATTATTATTTTTTTTATGTGCAACTTTTTTTTATAAATACTAAAAAATCAATCATCATTTCTGTGCTGTAACAACTCTGGTTAAAAAAATCGTTCAGTTATGGTAATATTTTGTGCTTCCCTTGCACAATATCATCCCCACAATTATTATACCCACAGGGTGTGGGCCACACCACAAGAGTGGAGTGGGTATTATGCATTTGTGCTGATGTGAGAAACACCTTAAAATATTAGTCCTAAAGTATACCGATCAACTCAGAATCACTTTCTGAGTCGATCTAACGAGGTCCGTCCGGCTGGCTGGCTGTCCATGTAACCTCGTGCGCAAAGTACAGGTCGCAATTTTAAAGATAATTTAATGAAATTTGGTACGTGGATTCTAATTGGCACAATGGCGAATCGGTCCATAATTTAATATAGCCCCCATACAAGCTGCTATCCGGAAGAGGGTCTTTGTGCCTACTATCAAACCAATTTAAATGCAATTTAAGACATATGTATATAGATCCATATTTATATGGACACGTAAGGTATGTTCATTTTTTAAAAAAATAGGACCACGAGGGGAGATAGGGTCAATTTCTGCCCATCAGTAACTATTTAACCGATATTAATGAAATTAAAAACATAGATAGATCTCCATTCATATAGTCATACACTCTCGAAACTTGTTTTTAAATACTGTGGTGTTGGGTATCATACGGTCGGGCTTGACCGACTATACCTTCTTACTTGATTTTTATGCAACTCTGTCTTAGCGGTACTGTAACGTATCTTTTATAGTGTTGTGTATAATTTGTATGTGTTTATGTTTATGTGTTTTAGTATTAAGCCTTTCTATCAACTTATTTTATTATTTGCTTGTTTAAGTTATTTTCTCTCGAAAATTCCATAGCTGTATTTTAGTATTAAGCCTTTCTATCAACTTATTTTATTATTTGCTTGTTTAAGTTATTTTCTCTCGAAAATTCCATAGCTGTATTCTTACGATCAAATTCCTCAGTCTGTAACGTCTTATTTCTTTTTAAATATAGTTTTTGCATAAAGTAACGTCTGTTAGTTTCACTTCTCTCTGTTTTTGGTATAGTAACGTCTTATTTTTTGGCTTTTTTAATATAGTTTAACTATTAAGAATTTCTCTGTATATCAAATATTGTTAATTTCTGCAAACTTTGGGGTTTTACACGAAGTTGTAACAAAATTGGAAACAAAAAATCTTTCATTGGTCTTCCAACTTGGTGGCCACACAATCAAGTTTTGCCTTTCAATTCCATTCAATTTGCAATACACTCTCACTTTTTTACTAACACACTCACACTTTTTAAATTGACAATGAGGTGGCTTTCAATTTCACCTCTCCATTTGTTTGGCAATTTTACTTTCAATTTAACAGCTGAGACAAACATGTAGTCTTTATAAATTGTTTTCTTGATGAAATCTTGAAAGTAAATTGCTTACAAATTGAATGCAGCCTACGTCACAGCTTTCAATTTATGTAAATTTTGACAAGCAGTATATGTAAAAGACTATCAAGAACATCTTGATCGTGTGGCCGCAGGATAAGTGAACATAGTTATGGACCGTAAGAAAAATGTCCCGTGTTCCAGGGGATATAGAAGACAAAGTTAATAAAAAATTTAAATCAGTTTCATTAAAAAACTAAGGATTTTCGGTATTAAAAGATATTGGGGGATATTTTGGCAGGCAAGCGGAATTATGAGTCCAATCGTATAAAATATACCTCAGAGCAAATACTCAATTTTAAATACGCTCCCTCAACATCTGTAGACGTAGGAAGAACTTGCTAACTCCAAACAGACATAGTTTTCTTTTCGAAAATTTATTACACCAACTTATAATTTACTATAACAACGTATTAAACGAATTAAGTGGAAAATAAACAAGTTTAAATTGCTTTTTTTTTTAGTTTTAACAGCTTATTTTCATGTTTTTAATCGCTTTTTTTAAGAGCTTAAAACTGTTTTTATAGTGCTTTTTTTTGGTTGCCCTAGTTATGATACTATGTATTTAAAAAAGGTATAAAATAAAACTAGTTTTCCGTACTTTTACTTTCATTTGTTTCAGATTTAAGTTTGTTTTAAGTCGCATTCAAGGCCTGTTAAAGATTTGCATTTGTTTCTTGTACCTACTTAAGTTGTGAGAACAAATTAAAAAAAAAATTTGGCTATGTTTAAGTTTCTTTGTCTTTAATTAAAAATCTGAACTCATAAATAATTTCTTTTAAATCAAAGTACGCGCTAATCCCTAATCAGCATTAGGGTTGTCAGATTGATTTCGCCAAACTCAATGTAAAAAATGGCCAAAATGTTAATGTTAGTTTACTTAAAGCAGCAAAGAAAGAATTTTTGTGGTTAGTATTAAACAAATATTGGATATACATATGAATGTGGTTCCATTACTATTATATATCTAAAACGCTATACACTTCACCGTCAAGACTCTCTTCTTGTCATCTTTTTTGGAATACATTGCAAATGGAATTAAATTTATTCAACGAAGGTACAAAAGAAGTGCATGTACTATGTATTTACATTCATATAATTTATAGTAATAACGCGTCCAGATTGCATTCTACTTCGAAGGGGAGTTTTAGTGGAGGTCATTATTGAAAATACTCTTTCAACACAGGAATTACTAGTTGGAACTAACTACCAGCATATAAAGTACAAAGCAAGTTTTTTAAAATAGTACGTACCTGCCATACCCTTATATATACAGTACTTTTCGCTTATAGTCCATTCCGCTTAAAGGCCAAAAACGGATATAAGCCAAAACTGTCATATTCATTTGCAGGTTTTTTCGAATTTCATGCAAATTATTTGTTCTAAGGTCCACTTCGCTTGTAGTCCATTTTCGTTTATAAGCCACATTTTCTTTGCAGGCATATCTAATACTTTATGCAAAAAAATTCGGTTATAGTCCACTCTGTTTTTTAGATATTTTTTTAACAAACTGGCAACAAGTTTTTTATTTACCTTTCTGGCAACTTTAATAAATGTCAAATTTCTTTAAAAAAAAACAAACTAAAATAACAGAATTTTTTTAAAAACGTTTAACATTTCCCAATTTATAGCAGAATCTATAAAATTAATACTTATGATGCGTTGGATTTATACATTCAAAGAATTAAAATGATCTCATAATTTAAGCTTATGAAGCATTAAATTACATATTTACCTTTTTGTTTTTATTAAAAGCTTTGAAAGCCTTTGAATTAATTTAAAATTTTTTATTTTAACTATTATTTAATTATTTGTTTATGTTTTGAATAAACTTTTATTTTGTTTAAAAAGAGTGTTTTTTTTTTGAAGAAAATAATTTTTATATAGTCCAAAATGTGGATTATACTAGGATTCACTTAGTGTCCATAAAACGGCTTATAAAAAAATTCGGTTATAGTCCAAATTCGCTTATAGTCCACAAAAGTTGTGCAACTATAGTAGTGGACTATAAGCGAAAAGTGTATATATTGTACATATATAGAACATTTTTACCAAAACTGATTTAAATTAAATGGAATACTGTTATTTAAATACTCTTTCAAATTAACAAGTGGATATGTTTTCCATTGTGTTTCATAAACATCCACAGGTACGTTAGGATTCATTAAAATCTTTGAAATATATTTAACAAAAAGAATTTTGCTTGTGATAACAAATTGTATAACGGAAAAATTTTCGTTAGCTTTAAATATATTCATGTTTTAAGAAGTTCTATTTATTAATTCTTTAAAGAACATTTTTAAATATGAAAAACTATTTTCTCGAAGATTTCCTAATCTTCATCAGCCATTTCAACATTACATAATTCAGTTTCAAATACTGACCATACATATATTATTTGTTTGTATAAAATTAACAAATTCATGGCTCATCAAAAATAGCCAACAAAATCGCCAACTATTGTATTAATCGCCAAGTCGTCGAAAAATCAAAAATTAAATCACCGACCAAGTTTGAAAGTCGCCATATTTGGCGAGAAGTCGCAACATTTGAAAACCCTGATCACCATTGCCGTTTCTGTTACTGAAACCAATATTGGTTACTTTAGCTGCGTTCGTTTACCCCAAAATTTGTACAAATTTGTACTGGATTTTACTGAAATGCGTTCGCGTACACATAAATTTTTAAAATTTTCATATTACTCACCTACTGGATTTTACTGGGATTTTACTGAAAAAGTAGTTTGGGATTGATATCCAGCAAAATCGGTTTAGTAGGGTAAGAAGTATAAATCCAAATATGGAATCACCACCCCAAAAAATCATAATTTTGTTACAAAAACTTACGCTAATAGGGGCGAAATGCACATATTGATATACGATTTTGCACAAATTCGTTTCATACCACAAGAAATCATACCACAAAATTTCGTGCAGATCGGTTCATGATTAATCTTAGGCTCCATATAAAGCCCACTCTCGAAAAACACTTTAGTGCTGTGCATTGAGAACTGAAGACTATCATAGCCGATTTCCTTGGAAAAAATTCAAACGAATGGAGTTTGGTAAAAAGCATATAAATAGTGATGAAATCTCTTTGAACTTAGCGACAAAAGTAAGTTTAAATTATTTGGAGGCGATGGAAAACCAAAAGTTTGGCCCAAAAAGAATAAAGAGCTGCAACCTAAAAACTAGATGCCCACAGTAAAACACGGAGATTGTTCTTTTATGGTTTGGGGTTGTAGTTGTTTTGAGACGACAATGGATCGTTTTGTGTATTTGAATCTATTCAAAAATTATTTGAGAAAGCCGGTATCTAAAATGGGTCTGCCTAGAAACTGATACTTCCAGCAAGATAACGTCCTAAGGCATACTGCGGCCATTGTAAAGCAATGACTTTTTTATAATGTACCAAAATATTGGCAATCTCTACCAAAGTCGCCTGATTGTTGAAAATATTTGCAATGTATTGGGCCGCAGAAGAAAAACTACAATAAGGAACAAACAAGACCTAAAAAATGCTTTTAGCAAGGAATATGTAGTATGAATTTCTAAGAAAGAAATCTGCTTAATTCTTTGTAAGAAAGTAAGGAGGTGCAACAAGATAATTATAAATAAAAATGTTATATATGTATATGAAATAGAATTATAATACACTTTTCTGTTTATTTACATAGCGTTTACATTTGCCAGTACTGGCAAGCCAGTGCAAACTTTTTTACTAATACATAAACACTTTTACAGCTATTTTGTTTTTGCATTGTTTTGCCAAGTCCCCTTTTACAATGTGGCAAGTGAAAGGCAGACAGACGAAGTTTGTAGGCGAGGGGTTGTAGAGGTAGAGTGTGTAGTACATGACTATCTGTACTGGACATTTTTTGCCTCTCTTTTACACTTTTCGGCATTTTCATGTTGTTGCTTCATATCATTTTTCTCACACCAATGTAATTTTAGTATCAATGCCTGTAAAATGTTCATCTCCGTCAACAGCGAAAAAGAACGAAAAAAGGAAAACAATAATTTCTGTCTGTCTATTAATTTCGCGATTGTAAAAGGTTTAGCCAAGTTCAAAAGGGAATAAGAAAAATGTCTGCCTTTCAATTTCAACATTGTAAATTGGGACCAACTAATATGTATATGCTTACTGTCTTGCCAGTACTGACAAATGTAAACGCTTTGTTAAACCCGAATTTATTTAATTTTTTAATAAATATCTTGTTTTCCTAAAATTTTTGCTTCAATTTTTTTTTTTTACGAGGAATGATACAATTTGTGGAAAAATAATTCAAATTTTGTCATAAAACACATTTTTTGGTGGGCTAGGTATAGTTTTCTTTGTCACTGTATGTTTCAACAACACTTTTATAGCATTATGTTATAACTGCAAATCATGTCTGTTGCTGACGGGGAGTTAAAAGTGAAAGGGTTTTTCTAAGTAAAACTAATCCATGTTCTCTGTGACACAACATTTCATCATAATGATGATGACGTTAAAAATACTATGCACATTGTAACAGGTGGCGCATTAGTAACGTTATGATTTATTTAATACCTAGATAACTTTTTTCTTTCTGATTTTATTTAACTTTGGCATTTATTAAAATAAGGATTATATTTTGGAAATATGTTCACATTATGTTTTTGTTTCCTTCGACCTGACATGCTCTTTCCAAACTTTTCCTAGAATTTCGAGTTACAGCGACCTTATTTTTCTTGGATATTCGCCTTAAGCGTTTGGATGGTTCTTGGCAGTAATGCCAACAGTAGGGAATTTTCCCTTTTTGTAGGGATATTTTGGGAAAATTTCTAGCGTAGGGAAAAAGGACCGATTTTTTATTTTAAGGCAAATGTAGGGAATTTTCAAAATATCTCATTTTCAATATATTGCCTAAAAATTAATTTATTTTAATTTCAAAATTTATATTTTTTATAGACAATAGCATTTAAGTACAAATGTAGTATTTTTTAACAAAAACCTTATACTATGAGTTCTAACAGCCTGGTAATCCTCAACAATTGCCAAAACCGTGTACACGTGTATTCGTGGCGCCTCTAATATATAATTATGGGGCTACGAATATTCGCGTTAATTTTGATTTTTGCATTCGTACTCACATTCGGTAAAATATATGAATATCTAATATCTACATAGAAATTAATTTGTAAACAAGTTAGAGTGCTATATTCGGCTGTGCCGAATCTTTGATACCCTCCACCGACAGTTCGAATGTTTAAGGAGTAATATCTGTATGATGTCTTTTTATTATTATTATCTTAAACTGTGACGATTTGTTATTAATTATGGTTTTAGGAGACTTAACTGTTTTCCGGGCGTAGGGCATGTATGGGGCCTAGGGTAAATTATGTACCGATCTTCACGAAATTTCACAGTATCATTTATAGTCCTATAAAATTGTGACGGGCCAAAATTTGTTATGATTGCATTATTTTTTACGGTTTTAGGCGTACTAAACTGTTTTCCGGGAGTAGTGTTTATATGGGGCTTAGTGTAAATTATGGACCGACCTTCGCGAAATTTTACAGTGTCATTTCTAGTCGAATAAAACGGACTTGTGCAAAATCTTATGTCATTCCGTGCATTTTTGCATCATTTATGTTAGTTTTTGTAACAAAATTATCAAGTTTTTGAAGGTGGTGGTTCCACATTTTGATTCATAGCTCTGGTCCTACTGAACCGATTTTGCTGAAATTCAATCCCAAACTGCTTAGGATAACTACAAGCAACTTGACACCTAGTTTGTTTATTTCTTTTGAGTTTTTCGAAAGTGAGCGTGTTTTCAACAGACGGACAGACAGACGGACATGACTAAATCGACTTAGAATTACTCAAGTAGCCAGAATATATATACTTTATGGGGTCTGAGATGAATAATAAAAAAGTTTCACACGGAATGACAAACTTAGTATACCCTCTTCACAACTAATTGTGGTGGAGGGTATAAAAAACAGTCACACCTTCTAAACTAAGAGAAATAAAACAATACAATTTCGAATTTTTAAAAAATGTGTAATGAAAACTTTAAAGGATAAGGAAGGGTATTTTTGAATAAGTAATTTTTTTTATATTTTAGTTCAGAGTAACTAAAGAAAATATTTTTTTTACATTTTTACAGAGCCTTTCCTTTTATTTGGGGCCCAGTTTGCTAAAAATATTTTGATACTTTATTAAAAAAAAAAAAAATTTAAAAAGAATTCTTGAAAAATATTAAACTCTTTCAAAAGGACAAAAGATAAGGAAATGAAAAATCAAATACGAAGTTTAACTATGTTTTGTCACTAGGTCAAAGGATATATAGAGGTGTTTCTGCCAAAAAGAAAAAATCTAAATTTGTCACACAGTGTTATTTTTAAAATTGAATTTGTATATGTGCGTGTATGGCATTCACATATTTATTTTGCTTTTTTCTTGTTGTCAAATGCTTTTATTATAATATTTACATTTACCTATTATAATGTTTAAAATATGTTATGTTTTGGTTTGCCTGTTGCTAAAACAATAAATTTTAAGCGTATGGAAAAGTGTAGGGAAATTTTTGTTTGGTTGTAGGGAAAAAAGGATTTTTTTTAGACACGTATGGGCTTGTTGGCATACACCTTATCTTTTAGGTTGCCCCAAAGAAAAAAACGGGAGCCGTTAAATAGGGCTTTAAAATCGGTAAAACACGATATCAATCGTAAGTAAATAAAAAAAGTAAACAAAAATGTATTCAGTTAACATTACTTATGCGCTACCCTGTATAAGAAACACGTTAAAATAATTTTGTTGTTAGTATTTAGTGCACAGGAGCAACAAAAAAAAATTTTTTTGAGGGTAAACTTAAAACTACCAACAAAAAGAAAAAAACTTTTGGCTTCGTGTAAAAAAGAACAAGCATAGTTGCCAGATTTAATTGGTCAAAAATCGTCGAATTTTGAGGAAAAAATCCTCATGCCTATTACAGTACTTTTCGCTTATAGTCCACTACTATAGTTGCACAACTTTTGTGGACTATAAGCGAATTTGGACTATAACCGAATTTTTTTATAAGCTATTTTATGGACAATAAGTGAATCCTACCTAGTATAATCCACATTTTGGACTATATAAAAATTATTTTCTTCAAACACTCTTTTTAAACAAAATAAAAGTTTATTCAAAACATAAACAAATAATTAAATAATAGTTAAAATAAAAAATTATAAATTAATTCAAATGCTTTCAAAGCTTTTAATAAAAACAAAAAGGTAAATATGTAATTTAATGCTTTATAAGCTTAAATTATGAGATCATTTTAATTCTTTGAATGTATAAATCCAACGCAACATAAGTATTAATTTCATAGATTCTGCTATAAATTGGGAAATGTTAAACGTTTTTAAAAAAATTCTGTTATTTTAGTTTGTTTTTTTTTTTTAAGAAGTTTTTACAATAAATAATTCTATTCTTTCAAAATCCATGTTTTGCTCAATTTTGTTGTCAAGACAAAATTATCTTACCCCGGGTCTTCACGTAGCAATATTTATTGCGGCAAACGTCAAATTTCATTGCTCCATAAAATTTGCGACGTATAGACCGCTTATTGCCATGAGTGGCAATCCATTGCGCAATGATTGCTCTTCTTATTGCTTGAGCAATTATTGCTTAGCAATATGCTGTCAAATCAGTTGTAATTTATCTGACATTTCATTTCTCTGTACGGTTGTTTTTTGTTTGTGTGTTTATTTATTAAAAAAGCAATCAATAAATATATTATTATATATTATATTTTTTAATAAACGTCAAGATCAACAAAAGCAAGCGACGAATTTATTTTTTTGTATATTTTTATTTTTTCAATAAAACAATTCAACTTTTTTTTAACGCAAATAAACAAAAAAGTAATACAAAAAAACACAGCTACGACAATTACAATTAATTATTTTATTAATTTAAAAAAGAAAATTTCACAACCACTTCAAAACACAAATTAAAACATTTGTTATAAATATGTACAGCCACAAAACTTTATACGACTACTCGCGGTGAAAATTGCAAATTTATGGCAAAGCAACTTCACCCCGGGTCTTCACGTAGCAATATTTATTGCGGCAAACGTCAAATTTCATTGCTCCATAAAATTTGCGACGTATAGACCGCTTATTGCCATGAGTGGCAATCCATTGCGCAATGATTGCTCTTCTTATTGCTTGAGCAATTATTGCTTAGCAATATGCTGTCAAATCAGTTGTAATTTATCTGACATTTCATTTCTCTGTACGGTTGTTTTTTGTTTGTGTGTTTATTTATTAAAAAAGCAATCAATAAATATATTGTTATATATTATATTTTTTAATAAACGTCAAGATCAACAAAAGCAAACGACGAATTTTTATTTTTATTTTTTCAATAGAACAATTCAACTTTTTTTTTAACGCAAATAAACAAAAAAGTAATACAAAACACAGCTACGACAATTGCAATTAATTATTTTAGTATTTTAAAAAAGAAAATTTTACAACCACTTCAAAACACAACATAAAACATTTGTTATAACTATGTACAGCCACAAAACTTTATACGACTACTCGCGGTGAAAATTGCAAATTTTTGGCAAAGCAATTTCAAGTGTTCTCCAGCAATAAATTCAGCAATTATTGTTCCAGTATTCTGTCATTGTTCTGCCGACGTTTTTGCTTGTACTAAGCAATAAATATTGCAACGTGGAGACCCAGCGTCAAGTGTTCTCCAGCAATAAATTCAGCAATTATTGCTCCATTGTTCTGTCATTGTTCTGCCGACGTTTTTGCTTGTACTTAGCAATAAATATTGCAACGTGGAGTCCCAGCGTTATAATTTCAATGGAATCTAAAACTTCTTTTACCAAAATTTGACGTTTATTAAAGTTGCCAGAAAGGTAAATAAAAAACTTGTTGCCAGTTTGTTAAAAAAATATCTAAAAAACAGAGTGGACTATAACCGAATTTTTTTGCATAAAGTATTAGATATGCCTGCAAAGAAAATGTGGCTTATAAACGAAAATGGACTACAAGCGAAGTGGACCTTAGAACAAATAATTTGCATGAAATTCGAAAAAACCTGCAAATGAATATGAGAGTTTTGGCTTATATCCGTTTTTGGCCTTTAAGCGGAATGGACTATAAGCGAAAAGTACTGTACCACAAAAAATCGTCATTACAAAAAATCAAATAAATTTTTTGTTATTTTCACTTTCTGTTTTTATTAGACTTAAAATTAAAAAATCCAAAATATAAAAAGTTATTCTTGCTTTCATTTTAAACATCTGTATAGTAAAACATTTTTAAGTTTTAAAAAACAAAAATTATTTGCCGTATTCATAAAAATATTTTTAATTTAATAAAGGTTTACAAAACAAATTTTCTATGAAAATTTTACTTTTAATAGTTTATGAATACGGGGGTATATCGTTTTCTTATCAATAACTATAATTCCAAAATAAAAAAAAAAATAAAAATATGGAAAATACATACATATTCGTAATATTTGGGAAGCACTAAGATGTAGGGTGGTTCCAGGTAAAAATCTAAGACTCGTTAAAAAACTATAAAATCACGCTCATTGCTTTAATGGTGCAACGAGCAACCCTTTCATGATGTTGTAGTTCGCCAGGGCCGCGTTCTATCACCACTTCGATTTAACGTAGAACTAGATGTTATTATGAGTCACTCTATGCCAAAACAGTACAGAATTACATGGGGTCTTTATGATACCCTTGACGACCTTGACAAGCGGACGATGTTTGTCTTATCTGCCACCGCTTTTCGGACATGCAAGCTAAGATAAAACTATTCGCGGAACGTGCGGCTAAATGTGGTTTACATGTAAACATTTAGAAGATGAAATCAATGCGTATAAATTCAGCCAATAGTGATCGATTTCAGCTCATGGGGCAGCCCTTAGATGATGTTTAAAGTTTCTTTTACCTGGATAGACCACGGCCCATTTAGTATGTCTGCGCGCAACTACAACAATCCAACAATAGAAAAAACAACACGCATTTTTTGTGTTAAAATGATAAAGATGTAAAGAACAAAAGCATTTGTTTGTTTAGAAAATGGTAGAAATGTCAAAAACAATTGCACGAAAAAGTAAAACTCTGCAAAAAATCAGCAGGCGTTTTGCGCTGACCTACTAGTTGGACCCTGGAATAGACTGTGCAAAGCTAAGCAAGCATAGTTTGCTTTATGCATTTTGGAGGTCAGGATCAGCATTTCTACGGCAACAAAAGTCAGAGTTATAACCACGAATGTCAAATCAGTATACTTATATAGTTGCGAGACGTGAAAAATTTCAAAACGCGAAATTCAGAGTTTGCAACCGTTTGTGAACCGCTGTCTTAGACGCATACTGGGAATATTCTGGCCTGCCACCGTCTCCAATAGGAATTTGTGGAACCGTTAAGGCCAAAATTAAATGGCTGGGGCATACAATGAAAAACCGTGCTAATTATATCACCAGGCAGTCTACCGACCCGGTGGACCTACCAACATCTGGAGATACTAGATAGATCCTGAAAGTTGATGTATCGTGGATAGAAAACGTCAAATGATAAGATCCTATGTAAAGCTTTTGTGACAGAGCTATGTTCCACCTAAGTATTCGAGGACTTAATATATTGTATTTATATAGTACATATATAATCAGAATCTGAACAGTAATCTACTATCATGCTTACAACGGTACCAACGATCAAAATGAACGCCAAAAAATAATAATTGTTGTGACAAAATTAAGCGAATTTTGTATAATCAAGTGATTAGAAATAAAAGTTACTGCCATGTAAATAAGGAAAAGTATCCAAGCTAAATTGAAATGTGAAATTATGTATGTATATCACAAACTTTTGTAAAAGAGTACAAAATTCGCCCAGACTATTTTATGACCCTAAAATCGTCATAATAACGATAAATCGTGAAATCTGGCAGCCATGAGCACTTGTTATTAAAAGAGCGTACTCTCAATATAAAATTTATATTATAAATATGTGTGTTAATTTTGTGCTTGTTTGTTTTTACCAGAAGTGTTGCCGCTTGTCAAGTTTTCCCTTTTTTTTGCAAGTTGTTTGAGATGCAGTTTTAAATTTATATGAAGTTTTTTTCAAGGTTTTTATAAATACATAATTAAAAATTTTCAGTAAAGGTATTGGATAAAAATATTAAGTGATGTATTTCTGCAATTTCACTTTCCCTTTTTATTGCAACAGTGTTTAATTGTGCTAACTCCTTCAAGGCCATATTCCTTAAAGATCCCAAATATATATTTTTTAGTGCTGAAGTATCTTTAGAACTCGATTCATATAAATTATCTTAAGATGATGAAATGGAGTTTTGATTTCATTGTTTATGGTTTTATGTCGAACTTTGTAATGGTCCTTTAAAAAGTTTGATTTTTCTAACGACTTTCCTAAATACGTTGAAGTTTTAGCACCTTTTACTGTAATAAAAGGTAATCAATTGAGTATTTTCCCTAATATTCCAGAAGTTTATAATGAGCAACTCTATTTAAATTTTATGTCACATAATTAATGGAAAGAGCAATATATTGTGAATTTTTTGTAGGGAGTATAAGTAAAGGCTCAACCAGAATGTAAATGAGCTGGCTTAAGCGACTTTGGGAAGCTTTTTGTTCTGTTTTATAAAACTTTTTATTGCTTAAGCTAAGTACGAATCAGATTTTTTTAATTTTGTTTTGTTTTTTGAATGCATTATTTTATTTTTGACAGTAGCTTCAGCTAGCTCATTCACATTCTGGATAAGCCTTAAGGCGTTGTGGTTAGGCCGAAGTTATTCCATATTTCAAAAAATAATTTCATCAAATTTTTTTTCAAAAATTAATTTAAACAAAAATAATGAATGAAACAAATTATAAATACTAAGTTTATGTGGTATTTTAAGGATAGCCGACTTAAAAAAGTAACAGCAGTTGTACAAGCTATCAAAATAAATAATTTTAAATTAATATGAATTTTGTTACAACATGAATTCAAAATACACTCTCGTGTATTTTTTATTTTTTATTTTTTTATTTTTTGATTTTTATTTTTTCGAGCAAAAATAACAGTTATTTTTTATTTTTATTTTTTCGAGCAAAAAACAGTTATTTTTTTATTTTTTTTTTTCGAGCAAAAATAACAGTTATTTTTTGATTTTTAGTTTTTTTTAACAAAAATAACTGTTATTTTTTGATTTTTATTTTTTTGAGCAAAAATAAAAGTTATTCTTTAAAGAAATGTGTAATAATAATTTAGTTGACTTTAAATGTTTATTTTAATGTGTTATCATCATTGGGAGTTCTTATGCACATTAAAATAAATATTTAAAGTCAACTAAATTATTATTACACGTTCATTTCTTTAAAGAATAACTTTAATTTTTGCTCGAAAAAATAAAAATCAAAAATTAACTGTTATTTTTGTTAAAAAAAACTAAAAATCAAAAAATAACTGTTATTTTTGCTCGAAAAAAAAAATAAAAAAATAACTGTTTTTTGCTCGAAAAAATAAAAATAAAAAATAACTGTTATTTTTGCTCGAAAAAATAAAAATCAAAAAATAACTGTTATTTTTGCTCGAAAAAATAAAAATTAAAAAAAATAACTGTTTTCATCTGACTTTTATGAAAAAAGGAATAACTGTTACGGTCCCTGGTAAAAACTGTACTTAAAGTTAATAAACGTGCGATTAGAAAAATATCAAGAAAATAAATAGGTTTTGGATAAGTTGGAATTTAAAGTTTTAATTTTAATATATCCCTAATCAAATGCTGAAAATTAAAGGACTTTTAGTGTAAAAAACGAGATAATAATAGTTTTTTTAAGATACCGAGTTTTGTTAAATTAATTTTAACGAAACATACAAAAAGTCAAACTATCATAAAGAAAGTGATTTATGAAATAAAGACTAGGATGACCAAGATCTGGAAATTTTAATTAGCAATGACCAATTTTAAAAAATTTTAAATGCTCTTAAAGCATCAGTTGTGCCAGTACCTTAATTTCATTGAATGTAAAATGATCCCATACTTAATATTATGCATTAATACATTTTGCTTAAAATGTTTGGTGTTTACTTAAAAAAATATATTTTAACTCTTTTTGAAAAAAGGATGAAAATGTACTAAACCGTCCTGTTTTCAATTTAGGGCTCTTTTTAGCCCGTCTTTCGTATGTCTTCACGCGTTTAGTGTCACAAGAGTTAACATTACTGCTTGTGAGTTTGATTTTGTTTTTGCGTTGCAGAGTTGCCAGCTAATAGGTTTTCCCCCAAAGATTTTGGGTGTTTTATTTCACTGTGGGGAAAATTTACATGGTACAAATTCATAGGGGGAAATTTAATTAATGGTGTTTTCTTTTCTACAAAAAAATGTGCCATTTTATTTAAATAAATGCAATTTGGTGTCTGTGTCTTAAAAATTTTGCTCCCGAAAAAGATGAGTTTTTTAGAATAACAAGCCACCCTTTTCGGGAGCAAAATTTTTAAAAACAGACACCAAATTGTTTTTTTTTTTAAATAAAATGTAACATTTTTTGGTAGAAAAGAAAAAGTGCCTGTATTTCTTTGTTTCGTGCACAGAGTACTTTATAGTACTATATGGTTTCGTGAAAAAGAAAGCGTTTAAGGGTGAAGTACGCTTTGTGCAGGTCCACGCCAAGCGTTCAAAGCGTTTATGCAGCTTTAGCCTTTTTGCTTTGAACCAAAATAGTAAAACGTTCTATTATTGATAAATCTTGTATGTATGGCTGTTTTCCTAAACGCCTATTGCATTGTAGTAATACAAGGCAACATGTTCTTTAATGCAAACAAAAAAATTTTGACAATGCATTTTGTTCTAAAATGGAACTTTGAAGCAAATAAAGCAGTTAAAAATGTAGATGCAAAGCATATACACATACAATACAATGTGGGTAAAAAGTACACAATGCATCAACACGGTGTCAATAAAGAATAAGAAATCTTTAAAGAAATCATGGAGAAGGTTGATCAATCCTCTGTCCATTCTACGCTCAGTAAAGAAGAAGTCTAGATATACCTTAGATCTTCTAATTTTTATAAAGACGCAGTTCCGCTGGCTAACTGGCGCAATTAAATGTTATACCCAAAATTTAAGAACATGGCACAGAAATACTTATGGTCGTTTTCTCATTACGCGAATATTTTTTTTTTCAACGAAAAACTGCACATTAAAGAAATTTGCTTTTCTCAATGTCTCATTTGCTTCTATTCTGTCGTAAAGCTAACCAGCAGTCATCTGCCAATTATTTATTTTCCTTTTATTTTATTCAATCAGCTGACTCAACTTTTACATGTATTTTGAGAGGTGTTGCCAACTGAAAACAATGTTTTTTGTCGGTATATTTAGAAACCCAAAATCGTTAACGGACAGTTTTTTTTTATGTTGACATTAAGTAACAGACAGTTTGTCGATACATTGAGAAAATTACCCATTAAAGTTTTTAAACGAGTTCAATCACATCTGAGAAACCATTTTCGACTGCAGGTCTACTTCAAGTGGAGTTACGAAGTCGTCTATCTCCACAAAAGTTGAGAATTCATACTTTGTTTTTTGAACACAAATCTTATTAATATACATTTTAAATATTAATAATCTCTTACAAAAAAAATTCCTGGCAACACGGTTGTGCTGTTATTTTATTTCAGAATTTTTTGAATCATGTTTTTTTTTATTTAATTCTAATTTGGCAATATCTTTTTATTTTTATTGTTATTTTTTATAGCCAAGTGGTTTTAATATTTTTAATGTACCTACCTATTCTGCAGATTTAACTAAATTTTAAGTACAAAATCAGCAAGTCGTAGTATTCTTAGCAATTATAGATAGGTACATATTTATTTATTTTGTTTAAGGTCTTTGAACTGGTTTTTTTTTGTTAATTTATTACTTTGTGGTTTCATTTTTACCAATTACGTATTTTTATTCTTTTTTCCGTGAAAATAGAATATATTTTTTATATCTCTCTCTCTTATTTGAATGTGATAAGAATTACATATGATAGAAAAACTGCAGTAACAAAACAAATTGTGCTGTTAAAAAATTTACTAGATAATTTCCGACTCAGAATTAATTATTAAAGCAACTATATATGTAAATATTTACAACATTTTGCAAGCAAAATAACACACTGCCTATTATCATCCCACTTTATCCATCCAGCCAGTCAGAAATCAACAACTACTTTACACAAACAAAAATATGTCATCAACAGTCTGGAAAGGTCTATGTTAAGTTTGCAAGCGGGCCAAAACTACATATCGCTCATAAGCTGCAAAGTCATAACTCTCAAGAGTTGAGTTTACAATATATTCACATGAAATAATTACGACTTCATTAAACACCTGATGTGCCATGCAATAGTGATATTAACTAAAAATTTTCGGTACAATCCAACAAACCAAATATCTTGAGAAAAATATAATATACTTACCTACTTACATAAGCATTTAGCTTGAAAACGAGTTGAAAATATATGGAAAAGGCTATAGTAATAAAAATAAGAACATTAAAAAAAATTTTTTTTTAAGAAACGCTTTTCTTAAAAAAGAACATTTTTAAAAAATTTTGCCCACCCCCCTAGATTTTATCCTGGCTACGCCTATGTATTCGTGTACTGTCATCGGGAATATGTATGCCTGCAAAGTTTCATCCATTTGCATCGAGTAAAAGGCGGTCAAAAAATTGTTGCCTCCTCCCCCCCCCCCATAGATTTTATCCTGGCTACGCCCATGTATTCGTGTATTGTCATCGGGAATATGTATGCCTGCAAAGTTTCATCCATTTGCATTGAGTATAAGGCGATTAAATTAACGTTACAAGATTTGATTTTCCGCAGTGAAGCTAAAGAAAAGGTTTTTAAAATTTTGCCCACCCCCCCTAGATTTTATTCTGACTTCGCCCATGTATTCGTGTACTGTCATCGGGAATATGTATGCCTGCAAAGTTTCATCCATTTGCATTGAGTAAAAGGCGGTCAAAAAAGCATTTTACCAAAGAAAAAATTGTTTTTGCCTGTTCCCCCCCTCCCTAGATTTTATCTTGGCTACGCCCATGTATTCGTGTATTGTCATCGGGAATATGTATGCCTGCAAAGTTTCATCCATTTGCATTGAGTATAAGGCGGTTAAATTAACGTTACAAGATTTGATTTTCCGAAGTGAAGCTAAAGAAAAGGTTTTAAAAATAGTGGAAAAATCTAAACGGTGCCCTAGTAAAAAACTACATGTGGAATTGTAAATTAATATTACCAAAATAAAAAAATCTAAATTACACTGGTCGGAAAAAAACCAAAATAAAAAGAAAATTGGGGGCAAGAACTTTATGCGATTTTTATTGACTTTAGCTTAATCCAAATCCGTATTCAGAATTTTTCTATAACGTCTATTTTTTATGAGCGGGAGTAATAGTTCGCACGAAATAAGGCGGTTCTGCTAATTCACTTCATGATAACTTGAGAACGATTTGTTGATCAAAACACTTACAAATTATTAGGAAAACAATTTCCTGTAACTCATCCACAAAACATTTTTTTCGGAGTTATTCAGAAAATAGTAGCTACAAATATTGATTTTCATGCCAAATGGGTACTCTTTTTTATTTAGGTTCAATGGGCATTCATAAAAAAAATTTTTAAGACTAAAATGTTTAATTTTAGTGCTTCGTCAATATAAACATGTTTGTACAAAGCTTAAACAGCAAAGGAGGATTTCCCGTTTAAGTCTAATGCAAATATGTATGTGAAGGTTGTCTGCTGATTGCAACTGGTTTCAAATTACATATGCTGAATTAAAGTTAAATTTAAATATTTTGAAGCAGCGAGTCAAAAAAAGCGAAAAAGATTAGAACAAAAAACTGGTCATTTTGACGCGTTTTAAATCAGGGGAAAAAGCTGTTGATATTAAAAGAAACCTTGAACTAGCCCCTCCTGCAATAAAATCCATTTGCTGTTCCAGTGACGCTGATAAAATTAAGAAATTTGTTGAAACAAAAACATTGTTACAACAGAAACAGGTAACAAAAATGAGAAATCTCTTAATGAAAAAATGGAGCCACTTCTTACTATTTGGATTGAAGATCAAAATTAGCGATGAATGCCCTTAAAACAAATGGTTTTTCAAAATTATGAATCTCGGAACCGATTAAATGAAAATCAATACAAATGTATGGGAAATCGTGCTTCGGTTTGCGACGAGTTTTTATCAGGTGTGTTGTGTTCTAGGTTTTTTCCTTATATTAAAAACGCAAAATTATTAGAATATGTATAATTCAAAAATATTAAAAACAGCTTTTTATCAATCAGCCCCGGTAGGCTAGCTGGTAGTGAGCTAGTCTATCAGCGCCGGGGTTGCGCGTTCGATTCCCGCCAAAGACTCTGGAAAAAAAGCTGTTAAAAAAAAAACTATATATTAAGGGTTTTTATGATATCGCGTGAAAGTCTCGAAATCTGTGCGATAAGTCAAGATAAGCAAAAAAAAAAAAAAAATAAAAAAAACTCGGTGAAAAATCATTTTTATCAAATAATGAAATAAACGAAAATTTAAAGAAATATAATACAATATTTTAAAAACGAAAGCAAAATATTTTTTTATGAAAATCCCTATGATAAACAAAATTTTTTTCAACTTTTTAAATTTGACTTAAGATGTTTTGTCAAAACGCCACAGATATATTCCTCTTAATCCCACTGGAGCATAGGGCGCCATTATTTTATTTTTTTTAATTAAGTTTTGTATTGACGTTTCTTACAAAATGACATTAATTGTTTAAAATTACACAAAAATTAAAAAAAAGGGTATTCATGAAACGAGTCTGGACATTTTGCTCATTTGCACAAATGGTAATTTTAAGCGATATCATAAAAACCCGTATTGTTTTCTTGATTGTATCAAAAGTAATAAATTTTAGATTAATATGCCAGGGGCTTTTGTTTAATTAATGGTGTTTTCTTTTCTACAAAAAATGTGACATTTTATTAAAAAATAAAGCCAATTTGGTGTCTATTTCTTAAAAATTTTGCTCCCGAAAAGAATGAGTTTTTTAGAATAAAACAAGCCACCCTTTTCGGGAGCAACATTTTTTAAAAACAGACACCAAATTGCATTTTTTTAAAATAAAATGTCACATTTTTTTTTAGAAAAGAAAACACCATTATATATAATTACAAGAACAAGATAGTTTTTTGAAATTTTTGAAAGATTTAAAACATGTTTTTTTAAATTTATTTAATTTAATACGAGTTACAAATACAATTACAAATTATATTGTAACTTAATTAACCGAGCAATAGTAACGTAGACCTTCAGCCCATTGTAGTGAAACAGACCAGAGCCTCTGAGGGGAATCGAACCTTTGTGTGTAAATATATGTATATATTATTTTGCTTAAATTGAATAAAGAACATTTCAAACTAAAAACCAAAACTTTGTTAAAAATGTTATCACAAACATACAATAAGAATAAAAGTCGATTCGTTTTACTTCCACCAACCCATTACTATTCGAACAGAAAACGAACATATGGATGTAAATACAGAACACCAAAAATGCTGAATTAATTTACTTTCGAGGGAATTAGTATTCTAGAACACACCCGTATATAATCTTTTTCTCAATTTCTATTGCAGTTTGATTAATGAATGTATGGTGTGTTGGAAATAAACATACATACATAACTACTAGCGATGCCAAACGGGTCTGGTTTTCGCAAATCCCGGGAATTTCCAAGATCCCAGGATTCGGGTTTTTTGGAAAATTAGATGACAAATGCTTTTATAGATATTTATTTTAAAAAACGTCTTTAAAAGAGTTATGTATAATAATGATAGTTTTGAAATTTATTTATTCTTTTAAAGTTAAATATACAGCCACGTCACAGAGTACAATTCCGTTCGGAAACGGAATTCATTTGGTGTTTTGGTGCTTCAAAAAAAAAAAATTTTTCGGAATGAAACCATTTTTGTTTTCATGAGCGGAATGGGAGTTTTCCGTATCTGAAAGGCCAACAACTATCAAAATACACTTTCTATCAATAAAGAAATATGTTTTCTTCGATTCCGAACGGAATTGTACTCTGTGACATGTCTGATAACGTTATTTTGATTACTAAAATATGTAAAAATTAAAAACTGTGATTTTTTTCTTATTGATTGATTAATTTAATTAAAAATATAATAAAAAAAACAATGTACGATTTCAAACAATGTGTTAATTGATTGAATCTATATTTAATTCAATTACCTCAGTTGATTTAAACAAAATAAAAAAATAACGAATATTTTAATTGAATATAGGAATTTCCATTATTTTATTTCCCGTTTTCCCGGGATTTTTCTTGCGGGATCCCGGGAAATAAAAAATTCCTCATAATTTCAGAAAATAGCTATTTATACTTTGAAATTTAGATTTCTTTTCTCTAAAAATCTGCATCTGTGGATGGGTTGTGGATTAGATCAATTGCAAGAAGTGAGTACATGTATTTAAATCAATGTCTCCTGATGCAATAAATCTACTAATAGCAGAATGGGCAGTGCAACAGTTGATAATTATTACATATAGTGAAGTGAAGAGTTAATAAAGTACATTTATTCAAAATAAGATGCAGGCAGTATAGTTTCATTGTCCACGTACAAGTCTTAAAAATAGGAGATACCTAAACATATCGCTCTTTTATTGCAACATAGTCATATCTACAAAAACAAACGATCTTGGCAAAATGCGATTAAAGTTTTAAAAATGTACCGATTTAAAGATATATTTTGGTATAACTTGGGTTCAGTTTGAGATATAATACGAGAAGGTATGAAAGAAATCTTTGCTAAAGTTACTTAAAATTTGAGATATGACTATGATGCAATGAAGGGGCGATATGTTTATTTAGTGATAAACACAAATTTTCAATTTCAACTTGTGTTGGTTTATATAACCGTGAAGTGCGGGGAAACCGAAATAAAATAACATTTTGGAAACTTGTGTAAGATACTTCAACATACAACTTGAAAAACACAATGTCCTAAAGATTACAAATGGACCTATTGAAATGAAAAGGTTTGTAAGAAGCAGTCCGGTTGATGCTATTTTTTCATCAAACTTGACATACATTTGACTGATATAGACGTTGTTTATAAAAAAGAAAAAATTGCTTCTTATTGTGAATCAGAAGCATTCTACAACTGTGCACTTTTAACTATTTGTCCAACCTCGGTAAAAAATGAACGAAATTTTTCGGAAACATGATAATTAGTAAATAAAATCAGGAATATACTTTTTGACGACTTACAAAGCGCTTTGAGTGTGTCAGAAAGTTATTTCCTAAGTCGTTAAAAAAATTTTGTATTTCTTTAAAGTATTTTATCTATTTTATTAATTAACTTTTTGATTTCATATCTTGAGTACCTTAATTTTTATTTTGTTTTTATTATTGTTTTATGAATTATCCAGAGCTTAATAATACTGAATAAAAGCATAATAATAGGGAATAAAGGCGTGAGGTAATAATAATTCAAGTTCCTATTTCAATCTTTAGTTAATTTTTTAGTATTGAACCATTTCATTTACTTTCTTTGTAAACAAGTTCCCTTACCTTTTTTATAAAAGTTTTTTTCATTTATTAATACCAAAATTTACTTTGTATTATTTATATGGAGCGGGATCCCGGGATCCCGGGAAATTTTTTTAAATTTCCCGGGATCCCGGGATCCGAATCGAAAAAGTCCGGGGAAAAAAAAAACTCTAATTGAATAGAGCAAACTAGTAATTAATTTATTTGTAAGATTCTATTAAAGTTTTTATAAAATTAATTAAAATGTAAATTTTAATATTAATTCAAATGTGTATTCTACGTCAAACTACAATTTATATAGCTTTCATACTTTAATAGTATTATTCCTTAAATATTTTTCAGGAATATTTTCTATGCACTATCAGAATTTTTTTTTAATATGAAAATTTACATAATAAATGTTACTCACCATGAGAAATAAATTCCCAGATTCTATTTGTTTAATTAAAATGAATAATAAAAATTTGAATTCGAAATTAATAAAAAAAATCAATTTATTTAGTTAACCAAAAAAATCTTATTTTAACAAAAACACATTTTTATATCCACCACCACCAGTGGCAGGAATTATGTAGTGTATGGCGCGTGAAATCCATAAATTACCGTAGGTCCTATGCCTAATGAAAGTGTGTATACCAATATATACCGATGGTTCCAAGATGGGCGGTAGAGTAGGTGGAGATTTCTTCATCGAGGAATTGGGCATTAGGGCGTCTTTTAGGCTGACAGATGGCAGTAGTGCGCTGCAGGCGGAAATCTCTGCCATAAGGCGGGGGGCAAACTGGCAGAGGTACTATCGTATATCGAGAGATATATGTATATTTACGGACAGCAAGCTGGTGTCTTAACGACATCTATGTTGCCTGGGTAAATAAACTGCGGACGGTCTGACCAAAAGGGGCTGTCTCTTGGACGACATGTTCGTCGACGGCCTGATTGGCATTTCAATGGCCCGCTGCAAGACTCTCTTCAGACGAGAGTCGTACAGAAGGGATCAGGAGAGGTGGCAATGGGAGCATACCTGATTGATGGCCAGGACTTTATGGCCACTTCATCACTTTCTCTGCGAATGCCCCGGTCTGGAGGACATTAGGTTTAGGCATTTTGGGAGACCGTAATTACCACGTCTGTACGATGTGTCTAATGTGGGACTGAAATCGATCTCTCTGTTCTGCAGGGAGCCGGGGTGGTTCGAGGCTGCAGTGACCTCTGGGGAATAGTCTTGTGAACACTGGCTGTCTCTTGTCACTGGTTTAAGGCTATCACAAAGGGACCGCTATAAGGACCCAAGTGAGCCGTCGTCGTGACGGCTACCCATTGAACCTAACCTAACCTACATATCGCTCCTTTGCTGCAAGACCGGCATAAATCAAAAAACAAAATTTTGCAGTTAGTGATGCAGAATTGTTCGCAATGTTTTTCTTTATATTGTGTATAAATTTCATCTTTATATCTTTTATACTTTCTCCTTTTGAGAATGTATCGTTATTTCTTCTAAGTGATTAGAGAAAATCAAAAACTTTAAACGCGTTTATCTCGAAATTAATTTTTTTGAGTTATGCAGGTCTTGCAGCAAATGAGCGATATGTATACCAAGCTTTCCCCGATCATTAAAAAATCAATTAAAAAAAATTGTGTATGAAAATATTTTTTTAAAAAAGAAGAAAAATATTAACCTCAGAAAAATACTGTGAGTTAAAGAAAACTTATAAAAAAGGTTGTGCAATTTCGCCAAAACCATATAGATACATAGGAACATTTTGGCATTTCATATAATTTATTGCTTGGAAAATTAAATAAGAATATCATTTGCGTAAGTTAACATCATTTAGTCTTATTTTTTAATGCTCATGCGCATCATTATCAGTTTTTAAAGTGCTCGAAGAAGACTCAGTTCCGTGATTTTAAATAAAGCGATCTTACAAGTGCATATAAAATAAACTAAATTATAGTATGTATATTATAAAATAAATTTTTTGTTTCTATTTGAAATATTTATTAATTTAAACATTGAAAATGTTCGTTATTTATCTTAAAAAAAAATAATTTTCTAACCGGCAGGTCACGAAATTATCAAAAGTTCTAGGGTTTCTTCTATTTGGACCAAAATCTCCCAGGAATTCCTGTGAAAAATACTTTTGTAATTCCTTTACTCAGAAGAAAAATTCAACCATCCGTACTCAAATCAATCCGAACCAGTATGAATAGTACGGTGAGTACGAATTTTCTTGAATCAAGTACAGAAAGATTGAATCAAGTAAGGATTTTTAATCGCGAAATACTTAACTTATCCATTTTTAATCTTGAATTCGTACTTGAAATAATCCAAAAATGAGATTGATTAAGGTAAAACTATATTTGCACCAATCTCAAAATATGCTTGATTCAAGTACTATAAAGTTGATTCAATCCAGAATTCATACTTGAAGTAAACCAAAAGTGGAACTAGAAGGAGAGTTTTGTTATTATTGATTATTAACCCGTTTGACACCTTACAGAATTTCAATTATAAAATATCAGCATCATTCCCGATATGGTTTTTACTTTGAAAACTTAATGTTTATATGAAATAATATGAAAATAATGTGTTTTGGTTGTTTTTACATACGTCAAGCAAATCGTTTTTTAACTTCTTGTGTGGTTTTGTTTTAGTCTCTACAACAAACTTTGATAAGTTATATGAGATTAAAACGCTCACTTTGTAATTTTACTTGTAACGAAAAGTTTAATCTTTTTCTTACTTGGTTTAAGAATTTTATACTTATTTTAAAAAATTCCGGGATTGATTTTCGAAAGTAATCCCATTTAGGATTGTTTTAATTACGTTTTAGTGTTATTCGTACTTGAATTTTTGAGTACGATTCGTACTTAAAGTAAATAAAAAAAACTAATTTATTCCGAGTGTTAATCTTTCTGTGTGTTAATTCTTTCCAACGTTTTCACCCTTGATATTATTTTTTGTGATATTAAAAGACACTAAATGCTTGTCTGGCTATGTCGAATAAAATTAACGAATCTAATTTTTCGACTGTGGTATATGTTAATGGATCTTAGCGAAATTTGAGGAACTGATCCGTCCGTATTCGTTTATCAAAACAGGATTTAGTTTTAAGCAGTTCAAACAATTTTTCAATGTTATAGAGATAAAGAAAGAAGCAGCCATATCACAGAGTACGATTACTTTCAGAATGATTCCGTTCGGAATCGAAGAAAACATATTTGTCTATTGATAAAAAGTGTATTTGATAGTTTTTTTGGCCTTTCAGATACAGAAAACTCCCATTCCGTTCATGAAAACAAAAATGGTTTCATTTCGAAAATTTTTTTCGTCATTTTCTGAAGCACCAAAATACGGAATAAATAGCGTTTCCGAACAAAATTGTACTTTGTGACATAGCTAACAGTGTCTAATTTTGTCAAAAATCTAAAAAATTTGTTTACGATTTTCGCAAGAGGATATGATGTTTGACAGAATCCTGATTTTATGTTTAAAATAATTACCCTAATAGGCTTTTTACATTGATCAACATCTAAACTACCATCGGTTTGCGATTTGCAATTTGTTTACATCTTCCCATATGGTGTTTCGTTAGTAATTTATGTTAGTTTTTGTAAAAAAAATATGCATTTTTTAGACAGGTGGTTCTAAATTTGAGTTCACAACTGGTTCACAACAGTTGTGCCGGATTTTCAATCCAAACTGCATAGAAGAACTAGAAACAATTTTACACCAAAATGTATCTTTTCGTTTGGGTCTTTTCAACAGACGGAAATTAGGGAGGAGTGTCACAATTTTTTTGCGATTTTTAATTTCGAATAACACTTAAACGTTGCATTTTATTCTCAGATGCATTGGGAAAATAATGGAAAAAATTGAGACCTACCTTAAGTCCTCTACTGCAGCATCAATATTTTGAAAATGAGATCACATCGATCAATTTTTAAAACATGCAAAATTTTTATTTTTTTTTAATTTCCTAAGCTAATCCCGCGAAGCTCTTTGCTTGTCTGCAGGAAAGAAATCAGTGTCTCTGGCGGGAATCGAACCCGCAAGCCCGGCGCTGATAGACTTGCTCACTACCAGCTAGCCTACCAGGGTACACAACATTTTTTGTTGTTTGTTGTCACTCATTACGCTCCAAACATTTACTATTTAGTTATACCCACACCACACTAGTGGAAAGGGTATTATGCGTTTGTGCTGATGTTTGTAACACCATTAAATGTTGGTCCTAGACCCACCTTAAAGTATAACGATAGACTCAGAATCACAATCTGTTAAAAAGCCCCTACACAAGCTTCTTTCCCCGAATGAGTCTTTGTGCCCATAAACCATTTTATTATGTTGGGACATATACAAAATTTGGACCAAACTTATTTAATTGCAATCTAAATCGTCCTGTAAAATTTTATTGGCATCGGTCCATATTTCACCATAGCGCCCATACAAAGACTACTCCCAAAAATAGCTTACAAATAGAGTCTACTTGCAAACATTTGTTCTTATATATGGTGTAGGGTGTCATATGGTCGGGCTTAACCGACTATACTTTCTTACTTGTTTTGTTACATTGAAGGTCAGATTTCAGATGAAGTTATGAGTGCAATTTTTGGGTTCCTAAGTTTTTTTTATATCTTTTATAAAAAGACATTTTCTAAGCTACTTTTAGTAAAATTACGACGACAACAGTTCGTCTGAATAAAATAAGTTTTGCACTGTTAAAAAAGTTTCCATCCCGCTATACTTTTAGCCAATGTAAAAATTGTGTTGATCGGATAAAAGTGTATCGAGTTCAGTGATGCCAGGAAATTTTTCCAAAAATCCCTAAGCTAATGAAAAAAATCCCTTTTTTCCCCTACAACCAATTTTTCCTCTTAATTTTTCCCTAGATTACTTTTTAAAATGTTTTAGAAACAAAATTTTATTTTGAATTTATACTTTTTTAATTCAGGAACATACATTTAGGTTAATTTAAAAATTATACAAAAATAACATAAGAAACCCATAAAAACAACATAAATTTTGGACAAAAACGCTTTAACATCTAGTTTAGACATTATTTGGTTTTCAAGAGCAGTTATACTGGGGTTTTAAAACTTTTTGAACAAATATTCACATTTACTGCATTCTTTTTTAATAAAGTTTTCTCCAAGTTAAAAAAAAAAAAAATTAAATGTGTGCATGCACAGTGTCAAAAATCGGTATATAAAATTGAAATTAAAAAAAAAAATTAGTAGTTATAGAAGGCCCACTACCGGATGTAAAGTGTCAAAATTCGGTATATACAGGGGTGTCATGGAAATCGAAAACGTAAAACGAAAAAATTTGGAAGTTCTTTTTAATAAACTTTTAATCTAATTTTTACAATTTTTGTTAAAGAATTATGTTTAATGGAGCAATATCTGTATAATAATTGACATAAAATTTTTTTATTACAGAAATCTTATTGAAAAACGACTTTTAAAATTCTTTCGTTTTTCGTTTTCGATTTCCATGACACCCCTGATAAAATTAAAATTTTCAAAAATTAAAAAAAAAAATAAAAAAAAAAGTTGTTGGGTGAACATTGGGAAAAAAATTACAAAATTTTCAAGAAATCGAAGCATAATACACTTATCATGACAAACATACTTTAAAACTTTTAGTTCAAAAATTTAAATCAAAATCTCTTGAAAAAAATTGTTTCTATAAAAAAACATCCAAAATAATAATATTTCACAAAAAAATTCCAATTTGGACCATTATTAGGAAAGTTATGAACGAAAAACTAAAAAAAAATTAGATTTTTTTTGGATAATTTAATATGTTTTAAACGAGTAATAAAAAAATCTCAAAATTAACCAGGAAGGCTCTCTTAGGGGTCTAAACATATCAAAAAATTTTGGAAATAAATATTTTTTTTAAATCGTCCTATTTGGCATGGAATGTTTCATATATTAGGTAATTTTAAAGTTTACAAATGGAAAGTTTTTGAAAAAATCTGCAATACAACAATTCAACAGAAGTAAGAAATCTTTTCCTTTTTCCCTACATGAAAATTTTTTAAAATAAATCCCTACAAAAAGAAAAAATTCACTAACTTGGTGGCATCACAGATTGAGTTACAGGCTTTAAAATTTAAAAACAGTTTTTTTTAGACGTTTTGTTAAAAATTATCATTTTAATCTGCTTCATTAAAATGAAAAATATACTGAGTATATTCTTTTGGACTGAATTATAGAAAGAAAATTTTATTACTATCACATGATGTATAAAATTTTAAAACTTTATTTTGCACACAAAATTGCTTTAATCCAGTTTAATGTATTATAAAAAAACGGGGAATTAGAAACCCTATAAAGTGGGTGTTATTAATTTGGATGAAATTATCTGTACATCATTTTTTTAATGAAATTCTCGTTTAAAATTTGTTTTATTCTTCGGTATTTTTTTAATACATATATTTATAGAATTTAATGTGTCATAACCTGATAGTGTTATTATTAAGATAATACTGATACATTGTTATTGATTTAAGAAATTTAGTTGTTGTTATTAACATAGATGGGGGTAGTGCACTCATTTTGCATTTTCAACTCACAGTTAGTGATAGTGCAAGAATATTGCAATCATTTTGTTGATGTTGAGTGATGAATTGAAAATTTGCAGCCTCACTAAACATGGGTGATAGTGATGTTAAAAAATGTTGCACTCAAAAAAAAAAAAAAAGTTTGATTTAAAAAAAACAATCATCAGTTTATTGCAAATTTTTTTTCTTCACTCATTTGAGTGCAACTAAGAATGTTGCACTAAATCTAAAACTAAAAAACTTGTTTTAGATATTTATATTCTAAGTAAGCTAATTGGGCCTAAATTTTTTCATTGTAAATTAAAAACACATTTAATTAAATTTTTTTCAAAAACTTGTCTTTTCATAATTAAAGCCAATAATTATACCGAAATTGACAAAATTTCATTTTGTTTAATGTTTTTTGCTTATGAATATCCTCAAAAAAAAAAAAAAAAATAAATAAAAACTATACACATACAAAGTTAAATTTTTTAAATTTTATTGGGACAATATTTGTATACAGCTTTTTTGATTGCAAGTCCAAATGTTGCACTATTTGAATTGAGTGCAGATTTTTGCATTTAATCTGCGTTAAGTGATAGTGGAAAAATTTGCAATACCACAAAATTTTTTTAGTGGTAGTAAAAAAATAACCATCGGTAAAGCTGGTAAAAAAGAGTGCAAACTAATTTTTTTGCAGTTTTATTTAGTGATAGTGCACCATTGATGTAAATTAATATTTAGTGCACTACCCCCAACTATGATTATTATCATGCATAGTTAGTGATGGTGACCTTGAGCTTTTTATAATAAAAATAGTTTGTACTTTCACACGTACATTGTGATTCTCGAAAACAATATAAAAAAATCCGACTATTAATTTTCGCTCTTTTTTGATAAAAAATTATAAAAAAAATACACAAATGATTCATTTCAAGTTTTAAATTATTCAGCTTTTAGTACTTTTAGAATAATAGATTAAAAAAGACTACGTTAATGAACCACGTGCTTAGTTATAAATAAAATTAATTTTATACAAAAACTTAAAAAAAAATAACAATAACAACAACAACAACAATAATTAGATTTGTCAAATTTATTTTTGTTGAGCCATATTGTGTATGGCAAATGCAGTTGTACGTGCTGTTGTTGTTGAAACCGCATCTACAACAAGAAAGCAAACTTCAAATAGCCAACCGCGTAATAGGGAAACCGATAATACCACCACTTTTGATACTAAAACAGCCCACCGTTTAGAGGATTTTCAATGTCCTTGTATCTCTCAAACTAAGCAAAACTTTGCTCCTGCTGCTGCTGCTGCTTCTGATGCACCCCGATATAGAAATAATTTGAAACGCAAAACAAACTGTTCGCACTTAGTAAAAATCAACAACAATACCAAAACCTCCTTAAACAATGAAACTCTAGACTATCCTAACTCGAATAAAGTTTTAAAAGCGAGGTCGTGTTTGATTTGTTCAAGAAAAAATTATAAATTTGCTAAATTAAACATTTCGTCCTCTACGACATATAAACATACCTCTAGCAAAGAGGTTAGCGACGCGAAATACTTTCACACGCCTCCCAAAGGTACAAATTCAAGAGCTTTGGGCATATTACAAGAGAAACGTTCTCCCATATTCGGCACCACCATTAATACACCCTCCAAAGGAGTTTCGTTACGTAGCCAGAATCCATCCTATACCCAACGTATTTTAAAAACAGAAGATCTCATAACATCGCAGTCGGCTAAGAAGTTTAAGGAGAATATCGATTATACAGCCATCGAAGCAATAAGTATGAATGGCGGGAAATATTCGAATAATGGACCATTAGGAACATTTACAAAGGCGAATTCAACTGGAGGTGTTGGCAGTGCTGTAGCCGATATAAATCGTAATAATGGTGATCAACGAAATTGGGTAAGTTTTTTTAAAATAGATTTCATTAAGTAAATATATTTGCAATCATTAAAATTCAAAAATTTGGATTATTTTTTTCTATTTATATATAAACAGAAAATCTAATTTTGATCATTATTAAGAAAGTTGTGAACAAAAAACTAAAAAAAAGAATAATTTTTTTAAAACATCCCAGTTGGCGTGGAATGCCCCATATACTTTATGCATATTAAAAATGTTTCACACGGAAGAACAAACGAATTATACTCTTTTCACAACTAGTTGTAGACTAAAGGCCTCGTTATTTCATACGTAATTGTTGAGGACACGTAAAGTGTGCGGTGGACTTCAAACGTTGGTATTTACTCAAAATTGGTAAACCCCAACAAAAACGAAGGTTTGATTTCAAATTGAAAATGATTTGAAATCAAACGTTTTCTCAAACGACAAACGCTTGATAATGATTTGAAAATCATTTGAAAATCGTAGCATTCTCAACAAAAAGGGGAAATTATTTTTCAAATTGAAAAATGCCTTTATTTTCAACTTGCTTTCAAACGTTATTCTCAAATGTTTTTCAAATGTGGATTGTAATACAATGTGGAATACAAATATTAAATATTAAAATATTTTATTTTTTTAATTTAAATTTATAATTTTTTTTTTTTTTTTTATTTTAAATTTTTTTTTTCTCTTGAGTTATATTGCCAGGGTATCACACAATTTTTGGAGCTTCAACCACAAGTACTCGTTCGACCTAAACCTTCGTATAGGAAGGCGAGAGCTTCCCGAATCCGCTCCAGAGTATTTTGGTCTCCACCAGTTAACGTCTGAGTTATTTCCTTGGTACTCCACCAGTAAAACGTCTGTGTTTTATATGGTTCTCCACCAGTCACGTTGAGTTATTTTTGGTTTTCCACCAGACAACACATTTAAACATTGAGGTTAAAACGATTGCAAATAGTTAATGTAGAAAACGCAAAAACTGTAACTCGGTACAGTTATACGACGCCGAACCACTAACCAATGCGGGGTGACAACGCAAAACGCACGAAAAGCAGACAAACAAGAACGACCAGTTTGTCCTTAAGATATAATGACAAAAAGCGCGAGCTGCTTCACCACTCAGAGCAGTTTTACGCAGAGATGTTAACTTTTATTTTTTAATTACCTTATGGCCCTCCAAAAATTACCGTTTTTGAGACGAAATTACCGTACGCAAATGTTTTTAATAAAAGCATTAATGTGCTGTTTCCAAACGACAGGCGATTGAATGTGTAGTAAAATTTTTATAAAAAGCACTCAGTCCATCCCATCGCCTTCATTTGGAAACAACAGATAAGAGCAGTATTCATAAACAATTTATTTAAAATTTAAATGTGTTTTAAGAAAAATTTAAATGGAAATTTTTGTCTTAAAATACAATTTTAACCAAAATTATTGTATATTTTATGAATACGGCAGTAAAATAGTTGTGAATAAAATAGGTACATATATTCATTCAATTCAAAATATTTTTATTTAATAGGCTTAGCATACATATGTATGTGAAGAACATTAAAAAAAATTCATTTAAATTTATTCATTCATTTAAATTGATACTTTAACTGCCTGTTTAACGATTTCGAACGTAGACGTTCGCATAGAATTTTATATTGAAATTATTTTTAAAACTGAGTGTTTTTCATATAAATTTTCTATGCGAACGATAACGTTCGAAACCGTTAAACTGGCAGTAAAAAAATAATTTTTGAATTGTTATAGTCACAAGAAAAATCAATCCAACCGTACTTAGACCAAGGCAAATTTTTAAATTGAAAATCACCTCTTGAAAGCGAAAATTATAAAACCTTCATATTTATGTAAGTATATGTATTTCAAAAATCCAAATTTCTTTAAATTACCGTATTTTGAATAGAATTACCTTGCTACCTTTTGCGGCCCAAAATTACCGTAAAAAAGGGTAATTACCGTACGGTTAACATCACTGGTTTTACGAGTGATAATTTATTTAAATAAACTGTGAGATAAACATTTTGCACCATAGCTAAAAGATGAAATAATTTTCTTTCCGTCCTCTAATTCTTGGACAGACGAAATACTTGGTTCCCTTTTATTTTGAGGATTGTATCACCGCGATCATACAACAAACTATTAATTTCTTCACTTTACCGTTTTATTTATGTTTAATTCGTATTCTTAACCATTCACCCTTATCGTGTTTGGCGTATTTAAAATACGCCTACGACTGTTTGGTAATAAATTAAAGGAAATAAGTTTATGTTCTCTTTAATCTATTACTAAACAGTCGTAGGCGTATTTTAAATACGCCAAACACGATAAGGGTGATTGTTACTACATACTCACAAATAATTTTTATTTTTCACAAGAAATAAATCGTTCAATTGTAAAACACGTTTGACCACGAACTAAAAATTTAACTAATCGCCATTTTTAATGTTTACATTTATTTTTCGCTTAAGTATTGCCAAGTTTAGTTTTGCTTTGAATTTAACATTTAATATCAATTTGATGTAAAATTTGAATTCAAATGTTTATTTTCAAATCATTATCAATTTGAATTTAAATGTTAAAATCAAACATTTGAAAAACGTTTGAGAATTGTGCTTGAAGTCAAATGATAAATTCATTTCATATCAAAGGTTTGACTTCGTGTTTGTTGGGACGTGTCATGCTAGGAACACAGCTGGGACGAACGACGAATTTTTGGCCGCGATCATTCGTCGCCAAAAATAAAACATATTTGTGTATATGAAAATACACACAATCATGGCGTCGGCCGAAATTCGTCATACGCGGAGACTTTGCAATAGATTTATTTCTATTTCATACGCCGGCGAACGACGAACAAATCAGTACCAGGTGACCATGTTTGATTTTAGTTTTTAAGTATTTTAGTATAAAAAGTTACTTTTTTACTTTAATAATTGTTTTTTATTATTTTATCGCGTTTAAAATAAATATACAAAGAAGATAACTATAAGAATAGTTTTTAATTGTGTTTTTGTTAATGTTTGTGTTTTTTAAGTAAATTTTTTTTATATGGTCACACTATTTCTCTCTCTTTGCACAAACAGCAAAAAACTTTTTCAATGAGTAAAGCTGTGAGTTTTTCGTCGTTATTGTGTTTCATACGACGAATTTACTCAGCGAATTTTTACTAAATAATTCGTCGTGTAGGGCGAAATTCGTCGTTCGTCCCAGTTGTGTTCCTAGCATCATGTGTTAAAATAAATAAACAAAATATGTATATGGGTTGTTCACGGAAGGCTGGTAAATAGGGTATATGGTTATTAAGTTAAATTCACAACAACAAAATACATTTATTTAAAATTGTTTTAAATATATTTTCGCTACCTTACGCAGATAGAACATAGTTGTCCTAAGTTCGCATTTGGTTGCTATTAATATAACTACATAACCAAAAAACCTGATAACCCGCCTTTCGTGAACAACCCAATAGTTCTTTAACAACTGATACATAAAAAGGGACAACATTTTTAATTTTATCAGGTTCATCCGCAACGCAACGTCACGTTTGCGTAAAAGTACCTATTGTTAGATAAGCTTGGTAAGGAAAACGAAACAGGTTATCCGCAATGTATACGATTACGTTAGAGTAACAAGGCCTTAAGTTTATGAAAAAAATTGCAATTTCATTCGGGGGGAAAAATAAAGATTTTTAACATGATTTATTAAACAATATTTATTTGAATGACAATATTATTATTAAGATTTTGTGTAAGGGAATTTTTATAGTGACTTCTTCTGTAAATTTTAACTAAATTTAAATACTTTTAATACCGGCCAAATTCGCCAAGTTCAGTTAAAATTTGCTATCAGTTATAACTGGCAAAAACATATTGTTAACCGGAAGTTAAAGTAATAGTTGGTTTTAACTGAACTTGGTGAAACTGGCAGTAAGTCAATAAAATTAATGGAGAACAAAACAAAATTCATTGATACTCGTAAAGAAACACAAATCGTAAAAAATTCTCTAAATAAATAATTTTATTGTTTTTTTTTTTTTTTTCATTGTTGGTTTTAGAATTGTTGGAATTGTTTTGTAAAATAAGCTTTTGCTCTCTTTTACCGCATTCATTGAATATTTATTCGCACTTAAACAAATAGTGAAAGAAAACAATTTCTTAACCAAATATAAACCGCAGACGTGTTTGAAATTAACAATTTTTTTTTTTAAATTATACATTAACAATTTTTTTTTTTAAATCAACAATAAGGTATGTATGTAGTTACAAAGTTATTAAAAAAATTAAAAACGTTAATAAAGGCCAGTTTACACTATTATACTTCGTATCAATACATGTCGAAAACTCAAGTAATATGTTAAAACCTGATAGTGTAAATGCATGTGTGATGAAAATGACAAGTATTGGGTGGTATTATTGATTCCGTTCCGCAAGTGCGGAAAGCAATTTTTGTGCGGAAGCCAAATTTGTAATTATTCATTCCGTTTGTGCGGTATCCTTCCGTTGTTGCGGTATCATCTCTACCATTGCGGTATTCCCATATTATTGAAACCGCAATATAGATATTTTTCGCCATTTTGCTTACGTTAAAATTTTACAACGAGAAGCTAACGGAAAGAATAAAAATGTAAGAAAAAATATTTAAAAAAAATAAAATTTAGTTTTGTTATTTAAAAAAATGTATTACAGGAATAATAAAAGAGATAAATACACAAGCAAATTACAATTAGAAGCAATGGTTGATTTAATGAAATTAAATCGAGACGTTGCTTGTGGTTTTAGTCACCTTGCCCCAGCAGAAATAAAAAATTTTTGGGAAGATTTGGCATTGACTCTAAATGGTTCCGGGCCGCCTTTAAAAGATGCCAGTGGTTGGAGAAAGGTAATGCTGTTTTTAGAAACATTTTTCCAACGGGAGCATTAATTGTTCTTGTATTGTATTTAAGGTATGGACAGATTACAAAAGCGGTGTAAAAAAGAAACTTATTCCAACTTACTCCCTATCATTCATGTGTAACACACCTTCAGATTTATATCTTAAAACTCTTCTTTGTACCCGAAGGTCTAAGCAATCATCGTCACTGCTACTTTCAAAAAATGCTATGGTATCCATATAACACTTACACTTATATTAGTCGCGTTTGTATATTTTACGGAAATTAATTTATTTAAAAAAATTATTACTCACAAAAATTTCAACAACTAGTTTAAAATGTTTTTTTATCAACAGCTGACACAATATCAACTCAGAAATAATTAAAACAGGGATGTTAAAAATTTATTGCGGAAAACTTATACCGCAGGAATGAATAATTACAATTTGCATATCGATCGATATTAATTTCCGTCGAATTTTCCTTTCCGTGCGGAATCAATAATACCACCCATTATGAAAAAAAAGTTTGACATCCCATACGACTTCATCGTTTTTTGAAAAATTTCTAAACAATAATACTTTTCATTGGATCAGGGTTGCATTTTATTTCATGTGTGAGTGTTTATACTTTGTGTGATGGTGTGAACGCAAACTGTTATGTTAAATTAGATTTTTTGACAGTCGCAACAAAACTCATTAGATTTCTATCTCACAAAGTATTATGGAATACGTAAGACTTGTGAGATAGTGTAAACTAGCCTTAAATATGTAAATGCAAACACACCAAAAAGAGAAAAAAAAAATTTGTTTAGTTTCGAAATTTTTGTTTACAACATGCGTTTCTGTATTGCTGCACAAAATAGTATTTAAAAGGGGTTCTTTTCGGAAATAAAATTACCGGAAAAAATTTTTTTGAACTTCTCGGGAATTTTTAGCCTTGTCTAAAAATGTCATTTGATCCCAGTTTATCTATGTAAAAAAATGAGAACAGAGCGATTTTCGACTAGAGAAAATGATACAGCAATTTGAGGATCTGAACTTTGCTGATGTGAAAATATAAACATTTTTTCAAATTTTAACATCAGCAGCGTTGCCTGATTTTAAGCAACTGAACTTTGGTTGCTTTCCATTATACCCTATAAGATATTTTAAAAATTCTTAAAGTTTCAACAGTAAAAAGATAAAGAAAGAAAAATTTTGAAAAAAAACCTAAAGGTTATTTGGGGTAAGGGTATAAAGTTTGACTTATTGCCCGACAGAATCTTTATAAAATGCTTAACATTAAAAAACAAGAATGGCAAAATTTTTTTAATTTCAAGTTAACACCAAAAGAAACCAATTATCTTGAAGGATTCTCCAAATAAATATCCGAAGACTCCAGAACTGCTGGGGACTAGGTTGTAATTCATTTATGTCACATATACTCCGTTAAAGTTTGCTATTAAAATTCAGCCAGATCGGTCCATAAATGACTGAGACATGAGCAAAAAACACAAATGCCTGTAACTTTTCACATAAATTCCTTGTTTGTTGTTGTTTTTATTTCTTTTTTTCTATATGTCTGGAAAACGGCAAAAATAAAAGTTTCCAAAATAGGTACAAGCATCTTTAAAAAATGGGCGGGATTGGAGAAGTGGGCGTGGCACTTACCATACAAAGACATTATAAATTTCAGTTCATCTAGAAAACGGAAAGAGCCAAAGTTTCCAAATAAGGTACAAACATATTGGTTATCAATACACAATATCTCACAAAATGTGGGCAGGATTGGAGAAGTAATCGTGGCACAAAATAAGTTTTTGTATATCTTAAGAACGGCAAACAATTTTTTTCCAAATTTGATTCACGTAATACACAAGCTTTCGAAAATATGGGCGGGATTGGAAAAATGGGCGTGGCACCTCCCGTAGAGAGACATTATAGATTTTTGTATGCTTGGAGAATGGCAGGAGTTAAAGTTCCCAAATTAGGTACAGAATTTTGTTTATCAATACACAACATCCGACAAAAGTGTGCTGGATTGGAGAAGTGGGCTTGGTACAAAACAGATTTATTTATATCCAAGGAATAGTATTTATATTACTTTCTGTTCTTATCGCACCAAGGTAAAGGATACTTCAGATTCGGCATAGCTTAATATATGTAGCACTTTTACTTGTTTTTATTACGATTTGTTTTTTTTTACAATTCTTTGTGATGCGATGAAGAGATTAGAAGACGATGCCAAGCTTTTTGGAACAAATGGCAAGCTTAGCAATTTCTTCTGAACTATGGGGGGACATTACGGCACTCGATATCTATGTTAAAAATTGTAATGCAATTTCGATCAATATCAAATGCCGTAATTTTCGCCTGCTGTCTAAAAAATATTCCAAGCAATACACACGATTTATTTCGTTGCGCAAAGTTACCATAAATTACACTTTATACTGCATTAAAATTCTTCACTAAAGATGTTCTGGTAATTTTTAGAAATGAAGAAAAAAATACTCTGCGCTCCTGGGAATGAAAACAGTACGAGAAGTTAGAAAAACGGGGGTGGCCCCCGTATTCGTAAACGATTATTAAATTTAACAAACGTTTATTAGGGATAATTTTCATAGTAAATTTGTAAAATTTTTGTGAATACAGGTACTAAGTTTTTAATCATATTTTAAGTTAAATGAAAGAATAAATAAAAAAACAACAAATTTGTTGAGAATAAAAAAAAATTCTAAACAAGTGTGTGTTGTAGTCTCTAACGACTTCCATTAAAATTAAAGCTTAACAAACATGTTTTATAAAAACTTTAAAAAAAACTGTAAATTAATATTTTAAAAAATATATATACAGTATTGTTGGTCAAGGCCGTTTTTAGTTCGTTCTCCACACTAATTATCTTAAATGAAATTGATTCAGTTGCTCCACTTTCGTGCCAAATTACAATCACACGGACTTGTGTTTATTTCTTTTATTTTATTTAAGTAAAGATTGTGTGAGAACATTTTTCTTTTTTATATTTTTTTAGTATTATATGTATAGTGGGTTGTAATGAAAGTAGGGATTGCAATTGCCGGAATTTTTCATTTCAAGGGAAGGCGCGAAAACTGTTTGTTCTCTCGGGATTGCCGAGATTACGTTTGAAAATTAAAGGCTTACATTTTCCTTGCATACATTGATATCAGTGTTGAAAAATTCAGTACTTTGGTACTTTTTTCAGTACTTTTTCATATTAAAAATACCGCAGTACCCCCGCGTTGTTTTCAGTACTTTTTTATCCTTTGAGCTTTTTAACTCTTAACTTTTTAACTGTGATATGATCATTTCGATAGCAGGCTTTGGTCATCATGTGTTTGTTGCAAAATTTATGTTGTTGTATTTTAAAAATAATTAACGAATAACAAAATCTTTTAAATTAATAATTAACGACGCTAATATTGAAATGCAAAGCGTGGACGGCAGGATGCATATTTTGCTTTTCAGAATGGGATATATGTTCTTACAAGTGTCAAGAAAATTTATAAAAATGGATGCATTGGATAATATGTAAGTGGAAAATTTAAATAAAAACCATATTTAAAGTAAAAGAAAATGCGAAATCATTTTATTCGCTAATTTGCGAAACTTGAAGAATATAATTTTGTTTTGAAAATAAATCCTTAAAAGTGATAACCAGCTTCACTCCAGAAAATATTGTTTCCGGAAAACCAATAGCATAATACTGTTGTTATTAATGTTATTTACAAACGAAAAATAAAACTTTAATACATAATACCAATTCTCAATTCCGTGTTCTAGCGGATCTTTCAGAAATAAAGCATTTCAGAACTAATTATATTTAAATTTCTTGAAAAAATATAGCCAATATAAGAAACAAAGCTTATGTTTGCTGACATTTCACATATTGCTTTTGGTATTTTTTGGAAACAACATTTCTGAGCATCAATTGAACGCACATTTTCAAATGCAAAAGTATGTAAAAAGCCAAGGAAGAAATCATTTACACGTAAAAACTGTTTCAAGTTTGATAAAAACTAAAGATCTATTAAAATCAACTGGTAGTTGCTGTTGTAATCATAATATTTCTTATGATCTCTTAAAGTAAATTTGCTTTATCTTATAACACTGAATTGCCGATTTTGGAGTGAAGATCAGCCAGAAGAATTGCAAGAGCTACCCATCCAGAAAAAGTCACAGTTTGGTGCGGTTTATGGGCTGGTGGCATCATTGGACCGTACTTCTTCAAAGATGATGCGAATCGTAACGTAACTGTGAATGGTGAGCGCTACCGTGAGATGATATCCAACTTTTTTTGCCCAAAATGCAACAGCTTTACTTGTATGACATGTGGTTTCAACAATACGGTGCCACATGCCACACAGCACGCTTAACAATGGACTTATTGAGAGGCGAGTTCGGTGAACATTTTATTTCACGTTCGGGATCGATCAATTGGCCGCCTAGATCGTGCGATTTAACGCCTTTAGACTATTTTTTGTGGGGCTATGTCAAAGCTCATGTCTATACACACATGAACGCTTCAATTGACGCACTGGAAGACAACATTGAAGCATTTATTTATAAGATACCGGCCGAAATGTTGGAAAGAGTATGCCAAAATCGGACTAAGCGGATGGACCATTTGAGGCGCAGTCACGGTCAACATTTGCATGAAATAATCTTCAAACATTAAATTATATGGACGGTACTATCGATTCAAATAAAGATTTCATGCATTTTTCTGAATTTTATGTGTTTTTTTTTTCTAACTTTCCTATAGCTCTTAAAAAATCACCCAATTATTGTGAAATTTAATCGAGTCGTTTTTTTTTTTGCTATTCAAAAGTTGTTCAGACTGTCTAAAGGAAGTTACAGACTTCGAGGAAATTGTTTAAGAACAGTTGTAATAGTACATACGTATTTATATACTTATGAAATATATTTAAAGTATTATTTTACTTTGAATTTTTTGCCACACAATATTTATTATATACCACACCTTTAAGACATGTAAACATTTGCTATTATTAAATAAATTATTGCTTGTCCTAAGAAACAATACATTCGAGACATGATATATACATGTACATTAGGGTAATAACTTTTTCAGCCCAGTTATGAATACAAATTCCACGGGAGTTTTTACCCTTTTCCCATTTTTACAATTGAATTTACATAGGAAAAATGGGAGAAGGGAGAAAACTCCCGGGGAATTTTTATTCATAATTGGGCTGTTTGTATTTTTTGCAAATATCAAATTCTTCATCGCATAGTTGTTTAGACTAGTGATGTTAAATATTCGTATTCGAAATGCCGAATATTCGGGTGTTTTATTATGACTTAAACTTGTATCACTCTATAAAAAACACCCTTTATATATTAGCTTAAACTGGATTTTTCCGAAGAACTTGCAAGTTTGCTCACGATTATATCACGGAATCCAATTGGAATTTGGTTTTTCTTTTAACCCGAAGAAACTGCACCTGGGGTGCTTTAAAATTGCTAAAATGTCGAAAACATTTTCATTTTTTATACCTTTTCGCCATTTTTGACCCTTAACCTCCAAACTGTGGAAAATTCAGTAAATAATCTTCAGAAAAAATATTTTTTATTATATAATTCATAATACTTCAAAACATTATATATCGGTAAGGGTTTTTTTTTTTCATATTTTCGATGTAAAATTAAAATTTCGAGAAATCTATGAAAAATTTTTCAAAATTCAAAACACATGGATTTATCAGTATCATGTGCTTTTGTAAGTTTCGATTAATACTTCGAGAAATTCCAGAAGAGAAGGAGTTTGTCCTCGAAGATTTTAAAATTGTTGCAAGGTGTTTTTATATAATTATTCTTTGCAATTTGTTAGCCAATATTAAACACTGTAAAAAACCAAGTTAAACAAAATAAAGTTAAGAAAGAAAAAAAATTAAAAAAACCCTAAATTAAGCTTGAGGTCTTTTTTTATAAAAAAAATTAAATTTATTATATCCAATATTTCGGCACTCCGTTGTGTGCCTTCTTCAGGGCTTTTTTCCTTGATTGTTTGACATAATTAACAATTTTTAACAAATTTTAATTTAAGAAAAGGTCGAATAAAAAACCAACTTTTATTAAATTTAAATTTGTTTAGCTAAATTTAAAAATAATACATACAAACTTGTAAAGGTCGAATAAGTCAATTTATAAAAAACCTTTAATTAAATATGTGAAAACCCACCGACAAACTAGATGGCTGCAGCATCTGCGAAAATTTTTTTCTTCCAAACAACACTATGTCTGGGTTCAAACTATGAAAGTTTTCTTTCTGAAAGTCTGAGTTTATTGGTGAGAGGGGAAGAGAACAAGCTTTTCATCTCTCGTCTCTCACCAATTAACTCAGACTTTCAGAAAGAAAACTTTCATAGTGTGAACCCAGACTAAGTAAAAGCGCAAAAAGAGTAAGAAAAAGCAGACTGAAGTTCCTTGGAGTTATCTTAATGACTTCAGGTGCAGTATACATTCTCTTACCGTGAAGAATAATTGGTTTTATTTGTAACCTTAATCTACTTCAGTGAAAACTTGGTTTGCACAAAAGATCCTTAGGGTCGCGATGCTTTTGTAGGTGTAAAAATTTTAAAATGTTTAGTAGATGCATTCATGTGCGAAGTGGATAATTTAAATTTTAGTCTTTGTTATGTCATAGTACATTTATTAGTGTGACAGATTTTTTTTACATCAGTGTGACAGCTTTTTTTTACAAATTATTGTTATCCACGCAAACAGGAGATTTTTTTCAATTGAAATAAAGAGTGGCGCTAAAGTTCAGATTGGATATTCGTATTCAGGGAATATTGCCGCCGATATTCGTATTCGCAAATATTAAAAATTGATATTCTCGTAGCATCACTAGTATAGACGATATTGAAGAATTTTTTTTTTGTTTTTCAAAAAAAAAAATAAAAATTCTTGGGGAAAGTTTACAAATTTTATTTCGGTGAGGGAAAGTTTTTTTTTTACCAAAATGACCTTTAAAAGAGACTTTTATTATTAAAACAATATTGCCCATAGCGTGGTGGGATGAAGAAATTCTGTAACAAAAAAAGTTATTACCCTAATGTACATACATCTATGTATATGTATGAATATAAGGTTGTTTCTAAAAAATGGTTTTTTGTGTATCTAAATAAAACAAAAGTTTAGTATGATTTAAAAGAAAATACTGGTGGCAAACGACGGCATTCGTTGTTGATCGAAACTCCAATACAATTTAAATGGAAATTTCGATCGATACTGAAAAAAAATAAAAATTCTTGGGGAAAGTTTACAAATTTTATTTCGGTGACGGAAAGTTTTTTTTACCAAAATGACCTTTAAAAGAGACTTTTATTATTAAAACAATATTGCCCATAACGTGGTGGAATGAAGAAATTCTGTAACAAAAAAAGTTATTACCCTAATGTACATACATCTATGTATATGTATGAATATTAGGTTGTTTCTAAAAATGGTTTGTTGTGTATCTAAATAAAACAAAAGTTTAGTATGATTTAAAAGAAAATACTGGTGGCAACCAACGGCATTCGTTGTTGATCGAAACTCCAATACAACTTAAATGGAAATTTCGATCGATACTGAAAGCTGTAATATGACCCCTGGTAAATAAATCTTTTATTTCGTTAGCTAAAATGCAAAAAGGCGTAACTAACAAAAAATTCAAAATCGTGTTTTTGCATTTTAGCTAACGATATATAACCGTGGCATTTTGACAAAACATCTAAGTTAAATTTAAAAAGTTCAAAATAATTTTGTTAATCATACGACTTTTCATTCAAAAAACATTTTTGTTGCCGTTTTAAATTTTTGTATTATAACCGTAATTTTTCAATAATTTTGGTATATTTTATTAGTTACTAAAAATAATTTTTCACCGGGATTTTTTTTTTAACTTTTCAAAATGCCACAGATATTTATATTAAAATATATAAATAACGTTAATTTCACATATCGAAGTTTTAAGGTCTTTGGGACAACCTAAACGGAAAAAGTATAAATGTATATTTGTTATAAAACCCTCTCTTACGTTATAATTTTATCAGGCCTGTCACAGAAATCAATTCCGATCGAAAGTGGAAGTGGTTTCGTATCTTGCTTCACATAAAACGAAATCACTTTCGATCGGAATTGATTTCTGTGACAGGCCTGTATATCTGGAAAAAGGCAAAAGGGAAAGTTTCCAAATAAGGTGCAAACATCTTGGTAATCAATACACCACTTCCGACAAAATTTGGGCGGTACTGAAGAGGTGAGCGTGGCACAAAATAGGTTTATTAATATCTAAAGAACGGTGTGTATGCGACTTTCTGTTCTTATCGCACCATGGTGAAGGGTATACTAGATTCGGTATAGCCGAATATAGCACTCTTTCTTGTTTTATTGTAAAAGTAATTTGCTTTAACTTATAAAGAAAATTTCAACATTACTACACAATTAATGCTGTGTTTATAAAACTTTTTTGTTTAAAAATTCTACAATCTTAATTTTATTAAAGTTAAAACAAATGGCTAATGGCTAATTTGATTTTTTCATTGCTAAACGAGATTAAAAATGAATAAATTAAGCCCCAAAATGGCTTTATTGGCAGCACCGACCTGAACCCTTAACTACCTACCTGGATTATCACAGACTCTGGGGAAATTTCTTTTGATTTATCTTTTTCTTAGCTTTTTATTTTTTTATTAAAGAAAGTATTAAGGAAAGCAGTCGGACAGACTCTAGTTAGCTAGTTACGTAACTGGTTTGAATAGTAGTGTTCATTTCTGTCATTTCTAAGCGAAAAAAATGATCCGATTGCGTTGTTTTGCAGACCATTAAGAGAGTTCTGCAGAGATCAAAACAAATGGTAATCTGAAGGTGCAAGGTGCGAGCTTTATGGTGGATATATCAAAACTTCTTAACCATGCTCCGTTTTTACAGTGAATCGCAAATATAGGTTCGGTCCATTAAATTGTTCACCGTTAATTCATTTGCTAAATTTGACAATGCCATACACATTTAATTCGCCGCAATTTTAGCTTTTAATGTCATCGCTAAAATGTTTAAATTTTGTATTTTGTAAGGAATTAATATTACCAGAGATTTTACATTTTAGAGCCATCTACCGATAATTTGTAACCGAACTTTTTCGAACATCCAATATAATATATAACAGCCAGCCGATCGGACGAACATTGTGAGTAAGATTCGGTGGTCTATGTGTAATGCACATTGTGCAAACATATATAACTACCCAAACCAGTACCAGATAAAAAACGCAAACGTTAAGTGAGCTTTACATCATCTATCTGTATGTAATAATTGTAAATATGTACATATGTATGTACATAAATAAAAAGATTTTAAAATAAAATACAAAACGATAAGATTACCAACATACACGCACAAAGATTTTCTTTTTTATTTTAAAGAAATAAACTGATGACTTAAAATGGAACAAAGTTAGATAAAATAAAAGTATGTAATGGGTGATTTTTTAAGAGCTATATAAAAGTTTAAAAAAAAACACATAAAATTCAGAAAAATGCATGATATCTTTATTTGAATCGATAGTACGGCCCATATAATTTAATGTTTGAAGATTATTTCATGCAAATGTTGACCGTGACTGCGCCTCAAATGGTCCATCCGCTTAGTCCAATTTTGGCATACCCTTTCCAACATTTCGGCCGGTATCTCATAAATAAATGCTTCAATGTTGTCTTCCAATGCGTCAATTGAAGCGGGCATGTGTGTATAGACATTAGCTTTAACATATCACCACAAAAAATAGTCTAAAGGCGTTAAATCGCACTATCTAGGCGGCCAATTGACCGGTCCCGAACGTGAAATAAAATGTTGACCGAACTCGCCTCTCCATAAGTCCATTGTAAAGCGTGCTGTGTGGCATGTGGCACCGTATTGTTGAAACCACATGTCATGCAAGTAAAGCTCTTGCATTTTGGGCAAAAAAAAGTTGGATATCATCTCACGGTAGCATCATCTTTGAAGAAGTACGGTCCGATGATGCCACCAGCCCATAAACCGCACCAAACTGTGACTTTTTCTGGATGCATTGGTAGCTCTTGCAATGCTTCTGGCTGATCTTCACTCCAAAATCGACAATTCTGCTTATTAACGTACCCATTGAGCCAAAAATGAGCTTCGTCGCTGAACACAATTTTTCGATAAAAAAGTGGATCTTCGGCCAACTTTCCAAGAGCCCATTCACCAAAAATTCTACGTTGCGATAGGTCGTTCGGCTTCAATTCTTGCACCAGCTGTATTTTGAAAGGCTTCACACCTAAATCCTTCCGCAAAATTTTCCACGTTGTTGAGTAACAGAGGCCCAATTGCTGCGAACATCATTAACACTGGCCGATACAGCTGCGATATTTTCTTCACTTCGCACTCTACGTAAGCGTGTTGGTGGTTTAATATCCAACAATGTAAATTTGGTGCGAAATTTAGTCACAATAGCCCGAATAGACGCTTCAGTGGGTCGATTAAACTGACCATAAAATGGAAGAAGCGCGCGATGAACTTTCTTAAAAGAGCACGCATTTTGATAATTAAATTCAATAATTTGCAAGCGTTGTTCGTTTGTAAGACGATTCATGGTTAAATTATAGACCAAACTGAAGATGTTTGACAGTGAAACAAAACACGAAACGTGCGTTGTTAAACGTTGTTAAACAAAAATTGCCCGTTCAGACGGTTGTAAAACATTTTAATCAAATGTTACTGACAATATTGTTAGATCTGACTGCCGTCAGAGCTTTGTGCAGCTTTAGTACAATTATACTTTTTGATACTTTTCGAGATTCAAGAGTACTTTTGAAAGCCAATACTTTATTTAGTAGATTAAAGACAATCTCCGTTTTATTACAATTCTCAACTTTTTGTTCTTGTTGCGATTAAGGTTAAAGTTAAATAATTCCGGCTGTGAGGTCTGAGATATATGTATCCCAATAACATCAAGCTTAATTCTGATCTCTTATCGTTTAAATCAATTTTTCCCAACTGGAGAAAAAAAATGTTGGCACCGTTTTAAACAATAAACTGCACTTTAAACCGAATGCCATAAATCAAAAAATTAAAAATTATTTGAGAATTGTGCTTAATATCAAATGATAATGTCATTTCATATCAAAGGTTTGACTTCGTGTTTGTTAAGATATGAGAAGCAAAATGGTACAATTTCAAAACACTGTCATTCCTGTAGTGCGATTCACTAACTTTTAACACTTTAAAAAGTGTTAACTTAAACCACACATTTTGATGTTTGCACTAACCACTATGTGATTCACTAACTTATTTATAACAATGGTAAACAGTTTTATTTTTCTCTCTATGCAAATTGATATATCGTGGCAACTCTGCCAAGAGAAACATCAAAATAGGATAAAATAACAAAGAGAAAATAAAAAAAACAAAACAAAAACCTTTTAATTTATAGATTTTAAATGATATTGTGCAAAGTGCGTAAAACATTACTAATTTTTATTATTTTATTAATTATTTTATTTTAGTATTTTAATTTTTATTTTAATTAAATTAAATTTTTAGTTTTATTTGAGTTAAATTGTTAGTTTTAGTATAAATAAATAAGAGGCTCCACGGAAAATTGGTGTGTGACAAGAAGTGGATAAATTTTAGGCTAAGTACCCCAAAGCCATAATATTCATCGACTTTATAGGTACAACGAAAAATAAACTTTTTTCTTAGCGGATTTAACCACACCAAAAATGTTGGTGTTAATAAACCACAATTTGTTTTGTTAAAAATAACAGCTGACTGAAACAGCTGGCTTTAAACAACAGCAGATGTCGTTAAAAGTGTTAGTGATTAGCAAAATGGTTAATTTTGTGGTTAACATTTTTAAACGAAACAATTGTGGCTTAAAAAGCATAGTGAATCGCACTACTGGTATACGTGCAGCATATTCTTTCACACATTTAAAATAAAAGTAAATACAAATTAATGTAAATAGAAGTTTCATGTTAATCACACTTGTACAAACATTTAATTTTTAGTATAAATATTTACATATTCAAATTCTTTTAAAATCTTTTATTTAAATTCTTAATTGTATATTTCAAACATAAAAACATACGTTAAATATGCATATCTTTTTTATATTCTCCCTTTTGTTTTTAACGTTTATATCAAAAGAGAAAAACCATTAAGTTTTATGTACAATTTATTTATCGTAAATCCAAAGTATTGCAGCTACCATTTTACCTCGTCATGAAGTAAAAAATGCATTTATGTGCTCTAAAATCATACTCGTATTTAAAAGTAGGTTAAAATACTAAACACCCTCAAAGAAAAGTGTTGGTAAAATTGAGGTTACATTAGAGTTTTTGTTTAACGAAAAATATGCTGATGTAATAATCTAAGAAATCTTAAAATACCTTAGAGTAGACTGTTAAAGCTGTAGTCGGTATACAATTTAAAAATACGGAATTTACTACAGGTGACGAATGTCACAGTACAACATTTTTAAAGTTATTGAAACCAAGAAAACCCTATTTGCTAGTTTAGCTGCCGGTCGGCTTTTATTGCCTCATGAACATTTTTGCTAAAACTTGATTTCTCCGAAAAATAGATAATTTTTTCATGTCTATATTTTGTTTTTTGTTGTCGCCGTTATCGTAGTTAAATACTGGAAGAAAGAAACTTTAAAACAAAATTACCCGAAAAAAACTGTATTTTTGCAATTTTCAAAATTGCTAAAATGTCGAAATATTTTAAATTTGTATACCTTTTTTACCATTTGTGGCACATAGCTCGAATGTTTGAAGTCGCCGAGTGCAAACTCTAGCTCCTGTGAAATTTCGCGAAGTACTTATCGGTACTTATTGTGCGACGAACGATAACCCTGAAAATAATATTGGACCACCCGATCCATTTTGATTAAATGGACAACTCCATGGCCTGGTCCGATGTAATGCAAGCATGGACCATGTCATTGTTAAAAAGTGTTTGTAGTGAGACGACATGCCTTCGTTTTTTATCGACATGTTTTCGTTATTAAACGAAGTTAAAACTAATCCTCTTGTGTATACAATGGAGTAGTTTAAAAACTACTCCTTTGTACTCCAAAGCTGGGTTATATGGTCCTACCCTAGGACAACATAATGTTAAATAGACCATGTTTTTTTCCATACGTTTGGGTTACTTTTGGACTAGTCCTAGTCCCTTGTGGGCTACTCTTTACACGCGTGTTTGGACTGGTCCTATTATTTGCAGGGTAACGCATAGCATTTGTCATTGTGGTTGTACACAAACGTTTTAATACATACATATATCCCATTTTTAAGGTTAAACTTCTGTTATTTATTCTTATACCCCTGACAGACATATAGTTTACCTACCATGGTATGCATACTACAATTCTTACTGAACACAGCTAAAAAGCTGTGTTTGATAAGATACCACATTTATACTATATACTATACTATATCTACCTCTTTTTTCGTGGTTTAATTGTAGTTTAGGTTGACACACATGTAGTATACTATGCTAGTACAATATACAAATCCTATGTCTGTCAGGGGTATTACTTAGGATATGAACGAAATAGTGTAAACTCATTTTTTTTCTTAGAAAATGTAGAGTTTTACCTTTTTAATTAAAAAAAATGCAGCTGAAGCACGTCGATTGCTCACTAAAGCTTTACCATCGATTTCAATTGTTCGATATAGAAGTGGTGATTTTGTGATATGAGACAAAGAGCCCGCAGGCCACCAAACAAAGTTCAAACTTAAGAACAACCCACAAAATTATTGAGATCTATTAACCTGCAAATTCAAAACGTTTGCAGGTAGCAGGATGCATTCAAACGCAAGAAATTTGGGTACCTACGAGTTAAAGCCGAAAGATGTTGAAGAACCATTTTGCATATCAAAAATTTTGCTTAAACGTCTTGTCTTTTATTTAAAATTGATGCATTACAACAACCCAAAGCGAAACTAGCACAATCTACGCCATAGCCGAATATTCCTGGCGCCAAAGTAATGCTCTGGTTTTGGTAGGACCAGGACGGTTCCATCTTTTATGAGTTGCCAACCGAGAACTGTTTCTGTTTATTTCCATCATCAAAACGCTCACATATTGCAAAAACTGTTTAAAAAAAATAGTGATAAGAAAAAAATTGTTATGCCATAGAATCATTGCGTTACTTTCTATCTTAAAAAAGTACGATAGTACTACTGTGTATTCGATCCCTGTTTAAAAGCATTAAACCCGAAGCAATAAATCTTCTTTTGAATTGCTAATCTACGTACTTCGGCACGTTACCTTATTGAATTAATATATTTTTTAGCGAAAGCCAATCTATTAAATTCGGGTGGAAATGTTTTCTTGGGAACACATTACATATTTTTTATACTTTTTTAAGAGTCAGTGAAAATTGTTATCAAAGAACTCACATCCCTGTATGTGATTTGTATTTGCAAAAACTCATTATTAACAAAAGGTTACGTGCCTTTTCTTTGAAATTGCATATCCTTTATGTGGGTCATTAAACCAACTCTTGCGTATTTATGTGTAGAAAAAATTTTATTACATATACATATTTCACTAAAGAAGTACTTTTACATTAGGGTGGAGCGTCGGTGTATGAAGGGGAAAAAAGTCATCAAATAAATTTCGATTACCTTAAGAATGTTATATCTACCTTAATTATATACAAAATAAAATTTTTTTATATTTTCCAACATATCTAAACCCTCTACCAGGGCTGGAAGTTGGAGTAATTTTATGAATTTTATATTAATTTGCTTTATTATTTAGCTTGGAACATTTTATTAATTATAGTATCTTAAAAGCCTGGTTGTGAAAAACATTTTGTGCAAATAAAACAAAGCTTAAAATCGAGGAGATCTGACGAAAAATAAAAAAGTTATACTATATAAGATTTATTATATAAAAATCAGAGTAGGTAAAAATTCTACTCGCGAGCACAATTCGAGACCATTCCCTCGTTTTATACTTTGAGTGATATTGAAATAGAACAAATTTTATCATGTTTTGAAAGTTCATAAAAATGATAATTTATAAAAACATTTTAAACCACACTCTAAATCAGGAAATATACGCGTATTAAAAAAGTTATTTGAAAATCTCCATCGATTTCAACTTTAGTTTCGAGCGCATGACCACTTCTAATATAAAAATCACATTTGGCGATTTTTTCTTAACAAAAATCTTTAGAAAATTAAATTTGGAGAATTTCGAAGTAGTGGCATAGTACCCCGGTGTGGCCAAGAATGTTTAAGTACACTGGGGTATTTTGTACCAAAACTATGGATTAATTCCGAGGCCTCTCAAACTAATAATTTTTGTTTAGAACACCTCAAAATAAACCGAAAAAATTTTAAAAAAATTATCGATAACTCGTTTAGCTATCGAGATATCTGGAGTTGAAGTTTAAAAAAATCGATAACTTTTTACCGTTTTATTTTCTTAGAGAATAAACCGAAAAAGTTAAGTAAGAATTATCGATAACTCACTTTGTTATCGAGATATCTGACTTTGAAGTTTTAAACAAATCGATAACTTTTCAGCGTTTTATTAGACCAGATAATTTTGTTTTGTCGAACTTCTAAAATTAGGCGGAAAACTATAATGAAGTTATCGATAACTCACTTAGTTAGCGAGATATCGATGATACAGACTTTGTATTTTGGCCGCATTCTTCGAAAGCAATTTCTTTACGACCTCGTTTTAGCTGTTTAATACAAAAAGAAATAGAAGAGTCTAACCAATTCCGATGGTTTTCAAAGAAACGTTCGTCTTTTCTATGACATCTTGACCATCGGGTTTTAAATTCGGAGATGAAACGATTCATTGTGGCATTGAAGATAGGAATATCTTCCGCTGATGGTCCAGTACGCTTTTTTATTTCTTCCTTTAAATAGTTGAACTTATCTTCAAAATGCTGGAATCCTGAGTTTTGCATTAAGTTGTATAGATGTTGACGAGTGAAGAAACGTGTGCATGAACTTATCCCTAACAAAATAGATAAACATTTTTTACTTTTAAAGTGGAAATAATTTTCCATTTAGCTTTTCACAATTAAATTGACATTCACTGGGACAAAACTAACATTGTCTATCGAAAAAAATAAAGTAATACTCCAAAACTGGAAGGCGAACACTCGGAAACAACACAAAACAAATAATAAACCATCACAACAGCATCACAAATCAGTAATACAACAACAACACAAAACAAATAATAAATATCAATAACAAAACAAAACAGATACACAAAACGCCAGTAACACAAAACATGCGTGGAAATTTATCATTTTTGACCACTGACATTATGAACAAAAAGTAGAATTAATCAAAAATGCCACAATAGCGCAGCTCAATTTTTTGCAGAAACATCGTCTACAATCCGCAAAATTAAAAAAAAAAAATCAGAGCCCGATCTAGTCCGATAATTAACTATATGTCCAACTATATACTCCAAATATGCACATTTTGGGGACTTTGAACAAAAAAAATAATTTAAAATATTAAATCACTTTTTTTTGCTGTAATACTTGTATCTGAAAAATAATTCAATACCTGAAGTTGAAGGCTCCATACTCAGGTTTAAATTTCACTTGCAGTTTTTTTTATCGAAAAAACACTTTGATAAACTTGAAATACAATTTTACAGCGAGCGCAATCAAACAAAAGGCCCAACCAGAATGTGAATAACGTGACTTAAGCAACTAAGCAAATACATGTAAATCATATGTGTAAAACCATATTGAACTTAAGGAAACTTTATGTTAAGTTTTATAAAACTGTCATTTGCTAAAGCAAGGTGCGAAACTAATCGCTCATTCCGTACGGAATCAACGTTTTTTTATTTTCTTTTTGTTATTTTAAATGCATTTGAGAGGCTTTTTGTTTTCTTTTGGACAGTAGCTTAAGTTTGTTTATGCACATTCTGGTTGGGCCTAAAGAATGAAAGTGTAAATTCGAAAACACAATGCAGCTGCACTATACAACTTAGAGCCGTTATTTTTTCGGTTAGTGACGCAGAATTATGTCTAGTTTCTATGTTTATTAAGTATTCGTGTGTTATTTCAAAATTAATTGTTTAATTAATCTACAGTTTTGATACCTAATAACCCAGTGTGCGTCGTTTTGCGAAAAAAAACCTCACGCAGGGAAGCACATTTCTAAAACCTTCCAAGAAATTTTTCTTAAAAAAATTTTTTATTGTTTATTTTTTTTTTTTGTAGTTATACAATATTCATGTATTTATTTATTCTATGTATACATAGTAGTTTTAAATTTATATGTTTTTGGATGAAAAAACTTCAAGTTCAATGTTCGCGACGATTAACCCAGTGGATAAATTTCTTGTACAACTTTTTAAATCTTAAGCAGTGGATAAATTCCAAAATAGCATTTAAGTGATACGTATGGGAATATATACAAATATCAGGTGTATATTTTTTAAAATTTTCTTCAAATAAAAATGGTTGTTTTCAAACTTCAACCCGATCCCTGCGTGAACTTTTTTAATAATCCGAAAAAATTATCATATTTTTTATTTATAACTTTCAATATTCTACACGACTATTTGCGTTTAATTATTAACGTTTGCGACATCATTTTCAATTTTCGTTTTTTTTTTAATAAATGACTTTATTGGCAACATTTGCATCATTTCGCAGTTAGGGCTCGATATGTGTGTACATCAGAGAAAGACAATGGGTATAAAAAAATTAAAGTACTCTAGCACATATCGAAAATTTTCAATACCTGTGCGTACTCGTATCTATTTATTCTCATACTTGTGTATATCCCTGCGCATTTGATTTCATTCATGTGTGTTATCATACTTATTGTATTTCATACTCGCACATAACCACATACACCCATAGGTATATCATTGACTTCAAACATTTTTTATTTATTAATTTTTTTTCATTAGTGTTGCCAGAATTTTTTTTGTTATTTCTGACTTTAAAAAAATCTTAGGAATATAAAGATCTGCGTTCCTATATAAATAGAAAAAATAATTTTAAAGAAAATCCGAAAAAATTACAAAATGGATGCAAATTAAAATACGTCGTTTTATTTGAATCGTTCTTAATAAAAACACAAAAAGTTGCCGAATACCAAAAAAAAATATAAATCTAATATTCGGAATTAAGAAACGAGATATCACAGGTAAATTCATTCATACATAGTATGACTTTGAGATGTTTATCTGTTGGCAGTTGCATTTTTAAGACGTTTAAAATTTAAAGGCTGAAGTCGATTAGTATGCCAACGAAAATGTTAGCCTTACAGAAGACTACAACATCACGCTATGGTGGAAAAACAACTCCACAAGATACTCACGGTTATCTTTATAAAAATCAAGAATCATGTAAATTTTTGCAGCGTAGCATCAAAACGTGTTTCCTCTTTAGCTAGAAACATGAAAAAAGAAACAAAATAGATTCCAAAATAGTTGATAGCTTTCTGTTTTTAATTTTTTTTTATAAAAGACCCCTTTTGTAGAAAAGATATTTTATTATTGTTAATAGAAGCATAATTATATAATATTAGAAAATATTTATGTTTTAATTTAGCTTTTACATAAATTAATTAATTCTTATTTAATCAGTGCTATATTTGTTTTGCTGGTTTTGGAAAATACTTAAAATATAAATATCTTTTCTGCATCAAACATTTTTAGGTCCTGGCTACACTGCTTGCTTTACAATAACCATACGAGTTGTTGAAGTTACTTGTCGATACTCATCGATACATGCCTATACTCATACGCATTCATACTAATATCCATACGCATTCCTGTTTGTTCATACTCATACCGGTTGCTATACAAACTTATTTATGTTCATACTTATTGGTATTCATACCTGTCTGTACTCGTGCTCGGTGGAGTATGAATAGGTTAGAAGTATTAAAAATATAACTTTTTGGCTTTCTCTGGTGTACATATGTTGTTTATTCCGATTATTTAAAATAGAGTTTTGTAAAAATGAAAAATACGTGTTGATGTGGAAGTTGAATTTTGTAAGTAACTACATAAATCTAAATAGTATGATCAGGGCTGCCAGATTTGACGATTTATCGTCATTTTGACGATTTTTTGTTCCGAAATTACCAAAGTGCAGATTTGCTGATTTTTTTATAAAAAGTGACGATTTTTTTCAATCTCCAAAGTCTGAATAAAACATTAAATTTTCCAACGCGTTCATTTTTTAATCTTGAAATATTTAATAGCCGTACCTTTATAAGAGCGGAAGGCGGAGAGTTTTATTTCGCTTCGCTTTTACGCTGCTATGCCATACCTAAGCAAGAGCGTCAACGTTGTGTCACGAAAATAGCTAAATTGCCATTATTAATTAACAATAGCGGCAAACTTCACTATTAAACGAGTTGGCAAAATCGGTTTTATTAATTGAAAAGCGTTGAGACTGCTCCATTCATAAACTAAAAAAACGCATGCCACTTTTGTGTAGGTCCGGTTGTAATATGCACGTCTTAAGAAAATCTTCAAATGATTATTTTTAGAGTACAAAAACAACAATGTTACACTTTGTTTTTCTTTCGTCAAGCCATCATCGAATGAACCTTTTACGACTCTCTGTATAAATCATATTTTCAATAATTATACGGCGAATATTTAACGAGTTGTAAGATAATATTTACATGAGTCATCACGTCTTAAACGATTCCCACTACGATTGAAGAAGTACCTTTCGCTGTGCTTTCGAAGAATCTCAGTCGTGTTACAGTTTTTCCCGTGTGAGGAATCTTCTACAATTAAAAAACGCGGTCATCGACGATCAAAGACGCTCTTCATGAGACTCTCAGTATCTCTTATACGATTGAAAATGCTAGCTGAGTATAAAGTAATTATGTTTTTGTTTGAATGTTTTTTTTTTATAAAAATCGAACAAAAATTTTTAACAAAAAACTCAATTTTAAGTTGTCCGATTTTTTTTTTTGACGATTTTTCGAAACATGAAAGACGATTTTTTTATTTTTTCTCAGGAAATTGACGATTTTCTTACAAATTTATCTGGCAGCCCTGAGTATGATTTATATTGATCTCCCTTAAAAAATGTGTAAAACTTTTTTTTTTTTGTAAAATTTTCTAATAAAATTTGATATTCAGGTGTAATTTCATTTAAATTTGGTAATTTTAATTCATTTGAAGAGTAATTTAGAATTTTGATAGTGGTAAACCAAAATTGTATTTTTTTTAAACGATAAGCCATACGATGGAGCTTGTGAATTGGACAATTGTAAAAATTTGTTGTCTTTTTAAAAAAATAGAAATTTTGCAGAGTAGAGACAAATTAAAATTTTCAATACCTATTTGTGCTAATAGAAAATATGCACTGTTGCCAATTTAAAGATTTTCCCGCTAAATCTTGCGATTTTGAAATGCTAATCGCAGGAAAAAAAACGTTTTAGCGGTCTAGCGATTTTCCAACATCTCCCAGCGGTTAATTTTCGCAACAGAACCTTTCTCAAATTTTAAATTAACAGGTTTTATACTTTTTCTTATTATTTTTTTGTTTTTCTGGATAAAGACTACTTATTTATGTTCACGGTTCTACTTACTTTTGTAGTTTTATTAAACCGAAGATTGTATGTGACATTTTTTTCGGGTTTAGTTAGTATTTTGTTGTGTGACAATTCACAACTTTAAGTTTGCTAAAAATTTTGAAACAAAAGGTATTGATCTAAATTGTCTCGATAGATCCCATGCAATATAATTCACTTACTTTCATCTAATTAATTTTATTAAATTGCTTAAAACGGAACAACGATCGGTCCATAATAAACGATAGGCCTGATAAAAAGCCCTCTCTCTGTAATAAATTTTAGTCTGTCACAGTTTATATGACAAACAATTACACTGTCAACTGTCGAGCCAATCGGTCGATAACTTACCAGTAGCCCCATCTCTCGCAAAAAACTTTGGTACGGGTAAAATCGTAAAGCTTTCAATCTGTATTCTATTATCGACGATCGACCCATAATTTACCATAGGTCCGATATAAAGACCACTCCGGAAATTTTCTAACTGTAGGTGTAGGGTATCAAAGATTTGGCACAGCACTTTAACTTTTTTTTGGGATTAAAATAGCTGGAGCAGTTGGAAACCTGAGTATGCAACGTAATATTTAGCGGTTTATAGCGGTTTTTAAGTGCGATTTGGCGGGAAGTGTTCAAAAAAAGTTGGCAACAGTGAAAATATGTTTGTTGGCAAGTGAAACGAATTTCAGTATAAATACAAGTACTAAGGCTCTGTTAGCCTACCGTAAATGTAGAAATGTAAATGTAATGTAAACAGCTGATCGTTTCTGTTATATGGAAAGCAATGCAAATGCTTAACTGACTGTAATGCCACCTAATCGTTACGTGCCAACCTGTAGAAAATAGAAATTCATTACGAGGTTACGCGACAGTTGTAGATAGTGATGGGCTGCTATTATTTTAAATGGATTGGGGGTAAAATCACTATTTTTCTTTAGTACTTTTGCCAGTAATAAGATCTGTGGACTTTTGACAAAATAACAGTACATAATTTTGATTTTCATTTACACAAATATATGTCTAGATGTATAAAGTAAACATATGCATACATATGTATATGCAAACAATAAAAAGTTTGGTTTTTAATGGTATCAACCCCTTGCTTTGTGTATGCACATTTTTAAAATAATGAAAGTACATGTTTGTGAATTTGCTATAATACATATTTGTTTATAGTAAATCTGTAATATTAATATAAAATATTAAATTATTTATGTATTTATACATACATGAAATACAGTTTTAATACTATTTAAATCACTTGGTACTTTTTCTGCAAAGCGGTCACAGTTTGAGCATTTTTAATTCTCATCACTGTGTGTGTTGTTTTATGTATACTAATGTTTTTTTGTTTATATTTTTCAAAAACAGCTGACACGTTCTTACATGTTCTATAAGTGCACAAACGAGATTACAGTACGTTACGGTACGTTACATTGCATTTCATTACATTTACGGTCGGCTAAAGCGGCCTTTACACTATCTGTTATTACGGTACCGGTATCAATACTGATATTCAATTTCAAACGGTATGTGTTGCCATCCTTCTGAAAAAGTTAAACATTAAACATAAAATTGTGACATAACAGTGAGTTGTTAAACAAAGAACATAAAATTATATAAAATAATTTTCTTCTTAATTTTTTTGTTGACTTGTGTTATGTGCAATTTTTTTAACCATTATATTCATCTCAATCTTTTATGGCGCTTATATTATTACAATCGTAACAATTCATTATTAATTAATATGATATTAATGGAATGAAATTTATTATCTATTACTCTACCTGTGTTTAAGGAAATTTATTTTTTTTAAACATGATACATTTATTGTGGTCACTGGTTTCATTGGATTTGTAATTTGCGGCCCCTAGTATTTCATCATGATTGTCTATTACGAACGCAACGAGTTTTTTTTAGATGCAATACAATTTTTCTGCATGCTCATTTGGAATCAATCAAAACCAAACAAGTGCGTGTGATAAATATTTCACACTTTACAGATTCTTTTTTTTTTTTTTTGTTCTTCTTATGCGTTAAGATACTTAAAGTAGTAGAGCAATTCATAAAAATGTTTATTGATTAAAGGTAAGGGCTTAAAATTTTAACAAGTTAAACGTGTTTATTGTGAGATACTAATAAAGTAATGAAACTTAGTTAAAAAATACTAGGGTAAGCTTCTAAAAAACGCGAGTCGGTTTTGTTTAGGTACGGGTGTAAAATGCAATTCTTATTACATATTTCCAGAGCACAAAAACAACAATGTTACACTTTTTTTATCTTTCGTCAAACCATCATCGAATGAAATTTTCCGAATTTTTTTTTACGGTTTTCCAAACTCGAAAGACGATTTTTTTATTTTTTCTCCGGAAATTGACGATTTTTTCACAAATTTATCTGGCAGCCCTGCATACAGAGTTGGCAAAATTATGAGAGTTAACCCTGCGGCCACACTATCAAGTTGTTCTTGATAGTCTTTTACATATACTGCTTGTCAAAATTTACAAAAATTGAAAGCTGTGACGTAGGCTGCACACAATTTGTAAGCAATTTACTTTCAAGATGTCGTAAAAAAAAGAATTTATAAAGACTAACATGTAATCAGCTGTTAAATTGATAGTAAAATTGCCAAACAAATGGAGAGGTGAAATTGAAAGCAATCTCGTGGTCAATTTAAAAAGTGTGAGTGTGTTAGTAAAAAAGTGAGAGTGTATTGCAAATTGAAAGGAATTGAAAGGCAATACTTGATCGTGTGGCCACCAATTAAATAAAGGAAACGCAGTTTTGATAAATTATTAAAAACAAATGCACTAAAAAAAACGAAATTAAATTAAACCTAGATGGCTGGGAGCTATTTCAAAATGAAATTACTCCTACATTTGTATGAAAAATGTTTGGGCATAATTTCATTATTTTTGGACTTGTTGCACCTGGTGCTTTTTTCGAGGTGCCACCATTTCTACATTAAATGCCGATCTGAATGTACAGGAAACAAAAAATTTTAGTAACGCACCTCACTAGTAATGTTGTTGTTGCTCGACAGTTTGCATGACTAAGCACGAAATGCATGTGTGTGTATTTTGTTTTTGTAAAATATTTTTGGTAAAGGCAACCAGCCAAAGTGTTCTCTTGGATTTTTTTTTTGGCAAAAATTCTCGATAAAAAGAACTCAAATATAGTGATTGGTCCTTTTTAATGCGTTTGCGCATTTGTCTTTCGCATCTTTTTATTTTCGCAAATCATCACTATTTATTTTATTTAAATTATTAATTTTAAATTTATTTTACATATGTATGTACTTCGACATTTCATTTGTCAATCTGTGCCAATTTTTATTTTTATTGCCAGTAATGCTACATGTTTAAAAAAATTGCGAAAGCGATTGAGTACCAAATTGAAGTTTAGCTTTCGCATCGAAATTGTATTCGCATCGCAATAGCGAGTAGCCCCCCAAAGAAATATTTACTAAAATTGTCACATGAGTATAGACGCTTACATACGGGGGCGTTAGTAAACGCATTGTTCCGAACAGATGAATTGTTAAGTAAGGCCTTATGGGCCAAAGTAGTTCGCCTTTAATATTACATACACAATGTTAAATTAATTGATTTTTTATTTAAAAGCAAACCTTAAATTAAATATATTGAAAACTATGGGCTTATTCTCACAAAACTTAGTGTGATCATTTTCGGTCACATGTGTGCTAAAATGTATGTTAAATCTATTATTTGTTTTGATTTAACATGGGCTTAAGCGTTTTCGAAAGTAGACAGACAGTACATGGAACCATTCTTCCAACATTTTGGGATAATTATTTACAAAGTATATACATTTTTGAGATATAAATCTTGGAACAATTTCTAAGCCCGAATTGACTCCGTGTGTCCATATGGCCACAAATAGAAGCTTTTGCAAAAAGAGCAAGGAAATGTAAACAAATTTGTTAAGAGTATCGGTACCATATCGTCATATCGTCATAATGTCCTAAACAATATTTTACAATTGTTTAAAAAAAAATATTGTAGTGTTTGAAACAAAATAAAAATTTTAATCGTCGTAACTGCATATTAGAAATCTAAATTATAAGCGCTTGCCCACAGCAGTCATATATATTTCTTGAAATTATTTTAAGACATATGACTTTACAACTTTATGAGTACCTTGTGAATAGCCCAAATGTAAAAACAAATATGAAGCAGCCTGTGTGATACTTTCCTTCATCTCAAAACATCCTAATTTTTGTTGTTTTTTTAATTTACACACGTTTGTTGCCGCGCTGCTTTTCTCAAACATTGACCAACTAAACTGAAACTTCGCCATAATGAACGTTGATGCTTAACAACTCAACAACAATATTTTTAAACCATTGTAAAATGTTAGAACATTATGACGATACAACATGATAGCACACCTTGTGAATACCCCAATTATGTTTTGATGGTTGTAACCACCTTGTTGCACTTATTGAAAATACAAGACGTTTTGCTTGGGAATTCTACAATCAAATGGTCGAATAGCATCTATCAAATGCGTTAAATGTTTTATATGATACCGTAAATAACCTACAAAACACGATTTATTTTTAAAAAATCTTAAATTCATTACAATATATGCAAACGTAAAAGAAAAATTTGTTTTAATACAAATTTTTTATAAAAAAAAACCATTCATGCTTGTACCCGTGTAGCCATATGGACACACCAGTTTTCTCCACTTTTCGTTTCAGACTGTTCTGAAAAAGTTTTTTTTTACAACAGTCTGAACCTTATTACATTATTTATGTCAACCAAAACAAAATTCTTTACAAAAAAAGTTCTGGTACAATTCGGGTTAAAGAGCTTCACGGACTCTTTTGGAGTCCCTTAAAGCAGGCGCGGATCCAGCTTGAGCCTTAGGGGGGGTGGGGGTTAATTTTTTGTGATACAAAAAAGGAAAAAATCTATTAAAATCTATTAATATAAATATATTAAAAAAAAACTCAACAATAAGGTTAAATAAAATATAAGATCTGTTCAATATAAATTTCAGTGTATTTATCAAATATGAAAAATTGGGAATTTAGCACGTCATACAGAAATCTTATTAATAATAAATTTTGTATTCCCGAAAATAATTTTGATAAAATAAACTAATCTTTTTAAGTACGCAATTTATGATTTCCTTTTGAGGCAAATTTAGATAGAACAGTCTATCTTCTGTCATTGTTGATCTGAGCCATGTTTTTATTCGATGAAGGACGAGCATTGAAACTTTTAACTGTTTCAAAAATCTCTTTAAATTGTTCTTCGGCTTTATTTCTTTTCTCTTCCAGGCACATGTATAAAGTTTTGATAAGGCTTGATCGTTTTTGAAGATCTATATCGTGCTTTTGTAAAATGATACTAAGCGGCTGTGTTACCATAAGTATCACACTTAATATGTATATTCCTTAATATAAGGCTTTTGATGAAGTAGCTCTACCTTTCCACCCAGATATTTTTTCCAAAGCTATATGATGAACACTTGTTGCAAGGTTTAAAATTAAGTCGTGACGGTCCACCCATCTTGTCTCGCATAACGTAGAGAGTTTGGCTCCCAAATACTTTGCTAAAACTGCGTTTCGCTTTAACAAATGATACAAATTTTTGTATTAATGGCACTTTGTTTCGCATTTGTCGCGGTTTCCAGAATTTTGTAATAGGTCCATTTTCTGCTGACATCAGAGGACACCCATCTGTTTCAACTCCTACACAATTTTTTAGGTCAAGACCAAAATTTGTCAAAGCTATTGATGATAGTGCCTTCGCATCAATTGACACATTAACGTCTTCAATATTCTTTGAAGCCTCTTCAAATGCGTGTACAACAAAGCCAATAAATTCTTCCCTAACAACTTTTTGATGTACAGTGCACTCGCGATAATTTGAACACCCTAATATATGAACTACCCAAAATATGAACACTTATTTTCTTCCATTGACTACTCTAAAATATGAGCTTGTGCAAAAGCTTTAAAATATGAACAACTTATAATTGTATTTTTAACGGATTTTATCTACCTACATAGAGTTAAAATCAAAATAAATTTTGATTCAACTGCCTTATAACTTGGAGATTTCCCTAGCTTTCTGCTTTAAAATTGTCTTCAGTTGTTAATCAAAATGTTTAACATACACGTTTTAGTTAGTGCTCACATTTACATGGAAGTTTATATACATCTTTAAATATAATTTTAACGTGAAAAGTTCTTAAGTATGAATTAAAAATGCATAAGTTTTGAACCTTATAAAGAAAAATCAGAAATTTTAGAACATTTAGGAAAAAGTGCAAGTGTTACTAATTTAGCGAGTAAATTTGTTGAATTTTTAAATGTGCTAACAATACGTTTATTTGACCTGGAAAAAGAAAAATGTGCGGTCTTCCGAGTACCCAAAAAATGGTAAATGCATGCACCGATGGTTGTTGAAAATGAGAGAAAAAGTACGCTGTTAGCGGACAGGGCAAATATCTGGAGATTCTAAGGAGAGCGGGGCGTTCTTAAGGTGATTGAACGGATGAAAATCACAGACTTTTTTGCATAACAGCTTTAAGTTTGTCTCCAATGAACAATAAATAAAAAAAAACTTTAACATAAGAAACTTTTGTTTTTATGGAAAAAACGTTTTTCAAGGGAAATTAGATGCCATTCGCAAATATGAACAATCTTGCAAAAGTGAACTGGCTTTGTTTTCATTAGTTCATATTATCGCGAGTGCACTGTATGTTGAAATATCTTAAAGAAAAGGACATCTGACTTTTCCCCGGCAAATCCGTGCTTTCGTCAAAAATTATCGAATAGAATTTTGATTCATACATATTTCAAAATTTAAAATTCAAAGATGACTCTTATGAAAATGTGATACGAAAAACGGTTGTATTCAAATGTATATAATAATTATCATAACGCATTTTCAAGTCAAACGTTTACTCCTTGGATATAGATGGCACCTGCTGGGATTGAATGTAGAATAATAAGTATTTGAATACAGTAAACTAGATGTTTCATTGGAAATATCTAATAAACAACTATTAGGATTATGATTTGGATACTTATTGAAAATTTCGTTAGAGATTCAATAAAAAAAACAAAAAAAAAAACTTGCTGGGATTTCCAAAAGTTTCGTACATATAAAAAAAGTATTATTATTGGGAATTCTTGTATTATCGAAATAAACAAAACATATTTTTATAATTTAGGGGGGAAATTTTCTTATTTCCCCCCACCCCTGAATCCGCGCCTGCTTAAAGTATTAAAGAGATTAGCGAGTGAAAATACAAAAAGTTAATACATTGACCGATAGTAGTGGTCGCATTTATTCTGATAAATATTTTTGAAATCTTTACATACCTTTGGTAAGCTTTTTTCAGCCCGCAAAAAGTGGAGGCTTTAAAGATGTCGGTGCAAATCTTAATATTACAAAATCCCACAATCTGGTCTAAAATATAAAAGTTTTCCCGAAAGAATTTTTCAAAAGCTTAAAACAACTTTTTCTTAGTCAACCTAGACCAAAAAGTATATAGCAGACATACATATTTTTTGTCTTTACATTAGATGTGGGGAGAGTATTGGGTTTCGCATTCGAGTTTGCTAAAATTTATGTGATTTTTAAAGCGAATATTTAACGATGGCAATATTAATATTATCTGGAAACTTTTTTTTAAAAATTAATTATAACAACAATACGAAAATACATACGATCATTCGCAAAAATTTGATTATTAGCCTTCGCATTTGCTAAACACATATTCGCGACACCCTACTCTACATACAAATGCATTGCAAGCTCTAGTCGTGCATAAAAAGTAACGGATCTGGCTAACCATCGATAAATAGCTTAAATTTCAAAATGTCAACCTCAAAACGATACCGATACTTAGTTTGAATAACTACATTTGCATCAAAGATGTTCTCCTTACAAACTGTATCAAAGAGCTTCATATGCATTTCGTTGTTTAAATTCAAATAATTTATTATTTTACATCTGAGAGATTTTTACACTAGTTTATATTTGGTATTAAATCAATACATCTGATTGTGTTCTTTAAAATTTTAAATATTTAAAGATAATGTTCATACTATAGGAATGTCAGGGTCTTGTTTTAGAAGACTTCTAACAACGTTATCATATTTTGAATTTTGAAAAAAAATATTTTAACAAAATGGATCATTGTTAGCAAAGAATCTTTTTGTAAACTTTTTTAATTAGGTTTTTGACAGTGTATTTAAAAAGTATGTATGAACTGAGGTATCCCAAGAAAAGTTGTATTGTGTACGTTTAGTTTAGTTATAGAATGATGGGAAAATCAAGGTTGGCAACCGTTACCGATACCGATACCGACACCAATACCGTTTAAATTAAATACCGGTATTGATACCGATACCGAATTTTTTTTTTTTTGCATAAATGCTGGTATACGTACACCGTTTCCCTTAATACCGGTAGAATCGTTTCGGTATTAAAAAATAAAGTAATTTTTCAAATAGAAAAAAAAATAAAAAAATTCAATACTTGTGCTAATGAAAATTGTGTTTGTTAACTTGACACTCTATGATTGCAAAAAATGTGATTGCTTATTTTATGATTTATGCATTTATAGAAAATTTTTAGATTTGGTGTTTGAGAGTCTAAAATACAAAAGTTCAAGTATAAAAACTTTCGGTCAGCTTTCTGAAGGGCCATCAAGCATTGTGGTAGTACTAGGGAAAATGTGTTTCTATGTGTAACACCGACGATGTTGGATGGAAAATCAAAAAATTTAGATACGCATGAATTTGCCAGCATGACAAGCATTTGACAAGTGTATTTGGCGATTTACTGATTGAAGTTGTATTGTTATTGTGATGATAATATTTTTAGTTGAAATCAATAAATAAAACATATAATACATAAACACATGTAGATATGAATAATAAAATACGAACATATATATCGTTAGCTAAAATGCAAAAAGGCGTAAGTAACAAAAAATTTAAAATCGAGTTTTTGTTTGATTATTATGAATGCCATTAAACTACATGTCTTGACAAAATTTAACACTTCTGCGATCAAAAGTGAAGCTTTAATTAACAAAAAACAAAGAGACTTAACTACAAGTGTGTTTATTTGATAGATGCAAAACGACGTAATTAGATATTTTTTTTCTATCAAAATATAATGAAATGGTTTTCTTTCAAAAAACGATTTTTCAATGCATGTTTTTCTGACATGTTTATAGTTTTCATTTTACAAAGTTTTCTTGCTTCCCCTGTAAAATTATATTTTTGTTAGTTACGCCTTTTTGCATTTTAGCTAACGATATATATACATTAGACCGACTCAACTTGTATGGAGCTGAAAAAAGTGTTTTTGTTACCCCTCTGAAAATAAAGCTTTAAATGTTTTATGATGATTCCCAAAATATTTTGGTTCTAGCGTTGACCATCCGTGAGCTGGACCATTTTTAAAAAAGGTCTTTTTTCAGTTTTTCGAATTTTTTTGTACTTTGCTCCAAGACGACATAAATAAAATTTGGTATCATCGAAAAGAGTTTTTGAAGCAGCATTCAATGGTATAAAAACTTTACCCCTTGCGACCTACTTATTGAGATATTTAACTAAATACATATTTTCGTTTCGGGCTTTCATACAAATTCTACGTATGTGGAAATAATGTTCTGCTTTTCAAATTGAATCTGTTTTAAATCTGTTTTGTTACGTCATCTTGGAGCAAAGTACAAAAAAAAATCGAAAAACTGAAAAAATACCTTTTTTAAAAATGGTCCAGCTCACGGATGATCAACGCTAGAACCAAAATATTTTGGGAATCATCATAAAACATATCAAGCTTCATTTTCAGAGGGGTAACAAAATCCTTTTTTTTGAGTCGCTCTAATATACATATACATATATATGGGCATTTCCTGTGGTCGCGAACGTATACTATTTGATGTACAAATAATATAGAAAACAAAACTTTTCCTAGCATTTTTTTTGCGATTCGATAGCATTTGGGTAGATGTATGTTAAGTGCAAAAAAAGGATTTCATCGAGTTTAAGTTTTCATAATAATAGTTATAAACATGTGGTCACGAACGTACGCAAAATAGAAGTCAACTTTGGCTGACGTAGTGAAATGTAAAAATCTGCGTAATGGAACGGAATATTCAAAAGTGATTAATTGATTTCAAAAGTGTATTAATGAAGGTCTCCATACAGTATTTACAAAATAAAATATCTCTTTTGGTTTTTGTTTAATTGGCTTATGTACCGGTCGCGAACGTACGGGTCGCGAACGTACGATTTTTCCATATGTTTTTTTATTATTATCACCATGCAGATTCCCATAAATATCTTCAAATTTCCTTAACAAGCAACTTAATACTCAATTTACAATTGATTGTAATGGAGAGATTATGAAGAAAGAGTGTAAACATAACATATTTTTTGCATGTAAAATAAGTAACTAACGTTTTCCTTACTTTACAGGAGAAGGAAAAAACTTAATTAAAATTATAGTCTTGTAGGCGCGATTTTTTTTAAACGCAGTTTTTTATTACATTATCTAAGCAATTTAATAAAAAATTGCGTTTAAAAAAAATCGCGACTACAAGACTATAATTTTTATTAAGTATTTTCCTTCTCCTGTAAAGTAAGGAAAACGTTAGTTAGGGCTTTTCTATATTAAAGTAACGATATACAACAGTCTAAAAAATTTAGCTGTATTAATTTCACAGAAAACCAAAACAAAACCAAATAAATTGTTACATTCATATGTACATGCATATATTTGTTTTACTAGCTGGCCCCCCGGCTTCGCTCGGTAGCTGATTACTAATGATCGATGGAGCCGTTTTCTGATTTTAGGTAAATAGAAAAAAGCAGGCGTAAAAGTAGGCGGACCATGGCGATCATTAGAAAGAAAAAATCGTCCGAATCGGTCAAGCCGTTCTAAAGTTATGCGATCAGCAACACACAACATTTCATTTTTATTATATAGATTAATTTTTTTTTTTGTTGGAGATCACGAATTATTAAAACTTATTAATATTTAGTATTTGTTATTAATAAATAGCAACTTGGTAAAATTAATTTTCTTTTAAAAAAAATTTTTTTAGAACTATTAAAGCATTTTAAAGCTCATCTGAATTTCTATTTCTAATTCCTTGTGTTATGTATATTGCCTCCTACCGAAAACGTGCTCTCCCTTTCTACAGACGTTGGTTTTATAGTAAGAAGCGCATCCATCATACAAAGATTATAAATTTGTTGGCCTGTTACCCGTGACTTCATAGACGTCAAATTCTTTTTTTAAGATATTTTCAGGCTTTTGTATTTTCCTTACATTTATTTTTTTAGAATTGATATAGCGGTGCTCTTTAAATATTGTAGATGGTTTATCATCTGGTGTTGGTGATGGTGTATCGTGTATATTTCATTTTCTACTTCAAGAACCTTTTTAGACATTTCACCGGCAATTAAAAAGACCGTTGATCTATTGGCGTAAGAAAAATATTTCGATTTGTAGGTAGTTTTTAGTAATTTTAGTAAAGAATATATTGTTATTGCTCGTTTTTGATTTTAAAATTTCTAAAAATTTAATTTGAAATTCCCGAAAATTCCCGGAAAAAATTTCCCGGGATTAATTAAAACAAAAAAAGACCCGGGATTCCTGGGAATTCTTTCCCGCGTAGAAACTCTAGTTATCACTCTAAAAATGGGCGGCATTGGAGAAGTGGGCGTGGCACTTTCCATACAAATACATAATAAATTTAATAAATAATTGTATATCTGGAGAACGGCAAGAGCCAAAGTTTCCAAATTAGGTACAAACAAGCATCTTGGTTATCAACAGTTAGTATCCGACAACATGTTGCAGGAGTGGAAAAGTGGGCTTGGCACAAAATAGATTTGTTTATATCTAAAAAATTGTTGAAGAAATTGTCCAAACTTAGTACACATAGCTGAGATATCAATAAACAACCTCTATAAAAACAATGGGTAGAATTCCAGAAAGGGGCGTGACACCTTCCGTACAAAGGCATTACATATTTCTGTATATCTGGAGAATGGCAAGAGGTAAAGTTTCCAAATAAGGTACAAGCATCTTGACTATCAGTACACGACATCCGACAAAATATGTGCGGAAATGGCGGACTGGTATTTATATAATTTTATGTTTTATCGCACAATTGAAGATTCAGAATAGCTGAATGTAACACTCTTACTTGTTTAATATATGAAAACATTTCAGCAAGAAAGAAAAATTATAAATGTAGTAAAACTTTTGTCAAAAACTTCCAACATTTTGTGGTTAACACATTTTTTAATTACCACATTATTGAAGATATTTTCGGGGACCAAACAATTATTTCATGAGGTTCACATAACACAACTTACAAGAATATTTGCAATTTTTTGCCTGTATTCATACTTGTCGTAATCACTGTATTTTGACCGCAATCAATTTTGAGTAGAACTCAAATTTCCACCTCAAATTGTACTCATTTAATTCGTTGGTCCCTTTTAACTTAGACTAGACTAGAATTGGTTTGACTGGATTTGTCTGTCTACAACATACGTTTACTCAGTATTGTAATCTAAAACCCTTTTTTTGCATACACGTATGTGCATACGTATACTGACAGACTAGGCAAATGCACTGGCTGACTACAGAGTAACACTTTGTTTGTTCGATGTTCGTGGTTGGTTTGGCCTTAAATCTCTAAAGCAAATGACGACGTTTGTTTTAATATTTTGTTGTTAAATGGAAAATAAAAACAAAAACAACAACGCAAATTTTATAAAAAGCCTACAAATACCTAGAACGGAATAGTTATGTTCAAATTGGCGTTGAAAACGGTGGTGATTTAAAAACAATTTAATAACGGACAAATGTTAACAGTAAAACTGAGTACTGCAGCAGCAAGAGGCGGTAAATAACTCAGTGCGCAAACAAGGATAAAGAATTTCGCTACTCAAAATAAAATTAAAATGGCCAAGGATATATAAAGAAGTAATTGTGATCAAAAACTAGTATATAAATTTAATTTCGTTATTTTAGAAAGTGCTTTTTGATTTAAAGTGTGCTAGTTGAAAAAAGAAGAAAATAATTGCATTAAAGAAACCTTACAAATGCTTTTAGTAAAATCAAAAGAATCTCTTGCAATAATTTATGTTGAATAAATTTAAATTTAGTTTATTAAAACCCTTTGTCCTCAACCTCCTTAAAAAATTCCCCTAATTCCTTCCGACCGTATTCAAAATTTATAAGAATATGCAAAATATTGACCCTGGCGAAAATAACGATAATTTAAACAAGTTTCAAAACTTGCAACTAACTGAACCTACATCACTAGAAAGTTTGACGACTTGTGAACAGCATAAACTACTAGAAGACCAATCTAAAACTGAAGCAACGCGTACTTTACACTCTGATCCTGAGGAGTCCCAAGGTAAGACGAAAACTCGTTCACGTTTTTCCACTGCTTTAAAAAAACTTTCACGTTCGGGTCGAAAAAAAGGGAAACCTAATATAAGAACATACTCAACAACAGCCACAGAATCTTCAGAACATATTATTTCGAGTGAAGCTGAAGATTTGCCCGAAACAAAACTTCTAACGGAAACAGAAAACAAGTCCAAGAAAAAGAAAAAATCACTATTTGGTTTGAAGAAGTCAAAGGTTGCACCCAAACAAGAAGATACAATAATAGGTTTTAAACAAGAGGAACAAGAGACTGCGAAACTTTTGGAACCCATATTTCAGGACAACGAAAATGAAGTAGTTATTACTACGGAACGTTTGTCACCACTGAACTCTAGAAGTAAAGTTCAAATAACGATAAAAACAAAGAAAATTGAAACCGTGGCTTCGCAAGAGCAACAAATTAAGAACCCACCAACTTCATCATCACCATCACCATCCCCAACCAATAAAACCGACAACGATACCTTTTCAAAAACATCTAACGAACCCTCAGACATAAAGAAAAAACTGAAAACAACTCAAACGCCGCAGAAATCCACTACAACCACAACAACAGCAGCAACAGCACAATCTAAAAGCAAACAACGAGAAGTAGAACAAGAACAGATAACAATCACTCGTAGTTCTAAAGATACGCCACCTAAAGAGAGAGCACCCACTAAACCCTCGCGCTTAACGACATCACCCGCCACTACAACATCACCGACCAGTCAATCGAGTACAAGCACTGGTGCAATACGCAAAACAGCTACCACAACTAGAGCAGCTATTAAACTCGTAACGGGTGCAAAAGCTAAAAAGAAATTGCCGTCTTTGAAGACCCCAAAAGGATCCAACGTTAGCAGTACAAGCAATACTGCAGCAAATTGGTCAGCCGCTGTAGCAGCAACTAAAAAGGAAACAGATTTAATGATAAATCCACAAAGAGGTCATAGACTACCAAGACCTACCTCAACCACAACAAATACCATTAAGGAACCCCAAACTGTAGCATCTACAGCAAACGAAACTCAAGCCATAGATCGTACAACACTGCCAACAAATTCATTAAGCCAAAACCAACCAACAACAATACCCGACAGTCTGGTTGCTGTGGAAAATTTACCACAAACATCATCTGTAATTCAATCTTATTTAGCTAACGCTTCATTGGAAACGCCGCCTCCGCCAATAACAGCAACAACACAATATCTAACATCAGACTCTAATACCTCTAGTTGTCAGCAGCAGCAGCAAGAGGAAAATATACAAACATCTCCAACTGATAATTCAAATTCAGTTAAATTGACAACCTTTCCACAAGCAGACGATCACATCTCAATAGCGGAAAGTGTTAAGCCAGGTGACTTTACGGGTGACACGCATTACGATTCCCTTGAAACAATCGAGGATCCTGTAACCGTACATTTTGCTGTAGGAAGTCCAGTTAGAGCTCCTTTCCAACAATCCTTATACGAATTTTCCTCTCAACTACCCTCCGCCGTTACCCAAAAAAGTCTGGACGAACATAAATTATCGGTTGTTGAGGTAAGTCGTCGTCAAATACACTATATATCACAATCAAGGTCATACGACGAACCAAATAGTTTGGAATTAAATCGTTCTCGTTATCGTCTTCAATCGGGAGTTAGTGATTTATCATTAGACACAGACGAAACTCATCTGGATAGATTTGACGATCTACAACAGATGCCAGCTTTTGGTGACTTAACCATGGATCAAGATATGGAACCGGTAAGAATATCTGAAATATGATGAGTACTTTTGTACTTTTGTAAAATATACAAAGCTTTTCATAAGTTTCAAAAATAGTAACATACAATTCAACATTTATTTTGAATATTTCTAAATTGTTTAAGCTCATTTCAAAAAGATTTTGTTTTAATTAATATTTTTTCTTTTTATTTCAAAATTTTATAATTGCGAATGATTGTTGAAATACATTTTTTGAGTACGGTTGGAAAAATTTTAAAAACTAAAATACAAAAATATAGTACCTAATTTTTCTTTGTGAAGAAGAATTTCGTCATTGTTTTGATGTTATCATATGATTTTTTCATTAATTTTATTGCATTTTGATATTTTTTTATTAATATCAAATATTTTAGCTGCTCATTTGCTGCAGAATTAAATTAGTATCTAATATATTATTTTAATCTTGACAATTTTTTATTAGTTTAATTTTAACTCTTAGACATAACGAGGGCTGATCTATAAATCCATTAAAATTTTAACACGAATTTATTTTTTGGCCTTAGTCTGTACCGGTTTAATTGTGAATGATTAATTTTCCACAATTTTGCTTTCCGATTTGCCAACGTCGCACAGTGGCTGAAAATTGTTTTTCTTCGGCCAAAAATCTGTAACTTTTGAGGCGATAGATTGGAATTTTGTTTATGCTGGAGAGAAGACTTCTTGAATTTTCCTACAGTTTTGATTTTATTAAAATCGGTTCAGCAGTTATTGAGAAATTAAAAGTCAAAGTTGAACTTTTGATATTTTTTATCATTTAGTATGAAAATGCTTTTATTTGAGATTGAGAATTATCGTATGTTTTTTATTTAAAAAGGGGGATGTTTTGAAGTGCATTGTTTTTAGCACTTTTTAATCTATATAACTGATAAATTTCATTATACTAATATCTTTATTCATGTCAGATTTATAAAATGTCAAACCATAAAATTATTTTTTTTTTACTCATTTACACTACAGAAATAATAATATTATTGTTTGACATTCCATGAACCTCACATATACAACGTTTATACGCACCACTTATTCGCAAATAAATATATTGCAAGTAGAGAATTTTGCCGCATAAACAGTGAATTAAATTTTTATTTGCGAATAGCTAACTCATGAAAACAATTCCTGATTAACGACACTATTTGCAAATAAGATTTTAAGCATTGCCACACTTTTAACCGTTTTTCGTTTTTATTTCAATGTGGTACATTTATATGACAAGAAAAGTAAAATTAAATCAAAAATGTGCAAATAAATTTAAAAATACACAATAATTTTTAAGCTTTTTCATCTAAAAAATAAAAAGTTTATAAACATACAGTGCTACTAAATGAATAAATTTTCCATCTGGTATCACTTAAAAATGAGAATTTTCATTAAGAAAATTGACATATAAACAGTTAGTTAGTTAATCGCAAATAATTTTTATTCGCGAATAGGCTACGTATAAACGTAGCAATAGATAGAGATATCACAATGAAATTGTAGACCGAAAAGATCTTAAAATAGTGGACTAAAAAGCATCCCCAGTATTGACATTTTTTTTACAAAAATGTCAATACTATTTACCACTCGATATTGATTAGAATTTTCCAGAAAATTATGGACATATTAAAAATTATTACTGTTCTAATTTTATAAAACTCGGTATGTTGAATTAATAAAATTTTTAACTTAAATTAATTTAACGTATTTGAAAAATTTGATTTTTTTCATGTCAGATTTATAAAATGTCAAACCATAAAATTATTTTTTTTTTTTTACTCATTTACACTATAGAAATAATAATTTTAATGTTTGACATTCCATGAACCTGACATGGATAGAGATATCACAATAAAATTGTAGACCGAAAAGATCTTAAAACAGTGAACAATTGTGTGTATTGCATCAACACAAACGTCCACAAAATATTTTGGAATCTCATAACATACCATTGCTTAAAGTCTGCTTTCCTACCAATATAAAAATGTTTTATCCGCTATTGATAACAGTTTTATATTTAACTTAATCCACTCGATTAAAAAGCTCGAAAAATCATTAAAAAAATCAACCCAAAAAATCCGTTTTATACGAATATCTCTAAAGGCAAAAGAGGTATGTAACTTTAAATTAAGGCATATTTTTTGCCGGTCAGCTTAAGTCTAATTTTTTTGCAATCCATAAATATATTTTAGGCGAATTTTTTAAACACTTGAATATCCGAGGCTACCAGAGGTCCACAACTCACTCTCCCGACCCTCTATGAACCCGTGCTCTTTTAAATGATACAGTGATGTGACGAACCATTTCTTAAAGGCTACTATCCCAGTAATATAACAAATTTCGACCCATTATTGATAACAGTTTGCGAGAAATCATAATTTAGTTCTGATCAAATTTACAAAAATTAAATTATTTCTAAAACAACATAAAATATTTGTTTGCAGCAGCATGCCACACCCACAATTACCAATATTTTAATCCAGTTTTTGTTGGATACCTTCAGGGTTGTCAGACTTGGGGATTTATCCCCAAAGTTGGGGATTTTATGTGAACAAAAAGGACAAGGAAAGTCATTTGGGGATTGGGGATTTTTTTGGGGATTTCAAAAAAGATTTCGGGGATTTTTTGGGGATTTTACACTTTTTTATTATTTTTTATTATATATGAATAAAAATAGCAAAACTTTTATCTTACTCTTATATAGTGTAAAGGGTCCTAATTAACATTATCATTTTTATTAAGTGTGTAAAAGGTACTTTATAAACTTGTTATTTTTCTTGAGTGAGTGTTTAAAAAAAAGAATTTTAAAATAGAATCTAAAATCGTTGAAAACACATAAAATTTTTGATTTTTTAAAGACAATTTTGAAGCAAATATGAATGTATTCCCCAAAAATAAGTAAATATGAAAAATCATATAATAAAGATTGGGAATAAAATGCTAAGCTATTGGTTAGTAGTTATGATGCATTATATACAATACAATATGATGGATCGAAGTACTAAATAAATTTGGATATATGTATTTTTATTGTTGATTATAAGGATGACTTTAACCGATTAAACAAGCTCCAAATTCTTATAAACTGGCTCATTCGTCTTCAAAAACAGCATATTGTTCTACAAACAAAATAAAATGATTTTTTTGACTAAAAATTTTTATTTGGGGATTTTTGGGGATTTCTTATTAACATTTTTCTTACCTTTTTTTAAAAAAAATTTTAAATTTGGTCAGAAAAAAAAACAAACAAAAAATATTAATTTTTTAAGGTTTTGTTTTTTGGGGATTTGGGAATCTGGGGATTTTTGGGGATATTTTTTTAATTTTTTGGGGACAAGGACAAAAAGTACCTGGCAGCCCTGGATACCTTAGTTCTAATATGTTTGATATCGAATGTCATTAAAATTTTTGTACTCGGCGATAACAAACAATTAGACTTTTTTAAGGGCTTTTTGCGTGATGTACGAGCGTTGTACCCAGCTCTTTTGGTTGAATTGTGTGCTGTGTCCGCGAAAACACTTTTGTCCATGGACTCTTTCAACTCGGCAGCAATCTTTGGTGCACTTTTAAAGGGGTCATTCCTAATTAAAGACACCATTTTTTCTTTCTTCTCGGAAACTAAGCTTGCGAGGACGCGCAGACCTGGTCTTATTTTCAACTCGCTTTTCTTTTTGAAAGCGATTTATTACCTTTTGCATTGTTGACTTACTTCTATTAGTTATTTGAGCAATTTCAGAATATGATTTTCCCAATCTATGATTATTAATAATAATATTGCGCTCCTAAATCGATAGCTCCTTGCGAGTCATTTTATTTAAGACTTTTTTCAATAAAAACCCAATTATTGCTACTGATATCAACAAGAAATAACTCTGAATACATTCTAAATGTACCCTTATTAGCATAGAAAGAAAAAAACATTTAAAAAAAATGGAAATGCCAATGACAAAGACTTTTGCTGTGCAAAATTATGGAGTTGCCAGGTACTTAAGGATATTTTATGTTTGTTCCTTAGAATAAGAGTGCAACATTTTGCTGGACTGTTGTTGGACTGGACTATATGAATAATTTTACAAAATGGGAATAAATAACACAAACTTTCTTACTAGTCCGGTCAAAATAGACACAAAAAAAGGCTAACCTTGCATTAACTCGCATAAAGCTGAAAATTGGCATAGACCTTCAGTTCACGAATACAAATAATATGTGAAAAGTCCCCGTTGATCCGATGCTTGCTAAAAAAGATATTCGAGGTCAAAGGTCAAAAATATACGTTTTTTGCATTTTTTTCGTAAACGGTAAATATATCGCGAAAATGGTTAAAGTAATTTTTTAAATTTCCTACAAAAAACGTTCTTATACTTTTTTGCTACGACCCACCATTCCAGAGATATTCCCGTTTGAAATACTGGATTGGATGCCTACGCCGCCTGCATACAGAATTATACGTTAAAAAAATAATTTTTTTTGTTTGTTTCTGTTATACATTCAAAATTTAATCTATATGTACAGTCTACAGCTGGTATAAATCATAGTAAGACTTGGAGGGTTTCATTTACTCATGTCATTTTTTGGAGCAATTGGTTTCATCATGCAAGGAAGTGGCCTAAAAGAGGTGCTGTCTCTAATTTATGTATATATATATGTATATACTGAACGTATTTATCAAAAATAGAGCTAAATAATTCTCCTTGATCCCACACAACGCGGTGTAAAAGATATCCACCATCAATGATGTAATTTGTATTGGTGCTGTCAATTTCAATGATCACGGGTTGAAAGCAATCATATATAGCTGACTTTTGTGTTTAACGCATTCCAATTGCATCGGAGAGTGATAATGGGTAAGGAGCTAATTCATATTCGAAGAATTTTTCGATTTCATCATCAAATGCCTTAGTGATACTCATACGTTGAAATAGCAATACAGGGTCTACAGGTACTTTCTCGTCATGAACTTTTATAGAGCTACTCATGCTTAAAATAGGGAGTACTCTATCAGCCCTTTTTAATTTTATGTTGTTGAATGTTTGTCCTGTTATCTTAGACATAGCAGCAATTCCAACTTCTCGAGCTTGATGACAATTAATTTTATTATCACCGACTACTCCACTAGCAATTGATAAGATTTTGTTAATATGAGGAAAAGGATTGTGGAATAAAAACCATTCCAAAAGTTTTTTCACGTCACTAACATCTTTTTTAACTCTTGAATCACTTGCATCTACATGTTGATCTGTTACGTCCATTCTAACATTAGCAAGATCTTCCACTCCTTCACACACAGCATTCATCGCATGCATGCCATAAACCCATTTACTTATGACACTCTCTTTCGTGCTTCTTCCTCGAGAAATCCCTCCACTTGTCTTCATTGATTTCATCAGTGATTGCTCAATAACCATATCCGTGGAAGTTCCACAAGTTAATTTGTCGGAACGTCTTACAGTAAAAAATCCCTCTGTAAATCTCCGGTAAACACTGCTATCCATTAACTTCTCCAACTGCAGCATATCTTGCAAATATAGATGCGCCGACTTGGCATAAGGAAAGTTTCCTGATGCGTGAAAATAAGGGAGCATTTCTTTGACGCTGTTTATGTGAGCTTGCCAATCTCCCATACGCTCAGCTCTTATGAACTCTTTAGCAAGTGATACCATGCGAAAATATTGTATCCACAATTTTGCTGTAGGTCCTCGTTGTTCATATTCTTTGAGCTTGTGGTCGAACTGTTTGAGTAATACTCCGCTTATTTCATCGTCATTTTCTATATCATAATAAGTAGTGGTGTTATTTAATAAATTTTCAATTGTTGTCTTGAGATTTTCAGTTATCTCATCATCAATTACAATTTCTTTTAATATTATTGTTGCTAAAGCCAGATGAAGCAATGTATGAGCTCTAACAGCTCTCGCGTAAGCATGGCCATTGAGCATTTTGTCTAGTGAATTGGGTGCATAAATTAGAGACAGCACCTCTTTTAGGCCACTTCCTTGCATGATGAAACCAATTGCTCCAAAAAATGACATGAGTAAATGAAACCCTCCAAGTCTTACTATGATTTATACCAGCTGTAGACTGTACATATAGATTAAATTTTGAATGTATAACAGAAACAAACAAAAAAAATTATTTTTTTAACGTATAATACTGTATGCAGGCGGCGTAGGCATCCAATCCGTAGCAAAAAAGTATAAGAACGTTTTTTGTAGGAAATTTAATAATCTACAACTTTTACTTTAACCATTTTCGCGATATATTTACCGTTTACTAAAAAAATGCAAAAAACCTATATTTTTGACCTTTGACCTCGAATATCTTTTTTAGCAAGCATCGGATCAACGGGGACTTTTCACATATTATTTGTATTCGCGAACTGAAGGTCTATGCCAATTTTCAGCTTTATGCGAGTTAATGCAATTTGAAATGTTTATTTTGACCGGACTATACTTGTTTTTAAAAAAATTTTAAAAAATGGTTTTATTTCAAAAGAGGTACCTTGATTTATGCTTCACACTGTACGTTTTACTTTGAGTACCTGTAATATTTATTAGAATTACTTTAAAAATCAAGAAAAACTACGATAAGTTTAAAAAAATTAAACTAAAAATTTCCTTGGATTTCAATTTTAATCGATTTCGATTTCCAAAACGTGGCCGTATATGAGTTTAGTGACGATCTTATTTTTAAAAATATCCGAAAAATATAATTTTGGTTTTAGGACATGCATATTTTTGCGACTTCTTAAAATTCTGCTGCACTCTCCACTCTCTAAAATTTCAGTGTCTTAAATCTATAACGCTAAGTTAATATTTTTATATATTTAAGAGGTTTAAGTCCAACGAATTCATTAAAACTTGACAATGAAATATTTTTATACTGCCGATTAAATCCTCAGGTGTGTGCTGGAAATCGAAAAAGTAAAACGCAAAAATTTTAAAAGTCGTTTTTTAATAAGATTTCATTAATAAAAGAATGTTATGACAAATACTTTACAAATATTTCTCTATTAAACAGAATTTTTTAACAAAAATTATTAAAATTGATTTAAAGTGTATTAAAAACAACTTTCAAATTCTTGTGTCTTACGTTTTCGATTTCCAGCACACCCCTGCCTACCTTTAGCTATCGGTATGTTGGAAAAACGGGCCTAAGACTTTCTTATAGGCTTTTTACACTGACCAACATCTAACATCTACCATCAAAGATGTAGAATATGTGAAACACTCGTTTACATTGCTCACATCTAACATCTACCATCAAACAAAAATGTCACCATTTTTGAAAAAAAAAATGTTTTGAAAACAAAAAATTTTTTTTTCTACAAAAGTGCCAGAGTTTAAAAAGAAAACACAAAAATGTATTTGAAGTTCCATTTGTTTAAAAATATAAAAAATACCTCACAAAAAAACATTGCAAGAAAAGAGAAAAGTTGACAAATGGTAACGCTGCTTTCAAAAAATTTTTTTTTGCCAGTGATGCCACAATAATAATAGAACTTATTGCCACTTTTCTAGTGATGACACTAAAATAATCGAAAGATGTTGAATGGAATACAATGAGATAGGAACATCTTTTAAAGATGTTGAAAGATGTTGGTTTTTAGCCCTATGTATTTCTTATGGAAAGATGTTAACATCTTCGCAAATTGTGGAAAATTGATGGTAGATGTTAGATGTTGATCAGTGTAAAAAGGCTATTAGTTACAAGATTTATAAGCAATTCAGTAGATTCATTTGGTGGTGGCTATGCTACAACAAGTACAACAACAAAACACAATATAGTTTATTTATTTATTCTTCTTTGTTGCTTTCGGGGCCGATATGTTAAAAACACAAGCAACTTTTGACAATTCTTTCCCACTCTCTTAATAGGAAAAAAAGCAGCTCAGCTGTGATTTTAACGCAACCTGAAAAGTGAACTCGAAATGAGCTTGAACGACTCAATTCTCTTCACGTTTTTATTTTTTCTTTATTTTCCTTAAACCTTGTTGTGTGCAAACAACAACTGTGCTTTCATCGAGATTTATGAACGATTACAAGAATTTTGAAACATAAGGAAATATAAACAACTTTTGTTGTCCAATATAATAGCAAAAACTTAAAATATGTTCACAATTAACAAATGTTTGACGAAAAAAATTAAAAAAGGGTGAATTAAAAAAAGCGTGATTTTTAATAACTGACTAAGATTTATGTCTGAACAATATCGAGTAGATTGCAATTTGTAAGCAGTTCAAGGTTGTATAATCCAGCAAACGTTATGTAAAATCAAAAAACTATATAATACAAAAAGTGGTTACAAGTGGACAGTCAAATATTTGTAAAGTATGTCCATAGCTTTAGTTTTTTAACCTATAAGCACATTTCATGCTTAAAACGACATTTCCCAATTATTTCAAAATTAAATCGAAAATCTAAATTTTTTATATTGTTCTTAACAAAAATGTTCGAAATTTCTTGAGTATGGAAGAAAAATTTATAATTTGATAAGATGGAAAAAGTCTAATGGCGTTTTCTTTTCTGATTATGTTCCCTTTAAAATTAAAAAAATGCCACATGTTCAACACTCATTTTAATTAAAGGGGCATGAGTGCAGCACTAGAACAAGGCGAAATCAGTACAAGGTGGTGGCAAGTTTCGAGCCGTAAACACTAACAATGCAAAACAAAAAACATTTGTTGTTTCTGTTGGCTTTGGATTGTTTTAGTTTTGCCACCACCTGTAATTGAATTTACTTTGCTCTAATTGTACTTTATTGTTTAATGCCGAAATTTGTATTCTTTTGTAAACGTAAAATATGAAACACTTCTTAAAAATTAGGGTGCATTTTAAAATGTTGCCAAGTCACATGTAACACTTATGCAACACTTTTTTTAGAAAAGAAAACTCCATAAAAAAATTAAAAAGTGCCAACACGATTTTTATTGTTTACTGACTAAAGCCTAGTACTCTGTTCAAAGTTGTGAAAAATGTTGAGCAACATTGATTATTCCACACGAAAATTTTGGCATTTATCAATGTTACCAATCTTGCGAGTTTGTACAATTTGACGTTTTTATTCCTTCAAAGTATGCTACATTGTTTCGTATATGTAAACAAACGACACATGTATTTTACTAAAATTATTTTTTTTTTAATAAAACATTTAATAAAAAAAAGTAAATATGGATAAAAAACTGTTACCGATTGTGTTATTTTAATTTTTTATTTCTTTTTTAATATTAAGTTCATATTTTTTGCTTTTGCTTAAAATTCCACGTGAAATAAAGGCAGCTTACATTATTTCCCAGTTGTAAAAAAAATGTTGCCAGAAACATTTCGGAACTTTTTCACAAAATAAACAGAGTACAACTCCATCAACATTATTTCGTAGATATTCCGCACAAGTTTTTTTCATATGCATTTTGACAGCATTTCACGTGAAATGTTGAACAGAGTAACAGGCTTAAACGGCCAAACTTCACAAGCAGTTTGACAACAACAGTAAGCTGTTGGTGCTTACATGCTTCATACTTTTTTTATTTGTTTGTTTAACCGGTTGTGTGGTTTATTTGGCCCTTAAATTTCGTTGATCCTGACTTGAACCGGTCCAGAAGATTTGGATTTACAGACTTTATTTGCAATCAAATCATGTCAGGCAAACAAAAGTCTGTGTTTTTTCTGAAGTAATTTTTTTTCCAAAATGAAGTCCTATTGCAGCGATTCAGTACTTTTTTAAAATCTCAATTTTTCCACCCTGTTTTAGACTATTTTCTCATTGATTTCTTTGCTATCGCTGTTGATTTTTTTATCTTTAAGTGAAGAGACATGAGAAATTTGAGTCTGGAAACCTTAAAAATGCAGTTGTTAATTTCTCTTCCGGATTTTATTGTCACTCTTGTTGCTTTTTTGCTTTTATTTTAATATTTAAACTTGTATTGATGCTTATTTAGTTAAACATGATTTTTAACAAGCTTGTATTTTCGATTTAATTTTTATTTTACAATACAAATACCAGGGCAAAAGAAATACAAGTCTTCAAACTGTTCAAAAGAAAATTTTAAAAAAAGAAAAGGTCATAAGAGTTTAAGATTTAGTAACAAGGGAAAGGTAGAATTGAAAAATGAAAACAATTTGGGATTTCATTCTTATTATTATTTTTAAGGGTTATCGGCCGTCGTTGTGTATGTGCCTTCACGAGTTTTGTCCACATTGTTTAAAGATATGGCATAATTTGGCTTAAGCATTTAACTTAGGGAATCTTTTTGTGAAAGTCTATGAAACTGTCATTTGCTTAAGCAAATGATCGCATGTTCCTTATTTTTGCGATCACCAAAAATTTCACACAGGAGAGACATAGTTGGACGAGCAGTAAAAAAATATAGTCCAATCTTTTTTTCCTGTAGTGGTTCCACACCATGCTGTGCATCTTAGTAGGTGCATTTGATGTTCAACTACTATTCTTGGATATTCTGCAATTTTGTTTATTCACGTGACCAAAAAGGCGATCCAAACTTGCCAACGAATTATCGTGGTTTATCCTTGATCAACACTTTGTGCAAAATTTTTAATACAATTTTGCTAAATAGAATAACAGAATGGACAGAAAGCAACAATGTATTGAACGAATATCAAGCCGGGTTTAGAAAACATTATTCAACCGTTGATAATATTTTTAATTTGATAAGCATAGTAAACTTGAATAAATTGAATGGTAAAAGAACGTATGCTTTTTTTGTCGATTTCTCGTGTGCTTTCGATGCGATACCCAGAAATAGCCTGTTTTATAAATTATCATGTCTTGGTATGTCATCTAAGATAATAAGAATATTGCAGAAATCGTATGAGAACACTAAAAGTCAAATATGGGACGGCAATTCCCTCTCGAATTCATTTACTGTGGAACTTGGTGTAAAACAAGGTTGCATTTTAAGCCCACTATTGTTTTCATTATATATTAATGACCTTATTGATATGTTGCCAGGTGGTGTTAACGTTGCAGACAATAATATTAAACTTTTGCTTTATGCGGATGATATAGTTATTTTATCGGAATCACCTACTGAATTGCAAAACATGATTAATGCCTTGCATTCATATTGTACTAAGTGGTGTTTAAAAGTTAATTTAGAAAAGTCTAAAATATTAGTATTTTGCTCAGGATCACGTATGTCTGCGAACTTGAATTGGCAATATGGTACAGAAAATATAGAAATAGTGAACAGCTACAAATATCTTGGGATAACCATCACATATAACCTGTCCTTTAAAACACATTTAAATAACAAATTAACGACATCAAAGCTGGCAATAAATTCCACTTGGTCAAAATATATAACAAACCCACAAATATCGATCAAAAATAAGCTAAAAATATTTAACGCAGCCTGTAGATCTATTTTGTTATACGCGGCTCAAATATGGGGATATGAAAAACACGATGTTGTTGAGAAGCTGTTTCGATTTTTTATTAAAAAAATGTTGTACCTGCCCCCCACAACACCCAATTACATGCTACATTTGGAAACTAACCTTGACTCACTTTATATTTCGACGTTAAAACTGCACTTTAATTATATAAATAAAGTTTTAAATTTAAGTCAACGACGACTTCCACGTATTTTAGCAGAGTGTATTATAACTCGAAATGTGTGTTGGGCAAGAGAATGGTTAAATCTCTGTCAAAATCTACAATTTACCCCAGCTAATTCTAACAGACCTTTATGTACGTATTGGAAACCCATTTTAAAATTACTGCAAACTAAAGAACGTGAAGATAACTTAAGAAGTGCAGTCAACTCCCAGCATCACGATCTATACTCGCAACTAAGTTTTGACGTCGAGCCAGCACTCACGACAAATTTATCGCCCTATATTATTAGTTTGATAATTAAAGCAAGAGGTGGATTGCTCAATTTAAATGCCAGAAGCTTCCGAAATAACACTGTTACCACATGTACAATATGCAACCTTGATGAACCTGAGAATACTTTTCATTTTGTTGAAGTTTGTCCAATTTTTAATGTATATAGGAGAAATCTCTTTGGAAAAATACAACTTAATATAAGCGAAGTACTTAATATTTTGAATGGTCACAATTATGTTGCTTTATACAAATACATCCAAGTATGTTTAAAATATAGAAAACTGCTAACAAATGAATTTGATTTTTGATTTTTAAATATAAATATAAGCTTGTAAATACCAATGAGTTGAGAATGGACCTCATCGCTCATTATTCAATATGATTTTTGTGTCCGAATACATATTTTATTCATTTATTAAAAGGGGGTCACTTTGGAAGTTTCTAATTCTGATATGAAGAGGAAGGCCGTTTAATACCTTGTGGAGGAGGTTCATCAGTTATAACCAGGGAAACCAGAAATATGCTATAAAAAACACGTTTTATGCGCATTTTCCAGTAAAAACTGGAATATGCCTAAAAAAGGCAAAATATGCGCTATAAACTTAAAAATATGCTGCAAAAATGCTCGTTTTACTAAATTATGCACAAAAATGCTGCAAATGGTAAAATATGCAAAAATATGCACTAACAAATCGATGCCAAAATTCATAAAAGGCTCTAAAACGGATAAATATATTGTTTGTGCCTTCATTGGTCGCACAAGGAAAAACATGCAATTGCATATTTAGGGTTTGCCTGGTTATAACCTAGCAATTTGTATTTTGTAAAATGCCGCCATCAATTAACATAAAAAACCTGAACATCGTCCGTATACTAATAAAATTGGGAATTAATGAGCAGTTTCTAAACAGTTGGTTAGATTTAAATATAAATTTTCTAGTTTATAAAAAAGCTGCCCCACAGACCAGAATTTAAAAGAAAGAGTTTATTTAAGAGTGGTACATTTGATATCCATTTTTAAACACTATCAGAACCAAAGTTAGAAAATAAAGTTTAGGAAAATAAGGAAAAACAACCTAAATTAATTATGTGAAAACCACCGACATAGGTTATTGTTGTTGTAGCAGAGAGACCTGAAGAACAGGGCCCTGTTTCTCAAAACTACAAGTTACAAACCTACAAGTAAACTACTTTAAAAAAAAGCAACAATTTTAAAATTTTTTTTTCACATATATTTTACTTGTAGTTTTGAGAAACAGGGTTCAGGTGTTGCTGATTTGACAATCCTTGGTCGGTGTTCGTTGAAATCTGAGTCGTACTGGTGCGTAGAAACGATTGTAGTGGGAATGACGGACATAGGTGGGAAGCATTTGCAAAAATATTTTCTCTCCAGCAACACTAAATTACTGAGTACAAGCGCGAAAAGAGTGAGACAAACGAAATATAAAAGTATTTAGGTATAAATATCAGTGTGACCAATTTAGCATTTTTGCAGCTAGGTTAAGGCATCAGAGCTGTAAATGAATCATTCTTTTTTGATTTTAATTCGTTACGAATTTTTGAATTAATTATTTTCACAGCAAAAAAAGATTTGAATGAAATTTGAATCAATTCAAACGAATTAGGCAGAAATGAGTTGTAATTCGTTTTCAATTCAAACGAATCTGTAAAATTAATTGCAATTCGTTTCCAATTCAAATGAATTTTTTAAAGTAAATTTTAATTCATTTGAATTGAATTGATTTTGAATTCATTCAAATGAATTAGAACAATGAATTGCAATTCAAATGAATGAAATCAAAAATAAGTTGCAATCAATCAAATTCAAGAGCAGATCTTGGGGACATTACTAATATTTACTATTTTTATTGCAGTTGGAAGTTTTCAATACAAAAAGTAAACAAATTTTCCAATTGTAGTAAAAGTAGTAAGAATTTCGAGTAAACGAACACAGCCTTGACAGCAAAAAATGTTGTTGAGATTCAAAGTTGCTAAAATCTTTAAAATTCGATTGAAAATTTAAAAAAAAGAAATTTTCCACAATATACAAACATGAGATCATTTAAACAAAAAATTATTGTTAAACACAGTATTTGATAAAAATAAAAATGAAGGTTTCTTTTAGTAAAAAAAAACAAAATTTTTCCATATTGATAGGATTTTCGCTTATACCTAATAATTTAATTCCTATTCTGCCGCGTCCTGACAATTCCATTCCATTCAAATTTCAATTAATTCAATTCAAATGAGTTGGAAATTAATTTCTTATTCATTTGAATTAATTCAAAATCAATTAAATTCAAATGCATTTGTAAAATGAATTGCAATTCATTCTACAAATTCATTTGAATTGGAAACGAATTACTATTTATTTGACAAATTCATTTGGTTTAAAAATGAATTGCAATTCATTTTTACCAAATTCATTTGAATTGACTCAAATTTCTTATTAATAAGATTTCTGTATGACGTGCTAAGTTCCCAATTTTTCATAATTGATGAATACGCTGAAATTTATTGTTGAGGGAAAGCTAGCTTCTATGCGCATTTCACTGGTTGCTTAGGCCAGATCGTCAGGAAACCTTTTCCAAAGATTTTAGAAAAGCTAAAAATATTATACAAATAAAACCTTAAAGCGAATAAGAAATATAAACACTCAAAGTTTCACTTGTAACTACAGTAGAATCGCGAAAAAGTTAACCAAAATGTCCCAAGGGTTGTTACCTTTTTCGAACTATTAACGTTTCTAAGCGGGTTTAAATTTGAAAAATATACAATAAAAAACATGGATCTTTAGAAAATAACACACTTAACTTATTCCAATGCCTTAGTTTTCATCATAACAAAAATGAAACTAAGATTTTTCATATGTATTCGCCAAAGCCTCGAAAATTTCAAAAAAAAAATTTTTTTGAGATGCATAATCCAACGCTAATGGTTTTCCTTGAATATCTTAATTGATTTTGTTTAAAATCTCTACTTTCTTATCATTTGTGATGTTTTTTTTATTAAAACGTTTAGAAAAGTTAACTAAAAGTTAACTTTTTAGAGCGACGCAGTGACGCTAAAATTCGGTTAACTTATCCGCGAAATTAACTTTTCCGAGAGTTAACTTTTGCGCGATTCTACTGTATATCAAAGCTTAAACAAAACATTGAGTGCCTCGGTAGGCTAGCTGGTAGTGAGCTAGTCTATCAGCGCCGAGGTTGCGGGTTCGCTTCCCGCCAGAGACTCCGGTTTCTTTCCTGCAGACAAGCGTAAAAAAAAACAGTGAGTTTATCTTTTCTTACATTTCCCTACAATTGTTTGGTTTTTTTCCGACTCGAATTGTAGTTGTAAGTGGGTAAAAAGAAAAAACAAAATTAAAAAACAAATTGCTTCATTTTATTGTTTTCGTAAGAAAACAACATATTTGCAAGTTCAGTTTTTTCACGGGCACATGCAAGTATATTATCAAAGCTATTTTTTGGGAACACAAAATTTATTATTTGTAAGATTTCTGTATGACGTGCTGAATTCCCAATTTTTCATATTTGATAAATACACTGAAATTTCATTCAATTCATTTTTTTGTGTGAAAAGAATTAATTCAAAAGTTGCTAATTTAGTGCATGAATGATTCGCGAATTAGTTCAAAAATTAATGATTCATTTACAGCTCTGTTTAGCATTAACAATTTTGGCTTAGCTGCAAAATTTTTATTAAGAATTTGGAATTTTATTTAGCATTTTTATAAAATGTTTATAGCTTTAATAGTTTTATTTTAAAAGTTTGGAGGAATTGTTTTATAGACTTACTGAATTTTTTTTATAAATTTTGAATATCTTAACAAACGCTTTAAAAAAAATTTTACATTTAGGGAATTTGAAATGCCGCAATCACGTTGATTGTAGAATTTCCTTTCCATTTATTTATTACGTATAAAAGTATAAGGAAATTTTACATCAGAATATAAAAATTGAATTTATTAACCCCAAGATAAAACTAGAGTAAATGTTAGGGCATTTCGTGTTAATCCAACAAAAGAAATACCTAAATCAAATTTCAAGTGTAAACTGTTGGAAAAAAGTATAGTAATTTTGAAATCCCAACTTTTCTTAAACTGTAAGAAATATCTTTTTATAGAATCTTTTAAATCAAAGCAAAGCATAGAAATAAAATCGTTTCAGAGGTCCGGCGGGCCGCCTAAATTGGTCAAAATATTACCAGTTATTTCGAATTTCTCAAAAATGAGTTACTTAAATTTATTACGTTACGCGAGTTTTTTTTCAATCAAATTTTAAATATCGTGTGGCAAGATTTCAGTAAGGAAAATCGTATTCGGCGAAAATTGGCGCATATAGACGTATTCGCGAATATTAAAAAAAATGTATATTCGTAACATCACTAGTAGCTACATTAATATTTTCTTGTTACTAAAAAAAAAATTCAATTTAATTATTTTTTTTTTATTTTCAGACTGTAATGACATCATCAAACACTGAAAAGCGCGAACATCTTTATAAAATTCTAGTCATCGGAGAATTGGGCACTGGCAAAACATCATTTATAAAACGTTATGTTCATCAGTTTTTTAGTCAAAACTATCGCGCCACAATTGGTGTCGATTTTGCCTTAAAAGTTTTACACTGGGATCCCAATACAATTGTGCGTTTGCAGTTGTGGGATATTGCCGGCCAGGAGCGTTTCGGTAATATGACAAGAGTGTATTACAAGGAAGCCGTTGGTGCCTTTATTGTTTTCGATGTAACACGTAGTGGTACATTCGATTGTGTTAGTAAATGGAAAGAAGATTTAGATTCGAAAGTACAATTGCCAGATGGTAGTCCAATTCCGTGTATATTGCTGGCCAATAAGGTAAGTTTTTGCTTTTAAATGTGTGTTTTTAAGGAGTTAATGTGAATGAAACTTAAAAAAAGGTTAAAAAAGTAAATATGTATGTATGTATGTATATGTATGTACATATGCCACGTACATATTATTATGTGAAGCATACAAAATACATAGATAAAATATACAAATTTGTTAGGGTAAACTATTTTATCTGGTTATGGGTCCAGACATGGCCGAGGAAATGTTTTCCGTTAATTTGTTTAAGGGTCGGAATTTCGATAATTGGAGGTTTAGACTCGAAGCAGTTCTAGACGAGCATAGCTTACTTAAGCTGGTTAAACAAGATATCGAGGTATTAGTAGCTCAAGAAGCCAATGCTACTAAGATGGAGGAACTGAGGAAGCATGATAAGAAGGCAAAATCTATAAAAAAATTCCCATTTGGAATATGTTAAGGTCTGCAAAAGTTCTTATGAAGTCTTGCTGGCACTTACAAATGTGTTTAAAGGCTAATGACAAGAAAATCAAATATTTAATACATATAATTGAAAATATCAAAGATAACTAGATTAATAATTTACAAAGTATAAAGTAGACAAGTACTTATTTAATTGTATTTTTCAAAAAAAATAAGTGCCAAATTTCAAAATGTTAGCCAAACCTTATTTCAGGAAGTCGTCTAAGATTATCCTGGTTTAACATATTGTGACATTTAGGATATATTCGGGACAAATTTGTGTCAGCATAATGCCAATAGTAATGACAACTTCTTAGCAGGTAACGTATGAAATAACTACCAACTATTACTTAAAACCAAAAAGTTTTTCCTGGGAAGGGACAATTTTTAACTGTTTCTGTGTTTATTATTTTATATAGCTATTTTTTCTTGTTGTCATTTTATTTTGCTTTTGCTCATGGCCCAATTATTAGGTCTATGCAGAAATACAAGAATTAAAAAAACAATACGCACTCAACAAAAAATTGGCAATCGTTTTGCGTAGACCTACTGATTCGACGATGCTTTTGCTGGAAATACTTTTTTTCTTACGGCAATGAAGAAAAGCAAGAGTGAAATTTATTATGTACGTTTTTATATGAAGAATTTGTTGCATTCGCCAATAGTGGGGTGTAGAGCAAAACAATTCTTAAAAAGCTTTAAAATAGTTGATATGAAGAAATTTATGCTTAATATCTCGGAAACCACCAAAATTTCGCGAAACAGGTTTGGATTTGGAAAGGGCTTATTAAAAAATATATTCCTCATACCAAATTCATTTTTTTTTAAATGGTCGGTAGATCAAACCAATAATGAGCTGAAAAAACTCAACTAAATAATTATAGCACGTACATATCTTTAGAGAATAACTTTTGATTTTGCTCAAAAAAAATAAAAATCAAAAAATAAATTTTATTTTTTTAAAAAAAAAATAAAAATCAAAAAATAACTGTTTGCATCTGATTTTTTTGAAAAAAGGAATAACTGTTACGGTCCCTGGTCTTAAGACTAGATTTTTATTACGATTTTTTTCCTTGGGGGAAAAGGAATGACTTTGAATTTTTGTAGGCAAGGTCTTAGAAATTCCGGTAGAAAAAAGAAACCATTTTACACCCTTCACCCAAAAATGCAAATCAATTCTTACAAAAATTAATAATAATATTTTTTGTACATTTTTTTTTCAGTGCGATCAAGACAAACAAGGAGTGGTAACGAATGCCGAAAAAATGGATGAATATGTAAAAGAACATGGTTTCTCAGGATGGTTTGAAACATCCGCCAAAGAGAATATTAACATAGATGAGGCAGCTAGAGCTTTAGTGAATAAGGTAATTACTATAAAAAAAATTTAATTATGTTCATAGAAATCATAGTGTTTATAATTAAAATATTTTTAAAATTTACAGATTTTATTAAATGATAAATTAATAAGTGCTGCAGATTTGGCCGACAGTGAAAGATTGAATCTGAATAATTCGGAAAATCAAACAGCTTTAGATGGCAAAAACAAGTGTTCCTGTTGATTTTGTTTTTATCGTCATTATTATTATTATGAATAAATATTATCATTAATATACACGCAAGAACCTAAGGAAAAGGAGATTTCTTAAGGTCAAACCGAAATTTAATTGTTTTGCCTTATACATACAAACATACATACATATATACATAGTAGGTGTTTATTAATTAATTTAATTTCTTTTTGTTACAATTTGTATCTTCTATTTATCGTTTCTTTAATATTGTATATGTATTTATAAAAATTTTACGAATTTTTAAAAGGTTTTTCATTTCTCATACACATTTGTCTTTATAATTATTAAAATATTACAACACTGAAGTAGATCAAATTAAATAAAAAAAAACATACACAACAAACACTTTTTTATATAAATATATACCTTTGCATTTTAAAAAAAAAATATTAAGAAAGATTAACAAATATAAAACTAAACATATAAAAACATAAATAAAGAAAAAATAAATTATTTACTTTGGTATTTGTACTTTGAACTTCTACTGCATTCGCTTATTTCTTTTTCTTAAACAGCAGAATATAAAAACAACAATAAGCAATTAGTAACATCATTAACCATAAACTTAAATCTTAAACATAAAAAAGGTTGTTTATACGTTAAATATTTACTGAGCAATAAACTTAAACAATCACAATTATGTTAAAATTCTTAAAGAAAGGAAAAAGTTTATCTAAATTTGTATTCATGTTTCTTTTTATACCCGCGTGGGTATATTAAGTTTGTCATTTCGTGTTTAACACCAAGAAATATAAGTACATACACCGAAGAGCCTTTGGCCCATGCGACAATTAGAACCTTTTCATGGGCCATAGCTCTCATATTTAGCCAACTCCCGAAATTTCGCACAAATAAGTTTAACCGTAACTAAAAATAACAATACATATTAGATTTTAATCACCCCTATCGTGAATAATTTTGCCCTCGTAATTTTTCCCCTGTTCACGGGAATAAATTCCCCTTATCGTGAAAAGTTTTTTCCCTACACGCAGAGAAAAAATATGGTTGGGCATGGTTACGGCAACAACACTATGTTTAATGTAACAATATATTGTTGTCGTACACAAATAATTGTTATTTTTATTTAATATCAACAATATTATAGTTACTGTAAACATATCAATGTTTATCGCAATTATGAATTTGAGTATTGTTGACCGAAAAATAATTATTTTTCTAACTACTTAATTATGATAACTTTCTAAACATATTATATTTCTCACAACCAAATCATGATATATAATAGCCATAACATGATAACTTTCTATACATTTATCATATTATGTTAAAGATGCAATCAAACTATTTTTACTCTAATCATATTATGTTAGCGCCATTTGTAAAATAGTTTTGAAGAAGTTGTGTCGTTTTTTTTATTTGTGAGCGGTTAAACAATTAAAAGATAAAATTCCATAAAAAAAATAAGTTTAAAGAAATTAAAAAATTAAAATATTAGCGGAGTTCATTCAAGTATTAGTGATGTAATAGTGCAAATGCAAAATATCATAGTTTTTTGTAAAATCCAACAACAAAACACACAGAGATTTCGTTATATTTTATAAAAGTGCTACGATATTTCTGTGGTTTTCATGGGCAACCGCGTATGTCTTAAAACAAATTGTTCAGGAAAGCCGAAAACTCATTCTAGATCAAACTATGGGCTAGGTATTGCACATTTTAAACTTTGGCATTACGTTACAAAACGGAATTGATTCATCTTTTTTCAAAAAAATATAAAGAGCGTTCAAAATTAGGCAATATGGCATCAACATCTTAAAATAAAAAAAATGGACACACGCGGTTGCCCATGAAAACCACAGATTTTTCATTTGCTCTTTTGCAAGCCTTATACTGAACTCCGCTATTTGATTAACATTAAGAAAAATTGTAAAAAGCCACCAAATAAAAAATCGATTCAAAAATATTTAAATTTATTTTGTATTTTTATGACGGCTATGAAAGGTGCTGTATCATAATATGATTGCTTCTAAATTTATTATGATTAACATGATAATTATATGATTACTTCTTAGCTTATTATGATTAACATGACAATAATATGATTAATTTCTTAGCTTATTTTGATTAACATGACAATAATTTGATTACTTCTTAACTTAGTATGATTTACAGAATAATAATATGATTAAGAGAAAAATATTATGATGACATATTACGAGTATATTGAGTCATAATATGTTTCAATAATAATCTTAATATGGTGACTACAATCATAATTCTTATCATAATATGTTGCTCTTAGAATATGTTTACCACAACCATGTTTTTTCTTTGCGTGTAGTAATTTGTTTACGTTTCCCTTAGATTTCCTCACTTTAGTTTTGCTAGGGAACAGAACATGTATGTCAGTAGTTCCTCCTATAAATCGAATAATCAGGGCTAGATCCGTTAATAAGGCACAAAACGATATATTTTCCAACAAAATGCAAAACAACAGGTTAATTGCCGCCGGATTTGTGAAAGACGAGGTGGCAGAATTTTGGAAAATATTTTACTACATAAAATTTAAAAAGTGCAAAAAACTAACGTTGAAATTAATACTAATTATTTAGATTTATTACTTTTACTTTTCACGCAAAGAAAAAACATGGTTGTGGTAAACATATTCTAAGAGCAACATATTATGATAAGAATTATGATTGTAGTCACCATATTTAGATTATTATTGAAACATATTATGACTCAATATACTCGTAATATGTCATCATAATATTTTTCCCTTAATCATATTATTATTCTGCTAATCATACTAAGTTAAGAAGTAATCAAATTATTGTCATGTTAATCATAATAAGCTAAGAAATTAATCATATTATTGTCATGTTAATCATAATAAGCTAAGAAGTAATCATATTATCATCATGTTTATCATAATAAATTTAGAAGCAATCTTATTATGATACAGCACCTTTCATAGCTGTCATAAAAATACAAAATAAATTTAAATATTTTTGAATCGATTTTTTATTTTGTGGCTTTTCACAATTTGTCTTAATGTTAATCAAATAGCGGAGTTCAATATAAGGCTTGCAAAAGAGCAAATGAAAAATCTGTGGTTTTCATGGGCAACCGCGTGTGTCCTTTTTTTTGATTTTAAGATGTTGATGCCATATTGCCTAATTTTGAACGCTCTTTATATTTTTTTGAAAAAAGATGGATCAATTCCGTTTTGTAACGTAATGACAAGGTTTAAAATGTGCAATACCTAGCCCATAGTTTGATCTAGAATGGCTTTCCTGAACAAATTGTTTTAAGACATACGCGGTTGCCCATGAAAACCACAGAAATATCGTAGCACTTTTATAAAATATAACGAAATCTCTGTGTGTTTTGTTGTTGTATTTTACAAAAAACTATGATATTTTGAATTTGCACTATTACATCACTAATACTTGAATGAACTCCGCTAATATTTTAATTTTTAAATTTCTTTATACTTATTTTTTTATAGAATTTTATCTTTTAATTGTTAAACCGCTCACAAATAAAAAAAAACGACACAACTTCTTCAAAATTATTTTACAAATGGCGCTAACATAATATGATTAGAGTAAAAATAGTTTGATTGCATCTTTAACATAATATGATAAATGTATAGAAAGTTATCATGTTATGGCTATTAAATATCATGATATGGTTGTGAGAAATATAATATGTTTAGAAAGTTATCATAATTAAGTTGATAGAAAAATAATTATTTTTCGGCCAACAATACTCAAATTCATAATTGCGATAAACATTGATATGTTTACAGTAACTATAATATTGTTGATATTAAATAAAAATAACAATTATTTGTGTACGACAACAATATATTGTTACATTAAACATAGTGTTGTTGCCGTAACCATGCCCAACCATATTTTTTCTCTGCGTGTTCCTTAAAATATATACGTGTATACATATTTTTAAACAAAAATTTCATTAATTTTTTCTAATCTTTCTTCTTTTTTTACATTCACTGGAAAAATTTTTCACATGAGATTCACGATTGCTTTTTTCCCTTCGAGGGGAATGAAAATTTCATGGGAACAAATATTCCACTTGTTATTCACGATAGGGGTGAATAATATGTAAATACATAAGTGAATAAAAAATAACTTGAGAGTTTTACCAAATTTAGAACTCGTGTTGTTCCCGTTCTCAAAACCTTCACAACTCGGAGGATATTAATGTGTCACGCACGTTATGATTTACTTCCGTGCCTAAAATTTAAAAATAAGAAAGCAATTTAAACTTAAGACTAGGGTTTTTTCAATTATTATATTTCCCGCTTTCCCGGGATTTTTTTTTTGCGGGATCCCGGGAAATAAAAAATTGCTTAGTTTCAGAAAACAGCTATTTTTACTCTGAAATTTAGTTTTTTTTTCTCTAAAATTAGCATCTGTGGATGGGTGGGTTGCCGATTAGATCAATTACAAGAAGTGAGTACCTACGTAAATAAATGTCTCCTGCTGCAAAAAATCTATTAAAAGCAGAATGAACAGTGCAACAGTTGATAATTAATAAATTTAGTGAAGTGAAGAGTTGATAAAGAACATAAATTCAAAATAAGATGCAGGCAGTAAATTTTCATTGTCCATGGACAAGTCTTAAAACATAGGAGATACCTAAGCATATCGCTCCTTTATTGCAACATAGTCATATCTACAAAAAAAAATAAAAATCGAGCTGGGCAATATACCCGGGAAGTGCGGGGAAACCGAAATAAAAAAAATATAAGGAAACTCGTGTAAGATACTACAACATACAATTTGAAAAACACATTGTCCTAAAGATTGCAGATGGGCCTAATGAAAAGTAAAGGTGTGTAAGAAGTAGTCCGTATGATGCTATTTTTTGCATCAACATTGACATCAGAAGCGTGCAACAACGGTGCACTTTTAACTATGTGTCCAACTTCGGTAAAAAAGTGAACGAAATTTTTCGGAAACATAGTAATCAGTAAATAAAATCAGAAAAAAACTCTTTGACGACAGAAAGTTATTTCCTAAGCCGTTAAAACATTTTAATATGTTTATTAAAATATTTTATGAATTAACTTTTTGATCTCATATCTTGATACCTCATTGTTATTGTTTTTATGAATTAAATTGTTATGTTTATGTTATCTTGTATCTAGAGCATAATAATAAGGAATTTATGATTGCAACTCTATAGTCCGGATTGAATAACATCCGTTTTTATTTATTTTGTTATTCAAATCACAGCATGCTTTGGAAAATACAGTTAGAATAGTGTGATATGAGTATGTTTGAACATGCGTTTTTAGTTAAGTATTGATGCAAGATGCCTTCAGTGAAGAGAGCACATAAGACTTTATCTATTTTAGATAAAGTAAAAATTGTTGAAGAACTTAGTAAAGGTATGCGTGGAAGGGTTTTGGCTGACAAATATGGGGTTGGTACTGCCACTATTTCAGATATAAAAAAGTGATAGCTTCAAAAGGTGAGTTAATTTTTTTACAGATTTATAATTAAATACATATGTATTACCAAAAATAGTTTACATTTAGGTTTGCGATGACATCTAATCGAAAACTATTGCAAAAGCGTAAAACTTTAAAAGATGGTGAATATAAAGAGTTTGAACAATCATTATATTCATTATCATTACATATTATAATTTTTAATAAATACATACTTACATGCGGTAATCCGGATAATTCGCTACTCCGGATTGGGGTCTGCAATCAATTATCCGGATTATCGAATTTTTATGCATATCCAAAAATGGTGAAAAAATGCTCAAAAAAATTAAAGTCACCCAATTTTTGGTTTAAAAATTATTTTTACAAAGTAGTTTTAAACCTACATACACACTTATTTAGGTTGGGGTCATATGCCTAGAACATAAAATTCCGAATCCAAAATCGCGAATTTCCAAATTTCCAAATCCTGACTTGCTAACTAAAGCTTTTCTTCATAGCGCAAGGATTTTCCCTTTTATGGAATTACATATACCGGCTTTTTTTATTATTTATTCATTTATTAAGTAATAAGCCTAGTCCCGCGAAGCAAAATAGCTTGCCTAGTTTAAAAATGTTTAAACTCCAACTTTTCTTAAATTATAAGAAACTAGCCTTGCGTGCGGCGTTGCCTGCCCAGAGTTAATTTTTGACCAGCTATGGAGTCGGAGAGGCAGAAATTGCTTTTCTGTCAATTCATATTCATAGCTTTGGAAAAAAATATAAACCCTGTCTTGTTTCATTTACGCTGATCTATTAGTGATTCAATTTTTATCAAAATTTGTCAGATATTTTTGGAGAGGCAGTAATTCTCCCTGTCACTTTCGGTCAGGGAAGGTCAAGTGGACAAGTGAGTACGGCAACTATTGCTTTAAAACGTCTCTAGTAAAACGATAAATAATATTTTCTGCGTTTAGTAGGTTTAGCGCCCCTGGACCCTATCCTAAGCACTTAAGTGGAACCTTATATGTAAGGCAACCAGATTTCGAAAATAAAAATAGAGGACATTGAGAAAAAAAAAGTTATTTGAGTTCAACGTTTTTTACAAATTTTACAGACAAATTTACATTCACATATGTATTTATATATGCAAAGTAAATTAAAATAAAATAACATACATAAAAATTTACATTTACTTATAAATAAGTAAAATTAATTAAAAAATAACGAAACTTAAAAATTCATTGCACTAACTTATTTAAAATTTCATACTGCAAGTGTATGAGAGTTCGATAGGAGTATGAACTAGTGCTGGGATACTATCGATATTTTCTACTACCGATATTTATCGATAGTTCAGATTTCAATATCGATATTACTATCGACTGAATGTTTGTACTTGTGCAGGAAAAGTTTAACTAGTTTTTTATCAGGTTACAGTTCGTTGTTTTTATCACTTTATTGAACGTATGTATGTACGCACGTTATTTTAGATGACAGTTTTTTAAAAATTGATAAGTACCTTTCTGAAGGAACCGAAGTAGCAGGGATTATAAGATATTCTATTGCAACTTTAAATAATTTTCTAAATTGGTTTTGATTCTCAACCCAAATAGGTAATCAATCTAGCGGACTTATTCTGTAATGGTCGTTCATTGTTTTGTCCTATGCTCGCAATTGCATTTGGATTTGCATTTTTTTTTAAACATTACAAAAATATTTGACATTTCAGTCCCAATATAAACATGTACAAATTTCGACTTAAATGATGCCTTTAATTAGCAGTAAAAAGCAAAGCTAAGCAATCCATACCACTTGCCATTCTTGTTATTTGTATTCATTGCTGTAATTCAGCGCGAATTAATAATAGCTGTATTTTAAGTAATAATATAGATATTGATATTTTTCCCATCGATATTTTAAGACTATCGATAATATCGATAGTACTATCGATAGTTTCCCAGCACTAGTATGAACAGAACAAGCAAAGCAAGACATTTTCCACACAATTTGATAGAAAAAACCGCTAACCGCCCTAAAATAAAATTTATTTTAATTTATAAAAATATAAACAACTATTGATCATGCTTTTAAGAATAAAGATGACAGATTATGTAAAAAAAAGATGATAGAAAGAGGACACAAATTTTATAGATGACAGCCAGTTAAATAGATGATTGTCCTCTAAAAAAAGAGTACGTATGTTCACGTTATTATATAGCCTATGTCCTTTAGGAGGTTTCATTTTTCATTTTGTTGAAAACTTTTTAAAATCAGACCGGCAGTTCCGGAGATTACCTGCTTGCTACATATTTAGAAACATACAAACTTTCAAGCTTTATAATATCAGTATATGTATATGTATTTTTATAGAATCTTTTACATCGGAGCAAAACATAGAAAAAAAATCGGTTGTATTTTGTATTGTCAAAAAAATATACATATGTACGTACAACATACATGTATGTAGTTTTATATAGAAATAGGGATGAAACGATACGAGTAAATACAAGTACATATTCGATACTTTTATACAAGTACCAACTATTTTTGTAATCGATACTTAGACACCGAATACCAAGTAGTATCGGTAAAAAAATACTCGGTATCGGTCAAAAGTAATCTCTTCACTTAAGCATTGAAATTATTCTTAAACTGAAGCAGTGTTTTTTAATAGTAAAAAAAATTAACTACAATTAATGTTGAGAGAATTTCAACTAATTTTAGTGGGGAATGTAAGATTAGATAAACCCACTGTTTATTGTTGATGTGTTTTGTTTAAACTTTGATATTGTTACAAGTAGAACTGTTGCTATAAGTCTTATACGCTTAACAGTTTTATTTGGTTTAACATCTTTAGTTTTTCTAAAATCTTTATAGATAAAGTTTCCTGATGATCTGGCCTAAGCAACCAGTGAAATGCGCATAGGAGTAGCTTATCCCATCAACAATAAATTTCAAGTGTTTTTATCAATAATAAAAACTGGGAATTAAGCACGAATAACAAAATCTTTTGAAATTAAGATTTCAAATGATAAAAAAAGTGCTAAAAGAAAGTTGCATTCGTTTTACCAAAAACTTTTTTTACGAGGTTAAAGCTAGCCTTTCTAGCAATTTGGAAATTTTATAAAACGTTTCACTTTTTAGCGTTGACAACATATTTATCGTAATAAAACCATGTATTTGCTTGCGGTAAACATTTTTTTAAAAATGTAGACACTGTTTCAAAAATAGAAAATGGCTTGGAAAATATTAGGAATTGTGAATGGAAAAATAAACAACGATTTTGAGTTATGTAAAAAAAACGTATTGAAACAAAAAAAGAGCAGTAACTTGGTATAAACAAAGTGTTAATTAAAAATAGCTGACAGATAATGTTTTTATAACGAGCGTTGTGTAACCTGGCATTTTTCATGCGCTTTAGTTTTTAAACACACGACACTCGTCTCCAAATAACCGCGTGTTGTGCACTTCTTCCTCTAGTGCTATTACAAAAAGGTTTGACTAAGTATCAGAAGGCTGTCATTAAGTTTTATAAACAATGGTCGGTCATTGCAAATTTTCGGTAATTGCAACAGGCTAAATTTTTTCGAGCTACGAAAATCGAGCTCGCACTTTATTACTTTAAAACTATTTTATGGCCAATTCAAACTCATCTGATGATGATCCAAATGATTTATATAAAAAAATTTTTATATAAAAATGTAATTTTTTATTATTATTTAGTTTTAAATAAAAACGGTCACCCATCAACGCCGTAGCCTTTTTTTAAATTTTGGAGGTATATAATATTCGCACAGCCGAATGCAACTTTTTTTGTGTTTAATTAAATTGTGAAAATGGTTTAGTGCTTTTTACGCTTTTGTTTGTTCGAAATAGTGCTTTTTAGTGCCTTTTTTAAATTTTAAAGTGCTTTTTGCTCTCAAAAAGTTGACATCACTGATAGTGACTGACATTGTCGGAGTGCTAATTGAATTGTTTAGTACTAAACTACCTTACCTGCAAGAAAAGGATCATTTATAAATGCTTGTATTGTATGTATTACACAGCCCGACAAAATTAAAAAAATTTATGACCGTCTGTTAGTTTTTTCAAAAAAATTTTTTCATCAAAATTTCTTGTTTACAGTTATGGTAGTTGCCATAGATCAACACTTTTTTAATAAACTTTGCCAACTGCAATAAAACACTTCTTACAAGCAACTAACTTCCGATATTCAATTGGAGTGCAACAAGAAAAAATTACGTTCTCAATAATATTGTATGTACATATAAAATTCCCGTTAATCAGCTAGCAATTACACAAAAAATTTTTTTTACGGAAAAAATGTTTTTTTGGCAACTACCATAACTGTAAATAAGAAATTTTGATGAAAAAAATTTTTTGAAAAAACAAACAGACGGTCATAAATGGAGGTCATAAGTGAAGGGGATAAAAAAGCTATATCATGAAAACTAGAGCTGATAGAGACAAACTGATTACAGATTTGAATTCAGCGCACCAAAATTAACTAGAATCAGTTGATAAATTCAAAGAAGCAAATTGAGTGTTGGCCTGTGTTATTCATCATTCGAACCGATACAAGTAAGTTCCGATACAAGTAAGTATCGATACTTTTTTCCCGATAATAAGTAGGTATCGATGCTTTACGAGCGATACCACAACGAGTAAAAGTATCGATACCTTAGAGGTATCGTTTCATCCCTATATAGAAATAATTATTTAAAAAAATTTTACATCAAATTACTTTAAATGATGATGTATAATAGTGCTGAAATAAATACGCTACATAATTGCTAGTACATAAACAGATATGTATTGCTTTAATTTTAAATTATTTTAATATGTTTGTATATATTTTTTTTAATTGACTTCATGGCATGCTTGTTTTACTTATTTTGCTTTTATTTGTGTTTTACGTGTGCCTCTATGCAATATGTTTGGTTAATATCTGCATGAGGTTTAAACCAATTTGTAATCATTTGAAAAATAGTTAATTTATAGTTAGTGTTTTTTCCAAATGACTATTTGATTTACTACAGGGTACACAGAAAAAATTATTGCCGAATTATTTTCAAACAACCGCTTGTTTGAAAATTTTTTTAATTTCTATAAATATTTTTACTGATTCAATCAATATTTTTGTTTGATTTTTATTTAACCAACAAAAATGTGGACAACTCTTCAAAAATAAAATAAACGCGTTATTGGTGTCAAGTTTTCATAATTTTGTATGAAATATTTAACGCTCTTTAATGTTGTCGTCTTTTTGCATTTTTTTATTTGATCGTAAGCAACACTTCTTTATGTGAAATATAAGAACAACAACAAAAAACACACACAGTCTATTTTTGGACGCTTTAAAAAAGTGCAACTATAAGAAAAACAATAGCAGACACGACATTATAAGAAACAAAATCCCGTATTCAATTTTTTAAAACTGTTTGGTTAAATACATCAAATACAAAAGTAGAATGATGACGAAAAACATATCGAGTCGGTCTGCTGCCGTTTTTGGTTACATTTCTTCTTTAGCAGAGGAAAGGATACAGCAACAGAGAGTGATAAAGAAAAACATTGTGTTGTGTGTGTATAAATAAGACTTCGTTCAAAAATTATTCCAACAAAAAAATGTGTTTCAAAGCCAGTCGGCGGCTCTGCTTTGCCGTCACCTTCTCATACAGTGCTTACTTGTGTGCGCGTCATTGCTTGTGCAAAAACTTTTTTTTTTTTTTGATTTTGAATTTCAGTAAACTTTTTGTTTGATTCAGTTAAATTATTTGTTTGAAAAAATTAGTGTCATTTTTCAGTAAACAAAATGCAAATAAATTGTTTGAATATGCAAATTTGTTTGTAGGACCGATTTCAGACAAAAAATTGTTTGATTCTACAAATTTTTTGTTTGAATTGGAAAAATAATTTTTTCTGTGTAGTTAAAATAAGTAAGAGTGCTATATTCGGCTATGCCGAAACTTTTATACCCTTCACCATGGTTTGGAAAGAACAGAAGTTTATACATACAGTGCTGTTAAAAAAAATAGATTCACCATGATTGGTGATTGGTGGTAGGAAAAACATCCCAATAGCAATATATTTCGTCCACCATGTTTATTGGTTTTTGTTGTATACTGTGGAAGGAGTTCAGTGTTCGAAGGTCTTCTTACAGTCAAACTACTTCTGTCAGAATTAGACAAATTAACTTTAGTTTCGTCTGACCATAAAATATATATCCACTTATGCATAGGCCAATTTATATGCTGTTTTGCTAAAGCTTCGTACAGACAATGGTCAGATCTTACAATATTGGTAAGCAGCGTTGCTTAAATTGCATTAAAATTGGCTAAAATGTCTTACGTCTTACAACTGTGTGAAGATTGTAAGCTCATTTGTATTTGCAGAAGTGCAAAATTAATGCATCTGACAATCGCACCGTTGGCAGAAAAATATTGCTGTTGGCAACGCCTGCTTACAATATTGTAAGATCTGACCATCGTCTGTACGAAGCTTAATGCTCTTCTTTTTATGTGTTGTTTAGATAAAAATGGAACTTTACTGCTACTTTTGACTTTTAAATTATTTCTGATTAATACCCTTTTAATTGTTGGAGTGGAAATATCAAGGTTATATTCCTTTTTTATGGCAGAAGAGGTTGAAAATAAGTATTTTTTCAAATTTTTCTTTCCATTAGGAGTGTGATTTTTGTTTTTTTCCTCTAGTTTCTGCCTTAAACTGCGTTTTGGATCATTTTATATAAAAAGCCGATAACTGCTACAATTATTCTATAGCTTTTGCATTCATTATGAAGTTTCTTTATTTATTCCATTTCCAATTCTAAAGTTTTATTGTTTACTTGATTTTTTTAATATTATTATTAAAAATCAAGCAGACTTAAGCTAGATTTACACGATTGAAATTTTCTTCAAAATTGCTCTTCAAAATGCTTCAAACTCGTGTAAACAGCAAAATTTTGAAGAAATTTGCTCTTCAAAATGCTTCAAACTCGTGTAAACAGCAAAATTTTGAAGAAATTTTGCTCTTTACACGAGTTTGAAGCATTTTGAAGAGCAATTTTGAAGAAAATTTCAATCGTGTAAATCTAGCTTTACCGTTTGGTGCAATTACTATCAAACAACAAGTTGTAAATTTTAAAATTCTATTTATTTTTCCAAGTGAATCTATTTTATTGAACACGTGTTCTCACAACCAAATCTATACTTACAATATACCTATTAAAGAAGAGTGACGCTTGTAATTTTTGAAATGTAACGGGATTATATTCATAAGAGATCAGTAAACAAAGTGCAGTTACTTTTTACATATACTTCTTACTATAAGAGCAGTGCGACCACAACTAAAAAAAAATTAAATGCTAAATGGGGCTTAAAACAATGCTAAAAAAATTTTTGAAAATGCTAAAAAAAAATGCTACATTTTCTTAAATAATTGTATCATTATAATGAATGAATTATATATTAATTTACCTGAAAATATTGTTACGTTACTGCCTTTCAATAACGTTTTGGTTTATTTCCTTTATAATAAACCGTTTCGAGTTCTTTATTGCAACTTTAATAAAATAAATAAAACACAAACACTTTAAAAACTGTTTACAATTTACTCAACTCTATTTAGTACTAAGTCTTTTTAACAACCGTAATTTATAGCTTTTATTCACAACCAACTATAATTTTCTCAGCGTTATGCGTTATTGACAAAGTCTGAACTAAGAATGAACTTGTTCTGCTACTCGCCGCTAGTATTTATACTGCAATTTGGTTGTCTAGAACATTCGAAATGCTTTTCGAAGGTTCGAGGCTTTTTTTATTCACCACACTTTAATTTGATTTATGGTAGCACTTATGTTTACATAATTTTACCTCTTATACTGAAGAAGCTTTTTTAACGGTCATTTCTAGGGCTTTCTGCACATTGGGATTGAAGTGTACTAAATTATAACAAAAACGATGTAAACTAATAAAATTACTTATGAATACAAGTTAACTAATAAATACAAGATAACTAATAAATTCAACTAATTCTTAACTAATAATTACAACTAATTCTTAACTAAAGTTACTTTCGTAACACTGCCCCCCACTTAAGCCTGTTCGTCCCGAATAGGCTCAGAATCACCTCTTCCATAAGGCTCTTGGACTTTTGTATTTCTGTATTCGGTATACCACATCATTTAATTTCTTTATCACCTTATATGGCCCATCCCAATGGGTCTGTAATTTGGGAGATAACCCTTTCTTTCGTTGGGGATTAAAAAGCAAAACTAACTGGCCCTCCTTAAATCCTTCAGAATTTGCCGCTCGATCGTATCTGGCTTTCATCTTGTCACTAGACAACTTAATACGGTTTCGTACAAATTCATGAAGTTCATGAAGAGTTTCTTGTTCTTGTGAGGTGGAGTCTTCATTGTTTTCTCCCGTTAGTATGGGCTTAACACCAAACTCTAGATCTTCTGGTAGTCTGAGTTCTGTTCCAAACACAATTTTAGCGGGTGTACGAGAGGTGGAGTCGTGAACAGCTGACCTATACGCCAACAGGAATTTTGAAATGTGCTCATCCCAGTCTTTTTGTTGTGTGCTGACTACTTTTCGTAAATGTTCCTCTAATGTCAGGTTAAATCTTTCAACCATGCCGTCAGATTGCGGATGCAATGGGGTTGTTCTTGTTTTCTTTATTCCGTACAATTCACACATTTCCTTTAATATAGCAGATTCAAAATTTCTGCCCTGGTCAGAATGTACTTCTAATGGAACACCATAGCGGCACACCCAATTGTTCACGAAGACGTCTACAACTGTCCTAGCCTCTTGATTTGGGATGACATATACCTCCGGCCATTTACTAAAGTAATCGATGACTACTAGCACATATTTGTTACCGGCATTACTTACAGGAAATGGCCCAGCTATATCCATTGCAATTCGCTCAAATGGGGCACCAGAATTATACTGCTGTAGCGGCCCACGACTTCTCCTTACTGGACCTTTAGCGGCAATGCATTGTGCGCAATTTGCTATCCAATCAGCTACAGCTTGTTGGCAGCCAACCCAGTAGAAGCGTTGTTTTAATTTTTCTAGGGTTTTTGTCACACCCAGATGACCACCGCTAGGACCGTTATGAAATTCACTCAGAACTTCTTTTACTTTCGCCGACGGCACTACCATAAGGTTTTTAACAGATTTTCCGTCAGTACTTTCCCACGTCCGGTATAAGCAGCCATTTACTACTTGAAGGCTGTTCCACAGGGCCCAGTATGCTTTCATCAGGGGACTTTCAGGAGAGATTTCGTTTCGGATGGGTCTTTTGCCATCTTCCTTGGCTTGTAAAATTTTTGCTAAAATGGGGTCATTTCTCTGCGCAATTGACCAATCTTCGTTGGACTCTATCTGCAATAGACGAACGTAACAGATGTTTTCTTTTCCTTCAGCCCTTACGCAGTGCTTGCATTCCAGCTTACAGGGTCGTCTTGACAGAGCATCCGCATTACCATGTTTTCCACCTTTTCTGTGTTCAATGCTAAAATCGTAGCTCTGAAGGCGCTCTATCCAACGAGCTATCTGGCCTTCTGGATTTTTAAATTGCAGCAACCACCTGAGTGCAGAATGGTCTGTTCTTAAATGAAAATATTGACCATACAAATATTTGTGAAAATGTTTTATGCACTCTAGTACAGCCAGAAGCTCTCGCCGAGTTACGCAGTAATTTCTCTCAGGCTTCGAAAGTATTCGACTGTAATAGCCTACGACTTTCTCTACACCGTTGACCACTTGGGACAGCACACCTCCAATTCCAAATCCGCTCGCATCAGTATCTAGCACAAATTTTTCAACCGCGATTGGATAAGCCAAAATTGGTGCAGAGCACAATAATTCTTTCAACTTCTGGAATGCCCGTTCCTGTGCTTCACCCCAGTCATACGCCTGCGCCTTTTTGGTCAATTCATGCAGACTTGCAGCAATATTTGCAAAATTCGGTACAAAACGCCTGTAGTATGTACATAAACCTAGAAAACTGCGTAGCTCATGTAGATTTTTAGGGCGAGGCCAATCCATAACTGCTCGTATTTTTTCTTCGTCTGTTGAAATGCCATCAGATGTTACACGATGCCCTAGGTATTTTACTTCTTTCTGGAACAGTGAACATTTCTTGACACTTAACTTGAGTCCGGCTGTAGATATACGTTTTAACACCTCTTCGAGGTTTTTCAGGTGTTCATCAAATGTTTTTCCCATGACAATTATGTCATCAAGGTACACCAAACATGTCTTTCGGTGGAGACCTTTCAACACCTGTTCCATCAAACGCTCGAAAGTAGCCGGAGCATTACAGAGTCCAAATGGCATTACATTAAACTGCCATAAGCCATCACTTGCACTAAAAGCAGTTTTCTCTTTATCCTTGTCTGCAATTTCTACTTGCCAATAGCCGCTCTGCAGATCTAAAGTAGAAAACCATTCAGTTCCGGCTAACGTGTCCAGGGTGTCATTAATCCTAGGCAATGGATAACTGTCCTTTTTAGTGACGTCATTTAGTTTCCTGTAGTCTACGCAGAACCTAGTACTTCCATCTTTCTTCTTTACCAAAACCACAGGTGAGCTCCAGGGACTTGATGATGGTTTTATTATGCCGTCCTGTTCCATTTCATTAACCAGGTCTCTAACTTCATTACGTTTTGCTAGAGGAATGCTTCTTGGGGCCTGTTTTATTGGCTTAGCGTCGCCGGTGTTAATTTCGTGTTTCACTATTGACGTCCTGCCCTGGTTTTTACCTTTCGAAGCAAAAATAAAGGCATATTTCTTTAGTAATTGCTTAGCCTTATTTCTCTCGGGCGGCCTCAGTTTTTCGGTCCATTTCCGCACATGTTCCTCTAGTAATTCCTGGTCCTTGGTACCCTTTTTAGCTGCGTCTGGATGTTCCTCGCAACTTATTATTGCCTCTGTTGAAGCACATTGTCCAATTTTAAAGTTCTGCGTAAGGACCTTTTCGCTGTTGGATAAATTTAAAACTCTTACAGGAACTAGGCTGTTGCTGGTTTTAACGAGGGCATTCGCTGTTACTATATCACCTGTTACTGCTGCTGGCTCTACCACCCATAAACTATTGTTGTCCTCACAATCTCCCTCCATTCGCGCCCACACTATTGTTTCTGACTTTGGTGGCAATTTTTCACGTGTAAAGGCGTGTAACTGTCTTACATGAGCCTTGTTTTCGTATCCAATATCAAGGGGAATTTCAACATTTCGCCAAGTCATAATTTGTTGTCCCATATCCAGATGAACACCTTGGCCAATCATAAAATCTGAGCCAATAATTACTTCGTCTACAATATCAGCCACAATAAATACATGGTGAGCGCTTGTATTGCCTATACTTAATTTTACTTTAACTTTCCCATAGACGGTGGCAGGCTCACCCGTAGCTGTTCGCAGACTCACACCCCTTAGTGGTTCAATGGGCTGTTGTATTAAATCAGGCCTAATTATCGAATGTGATGCCCCAGTGTCCACAGTTAAAACCCGTTTTTGACCGTTAATATAACCACAAGCAGTAAGGTTTCTATTACTCTGTTGCATCACTGAGATGGAGATTGTGGGGCCCTTAGATGTGGGAGCTAGCTCATGCCCCGCAGTGCTAGCTCTTTTTAGTTTAACGGGGATTCTTGTGAAGACTGGTGATTACCCCGCTGGTTGTTTCTTGGCGGTGAAGCAGATCTTGAACGTTTTCTTGATGCTTTGCAGTAACGTTGTATGTGACCAATCTTTCCGCAGTTATAGCATTTTACTTTAGATTTAGGTTGCTTCTCACTTACAGCTTCTATAAATGCCTCTTTTAAATACTGCACAATATCTCTTTCTGCATCGCTGGTCACATCGATCTTTCGCACCTTGCCCACTTGAGGTCTTGAAATAATTCTTGCGGTTTCCTGGGCCAGGGCGAATGAAACCGTCTCTGCAAATGTTGGTTTTTGTGATGCACATACCGCAAGTTTTATATCTGCATCACGAATACCGTTAACAAAAGCCTCAGTTTTAAAATGATCCAAAAATGGATGATTCTCACCAGGGTATGTAAGCTGCATCAAGCGCTCTATCTCGACAGCAAAATCTTGTAAGGTTTCGTTTGCCTTTTGCACTCTGCCGCGCAACTCCATTTTGTAGATTTCCTTTTTGTGTTCACCTCCATACTTACGTTGCAGTGCTACCATAATTTCATCATAATTGTTTCTGCTACTTACTGGTACACTTTCAAGCACTTCAGCCGCAGTCCCCTTTAAAGCAAGAATTAGCTCGATTGCTTTTTCCTCACTGTTCCATGCATTTCTGTTAGCAACTGTATCGAACTGGAACTTGAAAACATTTAATGGAACACTACCGTCAAACAAGGGGCTTTTATTCTACTAGAAACTTCTGGAATAACTCGCACTGCTGCTTCCTGGCATTGAATGTTGTTAACTTTTGCCTCCAGATGGTGTAGTTTTTCATCAAAAACCGTAACTTGTGTTTTAACATCCGTGACTTGAGTTTTTACATCAGACAGCTTCTGATTAAATTCTATTTCCATTTCGTTTACTCTTTCGTTCATCTCACTGGAAATCTCCTGAAGTTTCTCGTTTGTTATTCTAGAATGCTCTTGAATTTCAGCTAATATGGTGCTCGTCTTCTCATCAATTTTTCTAGAAGTTTCAGCTAGAATATCACTCGAATTTTCTTTTATCATCTGTACCATGCTTTTGGAATTATCGTCCATTTTTCTAGAAGTTTCAGCTAACATCGCTCTGGAATTTTCGTCCATTTTTCTAGAATTTTCATCAATTTTTCTAGAAGTTTCAGCTAACATCGCTCTAGAATTTTCGTCAATTTTTCTAGAATTTTCTTCTGACATTTTTTCCATTTTTGCCATCATAGCAGCAAACATTGCGTTTAAATCCATACTGTTAGCAACTGCACGAGTACATACCTCTATTTCTTCTTTGTCCTCAAATTCGTAACTCACAATGTCCATATTGCGTCGCTCGAATTCATCTAATAGTCTCTTCTGCAGCTCTGCTTTATTACCTGCAGTTGGCAGATCCAACTTGCCCAATTCTTTCTTGAGCTGTTCTACTTTAAGCTCTTCAAATTTCATTGCTGTCTTCTTGTTATTTTTTTTCACTTTTATTAATCTATTTATTTTATTTATGCAATCCCACTTCTGACACCAATTGTTACGTTACTGCCTTTCAATAACGTTTGTTACAGCCGTAGGGGCCAGTGAGGTTTCCGACTAGCCACTACGGCTGTAACATAAATGGCGCCCAAACATTTATGTTACAGCCGTAGGGGCCAGTGAGGTTTCCGACTAGCCACGGTGAACAAATCCCAGAAGGTTCCAACCCTGCTCACTGGGTACGCTGCACATAAAGAAAATAATCAGGTACTATCTAACCTATCCATTACACAACACACATGCACCCTACAAATGATACTTTATTTTTTTTCAGGAAGCGGTTGTTATGCCCCCAGCTTGCCCACCCTGCCATGTCACAAGAAAATCCACCACAACTTCATTTGTGACCCACTAAACCACCCGACTTCTCCAAACTTACCTTACCTTCATGCCATTAATCCTTTTAAAATTAAGCCAAATAATTCATATTAAAATTGTATTTAAAATTTACAAATTACATATTTTATTAAAAAAAACAAATTCAACTTCCTTAATATAATTTCTTATTATATACCCTATACTACTATATTAAGTTTCACAAAAAAACAAAATTTAAATAAAATAAAAACTATTACACAATTTTTTTTTTTTACTTATTTTTATATGACGCAAGTACAGCAAAAGATTCATAAACTAAATTCACAAACTATGTAAGTATCTCAACAATAAAAATTTTACCTACACCTACAAATAAAATTCTTCCTTTTTGGTTAAACCTTTTTTCTTTTTTTTCTGACAACTTTCTAATCGACTATATATACCTAACCTGAAGGAGCTCCCTAAGGCTAACACTTTGTCCTTAAAAACTCTCAGGACTAATAATCAAAATAACAAAAGCTAAACAAAAAGATTTAACTTTATAATTGAACAATTTTACTTCCGGCGTAATTGTAAATAAAAGAATACTTAAAGCAAACAAAAAATATCACCTATTTTTAGGCGGTACTAATTTTAATTTAATATTAAACAAAACCGTTCACTGTACTGTATAAACCAAAAGCAAATTATAACACCAAATGTTTAAAATTGATAATAAAAGAACTTAAAATTAATAAAAACTACAAACTACACTATTAATATTAAATTCACTAATTTTTCACTTAACCTAACAAATTTTATATTATTTTCTTCTTTTTTCCTGTATTTTTTCTTTTTCCTTTTTTTTTTTTTATATTAATATTAATTCTCTTTATAATTTAACAAAAACTCTTTTTTTCCTTTTTTAAAACCACTCAAATTTTAAGGAGGATTTATGCTTTTTAAAATTAAACTTCTTTTTTTATTATACTTAATAAACTGGTAATAACCACCATCCTTCAGAAGACTTTTCAAAAAAAAACTCTTTAAAATATTTGTTACCTGGCTGTGGTAGCAGTATTTACCCTTCGGGATCACACACTAGAACACCTTCTTAACTCCAGGGAAAATAATTAACTTCCTCGCCTCTACACGCACAGGTAATTTAACTTTGTACTCCCCAGCCAGCTAAATAAACAAAACCATTTTCTTTATTTCACAGCTCTACAAATTTCACCACATTATCCTTACGTTTTAAATTAAATCCTCAAATACTTTCACTTTATAATTTCTCCCAGGATTTCACAAGGACTCTTGATCAAATTTTAAATCTGTCCTTACTCAAAATGCAAAAACTTTGTTTAAACAAAACTTGAAACTTTATTTTTATTAAATAGAAACTTCACAAAACTTTGTAGGTGTGATCACTTCGACTGACTTTTTCCATTTGAACTTCACTGCAATTTTCTCTAAAACTTTTCCCTACAGATTTTCCAAAATTTCCCTAGCCTTCCAAAGTTTCCCATCGCATCGCCATATTATTTTCAATTTTCTTTTTTCATCGAATTTTCTCGATTTCATTATTTGCCGCCAAATATCCATCTTTTTTTTTATTTAAGTGTACATATTAAATTTTATATATATACTCTTATCTAGATTCTCATCCTATTTATTTTCTTAAAATTTTCTTTTCAATATGTCTATCTTGCTGACCCCCATCAATCAATACATTCCCTGGTTAAATCTCTAAGCTACAGGTTTTCCCTCTACCAGGCTCTCATGCGTAAACAGAAAGTATCATTTGCCCATTCATAAATTTTTAAATTCAAAATTAACACTTTTTCTCACAGCGTTTCCCTTTAACTTGAATGAAAATGCCATCCCTGTTTTAAATATATGAGCATTGCCATACTCCCCTTACGTATACTACTAGGATTGACTACGCTGTAAAATGTGTAAATGAACAAAGCAAAACAAAACAGACAATTAAAAACTAGAAATCAGAAAAATCATGACGTGCAAAAAAAAACTTAATAATTAAAACTAAATAATACAATCCATTTGAAAAATAAAACAATTGCTCAACATTTCTAAAAAACAAGGTGACCTACAAACATACTCCATTTGTCCAAACCAAAAAAAAAACCCAAGTTACACAATTAATAAAAAAACATCTCAACCCCCTATATATGGTGTTTGTGTTACAAATCAACAAAACAAAATTTAAACTACACCCAACCACAACAAAAAAAAAACCTGACAAACCAAAAACTTAAACAAAAGAAATCCAAACACAAGCCACCGACGCAGAATCATTTCGCCGCAAAAACACCACCCGCAACACGTTTTGGTTTATTTCCTTTATAATAAACCGTTTCGAGTTCTTTATTGCAACTTTAATAAAATAAATAAAACACAAACACTTTAAAAACTGTTTACAATTTACTCAACTCTATTTAGTACTAAGTCTTTTTAACAACCGTAATTTATAGCTTTTATTCACAACCAACTATAATTTTCTCAGCGTTATGCGTTATTGACAAAGTCTGAACTAAGAATGAACTTGTTCTGCTACTCGCCGCTAGTATTTATACTGCAATTTGGTTGTCTAGAACATTCGAAATGCTTTTCGAAGGTTCGAGGCTTTTTTTATTCACCACACTTTAATTTGATTTATGGTAGCACTTATGTTTACATAATTTTGCCTCTTATACTGAAGAAGCTTTTTTAACGGTCATTTCTAGGGCTTTCTGCACATTGGGATTGAAGTGTACTAAATTATAACAAAAACGATGTAAACTAATTAAATTACTTATGAATACAAGTTAACTAATAAATACAAGATAACTAATAAATTCAACTAATTCTTAACTAATAATTACAACTAATTCTTAACTAAAGTTACTTTCGTAACAATATTTTATTTCTTTTAAATATAACGAAGTTGATATAAAAAATGTATATACATTAGCGTGGCCGTTAGTTGTATGGAGAACTTTTTTTTTTTGATTTATTATACTCTCCCCCTCCAAATCGGTTCAGTTTTATGTAAAAAAAAGTACAAAAAAATTTCGTAGCGATAAGTTGTGTTTTAGGGAGGGCGTCCGCCCCTCAAAGTTTGCCATCAAGCCATTTATTCAAATGTAATTTGTTTGCGTATGACTATCTTCTAAAAACAATATTTTACAAGAATATGGTATATGGCAATATTTTAGCTCTTCTTGTCAACAACATAAGCCTCTAAGAAAGTTTTTTGCTAAAATCAATATTTTAGAAAATTTTGATTTAACCTTGGTGCAAATTTCATCCAAATCGGAAGACATCTATTTCAAAATTGGGTCACTTGACATTAAATCTCCCTTTTATATATATATAAAACGTATATAAAATGTTTGGTATTTTGTTTTTATTTTCTTAATTATTTTCTAAAATATTGATTTTAGCAAAAAACTTTCTTAGAGGCTTATGTTGTTGACTAGAAGAGCTAAAATATTGCCATATATCATATTCTTTTAAAATGTTGTTTTTAGAAGATAGTCATACGCAACAATTTACATTTGAATAAATGGCTTGATGGCAAACTTTGAGGGACGGACGCCCCCCCTAAAACACAACTTATCGCTACGAAATTTTTTTGTATTTTTTTTTACATAAAACTGAACCGATTTAGGGGGGGAGAATATAAGAAATCAAAATAAAAAAAATAACGGCCACCCTAATATACATACATAGATTTATTTAATAAAAACAATTCGGGAACATAAACAAAGTTAGGGGGGGAGAATATAAGAAATCAAAATAAAAAAAATAACGGCCACCCTAATATACATACATAGATTTATTTAATAAAAACAATTCGGGAACATAAACAAAGTAAATTAAATACATGTTTACATACATGTAAATTCATGTATTTGCATAAAATATGCAAATATTTCTTCCAGTCTTATACAAATGCATAGGTACATAAGATTATTCTGATAGTGCATACAAAATATTCCTGAAAAGTATTAAAGGAATAAGACTATAAAAGTATAGAAGCTTTATAAATTGTAATTTGACTTATAATACACATCCGAATCAATATGTTACTCCCTGATGAGTGCTGTGTCTTCCAGGCTGAGAACCTAGCGATCTGGAGGGCGATGGAGGTGATACTGCATCACATCGTGGGTGGTTCTGCGGTGACAATTTACGGCATTGACAAATTATACGGTGCGATCGTGCCTGGTCGCTCGGTGTAGGAATGCTCTAAGGGAACTCATGGAGGCATTCAATGTAAGGCTGTGTTGGATACCTGGACACTGCTTGGTTGATGGAAATGAGGTGGCGGACGAACTCGCGAGAGGGGGTTCGAATCTGGACTTAGTGGTAAGGGACAGGGGGGTAAAGCCTCCCCTATGTTACTACTATAGTGTGATACGGGAAAAATTCCGCGATGACGTTAACCGATCCTGGGGGGACAGAGTGGATTGCAGGGTGTATAGAGCGTTATGGCCCAGATTGGACGCGGGGGCAACCAGGGTTCTACTGGGATTGGATAAAGGTGGTCTTAGAACACTTATAGGGTTCTTGACGGGTCATTGTCCCGTTAGGGCTTTTACGAGCAGATGGTACAATACCATACCGGACTTCTGCAGATTATGCGATGATTCAGAGGAGCTGGAGACGATCGAGCATGTACTGTGCCATTGTCCTAGGATGCAGGGTCTCAGACAGAAGTGGCTAGGAGACAGGTTTCACGACGAACTGGGGTGCATCGCTGGATGTAATCCGGCTGATCTGCTGAGGTTTGTCAGGGAAATAGTGCGGTTGTTTCTGTTGAGGGGACTGTAGAGAGTGAAATTGTTCTTCATATTGCCTACTAACTTTCTAATTTTCTGGATTTTATCCACCTCATACTTCTTTTCTTTACTTTTCTCTTTTCTACTTTTTTCTTTTGATTGAAGGGATTCACAATGGACTGTAACCCTTCTTAACCTAACCTAACCTAATATGAAAATGTATGGTACATGAAATATATAAAAAAAAATTACAAAAAATTAAAAATCGACTTTTTCATTGATTCTTTGACAAAAGTTAGCGATTTTTTAACAAAAAAAAACCAAATTCGCTATCTACAAAATATTACATGATAAACGCTTAAAGCCCTAACCTACAGTTTGCAAAATATGCAACATTGTCAACTGTCAAAACAACAGGTAGGTTTAAAGTAGAAGAAAAATAAATTATAAACCGTTTAAGGCGATTAATAAATTTATCAGTTTAAATAATTTTTTGATTCTTCAGTAAATTTTTCAAAATTTTAGAAAGGGCTTTTTGCTTTTTGGTAGCGATAAATAAATACAAAATATAAGTAAAAACAAAAATTGTCATTGAAAACATAAAAGGCTATTCTACAGCATTTTCAATAAATTTAATTACACATTGTTATATGAATAATATTCCTTAACTGCCAAAGTCTTGGTCAAAATACCATTAGAATATGAACTTTTTCATCACACATTTTTATAAGATCAACAGTAATGATAAAATGACTGCAACACTTATTTGCCTTTTTAGTCCACGTCTAATAAATCAATGAGTTCAATACCAACCTATTTCTAATATTGGTTATAAAAGGTTCATACCGCTTTCAACTACCGCCTTACTAAATGGTAAAACCAAAAACTTTATAACAAAACCAGCTAACTCGTTGAAAGCATTTTCTTTTCAATACCAACCTATTTCTAATATTGGTTATAAAAGGTTCATACCGCTTTCAACTACCGCCTTACTAAATGGTAAAACCAAAAACTTTATAACAAAACCAGCTAACTCGTTGAAAGCATTTTCTTTTAAAGAGTTTCTGTACTCATAAACACCTATCCAGAATTCAATAGTTGAACTGTGGTTCATTTATTCGTAATGCATTCAGCTTTTGCCATTGCTGTTCCAAAACCGTTATTTCTTCTGTAGTAAAATCTACCATTTGTTCTTTAAATTTTGTTTGGTGTTTACAAAGTTGCTGTTATTATACATTTGTATGAACGTATAAATGACAAAATAAAATGATAGAGATTGACAGAATTGTTAAGTCATATTGTGAAATAGCAATATATAAAATTTATAAGATTAAAAAATGCTAAATAATGCTAAAAAATATTACAAAAATGCTGAAAATAATGCTAAATGCTATTTGAAAAATTCGCTGCTAAATCAAAATAAATAATTCTAAATTTAGCAGTGAAAATGCTAAAAGGGTCACACTGTATAAGAGATTAAGAAGTGGTAAACTTTTTGGAGAGCAGGTGAATCTATTTTTTTGAACAGCAGTCACTGTATATCTAAATATATGTATCATGTACATTTATATAATATACTTATATCGCTTAATTCTATTTAATTATTTGCATATATTTGCGTGTTATTAAATATATTAAAAGTTTAATTAATATATAGCAAGTTTAGTTTTGATCGAATTTCTGTATTTGGTCATAACTCGGTCATTTTGTAACCGATTTGACAGATTTTTATACCGACATCTTTAAGAATAAATTTACCATTTACTTTGGTGATAAGACTTGGAGTCGGGAAGATCTAAGTATGGTTCCCGAAAATAGGTATTTAAAAAAAGTTATATTTTTGACATTACTTCTTTTTACCGATTTTTCCGAGTTTTCAGCAAATATGTTCTAATTTATTTTGATATCTAAGTTATGAATAGGTCATATTACAACTCAAAAATTTTAGTTTTTATAAAAATTTTAATGTTTTTTAGTCTTTTTTGGAGTATTTTGCTCATAACTTAACTATTTTTAACCAATTTGGCAGATTTATATACCAACGTGCTTAAGAATAATATTACCATTAAATTGGGTTATGGGTATATATACTTACATCATAGTTGGGGGTAGTGCACTAAATATTGATTTAAATCAGCATTGAACTATCACTAAATAAAACTGCAAAGAAAGTAGTTTGCACTCTTTTTTACCAGCTTTAGTGACGATTGTTATTTTTTAACTACCACTACAAAATTTTGAGTGATATTGCAAATTTTTTCACTATCACTAAACGCAGATTTGAATGCAAAAATCTTCACTCAAATCAAATAGTGCAAAATTCGGACATGCAATCAAAAAAGCTGCATACAAATATTGTCTCACTAAAATTTAAAAAATGTAAGTTTGTATGTACATGTTTTTTTGATTTCTTTTAAGGATATACATAAGTAAAAACATTAAACAAAATGATATTTTGTCAATAACGGTATAATTATTGGCTTTAGTCATGAAAAAACAAGTTTTTAATTTAAAAATTAGTGCACCAATTTAAGTTGCACTCAAATGAGTGAAGAAAAAAAAAGTTGCAATAAGCTGATGATTGCTTTATTTTAAATCAAACTACTTTTTTTGAGTGCAAAATTTTTTTTACATCACTATCACTCATGTTTAGTGAGGCTGCAAATTTTCAATTCATCACTCAACATCTACAAAATGATTGCAATATTTTTGCACTATCACTAAGTGTGAGTTGAAACTGCAAAATGAATGCACTACCCCCATCTATGACTTACATATATGTTCATATATTTAAACAAACTTAATTATAATAAAAACAATTTTTGGGATTTCAGAACTTTGGTCATAACTCAGCCATTTCTTAACCGATTTGACGAATTTATATACCGACGTCTTTAAGAAGAAATCAACCATTTAATTCGGTGATAAAACTTGGACTCGGGAAGATCTATGGCTCCCGAAAATGAGTATTTTTTAAAAAGAAATTAATATTTTGGTCATAACGAGTTTTGCAGAAAATATGTTCTACTAAAGATTTCTGATCTTTTGATATATAAGGCGTATCCATAGGTCATATGATAGCCCTTAAATTAAAGTTTTTATAAGAATTTTAATGTTTTTTAGCCCATTTTAGGAGAATTTTACTCATAGCTTGCCCATTTTTTTAACCGATTTGACAGATTTATATACCGACGTATTAAAGAACAAATTTTCCATTAACTTGGGCTATAAAACTTGGACTCAAAAAGATTTTATTTTGGTCATAACTTTTTCGTATCTAAACCGATTTTTCCGAGTTTTTCAAAAAATATTTCTCTACTAAAGATTTCCGAGATTTTGATATATGGGCAGTTCCAGCGAAAAGTCTACTTTTTGTAACGTAACGCCAGAAATAATTTAAATTGTTTCTTGAAAAATTTAATATGTATAGTTTACTTTTTTATATTTTGGTGTAAAGCGCAACTTGCTCTACATTTAGTAACAAAAGGGATAATGGTTGAACAACATGGTCCTAAAATGCAACCTTATTTGCATTCTGGCGTTACATTAAAAAAAGTAGACTTTTCGCTGAAAATGACCATATGTACATTAAAACGAGCAAAGATTTTTAAATTTTATAGCTTAAAAAATAAATATATATAAGTCAAAAGTTTACTAAATAAGGTTTTATATAAACCGTCTTGCTTAATTCGTAGTCTTATTCATTTTTGTAATGCAAGTCAAAATCCACTTCCGTTTTTTTAACGTCACGCCAGCACATATTTTTGCTTATATCTGCAAATCCTTAGCGTCGATTGCTGTAATTTTTTTTCTGAATATAGTGCTACTTCATTACTTTGTATACATAAAAACCTTTTTCACAAATTTGACTTCTTCATTTAATTTTTTTACATTTTGTGGTACAAATATCACGACACGTCAAAATGGAAATGCCCATATAAGGCGTCACCATAGGACATATGACAGCCCAAAAAGTCAGGTTTTTATAAAATTTTTGATATTTTCTGTACGGGAGGTACCACGCCCACTTCTCCAATCCCGCCCATATTTTGTCGGATGCTGTGTTTGGAAACCTTAATGTTTGTACTTAATTTGGAAACTCTTGACTCTTGCCGTTCTCCAGATATACAGAAAAAAGTAATAAAAATACAACAAGGTTGTCGTGGTTTTTTGCTCATACCTCAGCCTTTTTTGGACCGATCTAGCTAATTTCAATAGCAAAATTATAATAAGAATACCTGACATAAATATATACCAACCAAGCTTCCATCATATCTGGGGGCTTCGGAAAACCCATTTCAACAGACAGAGGGACAACCGGATTTGAACTTCCCTTCTTATAAGGATCCAGAATATATATACTTTATAGGGTCTAAGATCAATATTGTAAAATTACAAACGGAATGACAAAGTTATAAGTGTTTTACCTTCGGTGAAGGGTTTACAAATAACGAAACTTAAAAATTCAATTCACTTATTCAAAATTACATACTGCAAGTGTTCAGTAGAAGTATGAACAGAACAAGCTTGTTTTTTTTCTAATTATTTCACCATGCTTTATGCGCTTCAATTCCATTTTTCCGGACTTGTTACTAATTTTATTATTTATTTAAAAACTTTTAAAACATTTATAACAGTTATAAGCAGGGTTACCGTTTGTAATTTTTAAAAAGGGGTACGTTTATAAAAATAAAGTATAGAAACAAAAAGTCGTTTAAGAAAATAGATGTCCCAAACCTTTTTATTGAATTTTAATTACAAAATACATAATAGCCCATTTATATTAAACCGTTCCCTTGTTAATTCCGTTTAAAATCTTCTACAAAATCGAATGCGTTTACCCCTGGCATTTTATTTCATGGGTGAGTGTTTATACTTTGTGTGATGGTGTGAACACAAACTGTCATGTTAAATTAAATTTTTTGGCAGTCGCAACAAACTCATTAGATTTCTATCTCAAAAAGTATTATGAAATACGTAAGACTTGTGAGATAATGTAATCTAGCCTTTACTATACAACATTTGACAGTTCGTATCACAAAACAAGCAAATAAAAATAAACAGCTGGCTCTCCGAGACTACCCGCTATAAATATACCTTGGCGTTTACATTGCAATTTTTTGACATTAATTAGATTTTCCCTACCAGAACAGTGACAGTCATTTGACCTATCATATGACTGGCATTGCTGTCGCGAATATCCATCATCGCGTAGAACAAAGTTTCTATCATTTTCTTAAGGCCAACGTGAAAAAACTGATGGAAACTTTTGTATACGTGTGATTTTGCATCCCTCTTTAACCTTTGAAATTTGTGGTTGATAAAATATATAGCTGAGTTGTTTACTCTTATACTCTGTAAACATCAGTACTGATGTATAAACCGGGCACAGCTGCCTAGTCAGTACTGATGCATACAACGGGCACAGCTGACTAGTCAGTACTGATGGATACATTCGTCACTGTTGACGTATTTTTAGCTTAAATAAAACACAATTCATCTCATTCAATTCTCATACATATTTTTGTCTATATTTAAAATAATAAAAAATAATAAATAATAATGAATAATAATAATAAATTTTTAAAATTTTCGAAGTGTATTCGCCTCTAATCATAATATAACATCGGGATGAGCCTCTTCATTGAGAATACGTTCAGCACCCCCAGCAGGAGCCAAACTAATTAATTCCCAGTAATCTACATGCAATTCATGTCCACCTGGTGCCTAAAACAAAAAAATTAGTTTCTGCAATATTGTTCACAAAACTTACTTACCGCTTTGCCTTCTGGCACAGGTTTTAGTGTACCAAACAATTTTACCAAACATTGTAAAAATCCGTAATGTTGTAAAAATTAAACCTTTGCCTTGACGTCTTAAACGATGTACTCAGCCTTAGATTTTAACGTTTCTGTCAATTTTCGACAACTTCAAATATGCGAATTTTCTTGGCAGCTGACCAACTGGGATCTTCGGATGTGACAATCTTTTTGGCTTCATCCAAATTTTGTTTACGTTTTTCCGCATCTTCAGCTTCGCGTTTTTCTTTATCGGCATTTTCATAACTTGGACGTAACCAAATCTTTTGGATTTTCTTTATTTGTGACTTACCTGCAACCTCATATTTTTCTGCAGCTCCAGTTTCTTTGCCTCCGACATAAATTAAGGGATAGGGCTCCTTTCCAGCATGTCTCATGGCTTGAAAAATTAATGAAATATTTTGCAGTATTAAATTTAAACAATTAACAAATATTAGCCAGTAAAGCGTATGACAAAAATTTATAAAAACAAATTGGCATTTTTTGTCGTGTTTTTAGTTGTTCTACTCTAACATATGTGTTAGAGTGGTACAACTAATGTAAAATTGTTGCAAGTGTGTTAGTAAAATTTTTTTTTTTTTAGTTTCGGTCATCCATTTCTTGTAGGGTTGTTATGTATAACCAAAACAGCTGACAGAAAGTTTTTTGTTTATTACATGTATATATATATAAAACATTTAAAAATTTGCATTACCTTTTTGTTAAAATTAACTTCATTTGTTTTATATATATAACTTAGTGTTTCATTTTTTTAATTTTTTCTTAAATTTGTTTAACAGTTTTAACAAGCCGCCATTGTCTTTTTTGTTAAATTGCAATTTTTTTCTTCTACAGGGAAGTACTTTTTAGTACTATATGAAAAAAACCATAGTTGAGTAACTAAGTACAACTACTTTTGGAGTAGATTCTCGGCAAGGTATATTTACACAAATATACCTTGATTCTCGGTACAAATATAAGTGCCGGTTCACACACGTCAAGTTTGACTCGTCAAGTCTTGTGCTTTTAGAAGAGAAGAGAAAGGAGAATGCCATTTCTTTTCCCCTCTCTCCTAACTTGTAGGGCACTCGCAGGGCTGTTATGCTGTTTTCTTAAAAAATCGTCAAAAGTTTCAAAAAAAGTCGTCAAAATTGTCACGAACATTAAAGAAAATCGTCAAAAAAACCGTCATATATTTAAATGCTACAAATCAAAGGCAATTTAATTTTTTGTTAAAAATAAAATTTTGTATTGTACAAAATAAAGCAGTTTAACAGTTTTTATTCAAACAAAACAATTAAAAATAAACTTTGAATAAAAAGCAAGTATAATTTAAGTTTTTGAAAAATATATGCAATGAACAGATTGCGACGCTAATTGGGACCGGGAAAACGCGACGCAAACCGAAGCACGATTTTCCATACATTTGTATTGAAGAAATAAATTTTGACTTGATAATCACATACATATATACATATTAGACTTAAACGGGAAATCCGCTTTTACTGTTTTACCTTTCTACAAACATTTTGATATTAACGACGCAAATCGAAATACTATCGACGCAACTTCGAAGCCATGCAACGTAAAGTGAATCAAAACTACGCAACTTCAAAATCACAGAAATTTTAAAAAGACGCAACTTCGAAACGACCCAAACCGGGGTATTGATGTATAGATAAAATGTATAATTATGTTTTTTCAACATAGTTTTAGACTTATCCTATTCGCACAAGCTATCTGCTCTGTGTTTATTTAATAAACTTTTTGTAATATTTGCACTGAAGCAATCTGAATTAATATTCTCTAAACAGTTTTACGTTGAAAACTTTTATTTATAACGTTAAGAATGTATTTTAAAAAACAAAAATACAACCCATTTAAATTTTTTAAACTTTTGCAGTATGGCATCGATATTAGCAGCGAAGCCAAAGTAAATTTTAGCAGTTCATATAATTGTAGAATTCGAATTACTTATGCTTTTAATTTCCAATAATTTCTGTATTTCGAAAATTGATTGTTATTGACCTCACCTTCTAGTGAATTCGCCTTGGTACTTAGAGTGACCTCAGTTCTAAATTCGCCTTGCTTGTAGAGTTGCACTTACCCAAGGCGAATTCAACTGGAGGGGAACTAAAACAATCCAAGAACAACAGGGTTTTTTGCATCGCATTGTTAGTGCGTATAGCTTGAAATGTTAAAATAATCTGGAACTGTCAAAATCAGATGTTTACCGCTTGGAACCATCCCTGACAAAACACTAACAAATCAAAATAAATTGGTTCGAACTGTCAAAAACAGCTGGCGTTTTGACACCACCTGTAGTAGAATTCGCCTAGGTTACTGTAATAAAGTTTCTGATTACTTTAATTAAAAATAAATAATTTGATTTTTGCATGGTAGAATAAGTGCAATGTATAGTGATTAGATATTTTGTTCTCAATTTCAAAACCCATATAACGTCAAACAAAAGAAAATATGGAAAAACTTAATTAAAAATCAAATAAATTAATTTAACATTACATGCACGGTGAAATAAGCAGGTGGCATCGTTACGGCAACAAAAAAAACTTTACAACAAAAATGGAAATTATATCGCAGCTTACGTCAAAAAATACTTTAAACAAAAATCAAAGCGTGCCGCTGAACCAATTTTATGTATTTTAATTTAAAATTATCAAAAACTTTAATAAGATGCAATAATCACAGCACAAAACGTGGACTTTCTGTAAACATAAAAAAACTTTGACATAAGATTAGACAAACAATGCAAGAGCAAAAAATCGTCATCTGGCGTAGTGCTGCCACCTTTATTATTTTACCATGATTACATGGGTAAATAATGAAAACTATAATTTTTGACGTATGCGTAGACAAATTTCCATTTTTGTTGTAAAAGAGTGAACAAATTGTATTTCACAACAGGGTCAATTACCAACTTAATTAGAAAAGTCAACTCAAGAATATTAATAAAGGCTAGATTACACCAATTCACAAGTCTTACGTATTCCATAATCTAATGAGTTTTGTTGCGGCTGTCAAAAAATCTAATTTAACATGACAGTTTGTGTTCACACCATCACACAAAGTATAAACACTCACACATGAAATAAAATGCAACCCTGATCCAATGAAAAGTATTATTCAGAATGTACTAATAAAGTGACCTCACAAGCGCAGCTGTTTGTAGTGAATTTCTTCGTGTGTGACGTTTGTCGTCATTTTTTTTTTGTTTATTTACTTTTTTTCATAAGCCATTTTGGCATTTGCCGTCTCAATTCTAGCAACAAAATGCCTGTTGTTTTTTCTATTGTTGCATTGTTGTAGTATTGAGGTCACTTTGTTAATACATTTTGGTATTATTGTTGTTTAGAAATTTTTCAAAATACGATGAAGTCGTAATACTTGTCATTTTCGTGACACATTGCATTCACACTATCACACTTTGTCATATCCCAGCTAGCATTTGGCTGATTATTTTTTGTGAAATCACCCAAATGATTCTTTTCAGATCAGTTTTGATGAGTAAAAACTGATTTATCACTTGAGTGATTGAAAAAGGATTCATAAATGATTCATTTATATGTTTCAATAATGATTTTTAAATATTTTGAATTTTTGTTTTTACCAACCGAAAAAAATAAAAACAGAAACTTTCATGTTAGCCAAATAAATAAGAAGCTTGGCTAAAAAAGAAGCCCAACAATTATTGACAATTTATGAACATAAAAGTTAGTGCAAATGGTTTCTTCTCTTCTGTGCGAAAAATCGATAATTTTGTTTGGTTTAAAATAAAGCTTGATCGAATAATCAAAAGTCATAAATATCGGAGAAAAAGGCAAAAGTGCACTTTACGGGGCGTACGAAAAAAAAAAAAAAAAAAATTGGACCCCCTCTGGAATAAAAAAAGAAAAAAACCAAAATTAAAATTTAAGGGGGCTGAGGCCCCTGGGACCCCATGGATCAAAAAAAGCGGCCCGCCCACTTAGTGGTATGTGTGGGTACTCAAATTAAAGGTAATTGTGTAAAAAATACGAAATTAATAAAATTTAGGTCGAGCGGGACTTCTGAGTCCCTCTGGGGGGTAAACAAATTGCCCCTCCCACCCTTATAACTATGTGTGGGTACTCGAATGAAAGGTATTTTGCTTACGATTGTAAATATTTTGTTTTTATTTGGCTTTTTTAATGTTGTATAAAAATCGCGGCATTTTTTTATTTTTTTGTAACTAAAGCTTTTCTGTATAGCCGGCCTTCGGCCGGGCGCAAGGATTTTCTCCTTTATGGTATAACAAAGACCGGCTTCGCTAACTAAAGCTTTTCTGTATAGCCGGCCTTCGGCCGGGCGCAAGTATTTTCTCCTCTATGGTATAACAAAGACCGGCTTCGCTAACTAAAGCTTTTCTGTATAGCCGGCCTTCGGCCGGGCGCAAGGATTTTCTCCTCTATGGTATAACAAAGACCGGCTTCGCTAACTAAAGCTTCTCTGTATAGCCGGCCTTCGGCCGGACGCAAGGATTTTCTCCTCTATGGTATAACAAAGACCGGCTTCGCTTACTAAAGCTTCTCTGCATAGCCGGCCGTCGGCCGGGCAAAAGGATTTTCTCCTCTATGGTATAACAAAGACCGCTTTCGCTAACTAAAACTTCTCTGCATACCTATAAAAGATACATAAATTAACCTAGAGAGGAAAATATTAAACGAATATAAAAACAAAATACATATTGGCAATCGTGAACAAATTACCTTTAATTTGAGTACCCACACAGATATACATAAGTGTTATGGGGGGAAACTTTTGCCCCAGAGGGCCCTTGAAGTGCCGCCCACCCAAAATTTTATTATTTTCGTTTTTGTTGCACAATTACCTTTAATTTGAGTACCCACACATGCCATTCAGTGGGCGGGGCGATTTTTTGGACCCAGGGGTCCCCACGGGCCTCAGCCCCCTTAAATATTAATTTTGGTTTTTTTTTTTTTTAATTCCGGATCGGGTGGCATATTTTTTATATTTTTTTTTCGTACGCCCCGTAAAGTGCACTTCAGCCGAGAAAAAATAAAAAAACATGAGAATTAAAAAACGATATGAAATATAATCAAAAAATATAAAGTTTACGATTGAAAAATGAGACGAAAACGAATCTATAATGATTATAAAAACTACCATTAAATTGATCAAAAAGGAATCAGAAAATTGTATCACAAATGATTCTTTCAGGGGATTCAGCGGTAGGGTACCATTTTCTCACAACGAGAGTATCATTTATGATTGAAAAATTAGCTCATATACGGATATCTTGCAATTGAAGCTGATTCATAAATGATAAGATTATGATACTAAATGCTAGCTGGGATTACTTGAGTTTTTGACATGTATTAATACCAAGGTATATTTATACCTTGATTAATACAAAGTATAATAGTGTAATTTAGACTTAATCAGTAATAGGATTACAGTTTTAATTTGTTGTTGCTGCCAATGTCATCACTAAATATATTATGCGCTATTTGCAGTGAATATTTCAAAAGTATCGATGCGATATACAGTACCCGTTGTGGACATGTTTTCCATAAAAGTTGCCTACTCCGGTGGCTAAAACGTTCACACACCTGCCCACAGTGTCGAAAGTACTGTATGCAGCACATTTGTCATCGGTTATATATAAATTTCAAAGAGACAGTAGTTGATGAACAGGAAATAGAATTGTCGAAAATTTATGAATGGATTTATATAGACCAAGAACTAGATCTTGGCGATATGTCTTTTGCCTTAAAATTTGGCAAGGACGAGCAGGGTAATGACATTTACGCCGCACGGGGCCAATATAACGGTGATCTTATACCAGCATACTATGTTCCTTGCAAAAGGGCAGTTATTGCACCGTGGGGCTTTAAATCACACTTGCTTACTGAAGATATAGAGATATTAGATATTTCAAACGATGATGCAGAGTACAAATGGGTTGCAGCTTCAGATGGTGAGGTACCCGAAAATGCCTTAGCTACTGGTAACACTGAAATGGGTGACGTTCTTTATACAGCCCGTGCTAAACATGAAGGAACATTTTTGTACGGCAAACTGGATCAACGTTATAATTTAGCATATGTGCCTTATAAGAAGAAGGAAGTTTCTTATGGCAGTTACGAGATCTTAACAAGGATAGCAAAAAAAAAATAACTCCAAAACTACCCGAAGTGGACAAAGACTCTTACCAAAATGTTGAAGAGCCAAATTTGTTATCGTTATTTGATTATTTATCTTGTACATAAGTACGTATATTTTAATTGTAAGTTATTTCATATCGCTCATTTGCTGCAACTTCGTCATTACTGAAAATAATTGTTTCAAATAAAGCGACTTTAAAGCAGATTTCGAAAATAACCATTTATATATTGTACTTTAGTGGTCTGTATGGTAAAAATATGGAAAACACAAACGCTTATAGAGTTTGTACAAAATAAGAATACTTTACTGAACCAACTCAACATAGATGAGAACATTTCATTGCCTTCTGTTTTTCGTAAAAAACAACACACTTCGTTGCGTTCGGTTCAACACATTAATCAAATTTTTAATTGATTAATCACAATTTTGTTTAATAAATTTTTTCAATTAATCGCACATTCTAAATTTTCATAAATGGGGGTTTCTTAAGTCGCAGGTGTATGTGAATAAACCGTAAACCACACAACCTATGCCATAGACAAATTCAGCCTGATCTATGCGCCAGAGTCATGGAAAATTGGACATTTTTAATGCGCTCCACCCAGAGAAGCAGTGGTGGGCATTGAACGATAGGAAGGGCCTAAAAGACCCTTTATAAATACAAAAACAATTTTTAACTTGTACAAAATTTTCAAGTTGTTTTTATTAAACATATAATTTCTAATTGTAGGTAAGATAAAACAAAAGCTCCTGGCAATTTTTTAAAAAATTTTTTATAAGAATTCTTGAAGTCAAGCTACGAATAACGTTGTAAGCCACTTTTTGCAAAAACTTTTTTTTGCAGATCGACCGTTAACATTACTCTCTTACAATGTTTAAACATCAAATCACGCAAAATTTTGCATCTTAACGCCGTAAAAATGCGATACAAAGAGTCAGTCAGTGGAAGAACGTTGTAAGTTACCAACAAAATGATACGAACGAAATGGATTTCCAACGTGGAATAACGTTTAAAAAGCTGTATGGCTTCGTTTTTCCACATAAATTATAAAACTAAAATAATAAACTGTAAATTTTCATGTAATTTAAAATTCAATTTTCTTGATATTTTGCATAAAAGTTTTTATTATCATAATTTTCGATAATCTTAAAAAAAATTAAAAAAATAAATAAACCTTCCTGTTAAAAACGTTTTTTTTTTGCTCTCCTGAAAAATAATTATTTTGTAACTTACAAAGTTATTCGCTGCTGGGCTTCAATTTTTTATACAAACTATAATATTACAATTTATAAAGCTTTCATGCTTTTATACAGTTATATACAAGTTTTTATTACATTCTGCTGGTATCTAATAGTTGTATAAATTTTCTGTACAATTAACGGCCTTGCTAGCCAAAGGATAGCTAAAGTAAGCCTCGTAACAAAAATATACAAACAAAAATTCTTTTAGTGCATAGAAAATATTCCTGGAAAATATTGAAGGAATAATACTATGAAAAAGTATGAAAGCTTTATAAATTATAATTTGGCTTAGAATACGCATTCGAATTAATATTAAAATTTATATAATAAATGTTACTCACCATGAGAAATAAATTTCCAGATTCTATTTGGTATATTTATAGTTTTATTAAAAATTTAACATACGCAAGGGCATGCCAATTACTTTAAATTACCAATTGTGATAGTAGAGTGTATAATAAGCAGAAAAATTAACTAGATAATCTAATTTTATTTACACCTAAAAAATATATGTAAATATTAAGTTTGAATCAATACTAAAAACAAATGTTCATCATATCGCACACCTAGTTCAAAAGTGACTCAAATTTTCTAATTTTCATTATATTTTATATTTTATTGTTGTTAACTGTTATTAAAAAACGGTTATGTAAAGTCTTAATTCGAGTTGTAACACTTTTGATAAAATAAATCATTGTTAGAGTTGTTATTAATTAGACTTGTGTCAGTTTAAAATTTGGCAATTGTCAAAACTATTCAGCTAAAGTGACATTCGCTAACTTGTGCAAATAATACATCAACCGTTTTTATTTTTCTTTTAAATTATTTATTCACTCGTAAAACTGCTTTGAGTGGAGAAGCAGCTCTCGCTTTTTGTCATTATTTCTTAAGGACAAACAGGTCGTTCTTGTTTGTCTGCTTTTCGTGCGTTTTGCGTTGTCACCCCGCATTGGTTAGTGGTTCGGCGTCGTGTAACTGTACCGAGTTACAGTTTTTGCGGTTTCTACATTAACTATATGCAATCGTTTTTAACCTCAATGTTTTAATGTGTTGTCTGGTGGAGAACCAAAATTAACTCAACGTGACTGGTGGAGAACCATATTTAACACAGACGTTTTACTGGTGGAGTACCAAGGAAATAACTCAGACGTTTACTGGTGGAGACCAAAATACTCTGGAGCGGATTCCGGAAGCTCTCGCCTTCCTATACGAAGGTTTAGGTCGAACGAGGTTTTGTGGTTGAAGCTCCAAAAATTGTGTGATACCCTGGCATTATAACTTAAATAGTTCGCCAAAAACTTTTATTTTTAAGCAAAATAAAAAAAAAATAATACATCAACAAATATTACACAACTAAAGATTGCTCATTATCGAGTGAATAAATATCTAAAATAAAAAATGGTTCAAAGATTTGTTTAAAACTATTTTTTTTAGGTCAAAACAGTTTTTTTTCGATTTCTGAAAAATTAAGTTTTTTTAGTTGTGTCATTTTTGAACTAGGTGTGCGATATGTATGTTAAATCCAATTATCACGAAATTAAAATATATCTAATGCAATTTTTTATCCAATCATTCAGTCCTTATCTTTATGTATTCTTACAAGGACTTCATAGTTTACATTATTAATTTCTTTGTCCTTATGTGGAACATAGGCACAGCCATGGGAAGGATGCAATTTTCCATAACGCATTCTACCATTGCAAAAAGCACGTGCAGTGTATAATGTTTCCCCATTTTCACAATAGCCAGTTGCTAAAGCATTTGGTGGTATTTCACCATTAGATGCTGTTACCCATTTATAATCTGCATTGTCATTATTAACATGTAATAATTCTATATCATCGGTAAGAAAATGAGATTCACAATTCCAAGCTGCATAAACACCTTTTAGCTTGGGCACATAATATGCGGGCAAAAGATCATTTTCCAAATAGACACGAGCTGCATACAAGGGTTCGCCTTCTTTATCTACACCCAAAACAAAACCCAACTGGGCTAATTCTTCTGCTGTAATACTATCTTCCGCATACATCCACTCAAAGCTTTTAATAGGTTCTGTATCGACTTGGTCCATCTCAGTGGGTTCACTAAAATTCAAAAACAAGCGATGCACATTATGATTGTGAACATTGGCGCGACACTGTGGACAAGTGTGGGAACGTTTCAACCAGCGAAAAAGACACTGGTGATGAAAAACATGACCACACTTAGAAGTACTGTAGATTATGCTGGTATTTTTAAAATATTCACTACAAATCGCACACAGTACATTTAGAGATGACGTTATATTATTCTCAGCGATTTCCTTCTTATTTTCCTCCATGATATAAAGTAACAACAAATAATTACAAATTAAACTTTTTTCTTTGTTTTCCTTTTATAAAACAAATTACAATGCTAAAAAAAAATCAATCCTATTTCACAACACGAACACAACCAAAATGATGATTAATAAGAAAGTAAAGTACCTATAGGAAATACATAATTAATGTAACGTTATTTGCAAATTGTTTGTTACGTTTTAAAATATTTACTTTTTTATTATTTTTAATAAATTGACTTATAATCAACACAAGTCTATTTATGTCGCGATATACTTTTTCTAGATAATGTAAGACAAAGTAATAGTAATTCGGTCTTAATTTCTTTAAATTTCCAATTGGTTTGTTTTGAAGGCAACATATGTTAAAATATTGCCACATTTTATAAAAAAAACATTAACGGCGCACACTGGTTCATATTTTGAGAAGGCGGCCAAAATTATTTTTTTTTATGTTCTCCGATTTTAAAATTTTTTTATTCATGTGAAAGTAAATACTAGTGAACCTCGGGAGCCAAAAAATTTCAACCCTATTTCAAGTATTTCATTGAGAACAGGGTGGTCCGAAATGGACTTTCTCAATATTTGGTTATAGTTTTGAATTTCTGAGTCAATTTTTGAAGTTGAAATGCTCATAACTTTTTTGTTTTTTAAGATTTTTTGCCAGAATAAGTTTTGTGTATTAGTTTATTTTATTAGCTGTACGTGGTTTAAAGCATTAAACTCTGCGACCTCTAGAACTAAATATTTATTTTTTTTTTTTAATGTCAAAATTTCCCGGAAATTTCCTACTTTATAGAGCATAAGTCCTGAGCGTCAAAATGCGTCAAAAAAAAAATCTATACTCTCTTGTAGTCCAGAATCTAACCTACATTTCTATACCCCATTGTACGCACATCTGGATACGGCCTTGCGAACTACATCAATTTCTGTGACCCAAAGTAAGATATTCGGTTCAAAAAATAAGTCCTGCAAGGAAACATTACTGAAATTAAAGAAGGTGAATCTTAAAGAATTTTCGTCAAATAAAGCAGTTCAGGCCACATAAATTATCTAGCACGTCAGGTTATCAATTAATTTGGAGAAGGTAAAGGTATTGCCATTGTTATGAACTTATTGTGGGTGAACGGATGCTGCAAAACGAATAGGCGACATAAATAGAATAACACGTTAGATTTCTGAGTAAGTTAAAAGGTTAAACATTAGTAAATAGCCGCAACATAAACTACATAGTTTAATTACCTGAAAATTGCAACTTAATTTAAAAAAATGGAAGAGCATGTAAATGGTAAGAAAACTAGCACGCAGTTATATTTTACGTGAAAATTACCTACATGTTACCTTTATTAGCGGTATGGTAAAAAGTGTGAAAACAGACATCAAGTCAATTAAGCCAACCCTCATCACAAGACAATAGTTTCAATGAAGCATACGAATTTGGAATGTCCCCTCTTCATACCAGAATTCGTTTTATGGAGCATATTCTTAAATTGGGTTATGATTTGGAATTTGGCCCGTTAGGCGAAACAGTGAGAAAAAACAAAGAAAATGTGGAAAAAAGGAAGCAACAAAAAAACAAATTCAAGAAAAGTACCTTCACCTAGGCCTTATAATTGATCAGCCAAAACAAGGAGAAGGAAATTCAAATGATGGAAATACCGATCCAGAAACTGCAGCATCTATCACAGGAGTACATTTTGAATTAATAAGACGATTCCAGATCATTTTACAAGTTATATCATGTAGCAGAAAGATAAATGCAAAAAAATTTGGCCAGTATGCAAATGAAACAGCAATTCTTTATAACAAAAAATACGCTTGGAGACATATGCCAACCACAGTTCATAAAATTTTATACCATGGGGAACAAATAGTTCAACACAATATGCTACCAGTTGGAGATCTATCTGAAGAAGCGCAAGAAAAAAAGGAACAAAGACTACAGATTATTCCGCGAGCATAACACAAGAAAATGTCCAGATGTTGTACTAATGAAGATCTCAACCTCAATCGAATTAGAGGAAGAAGCTAAACAACTTCTGGAAAATGAAACCCAAAGCTATTTAGAAGAAATTTTTACTAATATTGTTTAATTTAAAATTGTTTATAGATTATAATTTGTTTTTGATTTTAGTATATATTTGTATTAATATATAAAAATAAAATACACATACATCTCAAACCAAAAATTAAAGTGGAATAACCTAAAATGTTATCGATAGCCTAGAATGCTATTTGGGCATTTTTTAAAATATTCCTTTTCAGTTTTATCCTTATAATAACTCGTCTCGTCCCAAAAAAGCCAACCTTTGGCCCCAGTGAATATTGGGACTAAAAAATTTACAGGGGCCAAATATTGGCATTTTCTGACAGGATCTAAGTTTGACAATAAAAAATAAGTATCAGTTGTAAAATACAAGAGAAATAATTATAAATTATAAAAAAATCCTATTTGAAATATTCAACTTTTACACCGAAACTCAACAAAAAAATGAAAATGCATTTTGAACTCCCCATAACTTTTTCTCCTATCAGTCGAATTTTACGTTTTATAGCGCAAATTAAAGCCTAACATCGCACCTATCGAGCAAAAAAAATCGCAGAAAAAATACCGATCCAGTCAAAAGTTATGGAATTTTGACCGCCTTCTCATAAAATTTCCCACTGTGCGGCGGCCAAAATAGTATCGAATTTGGGAATTGTAAAACCGGGAAAACAAAATACCCAAATTATGGTGATTAGCAGAATAAAATCAAAAGGCTAGCGTCGAATTTAGGAATTTATGGGGATTTCCAAAATTAGACAAAAAAGTTAGCGTCGAATTTAGGAATTAAAAAAGGGGAAGTAAAAATAACTAATATTTTTAATTAAAATACAAAAAATAGTTAACACAAATTAAAAAATACACTTTGAGGAACAAAATGAGCGATGCGTGCAAAAAAGCGTTCGGTTTGTTCCCGAGATATTTGGGTTCTTCAAAAATGATCAGTAAAAAAGCGTTGCTGACCATTTTGGATGAACCCAAATATCTCGGGAACAGACCGAACGATTTTTTGCACACATCGCTCATTTTGTTTAGAAAACGATTTACTTTCAGAACATATACAGTTTATACCGTGCAAAAGTATCTCAGGAGCAGACCGAACGATTTTTTGCCCGCATTGCCCAAAGGGCTCGGCTATGTAACTGAGGAAATAAAATTTAAATATTATATATTTATGTTTATATTTTAACATCAGCAGGGTTTCCTAATTTCGCTGCTTGCAGCACAAATTCAGTTCCGTAATTGACCCATTACTATTAGGCAATTAACAAACAGCCGTATCCATAACAAAAAGTTAGCCATAGTTTGTACACTACGTACAACGAGCTGCTAACTAGAATGCCGATTAAGCTTAGCAGCTCGTTAGCACAGAGTTAATGCTAACAATTGAAACCCCCTTTACTTGAGTTACAAAACATTTATTTTGATAAATACCCCACTCGCATCCCACTAAGCGACCAAGGATGTCTTAAAGAAAGACCTAAGCTTACGTACATTTGGCATTATCATTTCAATATTGTGACTACATTGTAAATTTGGTAAACAGTACGTTGTACTGGGGCCAGATTCTGGCAGTCGTGATCGAGTACTTTCTCGATTCGAAAGCAATTTAATATCTAATTATTTCAGTCAATACTGAACGAATTGGAATTATTTTTTCGTTATTGTAAAGCATTCATTTGAGTTTCTAAATACTGAAAAAATGATTTCGATTCGTTCAGTATTGACTGAAATAAAATTGCTTTCGAATCGAGAAAGTACTCGATCACGAATGCCAGAATTAGGCCCCAGATGTTGATAGCACCACCATCAACGTCGGCACATCGTCGTGCTGATTGTCTTTTTCTGCCTGGGCAATTAACAAAATTTAAAATACCAAAGTTTTAAAAACTTTTGTCATACTAACAAAATATTTCAACCTAATCTATAACAGTTTCAAAAATTTAGTATCCGCTTTTATTTTTATTAACCTAATCCCCATAACGATGGACTACACTATTTGTATCTGTCTTATAACTAATTCCTAATAAATTGGGAACTTTTATTATTTAAAGCACTTCTAACATATTACGACGTTTGTAATTATTCTCTGTTTAAAATTTCAACACTCTTAAAATCTGGATAATTGTATTTTGAGAACAAACATCCTTAAAATAAATTACAAAAAACAAATAATGGTTTTGTTGAAAGACGTTATATGTAGGAAATCACAATTGCAGATAGAAACAACCCTAAGACAAGCACAACGGTATAATTAATAACGTAACCTCAGTAGCCCAGCTAAATATTGTCTTCATTACGTCACAATAGGTTTTCAATTTTGTTTGTTTATAAACATGAGTATTTATTGTTGCTAGAAATACACATATTTTTTGACAATCTATCAGGGTTTTCTACCAACAAAATACATGTTGTTTTTGGCTTGCTGTAGAATTAGGGTCACCTCATTAATTGTACCATGATTGTGGTCCTTTAAAATATGAAATGTTTTAAATAAAACTTGTTAAACGTATTTTTTTAATTTCTAATTTAGTTATAAATTTATTTGTTTTTAACATTTGTTTAAACCTAATATTTTTTAATAAATTTCTTAAAAACTAAAAATGGATTTTGTTTTTTTATTACTTTAATTTTGTTATAACAATTTAATATTTCTAAATGTGATACATTTTTAAGTATTTTTCTGTTTGCTTGTATAAATAAAATAGGAAAAAATTTTAATTAATAAATTAAAACAAAAATTAAACTAAATACAATAATTTGAAAAAAATAAAAAAAAAAAATATTAAAAAACTCAATCTTAAAAACACAAAATATGATCATTTTTGTCTTATTTGTTAAATAAAAAAAAAGATAAAAATAATAAAACTGTAAATGAAAACGAAAATAATTGTAATAAATGGAGCAAACATACATAAATTCTATATACAAAGGATATGTTTTGTGTATTTTAGAAATCGCGGGGGTAAAATGAGATGGGAAAGACACACAAAAGAAATGTAGATACAATAATTATTAAATTTTAAATACAATAAACATAATGGCAACTGAATTTACTATTTACTCTAAAGGTGGTAAAATCTTTTTGTAACGAATTTAGTTTTTTTTTTTTTTTTTTGAGTTTGAGCTAAGAGGCAGTTTATTATTGTTAGTAAATGTTTTCAATAATTATTTTCTTTTTTTTTTAGTTTTTTTTTTAACTGAATTAAGTTTTTTTTTAACCTGAGCTCCGGCGGACATTTTTGTAAACTATTTATTTTAAATCTAAGTTTGTAAAGTTGTTCTTTAATGTATTTTGTAAGCAACAAACCATTTTAAATGGCCAATTATTTGTTCAAAATATCTTTTTATGCATTTTTTTTTATCAAATTAAAATAAACTATAAGATAATGTTAATCAAAATTATAAAAAAGCAATTTGTTAACAATAATTATAATTTTAATAAGAAATAAAATTATTTTGGGGTAGGAGGGATAAAGTCATTAATTTGTGATTATTTTGTAATTTTAGTGATTATAAATGTTGTTTTAAATGTTAAATGTTTATCTTTTTTAGCTTCAGATCTTTGAAATTATAAAGTATTGAAAAAGTATTATTCTTATTTTGTTTTTTCCATTTTTTTTTCTAAACATACAATTTGTTTACCACAGAGTATGGGATTTTAAGTTCAATTTTAACTAGAGCAGACATTGAAAGGAATACATTCTTTTTCTTTGCTTAACTCCAAAAAAATTCACTAAAAATAAATAAAAAAGAAAAATATTTTCTTTAAATTTTTGATAATCTTAATTTCTTCCAATTTATCGAAGTATGCATGTTAAGTTTTCAATTAAAACGATATGCATACATACATGATGGCAAATACATTCCCTTACCCATGTATACAATTCAACATGATACAAAAAAATATATTTTACTATAGCGTGCATTTTAAGAAACAAAATGTTTTAAAAACGAATTTTCTATTCTAATGCCATGCCACATTTTAAAAATAAAAAATGTTTTTAATGAATAAGGGGGCCATTTATTATACAGGGATCATGCAGAAATGTAAACAAAAATCACAGTTTCTAAACAGAACACTAATTTTAAAAATAATGTGGTTCTAAAATTTTACAAGTACGTATCAAGAGAAAATTACAAATAAAAATAAAAACAGGAAAAACCTTTTTTTTGAAAGCACTGCATTAAAAACTAAACCAATCACATAAAATGATCGAATGTCCAAACAAAATTAATACATTTCGATCGCGAAATAAAAAAGGCGTCAAAATAATATTCTTCGAATAAAAATTCGAATATTAACAAGGATCTCAATATGCCATTAGTAAAAACTATAATCACGAAATATTCGATAAAATATTTTAAAAGGCTTAAATTCCACAGAAATCCTCTAGCTCGAAATATTTTAAGTGATTGTAGTGACACCGGCCTTAGACACCTACATTTGTGGGTAAAATCTGTGTGTAGGACCATTTCGTTCGGCACTAGCAAGACATTAACTAAAGACCTAGAATACGATTTGATTCATCATTATTACATATCGCACTTGATCGACAAAAAGGCATTAGCTCAAGTGTTATATTTTTACTTTTTGGAAAAAGTCAACGCGAAATATTCATATCAACCCGCTGTAAAAATATCGTGGTACTTTGTCTACTTTTTCGGATTGAAACGGTTGGTTTAAAAGTTCTTTTTTATATGCCTTTAAAATTAAATTAAAAACTGTTTTGCTTTTACTGAAAATTTTTAAATTTCGAATTAATACCCTCCTGTTGATCAAGTGTGATATTAAGATTCAAAAAATAAATATTGAAAAAAATCCATTACGTTTTCGCTTTAAACCTATACCAAACAGCTGCAATTAGCACTGCAAATACGAGAAAGTTATTAGCTTGTTAGCCATTGGTTAACATTATTATTTTCTTACTGCAAATTAATAAATAATTGAAAACTTCGCGGAAATTTATGTCATTGCACTGAAGTCTGCAACGTATACAAATATTAAATCTGGTCCAACCTTTTAGTATACTTATTGACTCTGAATGTTATTCTTCCTCCGGCCGATTTATGGTTTGCTGGCTGACTTGAATAAACTAACAGTCCATTTAATATTATGTACAAAGTGAAATTTGTTAGACAATTTGAGGTGAGTATAAACAAAGACTGCAATATTTGTCTTTGTGAAATTCTTGTAATACCCAAAAAAGGTTTTATCGAAAAGTACCAGTTGAAACAATTGCAGCAAACTCCATTGGAGATTGCTGTCTTTGTTTAAACTTTTATTGTCAAATAATAACGACTGAACGAATGAATGTAAGAAAGAATATAATTAATAAAAAAAAAAAAAAATAAAACAAGATAGTGGTATAAAATTTAGTTCAAAACAATTTTCTTTTATACAATTAAAACACAAACGGTTTAGTATTTTAAAGTTATGAGTAGGGAGTGAAATTTCTTGCATTAAGTATTGAAAATTATGCGCATAAAACATGCTTCAAAAATCAAAATATGTTTTAAAAACAAAAAAGAAGATTTGCTTTTATTATTTAAAGAAAAACTGACTTAACTCAAATCACGTGATTTCAAATCACATGCGATTTTAAAATCACACGTGCGATATTTTGGTGTTCCGTTTTCTTTTTTCTGTGTTAAGGTGTGATTTTCAATTGCCGAAAGCACACCGAATAACACAAAAACGTTTTGACTTTAAAAACATCACAAAATCATGAATGTGTTTTTTAAAGCATGTGATTTTCAGAACACACTCGTATATTTTTGTTTTTTTTTTTCTAATTTTGACATACATTTCAATAGAATTAAAGTTACTTTTACTTTCAAACATCAAATTTTGGAATAGTCAACTTGATTTTAATTGGCTGTACTAAAATTTAAAAGCTACATTGTATAAATACATGTCAAAAACTCAAGTAATATGTTAAAGTGTGAATGCAATGTGTTATGACAATGAAAAGTATTACGAAAACAAAAATTTACAGCCCAATAATCATTTTCATTGAGTCATTGCATTTTGACAAAAACCTTTTAAAATTCAATGTGAATACAAACTGTAATATTATAATAATTTTTTTTTCGTCGCAACAAAACTTATTAGATTTCTATCTAAACAAAGTATTTAAAATACGTAAGACTTCTGTGATAGTTTAAAGTAAGCTTCAGCAGATGTGATAAATTTCGAGCGATTTTTTGTTTAATATACAATTCAATTAAGATATGTACACATATAATTGGGCATGTTCTATACATCTCCTAAAAAGAGAAAAAAACTGCAGTTATTTTTTAAATAATTAAAATCAAAATCTCGTTCGAATTCAATTCTACTTCGTTTTGATTCCTAGAACATGTGCGAATATAAAATAAACAGAAATCTAGACAGGAAAAAGAGGAAAATGCATTAAAAATCAATTTTTAAATAAACTGAAAACAATAGTATCGATTTTAAATCGTTTTGTTTTCAATATCGTTTTCCATCACATACCTGAATGATAAGTCACACTACATTAGCTAAACACTTGTGACATGTCTTAATAAAATATCAATCCATAAAAATCTATTATTCATTAATAAGTTTACAATCTTTTTATATCCAAAAACTTAGCAACCAAACAAAATAGGTACAAATTTAAATAAGTTAATTGATTAGTAAAAATTAAAAAACAATTTCCATTAAACATTCCTTTCAATGTCCGAAGTATGTATATAAACCAAACGACAACAACAAAAAATAAACATATGCAGTATGTACATACATATGTATGTAATTACATACATAATTACAAAATAAAAAGTAATATAAATAAAAAATATAATGAACATTAAAATACCATACACTCACACACAATATGTAATGATGATAATTTAAATCATTCAAATTTTTAATAAAAAGTTGATTGATTTCATTCTTGAAGATATAAAGTTTTAAAAGTTTTAGAGGGAAAGTAATTTTTTGTTTAATATAGAACAGATTGAAATTACGAAATTATTTTTCCCTCTACTAAACAAGGTCTACTTTGATAAACATAATTAGTGCAGGTTCATTTTTTAGAAGATAAGTAATTCATATAGTCTGTAGTTTGACGAGCATTACGTACCAATTCACTATTTGTATCCTTGTCATTCCAATGTTGAATATCACTAGGATTATCTTGTTGTTGCGACGAAGAACGCTGAGAAAACGAACGATTTCTTTGATGATGGCGGCGATCTAAAGTGCTAGATGCATCACTGGCCAAACTACTTTGACTGCTATAACGACTACCAAACTTGTGTGTTCTGTTTTTGTTTTGATGTTGGTTATGATGGGGATGATGACCGCCGCCGCTTCCACCTCGCTGATAACTGTTAGGGCTTTGACTACGTCTGTAGCTATTATTATCAATTCTAGACTTGGCCGGTCTGGGTAATGTACGAGCTCTTGAAGAGCTGCGACTATTTGATTCAGGGCCGTTTGTATTGTACGAAGAATTCTCATCTACATATTGTAAATTACTACTTGAACTTCTCCAGGTTTCTGAGTTTTTTTCTTGCTTATTACTTCCTCCAGCGTTCTTATTTTTCTGAAAACGTGGTGGCTTATCGTAGGTGGGGCGATTGTTGAAAAGTCTGCCACCCCCTCTGCGATTATTGTTACCGCGTTCATAGTTGCTCATATAGGAACGTTCACTGCGATCGTCTCGTTGAGATTGTCGATCCCAATTTGAGTTCGCTATTCCAGTGTACGTTGACAAATTTCCAGAACGTTCAATTTTTTCTTGAGCATGTTTTAGGCGATCATTAATGCTGTACAGACGTATACTGCCGCCATCGCTGCGTATACTTTGACGATCATCGTCAAAACTGGCACTGAATCGACGTTGTGCATTTCTTGAACGTGAATCTTTGTTTTGGTCATCACGGTTAAATCGAGGAGCTCGCCAACGTGGCAAGGGCTTCGATTCATCACGTTCTTCATTACCGCTATTTTGTGAATCACGACAATTCTGAAAAGATTCATTGCTAGAAGATAATTGTAAAAAAATAAATAAAAAAAAATAAAGAATTTAAAAAATAAAAAAATTAAATTTCGATAATTATGTTATTTGCAGACATTAAAATAAATACTTTAAAACGATAAAGTAAAAATATGTAGTATGTACTTTGACACCTGTATAACTCTAAAATATTGCAAGAATATTCTAAACATAAACTACAATAGTTTTCGTTACGAATTTTTTCCTATTCAAATAATGTTTTCCGAGTAAAAATTCTAGACTTCCTAAATAATCTTGATTAGCTACTGATGGATGATAATTATGATACCTATATTTTTAATGTGGCTGGGGAGCCTTAATCTTTGTTTTTAGTTTTCATTTTGTTATTTTAACTATGAATTATAATTATTGATTAATGAATATTATATATACATATATATGTAGCTTAAGCACTTATTACTTGTGATATTGTTTTTTGGCCTAAATGGCTTAATATTACGTAAATAAATGAATAAATAAATAAATAAATAAAAGTATTGAAATGTTTTTTAGAAGACCCTTTGCGGCATTACCACACATCAAACTGGCTCATTAAATTCAAATTTTTGTAATTGTGTTAGTAACAAAAAATTCACACATGGTTTGCTGAGAATTCGATGAAAACCAGCATACTTTTGATTTTCATTAAAATTTGAAGCCAGTTTAATGTTTGTGCACATAATTTCTTCAAATTTCATTTTTGATTAGTTTAAAAACAAGTTGAATTCATTACAGGTAATCTCGGAACTACAACAACTTGTAAAAACCATTGTACCTACAATGTCAAAAATAGAAACAAAGATAAAAAACAAAACTTTAACATCCAAAAATTATAAAGGTTAGAAAAAAAGTTATCAGTAGGGCTTTTAAGACCACCTGCAATGAATTCGCTTTGGTTTAAACATGTATGAAAAAAATGTAACTTTCAAATTTTTCAATTGTTTGATATTTACACAACTTGTATATGAAGTTTGATGTGTGGCCGTGCTAAGCGAAACACATACATACATACGTTAATTTGATGAAGCAGTTTGCTGTGTGGCCATGCCGCTTTACATTTAATTTCTCATTAGAAGAAAAATTTTTTTAAGGAGAACAATTTAAATGAAAACGTTTTCGAAATTTTCTCTCACTCTAGTTCAAATCACTAAAAGTACTTTACACTTTGTAAGATAAAAATCTAAAGAGTTTGGTTGCGACTGTCAAAACATCTTCTTTAACTTTACAGTTTGTACACTATCACACATGAAATAAAAATTTTAGTTGCTCTTGTTAAAATGCCGCCCTGATCAACTGAAAAGTGCATATTACTATTGTTTAGAAAAAATTCAAAAAAACGATGGTCGTATGGGATGTAAATTTGTTTTCGTAATATATAATTGTAATTTTCATAACACAATTGCATTTACACCATCACACTTCTACATATAATTTGAGATTTGACATGTCTAAATACAAAGTATGTATAATAAGTAGTGTAAAGTACTTTTCAGCTTAAAATCAAATATTTAGAAGTTTAGTAAATATCACTATAATAAAAACAAAAGTACTTTTCTACTGAACCTTAAAGTAGTTTTTTTAGTTTTAGTTCTTTAAAGTGACATAGCCGCACAACAAACGGGCTCATTGAACTCACATTTTTTTTATTGTGTTAGAAATAAAAAAACTTACAAGTATGGTTTGATGTCAGTTTGACGAAAATCAAAATACTTTTGATGTTTACAAAAATTTTAAAGCCAGTGTTTAAATTTCATTTGAAAAAAGAAAAAAAATTTCAACAAAAAAATATATACATAAACAAATATTAAAAGATTTTGCTTGAAGTTTGATGATAAAAATTTGATGTCTTGAAGCTTTGTTCACAATCAGAGCAACAATTTTTATTTTTCTTCAATCTTATTTCTTCCAAAAGTATTTCATATATTTTCCTTTCATTTTAAAAACAAAAATGTAACTAAAGTTTTTTTAAAAAATAGAGTCAAATTTGAGAAAAATTTCATACAAATTGTTTCTGGCGTTTAAAATAATTTTATTAAGTTTTGAATGAAAATTTTAACATAATGTTGCAAAAAATAATAATAAATGCATAATATTGTTGTGGCTAAAATTTGCAAACGGTTTCTTAATGCAAAATGTGTGTGGTTGCAAAAGAAATTGTTGCTCTATTATGAACACCAAGTGAAAATGTTTCTTTGATTGTGAACGAAGCTTAATACATACTTTCTTAAAACAAAATTTACAAAAAAAAAATTCTTTTTTCAAAAAGGTACATTCCTTTAATAGATACTTTTCTATCTAATACGTACCTATATCTAATGCTATTAAAACTACTTTCTTTAAAATTAACCATTTTAAAAACAACTTCAATACGGAAACTTAGCTTTTTCATCTAGAATATTTAAATTACGTTTGTGTATTTCCAAGGTATATTTACACAAGGTAAACTCGTTGGCCCATATGTTTGTCAGCTGTTTACCCCTAGTTGGAACCCAAACATCAAATTTCGTGTATATGAGACAAAATTTTTACATGTGTGCGTTTAATTGTTTTTGTTTTATATGAAGACAATTTTGACAACTCGGTTCTTTTTATAGAGCAACATGTATACACTCCCAAATGAGTCTACCTTGTGTAAATATACCTTGTGTATTTCCATAATTAAAGTCCCAGGCCTACTAATTTTTGTGGTATACTTTTGCGTTCCTAGATTTTTATTTTTTATTAATTACCAAGAATTTTAAGACTTTAAAATCCATAAGGTACATTGATGACTTCAGGAAAAGAGAAAGAAAATAATAAAACCATTGTGATATAAACATTTTCCAAACAGCAAAGTTGTACTAAAGCTGAAGCAACAACATTAAACACCAGTTAGAACGAAGTGAAGAACATTGCGATGGACAGATCAAGATGGAAAGATTTTGTTGGGGTCCTATGTTCCCTAAAGGAACTATATATATATATATATACATAGTATATATCGTCACCTAAAACGCAAAATGCCGTATCTAACATTTTGAAAATTTTATAGGAGAAGAAAAAACTATTAAAAATGATAAATTGCCTTAAGTTGTTGATAATTAAGAACAATTTGGATTTTTAGTTGAACTGTTAATTTTTAATTTTTTGATATTCTTTAATTAGGCTCGAGTTCATCAAATTTAATTTTCATTAAATAATTTTTTACTGAGGAAGAAATTTTACAACTTGGAATTTTTATTAAAATTTATTGATAATTTTTTTTTCTTTTTCCCTTTATTTTTCTTGTAAAACCTAACAGTTGTTTTGACAATTGTCAGTGTTGCATATTATGCAAACTTTTATTTAGGCCTTTTGGAGTTAACTATACATATAGGCCTGTATTTATGAAAAATTTTAAATTTAATAAAGGTTTAAAGAACAAATTTAGTATGAAAATTATCCTTAATAAACGTTTGTTAAATTTAATAATCGTTGATGAATACAGGGGATAATCTTTTGTAGATAGGGACTTTTGTTTTTTTGTTAAAAAAATTCGCAAGCTTTGCTCGAAAGATTACAACATTTTTTGTAGACATTTGTGTTGATCCAATACATCAGAATCAAAGAAAAAGTCGATTTTTAATTTTTGGTTAGTTTCAGGTAAGGATATATGTTATATAAAATTTGTATCAATATATTCCTAAGATTGCGAAAAGTTGCAAGCAGTCCTGTTATAAATATATTGACAGGATGCAAATAAATGTATTAACCATCCTTCGTTAATACATATATTAAAAATAATATAAAAATAAAAATTTTAAAGAAAAACAAAATTTTCGGACATGTTCTGGAAATTGAAAACGAGTAAAACTGAAATCGAAGAAAATTTTGGGTTCAATTTTTTTTAAAAATAACCGTAGTTTTTCATGGTTTTTAGAGTAATTCTAAAAAATATAAGTGGTACTCAAAGTACGAAGTATATAAAACGGAATATTTTTATGAACCTTTAAAACAGGATCATCGTTTTAAAGATTTTTCCGATTAAAGTTTCACTCGAATTCGATTTTCAGAACATGGATGTTTGAATAAAATATAAAGAAAAAGTATAAAATATAAACAAAATGAAAATGTAAAAATCAAATAAAAAGTATAAAAACAATAAAAAAAAGTAAAAATTAAAACTAATAGCCTATTTCCGGTGTGCGAAATAATTCTTTCTTTCGAACAATAACATTTAAAACAAAATCAAATTAAAAAACTTTGTTTTTGTTTTAAATATAGTTGTACGAAAGAAATAATTGTTTGGCACATCAGAAATAGGCAGAAAATAATAAAACCAAAACCATTAACACCAAAATTGTTTATCCCAAAATTAAACTATTCCAATTTAGTTTTGATCATAATCTTGATATATATATTTCCGTACAAGTTACAACGATTGATAAATATTTTTTTTGTTATACTTAGACTATGTGTTAAATAGTTCTCGAACTTTTAAAAAAACTTACCAATTAAAATTTTGTTTAAGTGGTCTTGGGGATTGTCTAGGTTGAAATGAGCGTCTGGAGTTACGACTTTGTCTATCACTATCATTATCATAACTTTTACTAGAAGAACTCTTTTTCTCACGATCATCGCCATAGCTTTTGTTTAGTTTGTCCTGACCATTGCCGCTAATATTCAAATCACTTTCAACACCATTGTACTCTTCGAATGAATCTTCACAAACTTGTTCGCTCCATTTTTTATAGCTGTCGGGATCATCTTCGGTGTTATCATTAACATTACCGGAATCTCCATTTTCATAGCTAGTATTATTTGAAGACGATGGTAGAGCAGCTTCATCGTAGCTATTTTGTTGCTGAAGTTGAGTTGAAGGGCTGGCATAGTTTTTTTGTTGTTTTTGTGGGCTATTATTTGATTGCGTTTGATGAACTTGTGTAGGCAAAGTTTGTGGTTCATTCAGTTGATTTGATTTTTGATTGTTGTTGCCCTCGTCGTCGTCCTCCATAATAAAATATTTTGTATACATTACTTCTAATTGCGACCCCAAACTTGCAAAATTACTGTAAAATAAATCTAAAGTCATTAACATAATGGCTTTAACGGTTGGCTTTAAATTTGGTTGTTCTATCAAATTTTTTCGTATGTGATATAGTAATTGTGATATTTCCGTTTTATGTAGATTACGCATCAAGTCACCATTGAGTGTTATTTGTGACAAAATTAATTTTGCTAATTTTACATCGTTTACATTCTTCTCCTCCTTAATTTCTCTAATGAGTAGACCCAAAAGCGATTCGCCCAATATGTTAATTGGTGAGTTATCTGCTAATCGTACACGATGGTAATATTCCCCTAACAGTGTTATTGAATTGTATAGACGTTCTCGATCGTGTACTCTATAGTTTTCTGCATTGACGAAATTCTTTTGCAACAGCGTTAACATGGCCGTTCGCACTTTTGTCTCCTTCATAGCAAGAACATCAAAGTTGTGTGAAGCAAAAAGCAAAGCAAATTTTAAAGCTGTTTCACCATCTTCCAAAGCTTTGTCATTTATATATTCCATTGATTCACTAAAAGCAAAAAATACAAACGACATAAATAAATAAAAATAAACATTTACTTATAATTGATGATAATTTATTGTTTTGGTACAAAATTAATTAAATTTGTTCGTTATTAATTCTCATACATATTATAGATATTGTTGGTGAGGGAATTGCTCACATGTTTTAAAAAATGTTTTATTAGCACGCTTAATTAAAATGTTGAGAAAAGAAAACATAAACTACATACATAGTAAATATAAAAATAAAAAACTGTTTTTTTTTTTTTGAGAAAACCAATTTGTGCTTGTTCTTTTGCCTAAACATTCAAAGTAAACATAGGTTTTGAATCGTAATTGAACTGTTATGTAGAAAAATTTAAAATCGCAAAAGTAAGGAGAAAGCATTTTAACTTTTGGCCAGATTATTCCATTATATATTTTTCAAAAACTTTTTATCTACTTATGTATATCATTTACCGTTATTTTTTTTTTTTGAAAATCTCAGTTAACTTATCATTTCTAAAAAATTTTTAACAAACAACTGTCAGCATTATTGAATCTGATCATTATTCCTTTCAATAAATTTCTATGCTAAAGCATCCCATAAAAAAGGGAAAATCTGAACAATTTTGCCAAATTAATTTTTTAACTACTTTTTCAACTAGGTAAATAGTGAGACTTTGTACTCATCTAAAATAATTTATATAAAGTATAACAAATAGACAAAAACGTAATTTTTATTATAAATATGCGTCTGTTTTAATTTTTTTCACAAAAAGCAAGCTTGGCCTCTCGTTATAATTTGCTTCTTAGGTACTTAAACACCTTAACAATTCCAAAATCGGTTGACTGAACCTGGGACAGTACAGAAAAGGTTAACCTTTTTTCTTTAACATTTAATGAATTATTTAAAAATTTTCTATGTGGGATTAAATACAACTTCATACTAGTACAAAAGAGATAAGATTTCTGCTTTATACATTAAGATTTATTTGTTATGTGTATAAAGTAAAGAAATAGCTGAATTTGTCTGTACGTGACAGTGGAATGCTTTAGCTAACGTTTATGTTCAATATTTAGGGCGAGACATTTGAGTATACCCAGACAGAAATTACGACTCTTCTAAATATTATGTACCGCCACGACCCTGTAAATACAAAATTTTGACTCTTCCAATAAGATTGCACCGTCACAACATTGTAGATACAAAATTACAACCTTAGTTTTTTAATACTGTTTTTTACAATTCCACACCCTAAATACAAATAAACGACTTTAGTTTCGTAATGCCGTATTTACAATAATACTATACCGCTACAATATTCTTTATACAAAAACTAAACTTTATTTTCTAATACTGTGTTAACAATAATTCATTACTGCTACAACGCTGTATATACAAAAATATAGTCGTAATTTACTAGAGAAACAAAGAACTATTTTAGGTATGAAAAATATACCAATTTATTGCAAAATGTGTCTTGTTTATTTAACAAATTTATGTAGTTACATATCGTTACTTTAATATATAAAAGCCCTAACTAACGTTTTCCTTACTTTACAGGAGAAGGAAAAAACTTAATAAAAATTATAGTCTTGTAGTCGCGATTTTTGTTAAACGCAATTTTTTTATTAAATTGCTTAGAGAATTAAATAAAAAACTGCATTTTAAGAAAATCGCGACTACAAGACTATAATTTTTATTAAGTTTTTTCCTTCTCCTGTTAAGTAAGGAAAACGTTAGTTAGGGCTTTTATATATTAAAGTAACGATATGCACATTACATTTAATTCCTTATGTAAAAGAGTAATAGCTATTATTTCAGCATTAAATTTAGTAAGAATACATTTTTGTTCAGCTGTATGAATGTTAAAATCGACGATATTATTGTCTAATTTTTTGACGTTAAACAATCCAATTTCTTTTGACGAAAGTGGATATTCGAAAAATTCAGTAATTTCAAGAAAAATGTTACCTTTTCAAAAGATGGGATCTATATTTTCAGTTAATCAAACAACATCAGATCAAGATTAATATTAAACTTTTATGTGTATAGATTCAATATTGTAAATTTAAATTAACGGTTTTGTGACAATATTGAAAACAAGAGTTGGAAGACGGTTACTTGACGTTATCATATTAATGTTGTGACTACGTTGTAAATTTGTAAATCCAATATTGTAAATTTATAGTATATTATTTGAGGCTCTGAGTTTCAAAACTTGTTACGTGCATTTTAAAAAAAAATTATGATACAATGACTTTTGACAGATAACAACGCGCTGCTGTAGTATCTGAAGTGAAATAGTAACAAAAGTCCCTTCTTGACCTCTGTAAATTACATTGAAAATGGGAGTGAGGTATAATCTCCATATATTGTAAATTTTTCAAATTCTTTTGTGTTGCTGTCGTATTTTTGTTGTCGGACGGTCCTACATACCGGCAGGTAGGGTTTTTGGGCGTATCGAAAAGAAAATTAAAAAACCCGATAGGTATTATGTTTATTATACAATAATATCTGACATATTTTCAGAATTCAGAACAGTCTATAGTCATTGAGAAAGTTGCTATTAAGGACTGAAAATCAAAGGTTTTATATGTGTTTAAAGAAATAGGTGGGCTGCATTTTAAGTTTGCCCCAAGGAAACGAATCATTATCGAGAAAAAAGGTTAATTATTGTGCATTGGGAGGAGCACTATCGGTCAACAGAAACTAATGCAGTTCCAAAAAGCATTTAAAAAAATGGAAAATTAAGCCACGATGATAACCTTATACTGTTAACACAAAATCAGAAAAGTTGGTTGACGTAGACAAACTTCTTCAAAAGCATTTAGGTGTACACTGGCGAGAAATAGAACGTTAAAAGTTTTACCCTGATATTTTGGAAAGCAGGGGTGATGATTCGGAAGAAGAAAAAAAAGAACGATTAAGAAAATAACAATTTTGGGGAAAATGAAGATTTAAGAATATGCATTTTTTCATTTAATGCAAAATCCAATTTTAAAATTCATTTTAATTTTTATTTTTATTACGTGTCTAACTACTAATCATTTAAAAAATTGTTTTATATAAAATTGACAAAACTTACTACTTGTAATAAAGTTAATTCCAAAAGTCTTTTCTTACGGTAGGATGCTGTCGCTTTATTTTTTTAAGGAAAATAGTTTTTCTTTTGCAAAAATGGACAATATGCTAGTCCAACAAAACAGCAAAAAGGTATCGGCTAATAGGTACATATTTAGCTTATTTAACGTTTTTTTAATTTGTGAACAATAACTTTAGGTGCAAGTAGCGAGTTTTGGAACTCAGCTCCATTATTGTAATAATTCAATAATATTGTTGTTTAAAACCAAACTACCTATAATGTTTAAACTTCAAAATCTAAAGTTTTAAGTTTAAAACAGTTATTATACCTACTTTGTTAAATAACAATAACATTTCTGAAGAATTAAAAACATCATAAAGTAACTTTAAATGTCTATGATACATATGTATATGTAATTAAAAAATATGATATGAGCAAATAAAAATTTAAAGAAAAATACATCTTACGTGCTACTAGGTATGATTTGTAATCTTTTTAAATAAGTTTGTAAAAATATTTAAAAGCCGCATTAATGAATCACATGTTTTAACAATATAGGTACATATGTACGTTCATATATTAATGTGTAAAGTAAAAAACTCAAACAATATAGGTAAGCAGATTCCATACACATAATGCACCTAGATAAAAATTACCAACAACATAGGTAGTTTGAAAAAAAATAAAAATAAAAGACAATAATAATAAAGAAATAAAAGCGATTGCTACAATAGAAAAAAAAAAATAAAAAATAAATGCCAAACGGTCACCACACAGTAGTTGGATTTAAAGTGTATTTTTAACAAATACAAGAACAACAACTACAAAATCTAACAGCATAAGCAACATAAATTTGCAAACAACTTAACAAAGAAATACACACAAAGTAATCAAGTTGTTACTACAACTACAGAATAAAACACCACACGAACCCCCCAACCACTAACTTTAGCAGATAATAAAAGATAAAACCTTTTCTAGTATGTCAATGAATGCTTACTATAAACTGTAATAGGTACATATAAACTGTTTGTGTGAAATTAGTATAACTACCCTCTTCATCTTAGTAATTTTACCATTCAACGAAACGCACATAAAGTAAATTTAAGTGTTAGTTGGGGAAAAGGAAACACATTCATTTAAACAATATTATAACCTCAATTGATGCCTTTACACTAATCTATCTAATATTTATATTGCAGCAACAAACAAGTGACAACATCATGGAACATATACATATGTATGTGAAATTATAGATAAGAATTCAATAGTACTAATGATACTTACCACAACATGTTTTCATCACGTACAATATTACAGAAATCTGTTTCAATTGATTTGATCTTGTGATTCATGGTGATACCATCGTCTTGAAGGTCCAGGCCACGTATCATTTCGATTATATGATCGTAGGGACAAACTCCAGGTGGCAGAGACATGGTACTGTTGATGGGTTGCAAGTAGCTGCGTATTTCACTGAGACTAGTAACACTCTCATTAACAGGAAGAACTGGTGTTGCGCCAACGCCGCCGCCGCTACTACCACAAACAACTACATTCGGACTAGTTGTATTTGTTAGGCCAACCGTAGCAACAGAAATATTTAAAGCAGAGGAAGAGGTAGACATTGTACCTCCTTTCGGCATACCACCGTTTTTTGATTTTGTATTATTATTGTTACTAATCATATTAGCCATAAAACAAGATAGTACACTGCAATGTTTTGCTGTATTTCCGTCTGTCCGTGTCACAATGGCTGTTGCTTTTTTGCTAATTGCGCCTTTTCCTTGTGTGCAAGTAGGTATAATTAATTGGCTGTCTTGCTGGCTGACTGACTGGCTTAAAACAAAAAATTTCTTCTTGCTGTTGCTTTAATTTTTTTATTTTTTGTTAGCAGCTTCGGTGGTAATTTATTTATTTTCTGCCTTTTTTTGTTAAACGTTTTGTTTTTAATAAAAAAAACTAAATCAAAAATAAATGTGTGTGTCCAATAAAAATTGAATAATTTGTATACAGGGAGACAACAGAAATGCGTCTTAAACACGATTTTTTTTTTTCTTTTTTTTATTTAATGGTGAAATTTTTTTTAATTTATGGCTTTTTGAAGCACCTGATAATTGAAAAGGTGTCTTGTTTTTAACTGTTTACTTATATTTATAATTTAAAACTTAATAAACACTAAACATTTAACAACTATTTACGTTTATTACTTTAAACTTTAAAATAAATATTACAATTTTGCAAAGAAAATCCCTTTTTCGTGGAAAAAAAATTTATTTTGCCCGAAAAATGTTAGAAGAATGCAAAATTATAAAGGAGAAAAACAAGAAAGAAGGAGAAAACAAAGGGGACAAAAACAGGCGGCGATAACAATTTGTTCGTACAAAAAATCGATAGAACGTATGAAGTACGGAAGCTGATAAAAGCAACGCTGTGTTAATAGTTGTCATTACTTTTTTACAAAATAGTTAAAAAACACATATGGGCATTTCCACAGAAATGTCAACAGCAGCCAAAAAATTCAAAGTCTATAAAAGTATGTTGTTTTAACATATTTTTATAGGGAATCTATCAACTTTCAATTATTTAAACAAATTTTACATTTATTCATAACACACTTTGAAATATTCAAATGCAAAGTCGAACAAGTGCAAAAGTTCTGTTTTGAACATTTCTATTGCACGTGTTGTTTTGCTAAATGATCTTAATAAGAAACATTATGCCTTGACAATTGCTTTTTAAATCTCGGTTTATATTCAAACAATATAAGAAAAATGTAAACGGAACGATGAAATTGCCAGTTACGGCAATTTTTTTTCTTTGTTTTATCATATATTTCGATGTAGCGTGCGACATTGAAAAATAACATTTGTTATCAGTGCGCCGAGGGTATTTGTACAGTGCGCTACAAAAATTAGTAACAAACAGATATTTTTGTTGCATATTTAATAAAAAAAAATTTTGCTGGAAAATAATCAGTGCTTTTCTCTTGGTACTTATTTTAAATTTGTAGCGTACGACATCGTAAGTGTAAAATGCATAAATTCAAACAATTTTTTTTTTCTAAAATATCTTTTTTTGCGATGGCCAACAACTACAAGCAGCAAGGACAGCTTATTCCAATAAAAAAAAACTTTATTTGAGACTAGCAATACTATTTTCAGTTAAGTTAGTTTTTGTTCTATATTTCTATATTTTACTTTATTGAAGATATTATTTTTAAGTTTATAATTTTTGTTCGGAAAATAAATATATTGAATGTATTTAAAATAATGTAGAATCATCTTACGCATGTTTTATTACATAAAAAGTAAAAACATAAAAGTATGATGGAACAAAATGTCGCATGCAACATGTGGCGTGCGACAGTGATTAAAATTAAATTAAAAATAAACTGCACAATATTTTTTTGAATCAAATAAAAAACATTATTAAGATACATCAATGCATAACATTTTAAAATTAGTCGCATTTAAATATTTTATCAGGTTTCGCTGAAATCAGTGTTTGAACTGTTTGCCTTAAAGGCGACTTCTGTTTTTGTCGCATGCAAATGCCTTGGTTTTTTTTAATTATCTTGAAAACGAACAATTGCTCAGAGTCAACCTTAGCACAAATTATAGTGCTAACCAAGAGCTATAAGTTTTGCCTGTTGTCAAAAAAAATAATGTTTTGGTGTATGTTTTATTTCACTTTTAAGGCGTACGAATGTCGCATTCGACATTGGAGAAATGCCCATATTCTTTTTTGACTTATTTGCCGTTAAACTTTAAAAGACAAAAAAAAAAAACCTACAACTAGGATTACAATTTCCCAACGGGAAAAGCAATTGGTAGAATAGTTTTTTAACTATTTGCGAAATTTGAATTACTTCGTCAGATTTGGTGGTTAAACAGTAGATTTTGCGGAATTTAAAAACAACAAAATACGTTTGAATCGAATTATGAGTTCTGAAATAATACATTTTCATCAATTTAAAGAGTTTTTTAGTAATTGTAACAGTTATACAATTACAACAAACGCACAATTGAAAATTGCCCGAATAATAATGACATTTCTGCAACGATTTAAATACATATTTGAAACATAAAATGGTCAAAATTAGGGCCCCGCTAGATCTTAATGTTACCGAAAGACGTTCTAGTACATACTCGAAAGTTGTACAATTGAGAGGATGATGATTTGACATTTCTGACAGTAGTTTGGTTCGTAAAAACAAAATCCGAAAGCCAAAAATAAATATGTATATTCTTAAGGCAAATTGAATACTAGGTGGCCTCGTTAGCCTACGTTATCATCAGCTGTGCAAAGGCTAATTTGCAATTCAAACCCGAATTGTCAAAAATTTTTTATATTTTCATGTTGGCTTACATTAAAACTCTTATAATTGAAACATTGCGCAAGTGAAAATAGTCGAACACAATAAAGCAAACAAAAAGAAAATCTTTTCAAACGAACATTGTTACATAATAATAAAATAAAAATTAGTAGAACTCGCTAGCGTCATTGATGAAATTGATTCAGTTGTTTCAGAAGTTTCGTTTACTTATAGAAAGAACATTGCATTTAAATATTTCCACACAATATTTTGACTTGCAGCTGAACCAGAGTTTAGTTTTTTGCTTTTGCTTAGATTTGTTTTAAAGCTTACACGCAAGTTTGACCATTTTGCCTTGCACTCGTCTGCATTTCGATATCCTATGCAGTCCGCAATTTCTTGCCAAGCCGATGTTTTCGGCAATTTGTACTGAGGAGAATTGATGTCCCAAAGTGTTAGACGTTCTTCAACAGCAATTATTAATTTTATAATGTCTTCGTGAGACCATCCTCTAAGGACTTTCGGTCTAATTTGTTTGTATTTTTATCGTTGTTTAATTTCCGGCTGTGGTGTGTTATGTGGTTGGAATTTAATTTTTTCGGCACCAGAACAATAAATGTCAGCGTCCACCTCTTCAAAATTCATCATTAGCTCCTCATCAGTTGAATCTATTTCAGAAAATTTAATTAAAAAAAAAAACAAAATAGGTAAACAAGCACGAAAAATTACTGTTCTTAATTTGTTTATATAATAAATAATTAGTGTTGCCGGTTAATCGAACAACAAATAGTCGAGGTGCCACTGTATTGCTTACCTAGCATTTACACATGCCACTGCCAGTTCGAAAAACTCAATACACTCACACTTTTTACTAATACACTCACATTTTTCGAAATGGCAGCTCCAGTGGCAGCAAAAATTGCATGCGAGTGGAAATTTGACACTTGCATGCCACTAACTTGGTGGCCACACGATCAAGTTTTGCCTTTCAATTCCTTTCAATTTGCAATGCACTCTTACTTTTTTACTAACACACCCATACTTTTTAAATTGACCACGAGATTGCTTTCAATTTCACCTCTCCATTTGTTTGGCAATTTTACTATCAATTTAACAGCTGATTACATGTTAGTCTTTATAAATTGTTTTTTTTACGACATCGTAAATTGCTTCCAAATTGTGTGCAGCCTACGTCACAGCTTTCAATTTTTGTAAATTTTTACAAGCAGTATATGTAAAAGACTATCAAGAACAACTTGAACGTGTGGCCGCAGGGTTACAAATTGAGTGCAGCCTACGTCACAGTTATCAATTTATGTAAATTTTGACAAGCAGTATATGTAAAAACTATGAAGAAAAACTTGATCGTGTGGCTGCAGGGTAACACACTCACACTTTTCAAATTGACCACGAGATTGCTTTCCATTTGTTTGGCAATTTTTCGTTCAATTTAACAGCTGATCATTTTGTCGCTTCCGTTATAAAAACTATATTTCTTCAAAAATACATGTGCTTTAATAAAAAAAAAATTGTTTTTAAAAATTCTTGTGATTTTTTACAATACTTTCGAGACAAGCTACTATTTTCTTCGTCGGGGGCATTTTTAAAATGAAATTGAATATCAAATTGAGTGCAGCCTGTGCCACAGCTGTCAATGCAAACAAGTCTGACAAAAAGTATGTGTGAAAAACTTGAAAGTGATTTACTGAACGTGTGGTTGCAGAGTTAATACAAAGTATAATATTGTAAAGTATTTTTTTTTTTCTTAAACATTACTATTTTAATAGCAAAAACAATATTTTCGATGAATTATAATTTTGGCAGCAATTTCGAGGACGTACTGTTAACAATCAATTTTATGTAGTATTAATGTTTCGTTATTGTAAAAAATCGCTACAATCTCCATGTAATCAAAAAAGCTACATTTGACAGTTTATTAGTAAAATTACCATCACTGAACGCATTCTAAAATAAATTTGCAAAAAAATTTCCAATACAACATTTTGTAGGAGACTTAAAGTTCTCATGTAAAAATTTGTTAATCCGAATAAAAATAAAATTTTTAAAACAATTATTATCAGAGAAGACATTTTTTGTGCCAACTATACGGAAAAATGTCTTCCAGCTTATCGGATGCTGGTGGTGGTAGCAGTCGTGATGGCGTTGGTGGCAGCGGTAGTGGCGCCGGTGGTGTTAATAGTGGTGATTGGATTTGTGGCGATGTAACGTGAGTGTAAAGCATCGTGTGCTTTGGGCGCTTATCAATCCACAACCAATAAATCATATAATTTATTTATAAAATCTAAACATGAAGAAAAATCACTAATATGTATTTTTTGCTTAATCCCGTTTCTTTTCGGTGAATGCCTTGCGCTTACAATATTAAACCCCAAACGTGATTGTGGGGGCATGGCCAATGTGTGTTTTTTTGTGTATAATCTCTTTACATATCTAGCTGTCGTCATTCGAATTTCGCTCGTCGTCATCAGTGTAAGAAATGTCAACGTGATCGTAGCTTGGAACGCAGTAGCAGTGTCGGAAGCAGTGGTTCAAGTAAAAAGAAATTGGGCACAGAAATAGGAAAAGCTGCTGCAGAGAAATCCCGTGGACTATTTAGTGCTGAAGATTGGCAGTGTAATAAATGCGCAAATGTTAATTGGGCTCGTCGTATGACCTGTAATATGTGTAATGCTCCGAAGTTTTCTGATGTGGAAGAGAGAACAGGTGAGTAAAAATATTGTAAAGTATTTCTTCAAGATCGTGTTGTTGTGTTATTAAAAATTTTATATTTTTGTGATACCTGTTTATCTAATACATTTTTAGGTTTTGGTGGTGGCTACAATGATCGGGGAATAGTAGAATATAAAGAACGTGAGGAATCCGATAGCGAATATGATGAATTTGGGCGCTTAAAGAAGCGAAGAAAGAATTCTTTTAACAATGAAGAAGGTAAAGTCAAGAGTAATTCAAGCAAAGAAAAAACTACTTTAGGTGAAGAGGACGAAGATGAGGAAGAAGACGATGATGATGATGATTTGGCCAAGTATAATTTGTTCAGTGATGACGACGAAGTTTTACCGGCAGTAAAATCTCACAAATCCAAGGAGACGAATGACAATTCAAAGGAAGATGTAAAAAAATCTTCAAATGAAAAAGTCAAATCTATAAGCAGACGTTCAAGATCCAGAACACGTTCTGATATAAGACGTCGTCAGTCATTTTCGTCCTCTAGAGGGTCATCATCCTCCAGTTCTACCTCATCGTCAACATCCTCATCATCTTCATCATCGACTTCCACTTCCTCCGCTGAAACAACATCGCAACGCTCAAGATCGCAAGACCATCAATCACGCATTAAAAAACGTTCTTCACGTTCCCGCAGTCATAGTCGTCCTAGATCTTTATCCAAACGACAAAGTTCTGCCTCCCGTGAAAGCTATATAAGAAAACGATCTCATGATAAATCAAAGTCGGCCACCACTGATCGCCATCGCGATTATACTTCAAAATCTCGCTCCAAGTCTCGCAGTTCGCACCACAGCTCTCGATCACCACCCAATAAACGCAATCGTAGCCGCAATACAAGCTTATCACAAAGGCACTCACGATCGCCGCGTTCAAATCGAAAGAGACCAACACGTTCCCGTTCAGTGACACCCAAACGCAGACGTTGATTGTAGCACAGTGACTATCGCGGAAACGTAGTAAAAGTATAAAATTTAAAAGAACAATACACTTGTTTATTTTTAGAAAGATGAAGTCCACACTTTATTTTAAATCAAAATAGAGTTCCAATTTGTAAGCAAGCAAAGACAAAAAGAAATGAGCTTTATTAAAGCTTTGTAAGAAATTCCGTATGCTTTTTATTCTGTTTTGGCGTGATGTAAAAAAGTACATACAAATGGTTTAAAAATAAGTATGCATTATCTGTATTCCTAATTATTGTATCTGAATAAGAGCGGTAAGCATTTTTTTTTATTTATTTTAGAACATTTAATTTTTATAAAGTTCATACGAAACAAACCTCTAGAACGCGAATTCCACACCATCCGGCGAAAAAAACCTTATTTCACTGATCGATACGTCGGTTTGTTTTATTGAAAGTGTATTGGAAGAAGAATTTTCATTTAAAAAACAATGCTTGCCGCTCTTGTTTAGGTAGCTCAGTAGGACATTTCATTGATAGAGAAAAATGTTTAAATCCAGTTCCGTTTTGTGTTAAATAAAAATTAGTTTTAAAGTTCTTGTGTCGATGTCGTAGGAGAAAAAGGAGGAATATATACATTTTAACGGTGGTGGTGCAAATTTATCTGGCCACCATACAAATATTCTTTCTTTTAATACAAAAGAGGAATAAGTAGGATATATCATTCAGAAACGCCCTTTGATAATAATAATCACCCTTACCGTGGTTGTCGTAGACATATTTTGACGAATGTTATATTCTGGATGTATTTAAAATTCAGAAGTATCCTGGAAATTTTCGCCTACGAAAATTTTGTAATGGATCCATAATGTAAAAATTTACACTTTTTAAATTTGGTTTCTTTTTGTTTAATTAAAAAGTGTTGGATTTTCACCTGACGGGAGGATGAAATCAGTACTCAGGAAATGAACGACATAAGAAAAATTTTGTACAGTTAAATAAAAAAAGAGAACATTTACATATCGCACTTGATAATAAATTTAAACATTTTCAGTAGAAGCAAACCATTTTTAATTTAAAATTAAAGGCATATGAAAAATAATTTTTAAACCAACCATTTCATTACCAAAAAAATATGAAAAGTAATTTTTAAACCAACCATTTCATTACCAAAAAAATTGACAATAGCAAGCAAGATATTGCGTGTCGATTTTTTTCCAAAAGTTGAAAATAAAAATTTTGAGTTAATACCCTCTTTATGATCAACATAACCAAGTTCTAGATTTATTCGTTATTTCAGAAAAAAAAAAACGTTTTTAGATACGTTAAAAAAAACACCAAAATTGAAGAATGAAAACAAAACGACAGATATTTCGTCAGCTTATTATTGGTTTGGCGCATATACCCGATAGAATTTTTTTGTATTTTCACAACTGCTTCTGGCATGAGGAAAAATTAACATTTTTTTTGAACGTTCATTAACGAACAAAGAAGTTAATAGTATTTCATTGAAAGTAAAAATTATTATTTTGTGTCGCATACGCCACTTTTCTAAATTTATTTTTTAAAAGTCGCTTTTTGTGCTGCATACGTATACTTGCTGCTGTGTATTGATTTGTTGACATTTTATTTTGCTTTTGGTTTACCTACTTTTTTTCTTACGGGAATAAAGCCAATCATGAGTGAATTTTTTTCTTGTCATTTTGTTTTGATTTCGCTTTAAACACTTTTTTCTTACGGCAATGAAGGAAAGCGAGAGTTAAATTTATTTTGTACGTTTTTGTATGAGGAATTTTCTGCATTCGCCAAACAGTGGGGTGTAGAGCAAAACAATGCTTAATAAACTTTAAAATAGTTTATATGGAGCAAAATTAATGCTTATTATCTCAGAATCCCTAAACAAGTTGGTGAAACCGGTTTTGGATTCAGAAGGGGGTAGTTGAAATATATATACCCAATACCTTACTTAATTTTTTAAAAATGGTCGATAGGTCAAACCAATAGTGAGTTGACGATATGTATATAATGTAATTACGCTTAAGGAACTGCGATTGCTTGCGAAAGGAAGCTAACAGAAAAGTACTGACAATGATTTCAACGTGAAACTTTGCCAATCAAGAGTGCATTGCATCAATGAATAATGAACCAAGATGTATTTCGTTTGAAATTGGTTTCAAAACAAATTGTTTCAAAGATCCGATACCTGTAGCATGGCTTTGTTGTGTGCATTTTTTTTAACTCTGGCGATGGTATTTTATTTATATTTAATATTATTTTTTTTTTGACTTTTGGCCAAATGCGGGGTTTCCTCGATTCCACAGTCTTTTTAAATTTTGTGCCTGTTGTGATTTTTATACGTATACATATTTTCCCCCTTTCATTTGATTTGAATGAATTGAAATGAATTAAATTTTTTGCAGGCTGAAGGAAGCAAAAACGCCAATTTTGTGAATCGCAAATAAGTTTAGATATTAAATACTATCCAAACACGTACCAGGCTCTTTTAATTGGCTTTACATTTTTCACGTAAATTTAATAGCTGTATGTGGACCAGTTCAATCCTAGAGAGGTGCTCGATTTTTTTTAAAATTTTACTTAAATATGGTCAAGTATTCCCAATATAAAATAAATAGGTATGTACATATAGGGAAACCTTAAAAACAATATTATCAGGGGCCTAATTCTGGCAGTCGTGATCGAGTACTTTCTCGATTCGAAAGCAATTTTATTTCAGTCGATACTGAACGAATCGAAATTATTTTTTCAGTATTGTGAAACCCAAATTAATGATATATAACACTGAAAAAATAATTCCGATTCGTTCAGTATTGACAGAAATAATACAATATTAAATTGCCTTCGAATCGAGAAAGTACTCGATCACGCCTGCCAGAATCAGGCCCCAGGTGTGTTCTCGGTTTCGACTCGTATTGTAACGCAAAATTTTTTAAATCCGCATAATTCATAAACTGGTGTTCTTAAATCCTCAAGCATATTAAGCCCACATAACTTTATTTTGCATAACTCACAATTTTATAAAATTAAACTTTTAGGAAACAAGACCTGTATGAAGTTCGTGATTAAGATTTTATTGCCAAATCTGATCTAGTTCTAAGTTTTCATTAAAATCTCTTTGACAAATAAGTTTCATCTTTTATAAACAGTTGTGTTTAATTATTTTAACAACTTATAATAAAACATACATATACAATTAATTCAATAGTTCATCTTTTTTCTCTGCTGCTTTTGTTTCCTCCCTAAAAAGTTTTAATTCTTCCAATTGCTTTCTGTGTTTTTCAATTTCTTCAACAGTTACAGTTACTGGAATATCTAGATCTATTTGTTCCTGACGTATAAATTCCATTTTCCTAATGGCATCCTCCAAAAAGGGAATTTGTTGTTCCTCTAAGATTTTTCGATACTCAGCCAATTTTTCTTGTTTAAGTTGTTCACAATGTAAATCGGTCAACTTTTGTAATGATTCCTTACGTGTTATCCAATGGAATTTTGGTGGTGGTGGCTTGTATACTAAATCCAATTTTTCTAAAATCCACTCAAAACGCCTGTAATCCCAACGTCTTAAATACTTAAGAAATTTTTTGCGTTTATCTATCATTTCTTTAAGAATAACTTTGCGTTTTTTGTCGCGTGGATGCTTTACCATATATTCTTGATATCGGCGTATGGTAGCGGTCATGCGGGCCACTGCGGAAATAAAACGGTTATATATTTTTTAAAATTAATAAAAGAAGTAATTACATTTTGCTTCCATTGAGCCATAATCTAAAGGATGTCTTTGCACTTCTTTTATTAATTGTTCACGGTAGAAGTCGGAAGTGTGATAATTAGGATTATTACCCAATTCAAAAAGTGATCGTACAGTGGCATCGGCTCTAAAAAATTAAGCTTTTTTTATCAAATACATTGGACTTTTTCTTAAAAATCACTTACGATTTTAGTTCTTTTGATTTGTCAAATCCTTTTATTAGAACTTGATCGCTAATGGGTGGCAGTTTACTACAGTCCCCACTTTTAATTGGGTCAATCGACTGAATCTTCTCGGGTCTTACCCATTTTATTTTTAAATCAGACTTAAAAGCATATTGACGCAATAATTGTCGATTGGCAAACAATGAGCCAGTACGCAACAAAGGTGTTATATTCATTTAGTTTTAATATTTAAGAAATACGTTTTTTGCAGGAGTAAAGAAAAAACACAATTGTAATTGAGAAGAGGTTATGTCACAAACAGCTGGACAGAAGCTATAAAAATAAGCGATGCCATACTGTATTAATCCTTTTTAACAAAATAATTTATTAATCGTGGCTATTCTGAAATACGCAAACATTGTTTGTTTAAAAAAATAACAAACTAGGAATCTTTAAAAATTATCCCCCGTATTCACAAACGATTATTAAATTTAACAAACGTTTATTAAGGACAATTTTCATAGTAAATTTGTTCTTTAAACCATTATTAAATTTAAAAAATTTTTATGAATACAGGCATATGATTTTAAAAATTGACATGTTTGAACGTAAATCTTTTTTATTTTTTTTAAGCGAACTTTTCACCGGCAATTGCAGCTGTGTGTGCTATAATTTATGCACATATGTTTGTAGTTTTTTATATTTTCATGTAAATGCCAATTAATAAATAGGTGCGTTCGTGTAAGCAAAAGCTAAAAAAAAAATATAACAGTACATTTAAATTTTTACTAAACTTAACTGCATTTTACTAAACTGCGCCGTTTTCACAAAACACAGTAAATGATAACAAAAGATTCAAAATGTACTGTACTGTACTCTTTAAAGCAATTTGTAATGGGATATTCCATATGATCTTTTTTATAACTTTATTGTTTTTTTGGCTGGGGAGCCATTGAATGGGGGTTTTTTTTTTATTATTAGTTATAAGTAGGGCAACCAAAAATAAGCAAATGCTTATTTTTTGGTTTACAAGATAGAAAGATTTTGATTGAACACAAATTCCGATCATAAAAAAACAAAGAAAATGAGCTATATTTGTTAGGGCTTTTTTTTGCTTATTTTTGCAATATCGGCTTTTTTTTAGTTATTTTTGCGATGTCGGCTTTTTTTTTACTTATTTTGCCATTTTAAGACAATTTTTAATTTTTTTCATACGAAAAAAAAACTTATTTAATAAAATTTTGCAAAAATCGTTATTATTATTTTTTTTATGTGCAACTTTTTTTATAAATACTAAAAAATCAGCCATTTCTTTGCTGTAACAACTCTTGTTAAAAAAATCGTTCAACGTTATGGTAATATTTTGTGCTTCCCTTGAACAATATCATCCCAAAAACCTATATTATATCTGTGTTATTATAGCTACACTAAAGAGTGGAGAGGTAATTATGCATTTGTGCTGATGTGAGAATCACCTTAAAATATTGGTCCTAAAGTATACCGATCAACTCAGAATCACTTTCAGAGTCGATCTAACAATGTCCGTCCGACTGGCTGGCTGTCCATGTAACCTCGTGCTCAAAGTACAGGTCGCAATTTTAAAGATAATTTAATGAAATTTGGTACGTGGGTTCTAACTGGCACAAGGGCGAATCGGTCCATAATTTAATATAGCCCCCATACAAGCTGCTATCCGGAAGAGGGTCTTTGTGCTCACTATCAAACCAATTTTAATGCAATCAAAGACATATGTAGATATGTCCATATTTATATGGAGACGTAAGGTATGCATTTTTTAAAAATAGGACCACGAGGGGAGATTGAACCGATTTTAATGAAATTCAAAACATAGATAGATCCCTATTCATATAGCCTTACACTCTTGAAACTTGTTTTAAAATACTGTGGTGTTGGGTATCATACGGATGGGCTTGACCGACTATGCTCTGTCTTAGCGGTACTGTAACGTACTTTTTATAGTGTTGTGTATAATTTTTATGTGTTTAAGTTTTTAGTATTAAGCCTTTTTATCAACTTATTTTATTATTTGCTTGTTTAAGTTCTTTTCTCTCGAAAATTCCATAGCTGTATTCTTACGATCAAATTCCTCAGTCTGTAACGTTTTTTACCATCATACTTTGTAACGTCTTATTTCTTTTTAAAAATAGTTTTTGTATAAAGTAACGTCTGTTAGCTCCCCTTCTCTCTGTTTTTGGTATCGTAACGTCTTATTTTTTGCTATTTTAACATAGTTTTGGCTATTAAGAATTTCTCTTTATATCAAATATTGTTAATTTCTGCAAATTTTGGTGTTTTACACGAAGTTGTAACAAAATTGGAAGCAAAAAATCTTTCATTGGTTTTCTAAGTGAACATAGTTGTGGACCGTAAGAAAAATATCCCGTGTTTCAGGGGATATAGAAGACGAAGGGAATACAAAATTAAAATCGGTTTCATTAAAAAATCAAGGATTTTCGGTATTAAAAGATATTGGGGATATTTTGGGAGGCAAGCGGAATTATGAGTCCAATCGTATAAAATATACTTCAGAGCAAAACTCAATTTTAAATATGCTCCCATAACATCTATAGACGTAGGAAGAACTTTTTATATGTACAAGAACTTGCTGACTCCGAACAGACATAGTTTTCTTTTCAAAAATTAATTGCATCAACTTAAAATTTACTATAAAAACGTATTAAACGAATTAAGTGAAAAATAAACAAGTTTAAATTGGTTTTTTTTTAATTTTAACAGCTTATTTTCATGTTTTTAAACGCTTTTTTTAAGAGCTTAAAACTGTTTTTTTAGTGCTTTTTTTTGGTTGCCCTAGTTATAAGTAAGAGTATGTTTATAACTATGTATTAAAATTGAGTTGTATTTTTATTCAGGAATATATCTTTGTAATATATGTTAATTGGCCTGGGAGGCTTTTATATATTACTGTGAATGAAGTAAATAAATAAATATTCATATAAAGGAGAATAGCACCTGCAATTGGGGTTTTATACAAACTACAAAAAAACTTGACATTCGGTTAAAACTAATGGTTTTCAACTTATTAGTTAAATCACACAAACTACCGATAACATTTCCAACTGTCGCATTATATAGGGAAATAAGCAAAACCATTTTACCAATATATAAGTAACATGAGTTTCAGGTTTTAATGTTTGTTTAAATCTATTAACCACTTTGTTCATCATAGTTTTTAGCAGGTGGGATGAATTTCGACCGATTTTAAAATCCTGGAGTATTTTCTGGAGTAAAGTCTTAACTTTTTGTTCAAAATACAGATCAATTAACATATATAATAAACAATTTAAAAGAATATATAAAGAAAAACAGAAAAATGTATTATAATTAAATTTTTTAAGATACTAAAAACGATATATTATCGTTTTCAAATCGTATTGTTTCAAAATCGTTTTTCATTACATACCTGATTATACAACTAAACTATAAAAATATTCTTTTTTTTTATAAATATTGAAAGTTTTTGTACTAAGTTTAATGTAGAATACTTGCCAACTATTCCCAAGAATGTCTCTGGGCGCTGGGACAAAACTAAAATGTAAATACAACTTTTGTAAAACTAAATGCATAAAAAGAAAATGTACTCGAACAAAACTAATGTAAACAATCTGGCTAAACTTTTACTTTGGAAGAAAATAAAATTCAATAGACTTGATTAAATACAACAAGACTCAAATTATTAACGAAACAATCTTTATTTTAAAATTTCTTAGGCCCCTATTATGGTTTACAACTGAGTTGAGTTGTAAACCGTAATAAGGGCCTTAGCTATTTAATTTTAGCTAACTCATTTCTGTCCTAACAAATATTTGCCTTTAGGCTTCAATTTTGCTTGCATAATTTTCTGTCTTTCAACTTCTTTCTGTTCCTGCAACTGTTTATAACGCCGTTTAGCCATATCCAATTCATTGCTCATGGTAACAATTTTTGCGGCAATTTCCTGTTGTTTTATTAAGCGTTTCTTTTGATTTGACTGTTAAAGTAAAAATATACACTTGTAACAATTCCTGTGCAGTATGGACCATTTTTTTTTTGACAATACTTACACCCATGGGAGTGGGACGTCCATCTAAATATGTGTAATCGGGTAAATTTGTAAGTGGTCCAAATTCGTTGGGATTGGCTGGCAAACCCTGTTCCTCACGCCATTTTTGGTCCAGAAATAATTTTGTCGTGCACGAGACATTTCGAGCTATTTGATTTTAGGATTATTTGATGCACAGTGCATTAAAGTTATGTTTTTTTTTTGTTTTACTTACATATTGAACTTTTTACTAATTGAACAGACGTTTTTGTTATTTTAAGCATTTTTATTAACAAAAACCTTAAAATTTTCTTTATTTACAAAATTTTTGTGCAATATGTAAAAATTGTTAACCTATCTATAATTTTATAGTAAAAGGTAATAGTGTTACCATACACTTTTAAAATTGCTTCTTTTTACACTTAAAGAAATGCCGAACCCAATTTTATTTTTCGAATCCAAGATTCCTCATTTATTAAAAACTTGAGGTTTTTGGATTATAAAAAGTTCACTAACATGCTTTTTGTATATAAATTATCCTATAATTGCCGAAAATTAATTCTTGGATAACTTTTTGACATACTGAACATTTTTCTTCAGATTACTTAAAATTTTGAAATTCTGTAATGTAATTTCAGATGAGCGTAATCAAAGTGGTAATTAAATTTACATAACTATGATGCCTGGCAATTTGAACAATGTATATATATATATATATCTGTATATATATTTTTGTTTTTAATCAATAAAGTCAATAATGTCCGGACCAGAGAACGGCTTTGTGCGATTGCAAAAAAATCGCATTTAATGAATACCAACAAATACACTCCGATTTTCACAACCCCATACATCTCCGTCATGGACTGTGAGAATGGTGTTAGGAAAAGCTACTTTAATTTTTACATAAATTTTATGAAAAATTTTCATCCTTTTTAATTTCACATGATTTCGATTTCCAAAACATGGCTTTTAATTATTCAAAATATGTATTTTCCACAACTCGCTAGGCGGAAGACTTAAGGGATAAAAGCGGCGAGAAAGCTACCTGATAAAAAAAAAGATATCTTATATAAGGAAAACTCCGAGGTAGTTTCTTAAAATTTGGTGTACGTTATTTTAAAAACAATTTGCTTTGTAACGCATAAGGCGACTAAAAGAAAAACTTTTCCAACTTATTGCTTTCACTTCCGAAAGATTATAGACAAAATTACTGGAGAATAAGAGGGTTTCACCCATACAATTTTTTAAATACTTATATGTATACCGTTAGCTAAAATGCAAAAAGGCGTAACTAACAAAAAATAATTTTACAGGTGAAGCAAAAATCTTTGTAAAATGGAAGCTATAAACATGTCAGAAAAACATGAATTGATAAGTCGCACATGGAATTCTTTAAACAATTTTCAAAGAAACCCATTTCATAATATTTTATTTGAAAACAAATTTGTAATTACGCAGTTTTGCATTTATCAAATAAAGACACTTGTAGTTAAGTCCCTTAGTTTTTTGTTAATAAAAGCTTCATTTTTGATTGGAGAAGTGTAAAATTTTGCCAAAGGCATGTAGTTTAATGGCATTCATAATCACCCTTATTCCATTTAGCGTTATCAATACGAAACGATATCGTTTTGTGTCGATTGTTGCAAATCGGTATGCCCATTGTCAATATCAAGTTTTATCGATAAGCGTCGATGTATTTTTGGTATGCCGTACGCAACGTTAACGTTGGCATCGATTTAAATTGACTCTGTTTTTGTCGTCAGTCTTATTGGTGTCGAAACAGTTTTTTTCTTTTTTATTTTTCAAAAATAATAATGTTGAATTAAAAAAATTAAAAAATAGCAACAAAGTTTCGGGAAAATTGCAAAAATTTGCAAAAATAGCGAAAATTCGCGAAAATTTTATGTATTCCAAACAAGCCAAAAAATTGATTAAAAGTTCCTAAAACTATAAGGAATAGCAAAAATTCCATGAAAATCGCTAAATTACCGCAAATTCCCGAATTTTAGCCATGTTCGCGATAGAAGCAATTTTTCCTGTAAGTTTTCTGATTCTTTACAGTTTTAGCGATTTTTAATACATATTAAATTTTTCTTTCATGCCGCTTTTATCAAATTTTTGCGAATTTCCACTAATTTTGCCATTTTTATGGAATTTTTGCCATTCTTATGTTTTTGGGGACTTTAAGTCAATTTTATAGCTTGCTTCAAATAAAAAAGAATTTCGCGAATTTTCGCTATTTTTGCAAATTTTCCGAATGTTTGCAATTTTCGCGTAACTTTTTGTTGCTCTTTTCGGCAATCGTCGTACCGTTCTGTTTTTTACAGGGCACTATCAACACTGTCGATTTATACGGGGCGAAAAGTGTAATCAATACCTTATGGCATTAGTAAGGGTGATTTTTTTAGAATAAATCAAGCTACCCTCTTTGAGAGCACAACATTAATAAGAAACGAACATCAAATTGCACATTTTTAATAAAAACTTATTAGAGATGTTCTTAAAAAAACGATAAACAATCGACATCGTTACATTGCTGTTATGGCATACAAGTTTTGTATCGAATTGATGACGATGTCGATAAAAATTGATTTTGATATTCAATTGATGACGATGACGACGACGTTAAATGGAATAAGGGTGAATAATCAATCAAAAACTTGATTTTGAATTTTTAAAATTTTTAAAATATAAATATAAACGCATTAGACTTAAGTTCCTGGGATATCTAGGATATAGATGCAATAGAAAATATGTTCTCAATTATAAAACCCATATCACACTTGACCAACAAGAGGGTATTTAATCAAAATTTTAATTTTTAACTTTTTCGAATAAAAAGCTGTAAAACATGGTACTATTTAGTCGACTTTTTGGCAAAGAAACGGTTGGTTTAAAAATTTTTCTTCATATGCCTTTTATATTAAATTAAAAAGTGTTTTGCTTTTAACATTTTTAAATTTTCAGTTAATTAGCTCTTGTTGATGAAGTGCGTTATCTGTAATGTTGGAAAAAAAGAAAAACCAATTTTGCAATAACTTAAAAGTGCTAAATATGGAAAAAATGTATATATTTGTCATTCATTTACATTTTATTGTCCATTGTTTGAAATGGACAACTTTCATTAATGCATGAACCTTGTTTGTTATTCCATGGTACTTTGAGTCTCTATTTGTATGTCAATTTACATTCTTCTTATAATACCAAGCATAAAACCTTATTTAAGAAAACAATTTGGAGTGAAACTGTCTTCCTTTCGTTACCATGTTTGGCAAATTCAAAATTTAATGCAATTATCTACCAATTTTTAAATAAAATTTTAAAGAAATGTTATTTATTTTCACATTTAAGAACCTAATATTAAAAAAACAATAACTTACTATTTATTACTCCATTTGATCAGGAATCTCTGAATCTTCTATAGTTTTTGTAGATGGTATATAAACTTTAAAAGCAAATTTGGATTTTACAAATGACCCTGTATTTAATACCGTACAACCATGTTGCGATGTGGAAAAACTTTGACACGAATCACCAATAACTACTAAATCAGGCAATGGATAGAGCCATAGAGCAGCATCATAGTCCCAGTATACAGGCATGGCTATAGGATGAATTGGAGTCAAATGTCCCTGACATATTAGAGTTCGAGCAAAATGTTGTTCAATTTTAGATATATCTGGTGGAAAATGTAGAGTATTACGGCAAAACTTTGACATCAGATCGAGCCGACAAACCACAATTTGTTGTGTGCAATATTGTAAACGACAAGGGTTAGTGGCTAAACGGGTGCGTGGCCATACTTTTAGCAAACCAGCCGCTAAGGTGTTTGGTATTGGAGAGCGTGGAAAAATATTGGCAGCGGTAGGATCCTCACACGAAGGTATCAAAATTAGTTCGGTTTGTTTTTTAAGTTGTTCACAACCATTGGCCAAGGCCCCTAATGCATTAAGATGTTGTTTTAAAGCATGGTGCTGTCTTTCACTGGCCGCAAAGGGGCCCATTAGGACTATGGCTACAGGAGGACAAGAATCATAACCTACAAATAACATACGCAACTTTTCCATTACCACGGGCACATCCAATTTTACATCCGAGAGAAATACAATAGTTGCTTCAGTGTTTGACCTTTCCAACTCTTGCAGCCGGGCAGAATACTTTAATAATTTCGTTGATTCTCCTCCCCAACTATTTTGAGTTCCAAAGAAAGCTCGGCTGCTGACCGCCGGTTCCGTTGGTGGAAATCCCAATCCATCAACTAAAACAGAGTACATAAACAGAATACATTTATCTTAATTGTCCGCTTAAATAAGTTAACTTTACCTTTTAGTAATCCTCCACTATAGGCACCTTCGGCTAAAACAAAACATCCCTCACAAAAGAAACCCGCATGAAATCTGGCTGCACTTAAATCTAGCTCAACAGAGCCAGTGGGATCTTCTACGTAGAACTTACCCTCTTTAAGTTGGGTTAACAAACCCAAGACAACTGCTTCCTCAACTGTAGAATTGGCCAAAAGATTTTCACAATAGAGCAATTTGAATTTTTTAGCTCTCGATTCTGCGGATACACCATTTTCAATAACAGCCGGAGCAAAAAGTTCATGTCTCAAGGTTTTCTGTAATAACATTTCGTAACGCTGTCTCAGTTGACCTGACTTCATAGAAGGTTTTGCCAATATGTTCCTTTGATCCTGACTCAATTCGAATTTTTTACTCATTTTATTGTAAACATAACGAGGAACATCAAAGGCGTTTATTACTGAAAATACCACCTCACCCTCATCTAGACCAACACGATTTATTTCATTTATTGCTTTTTCTAGAGCAGCTCTCTCCACATGAGAAGACTTTAATCGTTGGCTTTGCAGATTTTCCGTGATTATAGTCAACCATTTGTCACGCTCATCTTCTTCGAATGGTAGCAATTGCTCGGCTAAGAATACACTATTTTCCGATCTAACTAGGAAACCACTTATTCTAAATGAATTTGTTATTTTCTTTTTTAATTTTGCCAAATCGTCCATTGTCTTTGTTTTTGAAAATTGTTTAACATAACACAAAGAAAAAAGTAAACAAATTGTATTTTTTACGAAATGTCAAATAGAATTGCGCCAATTTAGCAAGTAACATAATGCACAGTGTTGCCATAAAATGAATGAGTAAAAGTTCTAAGTCGCCTAAAAAAGTATGTACTAAAATGTTCTACAACAAAAATATTTTTTCTTAGACCCCTTTCACGCTCGGCAAGTTACTTGCGGAAGTCTCTTGCGCAACTCTTAGTTTGTAGACGTTAGCGGAAAGGTCGGGGTAAAGAAAAAAAAAATTTTGTACAGATTTTGTTGTTGTCGGCAAGTAACTTGCGCAACTAACTTGCCGAGTCTGAAAGGGGTCTTACTAAAAAATTAGAAAAGCTTGTAAACATTTTTAATTTAATATTAAAATACAGATTAACATTGAAATTTTTTCAAGTTTTTGTTTACAAAAATTGTATTTTCACGGAAATATTTCCAAGCTAATACAAAACAAAAGCAGCATACGTCACCTAGTTTTATCCCCTCTAAGCATAAAAGCTTTGTATTTCGTCTTGTTCTAAGTGTTTAAGAAAGATAGAACTTAAACAGTGACAATTCAAAAATAATTTTTGGTAATTGAATTTATCAAGTTATATACATGGATCCTGGGGGTTACCGCATATTTCGATTTGAAAGAAATAATAAAGAAGTTCGAACAATTGTTACAATGTATTATAATTTTCGTACTTCGTACCAATGAACGGAAGGAAGTCTTATACATTTTGTTGAAAACAAAAAATCGAACAGCAACTCTCTATTAAGAACAATAAATTTTCATTAATTCGTTAAATTATATGTATTACAGAGTACATTGTTCGAATTCATAACCCCCTAAACTTGTTTGAGAAACTTATTTCATACAAATTATAAGCTCGTTTGTAATCAGCTTTTGAGACAACAAGCAAACAGTTTTTGTTAATGCAACTCGGTTTTTAAAAATGTTTCTGGCAACACTAGTTCTATATGACATTTCCTAAAAAATTCAAGTTAAAAAAGTTTACTTTTATCTGTGAAAAGAAGACAAATCATTAAGAATAATAAAATAAACAAGGAATTGTTTAAAAAGTTAAAAGTTTACAAAAAGTGTTAAGTTTTTTCTTTAATGTTTTTTTTTAAAATATGGACAACGGAAATAAAAGGTATGTATGTTTATATGTACATACGTGCATGCACCAACGTTTTTTATTTTTTAAATATGAAGGCTACAATTTTTACGTTTTGTCAAAGATAAGTAATTCAATTGTCTAAAGTGCTTGCTAGTTCGAACGATATAGTTTATGAAAGTAGCTTTCGATCAAAAACGGGTTTGAAAATTAAAAATATAAATGCACTATAAAATATATAGCTTCATTGTTTTTGATTTTTTTTCGTTTTACCCGGACTAAAATTCACAATCAAAACGAAATTTATATGTATGAATGAATTAACTAACAAGCTGCAAATAAAAACTCCAAAGCCCCGTTTTGGGTTATTTCTAGATGCGACGCCTTTTGAAATGTTGTGCATTCCTCTTTGCATCGTTTTAATCCGACTTGCGTTATTTTTAAAATATGGTTAACGGATATTGTAGCTCAGACGTAGCAGCGCACTATAGGAAATTTTTGCCTTTTTTTTTGGCCAAAAGCAAGGCGAATTTACACCAGGTGAACTTATCTTGCTACGTAAGCAACAGCTGATAACTAACCTTGTGTCAAAATGGTATACCGTTCTAGTGGTTCTGGGGAATCTTTACTAAATTCTATAATTTTCGCTTAAAATTATGAAATTCAAAACTTTTTTAATTTATTACATTTCAAAACACACAATATAAATTGAAAACAAAATGAAATATTTGCTTGAATTTTTGACACAACGTTAAAATATTTTACAGTGTTGTAAAACGTTTTCAAAGTAAGACCACCTTGTATGAATTCGCCTTGGCCAAAAGTGAATATTTTTTAAATTTATACAGTTAAAACATACCAAACTAAAAGTCATTTTTTTATTAAAAGTTTTGATACAAATAAATTATTATTGCAGAAAAATAAAAATGAAAACTAATGTCGAAAGTGAGAATTTTTGTATAGGTATGTATGTATTGAAATATTAAGAACTTCTTCTATTAGTCTGGGTTTACACTAAGAAAGTTTTCTTTCAGAAAGTATGACTTTATAGGAAAGAGAGGAAGAGAACAGGCTATTTTTCTCTCACCTCTCACCAATAAATTCAGACTTTCTGAAAGAAAACTTTCATAGTGTGATCCTAGACTTAGTACGACATAATCGCAGAAATAAAGCGGCTTGAATAAATTGAAATTTCACTTGGCCCTTAAAAAAATGATTGCAATTGATTAAAACTTGACTTTTTCTCTAGACCAATAAAATATCTTCCATATACATATATAAAATTTGAGCCGAAAATACTTGCAAATCTCTAAATATATTATTTTTTTTTAATCTTAGAAGTAAATATAAAAAACGTACCCATATAAAAAAAAAACATTTTTTCTTAATACTTAAATTTTAGAACCAATAAAAAAGTGCATTTACATAAAAATAATTTATCGATTTGCATTGTATTTTTTCGGTACCTAATACCTACGAAAATCGGGGCTTTGGTGTAATATTAAAAAAAGGAGTGCAGAAAATGTTAAAAAAGTGCTGAACTGGCACTTAGCATTTTTTTTTAATCTTTTGTCCTAACTTAGAACAATAAATGTTAGATATAGCACTTAAAGAAGTGTTAGAACATAAACAGTACCTTATTTAGCGTTCGGCTCACACACCCAATATATCTATTACATATCTATTTTTTTAGTGATTGTGCAGATGAACACAACCCTTAATACCGTTCGTAACTATTTTCAAGAAAAAGCCGAACATTATATATTGTTCTGCTCTTCGTTAAAAAAACAGAACAATTGTAGTGATACTGTAGACAAACATTATATTTTAATGTTCTATAATGTGTCTTTTTACGTTGATAAAGAAATAAACAAACAAAAAATTTTAGCAACGACCGCACCACGAACAGATTGTGTGTATATGTTTTGTTTGTGTAAAATTATTTATCTAGCTTTTTGTTTTTTTTCGTATGTGTATTTTGTTTTTGAAAAAAATGTATAAACAATAGAAACGAACGAACATTAATGAGCTGAACCGAACACAAAGAAGTTTGTAGTTAAAAAAACCGAACGGAATAAAATGAAGCACAGCCGCGAATAACGTTTTAAGTTACAAAATAATAATTTTTCAGGAGAGAAAAAAAACGTTTTTAATATATTTTTTATACTACGTTTTAATTTTTTTTATATTATTAAAAATAATGATAATAAAAACTTTTATGCAAAAGGCTTTTAAAACATTATTCCACACTGCAAAACCATTTCGGTTTCATAATTTTGTTAGTAACTTACAACGTTCTTTTACTGGCTGACACTTTGTCAGCCATTTTAAAGGCGTAAAGGTGGCTAATTTTGGGTGATTTGATGTTTAAACTGAGTAAGAGAGTAAGATTAACGGTTATCTGCAAAAAAAATTTTTTGCAAAAAGTGGCTTTTACAACGTTATTCGCGGCTGTGCTTCAAATGTTCTCATCTTGTTGAGTTGGATAAGAAGAGTATTATTAAAGTTACAAAGTGGCCGCAGTTTTTACTGGTTGTAAGTAAGTAGTAGATCAAGTAGATATAAAGGAATATTTTTATAAACTTTCATTACAGGATCGTTTTAAAAATTTGCACGATTTTTAATCAGTGTTCGCTATTAAACATTACGTACTGCTCTTTAGTGTTCGGTACGGTCGAGATACGAAAACACAAACTCTAATAGAGTTTGTGTAGTAAATACCTAAAAAAAACTTTTCTCTGTTTCTGACAATGTTCGCAAATAAACCGTACATTATTTAGCGTTCGGCTTACAAGAACGATATCTATATTTTTAGTGATTGTGTAGATGAACACAACCCTTAATACCGTTCGTAACTATTTTCACGAAAGAGACGAACATTATATAGTGTTCTGTTCTTCGTAAAAAAAAAACAGAACAATTGAAGTGATACTGTAGACAAACATTATAATTTAATGTTCTATAGTGTTTCTTTTTTTTACATTGATAAAGAAATGAACAAACAAAAAATTTTAGAAAAGACCGCAACACGAACAGTTTGTGTGTGTGTATTGTGTATATGTTTTGTTTGTGTAAACTTATTTTGCTGGCGATTTGTTTGTTTTTTCGTATGTGTATTTGTAAAAAATCTTTGGTTTTTTTCACAAGCCAAAAGGAACGAACATTGAGGAGCCGAACCGGCACAATGAAGTTTGTGGATATAAAAAAAACCGAACGGAGTTAAAAGTTCTCATCTTTTGTTGAGTTTGATAAAAACAGGTGCCTTATTCTGGCATTCGTGAGCGAATACTTTTTCGATTCGAGAACAATTTTATTTCCAATTCTTTCAGTCGATAGTGAACAAATCTAAATTATTTTTTCAGTGTTGTAAAGCATTTATTTGAGTTTTCACAACTCCAAAACAAGTAAAATCGATTCGACTGAAGGAATTAGAAATAAAATTGCTTTCGAATCGAAGAAGAGTTCGATCACGCCTGCCAGAATTAGCCCCCAGTAGTATTTTTGTGTTCGAAAGATGATTAGCAGGAAAACGTAATTTTTTAATGATTTTCTACACAAACACTATAAGCGTTTGTGTTTTCCACAAATCTACCGAACCGAAAACTAAGGAGCGATATATAGTGTTTATTTTCGAACACTGATTTAAGTGTTAAAATGGCAAGTCAGATAATGCCCTATAATATTCCCCTTCTAAAAATCTATAATCTTATTATGTTGGTATTTAGATTGAATTTGGTCCAAACTTATTTTATTGCAATCTAAATCATCTTATCAAATTATATTGGAATCGGTCCATATTTGACCATAGCTCCCATATTTGACTACTCCAGAAAATAGCTTTTAATTCCAATACTTCCTTATAAATGTTGGTATTGACATAAAATTTGGCGAAAATAACTTTCAAGATAGGTACTTCATCATGACAAAATGTTGTGCTGATAGGAACCACAATTAATCATAGGACACATATAAACCCTCTTTCTAAAATAAGATATCTAAATAATATGCGGCACAAACAACATTTACACGAATCTTAACCTCATAATATAATAATGTTCTGGGTCCATGACTGCCCATTAGAGCGAACCGACTTGCAAGGAAAAAAGTGCGCCGTACGCCCTCTAATATAAAGTATTTTTGCAAGCAGGTTTCAAAAAGGTTTTTTTGCCTTTTTAACACTTTTCGTTATATCATAGGCATTTACAGTGCGATTTAAAGTTTGATATATCAATGTTTTTGTCTCTAGAAGACCAATGTTATTCCAATGTTATTTAAGTATCGCTTTCTAGTATTTATCCACCAGATCTCTGTTAAGAACATAAATTTTTTTGATTCATATGGACGGGGTTGTCTACACTTAATCACTTGTCTGTTGCAAAATTTTGTATATGTATATTTGCAAAACATATATTTTATTTATTATTTATACTACAAGAAAAAATTCTGTGTCATGTACGGTATGTCACGAACGATATTTAATTTTGTTCATTACAAAATCATCCAAAATTACAGATTTTAAAGCAAAAATATTTCTTTTAGAGTTAGAAATTAAAAAAGGACATCTCCCACAATTCGCAGATTTTCGCTTAAATTTACATTCACTTCAAAAGCAATTCCATTTTATGTCACGTACGGTATTCACCTATTTTGCTCGATATTTTGGACAACAAGGTTCCGAATGTGAATCCTTTTTTCAATTATAGTACCCTCTAAATAAAACATAATAATGAAAGTATTTTCCAGTTTTCACTATTTTTATTTTTGTAAAATCTCTACCACTCCGAACTGCCACGTACGAAGATATGGAAATGCCCATAAAAATAAGTACATTTAAGGGCCGATGTTGAATGTGAACCACACCTATATGTCAAGTTTTTTTCTGCATTTCATTTGACATTTCTCAATTTCAGACTACCTCAATTTGAACCACAGAAAGATACACAATCGATCACACGCGTTAAAGTTATTCAGGCTTATTATGAAAATGGGGGTTCAAATCAAAATGGATATCGTGCACTTCGTGATTTTTTCGGTCAATTTAATCGTCCAAATGTGCGTACAATTGGAAAAATCGTGCAAAAATTTTAGCAAGCCGGGGGTGTAGAAGATGTGAAGACACCAGTGCATGCTCGTACGGCTCGTACTGCAGCAAATATTGCTGCTGTTTGCGATAGTGTGGATGAAGAGCCGTCCATTTCAACTCGTCGTCGTGCCTAACAATTGCACCTATCACGCTCGACGTTGATGAACATTATGCATAAAGACTTGCATTTACACTTACAAGGTGCAATTGACTCAAGACCTAAAGCCTTTTGACCATTCCAAACGTCGTCAATGGTCAGAATGGTGGCAAGAAATGGCAACAGTGGATAATAAATTTTCGAAGAAAATCCTCTTCAGCGATTAGGCACATTTTCACCTCAGTGGATTCGTCAATAAGCAGAATTGCCGCATTTGGGCCAATGATAATCCAAGAGTGATTGTCGAAAAAACAATGCACACACAAAGAGTGACTGTTTGGTGCGGTTTATGGGCTGGCGGCATCATCGGGCCGTATTTTTTCCAAAATGAGGCCGGTCAGGCAGTTACTGTGAATGGTGTTCGCTATCGTGATATGATAACGAACTTTTTATGGCCCGAATCGGAAGATATGGATGTGGACGATATGTGGGTGGTTTCAACAGGACGGTGCCACTTGCCACACAGCTAACGAAACAATGGCTCTTTGGCGTGACAAACTCAATGGCCGTGTTATCCCACGTGGTGGCGATGTCAACTGGCCGCTAAGATCATGTGATTTGACACCGTTGAACTTGTTTCTTTGGGGTCATTTGAAGTAAAAGGTGTACGTCGATAAGCCAGCAACAATTCAAGAGCTAAAGGATGAGATAATTCGGCACATTAACGGCATAGAACCTTAATTATGCCTCAGCGTCATCGAAAATTTGGACCATCGGATGGAGGTGTGCCGCCATTTGGCCGATATTTTGTTCCATACATAATTGAACCATAGCAATATTATCATAATAAAAAGAAATTACAATAATTTTATAAATAATTTGTGTTTTATTCAAAATCAACATCGGCCCTGAAAAAGTTAACCAACCTTTACAAATGTACGTTCACATATACATATGTATGTATGTATAAACAATTTTATTTTTATGAGATTTTTAACTTGTTTCAGATAATAGGTGCGTTTTACAGTAAAATGCAGTAAATGAGAAAATTGTAAAATTTGCTCTCACAAAAAGCTGTTGTCCAAAAAAGTACGCGAACGCAAATTTTGTAAAAATTCGTAAAATAAAGGCAACAGCTGATGACAAATAATTGAAGTGTTGAAAAATGTTAACACTTTTGACTACTTAACTCGTTTTCTTATCGGTACTCGATTAAATACTTTTTATAACACAAAAATTTTTGGAAAATACAAACAAATTGTTTTATGTAATCTTTCATATTTGTTTGTTTTTTATTTTATTTGATGTTACTAATTTGTGGCGGGTTAATTTATTAAAAGAACATGAATAATTTTTTGCTATTGATTACTTAAGTACCCAAGTACTTAGCACTTTTACAACTCTAAAAAATTAACATAACAAAATAAGTTTCAAATGTTTTTATTTAGCCAAGTAAATGATTCACAAACAAGTTAAATTAATTAATATTTATTCACATATTGTTTTTGTTTAATTTTTATATCAACTTTTCGTTTATTTAACAATTTTTTCACAATTTGTAAGCATTTTGTTTGTTACTTTTGTTTGTTTACCTTTTGAAACATATGTTTTTTTGTTTTACAAAATTTTACTGCAAAAATTTCTGCAGTAAAAATTTTTAAATACTCAGACAAGAACTGTCACTCTCATTTTGTGTTCTCATTTACTGCATTTTGTGTACTCGAACGCAATTTCGTAAAATGCAGTAAAGTTCAGTAAAAAATAGTAAAAACTTTTGTGTTCTCGAACGCAGCTAATATTGAGAGCAAAGTGCTTACTTACTTAAAGTCCGATCATAAAATAGAATTTCGGTAACATATTGAAACAAAGATTTTTTTTGTTTCATTGCAACTCTAATCGAAGACTGTACTTGTCCGGAATCTTTGGAATGCGTGGTATCAAGACGTTTTCACCTTTTTACTTTCCCTTAAAAACATTAGATTTTTCACGGTCATCATGGTACTATTACACAAAGAAGTGGTTGGTTGGTATTTCGCAACATTATCAAAACTGCACCAACTTTCAGTTGGAGATTGTGAGGCGATAAAACGGGCAATTCTCGGTTGCATAGCTCAATAGATGGTTTAAAATAGAATTCGCCGATTTATAGGTCACAAATTCGCCAGAAATTTCACTTTGAATCTTAAAATTCACTTCGTTGACAACAACATTTTCCGAAACCTTCACTCAACCAAAAATGGATGAGTACTTGATTTGGTGAAGTGGCAAAAATTCACAGGAAAATTAATGCATCCAGTCGAAATATCAGCAGACATATAGCCATTGCCAATGTCTAGTTATTGTTCTGAAAATAAATTTATGCAACTCGACGCGCATGTTCGTACTTGATTAAAATTTCTTGACATGCTTCATCAAAAAAAAAAACAAAAATAAAAAAATAACTGGCACCGTTTAGCAAACATTATTTGCCAACAGAATCATTGCTACACCAAAACGGTTCTGATTGTTTCGTAGATCTTGCATTGGTCGGTGTAGTGCATGACTGGCTTCCACTTGTGCGCCATCGTATGTTCATCCCATACAATCAATTTGCTCTGCTGCAAAGCTTTGGCCATTGCAGACTTCTTGGAGGAAATATTGCGTGTTGGTGTTTCAGAAATTTGCAAATTCAATAGCAATTACGGCCGCCTTCCAACAAAGTAGTTGCAATACCTGATGAAGTATGTGCTAGTGCAATTACCTTCTGCGAGCGAATTTTTGCCACAATCAACGCTATCAGAAAAGTTTTTCCGGTTCCACTGGTTGCGTTCAAAAAGAAGATGCCACCAGTACGGAAATTCACAACCTTCATTAGAGTATCTTATTTATTTTTTTTTTTATTTATTTATCACAATGTAGTTGGCTTCCTAATACAACAAGATATGAAATCTTATGAATTATAGTATTAGAATCAGATAGGTTATACTAGACAGATAATATATTTATCAATAGTAGGGTACACAATTGAACTAAATAATAATAAAAGAAAAAAAAAATAAAAAATTAATAATATAATAGTAATAAAATATAATAATAATAGAAACTGGGAATTATTTCCTTTCGCAGGTTACTTTATATTATATTCAACATTTTTTTTTTTTATTTTTCGAATTTATTCTATGAGTTAAATTTCCTTAAATTTAAGGAATAGAACTATTACAAAAAAGCTTTATAAAATACATAACTGAAATTTAACTCATAGAATAAATTCGAAAAATAAAAAAAAAAAAATGTATAATAATAATAAATAGGTATACAATTGAACTAAAAACATTCATAAAGATTAATTAAATAATAAATAATAATAATAATAATAATTTAATAATTTAACAGCAATACAATCATCATATTTAATTAACAATAAGCTTTAGGAAAAATAATCACTAAGTAATTTTCTAAATTTTATTGCGTTGCAAGTGGTTTGCAAATGATTTGGAAGTTGATTCCAGAGACGTACACTAAATAAAAAAAATTGGCATTCTGATGCGTGACTTCGATGACGAAATTGTATAATAGATTTCCCTCTAAGCGATCTTGCGAACTGCAAGCGATCGTAAAGGTACTTCGGTTCCATAGTTATTATAATCCTGTGTAGGAAGATAATGCTCCTAAATTTAAGAAAATTATTTAATGGTAAATGAAGTAAACGGCAGGAATACGAACTTATTCTATCAAACTTTTTCAGACCAAAAACGTAGCGGACAATGTTATTATATGTAGTGGTAAGTTTTCTCATATCCCGGGAGTTGCAGCCGGCATATACTTCACAGGCATACAGTAGCGTCGGTAGTAAACAAGTCTTCGCGATTAAAGTTCTTATTTTAAGTGGTGTAAAATATTGTGTGATCCACAATCCCCTTAACATACCATATATCCTGCCACAAGCCCGATTTATGTGGTCCGACCAAGTCAAAGTCCTATTCATTGTTATCCCTAGATTTTTAACCGTGTCAACAACAGCAATTCTAGCATCTCCAATATAAATATTCAGATCATCATCCATTACTACATTTTTTCTACTTATCACTAAACATTTGGATTTTTCCGGATTCAGTTTCAAGCCATTTGCCGAAGCCCAATTGAAAATTTTGTCCAAATCAAAATTTAAATGGTTTACACTTGTAAGGTATGAGTCTCTAGGACTGCTGAGGTATAGTTGAACGTCATCAGCATACATTTGAATTTTCGAATAATGTAGATTTTGTGGCAGGTCATTTGAGTAAAGCGAATATAAAAGCGGTCCAAGGACTGAGCCCTGTGGAACACCATGTTTAACTTTCAACGGGTGAGAAATGCACCCATTTAGGGAGACAGATTGTGTTCTCTCAGATAGATAATTTTTAATTAGTTTTACTGAGAAAGAAGAAAACCTAAAAAACCTCGAGAGTTTAAAACAAAGAATAGAATGATTGACCGTATCAAAGGCCTTGGAATGGTCTAGTAGAACCAAAAATGTGACTTGATCACCATCCAAGTTTCCTCTAATTTCTTCTACTACATCGGATAACGCCGTTATACAGCTACGTCGAGGTCGAAAGCCAGATTGACGATCAGTCAATAGATTGTTATCGTTCACGTATTTATAAATCTGTTTATGAATCATGCGCTCAAAAACCTTCAAAAAGTATGGTAGGATGGCAATGGGACGTAAATCACCTCCCGCCTTTGGCACTGGAACGATCCTGGCGTATTTCCATTCTTTGGGAAAAGAGTTGGTTATGACAATAGTATTGAAAATGTTCTTAAAATATTTAACTAGCCATGGCAGAATAATTTTGATGAATTTTGGATCTATATTGTCAAATCCTATGGAGTTTGATTTTGTCGCATGGAAACCTTCAATTACCTCCAATTCATTAAAACATTGGAAATCAAACTCTCTAGTAGATAAGCTTCTAGATGGTATATGATCATAGAAATCAGGGGTTGCACTAGGGGACGAGACATTCACAAAGGTATGGTTCAATAAGTTAATATCAACGTCCGCCGTGCGAGCAACTGATTTTCCAATACCAATATCCCTTAAGTGCTTCTTATGTTTTTTTTTTTTTTGTTATCGATCCCGGATAATTGATATTCCCGGTTAATTGAATCACGAATACTCGATGGTCAACTGTTTGTTGAATAAAGTTGGCGTGGTAAAAAAAACTTGAAAACTTTTAGATTTAGGTTAGAGCTTTTTGGCAATAAACAAAAAAAAAATATTTTTAAATCCCCTCGAAAAGCTCAATTTTTTGTTTCAAAATTTTTCTTACAAAAAACTAATCTATTTGTACCAAATTTTAAAAATTTTGCTGTAACCGTTCCTTAGATATACAGAAATTTATGTTGTCTTTATATGGAAGATGCCACTCCCACTTCTGTAAACCAGCCCACTTTTAGACAGATGTTTTCTATAGATACTTATAGCATTTGTTAAAAATTTGAAAACTTTGTGGTTATTTTGTTGAACTTTTTACGGTTTTTAATCCAAATTTTTAATATTTTTAATTAGGCCCAAGTTCATCAAATTTAATTTTCATTAAATTATTTTTATGAAGAAAGGAATTTTACAACATGAAAATTAATTAATGCCCCTATTGCTGTTCTCCACTCACTCAGTTTGGTCGTGTGAGAGTCAACACAACTTTTGCACAACCAAACTCATTTTGGGTATTGTGATACCCAACTGTTTTTAGTTGAGTTTGCTATAAAGTTGCCAACTTAAAATATCGATTTGCCAACTTTAAATATAACGTTTGACAAGTGAAAATTTTATAAAATTAAATAATTTTTTAAACTAAAAGTATTTTTAATTGTTGTGTTGAATAAAAAGTATTTATAATTTATATTAGTGTCGATTTATTTTCTGATGATTAAAAGGAAAACTCTTGTATAGATGCGCTACGTACAAGAAGACAAATTCGTGATGATTCCAACCCTCTTGAACATCCCAGTGCCAAGTAAGAACTTCTAATAAGTAACGAAACTTTCTTGTTCCTGATGAGTTCTTCTGATTGGGGAAGCTGTTGGCCAATCTGCTGGTTGTATTTTGTAAAATTGTCATTTGATGGTGGAATATTTTCAACACCAAATACTTGGGCAGACTTGCAATACAAGAGCTGCGAAACAGTATCCTCAAGGCTATTTAATGGAACTTCTTTTGATAGGCCTCCCCCTGTCGCTTGAGTGTTTCTTTTATTGTTGGCAAATTTTTTCTTTAAACTTGCCTTGTAGTGTATCCAAACCTGTGCCAAGAATATTATAATTAGATTAAGAAAATTATAAGTGTTTAAAAGAAGTTTTTGTCGTGGGCCCAAACTATTTTACTCCTCTATAAACTTTTCCCATAACTTCTTACATGAATTTTTTATCATACCAAACTTTGGTGTTTTCCGCAAACCATTTCTAAGTTTCTCTAAATAAGCTGGACGAACCGCTCAAATTGAGCTTTGGTTTTTATTTTCAAACTAATAAAAGTTTAAAAAAAAAACCGAAAAAGTTATTACAAAAATTTATACATACGATTTCTCCATTTTGTTTTCGATTTTCACCGAATTTAAAAAAAATAAACTTTAACTGCCAATAACACAACTACTTTTTAGCAGTTGTGTGTATTTAACATTTTTGTCGACCAAACTTTTACAAAGTTGAAAACGGCAATACCACGAAAAAAACAGATACACAACTGAATAGCCAACTGCCTGTTGACTTGAGAATGGCAATGTGAATTTATCAAAGACAACCGAACTGTTACAAAAGTGGAGAACCGCAATAGGGGCATAAAATTGTTATTGATAATCTTTCATTCTTGACCGTGGCCGGGGCTCGAACCGCGGCCGGCAGGTTACCATGACATGTTTCGATCGCAACCACTCGATCTCGTCAGATGGATTTGCCGTTTTACACTCGCAGCCATCGACGACTGCTGACGTCAATAGTCAAACATCAATCCTTAAACCAAATTGTATTTTAACCTTTGGGAGGTCGAAGTTTGCTTTTTTGAATGATTATCCATTTTAATTGATTTTACATGTTTTTCCTTACTTCTGTTTTCTCGTACTTTTGTCAAGAATTTTCCTTGAAGTTCATAGTACATTTTTTGTTGACCTTTTTCAGCACAACTTGAAGGACAAATGAACACATAGAGCTCGTTCCCTAGCTTTAACAATAATTAGTATTGTGGTTATTTTGCAAACTTTTACTGTAACTGCTTTTTAGATATACTGTAATTTATATGGTCGTTGTATGGCGGGTGCCACGCCCACTTTTGCAATTAAGTCCAGATTTGTCTTAATTTCCAAACTATTTGTACAAAGTTTGAGCACTTTTAATCCTACCGTTCTCAAGTTTTTGTAGAAATTTATACCGTCTTAGCACTTAATCCAGCCCAGTTTTTGAATGATGTTTTGTATTGGTAACCAAATTATTTTTTCCACATTTGGAAACTTTTGCTGTTACCGTTTTCCAGATATATTGTCTTTGAACAAAAGGTGCCACACCCAATACTGTAACCGTTCTCCGGATATAAAGTTATTAGAGAATAATTAGTATTGTGGTTATTTTGTTGAACTATTTATGGTTTTTAATCCAAATTTTTAATATTTTTTAATTAGGCTTTTAAGTTCATCAAATTTAATTTTCATTAAATTTTTTTTATGAAGAAAGGAATTTTACAACATAAAAATTAATTGAAATTGTTATTGATAATTTTTCATTCTTGACTGAAGCCGGTCTCGAACCCTGGTCGTCGATGGCTGCGAGTGTAAGACGGCAAATCCATCTGAGGAGATCGAGTGGTTGCGATCGAAACATGTCTTGGTAACCTGCCGGCCAGGGTTCGAGCCCCGGCCACGGTCAAGAATGAAAGATTATCAATAACAATTTAAATTAATTTTCACGGTGTAAAATCCCTTTCTTCATAAAAATAATTTAATGAAAATTAAATTTGATGAACTTAAGCCTAATTAAAAAATAATATTAATAATTAAAGAATTACATTTACAAAAATGTATAGCTTAAAACCATCCTCGGACTATTTCAAACAACAAACAGAAAAACATTACCGAAATCTGTCCAGCCGTTCTTAGGTTATGCTCTTAGCAAAACACATCATTTAATTTTTATTTAGCAAATAATATTTCTATAGATATATTAATGTGTTTAGTACTCAGATGATGTATGTTTTGAAGTTCTGCTACAAAAAACTTATCTGTTGTATTGCACAATGCACTAATTACAACTCACATCAGATCAGCGGTAGTCAAGCCATGTTTTAATTGACACTTAGTGCAAAGCATTTTCTTATCGCCATTTCAATATTTAACACGGGATTCATACCAAAAGGAAATTGATTACATACGAGCATGAAGAATAGACAAATAACAAATGAGTTATGGCAAATTGTAAACAAACATGGCATGACCTAATTACTACGATGAACAAATGAATTGCTCTCTATTTAGCGAAACCAAAGAAGCTGTTGACCAATAGTAATGACAAAATGATTTATTTCATTGTTTGGTCTACAAAATTCAATGTCCATATAGATTTATTCCAAAAATAAAAAAAACCACTGCCCATGATTTAGTTGAGGTAATGGCGATTTTAATGATAATCATGTTGATGATGTTAAATGTAATTTAAATTATAATTAGACAACAGCGAACTCACTTACACACATTGATGTGGGTTAAAGGGCCAATTGGCTGTAAAGTCTTACTTGTATTTATATTGAAAACAAATTCAAACGTTGTTGAATTAAATCGCAATGCCACGCCACGTATACAGCTGAAGGACAATTTGTAAGAAGCATAACAAATATAGCATTGTACGCGTGTGTTTGTTCAATATTTGTTTGGCAAACCCCAAAATATGGACTACAACTTTCGTTTGTTTGTTCAATGTGTAGGTGTTTACTGTCAGCGAGTAAATTAGTATTTGAAGTAAATCTCAAGTATTTGTCTGTATATGGGCGGGGGAGGGTATTATGTGTTTATGCTGAAGTTTATAGCACATAGAAATAGTACTTCTATACCCTCTTTCTAGTAGGATGATATTCAAGAATCACGCTATAAATCGATCGAATGATGTCGGTACATACGGCTGGCTGCACGGTAGGATGTCTGACAAAACCAATTTCTATTGAAAATGGTGAAAATTGTTTCATTATTTTAGCCTTCATGCATATCGCTTTCCACTACAAATTGTTCTAAATTTGTATATATATTAATAATTATGTCCAATTTAGAATTAAGTTGTTCCGTAAAAATATAAATTACGTTATAAAATTTTATAACAGAACAGAACACTTTGTGATTTGCCCAATTATCTTAAAAGATTTTAAATTAAATAAATTTACAAATTTTATTATACTGACGAACATACTTAAAAGAAAACATCTTACAATTCTACACTAAAGAAGTGAACTTCACGGAAATTTTGATAATTTATTCGATTAGCTGCAAACTGATGGCAAAATCAGTATGCGCTAATATCTGTGTTAGAGGGCGCTTGAAAGGGTCCAGATAAAATAAGTGTAGAGCAGTCGTGCTAGGTCAACAAAATTCTAATTAAGCTATGTTTACACGCATACACTCTGAAATTCGCCTAATGCTTTCTTTGTGTGTTATTAAAAACATAAACTTGTTTTTGTTATAACCAAGGCGAATTTAACTACAGGTGGTTTCGGAAGTACACAAATCCAACAACAACAGAAACAACGTAGGGTTTTTTGCATTGCATTGTTACAGCCGTATTTATAACAAAAAGTTAGCCACAGTTTGTACACTATGTACAACGAGCTGCTAACTAGAATGCCGATTAAGCCTAGCAGCTGGTAAGCACAGAGTTTATTCATAACAAACTTTTCTCCATCTGCTAACTTTTAAAAAATCAACTCTGAATTTTAATGATGCCACATTATATTACTCAACAATGCAACACGTATGCATTAATCATCGCTGGTTTTATTATTTTTTTGTAAATTATTTTTGTTTTTTTCTCCACATATAACAATTTTAAAAAGTTTTTAAAATTAAAATAAAATAAAAAAAAAGATAGAAAAATAAAATAAAGAGTAATTTAAAAAAAACCCACCAAATTGTTTAACATTGAACAGCTGTTTTCACAAGTTGGCAAACGTTTGGCAGCTCGATAACAAGAGTTTAGCAAATCGTTAGCTAGAGTTTGGCAAGTGTATTATTAATAAACTTTGTGCTAACTTCATGCCAAATTTTCATTATGAATACGGCTGTTAGTGTTTATGGCTCGAAATGTCAACCTTTCTTAAGCCTACAGTACACGGAATGTAAAAAGCCACATGCGCATGTGGTTACGACGTAATTTTGTCGTCATTACACATCACGAACTTGCTATTGTGGCTTTGTAGTGACTTCAAATTTACGTCAGAACCACAAGCGCATGTGGCTTTTTACATTCCGTGTACTGTAGGCTTCAGCTTAACACTAACAAATCAAAAGAAATAGGTTCAAACTGCTAAAATCAGATTGCGTTTCGACACCATATGTATTTGAATTCGCCTTGGTTATAAATTAATTAAGAAAAGTTTCTGATGTAAGTGCACTTCTTACCACTACACTGATAGAAAAGGCGTCATAACGCTGGTGTATTTTGACACCAGTACTATGACAAGTGTCTTCGTTTTTGACCGCATGACACGTTTCATCATTGTGACGTCAGTCTTAACATCAGTTGGCCAAATTGTCATCAGGATCAAACATTGAAATTATGTCATCAGTGCGATGATTCAGCAACATCGGAGTAATGACTCATTAGTAATTTGGATTGGCTGAAGTCAAAGTCAAAGAGAATATTATTATTTACTTAGCCGCTAGACATGTATGTTTCACTTTTGTTGTATTCAAGGACCCTAAATAATAATTATGCTCATTTTTCAGGTACCAAAAAATTTACCACTTTTAATTATTATGTATAATGAAAATAAATAAGTATTTGTTAAACATAACTATTATATCCAATTAATATCTTTTTACTTTGGCTCATAACTGTTATGATCGATAAATATTTATTTCTCTTACAGATAACTATTACTGAAGATTTTTATTGTTTTTATTTACGATAATAATTATTTTGAATATTTTCTTGATATTAATTGTTTTATTTTTGCAGATTTTACATGTGCATAAATACATACACATTAAAATTAGTTATAACTAGGGCAACCAAAAAAAAGCTAATGCTTATTTTTTGGTTTACAAGATAGAAAGATTTTGATTGAACACAAATTCCGATCATAAAAAAACAAAGAAAATGAGCTATATTTGTTAGTGCTTTTTTTTAGTTATTTTTGCGATATCGGCTTTTTATTACTTATTTTTAGAGTTTTTTTTTCCCGGACTTTTTCGATTCCCGGAAAAGCGGGAAATTTTTTAAATTTCCCGGGATCCCGGGATCCCGCTCCATATAAATAATACAAGGTAAACTTTATTATTATTTTCAATTATTTAAGCTTGAGGTCTTTTTTTCAAATTTGTAAATTTCCTGACGATGCTAACCAAAGGTTAGCGAAATATTGAAAATATAAATAAATAGAATATTTTATAAAAAAAGACCTCAAGCTTAAATAATTGAAAATAATTATAAATAAAGGTCAAATAAGAAAAAGAACAGGTAAACTTTATTATTAATTAATGAAAAAAACTTTTATAAAAAAACGTAAGGGAACTTGTTTACAAAGAAAGTAAAAGAAATGGTTCAATACTAAAAAATTAATTGAAGATTGATATAGGAACTTGAATTATTATCACCTCACGCTTTATTTTTATGCTTTTATTCAGTATTATTATGCTCTGGATACAAGATAAAAAGATAACATAAACATAACAATTTAATTCATAAAACAATTATAAAAACATAATAAAAATTAAGGTTCTCAAGATATGAGATCAAAAAGTTAATTAATAAAATAGATAAAATATTTTAAAGAAATACAAAAATTATTTAACGGCTTAGGAAATAACTTTCTGACAGACTCAAAGCGCTTAGTAAGTCGTCAAAAAGTATATTCCGGATTTTATTTACTAATTATCATGTTTCCGAAAAATTTCGTTGATTTTTTACCGAGGTTGGACAAATAGTTAAAAGTGCACCGTTGTAGCATGCTTCGGATTCACAATCAAAAGCAATTTTTTCTTTTTTATAAACAACGTCTATATCAGTCAAATGTACGTCAAGGTTGATGCAAAAATAGCATCAACCGGACTGCTTCTTCCAAACCTTTTGATTTCAATAGGTCCATTTGTAATCTTTAGGACAATATGTTTTTCAAGTTGTATGTTGTAGTATTTTACACGAGTTTCCAAAATGTTATTTTATTTCGGTTTCCCCGCACTTCACGGGTATATAAACCAACACAAATTGAAAATTTGTGTTTATCACCTAATAAACATATCGCTCCTTCATTGCATCATAGTCATATCTCAAAATTTGAAGTAACTTTAGCAAAATCTTCCTTCATACCTTCTCGTATTATATCTCAAACTGAACCGAAGTTATAGCAAAATATATCTTTAAATCGGTACATTTTGAAAACTTTAATCGCATTTTGCCAAGATCGTTGGTTTTTGTAGATATGACTATGTTGCAATAAAGGAGCGATATGTTTAGGTATCTCCTTTTTTTAAGACTTGTTCATAAACAATGAAACTTTACTGCCTGCATCTTATTTTGAATAAATGTACTTTATTAACTCTTCACTTCACTAAATGTAATAATTATCAACTGTTGCACTGCTATTCTGCTTTTAGTAGATTTATTGCATCAGGAGACATTGATTTACGTATGTACTCACTTCTTCCAATTGATCTAATCCACAACTCATCCACAGATGCTAATATTTAGAGAATAGAAAACTAAATTTCAAAGTATAAATAGCTATTTTCTGAAATTATGAGGATTTTTTTATTTCCCGGGATGCCGCAAGAAAAATCCCGGGAAAACGGGAAGTAAAATAATTGAAATTCCCGGGAATTCCCGGGACGGGAAATCCCGGGAAAAAACCCTACTTATTTTGCCATTTTAAGATAATTTTTCATTTTGCAAAATTAATTTTTTTTTTTTTGATTGCAACTTTTTTTATAAATACTAAAATACTCAACCCTTTTTGTGCTGTAACAACTCTGGCTAAAAAATCGTTCAACGTTATGGTAATATTTTTTGCTTCCCTTGAACAATATCATCCCAAAAACCTATATTATCTTTGTATGTTATTATAGCTACACTAAAGAGTGGAGAGGGTATTATGCATTTGTGCTGATGTGAGAAACACCTTAAAATATTGGTCCTAAATATACCGATCAACTCAGAATCACTTTCTGAGTCGATCTAACGATGTCCGTCCGACTGGCTGGCTGTCCATGTAACCTCGTGCGCAAAGTACAGGTCGCAATTTCAAAGATAATTTAATGAAATTTGGTACGTTGGTTCTAATTGGCACAAGGGCGAATCGGTCCATAATTTAAAATAGCCCCCACATAAGCTGCTATCCGGAAGAGGGTATTTGCGCCCACTATCAAACCAATTTTAATGGACACGTAAGGTATGTATTTTTTAAAAAATAGGACCATGAGGGGAGATAGGGTCCATTTCTGACCATCAGTAACTATTTAACCGATTTTAAAGAAAGTTAAAACAAAGATAGATCCCTATTCATATAGCTATACACTCTCGAAACTTGTTTTTAAATACTGTGTTGTTGGGTATCATAAGGTCGGGCTTGACCGACTATACTTTCTTACCTGATTTTTATGCAACTCTTTCTTAGCGGTACTGTAACGTATTTTTTATAGTGTTGTGTATAATTTTTATGTGTTTATGTTTTTAGTGTTAAGCCTTTTTATCAACTTATTTTATTATTTGCTTGTTTAAGTTCTTTTCTCTCGAAAATTCCATAGCTGTATTCTTACGATCAAATTCCTCCGTCTGTAACGTCTTTTACCATCATACTTTATAACGTCTTATTTCTTTTTAAATATAGATTTTGTATAAAGCAACGTCTGTTAGTTCCCTTTCTCTCTGTTTTTGGTATAGTAACGTCTTATTTTTTGCTTTTTTAATATAGTTTTAGCTATTAAGAATTTCTCTGTATATCAAATATTGTTAATTTCTGCATATTTTGGGGTTTAACACGAAGTTGTAATAAAATTGGAAACATAAAATCTTTCATTGGTTTTCTAAGTGAACATAGTTATGGACCGTAAGAAAAATGTCCAGTGTTCCAGGGGATATAGCAGACAAAGTTAATACAAAATTTAAATCAGTTTCATTAAAAAATGAAGAATTTTCGGTATTAAAAGATATTGGGGATATTTTGGGAGGCAAGCGGAATTATGAGTCCAATAGAAAGAACTTTTTCTATGTACAAGACAGCGTTTTCTTTTCGAAAATTTATCGCATCAACTTATAATTTACTGTACCAACGTATTAAACGAATTAAGTGGAAAATAAACAAGTTTAAATTGCTTTTTTTAAATTTTAACAGCTGATTTTCATGTTTTTAAACCTTTTTTTTAAGAGCTTAAAACTGTTTTTTAGTGCTTTTTTTTGGTTGCCCTATTTATAACTGTTATGTTATTTCTTATTCATAACTATTAAAAATAATTAGTTAGATATATTACTAGTTGTAGTAATAGTTGTTTGAGAAATACTTTTATTTGATCCCATAATAGTTATCATTAATGGTTTTCGTAATAATTCTACTTTAAAAGTTTGATATACTGAACTAAATAATTTAAACAAATAGAATATAGGAATTTTTGCTTCTTATTTTACTTGTAAAACATTAAAATAATCTTAATAATACACAAAATGTGGCATTAAATTGATGTCACTGAAGTCATAGCATAGATGACGAATAAAATATGACCGAATTGTATGATGATGTTTGTTATTTGATTGATGTCACTTTTTGCCTAATTGATGCCATTTGTGGTAACATTGATGTCACAATTCTGATGTAAGGAAATCATCAATATGAAAAGGAATTTTTCTATGTGTGTAGTATAGAACCATTTATAGCTCGCCATGATTTTGATGTAACGATCTTATAGTTCTGATGTTGCAATATCCGCTTAATCTACCAATTTAACAAATAACGGAATGTTTTTATATTTGCAAAAGTCGTATTTATCGGTTTATTCTACTCATATTTATTGGTAGCAAAGTGAAGACCTAGAATTACGAATATCTTTCTGAAATTGTGAAGGGACGAAACTATCGCGGTATTTATAAATCTATCTGATATGCGGATTATTCAACAAACTCTGCTGAATAAGAGACGAAAAGTATATTGAAAGGACATAAATATCAGATTGTATTCTTTTCGTAGAAGAAGAGTAACTGAACACAAGCGCACGACTCGTTCGTTTAACTTACATTTATAACAAAAACAAAATTTCAAAATTTGCTTTTGTTTTAAATGTAAGTTAAGCGAACGAGTCTTGAGCTCGTGTTCTACAAACAGACAGTTTTATTACTTCATTACTTCATTACTCCACTAAATTTCAGAATCGAATTCCTCACCATATATTTTAAATTCGTCAGAAGAATGCGCATTTGTACCGATTTGAGTTACATTCTTAAAGATACAGCTTAAAGTTCAAGTTTGTCAGGCCTTAGGATTGGAAGATTTCTTAAATATCCACGAATATTAAAAAAACAACAATCTGGTTCCATTAAACCTATTGAGGTTAGTTATCAATGCGATTTTTCGAGGATTCCATAGGGGCTGTTATTTTAGTGTTCCACGTCCCAGTAAAAACTTCGCTTAGCTTCTTTCACTCATTACTTAGTAGCTTTCTTCTATAAATACTTATTTTCTGGATGTATGTAGGTATAGCAATATTGACTTACTTTTGAATGCGTTCATTTTGGGATATCCCTTGTAAAATTCATTGGTTCTTTCAGTAGAATTTTAAGTAGTATTTTCACTTTTTTCTGATTACTCAACACATAATTTTGTAGGCGACGTTTTTCCTGGGGTTAAACTAAGGTTATTGGCATTGATCTAGTGGGGAATTTGGCCAGTTAAAGAGTTTTTCGTTATGCGGTTGTTATTCAACAGAACAAGGATTTTATAAATATTGCTTACTAATACAGATTAAATGACGATTCAGTCAATCGCGTGCAAAAATGTCCGTTTACACTATGAAAGTTTTCTTTAGAAAGGCTGACTTTATAGGTAAGAGAGGAAGAGAACCGGCTATTTCTGAAAAAAAAACTTTCATAGTGTGAACCCATACTATGTAGACTAATTGTATTCACTTGATGTTAGAAAGGGTTAGATTTTCCATATAGCAATAATAAGTAATACGTTTATCCAAAGCTTTTTAATTAAAAACAAAACAGGCGCAAATCAACACCATATTAACTACATATATTTGTATAATCTAAAATGTTAGCAAAACTTATTGCTGTTAGACATTTTATAACAAACTGTTTAGTGAGCACGAGTACCAAAGTGCTCTGGCACAATTGAAAGGGCAAAAAAATATTAAAGGTCAAGTAAGATTGTAATGATTTTCAAATTCTTAATGCATAAGCTAAAATAAACACACATATGTATGTATGTATGTGAATATAATTAATTCAGAAAAAAAAAATTGTTTTGGTTATTTAAGTATGTTTGTATGTCAGAGTTTGAGATACAAGTTGAATGTAAAAGACACAGTAAGGAATCTATTCAAGCTTCACTTCACATACGTTAATAGAAATAAATCATATTAAAATCATGAGATGTGATATATTAATTAAAATTTTCATGATTTATGTATGTGTATATAAAATTAATTACATGATTCATAAAATAGAGGTATAGGCTATATTTATTTCTTAAAACGAATGGTGTTTTTTTTTAAGAAGGGTTTTTATGCTCCCACCATAATAGTGAAGAGGGTATTATGCGTTTGTGCTGATGTGTGATACATTTTTATACCCTTCACCGAAGGTAAAAGGGTATATATAAGTTTGTCATTTAGTATACCGATCGATTCAGCATCACTTTTTTAAATTGATCTAACGATGTCCAGTAGACGGCGCACACTGGTTCATATTTTGAGAAGGCGGCCAAAATTATTTTTTTTTTGTTCTCCGATTTTAAAATTTTTTTATTCGTGTGAAAGTAAATACTAGTGAACCTCGGGAGCCAAAAAATTTCAACCCTATTTCAACTATTTCATTGAGAACAGGGTGGTCCGAAATGGACTTTCTCAATATTTGGTTATAGTTTTGAATTTCTGAGTCAATATTTGAAGTTGAAATGCTCATAACTTTTTTGTTTTTTAAGATTTTTTGACAGAATAAGTTTTGTGTATTAGTTTATTTTATTAGCTATACGTGGTTTAAAGCATTAAACTCTGCGACCTCTAGAACTATTAAATTTTTTTTTTTTTTTAATGTCAAAATTTCCCGGAAATTTCCTACTTTATAGAGCATAAGTCCTGAGCGTCAAAATGCGTCAAAAAAAAATCTATAGTCTCTTGTAGTCCAGAATCTAACCTACATTTCTATACCCCATTGTACACACATCTGGATACGGCCTTGAGAACTACAGCAATTTCTGTGACCCAAGGTAAGATATTCGGTTCAAAAAATAAGTCCTGCAAGGAAACATTACTGAAATTAAAGAAGGTGAATCTTAAAGAATTTTCGACAAATAAAGCAGTTCAGGCCACATAAATTATCTAGCACGTCAGGTTATTAATTAATTTGGAGAAGGTAAAGGTATTGCCATTGTTATGAACTTATTGTGGGTGAACGGATGCTGCAAAACGAATAGGCGACATAAATAGACTAACACGTTAGATTTCTGAGTAAGTTGAAAGGTTAAACATTAGTAAATAGCCGCAACATAAACTACATAGTTTAATAACCTGAAAATTGCAACTTAATTTAAAAAAATGGAAGAGCAGGTAAATGGTAAAAAAAACTAGCACGCAGTTATATTTTACGTGAAAATTATGATAAAGGATTCATTTCTGCATCAAATTCAACCAACGCAAAATAAGAAAACAAAAATTGGATTTTAAAAAGTATGCCTACACCAACTGAAGAAATGAAATTTACTCCAGAAGAAGCATTTGCACTATTTTTGGATATAAAACTGACAAAAAATCAGTATACAGAACTGCGAAAGCGAACCAATGAAAAAAATTGTGTAATCTTTCCAGCATATCGAGATTTAGTTTCTGTCAAAAAAGAGTGCTTACCTTCACAAACGGCTATTAGTGTAACTTCAAGTTCAGCAGAAGTAAAATTGCAGGCTCTTCTCGAACACACTGCAGAACGATTATTAAATACACTTGATGCTGACTGTTTAAAAAAACTTAAAAATTGCAGCATCACTTTATTTTCTAAATGGGGATGTGATGGAAGCTCTGGTCAGAAACAAAACAAGCAATGTAATTCAGAAAATTCATCTGATGCTAGCTTATTCATGGTATCTTTAGTTCCATTACGTTTAAGAAAAATTTATATTGGCTTAGAGCCGTCAACCAGTAGAGTTACAGAAATGGATGTATGGAAAAATTAAATTCACTCTTCAACAAAGTATTGCAGACCAATAAAGTTTGTTTACAAAAAGGAAACTAAAGATGTCATAACTGAAGAAGTTCGACAAAATAAAAGATCAAATTAAAGAACTTCAACCGGCAATATTTAAATTTGATGACCAATGCATTGAAATTAATTTTCAAATGTTCCTTACAATGATCGATGGAAAAGTTGCTCAAGCATTAACCGAAACAAAGTCTTCGTCAAGCTGTACCATATGCCAAAAGACATCAAGTCAATTAAGCCAACCCCCATCACAAGACAATAGTTTCAATGAAGCATACGAATTTGGAATGTCCCCTCTTCATACCAGAATTCGTTTTATGGAGCATATTCTTAAATTGGGTTATGATTTGGAATTTGGCCCGTTAGGCGAAACAGTGAGAAAAAAACAAAGAAAATGTGGAAAAAAGGAAGCAAACAAAAAACAAATTCAAGAAAAATGCCTTCACCTAGGCCTTATAATTGATCAGCCAAAACAAGGAGAAGGAAATTCAAATGATGGAAACACTGCAAGGAGATTATTTTCCGATCCAGAACCTGCAGCATCTATCACAGGAGTACGTTTTGAATTAATAAGACGATTCCAGATCATTTTACAAGTTATATCATGTCAGAAAGATAAATGCAAAAAAATTTGGCCAGTATGCAAATGAAACAGCAATTCTTTATAACAAAAAATACTCTTGGAGACATATGCCAACCACAGTTCATAAAATTTTATAGCATGGGGAACAAATATTCGACAAAAATGGAAATCAACCTCAATCGAAGAAGCTAGACAACTTCTGGAAAATGAAACCCAAAGCTATTTAGAAGAAATTTTTGCTTATATTGTTTAATTTAAAATTGTTTATAGATTATAATTTGTTTTTGATTTAAGTATATATTTGTATTAATGTATAAAAATAAAATACACATACATCTCAAACCAAAAATAAAAGTTGAATTATCTAAAATGTTATCGATAGCCAAGAATGCTATTTGGGCATTTTTCAAAATATTCCTTTTCAGTTTTATCCTTATAACAACTCGTCTTTTCCAAAAACGCCAACCTTTGGCCCCTGTGAATATTGGGACTAAAAAATTTACAGGGGCCAAATATTGGCATTTTCTGACAGGATCTAAGTTCGACAATAAAAAATAAGTATCAGTTGTAAAATACAAGAGAAATAATGATAAATTATAAAAAAATCATATTTGAAATATTCAACTTTTACACCGAAACTCAACAAAAAAATGAAAATGCATTTTGAACTCCCCATAACTTTTGCTCCTATCAGTCGAATTTTACGTTTTATAGCGCAAATGAAAGCCTAACATCGCACCTATCGCATAAAAAAATACCGATCCAGTCAAAAGTTATGGAATTTTGACCGCCTTCTCGTAAAATTTCCCACTGTGCGGCGGGTCGGCTGGCTGGTAAAGTTTATTAAAAAAGAAGCCAGATGTTTATTTGGTTTATTCCTCAACGATGTCAAAAGTTGTTTGCATTTTCCTTATACATGTATATTTTTGTTTACGTTTGCTAACGGAAGGAATGAAAATGTCAGAAATATTTAAAAAAAAAGCATTTAGTGTTGTTATTTAAAAAAAATTATTTTTATTTATTATTTGTATATTTTACAGAAATTAATTTAATTAAAAAAATTATTGCTCACAAAAATTTCAACTGGTTTAAAATGTTCTTTTAACCAACAGCTGACACAACAGCTCTTTTTCTTTACTCTAATTTGGTATCCCTCGGGATCCCAATTTGCACGAAACGAGTTCATAAATGTGCAAATGAGAGCGGGTTTGAGAGAATAAAATTCTTCTTCTTCTTGCACGAAACAGCCCAGACTTTTTCTTCGTGCAAATTGTGTAAATTGTCAAACAGCTGTAAAACATAAACAAAACAAAAAAAGCAAAGATTAAAAGTTCATGATCCAAATTCTGGAAAAAGGGTTGTGGAATAAAATAATGTTCTTAAATAGATAGTTTTGTACTGAAATATTAGGGATACAAAATGTTAGGTCTTGTAAAAGTGTTTGTTTTGTTTTATTTTTGTTAAAAGTAGTTTATTTCTACAGCCAACAAAAAATTTTTCAAAAGTGGCGCAATTTTTTTGTGTTTTAAACACTGTCAAAACACTGAATTTTTATTTTGTGCTTTAAATTGTGTTTTTTCTGTTCCCGTAATTTATGTAATTTGCCTCTTTATCAGCGTTGCCGTTTTGGTTACTTTTAACCAAAATTGGTTACTTTTTTTTCAAATGTGTACTTGTGTACTTTTTTCCCATTTTGGTTACTTTTTTTCAACACAAAAATAACCAATTTCTTGACCCTTAAATTTGTGTGTGGTATTCGTGTATCTTAAGCCAATACTTTTTTCATCTACTTAAAAATTATTTTTTTAGAAGCTTAATTTTTAACAGACCATCAACTTAACCATATATACTTTGAAGTGTAGATGGTCATTATCTGCTACTCTAAATGCTACATAGGTCTCACTGAAACACTTTTCTAAATAAACGATAAGGTCAAAGGCCATTCGGATCCCATCCCGTTTAATATGATTATATGTCCACCGGGCAAAAATAATCTATTTTTTGTGAACATGTAGTTAATAAAACTAACAAAAATCAATCAAAAAGTAAATTTTTTGATGATACGTTGTTTTGTATTTGAGGTGACGATATAAAAGATTAACCGCATAATTAAGCTCAAATTTGCACTTTGATACCATAACGCTTTTTATAAAAAAGGTTGAAATCTCTAGCTCAAATAGTTTTTAAAATTTACGAAAATTAGTGTTAACTTTATATAGGAGGGCGATTTATGAGCCTACATGTTACAAACAAACACTATTTACTTTTTATACACAAAATTTTTAAACTGAAGTGCGAATAAAATAATACTTTTGATAAAAAATAATTTTGGTTATTTTTTTTTGCTTTTGGTTACTTTATTTTAAGATTTTGGTTACAAATTTTTTTGGTCGTGGCAACGCTGCTCTTTATGAGAGAACCAAAAAAGTAAAGAAACAGAGCTAATATCAACTCAGAATTTATTAAAACAGGGATGTTAAAAATTTGTTGCGGAAAGCTTATACCGCAGGAATGAATAATTGCAATTTGCATATCGATCGATATTAATTTCCGTCGAATTTTCCTTTCCGTGCGGAATCAATAATACCACCCATTATAAAAGTTTTATTGTGGGACATCTATTAGTTTAAAATACATGTGGTTATTGCAATGTTCTACCCTAAAAACAGGAAAGAACGAGTTTAAATTTGAATTTTTCTCAAACTTAATTTTTGGAATTCCAACAAAATTTTTTTATTGGGTTGTCTGCTTCACAAATAATGTCCCATGTGTAAAACTTGTTTCTGTAATTTATAAAATTTTGGATAATTTTAGATTCCGGCAACACTGGTATTTACTATTTTGCTCACAGTGTAGTGCAAACGTTTGAGGGAGATTTTTTTTTTTTTTTTTTTTTTTTTTTTATTTGCAGAAATTATATACATATCGACCCCTTTGCGCGAAATTATCGTATATGCCAATTTTTTTGAAATTGAGTTTTTGATGCAATCTTGTTCTACATTCAAGGAGACGTCACCTGACAAAATATTGTAGGCGAATTCCACTTCGTTGCTTCAAAAATTGAATGTATATTTTCATTTTTATATTGCAAGCCATAGCAGACTTAAGTAGAAAAATGGCTGTCCTGTAAAATTTGGTTTTTGTAACATACGATAATTTCGCGCAAAGGGGTCGATATGTATATACATTTCATTTCATTACACCTAGTCTTAGACTAACAAGTAATATTTTTCTGTTTAATAAAATTCATGCAATAACAGCCACCAGATCTTGTGGCTTTGTTCTCTTCAGTCTCCTTGAGTAGATTTCATCATTACATAATATGGCTGCTTCTGGATTAACATGGCTCTGAAGTCTAAATGCGTGATTAGCTGCTAATTTCTGTATTACTTCTGAGATTTTCATTACTCCAAGATCCCTGTGTAGATCATTAATTCTAATATAGTAGGGTGCATTTACAATATTCTTAAGTACTTTATTTTGGAATCGTTGAATAACATTAATTTGGTTTTCAGCGGCGCAGCCCCATATTTGAACTCCGTAGGTCCATACTGGTTTAAGCATTTGATTGTAGATAAGTAGTTTGTTTTGAATTGAAACTGGAGAGTTTCTTCCAATAATCCATTTAAGTTTGTTGAATTTTATATTCAATTCGGTCTCCTTTATTTTTATATGTTCTTTCCATTTTAATTTCGAATCAAGCGTCATTCCAAGATACTTAGCATGGTTAGCATATGGGACTATAGAGTTCGATATTTTTATGGGTTTATATCTTATTGATTTGTATGTAAAATCGACATGGACTGATTTACCCTCATTTAATTTAATTTTCCATTTTTTCGTCCAGTCTAGCAAAATATTTATAGAGGATTGTAGCTTAGTGCAAGACTCCACTTCGTTATCACCAACTGACAGGATACAAGTGTCATCCGCAAAAGTTGCTATTATATTGTCGTTTATAGGAGTAGGAATATCTGACGTATACAATAGATACAAAAGAGGGCCGAGTATACTACCTTGTGGTACCCCTGCTCCAATTTTTTTTTTTTTTTTTTTTTTTTTGTGCTTGAAAATGTTAAAATATTTACATTTAGTACGTCAAAGCCATAGAGAAACGATTAAAGCAGAAACTCTATCAACACAAAAAAAATCCTTAAAATTCCATATGTGTGAATAAAACACATTTCTTATTACCACAATTATAGTTATAGGCTTTTCTATTCTATGTAGTCGTGTAATGGGACGATTTACGCCTCCACTAAATAAATCAATCACTTCAATTGAATAGGATCGGGCAAGGCGGAACGCCAGTGACCTGTCTCAATTTAATTGTAATAATTGAAGTTATTTTATTGCTGGTAGCCTCAACAGTCCAGTAATGGTCTTTTTGTGGCTTACTGCAATATAAGTTCCCTAAGATTGGCCTTTAAAAATAAAACACCCGGGGTTGTGTTGTTTAACGTTTAATTGCCATCCATAGAATGAATAAAATTATTACATGTATGTTTTTATAGTTGACCTTTTTCCGATATAGGTATATAAATTATTTGTTGTTTTGTTTGGCTGCAGGTCCACGTAAATTAATAAAATAAAAAATAAAAATTCGTGATATTTTCGTTTTTTTATATTTTTATTATTATTTTCCCAATATTTCGGTTAACATCGCTAACCATCTTCAGGGGGTCTGGATAAATAAATACAATAATAGTTATTATTAACATTAAACAAAAAACAAAACATAATATTACAAAGATAATTACATGTAAACAATTAAAAAAATATAATAAACACAAGACTTCACAATAACACTTGTGTCACTTCTTATTAGATTTTCTTAACTAAATCTAGTTTATCGATCGTCTGTTTTTATTAATTAATTGTCTGTATATGTGTGCACAATTTTCTGTGTCTTGTCGGTAATTGAGGCGAAGCTGTGGATTAACATCAATAATGTGTAGCATCTCTAATGTAAATCTCCTCGAATAATTTCTCTCTTCATGTAATATTTTTACTCCTTCAAAATATGGTTTGTGATTTTTCAACGTACAGTGGGCTGCTAGTGCAGTTTTTTGTTCAATAGGTTTGTCAATAGTTTTAAGGTCAGATTTATGCGAAGATATTCTTGTCTTAAGTTTCGTTTTTGTCGTCCCAACGTATACTTTATCGCATATATTGAGCCCGTCACCACTACAGGGAATTTTATATACCACATTTGACTTGTCTTCCTTTTTAATTTTTGATTTAGTTTTGCTAAATAACTGATTTACAGTATTGTCCGTTCTAAATGCTAGTTCAAATTTTTCTTCGTCATAAATATCTGAGTTTTTCCATCTTTCCGAGAGTCCAGAAACATATGATATGCTTTTATATCTTTTTGGTTCTCTTATCACCTGTTGCCTGTTGTTTTTTGCACGTTTTATAAGATTTTTAATTGTCCTTATTGGGAAGTCGTTCATGGTTAAAATATTGGTTATTTTTGTTATGTTGTTTTTATGGAATTCCGTGTCACTTATTTTAAGAACTCGTCGTATGAAATTCGATGCCGTATTTATAATAATTCTTCTAGGATGCTTAGAATAAAAATTTATTAATCGTCCAGAGGCTGTTGGTTTTTGATACCAATTAACCTTTAAATTGTTTCCTTTTCTAATAGCAATTGCGTCTAAGTATGGCAGTTGGTTGTTATTTTCTTTTTCCATGGTAAACTGTATTTGTCCGTTAAATGAATTTAGTTTTTCGATGGTGTCATTAATTCTGTCCTTTTTTACTATTGCGAATAAATCATCCACATATTTTATAATTATCCTCGGTTTTTCGTCCATTTTTGCCAATGATATGTCAAGAAGCTGTTCCATAATTATATCAGCTATAACTGGCGAGGCTGGAGAGCCCATCGGCATTCCTTTCCTCTGTTCATAGATTTTGTCATTATACACTAAATATCTACTCTCTTTGATACAGAACCTCAAAATGTCTAAAAACAAATCCATAGGTATATTTGTATGTGCCTCTAAAAATTTCCATTTTTCTTCAATTGTCCTTAGTGCTAAATTAATCGGAATGCTTGGGAATAATGAAACCACGTCAAATGAAATAAGAACTTCATCATCGGCGATGTAAATGTTATTTATTCTTGAACTAAATTCTACAGCATCATTTATATTGTATATCGAATTTTCCGTCAAGTGTTTTAATATGTTTACCATGTATTTGGAGAGACCATAAGAGGGTGAATTTATCGACGAGCATATTGGTCTCAAAGGCATTCCATTTTTGTGAATCTTTGGCAGTCCATATATCCTAGGAGCCATCGCAGTCTTTATGGTCAATTTGTGCTTCTCATATACATCAATTAACTTAAGATTGTATAATTTTTCTACAAATATTATTACAATCAGCAGCTTATTTGAATTTTTGAAAAGAAAACAGTCGTCTAGTATACAACAAAAATCAAATTGAGAGTGATATTCAATATAATTAAAGGTATATGTAGATATGTATGTACAATGCAATTTGTAAGTGAGAATGAGAATGATACACAATATAAATCAAAAATGAGAGTAATATTCAATATAATTATAGGTATATGTACATATGTATGTATAATGTTATTTGCAAGTGAGAATGATAATGATACATGCTATAGATAAAAATGAGAGTAATATACAATATAATTATATGTATTTGTAGATATGTATGTTCACTGTAATTTGTAAGTGATAATGAGATAGAAAAGAAATACACAAAGTATATTAAAGAATTATTGTCGATGATTATTAATGATTATCAGGGTTCGGAAAAATTAATATACAGCAACAAATTAATAAGTTTTTAATAACAATAAGAATGTTCATAAATAATAACTAACTAATATTATTACTCCGTTACATCCTCCCCCTCAGGTGCATTAATCGTCTCGATGATGCAACCTGTTGCTACTCGGTTGTTTTCTTCAGACGTTGTGATCGTCTAAGATTGCCTTGTGCCGCCGGCTGTATATTGTTTTGTTGACTGACTTCAGAGTCACCTTGAATGTCTAGGTTGTTGTTTTGTGGTAAGTTGTTTACACCAGCAGGTCGACCTCGTTTTCTTTTCGGATACATTGGGGACGTGGAAGTGCCATCGAATATTGTCAGCTCAGATGCGTGTACTGTTGCCAAAGGAATGTTTGGATTATCGACTGCTGCTATTGTGAAACAGGAAGAGCCTTTTTCCCCAATAACTAAATATGGACCATCTCTTTTTGGCGCAAATTTTGTTGTAATTTTGTGTTTTGCGTTGCTAATTATGTGTGTTGTTACCAATACTTTGTCGCCGATTACAATTTCTTTTTGCGGTCTTCGTTTCAGATCCATTAGTATTTTGTTTTTGTCTTGCATTTTTATTTGTGAATCATTAGCAACTTCTAATGTATTTGCCAATTCTAGTAAACGTGGCGTGATTTGTGGAATAAAATTTTCTGCTTTTACAATAGCCTTAAAATCATATAATGCTCCAGTTGGAGTTCTTAGTTCCCTTCCAAATGTAAGGTACGCAGCAGAGTAGCCAGTGCTATCACATTTTGCCGTGTTCATAGCAAATCTAATTGCCGGTAGCATTTTATCCCATTTTGTGTGGTCTTTCCCCACGCATATTGAAAGTTGAATTTTTAGGTCTCGGTTTTTCCTTTCTACAGGATTTGCCTGTGGGTGATATATTGGTGTAAAATTTTGTGTTATTCCCAAACAGAAAGTTAGTTTTTGCATTAATGCTGAGACAAACTGGGTACCATTATCGGTATGTATTCTTCGTGGCGTGCCATATCTCAGTATTACTTCGTCCAAGAGTATTAGCGCACAGTTTTCGGCTGTGGCTTCTTTAAGGGAAAATAGTTCAACCCATCTCGTGCAGATGTCTTCTATTATCATTATCCATTGATTTCCTTCTACAGTTTTAGGTAAAGGACCAAATAAATCAACTGCAATTATTTCAAATCTGCGGTTGCTGCAAACCGTTTGCAGTAATCCAGTAGGTTTCATATTTGTAGGTTTAAATCTTTTACAGTCCTCGCAAGATTTTACATAATTTGCTATATCTGTTCTTATTCCAGTCCAGTAAAATAAAGGTGTAATTCTGTTTATTGTTTTATCAATTCCGTAGTGGCCAGCGGTCGGGTCGTTATGATACTTAGTTAAAATTTCATCTCGCAGCGATTCTGGCACTACTAGTTGACCATTTTCGGAATCTTGGTCAGGAGCATATCTATAAAGTATACCATCTAGCATAATATAGCCTCGCTGGATGTAGCGTGTAATATCTTCATCGTTATTTTCAAAAGATGAAATGATTTTTTGTAAATTTTTGTCCTCTAGTTGAGCTTTTCTGAATTCTGCCAGGCCCTTACGGGGAAAATCTATTTCAACAGCAAGACAGGCACATGATTCAATACAAAACTCATTTTCGCAAAGTGGGCGTGATAATGTGTCGGCCACAACGTTTTGCTTTCCTGGAGTGTAACTAAATGTTAAGTTGTAGCTTTGTAACAATAATGACCATCTAGCTAGTGTGCCAGTCGGTGTTTTCAACGAAAATAACCATTTCAAGGGTTGGTGATCAGTACGAATTGTAACCTGAGAACCTTCTATATATCCTCTGAATTTTTGAACTGCCCATACCACAGCCAAAGCTTCTCGCTCTGTTGTAGAATAATTTCTTTCTGCGTCATTTAAAAGCCTGCTGGCGTACTCAATTGGATGTTCCATATCATTCTCCCCCTGCAGTAACACAGCCCCTATCGCATAGTTGCTTGCGTCTGTTCGTAGCAAAAATGGCTCGTCTTCTTTTACTTGCTGTAAGATTGGTGGTGATGTCAGCATTTCTTTTAGCTTAATAAACGAATCTTCTTCTTCTTTGGACCATTTCCATGTAACGCCTTTTTTGGTTAAATTTGATAAGGGTTTAGATATTTTAGCGAAATTCGGCACAAAACGCCTAAACCAAGAGCACGTTTGTAAAAAGGACATTAGTTGCTTTAGATTTTTAGGACTTGGGCGATTTAGGATTGCCGAAGTTTTATCCATGTCTACTTTTATCCCATTCTTAGTTAGAATGTGACCAAGGTATTTTACCTCAGGTTTGCAAAAAAAACATTTTTCTTTATTTAAATGAAAACCCATTGCTTTTAGTTTTTTAAATGTTTTATTTAAATCACTTATATGAGTGTCAAAATCTTTCGAACATATAATAATATCATCTATGTACGCCAAAATGAGAACAGATGGTAGGGCCAGCCTAAATTTGTCAATTATCCTCTGAAATGTTGCTGGCGCATTTTTCAGCCCAAATGGCATCCTGTTAAAAATAAAAATACCAAAAGGTGTGGTAAACGCCGTTTTTAGTTTGTCATTATCGTTCACTTCTACTTGCCAATATCCTGACTTGAGATCCAATGTTGACATATAGGGTGTGGTTTTTGCCGCATGTAGAAGGTCTTCAATTCTTGGCAAGGGGTACGTGTCTGTAACCGTGATCGCGTTTAGTTTTCTGTAATCTACACACAAACGCACGGCGTCGTCTTTTTTGGGTATCAGAACCACTGGAAATGACCATGGTGATTGTTTTTCCTCAATAATGCCTTTTGCGAGCATGTCATCTAGTTCGCATTTTAACTTTTGCTTCATTGCGGGTGAAATTCGATATGGCGGATTAGAGATTGGCGCATGATTACCAGTATTAATGCTGTGTTTAATGTCCTTAATAGGAACAGAAATATTTTGAAAAATTTCCTCATGGGCTTTTAAAAGAGTTAAGAGTTCAGTTTTTTGACTACAACTGAGTTGTGAATCTTCATTGTGACATATATTAAAATCTATTGAGTTAAACTCGAATGATGTGGATACCTGATCGCTTGTTTTCGATTTTTTCATTGGTGGAAATAAGTTGTCATCTTTCGGCATTTGAAAGTCTCTAGGCAAAGCATCTTCAAATATTCGTAATATACCTCTAGGTGAGTAATCATATTTTCCTGGTTCCTTAGATCCAATTGTCAGAATATTTTCTGAGTTTGTTTTACTATTCGCCTCAAACCACGACATAAAATCATCCATACTCTTGGATTTTGAGGGCTTACTAGCCACATTGGATTGGTTTATATTGACATCAGGCTTGAGGTTTGAAGGTTTGGGCTTAAATTCAAATAAAGTGGTTGAATCGTCCTTGAAATGCCACGTTCGCTGGGCTAGGTCCAGAACCATGCCAGCTTGTTCTAAGAAATCAATTCCGATCAAGGTTCGGTTATCAACAGCATCTGGGAGACAAATAAAACGAATTCTTTTCAACCTTTTTCCTATGATGATATTTGCTATGGTTTCATATACGATTCCACCTTTTTTAATGCCATCAGCAAGGGTGATTTCTGCAGACACGGCTTGAAATTGTGCTCCATTTTCTTTTAACTTTTTATAAAGTTGTTGGCCTGCGATGCTGGTTCTAGCAGCGGTATCCAAATATGCTTCACCGTGTAACCCTGCGACGTTAATTTCTACGGTGGGAACGTTTCGGCCTACGATTGTGGTTTTTATACTATTAAAGTCCATTTGCTTAGGACTTTCTAGGACGGTTTTATAATTGCATGTGGGGCAATTCGACCTGTAGAATCCTACAGCTCCACAACCATAGCAACTTAATTGGCTTTCTTCTGGTTTTTTCTTTTTTTCTAACTCGACGCGTTTGTAACAGACATCTGCGGTGTGGTTTTTCTTCCTGCAAAAAGTGCAACGAACTTGACTTTTTTCCATTACTTCTGGTTTGAGAAACGTTTCGTCCTTGTTTTCATTTTGGAGTAATTCGATCTCACGAGCCTTGAAAAGGAGTTCTTGAAAGGTTGTTATACTTTCCCGCGGTATCTTTTCACGGATTTTAATATAAAGTAGAGAAAAAATCATATTTATGACGGTGCTTTCAGGTAGCCTGTCTTTAAGTTGAGCGAATAGACGCCTCTTTCTGCAAACAAAGCTATCTGTGGTTTCGAAGACCTTTTGTTTATCTTGAAATATTTCACTATATAACCTCCAGTCGGGTTTAGGTGGAGAAAACGCATTACGAAGTAACTCAATGGCTTCAGAAAATGTTTTTGCTTCCTGCTTTACTCCTTGCCACCAAGAAGATGCATACCCTTCCAACAAAAGTGGAAAGCTTATAAGCGCAAACGCATCCGTGATACCTTCAGCGTCTTTGTAGACAAGAATAGTTGCAATAAAGTCCTCAACTTTTGACGTGTTAGCGCCTCCATTAAAGCGAGCGCTACATGTGCTAAATGTAGCTTTAGTTTCTTGACGTGCTCTAAAACTACCTATTAGATCCGAAAACTGACTTTCTGTTAGGCTAATGTTTACGGGTAGTCTTTGGCTTTTTATGTTTTCAGTTTCATTACCCACACCTTTATATTGAATATTACTACCTTCATTTAAAGGTTGCATGTAAACCGCGGAAGGTTGCGTATCAACTTCTTCCGTTGCTATTTTAGAATTTTGCGAATTATTCGTTGTTCTCGGCATTTTTTTTTTGACCTTTACAGTAATCGTATTGCGTTGTATTCTAAATTTTTATAAAAATTATAACAGCGACAAAGTATTTCACAATAAAAGCACAAAGCTCCAAGCAGCAAAACACAATTAAATAGCTACAGCCTTCGTGTATTCTAATGTTGTTGTTGGTAATTCTTCCCCAGTAGCAACAAAAGGTTGATGGCAGTTAAACACGTTTTATGTAGGTTATGATTGAGAAATTAAATCTCCGAATTTTAATATTGGAGATAAGTTTCGTTGTGTTTTGGTTTTTTTTTCTTTTTTAAAAAAAAGTTGCGTAAAAAAAAATTTTACGTTGGGCGCCAATTGTAATGGGACGATTTACGCCTCCACTAAATAAATCAATCACTACAATTGAATAGGATCGGGCAAGGCGGAACGCCAGTGACCTGTCTCAATTTAATTGTAATAATTGAAGTTATTTTATTGCTGGTAGCCTCAACAGTCCAGTAATGGTCTTTTTGTGGCTTACTGCAATATAAGTTCCCTAAGATTGGCCTTTAAAAATAAAACACCCGGGGTTGTGTTGTTTAACGTTTAATTGCCATCCATAGAATGAATAAAATTATTACAATCAGCAGCTTATTTGAATTTTTGAAAAGAAAACAGTCGTCTAGTATACAACAAAAATCAAATTGAGAGTGATATTCAATATAATTAAAGGTATATGTAGATATGTATGTACAATGCAATTTGTAAGTGAGAATGAGAATGATACACAATATAAATCAAAAATGAGAGTAATATTCAATATAATTATAGGTATATGTACATATGTATGTATAATGTTATTTGCAAGTGAGAATGATAATGATACATGCTATAGATAAAAATGAGAGTAATATACAATATAATTATATGTATTTGTAGATATGTATGTTCACTGTAATTTGTAAGTGATAATGAGATAGAAAAGAAATACACAAAGTATATTAAAGAATTATTGTCGATGATTATTAATGATTATCAGGGTTCGGAAAAATTAATATACAGCAACAAATTAATAAGTTTTTAATAACAATAAGAATGTTCATAAATAATAACTAACTAATATTATTACTCCGTTACAGTCGTTCTTTTATGGTTAGAACATTCTTATTACAAGTGTTTTCTAGTTTAATATGTGTGTTTTTGAACGCGTGAAAATAAATAACTACCATATTGAGGTTTTTCCAGAATCAGAAAACTTTTAATGTTTTTGATAATGCCTTAAAAAGAGAACAACACCATTAATCTTAAAAAGAAATAATGTGAAAAAGTGTTTTTTGTTCGGCTGGTGAACCATGGAAAAGGTCCTAACCAAATCAACAATACCATTATCTTTGTAATAAAGTTATCTATGCTGTGAGGGCTGTTCAAAAAGTGTTTAACAAATTTCCCTAAAATGTTGTCTTCTTTAATTAAATTACACAGTGCTACACAAGAAATATGCAGGTGGTCGGTTCTTATTAACAAATTCTATTTTGTTTGGGTTTTACTTTCGAGTAGAAGAAATTTGTTGAAAAATTACAAGTTGGGAAATAAATAAAATATTTGTATTTTTCCCACTTTTATGGAAGTACACGATGCAGCTTTATAAAACTCCTTAGGCCCGTTTTCACGACTTACCTTTATAGTTCGATGTAGTTAACGCTACCTTTAGCACTAGTGAGGAATAAAGTTACCTTCAACTATTTTTCGTTTTCACAACTTCTGTATAAAATAAACTTAACATTTTTAAAAAAGTGGCAATACTAAAGAAAATACCGATTATTTTTGCCAAAATAAAAATACGAACTGGCAACTACGTACTTTTTTTACATTTACAAAATATACGTATAATTGGAGTTGCCATATATAAAAAATATGTGAATATAATATGGCAATCTCAAATCTAAACCTAACGACAAAAGTTAAAGGTAGAACGTTCCTCTCTTTAGCTTATTCTTCACTTTAAGGTTAAAGAGAACTTGTGATAATTAAAAACTCATTATCTGTTTGATAACTTCCTACATTTAGCTATCGTTAAGTCGTGAAAACGGGCCTAAAAACATCAAAATTTGAAGAATTGAGGATCAATAAGTTTTTAAAAAGGCTTGTTTTTTTTTTGTGCAACTCCGTTAAGCTTTTGAATGAGTATTTATGGGTGGGATAAGCAAAACTTTATTCTGTGGCAAAAAGGAAAAAATGCGAACTTTAGATTATATGTAGCACCTTTGTAATCTACATGTTTGAAAGTTTCAATTATTTTGTACGTTTTTTTAAGCAGTTATAGTAAAATTGCTTTTTGTTAATTTTTTTTCAATATGCAATAAAAATATTTAGAATAAAAACTTTAACTTAAGTTTTCTTCCGATCTGTGACACAAAGGGTATTTAGGACTAATAACTTAAAAAAAAAACTATAAACGAAGAGAACTAATGATTTTATTAGCACAAAAATATATTTTCAAAAATAACCTTAAAAGTTTAAAATTGCCTTCCTACAAAACAAAAAAATAGACGTAAGCATTTTTTACTTATCGCCGCAGAATTTATATTTCTTAAACGATTTATGTATGTACCTATATACTTAGGAGCTTAGGAAAGCCTGGATGATTGGTTGGTTGGTTACCGTGGTAGCACGCACAGTACTAGGCGTGCCGCAAGTAGAGTCGACAGTGACTCCGTTTTGACACCACACAACTCGTCAAGAATAGGAACCCCCAATCAAACGACCCAGGGGCAATACTGAGATGGCTAGAGCCAGCTCGTTGCGTTGAGATATTTCAGAAAGTTGCTGAGTTTCACCCGCGATATCTCCGAGAGTCCTTGTGAAAGGTATTTCCCAAATAATCCATGTCTTATTGAATTAAACGCTGGGTAATCACATAGAAGATGAAATTCTGTCTCCTCAGTTCCAGGTTCCCTGCAGCTGCGGCAGCATTCGTTAAAATGGAGGCCGAGTTCCATAGCGTGCTTACCGATCGTCCAGTGACCAGTAAGTACGTGTATAAGTCTCGACGCGTCTCTCCGAGTAAAGTTGAAAAGTTTCTCAGAGCGACCTATGTCATATGTGGGCCACGTTACCTTTGAAGCCCTGCAGCCATCTAGTTTCTTCCATTTATAGTCAGCCACATCCAGATAGTGTCTGAAGATTTCGCTTCTGATAGTTCCCAGGGGTGTTGCGACTGGAAAGCCTACCAATGTATCTTTTTCAACAATCTAAGAGAAAAATAATTCTCAATTTAACAATCCAATTAGATCACAAAAAAAACTAAGAATTTATTGGAAAAAGTATTTGGAAGAAAATGTATCCCTAATTTAATTGTTGTTTAAAATTTTTTCAAAAACAATAACAACTAATCAGGCCAGGGTTGTATTTTCCTCAAAATACTTTAGAATTGTGTCCTTTAGCGATTGCTCATGTACACTGCATCAACTGCTTTCTTTGTACAATCCTCGCACGCAAATTCTGTATTTTTAATTGTATAAACTGCTATTGGTACTTTACTGTAAATAAATATTTACAGCGATATTTAAAATGAAGCCTTCACATGTTTTAGGCGTTTCGGTTTCTCTGCATGACGTTCCAGGCGGCCAAACAATGAATACATATTATTAAACATGTTTTTTATGTTGATGCTGCTTTGTCAAGTTCACAGAAAAGTTTTGAAATTTGGTTGCGGTAAACCAACACAAACGCACACACACACAAACACACACACACACACAAACATACACGAATAGGCACATTCCCAGCTAGCATTTTCAATCGTGTATTAGGCTACTGGGAATCTTATGAAGAGCATTTTTGATCTTCGACGAGTGCATTTTTTAGTCGTAGAAGATTTCTCGCACGGGAGAAACGTTTACACAAGCTGATTCTCCTGTGAGTTACTTCTACAACACAGCAAAAGACGCTTATATTAAACGGAGAGGGAATCGTTTGAGATGTGTTTAAAGATTATCTAATAAGAATTTCAGAAAGCATGTCAAGAATCGTTTGAGACTCATGTAGGGATTATATTACAACTCATGAAATGCTCAGCCGTATAACTGAGCCCGTTAAATAAGAGGATCAAGCGTCTTTTCCATGCCAAAACTTCTCATTTTCATACAATTTATACGAAGCAAACGATCGCTAATTCAACACCATCTTGTTGGAAAATCTTATTTGGCAGATCCTTAGGTCGGTTTGTTTTATTGAAATGTTAATGGCAATATAATTATCATGTTTCAAAAACGCTCTTATTTAGGTAGCTCAGTAATTGTTATATGACTTATACAGAGAGTCGCAAAAAGTTTATTCCAAGGTTAAAAGGCGAGAGTATCAGAAAATGTATAAAAAAGTAATAAATAAAAAAAATTTGATGTTTTTATTATTTTTACTCGTCAGATAATCATTAGAAGATTCTTTTAGAAGTTCTATATTAAACATAACCGTTTATGCTAGCTGGGATATTTCCCAAATTTTCGCATTCAATGCACACGTTTTTGCGTAAAATAATGAAAGGCTCTTTAGACAAGGGACTATCAAAAAAACTTAAGAGTCATTTGGCCTAGACACGAAAGTTTGCTTAGAATCAGTCCATGACTTTTTTTTGGATAGATTCTTTTTTAGTTTGAACAAAGAAATGTGCTACTAGAAACAAATAGTTATATAAAGTTTCCCCCATAACAATATTCTACCGTATGCTACAGTATGATAGGGGAGTGGAAATTTTGACATTATATGTAGTCCATTTATAAATTATAATACAACGAAATCATACAAAACTAAATCTTCTTCGTGACTAGATAAAAGTTAGAGAAAAAATAACCAAAATTTGTTATCACTATTAAAAATGCATTTTTTACATGACTTTTTATAAAAAACTTAAAATGCTATTTTCTCGTAAACTATAAGAGTTAAAGCGAAAATAACCAAAATCTGTTTTCACTACTTAAAAATGGACTTTTTACATGATGTTGTATAAAAAACTTTTCCTGCTAATTTATTTGGTTGATGTAACTTCCCATTTACGAAATTTTTATTATGTTTCTTCAGTAGTTTTTTTACAGGAAGTTAAAGTAAATGTAGCTATTAAAAGAAAAATAACGATATTGAGTTCATCAAACATACGACCTCATGATAATCGGCGCACTGTGGCTGAACATTGAATTTCATCGGCCAAAAGTTAAATTTTTTGTTATCGCTGATTTCAAAAATTTTAATGCCATTCGATAGCAAACATAGAAGACCTAAGGTATCCAAAAAACTGCATCAAATTATTGGTAATTGTGGGCGTGGCATGCTGCTGGAAACAAATATTTTATGTTGTTTTAGAAAATATTAAATTTTTGTAAATTTGATCAGAACTAAATTATGATTTCTCGCAAACTTGTATTAATAATGGGTCGAAATTTTTTTTTGTTATATACGTAGTAGGGTGTTCATTTAATCGGGCTTTTGCTTTAATCGGTTAATCGCTCGATTAATTAACCGAGGTTTTGGTTTAATCGGTTAATAATCGGTTAATTTTATTATTGATCGGCTAACCGATTAATAAAGTTTTGTTATAAATTAAGTAATTTCAATAAATAAAAATGCAAAAATTATTTATTATTGGAGTATTTTAGTAAAAAAAAAAAAACAATAACATAACGAACAAATCAATTCTTGAACTAAAACGAGCAAACAAAAAAGTAATTCATAAATATGAAAAACACATTTTATAATTTATACATAATATTTGTATGTATTTATTAAAAAAAAAAACTGTGAGAGTTTTGTATTAATTATTTCAATAGTTTAAGATTTTATAAAAGTTTAGAATTTAAGCGATTCTTTTCTTTAGTTTCGAAAAAAATTGATTTGGAAACAATTCTTTCACTTATCGAAGATGTTTGAGAACTCGGAAGCAACCCATAATACAGATTCAAGAATGATAAAAACAAGATTACGCATTCAACTGTTTAATATGACGTCACTTAAGCATTTAATACACATGTTTGTTTGCTTGTGTTTCTATATTTTAGCTGTACTTATGCGCTGATGTAACGTAGATGCGCAGAAACATTTCATTTTTAAAAGCTGAATGCGATATCTTGGTTTCTTTGTCCTTTTCCAGAATTTCTCTGAACATATAAAATCTTCCATTATGCCATTATTTCGGCTAACTTTGTTAAAGATTGTTTGTGTTACAATCGAGAGCTTCTTCTATTGTCAGGTCATCATCTGACTCATCCTGGCAAAGCTCAGCACCGAAAAAAATTAAATACGAACCCCTAGTTTCTGTTTTTGTACTGTATTTTAAGAATGTATTTCTCGAAGGAAATATATTGTAGGAACAAATATTTTCCAAACATATACCTTTTTTATATGAGACGAAACAAATAATTAAAAACGCAAAAAAATATGTTATAACACTACAAAAAACTAAAATTATTTGTTACATCGGTTAATCGACTGAAATTAACCGGTTTAATCGTTAATCGAAAATTGCCAATTTTAAATTAACCGAACAGTTAATCGGGTAGCTAACGGTTAACCGAATGAATACCCTAGATTGTAGTCTTTCAGAAATGGTTCATTACATCTCTGTATCATTTATACGTGATGTGTTATTAAAAGTTTCCCCAGGTTTTTTATTTTAGTTAAATCCGAAATTCAGGGGAAAAGAACTTGTTAGAGTCAAAAAGGGTTAACAAGATTTTGGTATCATTAGTAAGCTGAAAGTGTCTGCTTTAACCCCATATATACATTCGCAACTGCTTGGAACTGTCTGTTGAACACTTTTTTCATTTTATTGAAATTACTCGCAACATTTTTTTTGCTCTTTTTATTTTACCGAAATATAACACAATGGTTTACGAACGTTTTGTTTTCAAAAATAATTCTGCAACTAATGCAATTTTTGAAACTGTCAAAGCCGGGCAGCTTTTGAGTTCATTTGAAAGAACACGGGTCCATGGAGGGTCGTGAGAGTGACTTGTGATCCTATAAAATTGGTAGCCTCGGATATTCAAGATTCTTAAAAAATTTGCCAAGAATATATCTATTTATCATATTTGGGGGTAGTGCACTAAATATTGATTTAAATCAGCAGTGCACTATAACTAAATAAAACTGCAAAGAAATTAGTTTGCACTCTTTTTTACCAGCCTTAGTGATGATTGTTTTTTTTTTAACTACCACTAAAAAAATTTAGTGATAGTGCAAATTTTTTTGAGGATATGCTTAAGTAAAGAACATTAAACAAAATGAAATTTTGTCAATAACGGTATAATTATTGGCTTTAATCATGAAAAAACAAGTTTTTAATTTTAAAATTAGTGCAATAATTTAAGTTGCACTTAAATGAGTGAAGAAAAAAAAGTTGCAATAAGCTGCTGATTGCTTTATTTAAATCAAACTTTTTTTTTGAGTGCAAAATTTTTAACATCACTATCACTCATGTTTTCAATTCATCACTCAACATCAACAAAATGATTGCAATATTTTTGCACTATCACTAAGGCCCAAAACAGACGGTGAAACGCAACTGCAACAAAACTGCAACTTCTAGTTATTTTCGAGGTTCATTTGAGTTTATGGCATAGATTCCTTTGAGGGACCACACATGACGCGACTATTTTGAGACCGGTTTGAAATGCATTGGAAATCAGTTGCATTGAAACCGGCGTACAGGGAACTGATGTTTGCGTTTTTTCTGTTCTCACAGAAAATCGAAATGATTGTGATAATATCAATACATTTTGGTACAATTTAGGTTGCAGGGTGGGTGGAAAACGATTGAAACTAGTTTCAAAACAATGATTTCTAAAGGGTTTCGTTGCAGTTGCGTTTTACCGTCTGTTCTGGGCCTAAGTGTGAGTTGAAACTGCAAAATGAGTGCACTACCCTTATCTATGGTAATTATGAATTGCAAAAAATTTTACTTAAGCTGACCTACAAAAAATATGCTTAAATGTTAAGTTATCTCCTTTGCCTCTCGAGATATTCGGATAAAACGGATTTTTTGGGCTGATTTTTTTTAACGATTTTTTTAGTTTTTTAATCGGGTGGATTATGTTTAATACCAAACTGTTATTAGATAATAGTGGGTTAAACATTTTTTATATTGGTAGGAAAGCAGACTTTAAGCAAGTGGTATATGCAAGGCGTATGAATATGCATATAAAGGTAATACATATGAATACTCAATTTTACTATTTCGCCAAAAGATGTCTGTCTATGTTCTTCTCCCTGATAAAACAATATTTTCTCCAGAAAAAAAAAAATGTTTATATTTTTCGAAAGAAAACGTTATGAGCAAACAAAAAAGTAATTCATAAATATGAAAAACACATTTTATAATTTATACATAATATTTGTATGTATTTATAAAAAAAAAACTGTGAGATTTTTGTATTAATTATTTCAATAGTTTAAGATTTTATAAAAGTTTTTAATATTTAATTAGGCTTAAGTTCATTAAATTTAATTTTCATTAAATTATTTTTATGAAGAAAGGAATTTTACAACATGAAAATTAATTAAAATTGTTCTTGATAATCTTTCATTCTTGACCGTGGCCGGGGCTCGAACCCAGGCCGGCAGGTTACCATGACATGTTTCGATCGCAACCACTCGATCTCCTCAGATGGATTTGCCGTTTTACACTCGCAGCCATCGACTTAATTTTCATGTTGTAAAATTCCTTTCTTCATAAAAATAATTTAATGAAAATTAAATTTAATGAACTTAAGCCTAATTAAATATTAAAAATTTGGATTAAAAACCATAAATAGTTCAACAAAATAACCACAATACTAATTATGATTTTATAAAAGTTTAGAATTTAAGCGATTCTTTTCTTTAGTTTTGATAAAACTTGATTTGGAAACAATTCTTTCACTTATCGAAGATGTTTGAGAAATCGGAAGCAACCCATAATACAGATTCAAGAATGATAAAAACAAGATTACGCATTCAACTGTTTAATATGACGTCACTTAAGCATTTAATACACATGCTTGTTTGCTTGTGTTTCTATATTTTAGCTGTACTTATGCGCTGATGTAACGTAGATGCGCAGAAACATTTTATTTTTTTTAAAGCTGAATGCGATATCTTGGTTTCTTTGTCCTTTTCCAGAATTTCTCTGAACATATAAAATCTTCCATTATGCCATTATTTCGGCTAATTTTGTTAAAGATTGTTTGTGTTACAATCGAGAGCTTCTTCTATTGTCAGGTCATCATCTGACTCATCCTGGCAAAGCTCATACGAACCTCTAGTTTCTGTTTTTTTACTGTATTTTAAGAATGTATTTTTTGAAGGAAATATATTGTAGGAACAAATATAAGGTAATACATATGAATACTCAATTTTACTATTTCGCCAAAAGATGTCTGTCTATGTTCTTTTCCCTGATAAAACAATATTTTCTCCAGAAAAAAAAATGTTTATATTTTTCGAAAGAAAACGTTATGAGTATGCTTGTAGAAACAATTTTTAGTCAATTCCCACATGCAATATCCCAAAAAAAAAATCAAATTTTACAAACAAAAAAAATTTATTGAAGTAAAAAATTCTAATAATGCAACACACTAATTTTTATAAAATTAGAACAGTAATATTTTCTAGTATGTCCATGATTTTCTGGAAAATTCTTATCAATATCGAGTGGTAAATAGTGGCAGTTTTGCCATTTTTGTAAAAAAAATATAATTTTTTTTAAAAGCGTTTTTTCGGGATTGGGAATTTGGGGTATTTTTAAATCTAAAATGCGGATGCTTTTGTTCCACTGTTTTAAGATCTCTTCGGTCCCGTCACGGGAATTCCCGGGAAATTCAATTATTTTATTTCCCGTTACGTTTTTTTATAAAATTTTTTCATTAATTTATAACAAAATTTACTTTGTATTATTTATATGGAGCGGGATCCCGGGATCCCGGGAAATTTAAAAAAAATTCCCGCTTTCCCGGGAATCGAAAAAGTCCGGGGAAAAAAACTCTAGTCTACATGTTCTTCTTTAAAATTTCATTGTGTTATCTCTATCCATGTCAGGTTCATGGAATGTCAAACATTAAAATTATTATTTCTTTAGTGTGAATAAATGAAAGGGCTTTCAATATGAGTAAAATAATAGTAATTTTAAGGTTTGACATTCTATAAATCTGATATAAATAAAGATATCATTATGAAATTTGGCAGTTATGTAGATTAAAATGTTTTTAAAACAGCGCAATTGAAAAATATCCCCTATTGAATAAAAAAATACCATAATTCTCAATGTCAATCAGAAGCATTTTTTTACTAAATGCTAAAAACATCAAAAGTTTTAATACAATTTAAACTGTAGGAAAGTTCAAGAAATCTTCTCTCCAGCAAAAAAAAAAATGGCAAATTTATCTCTATCGGTTCAAAAGTTACAGATTTTTTTGGCGATGAAAATCGATTCGATCGAAGTTATCATTAAATTCATCATTAAATCGCCTTGCCGCGGCTACTCTGGAAAGGTAGGTAGGTAGGACCATGAAATTTTTTCAGTTTTTATAAGGAGGTATCAAAGATTCGGCTCAGCCGAATATAGCTCTCTTACTTGAATTGAATTAAATTTAAAAAAAAATGAATTTTATTATGGATTTTATTAAAAATGTATTTTCAAATGATTAATATCGTAATAGAAATTAAGTTAATATTTAAATAAAAATATCAGAGACTGAAATTAACAGTTATTGAAAAATTTTCAAAGAAAAAAATTTAAAACACATACAAGCAAATGTCCTGGAACCAAGTCCCGTATATAATATTGATCGCTATAAACTAGATTTTTATACAGTTTAATAAAATTAAAATATTTCTATTTTTGTGCTTTACTGTTAAAAAAGATATTGAGTACTTTTTAATGTCCATTAAATGTATGAAAGTTTGATAATTTAGTGGGCTCCAAAATTGCCAAGACTATGCTGTAGAGATTGCAAAATTCCAATAGGAATCTGTAAAAAATGTTAAAGAAAATTATAGAAAACTTTATTATTTTGAATCTGTGTAACTAAGCAACCTGTAAGGCACTCTGCACCACATCTGGGCGAACTTCTTCTTGAACATTCTTGCATTCTTGTTTCATGGGATCGCAAGAAGGTGCTGGTAGGTCATGGGGTGGTGCTGCAATCAGTTGACGTCTAACAGGCTGTTGCTGTAATTGGAAGGTTTAAACAATATGAGTGCAAATTATAATTTATTTTAAAGTCTTTAACAAAATAATTTTCCGTTATTTGTTTAAATTAATTAAATTGGTTTGTTTATTTGAAATTGAATTATAAATATTTCTATATTTATGTGTATACATGCCAAAAATTTTATTTTCATGTGACTTAAACCACAATTACATTTTTTATAAATTTACAAATTCGTTTAAAAAGATTTTGTGTTTATAAATTTATTATCTGTCAAATACATATAATGCTAAAATACAAGGATGCAGTGTTTTTTTTTAATAAGTAGATACATACAGTTACGCCCATTATAAGTGGTACACCTCTCAAAAATATTTAGTTTATATATATTATCTTAATTATTGTATGTAGGTTTGAATTTAATTCGGATAATTTTATTCATACTCTTAATTTTTAAATTAAACTAAGGTTTTTATTTTGAGTTCCAAGCCATCATAAGACGTTTTCCCACTTATAGTGTGAGTAACTGTATGCATATTTATTACATATGTGTATTTGTCTGCGCTTTTTCAACCAATTAAATTTACGTAACCAGAAAACAATTCTAACAATGAAATTACATAATTTATACATAAAAGTAAATTAAAGAATTAAGAAAAAAATGGTTTCATCTAAAATTACTTTAAAATGTGAGAATCGGTCTATTTTTTATCTTTTTTTTCAATAACAAGTTTGCTTTTAAAAATCACCGAAAAATCTCATTTTAAAACCTTAATTTTTTCTTTTTGATAAAACCCTCAAACTATAATAGCCCTCTAGTAGGGTTTCTAATACCACTGGCCCATGAATCCCCGAAATTTTATACAACGGATAATATTAAATTTCGTATTAGAATTTGGTTTGAATACCTCAAGCATTTTAGTTTAAACTTTAAAGCAAAGTTTCCCAAACTAATGTTTACAGACCTTTTAAAACCCGTAGCAGTTTTCCAGAGAGCGGGCGAAAGAGAGTACAGAAAGTTGGGTTTTAAAACTTTTAATTTAAATTTGCAAATATAATAAAAAAAAAACCAACACGAAATTTTGCAATATGTTAAAAATATTCCATAATATTTTTTATTGCTAAATTAAAATTTTAGAAAATTTTATTGGCTTTTTATGCCCTCCACCACAATAAGTTGTGAAGAGGGTATACTAAGTTTGTCATTCCGTGTGAAACTTTTTTATTATTCATCTCAGACCCCATAAAGTATATATATTCTGGCTGCTTGAGTAATTCTAAGTCGATTTAGCCATGTCCGTCTGTCTGTCCGTCTGTTGAAAACACGCTCACTTTCGAAAAACTCAAAAGAAATAAACAAACTAGGTGTCAAACTGCTTGTAGTTATCCTAAGCAGTTTGGGATTGAATTTCAGCAAAATCGGTTCAGTAGGACCAGAGCTATGAATCAAAATGTGGAACAACCACCTTCAAAAACTTGATAATTTTGTTACAAAAACTAACATAAATGATGCAAAAATGCACGGAATGACATACGATTTTGCACAAGTCCGTTTTATTCGACTAGAAATTACACTGTAAAATTTCGCGAAGGTCGGTCCATAATTTACCCTAGGCCCCATATAAACCCTACTCTCGGAAAACAGTTTAGTACGCCTAAAACCGTAAAAAATAATGCAATCATAACAAATTTTGGTTCGTCACAATTTTATAGGACTATAAATGATACTGTGAAATTTCGTGAAGATCGGTACATAATTTACCCTAGGCCCCATATATGCCCTACTCCCGGAAAACAGTTTAGTCTCCTAAAACCATAATTAATAACAAATCGTCACAGTTTAAGATAATAATAATAAAAAGACATCATACAGATATTACTCCTTAAACATTCGAACTGTCGGTGGAGGGTATCAAAGATTCGGCACAGCCGAATATAGCACTCTAACTTGTTTTTATACTAATTTCTTTTTACGCTCAATTCTCTGCAGTACTACACACAACTCCCGTTTCTTAAATAATCCATTTGCTAACTAACAAATCCCTTACACTGGCAACACTTCTATTTCTTCTTTTATTTTTGTTAAAGTTTCGTTAGTTTTTTCTAAATAAGGCGCGAATAAAGTTTCAAATATTCATAGTGATTAATAACAAATTATGTTTTGTTAAAAGTATTTAAACAAATTTGTTTCAAAAATATTTTAAATTTATTAAAAGCAAGTTATTTCCCAGTAAAAAAATTGGGTTTTTGAAGCACTTAAGGAAAAAAGTGCATAAGCAAGCGCTTCAATAAGAGAGCTCTTATACAGCAGTAAACGATAAAGAGAAAATATACAAAAAAGCTGCTTTTTTAAAGGCCAAAATACACTTGTCAAATACTTGTCCAGCCGGCGAATTCAACGTTTATGTGTGCTGGACGTAATATTCGCCGTCATATCTAAATTTTTTGATTTTTCATCAAGCGTTGTCTGTGTCACACATACAAACACATTTTCACTAATACTACCACAATGCTTGATGAGTATTTTGATCAATGTATTTTGGCCTTTATGCTTTACGAAAATGATTGAAAAAAGGCATTTAAACAAGTAAAAGCAAAACATTAAGTAATATGTTAATTTAGTTAGCCCTTAAAAAAGCACTTTAGAAGTGCTTTGTTTGCATGTTAAAATTAAAAGAAGCGCTTATTGTCAGCAGAAAACAGTCCTCCAAACCGGGAACACCCCATACAAAAATCAGGCATCCCATCAGCAGGTTTGAAGCGATTTGAGGTATGAATTCATATATAAAACCTGCTCCTTTTGGAGCACATTTTTTACTGGGTTACTATATATACAAAGAGAACATTTCATCAATATTAAATTTGCAAGAGTGTTAATAGAAATTTTGGCCAACCGTTTTTCTGGCAAATTTTTTAAGCAAATAAATAATAAAAAATCATAGTGTTTAGAGAAAAAAGTGCATAAATAAATATAAAAGAAATTGTTACAATAATGAGTGTTAAAGTAAATTTGAATAAAAAAGTCATGTCCAAGTGGTTCCCAATTGTTCTTTTTGCAACTTGGAGTCTTTTTTTTTGCTAACGAAGAGAAAGGGGGAAAGAGTTTAATGTATGTTATCTTTTGGAGTTCAATACATGTTCAATCGTTAGCAGCAAGAATGATACAAATATTCTTTGTATCATGCGTTAGTGTAGAAGTTTTTGTTGTGGGAGCATTAAAATAGATCAAAATAAAATGATTTGGATTGAACAACATGTTGCATGCTTAAGTTGTGAGTACTTTTTGCTAAGCTTTATTAATAGTGTTAAGGTACACGTATAATAGTGGAGTTTTGTTGAAAATGTTTTACTGCATTGTAACTATGTTATTCTTTAAACATTTTAAATGCATTTTTGAATTTCTTGTGTAAAATTAAAACAAAATTGTAGTGGGAATAAAAAAAAAACATATTAATATACATATGCACATAATATAAACAAGCTAAGAGAAATACAAAAAAGGTGCTGTTTTTTTAAATAAATATTGATTTATTGCTCAAATTAAATCGTTAATTCATAGTTCAAAATAATTAAATTATGTATTTAGAAAAATAAAATATGCTGTTGGTACGTGTTTTTGAAACATTTCGTTATCGGTCAAAATGTTAAAAGGCAAATCTTTCGGTCAAAGGCAAATTATATTAAAGTGTAATATTTTACTTTAAATTTGAATGTTAAAAATGCAAATTAATCGAAATTTTCATCATTTTAAAAATGCTATATTTGCGTGCATATGTGACATAAATTTTCATGTTAATTGGAATGTGTATTCTAAGTCAAATTACAATTTATAAAGCTTTCATACTTAAATAGTGCTATTCCTATTAATATTTCGGAAAATATAGATAATTTTACCAAAAAATTAAATTGATGATATTATGTTATTAAATTCGCCAATTAAAAGCTGAAAACAAGTTGAACAAGTCTAATAGTATGTTCACATTTGGCTTCTTAAACGCGTTTAAGCAGTTCGAACGTGATTAAGCTCTAATCACTTTAAATTCGAGATGATTACCCATACATTGAAGTGATTTGTTAATCACTTGAAACTGACATGATTACAACTAAATCACTTAATAACTCACATAGAATCCACTGAACATACCTCAAATGTAGAATCGCCAACATGATCGTGTACAATCGGCCTCGATTTCTGTTTAATGTTTTTATTTTTTTTTTTAAATAATTCATAAATTTTCACAATTTCATTATTAAAATGATTAAAATAATCTTCTGATAATTTTATAAAAGTGTTTTTATCCATTTTTAATACTTTAAAGAAATATAAATTTGTTTGTTGTGTTTTTTTTCTTAATCATCTGTCATCTTAATCATCTCAAATGTAATGTGAACGGCTTTGATTACCTATATCAACATTTTGCTTAAACGCGTTTAAAAACCTAAGTGTGAACTTAGCATAAGTGTAGATTGTTGGCATTTTGTTGTTACGCCACAAAATGAAAGCAAATACAGTAGTTTTCCGATTTAACGAACCTTCGATTTAGTGAACATCGCATTTAACGAACACCCGAATTTTTTCTACTGAGTACCTTATATAACGAACAAAAATTTTATTTTGTACTTGATATAACAACAAATCGTTACTTTAATATATAAAAGCCCTAACTAACATTTTCCGTACTTTACAGGAGAAGGAAAAAACTTAATAAAAATTATATTCTTGCAGTCGCGATTTTTTTTAAACGCAGTTTTTTATTAAACTCTCTAAACAATTTAATAAAAAACTGCGTTTAAAAAAAATCGCAACTACGATACTACAATTTTTATTAAGTCTTTTCCTTCTCCTGTAAAGTAAGGAAAATGTTAGTTAGGGCTTTTCTATATTAAAGTAACGAAATGTAAAATAAAATAAAAAACATAATTGCTACCAAAAAATTACTAAGAAAGAATGTAAATAAAAATGTACCGTTAGTTTTCTTCTTTTGATAGTTTTGTTTGATATCATTTGAGAATCAGTTGTGTGAAGTGATAGAAACTAGAAAAGCTAGAAACATCAAAATGGAGAAAGTTAAAATTATCGATCATCATCGAAATGGTTTGCGGGTTACAGATTTTTGTAAAAAATATGGGCTGCAAAAATCCACCATTAAGGAATGTTGAAAACAGTAATTTTGGTATCGCAATAGAAGAGCTATAAAGCAAGGTGAGTTCCCGAGAATGGAAAACAAACCTTTTCAATGGTTCTTCATGCAACGCAATTGGAAAAATTTTGCAATACAAAGCCAAAGGAATTCACAAGAAAATTTATGGATGAAGTTTAATGCAAGCCATGGTTGGCTGACCAGATTAAGAAAAAGTAAAATATTAAAAATACTACGTATACTTTGAGTTTTAAATAAAATAGAGGACGTTTTTCCTTTTTAACTTAGTATTGGATATAACGAACAATTCACTTTAACGAACAGGTCTGACATCAATTAGGTTCGTTAAATCGGAATACTACTGTATTAACAAATATTCGTTGTCGTTTTTACGAACGACAGACAAGTCTCAAAAATGAGTCGTAATTGATAAGAAACGCGAGTCATAAAAGAGTCTTTCAGAAAAGTCGTGATTGGGGCACCATTTTGTCCTGAAAGAACAGTAATTTTCAACTCAAAAACGAGCGCATAAATTATTATTTTATTCGCGCAGAGAAGTAAAAAAAAGCTCGAATATGATCAATAATTTCAAAAAATGCTGACTGGGTATGAATTTGTACATTAGGGATATAACCATTTGCATTTTTTTGCAAATATCAAAAAGGACCTATCATAGTAAGATAGTGCATAAAAAAATATGAAGAAATGTGCCTTCCTTTTTTCGCGAGCGTTCAAAAAGGTTCGGCACCGATCGCGATGAAGTTTTAGCTTATAATTTTCTTCAGTTTTACAGGAAATCCATAATTCTAACGTCGAAAGCCATGCTGGTCTTTGCATTTCGTGTTTTTTTTTATGAAATGGCGATTCCTTGCATTCCAAAAAAAGAAACCAAAAAACGGTACAAGGGAAGGATACCCACCATAAAAATGTATATTACAATTTAAAAAAAAAAAATGTTTGGTGTTTTAGAAATTGCATTCGGTGCCGAAGGTTTTTGGACCGGAATGACCACTGATATCGATTTTTAATATCAGTATAACATTGCCCATACCTTAATGATAGGTTCTTATTTGGTTATACCCCTATTGTACATTTTTATATCAATGTATTTTTAATAAATTTCTGTAAAATATTAATTTTAATACGTTTTGTTTTGTTTTTAAATCCATGAAATGTGTAATTCCATTGACTTAATTACCGTAATCATGTAGTGTAAAGCTTCGTACAGACGGTGGTCAGATTTTACAATGTTGTCATTCAAATTGCCTAAAAATGTCTTGCAACTGTATGAACATTGTAAGCTCATTTTCATTTGGCAGATATTTAAATCTGACAATGGCACCATTGTTAGAAAAATGACAACATTGTAAGATCTGACCGCCGTCTGTGCGAAGCTTAATGAACCACTCACCCACCCACCCCACCCATAGTGCAGTGTTTTAAAAGCATATTAAAGTTTTTTGTTATATGTAATACATAATTTAAAAAGTGTGCAAAGTGTAAATTTTTTGTGCTCGCTATGAGTATTAATGAAAGTAAAACTATTACACCAGCTTATTATAAAATTCGTAATATTTCTTTGCATCCGTTCGGGGTTTTTCTACCTGTTGGCGGTAAGCTTGTGGATTATTTTGCTGCTTTTGGGTTTCTATGGAAAACAACTCTTCTGCAGAAGGATATTGTTGATGTTGTATTGCTGGCGGATGTTCTTCCTGTTCCACAACTTTTACAATTGTTTTAGAACGTTGACGTTGTCGGTTTAAATTAATACGCTTAGGATGATGATTACGACGATGTTTATGAGAATGAGTACGTAATTTTGTTCTATCTCTTGTTATGATTACAGCAGTTGCATCATTGTTGTTCACACCTCTGGCAATATTTCCATTTGAGTTGTTCTCATTCAAGGAATGGCTTAATGAAACGGATGATGAATGAATGATGGACGGTGTTGCTGGTAATGAAGAGGATGCAGATGGAGTTGTATTTAATTCATTGCTAGTAAATGGATAATGATTATTACTATCATTTGCATCGATGTTTAGAGTTTGCTCTACTGGTGCCGTAGATGATGGTGCGTTATTGTGTTTGCCAGTACTTTGAAAAGGTGTTGTAAATGTGGTTTTGTTTATGGTTTTTTTAATAACAACTGATGCAGCCGCTGCGGGCTTTTCTTGTTTAATATCATAGATACTTTCGGTTTTATTGGTGTACAAGGCAACACCATTATAATCGTCTATATTAACAAAATCATCCTAAAATATTTAAAGGAAAAAATTAGGGAAAATATTGCTAAAATAATCAAAAATTAACAAAATTTAATTTCCTTTCTATTGTGTTACTCTTTAAAAATCCCTGTCAATTTATCAATAAAGTGGAAGTTTTAAAATGTCTGTAACATCCTGTTTAACACGAATATATGTACATTCAATAAAGATGACAAAAAAATCAATTGTACTTCCTTACCGCTTCTGATGAATAGTATTTTTTGGGTGGTCGTATCTTTTGTATGGCATTGACATTTTCTGCTACGGGCTGTAGAGGCAAATGTGGCTCTGTGTTTTCATGTCTCTTCAGTGCATTTTCGGACACAATGGTTCGTGTGCGGCTAGCAACTTTACCATTGGCATATGCTTCGGAACCACTAAAACCACCTTGAGATGTATCACCACCCAATACAGCACCGGCACCAATATCTGGTGTTGCCTGGGCTCCAGCATATAAAACACCAGCAGCACGTCCTGCAAAAGATATAATAAATAGTGTTATTATTAGTTCTAACTCTGTGTCATTCTTGTGGTAGTAGCATTAGTAGTAGTAGTTTACTTAGTATATCATGTAATATTTATACATAGTTATACATCAAATACGAGGGCTGTCTGAAAAATCCTTTTAAATTAAAAGAAATTGCGATAAAAATATTATGTATGAACTATAAAATTTGGGAGACAGTGAAACACGGAAGTATAACGGGAACTTATTGTTTCCTGTGCATGATTTCAGCTGCCAATATAACCTAACCTAATTTGAGTAGGAGTTATCTCTATCTAAATACTCTTAAAACTTGGAAAAACTACGGTAATTTTTTAAAATATTAAAGTGAAAATCTCCACCGAATTCAATTCCACTCGATTTCGATATCCAGAACATGGCCGTATATGCAGTAAAATAAAATGAATTTTACGACAGCCCTCGCATGTATGTACATAGATGTTTTACAAGTGTTTTACATGAAAATGAAAAAAAAAAAAAAAAAATAAAAATGATTAATGGTGCAATATTGTTCTATAGTCAAGCAAAAAAGCTTAAAGGTTTTATTTCCGTTTCGAAAAAATTTAAGAGTCATATTAAAAAAAAAAACCAAAAATTAAAACTTGGTAGTATTTTAAATTTAAAACGATAGCGATTTTAATTTAAATGGTTATGATTAATACAATAAGTAAAAATATTATTTGAATAACTTTGCAAACCATTTTTCGGTCGTCTGATTTCACACTGTACGAAAATACTTCCAAGTGTGTAACTAACAAATCAGAGTTATAAGGCTTTTAAATTATAAGTTAAAAGTTATAACATGCATTTTTACTTTTTTGCTGCACAAAAATATTTGCAATGGCTGTAAATCAGTGAAGCCTGGAGAAATTTTAAAAAATCCCTACGTATCTAAAAAAAATTTTCTCTTTTCGCTACAAACAAAAAAAATTTCCCTACACTTTTCCCTACGTTAAAAATTTATTGTTTTTAGCAGCAGGCAAACATATACAAATTTTGTTAACAATTTGTAAATATAATAACAAAAGCATTAATTAACAACAAGAAAAAAAAGCCAAAATAAATATGATAATGTGACAAATTTAAATTTTTTTAAAATTTTTACTTATTGGCGGAAACACCTCTATATATACTTTAATCTAAAAACAAAACATAGTCAAACTTCGTATTTGATTTTTAATTTCATCATCTTTTGTCCTTTTTAAATATGTTAAAATAATACTTATTTCAAATAGTTTTTTTTAATACAAGTATCTTATGATTTTTAGCACACTTGGTACCAAATAAAAGGAAAGGCTCTGTAAAATTTTAAAAAATATTTTCTTCAATATAAAAAATGTGATAATAAGAACAATTTTGATTTTTAGTTGAACTGTTAATTTTTAATTTTTGATATTCTTTAATTAGGCTTGAGTTCATCAAATTTAATTTTCATTAAATTATTTTCACTGAGGGAAGGAATTTTACAACTTGGAATTTTTATTAAAATTTATTGATCATTTTTCTTGGCTGAGCTGGGATTTGAACCCGGGTTGATCTTTACATGTTTCAAGAAACACCACCTTCTATCGTCAGAAGATCTTTGTGTTCTACCCACTGCACCACTGCGGTGCCCGTTAGCCAACAGTAAAACATCAATCTTTAACCAGTACTACTGGTGGTTCGAAATTTGCGGTTATTATCACTTAAATTTCAAATTACATGTTGCCTCCTTTTTCCTCTGTTTTTTCGTATTTTATCTGTCAAGACTTTGTCTTGAAAACCTGAATACATTTGTTTATTATGTTTTTTAGTCCACTTTCGTCGACATTTTTATTTGTACAAATTAAAGTACAAATGTAAACATTAGAGCTTGTGCCATAGCTATTTCTAAGAAGAATTTTGATTTTTAGTTGAACTGTTAATTTTTAATTTTTGATATTCTTTAATTAGGCTTGAGTGCATCAAATTAAAGAATATCAAAAATTAAATGTGATAATATTTTGAAAATTCCCTACATTTGCCTTAAAATAAAATATCTGTCCTTTTTTCCCTACGCTTAAAATTTTCCGAAAAAATCTCTACAAAAATGGAAAATTCCCTACTGTTGGCATCACTGCTGTAAATAGATAATACACGTATGTTGAGGGCCTTAAACATCTATACTTGAATACAATTAATACTTACATAAGTAATGAAATTTACTTAAACATAAAATACGTATTTATTAAAAAATGTTCAATAAATTTTTATAAACGTCAAATTTTTAGAAACAATTTGACATCAATATTAATCTTTTGAGTGGCTCGAAAGTAAGCGTAATTTCAATAGACAGACAGACAGATGGACATGGCTTCATCGACTTAAAATTACTCAAGGACCCAGAATATGTTTACTTTATAGCGTTTTAGATAAAATATTAAAAAATTTTTAAACGGAGTAACAAACTTAGTATACCCCAGTCGCAACTATGTAGTTGTGGTGTAGGGTATAAAAAAAACCTTTTTATGTTTGTGATCTTCGAGCATAAAAATATTACTGTACTTATCCAACTTAACAAAAAGATGAGAACATATTATTACGTTCTGATTTATTTAAACCACAAACTTTGTTGTGTTCGGTTCAGCACATAAATGTTCGTTCGTGTCAGTTGTCCTCAGGGTTGTCAGATTTGGCGATTTCTCGACAAACGTGGCGATTTTCAAACTTGTTTGGCGACCTAATTTTTGATTTGGCGACTTTTTGGCGATTTAAAAAAAAAAAGTTGGCGATTTTGTTGGCTATTTTTGATGAGCTATGGATTTGTTTTAAAATTAATTATATTCAATAAAAAGAAAAAATATTACTTTTATTCTAGTACATATTTATATGTATGAAATTCGAGGCATTCATATGTATGGTCAGTATTTGAAAGTGAAGATAATAAAAAGCTTCGAGAAATTTTTTTTTTTCGTTTTTAAAAGTGCTCTTGAAAGAATCAATAAATATAATTCCTAAAAACATGAATATATTTAAAGTCTATGAACATTTTTCCATTATATGTATGTGGCGATTTATTATCATATATAAAAAACGTTGTTGTTAAAGATTTTTATGAATTCTAACGTACCTTTTGATGTTTACGAAACACACTCGAAAAAATTATCGTTTGTTAATTGTTAAGAAGGTTTAAATGATGATATTTCATCTAATTTATATATTTTATAGCTACATGCTTTGGCTGTTCTTTATATGCTGGTAATTACAAGTATTGCCTGTGTTGAAATATTGAACTCCACAAAAACTCGCCTTGGAAGTAGAATGCATTACGAACTTCTAGCTCGTTATAACGGGGCTTAAATTATATGAATGTAAATGCAGCACTTTTTTTGTACCTTCATTGAATAAATGTAATTTTCTCACAATGTATTCTAAAAAAGAAGACAAATAGGGAGTCTTGCAAGTGAAGCGTTTTAGATAACTGCAACTTATATACAAAAATGTATATCCAATATTTGTTTAATACTAACTGCAAAAATTCATTTTTTGTTGCTTTAAGTAGACTACATACACTATTTTATAGTAAAATTGTACCTCTTTTGTGTTCACTAACTATTTTTACTGTGTTCTAAACAAATATTAAACCAAACATATATTATGGCGACTTTTTTTAAATTTTTGGCGTATCTTAGCGATACCTAACAAATTTATTTTTTAGAATTTATAACAAATATTTTTAATAATTCTAAAAATATGTATTTTATTGTCAAAAACTGAAAAACAAAGGCTTTGGCGATTTTTGACGTTGAGTTTGGCGAAAAAGGTCAAAATCAATCTGACAACACTGGTTGTGCTTAGTGCCTTATACGAAAAAATCAGGGACCGTAACTGTTATGACTTTTATCGAAAAAGTCAAGAAAAAAAAGTTATTTTTTAACTTTTATTTTTTAAGGCAGAAATAAAAGTTATTTCTTAACTTTTATTTTTTAAGGCAACAATTAAAAGTTTTTTTTGACTTTTATTATTTTACTCAAAAAATAAAAGTTATTTTTTAACTTTTAATTTTTTAAAGCAAAAATAAAAGTCTTGAATTAAGTATTGCATAGTAATACGCTAGTTTTATTGCCTCCAGTTTATAGGTAATAATAATTGATGTATATTACAGAAGTCTATTAAAATTATTGCTATTATTATTATATTTGTTCAGCTGTTTAATTTTACCATCAAAATTGATTCTAAGTTTTCTTCAGATAAATTATATCTCAAATCCCCCAAAATCAATTCGAGTGCTGAAAATTACCTTTCTACACTGAATTGAGTTGCAGGTACAGAATCAGTTATCAGTTCAACAATTCTATATTAAACTCACATTGAAAGAAATATACTGAAAGAATTAAAAGTGATGCATTTGAAATTGTGATAACTGATGTTTTATCATTTATAGCATTGAAAGCAATAAAACTAGCGTATTACTATGCAATATTTAATTCATGACTTTTATTTTTGCCTTAAAATATTAAAAGTTAAAAAATAACTCTTTTTTTTTGATTAAAATAATAAAAGTCAAAAATAACTTTTAATTTTTGCCTTAAAAAATAAAAGTCAAAACTAAAAGTTATTTTTTGACTTTTATCAAAAAAGGCACAAATTTAAAAGTCATACAAAAATTTTTATGTACATCGCCTATGTATCATAATGATAAGAACCAAAATTTTCTACGATCATTTTTTATGTGTGCTTTTTTGATGTACATTTTTAAAAATAACAGTTATTTTCTGTCCCTGGAAAAAATACAAAAAGCCAGCAAAAAAATTTGTACACAATACACACACAAGCTATTCGTTCTGTGGCAGTGTTGCCACCAACGAAATGGTAAATTACACATGGATCATGCCAAAATTACACATCACAATACGAACTACACATGCTATCTTTTTACGCATGTCACAGAAAAAAATTTCGATGAAAAGGGAAATTTAAACCGTATTTGGCTTCTTCAGAAAACGAAAACCAATTTCAATTTCTGTTTGCAATCAAATAAACAAATATCGTAAGCTTCAATGCAAAAGGGCGTCACAACTCTTTTTATTTTTTTACAGGAGAAGCAAAAAACTTTACAAAATCAATAACAACAAGGTGTAATTGGCGTTTGAATTTCTTTAATAAAGTCGCCATTTTTTATCTAAAATTGTTTGTGAACATAAAACCCTTATTTCGAATTTTTTGTTGTTAAGCCCTTTTTCATTTTAGGTGACGATATGTAACTTACTTTTTATTTGGGTATGATACAGGATCTGATGCATCCCTCAAATGTCGTCCACGCAAGTTTTCAACGGAATGTCCCTATTTTTTACTTATCCAACACAAAAATATTTTTTAAATGTCTCTTTATTTGCTTTTTGTTTACAACAATCGAATCGTTGCTATATTTAATGCAAAAATAATATGTTCATTTTACCATTTAAAAGATTAAAACAAAAATAACTATTTGCAAAGTAGGAAATAATCTGTCTCCAAAGGAATTTTTTATTTCAAAAACCTTTTTCTAATAATATTCTGCCTTCAAATTACTATGAAGCTAAAATTTTTCAAAATGTAAGAGTGCATGTTGTCGCGAAAATATTCTTAAAACTCCTTTAGTTTTATTTGCCGAGCATTGCTTCTAATAAAACAAGATCTAATATTACAAAGTATATCTTCCAAATATGTTGGAAGGTTCAGACATGCCTTCGAAGTTACCAAATGTATTAGGTGGCACGAGCATTTTATAAATATAAGTAATACTTTTCTTCTTTGAGCAACTTAACTTCTGAATTATACTGTCCATACATAACATTAGGCGTATCTGATATAAATCCAACTAGATTTTCAAAAGGAAGCCCTTCTTCTATAATTATGCTTTTGAAAAGCTCGAACATTTCTTTTGCAGTCAATGATCCACACTCTTTAAAATTAAAAAAAAAAGAATAATGTACCCAGGATGTTTCGTCGTTATAATAAGTTGCGGCAAAAGATATCTAAATGCCAAATGGTTAGTAGTTAATGATCCAACCATTTTTAGTTCAGCTGTTTTAACTCTTCCATTCCTGTAATTACATTTTTCAGTTTTGCTAAGAATATTAAACCTTTTTACTTCTTGTGAAAAAATTATTACAAAAATCAGTGCAACAAAACGTTAAAATATTAAATTACACATGAATTACACAAGCATTCAATTACACATGGGCTACACATGAAAAAAATATTACACATGATATGTGTAATTACACGTGAGGTGGCAACACTGTTCTGTGGTCCGTTGCTAAAATTTTTTGTTTGCTCATTCCCCAGTAAAAACTTCGCATACAAAATAATGTGTTAAGTAATCCGAAAAACATAAGAGCACTACTTGCAATTCTACTGAAAGAACCAATGAATTTTACATGGGATGTCCCAAAATGAAAGCATTCAAAAGTAAGTCATTATTTTTTTACCTACATACATCCAGAAAAAAGTAGTTGTAGAAGTTGTAGTTATAGAAGAAAGCTACTAAATAATAAGTTTAAGAAGCTATTCATTTTGAAAAAGTAAACGAAGTTTTTACTGGGGGCTTTATCAATATAAAAAATTACACTATACAACATTAGAATATAATGTACGTCTACAGAACCACTACAATTGTTCTGTTTTATAATGTTCGTTACGTTCTTGAAAATTGTTATGAAGGGTATTAACAACCCTTAAGGGTTGCGTATTAATACACAAACACTAAAAAGTAAGATATAGTTTCTAAGCGTGAGAGCCGAACGTTTCGAACACTGCTTAGAAGTATTATAGCTGCACTTTATACAATAATAAACCCTCATCGGTTGTCTTTTTCTCTTATGTAAAATTTTACTTTACTTTATTTTTCACCTTTACCATTCACTTTTATTTAAATTGTCTCCTTGCGATATCTTTATCCTTCGTTTCCTTTAAAGACAATAATATTTACATTCACCTATAAATTTTCCTTTATATTACTTGGCATGACTTAAAGAAATCCATTAAGATTTTCTTGCGATTTATTGCGATTAAAATGCTTTATGTTTTTCTTTTTGCAGCAAAAATAAAAATTTAAATAAAGAACAATCATCGTTCCAGATGGTGTCTGCATGTTGCATGATTTAATTTCTGTTTCCTTTTTTAAATTTTCGATTTTATTATTGTATTTTTATACATTTATTTAAATTTATAATAACCTCTGTTTATAATCTGTCTAAAGTAATCAACATTTATTTTTTAGAAATTGTTTTAAACCTTTAAGGAGATTAATTGAAAAAGTTTAAACCTTCAGACAGGCTAAACTTTTTGTTGTGTGTGTTTGTCGAACAAACACTCAAAAAAGTTGTGTGTGTAAAATTACGAAAAACTTGAACTAATAGAAAAAGAGGTTAAAAAAAACTATAACAGACTACTCCAAAAGCAAATTGTGTTAGACAGTCAATTATGGACCAAGTAACGAAATATATTTGACATTTTAACTTTAGGTAATTTTTTTATTTGAACTTAAGTTTAAGAAACAAAGTTTTCAGGGTATAGTCAACATTATATAACGGAGAATTTTTAATGTCTTTATTAATAAAGTAATGAAAAAAATCTAAAAAAATGAATTTTGAACGAGTAATCAAATAAATGTTAAAATTTTCCTATCAAAGTAATTTTTAGGAGTACAAAATTTTTAATTAACAATTTTCAGCAAAAAATTAAGGAAATAAAAAAAAAAAAAAAAAAAAAAAATTTTAAGCCCTCCGATGTGTGTTTTGTAGGGACCCTATTACACTAAAACCGAAAATTTTGGAGGACATTTGACTTCTCGGTCAGGTAAAATAATGGACAGATTTGACTAATGTTCATTATTAAAACACTCAAAAGAATTTCAATCAATCCGTACTCAAATCAGTTATTAATAACGTTATTAATAGTACGGTAAGTACGCATTTTCTTGAATCATGTACAGAAAGATTGATTCAAGTACGGGTTTTCAATCGCGAAATACTTAACTTATCCATATTCAATCCCGAATACGTACTTGAAATAATCTAAAAATGAGACGGATTTAAGTTTAACTAAGATTGAGTCAATCTCAACATGCGCTTGATTTAATTACTATAAAGTGGATTCAATCCCGTATTCGTACTTGAAACAAACTAAAAGTGAAGTTAGAAGGAGAATTTTATTATGATTGATTTACTTACCCATTTTACACCTTACAGAATTTCAATTATAAAACACCAGCATCATTTCCGATATGGTTTTTACTGTACACATATAACTGCAAATATAAACTAAATAAGAAGCAAGAGTTCTCAATTTTACTTTTAACCCTTCGGCTTGCGTATGTTTTGATTTTCTATACAAAACATATTGAAAAAAAGTCTGCCCAGACTCATGTGTACCACGAAGGGCTTAACATGAAAATAATTATGAATACAATTTCCACGGGAGTTTTTTTTCCCATTTTTACAATTGAATTTTTTTTGTTGTTTCTACACACAACAAGCAAATCGTTTTTTAACTACTTGTGTGGTGTTGTTGTGGTGTCTGCAACAAACTTTGATAAGTTAAATGAGATTAAAGCGCTCACATTATAATTTTACTTTCAGAGTGGCACTACCAACGAAAAGTTTAATATTTTTTTTACTTTGTTTAAGAATTTTGTACTTATTTTAACAAATAGAAACTGGGAATTATTTCCTTCCGAAGGTTACTTTACATTATATTCAACATTTTTCATTTTTTTCGAATTTATTCTATGAGGTAAATTTCAGTTATGTATTTTATAAAGCTTTTTTTTTGTAATAGTTCTATTCCTTCAATTTTTGTGAAATATGTTGAAAAATAATGACAGAAATGTTTTATTTATTACAACGGACATGTTAAATACATTTTACTAATTTTTTTTTATTTTAGACAGCCAATTTAAAGTTATATTGATAATTATTTAAAAAACAATTTATATGATTTAAATGAACATCTTCAGGGGCAAACGCAGATATTCTCTTTAATTATTTATTAAATTATTGCAACTAGTTGTTTTTTTTTGTTTAAAACAACAAATCAGGGACCGAAAATAACAGTTATATTCGAATTTTAAAACAAAAAAAGCATATAGAAGTAAATGTGGAAAAGTGATTCAAGTATACCATATTGATCCTTATGAACTTGTAAATTTTAATTATTTTGACTTAATTTTTTTTTTTAAATATTTTAATTTTTTTTCATTATAAATTACAATAATAATATAAATTTCTTTATCTATGATAAAATATATTGATTTTTAAAATTTTGATTATTATTTTTTCGATAAAAATTAAGAGTTATTTTTTGATTTTTATTTTTTTGAACAAAAAAAACTGTTATTTTTGATTTTTATTTTTTCGATCAAAAATAACAGTTATTTTTTGATTTTTAATTTTTTGAACAAAAATAAAAGTTATTCTTTAAAGAAATGTACGTGTAATAATAATTTAGTTGACTTTAAATGTTTATTTTAATGTGTAATTCATCATTGGGAGTTCTTATGCACATTAAAATAAATATTTTAAGTCAACTAAATGATTATTACACGTGCATTTCTTTAAAAAATAACTTTTATTTTTGCTCAAAAAAATAAAAATCAAAAATTAACTGTTATTTTTGTTTAAAAAATTAAATACCAAAAAATAGCTGTTATTTTTGCTCGAAAAAATAAAAATCAATAAATAACAGTTACTTTTGTTCAAAAAAATAACAATCAAAAAATAACTGTTTTCATCTGACTTTTATGAAAAAAGGAATAACTGTTACGGTCCCTGCAACAAATTATTGTTTAAATAAAATATAAAAAAAATAAAATAAACAAATCATAATAATAGTGATGGTAATAAAAAGTAAACAAACTTTTTATTCGATTACTTTCTTATCGTATATTTAAAAAAGGTTCAAACAAAAGTTTCTATTATACCTCTCGGAAACATTTTGTTCAGAAACTAAAATAATATGTAGTTTTATTTGGTAAGAATAATTTTGAAGGTCTACAATTAAAAAAAAATTATAAGAAAAATTCAAATATAGAATATCATGTAAACCGAATAGAAGTTACGTGCATCACTAACAATAAAATGGCAGCCAAATAAAAAGAAAGTTGCCATACTTAAACAGAAAATCGCTGCAAACAGTTCATAGTAAAAAAGCTGTTATTGTACGTTTATGAATACAAATTTGTATTAGAGGTTTATAAGACAAAAAGCGTTTAATAGTTATTACATACTATAAGCTTGAAATAAGAACTTTTTATGAATATGGCTGTAAATATTTACTTCTTTATTTGTTTTTTTGTTTTAATATTTCAAAATAACTGTTATTTTCGGTCCCTGGTTTAGTTGACTTAAGCCTTTTTTCACGAATAGATTTGATAGGAGAGCTGTGATCAATTGTGATCTAAATGAAATCTTATGGATTACTAAATGTTTCAATAAAAATCACTTGTGCTGCGCTTTTAATTATTCTAAGCGATTGGACAGGGTCCCAGTTAAGAATTAAGCTAAAACGACTATTTCTTCTAGTATCCAATTTTTTTTTTACTTTATAAATTTTTCGAGCATATTCCTTTAAGAATTTATGTCTTGAAGCTTAAATAATAAACAAATAAATATACATTTTTTTTAAAGTTATTTAAGTTTTAAACTCTTTTAGTTAATTTCTTTAGCATTTGTTGTCACTGCTGCAAATGTTGGATGCTGTCAGTGTTGCCAGTTAAGCCGTTTAGTGGCTAGATTAAGCCACTTTTCAATTTTACAAGCAATAAAAGTATGAACTTAGTTATTAGCCATTTTTTATTTAGCAAAATATAAGGGATGAAACCAATCAAGTTTTACAGTTTTAGGAGCTTAAAAATTGAACTTCTGTTTCTTGATTTTTTTTCCTACATGGAAAATAAAATTTTAATCGGCATTAAATGGCTTAATTGGCAACACTGCTCTTGTTAAAATCTCATCTGTGTGAATGGATGGATGCCAAGGGTCACATTTGTCAATGTGTCAGTAAAATTAATTATACAACATTGCGAACACAAGTTTCGTTAAAACAACTGATAAAATGAAATAGACCATAAATGAAATAAGTGGAGTGGGAGGAAAAAAAGGCACAGAACGAGAGTGATCAGCAGGGAAATAAGACAAAGGAATAAACTAAGAAAACAACAAAATTGACTTAAGAAAACAAAAACTAAATAGCCAGTATTGTAATTAACCAAAGTGAAAACAAGAACAGCTTTTAAGTGTAAATTACAAAACAACAAAACTAACAAAAACATTAACTAAAACAACAAAATCATTTAAATGTTTGCCATTCATATTTGGCCAAGTGAAAATTTACTTTTTTGTTTTTGGGTCTTAAGAAAACCGAAAATTGCTGCTTGTTAAACTTTTCATGAAGTTAAAATATTCGTGCATTTACTTGTTTTAATTTAGTTTTTTCAATTAAACTTTTTCTCTTCTTCTTAAACAAATTTCGAAAAAATAAGAAACAACAACACAATAAGCAAGACTAAGCAAGTGGGAATGCTTTTTATTCGAATGTGTCGAATTTGGGATACCCTTCAGTTTATTTAAGTAATTCTGTGGCATTTTGACAAAACTTCTTAAGTCAAATTTAAAAAGTTTCTTTCAAAAATCATTGTTTTTTGTATTAAAAACGAAATTTTTCTTTAATTTTGGTTTATTTTATTTTTTAATAAATATGATTTTTTCACCGAGTTTTTATTAAAAACTTTTCTGCTATCTTATCTCGACTTAAGATGTTTTGTCAAAATGCCACAGAATTAAATCAATATGAAACACGAATTCCTTTTGGATAAGGCCGAGGCCACGCAATGAGCGGCTTAGCGGCAAGCGTCTGAGCGGTGAGCGACAAAGTGGCGAGTTTGAGCGGCAAGTGGCTTATTACTGAGCGTCATTTCTGAGCGTTTAGTTGTTAAAATGCCATTGTAAAGAGTGGCTTGTTAAATGTTATTACGCGAAAATCGTATTCATAAGAATTTAATGCGTTTATTAAGAAATAAAAAAAAACAATTTGCGGCCTGTTCGTCGATTTCGAGCGAATACTTCATTCGCTTAACTTACATTTAAAACAAAAACCAATTACAATTTATTTATGTAAATCGAAATCGGCGAACAGGCCTTGGTGTTCATCCCATAAATTAAGCAAGTCGACATTAGGGCGAATTTAACCATTTATATACAAATCTACCCAGATTTCAAGATAGATTTTGGCAATACTGCCGTATGTCTGTGAAATTCTTTGATTTGCTGTTGCAAAAAGTTAACGCCAAATTGACAAAACAAAAAAATAATTTCTCGGTTATATTTTTATTTTTAAAATTTGGTAATCTGTCTTGCCATAATAGCGGTCGGCTTTGTACAGATGAAATTATAAGCTCCGCATTCCCTTTTGCCAGGTTTATTCTTTGCCGCTCAGAAAACAACTAACAAGAACAAGTTTTATTCCTGAGCGACGCCACTTAGCAGCTCAGAAATTTCGCTCACATGCCGCTCATTGCGTGGCCACTTCAGTAGTATTTCATATTTTTTAATTTTTTGCCGCTCAGCCGCTTGACGCTTAGCCGCTCATTGCGTGGCCTCGGCCTAAGGCGTTCCACCTAAGAAATTAAAAACAGAATCCCAAAAGGTGTTGAGAATTATTTGATAAAATAAGCGTAAGTCGACATTAGGGCGACTTCCGGCCATTTCTTATTTATTTTTAATATAACATTTGAATGTCTACTCCCAACTTCTATATTTTTTTTATCATTTTCAAAATTAAAAACATACATACAAAAGGTTTATTTAACATTTTTAGCAAGAAATAATTTGTTTTTTTTTTTTTGATTTACTGAAAATCTGTTACGAACACCGATTTAGAATATAAGAAAAAATTGGTGTTCTAGGTAAACGAACAAAGAACATAAACAGCTCTTCTAAGGGTTTCTTGACAAGGAAGGTCTATACTTCTTAAATGGATGTCCACTTATCTAAATGCGGAGGTATCAGGTGTATTGTTTCGCAGTTGTAATTCTAAAGCTGTACCTGTTCCATCTGGAGCACCTTAATCTAGTCAGTTGGGTCCATTATTATTCCTATTATTCATTAAATATTCGAAAATATTAATGCAAGCAGATGATGTAAAACTTTTCCATAGCTACAAAAACTCATCTGTATCTTCCGTACCCCAAGATGATCCAAACAGTTTAAACTTATAGTGTGATATAAATTTGATGAGTCTGCACTCGAAAAAATGTAAACATATGTTATTCTACAGAAGCAGTCCAGTACTCTGCAGCTATATACTAATCAGCTATAAAACGGTAAAGACATTCTTTGATCTGGGTGTTTTACTTGATCATTAACTGTGCTTTAATGCGCATATATCGCAGACTATCAACGAGACCAAAGGTGTCCATGGATTTATCAAACGTATGGGGAAAGAGTTTGACGATCCCTAGCTCATAAAAATATTATATATTTCAATAATGAGAGCTATTCTGGCATACGCCTCGGTCGTCTGGGACCCCTAGAAGCAATTTCTTTAATTCTATCTTTGAAAACTGCATTGACATCCAAATATCAATTTACTTACCTCCGTATGAAAACCGTTTAAAACTAAATAATCTTCCAAAAATCGTAGGAACATTTCCTTAAATTTTTTAAGCGGTGAGATTGTCTCAGAATTCCTACTTCGTAAAGTTGAGTTTTCAATTCGTATTCGTCCTTCCAGAAAATATATTCCTCTTAGACTGCAATACTTTCTTAAATACTAAAACAAATTTTACACGCATATTGATTTCACAGTTCCTATTTGCGTTAAAACTAACCTTTTAAATGTCTTAAGATAAATTCAATGCTTAATTTTTCTTTTAATGTTTTGTACTAAAGTATCGAGATTTATTTAATTTAAGCATTAAGAATACTGGCTAGTATCATTGGCGAATTAAGTAAATAAATAAAATAAAATAAGTTCTCATCCGTATTCTACAGCTAAACATTGAAGGAATGAGTTGACCAAAATCCGATTATCTTACCCGTGTCTTACAAGACGAATATATTGATGTTGTGGTTATTCAAGAAACGCACATTGAGAAGAAATTTAATATCCGACATATATGTAATTGAAGGGTATGATGTTGTCGGTGTGCTATACTATAGATCATATGGATCTGTCTCACATGCAAGGCGTGGAATAGATAACGTAAAGCTAATCGTCACCAGCTCAGAAGATTATTTATAAACAATTGCCATTGAAGTGGCTGAAACTACTTTTTTTTTAACTGTTTTTTTTTAATTCCCTAAGCTAATCCCGCGAAGCTCTACGCCTGTCTGCAGAAAAGAAACCAGAGTCTCTGGCGGGAATCGAACCCGCAACCCCGGCGCTGATAGACTAGCTCACTACTACTCCTACTTTAGCTCCTACTTTATTGTGGCCTCATTCAGATATCTTAGAACTTACATCTCGTGGATACACAATGGACGACATTAGTGGTGTAATGCTGACCTAATGGGGTAAGCTGAACAATATTAAACTTATTTTTGAAGCAAAGGATTCAAGCACGTTTCATTTCGGACGCTGGGGCAGAATATATAACCCCGACCTCACTCCCGCACTTCTTAACCTGCATATCCCAAGTTGCCCTAAAGTTTTCCAAGTAATCTACACCGTCCGTTATTTCTTGAAATCCGCATTCAAATTCAACTTGTTCAAGCAGTCCCCAAACCTGCTATGGGTGTGGCTTCTGTATGGAGGGAAAATGTAACCATATTTGCCAGTGACAATAATATGGTTAAATTAAAAAAATATGTTTAAATTTTTCGTTAAAAATTGTTTTCTTGGAGTTGACCACATTGAAAAATGTTTTTTCTTTGCGTGTATATTTTCTTTCTAAAGTGGCCATGGTTTTTTTTTTGTTAGAATTTAGACAATGATGAACCCTATTTACGTTTTAGGTATACATATATCTTGGTGTTGCACATCGAATAACAAACCTATGAATACTGTGGTAGTATACCAAGGAGTATATTTTTTTCGTTATTAACTAAGAACTAAGTATCTAAATAAGTTGCACAAAAAGGTAAGGAAAAGGAAATTAATTAACGTTTAAATTTTCTAAAGTTAATTCAAATGCGAATAAGGAAAAAAACATTTTAACATTTGTATAAGAAAATAAGTTTCATTAAAAATAATTGGCACTATAATTGTTATATGGTATATACTTTTTTTTTAATTTTTTAATAAATTATTTATTATTATTATTTATTCATTTAAAATGGTCAAAAATTAAAAACTTTTATATTTTATAAATCTATTTTATTTTTTATTAAGTTAGGTCGGGGTTTTGAGATTTGGATTAAGTTTAGACTTAGTTTACCGTAATCTGAAACTCGGATTTTTCGGAGAAAAGCTATTTTTTTTATTATTTCAATAAAAACAAAATTTTAAGCAAAATTAAACTGTTCTATTTAAAGTTTGTATATAAACTTGATTATGGCGGCAAAAATCTGTTTGAGGTTAACAAAACCTAGTTTAACTGAGATCTCAAAAACGCAGCCTTAAGGGGTTAACATTTAACTAAAAGTTAAACCTTATAACATTACAATTAATCTATATATAAATCGGCAAAGGCAAAACAGTTAAGAACACTTTCTTCCTCTGTATGTCAACCGATTTGAACAAAATATACACCATTTGAAAGGTATTTACTACCAGAAGTGCACAATATATATTTTATTAAAATCTGTTCAATAATTTCAGAGTTATAACCGTTTAAATTTTCTACTAACACAAATACAAAAAATTTGTTTTTTTTTCAATTATCAAATAATAAAAAAATAGGGTGGTCGATTATTCGACATTTTTCAGAAACCGGTTTTCGAATATTTTGACTATATAAATCTTACGTATAAATCGGCACAGGCAAAACAGTTAAGAACGTTTTCTTCCTTTGTTTCTCAATCGAACCTCTAAGGGGAAAAAAGTATCAAAAAGGGAAAATACGGGAAATTAAATTTCTTTCTTTTACTTTTCCGTGCTTCATGTGATAATTTTAAAGTTCTCTATAATATTGAACTTAGAAACATCATATTAAAGGTGCCGGTTACTGAGAAAATGCGAACCTATAAGTCGAAAAATGTTGGTCCTTTTTGTTTTTCATCTGGTACATTTTAATTTTTGTTAATATTCGACCTACAGAGATTGAAATAAACATGCATGGCCCTGAGTGAATAAGAATGTCTAAGAGGAAGCTGCTTTTTGGTACTTTTTCGTTCTATATCTGGTACTTTAATTAATTTTCGTTAATATAAGACATAGAAACATAAAATTAAACATGCAGTGGATGACAATCTATAAAGGAGACTTTTTGATACTTTTTTGTTTTTTAATTGATATTTTTTATATTGAACTTACAAAATAAAATTAACTAACTTAGAAGATAAAATATGAACCGGAGGTTGGTCCCTCGCCAAATCGATCCACTAAGACGAAAAAATAAATGCTAGAAACATGTTAATTCATATATACTTAGATGAACTATGTTTTCTTCATATTAACATAAAAATTTATGGTCGCATTTTGACCATTAGGCAAACACTAGTTATATTAAAACTCCAATAAATAGTAATTTCTCATATAGTAATATCATTAAAACTTAATATAATAAAAGAACAACTCACTGTTAACATTTCCACCTACACCAGCTGCGGCATTTTGACCCCAAGGTGTGCCAGCCGAAGCATGAAGGCCACCAAATAAACCGCCGTTTTCGCCACCACCTAAACCGGCCTGAGCATGATAACCGAGAAAGTTTACACCCACTTTGCCATCCTTAAAGCTGATGAGCTGGAAAACAACAAAAAAAGAAATATTAATTAACAATACCAAAACATATTACAACATTTTTAAAGTCAAGTAAACAAATCAAATGAAAAGAGATATTAAATAAATTGTACATATGTTTGTAGGTCTGTACAACCCGATTACAACAGACACGAGTTATAGCCTTTTCACACTTGTCAACATTTAACATCAATTTGCGAAGATGTTGGAATTTTCCCATAAGAAATACATAAGGCTAAAAATCAAAATTTTTCAACATCTTTACAGAATGTTACTATCATATTTGGTTTCCTTTTACATTTTTCGATTCTTTTAGTGTCATCACTAGAAAAGTGGCAATAAATTCTATTATTATTGTGGCATCACTGACAAAATGGAAGTTGCTTTGAAAGCAGCGTTACCATTTCTCTAGTTTTTCTTTTTTTGCAAGCCTTATTTTGCTTAATTTTGCTAAATTATTAAACAAAATGATTGAGAAATACATTTTGGTGTTATCTTTTAGAATGTTGCCACTTTTGTAGAAAAAAAGTATTTAAAAAAAATAAAAGTTTTTTTTTCAGAAATGGTGACATTTTTTATTAATGGTAGATGTTAGATGTTTCAAGTGTGAACGCGTATTTCACATTTTCAACATCTTCCATGCGTTCCTCCGAAATGTATGCAAGTGTACAAGAGGTATTACTGTTAAAACATGATGTTAAGACTTCATTTTTAATTTTTAATATAATAATGGTGGAGTACCGTACTCGTGTTAAAGTTAAGGTTTGACGAATGAAAATTGTGTTATAAAAAAAAAAAAAAACATAATGACTGCCATGTGTTAATGTTAAGCATTTAATGTCTGTTGTGGATGTTTGTAACACAACAAAATATTAGTCCGAGGCCCACATTTTAGTATACCGATCGACTCAGAAAATCTTTTTGAATTGATCTAACGAAGTCCATTCGTCCACTTAGCTCAACCTTTTGCGCAAAGAACAGGTCTCAATTTAATAGATATTTAATTAGATTAAGTATGTAAGTTTCAAATGACATAAGGACCAAACTTATTAAAAATGGTCCATAATTTCACATGGGCCCCATACAAGGTTTTTTCTGGAATAAAGTCTATGTGAACATTATCCTTCTTATTACGTTGGTATTCAGATTATATTAAGTCAAAGCATATTTTATTGCAATCTTCATCGTCTTATCTGAAAATAACTTCTAATACCAAAAATTTCTTATAAATGTTGTTATTGACGGCAATAAAAACCTTTACGACAGCTACTATGTCATGGAAAAATTTTGTGCTGTTAGGTCCAGAATTAACCCATATAAACCACCTTCTTCAAATTAGCTTAAGACGAAAAACTCTCATATAGATGTAGATATCTAGATAATATTCGGCACAACGAACTCTTTTATGAATCTGAATCTAATAACAAATTATGTTTTTCCAGGTCCGTGATAGCCATTAGTTCAAAATAGGGTACACTCGCAAACATTTTTTTGTAAATACTGTGGTGTAGGGTATCTAATAGTCGGGCTTGACCGACAATCCTGGCTTCTGATTTTTTTTTTATAAAAAAAATTTAAACGAAGTAAGTTAAACGAACGAATTTTGCTTTCGTCTTCTAAAAACAGGAAGTTAGAAACTACATTCATACTTGTTTCATTTCAAGGCGAACTCATGACTGCATCAGAGATACACAAAAAAAAAAAAAAAAAAAAGAACAGCCAGCATAACTTTCACTCCGATGCGATCCACCTGTATGAATTTGCCTTGATTCATTTCGGTCACCTTTATAAAGTTTGATATGTTTTTATATCGTTTACCTACGACTAGGGTACTGGTTAAATGATAACCACTCTTAAATTAACACTAAACTTATCGGAAATATAAGTTCTGGTCCGATTTTAAGGCGAGAGCGTGATATTTGATTTTATGTTCGAAATAATATTCAGCTGGAAAACATTGTCTAAAATTGTCTGGACTGAGATACTTCGGGAAATTTTAAGCAATAATTAAAAATATTAACCAAACACTAAACGATACAGGCTGTAATGTTTTAAATAGACAATTTTTCTCATTTCCTTGAATCCTGGTCAAATTGTGCGCATTCATTAAGTTATAATAATGCTGTGCAGGATTAAAGAACAATCAATAAAAAAAAGAACTTCGTTTCTTATGATTTAGCCAACTTATACACCTTTTTTTGAAATTATTCTAAATAAAATTCCTACAAATTCCCAGCAATAAAAAAAATGTATATAAATTCTCGAAAAGGAAATAGTTTTGGGTAAGTTTGAAACGTTGTCTACAATTGACTATTGTAGCCACATGCTAGTTTTTTTTTCACACACAGCTAATTCGATGACAAAGACATTACATTTGGACTTAAGAGCAAAAGAAAATCCTACCATAAAAACTTTTAAGTCCACCAGGCTTCTTTGTTTTATAATTCCTTTTTTGAATTCTTTTTTTCCATTTTTTTTGTTCATTTACAGCCGTAAAGGGCATCAACTACAACAGAAAACCAACTCCTCGTAATAAGTGTTATAAAAAAAGTAACAAACAATTGTTTGAAAGTAAATAGAAAAGTTTTAGGCCACCAACCACTTTTGTTGACTTTGTGGTCAAAATAGTAACTTTTTGCCTCAGCCACTGTGCAACAGAATGTCCACTACTATTTTATGCCAGTTGATATATGTATATCCTGACTGAGCATTTACAGAAATAAGTGCAAATACATATAACTGAAATAGCAAAAAATAAAAAGAAAGTAGAAAAACTAACTTTTTCACCAACAATAAAATTCCTTGCAAAAATTACTTTTACACACAAGCGGCGATGAGCTCTTGTAGTCAACAGGGGACGAATGCTATTTTGGCTTTTAACCAACACACGTACACTTAGTACGAACACAGCGGGAAAAATTGCAAGCGCTTCCACTTTTCAGGCCTTTAAGAAGATCTTCAATTGCATTCTTAATGAACTGCTACTCATTCCACTCTGACTTTTTTAAAAAGGTCTTTTTTTAAAGTATTTTATAAAATATTTTACAAATTAAAATTTTCATTCTAAGATAAGATAAATCAAGTTGGAATGCGGCTTGGAGGCCTTATGTCTGCTAAAAAGTCTTCAGAAGGCCTCTTTACTACTTCTTTTTCCCGCTGGGCATGTCAATGAAACAGACTAGCGAGATACCCTTATTATCATGACGCGAGTAGCTTAAACGTGGATAGAAATAGCCGGCAATAAATTAAAAAAATTTTAAAAGAATCATATTTGAAAATTCTCTCTTTTTGCCTTCTCTTGCTCTACATGTATAGACTAACTGACGTAATATCAGCGTTGCCACTTAAACGTAATACATTTCTGTTCAGATTTTTCGCCATTTATTTCTGTAAGTCAACATATATTAGAAATTTTTTTCGGCGACTGTGATTTTTGGTGTAGGCTTCTATATAAAAAAATTATTGCAAAATAATCAAGAATTATTATTATCTTTTTTAGTCTAGAATAGGAATTGGCTAGAAGAGGAATGGGGACGAGTTGAATTCGCACACCGTTTGGAAATATTTAAAATGTATGTCATATTAACCAGATTGTGGTTGACGACATTTTCATCGATGATGTATGCACGAGTTAAACCCTATCGCTTACGTTTTCTAGATGACAATTTTGAGCAACCCTGCAAATAATTTTTGACCACCTGATCTATTTTGATAAAATGGACTACTTCATGGACTGGTCCGATGTAATGCAAGCATGTACCATGTCATTGTTAAAAAGTGTTTGTAGTGAGACGACATGTCTTCGTTTTTTAACGACATGTTTTCGTTTTTAAACGAAGTTAAAACGAATCCTCTTGTGTATACAATGGAGTAGTTTTAAGACTACTCCTTTGTACTGCAAAGCTGGGTTATATGGTCCTGCCCTAGAACATATTAATGTTAAATAGACCATGTTTTTTCCATACGTTTGGGTTACTTTTGGACTAGTCCTAGTCCCTTGTGGGCTACTCTTTACACGCGTGTTTGGACTGGCCCTATTATTTGCAGGGAAATCTTCGTTTCAAACAGGGGTGCCAGATGATTTTGGTAAGAAATCGGCATATTTTCCAAAAAAAATCGGCACTATCGGCACTTTAAAAAAAATCGGCAAACCAAAATACCTATTTCAAATACAGTAAAACATTTTTTAGTGACAAAACAGAACAATTCAGCGTAATCTTATGTTAATAACACAAAAAATAACATAAAAATTAATAAAAATAAACGACTTACAATTAAATTGTAATTAATTAAAAACAAAAATGTATGAGTTTATTCTGTATTTTAGGGTAAATTGTTTTAAAGCTTTGTACTTTTTGTTATAATAGATACATATTAGCTTGACATATTTATTAAATCTTCAATTTTAATATCAGCATCCAAATAGTTTAAAATTTTAAATTTGAAATAATCATTGGAATGAAGAATTCTTTACAAAGATTAATTCTGCAGGGCACATTAACATTTTGTTTTATTTAGTTGACTTGGCTAAAAATTCTGTCCACATTGGCGGAAGAATGTAAAACAATTTGTTTGAAATGCACCAGGAGAATTCTCACTTTTAAATCTGAATTTGTTTGCCAAGAAGTTTGTAAATTTACTTGACTTTCTCTCAAAAGATTAGCTATCTTATGTTCCTGCACCATTCCCAACTGCGCTCACAAAAATCATTTTTTGATTTAAATTTTTTCATTAAAAGTGATAATGAATAAAGCTCGCCTCAACTTTTCTTTGACACCCCTGATTATGTATGTTTAATATTTATCATTAAGGGTGTCCGTCCCAAAATTAACGCAAGATTTCAATTTGTCGCCATTTGTGCAGTAAAGTGTTGGCAGTCCTAAAAATAGAGTAAAAACTGTGTTTGAAATCTTGCGTTAATTTCGGGACAAAAATGGTGTATTAATAATTTTTGTCAGACAAAATAGGCACCATTGTCGTCTATGAATAATTGACAAGAAGAGCGACAATATCTTGCTTTTTTTCATGCACGATTTTCGCGACACTTGTTCGAAAATGTCGTAGACAATTAATTCTGGCTCTCCCTCAAACAAATTCTGGAACATTAACATTGTCGTGCGGTATTGGGTATTTTAAAAATGGTGTCCTATCCTTTGATTCTTAATCGCTTGTTAGGTGCGGTATTGGTGTATTTATAATTTTTGTTTTGTATAAAAAAATTCCAAAAATTTTTTTTCTAACATTTCCACCAAAAATCGTGTTGTGGCAACACTACAAAATATACGTGTTTGTGTAGCTTTAGTTTTTCCCGTATCGTTCTAGGTGGATTGGCAAGTGAAGAAAATCTTATTTTTTTTTTCTTACTGAGTAACCGCTATTATACTTTATTTTTGTTTTCGGTTCTTGAGCAACTTAAGTTTATTTTATTAAAGAGAGGATAAATTGATTTAAACAACAACAAAAAAAAAACTGAATTTAATTTTAAAGGTGATTTGTAGCAATTGTTGTTACGAGGTTTTTAACATCGCACGAAACTAACTAAAGTTTGTTAAAAAATTAATGAAACGAAAAAGTTACCCAAATAATGTTTTTGTTTTTTTAATTTATTTTCTTTACACTAGACAAGTGTTTAGGGGAAGTCCAAGCCTTGCTGTTTGAAGGACAATTTTAGGTTTTTTAAATACAAAAAATGGAACTTAGGTCAAATTGATCGTTCTAAGACTTGTTCCATTTTCTATACAATTCAATGTAGATAAATTGTTTTTTGAAATCTGAAAAATACTCTTATTTACAAATATTGGTATAATAGAAAAACACAATTAAATCCTGTTTCGAAAAAATAATGATTATCAGGAATCAAAGAAAACATATTTGTTTATTGATAGAAAGCGTATTTTGATAGCTTTTTGGCCTTTGATATACAGAAAACTCCCATTCCGTTCATGAAAACGAAAATTTAATCCGAATTTTTTTTTTCGTCATTTTCTGAAGCACCAAAATACGGAATGAATTCCGTTTCTGATTGGAGTTGTACTCTGTGACATAGCTGATTGGGACAAAAAATATTAACGCCGATTAAACAAACGAATAATGTTAGGGCAAGAAATTTCATCGGTTTAGCCAATTCCCTTATGCAGATACCGTTCTAAAATGTTTATTCTGAAGGAAAAATTGAGAACCATGGGAAAGCAATAAGCTGATATATTTGTGCGGTTTTTGGGACAAATTTCGTGGCTCTAGCTTACCCCAAGCAAATACTTGTGTGCTTAAACCTTCATTCCTAGCGAACATTTTTATAGGGCCTTTGTAAAGAATTTACAGTTTTGGTTCATTTATAATACCCTAATGTTTTGAAAAAATCTTAAAGCATGTTCAGATTCTAATGGTGTTTTCTTTTCTACAAAAAAAAAAAAAAAAAATACCACCTTGTTAAAAGGTGCATGTATAAAATATCTTGCCAACATTCTAATGCAATTTCTTATTTGACGAGAACAAAACACAAAATTGGATCGCCCTGTTTTTAAAAGCCGCCAAAAAGTTTGTTCTTTCAAATACAAAAAAAAATATACATATGTAAACCAAAATTTGTTTATTAATTGATAATAAATAAATAAATCAAAGAACAAATATGAATGACGAAATTCCAGTTTCTTTTGTTTGTTTTTCATAAAATGAAAACAAGAAAATACCTTTGCCAGATTGCCGATTTATTGTCACCAAGTTTTTAAGATTTTTTTTTATTTGACGATTTTTCTTAAAAACAATTTTATAACACGGAGTCCACTTTAATTTTATATCACTGCCAACCTACCATTAACAATGTAATGCTTAATTATGTTTTTTACTATAAAATAATGGAAAAAATAACTATTAAAATCTAACATTTTTACTGTCCTGATTAGAGGCGATTTTTTCTCAACTTCGTCTGGTAGCCCTATATATAAACAAAAGTCACTTTTTAACAGGGCATTATCAACACTGTCGATTTATATGGGGCTTGTGCCACTAGCAAAGGTGAGGTTTTTAGAATAAAACAAACCACCCCTTTAGAGGGCAAAGCATTTTTAAGAAACGAACACCAAATTGCATTTTTTAAATAAAATGTCACATTTTTTTTTTGTAGAAAAGAAAACACCATAAGAAAAAATTTTATTTTTAAACAAATTGTATAGTTCAATATATTAATAGAGCAAATACTTCTTATTTGTTTAATCAATTCTAAACAAATAATTTAAACTTAAAATTTTTTTCAAACAATTCGTAGTGTCAATATGATTTTTGAGATATAGTTTCGGCATTTTGACCTAGAATTTTGTGTATAATTTAGAACATGTTGTACGCTTTAATCCGTTACCGTGAATGGTGTTCGCTATCACGAGATGATAACGGACTTCTTGTGGCCAGATATGTGGTTCCAACAGAATGGTGCCACTTGCCAAACAGCCAATGAAACAATGGCTCTTTTTGAACGAGAAATTCAATGGCCGTGCTATCTCACGTCGCAACGATGTTAATTGGCCGCAACGATCATGTGGATTGACAATGTTGGACTTCTTTCTTTGGACTTCTTTCTTTTCAGTTAAAGAACTAAAGGATGAGATAATTCGGCAAATTAACGAGATTGAACCTCAATTATGTCTCAGAGTCATTGAAAATGTGGACCATTGGATAGAGGTGTGCCACCGAAGCAGTGACGAGCATTTGGCCGATATTTTGTGTCACACGTAATTGTCATAGATCCTTCTATCATAATAAAAAATAGTATTATGATAATTCTTTGAAAACTTTTGTTTTATTTACAAAACGCACGACTTTGACTTTGGTTGGACCACCCTTTATATCAGGTTAAGGAGAAATCTGAGAGCTAAAGCGATTCTCGGCAAGGAGTTCGTTTAGTAACAATTGTGATTTTTTTTTGTGATTTTATTGAAATTTTTGATATTTTAATTAGGCTTAAGTTCATCAAATTTAATTTTCATTAAATTACTTTTAGTGAAGAAAGGAATTTACAACATGAAATGCATTATTTTTTTTTTTTTTGTTAATTTTATTCTTGACTGAACACGCGATTAAACTCGGGTTGAATTTACTTGTTTAGAGAACAATAATCACCCCTATTGTGAATAATTTTTCCCTCGTAATTTTTCCCCTTTTCACATATTTGCTATCATGAACAGCTTCCATTAAAAAAAAAGGAATTCAAAGGAGAATAATAACGTGAAAAAATGTTCACGGCAATAAATTCCCCTTATCGTGAAAAGTTTTTTCCCTCGTTATTTGTTCACATTTCCCTTAGATTTTCTCACTTTATTTTTTCTAGGGAATAGAACGTGTATGTTAGTAGTTAGTAAGGGCCAGATCCGTTAATAAGGCACAAACCGATATATTGGTCAACAAAATGCAAAACAACAGGTTGATTGCCGCAGGATTTGTGAAAGACGTGGTGGCAGAATTTTGGAAAATATTTTACTACATAAAATTTAAAAAGTGCAAAAACTAACGTTGTTATCAACCTATCCCTCCAATACTAATTATTTAGATTTATTATTTTAACTTTCCTTTAAAATATATACGTGTATATTTTTAAACAAAAATTTCAAAGATTTTAATTTTTTCTAATTTTCTTCTTTTTTACATTAATGCATGGAACTGATAGCATGAAAAATTTTTCACATGAGATTCACGATTGCTTTTTTCCCTTCGAGGGGAATGAAAATTTCATGGGAACAAAAATTCCACTTATTATTCACGATATTATTGCCAAACATCAATCTTTAAACTGGGGCCAAATTACGGCATTCGATATCGATCGAAATTGCAATTTAAATTGTATTGTAATTTCGATCGATATCGAATACGGTAATTTGGCCCCTGATAAAATAACTATTAAAAATTTTTGACTTATGTACAAGAATAATTTTTTTTTTCTAAACCAAACATTAAATATTTCCTGTTTTAGTTTGGACTTCACAGCATTTTTAGCTGACCAACCAACAACCAATATTATCCTTTAAGTATACTATGATAACTATACACATTATTAAAAAGTTTTGCTAACATCTTTAACAAAACCTATTTGAAAGTAATAAAAAAAACACATTTTATTATGGGTGCCTTGTTTCGTACATCCCAGTTTTCTTAAACATTTTAAAGAATAGAGTAGAAGAAAAAACAATATGGTCACATCTAGTTTATGTAGAAAATTGAAATTTAATTTTTGGCAATTGCTTAATGGTCGTTTTATTGTGGTCAATTGTTGGTAAAATTACAAAAAAGGAAAGAATACAATGTAAAAATAGTATTATACAAAAAAACTCGGCATGCACACTGATGGGGAGGGTTACTTTAGTACCCCCCCCCCCCCATCATGAAATGTGCATGAAGAAGGAGAAGAAAATTTAAAAAAATCAATTTGTTTTTTCTGCACTACATTAAGCAAACATTTCAAATGGCAATTCTATTTCAAAATTAAATGTTTAATAAAGTGATTTTTATTTGTTTCATTAAACGAAAGTTTAAAATTGAATTATTTTTGTTTATTTTGTTGATTGTTTAATAGAATTGTTGCTGTTTAAATGAAATATTTCATTTGGCCAAAATAATATCCCAAAGGCATAAATGGTATTTTAAAAACTTTTGTAAAGAAAAGAAAAACACTACACGGTGATGCAAGCGCAAGGAAAAGAAGTAAGACAGTATAGTCGGTCAAGCCGGACCCTATGATACCCTACACCACGGTAGGTAGGGACGAATTATTGAGAGTGTAACTAATTTAAGGCAAATAGGCATTCATAGACCCGCCAGAACAAAATTATGTGATGAGGTTTAGATTCAATTAAAAGTTCTTTGTGTCGAAAATTATTTAGATATCTCTGTCTTTTAGTAGTTTTAGGTACCTACCAACACAAAACTTTGCCCTGCCAAATAAGCTACAATAAAATGTATCGTCGCTTAATTTGTTACCACACAAATTGCTTGGTAAACATGTCGTCGAAATTTTACGTTTGTACAAATATTTTGTTTTGTTAATGAGTGTGTTTTCTGTTTGAACAAACGTTGAAAAGTTTTAACTGTTTGTGTTGTCTAGTGCGAAATGTTATCATTTCAGCGAAAACTTGAGAGAGTGAAGTCGTTAAAGAAGAAGCATTAAAATAATTTTCAGGCGTGAAATCTAATTTTTAAAGCAGCATGATTTGCCACAAAACAGCTCGATGTTAAAAGCACTCTACTCCAAATTCTTTTTCTTAGCGAGCAAAATTGCCCCAGCACTATCGTCGTCTGCATTCATTGAAGGCGAAGCAAAAATTAAAAACTTGTGTTTGTACGGTATATGCTTGTGTTGTTTATTGGTGAACACAAAACGAAAACATAGTGTGTGTTTGCCAAGCCATTTGTGTTGTTTATTTTGCCCTTAATTCAGCCCGTAAGGCTGAAACAAAATGTATGAAGTTAAATCAAATAGCGCGGCGTCAACACTTTGCAATTGAAAAATCCTATTTTGACAGCCCGTTTACTGGTGAAGTAAGCTGCTATTGTCGAAAAGTATTTTGTGTTTTTTAATTAATTCCTCTCTCCTCTCTCGTCCCTCTCACTCATAAAGTATTAACGGCCTCTTAGCAATATGAGCACTGCTGCCAACTTTTTTTGAATATTTCCCGCCAAGTCGGACTTCAAAACCGCTAGAAACCGTTAAATATTTAATTTAGCGGTTTTTTTTAAAAACAACTACCGTTGTATACTTTTTACTCGTATTTGTTTTCAATGCCTTAATGGTTTTCAACTTTTACCGTAAATATTAAAAAAAAAAACAGATTTTGCCTCTATTGAAAATTTGTAAATTTTAAGGCGACTCTCTTTAGAGAACCAGTACACAGAAAAAATTATTTTTCCAATTCAAACAACAAATTTGTACAAACAAATTCGCATATTCAAACAATTTATTTGCATTTCGTTTATTGAAAAAAAACACTGATTTTTTCAAACAAATAATTTTGCTGAATCAAACAAAAAAGTTTTTGCACAAGCAATGACGCGCACACTTGCAAGCACTGTAGGAGAAGATGAAGGCAGAGCAGAGCGGCGGCTGGCTTTGAGACACATTTTTTGTTGGTATAATTTTTGAACGAAGTCTTGTTTATACTCACACACAATGGGTTTCTTCATCACTCACTGTTGCTGTATCCCTTCCTCGGCTCAAGAAGAAGAAATGTAACCAAAAACGGCAGCAGACCGACTCGAAATGTTTTTCGTCATCATTCTATTTTTGTATTTGATGTTTAAGTAAACAGTTTTAAAAAATTGAATATGGGATTTTGTTTTTCATTCTTTTTTACCAACTTTGAAACCAACCAAAAATTCATTTTGTTTCTTAAAATGTTTCTGTTCTTTAAAAAGAGTGAAACGTTTTTTTGTTACCTGCTATAGTTTTTGTTTTTTTTTCTACAACCCTCGTCACGTTATTTTATCATGTTTCTTATTGTTGTACTTTTTTAAAGCGTTTTTAAAACATTTTTAATAGTTTTATAAAAATCTAGATATAAGATGCTTTTTCAAAGGTATATTACTCTCAAATACGTTACATACTAAGGTTTCCAACTTCCCTAGTTATTTTATTCCCCAAAAAAAATAGTTAGAGTGATAAATGGGGCTTTGCCGAATCTTTGATACCCTCCACTTACAGTTATGCCCAATTTTTAGGATTAATATTAAAACACATTTATGTTTAAAATCGTTTTAAATACAAAATTCTTTTCTTCACTTAAATGTAACTTAATTCACCGATGTGATATATTTAGGCCCGTTTTCACGACTTAACGATAGCTAAATGTAGGAAGTTATCGAACAGATAATGAGCTTTTAATTATCACAAGTTCCCTTTAATCTAAAAGTGAAGGATAAGCTAAAGAGAGGAACGTTCTACCTTTAACTTTTGTCGTAAGGTTTAGATTTGAGATTGCCATATATTATATTCACATATTTTTTATATATGGCAACTCCAATTATTCGTATATTTTGTAAATGTAAAAAGAGTACGTAGTTGCCAGCTTGTATTTTTATTTTGGCAAAAATAATCGGTATTTTCTTTAGTATTGCCACATTTTCAAAAATGTTAAGTTTATTTTATACAGAAGTTGTGAAAACGAAAAATAGTTAAAGGTAACTTTATTCCTCACTAGTGCTAAAGGTACCGTTTACTATTTCGAACTTTATAGGTAAGTCGTGAAAACGGGCCTTAAATTCATTTCAAGTTTCCATTGGAAAAACTTAGCAAGGTGGTCTCAATATTAAACCAATACAACAACAACAGGCAAAGCAATAGCAGACAACTGTTTTTTGAGGCCACCTTGAAATAAATACAATTTGTTATGATATTTTTTTGTATTTAGTAGTGCTACCATACTATTATCTTTATTAAATAAGACATTTTAAGCAAAACTCAAAAAATCAATCTGTATTTAAAAACGATTTAAGTTTATATGAAAATTAACTTAATATAGATATAAATATAATTCTGAAAATTGGGCATTAGAATATTGCCGAAGAGGTCTTTACATGCGACCTATGGTAAATTATGAGCCGATCTGCACAAAAGGTGACAGTGTAATTTCTAGTCATATAAGACTGTGACCGGCCGACATTTATTACAATGGCGTTGTTTGCTACGGTTTTAGGCGCACTAAAGGTTTATAAGTATGATTTTTCGTCATATAGAACGAAATTTTGCAAAATCTTATCAGGATGTGAAAATGATAAATTTTTTAAGGGTGGTTCTTCCACTTTTTAATTCATAACGGTTTTCTTACTGAACCAATTTTGCTGGATTTCAATCCCAAACTGCTTAGGAGAACTATTTATAGTTATTTTTCGCGATTTCAATAGACGGATAGACAGAAGGACATGGCTAAATCGACTTAAAATTACTCAATGGCCTAGAACATATATATTTGTTGTGGTCTTAGATGAATATTAAAACAGTTTCACACGAAATGACAAACTTAGGGCCGTTTTCACGACTTACCTATAAAGTTCGAAATAATTAACGGTACCTTTAGCACTAGTGAGGAATAAAGTTACCTTCAACTATTTTTCGTTTTCACAACTTCTGTATAAAAAAAACTTAACATTTTTGAAAATGTGGCAATACTAAAGAAAATACCGATTATTTTTACCAAAATAAAAATACGAACTGGCAACTACGTACTTTTTTTTACATTTACCAAATATACGCATAACTGGAGTTGCCATATATAAAAAATATGTGAATATAATATGGCAATCTCAAATCTAAACCTTACGACAAAAGTTAAAGGTAGAACGTTCCTCTCTTTAGCTAATCCTTCACTTTTAGATTAAAGGGAACTTGTGATAATTAAAAACTAATTATCTGCTCGATAACTTCCTACATTTAGCTATCGTTAAGACGTGAAAACGGGCTTTAGTATCACAACCTTATCACAACAAATTCCTATATAAAACGCAAAAAAGTTTATTACATTTACGCTATTTTTGGCAATTATTTGCCGTTTTAAGTGAATTATATTCCTTAGGATCTATCTAGACATCGTTTACGCTCTAATTTAAGTTTTGCTGCGTTTAAGCTGGGCGCTAGAAAGGCTTACGCCTTACGCGCTGATTAAGGTTGGTCTGTTAGAAATTTAAATAGGGTTATTAAAATAAACACATTTTTTGTTTATTCTTAAAGATTAAAGGCCTGATTCATAAAAAATATTTCAGGTTAATAACAGGTTTATTAAACGAATTTCCTATGGAAATCTGTTTAATAAACCTCTTATAAATCAATAATATTTCTTATGAATATGGGGGTAAAATTATAAAACACAAATTATAAATTTGTTAAAGCTCTCTCTCTCTCTCTCTCTCTATTAATTACCTTATTACTCACTAAATACCTATAATTAATAATTAAGTTCATTAGACAGTGAGGCATTATGACCTTCCTAAATTTATGTCAGAGCTTTATTCAGTATTGAGCGATAAGAAACTTCTGTCTTTTGTTCTATGTAAAATGTTAGAAAGTGTGTTCAAAAAATATTAACAAAATATTTTTAATTATTTAAATGATAACAACGAATAATTAAAAAAAAGGCTAAACATAAAGCAGAGGTGCGACAACATCGATAAGATTTGTATACAACATTGTCTGATACTCTACATTTGGTAAAAAAATTAAGAATTTCGTTTACAAGACACAGAAATGGATGGGCATTAAACATATGAATGGTATTGTAAATTAGAGGTTGTGTAAAAACTTAATGACATTTCAAAAATCCCGAAAACCAAGAACAAAAATTTTATTTCCAAATGATTTTGTTAAATATGTTTCCTGAGAAATTTATTACAAAATTCCGCTTCCATTCATATGCGCAGATAGTTATTGTTTTGTTGACAGCAGCCAGCTGCTACAAGTTTAAGCGTTAAAATGCTTCAACATAAAAACAAATATGTTAATAATTATTACTTTAAGATCGGTTAAATGACAACAGGTGCTTTAAGTTTTAGTATACACAAGTGTTTAATCTTAATTATTTGTTTTACATACGTACATCATGAAGTATGATACACTTTCTTTCGTTTAAGCCTCACCAACTTAAAGTGGTTTAGGGCAACAACTCACAAATAGGCACCGCAAAAGAGAATCGTTGATAGTTTCATATTTTTTAAAATTAATTTTTAAAAGTCTTAAGAATATTACTACGTCTAATATTTACTTATAATTAAAAAAAATTACGTTTAAGTTTTAAAGTTACATTTGTTTTAAACTCCTGGTTTAGAGCACCCTTAAGTCGACCTAGCGGATAGTGTATAAGAAAAAAGATATTATTAACCTTTAACTCCAATAGGCATTTTGGGGCGAAGTCGATTTTCAGATACAACGGGTTAACGGCCTATCGCATCCAAGCTTGAAGATGGGGCTGCCATCTGAGCAGGAAAAATGTCTGTTCCAACTACAAGCGTATCTGGCCTAAAACAGGCATTTGTTCTATCAACATTACTGTTCCTTATTGTAAATGGATGCAGTTTCTCGGCGTACAAATTATAACAATGCATGCGAAATTTTTTGGGAGCCCCTTCGCCCTAATAGTCGCTTATCGGCCTCAAAAACAAAGGAGATTCGCATAAATTTCGGATCTTCCGATTGTTTGTACCTTGTACATACTCTAGTGCATCGCGTGGGCGAGATTTAATATTTGGGTAGCATTATAACAAAGAACGGTGCAACTGTAAAAGATGTTTAAAGCCGAAGTAGGAAGGCACTTAGTGCGTATATGCAGCTGCATAATATATGGAACTCGACTGCCTAAAGGGAAGTTCATTATATTCGATACTAGCATATACCCGCTACTTCGTTAGCGTCTCCTTTTTCTTCGTGGACATATTTTTATGCCAAAGCTTATTTTTCTAGGTTCAAACTTGTTACAATTCTAGCATTTATACCCGCTACTTTAGTAGAACCAAAAAGCTAAAGAAAAATATCAAATTTCAGTATTGTAGTGGCAGCCCATAATTTAGTACGAATATGTCAATGAATGGAGGAAAATGTTTTGTAAAAAAAAGTACCAAAAATAGTTACGATTTTCACCCCTTAAATGTTCGAATTTCGAAAAAGTACCAAATTCGTATACGTATATTTTTGATAAGTTAACTTTTTTTCTATGTTTATTGGTTCAAAAGATAGATGTGGTGGCAAAAAAGTACTAAAATTCCGATTTTACTCGTTTACTCCCTAAAAGGGCCGAATTTAAAAAAAGTACCAGACATCTGTCCGTTTATTTTTCTAAAGAACAACGATAAGTATTACATTTATTTTGCATCTCTTTTAGTTTTGGAGATATAAGGTTACCGAATTTTCCTGTTTTTACCCCCCAAACATTCGAATTTCGAAAAATCCCGTCTTAGTGGATCGATTTGGGGAGTAACCAATCGCTAGTCCAAATTTAAAGTTTCTAGGGTCAGCGGTTTGGGAAAAAAAGTGCGCCGTTCACCCTCCAATAAAAAGTATTTTTGCAAGAAAGTTTCGAAATTTTTTTTGCAGAACGTACACATAAATAAGTTTATTTTATAAAGTAATCAATTTCGTTTCTAAAAACAAGAAAATTCAAAATCTAAAAAATAATTTCCTGGGTCCTAATTCTGGCAGTCGTGATCGAGTAATTTCTCGATTCGAAAGCAATTTTATTTCAGTCGATATTGAACGAATCGAAATTATTTTTTCTTCATTGTGAAACTCAAATTTATGCTTTACAACCCTGGAAAAATAATTCCAATTCCTTCAGTATTGACTGAAATAATTAGATATAAAATTGCTTTCGAATCGAGAAAGTACTCGATCACGACTGCCATAATCAGGCCCCAGATGTTGGCGACATTAACACTGAAGTGCGAAGAAGAAAATTTGGTTGAATCGGGCATATATATATATATATATATATTCCTTTTACTTCTCGAGGGAGAATAGGGCCATAATAAATAGGTCATATGCTTCGTAAACCAATTGGGGAAATATTCAACCACGCCTTTGTTTACAACCCACAAGAAAGCAGAAAAGCAGAACAGCCAAAAATCACCTGGTTGCAAACCACACTAAAAGAAGTAAATTCCATACTTAGTAAAAAATGGAGCTTACTTTGTTAGGGAGAGAAGCACAATACCACCTCACAAACCTGATTACAAGAGACATGATTTTTTATGGCGAAATCCCACTTGGAAGCACTCCTTTTTTCCTCTCTGCTAAAAAAAAAAACAATTTGATGAAAAACAATTTAACATTTAGGTAATAATCGTAAACACATCTCAAAATCATTGCAATACAAAACAAAAGCACTTAAAACTTTGTTCGCGAATTTTTTCTTTAATAATAAATTTAATTTTTCGCTTACAATCAGCTTACTTATAAGGGATTATGCAAAATTATTATATCATTTAATTAACTTGAATTAAAAATTCACTCCAGTAGTTTTCGCTGTTCTGCTGCTTCTAAGCAATATGTTAAAGCCAGAGAAAATACCAGCGCTCATGTACTTTTCTTGCTTCCGGAAACCTTTAATTTATTTACTAGGATACCTCATAGTCTTGAAAGAACCTTCAATAATATCGGAGAGCTTAAAGATATGAGCACACAGCGATAGATATGGAGACAACTTAAAATACCCTATGCTCAGTATAGAGCCAGTCCGTAATCGATAATGAAGAGCAACGCTTTCTCCTACAATCTTTTAATACTGAGATAAAATTTTTTAACAAAATCACTGATAAGTGGTAAATTTGACCCCTTTTCATTTTACAATAAGTTTTTTAAAAAAGTTTTTTAAAAATAAGACCCGATATTTTTAACTAAAAAAATAAATAAAAAAACGTGTACATACTTTATTTAAAAACCACATTATCTTAAGTATAAAAAAAGCAAACAAATAGAGTGTCAAATTTACCACCACCCGAGTAGTTAAAGGTTAAAAGAAAACAAAAATAAAAATTAACAAAATTTTGGATGTGGTATTTAAAAAAGAAGTTCTTAACAGTATTTTTCAGTTATTTAAAACGAATAGAAGCAGTTGAAAATGTTTACGTTTGTCCACAAGCTGTTTAACTAAAAAGTCTCAAATATTTAAAAAAAACTCAAAAAAAAAAACAGTCTAAATTTTGTATACACAAATTATTAAACATTAATTTATCAATTAAAATAATTTTGTGAAACTTTTATTGCAGCTATAAAATGTTGTCAACCATTTTTTGCCAAAAAAATAAAAATTTGGCCAACATTAAAGCAACACAATTGTTGATATTATTTTTTATAGCGTTATCGGCATTAGCAACAAGTGTGGCCGATAGCAGCACTAACGCAATAGCAACCAAAAAAAATTTTACGGCGACACCTAAAGCCGCCGAAGCAATTTTAGCCAAAGCAATACCATCATCACCAAAGTCCCCAACAACAGAAGCAACTGTGTATGCCTGGGGCCACAATAACAAACATTCATCTATACTTTTTGATGAAGATATTATTGTCGAAGGCTCCACATTGTTGGACGTAAAATATCCCAAAAATGTGAGTTGGTTTATTTTCGCAATTTTGTTGGTTGGCATTTTGCAAAATTACTTTCTTCTTCTAAACTTCTCTTGTTTTTTTGAAAAAAAAAAAAATGAATTTTTTCTATGTTTTTTTCCAGGATGATTTTGATGATCATGGGTTTACAATAATTGGTATATTTGCGGAATGCATTGACAAATTAGATGCTGCAGCTGGGCGAAATTTGACAAGCGATTTGTCAGTCCATCCCAAAGAGGGTGGTATTGGCTTTAACTTTACCACAATAGAATTTGTGTCACGGGCTCCGAATGATGTGAAGTGTAATTTAAAAATAACTGGTGTAAATGTATGAAAACATGTTTAAAGTAAATGTGGATTATGGTAATATGTTGAAAATTCTTTGTCTAGCATAAAGAAGACTTAATATAATTTTGTAAAATAGAAAATGATCTTTTATTTCAATGAAAGGGGCGCTACGTGATCATTTATTCATTATACGATTTTTGTCGTTTCGTTTTTTACCTTATAGGCGAGAGGGGAGAGAGAAATTAATAGCGGTACACAAAAGAGTGTACTCTTCGATTCGTTTTGTTCGTTCATTCGTTCTCTCATTTTACACAAAATGTATTTAAGTTCGGTGGCACAGAAAAAGTTGTAACGAACAAAATCGAACAATCTAAAAATTAGAAACGCAAATAATAGCAACGACAAAAATCGTAAATTGTAAATGAGCACTACGAGCAGTGCTGCCACAACGAATACAATTTTTACAACCAAAATTTTTGAAAAAGTTACCAAATGTAAAAAAATATAACCAAATTTAAAATGCTTTTTATTAATTGAGAAAATCATTAAAATCATTGTAATACATTGTAACACAAAAGTTATTTGCACTTTAAAGTAAAACAATAATTATAAATCAAAACAAAACAAGAAATGTAATTCTTTTACATAATAAAAAAATAACGTGAAACTTAATTAAAAGTTTTTATTTATTTGAGACTTTTTTCGTAAAAAAATTTTTTTATTTTTTTTTAGAGTTTTTTATTTTTTAATATGGCAGTTATAAATAAGAAAAATGGATAATAGTTTTCCGCTTTTTAGCTGTTATTGGCAGGACTGTCAAATGTCTCGATTTCTTAATCCTTTTGTCGATGGAAATTTACGTTTGGCGATATGGCGAAATTTTAAACGATTGGCCATATGTGAAATGTATTTTATGTAAATATTTTCTAATTTACATATATGGGCATTTCCCCAGAATGGTCTACCAGGATGAAAAAATAAAATGTTGATAATCTTTGTCTTTTATTGTTTATTATTATAAAAAAAGTCTATGTTGTTATAAAAGAATGGCTTCATAGCATGTCTCAGCTGTTTTACTTGAGGAAATTGCACTGGAAACTGAAAAATTTTATATATTCTTATATTTTCTACTTCTAAAGACATTTTTATATACTTATTTTAAATGCAAAAAATATGTTATGTTTACACTCTTTCTTCATAATCTCTCCATTACAATCAGTTGTAAAAGGAGTATTAAGTTTTCTTGTTAAGGAAGTTTAAGGATATTTATGGAAAAATGCATGGTGATAATAATAAAAAAACATATGGAAAAATCGTACGTTCGCGACCCGTACGTTCGCGACCGGTACATAAGCCAATTAAACAAAAACCAAGAGAGATATTTTATTTTGTAAATGCTGGATGGAGACCTACATTAATACACTTTCAAAATAAATTAACCACTTTTGAATATTCCGTTCCATTACGCAGATTTTTACATTTCACTACTGTCATCCAAAGTTTACTTCTATTTTACGTACGTTCGTGACCACATGTTTACAACTATCATTATGAAAACTTAAACTCGATGAAACCCATCTTTTGCACTAAACATAGAGCTACCCAAATGCTATAGAATCGCAAAAAAAATTCTAGGAAAAGTTTTGTTTTCTATATTTTTTGCATACCAAAGCGTACGAACGTACGTTCGTGACCCCAGGAAATGCCCACATCTAAAATATTATAAAAACTTTTTTCTGTTTTGAGTAAATTTTATTTCAAATTTATAATTCTTTTTATAAAAAAATGATTCAAAATTGTTCTAATATATCATAACGTACATTCAATGGGGAAAAAGTATATGACTGACAGTCAAAAGTTTTTTTTTACCAAATAATTATCTTAAAAAACATTAAATATACATACCGACAAGTTATAAACAGTAAAATTTCAAATTTCTTTAAACTTACAGCCATTTCTTAAAGAAAATTCCATACATTTTAAAATTATATTGATAAATCAATGTAATTTTAAAAAATCTTTAAAATTCCTACGTGTATTTTCAACTATGTATATAAATATACTTCTGGAAATAACCTAAATACAGAACCTTAAACTTATTTTCAAGTTTTTAAAAACACTGAAACGACTTTTGTGAAATTTTGCAGTAATTTTCTAAAATCGATTCCGGATGATTTTATGCACTTCCTACTTTAAGTACTAATTATCTTTACTTCTCTTAAAATCAAGAAAAACTACGCTCATTTAAAAAATAATTGAAAATCTCTATTGATTAAAACTTCATTTGTTTACGATTTCAAATCATGGAGTTTTTATCATCACAAATGGCAATATTTTCTTAGCAAAAATCTTAAAAAAATTATTTGGTTGCTGTTTTGAAAGGGATTTGAAAAAACTTCCGTTCATTGGTAACAAATAATGAAAAAATCGTAGCACACAGTACAAATTATTCGAGCTCGTAAATAATTGTACCAAGAAAAACATATTCGTTCGTAATTGTTATTGTTTTAGAAAAAAGTAACCAAAATGAAAAAAATATTCACATCTCCACATTGAAAAAAAATATAACCAATTTTGGTTAGAAATAACCAAAAACGGCAGCTCTGACTACGAGCTAAGTTCCCAATAAAGTAATGAAAACTTTTTTTCCGAGAAAAATGTGTTTTTAAAACTATTTGAGCCGTTTCCGCACACATTCACACCACTTATTACGAGCAAAAAATTAAAATGATAGTAATATACATAAAGGGTAAGCAAAGTTTAGGTTAGGAAGTAAATATAATTGGGCTATTCATGTCCTAAATAATATTTTACAATTGTTTAAAAAAAATATTGTTGTGCTTGAAACAAAATAAAAATTTTATTGCTGTGTTCATTATTTCGTCGTAACTGTACATTAGAAATCTATATTATAAGCGCTTGCCCACAGCAGTCATATATATTTCTTGTAATTATTTTAAGACATATGACTTAACAACTTTATGACTACCTTGTGAATAGCCCAAATGTGAAATCATAAAATAGTTTTCACTAAATAAATGTCAAAAGATTACAGCTTCTCCTTCAATATTCATTTTGAGAAAACTTGGAAAAGTTTAGCCATAGAAAATCGTGAAAATTTTACTGTATCACTTCGTAAAATCGAGCAGCTTTTTTCATAATCAGGCTCCTTCTAAGGCCGATTTTTTGTAGTCGTAATTATGTACGTTCGTTTACTTTTCCAGTAAAATCCAGTAGGTGAGTAATATGAAAATTTTACAAATTTAAGTGTACGCGAACGCATTTCAGTAAAATCCTGTACACATTTTGGGGTAAACGAACGCAGCTATTGCCTATTGTTACGATCAGCGACTTGTTGTTTTAGTCAGACGACGGCACGAGCCATACAGCCGTCCAAACAATTTACACCAGGTCTACACTAAAGATAAATATCTCAGCAAGTTGGCAATATCGTCGGCAGAATAACAGAGCAATATTTCTTATTGATCAGCTTATGTTAAAGGCATACGTATTTATGTTGACTCATAATTTGAAAGAAATCAAGGAAGAAGGTGCAGTGTAAAAACTGACGACATCTTGCAAAAACCATTTTTATTAATATAAATTCTTTCTTATCGACTTTATTTTTTAAATAGATATTCAGGTGATGGAAAACGATTTGAAAACGATAATATCGTTTTCAGTATCTTTAAAAATTGATTACTAATACATTTTCCTCTGTCTTCCTGTATATATTCTTTTAAATTCTTTGTTATATATGTAAATTGAACTGTATTTTGAACAAAAAATTGAGACTTTACTGTACAAATGGATTTTAAAATCGGTCGAAATTCATCACACCTGCTAAAGACGATCATTTTGAAAACGATTGTTTTTCATCACACACCTGATTCATTTGTTATTTAAATGTATATTAATTTGTTTAAGCTTGAGGTCTTTTTTTATATAAAAATATTAATTTTCATTAAATTAATTTTTTTTTGTTAAAATAAAATTTATATTTCTATATAAAAAAGAACTCGGGTTGAAACAAACAAATTAATATAAATTTAAATAAGAAAAAATTTATAAAATTGCAATTTTATTTTAGTGTTTATTTAATTCCTTTACTTCAATTATAATTTACTACCATTTCACAAACTTCATTCAAATTTGATGTTTTATGTTAGCAATAATTGTCAACGAAAATAGACTAACAATTATTGCAACATACATTGCCGGCAATAAATATATACAAAAATCGCTGCCTACATTAAAGATAACATAATTTTGAAATTTGACATGCAATATATGTCGCAATTTCAAATTTCTCGTTTTTCTCGGCCGTCTCGTTTTTGTGCTTTGACGCCGTTGGACTATTTTCTTAGGAGCAATTTGAAAGACCGCGTTTACATGAACAAACCCCAAGCAACTGACGCTCTCAAATAATAAATAAGGCGCTTCATTAACGAGATAAACGAAGCTATTTGCAAAATGTGGTTTATAACTTTGCCTGGCATCATATTTTATAATAAATTTTGTAAGTAAGTTTAAAACCACTTTGTAAGAATTATTTAATAAAAATTTTAAAATAAAATTTTTCATTATTTTTCGACACTTTTTTCACCATTATTGGATATATGTATTCATTCTGTGCTGGAGTTCTTTCATTTTTTTGGGCCTTATTTTATTTCTTTTCGATGGACTGTTTTTAAAAGTAATTTTATAAATTTTTGATGAAGTTATTTCATTATGAAATAATGGGGTTAAAAGGAAAAAATGGAATTTTCGGCACAGATGTTGTACCAAAAAAATGAAATTATCTTGCATAGTTCAAAAGTGTTTCCCCTTTTGTAAGAAGACTTTTGTGATTTTTTAACATTTTTCACATCCTTTATGAAGTCATATTTCGGAAGCCGAAAGAATCTGGGGTCTGAAAATTTATGTTTTGTTAAAGTACAATAACAACAGGTGATGATGCCGAACAACATGATGGTTTGACATGGATTCATCCAATTCCCAAAAGTTGGAAATTGTTTCATTTTTAATTTAGAAATTATCTATTTTCTCTTTTTTCCAGTTTGGGACCAGCGTTGCCACGACCAAAAAAATTTTGTAACCAAAATGTAAAAATAAAGTAACCAAAAGCGAAAAAAAGTAACCAAAATTATTTTCTATTAAAAGTACTATTTTGTTCACACTTCAGTTGAAAAATATGTCTAAAGAAGAAATTGTGTTTGTTTGTATGGGATCGGAAGGGCCTTTGACCTTTTCGTTTATCTAGAAAAGTGTTTCAGTTAGCCCTATGAAGCATGAAGAGTAGCAGATAATGACCATCTACACTTGATAATCTATTAAAGTTTAAGCTTCTAAAACAATAATTTTTAAGTAGACGAACAAAGTATTGGTTTTAGATGCACAAATACCACACACAATTTAAAGGTCTTAAAAATGGAGCGGGTAGTTCTTGTACCAAAACAAAAAATTTTTTTTTGTGTTGAAAAAAAAATACACAAGTACACATTAAGAGAAAAAAAAAATCCAATTTTGGTTAAAAGTAACCAAAACGGCAACACTGTTTGGGACTTATTTTATTTATTTTGGGAATTATATCGCAGAGCCCTGATATATTATTTCGGTAGGCTACATTAAAAGCAATTAATGTTGATCCAAAATAGTAAATATTGTATAAACCAAATGAAAATAATAGTTTCGATGGAGATGAGTTTACATTTGAATGCAAAGCATTTTTTCGAAACTGCTGAGGCGAACTCAAAACAATTTGACACCAAAATAGTTCCTTTCTTTTAAGTTGTTGGAATGAGGGCGCGATTTCAACGGACAAACATACATAGCTTAATCGACTAAGTTTTATTAAGTAACTCAAAAAAATTTTTTTACGTCTTAAATGAATATTTCTTAGTATTACATATGGAATGACAAAATTTGTTTACCCACATTTAGCACTTGCGCTGGTTGGGAGGTATAAAAAAAATGTGCATTGCGTTTTTCTGGTATGTTTATTTCCTTTAAGAAACATTTTACACAAATTAAACAAATTGTTTACACGTAGTAAGTGCAGTTTATATCTATAAACATAAACATTCTAATGTAATTTGCGTAACCTCTATACATATTTTTGCATTTGCGTACATAGAAATGTACATGTGTATGTAAATTACTGTTATATATGTAAATGTAAACACTAGGGTAGGCTGGACGGTGTGTTAAGGTTTTGTGATAGGAGCTAACTGTTACTTCGTACATAGAGGACAAAAAAGTTATTTAAGAAACATTTTTAGGCCGGAGCAAAATTAATAAATTTGGTAAAAGATTTTAAACTATGTAAAACAATGTTTCTTTCACCAATGCCACAGTGTTGCCGCAGACCAAACTAGCTGGAAAAAAAGTCAATTTGTTGATGTTTCAAAATTCACCTAATTTGTTAATATATATTTAACATTTCTTATGCACAGAGAGAGAGAGCTTTATAATGTGTGGATTATTGAAATGTTATTTGTTTACACCTAGTGGAACACCAAAGGTCGCGTTTTTGAGTTGAGGGATCTCCTAAGTTCCATAACAGGGTTATCTTGCTTAATCTGAATAAAATTTATTCAGATACATTGAACATTTTCATGTTTTTTATTCAACGTTATACTGGAGTACCAAAAGCACTTGTACCATTTAATTTATGCACACATTCCGACTCCATTCAAAAAAAAAAGGGCCGAAATGGGTTTAGGAAACCTTTAAATGTATAAATTCGTTGAAATTGTATAATAGAAAAATATTTTTTTGTAAGCTTCTATGAGAACGTTCTCACCCATTTCAGCGGTAACGCCCATTTGTGGAACATATAATACTTTTATCAAGAAATACAAAATTTAATATTTCTAGCTGCTTTCACAGAAATGTTAAAACGTTTTCCCAGCTAGTTTGACTTTCCGCAACACTGTGCGATGACGTAATATTTGACTTAAAGTTCGAACTCATGGCTTGCGAATACATAATGAAGCTGTAATGTACAGACAAATTGTTTGCCAAAAATTGTTCAATTAAATAATTAATTGGTGTAGATTAATTTTTTCAATTAATTTTTTGCTTGCTGCAATTAATTTTTTTTAATCAAAACACCTAAATTTAAATGTTTGTGTATTTTTTAGTTTATGCAATTAATTTTTTAACTGTCTTAAATTGTGCGGCATGACTCGAAAATACAAATACTTTAATTGATTAGACCAATTCTTTTGCAGGTGCAAAATTAGTAAGAAAATTAATTTTCTGAACGAATTGTTTTATTATAGTCGATTTTCTATTTTTTCTGTGTGGTTGGTTCTCTTATCGAAATGTAATTAAAAATTGTGTTTATAGAACCTCAAAATCCCCCGATTTCAAGTAAATATTTTAATAAACAAGCTCAAATGTTTCTCAAAAAATATTCTCTTACTTCGGGTCAATGTCGATATTTTGCTATTTTGAGTTAACCCAACAAACACGAAGTCAAACCTTTAATATGAAATGACTTTATTGCTTGATATCAAACACAATTCTCAAACCTTTTTTACTTAATTGATTTTAACATTTCGATGCAAACTGATAATGATTTGAATATAAACATTTGACATACAATGTTTTATCAATTTGATATCAAATTGTTATCAAATGTTATTCTCAAAGCAAAAATTAACTTGACAACACTTAAGCGAAAAATAAATATAAGCAAGAAAAAATGCCGATTAAAGTTAAAATTGGAGTTAACAATTAATAAAAAATTACATATTACGTAAAGTTAATTCGCCTTTAGAAAACCCTAATTTCTTGTGGGAAAAATGTAAATTATTTGTCAGTAAAAAATTAATTAGAAAGTGTAAAAATCCAAATAAATATAAAACGGGAAAGTGAACAAAATATAAGTTTGTTGTACGATTGCGGTGCTACACCATGACAATCCTCAAAACAAAAAGGAGCCAAGGATTTCGTCTTTTCAAGAATTTGAGGACGAAAAGAACACTATTTCATCTTTTAGTTATGGTGTCGAATGTTTCGCTTACAGTTTTTTTAAATAAGTAATAAATTTAAATAAAAAAAAATATATTTCATTTATGTTCCATATTGTAGTTAAATCCACATTTGAGAATAACGTTTGAAAGCAAGTTAAAAATAAATGCATTTTTGAATTTGAAAATAATGTTCCGTTTTTGTTGAGAATGCTATGATTTTCAAATCTTTATCCAACTTTTTCGTTTAAGAAAAGTTCCGATTTTGAGTCCTTTTCAATTTGAAATCAAGTCATCGTGTTTGTTGGGAATTGTTGCATTAGGTGGCTTTTCTTACTCTCTTTTATTTTGCAGGAGCAGCCAATGTCTAATTTAACCCGGAACAGCTCATAAGGGGTTTCTCGCCAATTTCCATTAGAACCAGTGTGGCCATATCCAAAAATATTTTACAGCTAAATCGGCTTTAAAATAATGCTAAAAAATGCTAACAAAAATCTTAAACTGCCAAAAAATAATGCTACAATTTAAATTGTATTATTTTTTGTTATTATAGTTAATATACCTTTATATGGGCATTTCCTAGAGTCACGAACGTACGTTAGTACGTTCTTGCTGTACAAATAATATAGAAAACAAAACTTTTCCTAGTTATAAACATAAACATGTGGTCACGAACGTACGCAAGATAGAAGTCTACTTTGGCTGACAGTAGTGAAATGTAAAAATCTGCGTAATGGAACGGAATATTCAAAAGTGATTAGTTTATTTTAAAAGTGTATTAATGTAGGTCTCTATCCAGTATTTACACAATAAAATATCTCTATTGGCTTTTGTTTATTAATTGGCTTATGTACCGGTCGCAAACGTACGATTTTTCCATAAGTTTTTTTTTGTTATTATCACCATGCATTTTCCCATAAATATCTTAAAATTTCCGTAACAAAAACTTATAAAGAAAGAGTGCAAACATAACATATTTTTTGCATGCAAAATAGTTATATAAAAATGGTAGCTTAAAAAGAAAATATAAAATGTTCGAGTTTCCAGCGCAATTTCCTCAAGTAAAACAGCTGAGATATGCTATGAAACCTTTACAACATAGACTTTTTTATAATAATAAACAATAAAAGACGATGATTATCAACATTTTAAATGTTCATTCTGGTTTACCTTTCTGAGGAAATACCCATATATGATTTATTTTACATAATTCTTCCTTATAAACTTACATCATATCAATAGAACAAACTGATTAAAATAAATAAAATATTTAGTAAACATAAAAAGTCTTAAAAATATAAAAGAAAAAATCAAAGGAACTTGACCTATAAATGGCTTTCATTTAGTATTTCAATAAAATGTATAACATGTTTAATAAAAAATTTCATTTTATTAATTAAATACGTCATCAAAATTAATATTATGCTTCAACTTCTGAAGAATCGATCGAGTTATCATTATAATATATGTCCTAATCGCATTTTTATGTGAGATCGTACATTTTTTTAAAACTATGGCAAAATTTTAAACCACACTTAATATAAAGTAGCAAATTCAAAGTCTTTAACGTCAGTTTATTTCGAATTTTCATTTTCAAGAGATTAATACAACTAAAACCTATTTTAACTTCCGCGTTGCTAAATGGCAAAACCCAGAACTTTATTGCAAAAGAAGCTAATTCACTAAATGGATTTTCATTTATTGCTTTTTTATATCCATATACATTTATCCAGAAATCAACTGTTGAGTTCTTATTTAACAATTCATATGAATTTAGTTTCTGCCACTGATGTTCCAAAGTTGTAATTTCTTCTACAGTGAAATCTATTATTTCTTCTTTAAAATGTTCGCTTAAGTTGCATTTATTAGCTTTTAAACTGTTTTCTAAACAATAAAAGTTAGCATTTGTTAAATTATTAAAACTTTTTGGCAATCGTTGTCTAAGTTGACATATTAATGGAGCTATAAAATCTCGGCATGTAATTCGTATTTGTTTTTCTATTTCAAAAGTTATGGTATCACTTTTCGTTTCCAAAAATTTTTCAAAATCGTTATTGGAAAAAATCAGCTTAACATGAATTTAATGGATCAAACTGATCAAATTTTAAAACAATTTGATATGAAAGATATTTTAAAAGATTGTACAGTTTCTATAGCAAAAGAGTAGGGTTTTGTATGTGCATTCAACAAAAAAGTGTGGTAGATTTTCAAAAAAATATTACTTGAATATTCTTAAATTACATGGAATCTCAAAAGAAATAAATACTCAAGCTCGAGGTCATAGGTTTTTTAATAAATGTTTTTTATTTTTTTATATTATATTAAAAAACCTATGACCTCGAGCTTGAGTATTTATTTCTTTTGAGATTCCATTAAGAAAAGGTCGAATAAAAAAACCATATTTTATTATTCTTAAATTAAATAATGCTAAAAAATGCTAAATATTTAGTTGCAAAATGCTAAAAAAAATGCTAACTGCTAAATGAAAAATTTGCAGCAAAATCAGACAAAAAAATGCTAAATCTAGCTGCAAAAATGCCAAAATGGCCACGCTGATTAGAACTCTTTTATAAAAAAACTTTAATTTATATTTTATTAAAAGTGAATATTTTGACATTGTCCCTTTAAGCACCAAGCAACAGAATTTTTTCCGTGATAATGAAGCATTCATTAAATTTTAACGACAATACCAAGAATTATATAATAAAAGTTGAATGAACTTTGTTGAATTCTAATAATTGAATCACAAGTTTTAAAACTTTCTCTGTTTTTCGGGCTAAACACATTTTATATCATGTTGCAGCAATGAATGAAAACTTTTATATATTTCCGGGAAAAGGAAAATTGCGGGAATTAAGGAACCCTGCTACATACACATTTATATAAGAGTGTTTACAAATATTAGCTTAAACAACAATAACAACAATATGAACACAATGTAAATTTGCCTGCAGGCATTTTGTGTTTCCTGAATTTATTCACACCCCTTTCAAACATACAAGTGCGAGTGTGGAAAAGTGCAAAGAAAAAAAATAGAGGAAATGAAAAGCACGAAAACACGCAGTCTAGGAAATGCATACATGCACATGCCAACACCGGAAGTTTATGTCAACATTGTATTTTACTTCAGATTTTATTTCTCTTTTGCGGAATTTTAATTTGAAAAAAAAAAATACCTGTGAGACAACGAGGACTCTGAGGACAGGATTTCTTGTATGCAAAATGAAATTAAGTAGATAGAAAAGTGATAGTAATTTTGTTCTGGGAATAAAGGACTAACTGCTTTTTATTACTAAATTAACTTCAAACGTGTTCTAGGTAAAAAACTGAAATTGTTTTTTTAATATTTAAATAAAATTGCGAAAAATATAAAACATTGAAGATTTAAATGTATTTTTTTTTTTAAGTCTGTGCAAGTATGGACTTGATAAGATTTCGATATAAGAATATTTTTTAACTTAAAATTATTTTTATTTTTTTAATTTAATTTAATTTAATTTATTTATTAAATTTCAGTAGCCTAATCGGCTTACAAATTTCTACTTAATAATAGTAAAAAAATTTTTAAAGATACGTTTACTTAAACCTGAATAAATCTTCAAAATTTAACTCTGGTGGCTTTTGTGTAAACTAAACAATTTTGTTAAATACCAAATTTTGCACGAGCTTTTTTTATGTAATCATTAAAAACTTTTTTAACTTATGTGAGGACAGACTCGCAGCTTACCCTTACTCCGGCCCATTCCCTGAAATGGCATAAACCCGCATAAATCTTTTAATTATGTTAATAACACTATTAAATTTGGTAAAAAAAAGTTGACATAAACACAATTGACTCTACTAAATTTCGTTAAGTTCACAATTGACAAGATCGTATTTGCGAAAATAGCTTTATACTGATTCAAATTGTTAGTATTGAAGAAGATTAATGCCTGCATTTAGTGTTGTCAGAAAACTTTTGGATCATTTCCCAAATTTAAATCTTGAAGACCCCAATTTTGTCCCAAATTTTTAAGTTTACAAAAAATTTGGAACAATAATTGTGTAAAGATTAACTAAATTTATCAATTTATAACTTTTGAAACTTAAATGTTTTCATGTTAAATATTGATCGCTTCTTGACATAAATAATAAGTGGCATAGATTTTTGAAAAGAAAACTGATACCCACTGGGTGTAAACACAAAGTGATAACAATTTTTTTTTATCATTTAAGCTCTAAGATTACTGGTTGACAAGACAATTCCCATTTTCTATTTGTCCCGAACGCTCTAAATTATTTAGTTTTCTCAAAGAAAATCGTGTTTTTAAAAAGAAAACTGATACCCACTGGCTGTAAACACAAAGTGATAACAATTTTCTATCATTTAAGCTCTAAGATTTCTGGTTGACAAGACAAATCCTATCTTCTATTTGTCCCGAACGTTCTAAATTATTTTGTTTTCTCAAAGAAAATCGTGTTTTTAAAAAGAAAACTGATACCTACTGGGTGTAAACACAAAGTGATAAAAATTTTCTATCATTTAAGCTCTAAGATTTCTGGTTGACAAGACAAATCCCATTTTCTATTTGTCCCGAACGTTCTATTATATTTTGTTTTCTCAAAGAAAATCGTGTTTTTGAAAAGAAAACTGATACCTACTGGGTGTAAACACAAAGTAGTAACAATTTTCCATCATTTAAGCTCTAAGATTTCTGGTTGACAAGACAAATCCCATTTTCTATTTGTCCCGCACGTTCTAAATTATTTTGCTTTCTCAAAGAAAATCGTGTTTTTGAAAAGAAAACTGATACCTACTGGGTGTAAACACAAAGTAGTAAAAATGTTCCATCATTTAAGCTCTTAGATTTCTGGTTGACAAGACAAATCCTATCTTCTATTTGTCCCGAACGTTCTAAATTATTTTGTTTTCTCAAAGAAAATCGTGTTTTTGAAAAGAAAACTGATGCCTACTCGGTGTAAACACAAAGTGATAACAATTTTCTATTATTTAAGCTTTAATTTGTCCCGAACGTTCTAAATTATTTGTTTTATCAAAGAAAATCGTGTCTTTGGAAAGAAAACTGATACCTACTGGGTGTAAACATAAAGTGATACCAATTTTCTATTATTTAAGCTCTAAGATTTCTGGTTGACTAGACAAATCCGTTTTTCTTTTTGTCTCGAAAGTTCTATAATATGAAAATAAAATTGATACCCACTCGGTGTAAACACAAAGTGATTACAATTTTCTATCATTCAAGTTTTTAACTAGGAAATTGTATCAATTTGAAAATTATTGACTTAATAACGATATTTAATTGAAGTAGTTTTATTTTTTTTTCCAAAATTCAAATATTTAATTCGTTTGTAAAAAAATTTAAGAAGTCACGCATAATTTGAAAATGTTGTTCAAAATTAACTTGAAGAGCTAAAAATTGTTCCAAAGGTTTAAAAAGAAAATAGTAAGGAAAATATCTATAAACGAAAATTTTAATTCGAAGTCTAAAATAATAGAAATTACAATTCAAATTCTTATTTAACAGTAAAATTATAAAAAATCCTCTTACAAAAAAATCTTCTGAAATTAGTTAAACATTTTTCCAGTGTTGCCATTAGGATACGAAAGATACATTTTTCGTATCTTTTGATGATCGTTACGCAAAATGTACAGAAATAAAATATTAGAGAATTTTTAGACAAATAAAACTTATTAAGACTAACCGACTCAATGCTAATACAATCAGCCTTATTCCGGTTGTCGTTGTCGTAATCGATTAAGTTGTTTTTTGTAAGAGATTATAGAACACTGGCTGTGTGCTACTTTAATCTCTTACAAAAAACGACTTGATCGATTACGACAACGACAACCGGAATAAGGCTGAATAGCAGCTTAATTAATGGTGATAGAAAACATTAAGGATCTAGTAGTGCGAAGTTGTTCTAAGAAACTGTTTTATTTTCAATAAATATAAAAATGAATTAATATGATATCATTTTCTTTACAATAGTCATTTAATATGAAATAAAAATGTTATGTTAATAAATGTTAAACGTTAAAGATGTATGTATCTTTTTGGGAAAAAGTGTATCTTTTTGGTAACCAAAATGTATCTTTCTCGAAATTTCTCTGGCAACACTGCATTTTTCACACCACAGTAGATGAGAGAGAGTATTTATTAAGCGTTTGTGCTGATGTTTGTAGCACCTTAAAAAATGTGTTCTCTCTTTTTGGTTAATAATAGCTGCGTTCGTTTACCCCAAAATTTGAACAAATTTGTACTGGATTTTACTGAAATGCGTTCGCGTACACATAAATTTGTAAGATTTTCATATTACTCACCTACTGGATTTTACTGGGATTGTACTGGGATTTTACTGGAAAAGTAAACGAACGCACATAATGTGTTTAAACAAGCAAATGAATAAATTTGTAAACAAATACCATCTCGTAGTCATCGTCTAGACTTGCAATTTTTGTTGCTGCAACTTTTTAAAATTCTGCTTTGAAATTACTCTAGTGTCCAGATTATGAAATTATAGTTTTGCAATTTTTTTATTTTTTATTTGGCACTTTTTATATTTTATATATAAATACAAATACACCTTCAGCCAACTTCAAGTGAAAAAGTGTGACAATTACAAAACAAAACAGAACTGCAGATTACATGCAGCTGAGTACCACTTCCCAATCTTCTCACCTCTCTCATTAACAAACTCAAGAATTGCTGCAACTCAAATTGCGAGCGTGGACGATGACTAAGCGCATAAATTTGGGGGAATAAACTACCAACATAGACCACAACATTTAAAGTAGCGTTGCTACAATATTATTTTTTAAATTAAACTACCTACAATATATGAGGCACTGATTTACAGCTGTTGAGTTTATACTTCATGTAAATTAAAGTTTAGTTCAACTCAGCCAGCGTTTAAGCTGATTTATAAGAATCACTTTTTGAATCGATCTAATGATGTCCGTCCGTCCGGATGGCTAGCTAACCATGTAAACCTTAAGCGCAAAGTACATTTCGCAATTTTGGAAATTGGTGTGAGGCTTCAACTTCTTTTTTATTTAGTTTTTGCACCTCTTTTCAACTTAAATCTTACAATAAGTGTGGCAAACAAGTGCAAAAGAGCAGAAAATTCTTTATGGTATTTGTAGGCATGTCTTTAACAGTGCCCATGAAGACAATCTAAGATTTTTATTTTGCAACGGCAACCAGAAAAGGCATTTTCAATAGAATTTTCAAGTACTTTTTCCCTTTTACTCTTTTTTTTTGTCAGTTTGCATGCTAAAAGTACACACTTATAGAAAGATTTTGGAGTATTTACGGTTTTAATGTTAAAAAAAAAACTAAAAATTAAATCGTTATAAATTCGTTTCTCCGTTTCTTCTATTTAGTTTGGTTTTTCTTTTCATCTTCTGATAAAAAAAAAACCAGGTCACTGTTAAGGCTGTGGCTAAGTGGTTTAAGGACATTTCCGCTCAAATTCTTAAGGAAATCTAAATAAAATTTATAAGGGTGTTAAAATAGCTGCTTGGGAAAAAATTAATTTGTTTTTTTACGTAATTTTTTTTCTAAGATTACCTTTTTGCTTCAATATATTTCACTTGCCTTATTCACAGATACAAATCTATGGTTAAAAAAATTTTATTTATTTTTTTTTAATTTAAAAGAGTTTTACAAGAAACTTGTGGTTATAAAACAGATTTTTATCATTTAGAAGATTTGAATGAAATTAACATAATTTTACTTGTACTCGTATTTCTTAAAATGTTTTTATTGCTGTGAAGAATCCTTTTTTCTAGAATGTTGTTTGAAGGTGATTTAACTTTTAAATTCCAACTTTTTGAAAAAGGCAATTTGAATTTGTTTGCCTTCGAATGAAATGTGTAATTTACCGTTACTTGAGGTTTAATGAAATAAATTTATCGAAATAATTTTAAATACACCCTCCACAACTAGTGGTGAATGAAGGTATACAAAGTCTGTTATTCCGTGTGAAACCACCATAAAGATATCTTCCGGGCCCTTTAGTAACTCTACGTGGATTTCAGAAATCAAGCTCACTTTTGAACAACTCAATACAAATAAATAATTTTGGTGTTAAATTGTTTTTAGTTCTCTTAAGCAGCACAATCGGTTCAGTAGAAAAATAATTACGAACCCAAATATAGTACAACCTCCACAAAATGTCGATATTTCTGTTAAAAAATTAACATAAATTAGTGGCGGAATGCACCGATTGTTACGAAATTCTGTCCGAATTTAATTTATATAATTAGAAATCACACTGACAAATTTCGTAAAGATCGGTCCATAATTTTAACAGGCTTATTTCAGAAAGTCTTTAGGGTGGTTGCATTGATGATCACAAGATCACTTTGGGTCTACATCAACGAGGGCTGCTTGCCAATTGACCTCATGGCTGAGCACTCTGAGTTCCGCGGTTAGGCTGGAGCGGTGGGATTTTGGTCTACGTGAAACAATGGTTTTGCCAGGATCACACTGCAGACATCGGGTGAACTGACAGGACTGGCCCATTGTACTCCAGAACCCGTTTTCGATGCTTTATTCACGGTTCATGACGACAATGGTGTAAGGCAGTTCCGTTCGAGGAACAGTAAGTTAGGTGGAGACTTCTTCATCGAGGAATTGGCAATAAAGGTCCCTTTTAGGCTGCTGGATGACAGCAGTGTCTTACAGCCGAAAGTCTATGTCATAAAGCGGTAAGCGAATAGGCTGAAGTATTAGCGTACATCGAGAGATATATGCATATGTACTGAAGGCAAGGCTGACACTGCAGCTCTGGCTGTTGTCTTCACGACATCAAAGCTAACTGTGGAATTCCGGACGTTTCTAACTGAGATTGCGAAATATTCTAGGGTAACGCAGACATGGGAACCAGGGCACAGTGGGTTCCTGGGAAACCAAGCTGCAGACGGACCAAAACGGCTGTCTCTTTGACGACATGTTCGTCAACGGCCTACTCAGCCTTTCAATGGCTCGCTGTAGAACTCTCGTCAAACATGATTCGTACAACTGTGATATTGATTTACTAGAGCACGTGCACTATGGCGCAATCTCCGGTGGATATCAACCACATGTAATATTAAGCATTTACCAAATGCCCCTGTGTGAGTGAAGGAACATTTGCATAAACAGGTAGCAATTTCGATTGTAAAATCCACAAAAAATTATATAACCACCCCTTGCTTAGGAGCCGGAGCTATCTAACCACCACTGCTATTCATTAATCCAAGCAGCTTTTTTTGAACAGCTAAAGCACCTAGGGCCATCCACAGACCAAACTTTCCCACAAAGGTGAAAATCAGTCTTCCACGTGAACGCTTCCCTACCCGCGTCTTTGGGTTTAAACCACAACCTTTAGTATCTCTGCGTCAATAAATCTAATCTTCATTGAACCCATTTGTGAGCTCATGCCTTGAAAAAGGCTCTTCCCGAACACACAGTGAATAACTTACTGAAAACCGGCCCTCTTTCAGAAAAGCAAAAGACCGGAAGCATTTCTCGCAAGAAGCATACTAACCTAGACCTTACCAATAGTCAGAACGGTGCTTGCACTCACCGGGGACTACTGATTCCCATAGCACCTCAGTTAAGGACTGAGATACAACCTAGAACTCAATGAAGTCCATGAGCTCCAAGCAGCTTTGTCTTTGCGATCCAGGTAGCATTTATCTCATTTAAAAATGAGATTCCGAAAAATGGCACTACATTCAAGCGCCGAGGTTTAGGAAATTACGAAGGCTGAATGGTAAATTTTCGATCTAGGAATCACCTCAACCTGATTTACCCCGGAGGATGTAACACCAAAAGGTGAAATGCTCTGTAGATGATCAGTAGTCAACCCCCGGGGGCGTGTGTCATACAGGAGGGCTCAGGAGAATTGATAAGGTTAGAATACCTTTTCAATGACCAGGACTCTATGGCGGGAAAAACCCGCGGTTTTTAGTAATTAATGCGATGAGGATGGGTCTTGGTTAAAATGACTTCTGCAGAAGTTTTCATGATGAGATGGAGTAAGAAACAGCGCTTCAATTTCTCTGCCAATGCCTCGGTCTAAGTGTTATTGGAATGAGGCATTTTGGCAGTGCGGGACTTAGTTTGATCTTTCCTTTCTGCAGGGGATCAAAATGGTTCGAAGCTGCAATGATGTCTCCGGAATAATCTGGTGAACACTGGCTTGAACCTGGCTCAGGGTATCACAAAGAGACCGCGATTAGCACCCAAATAAGCCGTCCGCGTGTTTGCTGCCCATTGAGCCCATTGAAGTACGATTACAAACGTAATAAATAACTCTTTTTTAGTTTAATTTGGTTAAATTAATTTTCATAAGACACAAAATCGGACTATAAACTTTCGCGACAATCGGGCAATCGTTTACTACAGGCCCAATATAAAGCCAATTCGCAAAACCAACTCTAGTAAGATTAAAACAATAATAAAATTGTAGTGAAATTCGGTTTTACGGCTGGAAATAACACCATCCCATTTTGTGATAATCGGTCCATATTTTTCCATAGGCGCCATATAAACTGAACTTCGAAAAACATGTTCAAACGTAAAAAAAAAAAATTGTATCACTGTATGTCCAATTAAATTTTTTTTAATACTAAAAATTTATTCCATAATTCATTCCATATAAAGCGTACTTTTGAAAGAGACTTTAATGTTTCTAAGACAGCAACAAATACTAATGCTGTGACGTGAGTTTTATACAGATTGATTCATAATTTATAGAACCCCTAAAGCCCACTCCTGTCATATTTTTACTCTAGGTGGAGGGTATTAAATATTCGACACTGCCGATTATAGCACTTTTATCGGTTTTTTTCCATTTTGTAATTTTCAACTTAATTGCCTGTAATAAAAAGGATTTACATCTACAATAAGAAATCTTTGGCTTAAATTATTTAGTGGTATAAAAAAAACCCTTTCTAAAATTAGCATTTTCTACGCATTTTATAAAGCTTTTTTTTAGTTAAGACCCTTACCTTTAGCTGCTAATGTTTTATTGTTTATGGCTTAATTAGATTTTTTGAACATCGTTATTGAATGGAAAATTTCGAAACAACTTAACGAACAATTTGTATTTGTTTTTGCAATTAAAAGCAATTCATTCGTTTCAAATCAAATTTATATTTCATTTTATAATTTCATTACTCAACTGGTTGGCGAATTGCATTCCTACAATTTCCTGATTTAATTATTTAACAGATTAAAGCCCCGCTTCTTACGTTGCTCTCTAATTACACTGTTTAGTTTGAAACAATTAAAAAAAACTAGTTATCCTCTATAATTTTCAATTAGACAAGTAAACTTGTTTTGCCCGTTTTGAGATTAAGTATTTTGCAAAAGTACTTTGTGCAGTCTTGTTGCCAGCTTTGTTATAATTTACTTGCACAAGTCTTTAAAGTGTCAAAGTAGTAGTTAAGTACTGATAAATAAGTGTTGCAGTGTTGCCAGGAATTTTTTTTTTTTAAATACCTAGGCAATCTATAAAATACGTTGTTTCTTGCAGACTCACAAAGTTTTTCTCCATATTTAAAAAAATTTATAATATTCCAGTTTTTGAAAAATTTTAAATTCTTTTTCCTGTATTCATAAAAATATTTTTAATTTAATAAAGGTTTACAAAAAACAAATTTTCTATAAAAAATTTCCTTAATAAACGTTTTTTAAATTTCATAATCGTTTATGAATACGGTGGTAATTATAAAACTTTAAAACATTGTTCTTTAACAAGGAAATTAAAGAGCATTTATTCTCACAAAAATTTAATTTTTTTTATTAAGATGATACGTTACTTTTTTTTAGAGCGGAAAATAACCTTTATGGCAACTCTGTTGTAATACAAAAACAATGTCAGTTGTAATTATGGCCTTATTAATTCATTTTACATAAATAAGTTTAGCCTTTATTCAAATAATGTTAAAGTTTTTAGTTCGGAATGAAATCCTTAGGGTAAATTTTTATATGCACAAACAAATTAAAAATGTGTATGCAGGCAAATATAAAAAATTAAGCATGAATATGACAACTAAAATGATAATGAAAATTATATAGTTTTAGTTCTTAGAATTATTATAGCTATGCTCGTGAGTGGCTTCTCTATCACACACGCTCACGGGGGAAATTACGATTACACATGCTGTCCAACAATATTATTTTTGTGTCACGCTCGCAGAATCACGCATAAGCGCGAAATCGTTTATTAAAGAGAGTAAGTAAAAAAAACACATGAAGCATGACTTATAGCCAAACCTAAATCAGCGCGTTAAGCGTTTACAAATATTCTCCGGCTAGTAAAGCAAAACCAAATAGCGCGATAACAACGCTTTGCAGTTGGAAAAAGCAATTTTGACAGCGCGCTGAAGGATACTTAACACTATCGCACAAGTCTTACGTATTTTGTTAAGGGTTCAGGGTTGCATTTTAACAAAATTTAACACACGTATGTAAGTTTATCTTATAATGTGTTATGGAATACGTAAGACTGGTGTGATAGTGTAAAGTACGATTAAGTTGTGAACTTGGCTACTTAGTAATTTCAATTGAGATATTTGTGTTTTCTCCATTGCCTCCTTTGGGAGCATATGGCTTCCATCTTACACGATTTGTTGCAGTTGTGTTTTCGTGTCTTCCCATGTAAGATTTCTTTGTCCTTGTTCTTGGAGTATCAATCCATTCAGTTCTGTTATTTTGCCTTCTACCAGTTTTGTTAAACAATTCTTGTTCCAGCTAAGTTCCAGCTAAGCTGTAGCAGGTCCTAGGATAATGGGGCTGCCATCTGTCATTGCCCAAACACAACGCCCTCCTTATATTTTTGTGTAGTCGTGGGTAACCTTGATAATCTTTAATTCCTACCCTTTTTTTCCAGCGTGTGGCTGTTGCCTGACTTTTGCCATGATGTAAACCTCTTTTCCAGGGAAGGGGAGGTCAGGGGGCTTCTTGAATAGATTATTTAGAGGAGGAATTAATGCCACTTAATTTTTAAAACTATAAAACCACTATGAAAATTTTTCGTCCTCATTCAGGGGTCGAACCTAGAGTGCTTGGTTTTGTAGGCCAGCACTTTAACCGCTTCACCACGCCACCACCAATTGAGATGTATTTAGGTCAATTTAGCGGTTTTAACTCCATTCTATTATTTCTATTTTGTGAATTTTATTAAACAAAATAAGTTAACATTACTAATCATGAAGCAACTTTGACGCTCAATCGCCCTTCACACTTGTCCACATCTAACACATAGCATCAATTTGCGTAGATATTGAAATTTTCCCATTAGAAATGTACAGATCTAAAAATTAACATCTTTCTACATCTTTGCAAGATGTTACTATCTCATTTGGATCCATTTTACAACTTTCGATGTTTTTAGTGTCAATAAACTCCAAATGGCATCACTGACAAAATTAAAGAAAATGTTTTTTTTTTATAATTTTATTTACTATCTATTATTTTTTGTTTGTAAAATTTTATTTCTTTGCTACTTTTTAGTTTGTGTTTTGTTAGTTTGAGGAATTAAATGATATTAAATGTTGCAAGTGTGAATGCATGTTTTACATTTTCAACATCTGCCATGCAAGTGTGAAAAGGCTGTTAAGAAACTACATATTGTATAAAAAAAAATTTTAAAATGTTTTCAAATTCTTCTCTATGTTCAAAAAGTTGTAAGTAAAGGTTTTAAGCACCTATTTTTTAAGGTCCACACCGCGCGTTCAATGCGTGTGTGTATTTGTCAAAGAAGTATAATCAGTGTTAAGTTGTATTAAAAAGTTACACAGCGCAAATGCGTAGAATGCATATTAGAGTTTTTTTGCCGGAGTTTTTCGATTCCCGGGAAAGCGGGAAATTTTTTTAAATTTCCCGGGATCCCGCTCCATACAAATAATACAAAGTAAATTTGTTTTTAATTAATGAAAAAATCTTTTAAAAACAAACGTAAGGGAACTTGTTTACAAGTAAGTAAAATAAATGCTTAAATACTACAAAAATTAATTGAAGATTGAAAGCAAAACTTGAATTATTATTACCTTACGCTTTTATATGTAAATTCCTTATTATTATGCTCTAGATACAAGATAAAAAGATAACATAAACATAACAATTTAATTCATAAAACAATAAAAAAAACAAACAAAAATTGAGGTACACAAGATATGAGAACAAAAAGTTAATTCTTAAAATATTTTACTTTCTGACACACTCACAAAGCGTTTAGTGGGTCGTCAAAGAGTATATTTCTGATTTTATTTACGGATAATGTACTATGTTTCCGAAAAATTTCGTTCTCTTTTTTACCGACGTTGGACACATAGTGCATAGTGCAAGGTTGATGCCAAAAATAGCATAATCCGGACTACTTCTTACAAACCATTTTATTTTTCTTAGGCCCATCTGAATCTTTAGGAAATCCTGGGAAAAAACCCTAATGCATATAAATACGTATCGAACAAATGAAGTAGGACTACTTTCTAATTTTGCTTGCTTCCCAAGAAGTATCAAACGCATAGAACGCGTGGTGTGAAGCTGCAGGTGTAAAGCTAGGCGCTACCAGCCCTTACGCTTACGCACTGACAAAATTGTTTAAATTTTAACTGAATAAGAACATAATCAGATATTTTATAGGAACAAAGGCTCTTGAGGAAGGGGATTTGCAATGAAGACCCGGTGAAATCATAAAATCATTTTTAAAAATTTTTACCAACCAACCAGTCTGAATTTCTTTTTATACGTTGGAAGTTATTTTATGCGTTACCCTTCCGATTCGCAGTAGTGTGATTAAAAAATTTATCTTAAGAGCTGACGACTATCGCTTTTCAGAAGTATGTATCGGTTTTAATTAAAGAACTGAAAAAAAGCTAATTTTTGTTCTAGAATTTCATCCAGCCTAAGGTCTGTGTTGACGCCATTTCAATTTGACTTAAAAAAGAATTTCAAGCTTATTTTTCCTAGTAGGGTGTCCAAGATTTTCGCTGACGGAATCTGAAATCTTCTGCCAAATGAAGGTCACGACGGTGCGTGACTCTCCGTCTTCACGAGACATAAATTAACTAACATTAATACCAAAATCGTGTTAGTGTTAGGTGTGGGCTGCTGATATAAGTTTTAAAAGTGTTATTGAACACCCTCTCTTGAATGCCCGCTTTTTCAAACTTTATTAAGATCATATCATAGCTCGTTAAGACTTAGGGTAAGCGCTGTTGAAGCCTTGGCAAGTTTGTTGACAGTAATACAACTTATGAGAAAATGTTAGCTTTAATAAAATTGGAATTAAATGATGAAGCAGGCGATCACAAAAACCTCAATTGACCGGACATTAGCAGATCAGTAGACATGAAATCCTCTATAGAGCGTACACAAATGGATGTTATTTAAGGCCGTTACACGCTATCCCACAAAGTCCTAAGTATTTTACGAAAATGCAACCGTGTCATTTTAAGTTGTTATTGTTTTTTTTTTTTTTTTTTTTTTTTTTTTTTTTTTTAACATTTTCAAACAATAATTAGTTCAGGGAAGAAAATACTTAAGACCTTGTGGGATAGAGTGTAACGGCCCTTAGCAAACACTGTGATTTAAGTAAAAGTACCGCTTTTCAAACTATAAATGCGACGCCTCATAAAATTGCCTTACTTTCATCCTTGTATTAAGCATTTTGTACAGGTATGAATTAAATTGGGATTATTAATTTCATATAATTGCAATTAAATAAGGCTTTTACGTTGAGATGTTGAGTTCCATATATATCAACCGGAGACATTTTCTATGTGACCCACTTGAAGTGTGAGTTGCCTTATGTATTTGAATATAAATTCGCCCCTTAGTTTTTACAGTATAATTTTTTTAAACCTACGTTCGTTTAACTTACATAAACCAAAACAAATTTTGTTAGTTTGTTTTTGTTTCAAATGTAAGTTAAGCAAATAAATTTTCCGTTCGCCTACTAATAACTGGCATTTCACGGAATCGAAACCGAGTACCACTCTCTGAAGATTCCATTCTCCAATTTAAGTCTACAATATCTAAATATCTTTTGTTGAGTTAATTAATGACTTGTTTCAGCTTAAGATTTATATTCTCAACTAAAAGTAATTTAATTTCTTCAAATCTGTTAATGTCATTGTCATGTATTTGCAATTAAATGTTTGTTTTATTAAAGTGGCATTTTTATATCGAGAAAATTGTGGTTGGTCATTATTGACACTAAATTAAGCCATTATTAAATCAACGAAATTTTGGACTGTAATATCAAAAAGTTTTTTTTGTTGTTTTACAAATATTTTACGAATTTTAGATTTTGGGTTTTGCATTTATTCCATTATTTTATTTTGTTTAATCATTTCTGCTTAATGATAATCGTTTTGCAATATTTTTAAAACGTAATTTGCGTATAATTATCGACACCAGAGATGGAAAATGCGTTTTCTAATTTTTGTACTAACTCTTAACACAAAATGTATTGGACCATCTCTATTAGTTTCTTTAAACAACTTAATTTTTTTGTAATTTATATATATTGGGCGCAGTTTGCATGTGTCCCTGCGAATGTGTACACACAGAAAAAAATACCAATGTAAAATTAACATGGAAAAATGTTGATTGAGAATCATAGTAAATTTCTGCAAAAGTATGCCCTTTATTTAAATTTATCATTTTTTATATAAATTTTAAATGAAAAATATTAAAATTATCTTAAATCACGTTTATTTAATATTATTCACTATTAAAAAAAAAAAAAAAAAAAAAATATTAAAATATAAATAAATCTGGATTCAATATTGAATCCATAAAAACCTGTTTTATATTAAAATCAAAAGTTGATCATGTTAAATTAACATGCATACATACTTAAGTATGTACATTTTTTTATTTTCATTGTTAAAATATGTCATAAAAAGAAGACAATTCCCGTATTCTTTTAATTAAAATTATTTAGTTAAATAGTACATCAAGTTTTCAAAGTACAATGCCGACGTAAACTATATCGGGCGATTCTGTTGATGCTTCTGTTAACAAAGGGGAATACAAAATAAGTGAAACATGTGTTACAGGGGTAAGTACTTTAAATTATTCTTAACTGTTATTACACTCAAACCAATTTAATTCTACATGAAATTCACGTTGTTTCAACTTGAAATAACTTTCATTCAAAGCGATTCGGATTGTTATTTCAATATAAATTCCATTTTGCTCTAACTTTACTGCAATGTTAAATTAACATGAATTATAGTTATTTTAAAAGCAAAAAATGTTGTTCGCAAGTTATAGTAAAATCGGGTTGAATTAACATGAAAAACGTATGAAGCAAAATCACCACCGAAAAATTTTAAATCAACCTTGTTTTCTACGTTTTTAACTTGATTTTTTTCTGTGTGTAATTGAAATCGAGTACCACATAATATATCAGGAAAACTCACAACTTCTGATAACATTTTTTTAATAAATCTGGCCTTATGGCTTCCACTTGAATATTGGCTTCCAATGCTTAAAGAGTTGCATTTTGTCGGCTTACGCCAATGACTTAACATAGCCCCATTAAATGTAATCCAGAGGCGTTAAATCGCATGAACGAGGAGGTCAGTGAAGAGGACCACTTTTGGAAATAAAGTTGTCACCAAATTGATTTTATAATATGTAAATAGATTGTTAAGCGCGATGTATGGCATGTTGCTCGTTCTTGTTCGAAGTGAATGTTGTTGACGTTTAGTTTATTATAATCGCCATTCACCGTAACGGCGGCGCCTTACTTATTTCTTTCTTATTCTCTTTGGTATGCACATTTTTCTGTCTTGTTGATAGTTTTGAATCGAGGCGATTATGTTGACCGTTAAATGGTAAAATTGGGCTGACTTCCAAAACGTACTAATACAAAGTTCGTACACAATTTTACTACTGTATTTTAACAATGCACATGTACAAAGTACCGAAGCAATGCAACTATGTGTTTTGTTTATTAAAACGTTTTGAAATGTAAGTGATGCAATGCATAATACTTTTAAAATAAATCTGTATTGCTTGCAAATTAAATGTTAAATGTCACAAAGCATCAACTTTAAAACCGATGCTCTGATTGCTTTTTTGATGCGTTACTAATACTTAGCAGTGACGTTTTGGTAGGTTTTGCATTGTATATACATATATTGTACTGCGGCGTTATGAAACATTATACTTTGTTCTAATACAAAGCAATTGACGTTTTGGAAGTCAGCCTTGATTTTTTTTGCAAAGTAAATTTCTATAATTTTGAAGCGTTGTTCTAGTGTTAAACGATTCATGAGAACTTGATAAGCCTTGCTGACCTGAAATGTCAACGCAGTTTTACATTATCAGCTGTTAAACCATAGTAATCGATATAGAAAGTTGTCATGCTGCCGATACATTCCTCTGTTGTTGTTGCTTTAAGAAAAAAAAAACAGCTGTATTTTGTTTGAAAACAATTACTTACATAACTTAACGCAAATATGCGCTATCACTTAAGGCCAGTAACTATGCTCTGAACTTTGGTGAGAACTTCTCGCATCGAAAAGAAGTGAAACAAAATATTCCTTCGTTTCTCGAAAAGAAAGAAAAAAGTGTGTCTGTAACTCATGTGGAAAACAATTGAGAACGTCAGTTACACATATCGTTAACGGCGATCAAAATTTACTAAGGCCCTAATTGTGTAAAACGCAAAACGGTACATGAATTTCTGTAGAAAGCAACAACAAAATATGTATGACATTGTTTTTGCTTTCAATGTTATTCTTTTTTAACGACGTCGGCGAAAAAACAACCGTCGGCTATAACAAAAAATGTAAGTGAGACTTTTATGTTTGTTGTTTACAAAATAGCTCTGAAAAAATTCGTATATTTTTGAAAAACGTTATAAGCAAAATAATTACACAATGTAAAAATCAACCAAGAACAAAATGCTTTTCTCTTCCGTGTTGTTACTCATTGCACTTTGCATTTTTATATATTCGTCTGTGTCGAAATTTTTTCTCACCCCAGTTTTATTCGTGAGCAGGAACTTTCTCACAGAAATCTTACAGACACACTTTTTCTGTAAACTGGCGAGTAATTTCACTACGTGACAGCTAGATGTTACTCGTCAAAAATGTTAAAGATGCAGTTAAGTGAGAAGAACAGTTGTTTGTTTCAATTTTTGGCATTTTTGTTTCATTTCTCACGTTTCAATCGAAAAGTTTTTCGGCGGGGGCGTTACAGAGCATGGGCACAACATTCACTATACTGCACAATCGTACGATTTTTTCACACGGAAATCTAAAAGATTTCTATTCGATATAAAAAATTTCTGCAAAATCTGTTGTCAATTTCACATTATCACACAATGAAGATGCAAAATCATATGACGCAGCAGTTCTGATCGTATAGAATCTATCATCTAGTAAAAACGTTCGTAAACATTTGCAAGTCGGATAGACTTGTCTAAAAAATCAATCATTTAGTGAAAACGTTCGTAAACGTCGGATAGACTTGTCTAAAAAATCTGTCAGTCAATTTTCGTTTTACGTCAGAATATCCTACTTTGTGAGCACAAACGATTTTTTAACAAATCGTACAACTGAATCGGATAGTTTATCACCGGTTTTAGTGCCAACCAGGCCGTTTTTGTATGTTAGTCTTCGGGTGTTTTACGATTTCTCTGCATTGGTTCGGTGGTGAAGCAAAGCATAACACTACTGCGTTATAATTCTTGGATGTGTATTTATTACCCATATATATAATAGTCTGGGCTGTTCCTGAAAAATCTGGATTTATATAAAGATAATAATTAAATATTCCATAGAAACTAGAAGGTGCATTTAGATGGAAGAAAACTGTCTTTAAATTAAAAATAGCTTATTCTGTGCCAATAATTGGCGGCATTGTTTCTAAGAAATCATCAGCAAAAAAAAAAAAATGGAATTTCAAATTCAATAAGAACAAGTCAGTGCCAGAAAATACACTACTTGAAAATTTAAAAAAAGGATCATCTACGAGTTAAAAATGCTTCCGCATTTTTTTTCGCTTATATTCTATACCGCTTAAAGGCTAAAAACGGATTTAAACCAAAAACTGTCAAATTTACTTGCAGATTTGTTCGAATTTCATACAAATTATTTGCTCTAAGGTCCATTTCGCTTGTAGTCCATTTTTGTTTAAAAGCCACATTTTCTTAGCATGCATTTATAATTCTTTATGCAAAAATGTTCGCTTATAGTCCACTTTCTATTTTAAATTTTTAATCAAGTGCCAACATGTTTTTATTTACCTTTTTGGCAACTATTATAAATGCCAAATTTCGCAATTTAAATTTCATAACATGGTGTCTTCTTCTTCATCTGACAAAAAAAAAAACACAGACAAGAATATTAAGAGTTTTTTATATAGACTTTCACGTTTGGTATAACAAAAAATTGTCAGGTGAAGACCCCATCTAAAGGACCAATGAAATTGATATTTTTGTTGTGTTTGATTTCGTCATCCAAAAAATTAAAATGTTATTCATTTTAATTTTTTGGATGGCTTATGAAGTATTGAAATTACACATTTTTGTTTTTATTGTAAACTTTTAAAGCATTTGAATTAATTAATAAAAAAGATTTTTGTTTTACCTATTTATTTAAATTAAATAAATATTTGGTTATGTTTTAATTAACTTTGCTTTTGTTTAAAAAGAGTGGTTATATTGAAGAAAATAATTTTTATATAGTCCAAAATTTGGATTATACATGGTTTTACTTATTATCCATAAAATGGTTATTAAAAAAAATCGGTTATAGTCCAAATACGCTTATAGTCCACAAAAGTTGTGCAACTATAGTAGTAAACTATAAGCGAAAAGTACTGTCCCTACAAAATCTAAAATTTAAAAAAAAAGTTACATTGTATAATATCTTCCATACCTGAACGACCCTAGTGATAATTGTAAAATGTTCTTTCTCACTCGCTCTCTCTTGTATTGAGTCAATAATGATACCAAAAATGAGTTGTTTTTTTATGTTTGTATTGTTGACTATAATGATAATGATGGCCATAATGATGGTGTTGATAATTTTTATGAATTTAATTGTCTGATACTAATTCTATGGACGTGTTAGTAAAAACCCAATTCCAATTCAATTTTATTACTGTTGGTTTGTGGAGTAATTATGTTTTCAAAATAAGTTATTTTACTAAATGTTCAATATGTACAAGAGAGAAAATGTATGTATGTATGCCGGAAAACAATTAAATATTTTTAAGTTAAATTGGGAGTGGTAATAATGGCGAATTTTCGGAATATAATATTTTTTTATAAGTGTACTAGCTTAGTGTAATCTTTTTTTTTATAATTTATAGTTTTATTTTTTTTCCATATTAATTTTAAATATGTTTAAACGAAAATACAAATTGTAGCATCTGTCATTAGCATTCAAGTTAATGATTTTGTCTAGATAATTAAAAATATGGAAATTTCTCCGTAATTGCTACAGTAATCACTTATTTTAATCAGAACGCAATTAAAGATCAAGTATTTTATATGAATAACCAGTGGACTTAGCACTAATTATTACTGCCTAACAATGTTGCCAGATATACGGAAAATCCCTACATTTATGTATTTTGTTTTCTAAATCTTACAAAATACAATTTGGTCAAATAAAACTAATATAATGTTTTGTAGTGTAGAGTATAGATACTGCACATAGTGTGACTTCAAATGCGGAAATTATTTTTACTTTCATTTAATTGTACATCCCGATAGTTCTGATAACTAGCAAATTTTTAGCAATTTTCCGCTGTGTTGGAAAATCTTAAAGCTGACTTTAATAAAAAATTATTTAGATTCTAAATCACTATGAAAATCATCATTATCCAAATCTAATGGTGTTTTCTTTTCTACAAAAAAATGTAACATTTTATTTAAAAAAAATGCAATTTATTGTCTGTTTCTTAAAAATTTTGCTCCCGAAAAGGGTGGCTTGTTTTATTCTAAAAAACTCATCATTTAAGAGTGCATTTGGCGACGGCTTTAATTCAGAGAACTGGCTATTATTTATCATCAATGTTTAAAATGAAACAATGGGTAACTACAGACCAAATTTTAAATTACACCTGATTTACACCTAAAAGAAATTCCCCACGAAAGTAAAAATTACACCAAACTCGGGTAATTACCCCACAAAGTGGTTACACTGCAGCTGAGTTAGGTTTTAGTTTCTCTTTCTGTCCCAGCCGTTTTCTATAACCGGAGCTTTGTGTTTTGCGTTATCGGCTCATTTTAAACTACAGGGATATACGAATCTGGCTGTCTTCACATAAGTGCATATAAAACTAACATTATTATTATTTAAATCAACAAAAAAAAATGTTAAATGTGTTTTTATGGAGTAAACTAATATAAATCAATCTTGTAGGAACATTGAAAAAATGCAATAAATAAAATGTACGAGCAACCATTAAAACGGCAGAACGTTTAAAATTAATGGCCAGGGATGAAAATCAATTTATGATTTTTAAATTGAAAGCAAAAAAAAAAAAAAATTAAATACATTAACTACCGTATTCATAAAAAATAATATAAGTTTGAAATGTGTTTTAAGGCAAAATATTTTTCTTAAAATACATTTTATTTTTTTATGAACACGGCAGTAAAACTTTAAATGTAAAGAAGTTGTGTTTTTTTTATTAAAACAAAGTTAATGATAAAATAGTTTTTTATTAAAAAAAAAATATATTAAAATAGCGATAAACCTCTTTTCACATACAAAATAACGTTTAAGCGATCGAATTAATTTTTTGGCTAATAAAAAATGCTTAGACAACAAATAAAGAAAAAATCATTGACTAGCCGCAAAGTTTTGAGTGACAGACCTAATTTCACCTAGCAAAAATGTCTTAAGCCAAGTAAAGACGTTTTTTGGTCTAGCAAACAAACTTATAGACATGCGATAGGCTATTTTTCGCCTAGTAAAAAAGTCCTTAGCCAGCAAAAAACTAAGTTAAGGCTAGAAAAAAGTCTTGGACCGGTGATATAAGTATGCACCTATTGTCGCAGAGAAAAACAGTTTTGCTAAGCTATAAGCTCATTTGAGGTTAGAAAAGGAGTCTTGGACCAGTGATATACTTACATACTTATTTTTGACTTGCGAATAAGTTTAGAGCCAGCAACAGACGTATTTTTGCCTTATGAAAAGACCTGGAGCTAGCGATAAACTTTTTCTCGCTTAACGAAAAAGTCTTGTGCCATCAATAGATTTACTTAAATTATGAAAAAAAGTCTTAAGTGAGCGAGCGATAAAAACATTTTCGTCCAGCGAAAAAGTCTTGAGCCAGCACTAGACCCATTTTGTCGATAGACACAATTTTTTTAAAAAAGAATGTTGTGAATGTGTGTTAAGCGAAGGTGAGGTATCACAATATCGAGCCCTTACCGCAAAATAGCTTAAGCGACATTATTTTCAATATTCGTTTTTTTTTTAATAAATTAATTTTTTGACGACACTTGCATCCAGTGTTGCCAGTGAAATTTCGAGAAAGATACATTTTAGTTTCCAAAAAGATACACTTTTTCCCAAAAAGATACGTTTTGAAAAAAAATTTAAAATCCATTTTTAACGTTTAATATTTATTTACATAACATTTTTATTTCATATTTATATGCATATTGCAAAGAAAATGATTTCGTTTAAATTCATTTTTATATTTATTTAAGTCATAAATAGGTATTAGGTAAATATGAATATTATATGTATTAATTAATTAATTATATGTAATTATCTTTGAATGTTATCAAAACAAATTAATTTTTGTAAAAATTAATATACGAGTTTAGGCGTTTATACTTAGGCGATAATATCAACGTTCATATAAATTTCCTGAAAATATAAAAGATGTTCATATATCCTCAGAACAACTTCGCACTACTAGTAATCATCGATTTAGGTGGATCGTATGTTGCAACCCCTTAAGGTTTTCTTTCAGCATTATTTAAGCTGCTATCAAGGCGAATTCACTGGAAGGTGGGGTCAAGTCAACATATGGTGTTTTTTTTCGGTGGTCGTCTTGTCAAAGTGTGTATGCAAACTAATTTTTTATGTAAACTAACCTTTTTTTACTAGCAATATTTTTGACAATCCGACCACAGAAGCAGTGTTGTTGTATAGTTGACCTCACCTTTTAGTCAATGCGTCTTGGCTGCTATTGTATTAGTATTGAGTCGGTGACGATGATCAGTCTTAATAAGTTTAAGTTGGCTAAAAATGTTCGAATTTTTTGTTTCTGTACATTTTGCGTACAGATTCAAAAGATTCGAAAAATGTCAGGATTATACATGATACCTGAAGAAGTCAAAAGATACGAAAAATGTATCTTTCGTATCCTAACGGCAACACTGCTTGCATCATCTCCTAAAATGTCATGGTCACATAAGGTACCGTTACGGTTTATAGCAAAAATTATTTTATCTTAAGCAACAATTTTCATACAAAGTTTTTATGAAGTAAAATAAAAAAACCTTTTCCTGTAAATTGTGTTTTTGTCGCTTAAGTTTTTTTGCGCTAAGGACTCGATATGTTTAAACTTCATTTGCAAATAAATTTTTTACTTTTGTTAAATTTTTGAATGCAAGATACATATATACAATAAACATACATATCAGGGTTAAAAAAACTGCAGTCGATACCAACAGTTATTTTTTTTTTTTGGCTAAAGACAAATGAAGAAGTGGACGAAATAGCAGTTTTTCTACTTTGACTGCAGCTTTTAAACGCTGGACCTAACAACACTTCTATTTTTGTACACAGAGGCTAAAAAATTCCCTATTTTAATAGCAGGGGTGGGTCTTGATATTTGTGCAGTTTAATAGCACGAGCCACAATCAATCAAAAACTCCATTTAAAATTTTTGTATAGGTGAATTGGAATAATAAATATTCTTTTTTAATGCTTGCTAAAAGTATTTTCTTGTTTTCCCCGTTTTTTAAGTGAGAAATAAACGACACAAACAGTTTGACAACAACAACAATATTTTTATGTAAATATTACAAATTTTTAAAAGTCACACAAACATTCTACATAAGTTTTTTCATATGTTTGTATAACAGTTTGTGTGGTTTATTTGGATCTTTTTTTATTTATTTTCGTAAAAAGTTGCCAGATGTTACTGAAGATGAAGATGTTATTGTTATAATATATAAGCGAACCTTTTTGTATACATTTTAACGAATACGTCTGCGAATACAAATAGCAAAAGTAAGTAAGTGGTTCGCAAATGCTTATCTGATCAGTCATTTCCTCCTTATATTAAGTATTAATATAATTCTCTAATAGGGGAAGCGGCAAGCTGACTTTACGTCCAAAAAAAATAATTGATTTTACATAAACATTCATAAATGTTTAAAGATTTGCTCAAACAAACCTATTAGGAGTACAATGGAAACTTTTCAGTAAAGTAGCTCTCCTATCTCTTCGCATTTAAAATAAAAGTTTTATTCATTACAATTCTGATCTCATGGAATAATTTTTAATTAAAACGTTTTATTTTATATAATATTATTACAATTTTATTCATATTTGCATATATGTATGTTAGTATTGCATTTACAGCAGTATTTAGTAACTCATTAACAAAAAAAAAAAAAAAAAAAAAAAAAAAAGCATTTATATACATATAATATAAAAATATATATATATATATTTTTAAAATACAAATTAATCATGATGATGATGTTCTGTAACCTGGTTAATTAGTGTTGTTAATGATGATGTTAAATTAACACCAATAAGAGAGTTTGTGGCAATTAAAAAATAAAACCTTTTGTACTTTAAGTGCAAAAGGTGGGATGTTAATTTATCATTAAACCTTTCTGGAGAGCATAAGTAGAACTTTGAATATATTACGTCATATTCTGCAAATCGAGTAAAGTTTAAATCGATAGAAATTTTCCGTTTAATTTTTTAAAAAATATCCGTAGTTTTTCATGATTTATAGAGTACTCAAAGTATGACGTCTATAAAATGGAGCATTTTTATGAACCTTTAAAACAGGATCGTATTGCAAATTGGTTCGATTTTAATTTCTCTAATCGATTTCCAGAACCTGACTAATTAATTGTACGTTAAAATTGAATTTGATTTTTGATTCCTGTTTCTGTTTGAAGGTCTGTTATAAGAAATCAGGAATAAATGTTAGCATTAATCATAAATTTACTAGATATTTCTGAAATATTCATGAGAAAATTTCTAAGCAAAAATTCCACTCTTAATATTATAAAATTGAAAGAAATAAATTGCCTTAAGACAAAAAATTACCATTCATAATAAACTTTGAATCTAAAATTACCAGTCTATATATTTCGTTACAGATTAGTAAAAGGGTACTTTGGGTAGAAACGCTAGCTAGACTTGCCTTTGCTCTCCTTCAAACTCCAACTTCTGCGAACGACTGCCGATATTGCTAATGACAGATGGGCTGAGAACACTGAATTCAGAATGGCCTAAAAACTGTGGTCTCTTATGGATGGCAAGCGAACAATGTCTTTACTATCAATGACAAAGAGGCGCGTTTTACTTTTGGTGTCTGTTGTCATGGGACACTGTATTATAAGTAGGCATACATAGCATATTGGAGTAGAGCTGGCAAACTATCGATAGTCGCAACATTCGATATTTTCGATAGTTTGTTGACAAACTATCGATACTATCGATAGTATCGAATTTTTTGTAGAATTCCTTAATTTAATTTGAAAGTAATTACCGTACTTGTCCATGTAGAAATATAAAGAAATACAATTTTCCAAATTTGGAATAAAGTTTAATCTTTCTTAGATTATCAGTCATTTTCCTTATCACAAGCTAAATTTTTTCAAATATGTATTAAAATATACATACAGTTTGCAATAATTCGGGTTCTACTAAAAAAGTTGTCATATTTCAATTTATTTATGATTGCATATGATGTTGAATTTTCAAAACTTCAAGAATAATAATGTGCACTGGTTAGTATGTAAAAAAAATTAATATGTATTCAAAATTTTTCAAAATAAAATAAAAATGTAAATAAAACTGAACTGGCAAAATAAAATAAAGTAATTTGTTTTTATTTTTGTTTTTTCTTTACCCACTTACAACTACATACATTTAAGCTACGGTCAGACTTATCATATATTTGACGAAAAAAACGGGACCAACAACCAAACTAAAAAATCATTTCGCTTAATATCAATATTTATTTTGATTAAAATACCACATCTTACAGAAAACTGTTTTTTTGCTATGTCTAGTAGTATAATTAGTTTATTTTGTAATATTAAGACCATCTCACTAACTATTAACAAAAGTAGGGGTTACGCTTATTTGATCAAATATTTAATAAGTGTGACCGTAGCTTTAGAGTTGGCAAAAAATCAACCAATTGTAGTCGGGGCTGTAAGAAAAGATAAACTCACTTTTTATTGTTGTTGTTTTTGTTTAAGCTTTGATATTGTTACAAGTAAAACTGGGGTTTATAATTCTTATTCGCTTAACAGTTTTATTGTATAATATCTTTAGTTTTTCTAAATTTTTTGGATGAAGTTTCCTGACGATCTGGCCTAAGTAACCAGTGAAATGCGCATAGGAATAGCTTATCCCTTCAACAATAAATTTCAGTTTATCAATATTATGAAATGGGAATTTAGCAAATTTAATCGAAACCTTGTTAAAAAGTTTCGTTTGGGAAAATATACTGAAACAACAATAAGACAACTCAACTTTGTTTTTGCTCTCAATATAAATTTCTAAACGAAAATTTTTATTTTAGTTAATATAGAAAACTTTAATAAAGGTAAAATTACTTTAGTATACTCTTTTTATTTAAACTAGTATTTGGCGACTTAAAATCTAAAAATATTCAATGTTGGCGATTTTCGATATACTATTTGGCGATTCAGGTGGAAAATAATTTGAGAAACCTGGTACATACATTTATAAAAATTTTTTCTTTGGCATGAGGATAAGCATGAGGATTCAAAATGGTTGATCCTTAAGCCGATTAAATAACTACCGCAACTAGCTAAGCTGTGCGGCAACGACGGCTGACTTGTTATTGCCAAATCGAAAAAAAAAAATTATTGATAATTTTCTTTAAAAAAAATTTCTACGATAGTATCGCTATCGAAAATAAACTATCGATAGTCCAATGGAAAGACAACTATCGATACTATCGATAGTACTATCGATTGTTTGCCAGCTCTATATTGGAGCCGCTCACTATGCTTACTGCCGCAGCTGCCATGACGAAATTGAGTAGGTGGACGTAGACCACCTTTTCTGCCACTGTCCTACACTGGCGAGAAGGAGAATGGATGAAATGGAGTCCGCCATCTTTGACTAATATTATAATATCCCTGGCGTTAAACAGGAGCCCAGTTTAAACTTCATTAGAAGTTCGTGTTGGCTCTACGATGGGGGTTCTATTTAGTGGAACTCCATGGTATCACATTAGATCATTTAGTCTAAGTATGTCAGATAGATAAGGTTTTTCTATGGACGGACTTATCGGCATCGATGACCGGTATATGTTTTAAACACTGTTGCCAATTCTATAAGTTCCACAGAGAAGTATTTTTAAGAGAGGGAAAACTAATATGTAGTTTTAAAATAAATCAAATTTTAGACATTCGTAACTTAAAACGCAGTAAACATACAATGAAATGGCTATACAAGATGGCATGAAAGAGCCGAATGCCTAAGGGCCTTCGGCTAACTTATTTAATAAAAAAAAAACTGTGTGGTTTGTATTAGTAAAGGCTAGATTACACTATCTCACAAGTCTTAGGTATTCCATAATACTTTGTGAGATAGAAATCTAATGAGTTTTGCTGCGACTGTCAAAAAATCTAATTTAACATGACACTTTGTGTTCACACCATCACACAAAGTATAAACACTCACACATGAAATAAAATGCAACCCTGATCCAATGAAAAGTTTTATTGTTTAGAAATTTTTCAAAAAACGATGAAGTCGTATGGGATGTCAAACTTATTTCATAATACTTGTCATTTTCGTGACACATTGCATTCACACTATCACACTTTGTCATATTACTTAAGTTTTTGACATGTATTAATACAAAGTATAATAGTGTAATCTAGCCTTAAAGAACAGAATTCACAAAAACAATTAAATTTTTTTTGCATTGTTAAAGTTTACTGCTCGAAATGTCAACCATTTGCATAAACAAAACGGCCCGAACTGTCAATGGGTGTTCGCTGCCGCCTGTAGTGGATAAGCCTTGGGACTTGTTATCATTTGGTTTGATTGTTAAAGAAAGTTTTGAAAAATTTTTAAAATATTTCCCCGGGAAATTTACCACAAATAAGAATTTCAAAAGTATTTTCTGGAAAGTTTCTCGGAAAAAGGAACAGTAGTGGGAATGGAAAATTTATTGACCATTAAAAATGGTTGAACTTTACAAGACTTTGTGAACAAAGAAGTGGTTGTATGTTTAGAAACGATAAATTCTTGTAGACTTTAAAGGGTTAAACATTTTTTCACAGTTCTTTTAGATGCCTGTGTATCATTATGCATGTTATTAAAACAAAAAAAAAAAAAACAAAATACACAACAAAACCAAGTCAGAAGGTGTAGGCGAAATAGGTGGATCATACAATACCCTACACCGCAAGTAATTTAAAATAAGCCTTAATAAGAAACTTTATTTGTAAATTTAAGCTGACTTAAAAGTAATTTCTGATAATCGCATCCATTGAAATTGGCTGTTTGCTGCGGTTTACATACTCTTTCAAAATGAGCAAGGAGCTGCCGTTTCGGTGAATGGCGAGCGCTTTCGAGCCATGCTGACTGAATTTTTGTAGCAGCGGCGGACATATGCCGGAAATCATATTAAAAAAAGGAATGCCATGAAATTATCTACCTGAATATAATAAAAAAAACTGATGAGCTGGCCTAAGCAACCAGTGAAATGCGCATAGAAGCTAGCTTTCCCTCAACAATAAATTTCAGTGTATTTATCAAATATGGAAAATTGGGAATTTAGCACGACATACAGAAATCGTATTAATGAAAAAAAACTTTAATTCCAACATTTCTTTTTTGTATTACCATTTTAAGCTCTCATGCAGCTAAAAAAGCACCCATTACATACTCTGTAGTAAAATTAAAATAGGGACATTCCCGTTATTTTAAAAAAGCGTTTAGCTAAATTTCTCATGCAATAAGAGCCTTTTTTCAGACGCAAAGTTTACTTTGCAAAGTCTGGTGTCTGTAGGAGAGAAGCAAAAGAAGAATGGTGGATTTGAGCACAGACGTTGTTGTACTCGCAAAGTAGCTTTTTCTTCGTTTTTCGTGTTTACAAACGTTGTGTTTGGTTGCATGTTTAATTTGACGAAGAATCAATAAAAGAACACAAAGTAAACTTTACGTGTGCAGAAGTGAAAAAAAAGTTTAAAAGAAAATTTAAAAGTCTTTGTCAAGTTGAACTTTTCGTGTGAGAAAGGTTACATTTTTTGGCAAGAAAAGTTTTTGCTGTGAAGGGAGTCATTTAAGTCTAGGTTTACAAGCTTCAATTTTTAATGCTTGAGTTTAAAGGAGATGGTACGGAGATTCTGGTACTCGTCAGCAAGACTTGAGTTTTTATTAAATCATCGGGTGGTTACTTGTTTGCCGCATGGAATAAAAATGTTTTAATATACATATGTACATTCTTTTGATAGAACAGGCAGGGTAACAATTACAAACAATAGTATTTTTGCTTTAACATTGGATATTGGCTGTATAGTACAAAAAGTGCCGAATGGGGCAAAACAATGTTTAGAGAACTCTAAAATTGAGGATGTGAGGCAATGTTAGAGCTTGGCATATTTTAAAATATTTGAGATATCAAAAATGGATTAACGTTTTGAAAAGAGGCACACATTTTTTATATCAAAGGTATTTTGACAAAACATCTTAAGTCAAATTTAAAAAGTTGAAAAAAGTGTTGTTAATCATATGAATTTTCATTAAAAAACATTTCGGATTAAGGTTTTAAAATTTTGTAATATACACGAAATTTTGGTTTATTTTATTATTTAATAAAAATAATTTTTTTTCACCGAGTTTTTTTTTTAAAACTTTTTCGATATCTTATCTCGACTTAAAGTATTTTGTCAAAATGCCACAGATATAGAATGGATTTATAGCAAAATTTTTGTAAAAATGTGCCATGCGGCATACCAAAACCATCCGATCAAATGGCTGCATGTTAATTTTTTCTTTTATTTTTCTATTGGATTCGCTGTGAATAAAATTGCTAAGTATGATCATATTGGCAACTTTAAAAGGGAATTGAAAAGAAATTGAGCAGGAAAAGTTGAAGCGTGTAAGCCAAGACTAAGCAATATGAAAATTCTTTGCATTCGATTTTTGGCAAATTTAAATTAATAATTTCTAATTATGAATTCCTTTGCGGAAATCCTTAAGGGTCCTTTTAGTTGTATGCGGCGTCACATTTGGGAACCTTTGCTATAGGGTGTAAAAGAAAATTAAAGTATATTTTTTTTAATTTTCATTGACATTACATAGTTACAATGATATATCAAAACTATCAATAGAACTCGTAACTTTCCATTCGATTGTACTACATACCTGTGGTGCAGCGAGGGCAGTTTGTAGCAGACATGTTATTAAAATTAAATTTTTCATGTTTATCTCTGTTTTGTTTTTTTTTTTTAATTGGAGTTTTTAATAATATTTTCCGATAGTTTTTTATGTTTGTATTAAGGAAGGAAATTGAATTTCAACACAGTATTGCTGTAATTTATTTAATATTATATTGGCTGTTTTTTTTTTTTTTTTTGGTTTTTTGCTGTTTAAAAAGAATTATAACACGCAGAATCCTTATTACTGTTATAAAACACTATTTTGTTCGCAGGCGATTTTTTTTACCAAGTTTTGTTCGTTTTAATAGAATTTATTCAAATAATTTATTTATTAATGCTTAACACGTTTAAATGAATTTCATCTCGGTTTTTTTAAATAAAATTTTATACGTTTTTTGCATAAAACATTCCGTTTAGCTGTAAATGTAACAGCAAATGAGAAGCAAAAAAAAAAAAAAAAAATAAGTTAACAAAATTGTAGATTTTTAAATTTTTTTCGAACAGGTTTTATGTTTTATTTTTGTTGTAAGTTCAATTTCAGGCATCAACCAAATCTGTTGTGGTTTGACTGCGTTACGTTGCGATACGTAACTCTTATTTTCGTTTGTTTTGTTTTGTTTTACTTTTAATTATTTTGGTTTTAATTAAAATTTTAAAGTCCGTTGTATGTATTTGTAAATATTCGACAGTTGGCTTTGGCGGTTGAGTGCACACTGTTGCTTTGGAGATTGGTCAACGATTTTGTATATGGAATCAATGAAACTTATTGTACTATGAAGTTTTATATTTTGGACTTGTTTCAAATGATGTTGTAGGGAAGCTTAACTCTACTCAATATGTACATTAACAAGTTAAGCTTAAGTATGTTTTAAGAGAGTAAGGAACAGGAGAGAACAAACAAACTCAAAGCGTTTTGCTGGAAATTAAACTTTGGTGACTTATAACAATCAGGGATGGCAAATGGCTTTTCTGATTTTGCAGAAATTTTGATAGCAAAATGTACTTTTTAGACTATGACGGAACCACTTTTTATATAGTTGCCAGATAAGATTGGTTGAAAATTGTCAAAATTTGAGGAAAAAATCATCAAATAGACTTAGCTAAATACTTAGGCTTTGAAAATTTATTGTAATTCTGTAATTATATTCTGTTTCCAATTATATAAAAATATATATTATTATATATTATTAGAAAATCCGAAATGGTAAATCTCGCTTTCCCTATGTAAAGCTTAAATTTCGTTTAGTTAAATTAGGTACGACATGAAATTAATGGTGTTTTCTTTTCTACAAAAAATGTGACATTTTATTTTAAAAAAATGCAATTTGGTGTCTTTTTCCTAAAAATTTTGCTTCCGAAAAGGAGGAGGTTTTTTAGAATAAAACAAGCCACCCTTTTCGGAAGCAAAATTTTTAAGAAGCAGACACCAAATTGCATTTTTTTAAAATAAAATGTCACATTTTTTTGTAGAAAAGAAAACACCATAAGTGGAAAGATATTGAACACGTATTTTACACATCAGAAAATCCTTTTAAAAAAGTTGAAAAAAAAGAAAATACCTATCGCGCTAAAATAAATCATATTTTGTATTAGGAACTGCTAGACCATGAAAATCACTGAATTTCAAATAAATGAAAGTATCTAAGAAGTTAAAATAAAATGTGAGATTATATTCACAACTCTTGTAAATTTGTACAAAATTTTTCTTTAGAAAAATTGCCAAATTTAGGATATAAATTCTGCAATCGTCCCAGAAATCGTCAAAATGACAATAATCGCCAAATCTGGCAACCGTGAGCACAAGTTAAAAAATTATTATTAAGTCTGAGTTCATACGGCTCTTTCTTTATTGAAAAGATTCTTCTTTGAACATGAATTGGTGTTCAAATGATTCATGTCATGTCGTAGCCATGTTTTTTATTTTGTATAGTCGTGCGTATGAAAACAAAAACAAAATTAAACAACGAATAAGAAAGCAAAACGTAAAGACATTACAGGCATGTGTGTACTCGTTTCTTTTTCCCTCGCCCCTCTCGCCTATAAAGTAGCAATCTTTTCAATAAAGAAAGAGCCGTATGAACTCAGACTTACATAAAGACTTTTTTCTTTTTTTTTTTTGCAACAGTAAGGCGACTTTTTGACATTTAATGGATCAAAGCCTCTTACTCGTTCATTCATTCCATTGTTGCTATAAATTATGTAAAAATTTTGGATTTAGTAAAAATGTGCTAATTTTGTTTTATCAAATACAACTATATTTAAATAAATGTGAGTCACCCTGTTAAAAATAACTTAAAAAATTTAATATTAAATCATACTGGCAATGAATCTAATTTTTAACTGGTTACAAAAAGAAGTCGCAAGTGAATAAATGTAACATGCAATGCATTTTGTACCACAGAAAACGAAATCAGAAGATTAAGTTCGCACGCAAAATGCAAATTGTGCAAAAAGGTAGGTATTAAAAACTTTAGGGGATTCTACCAAAGTTCTTTAGACACATATTTGAGATAAAATAAATTAAATATTGTCATATAGCATATATGTAGCTATTTATTTACGATATCGTCCAGAAGTGTTAAATGCGAACATTGGTTTCGTCGGCAGCATATCGTCGTTCGTAAATTATTGTGTTCTATAATATATGCAATATATAACCATATAGAACAAAATAATTTACGAACGACGATATGTTTGCAATAAAATAAGGTATCGATCATCCGACGTCATTAATTTGTCTTAGATGCTTTTTAGATATACATAAGTTTTAATACATAATTTTTCCATATTTCTTTAAAAGAAAACATTAAACTGTTTTATTTTGTAATGAGTTTAATTTTCTTTTCATGAATTAATTTGTTTTAATACTTATACATAAATATTAAATTATTATTACATGAATTTTAAAAATTTGCTTTTATATATGAAATCCCGATCCGTCCCGGGATTCCGTTTTTTTTTAATTAAAAATCCCGAATCCCGGGTTTCAAAAAACCTGGTCCCATTTGGCATCACGCATGGTTGAATCGAGCTTTAGACATCGTTGTTTGAAAAAATGTTTGAACAACGCTGTCGATGTCAAATTAAAATTTTTGATCGAGCTTAAAAATTAATTAACGCTTTTAGTTTCCCTAGTACACGAGCGGACGTGACGTTTTTTGTTGCAAGCCACAAGCTACAATTTGACGTTTAATTATTAAATTCATACAATAAATTTTGAAAAAGTATACAAGATAATACATAAGAATATATTAAAGAGGAACATCAAATTCTTGCTTGATATCACATTTCGTGCTACATTGTTTAACCCGCAAGAGTCTCTACAGCCTTCGTCACCAATCTTCTGTTTTATTTAATATTTCTGGGCGACATGTAGCATAGTGTAAAACATGTCTTATTGTACATTTTTAACTGTACCATACCATGGTACCATGATTTCCATCCCTGATAACAACTGATCATTCCACGATGATATTTGCATTTTTAATCTCGGATTGGGTGTTTAATTATATATTCAATAATGCTTTGAGTATTTTAAAATATTTAAATTCAATTTGTTTTCCTTATTAAATAAAAAAAAAACTAAATTCTTAGGAATTTTTACAGCTTTAAAAGGAAAAATAGTATTAGAAGATAAGCTTTTGAGTATTAACGAAGTAATTGAAATTTTTTATAAATTGAATTTAGAATACCAATACGAGTTTTTAATTTGATGTTAAAAGATTATATCAGAAATCCTTAACCTGTTTTCAACGTTGTTTACGTTATTCGAGAAAGATTCTAATTTTCTAAATCATTTCAAGTCATTTAGAAAAAATACTTGTGCCATATTTCAAAACAATTATTACAAAACAATTTTACAATCCCAAGAAACACGGAGGTTTGATTTCAAATTGAAACGACAAAGGTTTGATAATGATTTGAAAATCATTTGAAAATTCTAGCATTATTAACAAAAAGGTGAAAATTATATTCAAATTGAGTTATGCATTTATTTTCAACTTGCTTTCAAACGTTATTCTCAAATGTTTTACAAATGTGGATTTTAATACAATGTTTTTTTTTTAATTGAATTTCATTGTTTATTTAAAAAAACTGTGAGATTAACATTCGGCACCATAGCTAAAAGATGAAATAGTCTTTGTTTTGTCCTATTGAAAATTCTTGGAAAGACAAAATACTTGGCTTCTTTTTGTTTTTTAGGATTGTCATGACGTAGCACCGCGATTGTACAACAAACTTATATTTTCTTCACTTTCCCGTGGTATTTTGATGCACACTCTTTTATTTTGTAATTAGTTTTTAAATCACAAATAATTTATATTTTTTAACAAGAAATCAAGGTTTTTTTTAAGGTGAATTTGTTTAATAATATGTAATACGTAATTTAATTGCCATTTTTTAGCGTTTTCATTTATTTTTCGCTTCAGTGCTGCCAAGCTATTTTTTGATTTGAGAAAAACATTTGATAACAATTTGACATCCAATTTATAAAACATTTTATGTCAAATGTTTATATTCAAATCATTATCAATTTGAATTCAAATATTAAAATCAAGCAATTGAAAAGGGTTTAAAAATTGTTTTTGATGTCATATGATAAATTCATTTCATATCAAAGGTTTGAAGTAGCAAATGGTGATTGCTCCAATTTAAGTTTTGGCATTTGTACGTACCCCTTTGCTTTTCAGCCAGCCCCTCAATTATAATTTCAAATTCTTAGAAAAAAAGAAGTGCTTCAGAAGCAAGTATTTATGAGATCTAAAGCCAATTATGGATTTTGAAAATGTCTGCCAAATTTTGTGACAATATTGTTATTCTTCCGATTTAATACGAGTTTAGTTAAAGGTATTATTTTTTTTTTCTTAATCTTTAATTGGGACCAAGGTATATTTATAGCAGGTAGTCAAATGTTGTATAGAAAACAAGTAAACAAGTTTTTGTCTTTATCTTTTGTCTTTTTTGTCTCTTATCAACCCCTTTGCTGTTTGACAGTTCGTACCACATAACAACAATAAAAAGCCCTGTTGTTTGTTTTATTGTACAATTGTTGTAATCTCGCGGCTACCTGCTATAAATATACCTTGATTGGGACCTTTTACCAATTGTTATCTTATTCTCATAAAATGTTTTAAGTAGTACCAACCAGAGCTGTGGAGTCGGAGTGGATTTTTCTCGACGAGCTAATTTATACCATGTTCACACGGACAGCAATATTCGTGTTTCGCTCTCTTATTCCTGTTTCGCGCACCAAACATGACTGAAACGACTTGTTTCCCCATACAAAATTTTGAGAGCGAAACCGGTAGTTTCATTTTGAAACATGCTGCGAAACAGGAAAATGTTCTATCATCTCCAATTTTGATAACATTTATCGTTAGTTTATCTGAACTAGCTCTCAAAAAAAATCAAAACAAAGAAAAAAACAATATAAAAATTTATGTTTAATAAAATAAAGTGATAATTATACAATAATAATATTAATAAAAGTATTAAATTATATATTTTTAACTTTTAATTACTTTTTTTATCAATTTTAAATAAAATCACACTAACAACACACAAAAAAATGTCAAAATGAAACAAGAATCATTCGTATGAACAGCATGTTTGGCAAACTAGTTTCAGAGAGCGAAACGAGTGGTTTATATCGTCGTATGAACATAGCATTAGGTTCAGCTATCGTAGAATACAATCTCTTAGTTTTAGATTTTTGCTTAAAATTTTATTGTTAAAACCCAATTTTTGTAAGTTTTTTAAATCGTTATTTCGAGTTTCGAACGTTGGTTCTATAACAGGCCTGCACAATTTTTGTTAAAGATTAATTTTTTTTTTATTAAAATAAAATATATAAAAAATAAAAATGTTTTTATTTATACGTATATGAAAAGGTCGAATAAAAACAACTTGAATTTATATATAAAAAATAAAAAAAAAAAAAAGAAAAAAAAATTAGGTAAAAATTATAAAAAATCACAAAATAATGGCGAAAAAAGGGGTTTTTTTTAATTTTTAGTTAAGATATCGAAGAGTGAAATTCTAAGTTAAAATTTGGATTCAGCGCATCTCAAGCCGTCTGGTCTATGGGTTAAAAATTTGTTAGCCTGTGTATTTATTGGCAAAAATGCTTTAAAAAGTTTTCGAAAATTCTAAATCTTCTTGATTAAAATTTGTATTTTTAGATATTTAAATTTAAATTTTTAAAAACAATTAAAGTGATTTATGTAGGATGAAACCAAGCTTCTGGCAACATTGCCAGATAGTATACATTATGGGAAATTATGAGATAGGCTCATAAATTTACCCACACCACAATAAAGGAGAGGGATTATGCGTTTTTGCAGATGTGTGTAAAAATAAAAATATTTCAGTTTACTGATCGACTTAGAAAAACTTTCGGAGTTGATCTAAAGCTGTCCGTCCGGCAGGTTTCTGTAACCTTGTGCGAAAATTACAAATTTTATACATACGTTTTAATTGTTATAAGGACGTTGTCTATTAAAAATTGTGGGAAACGGTCCATAATTTTACATGGTCCCCATATAAGCTTACACCCCCCTTCTGGCGAATCTTCACAAAATTCGGCATAGTAATTTGTAGAAAAATTAAATTGATTTCAGTAAATTTCTTTTTTGGTGTGAAATTATTGCGGGCACGCAAAATCATAGAATGTGCCCTAAATTTTAACCCCCGGACTCATAAACGATTATTTAAATTTAACAAAAGTTTTTAAATTCAACATTTTTCGAATTTATTCTATGAGCTAAATTTCAGTTATGTATTTTATAAAGCTTTTTTGTAATAGTTCTATTCCTTAAATTTTTAGGAATGACTTTTATACACTACCAGACTATTATATTGTATTTTCTTGTTACATTTTACCTTAGCTATCCTTTGGATAGCAATGAAGTATATTGTATGTACAGAAAAATTCACAATTATTAGACACCAGCAGAATGTAATGCATTTTCTGGCCCGTCAGCATTCTTTGTGTCACACTGGATACTTTATAAATTGAATGTATTTAACTCAACAATTTTAACAAATAGAAACTGGGAATTATTTCCTTTCGTAGGTTACTTTATACTATATTCAACATTTTTTTATTTTTCGAATTAATTCTATGAAAATAAAAAAATGTTGAATATAATATAAAGTAACCTACGAAAGAAAATAAGTCCCAGTTTCTATTTTTCAAAAGTTTTTAAGTGAAATTTTCATTGAAAATTTATAAATTTGACAAACGTTTATTAAGTAAATTTTTCATTGAGAATTTATTTTGTATTTTTATGAACACGGTAGTAAATCTTTACCTGAAACATAGACATTCCTTCTATTCTTGATAAATTATCGTAAAAATTGCCATAAATCATTTTAAAAATAGCTGTGTTTTATGACATAAATAAATTATATTCAGCCTGATTACGGTTGGCGTTGGCGTATATGCCTGAGTCGTTTTTTGTAGTAGATTAAAGAACACAGGTTGTGTGTTACTTTAATCTACTGCAAAAAACGACTCAGGCGTATACGCCAACGCCAACCGTAATCAGGCTGAATGATATGAATTTTATGTTCATAAATCGCTTATTTAATTTGGCGTTAAAATTTAATAGAACATGTTGCGTTTACTATTGCTCGGTTAATTAAGTTAGAATATAATTTTTAATTGTATTTGTAACTCTTATTAAATAAATTAATAAACAAACTTTATTACGAATGTAAACATAATTTATACAATCTTTGAGGGTTCAAGGTTTCGGAGTTTTTATTTTTACCTTTAAGTGTAGATATAAATTATATAAAATTTACTTCTTTAATAAAACTAAACAAATGGCAATAAATTTTATTAAGTTTTTGTTTTTAAAAAATTTTTGTTTTTCTTCTTTTTGTTGCTTGCTGGTGATTTTAATTGTAAATATGTACTACGAAATTTAGTACGTAATAAGTAGCTATTGTATTAACCTTAAAGACAACAAAATTTTAATATCTACAAAAATAACAATAAAGATATACAAAAGTGTAGACAAGCAAGCCGAACTATATGATGCCCTACAACACAGGTTAATGCCTGTTTGGAATCTATGGGTAATTATCGATCACCTAGCACAAAACTTTGTTATGAAGTAAAGATTTATAAGTGACTATATAATTATATTAATAAAAACGCTCGTACAAAATTTCAGTAAAGGGTACTTTACACTATCACACAGGTCGTATGAATTCCATAATACTTTGTAAAACAAAAATCTAATGACCTGTCCGTGAAAGCCTGGGTTCGATTCCCGCGGCAGCCAAGATGTAAAAATGTTGTAAAAATTCCTTTTTTCATAAAAAATATTTTTATGAAAATTAAATTCAATGAACTTTATTTAGCCTGATTTAAATATCAAAATTTAAACCATGGTCGGTTCGGTGAAATAACCACGATGCTAATTATTGTTTGTTGCGACTGTCAAAAAAACTAGTTTAACATTAGGGTTTGTATTCACACTATCACACTATGAAATAATAATTATTAGGGATGCGATTTCCATGCAAATGCATGTTTTTTGTCGATAGTCTAAAAACGATGTCGACCAATTATCTTTCCGAATTAATAAATTTGTGTAAAAATGGCATCGATTTGTTTTTGCATATTTTTGCATATTTAGGTTTTAAATGCATATTTTTGCATATTTTGACATTTTTAAGTGATTTTTTAACTTCCATATTATAAAAAAAGTTCTTAAAAAAAATTTTAAATTAAATTTTAACAAGATGGGGGCCTGGCTAGATGCTTCAGGATTATATTCAAAACACTCTGAGTAATTTAAGAATAGAAGAGCTTGTTGATACCCATAATTATGCTATTAAAAAAGCAAAAGAAATATTAAATTTAGATAACATCAGAAGTCAACTAGCATTTGTATTTTCCAATTACAGGTATATTGGTGAAACAATAACTAATTAGGAGGGATTTATAATAATACTAAAGTCAAATTAATTGATATTGCAGAAAGTAAAATTAACAATGTGGAAGAAAGAATAGCCCGACAAATCAATAAAAAATCCGAAACGTTTTGCAAAAAAAATAAAATAAATTTCAAATATTTTTGATGTGATCTGGAATCAAAGTGGGAACTGAAAATAAGTTTTTTCAAAATGCTTGAGCATTCTTCAAGTACAAGAGAAAGTTTTACTTTTAACAGAACAGTACAGTTATTTAAGTTTTTAAAGATATTTTTATATATTTGTTTTTAGTAAAATGAAAAAACGATTTTTTATGAAAATTTTTAAGTTTTTAGTGCATATTTTTTATTTTTTTAGTGAATATTTTGGATTTTTAGTGCATATTTTAAGCGCATAATTTCGATTTTTTAGTGCATGAAAATCTCATCCCTAATAATTTTATTTTTTTTAAATGCAACCCTGATCAAATGAAAATTATTTTTGTTTGAAAAAATTTCAGAAAACGATGAAGTCTCATACGACTTCAGTCAGATTTTTTTTTATTACTTGTCGTTTTCATAACACATCACTCTTTTTTATATAACTTGAGGTTTTGACATGTCTTAATACAAAGTATAATAGTGTTAAGCACCCTTAACTTATCATCTCCAAAATTGCGACCTGTACTTTCCGCACAAGATTTTATGGACCATCCATTACCTTTCCATCAATGCTGCTATCCAGGCGGACAAAAATCTAGTTCGATTTAGAAAGTCTATGTGTTACATACAAACTAAAATTACCCCTCTCAACAATGGTGGGTTGTGTAGGGTACGGAAAGCTTTTGTTTTTCATTGAGTCGCTAGATTACATTAATATTTAATTGTTGCAACATATTTGTTCATGGTAAAGTGCAGTGATGCATGGAGAGTTACATAAAGTGAAGTTGTTTTAGGTTTTACTCGTAAAAAAACAGCATGGTTTATATTTTTTTTCTCTTGGAAATAATGAATCTGTTTTAACTAATATCATTTAATAGTTTCAAAATGTTAAATTCAAGACATAAACATCCTGTATTAGAGCTGTATTTTAACAGACCTGTCAACTATACAGATGGGAGGGTATATTGATTTTGTTATTCCGTTTGTTGCAAATCGAAATAATAATTGGCGACCCTTTAAAGCATTGTTGAGAAAGAACTCTTGCCTACGAAAAATACCTTTATACGGGCTAAACTAAAATTGGTTAACGGCTTCATTACTCATGCGTAAGTGTTACGGATACGTTAACGTTGTGGTCGCCTTCAATCGTTGGTAGTTACTAAAAATACTAAAACGTGTGATGTGGTGTTGAAATCACTGATGGGATTTGTGTTACAATTGTACTTTGGTACAATCGAAACTTCATTGGAATAATTTGTACCTTTTTTGCACAATTAAAAAAAATACCCACGAAGTTTTATGATTTCTTTAAGGTGGATTAACTCACTTTTCTTTTCAATAATACATTTTTAATAACATCTCCAGCCGTGACCAGTACTTACAAAAATTGTATTACTGTTAATGAAGGTTCGTTTGTTATACTAACATATAAAGAACAAACATACAAAGGTATATGTACTCGTATCCCTGTAGAAGCCTAGGATTAAGTGTCTCCAAATCGCCACTTTTGTCGATTGTTTTGGTGAAACTCTCAACCAAGTGTCTACCTTTTATCTGCCTTTGAGAAAAAAGAGATATAGACAAATATTTGCTTCTTCTTAATTTTTACACCCATACCACAATAGTGGAGAGGGTAATATGCGATTGTGCTGATGTGTGTAACACATAAAATAATACTTTCTGAGTCAATTTAACGATGTTCCTTCGTCCTGCTTGCTGGCTGGCTGGTTGTCTGTCCATGTAACCTTGTTGGTAGAGTAAGGTCGCAATTGTTAAGGTAATTCGATGAAATTTTAAACATAGGTTTCAATTCATAAGGACAAAGCCTACTTAAAATGGTAATAATCGGTCTATAATTTCACATAACCCCATACAAACTTCTTTCCAGAATGGTGTTGGTGCCTAAAGACCATCCTATTACGTTGGTATTTAGGCCCAGACTTATTTTATTGCAATCTAAATAATCTCACCATTTTTGATAAGATAGACAATAACTTTTACGATAGCCACTTTTTCAAGACAAAATATTGCGCTGGCGGGTCCAAATAAATCCCATATAAATTCCTTCCTAAAATCACTTAAAGGTAAACAAATCTCATATAGATGAAGATATCTAATAATAGTCGACACAAAAACGTTTACATATATCTTAACCTCATAACATAATTTTGTTCTGGCGGGTCCATGATTGCCCATGGGTCTCACTCTCGAAAATATATCTGTTTATACTGTGGTGTAGAGTATCAAATGCTCGGGCTCTTTATAAAATAAAAAAGTGTTATGAATTTTTTTGGCCACTAATAAAGAAAGTGTGTCTGTACAATTTTATGAGAAAGTTCCCGCTTTGAACTGTCAAATAAACTCACGAATAAAAATGGGGTGAGAAAAAATTTTGATACAAAAAAAAAAAAAAAATTTATTAAAAATGCAAAATGCAATAAAGTGTGGCGCAATCTTTTATTCAATATATGCAAAAAATAAACTAAACCAACGCACACGTGTGCTTATTGTACAATTTTGTCAATACATAATACAATATATTTTTTTGCGTAATATCAATGAAAACGCTTTTGGTTGTATCCGATATTTTGTACCACCTACTAATAATCTATACACACAGGCAATTTAATTGTACAATATAAATTATGCAACAATAATACTGCAAATGTTTAAGTACCTTAAACTTTGTAAGCAAAACGCAACAGCTGATCGACAACGTAAACGTTTACGTAAGAGTAACAAGGATTGTAACAAGTTTTTGTAACAAAAATGTATCAATATTATTAAATAATGTAACACAACAAACTTTTAAATAAGAGATTAAATGACGAAAACAATCAAAAAAGATAACTTCGTTACGTTATAAATGTCATAATAATCCACTCGAAGCCGATGTGACATTGCAAACATTGAGAACGCCAGTCACACATACACCAAAACCAAAATTGATTAAAATTAAAAAATTTTTAACGACGGCGGCGAAAATACTACCGTCAGCTAAACCAAATAAAAGATTGCGACTTTAATGTTTGTTGTTTACAAAATAGCTTTGAAAACATTTATTTATATAATAAAAATGTTAAAAGCAAAATAATTATACAATAAAAAAATCTGCCAAGTTTATTTGACAGTTTAAAGCCTGAATTTCTCACAAAAATTTTATAGACACGCCTTTTCTGTAAATTGGATAGTTTCCTTACGTGACATCTATTACTCGTCTGTGAACTACTTAACGATCCAGAATCTGCATATATACTTTATGGTGTCCTAGATAAATATTTCTCAGTGTTACATAAGGAGTGACAAACTCAATATACCATGATTCACAAGTCGTGGTAGTGGAGGGTAAAATAAATGATAATTAGATGACATTAACTGTGCTTGCTTAAATAAGAAACTAGTGTTTTCAAAACAAGGTTCCTCCTAACTGCTACCGCCCTGCTATTAACCCATTATTATTATACCCTCCACCACAATAACTTTTGAAGAGGTTATACTAAGTTTGTCATTCCGTGTGAAACTTTTTTATTATTCACCTCAGTCCCCATGAAGTATATATATTCTGGCTCCTTCAGTAATTCTAAATCGATTTAGCTATGTCCGTCTGTCTGTCCGTCTGTTGAAAACAGGCTCACTTTCGAAAAACTCAAAAGAAATAAAAAAAACTGGGTGCCAAATTACTTGTAGTTATCCGAAGCAGTTTGGGATTGAAATCCAGCCAAATCGGTTCAGTAGGATCAGATTTATGAATCAAAATGTGGAACAACCACTTAAAAAAATTGATAATTTTGTTACAAAAACTAACATAAATGATTGAACAATGCACGAAATGATATAAAAATTTGCAAATGTTCGTTTTATTCGACTGGAAATCACACTGTGAAATTTGATGAAGATCGGTCCATAATTTACCCCAGGCCCCATATAAACCCTACTCCCAGAAAACAGTTTAGTACGCCTTAGACCGTAATTATTAATGTTATCATAACAAAATTTGGCACGTCGCAGTTTTCAAAGACTAAAAATGATACTGTGAAATTTCATGAAGATCGGTCCATAATTTACACTAGGCCCCATATAAACCCTACTCCCAGAAAACAGTTTAGTACGCCTTAAACCGTAATTATTAATGTTATCATAACAAAATTGGGCACGTCGCAGTTTTCAAAGACTAAAAATGATACTGTGAAATTTCATGAAGATCGGTCCATAATTTACACTAGACCCCATATAAACCCTACTCCCAGAAAACAGTTTATTACGCCTTAACAGTAATTATTAATGTTATCATAACAAAATTTGGCACGTCGCAGTTTTCAAAGACTAAAAATGATACTGTGAAATTTCATGAAGATCGGTCCATAATTTACACTAGACCCCATATAAACCCTACTCCCAGAAAACAGTTTATTACGCCTTAACAGTAATTATTAATGTTATCATAACAAAATTTGGCACGTCGCAGTTTTCAAAGACTAAAAATGATACTGTGAAATTTCATGAAGATCGGTCCATAATTTACACTAGACCCCATATAAACCCTACTCCCAGAAAACAGTTTATTACGCCTTAACAGTAATTATTAATGTTATCATAACAAAATTTGGCACGTCGCAGTTTTCAAAGACTAAAAATGATACTGTGAAATTTCATGAAGATCGGTCCATAATTTACACTAGACCCCATATAAACCCTACTCCCAGAAAACAGTTTATTACGCCTTAACAGTAATTATTAATGTTATCATAACAAAATTTGGCACGTCGCAGTTTTCAAAGACTAAAAATGATACTGTGAAATTTCATGAAGATCGGTCCATAATTTACACTAGACCCCATATAAACCCTACTCCCAGAAAACAGTTTAGTACGCCTAAAGCCGTAATTAAAAGCGCTATCATTACAAAATTTTGCACGTCACAGTTTTTAGGACTAAAAAATGACGCTGTAAAATTTCACGAAGATCGGTCTATAATTTACACTACGCCTCATATAAACCCTACTCCCAGAAAACAGTTTAGTACGCCTAAAACCGTAATAAATAATGCTATCATAATAGCATTTGTTGGTCAATAATTTAATGTAGGTCTAAGCCGCAACCAATTTTAATGCTGATGTCTGTTTTTATAAAGATAAATTAATAATAAATAGACATCATATAGATATCACTCCTGAAATATTCAAATTGTCGGTGGAGGGTATCAAAGATTCGGAACAGCCGAATATAACACTCTAACTTGTTTTTATTTTTTTTTTGTGGAGAAAGAGTTCTTGCTATTTATTTTGCTTAGAATTTATTTAAAAGGTGCTTTAAACGGAATATAAACTTTATTCATATTTAAAAAAAATCTAGAGCCCAAATATGCATTTGAAATAAACATTTTTTAGCCGAAAATTTTTTAAAGAAGTTGGTATGTATTTCTATTCGGTTATAGAATCATTCCAGAAATTTATTATGAATTTACATTAATTTCATTCACTACTTTTCCTGAGGGAGTACATATGAATATTTAGACATAACATAGCAAAGTTTTTTTTTTAATTATTTAATATTGTGGATTTTGGCTAATTAAAAAAACAGCTCATGTATTGAAAAAAAAAACTCGTATGAGGAATAGAGACGCAAAAAAGTCCAAAAGAAAGACTCCATACAAAATTCTATTGAATAGACGGACAGACGGACAGACTGTCGATCAAACGTGTTGAATTTGTTAACCACTAAAAGCAATTTTTTTCATTCTTTCTTTGTAGTAGGAGAATACATATTATAAATAAATTAAATTTAAATTTTGCATATAATTTTATTCATTGTATGATGAAGCAATGCAAAGTTTCTTTCTTTTTTTGAGTCTGATTACAATTTCTACGCATGAATAATATTTTGCATATTTTTTCTGTGAAAATTATTTTTGGTTATTCGTTTAATAATTTTTTTTGCTGTTTTTTGTTGGGTAAAATCTTCAAAAAAAAAAAACACTTTATTATAAAATTCTTATCAAAGAAATTTATTTTTTAATATTGAAAATGTCAAAAAATCGTTTTTCATTTCCCTATTTTAAATGCAATAAATAATTTATAAAAAATATCTCTTATCATTAAAGTATTTTTAAATGGGAAATGAATTTTTGTAGAAATTTTGTTAATTAAGGTTCGTTAACTTTGGTCAAATCTTTATACAGTCGAACTTCTCTATAGTGTACTATACAATGCAGCTGTTCCTATAATGAATTGATTGCAAAAACATTACTTTTTCGTTTAAATTTGAGTGTCATTTAATCTACTTGTACCTTTTGAATTTCCATACAGTGTATTTCTAAGCAATGAAGAAATTTTTCATATGTATATATATAAAACAATTATTGCAAGGAAATTTATTATAAGGGGATTCCCAAAGATAAAATACAAGAACAGAAGAAAAGAGTCTTTGTGAGAACAATTCTCACAGCAATCATCCGCGTTCAGTAAACGAAATCGCACCGAAATTGCATTTCTCTTAAAAAAAGTTGAAGAAGGAGCTACAAAAAAGTATTTAAAAAAAATGCAATTATTCCTAAAATACTAATATTCCCTTAACAATCTATTCGACCAGTGCTGCCAGATTTGACGATTTATCGACATTTTGACGATTTTTTGTTCCGAAATTAGCAAAGCGCCGATTTGCTGATTTTTTTTTTTTTAAAGCGACGTTTGTTTAAATAAAATATTAAATTTTTTGACACGTTCGTTTTTTAATCTTGGAATGTTTAACAAGAGCGGAAGGCGGAACCCTTTCTTTCGGTTTTACGCTAATATGTCATACCTACGCAAGAGCGTCAACGTTGTGTCTCGAACAGTAGTGATAGCTTTCTTGTTAAAAAAACCCCACAAATTATAAATAAAAATAGAGGTTAAAACGCTTGATTGACCAAAAAATAGCTAAATTTTCATTATTCAATATTAAACCAGCTGCCAAAATCGGTTTTTTCAATTGCAAAGCGTGGGCGCCGCTCTGTTAAGGTATGCTTAATACAAATTTCATTGGCATGACACATTTTGAAAACTAGAAAACGCGTGCCGCTTTTGTTTAGGTACGGCTGTAATATGCAGGTCTTAAGAAAATCTTAAGAGTACAAAAACAACAATGTTACACCTTGTCTTTCGTCAAACCATCATCGAATGAATCTTTTACGACTCTCTATATACAAAATCGTATTTTTAACAATTATAAATCACGAGTTGTAAGATAATATCTACATGAGTCTCATACGACTCTTGACATGAAAGACTCGTTAGATAATCTTTATCCAGGTCTTAAACGATTCCAACAACGATTGAAGAAACGTCTTTCGCTGGGCTATAGAAGAATCTCACTCGTGCTACATTTTTTCCCGTTTGCGGTCATCTACGATCAAATACGCTCTTCTTGAGACTCCCAGTAGCTCTTATACGATTGAAAACGCTAGCTGGGTATAAAGTAATTATAGTTTAGTTTGAATTTTTTTTTTTTAAATCAAATTGTTAAAAAAAAACTAAGTTTAAGTTGTCCGACTTTTTGTGAAGATTTTTCGAAACGTGAAGACGATTTTTTTATTTTTTCTCAGAAAATTGACGATTTCCTCACAAATTTATCTGGCAGCCTTGTTCTCGAGGTTCGTTTTTCCACTGACATTGTTTTCTGCAATAAGTTTCCGTTTTAATGTGCTTAATTCCAGTGTTTAAAAACTTCAGTTTTTCCACTTTGAATGCAGATTTTAAAGCGGTGCTAAATTCCAAATCCGTACTCTTGATAAACACAGTGAAATTTATTGTTGGTGGGACAAGTGAGTTCCTATGCGCATTTTACTGGTTGCTTAGGCCAGATATTCAGGAAACCTTTTTCCAAACTCTTAAGCAAAGCTAAAGATATTATAAAAAAAAGCTGTAAATCGAATGAGAACTACAAACACTTAAGTTTTACTTGCAACGAATTGTTACAAGTAAAACTGGCGCTTATAATTCTTATTCGCCTAACAGTTTTATTTGTTTAATATCTTTAGTTTCTCTAAAATCTTTGGATGAAGTTTCCTGACGATCTGGCCTAAGCAACCAGTGAAATGCGCATGGGAATAGCTTATCCCATCAACAATAAATATCAGCTTATCAATAGTATGAAATAAGAATTCAGCACATTTAAACGAAACCTTCTCATCAGCGTTGCCATTTTGGTGCCTTTCGGGTATTTTTTGGTGCTTTTTTGCTTATGCAATACCCGAAATTTTGTTAAACCCCCGTTTTTGAAAAGCGGGTATTTATAGTGCTTTTAACAATTTCTCACAGTGCTTTTAAGTGCCTTTTATGTAATCTACATATAATTTTGGCACTGAACCATTTTGCTACTGTTCTGTAAACACAGCGAATACTTTTTTAACCAACTGCGTATTATTTGCATTTATGTTTTGAGTAGTATTCGCAAACTCTTCTAGGCTTCTCTTAAGCATCATCAGTGATGCCAACTTAGTGCTTTTGGCACTATTTATCGTGCTTTTTGATGCCTCAAAACGCCAAAATTGTATCCTTAGTGCCAAACTAAGAAAAAGCACTAACTTAGTGCTTTTTAAATTTTTCGTTAGTGCCTTTAATGCTTTTTAAAATTTTTATTTTTTTTACCATTTTTTAAAGCTTCGGTTATATAGAGGATGATTTAGATGAGATTTGCTATTTGGAGTACAATTTTGAGAAAGCTTGTAAAGATTTCAAATGATGAAAAAAGTGATAAAAGAAAGTTGCATTCGTTTTACCAAAAACTTTATTTACGAGGTTTGAGCTAGGCTTCCTAGCAATTTGGAAATTTTACAAAACGTTGCACTTTTAAGCGTTGACAGTATATTTAGTAATCGTAATAAAACGATGTATTTGTTTTCGGTAAACATTTTTTTAAAGATGTAGACACTGTTTCAAAAATAGAAAATGGCTTGAAAAATATTAAAAATTGTAAATGAAAAAATAAACAACGATTTTGAGTCACGTAGAAAAAACGTATTAAAAAGTTTTAAGCATGCAGTAGGAAACCGTATTTTTTCGAGCTACGAAAATCGAGTTCGCACTGTATTACTTTTAAACTGTTTTATGGCCAATTCAAACTCCATATGATTTGGATAATATTATTTTTATTGAAGATAAAAATAATACATATAAAAATTTTTTTATACAAATGTAAATATATTTATTATTTAATTTTAAATGAAAATGGTCCCCCATCTACGCCGTCGCTTTTTTTTTAAAATTTTGGAGGTACATATTTAATATTCAGCACAGCCGAAGGCAACCTGTTTTGTGTTTAATTAAATTGTTAAAATGGATTAGTGCTTTTTTACACTTTTTTTTGTTCAAAATAGTGCTTTTCAGTGATTTTTTTAAATTTTAAAGTGCTTTTTGCTCTCAAAAAGTTGGCATCACTGCTTCTCATATTGACATGTTTTTCTTTAAATATCTCTAAAAATCATTTATCGTTTAAATTGCAAAAACACCGAATCCCAATTTAATTTTTTGTAATTCCCAATCCTGGTATTTTCGATATACAGCGATGATCGGCATCCCCAGTTTAAATTAATATATTTAATGACTAGCTGTTAACAAATATTTCTCACATACCTTAGGCATCAATTATTATTCTACAAATGACTGAGTAATGAAAAGCTTTTAAATAGTTACAATGTAAATGTAAAGCATATTTTAAGGCGTGACAGTTATTTCACTAAATATTTAACCCTTTAATTTACGATTTCTTTTTTCTATAAAAAGCCGACATGAATTACAAAATAGCGGTAAATATTGAATGGCCATCTTAAATAAAGGGGTTATTTTTTTTTTTATTAAATTAGAAAATTTAATTAAAGGCAGTGTAGATTTCAAAATTACAGTTGAGCTAAAGCAAAATTACCTGGTTTAAGTTTTATTTGTTAAAAACTTTTACATAAGAACACAAAAAATTCTTTTAAACGAGATCAGTATAAGTCATATTATTAAGAGTCATATAGTAACTCCGAGCTTAATTGCACACATTTGTTGAGGGACGGTTCAAAGTGTACATTGCTGTTGTTTCTTATATTGGGTGATTTTTTAAGAGCTATAGGAAAGTTAAAAAAAAAACACATAAAATTCAGAAAAATGCATGAAATCTTCATTTGAATCGATAGTTCGGTCCATATAATTTAATGTTTGAAGATTATTTCATGCAAATGTTGACCGTGACTGCGCCTCAAATGGTCCATCCGCTTAGTCCAATTTTGGCATACTCTTTCCAACATTTCGGCCGGTATCTCATGAATAAATACTTCAATGTTGTCTTCCAATGCGTCAATTGAAGCGGGCATGTGTGTATAGACATGAGCTTTAACATAGTCCCACAAAAAATAGTCTAAATGCGTTAAATCGCACGATCTATGCGGCTTCCCGAACGTGAAATAAAATGTTCACCGAACTCGCCTCTCAATAAGTTAAGCGTGCTGTGTGGCATGTGGCACCGTCTTGTTGAACCACATGTCATGCAAGTCAAGCTCTTTTGGGCAAAAAAAAATTGGATATCATCTCACGGTAGCGCTCACCATTCACAGTTACGTTACGATTCGCATCATCTTTGAAGAAGTACGGTCCAATGATGCCACCAGCCCATAAACCGCACCAAACTGTGACTTTTTCTGGATGCATTGGTAGCTCTTGCAATGCTTCTGGCTAATCTTCACTCCAAAATCGACAATTCTGCTTATTAACGTACCCAAAAATAAGATTCGTCGCTGAACATAATTTTTCGATAAAAAAGTGGATCGCATTTTGATAATAAAATTCAATAATTTGCAAGCGTTGTTCGTTAGCGATTCATGGTTAAATTATAGACCAAACTGAAGATGTTTGACAGTGAAACAAAACACGAAACGTGCGTCAGCTGTTTAAACCAGTGTTGCCAAAAAGACAATAGCTTAAAAATCACCCGATACCTCCTTTAGTATCTGCCAAATTTGGGTGATTTTGTATAGGAAATATGTATTACCCAATTTTTTTTGGGCGATTTTGCAACATTACTGAATAATCCAAATTTTGATAGTTTAATTAGGCTAAAGTTCATCCAATTAAATTTTCATTACACTATTTTTATGAAGAACGAATTTAATAACATGAAAATTAATTTAAATTTTTAGATAATTTTCTTAACTGCTGCTGGGTTCGAGACCCAGGCTTTTACGGACAGGTCACCTTTACATGTTTCGATTGGAAACACTCAATCTCTTCAGAGGGGTTTGCCGTTTAACACTGGCAGTCACTAGTCAAACATCAATCTTTAAACCAAATTGTATTTAACCTTTGGTAGATCGAAATTTGCTTTGAATGATTATCTGTTTTAATTGATTTCACATGTTCTTCCTTACTTCTGTTTTTTCGTACTTTTTGTCAAGAATTCTTTTAAATAATAATTTATTTTTAGCATAGTTGAGAAAAGTTTTTGGCCGATTTTCGAATTCGAAAATGCCTTATTTTAAAATACAGAATCGCTAAGAGGGAAAAATGGAGATAAGATTTGAAATCAGCGACCTCAAATTAGTAAAAATTTGCAATCAAATTTCAGATCGCAAAATGACTGTTCCGCAGTGTAACAGCCGTACCTAAACAAGAGCAAAAAGCGTTTTCTAGCTCTCAAAAATTCTCATTCCCATATAATTTGTATGAAGCATCCTTAAGGCCATGTCAGATAAAACTTCATCGCTTTGCGTGACGTTTCTAACTGTGACAAAAAAGCGTAACGCAAAAGTTGTATGTCACAATAAACACTTTGACAACACACACAAATTGTTTGTTAAAAATAAATAAATTAAAAAAATTATACTAGCCGACTGTCAAAGCGCGCAAAAAGATGAGAGTTGCCTAACTTTTCGCTTCGCTCTGCGTTAAAAGTACTTTATGTGACATGTTTCGTATAAGTATGAATATTTCATCTTGGATGTCAAAGCGAATCTCTAACGCAACGCGAAGCAAAAGTTTTATCTGACATGGCCTTTAAATAGCGCGTCAACGCTTAACAATTGGAAAACCCGATTTTGACAGCGCGTTTAATAGTGAAGTTGGCCGCTATTGTTAATAAATAATGGCAATCTAGCTATTTTTATTCAATCTAGCGGGTTTTTCTCTTCTTTTTAGTTCTATTATGTGGGTTTTATTAAACAAAAAAGTTAACACTACTGTTTGTGATACAACGGTGACGCCCTTGTTTAGGTATGGCATATCAGTGTAAAAGCTAAGCGAAAGAAAACGTTCCGCCTTCCGCTCTTGTTTAGGAACGGCTGTAATAGATGTTAGATGATTTAACTCCCAGTCTACAACTGACATGAAATGCTTAACATTAACAGTATACTGTATATAGTATATAGTATACTATTATGTTAATGTTAAGTATAGACTCATCATGTTATAGGTTTTCTCATGTTATAACACGGTTGTTAATGCAAATGTTTTAACAACGCTTTTATAACATCGTGTTATAACAGCAAATCATGTTAGTTGTAGACGTGGAGTAAGTGTGAATTCATGTTTTACATTATTAACATCTTCTAAGCGTTCTTCCGAAATGTATGCAAGTGTATAAAGGGTACTTCAATCCTGCTTCGTTTGAAATTTCAGTTTTTATTGGGAATGTTTTAAAATCCTGAATTTTTAGTTTATACATCCAACAGTTTGGATTCGAGTCATACTACCATATTTATAAAAATTTTCATTCTAAATATATAATAATTATTTTTTCTCAGGTTTTTTTTTTATTTTGTTTTTTAAAACATAAAATTCTTTTTTAATACTTTCTTTCACAACTATTATATTAAATTAATTAGCTTAATAAATTACATTTCTCTTAACTATTACGTGAAATTGATTTGCAACACTTGTAAAATTTGTAAACATAAAATATTTTGAAATTTGTTACTTTTCGATATTATAAATTTAAAAATACACAAAAATTTTGTTTTAATCCCTTGTTTAATGAAATTTATACTTTAATTTTTCTAATCCTCTCAAATGCAAAAGTAAATATTAACTCATACATACACACTTGCATAAGTTGGTTACTTAAACATTCATAAATTATTACTAAATATTATTATGATTATAAAGAACTATTTCTGGTCGGACTACGACTTTTACAAAATACCAGGGTAAATGTATTCTATGCCTTTTAACCAATAAAACATGTGTAATATGTTACATAAATATAGAAACACACACACACACACATTTACAGAGGCAAAAACACAGATATGGTTACAACAAAAAAGTATTTAGTTGTTTATAAAATTACATTAGAGTTTATAATTTATATCAAGTACCTTCGAATACGAATACGATACGATGTACGACATACAGTCATCTACCTATAAACTTTATAACAAGTTTAAAACTATCTACAACGAAGTAAAAATACAAATACATACTTATATTTAATATTTTAAAAACACACACTTATAGCCACTTATACATACATTAAATATATACTAAGAGTGTTAGGATAAAAGGAAATACATGCACTGAAAATAATCCATGCCTTGTTTTTTAGAAACATGTTTTACAATAAACGAAACAGGGTGCGAAACTCCGAAATTTTTGCCTACAATGTACAAAGTTTTTTTTTCTTATTTAGCCTAGCAAAGACTTACCAGTCTTTTTGTATGCTACATCCTGTATGGAAATCGTTAGCTATCTTAAATTCAGGATCTTAATTTCTTGCGTCGAGTCAGTGATTTTATACGCTTGTAAATCTTGAGAGACATCACCACACGTCAGAAACGCCTACATATGCCTTCGATAGATTCTAAAGATATTTTGTTAAAACATCAAAACCAACATGCAATTCTGATGACAAACAGGGGGCAAATTATGGCAGTCGTGATCGAATACTTTTTCGATTCGAAAGCAATTAAATTTCTCACTCTTTCTGTCCATACTGAACGGATCGAAATTATTTTTTTAATTGTTGTAAAGCATTTATTTTAGTTTTCACAACACTGAAAAAATAATTACGATTCGTTCAGTATAGACTGCAATACCATTGCTTTCGAATCTAAAAAAGTATTCGATCACGACTGCCATAATTTGCCCCCTGATCATCGATCGATCAATCTATATCGAATAAGAAGGGACAAGCGTTTTTTTTATGTCTAAGCATCTCTTTTTCATAAAGTTTATACGAAACAATCTTTTAAAACCCGAATCTAACACCACTCGGGTGGAAAATCTTATTTGACTGAAATAGAATTTTGATGTTTGAAAAAAAACGCTTCCGCTCTTGATAAGGTAGCTGTAAATGGCGTTGGATTGGTAACACTCTAGGAAGGTCTCAATGTTATATTACTAGAGCAGAGACTGTTCCGCTGAGGATTCCAATCAATAGAGGGACTGAAATCTCCACCGCAACAGTTGAAGAACTGACACTTGGCGTAGTCAACCGAAGTGGTCTGAATTGGAGATGAATAAAACATATTCCATCAACCCGGACCGAATAGTGAGAGTTAGTTGTGGTCCTTTGTTCCTACCTAAAAAATAAGACTGGACACTATTTGTATAAAATACAGGGTTATTCATTTAGTGGTTGTAAAACTTCCGGTCTGGCAACACTGTCAGCCGTTAAATATCTGTCATTTTAATGGCTTATAAATCAGTAAATGTTTAAACGCTGGTTTTATTAAACTAAACTTAAATTTATATGTAGTTTACACTCAACAACTGTAAATCAGTGTCCCATGTATTATATGTAGCTCAAAAAAAATAACATGTGGCAGCACTACGATAAATCTTGTCAAATTCATATGGTCTGCATTGTTATTTTAAACGCCCAATTTTATGCGCTTAAAGATGGTTTATATGTTGACTGATTTATAGATTTGTTGGTTTAAACACATTTTAAACCAAACAAAAAGTTTAACTTGCTCTGATTAATTAGCCCTAAGTGTCATTTATTAAGTTAAAGGTTACGAATACGGATCTTTAACAACCAAAGAATGCGTAAAAATAGTTAAAATTTACTACAAAAGTGGTGGTTCATACGTGGCCACCTTTCGAGTATTAAGGCATAATTATGGTTGTCATAACCGATCTACTGCAAGAAATTGGCAAGATTTTAAAGAAATTTGAAAAGACTGGAAGCGTTACGGATGTGGTCATGCATGTGCATCATCGTACTGCCGAAAATAACGATAAAACCTGCTACCGTCAATTTAAAACGCTAATGGCCGCATAATAACCAACTTTTATAGGCTTTCAATTGATGATCAACACAACATCACCGACTTTGGCTTTATTGCATGAGAAGTTTCCAAAACGCGTAATTTTAGGGCGACGTCAATTTGCCGCCATCATGATCATGCTATTCAACGCCGTTAGAATTTGTTTGTAGCGCTACGTCAAAGACCGTGTCTACGCGGATTATCCCCTAATAATGGAGCATTTCCAAATCCACATTTGTCAAGTTATCGCCGAAATACCGCCAAAAATGTCCTGGAAAGTGGTTTAAAATTACATCAAAAAGATCGACTGCTGCAACCTGCAAATCCAGATGCGGTTGCTAAACTCACATTACAATTCGTACGTAATGGCAAGGTCCAAGTATTATAAAGAAATCAAAGTTAATTCGAAATCAGAGCTTTATGCTTTATTAATTTTTACTTTCGAAACCGAAAAATGGATGACCCGTTATATATATTTAGAAAAGTAAATAAAAAAATTTTTAATCATATGTTTATTTTCAATTAATGCTAGGAACACAATTTGGTCGTATGTCGAAATATCGTAGGACCTAACGCCATTAATTTGTTAAAATTATCTCTAGTTAACCACAATACCGTCATAAATACATTTTGTTTTATTTCCAAAATATTAAGGTAATTCAGAAAGTGTTCTATTGTGTCACATTGGTTGGATATGATATAATTTTATGAAAGTGATATTCAGTAAACTGAATATAATTAAATGTTAAAGTTTAAAGTTACGGTCGCAAACGGCGCATAAAATAGAATTTGATCAATGGATCGATTACGGATGACGACTGAACTGAAGTTGACATGCCAGCAGAGAAGTCCGGCAACGCCGCTTATGTTTACATATAAAATAAAAATAAAATTTTGCATATTTCAACATAAGCGGCGTTGCCTTATTTCCCTTGTGGCAACTCAGCTTAAGTTGTGTCGATAACCGTAATCGACCCATTAGTCAACGTACGGCGTAGACATGCTTTTACGTTTTCGCCAGTTTGTGTGCAGCTGTACAAAATATAATCACAGCCATGTCACAGAGTACAATGCCGTTCGGAATCAAAGAAAACATATTTGTTTATTGATAGAAAGTGTATTTTGATAGTTTTTTTGGTCTTTCAAATACATAAAACTCCCATTCCGTTCATGAAAACAAAAATGGTTTCATTCCGAAAAATTTTTTCGTCATTATCTGAAGCACCAAAATACGGAATGAATTCCATTTCCGAACGGAATCGTACTCTGTGACATGGCTCACGTTTCAATTTAACAACATATCTGCGTCGTACGCGTCTAAGTTTATACGATGCAGTTGTGTTCCTGCCGTGGAACTTCTAAAATATTTATTCGTAAAACCTATAAATCATCTTAACATTAACGAAAAAATAGACTAAAAACGAAATTGTTTGTTCCTTAGAATTTTAAAAAGGCTAGAAAGATTTTATTTTTCACATTTCTTACAAAAACTTTGTAAATAAAACAAAAAGAGCAACAACGAAAGTTTCTTTTGTAAAATGTAGCATGGATTTTTTTTTCAGTGTAAACACAAAGAAATGCTTGTGTAGCAATGCAAAACTACACAAAAGTTAACGAAAGTCGTTTTTAAAGGACTACAACAACTACAATTTGTGTGGCATTAAATGGACAAACTGCAGACATATTTTTTTTATGTGCTAAAATGGAATGGAAGTTTAAGAAGATTTATGTTTAACTTAAAGAACCTCTTTACATTATTAGGGTTAAATTAATATATGAAATAATTCTTGTAATTTGGCTAATGCTTAAACATGTGGAAAAGTTTTTAATTAATGTGAGGGTTTTCTTTTTTAATTAGATAATTTGGAAATGTTTCGAATATTTTTACAGCTTTAAAACTCGAATATAGTGGTGAAAGAAAGCATTTACGATACACGCAGCAAAAAGTCCTAGAACGAATGAGAAGTTTTTAAAGACTTAAATTTTTAAGAATTTTCTTAAAAACAGAAAATTTCAGCTCTGCTAAATCTTTCGAAAAAATTCTCTCCAACTAGTTTTTTTTCAATTAAACCAATAATCAAAAATAAAATCAGTTTTAATTAAAAATTTTATCAAGGCAAATTCAAAGTTAACTTATATCTAAAACATTACTCCAGAAAATATTAAAAATATTAAAAAAAAAAAAATATTTAATTGATACTATTAATTTGTTTACTGGTGCAAATGTGATTAATTTTTTAATTAATATCACAAATTTTTTAATTGAAATCTATTTTTATTTTCTCCTGTGTATATTTATGTTTTTATTGTGTTTTCTAATTCAGGATTCCACGCTTCAAAATCGTTTTAATTTATTAACGATAGCTGTTAGATGACGTAGTTTGTCCGTGGGTGGCCAAGTCTGAAATTCCCTAAGATTCGCGAATTTTTTTAAAGGAACAGTATGCACTTAATAAAAGCTGGCAACCCCGTAATTAAACAACAAATACTTGAGCTTGCCAAGCTTAAATTACTAGCCAATATGAAGGCAGTTCGCGTGACGTCATTTGTCCGCCATGCGCCGAATATTTCAACTTTGTTTTTAGAATGGCATAATCTTTATTTCTACAAAGACAAAAAAAAAGAAAAATTGATTTTAAATAAAAAATTTGTGATATTAATTAAAAATTAATTAAATTTGCACCAGTAAACAAATTAATAGTATCAATTAAGCGTTAAATTTATTTATTTATTTATTTATTTATTAAACGTTTAATTCACTTGATTAAACTTTTAATTCACTTGATTAAATTTTTATTAAATTTGGGCCCAAATCGTCGCAGTCGTGATCGAGTAACTTTGATCGAAATTTTACTTTTTGAGATTTTGTCATTCGATAACGAGTAGTCGATCGAATGACTTTACTCGAAATGTCATTCGATAGGTTAAGAGCTTTCGTAAAAACATTTAATTGTTTTTTTACAAACAGTTTACACACTTTTTGGGAATAAATATTAGATTTCTTTAAAAAAAAGCTAAAAATTTAAGTATTAAACTTTTTTCAGCAATAAGAAATAAAATATGTAATAACATTCAGTTTTGCAATTTTTCGCAAATTATAGTCATAGATAGAAGCGATTTTTGTATTGAAAGTTTTTTGATTCTTTACAGCTTTAACGATTTTTAATAAATAGTGGACTTTGATATTATGCAGCTGTTAGCAATTTTTTTCGAATTTCCCCTAATTTAGCAATTTTTACAGAATTTTTTCCATTCCTTATACTTCTATGAACTTTTAGTCAATTTTATGGCTTGTTCGAATTATTAAAAATTTTCGCGAATTTTAGCTATTTTTGCAAAAATTTTTTTTTTGTTAATTGTTGACATTTTGTTTTTTTTTTAACCGATTTCAAATAAATTTTAGGGTTTGTTTCCAAGTTTGCGATTATTTGCGAATTTTAGCCATGTTTTTTTTTCTGTAAGTTTTCTGATTCTGTACAGCTTTAACAATTTTTAATAAATACTAGACTTTGCTTTCATGCCGCTGTTTGCAAATTTCCGCTAATTTAAAATTTTTAATCGAATTTTTGCCATTCCTTGTAATTTTAGGGACTTTTAATCAATTTAATGGCTTTTTTGATATGTTTAAAACTTTCGCGAATTTTCGCTATTTTTGCAAATTTTCTGAATTTGTAAAATGTTTTCCGAATTTTTGCAATTTTTGCGTTGCTTTGTTTTTTTTTTTGGCAAACGCCGCCGTCATAAAAAAAGCCACATAAATAAACCGAAGTCACCTATTTTATAGGTCACTATCAACATTGTTGATTTATATGCGGCGAAAAGTGCAATGCCTCATGCCATTAGTATACAAGCATAAAAATTTATTACACTTTTTAAACAAATTTTGATACGAAAGCTTTCGAATGCCGCAATCCCGTTTTTGATACGTCACGAAGTTTTATTCGATACGAAAGTTAATTCGATCACGTGTGCGACGATTTGGGCCCTGATTTTATTTTTGATTAATGCTTTAATTGGTGAAAAATTTTGGAGAATTTTTGCTGTGTATCATTGTTGCTTCTTCTATTCACATTAAATTTTCCCTTTCATTTCATTGAAACTTGTTAGAAATCTATTGATTTTCCTTAATATTGTGCTGAAAATTCCATAGAATTTGTGCTTTTTTTTGCCAAATATTTATTATTTTCCTAACACCTTTGGGAGAGAGAAAAATTCCTTAAAGTCAATTGAATTAAATTAAATTAAAATCTATTAATAAAAAATACTTAAACACAACTACAACAACAGGATACAACAGGAAACTTTATTTAGTACTGCCGCCAGTACTAAATTCTCCAAGGACTGGTACATGTTCTTTTTTGTTGTTTTACTTTTTGGCTTTTCTTTGAAAATTTCAAATTTCAAACGTTTCTTGTGGCTGTAGCACCAGGAGCAGCATTTTGTGTTGCTGTTGCTTGTGGTCGTGGTCGTGGTGGAACCTCAGCCGAGGAACGTATTCGATTTAACATTTCAAATTGTGATTTTGGTTGAACAGCGCCAGCGGATCTCTGCATGCCGTAGTACGAGGACGGGAGTTGTGATAATGTTGGGTATGACGGATAGGAAGAGTATTTGGGTGGCTGCTGTTGGGGCAGCAATTGATGATGGTGTTGCTGCTGTACTTGTTGATCTTGTTGTTGGGGCTGCGGAAAACCTCCCGTTAAACGTTGCACAAAATCATTGACTGCACGTAATGTTGATATGGGTATCTGTGATAATTAAACGGAATAGAAACAGAACAGAATATGTTTGTAATAAAATTTCTCAAGCAGTTTTTTTCTTTAATTAAAAATAATTTTCTTGAGACGAGACTACAAAGCAACAAAACATTTTTTTAATTAAATTTTCTTCTCTTCCTGCTGTGTAGTATGTCTTATTATTATTTCTAATTTTTTCTAATATATAAAAGTATTTCTGTCTAATTTTGTGATTATTTCTGCACACTTACCTCAAATATGCTGTCGATAATGGGGCGAAAACTAAACGTTTTAACATCCCCCTGGTCAATGGCCGCATTAAGAATATTGTTATGGCTGCTGCCACTTCCAGACAGCTGGGCTTGTTGTTGTTGTTGTCCATTTTGGTTGTTATTGGTTAATTGATTAAGTAAACCACTTAAAAAATTATTATTATTTCTATTGTGGTTTTTGTTATTGGCGTAGTTGCTGTATTGCTTGTTGTCGTTGTAATACTGTTGGTTTTGCTGCTCGTAATGTCCATATTCCTGACCAGGATACAGTACTTGATTCTGTACTCTTATAGGTTGAATTAAGGACTATAATTAAGAAAAGATGGAGAGGGAGGAAGAAACATTATTAACTGTTAATAAGTAGCCGTGCCAACGTTAATAAAGATTTATAATAAAAGCTAATTTTACGCACGTTTGTCTTAGATTTGAACAATTTGGAATGTAAAACTCTTGGCATACAAAAAGAAAGAAAAAATTTTTTTAACGACGGCGGCGAAAATACAACCGTCGGCTATACCGAATAATATAAAGTGCGACTTTAATTTGTGTTGTTTGCAAAAGAGCTTTGAAAACATTCGTATATTTTATAAAAATGTTAAAAGCAAAATAATTAAACAATAAAAAAATGTGCCAATTATTTTATTATTATATTATTTATTATAATTCTTTGTATTTTGCATTTTTAATTGTTTTTCAGTGTTAAAGTTTTTTTTCTCGCCCCATTTTTATTCGTGAGTTCATTTGACAGTTCAAAGCGAGAACGTTTCTCACAAAAATGTTACAGATAAATGTTACAGACACTAAATTGGCGAATAATTTCCTTCTGTGACAGCTTTTACTCGCCAAAAAAAGCTACAGAGACAGTTTAGTGAGAAAAACAGCTGTTTGTTTCAATATATGGCATTTTTGTTTCTTTTCAATCAAAAAGTTTTTCGACGGGAGAGTTACAGAACATGGGCACTGGCTTTTTTTGTATGAAGCCTATCCGAAGTAAGATCCTAAGTTCGGGAGGGTAATTTTATTGGCGCCAGGTGAAATAATGGACTTATTAATATTTAATACACTTTCAACCGTATTCAAAACGAAAATTTGTGTACTCCGATTATACTCCGCTCATCGAGTGAGCAACTAAAATGTTAATTAAGCTTAATCACCATTTAGTCATGAGTTTATTCAAAACACCGCCCGATTAAGAAAAATTTTTACATCTCTGTTTTAGTTAAATTCAATTGACAGAAATTGCAAATTGACAGCAGTTAGCTAGGAGTTAAAAAGTCTTTGATCATTCGATAAACATAGTTTATTTAAAAGTGTTTTGAATAAGAAATCCTTAATCAGGGGATATGCAGTAACTAAATTTTTGTTTTGAATACGGGTGTTTATGTTTAGCAATATGCCAAAATCGACTTTTTGCGAAATCAACTTTTTTATTGCTGAAAATTGTTCTTTATGACTATAGCACTAACTTTTGTTCTTCAACTTTTTCATAATTCCGTTATTTACAAAATTACCGTTTTTTTTTGATATTAAGGAAAATCTAAATTTTGACCTTTAAATTTTAAGAATTCGACCAAATGATGTTTTGCAATTTTGTACAAAATCCTTAAGCGAAGTTTTTGCTGAACATATGAACTCATAATATTTGCAAATGTAGGGTGTTTTGATGCATGATGAGTTGGGGCCATCTAGCGCCAATAATTTGTATATTCATCAATTAGAAAGGTATTGTGGACAACACGACATTCAACATCACGGTATAGAGTTTGTGTAAGACTTATATGATTTTAGGTGGGACTCCTTGGCAAGCAAGTGCGATCCATATTGCGTTTTGGTTCAGGGTATCAAATGCTTTTTACAAAATCGATAAACAACAGGTAAAGCGGAGAGTAAAGTTCTGTAGATTGCTCTTTAATAATTCTAAGATTATTGATGTGGTCTACAGGGGATTGTTGGGGCCGGAATCCAGCTTGTTCGGGCCTTAGATCCCTTGGTACATTGTCGGATATTCTCTGGCTTATGATTTGTGCTATGATCTTATTTACTGCACTAAGGATGGTTATGCCTCGCCAGTTCTTACAGTTTGTCAGGCCACCCTTTTTGGGGATACTATAAGACCTTATTTTAAATTGGAATCAAGTTCACGTGTGAGCCAGATGTTCTGGATAAGGGGAAGCAATATATTCCCTGTACTATAAGGGTCGGCTTTAAGCATCTCGGGCGATATGTTGTCGGCTCCAGGGGCATTATTTGTTTTTAGGTGATTTAAAGCATCCATAACTTCTGCGATATCTGGGCTTTCAATGGAGATATCTTGCCTTATTTCGTGGGAAATGCAGGTGCATATGTTTTGGTAGTTAGAAGTTGTTAACGAAAGCATATTGGAATAATGCTGTTTCCATACTTCCAGTTGGTCTTTCACAGATGATGTGAACTCCTTCGGCGTTGGTCGTAATTACTAATGAATAATTCATTCCAATAGCATAAATGCCCGTTTTTTAAATATTCACTCTATTTTTTAAATAAATAAATAAAATTTTCCTAAAAAACGTTTTAATGTTTTTATACGGCACAAATTGGACTGAACATTATGCCTTGAAAGTCAACATAGTTGTTGATGACTATAATATCTAAAATTCTGCGGTGGTGCTTGACAATTGAAATCATTAACAACTGTGTTGAATGGCAAGACATAATATTCAGCCCAATTTGTGCTGCGGTAAATGTTAGCAGTAGCATTTTTCTTACTTCCAAGTTTTGTTGTTTCCTTTTTTTTTCTCAGTGTATTATTGCAACAACATCCAAAAATAGAAGATTACTACCCAAACTAACTATCCAATAAATAAAAATATTATGACATAAATAATGCGTTAAATTCATAAAAAGTTAAAAAAATCCAAGTTTTAAAGGCCAGCTGAAATTTCCGTTTAAGGACAAGTTAAGAAAAAGTTAATTTTTTTTTGGCATATTGCTATTTATATTTAAAAATATTTGTGACAAAGTTCGTCCTCCTAGCTCCTATAGTATCGGTGCTATTGTGCCAAAAACCAGACCAGCCATCTTTCAAAATTTCCAAAATGGGACACTGTCTTAAAGTCATCAATTAAATTCAAAGTCATCATGGATATTATGACACACCAAAAAATTAAATAATGTCCATGGACTAAAATCCCGAAACTTATAATCCCAAATTGAAAGGCCCGCGGACATAGAAACTCTTTTCGGTGTAACTACACTTTCAAATGTCTCGCAAGGTCTACTTTGGTAAAGCCCATATGACACTACATTTTTAATACATTGTTAAAGTTTTGGTGAACAGAACAAATATAATGTAACAGAAAAATTTACCAAGTGCAAAGAGTTCAGCTGTATTAAGATAAATGGCAAACTGTCAACAATTTTCAAAAAGTTATCGATAAAAAATGAAGTTATGTCATAAAAAATGTAAAATTGTTTAACTTAAAATTGACATTTCAAGCTTGAAATATTAAAAGTGCTGCTGAATCAGCGGTTTATGGGCAAATTCAGCGATTTACCGCTTTTTGTTTTTAGGTTTCTCATAAACAAAAAGTTGGCAACATTTAATAAAATAAACAAAACAGGGATGGCTAAGTTGTTTCAATTGTACTTTTTTGTTGATACTTCTTACTTTTGTGGTATTTTTTTTGAACATAAATAAAATTAATTTCAACTAAAAAAATCTTTTAGTACAATTAGGGTAAAAAAGTTCAATTTTTAAAGGTTGCTGGTACAATTTTAAAAATTCTCAACGCCATCCCTGAAACAAAACCATAACAAGAGAAAAAAAAACTAAAAAAACTTTGTTTACATTTTTTTAGTTTGCTCTTTCTAACATTTACTGTTTCTTTCTATCAATTCTATATCAATTAAGGAATAAAAAATGTAGTGTCATAAGGGCTTAAGCGAAGCCAATGTTTGTTATACCATAGAGGAGAAAAAAGTGGCATGTCATAAAGTCGAGTGTCATCCACGTTTTGATATTTGGAAAATTTTAAATAACTTCGCTAACTAAATTCAGTATTTTTTAAATAAGAATTTCAAAAGTCGAGATTATAAAGTTGGGATTTCGATACAGCATTTTGAAATTCGAGATTAAACAAAATATCCAGGGATCTTATGACAAACCTTTAAAAGTTTCATAGCGTACGTGAACAAAGCTTTTGTTTGCAGCATTTAGGTATTTTGTATGCCTTCTCTCTTTCTTATTTTTCCTTTCTTAAACAAACTCACAAAAGTTCTTGCATACGAAACAAAATAAAAACTTTTCCATAAGTCTTTGCCTTTTCACTTTCAAGCTCTAATGTCTCGCAGCAAATTTTCATAATAAGGACGAGGACTAAAGGCACAACTTTAAACGCATAAGCTTTCTTAAGCCACTGTAAAAAATTAAAAAAAAAAAACAAAACATTTCATTTTGTACGAAACGTGCAATCAGTTTCGGACTTCGTTTAGCAAATGATAGTTTCATAAAATCTAACAAAAACTCTCCTCAAGTTCAATATGGCTTGAATTTTCGCTTTTTTTTTAATAAATTACATTATTGGCAACACTTGCATCATCTCCTAAAATGTCATGGTCACATAAGGTACCAAGAACAATTTTATTGTAAGCGACAAATTTCATACAAAATTTATATGAAATAAAATAAAAAAACCTCTCTCCTGTAAAATTTGATTTTTGGCGCTTACTTTAGTTTCGCGGTTAGGATTCGATATGTTTAACATGTATTCGCACAATTGCTTAAGCCAAAGTAAGCTTATTATGGTACCTTAAGTGACAAAAATCTTTTTTATTTTGTGTGGGAAATACTGAAACAAATGATGTCGAGGGACACGGGACATTTCACTTTAAAACTGGCCTGTCTCTTCGAAAATTAGACGGTTGGCAAGTCTACCAAAAAGCCTTTATTGTGGGTAGAAAAAAGTTGTTATAAGTCTATAACTCCTCCACTTCCACCAGCGGCATAGGTTATAATTAAAGTAAAAACATATGTATGTGCGTACATCTATTAATTATTTAATAAATTAATGGGATTATTACAAACTAGTGTTAAACTTCCTGATAGTTGACGTAAACAATAGCTATCGTGAACGATAAAGTGACCATTAAGTTTTCTACATTATATCAACAATCCGATAAAACATTGCAGTAGATACCGACTACCTTGGTTGTTTAAAATAGTGCCGGTTCACACACGTCAAATTTGACTCGTCAACTCGTGAGTTTTTAGGAGAGAGGGGAAACGAAATGTAATTCTCTTTTCCCTTTTCTCCTAAAACCTCAAGACTTGACGAGTCAAACTTGACGTGTGTGAACCGTTTTTTGTGTTCTGTTTGAAAAAGTTTGAATTATTTAATTTGACATTAAAAAGTCATTGATGTTACCATATCTTCAGCAGAAAATATGCCAGCCTCAAATTCTAAAAGTTCAATTGTCAAGTTACCATGAGGATACACCTGCTGTTATGCTGTTAGCTTATCAGTCACTTTTTAAATTAATGTTCACTTGTAATAACCAAAAACCATTTGTCTGGCAGATATCATCCTATAAATAACAATTTGTAAGTTTTAAAAATGGCTTTACGTTTCACAAACTTAAATTATCTTCATTAAATTTATCATTAAGATCTCTTTACAAATTTCAATGTTATGCCAGATCATGACACGATTTTTGGTCTCTTCTTTTTAGTCATTTAGCCAACTTAAACATCAGAAACAAAAATAAATTCAAGTGCATAATAAATATTTATAAATTGCAACTCATAAATAAGAGCCACAACCAAATAAATATATAATATATAATTGCAAAAAAAAAACTAAAAATACATAAAATTTTGTAAAGATTGAAGAAAAATAGAATAAATAAACTTAGAAATATGTAGGTAGCAACAACAAAAAGACACAACATTTACTTACTTACGTCGTTTACCATGACCATGTCTGGACGAGGCCCCCTGGTGTAACCAGTAACGCGGGTAAACTCTGTCACAAGATGCGAAATGACCACTAATAAAACAAACCATACAAAACGATCCATAGCGGTAATAATTATCTGCAAAAAATAAAAAAGGAAAAACTTAGCAAATGAAATTTAAGTTCACATAGCGATTAAGAAGATTTAGATAAAAAATTAAAATGTAATAATAAAAACAAATATTTTTAGCTATTTATAAATCATTAGCCTGAATACAGAGTTTAAAAGGAATGTATTCAACAAAATTTTAATTTGAAACAGCTTTTAAGAGGATTGTATTCAAGAAAATTTAATATATTATATATATACAATATATATATTTATGTAAAAATACTGGACTGCCATTTAATACTTTGTTTTCTTTTGAATAAAGTCCGATTCTCTCTTTTGTATTCTCTTCATCGATGGTAAAAGAGCATATATAAGTTTGTCATTCCGTTTGTAGTTTCTACAATTTTGATCTTAACCCTATAAAAGTTGATATAACGATGCCCTTGTGTTCAGCTAATGTGTTTCTTCTCCTCAGGGCTGTCAGACTTGGGGATTTATCCCCAAAGTTGGGGATTTCATGTGAGCAAAAAGGACTAAGAAAGTCATTTGGGGATTTTTTGGGGATTTAAAAAAAATTTCGGGGATTTTTTGGGGACTTTACACTTTTATTATTTACGCTTATTTTTCTTTGTTTCGTATATACTTAACTCTTATATAGTGTTAAGGGTCCTAATTAAGATTAACATTCTTGTTAAGTGTGTAAGAGGTACTTTATAAACTTGTTACTTTTCTTGAGTGAGTGTTTAAAAAAAAGAATTTAAAAATAGAATCTAAAACCGTTGACAACACATAAAATTTTTAATTTTTTAAAGGCAATTTTGAAGCAATTATGTATGTCTTCCCCAAAAATAAGTAAATATGAAAAACAATATAATAAAGATTGGGAAAAATGCTAGGCTTTTGGTTAGTAGTTATGATGCATCGAAGTACTAAATAAATAAAGGATATTTGTATTTTTATTGTTGATTATAAGGATGGCTTAAGCCGATTGAGCAAGCTCCAAATTCTTATGAATCGGCTCATTCGTATTTCAATAACTGCATATTGTTCTGTTTGTTATTCCTCACTGAAATCGCATAAAAAGGATTTAAAAAAGCATGCCGAAACCAGTCGCTACAAAATGATTTTTTTTTTTTTGACTAAAAATTTTTATTTGGGGATTTCTTATTAACATTTTTCTAACTATTTTAAAAAAAAATTTTAAATTTGGTCAAAAAAAATATTTACCTTCTAAGGTTTTGTTTTTTGGGGATTTTTGGGGATATTTTTTTAATTTTTTGGGGACAAGAAAAAAAGTACCTGGCAGCCCTGCTTCTCCTAAAGAAGAAGAGACCCTGCAGCTATTATCCAGTTAGAAGAGCGCTAATAGCCTTTTCACACTTGTCAACATTTAACATCAATTTGCGAAGATGTTGGAATTTTCCCATAAGAAATACATAGGGCTAAAAATCCAAATTTTTCAACATCTTTACAGAATGTTACTATCTCATTTTGTTCCCTTTTACATTTTTCAATTCTTCTAGTGTCATCACTAGAAAAGTGGCAATAAATTCTGTAATTATTGTGGCATCACTGACAAAATGGAAGTTGTTTTGAAAGCAGCGTTACCATTTTTTAAGTTTTTCCTTTTTTGCAAGCCTTATTTTGCTTAATTTTGCTAAAATTATTAAACAAAATGAATTAGAAATACATTTTGGTGTTATCTCTTAAAATGTTGGCACTTTTGTAGAAAAAAAGTATTAAAAAAATAAAAGATTTTGTTCAGAAATGGTGACATTTTTTATTGATAGTAGAAGTTAAATGTTTCAAGTGTGAACGCGTATTTCACATTTTCAACATCTTCCATGCATTCCTCCGAAATGTATGCAAGTGTACAAACGGTATAAGCCCTCATCTGAACGGGAACCGTGATAAGGAAAATTTTCATCAGGCATTGGCAGGACGCAAACTTAGGAATAAGATTAAGATTTGAGAATTATTGTTAATTCATATCTCAAAATAAGAAGCTTCAATAAATAAATAATGAAAAAAAATGTATACAAGAATTTACAACTTCTTCTTTCTCCTTTACAATTAACAGGTCGATTTTGTGTGTCAAAGAAACTTTTAAACCATTTCTATTTATCGAAAAAAAAAGAAAAAGTCTTATCTCGTTACTATAGAATTGTATTATAAACTGCATAATGATGTAATATATTAATTGCTCACTTAATATTAAAAACATAAAAATACACTCTTTTTAAACTCTGGCATAAAGTAAACATTTTAAAATATAATTTAAAATACAAACATCATCATATAAACTCATCTTGGATGATACAGCAAAATTAAAATGATAAATGTAACAAAAATAAAGATCACGAAAATGATCTTAAAAATAGTTTTAGGAAATTAAAATTTACAAATTAAACTAATTGAACACTTAAGCACGGACACAGCTACACATCACACGTAAGCACAAACACACACAAAAGCGTCACAAAAGTTCAATTCAAAATTAAATGCCGCATTGATCTTGCACGACGACTACTCGTTTTAAATTTCGATTTGAAATTAAAGTCAATACAACAACAGCAACAACATTTAAATCCTCAATTCAAAATGAATGAATTGCCGTTTTACGATTTTTGGCTTGTAATATTTTAGACTTTTAAGCATTTGTGGCTTATATTGTAATTAAAACATAGAAATCTAAGTTTGTCTAGTTTTTCTACTCAACAAAGTCAAGCTCAAGACATTGGAGAGGGAACAGAGCAAACTTTTAGTTTTTATATCCAAACATGACTCTGGTATTTTCAACGAAAAAAAAAACACAACATCGACAATTATATGCTGCAAAGTAGGTGAATTGTTTGTGTATGTGCCTCAAAAAATGTATTTCATGGAGCACTTCTTTTGTTGTTGCAGTGCAACTATGATTTCTAATGTTGTAAGGTGAGGTTTAGATTTCCAAAGTAAATGTTGTTGCAGGTTGTCTGTCCAAAATGAAAAAGAAGTTATACTGGCAACTATTATTATTTTTGTTGTTTTCTATTTTTTTTTTTTTTTTAATTTTTATTGAGTCCGTATTGTTCGTTAAACCGTGCCACCGATGCGCGTTTTGTCTTATTGCGAACTTAACCGATTGATCGTTGGAAACATTCTGACACTTAAATTTAAAATTTTTTTTTAAAATAACAGACTATTTGAAAATTGCACACAGAAAAAAAAACTGAAGTAAATGAAAATCAAAACAACTATTTAGAAGTATGTTTGTGGAAAACGACAATGATGAAGTACTGAAATTGAAGAAATACTTGTTTGTGTTTTCTTTCTTTTGTTGTTGTTAACATTGACTTACTCACGAGAAGATACCGCTGCACAAACACACACACGAGAAAATTTGGAGAGGGAGAGGTACCAAATGATGTCGAATAAAAATTTTGGCTTGAGGGTCTCTTTGGAATGAAGTCATTTCATTGATGATATATAAAATGTTGGATCCATTAATTTTATCTTTTTTTACCAGAGTAGTGAAGAGGCTATTATGCATTTGTGCTGATGTTTGTAAGTATTTGAAACATTGTTCTAAGACCCACATTTAAGTTTAACGATCGGGTCAGAATAACGTTCTGAGTCGAATTAACGACGTTTGCCCGACTTTGCGCCAAAGTACAGGTCGCAATTTTGGAGATAATTTGATTAAATTTGGTACCTAGGTTCTAATTGGCACAAGCCTATTAAAAATGGCGCGAATCGGTCCTTAATTCACATAGCCCCCATACAAGCTTCTTTCCAGAATAGGGTCTTTGTGCCCATAAACCATCTTATTATGTTGGTATTTAGATTAAATTTGGTCCAAACTTATTTTATTGCAATCAAAATCATCCTACCAAATTTTATTGGAACCTGTCCATATTTAACCAAAGCTCCCATTCAAATACAACGGCATAATTTCCTCATAAATTATGTCATATTATGTCATGACAAATTTTGTCCTGGTAGGTCTAAAATTAATTAGAGGCCCCATCCTAAAACCTCATAAAGATAAAAATACCTAAGTAATATCCGGCACAAAGAGCTTTAACATGAATCATAACCTCAAAAGATTATTTTGTTTAGGTGGCTCCATGAATGAGTATGGGCGCCAAAAAGGGTACACTAGCAAAAATTGTTTTTATATACTGTGGTGTAGGTGGTCATATGGTTGGGCTTGACCGACTATACTTTCTCAGATAAATCAAGCAAAAACATTTTAATTTATAAATAGAAAGGTCCAATAAAAACAAACTTTAATTAAATTTCTTATTTGTTTTAATATTTACAAGAGTTATGCTACGAATAGAGTTCTAAGTTTTGGGGATTTATCCCCAAATGGGGGTTTTTTTGTAAATGGGGATTTAAATTTCGTTAAAATCCCCAGGGGATTTTTTGGGGGAAAAAGCAATTTTTCGCTGGAGTTTTTGGGAATAATATAATATTTATATACGCCATTTGTGCAATAGCAAGGCCGGTTTGGTCCAGACTTTGATACAAATTAAAGTTTTTATTGGTCCGAAGTTTTTTTTGTCATACTAACCCCCTGGCGTTTTGATACCTCTTTTAAGAGCTTGCTGAAATAATTTTATGCTTTCTGTACCAACATGTAGCGCTTGTTTCTATAATAATTATAATTAAAACCAAAATTTGCAACAAAATGCAGTATGATGCATACTACTATATGTTTTTAAAAGTACGAATTTTCTTGAATCATTTATAGAAAGATTGAATCAAGTTCGGATTTTCAATCCCGAAATACTTAACTTATTCATATTTAATCCTGGATTCGTACTTGAAATAAACAGATAATGAGATTGATTTAAGTAAAACTAATATTGAATCAATCTCAAAATGCGCTTGATTCAAGTATTATAAAGTTGATTCAATCCCGAATTCGTACTTGAAACAAACCAAAATTTAAATAAGAAGGAGAATTTTATTATGATTGATTTACTGACCCGTTTGACACTTAACAGATTTACAATTATAAAACACCAGCATCATTCCCGGTATGGTTTTTACTTTAAAAACTTAATGTACATATTTAACTGAAATTATAAACTAAATGAAAACATGAACATGAACATAAAATAATGTGTTTTGTCTTGTTCTGCTGTTTTTGTTGTTTCTACACACAACAAGCAAATCCTTTTTTAACTACTTGTGTGCTGTTGTTGTAGTGTCTACATGAGATTAAAACGCTCAAGGCGAATTCAACTATAGGTGGTGTCGGAACTACAACAATCCAAACACAACAGAAACAACATAGGGTTTTTTGCATTGCATTGTTAGTGTCACTAGCTCGAAATGTCAACCATTATTAGCAAAACAAATAAGCTCGAACTGTCAAGATCAAAAGCCGCTTCGAAACCAACTGTAGTTAATTCGCCTTGAAAACGCTCAATTTGTAATTTGACTCTTAAAGGCCAAAATACATTGATCAAAATACTCATCAAGCATTGTGGTAGTATTAGTGAAAATATGTTTGAATGTGTGACACCGACAACGCTTGATGAAAAATCAAAAAATTTAGATATGACGGGGAATATTGCTGGAAGCACACGTACACGTTGAATTCACCGGCTGGGCAAGCATTTGACAAGTGTATTTGGGCTTTTAGAGCAGTGATTGAAAATTCAGTACTATGGTACTATTTTCAGTACTTTTTTTTCAAAAATACCACGGTACCCCCACGTCCGTTTTAGTACTCTTTTTGTTATGCTTCTTCTTTAGAAATTTAGCGTTGATTTTTTTTTTAATATTGAGTCGTCAACAACAAGTACTAACTCTGACTCCAACCGCTGAAATTCCAACTCTGACTCCTTATCTAACCTTAATGCTAAATGTTTATGAGACTGGTCCTTATTTGACTTTAAACCCTTTTAAATGGCTATATATATAGCAAGAAAACGATTCAGCAACCAGCTGGACAAGCATTTGACAAGTGTATTTGGGCCTTTAGAGCAGTGATTGAAAATTCAGTACTATGGTACTATTTTCAGTACTTTTTTTTTCAAAACTACCACGGTACCCCCACGCCCGTTTTAGTACTCTTTTTGTTATGCTTCTTCTTTAGAAATTGAACATTGATTTTTGTTTATAATATTGAGTCGTCAACAACAAGTACTAACTCTGAGTCCAACCGCTGAAATTCCAACTCTGACTCCTAATCTAACCTTAATGCTAAATGTTTATGAGACTGGTCCTTATTTGACTTTAAACTCTTTTTTTAATGCAGTACCTTTTAAATGGTTATATACATAGCAAGAAAAGGATTCAGCAAAAACTTCGAATCAATATTTTTAAAATTGCATCGCAAATTTCGAAGTATTTTTATTTTGGAAATTATTAGAATATTTTTTTAAATTTTTTATACCGAAAAATTTTGGAGTCGGAGTCGCGAATTTTTTGTGGGTTCTACGACTACGACTTCGGTGCAAAAACCTTAACTCCGACTCTACAGCTTCGACTCCACAGCCCTGATTTCAACATTGCCTACACAAAATGTATTGTTATCAAAAGGTTATGGCAGCACTGCTTGTTGGTATATTTTAATTTGAGATATCCTAGATTAGATTTAGCCAGCTCGGTCCATAAATGGCTGATATGAGCCAAAAAAAAAATGTTTTGAAAAGTACCAAAATGTTGAAAAAGTACTCTTTTGCTTGGTGGTCAGTACCATATAAATATTTCAACTTTCCATCACTGTCTTAGAGTGGCACTAAAAACTTTTTTTACTTGATTTAAGAATGTTATACTTATTTTAAGAAATTCCGGAATTGATTTTCGAAAGTTATCCGATTTAAAAAAATTTTAATTAATTTAAGAATTTCATTAAAAGCAATATTTGTATGGGAGCCCCCCTAAGAAGTGGCGATAAGGGGCAAGTAACTATGTCTCGAGAAAATGTTAAGGACAAAAAACTTATTCAGCTCGGTCATACATTATATCCCACTAGGGGCGACTCCTGGGCATTTATAGGCCTTTGTCTCCAATATATTTCTAATTTGTATTGACAATTTTGTATGGCAGGCCCCTTAAGGAATGTAGATAGCGGGTAGGTATGTTAGAAATTAATAATGAAGCTGAAAAAAAAAGTGGGGTTGGTCATACATTTGACTCATCTAGGGGCTCAAAGGGCCAAATTAAAGAATCTCTTTAAACCGCCATCTTTGTATGGCTGTGGCGAATGTGTTTAATGCAAAACTTGGCATGCACCTTCTCTTTATTTTAGAAAGTGTATATATGTATGTACATTAGAACGGACCGATTTGTATTTTGGTTATAACTCGGCTAATTTTAAACGATTAAAATACAAACGTCTTAACCAAGAAATTTACCATTTACTTCTATAATAAAAGTTGGACTCGGTAAGATCTATGGTTTCCGAAAATAGTCGTATGCTGATGTTGATAAAACTTTAACAAGAATCTTTAGTTTTTCCTAAAAAGTGTATGTACCAAACTGAAGATCGTTACCGTACCAAACTGAAGATCGTTACCGTGGGATAAAACTGTTTGAGATGTCTTATTAAAGTGCAAAAAAGGTTGTAAAAATAAATATATATATGTATGTGTGTTTACTTTAAATTTGCGATAAAAGAACTCAAGACTTAAGAAAGTTCACTAACGCGTTTTTAAAAGCTAAAAACGTAACAATATGTATTAAATATGTTTCATAAAATTAAATTAATATATTACATGGTTGACCTTCCCAATTTTCTATAAGTTATTGTATTCAAAATTATTCTGTGTTTTGTTTTAAATATTCATAATATATTCCTAACTCACTAATAATAAACAATTAAAAATAACTTGAGTCAGAGTGTTTCTATTTCAAAGTCTTTCCCATAAATTTAAGTTTTTTAATAAGTTTTTTTTTTAATTCTAGAATGTAAAATTAAAGTTTGCAGCTTAAAGCACGTCAAGCTTGTAATTATAAGTTTTGAAAACAAAAACAATTAATAAAACATTTGCAATAAAAATTACACCATTCAAATCAAAATAAATAAAAAAAAGATTCCACCATAGATCTAGTGGTAACCACCCGTATTATAAAATATCTAAACTTGACGTTTAATTTTTTTCTATTATTTTGGTAATTTAAATTTTAAGTTATGGTTATACCCTTCACCACAGGTGGAAAGGGTATACATGAGTTTGTCATTCCGTTTGTAATTTCTGCAATATTGATCCTAGACCCTACAAAGTATATATTTTCTGGATCTTTATTAAAAGGGAAGTTAAAATCCGTTCGTGTGGCCGTTGAAATAGGCTTTCCGAAGACTCCAGATGTGCTGCGGACCAGGTGTTTATTTATTTATGTCACATATAGCCCAAAACTATTTGCTATTGAAATTCAGCCTGATTGGTCCACAAATGGCTGCGATATGAGCCAAAAAAACAGAACTTCTTACAATTTTACCCATAAATAATCACTTGATGTTGTTTTTAATGTATAACAGTTAAGTTTCCGAGCTAGGTACAATCAACTTGGTTAGCAATAAACAACATCCGTTAAAAGGTGGGCTGAAGGGTAGAGGTGGGCATGGCAGAAAAAAAATTTATTTAAATCTTAAGAATGGTAAGAGAAAAATTGTCTAAATTTGGTACACATAGCTGGGTTATCAATAGACAACCTCCCTAAACAAATGGGCGGGATAAGAGACGTGGGCGTGGGATTTTCCGTACAAAGATATTATAGATTTTTGTATATCTGGAGAATGGCAAGAGCCAAAGTTTCCAAATTAAGAACAAGCATCTTGGTTAACCATATACAACATCCGCTAAAATGTGGTCAGAATTGGAGAAGTAGGCATGGCACAAAATAGATTTATTTATATGTAAAGAATGGTATTTATATTTATAACTTTCTGTTCTTATTGTATCATAGGAAAGGGTATATAAGATTCGGCATAGCCAAATATAGCACTCTTACATGTTTTTTTTTTTATTACTTTTGACTTTTAAAACTTTATTTACACAATATTTAAGTGAAAAATTATTTCCAATACCTTGTTTGTGGCTTTGGTTTTTTATCCACATTCACGTTGCAATCGAAACGTAAGCTCTGTCTCTCTTGCCAAGCGTAATTACGAGTTAAGTAAAGAAAAATTCATAAAAAAACTTGTAAGAAAATGTGGGTTACAACAAGGTCATATTGCCGCAACGTGTTGTTAATAAACCAAGCATAAACATGATTGAGTAAAATAGCAATTCAATGCGATCATATGAATTCTTTTAGTTTTATAAAATTTAACTCACAAAATCCGTAGGCAAGAAAATTTTGATACATAATTCCAATTGCGAGACATTTAAATCAGGTTCTAATTGCAACACAATGGTTTGTAATTAGAGTTTTTTCCTACCTGGGATTTCCCGAAAAAGCAGGAATTCCGAACATTAAAATTTTTAGCTGGAGGCTCGGAGGGCACTTTATTTGTGGTCAGTCAGACTGCTCCTAAGGCCTTAAAGGGCTGATTTGTGATTGATTGTAGGTAGGAGAGCTTCAAGGGAAATATAAGCGGAGTATGTGATGAGGCTATGCTGGGTACCGGTTCTCTCCAACATTACCGGTACCTAGGCTTATAAATGGAGGATCCCTTATGTGTGGAGACATTCAGACCTTCAATGACCTCAATGGGCTCTTATCTTGGAAAAACTAGCGAATGGGTTTTAAGTAGGACTTATTATGCCTGGGGGAATAGAATGGACTGGGTGTGACTTCGCACCAGGTTTTCTGCCTAACCTAAGTTAAACTCTGGAGAATACTTTTAAGCAATTCTCTTGTGTTATGTACATATACATATTTATGGCTCTTTGAAATAAGTCACAATGTTTGGGGTCTGATTTTGGCGCCATGAAATAAGTCCCCAGAAAATAAGTAAGTCTCAAAAAAAATAAGGCAACAACAACGTTTTTTGGGAGCTTATTTCTTATTTTTGGGAACTTATTTCATTTTTGGTTTTGGGGACTTATTATATGAAATAATCCCCCAAAAAATCATTATGACATAAAGCCCCAATATACCGTTTTGAAAATATAATTGTATCTGCATTTTGATTAATTCGATTTCTAGAACAAAAACGTTTCTAAAATTCAAAACACATTTGGCGATTTTTTTTTTAAAAAAAATCCTAAGAAAATTAAATTGGTCGAATTTCGGCGGTTTTCATAGTACATAAAATTTGTGTTAAGCAAGAAACGTAATGAAAACAGGTAAATAAAAATGTTAAAAATTTAAAAAAAAACTTTATTTGAAAGTTCATCAAGAATAATAATAAAAACTTTCATACATTTTTTTATTTTAAGAAAAAAAGTAACCAATATAAAAATATATACGCAACTCCACATTGAAAAAAAAAATTACCAATTTTGGTAAGAAATAACCAAAATCGGTACTGTTGGTAACTCTACAGTCAACATTAATTCAGTTTTCTTGCTGCAATTACTTAAATCGGTCTTCTTATACACGTCGTCCGTCCTTAAATACAAATTAAACAGAGCTAAATTTGTTGTGGATTTAAAAGAAATTAATAATAAATTAATTCTTAAAGTGTTTAACAAGTGTATTCATTAATTTTATAAAAAGAAAGTAAATAATTTAAGTATTTTTATTAAAAAAAAAATGGCGCAATAAATTTTTTATTAAATTAGGCAAATTATGTGTGAAATTTTTAGAGTTGTTGTTATTGTAATTGCCGGTGTTCAGTTTATTTGTTGTTGTTGTATCGCAGTTAAATGCTTTGTATTTGTTGTTTGTTATTGTTTTTGCATATTAAAATTTGAAGAGATGTAAAAAAGAGAAATAAACAGTGTTGCCACCAACGAAAGGGTAAATTACACATGGATCATGCCAAAATTACACATGAAAATACGAATTACACATGCTATCTTTTTAATCATGTCACAGAAACAAATTTCGATCAAAAGTGGAATAAAACCGTATTTGGCATCTTCAGAAAACGTAAACCAATTTCAATTTCTGTTTGCAAACAAATATCGTCACCAAAAATGCAAAAGGGCTTAACAACTCTTTTTATATTTTTACAGCAGAAGCAAAAAACTTTACAAAATCAATAACAACAAGGTGTAATTGGCGTTTGAATTTCTTTAATAAAGTCGCAATTTTTGATCTAAAATTGTTTGTGATCATAAAGTTAATTAAAACGTACAAAACTCAATCAAAAACCATTATTTCGAATTTTGTTTTGTTGTTAAGCCCTTTTGCATTTTAGGTGACGATATGTTACTTGCATTTCATTTGGGTATGATAAAAGATCTAATGCATCCCTTAAATAGCGTCGGCGCAATTTTTCAACGGAATGGTAATTCAGTTCCTCTATCGCTGCAGCATTGGATATGCCGGACATTTTTATATTTTTTACTTATCCAGCACAAAAATATTTTTCAAATGTCTCTTTATTAGCTTTTTGTTAACAACAATCGTATCGTTGCTATATTTAATGCAAACAAATAATATTTTTATTTTACCATTTAAAAGATTAAAACCAAAATAACTATTTGTAAAGTAGGAAATAGTCTGTCTCCAAAGGAATTTTTTATTTCAAAAACCTTTTTCCAATAATTTTCTGCCTTTAAATTACTATGAATCTAAAATTTTACAAAATGTAAGAGTGCATGTTGCCGCGAAAATGTTCTTGAAACTCCTTAGTTTTATCTGCCGAGCATAACTTCTTTCTAATAAAATAAGATCTAATATTACAAAGTAAATCTTCCAAATATGTTGGAAGGTTCAGGCAGGCCTTCGACGCTACCAAATGTATTAGGTGGCACGAGCATTTTATCAAAATAATAACTGGTTTTTCGTCTTTAAGCAACTTGATTTCTGAATTTTACTGTCCAAACTTAACATTAGGTGTATCTGATGCAAATCCAACTAGATTTTCAAAAGGGATCCCTTTTTCTATAAATGTGCCTTTGAGAAGCTCAAACATTTCTTTTGCAGTCGATGATCTTCTCTTTAAAATAAAAAAAAGAATAATGTACCCAGGATGTTTCGCCGTTATAATAAATTGTGGCAAAAGCTATCTACATAAATGCCAAATGGTTAGTAGTTAATGATGCAACCATTTCTGTTCAGCTCTTTTAACGCTTCCATTCTTTTAATTAAATTTTTAAGTTTTGCTAAAAATAATGAACCTTTTAACTTCTTGTGAAAGAATAATAACAAAAATCAGTGGGGGGTGTGCTGGAAATCGCAAATGCAAAACGCAAAAATTTGGACGCTGTTTTTAATACACTTTTAATTTAATTTTTATAATTTTTGTTATAAAATTCTGTTTAATAGAGAAATGTTTGTATAATATTTGTCATAAAATTCTTTTATTACAGAAATCTTACTAAAAAACCACTTTTAAAATTCTTGCGTTTTGCGTTTGCGATTTCCAGCACACCCCTGAGTGCTACAAAACGTTAAAATATTAAATTACACATGAATTACACATGCAGTCAATTACACATGGGCTACACATGAAAAAAAATATTACACATAATATGTGTAATTACACGTGAGGTGGCAACACTGGAAATAAATAAAACATCTCTCATTGATAAAATCAAAGAAAAAGTGTAGCATGTGTTTGTTGCTTTGGTTTACGCAAATTTAATGCATTCAGTTGTTTTTGTTTTAAATTTAAAGCCAATAGTGTTGCCGTGTTAGCCATAGAGTAAATAAAACGGGTATCGGTTCGCGCGTTATAGAATTAATAAAAGGGTAAAAAAAAGATTGGCAAAAATAATGTGCGTAATGTGGGTGAGTTAATATTAATTACATACATACATACTTCTTTTAATTTATTTTTTAATAGCCTATAAAACAAATTTGTTTTATTTGAAACATGTACCTATGTAAATCTAATTTTTGAACAACACCGAAAAATATGAAATTTGTTTTACACAATTGGGTGTAAAAAACTGATTTAATTTTTGTCTAGACGGTTAGTAATTCCTCAACTGAGGTATAAGATTTATTTATTATATAGGTATTACATACCTACTTATGTTTATTATTCCGACTCAACTTACATTTGCAAAAAAAAAAAGTTGAAGTTGTACTCCCTGAAAATCAGTGTTGCCAAAACTTGATGACCAAAAATGGCTAAATTTACGGGAAAAAAATGGCTAAAAAATGGCTAAAAATGGGCTAAAAAATGGCTAAAAGCTTTTTTAAATAAAAACACATTAAAATTCAATAACAAAACAGAAATAATTCATTTAATTTGTAAATCATCGATAAATTCGATGTCGTTATTGTTCATCTCAAAGGAATCACTCGTTTTAAATAATTTGAAGGTTAATCATAATCACTACAACATTCACCCAACCGTTTGAGTCCAGATCTACAATAAAAAACACGTAAGAAAGTACCCCGACTATATGATACCCTACACCACATTATAACCTTTGTACCAAATTTTATCAAATAATCTCCAAAATGACGACCTGTACTTTACGCACAAGGTTTACATGGACAGCCATCCAGCAGGACAAACATTTATTGGGCTCAAAAAGTGACTCTGAGTCAATCGGTATACTTAAAGGTGGGCTTAGGACCAATATTTTAAGGTGTTATAAACATCAGCACAAACGCATAGTTTATATTTTATTGTTATGTTAAAAATATTAACCTAACTGATAAAATCGAATTACCGGTTGCTAAAAGTAACTTATTTCTCAAATTACTTTTAACGATGTTTACTTGGCTAAATACCCTCTCTACTTCAGCATTAGACCATGGAAGTGAGAGCAACTTTATAGGTAATTCTGAAATTTCTAAAAAAATTTTGTTGCCGTCTGTATCTCTTTATTGAAATACTTGCAACCAGAAAGAAACACCGATGTTTGTGTTGACCCATTTTATAAATTTAATATTGGAATACTGTTTCTTTATTTTGAAAAATGTTTCATCATCATAGTTTATAGCGATTTGCAACATTTGTAAAAGTTGTGATTTAAATTAAAGGCGTTTAAATTGTTAAAAATGTTTGTTTTACTTTTATAAATTTTTATAATAAAATAAAAATTATTCTTTTAAAAGAAAAACGACAAACAAAATTTTATGGCTAAACAATTTGAAAAATGGCTAATGGCTAAACTCATTTTTTAATGGCTAAACAGGGTGAAAAATGGCTAAATCTAGCCACTAAATGGCTAAATTGGCAACACTGCTGAAAATAACCTATTGTGTTATGTACTTATATTTATGGCTCTTTGAAATAAGTCACAATCAAAGCGAATTGAATAGAAGGTGAGGTCAACTCTACAACTACAATGCTTCTGTGGTCGGGTTGTCAAAAATATTGCTAGTAAAAAAATAGGTTTGTTTACATAAAAAACTAGTTTGTATACAAACTTTGACAAGTCGACCACCGAAAAAATCACCATATGTTGACTTGACCCCACCTTCTACTCAATTCGCCTTGGTCACAATGTTTGGGGTCTGATTTTGGCGCCATGAAATAAGTCCCCATAAAATAAGTTTAAAAAAAAAATAAGGCAACAACAACGTTTTTTGGGAGCTTATTTCTTATTTTTGGGAACTTATTTGATTTTTGGTTTTGGGGCCTTATTTCATATGAAATAAAATTTTAAATAAAAGGTAAATAAAAATGTTTAAAATTAAAAAAAAAACTTTATTTGAAAGTTTATCAAGAAAAATAATAAAAACTTTCATACATTTTTTTATTTTAAGAAAAAAAGTAACCAATATAAAAATATATACGCAACTCCACATTGAAAAAAAAAATTACCAATTTTGGTAAGAAATAACCAAAATCGGTACTGTTGGTAACTCTACAGTCAACATTAATTCAGTTTTCTTGCTGCAATTACTTAAATCGGTCTTCTTATACACGTCGTCCGTCCTTAAATACAAATTAAACAGAGCTAAATTTGTTGTGGATTTAAAAGAAATTAATAATAAATTAATTCTTAAAGTGTTTAACAAGTGTATTCATTAATTTTATAAAAAGAAAGTAAATAATTTAAGTATTTTTATTAAAAAAAAAATGGCGCAATAAATTTTTTATTAAATTAGGCAAATTATGTGTGAAATTTTTAGAGTTGTTGTTATTGTAATTGCCGGTGTTCAGTTTATTTGTTGTTGTTGTATCGCAGTTAAATGCTTTGTATTTGTTGTTTGTTATTGTTTTTGCATATTAAAATTTGAAGAGATGTAAAAAAGAGAAATAAATAAAACATCTCTCATTGATAAAATCAAAGAAAAAGTGTAGCATGTGTTTGTTGCTTTGGTTTACGCAAATTTAATGCATTCAGTTGTTTTTGTTTTAAAGTAAAAGCCAATAGTGTTGCTGTGTTAGCCATAGAGTAAATAAAACGGGTATCGGTTCGCGCGTTATAGAATTAATAAAAGGGTAAAAAAAAGATTGGCAAAAATAAAGTGCGTAATGTGGGTGAGTTAATATTAATTACATACATACATACTTCTTTTAATTTATTTTTTAATAGCCTATAAAACAAATTTGTTTTATTTGAAACATGTACCTATGTAAATCTAATTTTTGAACAACACCGAAAAATATGAAATTTGTTTTACACAATTGGGTGTAAAAAAGTGATTTAATTTTTGTCTAGACGGTTAGTAATTCCTCAACTGAGGTATAAGATTTATTTATTATATAGGTATTACATACCTACTTATGTTTATTATTCCGACTCAACTTACATTTGCAAAAAAAAAAAGTTGAAGTTGTACTCCCTGAAAATCAGTGTTGCCAAAACTTGATGACCAAAAATGGCTAAATTTACGGGAAAAAAATGGCTAAAAAATGACTAAAAATGGGCTAAAAAATGGCTAAAAGCTTTTTTAAATAAAAACACATTAAAATTCAATAACAAAACAGAAATAATTCATTTAATTTGTAAATCATCGATAAATTCGATGTCGTTATTGTTCATCTCAAAGGAATCACTCGTTTTAAATAATTTGAAGGTTAATCATAATCACTACAACATTCACCCAACCGTTTGAGTCCAGATCTACAATAAAAAACACGTAAGAAAGTACCCCGACTATATGATACCCTACACCACATTATAACCTTTGTACCAAATTTTATCAAATAATCTCCAAAATGGCGACCTGTACTTTACGCACAAGGTTTACATGGACAGCCATCCAGCAGGACAAACATTTATTGGGCTCAAAAAGTGATTCTGAGTCAATCGGTATACTTAAAGGTGGGCTTAGGACCAATATTTTAAGGTGTTATAAACATCAGCACAAACGCATAGTTTATATTTTATTGTTATGTTAAAAATATTAACCTAACTGATAAAATCGAATTACCGGTTGCTAAAAGTAACTTATTTCTCAAATTACTTTTAACGATGTTTACTTGGCTAAATACCCTCTCTACTTCAGCATTAGACCATGGAAGTGAGAGCAACTTTATAGGTAATTCTGAAATTTCTAAAAAAATTTTGTTGCCGTCTGTATCTCTTTATTGAAATACTTGCAACCAGAAAGAAACACCGATGTTTGTGTTGACCCATTTTATAAATTTAATATTGGAATACTGTTTCTTTATTTTGAAAAATGTTTCATCATCATAGTTTATAGCGATTTGCAACATTTGTAAAAGTTGTGATTTAAATTAAAGGCGTTTAAATTGTTAAAAATGTTTGTTTTACTTTTATAAATTTTTATAATAAAATAAAAATTATTCTTTTAAAAGAAAAACGACAAACAAAATTTTATGGCTAAACAATTTGAAAAATGGCTAATGGCTAAACTCATTTTTTAATGGCTAAACAGGGTGAAAAATGGCTAAATCTAGTTACTAAATGGCTAAATTGGCAACACTGCTGAAAATAACCTATTGTGTTATGTACTTATATTTATGGCTCTTTGAAATAAGTCACAATCAAAGCGAATTGAATAGAAGGTGAGGTCAACTCTACAACTACAATGCTTCTGTGGTCGGGTTGTCAAAAATATTGCTAGTAAAAAAATAGGTTTGTTTACATAAAAAACTAGTTTGTATACAAACTTTGACAAGTCGACCACCGAAAAAATCACCATATGTTGACTTGACCCCACCTTCTACTCAATTCGCCTTGGTCACAATGTTTGGGGTCTGATTTTGGCACCATGAAATAATTCCTCAGAAAATAAGTTTAAAAAAAAAAAATAAGGCAACAACAACGTTTTTTGGGAGCTTATTTCTTATTTTTGGGAACTTCATATGAAATAAAATGTTAAATAAAAGGTAAATAAAAATGTTTAAAATTAAAAAAAAAAACTTTATTTGAAAGTTTATCAAGAAAAATAATAAAAACTTTCATACATTTTTTTATTTTAAGAAAAAAAGTAACCAATATAAAATAATATACGCAACTCCACATTGAAAAAAAAAATTACCAATTTTGGTAAGAAATAACCAAAATCGGTACTGCTGGTAACTCTACAGTCAACATTAATTCAGTTTTCTTGCTGCAATTACTTAAATCGGTCTTCTTATACACGTCGTCCGTCCTTAAATACAAATTAAACAGAGCTAAATTTAAAAGAAATTAATAATAAATTAATTCTCAAAGTGTTTAACAAGTGTATTCATTAATTTTATAAAAAGAAAGTAAATAATTTAAGTATTTTTATTAAAAAAAAAAAATATGGCGCAATAAATTTTTTATTAAATTAGGCAAATTATGTTTGAAATTTTTAGAGTTGTTGTTATTGTAATTGCTGGTGTTCAGTTTATTTGTTGTTGTTGTATCGCAGTAAAATGCTTTGTATTTGTTGTTTTCTATTGTTTTTGCATATTAAAATTTGAAGAGATGTAAAAAAGAGAAATAAATAAAACATCTCTCATTGATAAAATCAAAGAAAAAGTGTAGCATGTGTTTGTTGCTTTGGTTTACGCAAATTTAATGTTGTTTTTGTTTTAAATTAAAAGCCAATAGTGTTGCCGTGTTAGCAATAGAGTAAATAAAACGGGTATCGGTTCGCGCGTTATAGAATTAATAAAAGGGTAAAAAAAAGATTGGCTAAAATAATGTGCAGGGTGAGTTAATATTGATTACATACATACATAATTCTTTTAATTTATTTTTTAATAGCCTATAAAAAAAATTTGTTTAATTTGAAACATGTACCTATGTAAATCTAATTTTTGAACAACACCGAAAAATAGGAAATTTGTTTTACACAATTGGGTGTAAAAAAGTGATTTAATTTTTGTCTAGACGGTTAGTAATTCCTCAACTGAGGCATAAGATTTATTTATTATATAGGTATTACATACTTATGTTTATTATTCCGACTCAACTTACATGGGCAAAAAAAAAGTTGAAGTTGTGCTCCCTGAAAATAACCTTCGACATGTTTTATGAAGATTCCCAAAATATTTTGCCTCCAGCGATAAACTTCCATGAGCTAAACCGCGACAAAAAAGGGCCACAAAATGGTATTTTTTATGAATTAAAAGTTCGGCAAATTTTTTTTTGTCCAATTAATGGCCAAATATAATAGATATTGAGGAATTCTTTAATTCTGCATTAAAACATTTTCAAATCTATCCACAAACTCGAGATAGTGAGATGCTTATGTCAGTTTTTTTTTGATTTTTTTTCAATTCAATTTAATGCAAATTTAAATAACTTAACTACTTTTGGTCCGATTTTCAATTCCAATACGTTGTTAGAAAGGTGTTGACCACCACTTGCACTGTCTGTTTTTATAACATTCACTTAGACATCATTAAGAACCCTTTCTATAACCACAAAAGGCAGATCTTTGTGCAGGTAACACGTTTTATTAATAAATTTAGCTACATGAACAATATTTTTGAGAGGACATTAAAAAAAATAGATTTTTACCATTAATTTAAATAAATGTTGGAAAACTAAATATTTTGGACAGATTTGGCTTCTACATACACACATTCATGAAGTTTATACATAAATACATATGTATATATCTGTAGCAATACTGAAAAACTGCTAAAGACAATTTTTTTAGTTTTGAAGGAGAGCAATTTTTAACTGTTTAGGTGAGTTTTAAAACTTTTTATTCATTAATATTCCTAGTGTCACAGAAGTAAACTGAAGTTCTTATTTCAAATGCTATTGCATATTAAAAAAAAAGATAAGCAAAAAGTAATTTTGCTATAACTTTCTGAAAAATCGTACTATAAAGTTATAACTTTTCCCATGTGTTTTTTAAAGATCTAAAATGTGCCATAAACTCAAACTTATATTTTTTTTATTCCCCCATAAAAATAAAATTAATAAAATTTTGATCACATAACAATTTGTACCAAATTTAGTTACTTCTTTTTCTATCCTCTTCAGGTATTAAGACACTTGAATTGTTTTTGTATGGGAGGTTTCTCGCTTACTTCTCTAGTACAGGGCTCTGTTTCTTAAAACTACAAGTTAAAAATCTACTAGTAATTTAAATAAGCTAGTTTATTTCGTTTAACATGCGGGTTTAGTGAGGGGAGGTATTTAGTAATTCTGCATGTCTTTAAGATTTTTTCTTTAAATATAAAATATACATTAAATTTAATTTTTCATTAAATTATTTTTATAAAGAAAGGAATTTTACAACATGAATATTATTTAAAATTGTTATTGATAATCTTTCATTCTTGACCGTGGCCGGGGCTCGAACCCGGGCCGGCAGGTTACCATGACATGTTTCGATCGCAATTTGGATTAAAAACCATAAATAGTTCAACAAAATAACCACAATACTAATTATAAAATATACATATAAAAAAATGTGTAAAAAATTTTATTTATAACAAAGTCATAAAAAATTTTCTATAAATTCCCGGAAATAGAAAAAGCCCAAACATTTTAAAACCATAATTCATTCAGTTATTTAATTCATAAGAAAATTATTTGCATATATATTTTTTTCTGTATATTTGATTTTACTAGAAAAATCGGTCTTATGTAAACTTTTTAAAGAAAAAATAAGCAAATTGTTTCCTCTTTTTCTTTTTTTTCAACAAGAAAATATTAAAAAAAAAATCCGACAGTAAAAGTAGAAAACAAACAGAGTGAAAAAATAACTCAATATTAAATATTATCTTACTCAAACATTTGCGTATGTGTATCTGGGAATGATTAAATTTCGTCTTTAACAATTTTATCATTCAACATTACAACATTAAAGACCTAAATATTTATTTTATTCGAATGTTTTTTATTTTTTTTTGTTCATTTTGTGAATGAATTTTTCTTTATTGCTGGATGGCACATTCTTTGAAAAGGGGTAAAAGAAAAATTTAATGGATTGTTCTTTTTTCATGCCTCTCTTTTGAGGATGTTGACGCTGATAAGGATGGGTAATTGTTTATATGTATGTGTGTAAGTGCAAGTTTACATTACAAAGGATGTGTATCTGTGCGTGTGTGTATTTATTCTGTAATCATAGATTTATTTATTCCTCTTATTGTAATTTATTTGGCAAACAATAATATTTGGAAAATAAACAAAAAATAAAAAACAATTTTTTTTTTGTTAAACTTAAACACATCCTCCTTTTACAATATAAATGTTTGATTAATATTTGTTATTATTGTTCTTGTTCTTCTTTTTGTTGTTTTCTTTTACTTTTATTTTCATGTTTATTATTTTCACAACAGTTTCTTTTCACAACGACGCTGAAAAAAGGTTGTTTTCTGTAAATAAAATTCCCTAAAAAATAAAAAATAAATCTATTTGAGCATTCAAATTGATTCGATATTTACATATTACTTTATTATTTAATAATGGTTTAAGGGTTAGACACACATACCCAAAAAAGAATTATTAAACATTAAATAAAATTTACAAGTAATTTAACTTATTTGTTTAAAAAATTGTATAAAAAGTTTTTACGATTTTCTGCAGTATTTAAGAGAAAAAAAAAGAAACCAGTAAGAAAGTATAGTCGGTAAAGCCCAACGATTTTAAACCCTACACCAAAGTGTAAACATACAAATATTTAAGATTGTACCCAATTTAAGACACATGGACAATCAGGGCCACGGCAAAACAAAATAATGTTATGATGTTAAGAAGCATATAGCAGACCCTTGGGCCGAATATTATCTACACAGAAAAACAATTGATTTTAATTAAAAAATTTGTAAATAAGTTAATGGTATCAATTAAATATTTTTTGATACAAACATTTTCTGCAGTAAGTCTGGATTCACACTATGAAAGTTTTCTTTCAGAAAGTCTGAGTTTATGGGTGAGAGAGGAGAGATGAAAAGCTTGTTCTCTTCTCCTCTCACCAATAAACTCAGACTTTCTAAAAGAAAACTTTCATAGTGTGAACCCAGACTAACGGTTTTGAAAAGTAAACTATTAATTCACTTGACTAAATTTCTTATTAAAACTGATTTTCTCATTGATTAATGGTTGAATTAAACAAAAAAAAAAAAATTGCGAGTATTTTATCTATGAAGCTTTACATGGCCAGACTGCCAGGCTCTTCTTCCTGCCAGTCAGAAGGCAGGACAGACTCAGAAAGTGTTCCCAATAAGCAATTTTGCTAGAAATCAAGTGCAAAAAATTGATATTCAACACTTTATTTCAATAGAATTTGAAATCAAGTGAATATTAGTAAAATATTTTGAAACTTGAATAGCATTTAAAAATACACAAACGAAAATACACTCGGGATAAATTAAGTGTTTTAACACTTACTTTAAGTACGAGTCGTACTCAAAAATTCAAGTACGAATAACACTAAAACGTACTTAAAACAACCCTAAATGGGATTACTTTCGAAAATCATGCCTGGAATTTCTTAAAATAAGTACAAAATTCTTAAACAAAGTAAAAAAAGATTAAAATTACAAAGTCAGCGTTTTAATCTCATTCAACTGATCAAAGTTTTTTTTAGACACTACAACAACTCTACACAAGTAGTTAAAAAACGAGAATTTGTCCATAATTTTGTATAACTCCCAAGCAATCTTTTTTCCGGAATAGAGTCCTTGTGCCCATAAACCATTATATTACGTTGGTTTGTTGATTAAATTCGTCCCAAAAACATTATATTGCTACTTTTAACACTTTACGATACTTTAGTTGAGTAGGTCCATATTCGACCAAAGCTTGTATAAAAAAATCACTACCGAAAAAAAATAGATTTGTTAAAAAAAAAAACAAAAATTATTTTATTTTTTATTACCAAATTAATGACTGAAATCAACTTTTCACTGAAAGAAAAATGCTTCATATATTTAATGAATCGTTTTCATAAAAAAATTTTCAATGGTTAAATGAAAGTGTTCATTGTCTAAATGGAATTTCATAGTTATAATGAAGTATTTTTGTTAAAATCGCTTCATTAGATTTCGTAATTACGTTAAAAATTTTCATTAAATATATGAAAACTTAAGTTTGTCCAAGTTAAACGAAAAATTTTAATTGGAAACATTAAAAAACAAAATACAAACATAACTATATTCATAAACTAATACAAAATGATAGTTTCCTTAAAAAATGTTTAATTGTTAATTAAAAAATGTAAGATTTAATTATTTCATACATCTAATGTAATATGCCATTAAATTTATGAAATCAAATTTTTTTTAAAAAAGCAACTTATTTCAATAATTGAAAAAAAAAAAAATTATTTTTAACATTCAAATAACTCTATAGTCTCAATAATTAAAAGTATACAAATATTTCGAAAAAGCATGCCTTCATAAATTAACATTTTTATTATGACAATGAAAAATGTCATTATAGTAATGAAACAAAAACTTTCAATCCATAAATATGTATGTTTTTAGTTTTCTTTAATATGTACAGTAGGAATATAACTTTTTAACAATTTTTTAAAATATCAAAATTGGCATATCACACTCCGATAGAGCATAAAAAACTATAAGGGAACGTATATTTATTCACCCCTATTCTGCGTTTCTATTCGGATCGAAATTTTCTCCGTTTTTGGCAACTTTGGTGTTTTGTGCCAATGTTCTGTAACTCCCGTGTTGAGAAACTTTTCGATTGAAATGTGAGAAATAAAACAAAAATACCATAAGTTGAAACAAACATGTTTTTCTCACTTAACTGTTACTGAAACATTTTTGGCGAGTAATTTCCTTACGTTACAGCTATTACACACCAAAAATGATACAGTAACAGTTTAGTGAGAAAAACATGTTTGTTTCAATTTATGGTATTTTTGTTTCAGTTCTCACATTTCAATCGAAAAGTTTTTCAACGCGGGAGTTACAGAATATGGGCACAGAATACCAAAGTTGCCAAAAACGGAGAAAATTTCGATCCGAATCGAAACGCAGAATAGGGGTCATTTTTTCGCTAAGGTTAACAAAGTTCACACATCAACTGCGATGAAATTTTGAAAATTTTTAATTTTATTTTTGGTTAAGAAAAATTAATAATATGTTTATTTTAAACAAAAATTAGCTCAAGTATGAAATTTCATCAATATTAAGAGATGGTAAGAGATTTTTTCGCAAACCAAAACATTTCTTTAACCTTTTTTAACCAAAAAAAAAAAAAAAAATTTAAAATGAATAAAAGAAAAAATAAAAATTATGAATATTCAATATTGTATTGGTTAGAAAAACCAATTGGTGCGTGAACTTTTTTGAGAAAAATTACAAACGATTATAATTTTTGTGGCTACTAGGGCATGGTTGACCTCATGGTACTATGCCCAAAAATTGGTTATACCCTAATGTACATACCTACCTACATGTAGTATGTAATAAGTAAACAAATTTTCTCCTTTAAAAAGAACACACCCTTATTTTTAACTGTTGTCAACCAAATGATGTATACGAAAAAGCTTGTTCTCTCTTTATGTGGTCTTTTTTTATTATGCGTTCGCAAAAAAATCAACGTTGTTATTGTTGTTATGAACAATTTAATCTCATATTTACGCTCTTAATTGAGTAATGTCAAAAAACATAGTTTTTTTATTCAAAAACTACACTGCCCCGGTAGGCTAGCTGGAAGTTAGCTAGTCTATCAGCGCCGAGGTTGGGAGATCGATTCCCGCCAGAGACTCTGGTTCCTGCAGACAAGCATAAAGCTTCGCGGGATTAGTTAAAAAAAAAAAAAAAAAAAAAATTAAAAAAAACAATAATATGTAAAAAAAAATTAAAAACAAATTTTTTTTCATTTTTTTTGAAAGTATTCATCCAATGAATTATATTCATAGATCTAATGTAATGAAACAGGTTTCATTGATCCAACGAAACGCTGCATAGGTTCCTTTTTAATGCAATTTTTCATAGGATTAATGACAAAATTCATTGGTATTGTGAAGCCGAAACACCTTAGACTGTGGAGGTGTGGGGCACAAAAATGTCATTTTCAAAAATCCCCTTTAAATATTACCTGAAATAAAAATAAATCTTCAAATACAAATTAAAAAACTTAAAAACTAATTAATTATTAAAACAAACAAAATATTAATTAATTCATTTCGGTTTTGTTCAAATCTTTGTCTATTCATTCTGCAAAAGACTTTCAGTTTCATTAGAAGTAAAAAAAAAACAGAAACAAAACAAAATTTAATTTCATCAATCCAAAAGTTATAAACTTTTTTCTATAGAATTGATAACAGTTTATTGATTTTTGTCAAAAGGTTCCGCTATTTATTTATTTTTCCATTTGTTTTTTTTTAATTTTTTTTTGTTTTTGTTAATTTACATAAAAGTACCAGGTGTCGACAAAAGAGCTGTGCTTTTGAACACTTTTTAATTGATTTACTAAATAAAGGGGAGTAAAAATTTATTTAAAAGACAATAACGATAACTTGACTCACTACTATCATTTTGAAAAAAAAGTATTTAAATTTCTCTTTTACGAAACAAACAACTTCTCCATAACAAAATTTTTTTTCTATCCTACAAACGTAAATTTGTGTTAATAACGAAATTTTTTTGATTACTAACGAAAAATATTCTATAAGAAAAGCTTTTTTGGCTGCTAAAGAAATTTTTCTGTAAATGAAAATTTCTTGACACGAAATTTCGTTATTGCTTTTTAGACTACTTACAAAAACTTTATTATAAGAGGGCAAAATTCTTATTTGCTTACGAAAACGTAGGGAAAATTTTCTTAGTGCGACGAAAGTTTAAACGAAAATATAATTTCTGGATTATTAATAGAAAACAGGAAAAAATCTTCTTGCTATTGTAAAAATATATCTCGCTTGCCTATGTAAGAGCTGCTGTAACAAAAATAAATTCTTAGTTGCGAATGAAAAACTTTCTATAAGCCAAATTTATGCGACTGTTTCCCTGTCTTTCGCTATCGCCAATATAAAATTAACTAAAACTAAAATAAACTCATTGTTTGTTGTCGTTGTTTTGTCTGAGCTTTGATATCGTTTGCGTGTGAGGCTTAAATGATTGTAATTCTCATTCGATTTGCAGTTTTATTTGTATAATATCTTTAGCTTTTTCAAAGTCTTTGGAAAAAGGTTTCCTGATGATCTGGCCTAAGCAACCAGTAAAATATGCATAGGAAATAGCTTTCCCTCAGCAATACATTTCAGTGTATTTATCCATAATGAAAATTGGCGACATAAAGTGAAAAAAACATTTTTCTATTGCCAACAAAAATAAACAAAAACTCCTCGTAAACGAAAATTTGTTTATAAATGAAAACTTTTTTATAAGGAATATTTAAATTTTTAAGAAAAAACTTAAAAAAAAATAGTTCTACTAAGGAAAATTTTTCGCTTGTTTACGAAAACATTCTCTTTTAACGAAATCTTCCCGTTTGCAATGAAAAATTTAGTACTGAAGTAGAAAATTGTTATTTGCAAGTGAAATTCTTGTTTGGAAACGAAAAGAGTTCTATACACAAAAAAAAATGCTACAACACCAATTAAAGCATTAATCAAAAATAAAATCAGTTTTAACTAAAAATTTAATCAAGTGATTAAACTTTTAATCAAGCGAATAAAAAAATAAATTGATACTATTATTTCTTGTTTACTGGTGCAAATTTAATTAATTTTTTAGTTAACATCACAAATAAATTTTTTAATAACCAAGCAAAGAAATTCTTGTTTGCAAACGAACATTTTTCTATTAAGTTGTTGTTGTAACAGCATACACAATATACAATATTTAGTAGGGTGTTCTGCCAGATGAAGTCCAAGGAATTGTGCTTGCAAACAAAATTTCCCTATAAACAAAAAATTTTCGTTGGTAAACGAAACTTGTTTATAAACTAAAATTTCTTACTTGCAGCATAGAACTTCAAGTTTTCAAAAGCAAATTTAGCTATTATCGATAATTCTTCCTTTGGCAAACGAAAAGTATTCTTTAAAGTCAAACTTCTCGCTTGTTGATAAAAATTTGTTATAAGCTATAATTTATCGCTTGCAACGTAATTTCTAGTTTTCAAACGCAAATTTCTTACGGAGCAGAAATTTTTCTTTAAAACTACTCGCTTGGAATCTATTCGTTTACGAAAATTTCCTATAATGTATAAATAATCGCCTGCAACGTAAGTTATATTTTTAAAACAAAATATTCACAAAAAAATTTGTTTTTGTAAAACTTTTTGCTTGAAAGCAAAATTTTTCTATAAACATCCAAGAAATTCTTGTTTGGTAACGATATTTTTCTATAAACTAAAATTTCTCGTTCGCAACGTAGAATGTGTAGTTTTAAAATGCAATTATCTATATTAACGAACATTTTTCTTTTGCAAACGAAATTGTTTTTATAAAGTAAAACTTCATATAAACAAAGAAATTCTTGTTTGTAAACGACATTTTTCTATAACTTAAAACGTAGAATTTATTGTTTTCAAATGCAAATTTCTCTTTTTAATAAAGCAAAAATTCTCACTTGTAAAATAATAATTTTCGAATAAGCAAAAAAATTCTCGTTTGCATTAAAACGAAATTTTTCTATAAACTTTAGTTTCTCGCTTCCTATAAACTAAGAAATTCTCATTGGCAAAAAAAATTTTTTTCTTTAGATTAGGAAATTCTCGTTAATAAACGAGTGTTTTCTATAGTTGAAAAAATTCTCGTTTGCACTCGAAATTTCTTTATAATTCTCGTTTGTTAAAGTAAAGTTTTCTTTAAGTGCAAAAGTTCTCAAGTGTATATTTATCTATTGCGAAATGTAGGGTACATTTTTTTTCTACTCCCACATAAACGAAGGTGTGAAACTGCAGTAATAATATTTACTTTAAATTGCTGTGTAAAATCTTAAATAAATACTGGGTATATTTTTTAATTCATGTAGAATTATTTATAGTTTTTTTTTTTTTTTGTTTTCTGGCAAATATTAAAAAATCACACAATTTTTTTTTGCTTCTGGGCGAAATCAGTTTGAAAACTAGTGAAAAAGCGATTAAAGCTTTTATCATCTGTTAAATGATGTAGTTTAATTAATACTTATTTACATGTAAAAATTGTTTATTTAAATTTTTTTTATAGCTTTTGTTGTTTTAATATTTGCTTGTTAATGGTAATTAAAAATGGAAAATAAAGCAAAATAAATAAATTTGTAAAGTAAATAAATTAGGAGTAATTAATAAAAGTTTTAAATATAAGTGTTAAAAACGTATTGAGAGACATTATAAAGTAAATTATGTGCTATTAAAAAAAAAAAAAAAATTACAACACAGTTATTTAAAAAACAGTCAACGCACAGAAAAAAATAAAAATTGATTTCAATTAAAAAATTTGTGATATTAATTAAAAAATTAATTAAATTTGCACCAGTAAACAAATTAATAGTATCAATTAAACCAGTTAATAGTATGTATTAATTAAACGTTTCATTAATTGATTAAACGTTTAATTCACTTGATTAAAATTTTAAATAAAACTGATTATATTTTTGATTAATGCTTTAATTGGTGAAAAATGTGGGACAATTTTTTCTGTGCGGCTACCAAATTAAATTAAAATTAAGTTGTTTCGTTATAGAATCTATAGTTATCGATGTCATCGTTCTATATCTGGTGGAATCAATAGCGAATAGAATTGGGTGTATAATTTCAAAATGCGGGATACACAACAGATGTTGTATCTTTTATAAATGGCTTGTGTTTTTTTTAAGAATCTGTAATTTTGGAAGGTAAACATTTGTCCAAGGTGAATTCATTTAAACGGTGGTGGCAATACTTCAACAAGTACAACGCCTAAAACACAACATTGTATTTTATTTGTTTCTTTCGTCAAAAACACAAGCAAATTTTGACATCCTTCTCTCTGAGTAAGAAAAAAGTAGCTCAGCTGTGCTTTGAAATAAATTCGCCTTGCATTTGTCCTTTTACCTCTTATTTGTCGCTAAACTAAGTAGTGGAATGAACAAGGGGTTTTTTTTTATCTTTGCAATGTCACATTTAATTTCCACAAAGCAATAATTGTAGGAATTTTTTTATTGGCTTAAAAAGCTACGGTCAAAAATAGACCGATTTGAAAACAGCTTGGTAAGATATTTAAGTTGCAATAAAATAAGTTTGGCTAGCTGTCCATGTAAATTTTGAAATATAGTACTCAGATTCTACTTGTCACAAGACCAAGCCTATTGTAAATACAAGCTTCTTTCCGAAATAGAGTCTTTGTGCCCATAAGCAATCTTATTATATTGATATTTAGATTGAATTTGGTCAGCCAGATGGACGGACGGACAGCGTTAAAATTATTCATTAATTCTCAGTTGATCGGTTACTAAAAGGTTATAAACATCCGTACGAACGCATAATACCTTCGGCAATATAGTTGTGTGTGTATACAAATACGATTATATTCTTAATTAGCCGCGCTTACTTGGCTCGTTGTAGTGAAACAGACGAGAGTTTTTGCGAAAGCCAACTTCTTATGAGTGACGCAAAATTGACGGCCTCGAATTCTGCTGCACATTTTCGCGGACGGCGGCAATGTTTTGTCAATGTATAGTTCTTTACTGAAGCAATGCACTCAAGTTTATGCACCACACTGCATATCACGGTTGATAAAGTTGGTACAATTGTACTTTTTTTTGAACAATTCAAAACTAAAAAGTACGCTGGTACCCCCGTGACTCATTTGGTAATATTTCCAAATTTTTCAAACCTATTGTTAGTTGATATAAAATGGGAACTCGTATTTACTCTCCAATGAATATAAGCGGAGTTCAGTATTGGGTGCAAATGGTCTTGCGAAAATGCTAAATTTCGTAGCTTTTTTATGAAACCTAACAGAAACTCTTGTTTTTATTGTTGGACTTAAAAAAACAGCTATGATATTTTGCAAGACCATTTGTACCAGACACTGAACTCCGCTAATATGAGCAGATCGTCGGTTTAAATGCAAACCTGCTAACTACCTTTCAGCACATTTTACACGAGAGACTTAAAACTTGTTGTTAGACTCAAAAACCATATACAAACGAATAATAAAATATCATTTAAAGACAGATAAATAACAAAGATGAATTATGAAAAAATTATATAAATAATTTATAAATTCTTTAAAATATTTTATGTAGCTACCGTATTTTTTTTTTTAATAGCATAATTTAAATAACAATAAAAACACAGTTAATATTAAAAAAAAATGCAAATTAAAAAGATGGCTCAAATGTTTAGATACAAATGAATACCCAACAAACATTAAATATTTGGCTAAGATTGTGGTGGCTTGATGCTTTTCCTATAGGTATATAAAAAAATCATTTTGAAATCTTACTTATAATTTAAGTTAATTTTAATATGCTTTAGGGAGCTTAAGAAGGGAACATTTTCTTAATTAGATTAGCGAATGTTACGATTTCAATAAAATTTTACATATCGATAGCAATAGTGTATTCGATTACTGCAAGATGTTATATAAGACAAAGTAGACTTGTTATACATCATTGTGTTGGAAATTTTGTCTTCTTTTTATAAATGTATAAAATTTTTACAAATTTTTAAGTTAAAAACAGACTTTTTGTTAAATTCAAGAGAAAAAGTTTTTAATTATGTTTTTTTGTTTGTATGCGAATAAAGTTTGATATGTTTCCCAACGAGAGTTTTTTATATTAGAGTATTTAAATATAATATGTTACTGTAGTGTAGAAATTGTTTCAAAACAGATTTTAAATTTGTATAAAGCGATCCTCGGAATTCCAAAAAAAAAAAAACAATAATTTGAAAATTCTCAAAAAATCGATTTTTGTTTTGTTTTATGACTTTCGGGCGAAAATTCCCTTTGCAGAGTTTTTAAGAAGGTATTAGAACATAAAAAACAGGTTTCAGAAGTTTGATTAGATTTCTGATTGGGGAACAAATGCCTTAAAGTAAAAATTTATGTAGAAAAGCTCTTTCTGGAAGAAATTTTAAGGAAATATAAAATTGTCGTACTTTGTTTAAGACTATTTTGGTTTTTTTTCCGTGAGTTATTGAATTTTTCGTCTACTAAATGAAAGATCACCACAGCTTCTGTTAAAATTTTAATAAGCTGCGTCATTATGTTTAAGCTTGACAGCCATTGAAAGTCGACTACTGCTCGATTTAAGGAGAAAATGGAAAATAGTAAAGTTCGTGCGCTGAGCACTCAAACCAGACAAATACTATAGAAACTCTGTCCTATCAAGTTTAATGGTAAAATTGTGTTTTAATGAATTTTGTAGTGGCCGCACAAAAGGCAGAACGTTGTCGACGACCAGTTGAGGGTCTCTCCACCTCATCGGCTTACATTTTGAATGATCACTTGGGAATGAGAAAGGTTTCCGTAAGTTAGGTGTCGCATTTGCTCACAATCGACAACAAACGCAATTTTATGATGACTTCGCCGAAGTTTTTGGCGTTTTCAACCGCAATATGGACGAGTTTTTACGCCATTACCATAACCGTAGACGAAACAAATACCCAGCGCAACATACCAGAGAGCAAACAGCAGTCAAAACAGTGGGTTTGTCGGAATGAATTGGAGCCCAAGAAAGCTAAGATGAGTTTGTCAGCGAATAAAGTTATGACGGCCGTTTTTTTGGGAATACACACGGTTTAATCCACATTATAAAGGGTTGACGAAATAAGGCTTCGAAAAACAACCAAATTTGGCTAAGAGAAACTTCTTTTGCACCAGAACAATTCTTACGTGATCAATTTTCATGGCAAAAAATTCAAGAATTGGGCTACAAAAGGCTTCCTAATCTGCTCCCATTAGCCCCGAGAGACTGCAACGATGAAATCATCTCACAATAAATACTTCGACAAATCTTGTTTGAAAAAATGAAAAGCTAAACTTTACAATATCGCTGCTCTTGGCATGTTAAACTTTTATTGAAATCGAAACATCCGTTTAGAAACTGAAGATTTATTTATCCTTCGCCATAAAATTTGCCACAAATGACTTACTAATAAAATTTTTTAGATTCCTAGTTTCACATTATTCCGCATAGAGTTACATTTTTCTGTTATATTGGCAAATGATGTAGGTCCCTAGGAGAAAGAAAACTAACACCAAACTTGTCACACGTGACAGATCTAAAGTGGAAGAGACCGGAGCAAACACTTTATATGAAGGGCACTTGTCACTTTAACATTGCGATGTCCCAGGATAAGATAAATTGGCATCATTTTGATTCTTTGTTACAGGTCACTGAAATCAGAAATAACCTAAATGGACACATTTAATTTCGGTTGAATAAATGTCTGTCGCAGATATTGTCCCGAATGAACCATATTAATATGATAGATTCCCTTCATATAAAGTAACAGAACCAGATAGAATAAGCCACAAATTTTGTGTCAATGCCCTGTCCTCTGGAGTAACTGCACTTTAAACACATTATCACCAGTTACTGATATGTTTTGCTTTCACTAACCACCATTCGTTCCTTTTTATTATAATATTGTATTCACTGATCATGGGACTAATGCTTTAAGAACAATTGACGCAAATTTCCCCAAAGAGAATTATTCATTAAACGATTGAAAATTGGCTTAAACTAATTTTATTTTAAACGAAAACTAAAGTGTTTGCTGGGTAATGAAGAGTAAAAGTCTTATAGCGAGTTTTCATTAATTTGTTTAAATTAAAATACAAACAAAAACATTTAAATAAATCGGTTAGGGCTATAAACAGTTTAGAATATTGGAAAATAAAAGCATTTATTTTGAAGTTCATTTGGCCAAAATGTCTATTATTCTTTTTGTAAATATTTGAATATGCAAAGTAAACTAACAAAATAAAATTTGAATTTACGTTGGAATATATTAAAAATTGAAACTGGTTTGTTTTTTGTTATGTTGTTTATTTATTTTTATTTTTTTAGCTAGACACTGTTTGTTTACTTGGTCTTCCTTAATTTTTATGATAATTGAACTCAATTTGTTGTTCTCTTTTATTATTTGATTTGTGGTTTATTTGAATTTCAAGATAAATGAAAACAACTTGAAATATGTACTTCAAAAAGCTGGAAGCTAAAGAACTCTACTGCTTGTGTATTTTAAATAAGGTGCGGAAGAAAAAGGTTAAAGTGCCCATTTATTTGATTTTTGTATTGAACTCTAGAGTCTAGAGAAAGTAAATAAATAATTGGAAAAGCAGGAAGACTTTATTTAGAAGTTTCATTAATGAATAGATTGTTTGATTTATAGACTTTAAAGAAGTTGAAGGTAAATTATACTAACAAGTATAAAAGATAATTTGTTAATAAATAAAAAATTGAATCCAATACCTTTTTTAAAAAATGCCCTTTACTTTAGACAACAGTTTCTAACTGTTGGAATTTATTACAAATTGTCCTGAAGGGATTAAAATTTACTTTAACTTTAAAGCATTTCGGGATGTTCATTAATAAAGGCAACATGTAAAAAAGTACATACAAAACTTTGTATAAAATGCACAGATATGTTTTTTAGATAAGCATTAGAACCTGCCTTAAGGCCTAAACTCAAGATGCTCTAAACACTGTGTGAATAAAATGCTTAAACCAGCGACCCCTTTTTCTTTCAAATAAATTTGGCAAATGAATTGCAATTCGTTTCCAATTCAAATGAATTTGCAGAATGAATTGCAATTCGTTTCCAATTTAAATGAATTGCAATTTATTTAACAGATGCATTTGAATTGAATTGATTTGAATTAATTCAAATGAATTAGAAATTCATTTCCAACTCATTTGAATTGAAATGATTGAAATTTGAATTGATTTTGTATTGGAATGGAATTTTCAGGTAGCGACATAAAATTCAGAAAAATGCATGAAATCTTTATTTGAATCGATAGTACGGTCCATATAATTGAATGTTTGAAGATTATTTCATGCAAATGTTGACCGTGACTGCGCCTCAAATGGTCCATCCGCTTAGTCCAATTTTGGCATACTCTTTCCAACATTTCGGCCGGTATCTCATAAATAAATGCTTCAATGTTGTCTTCCAATGCGTCAATTGAAGCGGGCATGTTTGTATGGACATAAGCTTTAACATAGCCCCACAAAAAATAGTCTAAAGGCGTTAAATCGCACGATCTAGGCGGCCAATTGACCGGTCCCGAACGTAAAATAAAATGTTCACCGACCTCGCCTCTCAATAAGTCCATTGTTAAGCGTGCTGTGTGGCATGTGGCACCGTCTTGTTGAAACCACATGTCATGCAAGTCAAGCTCTTGCATTTTGGGCAAAAAAAAGTTGGATATCATCTCACGGTAGCGCTCACCATTCACAGTTACGTTACGATTCGCATCATCTTTGAAGAAGTACGGTCCAATGATGCCACCAGCCCATAAACCGCACCAAACTGTGACTTTTTCTGGATGCATTGGTAGCTCTTGCAATGCTTCTGGCCGATCTTCACTCCAAAATCGACAATTCTGCTTATTAACGTACCCATTGAGCCAAAAAAGAACTTCGCCGCTGAACACAATTTTTCGATAAAAAAGTGGATCGCATTTTGATAATAAAATTCAATAATTTGCAAACGTTGTTCGTTTGTAAGACGATTCATGGTTAAATTATAGACCAAACTGAAGATGCTTGACAGTGAAACAAAACACGAAACGTGCGTCAGCTGTTTAAACCAGTATTGCCAAAAAGATAAAAGCTAAAAAATCACCCGATATTATTAAAAGTGTGTTTAAGAATAATTTTTTGTTTAAATAATCTCATATTTTTATATTGTGGAAAATTTCTTTTTTTTTTAATTTTTCAATCGAATTTTAAAAATTTTAGCAACTTTGAATCTCAACAACATTTTTTGCTGTCAAAGGCTGTGTTCGTTTACTCCAAATTGTTACTACTTTTACTACAATCGGAAAATTTGTTGACTTTTTGTATTGAAAACTTCCAACTACAATAAAAATACTAAATTTTAGTAATTCCCCTTAGATCTTCTCTTGAATTTGATTGATTGCAACTCATTTTTGATTTCATTCATTTGAATTGCAATTCATTGTTCTAAATCATTTGAATGAATTTAAAATCAAATCAAATTGCAATTCATTTTAAAGATTCATTTGAAAATTTTATTATCTTAGGCATTTACAGTCCGATCTTAAAGTATAATTTATCAATGTTTTTGCTCGGGAAGACCAATGTTTTGCCATTGGGGCCATTGAACTCAAGTATTACGTTCTAATATCTATCCACCAGATCTCTGTTCGTACCAGAGATCAGCAATGAGTAGTGAAAAAGTGAGTAGAGCTAAATCATGACTCATAAATTCTTGTACTTATACGCACTCATACTTATTCCAATGTTATTCAAACTCATATTCACTCAAACGTTTTATTTTACTCATCGTACTCATACTTAGCAAAATTTGTAGTGGTTGATTTAGAATCTACTCAACTCAATGTGTATAGGCGAAGCAAAATGCGAGGCTGCCAGATCTGTCCCCGAAATAGCAAAGTGGCGCTTTGGCAATTACAGTTTACTAAAGTTACATGTATGAAGTGGACGATTTTTCGGCAAATTTATCTGGCAGCGCTGATTATGAAGTTGTGTTTTATCTATTGTGTTAAAACGGTAAATGGATGAGCTTAATGAGTTGAATCATTGTGAGTATTGTAAGTATTTTCTTGAAATTATAAATCAAACTGACGTCATTTATGAGTATGCGTATAATGTCGACGTCGCACTCATATTAATTTCTCTTGTGAGTATGAGTAAATCAGAGTAGTTTAATTAAATGATTTCTACGCACTTATACTTACAATTGCATGAGTCAGTATGAGTAGCGAAAAAACGATTCATTGCTGATCTCTGGTTCGTACCACCCTAATGTAAGAAAATTAAAACTCGCAAAAAACTATGAAACTTTTGCTAAGGAAGTTTTTGATTTTTTTCACAAGAGTTGGAAAATTTTAATTAAACTTAAGAATTTCATAAAACTCCATATTTGTATGGGAGCCCGCCCCCCTAAGGGGTGGAGATAAAGGCAATAATGTTTTGAAAAAATGTTAAGGACAAAAACCTAATTGACATCGGCCATACATTTTATCCCCCTAGGGGCAATTAAGGGACTTTTTCTTGAAAATATTTTTAGCCTGTATAAAAAATTTTGTATGGGAGCCCCCTTTAGAAAGTGAGATAGCGGGTAGGTGTGTTAGAAAAAAATTATGAGGATGAAAAATAAAGGTGGTTGATTATACATTTGATCCGTGTAGGGGCATCCTAAACGCTGCCGTTGCTAAATTAAAGAATTACAAAATTTAGAATTTCAACAAAAAAAAAAAAATTATTTTTCGAAACCCCCTTTGCAAAAATACTATACATTAGAGGGTGTACAGCGCTCTTTTTTTCCTTGCAATGTGGTTCGTCCTACTGCACATGGTTTTTAAATAAATAATGATGTTAGGAATCTTGTTTTCTAGTTTATTATATGCAAATATTATGAAATTGTTGAATGTTTTGTTTTCAAATAAGACATTTTTATTTTTTAAAGCATATTTTTTAAATTTAATTTTAATTTATAAATGGGTTTCTTTCAGTGTAGTAAAGTGTACTTAATTGTAAACAGTTTAATAATAAAATAAATTAATTTAGAAAATTCTACAAAACCAACACTTTAGCTGATTATCGATAAGTAAATGTATGCCAGTTCAAACTATTGCGGCCCGTATGAGTAACGTATTTACAATCAAGCCAGCTTTAGGGTTAAAATTCATCATTTGATTAGTTAGTTTATTGTTTTTATTTTTTATTGCGGCAGTAGCAGCAATAAATTACACTCGGCACGATTTTTGTAAACCCTTTTTTTATAACAAGTGACACGATTTTATGTCTGTCTTTGTACTTGAAAATCTTAAAATGTTATTACTTTAAGTTATTCATTCTTATTGGAATCGTATTTTCGTAGTTTAAATAAATTAGAAACATGGATTTCAAGTTTACACCAGAAAAAAAAACAATTAAATATGAACAACCTGAACTTGACCTTTTTTTTAGAGTTTTTGTTTTTGCTTTTACAATTTTTTTTAATTTAACTTTATCGCATGTCTGTAGGTATTTATAATTTTAATTTTGGCAAATTTATTTACAGCCACAATTTTGTACATACATTTAAACAATTTACGGTTAAATTAAAAAAAAAAAAACAAACAAAAACTTTTCAAATGATAAATTCACTGAATATGAATTGTTTAAAGTTATTGTCTGTTTTTTATTATTTATCTGGCTAAAATTATGGGATTAATGTGTTAGAAAAATTGCAAACATAAGAAACAAAAAAAACTGGGGCTAAACGATATTTAAATACAGATAATAATTATTAACAGCGAAAAACGATTTACGACAGACAAAACAAACACTCAAGCAAACATCTCTCAATTTAATTTTACATATTTCGAGTTCAAGGTAGTTCCGGTGGTATTTTTTTTTATTGTAGTTAAATAATAATTTTTTTCGTTTGCCTTTATAAAAAAAAAAAAAAAGCGTGTGAAACACACATACCGGTAAATATGTTGGCATATCCATATGTAAGTGGAGACAGCTCAAATGAATGAATGAAGAAAACTGCTTGAAGCTCCCTACAAACAATACAGTGAATCATCACCAGGGCTGTCAGATATGGCGATTTCTCGCCAAAACGCCGCGATTTTGAAACGTGTTTGGCGGTGGGATTTTCCATTTAGCGACTGGCGTCTTTTTTTTTTTTTTTTGGCAATTTTTGATATAACTGGTGATTTTCTTGGCTATTTTTACTACATATTTATATTATTTCAGCTATTTTTTTTTTTAACAATTTTTCATTTTTTGTTATAATTACTTACTAATTAAAAAAAAAAAACTTGCAACTTTTTTCACATTATTTTGTTTTGTTATTATTTTAAGTTAGTTTTATATTCATATGACCTCCATTTTATGTTATTAAAAAAAAATATCAGAAACAAAACAAAATTAGGCGACTTTTTTGTATTTTTTCTCAGTTTTTGGCGATTTTGACTGAAATATTATACTAGCTTTTTTTTGTATGCAAAATGAAATTAAAAAAAAAATTACAAAAACTAAAAAAAATTGACATTTGGCGATTTTTGACATAAATTGACATTTGGCGATTTCTGACATTCGGTTTGGCGATAGAGCTCAGAAAAAATCTGACAACCCTGATTATCACCCGGGTAGATTTTAGAATTCTCCTTAACTCTTCTAAAATTCTCTCGATTTCCAATTTGTTAAGGGCAAAATAAACCACACAAATTGCTTGGCAAAAACAATTAGTCACAGAGGTACCACAGTACTTTTTAAACATGAATTGTACCCATAAAAGTACAATTGTACCAACTTTGTCATCGCTGAGGGGCACCATTTAAAATATTTTTTTTTCTTTAAAACATAATGTGAACTATAGTTCCCCTAGAGGAATCCAATAAACTTTCAAGGGTTTTTGGTATTGTTTGTCGAACAATTTTTCGATTCGAAAGCAATTTTATTTCTTATTCTTTCAGTTGATACTAAACGAATCGAAATAATATTTTTCAGTGTCTTAAAGCATTTATTTGAGTTTTCACAACACTAAAAAATATTTTCGATTCGACTGAAAGAATAAGAAATAAAATTGCTTTAGAATCGAAAAAGTATTCGATCACGACTGCCAGGATTAGCCCCCCCAGCTTTGATTGATTTAAATCAAAGTAGTTCGATATTTTCGTTTGGTTACGCGTTATGCTTGACGAAAAAATGTGTTATTTGCTTTGTGCTTGCCGTTGTGGAGAAGTGTGCTCATTTTCAAACGAACGTAGAAAACTCAAATTTAACTGCTGAGTGAAGAGTTTATTTGTAAGTCTTCGAAAAAGCGACAAATAAATGCATTCTGTAGTTTGTTTGATTGTTTGCTTGGGCACATGTAAATAAATGCAAACCTTAAATAAAATTAAAAAGAAAAAAAAACTATTTACTAAATAAATCATGACGTTATCAATGCTCCCGCTCATGACACATGCACGTGTTGTGTGTATTTCATTACAGACATGAATCTGTAATTCGAATCAGTATCTTAACATGAATCTTAATGCTGAAAATGAAACGCGGTGAAGTGAGAAGGTAAACTACAATACTGCGATATGTGTTTCGCTCTGTTTTTACGTTTAAAGACTGTAACAGTATGAGTTATAAATAGACTTCAAAGTGGTATTTGAATTGCTGTGAATCTCGTCAAAAGGTTTTAAGTACTGAACGATATAAATAAGTTCAGTGAACCTTAAGCAAGTTTTTTTATTAGAGCTAAATTAGCGTGCAAATGTACTCTTCATAGAAAACACAAACAAACGGTCAGTTGTTATACCCTGTAATTTGTAAATTCATCAATATTGATCTTAGACCCCATAAAGTATATCGTCATATAAAATGCAAAATGCAAAAGGGCCTATCATCATTTAAAAAATATTTTCAGGAGATCTAAAAAACTTTATAAAAAGGCAAATGTTGTGATTATAAAAACGATTTTTCTGGTTAATATCGTTAACAAATTATAAATTAAAGATAGTCGGGCATGTTCTAGAAAACGAAATGAAGTGGATTTAAAATTAAGCCAATTTCAAAAACGTCCTTGTTCTAAAAGTTCGTAAAAATATTCCAATTAATCTATATAATGTTTTGAGTACCAATTAGCTTAACAAGAATATCTCGTAAAACAAAGAAAACCTACGGTCATTTTGTTAATAATTGAACCTAAAATCTAGTTCGATTTCAATTTCACTTCATTTCCATTATATGCAGACCTGCAATATTCGAAAAAGTAGTGCAAAGTTTGACGTCTAGAATGCGCTTCGTCAAAAACAGCCGCGGTGGTGGCCATATGCCCGAAATTATTTTTAATATCTAGTGGCATGCATTGATCTTTTGAGTAAAAAAGTTTTTGATTTATTTTTTTTTTTTTGTTATATTCTTTTTCCAGTTTTATTGGACTTAAAAAACACCCTATATATAATCCAATTTGCACTTGAGTGAATAGAAAGTAAATATTTTAACAATGGGTGGTGCAAAATTAAATGAGAATCAGTCACCAATTCATGTTAATTTTTGCAACAAAAATATAAAATTTTTGATTTGGGTTCGTTACTCTTCTCCTACAGAACCATTTGCGCTGGGTTTCATTCTCAAACTGCTTAGGATAACTAGAAAGAGATTGACACTAATTTTGTTCTTTTCCGTTGAGTATTTCAAAAGTGAGCGTGTTTTAAACAGACTGACAAAAAGACAGACGGACATGGTCAAATCGACTTAGAGCGTAAATAAAATACATATAAAAGATTTTTTTTCATGATATTTCTTTTTTATTATAAAGTTTGAACCTTGACATTATGTGTGAAACACGCGAAGGGTTGCAAGCGTTAATTCTTTTGAGGTAATTTTGGACCACTTTTTGACACATATTGGGCGGTATCTCAGCCATAACTTGACAATTGTTGGTTCTTAAGTGCTCAAGAGTTAAAGGTTTATCTGCATAAACACGGTCTTTCGCGTAGCCCCACAAAAAAAAGTCTAATGTTGTCAAATCTGATGATCTTGGTGGCCAGTTGATGTCGCCACGACGAGAAATTACACGGCCAGGAAATGTCTCTTGCAATAAAGCCATATTCGCTCGAGTTGTGTGTCATGTGGCACCGTCTTGTTGAAACCACTTATTCTCCAAGTCGTATTATTCAATAGCAGGCAAAAAAAGTCGGTTATCATACGACCATACAGTCCTAATTCCTGAGAACGACGAGGAATCGACACATTCGGGTCTTCGGCACCACTTTCACTTACAGCAGCGATATTTTCAGCGGAATGAGCGAAACGATGATGCACTGGCCTTACAATATCTGTAACCGCTCCAGTCTCTTCAAATTTCTTCACAATTTTGCCAATTGCTTGCGTAGTTGGACGATTATGTAAACCTTAATCTCCTTTTAAAACACGATATGTGGCTGTGCCAGAATAGCCATTTTTGTAGTATGCTTGCAACACTTCGCGTGTTGGTCATTTAAATGATATAGTGCTTCACACATAATGTCAACGCTCAAACTTTATAATAAAAAAGAAATAGGATAAAAAAAAAATTGTATATGTGTTTTATTTACGTTTACTTTTGAAACCGCAAAATGGATAACCCTTTACATACCACTCTCTCTTCTTGTGGACCAGGGGCCTGATTCTGGCAGTCGTGATCGAGTAATTTCTCGATTCGAAAGCAATTTATTATCTAATTATTTCAGTAAATACTTAACGAATTGGAATTATTTTTTCAGTGTTGTAAAGCATTAATTTGAGTTTCACAATACTGAAAAAATTATTTTGATTCCTTCAGTATCGACTGAGATAAAATTGCTTTCGAATCGAGAAATTACTCGATCACGACTGCCAGAATTAGGCACCCAGACTTAAAATGAAGCAAACTTGCATATAGTCTTTATACGTATAATTGTTATTTATTAATCTAGTTACTTAAATTTGAATATTACTAGAATGCAACCCACTGTGCGTCTTCTGATTGCATGAGTTCAATAATAGTTGGTTGAAAGAGGATAAAGTTCATGAAATATTTATTGAAATAAAAGTTGCATGATCATGATTAAAAAAAAATACATTTTCAACATAAAAACAATTTTTGTCATTGGGTTAAAATGTTGTATATAAAATTTAGAACTGAATGACCTTGATGTTTTATTTTTAAATAAATGTGAAAAGGCTTTAAAACGTCTATTTTGTAAATGACTTTGACATTGAAATGTTGAAAAAGGCCAAGCTTCTTCTTTTTTTCTGTTGCTTTTTTTAAAAAAGGATCTGAAAATTAATTACTTTACGAATTTATATGATAGCAATATTAACAAAAAAAAAAAAAAAAAAAATCATAATCTTAATTAAAAAGCCGGTTTTTTTAAATACTTGCAAACGTGTAAATCACTCTTAACGAGTTTTGCATTTTTTTTTTAATTATTTATTAAAACTAAATATTAGCAAAATCATTTCATTAAAGATAAATTAATTTGTTTAAAAGTTGTTTATTTTGTACATTTTTGTGTGCAGATTTGTTGTAGAATAAGTTTTTAAAATGTCTAGCGAAAATAATTTTAGTATTTATTCAATAGATGTGCAATAAATCAAATACCAGAACTAATCAAAGTTATAATTAATCAATTATTCGAATAGTCTGATATTTAATTAATTAAATTCTTTATTAATCAATTAATTCTAATTTAAATTAATTAAAATCACGATAACTTGAAATTCAAATAATTAAATAATTTAAAAATTTTTTATTTCTGTTTTATAACTTTTACATATTTTTTAATTGTGTTGACTTTATTTGAATAGTGTGTTATGCTTAAGCCCCTTTCACACTATTCTACATGTCTACATGTCACACTTTTCTACATTTCTTAAGATTTTTTCAACGCAAACGATGGTCGTTAGGCTTCAATTCTTTCACGAGCTGTATTTTAAAGGCGCGTAAGCCAAGATCTTTCCCCGTTAACGAAGGACAAAGGCCAACAAATTGAGAACGGCGAGGTATCGATATTCAGCATCTTCTTTAAAACTTCGCGCTACAGCAGCAATATTCTCTTCAGTACGCTAATGTTTTTCTCTTGTTTATGGGTTTGAAAAGAGTAAAATTAGTGCGAAAATAATCAACAACTGCACGAATTTCTTGCTCACAAGCCCGATTATGTTAACCGTTAAATAGTTGAAGTGCTTTTTAAACAGATTTTTTTTTCAAAGTAAATTTCCACAATTTGGAAGCGTTGTTCTAGCATTAAACCCTTAATAATGACTTGCCAATTCTTAGGTATGTCAACACAGTTTAACCTTCTAAGCTGTCAAACCACAGTTATCGATATCGATAGTTCTTATGCAGCAAAAAAATACCCAATATAATCCAAAAGAGTTGTAACAGATTGCTGCGTGCATGCTGCATATGACCATTTAGGCAACTTTAAAAAGTTGGAAAGAAATGTAAACCCTGACTTGTTGTTTAGAAAAATTTCAAACAATTATAAAACAATAGTAGGGAATGCAAGAAAAGGTAAACTCATAGTTTATTGTTGGTGTATTGGCTAAGCTTTGTTATCGTTGCAAATAAGACTTAAGTGTTTGTAATTCTCATTCGCTTTATAGTTTTATTTTTTTAATATCTTTAGCTTTTCCAAAGTCTTTGAAAAAGGATATTCAAATGATCTGGCCTAAGCAACCAGTGAAATGCGCTAGTTCCTCTGCTTATCCCCTAAACAATAAATTTCAGTGCATATAAGGGCCGATGTTGAATGTAAACCACAACTAAACGTCAAGTTTTTTCTGCATTTCATTTGACATTTCTCAATTACAGACTAACTTAATTTGAACAATGGAAAGATACACAATCGAGCAACGCGTTTAAGTTATTCAGGCTTATTATGAAAATGGGCGTTCAAATCAAAATGCATATCGTTCACTTCGTGATTTTTTCAGTCAATTTAATCGTCCAAATGTGCTTACAATCGGAAAATCGTGCAAAAATTTGAGCAAACTGGGTCTGTAGGAGATGTGAAAACACCAGTGCATGCTCGTATAGGTCATACTGCAGTGAATATTGCTGCTGTTCGCGATAGTGTGTCTGAAAAGCCGTCCACCTCAACCCGTCGTCGTGCCCAACAATTGCACCTCTCACGCTCGTCGTTGATGAACATTATGAATAAAGACTTGCATTTAAACGCTTACAAGGTGCAATTGACTCAAGAACTAAAGCCTCTTGACCATTCCAAACGTCGTCAATGGTCAGAATGGTAGCAAGAAATGGCAACAGTGGCTGATCAATTTTCGAAGAAAATCCTCTTCAGCGTTTAGGCACATTTTCACCTCAGTGGATTCGTCAATAGGCAGAATTGCCGCATTTGGGCGAATGATAATCCAAGAGTGTTTGTCGAAAATATAATGCACCCACAAAGAGTGACTGTTTCGTGCGGTTTATGGGCTGGCGGCATCATCGGGTCGTATTTTCTTTCAAAATGAGGCCGGTCAGGCAGTTACTGTGAATGGTGTTCGCTACCGTGGGATGATAACGAACTTTTTATGGCCCAAATTGGAAGATATGGATGTGGACGATATGTGGATTCAACAGGACAGTGCCACTTGCCACACAGCTAACGAAACAATGGCTCTTTGGCGTGACAAACTCAACGGCCGTGTTATCCCACGTGGTGACGATGTCAATTGGCCGCCAAGATCATGTGATTTGACACCGTTTAACTTCTTTCTTTGGGGTTATTTGAAAGAAAAGGTGTACGTCAATAAGCCAGCAACAATTCAAGAGCTGAAGGATGAGATAATTCGGGACATTAACGGCATAGAACCTCAATTATGCCTCAGCGTCATCGAAAATTTGGACCATTGGATGGAGGTGTGCCGCTGAGATCGCGGCGGCCATTTGGCCGATATTTTGTTCCATACATAAGTGAACCCTACCAATATTATCATAATAAAAGTAAATGACAATAATTTCCTAAATAATTTGTGTTTTATTCAAAATCAACATCGGCTCTTAAAACTTAACCACCTTTTATCAAGAATAAAAATTGGGAAATTAGCAGACAACAAAATCTTGTTACGTATGCTTTGACATGTCTCAATACTTTGTATTATAGTGTAAAATGGTCTTAAACATTAAAGTAATATTTAAAATTAGTTTACCGAGTAAAACTACCGTAAGAACTTTAGCCCGTTTTAGTGAAATAGACCAGAGTCTGTGGCGGGAATCGACCTCGCAACCCTCGCACTGCGATAGACGAGCGCACTACAAACTACCTGACCGGAGCATCCGTTATTTAGTACATTAACTTTATTTTTCATTATTTACTTGATTTAGAAAATTTTTGTATAAAACTTTTAAAATTATTAAATCAAGATAAAAATTATTTAATTAACTTAGAATTTTAGTTAATCAGAAATGCTGATTACTCAGTATTCAGATTAAAATTTCGAAGAATCAATTAATAGCACACACCTAAATTTTTCAATTAAAGTGTTGTTGAACTTTAAATCTTAAAATAAATAAATGAAATATTTATTAGCTGTTTAAAAAAAAACTTCTGGTTTTGGCTAATTGAAAAATTTAAAGTGTGATAAATATTAAATATAAAAAAAACAAAAAATAATTTATGATAATTTCGACTTTGCCAAATCTTATACACCTTCACCATAGTATAATAAAACCATTATTTTTAGAGCTTTACCCCCCTATTCATAAAAACAGAAAAAGGGTTAAAATAAAGGTTTGTTAAAGAAATTTTCATAAAAATTCCGTTTCAAATAACTTTTATAAACGTGTTTTATTTTTTTAACCAATAATACCGGTATAATTTATAAGCTGTATAGAGGATAAATGTAATTATAGATCTATCCTCTCCATTTTTAATCGATTTTGTCCTTAATGATGTACCAAATTTTAACAAATTCTTTTTCAAATTGCGATCTTAACTTTGTGCACTAGGTTTACGTGGACATCATCCCCTCTCCACCTATTGGTTGTGAAGGGTTAAATAAAATGGTACATTTAAAGCAATACCAATACTCACGCAGAAAAAATTTTGGTGAAAAAAAATTTTTTTCAATTAATTCAATAATGCTGTTTAAAACAATTTTTTTAATTGTTCCAATTAATTTGCCTTATTTGAAAACAAAAATTATAATGTTTGTGTGTTTATTTGCAAATATGAAAACATACACACAAACTTCTAAATATTTTAAAGTCTCAAACAATTTTTTTATTGTTTCAATTAACTGTGTTGATTGAAAAAAAAATATTTTGATTTGTGTTTACGTTTTTATAGCCTGTTTTACTGGTGGTCAAATTTCAATTAAACCTATTGATTGAAACTGAACAACAAGAAAAGCTCAAACTTACAAATGCGTTAATTGATATGATCAATTTGTCTGCAGGAGGAAAACCAGTAAAGAATTTAATTAATAGTACAAATTTCTAACAAATGCTTTAATTGAAGTTGGATTTTAATTTTTTCTGTGCAGTAATGCTCGTTGGAAATCTAGAGCTATTCTCGGACTTTTATCTATTATAGTTATTCCGGAATACCGATTACAATTATATCCCATTTGCAAGTTTGTATGTGATGCTTCGAGCGAAGTCCGGTGTTACAAAAGCACATGCATGTTTTTTCAGACTTTAGCGATTCAGGAAATTCAGCGAAGCAACCTCCGCGCCGAGTGTCCAATTAAAACGTGGTTATTTAATTTTTTAGATTATCGTGAATACCTGTCGTGTTGACCTTACCTTACGTTGCTCTCAACACAAACTGAATACAAAGCGCCTATTAATACCCCTGTGTGTGAATACCTATGCAGAGGTTATAATTGACTGGAGATTTCTAACCTACACTGCAAAGCAACTTTCATTGTACAGCACCATCACACTGAGAAATCCGGCAGCAGGCATAACTTTTTACTAGCTTACGGTTTAAGATGAAGTACTAGCCCACGATACAACAACGATGTGTTCCCAAAAGGTGGTCCTTCCAACAACAGGTCCAGAACCTATAATATTCTGGCGGCTACTCGTGTCCGTACACAGAAAAAATTATTTTTCCAATTCAAACAACAAATTTGTAGAATCAAAACATTTTTTGTCTGAAATCGGTCCTAAAAACAAATTTGCATATTCAAACAATTTATTTTCATTACGTTTATTGAAAAACACTGATTTTTTCAAACAAATAATTTAACTGAATCAAACAAAAAGTTTACTGAAATATTAAAGTTGTTTTTTATTTGACCTTTCCAATTTAATAATAAAAATAAAATAGTTGAGCTCGAGGCCTGGGTTGTTTTTAAATATTCTTCTTTATTTTTTCCAATATTTCGCTACTCTTCGAGTAGCATCCTCAGGGAATATAATGGATTTAAAATAAACCAACAAAATTCTAAAAAATTGTTTCTCCTTTCCTTATCGTTGTTTTTAACTCGTCATCATAACTACTACTCTGAAATTCATATTAATTTCAAACAAATTATTTTGCTGAATGAAACACAAAAGGTTTTTGCACAAGCAATGACGCGCACACAAGCAAGCACTGTAGGAGAAGATGAAGGCAGAGCAGAGCGGCGGCTGGCTTTGAGACACATCTTTTTGTTGGAATAATTTTTGAACCAAGTCTTGTTTATAGACAAAATTTTTTTTCTTCTTCACTCACTGTTGCTATTTCCTTTCCTCGGCTAAAGCAGAAGAAATGTAACCAAAAACGGCAGCAGGCCGACTCGTCTTCATTCTATTTTTGTATTTGATGTACCATTTAACTAAACAGTTTTAAAAAAATTTAATACGGGGTTTTTTCATTTTCAAATTTTGAAACAAGCGTTTGTTTGAAAATAATTCAGCAATAATTTTTTCTGTGTAGTACCAAATTGAACTCTGGTCAGCCGTGATCTTGAGATAACTGCAAATTTTAAGGCCCAGAAAAGCGTAATTTATTGCAACGCCGAAAGGAAAGTAATCGTCAAGATGCCTGTGCACAATCCCTAGGGGCAAAAACCTAGTTATTTAATGTTTCTGCTAAAAAAAATGTTCTACACTGCAATAAGAGGCTTTAAGTCTTGTGAATAGAATTGGAAATAAATAAATAAATAAAATAATGTATTTTCTTGTATCTGGAAAAAAAAGTCTTGCAGAAACTTTATTCAACATGCGGACAGCTGAGACTTTTGGCAATAAAGCCGATTTTCGAAATTCGGGTTTATGTGGTAGCTATGGCTTATTTCAAACCAACTACAAGAAGTTTCTTTGGAGAGATTTCTACTATTACACAGGAAAAATTCTAGACAAATTTGATTTTCAATTAAAACATTAATCAAAAATAAAATCAGTTTTAATTAAAAATGTAATCAAGATAATTAAACGTTTACTTATATCAACAACATAAGTGCAGAAAATATTGTTAATATCAAAAAATGTTTAATTGATACTATTTATTTGTTCACTGGTGCAAATTTGATTAAATTTTAAATAAATATCATTTTTAATTCAAATTAAATTTTTGTTTTTTTTCTGTGCAAATGCGCCATTTCTGCTGATTCATGCTAGATCAAATAAAAATTTAATTTCCAATGACGAATTTCTTCAAACCATCAAAAAAAAGTTCAACATGTTTTTTTTTTCTTTTCTTGAGCCGGACCAGTGATTCTATAAATCTTTATTTGTGCAGAATATAATAAGACGTAGAAGTGGAATGAGGCAGTATAAACTATAAATTATAGTTAATTTTTTACATAAATGACTGTGTATTATTATAAACAGAAATTTTTAAGGTTCTTTTTATTTTTTTATACGAATCAGCAATTTTGCTGGCAAAAAAAAAAAATTTAAAAATGTTATTTTACATTAATGCTTTTATAACTATTGTTATTATTGTTTATACATTTTATGTGGAAACTAATACGGCCAAAAGTTTATTGAACTCAACATGTGCGTTTTTAATATTTCAGTTGAGTGATTTTTTAGTTTTATTACTATTTTTATACCCTGCAGTACAGTTGATAAGTGGATGTATAAGTTTGCCATTTCGTTTGTAATTTCTAGAAAATTAATCTTAGACTCTACAAATCAAACATATTTATGTTCATATTTTGGTTCCTTATGGTTAGTTGTGTTAGGATTTGACATTAGTTTTCCCAAAACCCTTAGACATTATATGGACTTGGTTGTTGCTCCCGCAGGTGGGCACCGATCATGGGTGCAATTTTTTGTCAATTCTCGGAAGATTTTCGTTTACGGGATCATTGGCATGTAAGTACATATTTGTTTATTTATTTTGTAGATAATGTTTATGTTAAACTAACTGTTTGACCCTTGCGCTGCCCAAGATTTTCAATGTATATTTATATCAATATGTTATTATTTCTATGAGGAATTTTTAGAATGTGAAAGTGGGCGTGAAATTACGCATAGTCTGGGTTAAGAAATATATTCTCCTCTATACTGCTATTTTTAAAAGTCTTGTGCTTTCTTTTCGATTTCGGTGATGCTTGGCATCACCTTTTTTGAAACTTTTTTATTTAATTTCTTAGGTTGGGTTTTTGAGATCTTAGTTAAACTAAGTTTAGTTAATCCGAAAACAGATTTGTGCCGCTTCTACAGAGTTTGTATACAAAATTTCGACGGAATAATAGTCATAGTTTTACAAGACTACTAGCTGACCCAGCAAACGTTGTTTTGCCATATAACTTTTTGCTTTTAGATAATACAGTGTCTGCATTTCAAATTTTACGGAAACCGGTTGAGTAGTTAAGAAGATAAAGGGAGGGGGAGATATTACCCTTCTTGTCCTATTTCACGCCCTAATCCATATTTTCATTCAGATATTACAGTGTCTGCGTGCCAAATTTTAAGAAAACCGGTTGATTAGCTAAGAAGATATAGGGAGGGGAGCTTTTACCCCTAATGTCCCATTTCACGCCTTAAATAATTAAAATTATAGGCTTACGTTTCTTCCAGATGTTACATTATTTGCCTGCCAAATTTCATGAAAATCAATTGATTGTTTAAGAAGATATCGGGAGGGGGAGATTTTACACTTCTTGCCCTGTTTCTCGCCCAAATTCATATTTCCATTCAGATGTTACAGTGTCTGCGTGCCAAATTTTACGAAAACCGGTTGAGTAGTTAAGAAGATAAAGGGAGGGGGAGATATTACCCTTCTTGCCCTGTTTCCTGCCTTAATTCATATTTCCATTCAGATGTTACAGTGTCTGTATGCCAAATTTTAAGAAAATCGGTTGGTTAGTTAAGAAGATATAGGGAGGGGGAGCTTTTACCCCTCTTTTCCTATTTCACGCCCTAAATAATAAAAATTACAGGCTATAGATTCTTCCATATTTCCTTTGAGATGGTACAGTGTCTGCGTGCCAAATTTTAAGAAAACCGGTTGGTTAGCTAAGAAGATATAGGGAGGGGGAGCTTTTACCCCTCTTGCCCTATTTCACGCCCTAAATAATAAAAATAATAGGCTTTAGTTTCTTCCAGATGTTACACTATTTGCCTGCCAAATTTCCAGAAAATCGGTTGATTGCTTAAGAAGATATAGGGAGGGGGAGATTTTACCCTTCTTTCCCTGTTTCACGCCCATATTTCCTTTCAGTTGTAACAGTGTCTGCGTGCGGTTTTTTAAGAGAACCGGTTGATAAGTTAAGACAATATAGGGAGGGGGAGCTTTTACCTATTTTGCAATTTCTTATGCCCTCTAACGATATAAAATATACCTTACGAACTATTCTCATATCTTAAAAATACACATACACAATTTTTTAAAGAAAGGTCAAGCCGTTTCCGAGGAGTTCAATTACAAACACCGTGATACAAGAATTTTATATATATATAGATAAAACACATTTCGTGAAGTTCAGCCTTTAATTTGCCATAGGTCCCATATAAAGTCCACTCCAGAAAAATTCTAACTGTCGATGGAGGGTACTAAAGATTCGGCATAGCCAAATATACCACTCTAACATGTTTTTTTTATCAAGTTTTATGTCTTAAACTTAAAAAAATTTTGTTAATTATAGTGACTACATGTGCTGCTGGGATAAGGGTTTTGCTGCGATAGAGACCACAAGAAAATAATTAGGGATTTTTTAATTTGATTTAAATATTTTGCCTATAAAAAGCTTGTTTTTCATACTATTACGTAAGACTTATTACATTCGGCAAAGCCAAATATGGAATGCCTTCGCTTTTTTTATTTCATTTGTTTTATTCATTTATATCTTTTAACTTTGTTTATGACAGTTTATGTCTTTTTTTTTAATGCCCAATTTCGCCATATTCAGTTATAATTAACTATCAGTTATAACTGTCAAAAACATATTGCTAACTGAAAGTTAAAGTAATAACTAGTAAGTTTTAACTGAACTTGGTGAAATTGGCCGTAGCAAATGTTAAATTATTAAACAAACATTTTTAAAATGTTTTTTTTTTTTCTTTTAAAATTTTCAATATTCAAACCAATTAAGTTTTATAAAAAATTTTATAATAAACACTTTTTGACACAAGTTATTTGAAAAAGTTAATTGTCATTAAATTCCACAGGGTTTATTCTTCTTAGTTCACATGTCAAAATTAAAGTAAATTATCTGCAAAACTGTTGCCTGTGTCGTATTTAAAAGCCTTAAAGAAGTCTGTCAAGCTTAAAGTTGTATCTCCCTCTTTATATTTTCAATACTTTAATAAAATTCATTTAACGTAATTAAAAATTAATTGAGCAATTTTTTACTGGTTAATTTTTTAATAATTAATTTAAATGATTTGTTATTTGTATTAACAGATGCATAAAAAGTTTAAAGGTTAATTTGTTATTATTTATTAATTATCTAATTAAAATGCATTTTATATTTAGTTTGTTATTAATACAATAATTTGAAATTTGCTGACAAAAAAAAAAAAAAAAAAAAAATTACAAACAAAAAACAATTAAGAAATTAAAGTCGATTAGACCCGACCATATGATTACCCTACACGTCATAAAGGTATAATAAACATTGTAATAAAATGAAAAATTCCCTTAAGAAGCGAGTGGTGTAGGGGTAACCTAATGGACGAATATAACAGCGGGATATATATCGATGAACCTAAGGGAAACCACGGTGTTTAATCTGGTGTTTTTGGTGAACACCTTGGGTTAGGTATCTCTCACCGGCTTTCGAATGAATGTTCTGTTTTAACAGCCGTTCCTAAGTTCTCAACAATTGTGTGAAGCATCCCTAAATAGCGCGGCGTCAACGCTTTGCAATTGGCAAATCCGATTTTGACAGTGCGTTTAATAGTTAAGTTGGCCGCTATTTTGAATAAATAACGAGAATTATGCTATTTTTGGTCAATGTAGCGGTTTTATCACCATTTTTTCTATTATGTGGGTATTATTGAACAAAAAGTTAACACTAATGTTCGTGACACAACGTTGAGCTTCTCCTAGTAAATTTACAACACTTCTATTGATCAGACAGTGTAAGAATAAGCCATCAAGGCGGCGCTCAAGGCTGAGCTCAATGCAAATTAATAAAAGACACCTCAATTAGCTTTAGAAAATGCAAACTTTGGATGTCAAAATCAGTTGTTGTGTCAAGCACAAGAACGTGAATTTTAAATCGACGTGTATTTCAAATCAAGAGGAAGAAAAAACATAAAAATAAACAAATTCTAGATAAAATGCAAGGAGCAAAAAAAAAAAAAAAAAACAAATCACATGAGCTGTCAATTCTGTTTGAATTCGTATTGGCTTGACTCATAGAAAAAAGCATCTTTACTATGAAAGCATGCATGCCGATTTGGACAACGACCGCTGTTGCAGTAGCAATAAAAGGAAAAAAGTAGAAACGGCCGTCCACATTCTCTGCGAATGCCCAGTCCGAGCTGTTTTTTAGGATACTACATAATACCCAACCCTGTTTAGCCATCTGGGTCTGAACTTAATAACCTTCTGAAATATTTAACGGCTACAGGTTGGATCTGATAGCACATTAGCAAACAGTACGATGTAAATGAAAATACATCTTAAGGGTGGTTTGGTCTTAGCAAAACGGAGCCCTTTCGACTCCACTTGCGAGCAGTGAACTACCACGATAACCATTCCACCAAAGAAGGACTATGAATGATTTGTTTCAAAATTTATATAGCTATCATAACTTTTAAGTGATTCAGAAAAATGAGAGTACTTTTTGAGAACTTTATGGGAGATATGGTCAATTAATGACCGATATAGGAGCTAAAGTCAATTATTTACTATCCTATTTTGGATCATTTGTCGTGCCAAATGTTAAACCTATAAAAATATTTTAGATAGATTTATGCGGATTAAGTTAATTTTTTTGGATGGGACCTTTTTGGTAAAGTTGTTTGACACTATCTTCCTAAAAGGACTTAAGTGTATTGCACAGAAAAAAAAAAAAATAAAAATTGAAAATTTAATAAAATTTGCACTAGTAAACAAATTAATAGTATTAATTAAACGCTTAATCTACTTGATTAATCGTTTAATTCACTTGATTAAACGTTACATACACTTGATTAAACGTTTAATTAACTTGATTAAAAATTTCAATTCAGTTGATTAAAGTTTAAATTAAAACGGATTTTATTTTTGATTAATGGTAAAACATATGGGAGAATTTTTTCTTTGTACGTCGAGATCATATTGGAGATGTGACCACTTATCAATCATTTTCATTATCATTTAAGCGATATAGAAAGAGATTTTGAACCCAAAACCATTTTAACCAGATGTAGGGTATGAAAAGACTTTTCAATACAACTTTACACACTAAAGTTTTTAATAAAAGAACCTGATAAAACTTTTATTTATCAAAAGAACGTCAAATCAATTATTTTATTTTTTTTTCAAAAAGATGATTTTATTAATGCACTTTATGACACTTTATAACAAACATAAATAAAATATATTTTTATGTATTTAAATTATATTACCACTAATTCTGCTTAATATTAAAATGTCAAAAACAATCAACTTTATTATTTTTTTTACGTTTTTTCTTGAAAAGCATAAAATTTAATAAATATCCATAAACAATATTGATTTATAGTCTTTTCTTTTAAATTGAACAAAAAACAAAAACAAATTTATTTTACGAAATAATCCTTATAAATTCTGGTTACGTTTGCTTCTTGTCACTAATAAAAAATTTAAATTTTCTTAAAGATAAAAAAACAAAATATTTTCTTATCCCGACTACGTGACTTTCGGCACAACGTTGAAAAGAAAATTAAACGTGATTGAAAAATTATTGTTTTAGAAAAAAAAAACGAAACAACATTAAATGAACACTTTTATGGATTAGAAATTATCGTCAGTAATTGTCGTTGCTATACAAAGGCGGTAACGCAAAACAAACTGTTGGTAAACAAGATGGAGGAGTGAGAAATATGTAATGATTATTAAAGAGAAAAATCGAAAATGTTTTACATTATATTCCAAATTGGGTGGTTATGGTTTTATGTGATTTATTTAGTGTTTAGAAAATGTTTGGCAGATAACTTAAAAATGCGGAAATCGAATGTTTTTTACACATGGTTTGTGTCAGCTATACATTATATGGCATTTTGGAGGGTGAGCATCTGTCTTTACATAATAGTGGCAATAAAAAAGTTTCTTTTCATTGTTAATAACGATTTGGCGGGAAGTTTTTTTTCTAATACGTAGTGTATTTATTATTTATTGATCAAAGAAAAATTACATTTCTTTACTAACATACGAAGTCATTGCGGCTTGCTTGTCTGTAGGTAAATTAACAAAAAAAGTAAGTTATTCTTAAGAATTTTAATTTGTGAAAGTTTAATAAGCAAAAAATGTTAAAAGTAATTACAGAATGCATTGGTGGTTTAAAATAAATTAATCTTTCAAAACTTTTTTCCTAAAATTGATGTTATTTGCCTTCGAAATGACATTTAGCCAGCTTATTATTGGTTTGACCTACAGACCATTTTTAAGAAAATTGGGTCAGGTTTAAGATTTATATATTTTGAATAACCTCTTTTTTTACCCAAAATCCCTTTGGGGATATTATGGTTTCTGAGATATTAAGCATTTATTTTGTTTCATATTAACTGTTTTAAAGCTTTTGAAGTATTGTTTTGCTTTACACGCCACTGTTTGGCGATTGCATCAAATTCTTCATAAAAAAATGTAGAAAATAAATTTCGCTCTTGGTTCGCTTCATTACGGTAACTTATAGGCCACACGATTAAGTTTTGCATTTCAATTCCTTTTTATTTGCCTTTCATTCTCTCACTTTTTTTACTCACACTCACACTTTTTAAATTGACCACAAAATTGCTTTCAATTTTACCATTTCAATTGTTTATCAATTTTACGTTCAATTTAACAGCTGATCACAAATTTATTTTGTCACTTACTTTATATAAACTATATTTCGTCAAAAAAAGTGCTTTATTAAAAAAAAAATAGTGTTTTTAAAATTTCTTGTGCTTTTTTACAAAATACTTTGAATCAAGCTACTCTTTTGAGTTGCTTCTTCGCCAGGGGCATTTTTAAAATGAAATACATTCAATTGAAACAAGTTTTGACCAGTAGATTGTGTAAGCCTCTTTTGTCGTTTTCTCCACTCCGACTTTTTGGGATATGCGCCAAACCAATAATGAGCTGACGATCTATAGGTAAAGTGATGAAAATGGTAGGTACATTTGTTGCTAGTGTTTTCCTTCCGTATTCGTTGTATAATTTTTAGATTTTATGTCTTCCTCTACCTTATTCCGTCTGGTTTGGTAGTTATGGTCGATTTTTTGTTAGCATCTCCTGTCGTTATAAACTTTAATCGCTAGTGTAGTTGTTTTATAAATTGTTGATATAAGTAACATATCGATCTTTTGCAATGCTGTTGTATCTTTTAGATCCGTTGTAAGTCATTATTTGTGTAGTTGTGCTATTGCTTTGTGTTTTTAAAATATTTAGAAGTTGGTTTTGAATTTGTTGAAGATTGTTACAGTACACGGTATTCCCTTAGGCTGTGATTTTGGTTTTAACATGTCATTCTGCCAGTAAAAAGGATGCTTGTCTCAATACCACATTGTTTAAGCTTTCCTGAGGTTTTTCTTGTTTCCTCTACATGTTCGTTCCATTGAAATTTTGGTCAAAATTCACTCCAAGGTACATGTATGTGTTTACAGTTTCGATTATGATGCTACAATGATCATTATCATAAAAAATAATATTCATTCTGTTTTTCTGAAGGCATTTTGTGATATGAAATTTTATCTTTATATCTGTGTTGAAGAGATTTAATATGCATCAGCTTAGTTTTTGACGCATTTATAATTAACAGATACTTTACTTGTTGACAAAATATTAATCAGTTGGTATATACCAGGTATAGGCAATGGTTCTAATTTTGATCCCTGTGGTATACCATGATCCATAATTGGAACTTCCTTTATAATAAGCAGACTTAAAAAAATTCGTTACAGTTTCCTCTTATGCCAAACTGATCTGGTACTATCTATAACTTGCAAGATCGTTTGGAATCAGCCACTGAAGTAGCAGGATCCTTTAAAAAGCAAGCAAACAAGTTTAATCTGAGAAATGTTTAAGGACGATTTTGCTTGTGCGAAATGCGGCTTGAACGCTACCATAAGAAATCACTTTTGCATCTAGTCATTACTGGCAATAAAAAATAAATTTGTTACTACAACCCGAAGTATGCAAAGTTGCATGTGAAGCCTATTTATCCAGCTGCACCAACGCCATGGCGCCGAGGGACTGCTCTTTTAATGAAAAGATATGGATTCTACTTTTTCAAACTGCTGAAATCGGGCTAGATGATCACAGAGAACCTGTACCGAAGACAATTGACTTGTTTAAAATTAGCATTACTCCATCATGACAACGCTCGTTCAAATAGTCCTGACCGACCGTGCGTGTCTGTAAGAATTTACGGCGATACGTCCTATGACGTACGATACAATTGTGTTCGTAGCATTATTTTAATTTAAGCAAAGTTGGCAACCGAAACGAGTTTCTGTATCGGTATCAATCCTGGTATTACACTATTTATTATTTCGGTATCGGTGTTAAATTTTGAACAGTATTTAAGCGATATTTAGGGGGTATCAGTAGCAATAACGGTATCGTTTGTCAACCTTGAGTACAACCGATTTTCTAAGGTGTAAATTTCTATGGGAGTTATAACTTACGTAAGTTTGGAACATAATAAGTATTTGTATTTATCTTATCTTTTATTAATGACAATTATCAGCACCATCTTTGGTAGACTTGGGTTAATATTGTATCGAATAAAATTAATAACATAAAACACATTTAATACAATCGATGAATCGATATCGTGCGTAACCAACTATAGTAGTTTAATTACGTTGCAAGCTGAATACATAAAAATGTTTATGTACGTATGTATTTTTAGTTTATAATTTTAGTATGTAAAAAAATTTTTTTATTAACAAGTTAAAAAAAAATGGGTTGTTATTAATACTGTTGCAATTTTTTTTTCTTTTTGTATAAAAATGCTGTTTGCAATTTTACCCAGAGACCCAGTAAAAAAAATTAATTATTCACGTTAATATCCGTAAACGTGCTCGCGATACAATGACACTAGACTTCCAATGTTGCTCAACACGAGTACAAATGAAAAAGGCGATATGAAAAAAAGATATGTATTTGTAAAGAACTATATGGCAGGGATGGAAGTTACAGCAGTAATATTAATTTTCATGAAAGTTTTGCAATATACAGAACGGAAAAGAATTTCTCATGTATTTAAAGGCATATACATGGTCGCTGATCGCACTGTTGATAAGCTTAATCTAAAGTGAGCTTTGTATTGGAACTATGGGCAAATATGGCTCCATTCTCGTTAACCCTGCACGATTACTCTTCGTCGCATCGACGAAGCTCATTAACATTTTATCATATAACTTTTTTATGTGTATTCAAATTACGCTCTTATTTTCGACAACGTTAGCTGATGACGAAAGCTTTCAAAAAAAATTGTTAATTTGAAAACTCAAAATCGTATCAAATTTTGAGAAAGATGAAAAACTTTATGTTTAATTTTTTATTTTAGTTTATTTTTTAATAAAATGCTTACTTAACTAAAGAAGTTTTTGTTAATTTTTTACTTTAAAAATCGTTCCGCTAAAATTTTTTTTTAAATAGTTCGTCGAAGAGTAACCTTAATGTACCAAAATTTACCTTTCAGGGGTAAATTTGATAGTTTTTGGTGAATAATGCTGGAAAAATACCTATAAATATATAAAATATATAAAAGCTTTAGATCGGTTCTTATTAACTTTAGCACTCTACTTTCTAGTGAACTTCTTCTCACGAAATTTTATGAACACATCGTTATTCAATAAATCGTTAAAAAACTTTCAAAAATAAAATAAAGTAGATTTGTAACGGTCAAGAACGACCTCGTTCAATTGAAATGTTGATCAGTATTTTTGTTCTTTTCGGTCACTTGTTCTTTTTATTCATTTTGTGTTCGAAAATTTTTCTCACACACTTATCAACTCCTCGATAGCAGAATTATATCTTTTGTTCTTTAACTGTAGACAATTTTTTTATGTATTCTTCGTATAATTTAAAAACTATGCGAAAGTAAAAATAAAAATCTTTGTTGTTTCTGTATTGTGGTACACTTATAGAAAAATCAATTTTCATATTGATGATGCCCTAACATCAGAGTTGTGTAATGTTTAAATGTGTAACGGGTAAGAAAATAATAATATTCTCTTATTTGAGTCCTTTCTCCGATGTTACTGAGTTTAATTCTTGATAAAAACACTGACATTTATTGTTGATGGGATAAGCTATTCCCATGCGCATTTCACTGGTTGCTTAGGCCAGATCATCAGGAAACTTCATCCAAAGATGTTAGAAAAACTAAAGATATTATACAAATAAAACTGTTAAGCGAATAAAAATTATAAGCAACATTCTTACTTTAACAATATCAAAGATTAAACGAAACAACAACAATAAACAGTGAGTTTATCTTTTCTTAAATTCCCCACTACAATTGGTTGGAAATCTAGGTTAAGACAATACAAAATAAAAACCAAAACAACTTGCTTTATTGTTTTCGCAAAAAAAAAGTAAGTTTAGTTTTTTTAAGCCGTGCACTTGCCAGTTTAGTGTCAAAGTAATTTTTGGGAATACAAAATTTTTAATTAACAAGATTTTGTTTGTCGTGCTTATCCCATCAACAATGAATTTCAGTGTTTTTATCAAGAATTAAAATTTGGAATTAAGCACGACAAACAAAATCTTTTTTTTATTAAACTTACTCCGATTCGTCATTTCTATGATGTCGATGTGTCACCCATTGATGACATAACTTCACCTGCACAGAAAAAATTCTCCAAAATTTTTAACCAATTAAAGCATTACTGAATTAAACGTTTAATCAAGATAATTTAACATTTAATCAAATGAAAAAGACTTTTAATTGTTACTATTATTTTGTTTACTAGTGCAAATTTAATTAATTTTTAAATTAATATCAAAAATTTTGAAATTGAAGTCAATTTTTATTTTTTTTCTGTGTGATGATAATTTGGCCAAATGATGTTAAGACTGACATCACAATGATGAAAAGCGTCATGAGGTCAAAAATTAAGACACTTGTCATAGTACTTACGACGCGTTATGACGCCTTTTCTAACAGTGTAGGATTGCCGTCATAAGTCAATCAGCTGTTCAGAACTGAACGGGTCTTATTTTGAGCTGAATAAAAATAAAAATTTACCTAAAAGCACTATGCCCAAGACTAAAATAAGGACATGCAATAAAGTAATAGAGTTATAGACCACACCTGTATAAAAAAATATAAATTGAAAATTTGGAGTCGGATTTTTTCGCAGCACAGTGGCCATACAATATACAAGAGAGAAACTGGACATAAAAATTGGTGTAAGTTTTGTATACCAAGTGTTTTTTGTGTAAAGGTCTCGAATTGGGGTTTTTATTTTTTGCGGATTAAGGGTTTTAATGCAATACGTCTCACAGAAAAGGCGTTGAATGGTACTATTTGGCTAAAATAAAATTAATGATTAAATAAGAATTGTTAGCATTTTTTTGGGCATTTAAGCTAAATCTATTAAGAAACTACCAGGAGTAAAAATGTTTTCCATTAGCCTTTTCGATTTTCTTCAGAAATCCCAACCAGTTTCATTTTGACCACAGTTTTCCATCTCTGTTATTAAAAAAAAAGAATACATTACGACAATTTGAAGTGCAAAGAATCGTATGCAAAAGACCGGTTAATACGTTGATTAAACACCAAAGTTATTTCATTAAGGAAGCCGAGATAACGTTTTGTATTTGATGTGAAGCGAAGAGTCCCGTCCATTACAAGCTGACACAATCAGGCCAGCCTATTAGAGGGGAGTTGTACCGTACATAACTGATAAGTTTTATATGAGTACTGGTCGAATAATGCCCGGAAGATACGATGACACAAAAAGCCGCCGTATTCCATCGTGACACCGTTCGGTCACATATTGTTAGACCAGTAAAAAACTATTTAGAAAAATTCAACCGCCTACTAGTCCAGTTGATGTCCCGTACAACAACTATTTGTGTCGACTAATGCCCAATGCTCTAATTGGCATACGCTTAACTTTAAAAGAGGCTTTAAATTGGCTTTAACAAAATCAGCAGGAGTCTAACAGAGAATGACAACAAGTACCCATAAGAATAATATACAGAGGTATTTACCCACGCTTTTCGTTATTGTGTATGCACATATTTATAACACAAAAAGTATGGTTATTACTTATACTTATGCACGGCAATATCTTCACGCAACCATATTCAGTAAACAAAAATACATGAATGTTATGCAGATATTATTCAATAACCATGAATGTGTTTTGGGTATCTGCCATACATTTAAAATATCCATGTTAAAAAAAATACCTTCAGTATTTTTGGCACTTCTGTGTAAAAATGAAAAAATTTTTTTTTAGCAAAATTGTGCTTTGATCACTTGGCAGGTATGGGACTATGTAAATATTTTTTATGATACATAAAATAAATTTGTCATCAGCATTGCCTATGTAAAACTTATGTGTAGTTCTATATTTTTATAAAAAATAGGACCACGAGGGGTGGAAAGTGGCAATTTCTGCTCTCCGAAGCTATCTAACAGATTTTATTGAAATTTAAAACATTGATAGATCCATATTTATATGGACACATAAGCTTTGTATTTTTTAGAAAATAGGACTAGGAGGGAAGCTCGGGGGTATTTTCTGCCTCTGCAAAACCATCCAACAGATTTTAATTAAATTTAAAACATAGAAAGGGGCCTACTTATATGGACACATAAGCTATATAGTTTTTTTAAAAATAGAACTAGGAGGGAGATATGGGGTATTTTCTGCCTCCCCAAAACTTTCTTAAAATTTTTATTGAAATTAGAAATATAGATACACAGTAGCTATGTATTTTTTTTTTTTCAAACTAAGACCACGAGGAGCAAATTACATGTACGTTTTGGATCGAATATTAAACAAATTTTGTTAAACAGCAATTTTGACACACATGCAGAATAACATGTGACCTAAAAAGTTGACAAGTCAGATGTAAAAAACATGTCGCAAACGCTATAAAAACCAATGTAAATAAATGTATTGAGTGGTTGTTTCACTCTTATTAGCACAACATACAAATCCATACTTACAAGCATACATAAAAAGCCATGTATGCCTTCTCGTGCCACTTATCTATGCTTTGCGGGTGTGACAGCGACAAGTGCATGTGTATGGTAACTGCGTTTATATTTTAACAACTACAGTGTGTAAAATAAATTATGGTAAAATTAAAAAAAAAAATAATTTTATTGGCTTTACGAAAATGTCATAAAAGCATACATGTAGAAGATTTTATTTGAGTTTTCTTTGATACAATTCTTGCTTTAATTTGCAAAACATTATAGCAGTTCACACTGAATTAAATTATTTTTTTAATTGATTTACCTAAAATGAGGAAATTTTTAATACATACATATTGTTTTGAAAAAATTTTTAAAGTTTTAAATCAGTTTAAAAAATTAAGTATGAAAATTTAATATGTTTTAAATTTATTTCCAGACAAAACCATTTATTGTGATTAAATGTTAATAAAAATATTTGCGCTTAGTTTTTTGTGTTTGCTGTACTTTAAAATTCTCTGATCAGTACAGTTGCAAAATTTTTTTGACATCAATGTTGTAGATTCTATAGAAATTGTTGCATGCCCATGTTATACTCACACTTGTTTGTTTTACCGTTAAACATTAAGCAAAAACACAATTACACAAGCATGTGTATATCGTTAGCTAAAACGCCAAAAGTCGTAACTAACAAAAAATTAAAAATCAGCTTTTTGATTGATTTTTATGAATGCCATTAAAATACATGTCTGGACACTTCTTCGATCAAAAGTGACGCTTTTATTAACAAAAAACAAAGGGACGTAACTACAAGTGTGTTTATTTTCTTAATGCAAAACCGCGTAATTACACATTTTTTTCTAACAAACTATGATGAAATGGGACTATTTGGTAGTTTGCTCAATTTAATTACTTTATTTTATTTTTAATTACCAGAGGTAAATGAATAAAATATACATTACAGTACACGCTCGTAAATTCGAACCTCTTTGTTTTTAGGGCGATTCGAATTTCCGAATTTCTGGACGGTATTTTTATAAAAAAATGTAGGTAAATTTGACCATAAAGATATAAAAAACTTTGTTTCTTGTTAATTTTAGTTTATTTAACATAAAAACTTTAAAAAAAACTTAACGAAATATAACAAAAAATAGCAATTCAGTTCATTTAAGTATTTATAATACAAACACAAAAAAACTGACTTTTAAACTCTAACAACAACAATAAGATCTGTAAATCATCTATTAAAATGGGATTCCCCTTTTTACTTTGTATTTGGTTAGACTAAATTGTCAAAATCTGAATATTTACAATAAAAACGAAAAAAACCGCTCAAGAAATTCGAATTTTGGATTCTAATTCTAGAGCGCCAAATGTAATGAAATTACTGATTCGAATTTTTGGAAATTCGAATTTCTGAAGGTTCAAATTTCTGAGCGTCTACTGTATTATATTATCACTGACAACGTTATTCGCGGCTGTGCTTCAATTATTATTTAATTTCAGTCAATTAATTAATATTTTTAATAAATTGACAATATAAAATATGTTCATATGTATATTGAAAAAAAAATATCAGTTTTAAATGTTTACAACTTTAAGGAATCAATATACTTATATAATTTCGGTGACAGGCGTAAAATCAACAAATTTTTTGCTTGATTCTACGAATTTGGCGTGCATTTAAAAAAATATGCAGAACAATTGTTTTGGCTCTACGATATTTTTATTTTTGCATTTAAAAAACCTTTACGCATCCGCATAATTTCTTTGCACTTCTGCACTTGTCGCTGTCACACGCACATAGTATAGGTGGGCGACACGAGATGGAATATATTGTTTTTTATGTATGCATGTTAGTATTGATTTGTATGTTGTGCTAATAAGAAAGAGTGAAACAACCACTCAATACATTTATTTACATTGGTTTTTATAACGTTTGCGACATGTTTTTTACATCTGACTTGTCAACTTTTTAGGTCAAATGTTATTCTGCATGTGTGTCAAAATTGCTGTTTAACAAAATTTTTTTAATATTCGATCCAAAACGTACATGTAATTTGCTCCTCGTGGTCTTAGTTTGAAAAAAAAAAAAAAAAATACATAGCTACTGTGTATCTATATTTCTAATTTCATTAAAAATTTTAAGAAAGTTTTGGGGAGGCAGAAAATACCCCATATCTCCCTCCTAGTTCTATTTTTTAAAAAACTATATAGCTTATGTGTCCATATAAGTAGGCCCCTTTCTATGTTTTAAATTTAATTAAAATCTGTTGGATGGTTTTGCAGAGGCAGAAAATACCCCCGAGCTTCCCTCCTAGTCCTATTTTCTAAAAAATACAAAGCTTATGTGTCCATATAAATATGGATCTATCTATGTTTTAAATTTCATAAAGATCTGTTAGATAGTTTCCTCGGTAAAAGTACCCTTTTCCGACGCATGTATTGGTTTGTAAATAGGTTGAGTAGTTCTCGAGTTATAAAACAGCTTAGTCAAATCTTAAAATGCTTTAAAATAATCTTGATATTTTTCTGAATAAATTTTTAAAATTGCATTTGCCATCTCTGCTCTCTCTCGCGCTCTGTATATTTACGTTATACTTACGGTAATACACATACTTATATGGGTATTGCAGATAGCTAACAGAAATTTTATTTATAAGTATCTGCATGTACATTCAAAAAGAAGAATGAATATGCAAATACACATTGGCAGCGTATACCTATACATATTCAACTTTAGCTTGTTATAGGTATTGGTATGTGTGTGTATGGTTTTGATCTTTACTCATGCATGTCCATACATGTTTTTTCACTAATATTGAAAGAGTACTTAAAATGATACTTTTGTCATTCTCTGGAGTCTAAGTCTGGCAGTCGTGATCGAATATATTTCGATTCGAAAACAATTTTGTTTCTAATTCTTTCAGTCGATACTGAACGAATTGAAGTAACTTTTTCAGAGTTGTAAAGCATTAATTTAACAGCCAATCCCACGCTGCCACACGTTAACTTTCGCATAGAAAATAACATTTAAAACAAAAATATATTTAGAATCAAAATTATTTTTTCAGTATTGTGAAAACTTACAGCCATTTATTTTCTATGCGAAAGTTAACTTGTGACATCGTGGGATTGGCTCTTAAATTAAATCTATACTGCACGAAATATTTATTTACTGACAACTCTTGCAGTTTAAAAAAAGCCACACACCAAATATTTTTTGTTTCTTTTTTTGGCACAGTGTGAGCATATTTCCTTAATTTTTTTTTTTGAGATTTTTTTCTCTCCTAGCTTAACAATTTATTTTGCATATAAAAACTTACCCTGCTCAAGTAATTTATAGCAGACAATGAGATAATTAAATTAGTTTTATTAAAGTGATATTGCTTGTTTATTGTTTGGATTTATTACTTTCAATTATTTTAAATATACGTATGCGAATTTAGTATTCATTTATTTATAGCTTTTTTAAAAGGTTTCCGGTAATTTAGAAACAAAATGTATTAAGATTAGAAAGTAATTTAAATTGTATTGAAAGATTTTTATACGCATAAAGAATATATGTATAGCCAAGGGCGGATTTAGAATTCAGTTTGAGGAGGGGCGGACGTCCAATATAAAGTAAAAACTTCGCTTACTTTTTTTAAAATGAATAGCTTCACTCATAATTTAGTAGCTTTCTTCTATAACTACTTATTTTTTGGATGGATGTAGGTATAAAAAAAATGGCTTACTTTTGAGTGTGTTCATTTTGGGACGTCCCTTGTAAAATTTATTGGTTCTTTTAGTAGAAATGTAAATAGTATTTTTACTTTTTTCTGGTTAACCAACACATTATTTTGTAGGCGAAGTTTTTGGTAGGAAGTGAAAATTCAGTCGGAATAGTCTTAAAATCCAATTTATAATTTAACCCCCATATTCACAAAAAATATTTTGGGTTTATGACAGGTTTATTAAATAAATTTTCATAGAAAATTCGTTTTATAAACCTTTTATTAATCAAAAATTTTTTTTATAAATATGAGGGTAAGAATACAAATGTTCAACTAGCCGAGGGGGGTCGTAACTACCATGAATTTCCCCTTCCCCCCTGGGATCCGCGCTGGCATTTAATACTTAAAATAAAACAGATTCCTCCCTTAATTTCTTTTTTTGAAAAATTTTTTTTTAAACCCTACACAAGAAGTTGTGAAGATAGCATACATACTTGACATTCCGTGTGAAACTCTTTTAATATTGACCCCATAAATTAAGTATATAACTTCTGGGTCCTTGAGTATTTCTAAATTGTTTAAGTTGATGGCTGTCTGTCTGGCCGTCTGTTCAAAACACGCTCTTTTTCGAAAGACTGAACAGAAATTTAGTGTCGACTTGTTTCTCGTTATCCGAAACAGCTTGAGTTTGAGATCCAGCACAATCGGCTCAGTAGAAAAGGAATCAGGAACCCAAATGTGGAACAATCTTCCCTAAAAAAAATTATAGTTTTGGTGCAAAAACTAATATAAACCGATGACAAAATGCACCGATTCTGTTTTTTAAAATTTTGCACAAATTTATTTTATATGACTGGAAATGGTACTACATAATTTTTTGAAGCTCGGTACATAATTTACCAAAGACCCCATATAAAGGCAATTCTCGGAAAACACATACGTGTGCCTTAAACAGTGCAACCAATAACACAAATATGGAAATTAATTCACACGCATTCTTACGCTCTTTCTTTCTGTCCACAGATGACACAATTAAATCGCCAAATTACCAACGACGCACACTGGGGCTAAAAGCGCTTTTTCGAGAATTAATTCATAGCTCCTCTACTACAAAAGTGAGGCACACTAAATTTGATGTGGGTAACTCTTAGATCAAACTTTATGTTGTAACAAAATTTTGGGGTTATAAGAGGGGGATACGGTTACCCCCCATACAAAAAAAATTAGTTTTTTTCTTATATCTAAAGAACTACAATAGTAAAGTACAATAAATTTGATGTGCGTAACAGACGATGGTCAGATCTTACAATGTTGTCTTTTTTCTGACAATGGAGCCATTATCAGATGCATTAATTTAACACATCTGCCAAATGAAAATATCGTGCAATGTTCACCCAGTTGCAAGACAGTTTTAGTCAATTTTAATGACAACATTGTAAGATCTGACCACCGTCTGTACGAAGCTTAACTCTTAGAGCAAACTTCATGTTCCAACAAAACATTGGAGGTATAAGAGTTGTCCTCCGAATAACCAGTGCGTTTCTTTAGCTCTTCTTTTAAATAGGTAATTTTTCATCAATTTTTTATAATTGCAATTTTTCAAAATATCATACAAGCTTTGGCGACTGAAAAAAACAACGCTTGAGATTGTTTCTGCAAAATTTTAATATATCGCATTAAAATTATGAAAATGGGCGTTCAAATCAAAATGCATATCGTTAACTTCGTGATATTTTCGGTCAATTTAATCGTCCAAATGTGCGTACAATCGGAAAAATCGTGCAAAAATTTGAGCAAAGCAGGTCTGTAGGAGATGTGAAAACACCAGTGCATGCTCGTATAGGTCATACTGCAGTGAATATTGCTGCTGTTCGCGATAGTGTGTCTGAAAAGCCGTCCACCTCAACTCGTCGTCGTGCCCAACAATTGCACCTCTCACGCTCGTCGTTGATGAACATTATGAATAAAGACTTGCATTTAAACGCTTACAAGGTGCAATTGACTCAAGAACTAAAGCCTCTTGACCATTCCAAACGTCGTCAATGGTCAGAATGGTGGCAAGAAATGGCAACAGTGGATAATAAATTTTCGAAGAAAATCACCTTCAGTGAAGAGGCACATTTTCACCTCAGTGAATTCGTCAATAAGCAGAATTGCAGCATTTTGGCGAATGATAATCCAAGAGTGATTGTCGAAAAACCAATGCACTCACAAAGATTGACTGCTTGGTGCGGTTTATGGGCTGGCGGCATCATCGGGCCGTATTTTTTCCAAAATGAGGCCGGTCAAGCAGATACTGTGAATGGTGTTCGCTATCGTGAGATGATAACGAACTTATTATGGCCCGAATTGGAAGATATCGATGTGGACGATATGTGGTTTCAGCAGGACGGTGCCACTTGCTACACAGCTAACAAAACAATGGCTCTTTTACGCGAAAAATTCAATGGCCGTGCTATCTCACGTGGTGGCGATGTCAACTGGCCGCCAAGATCATGTGATTTGACACCGTTGAACTTCTTTCTTTGGGGTTATTTGAAGTAAAAGGTGTACGTCGATAAGCCAGCAACAATTCAAGAGCTAAAGGATGAGATAATTCGGTACATTAACGGCATAGAACCTCAATAATGCCTAAGCGTCATCGAAAATTTGGGCGGTGCGCCGCCGAGATTGCGGCGGCCATTTGGCCGATATTTTGTTCCATACATAAGTGAACCCTACCAATATTATCATAATAAAAGTAAATGACAATAATTTCCTAAGTAATTTCTGTTTTATTCAAAATCAACATCGGCCCTTAAAACTTAACCACCGTTTAGAATATATAAATTTAATCACGGTCACGCGTGACTCACGCGTAAGAAATCAAGACATTTGCACATCTCTAATAAAAACACATAAAACAATGACAACAACAACAGCAATAAAAATTATATTATTGGTAAACTCAACGCGTGTTGCTACTAATTCGGAGATAACTTTTAAGGCGCACCGGTGCGCACCCTAATTTTTTCAAAAACAACGCTGTTTTGTTCAACCTTTTAAATAAAGTTAAAATCTCTACTTAATTAAGCCTACCCAGTAAAAACTTCGCCTACAAAATAATGTTGAGTAATCAGAAAAACATTAAAGCACTACTTTCAATTCTACTGAAAGAACCAATGAAAATGAAAGCATTCAAAAGTATGTCATTATTTTTTTACTTAAATACATCCAGACAAAAGTAGTTGTAGAAGTACTACTAGAAGTAGTACTAGAAGAAAGCTACTAAATAATGACTGAAAGAAGCTATTCATTTTGAAAAAGTAGGCAAAGTTTTTACTGGGTAGTTAATAACTTTATGTCCACTTAAATTGAGAAAATTATTTTTTTACAAAATTTGGCTACACATTTGAATAAATAGCTGAGCTTGATGGTTGCATGGTCATATTAATTACTTTTTGAATTCACTTTCGGTAAATCGGATCTATTTACGAATAAAAATTCAGCTTTTTTACCTATTTTTTAAAATTTTTTGTTATAATGTTTAATTTCGACGCGTCACTACAAAAGCAGCGTTACATATTTGAAATTTATTTTTTTTTTGCCTACTAATGCAGAATTCTGTGCACTTTAACCGAGTACTTTTAGTTTTCACGGTACTTGAACTTTTTTTTTTTTTAATTTATCCGTGAAATCACAGCCATTGGTCCCTGTGTGCGACGTGTGCATATGCGTGGATGCTTAGTCTGTGTTCATACGGCTCATGTCTTATTGACATGATTCTTCCTTTTTCTTTTTTGAACTTTAATTGACGTTCAAACAATTCATGTTTTTTTATACGCGTTTAAAATACGAGTAAGAAAGCAAAAAAAAAAAAAAAAAATTGCGAATGAGAAAGCAAAACGAACTCTCAGTACATGCATCTGTGTACTCGTTTCTTTTCCCCTCGTCACACTCACCTATAAAGTAGCAATCATGTCAATAAGACATGAACCGTAGGAACACAGATTCATATATTTTTTCAGAAATGCTTACCCAACAAACATTTCATATGTACACTCACAATAATCTGTACGTAAAATTAACTGAAATTGTAATATAAAATAAATGAAAGTTCAATTAAAAACCGGTCTACCTATTTTTCATTTATTTTTAACAAAAAGTTCATTTAATTTTTAGTGTCAAAAATTCAACACCATATTCCGTAAAATCAAATAAATATTCAGTTATTTTGTAAAATTTTACTGTCAAAAATTCAACACCATATTCAGTAAAAACGATTAAATATTCAGTTATTTATTAAAATTTTACTGTCAAAAAATTGACCCCATATTCAGTAAAAACAATTAAATATTCAGTTATTTTATTAAATTTTCGTTTACTCCACAAAAGAGCCGAATTTCTAACAAATACCAGATAGACACCTGTCCGCTTGTTTTTCTTATAAGCGGAGAGGGAGAATATTTTTATTTACTTACCCAGTTACACACGTTTGTTTTACTTTTGTTGTACTGACCACGTCGTTTACAGAAGAACTCTCAATTATAAGACACCAGCAGCATGACCGATATGGCTTCGCAATTATTTTACTTTTAAAATTTGATGTATTTAACTAAATTATTTTAACAACTAGAAAATGGAAATTGCTTACACAAAACAAGCAATTCATTTTTTATAGATAAGTAAAAATTAATTTTTGGTAGTAAAATTATATAAAATAACTGAATATTTAATTGTTTTTACTGAATATGGTGTTGAATTTTTGACAATAAAATTTTATAAAATAACTGCATATTTATTTGTTTTTACGGAATATGTAGTTAATTTTTTGACAATTAATTTATATAAGATAACTGAATATTGATTTGTTTTTACGAAATTCGCGGTTGAATTTTTGACAGTAAAAATTAAATGAACTTTTCGTTGCTTTAAATTACATTTTTATTTACTTTAACATAAAGAAGAATTTAACTCAATCAACGGACAATATTAACTGCAACTGAAAATCCGTATTAATGTGCACTTAGTTTTTTGAATAACTGTTAGAATCAGCTAAACATAGATTTGCTTGGAATTTTAAATGTTTATTTATTTAAAAATTACTGAACGGAATATTTCTTAAATAAACTACAGTCCGTTACTGTAATAATATTGTGAGTGTAGAAAAATAATAAATTGATGTCATTTGAAATGCTATTGGCAATATGCAATGTTATAAAAAACATAAAAAAACATTGAAAAAAAAGAATAAAGCTGTTTTAAAATGCCTTTTGATAAATTTCAAAAACAAATTGCAAATTTTATAATATTGCTCATAATCGATTCGTCCCCTGATTTAAACTATTTAAAAAATGTTTTTTTTTTTTTTTTTTAGTTTGAAGGCTTAATTCTTATTCCCTAGGAAAGACAATGCAGCATCATATTTCAATCGCCTAACTTTGTGTTTGCTGTGTAGACTCACTATATTCTTGAGCTGGCAAACTATTGATAGTCGCAGCATTCGATATTTTCGATAGTTTGTTGATAAACTATCGATACTATCGATAGTATCAAATTCTTTGTAGAATTCCTTAATTTAATTTTTAAGTAATTACCGTACATGGAAACGAAGAAATTAAAAGAAATACAATTTTCCAAATTAGGAATAAAGTTTAATCTTTCTTAGATTTTCAGTCATTTTCCTTATAACAAGCTATAATTTTTTCAAATATTTAGTATTAAAATATACATACAGTATGCAAATATTTGGGTTAATATAATTTTTATAACAATCTTCGGATTTCCACCAAAAAAGTTGTCATATTTCAATTTATTTTCAATTGCATATGAAGTTGAATTTTCAAAATTTTAAGAATAATAATGTGCACTGGGTTGTTTGCAAAAAATGAATTTGTATTGAAAGTAAATCACTTTTTCAAAACACATAAAATGAAAATTTTCGTTTGGGAAAATATATTGAAACAGCAATAAAACACCTCAACTTTGTTTTTGCTTTCAATATAAAACCTGGTACATACATTTGTAACATTTTTTGCTTTGATAGAAGGATAAGCAAGGTTATGCAAATATGGTTGGTCCTTAAGCCGACTAGATAACTAAGGCAGCTGGATTAGCTGGGCGGCAACGACGGCTGGATTGTTGTTGCCAGATAGAAACAAAAAATTATTGATAATTTCTTAAAAAATATTTCAACGATAGTATCGCTGTCGAAAATAAACTATCGATAGTACAATTGAAAGAAAAGCATCGATACTATCGATAGTACTATCGATTGTTTGCCAGCTCTACTATATTCACTAATACCAATATTTAGCAATACAACCATACCCAGCGGGAAAACTCAGAAGACCTTCTTGCTTCAGGCCTTTTTAAAGGCCTGCTTAAAAGATTTTTTGATTCAATTACTATTCTTATCTAACTGCTAAAGAAGGCCTCGTCTCTTTCGTATAAAAGATAAGATACACCTTCCACACTCACTTCTATGAAAAGGGAGTAACATTTTGTATTGTTTTTTTGCACAAGCAAAAGCAAAATCAATTTTTTTGGTCCCGTTACCCTTCTTATGTACCTGTTGAAGAAGCGAGAGCGGAAGGCCTTCTCCGCAATGACAACGTGTTTAAAAAGATATGAGTATGGAATGGAGCAAGAAGGCCTTGTACATCCAAAAGAAGGGGTACAGAGGCCTTCTAGAAGGCCTTCCTACTCCTTCTTTTTCCCGCTGGGTAGTTTAAGTTTTGTGCATCAATGGCCTCAAACCATTACAGATAATTCTATTGCAGTAGCATTTGGTTTGTCATAGTTTCATAAATTAAAAATCATTCTGTGAATTTAGTGAAGATCGGCCCATAGTTAACCATAGGCCCTATACAAAGTGTTCTTCAGAAAATCACTTTACGACGCATAAAATGCTAATAAAAATTGTAATACTATATTAAAACTTGGTCTAATTTAGGTTTTTAAATACATACTAAAAATCACTTTTCCGAATATTGTGATGAACGAGCCACAGTTTTAAATAGATACAATAGAAAGCCCTCCTGAAAAAACACTTTTATAATCCTAATAGTATTTATAAATAGAAATAATTTGTATATGTGTATGTATCTATGTATATTTTAAATTTTTGTTTTTCAATAAGCGTGTACTTCTCAATTTAAGCTGAGCAAAATTAAAATACACTTTAAAGTAATTGACCTTCAAATACTCGGTGTCTGTCAGTTGCTGTGAGTCATAAAGTCCATCATCTTGTTTTTAGAAATTTTATTTTCTAGTTCAAAACAAAAATAAAAACTTTTATTATAATTAACTTAGTTGTGTATTAAATTTCATTATGACAGTTAAAACACTCGTAAATGCAACAAAATCTTTTTATTATTCCTAATTACCAGCATTAGTTGAACTTTAATTAGAATAATAATTAAATCTTAGATCGTACGACTTTAAATAGTCATTTAAATCCAACGTATGTGACATGTGAGTAAATAAGATTTAATACATAGTAAACAGTTTCATGGGAAATTAGCATATGGAAAAAAACTTTGGATACTAATAAATTATTTTACAAAATTCTCTTTAATTGGGAATTATGGAGAATATCTATATTAAGAAAGTCAACATTGTTTAATAAATTTATTGTCTTTAATTGAAACAAGTTAAAGTGCTTTATTGGCTGTGTCGAATCTTTGATACCCTTTAAGATGTGGGCTTTATAGGGAATCTATGATTAATTATAAACTTATCTTTTTAAAACCTGATGTTAAAGTATGAAAGTTTATCCGTCGTAGAAGACGTAAAAGAAAAAGCTCAAAAGAATATGGCCTTTAAGGCTAGGTTATTGGTACTGTAAAAATAAATAAAATACAAAATTTAAAAATAAAATACACTGGTCTACAAATTTGGAAAAAAAATTGACCGCAGAAACGAAGTTTTTTAACTAATCTGGGTGCGCTGAATTCGAATCTGGCATAAAAATTGGGCTATCGCGTCTTGTTCATTTTTTATCGCATGCTGGCAATACTGTAAAACAGTCAATACTGACACTACAATTTCACAATTATTTATTTGAATTTTTTTGTATCTCGAAAACCTGACGTGATAGAGAAAAACCAATAACAGATTCGAATTCAGCCTACCAAATTTCCTAGGAAAGATATTTGGTTACTCGATATTTATTGAAAAAATTAAGAAAGTTCTTAATCGAAATGTTTTACACGACTCAGGTTTTAGTAGTCAAGCCTTGAGGTTTTAGGAAAAATGACATTTGGCTTACACTTCTCTCCTAAAAACTCAAGAATTGACGGCTAAAACCTGAAACGTGTAAATCAGCGCAAAGTTATAAACATGTTTAACCATAAATGAACAGCACTTTCTATTTATAATAAATCGATAAAACCCATTAAGGAATTTTTTTCTTATAAATTTATATAAATTATAGACTATACGTTAAGTATTTTTCAAAAAAAAAAAAAAATTCAAAAAAAATAAAATAAAAATATTTTGGCAGCAGAATGTTTAAATAGTTATTTATTTTAATTATTAACACACCGTCCCACGTAAACTGAATAAACAGGACAAGTTTTCAAGCTTTTTGCTGGAAAAAAAAAGTTTTTCTATTGTTTTACAATACTATTTGAAAAAAATTAAGTTTTTCCATTAATCAAACACATTTAAACCCTGAATTTAATTTATTTTCGTGATCTCTAAATTTTTTTCTGCTATTCTCGTGAAATTTTAAGGAATTTTTTTAATGAAAAATATAAAAAACATATGTACATTAGGGCTATAACTTTTTCACAAACCGGCAAAGTATAGTCGTGTAGAACATTAAATAAATTTAAGCAATATGATAATTAGTATTGTGGTTATTCTGTTGAACCATTTATGGTTTTTAATCCAAATTTTTAATAATTTTAATTAGGCTTAAGTTCATTAAATTTAATTTTCATTAAATTATTTTTATGAAGAAAGGAATTTTACAACATGAAAATTAATTAAAATTGTTATTGATAATCTTTCATTCTCCACCGTGGCCGGGGCTCGAACCCGGGCCGGCAGGTTACCATGACATGTTTCGATCGCAACCACTCGATCTCCTCAGATGGATTTGCCGTTTTACACTCGCAGCCATCGACGACTGCTGACGTCAATAGTCAAACATCAATCCTTAAACCAAATTGTATTTTAACCTTTGGTAGATCGAAGTTTGCTTATTTTGAATGATTATCCATTTTAATTTATTTTACATGTTCTTCCTTACTTCTGTTTTTCGTACTTTTGTCAAGAATTTTTCTTGAAGACCAAAGTACACTTTTTTTTTTTTTGTTTTTTCATTTTTTTGTTCTTCTTTTTCTTGTTGACCTTTTTCAGCACAACTTGAAGGACAAATGAATACATAGAGCTCTTGCCTTAGCTTTAACAATAATTAATATTGTGGTTATTCTGTTGAACCATTTATGGTTTTTAATCCAAATTGATAATTTTTTCGGATTGTTAAAAAAGTTAACGCAGGGATCGGGTTGAAGTTTGAAAACAACAATTTTTATCTCACGGAAATTTTGAAAAATATACACCTCCCTACAAGAAGTGAATGAGCGAGTTGTCACTTTTGTCACGTTGGTGTTAAGAATGAAATAACAGAAAACTTTATTTCGGTCATTTCATTCTATCATTTTCTTTACACCAACGTGAAAAAAGTGATAACTCGCTTATTCTCTTCTTGTAGGGCTGATATTTGTATATATTCCTATATTTATCCACTGCTTTAGGTTTTAAAATTTTCCTACAGTTTACAATTCCTTGCGGCTCAAAATTTCTTGGAAGGTTTTAGAAATTTGCTTCCCTGCGTGAGGTTTCTTCCGCAAAACGACGGGAGACAGGTGTTTTCATCACTAAAACATTCTTGGCCACTCCGTGGTATTAAGAATCAACTAAAATTGTTTGAAAATAAACGTGCTTAATCAATAAAAACTGAATCGTTGGTTCTGTTTGGACTTTGTTTAAGACATAAGAGTCCGAAAAAATCGCAAAGCTTTTTGTTTCATTTGCTTGGTATTGTCTTCAAATATCCTCATCGCTTAACAAACGATTTTAAAAAACAAATTGTGATAAAAAAAACGGTGAATCGTGTGCGGAATCTACCCCCCCCCCCCCGGGGGCTTCTAGGTATCATCTTAAGAATATTTCAACTTCTGGTGATGCATGCTCCGGGAAAACTAAAGAGCTGATTTTTGCCAGTTGTGGGATAGTTTTTTCTGTATATCTCCTACACAGAAAGAAAAAAACTCATACTTAATTAAAGTTTTTTCTACTTACTTTAAGTACGAGGCGTACTTAAAAATTTAAGTACAATTTACACTAAAAAGTACTTAAAATGGGATAACTTTCTAAAATCATTATGATAGGCATATATACGCATGTGTTTGTAAAAGTTTGTTGTAAAACCAACAACAACACTACAAAAGAAGATAAAACCGATTTGCTTGCTTTGCGTAGAAACAACAACAACAACCGTACAAGAAGAAAAACATATAATTTTTTCATGTTTAAATAGTAAAATATAAAGCAATAATTCCCATCTTCTATTTGTTAAACTTATTTAGTTGAATACATACAGTTTTCAAAGTTGAATAGTGAACATGTGTAGCGCCTAAAGGGTTATAAAAATATTCTCTCTATCTCTGGTTCTCTAGGGTGTAAGTGTTTAGGTTCAAATCAATCTAATCTCACTTTCAGATTATTTCAATTACGAATTCGCGTTAAACACAACTTAGAAATTCTAAAATCGAGCATAGTTCAAAATTAACTTTTATCTAACTTTTACCTTATTCAGTCCAGTACCCATATTCTGTAACTTTAGTGAGAACTTCTCGCATCGAAATGATGTGCACAAAAAATTTCATCGTTTCTCGAAAAGTGAGAAAAAAACTGTGTCTGTAACTCATGTCGAAAACTATCAAAAGAGATTACGTCGTTACGTTACAAATGTCATAATATTGCACCCGAAACCGATGTGACATTGCAGACGTTGAGAACGACAGTAACCCAAATCACTGACGGCGACCAAAACTAACTAAAATTGAAAATTTTGCAACGACGGCGGCGAAAATACAACCGTCGGCTACACCAAATAATGTAAAGTGCGACTTTAATGTTTCTTGTTTGCAAACGAGCTTTGAAAACGTTCGTATATTTTATAAAAATGTTAAAAGCAAAATAATTAAACAATGACAAAATGTGCCAAGAACGAAATATTATTTTTATTATTCTTTGCATTTTGCATTTTTTATTGTTTTTTAGTGTTAAAATTTTTTCTCTCCCCATTTTTATTCGTGAGTTTATTTGACAGTTCAAAGCTGAAACATTCTCATAAAAATTTTACAGACACACTTTGTCTGTTAATTGGCGAGTACATTCCTTACGTGACAGCTAATACTCGGCAAAAATAGTTACAGACACAGTTTAGTAAGAAAAACAGCTGTTTGTTTCAATATATGGCATTTTTGTTTCATTTCACACAATCCAATCGAAAAGTTTCTCGACGCGAGAGTTGCAGAACACGGGCACTGTTTTCGGATTATAGTGATTAAAGTACACCGCTTCGGCTTAATTTAAGTACGAATGGATTGATTGTTCTTTTCAGTGTATTATTTAGAAAACTTGGTAGCCGACCCCAATTTTAACACCCGCTATAGCCTGTGGCACAATTGATGTAAACCATAAGTTCTTTTTCGCACGTTACCCCTATTGCTGTAGGTTGTAAGAACTCTGCTACGACCACAATCACTAAGGTTTCCTCTGCTGCGACACGCACGAAACCTAACATTATACACTCGGCTACAATAACAGCCTGACAATATTGACTGGTTTTCTATGTTGCTTTTTTTTAACCATATTTTTCTTGGTTGTTTTGAATTTTTTGCGTTGCATATTTTGTTTTGGGCATTTAAAAACTTGCCCTGCTTATAAACCATATTTGGAAATTTAATTATGATACGCCTAAAAATAAGATTTCTTTTAAACAAATATGGAAAAAATAAACAAAAACTAGTAAAAGTTTCAAAAGAAATTTTAACTTTTTATTCAATACGACTCTTAAATTAAGTTTTCGAAAGAGTTCGTTGGACTAAGAAAACTGCAAAAGAAAAAAAAAATAAAAAAAAAAATAAAAGAAAAATACAGGAAAAGTCGTGTTTAAATTAAAAAAAGAAAAACATGGTTGTTTCTTGCAACCAGTATCAAACACCTGATTCGGCTATAACAAGACAACCATCTAGATGGACAGACAGACAAGCAGGCTGGCAGGGAGACAAACTATCAGACAGTTAGCAAGCGGCCAATTACTTACCTTATCAAGTTGATTGCGCATATTTAACATGTTGGCTGTTGAATTTTGAAAGTTTGGGTGTTGAAAAATGGAAAAATAACTTTCCTTAAAATTGGTTATTTGAAAAGCAGTCAGGAGATTAAAAATAATTTTGATAAAGTAACTTGGTTTTGAATAAATTTTTAATTAGAATTTAAAAAAAAAATTGTTTTTTTTTATAATTTCATTTATTAATATTGTAAGTATTTAAATAATTTTTGTGATTTTTTTTTTAAATTTAAATAATTTTTTTTTTTTTGAAAAATTTTTCTAAATTTTTTTTAATTGATTTAGCACTCAATTATCATTAAAAACATTTTTTGGCTTTATTTACTTTCATGCTACAATAAGAAAATTTTGAACATGTTTTTATTTTTAGTGACTTAATTAAAAATATTGTTGGGTTTTTTTTTTTTTTATTTTTATGACTTTTAACAACCGTTTCGTTTTGTATAAAATTCGCAACTGAATACTGGATGACTACAGGCTTAAACTCAAATAAGCTTAAGTAAAACAAAAACAACAAGAACAGAAACCAACAGCAGTAATAAATAAATACTTGGTATAAAAGCAACAACAACAACACCAACAAAAATGTTACTTATATTATCAAAATAAACAATAAGTACAAATAAATACTCAGTTAAAATAAAAAAAAAAAAATAAAACTAAAAACAAAACTCATATAAATACAAATTAAATCCACACACACACACCCACCCAAATGTACATTCATTAACACGAGAACAAGCAACAGAGAGAGAGGGCCAATTACTCTGTTCATATAAGCCAAATTAATGCAACCAATTCAATCTATCCAACCGAACAACCAACCATTTAAGCTTCCAACCAACTTGTTATCAACCGGCCAGTCTAACAAACCAACCAACAAACAAGTTTTAATTGAAGCCACTCAACCGAACAGATCTACAAAAGCGTTACCAGATTTTTTCATTAATATGTTTAAATAAAGCTTAAAGGATTTACTTAAGGGCCCTATTAAGTTTATAAGAAAAATAAAAAAAAAAATATCTTATTGAAAATCGAAATAATTTATACGCCGTGTATACAGAAAGAAAAACTCGCACTTAATTTAAGCATTTTCTACATACTTTTACTACAAGTCGTATTAAATAATTTAAGTGCGAATAACATTAAAAAGGACTTAAAATAATCCAAAATGGGATAACTTTTGAAAACCAATATGCGTGCATACGCGAGTAAAAGGCGGGCTGAACTGGAAAAGTGAGCGTGAAACCTTCTAAATAAGGATAATATAATTGTTTAAATATCTGGAAAATTTCAATATTTTAAGTTAGGCTTGAGTTCATCAAATTTAATTTTCATTCAATTATTTTTTACTGAAGGAAGGAATTTTACAACATGAAATTTTTAATAAAAATTTAAAATTATAAAACTACACGTTAGAAATTTGGTACAAACTGCTTCGTTTACCATTACACGATATCTGTGCCCATGTTCTGTAACTCCCATGTCGAGAAAATTTTCAAAAGAAATGTGAGAAATGAAACCAAAATGCCATAAATTGAAACAAACAGCTGTTTGTCTCACTTACACTTTTTGAAAATGGTCAAAAATCGTTACTTTTAATCGACATTAATGGTTTAAATTACGTGAAACTTGAAAAAAGTCAAAACATTCCGTAAAAGAATATTAAGAAGAAAAATAAAGCTAATACAGACGAATAAAATTTTTTTCAATAACGCAGACTTATCCATGAAAAATGGATATAAACCGATTTCTCAAAAACTGGAACCAATCTGACACTTCTAAATGTACTTTCGCACTCAGGGGACTCCCCCCGAATAGTTCGAAAAGGATTCATCGAAGTTAATTTTTTCGACTATCGCAGTGTTATTTTACTTTTGCCATTCTTGAAAAATATACGAATGTTTTCAAAGCTTTTTTGTAAATAACAAACATTAAAGTCGTTATAAAGTTGTATTTTCACCGCCGCCGTTGGAAATTTTTCATTTTAGTAAATTTTGGTCTCCGTCAACGATATGTGCGTTCTTAAAGCGGCTCATACACTTGCAATAAAATTGTTCAATTTTACGTATTGCACAGTTATATCGCCAATGTGTATATGATATTCGAAGGTGGCACAATATATTGGCAACAATCAAAAGAATTTTGATTTTTATTGCACAACGAAAAGAAAGTGAAATATGTTGGCAAGATTGTACAATGCTGTTTATGTTATTCTTATAGGTTATATTCACCTTTTTATTGAATGAAAGTTGAGCAATATTTAAATTGAAACCATTGTTCGACTTATTGCATAATATAGGACAAAATGCAAATAATATGGCGAATATCATATACAATAATATTGCAAATGTATGGGCAGCTTAACGTTTGCAATTTCACATCGGCTTCGAGTAACGACGTAATTCCTTCTGATAGTTTTCGACATGAGTTACAGACACATTTTTTTCTCACTTTTCGAGAAACGATAGATTATTTTGTTTGACATCTTTACGATGCGAGAAGTTTTCACCAAAGTTACAGAACATTGGTACTGTTTTAAAAATTTTTTACTAATTTTATTTTATTAAATCAAGATTGAAATCGATTTGGGACAAATACATCATCAGCTACAAGTGTAAACCTTAACAGATTTAACAAATTGGTGTAGAGTAAATGAAACATATTTAGTTACAACTCCAACTAAACCACCAACAAGTTATCGCACCAAGCGATCGAACAAAATTATCCAGTCTCTCGCACAAAATAATTATAACAGTAAAATTATAAACATTGTCTCTAAGAACTTGAGCATGTGAGGAGTTACAATTTCTACATGAGTAGTGAGAAGACTGTTGTACTGGAGATTTCAATATGACCACGTTTAGTTTGAGTACCGGCTTATTGAAATAAGTGCTTGTTTTTCTCACATAAAAAAAATAATATATTTTTTGCGTTTTCGTTTGTTTATTTAGGTAATATTTTTTTTTGGAATTTTTTTGAATTTGATCCGGTTTTATTTCAAACAAAAAAAAAAAAAAAAAAAATTAGTGTTGATCTGTCATTCCAATTGCTCAGTCATAAAATACCTAGATGTTTATAGAATCAGAGAATAAAAAATAGACATCATTTAATAACATCAATTACTCTTCGTTTGCTTAGGAATCTTTTTTTTTGTATTTGTTAGAAAGACTTACTTTTTATTATTTGTATAAATTTAGCTTTTATTTGTGTACCAGCTTTCAATACAATTTCGACGTCAAACAACTATATTTGCTAAAAATAAATTGAATTGAAAAATTACTCATTCGAATTTAAATTTATTGCAAAGAAACAGTTGGTGGGTTTTATGCGAATTTCTAATTCGTGTTAAATGAATTCCTCCTACAAAAGAATTATTTAATAAGGAGTTTTTATTTGAATAACGTGCATTTAAAAAAATATGTTTAAAATAACCGGCTTTTTTATTTAAACTTAAAATTTAAAACGAACTGCTACAAATTCAATCTATACTGTATTTGTAAGACAATGAAATATGTAAAATTTTTTTAATCTTTTCTTAAAAATCTGCTAAATGGATATATCTGTATTAGAGCGACTCAAAAAAAAAAAGAAGTGATTTTGTTACCCCTCTGAAAATAAAGCTTGATATGTTTTATGATGATTCCCAAAATATTTTGGTTCTAGCATTGACCATCCATGAGCTGGACCATTTTGAAAAAAGGTCTTTTTTCAGTTTTCCGAATCTTTTTGTACTCTGCTCGAAATTTGGTCATATTGCAAACAAAATGGAATCGTGCAAACTTTATACAAAGATAGAATCGCAAAAGATTTTTTTATAAATTTTATATTTTTTATTGTAATTATATTTTTCACATTTTGATAAATTGAAAAATAAAAAAAATTTGATACCCATATTGCCTATATATGAAAAAAGATAAAATATATCGCGATTTTCGCCATTTTCGTGAATAATTACAACAAAAAAAAAAAAAATTAAAATTTTTTTGAAACAGATTCAATCAAAGAGACCTACGGGTTTTCACGAATTTCTTTAAGTAATTTCCTTTTATTTCTGGCTGATAACAATTTTAGACGGCCATGTCGTTCCACATTTTCAAAATTTCCACTTTCTTTTGCAAGCTTAACTATATTTTCTATTGTTTAACCACACCTTTCAAACATTTGCGATATAAAAAATACCGTTTTGCCTTGGTCATGAAAGTGCAAGATGATTTCCTCTCGGCAAAACTTAGATCCTTTCCTTTCGGCATTTTAATTAGATAAATAACAGCAAAATAACTTAAAAATATTATCTTATTCCAACGAAAATATGATTGAAACGTACAAACGAAGCAAGCCCATATAAAATGTAAAAATTTATAACAATATTTGCAAGGATAAAGCTACGGTCAGACTTATCAAATATTTGACGAAAAAAACGGGACCAACAACCAAACTAAGAAATCATTTCGCTTAATATCAATATTTATTTTGAATAAAATACCACATCTTACAAAAAACTGTTTTTTGCTATGTCTAGTAGTATAGTTAGTTTATTTTGTAATATTAAGACCATTTTAAATCTCACTAAGTATTAACAGCAGTAGGGGTTACGCTTATTTGATCAAATATTTAATAAGTGTGACCGTAGCTTAAGATGATTTTTTTTTTTTAAAATTTCACTGGTTAAATGAAAATTTTCATTGTCCAAATGGAATTTCGTAGTTATAATGAAGTATTTTCGTAATTACGTTAAAAATTTTCATTGGATATATGTAAACTAAAGTTTGTCCAGGTTAAACAAAAAATTTTAATTGGTAACATAAAAAAACAATATACAAACATAACTATATTCATAAATTAATACAAAATTATGGTTTCCTTAAAAATATGTTTAATTGTTAATAAAAAAATGTAAGATTTAATTAATTCATACATCTAATGTAATATGCCATTAAATTTATGGAATCAAAAATTTTTTTATAAAAGCAACATATTTCAATAATTGAAAAAAAAAAAAATTATTTTTAACATTTAAATAACTCGATAGTCTCAATAATTAAAAGTATAAAAATATTTCGAAAAAGCATGCCTTCATAAATTTAAATCTTCATTATGACAATGAAAAATGTCATTATAGTAATTAAACAAAAACTTTCAATCCATAAATACGTATGTTTTTAGTTTTCTTTAATATGTACATACCTAAATACATGTAGTATGTGCTAAGTAATGAGCAAATAAATGTTTTGCTTTAAAAAAAAACACACCCTTATTTTAAACTGTTGTCAACCAAATGATGTATACGAAAAAGCTTGTTCTCTCTTTATGTGGGCTCTTTTTATAATGCGTTAGGAAAAAAAGTCAACGTTGTTATAGAAAATTTCATCTCATATTTACGCTCTTAATTGAGTAATGGAAAAAACATAGTTTTTTATTCAAAAACTACACTGCCCCGGTAGGCTAGCTGGAAGTGAGCTAGTCTATCAGCGCCGAGGTTGCGAGATCGATTCCCGCCAGCGACTCTGGTTTTACTTTTTTGAAAGTATTCATCCAATGAATAACATTCATAGATCTAGCGTAATGTTTCATTTAATACATTTTAATGAAACAGGTTTCATTGATCCAACGGAGCGCTGCATAGGTTCCTTTTTAATGCAATTTTTCATGGGATTAATGTCAAAATTCATTGGTATTCTGAAGAAAATTCTTTCAGTGTAGGGTATTCAAATGAAAAATATTTTTCTAATTAAAAAAAGGTATTTGGTATTTGCATTCGTGGAATATTCGATGTTGTATTTCCCATAGAAAAACCCTTAAGAATTTCCTATTTAGTTGTCTTATTAACATAGATTTAAGAGCTGTGCGCGTGAGTGACTTAAAAGCGCACTCGATGTAAAAAGTTAATTGTCGTCTAAATTAGCATAAACTAATTTTTTTTCGATTCGGGTGGCTTATGATGTTTGAACAATAAGTCCTTCAAAAACTTTTAACTAGAGAGTAAAATCTATATATATAAAAAGAAGTGTACACTTTGATGTCACCACTAACTGTGAAAGCGGGTCGTTCGACTTAAACGAAACTATCACGGTACTTTGGGGATAGTCTGTAGATGGTTTATGTAAAGTTTGGACGAAATCGGCCCAGTGGTTCCAGAGATATTGCATTTAGATTTTCCTATATATTATTCCCATATAAATTTCAACAAAATGGGTTTCATTATCCATATTATGATTTTTTATTGTTACCTGAAAAGTTACCAAATCGTAATGCCTCATTTGTACAATGACATTCGGAATAGATCTTAATGTATATATTTTATATCGCTAGAGGGCGTAACATAGGGCAAAACGAGTAAAAGCTCCCCCTCCCAATATTTTCTTAACTGATTTACCGATTTTCTTGAAATTTCGCAGGCATATAGTGTTACATCTGAAAGGAACTATAGCCTATAATTTTTATTATTCAGGGCGTGAAATTAAGCAAGAGAGGCAAACGCTCCCCCTCCCTATATCTTCTTAACCGGTATTCTTTAAATTTGGCATGCAGATACTGTAATATCTAAAGGATCTTTAAGATATACATGTTTTTGAATTTCCAACAATTAGGGCGTAAAATAGGGCAAAAAGGGTAAAAGCTCCATCTCCCCATGTCTTCTTAATTAATTATCCGATGGAAGTTTCAAGTCTTGAAGGAATTAAAGGCTATACATTTCAACATTTACGGCGTAAAATAAAGTTAAACGGGTAAAAGCACCCCCATCCGATATCTTCTTAATTAATTAAACGATTCTTTTGATAAGCTTATGTATCTTTATTAAATGTTTTTTTCTCCGGCTATTCTACTTCGGCTTTGCAATGGTACACGATTGGTCGTTAACAAATTGATGAAAAACGTTACCGAAGCTACCTTTTTGAATGGTAAATTCCGAGACGAAAATGTTTTGCTGCCACGAACTCCGATGATTGCCACAGACGTCCCAAATTAATTAAAATTTCCTTTTAGATTGGCATTTGCAATGCCAGAGTTTTTAGAGTTTTTTATATAGACTTTGACGTTTGGTATAACAAAAAATTTTCAGGTGAAGACCACATGCAATAAAAATTGATTATCTCTGTTTGATTATCATACTTCAGGATAAAAAATACATCACTTTTTTATGTTTAACTTTTGAATATGTAACGAAAAGAAATAAAGAAATAAATAGCTATTGTTTTTTTTTTATCGCCGATTATGGTATAAAGCGCTCAAGTGAAAGAAAGAGGAATTTATTTTACTTGAAATTAGGTTTATGGCAAAACAACGTTTGCCGCGACAGCTAGTTATTGTATAAAAACATTTTTCAAATTTTATTTTTGCAATTGTTTCTAAAAAAAAGTTTTCGTGAATGAGTGAAAAATTGTGCGTGATTTTAAAATGTTATTCGCGTACAAAAATTGTATCTTGCGTTCAGGCTCTCTCTCTCTTTCTCTCTCTTTTTCTCTCAAGTATGATAATTATTAAAATTAATTACAAACACAAGTAATTCACGCGGCGTAACACGAACAATTCACGTCACTTGCACATTTCTAAGCAAATACATTTAAATAATACTTCATGATTATTGATAAATCCATTTAAAACTATTCTCACATCATTTGCATAGATATTTGTTTAAGACGATGTAAAGTTATTACATGAATACACCAAGAGGGTGCAAACAAAAACGTACTTGTTTACACAAATTAATCACTGAAATTATTACTATTAATTAAAAAAAAAAAAGATATTTAGATAAGGTTTTATACCCAATGTATTTATAGTTGATTATTTAATATCTGAACGTCAATCAAACGTTGGCACGCGATACACGTGATGTTTGGTGCACTAAGTTGCAATTGGAATAACGAGAGAGATTTGAGGAAATGTATGTCACACGAATGACGCACGCATGATTTTCAACAGTTCATTAATAAGTTTGTACTTTTGTATGCCCTACTCGCTTATAGGTAAAATTAGTATAATTTTTGACAAACCATTCAGTAAAAGCAAATTTAGAATCAAACACGTACTTCGAAATATAGTGAGAAACCAAGAAATTTTTACGTAGAATGTACGAAAATTTCCGGAAATTTACGAATTTTAATATTTTTTTAATCGCATATTTTTAAGAATAATCTGTTTAAGAAGCTTTTCCAATGTATAGCATCAAAACGAAATAGTGACTCCTTTTTTTACACAAAATTCCTCGTCTGTAGTCGAAATAGCTGATCAAACGTATTTTTTGTAACGTTGGGGCCTTTTGATGGATAACTTATTTAACCAAAATATAGTTGCCGGTGACAATAGTATGGTTAAACTAACCATATTATGTTTAAAAATTGTTCTTAAAAATAGTTTTGTTGGAAGATTATTTTTTCTCTGCGTGTACTACATAAGAATAAGCAACAGTTTTGTAACAACTCAGCCTTGGAAATGAAAATATCCTTGGCCTTCCACAGCCCTGTATAGCGCTGTCTTAAGTTCAGGAAGATTTGGGAACTTGCAATTTTTACATTGTTCCTCAAAGAAAACGAGCTTTTCCAATTGTTGCTTGCTACTTGGGAACTTCCCCTGCAGAAAAATAATAAGTAAAGTGGAACAAAAGTTTCTACAGTGCTGGACTCATAATACAACATTCGTTGATTGATAACCAGCGAAAATTGTTTGTCGAATGTAACTCATAATACGTGGCAGTGTGTACCTCACTTTATGTAAAAACTAAACTTTATGCGAATTTCCTAGTCCAATTAATGCCTACTGCACTCTTGAGAGTTGTACGAGTATCAACTATATATTTTTTTTCCGGAATTCCGCGAAATGCCGGGGGAAAAAGTAACTTTGGGAATCGGGCTTACATATCGGCGTACCGAAGTTATCTTGCCGTATATCACAAACATTTTTTTTTGGGAAATCGAATCTTAAGGTTCAAATTTTCATACACAAAAATGTACGTGAAAAAAGTCTTCCAATATTTTTGTCAGATATTGTGTTTAAAGTTCTTTATCGATTTATGTAAAACTATCCAAAGTCATGGAAAAAATTTCAAGTTATAGCAATTGTCACGTCCGAAAAATTTTTTTAATTTTGTCGTATACGCCACTTTTCGCGAAATATTTTTTAGTTTATGGGATACAAGTCAAGATAAGGTATTAAAAAACTACATTCACGTGTTTCAGCAATATTGAATGTTAAATTATAATAATTTTCGAAACGAAAATGTATTTACGTATAGTTATAGTTTTTATATTATATTTTCGAATTTTCTTATGTATGAATATTGTTTAGGTTTATTATTACAAAAGGGTGGTCCAAGCATAATGCACGATGTTAATTGTGAGTCACACCTTAACGTCGAATTTTTGTCCAACTTAATTTGACAGGCTCTGTAGGAAATGTGAAAATGTCTGTGCATGCATGTTTGGTGCGGTGTATGGCCAGACGGCATCATCGGGCCGTACTTCTTCGAAAATGAGTTATGCTGAGTTACTGTGAATGGTGTTCGCTATCGCGAGCTGATAACGGATTTCTTGTTGCCAGAAAAAGAGGATATGGAACTGTACGATAATGTGTCACACGGCCAACGACACAATGGCTTTTTTGCGCGAACAATTCAATGGCCATGTAAATTGGCCGTCACGATCACATGATTTGACACCGTTGGCCTTCTTTCTTTGGTAATATTTAAAATAAAAATTGTACGTCAATAAACCAAGAACAATTCAAGAGCAAAGGATTAGATAATTAGGCACATTAAGGACATTGAACCTCAATTATGTCTCAGAGCCACTGAAAATATGAACCATCGGACAGAGGCATGCTACCGAAGCCGTGGCAAGCATTTTGTCTCACACATAATTATCAAAGATCCTTCTATAGTAATAAAAAATATTAAGATAACTCTCTGAAAACTTTTTGTTTTATTTACAATTAACATCGTGCATTATTGGTGGACCACCCTGAATTATTAACCTGAAATTGCTTAACAATAAAATGAACTTGAGCACTATATCAATAATTCCATCAATATAAATAACCGTCCGAAAAAACTCTTTACATATAAAACGAAATATGTTTAAATTACAGTTATATTAATAAGATAGTCTTTTTTTTTGTAACATGCCTAAAATACTTCTTCACATACAACAGGATGACACAAGATTTTTTTAATTGAAAGTTTTCATACGCTTTTTGTCGTATATCCACAATTATGCTACAAACGATATTATAACGCATTAAATTTTTCGCAAAAGTGGATATAAAACAAAACGGCTTCGTAATATCTCATTAACCATACACAGAAAAAAATTTTTGCGACAGTAAAAGAATTAATCAAAAATAAAATCAGTTTTAATTAAATATTTAATCAGGTTTAATTGAAATATTGTCAATTAAACATTTAATACATTTGATTAAAAGTTTAATTCACCTGATTAAATATTTAATTAAAACTGACTTTATTTTTGATTAATTCTTTTACTGGCGCAAAAATTTTTTCTGTGTAGGAGATAGAGACATGAGGATTGTGCAGATCGATAGATCCGTTAAATTAACCACAGGAAACGGTCTTATCTGATTTTTTTTGATTTTGTGATATACTACAAGATAACTCCGGCACGACGATATGTATGCAGAAAATAATTCCAATAAAAAATTTTATAATTTTGCGAAGCACTACTGGTACATTTAAAAATTATGCGCTACACAATAAAACATACAGAGATGCAGTAAAGTAATTTTTTTAAAAAAAAAGTAGCATTTCAAGTGCCCCGGCATTAGACTACTAAAAAAAATAACTGTAAACAAATATTCAGTGTGTAAAGCTACGTTAACCAGTTTTTACATGTGTTGAATAAATCGCTTTTTGTGTCAAAAATGTATTGCTTCAAAGTGGATACTCACATTTTTCTATCAGTGCATGGCACAATGATCGTTTTTTATACTCTCCACTACAGGTGTCGAGGAAAGTTTGTCATTCAGTTTTTACCCTCCACAATATTGATCTTGGACTCTACACTCAAAAGAAAAATCAATCCATCCGTACTCAAATCAATCCGAAGCGGTATTAATAGTACGGATTTTCTTGAATCATGTACAGAAAGATTGAGTCAAGTACGGATTTTCAATCGCGAAATACTTAGCTTATCCATTTTCAATGCCGAATTCGTACTTAAAATAATTCGAAAATGAGATTTCAGTAAAACTAATAGTTTGTTTCCACTTACATGTTTTGCGCCACAAAACTAGTTTTGCAGCAAAACAAGTGTTTTGCTACTTGTTTTCCCATACATTTTTCATGTTCGAAAAACTCAAACCAAAACTGGTTTTGCTCCAAAACATCTCGAAAATCATAAATACAACTCTGGGTTATCCATTATTGGTGATTAACAATTTCGAAAAAAGTGACATATTTACCAAACTATCAAGCCTTATTAAATAGGTTTATGCAACTCTCCAGCTGATTTATTTGTTTGCAGCGTGAAAATAATAGAATAAAAAGGTAGTAAACTATGTGCTTTTATATAAATAAGTACATATATGTTCATCTGTGTATTAAAAAACAAAGAAGGAAATTTCATGTTAAAGATAAATATTTTTTTTCAACACATATTTTTTTTGCTTCCATGTTTGTTTACAACATAAATGTTAAATTGATTTCGAAAATTCGAAAACCAAAACCAGTTTTACATAATGGAAACACTTTGACAAGTTTTGCCCAAAACAATTTTTTTTGCTCATAGTGGAAACATAGTATTAGATTGAAACAATCTCAAAATGCGCTTGATTCAAGTTTTATAAAGTTGATTCAAACCCTAATTCGTACTTCAAATAAACCAAACTTTTTAAGCATGAAAATAATGTGTTTTCGTCTTATTCTACTGTTTCTACAAACAGCAAGCAAATCGTTGCAGTGCCTGCTCTGAACTTTGATAAGTTAAATGAGATTTAAACGTACTTAAAGTAGGTATAAAAAACCTTTTTTATCCCGAGTGGTTTTCTTTCTGTGTATGTTCTGGGTTTCTATGAGTAGCGAAGTTGGCTTAACGATGTCTGTCTCTCCGTCTATATGTTTGTTGGTTGAATAGGGTTTTCGTAGACCCCATTATAAAATTATATTACCCAAAATATGTTGCTACTGAATTTCAGTCAGATTGGTCAGTAAATGGCTGATACATGATCAGAAAAACACGACTGCTTCTTATTTGTAACCATTAATCTCTATTTTAGAAAAATTTTATAGGAATATCTAAATATGTGAAATATATTATATAAAATAGGGTTTATCGGTATCTAACGAACTAGGAGAGTGCAATGATGTCGTTCATCACCCACTGCATTCTTTTTCATAAAATATTAATAAAATGTTAGTTGAGGCGCCAATTAAAAAGTTATTTATTATTACTTACAACAAATTAAATGGTTTAAGATTTACTAACTTGTAAGTTAGTAAATATTTGCAATAAAAAAATTTAAATTACTGCTAAATATTAAAATAAATTTACATGAAAATGAAACTAATTTGAATCGTACTCAACATATTTACAAAATTCCAATGAATTTATGCAACTAAAAAGAAATTTCATTTCGCAAAAGTTTTCTTTGGAAGCCAAAAGAAGGATTAAAATACGTATAAGAGATTTAAGAAAATGAAAGCAGTTTTCTGGGTAAGTCATTACTCGTATTTCGTAAAGTAGATCATAATTTTTTTTTAAGATTTATGCGAATATTAGTTAATTTCGGGAAGACTTATTTTACGTGACTGCTTTAGTTGGTTGCGAATAATACTATTTAAAGAAAATTTTTAAAATTTCACTAAAAAAGCAAATTTATAGGAAATGTTGCAGATATTTATTAAAAAGTTCGCAAGGTTATAAAATATTTTGTAAAATTTCACTAATTATAGGAAATTTTATTTTTGTGCGAAAATTTCCCTTTTCACTCTTTATAAGAAATTTTGCAAAATGTCACTATTTATAGAAAATTTTGCAAAATGTCTATTTATAAGAAATTTTGCACAATGTCACTTTTTTAGGAAATTTTGCAAAATGTCACTATTTATAGGAAATTTTGCAAAATGTTGCTATTTATAGGAAATTTTGCAAAATGTCACTATTTATAGGAAATTTTGCAAAATGTCACTATTTATAGGAAATTTTGCAAAATGTTGCTATTTATAGGAAATTTTGCAAAATGTTGCTATTTATAGGAAATTTTGCAAATTGTTGCTATTTATAGGAAATTTTGCAAAATGTCACTATAAAAGTTCGTAAAGTTATAAAAAATTTTGTGAAATTTCACTTATTATAGGAAATTTTGCGAAATTTTTCTACATATTTGTAGGAAATTTTCCCTTTTCGTAGAAAAATTTTTGAATTTTTACTATTTTTTTAAAAATTTTGAAGATTTCAATATTTTACGGAAATTTGTAAAATTTCACTCTTTATAAGAAATTTTGCAAAATGTCACTGTTTATAGGAAATTTTACAAAATATCACTTTATATAGGAAATTTTGCAAAATGTCACTATTTATAGGAAATTTTGCATAATGTCACTATTTATAGGAAATTTTGCAAAATGTCACTATTCATAGGAAATTTTGCAAAATGTCACTATATATAGGAAATTTTGCAAAATGTGGACTATTTATAGGAAATTTTGCAAAATGTCACTATTTGTAGGAAATTTTGCAAAATGTCACTATTTATAGGAAATTTTGCAAAATGTTGCTATTTATAGGAAATTTTGCAAAATGTCACTATTTATAGGAAATTTTGCAAAATGTTGCTATTTATAGGAACTATAAAAGTTCGTAAAGTTATAAAACATTTTGTGAGATTTCACTAATTATAGGAAATTTTGCGAAATTTTTCTACATATTTGTAGGAAATTTTTCCTTTTCGCAGAAAAATTTTTGAAGTTTTACTATTTTTTTTAAAAATTTTGAAGATTTCAATATTTTACGGAAATTTGTAAAATATCACTCTTTATAAGAAATTTTGCAATATGTCACTATTTATAGGAAATTTTGCAAAATGTCACTATTTATAGGAAATTTTGCAAAATGTCACTATTTCTAGGAAATTTTGCAAAATGTCACTAATTATACGAATCTTTGCAAAATGTCACTATTTTTAGGAAATTTTGCAAATATTTATAAAAAAGTTCGTAAAGTTATAAAAAATTTCCCTAATTATAGAAAATTTTGCGAAATTTTTCTACATATTTGTAGGAAATTTTCCCTTTTCGTAGAAATATTTTTGAAGTTTCACTGTTTTTTGAAAAATTTTGAAGATTTCAATATATTACGGAAATTTGTAATATTTCACTCTTTATAAGAAATTTTGCAAAAAGCAACTTTTTATAGGAAAATTTTGCAAAATGTCACTATTTATAGGAAATTTTGCAAAATGTCACTTTTTATAGAAAATTTTGCAAAATGTTACTATTGCTAGGAAATTTTGCAAAATGTCACTATTTATAGGAATATTTGCGAACTGTTTCTTAATATTTGTAGGAAATTTCACAATTTATTAAGGTATTCATTCGGTTAACCGTTAATCGGTTAACCGATTAATAACTACCGGATTAACTGATCGGTTAATTTAAAATTGGCTTTTTTCGATTAACGATTAAACCGGTTAATTTCAGTCGATTAACAGATTAACCGATGTAACAAAATTTTTGATTTTTTGTAGTATTAAACCACATTTTTTTGTGTTTTTAATTATGGGTGGGTTCCAAAACGGCAGTTGCGAACCAACTCGCTTTTTCAAATGCATTCTACAATGCAGTCATGTAAAATTTTACAACGTTATCTGTAGCAAAGTTCATTTTTTTGCTGCCAATGCGCACCAAAAACGTTGTGTTTAGAAATATTTTTTCATACAATATATTTCCTTCAAGAAATTTATTCTTAAAATACAGTACAAAAACAGAAATTAAGGAATTCGCAAATTAACTTTTTTGCAGAATGCTCGGTGCTGAGCTTTGCCAGGATGAGCTAAATGATGACCTGCAAACTTAAGAAACTCACGATGGTAACACAACAATAGAAATAACCGTAACAATAAGAAGTGTTAAAAATTTAAAAAAATTAAGACAGGACTCTAATAGCCTAATGGAAGATTTTATATGTTTAGACAAATCCAGTTAAAGGACTGAGAAATTAGAAATTTTGTATTATGGGTAACTTTCGATTTCTCCAACCTCTACGATAATTTAAAGAATTTTTTCCATGTCAAGTTTTATCAAAACTAGAGAAAAGTGCCAAATTAACCAATTGTTTTTCTAAAAGATCTTTATAAGATGGAAATAAAATGATCTCGCAGTTTATTATTTACTAAATACATAATACATATGTAAAATATGTATAACATAGTTATGAATTATGTATTTTTTTGTTTGCTCGTTTTAGTTCAAGAATTAATATGTTATTGTTTTTTTTATTTATACACTCCAAGTAATAAACAATTTTTCATTTTTATTTATTGAAATTATTTAATTTATAAAAAAAACTTTATTAATCGGTTAACCGATCAATAACAAAATTAACCGATTATTGACCGATTAATTAATCGAGCGATTAACCGTTTAAAGCAAAAGCCCGATTAAATGAATACCCTACTATTTATATCGTTAATGAACGTTCACAAAAATTGTATCCAAGCATATGCTAGAATAAGTGGTGAAAATACAAAAAGTTCTACGGGTAAATTTTCAGAAAACTTCATGTAAACCTTATTGTCGTTTTTCTCCAATACAACTTTTTGGCATATGCGTCAAACCAATAATAAAAATGGTGTAAAAAATGTAAAGTAATTCATAAATGTTCGTATTTTCGAGGAGAAGGTTTTTACGGAAGAAAATTTTGGAAAATCCCTCCGGAAAAGTCGGAAAACTGGAAAAATCAAAAATGGAGCATATGTATGAAATTTTGTGTGAAATTATTCCTTAATGGCTTTCCAAATGAAAATATTAAAATTCTGGTGAGGCGAAGTTCGCCGGGTCCGCTAGTATAATATATAATTATTTATATATGCTGTGTAAGTCTGCGCAAATATAAGGACAGTCTTATTAGCCGTTTGCCAAAAACCATAAACAAATTCTATCGTGTGCAGATATTTGTTACATGGTGTATATACAAATTAAAATATGTTTGTTTGTTTGTTTGTTTGTTTCCTACAGATTTCTAAGCTATTGTAACACTTTAAGGCCCGTTTTCACGACTCAACGATAGCTAAATGTAGGAAGTTATCGAACAGATAATGAGTTTTTAATTATCACAAGTTCTCTTTAACCTTAAAGTGAGGAATAAGCTAAAGAGAGGAACGTTCTACCTTTAACTTTTGTCGTAAGGTTTAGATTTGAGATTGCCATATTATATTCACATATTTTTTATATATGGCAACTCCAATTATACGTATATTTTGTAAATGTAAAAAAAGTACGTAGTTGCCAGTTCGTATTTTTATTTTGGCAAAAATAATCGGTATTTTCTTTAGTATTGCCACTTTTTTAAAAATGTTAAGTTTATTTTATACAGAAGTTGTGAAAACGAAAAATAGTTGAAGGTAACTTTATTCCTCACTAGTGCTAAAGGTAGCGTTAACTATATCGAACTTTAAAGGTAAGTCGTGAAAACGGGCCTAAGTGAAATAAACACAGTATTTTCCTGACTACCCGGCGCTTAGCAAAGCCTATACATATTTGAAAAATTGCAATTTGGCTGTGCCACGCCCATAAAAAGACAACCTAGATTTCTGTTTATCTAGCGAAAAGTACACCTCAGCTATCAAGACAAATAACCTGCTTGTCGAGACAAAACACCTGCCAAAAAGTGGGCTGGGTTATATAAGTGGGCGTGACACCTCCTATACTAAAATAATTTTCTATATAAGGACAAATCCCAAAAACAGTCCTCCAACCAAAAATTTTTCAAATTAATTTAATTAATTAATGAAATTTTAATGAAATATAAGACTAGATGTTTAATTTAATTTTTATATTGAAAAAATATGCATTTCGACGATCATTAATACAATAATTTTTACCAAATACTACCGCACCTCTGATCTCTTAGCGTTATACATGAATTTAACATTATCTTAGGTGCTTTTTGAGCTTCAAATATCACTTACAGCAGACTCATCATAATATAAATTTCATTAAAAAAAGATTGATATTCATTCATACATTCATAAAATGATCACAAAGTTAGTTTATATACATACAGGCCTGGTCTGAAAATCACTTGAACTCAAATCGCGTGATTTCAAATCACATGTGCCTTTTAAAATCATACGTGTGATATTTTGGTGTTCCGTTGTTCTGTATTTCGGTGTAATTTTCAATAACCGAAATCACACCGAGAAGTAAAAATTCTAAATGACTTTCCGACTCTGCAAAATCACAAGCGTGATTTTCAGAACAAACGCGATAATTTGTTTTGTTAAAATAAATAAAATTGGGCTTATTATATACTACTGAAAAAATGTAGCGTGCGTTGTGTAGCGTGCGTCACAAAGGGTTCACGGCTTTTGTCAAAAAATCACAACATTTTTTAGCTGCGAATAAGTGATTTTAGAATTTTATTATATTCATCTTTCTTTTAGGAATTAGATTTTGAATACCTTTTGATGCAAAATTCGCTAAGAATTAGGAAAACACACTTCAACTTTTAAAGTTACTTCCTCGTTTTGTGGCGTGCGTCACAAAACTTTGTGATCAATTATTTCGCAGTAAATACCTGCTAAGAAAATATGATATATGCCATTCGTAAGTACATTATTAATGTCACTAAGGGCCATTATTACAACCTAATGATAAAGTTGCTGATAGTTAACGTGAACAATAGCTATCTTGAACGATAAAGTGACCCATAAGTTTTTTCCATTATTACAACTGTCCGATAAAATAAAAAATGTAATTTATATACTGTGGCAACATTGCAGTATATACCGACTACTTTTGGTTGTTTAAAATACGTAGTGGCAACGACTACGACTACATAAAACTGTCATTGAAGTTACCATCAGGGTTGCCGTTTGAAAAATTATTATCCGACCAAAATTGTCTGGCAAAACCTACCAAAATCCTTTTAATCCTTTTAAGCCGACCAAATTCTTTAAATATTTAATATACAGTATATCGTAAAAAAAAAGCAAAAGGGGCTATAATCATTTAAAAAAAAAAATTAGAAGTGATGAGAAATCTTTAAATATTACCACAAAGAACCTTTATGCTTCGTTCACAATGACTGAAGCAATAAGGTTTTTTCTTCTATCTTATTTCTTCCCGAAGTATTTCATATATTTTCCTTTTATTTTTAAAAAATTGAGTCTTTTTCTACTTCAGCAACAATTTGTTTCATTTGGAATTGAAAATGCCGTTTATAGTAATTTTATTTAGTTTTGAATGGAAATTTTAACAATATGTTGTCAGAAAAATTTGCAAACGGTTTTTTAATGCAAAATGTGTAAGTGAGTTTGAAAAAAATTGTTGCTGTATTTTGAACATCAGTGAAAATGTTGTTGTGAACGAAGCTTAATATGTTTTGCATTGCTAAGTAAGATTAAGCTTAGCAACATTACCAGTCATGGCGTTTGTTGCCAATCCGATTAAATTTCTTAAAGGAATATTGTTTGGTTATTAAAAGTTTTTATTAAAATAATGAAACGGCATCTGACTTGGTAAGCTCGAATAAAGTGACAAAACTATCCTTATTAAACTAACACCGTCAGAGTAACTTGCTACTAACGTAATACATTTCATTTCATTGCACACATCTATAGTTTCATCAACAATTGAAAAAAAAAATAATAGATTTGCCATGTCTGCTTTGCGACCAGTGTTCTAAGTTTGTTAAATTAAATATATGTAGTACATATATGAAGTTGTTTTTCGACCTAAATGATGATGTTATTCAAAGCATAACGAAATATCCTAGTAAAAAATGTGCTCCAAAAGGACCAGGTTTTATGAATGAATTCATTCCTCAAACCGCTTCAAACCTGCTGATGGGATGCCTGGTTTTGTATGGGGTGTTCCCGGTTTAGAGGACTATTTTCTGCTGACAATAAGCGCTTCTTTTCACATGCAAACAAAGCACTCCTAAAGTGCTTTTAAAGAGCTAACTATATTAACATATTCATTAATATTTAGCTTTTACTTGTTTAAATGCTCTTTTTCAATCATTTTCGCAAACCATAATATATTTTTATTTTTTCGCTTTAAAACCTTCTTTGTTGTCAGCACTAAAATAGCAGTTTTTTTGTATAGTTTATTCTTTATCATTTACTGCTGTGCTTCAAAATTCCCATTTTTTTCTGGGATTGGATAAATAAAATAAAGAATATTTTATACAAAAAAGGACCTCGAGCTTGAAGATTTATTTGTTATTTATATATGTTGTACATTTTCTAAAACCGACCAAAATTCGGCTTGGCCTACCATCCGACCAAAACAAAAATATCCGACCAAATTTGGTCGGAAAAGACCAAGTTCGGCAACCCTGGTTACCATATCTTCAGCAGAAAATATGGCATCTTCAAGTTCTTAAAGTTCACTTGTAAAGTTACCATGAGGATGTTAGCTTATCAGTCACTTTTTAGGTTAATGTTAAGTTGTCAATATCTGAAAAACGGTAACATAAAAATACCCAAATGTCTGAACCAATATTGTGGTTATCACGACACAATATCTATCCAAAGGTGGGCTGGATTGGAGAAGTGGGCGTGCCACTTTGAAAACAAAGACGCTATAATAGTAAAAGTTTCTGAATTTCGTTATCAATACGGGAGATTTGTTTCAAAATCAATTTTATTTTTTTTATTTCAATTGGTGTAGCGCAGTGCCCGGGCTTAAGCAACTTGTCATACTCGTATAAAAAGTACAAATATTTATTTTTGCTTTACAAAGTTTAGAATTTTTTTCACTTTGTTTATTTAAAATTTTTCAACTTTTATTTGTAAATAAATTTCTTTTTTTACTTACCAATTGACTTTAAATAATGAAGAAATATAAAGTTTTTTTCTTTCTAAATTTAAAATTTTTATTTATCTAGTTAGACATCACTAGAATAAAAAATGTTTTTTTTTTTCTAAGGACTTTTATGTTGTTGTAAAATTGACTTGTTATTATTGTATATTAAAAATATATTTCTATGGTTTATGTTTAATTGAATGCAGAATGTTCTTTTTTATAGTTTTATGTGTTTTTTTTATCGTTCGTTATCGACATTTAAATATGGAAATATTTACAGTAAATAAAATTTATTAATAAAAAAAACTTTTACCACAATTAAAAAAATAAAGAAGAGATAAACAAACACATTTCAAATATTTGTTTCAAACTAAAGCAAATAAATCAAATTTAGGAAAATTTATAGATTTTTAACTCTTGTTTTTTTTTTGTAGAGAAATAGTTTTTATACCCTCCACCACAGTTGTGAATACTTAGTATACTTAGTATGTGGGGGTATACTTAGTTTGTCAATCCGTGTGAAACTTTTTTAATATTTATCTAAAGCCACATAAAGTATAAATATATTCTGGGTGTTTAAGTAATTCTAAGACAAATTAGTCATGTCCGTCTGTCTGTTCGTCTGTTTAAAGCACGCTCACTTTCGAACAACTCAAAAGAAAGGATTACTGTGCGCGTCAAATTCTTTCAAGTTATCTTAAGAGAAGTTTAAGATTAAAATCTAGCATAATTGTTTCAGCAGAAAAAGAGTTTTGAACCAAAATGTGGAATTACCTTAAAAAAAATCTATATTTTTGTAACAAAAACTAACATAAATTGGTGACGGAATGCACCGATTCTCATTCAATTTTGCTCAAATTTATTTTATATGACTATAATTAATACAAAGTTAAAGTCAAAAGCCTAAATCATTATTATTTTTTTCAGATTATATAAATAACACCTGGAGAATAAGTAATAGATATATTCACAACTAAACATAGAACCTGAATTTTATTATTTTAATCAGCGATCAATTTTGTTTTTAAACTCAAAGAGCTTATTGTCGACATTTTAAAGTCAGAATTTCGCCCTTTGAAGCAATGATTCGCTGCTAAGTTCATTGTCATCACCAATGTGACAGAGTAAAAGATTTGTCTCGAACCGGTAGACCACGTCTGGTTCGCACTACTGAAACTATTGGACGTGTACACTGATAGAAAAGGCGTTATAACACCCTGGGGGGCTACTCTCTATTGCGATGCGAAAGAAAATGGTAGCAAATTTAGCAATTGGTACTCTTTAATGCGTTTGCGCATTTGTCTTTCGCATCTATTAATTTTTTTCTTGCAAATCATTACTATTTATTGTATTTAAATTTTCCAATTTCAAATATTTTTACATATTTTAGCATTTCATTACTGTCAGTCATCGCCATCTTTCATTTTTATTGCCAGTATTGCTCAATTTTCAAACAAAATTTCCGAAAGTGATAGAGTACCAAGTTGGCATTTAGCTTTCGCATCGAAATTGCATTCGCATCGCAATAGAGAGTAGCCCCCCAGAGATATTTTGACATCAGTACTATGACAAGGTTCTTCGTATTTGACCCCATGACACTTTTCATCATTGTGGCGTCAGCCTCAACATCACTTGGCCAAATTGTCAACAGGTGAAATTTTGTCATCAATGGGATGACTCATCGGCATCGCAGAAATGACGAATCGGAGTCAATATAGTAAAAAATGTCATCAGTGCGATGATTTAGTAACATCGGAGAAAGGACTCATTATACTCAATTTAGTGACAAACTGTCATTAAAACATGACAAACTGTCATTGAATTGAGTCATGTGGATTGACTTAAGTCAAAGCGAGAGAATATGTCGTATTATTTACTTACCCGTTACACACGTTTGTTTCACTTTTGTTATATTCCGCCACAGAAGAACTTTAAATTATAAGACAGTAGCAGCATGCCTGATATGGTTTTCATTTTACTTTAAAAGTTTCATGAATTTAGCTAAATAATTTAAACAAATAGAATATGGGAATTTTTGCTTCTTATTTAAGTTTCTAAACATGAAAATAATGTAAAGTACTTCACTACAGCGCATTTTAAAAAAAGATTTAATGTTAATTCCATATAAAGTGCAATTGGTGCAGTAAAATTTCAACCCCATTGTGACTTTTGCCCACCCCGTTCTTCAAAGTTTTGGTTCATAATTTACCATAGACCCCATATAAATTTCATTCTCGGAAAAAACTTCATTCAGTATGCCTAAATCCGTACCAAATAACTCTAAATTTTTGTATGTCATAGTTTCATAAGCCTGGAAAACACTCTGCTTAAACCGCAACGAATTTTAATACAGTGAGCTAGGTACTAACATTGGTTTATGATTTTTTGATATAAAGCACAGTCCAGAAGTATTCTTAGCCTGGGTGGAGGGTATCAAAGATTCGGCACAGCCGAATAAAGCACTTTTACTTGTTTCATTAAATATTACTATTTTTTTAACTATTTAATAATTCGTATTATTGTTATATAAATATGTAAAACGATAAATTGCAATTAAAAATAAAATAAATGGTTTTTAATAGTGTTTGAATATGAACATCGATAGGTTGCATAATAATACTATAAATATGTTGTTGCAAATAAATGTTTTAAATTCTTGATGATTATAAAAAATACAATACGAGGGTGAATAGAAAATTATTTTAGATTAGTGCTAGCGAAAAATTTTGGAAGAGGCTGATTACACTCCATACTAATTACTTGCGAGTATAGATAAAACAATTTTGAAGTAGTCTAAGACTCGGTTATTTATAAACCGATTTTGTTTTCAACACTATTTTTTTATTAAGTTTACTTAAGGTGAAAATCAAAAAATAACAAAAATTAAAGATTTATGTCTAAAAATTATAGACAGCTGCGGGTTTTTGCTTATATCTCAGCCATTTATGAACCAAACTAGACGAATTTGAATAGGAAACTTTTCTATAGAATACATTTGATATAAGTGTATAACAACCTAGTTCTCATAATAACTGAGGTCTTAGGAAAGCCCATTTCAAGAGAAATGCGGAGGGCGGGAAAGGCGGACAACGTGTTATCAACCTCGCTACTCATTAGGCTATAAATATTATTATATGAGTGTTTATTTCGTTTAATCTTTGTCCCCGAATGACAGTTAGTTTTTTGCTTAAGTTATTGACGGATTTTTACTTTTTCTTTCTAGGGAAGATTTCTAAATGAGTTTTAGATAATATAATCGACCAGTTCATATTCTTTTTAACTAAGATTTTTTTAAAAAAATTATAAAAACTATCTCGTAGCTACGTATGTTAATTAAGATCAAGGTTGTTAACTGAAACATTTTTATTCGGTTCAAATTAAACAAGTTAATAGAGCAAAACAATTCTATAAAATTAAAACAAATAAAATATATAATAACATATATAATATTATTTGTTTGTAATTGACGAATTTTTTTGACATTTTTGTTTAAGTATTAAACAAACATTATTTTTATAAAAATTTTATTATACATTTTTTGGACATTAAATGTTCTTATTGATTTCTTCTTACTGACCAATAAATTTATGTAAATCTAAAATACAGCGATAACAAATTTATATACCGAAATATAATAACTAGGAGCGGAAACAATTTCGGATTCTACATAAAATTTAAATAAGAAATGCTGAGCAAACAAAAATAAAGAAATGGCAGTTTGACTTGCGTATATCCATATAAGAGCTGTTTATACAAAGGCGTTGCATAGATGTTCACTTAAACAGGAACCCTGAGGAATATATATTTTTTCTCACAAAAGGTCGTGGCTAAAATATTCCAATTTGGCAAAGGACGGCACTGTAAATATCTCTTGTTTTAATCGAACAATAAAGTTGTTCGCTTACCTTAAAAGCTACATACAACTATTGCCAAAGTATAACATATGGATCATTCTATAAAGTCATCGGTCGGCCTTTACCTGTATATAGATAGCCGAAACCTTTCCTTATCCTCTCCAGAGTATTAAGGTCTCCGCCATTAATCAATCTGAGTTTAAAATTGTACTTTACCAGTTATTCATGCGGTTCTCCATACATATGGTACTCCAGTAAGACATTTTCGAGTTTTACTTGGTTCTTGAGCAGATAAAAGTCCTAAAAGTAGAGTAAACAATCTAAAATGCCCGCCACCGAGAGAAAGAATATTTTTTAGAAGTGGTCTTAATATGGGATTTTTGAATTAAAAACTAATCTTTATAAACACCGGCCTTACAGTATTATAATTCGTTTAAGGCGTATTAAAGTCTATTCCAAAAAGGCATATAAAATATAATATGACCTTAATTACATAAAATCATGATATGTTTTTGTTTAAGGCGTATTAATATATTCTAGGTCCTTATAAGAAGCGAAGTTGATTTAACGATGTCCGTCTGTCTATTTAAATGGGTTTTACGAAGACCCCAGAAGTGTTGGGGTTGGTATATATTTATGTCACATATGCTCCGTTAAACTTGCTTTTGAAATTCAGCCTGATCGGTCCACAAATGGCTGAGATAGGAACAAAAAACCACGACTGCCTCTTATTTTACTAATGAAAACCTTTTTATATCTGCAGAACAGCAAGAGCCAGGTTGCCCAAATTAGAAGAAACTTCGTTATCATTAAGGGTATTTTTTATAAAGTGACACAAGTTTAAATCATAATAAAACAAGGAAATATATTTTTTATATCAATAAAACGGGCTTTATCGGGCTTTTATGAAATTAATCACCCTTATCGTGAATAACAAGTGAAATTTTTGTTCTCATGAAATTTTCATTCCCCTCGAAAGGAAAAAAGCAATCGTGACTCTCATGTGAAACATTTTTCACGCTATCAGTTCCAGTGAATGTAAAAAAAAAGAAAAAAGATTAAAAATCAATGAAATTTTTGTTCAATAATATACACGTTTATCTTTTAAAGAAAAGTTAACCCTTTGACGACGAATGGGACACATATGTCCCATTCCGTTTTTTCGTCATTTCATCTACATTTTCGAATGGATTTTGATCTAATTCCCGTTGTTCGATAAAAAAAACAAATGCTTTCTTCAGTATTCGTGCTAACGATAAGATTTTGTTGTGTCAACTGGGCTTAAGGGTTTCCTAAAGTCAGAAATTCGAATTTATTTTTTTGCCATTTAAGTTTGCTAATATCTCGGGCCCTAATTATTACTTTTAGATAATCTTTTAGTGTTATATGTACTAATTCGTTATGAAAATTTATTGATTAACGCATTTAAAATTGGTGCTATAGTTTTTTCGATGGATCTGAAAGTATGATTAGACATATGTGTCTCACTCGTCGTTAATGGTGAAAATAAAGTCGAATTTTTCTTCTTTTTTTATAATTTTATTTAATTTGTTACCATTAAAAAACAAACAAAAAAAAAATCAAACAATTCAGTAAAAAAGAAAAAAATTTTATTTGAATTATACGAACTTTACTAAACACTTCTAAACCAGATGGGACCAATAATTAAATGATATATCAAAAGTAATTTTTGGGAATACAAAATTTAATTTAAAAGATTTTTTTAATCCGTGCTTAATTCCCAGTTTTTATTCTTGATACAAACACTTGAAATTTATTTTTGATGGGATAAGCTATTCCTATGCGCATTTCACTGGTTGCTTAGGCCAGATCATCAGGAAACTTCATCCATAAAGATTTTGGAAAAACTAAAGATATTAAACCAAATAAAACTGTTAAGCGTATAAGATCATAAGCAACAGCTCTCTTGTAACAATATCAAAGTTTAAACAAAAACATCAACAATAAACAGTGAGTGCACGGCCTAAAAAACTACCTGGCAACATGCTTTTGCAAGTTGTTTTTTGCATTTTGTTTTTTTCTTAACCTACCTACAACTACAATTAATGTTGGAAGAATTCCAATCAATTGTAGTGGGGAATGTAAGAAGAGATAAACTCACTGTTTATTGTTGATGTTTTTGTTTAAACTTTGATATTGTTATTGTTTCCCAACGTAAATAAAACAAAAATCATGGTAATGCAAACTATTGTACAAACGATCAGCAACTGAAACGCATAATGCATTTTTTTCCAAATTTTTATCTTTGACGACTAATGGGACAAATATGTCCCATGATTTTTCTCGCAGAAGGAGTAACAATTTTAAAATTTTGACTGCTCTTAAGTCTTGAAATGTTGCCATTCCGAGTAAGAATCCGCAATAAAATTTTAAAAATTGCCAGCGGAAAATTCTTCGTCTTCAAAGGGTTAAAATAATAAAGCAAAATATCTGGTATTGGAGGGATAGTTTGCTTAGTTTTTTGCACTTTTTAAATTTTAGGCAGTAAAATATTTTCCAAAATTCTGCCAACACGTCTTTTGAAATCTTCACAAATAATATTCGAATTATTAGAAGAACTACTTACATACATATTCTGTTCCCCAGCAAAAAGAAAGTGAGAAAATCAAAGGGAAAAGTGAATAAATTACGAATGAAAAAACTATTTACGATAAGGGGAATTTTTTTCCGTGAACATTTTTTAACGTTATTCTCGTTTCAATTACCTCAAAAAAATTTTTCATCAAAAGTTTCTTTGAGTAAATCAATTGTAGCGCCCGTTGTGTGGCATGTGGCTCCGTCTTGTTGGTCCACATATCAGCAAGATTAATGCCACGTAATTGAGGTACGCAAAAATCATGTTCCTAAACCGTTCACCATTGACAGTAACATTCTGACCAACATATGGGCCAATGACTCCGCCAGACCATAAATCGCACCAAACAGTTATTTTCTGTGGATGTAATGGTGTTTCGATAAAAGCTCTCCCCATTCTCCTCACTCCAAATGCGACAATTCTGCTTATTTACGAACCCATTTAACCAGAAATTGGCTTCATCGAAAAATAAAATTTTGAATGGAAATTTAAAATCAATATCAATTTGTGCTTTAGCCCATTCGCCAAATTGGTGGCGCATACGATGGTCGTGTGGCCTTAATCCCTGCACAAGTTTAATCTTGAAAGCTTTTAAGCCAAGATCCTTTCGTAAAATCCTCCATAAAGTGGAAGGACACAACCCCAGTTGCTAAAAACGGCGACGAATTGATTGATTAGGATCAACTTCAATGCTTTCCTATACATCGGCTACAGATTCTTCAGTGCGCACTTTTCGGCGTCTCTCGGGATGCACATTATCAGTAACAGTAAATGTGGTCCGAAAACGATCTATTGTTCTGCGAATTAGCCGCTCTGAAGGACGATTATGTACGGCATAAAATGGAAGAAGTGAGTTTCACGAGTAGCACAATTATTTTGATTACAAATTTCAACAATTTGCACACATTGCTATGGTGTAAGTCGTCGATTCATAATGAAATTACAAAGCAAACTAAACAAAGCAACTATCAGCTGTTAAAAGAGTGCTCAAATAAAGCAGTGATGCCAACTCAAAGTTGTCACACTCTTAAAAACCACGCTTTACAATCAGCCTTATTATGGTTCTCGATGTCAAAAAAGACTCTGCTGTAGATTAAAGTAGCACACAACCTGTATTCTTTAATCTGCTACAAAATTCAACTTACGGTGTTATCGGCAACGAGAACCGTAATAAGGCTGAATGAACAAAATGTGGACTGGATTTGTAAAGTGGGCGTGGTACTTCCCATACAGAGACATTTGCGATTTCTGTATATCTAGAGAACGGCAAGTGCCAAAGTTTTAAGATTCGGTACAAGCATCTTGGTTATCGAAAGACAATATCCGATAAAACGAGTGGATAAATGGCCGTGGCAAAAAAGATTTATTTATATCTAAAGGAGTGTAAGAAAATTTTTTTCCAAATTCGGAATACATAGCTAAGTTAGCAATACACAACCTCTCTAGAAATATGGCCTGGATTGAACAAGTGGGCGTGGCACATACCGTACAAAGACATTAATAGTTCTGTTTATCTGGAGAACGGCAAGAGCAAAAGTTTTCAAATTATTGACAAGCATCTTGGTTATTAAGAGACAAGAGCCGCCAAAATGTGGGCTGTATTGGAGAAGAAGGCGGGCACAAACCATGGTTATATATATCATTCACCATGGTGCGATTAAAACAAAAAGTTATTAAAATAGTATTCTTTACACATAAATAACTCTATTTTGTGCCATGCCTACTTCTCTTATACCGCCCACATTTCGGAGTAGCTGAATAAAGCTCTCATGTTTGGTTTTAACTTTGTTAGAGTCTTTGTAAAATAAAGCGATTCAAGAATTTCTTATGACAAATTAATAATTTGTTTTTTGAAAAAGTTCTGGTAACACTAAGGCTGTAGGAAATATCGCCCAAAGAAAAATGGCCCAAAAAAAAAAATGAAAAATCGCCCAAATGAAGAATCGCCCAAAAGAACATGAAAAATGACCCAAAAAGTTATATATGAAATTTTGCCCAACAAAAACGAAAAAGGGCCCAAAAAAAAAATGAAAAATTACCCAAAAAGCAAAAACGAATTTTTCAAAAAAAAAAAAAAATAAAAATTACCCAATTTGCAAAAAAGTGTTTATTATTCATATAAATTTAGATACATACAAGTGTAAGTTTTATGTAAAAAATTGCATTGTATCTTCAACAGCTGCTCGGCAGTAAGGACAGTAATACCGGCTGCGCTAACTTCGCGTAGCTTCTCTGTATAGTCGGCCTTCGGCCGGGCGCAAGGATTTTCTCCTCTATGGTAGCACAAGTACCGGTTTCGCTAAGTAAAGCTTCTAAAATCTGCCTTGTTTTCGAACGAAGGCCATATACGCAGAGAATCTTTAGTTAGCGAAGCCGGTGTTTGTTATACCATAGAGGAGAAAATCCTTGCGCCCGGCCGAAGGCCGGCTGCGCAGAGAAGCTTAGCGAAGTTAGCGCAGCCGGTATATATTATATCCTTGAGGAGAAAATCCTTGCGCCCAAAAGTGTTTTCGTTATATATTTAATATAAACACCCAGAGAAAAAACAACAAAATAATTTTTAAATAAATTACAATTATATTAAATAAAGATGGCCCGAAAAAATGGGCTATTTTTCATATAATATTTTTGGGTGATTTTTCATAACGAAAAATCACCCAATTTAAAAAACGAAAAATCACCCAATAATAACGAAAAAAAGCCCAAAAATTTTGGGTCACTTTTCATATGAATTTAAGCCCAATTTTACATGGAATTTTTTTGGGCGATTTTTCATTTTTTTTTTTTGGGCCATTTTTCTTTGGGCGATATTTCCTACAGCCAACACTAAACCCTACGGACGATTTACTGCCTGGTTTTAGAAAACGTAAACAAGTGAGTGAGTGAGAATTTATATTGAAAACAACAATAGAAAACGAAAATTTGTTTTTGTTTTCAATATAATTTCTCACTCACTCACTTGTTTACGTTTTCTAAAAACAGGCAGTAAATCTAGTAATAACAATTTAATTTTTAGAAACTTTCCTTTAACTTTAGAGGATTAAAAATATGTCTATCTCTTATATGTATATATCGTTACCTTAATTTAGAAATGCCCTAACTAACATGTTCCTTACTTTACAGGAGAAGGAAAAAACTTAATAAAAATTATAGTCTTGTAGTCGCGATTTTTTTTAAACGCAGTTTTTTATTAAACTCTCTAAACAATTTAATAAAAAACTGCGTTTAAAAAAAAATCGCAACTACGATATTACAATTTTTATTAAGTCTTTTCCTTCTCCTGTAAAGTAAGGAAAATGTTAGTTAGGGCTTTTCTATATTAAAGTAACGATATGTGTGTGTATGTATTAAATTTTTTTTTTTTTTTTTTTTTTTTAATTTTTATTTTTGCAATCTATTTACAAATAAATATCTAACTGCTTTATACAATACAATGCTTAAAACAAAAAAAAATTTATTAACACTAATTCTTACAACTTAAAGTTATATTTAAAATGGGAGATCTAGAATGTGTAATCTTTTTAAACGTCTAATTTCATAACTATCATCTAACAATGAGATCGCAAGTAAATTTTGGTGGTTGCTTAGTCTTTGTTGGTATTTTCTACTGTAATTTTTAATTTCTTCAGTAAAAAAGCGTACATCAAGATCACGGTGAATAACGTTGTTTCTCACAAACCAGGGTGCTTTCGTTAATAGTCTGAGGGTTTTAGACTGATATTTTTGAATTAAATCAATATTCGAGTAGGATGCAGTTCCCCATAATTGTATTCCGTAAGTCCATACTGGCTTTAGAACTGTTTTATAAAGCAAAACCTAGTTGTTAAGACTTAATTCGGACCTAGGACCAAGAAGCCAATACATCTTCCTTGTTTTGATTTCAAGTTGTTTCCTTTTCAGTTTTATATGGTCTTTCCAAGTCAAGCGTCTGTCTATTATAAGTCCTAAATATTTTGCGTGATCAGACTTCGGTATAACAGCTCCGTCAAGGTAAACGGGGGGACAGTCCCCTTTTTTTAGTGCGAATGTGACGTGATTGGATTTTTCCGCATTCACTTTTATATTCCAATTTTTCAACCAATTGATTGTTAAGTTGTGTTTGCACCATATCTGCTGCTAAAGCGGTAGATTTGCTGGTAGCTAATATTGCAGTGTCATCAGCATACGTAGCAATCAAAACGTTTTCATTTGTCGGCATATCTGCGGTAAATAATGTATACAGTAAGGGGCCTAGTACGCTTCCTTGAGGCACGCCTGCTTTTATGTAGCCGATTTCCGAGTTTCCCCCATTGATACTAACAAAAAAGCTGCGATCAGTTAAATATGATCTGAGTAAAAGATAATATGGAGCTTGCAGAAGTTTTTTTTAGCTTAAATAAAAGGCCATTGTGCCACACTCTATCAAAGGCTTGTTTTAACTTTGTTAGAGTCTTTGTAAAATAAAGCGATTCAAGAATTTCTTATGACAAATTAATAATTTGTTTTTTTTGAAAAAGTTCTGGTAACACTAAATCCTACGGACGATTTAATCTGGTAATAACAATTTAATTTTATAGAAACTTTCCTTTAACTTTAGAGGAGTTTAAAATATGTCTATCTCTTATATGTATATATGTGTGTGTATGTATTAAAATAAAATTAAACTTGAATAAATTTTCACATTTCGAGAACAATTTAAATGTTTAGTTGCTATTGTATCTGTTTTTGAATACGATAATTAAACCTGTAAGTGTTTAATCAAGTGAGATTAACTAATGAATAAACAAACTAATGCAATAACAAGAAAATTTAAATGTTCATTCAGATTACCAACATTTGTAAAAGTCAAATGCATGCGAACCAAATAAATTAAATATTTACAAGTAAAAATCCAACAAAAGATCCCACAACTGGAATTATTTTTTATTTATAAAGTTTTTACTATTCAAAAAATTATTTAATTTGTTAGATAATGCGATGTGAAAATGAGCTGGAAAAATGTTAATTTTATTTTTGCATAAAATTATTAGTTGTAATTTAATCTTTATTGATTCTTGCATGACTTTAACCCTTCAAACGAGTCGCACAAACTTCACAGGCAAAAAAAAATAAAAAATTTAAGAAATTCTAAGTGAAAAAATTTGTTTACAAATTCAAAAAAGAAAAAAAAATCTTTTGGGATTTCCACAATACATCACAAGTGTTGATGATTGAGTTGCAAGCCCATTAAAGTTTGATACGCATGAAATCCCTGTGTAGCATGTGAACAGCTGTATAAGAAAAATTTTAAGTAACAAAAAAAAAAAAAATACACAGTTTTTAAAAAGGAAAAAGTTATGTGCCAAGTGTTTGCTCTTATGCCAAGAAAACCTAAATTTAAATGTGTGTGTTTTTTTTTTTGTTACTTTGAAGATTTAATAAAAGTTGTTCTTTCTTTTTTAATGCTCTTTTCTTATCATTTTGACTTACTTTTTAAAATCAATTTAACTATTAAATCTGGCAATCCCAAAAGGTTTGCCAAAACCAAGAAGAAGTAAATGTAGATTGTCAATGTTTAGAGAAATCTATAAAAGCGAGTAAGTGATGAGCAGGGAAACCGAAAATATGCGATTTCATGTTTTTCCCTGTGCAATCCGTTTTGGAGCTTTTTATGAATTGTGGCATCGATTTGTTAGTGCATATTTTTGCCTATTTTACCATTTGCATTTTTCAATATTCTTTAGATGTGCCTTCGCAGTGAATCAAAAGAAAAACACAAAATTTTTGGTTTTAACTTTGGTTAAAAGTGCCCATGTTCTGTAACTTATGTGAGAACTTCTCGCATCAAAAAGATGTAAAACAAAATATTCCATCGTTTCTCGAAAAGTGAGAAAAAAGTGTGTCTGTAACTCATGTCGAAAACTATCAAAAGAGATTACGTCGTTACGTTTTAAATATCATAATATTCCACTCGAAGCCGTTGTGACATTGCAGACTTGGAGAACGCCAGTCACACATCCTTGACGTCGACAAAAATGTACTAAAATTGAAAAATTTTAAACAATGACGGCGAAAAAACACCGTCAGCTATACCAAAAAATGTAAATTGCGACTTAAATGTTTGTTGTTTGCAAACGAGCTTTGGAATCATTCGTATATTTTATAAAAATTGTAAAAGCAAAATAATTAAATTATATAATTATTATTATTGTTTGCATTTTTAATTGTGTTTTAGTGTTAAATTTTTTACTCGTCCCAGTTTTATTCGTGAGTTTATTTGACAGTTCAAAGCGGGCACATTTCCCACAAACATGTTACAGACACACTTTTTCTGTAAATTGGCAAATAATTTCCTTACGTGACAGCTTGTACTCGCCAGACACAGACACAGACACAGTTTAGTGAGGAAAACAGCTGTTTGTTTAATTATATGGCATTTTTGTTTCATTTCACACAGTTCAATCGAAAAGTTTCTCGACGCGAGAGTTGTAGAACATGAGCACAGATGGCTCTTCTGTTTTAACCCTCCTATGTTCATATGGGTCTTGGCCAGACCAAATGGATTTTGAAATGTGTGTATCTGTTTTTTAAATACTTTTTCCAAAATATTAAAAATATCATTTCAGCGGAAATTTGTTGGAGGTGTAAAAAGTTGTTTGAAGAGAAAATATTTGAATGTAAACCGAAAGAAATATGTGAACGTATATCAGAGACAGAAACAGAAGTAATGGTTACTTCTGATTCAGACTCCCAAGCTGAAAGCAATGATTGCCACAATTGTCGTCTCCAAACAACATCTAAAAAACCTGGAACCACATAGTTTTTAACTCGTTATGCATATTTTTTTAAAATCTTAAGTATATTTCTCTTAAACAGGATAAATAAGACCCAATAAAACGAAAATACAGGGTTAATTTATCTAAAAAAAAAGTCCCATAAGATTTTTTTTGTATACCATACCATTAAGTTCAGAAATACTTTTCCCCTTCTTTGACTTCATTACTTTTATGAAAAATGACAATATATATGCTACCTTTCAATTTTCTTTTATTAAGTATTTTACATACAATGCACGAACTTTTGGTCTTAGAAGACACCTAGTAAAATTTGATGCAGAGAATATTCATAAAACATTTTAAACTTCTAAAGTGCCGTTTTAGTATACTTTTAAGTGTAAGTTGGAAAAAAGGACAAAAATTATCCTTTAAAATGAAAGTTAGAGGGTTAATATTTTCTAAGAAAAGAATCGCCATACTATTCTACTAAAGATATCTGAAATAAATTTTTTAGCTCAGAAGTACATTTAGTATATTTTTTGTTTTACTTATTCCACACCACACGCCTTTCCAAAAAATTCAAGTACCGAAATTTCTAAAACCCAAGACAACTTTTTAAAACCCTTTGGAAGATTGGCTCAACCAGTAGTCTAGTTTCATTTCGAATTGCAACTTTTATGGCTAGCTACGATCACCCGAATTTGTTTGCACTATGTTATTTTTATGATTCTGGCCAGACCCTTATGATACACTTACCGTATCATAAGGCACCGAACATCGTGTTGCTTCTATTTCATCGTCTGGATTTTGGCAACATTTGTGCCGTGTTGACCACACTGGCTTGTTAATTTCTACTCTGGCTAGTGAAAACAGCGAGGCTGCCAGATGAGCAAAATCACATAAACTTACAAGTAGAACCATATGTTACTGCTCTTTTTATCAACGGTTGGTAGTGAAGTAGGCTGCAGTTGGTAACTAATTGGAATGGCCGATTCTGATAAGAACATTTTTGATAATTTCCGGCCTTTTCGTTTGACACGTCGTGGGAAGAGGCTGTGGTTGAAAACCCAAATCCACTAGAATCTGAAAATATAACTAAGGACAAAACAGGATTTTGGTAGAATTGTCTAAGGTGAGTAGTAGAAGGCAACAAATGATGACGTAGTTGACAAAAGTGTTCGTGCAGGATATAAAATAGAATATATTTTCTTACACCCAGGATAACCGACGTAAAAAGAAAAGAGGCCGAGTACCTGGCCAAATCAAGCCATCTGAGGAAAAAGTGTCGGCAAGGTCTACCAGTTCAAACGGTAAGAGCTCAATTATGCAGACATTGGAAGCCTCGCAAAAGAAAGGCCACTTAATACTTGGTAAGGCAACCACCATCTTTGCTGATGGACGAAACTAACACGTTCGCCCACGACGTTTAGAAGATTGGTCGAAGGAAAAGCAATTTGGAATATATCTAGATAACAACATCAACTAGAACTTACTTCGACGTAAAAGTTTCTCATACAACAGCAAAATTGAAAAAGCTGTATGTAAAAAAATCATATCATCCACGCCAAACACCTACATAAAAAGTCTTTAGCAACAGCCTTAAAGGTGCACCTGTATATGCAAAATAACAACTAGGACGGACCTACATCTGCATATAAAGAATTATCAACAACCGCTTAAAATATAAAATATAGATATCATCTCGAACCTACAGCTTATATATAAAAATGTAACAACAACAGACTTAAAAACCACCCTTAAAAAAAAAATATATGTATAAAGACAAATAGTAACAACTATACCCTACATCAATGAAGTACAGCAATAGCCATAAAAGATCAACCATAACCAACCCCTTAATGAAAATTATACAACAACAGTTTTAGAATATACGTACATATGAATGTATGTATATGTATATCAACGAGGACCTACATCTACAAATTAAAATTTGTATTAGCACAAACATCAACAACTAAACAGGCAGAAAGTTAAACTGTTGTCCACAACTATAAAACCTACAGCAAATTATTCTAACAACCACTTTAAAATATTTGTGAGAATAATAACCAGGAAATACATCAACAAGAAGATTTTACCCCGGCTCCAGTTAAAACGTACACCTACCGGAAAATAGAATACAAAATCTACACACATCCAAAACAAAATTTTTAACTGCAACCTCCCGCCATCGTAACAACATCATCAACAATAGCTAAAGCATATAAGGGACTACCACCATCCGATCCAGAACCAACAAATCCAGCCATCCAACACCGGGAATATAGCCAGATAAGTAATGGTAGATAGATTTTAAACTTATAGTGTATTTTCATGTTCATTTACTGTTACCATTTGCGTTACGCAACGGAAGCTTAGTTAAACTATTAGAACTGTTAAAAATAGAACTAAAGTTTATCATTGCGTGAATAGTTGTTGGCTCTGAGTACATCTCAAGTTTTATTAGCCATATATTCCGGTTTTTTTTTTTCGTCAAATATTTGCTCCGAACTTACCTAAGGGTGCTTAACTTTCGTCTTGAACATATCATAAGTAAATTCCAGGCGGGATATCGTTAAAATTTTCAAGTTTTCTTTTGACCGTGGCTTTTGCCTTATAAAACAAGAAACGGCCACTTTATATTTGACCCCGCGTGTTTTGGGCACGCAATTTAAATCATGCTGTAGTAAATCCTCTGCTCAATTTGGAGCATAATTAAATATTTTTTTTTAGTTTTAAATTTTATTAAGTTTTCTTTTGACCGTATCTTTTGCCTTCTTAAAACAAGAAACGGCCACCTTACAATTGACCACGTATGTTTTGGGCATACAATTAATTTATTCGGCAGTTTAACTCCGCTCGATTTGGAGCCTAATAAAATTTTTTTTTTAGAAAATAAAATTTATATTTAAGTTTTATTTCCACAAAATTTTTGGGATTTTTTTTTGTAAATTTTTGAAATTCTTTTATTCGGCATATTTTTTTTGACATTAAATTAAAAACAAAACACAAAGTATACAGTAAAACAAAAATTTATAGCATCAAAAAAAAAAGGTAATAAATTTGGTATCTTGTCCGAAAAATAAATACAAAAGTTTCTAGTAGATTTTAACATTAATTCGCGTTGTGAAATAAACTTGTTTTTATTCGAATAATAAATACCGAAATTTATCGTGAAGTGAACAATACCCAGGTTATAAAATAATTTTTGTATTTTTTCATCCGGAAAAGAAATACAACCGTTTATATTAGATAAAAATCAAAACTCGTATTCGGAAATAAATGTTGTGTTTTTCGCTTGAAAATTAAATACAAAGGTTATTCCGGTCTCACACCTTAATTCGGATTATAGAATGATTTTCGTGATTTTTGGCTCGAAAAGAAAATACCAAAGTTAAAGTAGTTTAAAATCAAATTCGGATGGTGAAAGAATTCTTGTATTTCTGATTCGAAAAGTAAATGCAAAGTTTATCACAGACTAAAACCTTAAATCGTTGTATGAGATATTTTCGTGTTTTTGTTCGAATGGTAAATACCGAAGTTTATAGCAATATTACGGAATAATGTTTGTAGTTTTTATTCGAAAAATAAAGATAAGAATTTTTATAATAGATTCAAACCACGTTTCGTGCTATAAAGTTTTATTGCTATTTAGAAAATAAATTTAAGATTTTATAGCAAATACCAAGCATTATTCGTATCGTGAAATAAGTTTTATTTTTATTCAGTAAAGGAATACAAGATTTTGTTGCAAAATTAAAAACACAAATAGTATTATGCTATGACTTCATATTTCTTATTCGGCAAATAAATACAAAAGTGTATCATAAAGATGAATCAATTCGTGTAATGAAATAACTTTTGTATTTGTCTTCAGTAAAATAAGACCAAAGTTTGCTGTAAAGTAAAATTGAACACGTGCTATGCTATAAATTAAGATTATTTTCCCAAAATCATGATAAACTGAATTGGTAATACATCTAAACATAAGTCTCTTGAAAATCAAAAATAAGTAAAAGTACAAATCACGTTATTTCCAACTTTAGCTGTAAGATCAATTTATATAAATTCAGGATAGAGTGTAAATATAGTTCGAACTTAGGGACATAGTATTATTAGCCAGACTGCTTAAGTCAATATTTAAGTAAATTTTTTTGTAATGAATGATATTAATAAAAATCTGAATGCTCATCTGTATTGAATATGAGTTCTGAGTAATTAAGAGGCTAACAAGGTAGGTATCAAGTGGTGATGTCGATTAAGGGGCAGTCGTAAACTGACTTTATACTGCCATGGTTTAGGGGAGGGTTGGGAGTAACAACACCTATACTTCCAGGAAAAGAATCGCAAACATTTTTTTTGTTACTGACACAATTAGTAATGTTTATCGAAGTTTATCTCTTTTTGCTACAACGTACCAACGCCCAAGCCCGACGAGCCTTAGCCGTGCACTAGCTACAAGTTGTCAGTGACGTGGTGAAAAGAGGTTACCGAGTGAAGAGTTTGGTGAGTCGTCGCTGCCACCTTTTATTTTAACGTTCACTTACAATTCACGGGAATTGACAATCCTACTTTGGTGGGAATGTTTTTGATTCATGCGGTAAACAGTACAGAAATGGCGCCCAACGTGGGGCACGGCCTTATTTAACTTGGTAAAGCTAAATAAGATTATCCACAATAGGTATAAATTTAAGGTTATGGATGAAGATTAGTTTTGACGTTAAGTTGAGGAGTCCATATGATTAACATTGGTGATCATGTGAAGCCATCGGATTTACCGTTGAAGCGGGGATACTCATTTGACTATCGTAAGTCTTATTGGTCCGTCTGTGGGATATATAAATTGCGACGATTAGTTAAGGGTGTTTCGGCATTAAGTATTGTAAGTCCGAACTTTTGGATTTGAAATTTAGGAAGTTTGTCTGCCACATGCTTGATGATTAGGGAACCTACGGGGTTCGTTTACATGACCTTTAGTTTAGACCTAGGCTCAATTTTGCGATTCTTTTTATATTTTTACATCACCTACTTGATACCTTCTTGGCCAATAATTTTAAAATTTTATTTGCGTTTAATTTTGAACTGAAGAGAGTTCATAACTGTAAAACGATACTCAATATTTTTAAGCAAAAACATATAAAGTTTTAGTTCAATGTAATTTTGAACTGAATAGAGTTCATACCGGAAAAATAACATTCATTACATTTATTGTAAGCCGATTCTAATAAGAGAGAAGGGGTTTATAAAAAAACACAAAGTTTACTAAGTAAGATTTTTGGAATTAAAGTGAAGTGAAAATAAATGAATTTGCAAACCACATTTCTTGAGTATTATAAGAGTACAAAAATAAATTATTTTAAAACATCTTCGCTATAAAATAAAAGTAATAATTTTTAATAAGAAGTTTTGGTTAAAATTTTTAATTAATATAAAGTAAGAAAAATAACTTGAAGAAGGAATTGAGATTAAAAATTTTAACTAAGATAAAGTAATAATATACCATTTGTCTTATATTAAAATACTTGGAAAAAAACATTAACTTTTAAAAATTTTAAGGATATTTTGATTTAAGCGACTTATAAAAAAAAAAAAAAAAGAAAAAAAAATTTTTGATTAACTTAAAGCGAATAAATTAAGAGTTTGGGATTAATAAATCATATGGACCCATAACTCTTATAAAGATTTATTGAATACTTGTACGAATACTTAAACTTTTGAATTTGTAGGGAATAATAATATGATTTTAAGTGACTTATGAATAACGTTAAATTTACTGAAAGAAGATTACTATAAGAGTTTTGAATTAACTCGTATATTGAATATTTTGAAATAATTGCGGAAAACATTAACTTTGATTTTTTTTAAACCATTATCTGATTTTACTTGACCTTAAGCATATTGAACAATTTTGATCTTGAACTGTACGGCGAATGCGTACATGTAACTTTATATAAATAAAATTTTGTTTCAGCATTTTTGAATTTTTTTCAGATTGGGTAATTGAAAATACAGTAAGGGTTATCTTAACGTGTCTTTTAATTTTTGAGTAGTTTTGAAATTGTTTTAGTCTGTCCGTTTTAAGCCCTCGGTAAATTATTATCACTTTCGGGGAAGATCAGAATAGTTTTGTTTTATAACTTTTAAGATAGTCGAGGCGAATTAGTGGAAAATGGTCGGTACAAGGTCCAATAGTAGAAGTGAGGTTTCGGTAACTACCACCGCGGTAACTGCTGCTACAACAAGCACAGCGTCGACAAGTCAGACGGGAGCGATTCCTAGGCAGGTAGATTTGAACGCCACCGTAATAGAAGCACCGATACGCGAAGATTTTAATGCGACAACAATGGACGTACCTAGACAAGAAGATTTAGATGCAAGCGGAGGAAGTTTTTCGACAAACAGCCTTATAGTAACTCCACCTTTCAGCAGTATGAGTGCGCAAGGAGTTATCGACGCCTTTCGCCAAAACAATGTTCCGTTGAGACCACCGAATAGTAATATTAACCGGCGGGGAAACATTAGATCTACAGGAAACGTGACACAAGCAGACTTGAGGAATTTTGAAGATCGTTTATTAGATTTGGTACCAAGGATTATTCAACAAAGGTTACAGGCACAAGCACAACAATCCGGTTCAAGTCAAATACCACCAAGACAGAATGAACGTTTTCCAGATTTAAGTCAACCACCTCCATCATTTTCGGATGCACCGTATAGGCAGCTGCAAGTACAGCAATGGCCTAATACAACATTTAACCCACAACCAAATTATCACAATAATTTTGCTACAACTCCAGAAGTCCCGGTAACTACAATACCACCTTCGCAAAGGAATCACCCATCACAAGGTACGAATATAAGGATCGACAAATGGGGAATACTGTTTGATGGCAATCGAAACACAACCAGCGTAGAGGATTTTGTATTTCGTGTAGAAACTTTAAGAGCTGATTATGGATGCGATTGGCAAGATATATTAAAGTCATTTCATCATTTATTACGAGGCCCAGCTTTAGATTGGTTTTGGGATTATAGAAGATTCAACCATGTGAACCGTTGGGAAGATTTTAAGACAGCATTAGTGACACAATTCCACCGTTTTGATAGCGATTTTGACATTCAACGAAAAATTTTAGATAGAAAACAACATAATCAGGAAACTTTTGAAGATTTTTATAATTCAGTTATCCGTCTTCGTAATCAACTTCGTAGCCCTATAAGTGAACAAGATATTGTTAGTATAATGAAGAGCAATCTTAAGGCTTCTATGGCACAGTTATTATTTTCAGTGCAAGTCAACGGATTGGCACAATTTGCTAAAGAAGGACGTCGAGCTGAAAATCTATTGAACAATCATCGTCCCGTTAATAACAGATACCCTCCTAGAGCTATTCACGAATTGGAATATGAGAACGTGAAAAATGAAGAACATCCTGAAATAGATGCATTAAATACCAGCCCTAGAAAACTGATTTGCTGGAATTGCAAGACTGAAGGACACACTTTTATGGAATGTGAGGAGGAGAAAAGAAATTTATTTTGTTACAAATGTGGATTGGAAAATACAGTAACACCTAGATGTACAGTTTGTCAGGGAAACCAAAAAGCGAACTTGTCTCGAGTTGGGATGGAGGCTCGTTCAAAGACAACGTATCCCAAACAATATTAATTGACGATAAACCATATATACATCTAAGGCGAGAACGAACAGAAAATTTACAAACAATCAAAGACAACAGCAATTTAGATCAAATCATTCCACGAAAACCATTGCATGTAAGAATTAAAGAATATCAGGAAGCAAAAGAAAGAATTTTTAAACCCTCACAGAAAATTTTAAAAACTCGAGAAAGATATAAGAATAGGAAAAAGTTAAGATTTGAAATAGCGTCAGCTAGTATTTATGATGGTCCAGATACACGGATATACACCACTATAGACATAAATGGTCAAAGCATACAAGGCTTATTAGACAGTGGAGCATCGGTGACAGTACTGGGAATGAATTGTTTAGAGTTTGCAGAAAAAGCAAAGTTGATCATCTATCCATTTAAATCTGAGATAAGAACTGCAGATGGCAGATTAAATCCAATTATAGGACGTGTCAGAGTGGATATTACATTTAATAAAGTCGTAAAGCCTATTGATTTCTTTCTAGTACCAACGCTAAAATTACCATTGTATTTAGGACTCGATTTTATAAAAGCTTTTAATTTGATCCGTTTTGAAATAGACAGTTTAGAAAAGGAAGTAGACGAAAGCGGAGGCAACACTTTTCCTCTAATGCACAGTTTAGACCCGAATCAAGGAAAAGCTTTGCAAACGGTTATATCTCTTTACCCTTGTTTTACTCGTAAAGGCTTAGGCAAAACTCCATTAGAAACTCATGTTATTGACACTGGAGAAGCAGTGCCAATAAAAGAAAAGCACTACCCAATATCACCCGCAGTTCAAAAACTGATGTTCAAGGAGTTGGACAGAATGTTATCATTGGGAGTTATTGAAACAAGTGAAAGTCCCTGGAACAACAGAGTGACTATGGTGCTTAAAGGAGACAAGGTGAGAATTTGTTTAGATGCCAGGGGGCTCAACAACGTGACTGTAAAAGATGCCTACCCACTTCCGAATATTGAAGGACTTTTAAGTCGTTTAGGTGACACACATTTTATCTCAAGTATAGACTTGAAAGATGCGTTTTGGCAGATACCCCTTGCAGACCAGAGCCGAGAGAAAACAGCTTTCACGGTACCTGGACGGCCATTGTACCATTTTACGGTCATGCCTTTTGGGTTGTGCAACGCTGCCCAAAGGTTGTGCCGTTTAATGGACAAGGTCATTCCAGCGCGACTACGGGAGAAAGTGTTCGTCTATTTGGATGATCTGCTGGTGGTATCACCTAATTTTGAGGAACATGTCGAAGTTTTAGCTGAAGTTGCCGGATGTTTAGATAAGGCAGGACTCACCATTAATGTGAGCAAGTCAAAGTTTTGCTGTCGTGAACTGAAATACCTTGGATATATTGTAGGAGGGGGAATTTTGAAACCAGACCCAGAGAAGATACAAGCTATCGTAAACTTACAATATCCTAAAACGACTAAGCAAGTTAGAAGTTTTCTTGGAACCACCGGATGGTATCGTAGATTCATTTCCGACTACGCCACTACCACCGCACCAATTAGTGACACATTAAAGAAGGGTAAGAAATTTGTATTTACCGAGGAGGCCAAGAATGCTTTTGATCAGCTGAAAAAATGTTTAACTGCTAGTCCGGTATTGACACACCCAGATTTCAACAAACAATTTTTCATCCAGTGCGACGCATCAGATATAGGTATGGGAGCAGTTTTATTTCAAGAAAACGAGGAAAAGGAAGAACACCCTATAGCATTCTTTTCGAAGAAATTTACGTCAGCTCAGAAAAATTATTCAGTAACGGAGCGCGAATGTCTTGCTGTGGTAGCCGCGATCAAACGTTTTCGTCCTTATGTCGAGCTAATGTCTTTTACTGTAATCACCGATCATTCGTCACTTAAATGGTTAATGACACAACGAGACCTAAGTGGACGTCTTGCTAGATGGAGTTTACAGCTACAATCGTTTTCATTTGATATACAACACCGAAAAGGAGCACAAAACGTAGTACCGGATACATTGTCCAGATACCCATTAGATGAATTGGAAATAGATAATAACGCTTTAGTAGATTTGACATCACCAGAGTTTAGTAACGCTGATTATAAAGAACTAATAGCTACCGTAACAGAGAATCAGAAAAGTTTGCCTGATATTAAGGTTGTAGATAATTTCGTTTACAAACGCACTATTCCATATGATGGCAATATAGATAGAGAGGACCATGCGTGGAAGTTATGGATTCCATCCGGTCTTACAGAAAAGATAATTGCACATGCTCATGAACCTCCAAAACACGCTCATGGTGGAATAGGTAAAACGATACACAGAATAAGGGAATATTTCTATTGGCCACACCTTAACGTACAAGTACGAGAATATGTGAATCGATGCGATATATGTAAACAGTGCAAACCGGCAAACACAGTTTTAAAACCACCTATGGGACAAGAACCAAATGCAAGTAGACCATTTCAGCGGATATATATAGATTTTTTAGGACCATATGTGCGCTCGAAGCGAGGCAATAGTTACATTTTCATTGTTCTTGACTATTTTTCGAAATATGTTTTGTTAAAAGCCATGTCTAAGGCGAATTCTAAAAACGTTATTAGCTTTTTAACACAAGAAGTGTTTTATAAATTTGGATGTCCAGAGATAGTAATATCAGACAATGGACAACAATTTGTTAGCAAAGATTTTGGAGAATTTTTAGGTAGTTTTGGCATTAAACACATGCGAACCGCCAACTACGCGCCACAAGCTAACGCAGCGGAAAGAGTAAATCAGTCCATATTGTCAGCTATTCGGTCATATTTGGATACCAACCAAGCAGACTGGGATTTACATCTGTGCGAGATTGAATGTGCATTGAGATCAGCAGTACACTCAGCCATTGGCGTAACACCATACTTTGTTTTATTTGGAACTAACATGATTACTCACGCTTCAGCCTACCAGTTAGCACGAAAATTAGATTTGTTGGAAGATTCTGAAAATCGGATTGAGACACGGAACGAATTTCTAGAACTGATTAGAAGTAACGTGAAACGCAATTTGCACAAAAGCTATGAAACCAATACTAGTCGTTACAACGTACGATGCCGAGAAACCAAATTCAGATCGGGACAAGAAGTTTTTAGGCGTAATTTTCAACTCTCGGATTTTTCAAAACAAATAGCGGCAAAGTTGTGCAAGAAATTTGTGAAGTGCAGGATTATTAAACCGGTGGGAAACAATCTTTACGAAATAGAGAACATGCAAGGCAAATTCCAAGGAGTGTATCATGCCAAAGATCTGAAGGCGTAAGAAATACATTACCAAATGAATATTTATCATATTAGCAAATTGGGTTTGCTAATATGATAAAAATTTCTTCACCACCTAAGAGGATGTGTGCCGTGTTGACCACACTGGCTTGTTAATTTCTACTCTGGCTAGTGAAAACAGCGAGGCTGCCAGATGAGCAAAATCACATAAACTTACAAGTAGAACCATATGTTACTGCTCTTTTTATCAACGGTTGGTAGTGAAGTAGGCTGCAGTTGGTAACTAATTGGAATGGCCGATTCTGATAAGAACATTTTTGATAATTTCCGGCCTTTTCGTTTGACACGTCGTGGGAAGAGGCTGTGGTTGAAAACCCAAATCCACTAGAATCTGAAAATATAACTAAGGACAAAACAGGATTTTGGTAGAATTGTCTAAGGTGAGTAGTAGAAGGCAACAAATGATGACGTAGTTGACAAAAGTGTTCGTGCAGGATATAAAATAGAATATATTTTCTTACACCCAGGATAACCGACGTAAAAAGAAAAGAGGCCGAGTACCTGGCCAAATCAAGCCATCTGAGGAAAAAGTGTCGGCAAGGTCTACCAGTTCAAACGGTAAGAGCTCAATTATGCAGACATTGGAAGCCTCGCAAAAGAAAGGCCACTTAATACTTGGTAAGGCAACCACCATCTTTGCTGATGGACGAAACTAACACGTTCGCCCACGACGTTTAGAAGATTGGTCGAAGGAAAAGCAATTTGGAATATATCTAGATAACAACATCAACTAGAACTTACTTCGACGTAAAAGTTTCTCATACAACAGCAAAATTGAAAAAGCTGTATGTAAAAAAATCATATCATCCACGCCAAACACCTACATAAAAAGTCTTTAGCAACAGCCTTAAAGGTGCACCTGTATATGCAAAATAACAACTAGGACGGACCTACATCTGCATATAAAGAATTATCAACAACCGCTTAAAATATAAAATATAGATATCATCTCGAACCTACAGCTTATATATAAAAATGTAACAACAACAGACTTAAAAACCACCCTTAAAAAAAAAATATATGTATAAAGACAAATAGTAACAACTATACCCTACATCAATGAAGTACAGCAATAGCCATAAAAGATCAACCATAACCAACCCCTTAATGAAAATTATACAACAACAGTTTTAGAATATACGTACATATGAATGTATGTATATGTATATCAACGAGGACCTACATCTACAAATTAAAATTTGTATTAGCACAAACATCAACAACTAAACAGGCAGAAAGTTAAACTGTTGTCCACAACTATAAAACCTACAGCAAATTATTCTAACAACCACTTTAAAATATTTGTGAGAATAATAACCAGGAAATACATCAACAAGAAGATTTTACCCCGGCTCCAGTTAAAACGTACACCTACCGGAAAATAGAATACAAAATCTACACACATCCAAAACAAAATTTTTAACTGCAACCTCCCGCCATCGTAACAACATCATCAACAATAGCTAAAGCATATAAGGGACTACCACCATCCGATCCAGAACCAACAAATCCAGCCATCCAACACCGGGAATATAGCCAGATAAGTAATGGTAGATAGATTTTAAACTTATAGTGTATTTTCATGTTCATTTACTGTTACCATTTGCGTTACGCAACGGAAGCTTAGTTAAACTATTAGAACTGTTAAAAATAGAACTAAAGTTTATCATTGCGTGAATAGTTGTTGGCTCTGAGTACATCTCAAGTTTTATTAGCCATATATTCCGGTTTTTTTTTTTCGTCAAATATTTGCTCCGAACTTACCTAAGGGTGCTTAACTTTCGTCTTGAACATATCATAAGTAAATTCCAGGCGGGATATCGTTAAAATTTTCAAGTTTTCTTTTGACCGTGGCTTTTGCCTTATAAAACAAGAAACGGCCACTTTATATTTGACCCCGCGTGTTTTGGGCACGCAATTTAAATCATGCTGTAGTAAATCCTCTGCTCAATTTGGAGCATAATTAAATATTTTTTTTTAGTTTTAAATTTTATTAAGTTTTCTTTTGACCGTATCTTTTGCCTTCTTAAAACAAGAAACGGCCACCTTACAATTGACCACGTATGTTTTGGGCATACAATTAATTTATTCGGCAGTTTAACTCCGCTCGATTTGGAGCCTAATAAAATTTTTTTTTTAGAAAATAAAATTTATATTTAAGTTTTATTTCCACAAAATTTTTGGGATTTTTTTTTGTAAATTTTTGAAATTCTTTTATTCGGCATATTTTTTTTGACATTAAATTAAAAACAAAACACAAAGTATACAGTAAAACAAAAATTTATAGCATCAAAAAAAAAAGGTAATAAATTTGGTATCTTGTCCGAAAAATAAATACAAAAGTTTCTAGTAGATTTTAACATTAATTCGCGTTGTGAAATAAACTTGTTTTTATTCGAATAATAAATACCGAAATTTATCGTGAAGTGAACAATACCCAGGTTATAAAATAATTTTTGTATTTTTTCATCCGGAAAAGAAATACAACCGTTTATATTAGATAAAAATCAAAACTCGTATTCGGAAATAAATGTTGTGTTTTTCGCTTGAAAATTAAATACAAAGGTTATTCCGGTCTCACACCTTAATTCGGATTATAGAATGATTTTCGTGATTTTTGGCTCGAAAAGAAAATACCAAAGTTAAAGTAGTTTAAAATCAAATTCGGATGGTGAAAGAATTCTTGTATTTCTGATTCGAAAAGTAAATGCAAAGTTTATCACAGACTAAAACCTTAAATCGTTGTATGAGATATTTTCGTGTTTTTGTTCGAATGGTAAATACCGAAGTTTATAGCAATATTACGGAATAATGTTTGTAGTTTTTATTCGAAAAATAAAGATAAGAATTTTTATAATAGATTCAAACCACGTTTCGTGCTATAAAGTTTTATTGCTATTTAGAAAATAAATTTAAGATTTTATAGCAAATACCAAGCATTATTCGTATCGTGAAATAAGTTTTATTTTTATTCAGTAAAGGAATACAAGATTTTGTTGCAAAATTAAAAACACAAATAGTATTATGCTATGACTTCATATTTCTTATTCGGCAAATAAATACAAAAGTGTATCATAAAGATGAATCAATTCGTGTAATGAAATAACTTTTGTATTTGTCTTCAGTAAAATAAGACCAAAGTTTGCTGTAAAGTAAAATTGAACACGTGCTATGCTATAAATTAAGATTATTTTCCCAAAATCATGATAAACTGAATTGGTAATACATCTAAACATAAGTCTCTTGAAAATCAAAAATAAGTAAAAGTACAAATCACGTTATTTCCAACTTTAGCTGTAAGATCAATTTATATAAATTCAGGATAGAGTGTAAATATAGTTCGAACTTAGGGACATAGTATTATTAGCCAGACTGCTTAAGTCAATATTTAAGTAAATTTTTTTGTAATGAATGATATTAATAAAAATCTGAATGCTCATCTGTATTGAATATGAGTTCTGAGTAATTAAGAGGCTAACAAGGTAGGTATCAAGTGGTGATGTCGATTAAGGGGCAGTCGTAAACTGACTTTATACTGCCATGGTTTAGGGGAGGGTTGGGAGTAACAACACCTATACTTCCAGGAAAAGAATCGCAAACATTTTTTTTGTTACTGACACAATTAGTAATGTTTATCGAAGTTTATCTCTTTTTGCTACAACGTACCAACGCCCAAGCCCGACGAGCCTTAGCCGTGCACTAGCTACAAGTTGTCAGTGACGTGGTGAAAAGAGGTTACCGAGTGAAGAGTTTGGTGAGTCGTCGCTGCCACCTTTTATTTTAACGTTCACTTACAATTCACGGGAATTGACAATCCTACTTTGGTGGGAATGTTTTTGATTCATGCGGTAAACAGTACACATTTACGAAAAAACAATTATATGCGTTTGTGCTGATGAGAATCACAAATACACATTTACACCAATCTGAATTTAATTGCTGATTTTGGGTTTTTTTTATTATTTTATTCCATACTAGCCGTTCACGCCCGCCCAGAATGAAGTTTTTAATAAGAATTTTAAAGCCTGTTTGTTTTATTGTGTGATTCTCATTCACTCAGTACCCTGCATATTTAATTTGATGTTTCCAGGTCCAATATTAACGGAAATTAAAAAACTACCAGTTAAAGACCAATTAAGTACCAAAAAGTTCCCCCATATAGTTTTTTTTTATCACTCAGGGTAGTGCATGTTGAATTTTTTGTTTCTAAGTCCAATATTAACGGTAATTAAAAAAAGTTGCGATTTTAGAACCAAAAGAAAAAAATCAATTTTTCGTATTTGCCCATTTTGGTACATTTTCCACCCCATGTAAGTATCGAAAAATTTCAATATTGCCCACTACCCATCGAAAACATTTAAGCCAAAAAAATTTAGAAAAATACTTTTTTTAAAAAAAGTACCAACAATAGTTACGAATTTCACCCCTTAAACGTTCGGATTTCTAAAAAGTACCAAGTTTGTATTTATATTTTTTTTATATAAGCTTTGAACGTGTTATAATGTTTATTTTTACGTTTTTTGGTTTAAAAGACAGACGGGGTGACAAAAAAGTACCAAAATTCCGGTTTGACCCGTTTACTCACTAAAGAACAACGATAAGTATTAAATTTTTTTTCTGTCTCTTTTAGTTCTGGAGATATGCTTAGGAAAAAAGTATAAAAATCAGGGAAAACCTCAATTTAAATTTTTTATTTCGCTATATATTTTTCAATATTTGACAAACTTTGAAGATTGCTCTTTCTCTGAAATATCATTTTTAAAGATTTATTTTATAATTAATGATTTTTTTTGGCATCAAAATTTAAAAATTGCAGTAAGTGCGTTTTTATTTAGCACGGCAGTATAATCATCTAATCTGAGAGTTAGTTGCAACTTTCAAAATAATATAATTGTTATATAATAATACAATAAGGGAAATCACGATGGGTAGTGCAAAGTGTGCAAACGATGCAAATGAGTGCAAAAATACACACATTTGCACAACACAACAACAAAATGTACGTATTTGCAATTTTCTCTTTTTTACTTCGTTTGCACTAAAAAAACCATGAGCAAAATTCTGTGGTTTTCATGGGCATCCGCGTATGTCTATTTTTCCGATTTTGAGATGTTGATGCCAAATTGCCTAATTTTAAACGCTCTTTACATGTTTCTAAAAATTTTTTAAAAAAGATGGATTAATACCGATTTTTTAACGAAATAACAAAGTTCAATAAATGCAATACCTAGCCCATAGTTTGATCTAGAATGTTTTTTCGGCTCTACTGAAAAATTTGATTTAAAGACATACGCGGTTGCCCATGAAAACCACAGAATTAGTAGTTCATATTTGCTCTGTTGCAAACAAATGTAAACAATAACGTTTGACATATTAAAATAGATAAAAAGAAAAAATTTATTTTAATATGCTTGCGTATAATTGAAAACAAATGCAGATTTTTTACAGTGCTGCCAGAAGTTTTTTGTGTTGCCAGAATACATTTTTAGAAAAATTACACATTTGCACAAAAAATTAAAGTGGAATGCTCACGATCAATCATAATTTGCACAGCAAATTTACAAATTGCAAATTTGCACAATGACCATCGTGATTACCCTTAATAATTTATGTGCAATATTTTTAAATACCAACATCGTTTAGATTAATAGAGTAATTTGCGTACGTCATCGCGTTTAGTTTGACTTACCCAAATGTATTTAACTGCTCTTGATCTACAAAAATTTCATGCTGCATATCCTTAAATATCGGGAAATAAAACTTACTATTTATCAAGGAAACTTCTAACTACTAAAAGGGAATATTTGACCTTTTGTATATTTTAAATTCCATTATATCCAATATTGCTCTATATTGAGAATTTATTTCCATAACCAGCATAAAGGTATTTTACGTACACTTTGGTAGCGAGACTAAACTTTCGTGCTGATTTGAAAAATTTTTCGCCAAAGGAGGTACTATTTAGTTAATTGATAATTTAAGGAAAATTAAACAACAATAAGTATATTTAAACTAATTTCTTTTGATCTTAAAATAGGTACTTAAAATTAAATGTAACTTTTAGGCTTTTTACACACAGTCTAAAATGTACTTAAAAAAGTTGTACAATTGACCCATGATTTCCATCCCTGAAACAAATGTTACCTGTCCTTTCTACATAGTTCTTTTAGTAAACAAAGCAACAGTAACAATAAAAGTAAAAAATATTACAAAAAGTTTTCAAAGAGTAGTTAAAACAATCAGTTGTTCGTTCGTTCTTAAGTGAAAAGCAACAAAATGAAAGCGACTTTGGTAAATTTAAGTGAATTTTGAAAACAGCATCACGTATTCAACACCAATTATCGTTTCAGCTTTTTGGTATTTTTTTCTTCTTCTATTACTTTTAAGTCGTTTTATTTTTCCATTGCATGACAACAACACATTTATCGAGTCCACACACAAGTCATTCATTGGCATTGCGATAAACGAATTACGAACTACGTATGTTTGTACTAGGGTGAGCGGATGATTATTATTCGACCGGTTTTCATAGTTTTGCTCAAGTGATTATTTTTAAATGTGAATTTTTCGACTATCGAATAAACCGGTTGTTTTAATAATGTGTAATTTTTATACCTTTTCCTTACTTTTGTTGTAAATGAACACGTAATTTAAGTATTTTTCTAATAATTGCAATATTAGGCAATCTTATGACCGTTTTCTCATTACATGATTATCTTTTTTCCCAACGAAAAACTGCACATTAAAGAAATTAGGTTTTCTCAATTCTCATTTGCTTCTATTCAGCCGCAAAGCTTACCGGCACTCATCTGCCAATTATTTATGTTCCTTTTATTTGCCGTACAGATAAATTCAATCAGCTGACTCCCAATTTTTACATGTATTTTGAGAGGTGTTGCCAACTGAAAACAATATTTTTTGTTGGTAAAGGGTGTTTTATTTGCCGTACAGATAAATTCAATCAGCTGACTCCCAATTTTTACATGTATTTTGAGAGGTGTTGCCAACTGAAAACAATATTTTTTGTTGGTAAAGGGTGTTTTTTATAGAGTGATACAAGTTTAAATCATAATAAAACATAGTAATATATCTTTGATATCAATGAAACGGTCTTCATTGGATAGAACATTTTATGACATTACTGTTTAAATATGATTTCCGCCATGTGGCCGCCACGGCTGGCGCGTAGAAAGCGCAATCTGGAACACCAATTTTAACAACTTTTCGCATTCTGACCATCATCGTTTTTGAAGACATATGGGCCAATGACTCCGCGCTCCAATAAAGCGCACCAAACAATAATTTTTTTTGGATGTAATGGTGTTTCGACACAAGCTTGTGGATTAACCTCACTCCAAATGCGACAATTCTGCTTTTTTACGTAGCCATTCAACCAGAAATGGGCTTCATCGAAATATAAAATTTTGAATGGAAATTCAAAATCAATATTAATTTGTGCTTTAGCCCATTCGCCGAATTATTTTGATTAAAAATTTCCACAATTTGAACGCGTTGCTCTGGTGTAAGTCGATCCATAATGAAATGTCAAAGCAAACTAAACAAAAAGCAACTATCACCTGTTAAATGGGTGGTCAAATAAAGCAGTGATGCCAACTCAAAGTTGTATCACTCCAAAAAAAAACACCCTTTATATTGAGAAACCCAAAATTGTTAACAGACAGTTTATCGGTCTAATAAATTTATGTTGAGATTCAGTAACAGACTGTTTGTCGGTACATTGAGAAAATGGTCATTAAACTTTTTATAAAGAATATCAAGACAAAATATAACAAAAGTTAAAAAACATAATGAACGATTTAAATACAAATCGCTTATTAAACAGCGTGTGTTCTTGTAAAAAAAAAACTATAAATCATCATTTTAATTTTATAAAAAATAAGAGTTTTTTGAGGTATAAAAAATATTTTTATTTCAGTTTATTATAAATAAGTTGCGGTTAAAAATGAAAAACCATGTGAACCCCCTCCCCCCTAATGACTCATAAGGCTCCTAAACTTTTACCAAAATTCTCAATCACGTTTTTCAAGAAACTGTTGTCAATGGTTGATATCTGCTCGATAATATTGTTTTTAAGCTCTTTAACTGCTGTGGGTTTATTGATGTACAGTTTAGATTTCAAAAACCCCACAAAAAAGTCTAAAAGAGTCATATATCTCGATCTTTGTGGCGGATTCACACCTCCTCTACGAGAAAAAAATGCTTTTTAAAAGATCCATTGTTTCTCTTGATGTGTGGCAAGTGGCACGCACCATCGTGTGGAAACCACATGTTCTCTGGGTCTAAATCATCAAAATTCCGCCATAAAAAGCTTCGCATCATATTACTGTATCGATTTCTATTGAACGGTGATACCCCAAATTTGGACATCCTTTTAAGATGAAAAGTCTTGTTGTACTTTAATTTTCCTCATTCAAACCGGTTTGCCGGTTTTTTTTAAATGCTTAACCGAAAACCGATTTTGTTAAAATATTCGAAAACCGGTTTTTGAAAAAAGTCGAATAATCGAGCTCCCTAGTTGATACGTAGAAAAAAGTACTTGCAATAATAGTACTTCTATTTTTTACAAATCTGGTTTTGGATAAAAACTTTTTGAGAGCTCTAAGCACTTACCAAGTACTCAGGAGGAATTAAAAGCGCTTTAAAAAAAGGCAAGAGAAGACATTTCTAGTAAAAATTTAACTGAAATTAGTTTAACAATAATTTGTCATGGAAATTTTAAATTGCAAAATTGGGATTTCTATATGTTAATAAAACAAAATTCGGAGAAAATCGATTAAAACAGTTTTTTTTTTAAGGAAACTGCCAAGCAATTTAGAGAGTTTAGCAGGAGTATTGAATATTTACCAAGTTTTAAACAAGACTGATAATGGCTTAGAGAGGCATTTAAAAAAATAAATAAAATAGCGGCTTTATGGAATATTTTTTTAACCTAATTTTTTTTAAAGTGCTTTTATTTAAACATTTTTTTGACATAAACCTTATGTGTCTTTACCATTGAATTCCATATTTTGCAAACATATCGAAGTAATTATGGGTATCATAGAAAGTATGTATATTTCTTGTTTTCTAGGAATAACTGCGTATATTTATTTTAATTGATTTTGAGTTAATGCTTCTATATTGCAATATATAAAAAATAATCGACCCAGGTTATATCATGTACTCAAATCAATCCGAAGCGGTATCAATAGGACGGTGAGTACGAATTTTCTTGAATCAAGTACAGACAGATTGATTCAAGTACGGGTTTTCAATCGCGAAGTACTTATTTTATCCATATTCAATCCCGAGTTCCAACTTGAATTAATCAGAAAATGAGATTAATTTAAGTAAAACTAAGATTGCATCAGTGTCAAAATGCGCTTGATTTAAGAATTATAAAGTTGATTCAATCCCGAAGTCGTACTTAAAAAAAACCAACAGTGAAATTAGAAGTAGAATGTGTTATGATTGCTTTACTTACCCGTTTAACACCTTACAGAGTTTCAATTATAAAATACCAGCATCATTCCTGATGTAGGTTTTACTTTACAAACTTAATGTACCGAAAATGTAAATATAAACTAAATGAGAAGCAAGAGTTCTCAATTTTGCTTTTTAAAAGTAAAAATAATGTGTTTTGTCTTGTTCTGTTGTTTTTGTTGTTTCTACACACAACAAGCAAATCGTTTTTTAACTACTTGTGTGGTGTTGTTGTACTGTCTACAACAAACTTTGATAAGTAAAATGAGATTAAAGCGCTCACTTTGTAATTTTACTCTCAGAGTGGCACTACCAACGAAAAGTTAATTTTTTTTACTTGGTTTAAGAACTTTGTACTCATTTTAAGAAATTCCGGAATTGATTTTCAAAAGTTATCCCATTTAGGATTGTTTTGAGTACGTTTTAGTTTTTTTTCGTAATTTCTGTGTATCTACACGAAATTTGATAATGTGATTTATAGCCTTTTACTATGTTCACATTTGGGTTTTTAAACGCGTTTAAGCAAAATGTTGATTAAGTAAATCAAAGCTGTTCAGATTACATATGAGATGATTAAGGTGACAGTTGATTAAGAAAAAAAACCCCAACAAACAAATTTATATTTCTTTAAAGTATTAGAAAAATACTTTAATAAAGTTATCACAAGATTAATTTAAACATACTCATGATGAAATTGTGAAGATTTATGAATTATAGGGACAAAATAAAAACATTAAGAAAAAATCCTGATCGGTTGTACACGTGAGGGGTACGTTCATGGTGGCCAATACTCAGTTTGAGGTATGTTTAGATGATTCTTTGTGATTATTGAAGTGAATAAGTTTTAACCATGTCAATTTGAAGTGATTAACAAACAAATCACCTCAGTGTATTATAAAACTATGATTGACCAAAATTCATTATAACAGCGTTAATCGTTACGGTTTGACGTGTACTGAAGTGTTTTTCGAGAATGGGTTTTATATGGGGCCTATGGTAAATTGTGGACCGATTTTGACGAGACTTGACAGTGTGATTTTTAGTCATATGACGGACCAAATTTTAATTCAATAGCATTGCTCGTTACGACTTTAGGCGAAATAGCTTATCCCATCAACAATAAATATCAGTTTCAATCAATCAATAGTATGAAATGGGAATTTAGCACATTTAAACGAAACCTTGTTAATTAATTGTTTGACTCCCAAGAAGAACTTGGATAACTATTATGCAGTGGCAGTGTTAATAAAACTGAACTTGCAAAATAAAGTAATTTGTTTTAATTTTTTTTTACCCACTTATAAATACATTTGGAGTTGACAAAAAATCAACCAATTGTAGTCGTGATTGTAAGAAAGGATAAACTCACTGTTTATCGTTGTTTTTTTTGTTTAAGCTTTGCAATTGTTACAAGTAAAACTGGTGTTTATATTTCTTATTCGCTTAACAGCTTTATTTTTTAATATCGTTACTTTTTCTAAAATCTTTGGATGAAGTTTCCTGATGATCGGGCCAAAGCAACCAGTGAAATGGGCATAGGAATAGCTTATCCCTTCAACAATAAATTTCAGTGTATTTATCAAATATGAGAAATTTGGAATTTAGCACATTTAAACGGAAAAAAGCTAACTTAAGTGTTTTTCGAGAGTGTGGGAACGGAACTATGGTAAATAATGGACCGATCTGCACGAAAGTTGACAGTGTTATTTCTAGTCATATAAAACTATAACAGACCAAAATCTATTACAACTGCATTATTTGCTACTGTTTTAGACACTTTAGTTCGTGTTTTTCAAGAGTGGGATTTAAATTTGGCACAGTGTAAATTATAGACGGATAAGGGTTGTATTTTATTTGATGTGTGAGTGTTTATACTTTGTGTGATGGTGTGAACACAAACTGTCATGTTAAACTAGATTTTTTGACAGCCGCAACAAAACTCATTCGATTTCTATCTCACGAAGTATTATGGAATACGTAAGACTTGTGAGATAGTGTAATCTAGCCTTAAACCGATTTTGCTGTATTTCAATCCCATACTACTTAGGAGAACTAGAAACACTTTGATACCAACCAAACTTTCCTATTGTGGCTGGAAAATCAGCCCTTAGAACTAGCTATTTGCGGCGCTTTTATGTACGTGATTTTTGAAGCAGCCTCGCCAATAACCAGTTCAGGACCGAATTGTCTTTGGTCAGCCGCGATCGCAGATGTGAGATGTATCAATTTTCCCTTCAATTTTAGAATATTGCCTCAAATATTATCCCGATGATGTAACACCGAAAGATAAACTGTCCCCAAAATATATCCTTAGATACACAGGTGAGGCAGAGTAAAACAACGGAGAAACTTTTGGGTAATATAAGAAAACCAAAGACAGCTGTGTCTTCTTTTTTCTCCATTTCCCCCTTTGGGAGCATATGGCTTCCACAAAGCATCTTCATCTTATACGTTTTTTTGCAGTTGCCTTCGTGTCTTCCCATATAAGATTTCACTGTACCTGTTCTATTAGTTTCGTTAATCGGTTGTTGTTCCAACCAAGAAGATGATTGGTCTGCTCTAGCGGGTTAGATTGTCCTAGTTCTTGTAGTTTCGATCAGTCTATTGTTATTTTGTCTTGTATCAGTTTCGTTAATCGGTTGCTGTTGTAGTAGATCCTAGTTTCAAGGGGCTGCCATCTGTCGTTGCCTAGAAACAACGCCTTCCGTTTATTTTGTAGTGGTGTAGTGGTTGGAAACCTTGCTAATCTTTAATTCCTACCTTTTTCCCCAAGAATGCCTGACTTTTGCCATGATATTAACTTCTTTTCCAGGGGGAGCGGAAGTCAGAGGGTTTCTTGAATGGATTGTTTAGAGGGGGATTGAAGCCACTTAATTTTTAAAACTTTAAAAACCTGGTGAACATTTTTCATACTCTGCTGAATACAGCTGCGTGTTTGGCATACAAATTTTGACTTTAGCAATGTAGAGTTATCACATACTTTTGAAACAGATGTTAGCAAAGTTTATTTGCATTGAATTAAAGATTAAAACTACTTTAAACTTGACATCAAAATATTTAATGTTATTTTAAATTACCATTGCGTTGAAGTAAATTAAGTTTTACGAAGACTACAATTAACCTCAACCTTATTAATCTTATTATTTTTAATTTTTAGGCAAATAGTAGAGGTGTTCCGATTCACCTTTTCTGGGCTTAACAATTTCCAAATGTTTGTGACACATTTTAAAACCTAAAATTGTTGGAATAAAAACAAATACATGGTATGAACTAGATGGTAAGTCCTTCATATAAATCTAGAGGAATTTAAGCGAAACTCGTTTTTGAAGTAAATTCGATATCTTTTAAAAAGTACGTTTTCATAGTACAAATGACCACACTAATTTCCAGCGCACATGTATTAACTTTTTTTTTTTTAATTTTTAAGCCAGATAAATACAATAACGTGACAATAATTTTTTTAAATCCAACAATTTACGTGCTAAAGCACATCGTAAAGATGTTTTAAGTCAAATAATTATTGTTTGCATGTTTCTTTGCCTGTCAAAGGTCAGTTAGTTGCTGCTGTAATAAAATGACACTAGAGATGTCATAATTTAATTTGTACTGAATATTTAAGCATTCGGCAATGAGCAAATGAAATAATGTTAGTTGAGATTTGTCTAAATTAGATTTGAAAATTCTTAATGTCTTTTATCTTTTTGGTAATATCTATTTAATGACATGACTATTGCTTTTGTTGTTCGTTTGTTTTCTTGCACTATGGGATTTTGGGAAAATATTTCCGAAATAAATTTCTTAATGAGTATTTGCTGCATTTTTGTAGCCTTTTTAATTGATAAAAAATTCCACAACTCCCATCTCTGTTAAAGGGTATAGTTTGTCATTCCATTTGTAATATCAACATATTGATCTTAGACCCTATAAAGTATTTAATTCGGACCCATAATATGGGATCCAAAGTTGATTTAACGATGTGCGTCTGTCCGTCTGAATGTGTGCATGTTGAAATGGGTTTTCCAAAGACTCCAGATATGATGGGGACTAGGTTGTTATATATTTATGTCACATTTGCTACGTTAAAGTTTGTTATTGAAATTCAGCTAGATCGGTGCTTCAATGGCTGAGATATGAGCAAACTATCAGGGTTGCCTCAGATTTTTACATTGAATTAAAAAAAACTTTTTTTAAGCCCCAATTAAATTTATGGAGTTGATTTTTGAATTTGAACCTTTAATAAGCTTAGAAGAATATTATTAAATGTAAAAATTAGCGATAGTGGTTTGTGTACGACCGAGTTATACAGAAATATCTTAAGGATTTGGCGTAGGGTCGTCCACACCATATCAGCTAGGAGAATCAAATTTGACTTAGATAAGGTATTTATAGTACTGAAAATAGACTAAATCGGTCAATGATTTTTTTACTTGCCACCCATACAAATGTCTTCCCGAAATTAAAATTTTGACAGATGTTTTATTAAATTAAAAAATTGCCAAATCTTTTTCTTTCTAGTCCATTGTGCATTTCAATGTTTTCATATCAGTATCAGGATTTTGGCAACATTTATTTAGGCGTAAGAAACATTTTAATTAAAACAGAAAACCAGAAGCCATAAATATCTTTGATGCAGACGTCCTTTAAATACTTTTACATTAAAAGATTGTATTTAAGTTTAAAAAATGTTGGGAAAAATTCACAAACTATGCAGAATAATATAAATTAATATGTAAATGACAAAAGTTCTGATACAAAGGAATAAGAAAGTAATGTTGCAGCAGGCCCTTAAACATAGCACAGTTCCCATTCTTAGCAATAAAGTGAATTCAAAATGCTGGCACTAATTAAGAATTCAGGTTGGACTTTTTCTTTGCCCCCAAAGTTTTTAATTATAAGTCATTAGCCAGCAAACCAAAGTCTAAGTCAAAAATGTATCATCCGTCAAGTTAAATTATGCACATTTCCTTTTTTGAATGCATCGATAACTTTTTTAGTGCACTTAAAAGAAAAATCAATCCATCCGTACTCAAATCAATACGAAGCGGTTTTAATAGTAATTACAGAAAGATTGATTCAAGTATGGATTTTCAATCGCGAAATAATTAACTTATCAATATTCAATCCCAAGTTCGTACTTGAAATAACCCGAAAATGAGATTGATATAAGTAAAACTGAGATTGCTTCAATCTCAAAATGCGCTTGATTCAAGAATTGTAAAATTGATTCTGTATCGTATTTGAAATCAACCAAAAGTGAAATTAGCAGAGGTGTCATGGAAATCGAAAACGTAAAACGAAAGAATTTTAAGAGTCGTTTTTCAATAAGATTTCTGAATTAAAAAAATTTTATGACAATTATTATACAAATTATGCTCTATTAAACAGAATTTTTTAACAAAAATTGTAAAACTTAGATTAAAAGTTTAATAAAAAGAACTGGCAAATTCTTTCGTTTTACGTTTTCGATTTCCCTGACACCCCTGTAGAAGAAGAATTTTATTAAGATTGATTTACTTAAGGCTAGTTTTCACTATCTCACAAGTCTAACGTATTCCATAATACATTGTGAGATAGAAATCTTATGAGTTTTGTTGCAATTGTCAAAAAATCTAGTTTAACATGACAGTTTGTGTTCACACCATCACACAAAGTATAAACACTCACACATGAAATAAAATGCAACCCTGATCCAACGAAAAGTATTATTGTTTAGAAATTTTTCAAAAAACGATGAAGTCGTATGGGATGTCAAACTTTTTTCATAATACTTGTCATTTTCGTGACACATTGCATTCACACCATCACACTTTGTCATATTACTTGAGTTTTTGACATGTAATTATACAAAGTATAATAGTGTAAACTAGCCTTTACCCGTTTTACACCTTACAGAATTTCAATTATAAAACATCATATGAGTTTTACTTTAAAAACTTAACGATGAAACAGAACTGGTGCTGAACGATGTTTTTCATACAGTTTGACATAAAATTATTCCAGAGAATGCGGTCGAGAAATAAAATCAATTTTATTTTTGAGAACGTTTTTTCTAATGCTCTCACATATAGACACTTACTTATTCTCTTAACAATGCTACCATACTTTCATTCAATTTCATACATTTTGTAAACAAAGAAATATAAGAACAAAAGAAAAATAAAGAAATGAGAGCGAATTTGAAGTTATGCTATAAACACAATCAAGTCCACCGACCATCGACTACAAGATGTCAAAAATAGAATACATGCGTGCTTATGAGAATAATTCTTTTAGCCGCTACACGACTATCGACTACACGGCTACTTTTGTAGCCCGTATCCAACTTAGGCTAATTTCTATTTTTCTTGGCTACAAAAAACGGATAAGTGCTGCCAGTACAATAAATGCATGAAATGGTGGTTTTAAAAACGCAATACATTAAATATCGGTATTAAAAACGCGAAAAACTATTATAGTGGCACCATTGAAAAATAAAAATCTTCTGTTCATTTGTTTACATTTTTCATTTACTTTTTATTTGAAGGACACAAGTTCGATAAAATCCTTCTTCATCTCGCGTTATATTTACTGGCCGGACCCACCATCTTCGGTTACTTTTGTTCTGATGTTTTTTATACACTTCATACACTAAAGTCGTTGTTTCCACTATTTTAGCAATAGTACTTATAAAGTTAATTAAATTTTCTTGAGACATTTGAAAATGTTTTTTTTTCACACAAATTCACTTAAAAAAATCAAGTTTGTTTTGTTTTGGTTAACTTTAATACATATGTATGTCAAAACAGATGTTTATTTTTTGTAGTTAGTGGTCGGTAGTCGTTAAAAGAATTAAGTAGCTGGCGACTTGGCTATTTTTGTAGCCAGCTACTTTTGTAGTCGGTAGTCGATGGTCGGTAGCCTTTGATTGTGTTTATAGCATTACTGTCGACGTTTTAATTATGGGCTTTAGAATTTTTGCCTGACGTTGAAGACTCAATTCTGTTTCATCATTTAATGTACATATTTAACTAAAAATATAAATTAAATGAGAACTCTTGCTTTAAATTTTACTTTTCACACATGAAGTAATGTGTTATTACTTAAGTTGGCCAATTTAAAAATTTTAAATCTTTTTCTTATTGTTAAGCTTTTTAGGCCCGGAGCTTCTATGTAAATTTTATTACAGTTTTTCCCAACGTTTCGTAGAGTGTTTTTCTACTTCTTTAGGGGGCGTACAATACAATATTTTTGTTGATTCATAAATATAACTTACAAAATTTTTTGATTATATAACATGTTTAAAATATTTGATTTTTGCTTTCTTCTTGTTCTGTTTTTTCTGCACAAAACAATCAAATCGTTTTTTTCCAACTTGTGTGGTGTTGTTGTAATTTCTACAATAAACTTTGAAAAACACACGCCTATGCACGCATAAAAGAATGCAAAGCTGAGAGATAAAACTAATAAGTTACATGAGATTAAAACCCTCACTTTGTAATTCTACTCTCAGAGTGGCACTACCAACGAAAAATTGCATGTGCCCGTGCAAAAAACTGAACTGACAAATTTGTTTTTTTGTTGATTTCTTACGAAAACAATAAAATGAAGCAATTTGTTTTTTAATTTTGTTTTTTCTTTTTACCCACTTACAACTACATTTCGAGTCGGAAAAAAGCCAACCAAGGGGGATGTAAGAAAAAATAAACTCACTGTTTATTGTGTTTTGTTTAAGCTTTGATATTGTTACAAGTAAGACTTTGAGTGTTTAAAATTCTTATTCGCTTTAGGGTTTTATTCGTATAATATTTTTAGCTTTTCTAAAATCTTAGGAAAAGGTTTCCTGATGAGCTGGCCTTAGCAACCAGTGAAATGCGCATAGAAGCCAGCTTTCCCTCAACAATAAGTTTCAGTGTATTTATCAAATATGAAAAATTGGGAATTTAGCACGTCATACAGAAATCTTATTGATAGTAAATTTTGTATTCCCAAAAAATAACTTTGATAAAGTTTAATCTTTTTTTTACTTGGCTTTAGAATTTTTTTTACTTAATTTAAGAAATTACGCTACTGATTTTCGAAAGTTATTCCATTTAGGATTGTTTTGAGTACGTTTTAGTATTATTCGTACTTGAATTTTTGAGTACGACTAGTACTTAAAGTAAGTTTTAAAACACTTAATTTATCCCGAGTGTTTTTCTTTTTGTGCACTTTTCGGAACAGATAACGTTTGCATTAAAGAATGCGGGACTTTGCTTAGTTCCTTTGCAAATGACGTTTTATAGTTGACCCTATTTTAATTGTTTGCCTTATTTTCGTTACTTATAAATCAAAAAACTTGAAACTGTTTGACAAACAATCAATTTATATTTATATTTATAAACATAATTATTTTGACAAGGACAAGGACAAAATTCATTTACATATTTGCAGTCAGTAAATAAAGAGAATGAAAACGAAGGCAACGGAAATAAATGACAATAAGGCGTCATGTTGATTTATAAAGTCTAATTTTTTACCGCGGCAACTTTTTCTTTTCATAAAATATTTTTATTTTGTTTTGCAGAAACAAAAGAAATTTGTTTTTTTTAAGTTCAAATTTTTATTGCAAAAGTAGCCAGGAAGTTAAATGGTTATTTATTACGCAAAATACATTTAAACCTTTTTCAAAAATAAGGTCTTTTATATTTGAAGAGTTCCATAACAAAACGCAACAATTCCACTTTTTAAATTTAATGTGTTTTCACTGAATAATGGTGTATATACTAAAATTCTTATAGTTATTGTTTTAACGAATTTATTTACCTTGAATCGGATCAAAGCGCAACAATTTCACACACATACATACAACGTACAGCCTTAAATCCATTTTTATTTGTTCATTTACCCAAAACTTGTAAAAGTGGATTTGTTCCGTTTTGTTATGGAGCTCCTCAATTATATCGTTAAAATTATATAAGAAACTTTTTTTTTTAATGTACTTTTAGCAGTAGAAAGACTATTAAATTAGCAGGAACCACGCGAATTTAATATCATTTTTGCTAAATATGTTCTTAAAGTTCAATAACATCCATATTTTGTAAAACTCTTATTAAGGAAAATTTAAAACGATTTTAAACGTTTTTTTCTTTTGAAATTCAACATTTTAATTAAAAATATTATTTTAAATTAAATTAGTACGTTAATCTGTTAAATTTATTTGTAAATAAGTTGAAATGGCAACGTTGTTGTGCATACATTGGAAAAGCTTTTTACAAGGCGAATTCATGTAAACGGTGGTGTCGATACTACAACAAGTAACAACACCAAACACACAACAATGTATTTTTTTGTTGCTTTCATTGATCCATACAGCGTTGCCAGAAGATTTGGAAGGAAAATCTTCATATGGCCAAAAAAATATCTTATTTTGAAGAGGAAAATCTTAAAATTTTTAATAACAAGGGCAAAGAAGTAAAAATTATTAATTTTTTAAAAGGAAATACTTCTTATTATGGAAACTATTTAAATTGAAATACATAATTGCGGTATTTATACAAAATTAGATTGAAGGCTTAAATTGTGTTTTTAGTTATATTTTCCATGAAATTCTTTCTAAAAATATACTTTAAATCCTTTTGTTTTCTAACGTAAAAAAGTTCATATAAATAAAGAAGTTTCCTTGGAAGTACAGTAGTTTTCCGATTTAACGAACCTAATTGTTGTCAGGCCTGTTCGTTAAAGTGAATTGTTCGTTATATCCAGTACTAAGTTAAAAATTAATAACGTCCGCTATTTTATTCAAAACTCAAAGTATACGTAGTATTTTTAATATTTTATTAAAAGAAAACAAACATATTTTATTAATATACATATATAAAAAAAATTGCAAAAAAAAAATTTGGTCTGTCCCAGAGGGTAATTTCATAGACTTTTACATAAAAATAGAATTTCACCCCACTTATCTTGCTCCAATCAAATCCAAATTAGTTTCATTCGATTCAGCACATATCATTTATAGACGCCCCTGTTTTTTTTTTTGTTATATTCGAAAAATTACAATAATTGCCAAACACAAATTTAGTCTGGCCAGACCAAGACGGTAGGTAGGTTCCATTAGTTTTACCTTTTGGTACTAAATACATGAACTTTTTTGTTCTTTAATATATTAAACTTTATAAAAATACGGGTTTTCTTTTTTCAAATAATTTTTTTTTAATCAATATTCCCAAAATGAACAACTGCTAATTTTTGTGTATGCTAGACAATGGGTACAAAAGTATGCATATCCAATAGGCAACAAGCTGATACAAAACCTCATTGTTTTAAAAACTGACTGTTTAAAAAACTGCAAAAAATTATGTAAGTTGTACAAACTTAAAGTAAAGAATTTTTATTTCTAAAAATAAAAAATCTTAATGTGAGAAAAAAGATCTTCAAATCTTATTTTAGTCAAAAAATCTTCAAAAATAAGGTAAAATCTTCATTCTGGCAACGCTGGATCCATATGTCAAAACCACAAGGAACTTTTGACATTTCTCTCTCTAATTAAGAAAAAAAAGTAGCACAGCTATGTTTTCAACGCCACCTGAAAATGAATTCGCCTTGGCTTTTTATTTATTAAATCATAAATATATTTTCAATTGCATACTTTTAGCCTGTTGAATTATTAGAACAGTAACTATTAATGGGAATCATGCAACGTGGTAACGTTGCCACGACAAAAAAAAATTTGTAACCAATATGTAAAAATAATGTAACCAAAAGCGAAAATGAGTAACAAAATTTATTTTGTATCAAAAGCATTATTTAAAAATATGTCTGAAGAAGAAATTGTTTTTGTTTGTATATTGAAGGCTCATAAGCCGCTGGACCAATTTTTATAAAGTTTTAACAGTATATTACCGATGGTGTGGAAAGAACAATAGGCTATATAATTTTTCGAAATTTTTGTTGGAAGTGGCACAACCTATGGAAATCTTACACTTGTTTTCGTCAATTTTAAAACCTTTATGAGCTATAGTTTTCAACCTTTGGTGAAATATAATCATATTAAACAGGATGGGATCGGAAGGCCTTTGACCTTATCGTTTATCTAGAAAAACGTTTCAGTTAGCCCTATGTAGCATTAAGAGTAGCAGATAATGGTCATCTACACTTCAAGGTTTACACCTTATATGGTTAACTTGGTAGTCTTTTATAGCTTAAGCGTCTTAAAAAACAATTTTTAAGTAGATGAAAGAAAGTATTGGTTTTAAATGCCACACAATTTTAAAGGGCAAAAAAAGCGGGTAGTTCTGGTTCTAAAACAAAAAATTGGTTATTTTTGTGTTGAAAAAAGTAACCAAAAGTACACATTGAGAAAAAAAGTAAAAAATTTTGGTTAAAAGTTATTTATTTTTTTTTTAAGTAAGGGTTAGCTGTCAACCGAACTGGGATCACATTGTGACGTGGATGATCATTAAACTGTAGTGCTAAATTCCCAATTTTCGTTCTTGATAAATCCACGCCTTTCACTGGTTGCTTGGACCAGATCATCAGAAACCCTTTTCCCAAAACTGCAAATTAAACTGCAGAGCGAATGAGCATTACAAACACTAAAGGCTTATTTGCAACGATATCAAAGCTTAAACAAAATATCAAAAAAAAAAAAACAACAGCGAGTTTATCTTTTCTTACACTGATAGAAAAGGCGTCATAACGCTGATGTATTTTGACATCAGTACTATGACAAGTGTCTTCGTTTTTGACCCCATGACACTTGTCATCATTGTGATGTCAACCTTAACATCACTTGGCCAAAGTGGCATCTGGGTCAAAATGAAATTATGTCATCAATGGGATGACACATCGGCATCACAGAAATGACGAACATGTCCTCAGTGCGATGACGCGGTAACATCGTAGAAAAGAGACATTAGCATCAATTTAATGACAGTTTGTCATTAAGTCAAAGTGAGGGAATATTATTATTTAATTACCCGTTGCATATGTTTGTTTCACGTTTGTTGAATTACGACCTTTGTTTACAGCAGAACTCTCAATAATAAGACACCAGCACCATGCCTCATGTGGTTTTCGTTATCATTCTACTTTAAAAATTTCATGTGTTTAACTAAATAATTTAAAAAAATAGAATATAGGAATTTTTGCTTCTTATAATACATTGAAATCATGAGAATAATGTTAATAATATACAAAATGTGGCATCGAATTGATGTCACTATAGTCATAAAATAGATGACACGTAAAAAATGGCAAAATTGTACGCAGACGTTAGTCATTGGATTTATGTTACTTTTTGCATCATTGAAGCAAGTTGTAGTAACATTGATGTCACAATTCTGATGTAAGGGCACCATCAATATGAAGATGCATTTTTCTATCAGTGTACATTATCCACTACAATTGATTGGATATTCCCAAAATTAATGGTAAGGGGGTTAAGAAAAAACAAAATTAAAAATAAATTGTTTTCGCAAGAAAATCAAAATAATGATTTCACCATAAATATATGCACGCTTTAACAACGCAACCAAATCATCCGAAATCACTTAGAAAATCAGTCATGAATTCTTTAAGACAAATCTATGTTCAGCGATGTGGCTCGTTTTTTTGGCTTAACGGGCATATTAATAAAGAAAATTGCCGCATATGAAGTAAGGCTAATACACAGAGCAAACTATGGGCAATGATTTCTTGTTTGTAAATATGGATGACGTTGATCTAGGCAAGGCTAAAGCAACCGCGACATATTGAAAGCAACAGCGACATATAAGTTGATTTCGAGTATTGGCCTCTAAGGTCGTGCGATTTAAAACCCCTCGATTATTTCCTGTTGATATACGTGAAGTCACTGGTGTATTGACGCCTTAAAGGTCGGCATTGTTCGTGTTAAGTTCTATTGGGCTTAAAAAACACCCTTTATAAAAGACATGTAAATGCCGCGGTTGTTATAGTCACACCACAATAGTGGAGAGGGCATTATGAGTTTTTGTGGACGTTTGTAACACCTTCAACTATTGATCATATACCCACCTTTAAGTATACCGATCGAGTCGATCTAACGATGTCCATCCGTCCGTTTTTTTTTATTTTATAATTTTTTTATTTTTTGGGAACTTTTTAATGAATCTTAACTTCATAATATAATTTTGTTCTGGCGGGTCCATGATTACCCATGGGTCTTAAGTAGCGTACGCACTCAGAAATCCACAAGGTCTCCGTGAGACCTGAAAAATAAATGTTGTTGAGTTGAAAATTCTGGGCCGTTGTGTGTTGAACTCTGAGTCGTTTTGGTGCTTAGAACCGATTGTCGTGGAAACATCAAGGTCAGCGTTGATTACTTCAATTTGTTACAAATGAAATAACAAAATCGGTATACCCTCCATAGTTTTAGCTTAAGTTTTTCATAGCTAAATTCAAAGTGTGATCGTTTGCTTAGTTACTTTAAAAGTCACCAATGATTTTAACGATTTAAAAATATTTATGTTTTGAAATACATGAATTGTTTAAAGCAAACTTTCGAAACATAATTTCTCCTTGAACTCGCTGCTGGTCCAACAGTTCAAGGATGTTTTTTTTTTTCTTTTATTTTATCAATTTTTTTTTATAATTCTTCTTTAAAAAGTTTATAAACTTTCGTTCATTCCGATGCTTTTTTACTCTTTGAATAAAATTTTCAAAATTATGTTTTTCATTTTCTCTACGTTTTATTTCCTTTTCGTTTGTTAATACTAAGTTTTTTTCTCATTATCATATTTACTTTCTTCTTTTAACTTTATTACCACTTATGCAGAAACTTATTTTCTTTTTAAGTAAATTTCATAGCAATTTTAATTTATATTTTTGCTTTACATTTAACAGAAAAGGCGGCAAAACTTTTCTGTTCCCAAAATGAGTTTATAAAGTTAAAATGGCAAACAATCTTTTGAGGCAAAATTAATGATTTCTTTGGCGGCTGAAATGATTTTATATTCTTTGTGAAGTGAAGTTGTAAGGTATTGGGTACTTTTTAGTTTTTTTTTTTAATATTTTATATCTTTAAGCAATTAATCAATTATTTATTTATTTTCATTACAAAGACCTACAAATAGAAGTTTTTTTGAAAAATTCTTTAATGATTTTAAAATAGTTAACAAATTTGAAAAAATAAAAAATTGAATAAAAGTTTTCATATTTTGCGTTTCACCAACAATAGTGCTTTAGCCTGCCGACTTTGCGTACTTATTTTATTTTGATGCCATTCTTTGAAAAGTTACCTTGCAGAAATATACAACTTAAAGTTTGCCATTTATTATGTTTGCCAAATGTTAAAATAAAGAAAACTTTATTCAATATTTTCTTTATAATTTCTAAAATCATATAATTTTTATTTTCTTTTTATACCCTCCACCCCTACAAGTTCTGTATGTTAACGTTGCCTGTGCTCTAAAAACATACTTAAGCCCCTTTCACACTATTTTAGAAGTCTTAACCCTCAAACGGCTTAAGCTGCCTTGAGTCAGCTTTTATTTTTTTTGTACTCTGAAAAGCTAAATTTAAAAAAGCTAAAATTTCTATTGTTTAATTTCAAATTTAAATAAAGGATGTCCAAATTTGAGGTAAAAATGGTCAATGTAAATCGCTACACTGAAAGAAAAATGCTTCATATATTTAATGAATCATTTTCATAAAAAAATTTTCATTGGTTAAATGAAAATTTTCATTGTCTAAGTGGTATTTCCTAGTTATAATGAAGTCTTTTCTTTAAAATCGCTTCATTGGATTTCGTAATTACGTTAAATATTTTCATTGGATATATGAAAACTTAAGTTTGTCCAAGTTAAAGAAAAAATTTTAATTGGGAACATAAAAAAACAATATACAAACATAACTATATTCATAAATTAATACAAAATTATAGTTTCCTTAAAAAAATGTTTGATTGTTAATTAAAAAATGTAAGATTTAATTATTTCATACATCTAATGTTATATGCCATTAAATTTATGAAATCAAACATTTTTTTATAAAATATATTTCAATAATTGCCTTCATAAATTTAAATTTTCATTATGACAATAAAAATGTCATTATAGTAATGAAACAAAAACTTTCAATCCACTTTCAATCAACTTTGTTATTGTTGTTATGGACAATTTAATCTCATATTTACGCTCTTAATTGAGTAAAAAACGTAGTTTTTTTTTTATCCAAAAACCACACTGCCCCGGTAGGCTAGCTGGTAGTGAGCTAGTCTATCAGCAACGAGGTAGCGCGATCGATTCCCGCCAGAGACAGAAAAAAAATAAAATTAAATAAAAAAACAAAACTATATAAAAAGAAAATAAATAAAAAAAAAATAAAATAAAATAAGAAAAAAAAATTTTTACTTTATTGAAAGTATTCATCCAATGAATAATATTCATAGATCTAATGTAATGCTTCATTAAATACATTTTAATGAAATAGGTATTGTTGATCCAACGAAGCGCTGCATAGGTTCCTTTTTAATGCAATTTTTCATGGGATTAATGTCAAAATTCATTGGTATTGCGAAGAAAATTCTTTCAGTGTACATGGAGATGATCGGAAGCTTTTTGTAGCGGAAAATTGATGATTAAGACGAAGAGAATATGTGGTTTCAACAGGATGGTGGCACTGGCCACACAGCAAGAGACACAATGGACCCTGACCTCGTTGAAATTCAGTCGGAACGGCCTCCAATCCAATTAATTATTTTGTATACCAGTGTTTCATTAGCCTAATGGGGCGTGGGGAGATCTGCGCTTATTTAAAAGTTAACTTTTTTTTTTTGGAAATAAAAGTATTAAGTTGTTCTATATTCTTTAGCTTATATAAAATACTTTGTCATGGTCTACTAAATTGCATTTTTGACTAAAGTTTAGTCTATTTGAAAAATTGTTATACCTTAACTTTTCTAAGTAATTTGTTAAACCGAAACCACAAAATTTCTAAAGTGTACATATTTTACTTTTTACATCCCTTTTTAAGTTATTTAAAGAAAACTTTGCTTTTTAGAGGAAAATTTCTTTGCTACCACAAACTATTTCTTTTGGCCTACAAGAAATACAAATAAAGGAAGAAGTATAAAAGTTTAAAACATTTAAAGTTTTGGGTTTTTCTTGTTTTTAAGTTCAAGTGAAAATAGCAACATTAATTTACTTTTTTATTATGAAAATAAAGAAAAAAAATAAGATCTTACTGTGTTGTTTTTAACGTACATAAAATTCTTTTTGTGGTTAGAAATCCATTTATTTTTCTCAATTTACTTCTTAACCGCACAACTGGTAGTGAGTCTGTGAATAATTCGAACCATTGACCTGGTCACCCTTTCTCCAATTAATTTTCAAGTTTTTTTTTTTGTTTTCCAAATGCCCATTTCAATGTAAAACATAACAATATTTTTACAACCGTGGAAACAGTGGGACAAAAATGGGCCAATTAGTGTAAAAAAAAACTGAACAAAAAATCCTTTATACAAAGATTTTAAACTTATAATAAAAAATAAAAAAATGGGTGCACCGGTAGGCTAGTTGTGAGCTAGTCTATCAGTGCTAGTGATGCTAGTTCGATTCCGGCCAGAGACAACGGGCGGAAAGTCTAAATTACTATTGCTCGGCTAATTATGTTGAAATATAATTTGTAATTGTATTTGTAACTCTTATTAAAAATTAAAAAAAAGTTTAGTATAAACGAAGACAAGAATTAAACTGCTTCAGACACTGTAATGTTTTGTAATGCATTGTAGCACAAAAGTCATTGTCAGATTAAATAATGGCATTTAATGATTTCGGGAATATAGACCGCGGTGGCTGTTAATGAAGCGGATGCTGGACGTCCAATTTTAAAAATTTATTTAAGCCTTGCTGGTCGTTCGTCATGAATAACTTAAAAAATATTGGCCTCCAAAGCGTCAATCGCCGCTGATTTATCAGCATAAAGCAGTGACTTCATATAGCCCCACCGGAAATAATCAAGAAGTGGCAAATCGCACGATCTTTGGGGCCAACTGAAGGGACCCATTCCCGAAATCAACTTATCGTCCAATTTTAACAAGTGGATGACTGCGGGGTCGTATGGCAAGTAGCGTCATCTCGCTCGGATCAATGTCATCCATATGTATATACAAACATAACAGGTTAGAAAGTATAGTAGGTCAACCACAGTATAATAAACTATTTTTTCTAGTGTGCCCTATTCAGAATCTATGGGTAATCATCGACCCGCCTAAAATTATAATATGAGGTTAAGATTAATTTCAAAGTTCTTTGTGCCGATATCGTCATCTATATGAAATTTTACGATGGGGGTTTAATTTGGACCTTTGGTTAATTTTGGAACTACCAGGACAACATTTTGTCATGCAGAAGTAACTATGGTAAAAGTAATTATCGCCAATTTTTATGTTAATACTAACATTTAAAAGGAGGTTTTGGCATTAAAAGCCATTTTCGGGAGTAGTATTTGTATGTGTGCTTTGAGCAAACATGGACCGATTCCAATAAAATTTGTTAGGATTATTTTGATTGCATTAAAATAACTTCAAACCAAATCTTATCTAAAGGCCAACTTAATAAGATGGTTAATGGGCACAAAGACCCTATTCCGGAAAGAAACTTGTATAGACCGATTCTTCCCATTTTCAATAACCTTGGTCCTTGTGCCAATTATGTAGCAAATTTCATCAAGTTATCTTCGAAATTACGACCTGTACAATTTTTACATGGGCAGCCAGACAGACGGACATCATTAATTGAACTCAGAAAGTGATTCTAAGTCGATCGGTATACTTAAAAGTGGTTCTAGGTCCAATATTTTTAGGTGTTACCAACATCAACACAAATACATAATATCCTCTCCACTATTTTGCCCTCCTAAGAAAGAAAGTCAAATCTCCATTTTAGTAGCTTCGAGCAGGGTAGGAAATGTTTTACTCGCGAGCACAATTCGAGTCATTTCTCTCGTTTTAAAATTTGTGCTCGCGAGTTTTATTTCTAAGCTCGCTGGCGATGTGACTCTGTTTCTTCGGAGGGCAGTATTTTGGGTAAAAAATGATCCGATGATGCCATTAGCGTTAAACCGCATCACACGGTGCATTTTTCTGGATGTAATGAAGTCTGTAGAGTCTGTTGTAGATTGTTCGTGTTCCATCTGGGGCCATTTTGTTTCCTTACAAACACGTTAATCGAAAAATTTGGCTTAACGCGGAAAATAATTTTGCGATAAGACTTAAATGACAGATTTTTAAAGGAAATTTGCATAATTTAGAAGAGTTTTGCTGTGTTTTGAGTGTGTTCGGTTTGGCAATGACCCAGCGGGAAAAAGAAGGAGTAGGGAGGCCTTCTAGAAGGCCTCTGTTCCCCTTCTTTTGGATGTGAAAGGCCTTCTTGCTCCATTCCATACTCATATCTTTTTTACACACGTTGTTATTGCGGAGAAGCCCTTCCGCTCTCGCTTCTTCAGCAGGTACATAAGAAGGGTAACGGGCCCAAAAAAAATCAATTTTGCTTTTGCTTGTGCAAAAAAACAATACAAAAAATGTTACTCCTTCTCTACTCCCTTCTCATAGAAGCGAGTGTGGAAGGTGTATCTTATCTTTTATACGAAAGAGCCGAGGCCTTCTTTAGCAGTTAGATAAGAATAGTAATTGAATCAAAAAATCTTTTAAGCAGGGCTTTAAAAAGGCCTGAAGTAAGAAGGTCTTCTGAGTTTTCCCGCTGGGGATTGTTTTAGTAAAGAAAAAAAAAAATACAAACAAAAAAGCCAGAAATCAAACAATCATTACTCATGTAGGCATTCAGCAGTTGCTATCTAGTACAAGAAAAAAAAATTCAAATGAAACGCAAACGCACTACCCTGCAAATAATTTTGAACCACTTGATCCATTTTGATTAAATGGACTACTCCATGGACTGGTCTAATGTAATGCAAGCATGGACCATGTCATTGTTAAAAAGTGTTTGTAGTGAGACGACATGTCTTCGTTTTTTAACGACGTGCTTTCGTTTTTAAACGACTTTAAAACTAATCCTTTGGAGTATACCATAGTTTTAAAACTACTCCTTTGTATTCCAAAGCTGGGTTATATGGTCCTGCCCTAGGACATCGTAATGTTAAAAAGACCATGTTTTTTCCATACGTTTGGGTTACTTTTGGACTAGTCCTAGTCCCTTGTGGGCTACTCTTTACACGCATGTTTAGACTGGTCCTATTATTTGCAGGGTAGGTACAAACAATTTCCATAGAAATAGAAGGCTGTTTTTATTTTTTTATCATTTCTTAACAACAATGTATTGTTGTTATTGTTGTTGCTATTGTTGTTATTGCTGTTAATGTTAATTTAACAAAGCAACTCGTACTCATACCAATTTAGTTCGTCGTTGCCTCATCGAGTGGACAATGACTACGTGAATGCAAACGCATAAGAATGTTTGCCTTTTGACTAAGAGGAGTTTGTGTTATTGCGTGCGCCAACAAGAAATGCAAACAAAGCACTTTCAATAAAAAACTCACAAATTCACAAATCAAATGTGTACAAAACGATGTCAAAATTACCAAAGTTGAACTTTGTTTTGCAAGCATAGAGTTAATGTAAATTTAAGCGTATGAATAAATCAACAAAAACAGTTGATTTTGCAGTTCTCTGGTGCATATAAACATACACATTAAAATTAGTTAAAACTGTTGTTATTTCTTATTCATAACTATTAAAAATAATTAGTAATATATCAATAGTAATAGTTATGTTTGAGAAATACTTTTATTTGATACCCATAATAGTTATCATCAATTTTCAAAAATAAAAATTAGAAATAATAAATATTCTTAATAAATAAAATATAAATTTATTCGTAATAATTATTCGCAATTTTTATCGAATAAAAGTTATAACTATTAAGTCCTTGGTTTGAATCTATCCATGATGATTTTCTATAGAAAACAGATCATAAATCTCAAAAAGTGGGCGCTCTTTGACAGTTAACACTTTTGTAATCACTATCGAGCTTAAAAAAAAACACCCGTTATCCTTGTATATTTGAGAACTTAATTGCATCTAAAAAAAGTAACATCTGCCCTAAATTTTCGTTTGTTTGTTTTTTGTGTATGTAATTCAATAGATACTCACTATATTTGCTGTGAGTGTTATATTCTATATTTTCTATTTATTTACAACGACTTATTCTGCCTGGTTTGTTCGAATGGGTTGTAGCTGCTGTCGTCGCAGGCCAAAATCAATCGTTGGCAAATACCACAAAAACTTTTCTATTTATTTTACACATTCTTCTTATTCTTCTCATTTTAAAACATTACAGTGCACAAACAAACAACATTCTTTATTGTCAAAGTTTAAATGTTTTACTCGAATGTTTTGGATTTTTGTTTATTAAAGTATGAGGGTGGCCGCCCTTAAACAAATCAGTTAGTTGATTTGTATGTAACAAAAAACTTTAATAAAAAAACCTTTTTACTTGGCTTAAAAATGAAATAAATAAAATATTTTCAATTGTTTTCAGTTTGGTACGGGTACGGACAATCCTAAAAATCGGTCTATGATTTTATCTAGACCCGGTTAAGGTTGTCTGCCGGTATAAGTAGGAACAACACAATATTTCCTTCGTTCCTTTGTTCCGATGTAAACGTTGTTGAAAAATCCACACCCATCTTAAGATTTCGCTTCACATTTTGGTATCAAAAAATCGATTTTAAATTAGGAAAAACAAGTGATCACAAAAGAAATAATTTACTTGAGCAAAGGCCGTGTTGGCCTAATCTAAGGGTGGTCTTAACCACTGAGTGCATAAACAATGCGTAATAAATGTCGCTTAAATATCTTATAAAATAAAGTGTGTCCAAAATTGAGGTATCATTTCAGGGCTGCCAAATTTGACGATTTTTTGTTTTGGAATCAGCAAACTGCCGATTTGCTGATTTTTTTCTAAAAAGTGACGATTTTTTTTCAGTCTCCAAAGTACGAATTAAACATTAAATTTTAATATTCAATATGAGTGTTGTTCGACCTTTTGTTGTAATTTTAATGTGAATAATTAGTGGAGCTCAAGGTCAGTTTTTTTTTTATTTTTTTATTTATTTAAAAAATGTTTCCAATATTTCGAGATCCACTGGATCTCATCTTCAGGGTAAAGAGGAACAATAATAAAAAACAAGTCTCACACGGTTTTACATTTAAAAAAAAACTGACCTTGAGCTCCACTAATTATTCACATTAAATTTTAAGCTTGGAATGTTTAACAGCCTTACCTTAACAAGAGCGGAATGCGGAACGTTTTCTTTCGCTTAGCTTTAACGCTGATATGCTATACCAAAGCAAGCACCCAAATACACAGAAAAAGATATTGCACTAGTAAAAGTCTTAATCAAAAATAGTTTTTTTAATTAAAAATTAAATCAAGTGAATTGAACTTTTAATCAAGTGTATTAAAAGTTTACTTGACAATATTAATTTGCACCAGTAAGCAAATTAATAATATCAATTAAACGTTAAATTTACTCGATTAAATTTTAAAATAAAACTGATTCTATTTTTGATTAATGCTTTTACTGGTGCAACATTTTTTTCTGTGTGATATCTTTCTTGTTTAATAAAACCCACAAATTATAAACAAAAATAGTGATAAGAACTCTAGATTGACAAAAAAATATATATATATTTCTTTAATTAATTAACAATAGCGGCAAACTTCACTATTAAACGAACTGTAAAAATCGGTTTTCCAATTGCAAAGCGTTGAGGCCGTTCTATTAAAAAACTAGAAAACGCTTGCCGCTTTTGCTTAGATACGTCTATAATATGCAAGTCTTAAGAAAATCTTTCAATGATTATTTTCAGAGTACAAAAACAACAATGTGATAGAGTAGCCATCAAATAAACTGTGATACAATTTTTAAATATTATGTGTTTCAAAAATAATTCCATGTTTTATGTTTTTTGTATTATATATGTTAAATGTAAAAAATTTTTGGTTTTAAAGTTTGGTTTTTAATGTAAAAATATATAAAAAATACAATCCCCAGAAGAAGTCGCAAAAATCGACGAAACGTCGGGAAAAAATGTATTAAAATTGTGTTTCTAATTACATAAAAGATTATAGGCCGTATTAGCTTAACAAGGAATTATAAACACAGAATGTTACACTTTGTTTATCATCGAATCAACCCTTTAGGACTCTCTGTATAAATCATATTTTCAACAATTATACGGCGAACATTTCACGAGTAGTAGGATAATATCTACACGAGTCTCATACGATTCTTGACATGAACGACTCGTTAGAAAATCTTTATCCACGTCTTAAACGATTGAAGAAGCGTCTTTTGCTGTGCTATCAAAGAATCTCAGTCGTGTTACAGTTTTTCCCGTGTGAGGAATCTTCTGCCATTTAAAAAAAGCGATCATCGACGATAAAAGACACTCTTTATGAGACTCCCAGTATATCTTACACGATTGAATATGCTATCGGGGTATGAAGTAATGAAGTTTTTGTTTGAATGTTTTTTTTTTTTATAAAAATCAAACAAAAATTGTTTAAAAAAAAACTTAATTTTAAATTGTCCGATTTTTTTTGACGATTTTTCGAAACGATAAAGACGATTTTTTTATTTTTTCTCAGGAAACTGACGATTTCCTCACAAATTTATCTGGCAGCCCTGTATCATTTGAATTTTAATAAAAAAAAAAGATTTTTTTTAAATTTCAAAAGATTTTGTTATTCGTGCTTAATTCCCAGTTTTTATTACTGATAAAAACACTTGAAATTTATTGTTGATGGGATAAGCTATTCCTATGCGCATTTCACTGGTGGCTTAGGCCAGATCATCAGGAAACTTCATCCATAACGTTTTAGAAAAACTAAAGATATTAAACCAAATAAAACTGTTAAGCGTATAAGACTTATAGCAACAGTTCTACTTGTAATAATATCAAAGCTTAAACAATAAACAGTGGGTTTATCTCATCTTACATTCCCCACTACAATTAGTTGAAATTCTCTCAACATTAATTGTAGTTGTAAGTAGGTTAAGAAAAACAAAATAAAAACAACAACAACAACTTTACAAAAGATGTTGACAATTAAGTGTTTTTTTAGGCCGTGCACTGCCTGTTTATTATCAAAAAGTAATTTCAATTTTTGGGAATACAAAATTTTAATTTCAAAAGATTTTGTTATTCGTGCTTAATTCCCAGTTTTTATTACTGATAAAAACACTTGAAATTTATTGTTGATGGGATAAGCTATTCCTATGCGCATTTCACTGGTTGCTTAGGCCAGATCATCAGGAAACTTCATCCATAACGTTTTAGAAAAACTAAAGATATTAAACCAAATAAAACTGTTAAGCGTATAAGACTTATAGCAACAGTTCTACTTGTAATAATATCAAAGCTTAAACAAAACACATCAACAATAAACAGTGGGTTTATCTCATCTTACATTCATTAAGCACGAATAACAAAATCTTTTGAAATTAAAATTTTGTATTCCCAAAAATTGAAATTACTTTTTGATGATTTTTTTTAAATTTTAAAAATATTTTTATTTCAGTTTATTACAAATAGGTTCCGGTAAAAAATGAAAAAATATGTCGGTCGAGTGACACCCCTACTGGCTCGGCAGGCTCCCAATCTCTTACCAAAATTCTTAATCACGTTTTTTAATAAACTGTTGTCAATGGTTGAAATCTGCTCGATAATGTTGTTTTAAAGGTGCTGTACGAAAGCTGCTGGCAAATTTAGCAGTGTAGATTAGATAGCTCCGACTACTTAACAAGGGGCAAATATATAATTTTTGTCCGATTATATACTCAAATTGCGACCTGTTTGTGAATGTTATCCTAGCACATACAGAGACACTTCTTAAATGTCTTAAATGAATCACCTGGTAAAGTTAAGATCCACCTGAGATTAGGCCATATAATAGGTGCTCATGTTAATTACAATCAAAATTATACCCAAGATAGGTGCCTCGTTTGCTTACAATAGAGCTAAACCAGTGGCGTAAAGATGTTTTAAGAGAATGTTTAGCGATGATTTATGGAGCCAAGTTTTAGCAAAAAAGTATCGAGCTAAAAGGAAAAAAAATATTTTTATATTCACCCCTATCGTGAATAACATGTGGAATTTTTGTTCCCATGAAATTTTTCGAAGGGAAAAAAGCAATCGTGAATCTCATGTGAAAAATTTTTCACGCTATCAGTTCCAGTGAATGTAAAAAATAAGAAAGATTAAAAAAAAATTTAAAATCATTGTAATTTTTTTTCACAAATATACACGCTTATATTTTAAAGAAAAGTTAAAATAATAAAGCAAACTATTTAGTATTGGAGGTATAGTTTGATTACAACGTTAGTTTTTTTGCACTTTTTAAATTTTATGTAGTAAAATATTTTCCAAAATTCTGCCTTCTAAAGCTTCACAAATCCTCAGGTAATCGACCTGTTGTTTTACATTTTGTTGACCAATATATCGGTTTGTGCCTTATTGACGGAAATAGCCCTTAATATTCGATTTATAGGAGGAACTACTTACATACATGTTTTGTTCCCTAGCAAAAATAAAGTGAAAAAATCTAAGGGAAATGTTAACAAATTGCGAGGGAAAAAGCTTTTCACGAAAAGGGGAATTTTTTCCCATCAACATTTTTTCACGTTATTATTCTCATTTGAATTACATTTTTTTCATGGGAGTTTTTCATGATCGCAAATATGTGAAAAGGGGAATTATTCCGAGGGAAAAATTATTCACGAAAGGGGTGATTGTTAAACTTGTTGTGTTTTCTTTGTTTGATTTTGTTGCTTTTAGGCTTATACTTGCCTTTAGTTCCCAAAAAGATCCAACCTCAGAGTCATTTTGCCAAATTTACTGGTGTAGAGTACTGCAAATTCGTCATATGACATAAATTGCCTAGTGCACACGTATTTATCTTTTTTATTTATCAACAACACATTCATATGAATTGAAAAGTTAAAAAACTGTTGATTTTTTTTATTTCAATCACAGTAAATAAAAAGGCGTGGAATATTAGTTCGCTTGAACTAAAAAAAATGTCATCCGCGATCGTTCAAAGGATTGATTCAGCAAAGAACAACTAAAAAATTCTTTAATAATATAATGGAACAAAAATGTGTCTGTTTATTCATGCACGACAAATTAAAAAAAAATGTAATAAATATGATATAATGACTAAAAATACTAAAAAAAATCAATTATTTTCATAAAAAAGGTGGTAATACGATCTGCCAATTTAAAGCTCTAGACAATCAAGTGGAATTAGCAGCCCCTTTCCTTTCCGAAAATGTTAAGAACATTGATTAATTCACTTCACTGATCAGAAGAACACCTATGTGAGAAACTATTTAAGCTTTTTTAAAAATATTTTGTTGAAATGTATACATTCTTATTGCCCCTTTTAATAAACATCAAATGGTTTACTACCCCTCTGTATATCAATTTTGATTTGTTTTAGTTTTTATACCCTCCACCACAATTAGTTGTGAAGAGGGTATACTAAGTTTGTCATTCCGTTTGAAACTTTTTTATTATTCATCTCAGATCCCATAAAGTATATATATTCTGGCTGCTTGAGTAATTCTAAGTCGATGTAGCCATGTCCGTCTGTCTGTCCGTCTGTTGAAAACACGCTCACTTTCGAAAAACTCAAAAGAAATAAACAAACTAGGTGTCAAATTGCTTGTAGTTATCCTAAGCAGTTTGGGATTGAATTTCAGCAAAATCGGTTCAGTAGGACCAGAGCTATGAATCAAAATGTGGAACCACCACCTTCAAAAACTTGATAATTTTGTTACAAAAACTAACATAAATGATGCAAAAATGCACGGAATGACATACGATTTTGCACAAGTCCGTTTTATTCGACTAGAAATGACACTGTAAAATTTCGAAGATCGGTACATAATTTACCCTAGGCCCCATATATGCCCTACTCCCGGAAAACAGTTTAGTCTTCTAAAACCATAATTAATAACAAATCGTCACAGTTTAAGATAATAATAATAAAAAGACAGATATTACTCCTTAAACGTTCGAACTGTCGGTGGAGGGTATCAAAGATTCGGCACAGCCGAATATAGCACTCTAACTTATTGCAAATTGTTTTGATTTTTGTTTGCCTTTTTCAACTATGTTTTATATCTTGTTCTGTATGAGAGAACATATGATATTTTAAAAGAATGTCTATAGCAAAACAGCCAAAGAAATTGTATTCGTAATATCTATTGATGATAAGTAGTACTCATTGCGTACTATTCTAGCATTTTATCTCTTTTTGTTTTTATAACAAGTAAAATGTTATACACCATTTACTTCGAGTATTAAGTTTAGATGACATTATCGGCGCAATGTACCAACGTTCGTTGCATTTAATGTGCCGATAATGTAAACGCACGTAATTTTTTTAAATACGACAATCTGCACCGAAATAATGCTCACTTAAGACAATTAAAAGCCACCCGATATACCGATAATGTGAACACTAGCGTGGCCGTTAGTTGTATGGAGAACTTTTTTTTTGGATTTCTTATACTCTCCCCCTCCAAATCGGTTCAGTTTTATGTAAAAAAAAATACAAAAAAATTTCGTAGCGATAAGTTGTGTTTTAGGGAGGGCGTCCGCCCCTCAAAGTTTGCCATCAAGCCATTTATTCAAATGTAATTTGTTTGCGTATGACTATCTTCTAAAAACAACATTTTACAAGAATATGATATATGGCAATATTTTAGCTCTTGTAGTCAACAACATAAGCCTCCAAGAAAGTTTTTTGCTAAGACTAATATCTTAGAAAATAATTAAGAAAATAACAACAAAATACCAATCATTTTATATACGTTTTATATATATAAAAGGGGGATTTAATGTCAAGTGACACAATTTTGAAATCGATGTCTTCCGATTTGGATGAAATTTACACCAAGGTTAGTCCTATTAGATAGTAGTTTACACACAAATTTTCAACAAGATCGGTCAAAATGTTTCAGAGCTAGAGGGGGTTAAAGTTTGTCATACAGGTGTTCTTTCTCATCCATGTCACTTATTACCTATTGGTGTTAGCAAAATTTGTCCCAAGTAGCTTAGATAGCTATTTAATTAATCTTTTTTAAAAATATTTTTTTGTTTTTTTTAAAAATTTTTTTAATTATTTTTTTTAAATTTAAAACTTTTTTTTTTATTTTTTTTAGCCAAGTGTTAAATTTAAAAAAAAAAAATTTAAAAAATTTTTTAAAAAAACAAAAAAAATATTTTTAAAAAGTTTGATCAAAAAGCTATCTAAGCTACTTGGGACAAATTTTGCTTACACCAATAGGTAATAAGTTACATGGATGAGAAAGAACACCAGTATGGCCAAAATGTCAAATTTTGACCCCCTCTAACTCAGAAACTTTTTGACCGATCTTGTTGAAAATTTGTGCCTAAGCTACTATCAAAACAGTACTAAAATTGGTGTAAATTTCATTTAAATCGAAAGACATCTATTTCAAAATTGGGTCACTTGACATTAAATCCCCCTTTTATATACATATATATAAAACGTATATAAAATGTTTGATATTTTGTTTTTATTTTCTTAATTATTTTCTAAAATATTGATTTTAGCAAAAAACTTTTTTAGAGGCTTATGTTGACTAGAAGAGCTAAAATATTGCCATATATCATATTCTTGTAAAATGTTGTTTTTAGAAGATAGTCATACGCAAACGAATAACATTTGAATAAATGGCTTGATGGCAAACTTTGAGGGACGGACGCCCCCCCTAAAACACAACTTATCGCTACGAAATTTTTTTGTATTTTTTTTTACATAAAACTGAACCGATTTAGGGGGGGAGAATATAAGAAATCAAAATAAAAAAAATAACGGCCACCCTAGTGAACACTCTTGGCACAATGTTAAGCCATCAAAATGTTACAAATGGTTTTTATATCGGCCACTTGTGCGCCGATCTAAGTGGACAATCAGTGTCGATATAAGCGAACATCTGTTTGCTAAGCAAATAAAAAGACCAACGTGAAAACTATTTATAGGAAATTTTGACATATTTTTCTATTTATTAAAATAAACTATTTATAGGAATGTTGCTTAAACAATAATAGTTAGTATAGGAAATTTTTTTTAAGTCGACTTTTTATAGGAAATTTGGCCAAAATTTATTTTTTAAAGAAAATTTTGTTATAATTATGCTAAAATTCACTTCTTATGGGAAATTTTGCTAAAAATTACTTTTTATAGGAAATTTTGATAAAATTTACTTTTTATAGGAAATTTTGCTAAAATTTACTTTTTATAGGAAATTTTGCTAAAATTTACTTTTTAAAGGAAATTTTAATAAAATTTACTTTTTGAAGGAAATATTAATAAAATTTACTTTTTATAGAAATTTTGCTAAAATTTACTTTTTATAGGAAATTTTGCTAAAATTTACTTTTTAAAGGAAATTTTGATAAAATTTACTTTTTAAAGGAAATATTAATACAATTTACTTTTTGAAGTAAATTTGATAAAATTTACTTTTTAGAGGAAATTTGGATAAAATTTACTTTTTAATGGAAATTTTGATAAAATTTACTTTTTAAAGGAAATTTTAGTAAAAGTTTGATAAAATTTACTTTTTAATGAAAATTTTACTTTTTATAGGAAATTTTGCTAAAATCTACTTTTTATAGGAAATTTTGCTAAAATTTACTTTTTATAGGAAATTTTGCTAAAATTTACTTTTTTAAACCTATCTTACAGGCAAACTCGCCTGAATTGTAAAAACATACATTGATAGAAAAGGCGTCATAACGCCTATGTTCTTTGACATCAGTACTATGACAAGTGTCTTCTTTTTTGACCCCATGAAACTTTTCATCATTGTGATGTTAGCCTAACCATCACATGGCCAAACTGTCATCACGGTCAATGGACATCACAGAAATGACGAACCTGACTCAATTCAATAAAAAATGTCATCAGTGCGCTGACTAAGTAACATCTAAGAAAGGACTCGTTAGGCTTAATTTAGTGGCAAACTGTCATTTACACATGACAAACTGTCATTAAATTGAGTTGTTGGGATTGAATTTAGTCAAAGTAAGAGAATATTATTATTTACTCACCCGTTACACATGTTTGTTTCACTTTTGTTACTCCGCCCTTCCTTTACAGAAGAACTCTCAATTCAAATCAAGACACCAGCCAGCAGCATGCCCGATATGGTTTTCCTAATCATTCTACTTTGAAAATTTCATGTATTTTGCAAAATAATTAAAACAAAAATAATATGGGAATTTTGTCTTCTTATTTCACTTTTTAATTATTAAAATAATATCATTAATAATCAAAATGTGGCATTGAATTGATGCCACTGTACGCATAGCATAGAAGACGCATAGCATAGAAGACGCATAAAATATGACAACATTTCAAGATAACGTTCGTGATTGGATTGATGTCACTTTTTGGCAAAAACGAAGACAAAATACGTCAGCGTTATGACGCCTTTTCTATCAGTGTTTAACATTGATGTCACAATTCTGTTGTTAGGGCATCATCATTATGAATATGCATTTTTCTCTGAGTACAGATATCAGTTCGAATACGCCAACCGTAATCAGGCCGACCATTTCAGCTGATTGTTTTGTAAAACTCCTAATATGACCTCCGTTTCCACTCATCACCATTTTCATAGAAGCTCCCATAATTTAATCCATTTTTCATAATTTGAAAAATTTATTAAAAACTTCGTGGACTCCCTCTAAAATAGTGCTTGATGAGGGAAAAAGGAAGTCATTTTATATAGGGACCACCTGAAAGGTCTCAAGCGTGATTTTTAATGCCGACCACTGTGATTTGAAAAGTATTTTTGGATTTTTTAATAAAAACCCAAAAGTTTTTTTTAAAAGTGTTTAAGATTCTGAAATATATTTTTTTTTATTAATAAGAAATAAAAATTGTCTATGATTTTCACTAACCGTATTTTTTCGAGTGCACTGGAATTTTGTTGAAAAAAAGTTTTGTTTTAGAAAAAAGAAAAATGAATTATGTGTTTGTTCGACATTGAAGTTTATTTGAGAAATTTTATAGAATGAAAAATTGCATTTGTAAAATAATTTTGTTTATTTTTTTTGCTAAACTTTATTGTAGTTGTAGCATGAAATATTGTATAGATTTTTAAAAGGTTTTCTGTAGCAGTTTTTAAAACTAAAAGTTTTTTTTCTTTTTCTTTTTGCAGCAAAGCGAAAATAAAAACCTATTAAATTTGGGTAGTTTGTATGCTGCACAAATAAATTTCTAATTCAATTCTTTGTAATGTAAACTAGTTAAATGAAATAACTAGACCCCGTTGTATTGTAAACAAATTAAATTTATAACAAAAAATTCGTAACCAGCAAAACTTGTATGATTTGTTTATGCAAAAGAGAAAAAAAATAGTAGTGGGTAAAAACATTAATCATTTTTAAATTATTGTTACTTTAGCGCATTTTCGCCAAAAGGAAAAGGTGATTTACATTAATTGTGCCATCAGCACCTGCCGACCGACATGTTCAATTTGTAATATTTCTTGTTCTCTTTTTTTTTTTTAGCAACAACAAGTGAAATAAATAATTGTGGTTTAAAACTGTCAGTATTTTTTGAATGATTAATAAAAGTTTATACGCAAAAAAAAACTATTTCTAACGAGAGATGAATTTAATTTTTTGTGGTTTTATATTTATACAATTTAAATAATTCGCACTTTTATTGCGATTATTGAATGAAGTAGAAACGTTAAATAACTTTAAAGACAAAAAATAAAAATTGTAAACTTTTAACACTTTTTTTTAAAAATTTTTCAAAAAGATAATTAACTGGTCTGTTCTGAAAGTCACGTGATTTTAAATCACGTGCATTTAAATTTTAAAATCACGCGTGTGATTTTGTGGGGTTCTGTAAGTCATACCGTTATTTAACTTCTCGGTGTGCTTTCGGCAACTGACAATCACAACGTAACACACAAAAACGGAACACCAAAATATCACACGTGTGATTTAAAAAGGCACATGTGATTTGAGTTCAAGTGATTTTTAGAACAGACCTGTAAATACAAAAATGTATATGAACATTGCCATCGATAGTTCCACCGCAACAAACAAGTTATAAGTTGAAAAGACTTTGTTTTAAAATATTTTCACAGGGAAACAATAAAATTTAATTAATGTAAAAAAACTTTTATTATTTATTGATAAAACCATTTCGATGATTTATGAATGCAAAGTTGAACAAGTGCACCTTTTCTCATTTGGACATTTATATTGCAAGTTTTGTTTTAATAAAAGTCCTTAAAGACAGACATTATGCAGACAGACATATTTCTCTCTAAAAATTTTCGAAGGGTAAAAAGAGTAAAAAGGAATGCATACGAAAATTCGAATTGTCTTGAAAACGAAAAAAAATATCAAAAGGAACAACAGCATCAATTCTTGGGCTAATTAAGAGCTATAAATGAAATCTTTTATTAAAATAAAAATCCGTCTTATTTAGAGTTTTTTTTTTTTTACTTAAAATGTGTCACGTTCAATATTTTGGAATTTCCCATATTTAAAATTTCTGGAATTAAAGTTCAAATGCCGAGTCTTGAGCACCATTAATTAAAAATGAGAACTTATTTTAAATTGACTGATAAAATAATAATTTTCTGGTTATTTTTTTTTAACAAATCTGCTTATATGTTTCCATAATTGTTTCGTAAAATAAAGGTTCAAGTGCAAAAAGTATTAACAATCTGTGCTCACTAAAGGGCCTTGGTCGAATAGATTAAAGATCTGTTATGATTTCAAAACTTTGCCAAAATTCAATTTTCCTTTAGCAAAATCGATTCAAGATCGGTCCTAAAGCGAAAAGCATAAGAATCTGTGACGCTTTAATTTTCGCCAAAATTCGATTTTCCTTAAGAAAAATAAAAATGTATTTCGCATTTATTTCGAAAGACCCCTTTCAGGCTCGGCAAGTTAGTTAGTACCCCGACCTTACCGCAGACGTCTACAAACCAAGAGTTGCGCAAGAGACTTGCGCAAGTAACTTGCCAAATGTGAAAGGCGTCTAAAAAAATATCGACATTTTTATACCAAGAAAAATTGCCTTTATTACGTAAACCATCGGTTCTAGACCAAAAAGGATGAAAATCTGTAATCACTTGAATATTTTGACCAAATTCGATTAGCTTTAAAAAAAATCGATTTTTTTAATGAAAAAATAAATTTGCACTTATTTCATAAACCAGAGCTCCTAGAGCGAAAAGGATGAAAATTTGTAATTACTTGAATATTCTGCCAAAATTTAATTTTCCTTAAGAAAAATCGATATCTTGAATCGATGAAAACAATAAATCGCATTAACTTCGTAAATCAGTGCACGTTGGGTTGAATAATGTTAATTAAAAGTGGCGCTAAATTAAAATTTTATTTTGTCAAATTTAGTCATGGGTTAAAGACGACACAATTCTAACTCACCACTCGCTGAAATCGTTATTCTACACTCATAGAAAAATGCTTTTTCATATTGATGACGCCCTAACATCAGATTTGTGACATCAATGTTATTACTAGGGCAACCAAAAAAAAAAACACTAAAAAAACAGTTTTAAGCTCTTAAAAAAAGCGTTTTAAAACATGAAAATAAGCTGTTAAATTTTAAAAAAAAGCAATTTAAAATTGTTAATTTTCCACTTAATTCGTTTAATATGTTGTTATAGTAAATTATGAGTTGGTGCAATAAATTTTCGAAAAGAAAACTTTGTCTGTTTGGAGTCAGCAAGTTCTTGTACATAGAAAAAGTTCTTCCTACGTCTACAGATGTTAAGGGAGCATATTTAAAATTGAGTTTTGCTCTGAAGTATATTTTATACGATTGGACTCACAATTCCGCTTGCCTCCCAAAATATATGTTCACTTAGAAAACCAATGAAAGATTTTTCGTTTCCAATTTTGTTACAACTTAGTGTAAAACCCCAAAATTTGCAGAAATTAACAATATTTGATATACAGAGAAATTCTTAATAGCTAAAACTATATTAAAAAAAACAGCAAAAAATAAGACGTTACTATACCAAAAACAGGGAGAAGGGGAGCTAACAGACGTTACTTTATACAAAAACTATATATAAAAAGAAATAAGACGTTACAAAGTATGACGGTAAAAGACGTTACAGACTGAGGAATTTGATCGTAAGAATACAGCTATGGAATTTTCGAGAGAAAAGAACTCAAACAAGCAAATAATATGGGTAATTCCAAAGTGTTGAACGTGACAGTCGTACGCATCAAAAATGCAATAACATTTTAAACAACAAATATTTCTACGTTCTTTTAACCCTTAAATTATAGCACTTATAAAGCACTATTATCTATGCTTAAGTTTATGGGGGGCGCGATTCTAGGTCAAAGATAATGGCAAAAGAAGTAGCGGTTCGAACGTGAAAAAAATAGAAGTAGTTTTTATGGCCATGTATAAAAAGGCGTAATTCAACGAAACCTGTCGCAATTTTTTAGGTAAACTACTTTCAGAATTTTACATAGCAATGTAACATTATAATGTCTTTGGTTTGATTCCAAAATCTTCTGTATTTTTCTTTGTTTAAGCCAAAATCTGGTTCGATACATGACATTTCGAACGTGACATTTTTTCCACAATAACTTAACTAAATAATGATTAAAAAAAATAAAAATTTACCGTTAATCCGAATAACATATTATTCTTCGAACTCATCCTTTTATTACAGACCATGTAAGAAAATTTTTTTGGAATAATTTTTATTAAATATCACCTTTTTTAAGGAAGATAATATTAAAGAAAACATGCAATAAAACATTCTCACAAATAAGAAATTACGTTTGCACAACTTTGCAGTCTGATTGTTTATCTAAGTGAACAAATTTATGGGTAAATTAATAAAATTAGTAAAATCTAAATATTTCTCAATAACAATATCGTAAAATAATAAGCTCTTAATAACTTTTAAATTTTCGGTCACGGTGGACCTTTTGACGGAAATGCCCATATAATAAATTGAAAAAAAGGCTTAATACTAAAAACATAAACACATAAAAATTATACACAACACTATAAAAAGTACGTTACAGTACCGCTAAGACAAAGTAACATAAAAATCAAGTAAGAAAGTATAGTCGGTCAAGCCCGACCGTATGATACCGACCACCACAGTATTTAAAAACAAGTTTCGAGAGTGTACGGCTACATGAATATGGATCTATCTATGTTTAAATTTCACTAAAATCGGTTTAATAGTTACTGATGGGCAGAAATTTACCCTATCTCCCCTCGTGGTCCTATTTTTTAAAAAATGCATACCTTACGTGTCCATATAAATATTGATCTATCTACATATGTCTTAAATTGCATTAAAATTGGTTTGATAGTGGGCACAAAGACCCTCTTCCGGATAGCAGCTTGTATTGGGGCTATATTAAATTATGGTCCGATTCGCCCTTGTGCCAATTAGAACCCACGTACCAAATTTCATTAAATTAACTTTAAAATTGCGACCTGTACTTTGCGCACGAGGTTACATGGACAGCCAGCCAGCCGAACGGACATCATTAGATCGACTCAGAAAGTGATTTGATTTGATTTGAGTGTATTGGTTTACCTTAGGACCAATATTTTAAGGTGTTTCTCACATCAGCACAAATGCATAATACCCTCTCCACTCTTTAGTGTAGCTATAATAACTTACAGAGATAATATTGGATAATGGGATGATATTGTTCAAGGGAAGCACAAAATATTACCATAACGTTGAACGATTTTTTTAACCAGAGTTGTTACAGCACAGAAATGGTTGACAGAAAAGTTGCGCATAAAAATAATTAATAATAATCACGATTTTTGCAAAATATTATTAAATAAGTTTTTTTCGTATGAAAAAAATGAAAAATCATCATATCGTTACCTTAATATAAAAAGGCCCCAACTCATTATAATTGGAAATCCGTTTTTTTATTGATTCTTGTAGAATGGTTGCTAATACACATTCTATTAAAATTTCAAGCAAATTAGATTAAAAATAAAGAAGTTATAAGCAGAACACAAAAAGCCCTAACTCATACACACAATTTTTCTAAAGAAAAAAAGCCCTAACTCATACACACAATTTTTAGAATCTGTATTTCAATCTGAATTCCTCGTTTAATTTTAATAAAGATGTTTTTTGACAATGTTTGTGTAGCTATATTATTTCAGCTTTTATTAAGTTTTTTCCTTCTCCTGTAAAAAGTGTTTTTGATGAGTTGGGGCCTTTTTATATTAAGGTAACGATATATATTATTTCTAAAGCACTTTTTTTGTCGGTTGCAAATATCTCCCATACCACCGCATCAAATTTAATGAATTATATCTCATTTTAAAGCTTATTTCTAACACTAGTGACGAAAAATAATTAGAAATTGAAACATTAACATTTTCATTGATAAAAATTATATTTTATATAGAACTGCATGATAACACTGTTGTCATTATGATTATATGTTCTTGTTCAAATGTGGTAATACAGGTCGCTTAATAGTAATGCAGTTCTATGTTACAAAAATGACAACTAACGGTGAGAAATATTCGCACGGGTCATCTAGTTATCTTAAAATGACAAAATAAGTAAAAAAAAAAGCCGATATCGCAAAAATAACTAAAAAGCCGATATTGCCAAAATAAGCAAAAAAAGCCCTAACAAATATAGCTCATTTTCTTAGTTTTTTTTATGATCGGAATTTGTGTTTAATCAAAATCTTTCTATCTTGTAAACCAAAAAATAAGCATTTGCTTTTTTTTGGTTGCCCTAGTTATTAAAAATGGCATTAATGAGACAAAAAGTGGCATCTGACTACAGTGACATCAATGTGATGCCGTGTTTTGTGTATTATTAACATTATGTTTAGCGGGCATGCAGTTGGTGTCTTATAATTGAAAGTTCTTTTGTAAAGAAAGGGCGGAATACAAAAAAAGTAAAACAAACATGTGTAACGTGTAAGTAAATAATAATAATCTCTTACTTTGACTTAAGTCAATCCCAATGACTCAATTTGATGACAGTTTGTTTAATGACAACTTGTCATTATATTGAGCCTAATAAGTCCTTTCTGATGACAATTTTTATTAAACTGACTCCGATTCGTCATTTTTGTGATGCCGATGTGTCATTCCTTTGATGACATTTAATGTTTGACCAGCGTTGCCAGAAGATTTGGAAGGAAAATCTTCATATGGAGGAAAATCTTAAAATTTTTAATAACAAAAGGCAAAGAAGTAAAAATTATTAATTTTTAAAAAGGAAATACTTCTTATTATGGAAACTATTTAAATTGAAATACATAATTGCGGTATTTATACAAAATTAGATTGTAGGTTAAAATTGTGTTTTAGGTCTATTTTCCATAAAATTCTTTCTAAAAATATACTTTAAATCCATTTGTTTTCTAATAAATAGGAACGTAAAAAAGTTCATATAAATAAAGAAGTTTCTTTGGAAGTAATTAAATTCTAAAATTAGAGTTATATAAATTTTGGGCAAGAAGATCATACATCATATGAAGTTTTAAGGGTTCTCAATTAAGTATTATATTTGAAACCGTTGTTGTATCGAAGGCATTTGAAAATATATGGATTATATGGATTTCCCTAAATATATTCCTAATGGAATTGTTATTAAAATAATGTACACCTTTGAAAAGACATTGTAAAGCACTAATGTATATACACTTTATTTAATAATTATCAAAAACATGGAATGTGGGATTCTTAACCCTAGGTAACTTTTTACCACTTCGGTCTCCTCTTGGTCAGGCCTGACCCCAATTAGAACAGCTAAAAAAAAACCCCAATTAAATAAAAAGTAAATAAATATATTTTTTATTAAATTATTATTTTAGATAAGCAGGGGTGTTCTGGAAATCGAAAACACAAGAATTTGGAAGTGGTTTTTAATACACTTTTTTATAATATTTGTTATTAAATTCTGTTTAATAGAGAAATATTTGTCATAAAATTCATTTATCACAGAAACCTTATTAAAAAACGACGTTTAAAATGTTTGCCTTTTCGATTTAAAGGACACCCCTGTATACGAATTTATTATATAATTTTATTATTTTATTTTACATGCAAGTCATCGAATATGTAGTCCTTATTTTGCACATTGCTTTTTCGCAACTGAGTGAAACGAGTTTTCCGATTGGTTTTTGTAGTTAAATTATACTTAGCTCATAACGGGCCGTAGTTTTCTGATTTAATTCGAACTTGATTCATTCAATTCACAAAATATCATTTATAGAATTTACCTTTCTGTTTTATTTGATATATTGTTGTATATGAAAAAAACTTTGGTCCGTCCCAGAGGGTAATTTCATAGAACTTTACATAAAATAGAATTCCACCCCACTAATCTTGCTCCAATCAAATCCAAATTAGTTTCATTCGATTCAGCACACATCATTTATAGACGCCCCTGTTTTTTTTTTGTTATATTCGAAAAATTGCAATAATTGCAAAACACAAATTTAGTCTGGCCAGACCAAGACGGTAATCCTAGGGTTAAGTTCCATTAGTTTTACCTTTTGTTACTAAATACATGAACTTTTTTGTTCTTAAATATATTCAACTTTATAAAAATACGGGTTTTCTTTTTGCAAATAATTTTTTTTCATCAATATTCCCAAAATGAACAACCGCTAATTTTTGTGTATGCTACACAATGGGTACAAAAGTATGCATAGACAACAAGCTGATACAAAACCTCATTGTTTTAAAAACTGACTGTTTAAAAACTGCAAAAAATTATGTAAGTTGTACAAACTTAAAGTAAAGAATTTTTATTTCTAAAAATAAAAAATCTTAATTTGAGAAAAAAGATCTTCAAATCTTATTTTAGTCAAAAAATTTTCAAAAATAAGGTAAAATCTTCATTCTGGCAACGCTGTGTTTGACCCTGAAGACAATTTGGCCAAGTGATGATAAGGCACACAATAATGAGAAGTGTCATGGGGTTACAAACGAAGAAACTTGTCGTGGTACTGATGTCAGAATACAACAGCGTTATGACGCCTTTTCTATCAGTGTAAGTAACATTCCTTTTCTGCAGTGTACTGTCAAAGTGGATAATTTTTTCGTACTTTTGTATAAAGTGATAAAAGTTTAAATTACACAACAAAAGTATTATTCTCCATGGAAATATAAAGTCGCATTTACTTCCTAAACTAAAGGTCGAGTGAAAGGGAAGAAAATCGGTCATCACTGGTTTTTTGCATAAAAAATCGGTATGTTTTTTCTCAAAAATTCGATTTTTTTAAATCAAAATAAAAAACGCATTTATATCGTGAACAAACGGTTCTAAAAAATGATGAAAATCTGTAATCACTTATATTTGTTTTTACCAAAAATCGTTATATTTATTTAAAAACTAATACAGGATGGCACAGTTTGAGCTATAGATATGCAATGACCATCTCTAAATTTTAATGCATATCCAAAGTTAAAGTAAAATTTAAAATTTTCCATATCGTAGGCTTTTGTTCTTTAAAGGTGTAGAAACTTTTTCTATAATATCTGTACACTGATAAAAAAGGCTTCATAACGCTGATGTATTTTGACATCATTATTATAACAAGTGTCTTCGTTTTTGATCCTAATGACACTTTTCATCATTGTGATGCCAGCCATAATTTCACTTGGCCAAATTGTCATCAGGGTCAAACATTGAATTATGTATCAATGGAATGACACATCGGCATCACAGAAATGGCGAATCGGAGTCAGTTTAATAAAAAATGTCATCAGTGCGATGATTAAGTAACATTGGAGAAAGGTCTCGTTAGGCTCAATTTAATGACAAACTGTGATTAACACATGTCAAACTGTCATTTAATTGAGTCATTCGGATTGACTTGAGTTAAAGTGAGAAAATATTATTATTTACTTACCCATTACACTTATTTGTTCGCTTTTGTTGTAGTCCGCCCTTTTCTTACAGAAGAACTCTCGATTATAAGACACCAACTGCATGCCTGATACGGCTTTTGTAATCATTCTACTTTGAAGTTTTGATGTATTTAGCTAAATATCTTAAACAAAAAAACAAAAGGGAATTTTTGCTTCTTATTTTGTTATCAAACATGAAAATAATGTTAATAAAAAAATTGGGCATCGAATTGATGTCAATGTAGTTAGAGCATAGATGACGCATAAAATATGACAAAATTTCATGACGACGTTCGTCAATGGATTGATGTCACTTTGTGCCTTGCAGATGTGCATTTGCCTGAATGTACATTTTTCTATGATACAGATACTGGAACTACGCACGTAAGTTTCTTATGAGTCAAGATTACGTATAAGTACATAAATGTAATAAAGCATACTCAAATAGGAGAAATGAAGATTTTCTCGCGATTACACACTTCAAAATTTTCGTTTTTAATCACGCTCTCTCACGAATCATTCTTAAGGTCTCACAATCACCTACACTTACGAAATAATCAGCCTGATTACGGTTGGCGTTGGCGTATACGCCTGAGTCGTTTTTTGTAGCAGATTAAACACAGGTTGTTTGTTACTTTAATCTTCTACAAAAAACGACTCAGGCGTATACGCCAACGCCAACCGTAATCAGGCTGAATATATTTAAGAAAGTACTGTTTTAAAAGAAACACGATTGATAAATTAGATTTAAGCAATAATTCGCTTTCGAGTGATTATTATTTGAAGTACTAGCTATGACGAAGATTCACGCGAAAATTACTTGGTATACGCAAAAATCACGTCACGTCACACTTACATCTCTATTTAAATTTTCTAATTTAATTTTAAAACTTAAAACGTTATATTCCAATTTTAGAAAATACAAAAACAAAAAAAATTTTGACAGACTTCTGTGTTTAAGTCAATAATTTGGCTGTTTCAGCTGCATCAAATAGTAATTTTTTTTAACTTTTCTAGTTAACACAATCGGATTGAATAAACCAAAAGTAGCGGTTCGGTTGGTTCACGATAAAAAAAACAGCCAGAAATATTTCGCAGCCACTACAAAAAAAAAAAAAAAAAAAAAAGTTAAAAGAAAACTACTGGCATTGTGGTGTATAACGACAAAAACAATCACATCACAGTGTTTCTTAAACCTGATTTTAACTTTAAAAAATATGTTTTAGGCCTTTTTGCGCTTAAAAAAAAATTCCCATGAAAATGTACTAAAACCGTGATTTGTTTTAAATTAGTTCTTTTTAGGCCGCTTTTTAAAAGTCTTCACGCGTCTAGTGTCCCAGGAGTTGGCATCACTGCTTAAATCAAAGAACATGCAAGAGGTGTTTTTTTAATGTTCGTTTTGGTTTTTCTAACGCCCATTTTTGGGAATTTTTCCAAACCGTATGATGAGTTTGGGAGAAAATAAATTACAAAAGTTCTTTTACTCTGTGACTTTGATAAGACAATTTCTACATTCACTGTTAAGTTTCATTGAAATACACTGATAGACAACAGTTAAGTTGGAAAACAAAGCACGTTTTTCACCACCCCAAGTTACAAAAGAGGCTGGTAACCAGAAAGCATTACGACATATAAAAGGAAATGAATTCAAAATCTTGTAATTATTGCCCAGAGGAATTAAAAAAAAAAAAAAAAAAAAAAAAAAAAAACTAATGCCTGCGAGCACTGGTGAGTTAAGAAAATTATAATTTCATTGTCTTGTAAACAGGGACTCTGATCAACCTAAACAATCAAATTTGGAGTTTGAGGTTGTCAGCTTCTAAAATGACGAAAGCAAAGACAGAGCTTACCACTTATGACAGCTATTGAGAAATTGAAAAGGTTTTTTTTTTTAATTTAATCACAAGTTATCAGGAAGAAGGAATTTTTCTTCCATTTCCCTAATTCTTTATTGAAAAATCAAGTGGTCATAAAAGGAAATATTTGTCATGCTGGTTAGACAGGCCAACAAATTTTTAATCCATAGATTAGAGTATACTTCTGTAATGAGAATCGCATTGTGGGTTTAGCCATATTTCAGACGTAGTAACCAGTCGTCAAAAAATAGTTCTAACTCCGAGTCCAACTCCAACACCAACCGCTGAAAATTTGAAAGCCCGACTCCAACTCCAACTCCGATTTTGATGCTAAATGTATGTGAACATAATATGTTCATACATATTATGTATGTTTTTATAAAAACTGATAATTATTATGATATAATGTACAAATATCACAACCTCTCTTTTCAACTAGTATCGAAAAGTTCGACAATTTTAAAGCAAAAACAAAAAAGTTCTTCGCATCATTTCATTTAACGACAAAGAGAAACTAACTAACAGTTGTGTACACACAAAAATGGTGTAAAAATTGTGAGAGACACAAATTGTAGGCTTGAGGTACTTCAATAACTCACCCAAGGTATTCCAATAAATCACCAAACAAAGTAACAATAACTTTCCCTGCTTATAGAAACCCCCTAAATTATCTTTATATTCTCTTTTTTACTTGTTCTCAAAAGTAGAATCAAAGTTCAACCAAAACAAGAACAATAATTTATAATTTAAGTTGGAAACTTTCAGAACTTCAATTATGTTCATTCATGTTGCAAAATGTAGAACAAATTTCCAACAAAACTTTACAATAAACATGAAAATACAAATGTCGCCATTGTGCAACGAAATTTTCTAAAGATAAATGGTTTAGAATTATTATTTTCACTTTTCTTTATGTTGGATGCAATAAAAACCCACCAAAAGCAGCAAATCCAAAACTAAATCTAGTCAATAGTTTTCTAAAGTGGCAGAATAGTTAACTAAAGATTATCATCACTCTTCTCCAAAGCTCTAATACTACAAATTCTACACTGGAAATAATCTCTGCTACAGTTTACAAAAGAAGTATCTTACGTAGCAGGCATGTACAATTTGGTACTATTGTATTTTTGGTTCGTGCTCTTTAAGGCAGAAAACCTCGAAATGTGCCAAAAGCTGTGAAATTAAATGAACTTGGATGCCAACGTTAAACTCTCTACACTGTGTGTTGATACATTATAGAGAGTTTAACGTTAACAACAACATATTTTATAGTATGGGTTGTATCGCTTTAGAGTTGAGAAATTATTTTCATGTCTAATAAATAAATTAAAATAAGGAAAATTCCCGAATTCTTTTTTGGTTAAAACTATTTTGTCAAAAAAGTACATCAAATTTACATTGTCAGATGATGACGAAAACCAAATCGGGTGATTCTTCTTGTTTATATTTGAGAGTTCCTTCTGTAAACAAAAAGGGAATTTAACAAATTAAAACATGGTGTAAAACAGGAAAATACATAATAATACATTGCTTTCTCTCCCTCTCTCTGGTTGCACGGGTCAGTTTGAGGAATGGTAAAATTTAGTTTTACATTAATACAGGGGATTTCATGTCAAATGACCCAATTTTTAATTCGATGTCTTCCGATTTGGGTGCAATTAGCACCAAGCTTAGTCCTATTAAATAGTAGTTTAGACACAAATTTTCAACAAGATCGGTCAAAAAGTTTCTGAGATAAAGGGGGTAAAATTTTGACATTTTGGCCATACAGGTGTTCCTTCTCATCCATGTAACTTATTACTAATTGGTGTTAGACAAATTTGTCCCAAGTAGCTTAGATAGCTATTTGATCAAACTTTTTTAAAAAAAAATATTTTTGTTTTATTTTAAAATTTTTTTTTTAAATTTAAAATTTTTTTTTTTTTTTTTTTGCTCAAACGAAAGGATATGTCTTTTCCTTTAATGTAGTTTTGGTCGCTTTTTGGGATACGAGTGGGTTATGTATAAAAAAAAATAGTTTTTAATTTTTAGCATATGCAGTGTTCTTTCTCAGCCATGTAACCTATTACCTATTGGTGTTAGCAAAATTTGTCCCAAGTAGCTTCGATAGCTATTTGGTCAAACTTTTTAAAAAAAAAATATTTTTGTTTTTTTAAATTTAAAATTTTTTTTAAATTTAAAATTTTTTTTAATTATTATTTTTTTTTTTATTTTTTTATTTTTTTTTTCTCAAAAGAAAGGTTATGTCTTTTCCTTTAAGGTAGTTTTGGTCGCTTTTTGGGATACGAGTGGGTTATGTATAAAAAAAAATAGTTTTTAATTTTTAGCATATGCAGTGTTCTTTCTCAGCCATGTAACCTATTACCTATTGGTGTTAGCAAAATTTGTCCCAAGTAGCTTCGATAGCTATTTGGTCAAACTTTTTAAAAAAAAAATATTTTTGTTTTTTTAAATTTAAAATTTTTTTTAAATTTAAAATTTTTTTTAATTATTATTTTTTTTTTTATTTTTTTATTTTTTTTTTTCTCAAAAGAAAGGTTATGTCTTTTCCTTTAAGGTAGTTTTGGTCGCTTTTTGGGATACGAGTGGGTTATGTATAAAAAAAAATAGTTTTTAATTTTTAGCATATGCAGTGTTCTTTCTCAGCCATGTAACCTATTACCTATTGGTGTTAGCAAAATTTGTCCCAAGTAGCTTCGATAGCTATTTGGTCAATCTTTTGAAAAAAATTTTTTTCTTATATATTGTTTTTTTTTAAATTTCTGTTTTTTTAAATTTAAAACTTTTTTTTATTTTTTTTTCTATCCGGAATGTTTTTTTTTTTTTTTTGCTCAAAAGAAAGCTTATGTCTTTTCCTTTCAGGTACAGAAACTTTTTGACCGATCTTGTTAAAAATTTGTGTCTAAACTACTTTTAAATAGGACTAAGCTTGGTGGATTTTACCCAAATCGGAAGACATCGATTTAAAAATTGGGTCACTTGACATGAAATCCCCCATATACTTATACTGTTAATAAAGCAACTAGTTTGAAATTGTTATAAAAATGCATAAAATAAACTATTGGGTTTCCCAGCGTTAAATACGATAGTTTAGTATATATAAAGAGAAACCAAAAGTGCATCTTGTTTTAAGTAAAACCCACCAACAACTAGCTAAATACTAGTTACTTTGTCTGCAGGGTTATGACAGTTTTCGTATACATATATACATTTGTACGTATGTATATGTATGTATGTATTTTAGTGTACCTCATAAGTTGACACCGCATACCCTTAGACCACTCTAATATTTACATATACCAACTAAAACAGAACAGGGTATTTTACTAGATCGAATAACGGCATAACTGAATCACGGCAAATACAAAAACAAAGCTGATCAATCAGAGTGTAAGTGGATGACACTAAGTGGAGTGAAAAATGTAATTGAGTGCATTCTAAACTCAAAACATTCTGATTAGCAAGTACAATTGCGAAGAGAGTCAACTATTGATAAACTATTGATTGATATTGATATCTTCATAATACCGACAGAGATGAACAGAGCTCTGTCGATAATTAGAATAAGTAAAAACGGCTAGGTTAAAATCTCAGCCATTGTATATAAGCAATTGTAAATTTAAATAAAATTAGACTTGTAATTACCACATTAATTAAGAGCCTCAAAACAATTCGGCAGTTCTTTTGAACGCCTTATTAACCAGCTGAAACCCTGACATCTACAAAAAATAACCAAGGGCTATGGGGACCAAAATACACAATATTAAAACTAAAATACACTTTCAACACACCCCATCGTGTAACATTACAGTATCCTGAAGAAGATTAAGAGTTAATTGTCAAAATGCTACTAGTACAATTACTATAACAAGAAGAACTAGTGCTAACGGGGTTGGAGTTTTCATATAAAAATACTAGTGCTTTATGAGCACCCACCAGTACTTGATGTTGTACAAGGGCCCCACTTGTTGAATGATAGAATCATTTATTTAAACCATTTTTATTATAAAAAAAATATTAAAATGCAAAATGCAAATTTTTTTATACTAAAGAACTAGTGACAAACTGGTTCTTAAGCTCCCAATGTGGTCCAAGTGTACTAGATCACGTCTAGAACCAATAGTACTAGCAATTTTCCAAATGTTTACAGTTGAGAACTAGTACTGGATATTTTTGTACTAGTTTGGTACTAGTTCTATCTCCGGCAGGGTAAGTATAATAAACACGGACTTTTTTCGGTGTATAATATTTCCAATGTCACTTTCAAAAGACTCTCGAAAACTAAATCCCAAAAAGCCAACCAACCCATCCAAATGCTTTAACTCATTCATCAAACAGTCAAAACTGATGAGTATTAAGGACGATTATTATGATGAAAACTGCAAAAACAACAATGTTTCCTTTTGGTTCTATAGATAACTTTAATACATACACAAATACATACATATCTACATCTGTATGTACCAAATAATGTTAGTATGTAAATCAAAAGCAATGTCTGCTGTTATGACAGTATACAAGTGGTTGGTTGTAAATGCCAGAAGATTTGTAAAAAGTTTTTGATAAATTTTTTTAAAAAGACGAAAAAAATATTTTTTTTATAGTTATGCCAACTTTAACAATGACATTTTTACATGAAAATTAAAGTCTTGGTGAAACAACGATGACAATTTTCTAAGTATTTTTTAATTTATCAGTTCTTGTATTGTAAGTATGCATTTAAAGAAAATCAAAGCATTTAATATAATTAACAGTTGTTGGTTAAAATAAGTAGATTTTACGTGTTAACATAAATATTAACATATTATTTTGAGAGTGGACCACATTAGGGACACATGGGCAATAAGGTGGGTCGAAAAAAAAAACTTGTGCCGGATACCCCCTTGCTAAAAAGATATGTCACTGGAGTTTCTTAAATAGGAAAAACCGTTTCTTTTGCAACGCCACCAAATACAGCGCTTTTCGTTTTTTATACCTTTCACCACAGGTGGTGAATAGGGTATATGATGAATTTCATTTAAAAATCGAGATAAAACTGAAATTTTGAACCCGACCCCCTCAGATATCGATGAAATTTTGTTCATAGCTAAATTTGATCAATACAAACAAACTCTCATTTTTAGAAATGACTGTTTTGCGATTTTTTGGGCGTGACACAGTGGGAACGTTTTCGAAAAAACGCGAAAATGGTCGAAAAGAGCTCCATTTAAACTACAATAACTCAGAATCGGCTAAACCGATTTCCATGATCTTGGTATCATTAAAAAGATATTTTAACAGGCTTTATGACACGTTTAAAAAAAAAAAAAAGAAATACACTGTAAAAAAATTTATAACAAAAAAAAATTTTAACTGACGAAAAAACCAAAAAGATCAAGGGTTTTTTTACAGTGTATTAATTTTTTAGAAAGGTTTATCCTTCATCTATACCATATCAAAAAATAAAAATGGGTTCTTTTTTAGTTTTTTTTATATAATTTTTTAAGTAGTGTCACTTCTAGTAATTGCCCTTATATTTTATAACAAAAAAAAATTTTAGGTAACGAAAAACCAAAAAAGATCAAGGATTTTTTACAGTGTATTACTTTTTTAGACAGGTATTTCCTTCACCTATAACATATCCAAAAAGTAAAATGGGTTCTTTTTTATTTATTTTTTAAATAATTTTTTAAGTAGTGTCACTTCTAGTAATTGCCCTTATATTTTATAAAAAAAAAAATTTAGGTAACGAAAAACCAAAAAAGATCAAGGATTTTTTTACAGTGTATTACTTTTTTAGACAGGTATTTCCTTCACCTATAACATATCCAAAAAGTAAAATGGGTTCTTTTTTATTTTTTTTTTAAATAATTTTTTAAGTAGTGTCACTTCTAGTAATTGCCCTAATATTTTATAAAAAAAAAAAATTTAGGTAACGAAAAACCAAAAAAGATCAAGGATTTTTTACAGTGTATTACTTTTTTAGACAGGTATTTCCTTCACCTATAACATATCCAAAAAGTAAAATGGGTTCTTTTTTATTTTTTTTTTTAAATAATTTTTTAAGTAGTGTCACTTCTAGTAATACGTACCGAAAGTCTTTTTTGAACTTTTTCACGTAAGTTTCCTTGTTTAACAGTAATTGAATCTTGCGATCCAGGCATCATTCGGCTAATTTCATCATCTTCATAAAATAACTTGACTGTGCTTAGAGTTTCGGTTGGTAAACTACGTCTGCTCATTTTAAAAAGATTGATATCTGCAAACTTCGTTTTATTCCTTTGGATATCTTTACTTTTTTTGATACAATCGTGAGATATATCATCCCCAAAACGATCTTTAATTTCTGCGTGACTCATATTGATTGGTAAGAGATATAAAAGTTTTTGCTTTTCCAAAAGATTTGAGCTGTTCTCTATTTGATATTTGATGTTTTCCAAAATTTCTTCGTAAATGGCTTTGACGTTTTCAGGTTGCGCTGACAAATCAGATAATGGATCAGCTCCAAGTGAATCTGCTATATTTTCGAAAATTTGCAGTGATTTTCTATTTCTGTATGCATCTTGTTTCTTATATTTCCTTTTAAGAGGCGACATTTGGTTTGGTAGATGAGGAATAATATGATCATTTATATTTTCAATGACTTCCGTCCTTTCGATGTTTGCATTACAAGTTGGAAGTTCATTCAATTCTTCGCTAACTTCATCGCTGGGCGTTGTTGGTAAATAATTTGAGACTTCATTCTGCTCCACGTTGGATTCATTACGACTGCGCGCTTTTCTCAGTGTATTCCGGCAAGTTTCGCAAATACGGCTACAATGAATGTTGGCGACAGCTGGAAAGTATTCAATTATATTTGCAGCCTCGTTTTCACTTATGAGATATTTTTATGCATCTGTACTTATTGTTTGAATTCATATTCACTCAAATTTTTAAAATATACGCGTAAAAATTGTAATGGGATATCTTGGCTTCTCGAAACTGTTTTTAATTATGAATTATGAATTTTTTGTTCTATATATATTTCTCTTTATTATGGGTAAAGTAATAAATGTTTATGACAAAATAGAAAATTATTATGAAGAATACATTGATTTTTTTATTCAGAATTTTGCGGAATTACTAGAAGTGACACTACTTAAAAAATTATTTAAAAAAAAATAAAAAAGAACCCATTTTACTTTTTGGATATGTTATAGGTGAAGGAAATACCTGTCTAAAAAAGTAATACACTGTAAAAAATCCTTGATCTTTTTTGGTTTTTCGTTACCTAAATTTTTTTTTTTTATAAAATATAAGGGCAATTACTAGAAGTGACACTACTTAAAAAATTATTTAAAAAAAAAATAAAAAAGAACCCATTTTACTTTTTGGATATGTTATAGGTGAAGGAAATACCTGTCTAAAAAAGTAATACACTGTAAAAAATCCTTGATCTTTTTTGGTTTTTCGTTACCTAAATTTTTTTTTTTTATAAAATATAAGGGCAATTACTAGAAGTGACACTACTTAAAAAATTATTTAAAAAATAAATAAAAAAGAACCCATTTTACTTTTTGGATATGTTATAGGTGAAGGAAATACCTGTCTAAAAAAGTAATACACTGTAAAAAATCCTTGATCTTTTTTGGTTTTTCGTTACCTAAATTTTTTTTTTTTATAAAATATAAGGGCAATTACTAGAAGTGACACTACTTAAAAAATTATTTAAAAAATAAATAAAAAAGAACCCATTTTACTTTTTGGATATGTTATAGGTGAAGGAAATACCTGTCTAAAAAAGTAATACACTGTAAAAAATCCTTGATCTTTTTTGGTTTTTCGTTACCTAAAATTTTTTTTTTATAAAATATAAGGGCAATTACTAGCAGTGACACTACTTAAAAAATTATATAAAAAAAACTAAAAAAGAACCCATTTTTATTTTTTGATATGGTATAGATGAAGGATAAACCTTTCTAAAAAATTAATACACTGTAAAAAAACCCTTGATCTTTTTGGTTTTTTCGTCAGTTAAAATTTTTTTTTGTTATAAATTTTTTTACAGTGTATTTCTTTTTTTTTTTTTTAAACGTGTCATAAAGCCTGTTAAAATATCTTTTTAATGATACCAAGATCATGGAAATCGGTTTAGCCGATTCTGAGTTATTGTAGTTTAAATGGAGCTCTTTTCGACCATTTTCGCGTTTTTTCGAAAACGTTCCCACTGTGTCACGCCCAAAAAATCGCAAAACAGTCATTTCTAAAAATGAGAGTTTGTTTGTATTGATCAAATTTAGCTATGAACAAAATTTCATCGATATCTGAGGGGGTCGGGTTCAATGCATCTCGATTTTTACATGAAATTCATCATATATAAGTTTGTCATTCCGTTCGTAATTTCTATAATATGGATGTTAGACCCTATAAAGTATATATATTCCGTCTGTCCGTTGAAATGGATTTTCCGAAGACTCCATATATGATGGGGGCCAGGTTATTATACATTTATGTCACATATGGTCCGGAATTGTTTGCTATTGAAATTCAGCAAGATCGGTGCACAAATGGCTGAGATATGAGTAAAAAACCACGACTGCCTCAAATTTTTTCCTTTAAAGGTCCAATTAGACGTGACATTACCATACCAACACTGTATTACCAAAACGACATAAACATACCATACAAACAGGGTTGTGAACTATTTTTAATCAAAAAGCGCCGTGCCCCAATCAAAAAGCGCTAAAAAGCGCTAAATAATATTTAAATAACAAACTTAATGAAATGTTTAAGAACCAAGTTTTATTAATTACACTGGCTCTCAAAAAAATCGTTTTAATTAAAAATATATAAAATACAAGATATTACAGCGTTAAATTCAAATCCGTTTTCAGTTTTTTCTATCATGTCTAGTTTTTTTATGCGTACCTGCGAAATGCAGGTTTATTATGAATAAAATATGACATGAAATCATGAAGATCCGTAAACAAAATGTTAACTAGACGTGATTGAATAAACTATTTGGATTCAGCACGGTAAAGTCAATTAAATCAAGTTCTCTACCCCGATTTTTTTTTTTTGTTTTTTCAGAAAAAGTAAAGTAATATAATTTCAAATATACACGGAAAAAATTTTTTTCTAAATCACCAGAAAATATGACTTGAACCAAGAAAGTCTTACACCATTCTCGTCCAAGCCAAAAATTTCTTATTGTAAACATGTGTTGCCTGGTTTAAGCAAAAAGTTATAACTCAAAATTAGTATTGTGGTTATTTTGTTGAACTATTCTATGGTTTTCAATCCAAATTTTCAATAATTTTAATTAGGCTTAAGTTCATTAAATTTAATTTTCATTAAATTATTTATATTATAACTCAAGGCGAACTAAAATTTACTTAAATACAACTAAAAAAAAATCCATTTTAATTCTTTAGTTACTTAAATCAAGTTTTAGTTGCTTTTTAAAAAAAGCCTGAATTTTTTCATAAAAACGTGTTGCACTAGTTAGTTTAAGAAAACTTAATATAAAAATAAGAAACTTTTGACTGATTTTTTACCATGTCGATCCAAATAAAAATTAATTGAATCAAACCAAGTGTTCTTGCGCATTTTCTGAAAAATTTAAAAAAATCACTTGCATTTGTTTTTTGATGCAAGAAATTCGATTCTATTTAAAAATCAAGAAAATCAGACTAATATTAAATAAATGCCGCTTGATTTCAGAAATATCTTTATTGTTTTTAATAAAAATAAGCTACTTTTGTATTTCTTGTTTTAAGAAATTTTTGATCATATACCAAAAACGTAAATTTTTTAATCATGAGAAAATGTTTCTTTATTTAAGAAAATTTTTCTAAATACGAACAAAATAAGTTAGAATCAAGAAATTACTTTTGGATTTTCTTGTTTTAAGAAACGAAATGGAACAAGGAAACTTCTTTCCTTGTATAGTATGCATTTCAGAGTAAAGTATTTAATAAACGGAAACAAATTTTGGTTTAATGTGTCTTGATTTTAATGTATGCAAATAAAAGTACAAAAATGTTGGGTATCAATAAAAGCGCTAATTTAGCGCTCTTTTTAAAAAAAGCGCTAAGGAAAAAATATGCGCCTTTTCGACAGGTAAAAAGCGCTAAATCTAGCGCCAAAGGCGCTAAATTGGCAACTATGCATACAAACCAGTTCAATTTTGGTTTCTACGGTCATACAGTGGCTATGGTAATACAGTGTTGGTAATGCGTTTTTTTTTTGTTGTTTTTTTAAACCCTGCACTACAAGTGGTGAATTTTATTTGTAATGTGTTTAATTTTACGCATACACATACACATTAATGCATGTATATGATATGCCGCTCAAATAAAGAAACAAACTCATAGACTCAATATATTTTAATTTAACGCTTCTTCAGTAAAAGCATTCGTAGCCGAGTTGTTAAGTTCTCTCCTGAGACTGATGATATTGCCAGTTCGAATCCCAAAAAGAATTTTTTTTATAAAACGAATTTCAAACATCAATTTTGGGTACATATATAAATTTTTTGTTTTTTTTTTTGTATATTCTTCGGTATGGCGAAATGAAAAGTTGGCGTGGCTCAATTAATATTTATTTATACTTATCTAAAGAACATTATTTATGTATATAACTTTTTGTTCTTATCTCATCATGGTGAAGGGTATTTAAGATGCGGCATAACCGAATATAGCACTCTTACTTGTTATATATAGAGCCGCCATTTAACGTCCGATTTAATCATATCGCATAACGTTATTCATGGCTTCATTTTTGCTTCTGTTGACTTTTGAACCCAACATATATATAAGATCTTAAAGTTTACGGGGGATTCACTTGTATGACCCCTTTCAGACTCGGCAAGTTAGTTGCGCAAGTTACTTGCCGACAACAACAAAGTCTGTACAAAATTTTTTTTCTTTACCCCGACCTTACCGCTAACGTCTACAAACTAAGAGTTGCGCAAGAGACTTGCGCAAGTAACTTGCCAAGTGTGAAAGGGGTCTATGCAAAGTTACTGTTTTGTGTATAACTTTGGATTGGATAAGCCGATCCACATCAAAATTTTACAGAATTTAAGTTGAACGATACTCAGTTGAGGCAAATTAAAATCATGACTTCGATTCGTCATTTCTGTGAAGCCGATGTGTCATACCATTGATGACATAATTTTAATTTTTGACCCTGATAATACTTTGGTCAAGTGATGTTAAGGATGACATCACAATAATGAAAAGTGTTATGGGATCAAAAACGAAGACACTTGTCATAGTACTGATGTCAAAAAAAATCAGCCTAAGGACACTTTTTGATCAGTGTTAAAAAGGATCTGAAGTTAAAAATTATCTCAGTTTGAATAACAATTTTAATTGTTCCTGGTTAAATATATTATTTATTAAGTAAAAGTTTAGTGACCTTTTGCGACAATATAGAGAAGCAACCGAGAAAAGAAATCGTTCAGATAATAAGCTTTAAAAACTTATATAGTTTATCAATAATCCGTGATGAGTGATGTTTTGATTTTTGGGTATGGGACAACGCACTGTGCGAGGACACTTAAAATTCTCTCACGAGATTGAATCATCTTAAAGTGAATCTGGCGATATAGGTTAGGTTAGGTTAGGTTAAGAAGGGTTGTGCGCCCACGGGCACACCTCCACTCGGAGACCAATACAGTCCATTGTGAATCCCTTCAAAGAAATATGATATAGGATAAGAAGAAGTGAAAAGTAGAGAAAAGGAAGTATGCGATAGACGGAACAAATTAGAAAGAAGGACCAATACCCCCCTTACAGTCCCCTCAACAGAAACAGCCGCGTTATTTCCCTGACAAACCCCAGTAGATCGGCCGGATTACATCCAGCTATGCACCCCAGTTCGTCGTGAAACCTATCTCCTAGCCACTTCTGCCTGAGACCCTGCATCCTAGGACAATGGCACAGTACGTGCTCGATCGTCTCTAACTCCTCTGCAGCCTCGCACAACCTGCAGAAGTCCGGTATGGTGTTGTCCCATTTGCTCGTAAAAGCCCTAACAGGACAGTGACCCGTCAAGAACCCTATAATTGTTCTAAGACCAACCCTATCCAATCCCAGTAGAACCCTGGTTGCCCCCGCGTCCAATATGGGTCATAGTGCCCTATACACCCTGCAATCCATTCTGTCCCTCCAGGATCGGTCAACGTCATCACGGAATTTCTCCCGTATCACCCCATAGTAGTAACATAGGGGGGACTTTACCCCCCATCCCTTACCACTAAGTCGAGACTCGAACTCCCTCTCGCGAGTTCGTCCGCCACCTCATTCCCATCAACCATGCAGTGTCCTGGTACCCAACACAGCCTCACGTTGAATGCCCCCATGAGTTCCCTAAGAGCATTCCTACACCGCGCGACCAGGCACGATCTCACCGTATAGCTCCTCAATGCCCGAAGCGCCGCCTGACTATCGACGTAAATTGTCACCTTAGATCCACCCACGATGTGGTCCAGTATCACCTCCGTCGCCTTCCAGGCGATATAACAAACTTTAGTTTTTTTAAAATAATTTCTTCTCTAATGCCTTTAAAAACAGCATTCAACTGACTTTTGACATGTCACCAAATTGCAGTCATTAATGCGTGTTGCAGTTTCCCTTTAAAAATGTTTATTTATAATATTTTTTTTTTAGCAAAAACTATAGAATTTAGAACAGAAATTGAAATTGCGTACATTGCACAGTGGGATGCAATCCAAGTATTTGGTAAAGCTGCATTTTTAAAACGATTAACATTAAATTTAATATGCATCTGCAGCTTCCAAACCAAAACATGTACAAGAAAAATTTAAATTACACAGTGGGAATTATTGCAAGTATTAAGGATATATAATTGGCTTGCCATTTTTAAGAATTAAATGCTTTTACATGTTCGATGTGTTTTTTTTACTTTAGGACTCCAAACGGCGGATTCTAACGTCAAAACTTCAACTTGAATACATCTTTAATATTCCCACTGTGGAACATTTAACCCAACGAATAAAAAATTCTCGTGGCAGAAGGAAAAACTCCGGGGAATTTTTATTCTTAGTTGGATTGATAAAAAAATTAAAAAATGTAAAAAAAATTTTTTAATTTTACCCCACTGTGCCTTGTAGTTTAGGAAACTAACAAGAAAAGCGCTGCCACTAGTAACAATTTTATGATAAAGTTTTTGTGTTAAAACTTTTTCATCTTCATGCGAAAACATGACATTGACAACCACCAACCAGTCAGCCAACAACCAACCAACAGCCAACCGTCCTACTTGAAACTCGCTGAAGAAAAACTCCGAAGTTTCATCCAAGATTTAATGATATTTTACACAAACGACAGCTGTCACTGCTGAACAAGTTAAAAAGTAAATTCACATGTTAAATGTTAAACATATTTGCGAAAATAAAAAGAAAAAAAATAATCAAGTTTCCTTTAAAGCAGTTGTATGTTTATTTGTTTGCTTTGTTGACTTAACTTAATACTTTATTTACTTTGATTTTGTTTAGTTCATTTTCGGCAAACGTTAGATATTCATAAATAGCATTGGAAAGATTCTTAAGTAAATATTGTGCAAATAGTACGTATGTAAAAGAAATTCATACTTAAAAAGTTCTCGTTCCCAAAATTAATATTAACATGAACTGACTGACACAAAGACCGAATCAATGGCTGCTAACTTGATGATAAAGTAACCAAAATTAATGTTTCCGTTGATTGCGTTTCTTGGCTCAATCAAGTTACCAAGAATAAATAAATGTTACTAATTGAAAGAAACTAATTAACTTGTTGTATTTTATTTATGGGGGTTTTGGTTTTGTTGGTGACTTTAATCGGAAATAAGTTACATGCACGCAAATATCTGTTAAAACATATGAAAATTATTTGGAAATTTTACACGTCAAATTAAGTGCAAAGAAGAAAAACAAGCACACAATATAAAGTGATATACATAAGTATTAGGGAGTACCGAATCTTTAATACTCTTTTACAAGAGTTAAAAGAATTTCAGCGAATTTGATTAAACAGTTTGTTTATATCGTATTTATTTGTACAATTTAAAATTTGCAGTTGTCATCTAAAAAAGTCCTTTATTCTTATGTACGTCCACTGATAAAAGCGTATTGGGCACAGTGGAAGAGTGTTCGAATGACAAATGGTCGCCTATATCGTACATGGGAGAGTGCCGATGGCAAGGCAGTAAAAAGCCTACACCGAATTGTCTCTTATTACCAAATTTACTCCAAATTCATATAATCAAGCAAACAATTTGATTATATCTGTGGCATTTTGGCAAAACAGCTTAAGTCGAGATAAGATAGCAAAAAAGTTTTTAAAAAAATCTCGGTAAAAAAATGATTTTAATCAAATAATAAAATAAACCAAAATTACAGAAAAATTTCGTTAATAATACAAAATTTTAAAAACGTAAACAAAAATGTTTTTTGAATGAAAATTCGTACACAGAACAAAATATCTCATAAAAATTTTTAACAACACAGTTTGTTAAAAATAAAATTTTAGGTCAACAAACTTTTTGTTTGATTCAAAGAAAAGATTTATCAAATTTACACTTTGCAAAATAGCACTCAACAAAACATATTTAATAATGAAATAATTAAATATTTCTTCATATTCAATAAAAACAATATTTGGATCAAAGTAAAGACAGTATTTTAACAACTCTTGTCCATTTTTAAATAGCTCATAATTCTTATTTGTTTTAGAGTTTTATTTGAATAATATATTAAGTTTTGCCAAAGTCTTTGGAAAAGCTTTCCTGATGATCTGGCCTAAGCAACCAGTGAAATGCGCATAGGAACCTACTTATCCCCGCGCAATAAATTTTAGTGTTTTTATAAAAATATAAAAATTAAAAATTTATAACATCATCATTAATAAACTAAAAAACAAAGATTCGATTAACATTTTGTTTGATTTATTCAACATTTTCAACAATTTATTTTAACAAATCAAGTAAACATTTTGTTGAAAAAAATTATTTTGGGCAACAACTTTTTTTATTGACTCAATAAACTTGGTTGTTGACTAAAAATTTAACAATTATACATACAAACTTTTTTATCAATACCGCAAAAATCGTCATCGCAGAAAATTCAAAAATTTTTGTAATCAAATATGCGATTTTCGTATTCAAATATGAAAATTATTTTTTTCTGTGTATGATTAACAACATTTTTTTTCAATTTTTTAAATTTGACTTAAGATGTTCTGTCAAAATGCCACAGATATAGATTACTAAAAATTGTAAAAATTTTAAAATTTAAATATATTTTTTTCAATAACTGCTATTTTTAATTTAAATTAAAAAAATTATTAAAAAACTTTGCCGTTTCAAACAATGTGTTAATTGATTTAATTAAATATAGCTCAGGTTTTGACATTTCCCAAAAACAGTTCTACAAGTTTAAATTATTTTATTTTAAACGAAAAAATCAATAAAAATTTTTTTGTTATTTAATTAATATTTTTATTCAAAATTTATTTTAAAGTAACTAAAATGTTATCAAAGTTATTTACGGGAATACAAAATTTATCATTAATACGATTTCTGTATGACGTGCTAAATTCCCAATTTTCAATTGGGGGATTCATAAGGTGTGCTATCAAGTCATATCGTCATTATGTCCTAAATAATATTTGACAATTGTTTAAAAAAAATATTGTTGTGTTTCAAACAAAATAAAAATTTTTATTCTGTGTTCATTGATTCGTTATAAATGTACAGTAGAAATCTTAATTATTAGCGGTTGTCCACAGCAGTCATATATATTTCTTGTAATTATTTTAAGACATTTGACTTTACAACTTTATGACAACCTTGTGAATACCCCAAATATTTGATAAATACACTGAAGTTTATTGTTGAGGGAAAGCTAGCTTCTATGCGCATTTCACTGGTTGCTTAGGCCAGCTCATCAGGAAACCTTTTCCTAAGATTTTAGAAAAGCTAAAAATATTATACGAATAAAACCCTAAAGCGAATAAGATTTTTAAACACTCAAAGTCTTACTTGTAAGTAACAATATCAAAGCTTAAACAAAACACCAACAATAAACAGTGAGTTTATCTTTTCTTACATGTTACTGAAATCAAAATTATGTTTTTATTTTCTTTCAACAAAAAAAAAAAAAAAAAAAATTAATCAATCATCACAATTATCAAATTGAAATACTTTTAAAACAATTTTTTTAATTGATTAAAAACTACTGATAATTTTTTCTGGTTAATGCGCAATGGATCAATGCGAAAGTTAGTCGAAAAAAATTCAACACTTACCAGATACAATTTATATCACATTAGACATGCCAACACTCCACCGTGCGTAACGGTACTAAAAGTTCCTTGTTTTTCGAAAGCGGGCTTTGTAACGAAAAAAAGCTTAAGCGACAAAAACCTAATTTTACAGGAAAAGCTTTTTTTATTATTATATTTCATAAAAATTTTATGTGAAGGTTGGCGCTTAAGCTAAAATTGTTTTTGTTACAAAATCGTAACGGTACATTATGTGATTATGTTTTACCGCCTTCTAGAGTAAGTGGGTTGTGCCATCTATGATGGCTTTGCGCAATGGATCAATGCGAAAGTTAGTCGAAAAAAATTCAACACTGACCAGATACAATTTATATCACATTTAGACATGCCAACACTCCACCGTCCGTAACGGTACTAAAAGTTCCTTGTTTTTCGAAAGCGGGCTCTGTAACGCAAAAAAGCTTAAGCGACAAAAACATAATTTTACAGGAAAAGTTTTTTTATTATTATATTTCCTAAAAATTTTATGTGAAGGTTGGCGCTTAAGCTAAAATTGTTTTTGTTACAAAATCGTAACGGTACATTATGTGACCATGACAATTTATTAGATGATGCAAGTGTTGCTAATTAACTAATTTATTAAAAAAAAAACTTAATTTGAAAATTATGTCGCTTAAGCTATTTTTGCGGTATGGGGCCTATATGGGACTTATAGTAAATTATTTACCGATTATTACGAAATTCAGCGGAGTGATTTCTAGTCTTATAAAACTGTGAAATCCGTTTCATAAACGCTTTATTAACCCGTGCCTATGCTCTGTAACTCTCGCGACGAGAAACTTTTCGATTGAAATGTGTGAAATGAAAAAAAAAAATGCCATATATTAAAACAAACATCTGTTTTCCTCACTAAACTGTGTCTGTGTAACTTTTTCTGGCGAGTACTAGCTGTCACGTAAGAAAATTATTTGCCAATTTACAGCAAAAGTGTGTCTGTGACATGTTTGTGGGAAAAGTGCCCGCTTTGAACTGTCAAATAAACTCACGAATAAAACTGGGGCGAGAAAAAATTTGGACACTAAAAAACAATTTAAAATGCAAAATACAAAATACAAAGAATAATAATAATAATATTTTGTTGTTCGCACATTTTTTTATTGTTTAATTATTTGCTTTTACCATTTATATAAAATATACGAATATTTTCAAAGCTGGTTTGCAAACAACAAACATTAAAGTCGCACTTTATATTATTTGGCGGCCGACTGTTGTATTTTCGCCGCCGTCGCTGAAAATGTTTAAATTTTAGCAAATTTTGGTCACCGTCAACTATATGTGTGACATCGGCTTCGATATACAAACTTTTTTCTCACTTTTCGAGAAACGATGGAAAATTTTGTTTCACATCTTTTCGAAGCGAGAAGTTCTCACTAAAATTACAGATCATGGGTACTGTTTTATTTTTTACAAATTTGGCCGATAATGTTTATTTTCGAACACTGTTGTGAATTTTAACTTTTCTTGCATATGAGGGTAAGTGTTTGTTTTCATTGTAAAGATTGTAAAGAAAATAAAGCCAAACGTTATTTAAAAGGTGGTGATCAACTATTATGAAAATTTAAAAATGACCGTGAGCTAATATAACAAGGCTATGGTCGACGTGATCAAAATATGAATTCAGTAGCCAGAATCTGTTTGCATATTTTTAATTTGAAATAGTTGAGTTAACACATGGTACAATAAAAGATTTCCTCGAAGAGCTTATTAATTTGTTTGTGAACAGAAAAAATTCGCCAAAATTTTCCCCCAATTAAAGCATTAATCAAAAAAAAAAAAAAAAAAAAAAAAAAAAAAAAAAAAAAAAAAACATCAGTTTTAATTTAATCAAGTGAATTAAACGTTTATTCAAGTGAATTAAAGGTTTAATCAAGTGAATTAAACTTTAATCAAGTGAATTAAACGTTTAATCAAACGATTTAAACGTTTAAACAATTAAGTTAAACGTTTAATCAAGCAAACTTAACGTTTAGTCAATTGAGTTAAACGTTTAATCAATTGAGTTAAACGTTTAATTAGTGATTTAAACGTTTAATTAATTGATTTCAACGTTTAATTAATACTATTAATTTGTTGACTGGTGCAAATTTAATTAATTTTTTTTATTCAAATCACAAATTTTTTAATTGATTTTTATTTTTTTTCCGTGGGTGTCAAATGTTGTTTATGTTTTACCAACACGCAAACACAAATTACTTTTATTTTTTCTTGTTTGTTTATAATTTTTCTTTTATTACACTTTGCTGCTTTTGACAGCTCCCATCAAATAACAGCAATAGTTTTTTTTTATATTGCAAATTTGTTGTTATCTCGCCAAGAAAAACATTTATATTTTCATGTTGTAAATTGTATCAATAGATTTGGCTTGCAATGCTATAATTTTGTATTCCCAATAACAAACAAACATTAATACAACATGTACATATATTATTTAAATTTCATATCATTATAATGGTATTTGATCTATCAATGTGTATCTGCCTTAACCGATAAAATACCTCAACATATTTTTATGACCACAAAATTTTTGAACAAATTGTTTTACAATTACACGTGTTTGGGGTGTTATGGGTTTTCACTCTACATCGCTATTAGAAGGTTCTTTGTACTTGCGGCAATGGTTGCTGAAGGTAATAAAACTTAATGGATTTATGTTAAATTTATTTTCTATTTTTATTTAATGAACATTTAAATTACACTTAATCTATTTTATTTCTTGGATATTTTATAGATTGTTGGCAATATTAATTGAACTGGAAAACTTGTAAGAAAGCATACCCTATTTTTGGCTCATGGGTAATTATGAACCTATCAAAATTTTATTTTGAGGTTGAGATTCATATAAGAGTTATTTGCCTCGAACTTTATCTGGATATCGATATCTTTATATCGAGCCCTAACCGCAAAAAAACCTTAAGCGACATCATTTTCAATTTCGATTTTTTTAAAAAATTAATTTATTGGCAACACTTGCATCTTCTCCCAAAATATCATAGTCATATAAGGTACCGTTACCATTTTATAGCAAAAACAATTTTAGCTTAAACGTCAGCCTTCATATAAAATTTTTATGAAATAAAATAAAAAAACCTCCTGCAAAATTTGGTTTTCGCCTTCTTTCAAAATTTTTATGAAGTAAAATAAAAAAAACCTTCTCCAGCAAAATTTTGTTTTTGTCACATAAGCTTTTTTTGTTGTAGTAACACGATATATATTTTTGCGTCTTTAAGTGATTTTAGAGAGGGTTTTTAAAAGACGCAAAAAAGCTTAAGCGACATTATTTTCAATTTTCGTTTTTTTTTTTTTAATAAATGACTTTATCTGCAACACTTGCATTATCTCCTGAAATATCATGGTCCCATAAGGTACCGTTTAGATTTTAGAGCAAAAACAATTTTAGCTTAAGCGCCAACCTTCTTACAAAATTTTTTAAAATAAGAAAACTTTCTCCAGCTAAATTTTGTTTTTGGCGCTTAAGCTTTTTTGCTGTAGTTTTGTGGATTTTTGCGTCATTAAGTAATTTTAAAGAGGGGTTAATTTAGGACCTTTGTTAAGTTCTGTACCCATCTGCAAACGAGCTTCCAATGACATAGTTGCTATTACAAAAGTTAACGTCGTAAAGTTATTTAGACTACAATGAAATATTTTTAGGTCAAATTGAATCTTTATACAAACATAATAATAAAAAACCGTTCAATAGTTACTCTCTTCCGGCAAGAAGTTTGTATGAAGGCTATGTGAAATTACATATACAGGCCTGTCACAGAAATCAATTCCGACCGAAAAAGATTTCGTTTAATGTGAAGCAAGATACGAAATCGCTTCCACGAAATTGATTTATGTGACAGGGCTGATAGACTCGTTCCTGATATTTTATATAGTCTTGGTCCTTATGACAACTAAATCGTATTTGTAAAATTTTATTAAAATTTAAGTTTGCAATTTAAATATTTCCTGTATAAAATTGTTTTATACTAGACCCGCAAAGCTTTAGGCTTTTCCGCTGGAGGCGACCCGTATTTAAGATCTATTCAGAAAGTGATTTTGTGTTCATCGGGCATACGAAAAGGTGGGTCTAGGACCAACATTTTTATATGCTTTAGACATCCAATAAAACGCCTAAAATACCCTCTTTATGTATGTTAGTGTTGCATCATAGCAACCCAAAGGGAACCCTATTTCGAACAACATTTTAAAAAAGAGTAGGGCAATAATTAATATGTTTAAGCTGCTTATTGAATTGTGTTACGTTGGTATGTCAAATTACAATTTCCATACAAATCAGTAGCAATTTTCTTTGAAATTGTGTTTATGTTTTTGTCAGATAGTTTATTAAATTTAATATTTAAATAAAATTGACAGGGAAATTCATATCATAGTAATTTTGTTGAATTCAGTTTGTTTTAAGAAGATTTTCAAAATAGAGTTCTTAAATTGATTTTAAAATTAAATATTATAATATTATATATTATATTTTTTTAGGTACATATATTGTTTTTAGTTAACCAGTGTTCGAAAATAAACACTAAACATCGCTCCTTAGTGTTCGGTTCGGTAGATTTGTGGTAAACACAAAAGCTAATAGTGTTTGTGTAGTAAATCAATGAAAAAATAACTTTCGAATACAAAAATTAAACTGCTTTTATTTTACTCAACAAAAGTGAGAACATTTAAAAACCACAAATTTCCTTGTGCTCCGTTTAGCTCATTAATGTTCGTTCCTTCTGGCTGGTAAAAAAAATTTTACAAAAACAAAATACACATCCAAAAAAAACAAAAAGCCAGCAAAATAGTTTTAAGCAAGCAAAACATATACACAATACACACACAAGCTGTTCGTGCTGCGGTCGTTGCTAAAATTTTTTGTTTATTCATTTCTTCATTAATGTAAAAAAAAACATTATAGACCATAAAAAATATAATGTTTGTCTACGGTATCACTACAATTGTTCTGTTTTTTAACGAAGAACAAAACACTATATAATGTTCGACTCTTTCTTGAAAATAATTACGAACGGTATAAGAATTGTGTTCGTCTACACAAACACTTAAACATTGATATCGTTCTTGGGTGTGTGAGCCGAACACTAAATAATGTTTTGTTTATTTTCGAACACTGGTTTAAACCAAACAGGTAACACCAAACAGGCTTGCCATTTGGCTACTAGTGAAACTATCACCGAAGATATTTTATACGATATCTTGAGACAGGGCCTAAATAAATTTTAATAGTATTACAAATTTTTTTCCACTGCATCACAGGAATCGACAAATTTAAAACTAAAGAGCCTTAATTGTGTTTTTTCTCTTTCATGATCTTTATAATTTGTTTTTTTTTTTTAAAAGAAACATTAATTTTTGAAATCAAAAAAAATTTTGGAGCCGTTCTTTACTTTCCTTTTGGGGCCATATTTCCTGGGCTCATTTTGCGCAGTACCCATTTGAGTACCCATTTGAGTTTCTAAGATTGCAATTTCCACTTCGCAATGACTATTAATAAATCTCAGGGTCGGTCTTAAAACAGCAGGAATGGATCTTAGAGGGGATTGCTTCATAAACGGGCAATTTTAAGTGGCCTGCTCGAGAGTGATCACACCTAGCAACATCTAACGTGGTGTAAAAAGCAGTGATGTTATACACTTTTTGGAAAAGTCCTTTGTATATATTAATGTATATACATTTTTTTTTAAAGTTGTTCCCAGCTATCATTTGGGTAATTTTTTTTTTTAAATCTAAATGAGTATTCTCAGGTACCTTTTGATGACTAAAAAACTGATTTTTGACTTGAGCGATTAAAAAAGGATTCATATATAATTTATTGCCGAAAAATAAAAAGATTGGCTAAAATTAAAATATCAAAAATTATTTTCTCTTAATGAAAACAAATGAAATTGCAATGGTTTCTTCCTTTCTTTCTGAGAACCCTATAACTTTTATTTGCTTCAAAATAAAATTTGTTCAAATAATCAAGAGCCAAAATGGTGCTGCTTTTATCGGAGAAAAAATTAAAAATATGACCAAAAATGATTTAAAATATAATCAAAAACTATATAATTTACAATTGAAAAATGAGACGAAATATACAAACCAATAATTTTAAAAACAACCATTAAATTGCTCAAAAGGAGATCAGAAAATGGTATCACAAATTATTCTTTGAGGTGATCCATCGTTTATTTCGCTCTTTACTATTTCGACTTTAAGTGGGGAACAGAATAGCTGTAAAAAGTTCAAAACGGCCGTTTCAAAGTAGTGTCAACAAAAAACATAGTTGTAGTAGTCTTTGCAGTTGAAGTTGAAGGAATTATCGAATTAGTTCCTTAGCAAAAGCTTAATAGTTTTTTGCGAGCTTTAATTTTCTGACATTAGGATGGTATATTAGGAACAGAGATCTGGTGGATAACTATTAGAACGAGATACTTGAGGTCAATGGCCCCTAATATATTTCAGTCTTTATATACGTACATAAAAAGTTTTAAAGCAAAAGATTGTATACCATAACAACAAATCAAAGGAACTTGACCCATAAATGGCTCTTATTTATTATTTTTATAAAATTTAATAAAACATGTTTAATAAAAAATTTCATTTTATAAATTAAATACGTCATCAAATTAATATTTTTCTTCAGCTTCTGAAGAATCAATCGAGATATCATTGTTCTTATCGCATTTTGAAATGAGATCGTACATTTATTTTTTAAACTATCGCAACATTGTAAAGCACACTTATATAAAGTAGCGAATTTTATACGATATCTTGAGACAGGGCCTAAATAAATTTTAATAGTATGACAAATTTTTTTCCACTGCATCACAGGAATCGAGAAATTTAAAACTAAAGAGCCTTAATTGTGTTATTTCTCTTTCATGATCTTCATAATTTGTTTTTTTTTTTAAAACAAACATTAATTTTTGAAATCAAAAAAATAAAATTTAATTTTTGTACCCTTTGGCACAAGTGAATACAGTATTAATGAGTTTTCTTCGTATTCTGGGTCCTTATAAGTAGCGAAGTTGATTGAACGATATCTGTCTGTCTGTGTGTATATTAAAATAGACTTTCTGAAGCTCCCAGATATAAGTGTAACCAGATTGTGATTTATTTATATAAACACTAGCCGTGCCTGCGTCTCAAAATACACATATTTTTTGAAAAGATCTTGCCCATCTGGCTATCTTGTTCTTCATATTCCTATCTTGGATACAAATTTTAACCCTGTGTGTTTTATTTACGTTGATCTATATATAATTAAAATTTCATCAAAAATGTCTAGATATTTACGGAGAGGCAGTAATTCTCCCTATGTGCCCCTCTTGGTCCTAGTTTTGAAAAATTAAAAAGCCTATATTTCCAATTTCATCAAAATTGCTTAAGCTACTTAGCCGACAAAGCGTAGCAAACACACAAATTATTAAGAAGAAAAAAATAAAAATTGATTTTAATTAAAAAGTTTGTGATAATAATTAAAAGGTTTATTAAATTTGCACAAGTAAACAACGTTTAATTCACTTGATGACATTTTTAAACAAAACTGATTTTATTTTTGATCAATGCTTTAATTGGTGAAAATTTTGGAGAATTTTTTCTGTATATTGCCTTAAAAGATCTCTTCTAAAACGACAATAAATATTTACTGCGGTATAGGAGGTTTAGTGCCTAAGGATTTTTGTAGAACCTTCATTCTTCATTTCGTTGAAAACATTTTTAAAATCGGACCGGCAGTTCCGGAGATTACCTCTTACAAACATATAAAAAAAAAAAAAAAATTATAATCCCGGAATAAGGATTTTGAAACGTTACTGCCTATAAAATATTTGCTAGGGAACAGTTGGATTATTGAAAATCCAACTGTGGTCCATTGCATGCATGTCAGATTCGGTTCATCTGAATATTGCACCTTTACTTGTTTTATTTTTTGATACTTTAGATCAGAGACCCGAAAAACTACTACACCGTGCTTTTCTTCTCTTTAAATCGCACACCTACGTGTGCTCATATATGAAATAAAACCAGTCAGTCTCGCTTGAGATTTTATACAGGAAGGCGGGGTGACCGTTTTTTGATTGCAATGCTGCCATTTCGTGATGTGTCTACAATTTTTTTTTTTTTATAAAAAGACGAAATCTGTTACGAATCCGAAGAGGTCTGAAACCCCCATGTTGGAACCGCTTTTAAACGATTTAATTTTTTTAAACCGATTTTTAAAGTGTTTTCTACAAATTAGGTATTATAATAAAAGTTTCTTGGCAACACTGCTTACATTGATCTCTATTCTCGCTTATAAAACTAAAATATTTCTATGTATGTGTTTGCCGTTCTCTGTGTTTTCCTTTTAAAATTTACTGGTGGTGAGCAAATTAAAATTGTATATTATTTGTTGTGTTCCATTTAATTTAGGTTTATCATTTAGTTTTAAATTGCCTGAAAGTTGTGTTAATCTTGAAGAAAGTTTTTATCCTTTAAAATGCTTTCTAGGGTTTTTTTTGGCAAAAAACAAATCAACAATCAAAAAAAGTTATTTAGTTGAAATGATAAAAAATTATTAAAAATTGCTCATAAACCGTTTAAGTGTAGATGATTGAAGAAAGATGTTACTTTAATACATTAAGAGTTCATTTCCTGTTGTTTTTCAACGCACAGTGGGGCAGAATTGAAATAAACATACCGGAAATTTTTATATGTTAGTCAAGATGCCATGGGATATCAACCTGGCAATAGCAGGGATAAATTAAAAATTTGCAGATGTTCCAGTGCGGCTTGGCTAACTTAAGCTGTCCTGTATAACCGGACTTTGGTCGTGCCCAAGGGTATTTTTCTCCTCAATATTACTACAAACGCCGACTTCCGTAACTCAAGCTTCCAACTTCGGGATTTGATATGGGGATTTTTAAATTTAGGATTTAAAAATTCGGGATTATAAAGCTTGGAATTTTGAAATTAAGAATTTTGAAATTCTCGATTTTTTTTGTCTCAGAGCTTGACAATAATTAAAGCAGGAATTAATTGGTTAAAGCACACCAAAAAGGGTCAGAATGTCCCTGGACCATACGACATTCTGAACATGGACTTTATGTCACTTTAAAAAGTGACATTATGTCCATAGACATTACACTGAAAAGAAAAACCAATCCATCAGTACTTCAATCAAGTTGAAGCTGTATCAATAGTACAGTAAGTACTTATTTCCTTAAATCCAGTACAGAATGCTTGATTTATTTACGGATTATTCAAGTTCACCGTACTTCAAATAATCCGAAAGCGGTATTGACTTAAGTAAGAGTGAGATAAAAATTCAAGAATTTCTAATTTGGCTTAACTTCGAATTATTACTTGAAATAATCCGAAAGTGAGTTTCTGATTCTAACCAAAACAATTATCCCAAAAAAAACCAGAAAGACCAAGTTATTATTATTGACTTATCCGTTATACACTGCGAACTTTGTTTACAGCATGCCCGATATGGTTTTCGTAATCGTTCTACTTTGATTTGGTGTATGTTACCTAATAATTTTAGAAAATAGAAATTGGGAATTTTTTGCTCTTTATTTTAATTTTAAGACATGATAATAGTGCATGTTTTCCTTCTTGTATTGTGGTAGTTATACAAAAGAAGCAAATCGTTTTTACCTACTTTTGTAGTGTTTTTGTTGCTACAAAAAACTTTTACAAACCCAGGCGTATGCACGTATATCGTATGCAATGCTACTTCTAAAAGTACGACGCGTACTTAATGGAGGTGCAAAAATTTAAGTTTAGTACAAATTGTTCCTTCTGTGTGTTGAGGAATAAACTAAACTTTAAAGCTTCTTTTTATATTTTTTAGGTTACACAGAATATATGTATATTAGGGTGTCCTTTATCTACAAAAGTCTTTGTCTTACCCCTTAAAAAATTGAAAACAAGAATTTGAAGATTGTGAATGATAACGCAGAAAAAGCGGTGAAATTAGTCAAAGACTAACTTCACAAGCCTGACAACAAAGGGTGAAATTCAGATGGCATATGAATTTCAATGTGTTTCTGACCATCGAAAACTTTATCCTTATTGTCCAAAAATAAAATTTTAAAATTTGAATACTTTAAAAATTGTACTTTTTGGTTGCACAGAATAATTTTTCATTATCTTATTCTAATTGTCGACTGGTGGGTCAAAATCAGAGATGGGGGTAGTGCACTGCTCATTTTGAAGTTTCAACTCACACGTAGTGATAGTGCAAAAATATTGCAATCATTTTGTTGATGTTGAGTGATGAATTGAAAATTTGCAGCCTCACTAAACGTGAGTGATAGTGATGTTAAAAAATTTTGCACTCAAAAAAAATAAGTTTGATTTAAAAAAAGCAATCATCAGTTTATTGCAACTTTTTTTTCTTCACTCATTTGAGTGCAACTTAATTGTTGCACTGAATTTAAAATCAAAAACTTGTTTTTTCATGATTAAAGCCAATAATTATACCGTTATTGACAAAATTTCATTTTGTTTGTTTTTTACTAATGCATATCCTCAAAAGAAATCAAAAACCATGCACATACAAACTTACATTTTTTAAATTTTAGCGAGACTATATTTTAATGCAGCTTTTTTGATTGCAAGTCCAAATTTTGCTGCAGATTTTTGCATTTAATCTGCGCTTAGTGATAGTGAAAAAATTTGCAATATCACTAAAAAATTTTTAGTGGTAGTTAAAAAATAACAATCATCACTTAAGCTGGTAAAAAAAGAATGCAAACGAATTTCTTTGCAGTTTAATTTAGTGAAAGTGTATTGTTGATTTAAATCAATATTTATTCCACTACCGCCAACTATGGTCATAATGATGCATGAGTGTAGTTGAAAAAATTTCCACCGTAAATCAGCAGGGGAAGGCGTGGTCCCAGGAGCGTGACATTTTTGGCAAGTAATTTTTCTATTAAGTTTCTACTTAAAAATATTTTGTAGAATAAAGTGCCCATACAAATAATGGACGCCCTAATGCACAAACATACATTAATGTGATTTTATTCCTTTTTTCGCCTTTATCCCATTTCGAATTTCCTGTCTTTGTGGGCTTATTTGGCCTGCCAAAATTGTCATATTTTTTATTAAGACACTAAGGAATCGCGATGACAAATCAGTTGCTCATTTACGTTTTTTTTTTCAAAACACAAAGAAGATCTTCTAAAATTAATCGGCCATGTCACAGAGTACATTTCCGTTCGGAATGATTCCGTTCGGAACCGAAGAAAACATATTTGTTTATTCATAGAAAGTGTATTTTGATAGTTTTTTGGCCTCTCAGATACAGAATACTCCAATTCCGTTCATGAAAACAAAATTGGTTTTATTCCGATAATTTTTTTCACCATTTTCTGAAGCACCAAAAAAAAGGAATAAATTCCGTTTCCGAACGGAATTATACTCTGTGACATGGCTGAATATTTATAACAATTTCGAATTTTAATTGATAACCAAATAAAAGTATTCAGTCACAACCCAGCAAAAACTTGGTAATGACTTGCAATTACTGAACAACTTACTTTTCAATGCCTACTTCATACCATCTGCATTACATAGAAGTAGTTTAGTAATGGCTGGCATATAATCTGATACATAAGAACTTGTTTATGAGTTGGTTAACGAAATTTATAATTAATTCATAATTAAAAGCATCTAAAGTTTTATTTGTTCAAAACTAATACAAACTGATTTTATTTGTACTAAATAAAGAACAATTTGAAATAAATTTGAATATGAAAAATTTAAATACCTAATTGATTTTGATATATATTTTAATATTAAAAACTTGATTAAAAGCTTGGTATTGTGGTCTCAACTAAACGTAATTATAACGACATCGTCTAGATGATATAAATTATAACATATGATATCGATATTGTATCATAAACTTAATGACTTACTTTACTCCCTATTTGTAAGCGAATGTGGTAATGACTTATTTAACTCCCTATTTTTAAGCGAGGGTGGTAAGTACTCGCTTCCAATGACCGTGTTAAAATAATAAGTTAAACTGCCAATTTAGAAGTAGTGAAGAGTAGTTATATTAGCTTTTTAACGCATTACTTTGCAATGTAAGTTTTTGCTGGGATCTTTATAGGGAAATATATTTTTTAGCTTTATTCTACTCTTCAAATTTTGAAAATGTGGACAAATATCTATTAAGATCATTCCGATCTATTTAAAAGTCAAACTTCTTATACGCTGCCTAGACAGAAAGAAATTTCGGATTTATTTCCAAAATGTTTTGATTATGTCTCACTGTGCATTATTGTCGTTGTTTAATAGTATATGTACATTTGTGTTTGAATGTCATCCTTTAACCTTCAACAAAAGTATTTAAGTCTTATCGTAATTGTCCTGGGACTTTGGGTTGAAATTAAGACAATAAGTACTATCCGCCAAAAGACTTGTAATAAGAAATGCAATAAATGTTTATATAAATATTTGTATATTTACATGCCTACAGCTGAATTCCAAAACATGCTAAGTCCACTGTTTTGAATTAAGTATTGTTGAACTAAAATTCTGTTGAATTTTGCTTATTCAATCCAAAGTTATGCACAAGTAAGTAACTTAGCATACAACTGAATATTGTATCGGCCGTAAACTTTAAAGGCTTCTACTGCAAAACTCACTTTTTTGACTTTGCATGTTTTGGAATTGAGCTGTCGATGTATGTATGTATGTAAGTACGTTTCCTTCCCTGCAGCTGTTCCCTTTTTTCTTTTCTCATTTTTCTTATCATCACAATATTAACTTACCAACTTTAATAAATGTTTTAACAGTGGCTAATAGTATTTTGTTTATACTTTTCGCAGAAAAGAAACAGCAGCCTTTAAGTCCTAAACGAAAGAGTACATACAAACATTGTATACAAAGAAACGGGCTCAAAGTTTTTATTTACTTTTTGGATAAAAGCTAAGCTAAGTGCACCCTTAAGCGTATTTAAAATATTTTGTTAGGCCTCCATCAAATACCTTTTAAAAGGTAAGATACATTTTATTCGCCACTGTAAACGCACATTACACTCTTGAAAAAAAAAAAAAAATAACACAATTACAGGCACATGTTAAAGACTGTGCGTAACACATTAACAGTTTTTTTTAAGGCATAAATATAAATTTTAATGACTCTTTTGTTGTGAAAAACAAAAAAGAAAAATATAAAAAAAAAAATTATCAGAAAAGGCAAAAATTAAGCTCCACATAACTTTTTATGTTAAAAATATAAAACAGAAATCTTTATAGCCATTGTTTGTTGAATTTTTCCACCTTCTGTTGTTAAAACGAACATTGTGCTCGCCCTCAAACATTTTATACTGCTGGTGTTAGTTTTATTTTGTTCCTTTAGTTTATAATTATGTCGTTAAAGGAGGTAATTCTATTTTCCAAAACAAATGTTATTATCCCAGTACTACTTTGACATGGTACGTTTTTTTCAAGAATCGCTTAAGTTGATCAAAAGACTGGAAACAAGTAAAAAAAAAAAAAAACAATATAAAAACAATATATTCGTCTACGCCGCTCTTCAACATGGTGCGATACAAGTTATATAAATCAGTGTTCGAAAATAAACACTAACAGTCTAATTTACAAACGCATCATTGCAGCTTTATAAGTCATTAATACAGGGTTGCCATTTTAGCACTTTTAGTGCTAGATTTAGCACTTTTTTTTTGATTTAGCACTAAGAATTTCAAAAAAAGTGCTAAGTGCTAGTTTAGCACTTTTTTATAATTATTTAGCATTTTTAGCACTTTATATATCCCACAACTACTTAATAACTCACATAATTAATTCAAGTAAAGTATCAATTCTATAAGTGCATCATGAAAAATCAGTACATTTATGCTACCTTTTTTGCAACTTTAGCGCATACTGTTTTTTGCAATAATTCAAAGTCAGTGGAGCTATATAACTGAACAGGCATGGGATACAAAAATGAATACCACCGAATTCTTGATTCAAGTACATAATTTTAAAAACTCCATTAATGAAAATCCCTTTATAAATTTGTCAAGCTTTGTACTGTCCCTTTTAGTTTTGCCATTTTCAAACGCAGAAGTAGAGCGTTTATTTAGTTTATTGGGCTTAATAAAAAGTAAACTTAGAACTAGAATGAAAACAGAACTGTTATGTTCAATTATACTCATAAAAGAAGGCGTAAAATTAGATAACGTTTGTTGCCACACTTTAAACATATCGGACGATATTGTGAAAAAAATCGGTTTATCAGAAAAGTACCAAAATGAGTTGGTATATGAGGAAGACGAAAATGACATGATTGAAATGTTAAATAGTTGTAACAACTTAATTTAAAATATATTTATTATATAATAACATTAAAATAAGTGTTTATATTAATGTAAATTGTTTATTATATTAATGAAAATCAATGTAACAAAACTAGCACTTTTATTTCTTATTGTAGAACAATTTAGCACTTTTTTTTTGTCGATCTAGCACTTTTAATTTGAATTCTTCTGGCAAGCCTGCATTAATAAGCAAAAGTCGAAAAAAGAGTATTTATAAATGTTTAATAGCCTATTAAACGTTTAATAAACATATCATAAATTTGAAATATTTATTGTAGCCTTTACCCTACTTTAAGCGTTTAATAAGTTGACATTTCAATGTTTGTTAAAATAAAATTTTAATAATTGCACGAAAAATTTAACATTTTTGTCTTTTTATTTATTTTAATAAAAAAGTTTAATACGCATAAAATTTTTTTCTCTAGAAAAACGATAACTAGTGTTTGAATTAATTTTAAATATAAACTGCTCGATACATTTTTTTTTGTTAAAAATAACGTGGGTCGCGAGATATGTTTTCTGTTGAAACTTAAAGTCGTTATAACTTTTTGCATAAAATATAAAAAGCTATTAAGATTTATTTCAAATATTGCAAACCTTTTTTAACCATTCATTACACTTATATTTTAAAATGTCTTTCAAATAGGTAAAGTATTTGTTAAAGCAAACACAAAGTAGAAACCACATAGTGCTTATAACTAATTAAATTGAAGTTAAAAAAACAATTTGTAGATTTACTGCCGTATTTTAAATGAGTCAACTATTAAACTTGAAAGCGGAGAGTTCAAAGGTATTTTGTTGGGAGACTCAGGATATAAGCTGCAGACTTATTTATTCTCCCCACTATCCAAACCACAGAATGAAAAGGAGAACAAATATAATGCTGCACAGATAAGCACTAGAAACTCTGTTAAACGTTGCTTTGGGGCTTGGAAGCAACGATTTCGCTGCTTGTTAGATGGGTTGACGGTTTATCTGGCAAAAGGGAAAACATTGATTATCGCCCTAGCAGTACTTCACAACATTGCTATTGAGGAAATGATATTGTTTCAGGTAAAAACATTTTAACCTAAAATATTTTGGCAGTTAGGCTAAAAATGTTTTGTTAAAACTTAGGAGGTTTTATTTTAAAATCATCTGCGTATAAAAAATCTATAATAAAAATTGGTTAAATTATTCATTAAACATAAAGCTGTATAATCTTTTGTGGAACCAACAGAGTTTGAGCAGTAAAAATTTGATATTGCTATTTCGCTTCTATTTCAATATGTAGTATGTATTTTATTAACAAAAAAAAAAAAAAAACATAAAATTATTTTAAATATTACGTTTTAAAAAACAGAAATTCATTTTAAATTGAAAACAAAACAGAAATTCACTTAAAATTCGTTCGTTGTATGATCTCGTATTGTTTAATCCCCAGTTGTATGCATCACTATTACAAAAATTACAATTAAAATAACATGTTGTTGCCAACATAAAAATACAAAAGTAATATAAACGTTTAATTGTTAATCCACTCCTATTAAGCGTTTATAAATCTGACTTTTTATTAATGGCTTATAAAACAAAAAGTGTTTGATAACTATTGTAAGCATTAAAGCTGAAACAAGAAATTTTTATAAATTAGACCGTAAATATCACTCCCTAGTGTTCGGTTCGGTAGGTTTGTGGAAAGCACAAACACCAATAAAAAATTAACGTTTCCCTGTTAGTCATATTTCGAACACAAAAATAATACTGTTTTTCTCCAACTCAACAAAAGATGAGAACATTTAATTCCGTTCGGTTTTTTTTTAAATCCATAAACTTCATTGTGTTCGGTTCGGCTGATTAATGTTCGTCCCTTTTGGCTGGTAAAAAAAACAAACATTTTTTACAAAAACAGAATACACAAAATAAACAAAATATATATATAAAAAAAAACCAGCAAAATAGTTTAACACAATACACATACAAGCTGTTCGTGCTGCGGTCGTTGCTTTAATGTTTTGTTTGTTCATTTCTTTATCAATGTAAAAAAGAAACATTAAAGAACATTAAAATATCATGTTTGTCTACAGTATCACTACAATTGTTCTACTTTTTAACGAAGAACAGAACAAAACACTATATAATGTTTGGGTCTTTCTTGAAAATAGTTTCGAACTGCACCAAGAATTTTGTTCATCTACACAATCACATTAAAAAAATAGCTATCGTTCTTGGGTGTGTGAGCCGAACGCTAAATAATGTACTGTTTATTTTTGAACACTGATATAAACACCATTCTTAAGATATAATTTAATCGATGTTGTCCCACTCACAACTTCCTCAATCCCACCCACAGTTTGTCAAATGTTGTGTATTGCTAAGCAAGATGTTTGTACCTAAGTTGCTGTTCACCAGTTATACAGAAATCTTTAATATCTTTGTATGGAAGGTGCCACGCCCACTTCTCTAATGCCGCTTATTATTTTTAGAGAGGTTCGTTACTGGTGACTTTGAAAAGTCTACCAAATTTGCACAGTTTTCCTTCGAAAGTTTTTTTTAGATATAAGTACATCTATTCTGTGCCACGCCCACTTCTTGAATCTCACCCACATATCGTCGGATGTTTTATATTCATAACCAATATGATTGTACCTAATTTGGAAACTTTGGCTTTTGCCGTTCTCTAGATTAACAGAAATCTTTAATGTCTTTGTATGAAAAGTGCCATGCCCTCTTTACCGATCCCGCCCTCTTTTTAATGATGCTTTATTTTGATAACCAAGATGCTTCTACCTGTAATGGACATTTTGGTTTTTACTGTTCTCCATATATAAAAAACAACAACAACAACAAAGTTTATCGAAGTATCCCAGCGGAAAAACTCAGAAGACCTTCTTATTTCAGGCCTTTTTAAACTGCTAAAGAATACCTTATAGAAGACATCGGCTCTTTCGTATAAAAGATAAGATACACTTTCTACATTCCCTTCTATAAGAAGGGTGAAGAGGAGGAATAACATTTTTTGTTTTGTGTTTTGCAAAGCAAAAGCAAACGAATTTTTTTCTAGAAGGCCTCCGTACTCCTTTTTTTCCCGCTAGGATATAACAACTTTGTCGTCATCATTTCTGGGGAAAATCCATTTCGACAAACACACGGACAGACGGACATATACCCTTTATAGGATCTAAGATCAATATTGTAGAAATAACAAACGGAATGACAAACTTCTTTATACCCAATATACCCTTTCCATCTGTGGTGGAGCACCGAAAACAATAATTTTCATATTTAAATACGAAAATTGCCTATTTGATTACAAAAATTTTTTAATTTTCTGCGATGACGATTTTTGTAGTATTGATAAAAAAAAAGTTTGTAGGTGTAGTTATTGAATTCTTAGACAACCAACAAGTTTATTCAGCCATGTCACAGAGTACAATTCCTTTCGGAAACGGAATATATTATGTATTTGGGTGCTTCAGAAAATGACGAATACATTTTTCGGAATGAAAACATTTTTCTTTTCATGAACGGAATGCAGAAAACTATCAATATACACTTTCTATCAATAAACAAATATGTTTTCTTTGATTCCGAACGGAATTATACTCTGTGACATGGCTGATTGAGTCAATAAAAAAAGTTATTTCCCAAAATTTTTGAATAAATGCACAAACATATTTAAAAACGGACAAAAGTATTATGTATAAATTCTGCTTTTACTAAGATTCAAATACTTTTTTTATTGAAAAATTTGAAAAATTTAATTATTACATTGTTAAATATACTTATTTAATTGAATCAAATAAAAAAATCTTGTTAAATTTTAAAAAGATTCTTATAAGTAGGGATGAGATTTTAATGCTCTAAAAAATCGAAAATATGCGCTTAAAATATGCACTAAATAAATCCAAAATATCTACTAAAAAATAAAAAATATGCCCTTTAAATTTGAAAAATTTCCCAAAAAAATAGTTTGTTTTATTTTTATTAAAAACAAAAATATAAATAAAATTAGTTTATCGTTATTCAAATATCTTAAAAAAAACTTAAATAACTAATTTAAATTTTTGTATGCTTAAAAAAACAAGTGCTGTTTTATTAAAAGTAAAACTTTGTCTTGTACTTGAAGAATGCCAATGCAAAATTTATTTTTAGATCCCACTTTGATTCAAGATCAGATCATAAATATTTGAAATTTATTTCATTTTTTGAGATTCTTAATTTTGTTTTGTAAAACGTTTTGAATTTTTTTTTAATTTGTCAGGTGAGAATCAATTAATTTGACTTGAGTATTAAATGAACTAAATATTTACCTCCTAACTAGTTATTGTTTCACCAGTATATACGTTATTGGAAAATACAAATGCTAATTGACTTCTAATGTTATTTAAATTTAAAATTTCTTTTACATTTTTAATTGCATAATCTTTGGTATCAACAAGCTCTTCTAACATTCTTAAATTTCTCAAAGTTTTTTGAATAGAATACTGGCTGCGGTGAAATTGGAATCAAGGAATACATTTAATTAAAAATTGCAATAATATAGAATTGGCTTCTAATTTCTTTTGCAAGGCGGTTTAACCCATGTGCCAAGCAAGTAACTTGTAACAATTTTGGATAACATATTTTAAGCTCATTGGAAGCCTTAACCATGTAAGGTGCAGCATCGTTTTAAATTAGAAGGATCTTTTGTCGAAATATTGAAAATCTTGTATTTAAAGCAAAGCTTCAAAAGAATTTATTTATTGACTGAAATAAAAAATCACTCAAAAATATAATATATGCAAAAATATGCATTTAAAACCTAAATATACAAAAATATGCATTTTCACCAAAATATGCAACAATATGCAAAAACAAATCGATGCCATTTTCACGCAAATTTAACAGTTCGGTACAACCGGCCAAGATTTCTGCTAAATGTTTTTTTTTTCCTTAAATAATTCATAAATTTTCACAATTTCATCATTAAAATGATTAAAATAAACTTATAATAACTTTATAAAAGTGTTTTTATCCATTTTTAATACTTTAAAGAAATATAAATTTGTTTGTTGTTTTTTTGTGTGTTTGTTGTGTGTTTTTTTCTTAATCATCTGTCATCTTAATCAACGGCTTTGACTAGCTAAATCAACATTTTGCTTAAACGCGTTTAAAAACCTAAGTGTGAACTTAGCATTATCGCGAAACTATGTGTTTTGTGATTAGGCTCATTTTAAGCACACACTTGCCACAAAAACCCAATTGCCAGAAGTAGGGTGAACTTATGTCGACTAGTTAGTAAATAATACGTTTTGTTTTCAATTTATTTAATTGTTATTGCCGCCATAAGGTCCACCATTTACTTCTTTAGTGTTTCCATGGTGTTCATACTCACACAAACACGGGATAACAAAAGTCAAAAGGAAAATTTTATTTATCCTGCTGGTAAGTAAGTAAATGTTTAGACGTCAACATATGTTGGTAATAAGGTGTGAAACATGTCATTTAATTTTATTACACTTTTATCAAAATAATAAGCAAAAAGTTATTTGGGATTAACTTTTTTTATCTTATTAAAGAGGTTGTCCACGAATCTACAAAAATTAAATATTTAAGGTTTTTTAAAAAAAAAAAAATATATTTAGGAAAAAAAAAATGTAAAAGGATACAAAAAGAAATAAATTGAAATTTGTACTTTCTCTTGAAGACATCTGTTTTTTGGTCTTTATGTGCCTTGAAAATTATTAACAATTCATTAGTTTATGATACATTTTATAAAAAGCTTATAAATAATACATATTTATCTATTAATACAAACATTTTAATTAGTTACGATGAAATATCTACTCTCGTATTTGCGTAGTTTACTTTCCTTAATTGACTGTGTGTATATCTAAAAAGTCTTTTTTCTTTCCCTCTGAACTAAAATTTAAATACCAACTGCATCCGGTTTGAAAGCTTAAAAAGAAAATTTATTTATTTAATTTTATTTTAGTAAAATTTACTAAAAGTATTCGTTAAACTTTTGAAGAGATATGGTATGTAAATATAGTTTTGTAAGGAAATCGAAGAATCAGTACAGTGTCAAATAAAAAAAAAGAGATTGAATTATTTTTTTAAGGGTCTTGCCATAAATGGGAATAAATTATTAAGATAATATTTTTGATTTTGTTCATTTTTGTCTGTGAGTGGGCTTTATACGAGAGCTGTGAATAATTATGAACCGAAAACCAAAAAATCTATTATCATAACTTCAAGTGATACAAAACCAATTTGTGACTTTAACACATTCGACCACAAAGTTGCTTATAAGCAACTTGGGTTTATAGCACCATTAAGGTAAAGCTGCGTACAGACGGTAGTCAGATCTTACAATGTTGTCTTTAAAATTGCCTAAAAATGTCTTGCAACTGTGTGAACATTGTAAGCTCATTTTCATTTGGCAGGTGTGTAAAATTAATGCATCTGACAATAGCACCATTGTCAGAATAATGACAATGTTGTAAGATCTGACCATCGTCTGTACAAAGCTTAAAGCAATCGTAACAAATTTATTAAATCTTACATCCCAATAAAAAATGGAGCTTCAAACGAAGCAGGTTCACCACAGGTGGTGAATAGGGCACATATAAGTTTGTCATTCCGTTTGTAATTTCTATAATATTGATGTTAGACCCTATAAAGTATATATATTCTGGGTCCTTATGAGGAGCGAAGTTGATTTAACGATGTCCGTCTGTCCGTTGAAATGGATTTTCCGAAGACCCCATATATGATGGGAGCCAGGTTATTATACATTTATGTCACATATGGTCCGGAATTGTTTGCTATTGAAATTTAGCGAGATCGGTCCACAAATGGCTGAGATATAAGTAAAAAACCACGACTGCCTCAAATTTTTTCCTTTAAAGGTCCAATTAGACGTGACATTACCATACCAACGCTGTATTACCAAAACGACATAAACATACTATACAAACCAATTCAATTTTGGTTTCTACATTCAGTCATACAGGGGTTATGGTAATACAGCGTTGGTAATGTGGTTTTTTTTTGTTGTTTTTTTATACCCTTCACTACAAGTGATGGATTCTATTTGTAATGTGTTTTTTATTTTACGCATACACATACACATTAATGCATGTATATGATATGCCGCTCAAATAAAGAAACAAACTCATAGACTCAATATATTTTAATTTAACGCTTCTTCAGTAAAAGCATTCGTAGCCGAGTTGTTAAGTTCTCTCCTGAGACTGATGATATTGCCACTTCGAATCCCAAAAAGAATTTTTTTTCATTTTTTTATTTAATATTTTTATGTTCTAAAAAACGATTTTAAGATTTTTAAACGAATTTCAAACATCAGCTTTGGCAAAAGAGGAAACGGGCTTAGGTACATATATATAAAGGGGGGTATTGGTCCTACTTTCTAATTTTTTCCGTCTATCGCATACTTCCTTTTCTCTACTTTTCACTTCTTCTTATTCTATCTTATATTTCTTTGAAGGGATTCACAATGTACTGTATTGGTCTCCGAGTGGAGGTGTGCCCATGGGCGCACAACCCTTCTTAACCTAACCTAACCAAACCTAGGTACATATATAAATTTTTTGTTTTTTTTATATTCTTCGGCTCAATTAATATTTATTTATACCTATTTAAATAACGTTATTTATGTGTATAACTTTTTGTTCTTATCTCATCATGGTGAAGGGTATAAAAGATTCGGCATAGCCGAATATAGCACTCTTACTTGTTTTTATAAAATTTGTTACTTTATTGCATTTCTGGTATGTCTTATTGCGTAGCGCATAATTGTGCGCTTATTTTTTTAAATGTACCATTAGTGTATCGCAAAATGATAAAATTTTTTATTGGGATAAAGCTGGTTAATTACATCGATAGGCCTTTCAAACGATTCAAAAAATGGCGGTGCGCAATATGACCACGATAAATATGGCCCCATAAAGAAAAAGAAGATTGGCCCCAAAACTTTACATGAAACACAACAACACACATTTTTTGGGCAATTTTTTATTTGGGGTTTTTTTGTATTTTTTCGTTGGGGTGTTTTTGCATTTTAATGTCCGTTTTCTCATTACATGATTATCTTTTTTCCCAACGAAAAACAGCACATTTAAGAAATTCGGTTTCCTCAATGTCTCATTTGCTTCTATTTTGTCGCAAAACTTACCGGCACTCATCTGCCAATTATTTATTTTCCTTTTATTTGCCGTAGAGGTAAATTCAATCAGCTGACTCCCAACTTTTACATGTATTTTGAGAGGTGTTGCCAACTGAAAACAATGTTTTTTGTCGAAACCCAAAATTGATAACAGACAGTTTATCGGTTTATTAAATTTATGTTGACATTAAGTAACAGACAGTTTGTCGGTATATTGAGAAAATGGCCATAAGTAAATTGAAAAATTGCCTCAAATAAAGTCGCCATCTTTCTTTTGGGACTATTTTTTATTTTTTACTATAAAATGCAAATTTGAAGAAACGAAAAATTAAAATCGTCCAACTACGCTATTCTTAAAACCAAGACTGTATAATTATTCGGAATACTAAAATTCAGGATTTAAAAATTCTGGCATTTGAATTCGAATTTGAACCCAACCCAAATTTTTTTTAACTTTTTTTGTGTTTTTTTGGAATTAAAATTTATTAAACATTTCTAGGTAATTTTCATAATGAAGAATTTCGCCAAATTAAGGGCCTTATTTAAAATTATATTTTTGGGGCTATTTCTAATAATAACTATCTTAAGCTACGGTCACATTTATTAAATATTTGACCAAATAAGCATAACCACTACTTTTATTAATAGTTAGTGAGATTTAAAAAGGTCTTAATATCACATAATAAAATTAATTACACTGCTAGGCATAACAAAAAACTGTTTTATGTAAGCTGCTGTATTATAATCAAAATAAATTTTGGAATTAAAGGAAGTCATATATTAGTTTGCCTGTTGGTCCCGTTTTTTCGTCAAATATTTGCCAAGTGACCGTAGCTTAACACATACATACTTTGTTTTATTTATATTTAAGATGAAGGCGGCTAATAATATATCCTTTTGTTACTCCTTAAGGCTAAGGGAGTATTTAAGTGTTTTCAGAAGTGGGATTTGTAAGCCTGCCGAGGCACCCAATGCCAAATTTAAAATTATACTTTTTTCTACTTACATGTCATCATTATTATCTTTTGGTTCTGCTCTTTTTGCGCTGCCTACTTCCAGTCAGGGATGTTAATTCTTCTGCAGGCTTCTTCCATACCGCTGAGCCATCGGGATCTGGGTTTTTTTTCTTGTTTTTGTTATATACGGCCTCGCGTTCAGTATGCTTTGCTGTGCTGTGTGTTGCGACATTCTGGATACATGGCCTTCCCAGCTTTATCTCTTAAAAATCTTAAAAACTTAACGACTTCAAGTTGCTTTTCCTCATGTAGCAGCCATTTTCATCCTTTTTGGGTGCGTAAATATTTCTTATAATTTTTCTCTTAAAATTCATAGCCTCTCCTCTTTTGTGCCATGGCCCATGTTTTACAACTGTATGTTAGAACTGGAAGTACTGCTGATTTTTATAATCTTATTTTCATTGATCGATTAAAGAGCTTGGATTTAAATAGCTTAACATGCGCATAAAAGGCTTTCGTGCGTTCGTTTATTGACTCTTGCAGATAGGCTTGCCAGATCTAATCTGCCAAAAAGCTTGACATTGACCAAAAAAAAAACTTGATTTAAAAAAAAAAAAATGACAAATAAAAACACTCATACTATTGTTTTTTATTTAATTTTTTATTATTTTTTCATAAAAATTATAAGAATAAAATCAAAAATATCATAAAAAAAACAGTAAAAATAACAGAAACAATATAAAAGAAACAAAAACAATAAAAATTCAGTCTTTATATATTTTAAAGAAATCTTAGGTGTTATTTAAAACAAAATATAGGTACTATCTTAAGAAAAAAAAATATAGGTTCTATTTATTTTGCCACATATATTTCGTATTCTTGGATACAGAATTAATTAATTCTCAACCATCGGGTGTTGTTAAAAATATAATAATCGGTAAAACAAATTAACAAACAAAAATATAAACTCACTTTTTTTTCCAAAAACTTCAATGTGCGTATTGCAACCAGTGTTGCAAAATTGAAATTTTGAAATGGTACTGAACTTCAACTAAAAGAGTATTTTTTCCACCAAATGGTACTTTTTGTTAAAAAAAAAAACAATAATTTATAAAAATAAAAGGAACAAAAAATTTTTTTTATTGGAATTCATTTATCTAAGTATTTAGTAGCAAATTTAGTATTTATATTTGAGATACACATGTAAATAATATTTGAGGTACACATGTAAATAATTTTTTTGTTATACATAAGCGTCAAGCGCCCCATCCATTTAAATATTATTGTATATGTTATTCGCCATATTATTTCTATATGGCCCTATATTATTCAATAAGTGGCACAGTGGTTTCAATTAAAATATGGCGCAACTCTTATAAAAAAAAACATAACCTTTAAAGCAAAACAACATAGTACGTTGATGCAAACACATTTCACAGTATGGTGCACTTCTTTTCTGATTTCGATTCCTGCCAATATATTGTGTCACCTTTGACTATCACAAATCCATTGGCTTTAAAATTGAACAGTTATACTGCAAGTGTATGAGCCGCTTAAGGTACGTTTTTTAGTATTTTCTAAAAAAAAAAATTTGAAATAGTTCATATATTTATGAATAAGTTAATAAATTAAAAATTTTATTTGTGTTTTATTCAGACTTTCACATATTTTACATACTTAGAACTTAATTCTGAAAAAATTTTTAAACATAAGTGTTTAAAAATCAAGATTTTAATTCAGTGTTTAAAGATAAAGCAAATTTACTTTAAGAGATCATAAGAAATATTATAACTACAACAGCAACTACCAGTTGATTTTAATAGATTTTTAGTTTTTATCAAACTTGAAACAGTTTCTACGTGTAAACGATTTCTTTCTTTGTTTTTTACATCATTTTGCATTTGAAAATGTGCGTTCAATTGATGCTCAGAAATGAGATATCGATAAAATACCAAAAGCAATATGTGAAATGTCAGCAAACATTAGTTTCGTTCTTAATTTTGGCTATATTTTTCCAAGAAATTTAAATATATTCAGTTCTAAAATGCTTTATTTCTAAAAGATCCGCTAGAACACGAAATTAAGAATTGATATTATTATATATGCATAGTTTTCTTTATCGTTTGTAAATAACATTAATAACAACAGAAAAAAGTATTATGCTAATGGTTTTTTCGGAAACAATATTTTCTGGAGTGAAGCTGATTATCACTTTTAAGGTTTTGTGTTCAAAACAAAATTTAGTTCTTAGTGCTTCGAAAATTGTCGAATAAAACGATTTCGACGTTTCTTTGACTTTATAAACCATTTCCTTAGGATAGCATGTTTCTATAAATATGCTGTTCATTTCAATTTTCCACTAACATATTATCCTTTTCATTTTTATAAATTTTCTTGCCAGTTATAAGAACAAATATTCCATTCTGGAAAGCAAAATATGAATCCTGGCTTCCACGCTTTGCATTTCAATATTAACGTCGTTAATAATTTTTTTAAAAACAACATATATTTTGCAGCAAACACATGATAGATAATCTAAGCCTGCTATCGAAATGATCACATTACAGTTAAAAGTCTCAAAGTATAATAAAGTACTGAAAACAACGCGGGGGTACTGCGGTATTTTCAATATGAAAAAGTACTGAAAAAAGTACCAAAGTACTGAATTTTTCAACATTGATTGCAACTAAGCTGTTCAATGTTGTCAATTTACTAGTGTTGAGTACTGGGGTAATTATCAGTGTTGACACTTTTATTATAATTGTACAGAAAGAGAACTATATTCTTTAAACTATAATTGCACAGAAAAAAATATGTATCATATAAGTCCTTAGTTCTATTGATAGTAAAAATATGGGCTTTAGATTTGTTTTTTAGAAAGATAAACTTACTTTTTTTAAGTATTATTACATAGCTAGAATAATTTTGAGAAAAAAAATTAACTTACAAAAAAGCTTGACAAATCACTTTTACACTTGGCGCGCATTAAAAAACTTGACAATCAGGCCAAATCAGGCCCATCTGGCAACCCTACTTGCAGATCGTTGTTGCTGGTGATAAGAGCATTTGAAATTGTTTACTTTTTCAAAAGTCTACTGTTCGAGTTTTATGTGTTGTGGCGAGTTTGTGAAATAATTTCGAGTGATGCAAATGTACTTCATATTTTTTTATTATTCATCAGCAGGCCTAATTTCTAATTTTAAGATTAAAATCATTTTATCTTCTACTCACACACACGATTTTGGTAAGAACAATTTCATACAATATCATTATTTGTTGCGATCTTGGATATATTAAATTGGTTTCTATGCAACGCACTTTATATTTCACCTAGTGTTATTTACAGACACACAAAACAAATTTTCTAGATTCTAACGATTCTTTACGATTAAGGTTAATTAAAATATTTCTTCGAAAGTGGGCTTTATACTGAATGGTACAGCTTAGCTTCAATATTTTTTACGATTTTGGGCGTATTTAAGTGATTTTCCGGAGCTGGATCTACATGGAAGTAATCGATTTTAAAAGAATTTCATGACATTGCCGATATTTATTTTTCTCTTCTGTAAATTAGCCATATTGTTTTGATACCCCATCTCTATGGTAACACCCATATTATGTCAATGTAATATTTTCAGTATAATATTTAATTTCAAGATACAAAATTAAGAATTATGTTACCAAAGAACATTGAAAGGAAGTAAAATAAACAATTTTGTATAGAATATGTTTATTAATTTTTATGAAACATGTGTGTGTACTGCAGACATATCTAAGTCAATACTGCATTGGAGAAGATACAAGAAAAACTCACAAATACCGACAGGAAAGGAAAGAGAAAACAAGTTCAAAAGACTTGCACAAGCAAGTATTTGATTACCAATTCAAAGATTATAACTTTATTTCAGTCTTGAAATCCACACTCACCCTCTGTCCCGTTTCCTACGCCCGTAACAATCATCTATTTAGATTTTGTCATTTTGTCTTTGGGAGACATTAAACAAAAATAATATTCAGATACGATTACAATATCTTTTAATGAAACTACATTTTATTAAGTTGATTTGATAAGGAAAATTAAAAAGAAAAAAAAATAAAAAAAAAGAAATGAAAAGATTTGCATCTGAATGCAATAATTGACAATACAACAGCTCGTATCTGTGTGGAAATTAAACATGCAGGTTGGTGTGTCTGTGTTGGTGTGTGAACTCTGAAAGGGTGCAAGAGCATGACATAGATATTTGTCTAGTCCCAGTCAGCATTTTATGAAATTATTGATCAAATTCGTGTATCTTTTGACTACTCTGTGCAAAAAAAAAAAAAAAATAATCGCATAACGCTTGTTTTTTGAGTTAAGAATTACTATGCCTTAGGGAGCAAGTGTTATCCCACCCGCTTCTCTTTTGAAAGAAAATTTTATTACTGGCGTTCCTTTGCAATAACGACTCCTTTGCGAGACAGTTTGTTCAATTAAAGTATTAGTCAAAAATAAAATCAGGGTTCATTAAAAATTTAATCAAGTGAATTAAATGTTTAATTGATACTATTAATTTGTTTACTGGTGCAAATTTAATTAATTTTTTAATTAATAACACAGTTTTTTTAATTCAAATAAATTTTTATTTTCATTTGTCAGTTGCTTCAAAATCGCTATAAACAGTAACAACAACAAAAGAAAATTTTTTTTCTTTCGTTCTGCTGCGCTAAACATGACTCCAAAATAATGCTTAAAACAGTCACATTTCGATCATCGCGCATAATCAAGTTATCATTGCGCACACTGAGTAAATTTTGTTTTAGTTTCATTAAGAAGTCACTTTCGAAGCATTTTTGGGAGTCATTTTCAATTCTTATTTTAAGCGCAAAACCGATTAATCACTTTTTGATCATCTAAGATAGTCTTAAAAGACTCAGTTTAGTAGTTTTTGCCAAAACAATCTTCCGCATACTGACTGGGGTACAAACATTGATTTTTAATAAGTGTGCAAAGATGTGCCAGGGGTTGGTAAGTAATTTAGAATTAGAAACTGAACCAATCTAAACATGTACTTGTTGGTTATGTGAAATGTTTAAAAATTGTTACTTGTTTACCTTTGACTGATGCATAAAATATGAGGGCTGTTGGAAAAATCACCACAAAAACAAACTTGCATGCCATAATCGGCTCTGCTGTATTTTTAAAACCCTGTACCAAGAATTTAAAATTTTTCAGAAGTAGACTTTTTATGAGATCTGTGATAAATTGCACAGGATAACAAATTTTTAACCCTTAAACCAGCGTATACTTTTTTAAAAGTTTGAGTTGCGCTGAATACGATTCTGTCCTCTTCTTCATCACATCTTGTTTTTCGCGATATCGGCTTTTAAAGTTTAAAAAGCTCCCTTTTTCACCACATTGACAACGTAATAACTGCGCGAATTAATTATTACTTATAAAACCTGATAGTCTAAAAGTCCTACCAATTACCTTTTAAATAAATGTTTAACCTTTCTGATATGTTGTGCCTTCTCTGAGATATCTTAGCCTTAAGATTGAGAAATCATTGAGAATCATGAGAAGAGTATACGCTTGTCCCAGGGTTTAAAATTTTTCCAAATTTTGCAGGCCTGTGCTATCAACAATTATTTGCAAAATCTGACAATATAATGTTTGCTGAAATTCATGGCAGTACTGAAAGTGTTTTTTGTGTGAGCTCAATATGGAACCTATGGTATATAATGGACAGATCATTATAAATTTTCGTAGTTTGATTTCTAGTTTTATAAAACTAAATTGAACAATATTTCTAAATAATATCATTATTTTCTATGATTTCGTTTAAATGTGCTTAATATCAAATTCGTACTCTGGATAAACACTCTGAAATTTATTGTTGGTGGAAAATTCCAATGCGCATTTCACTGGTTGCTTAGGCCAGATCATCAGGAAACCTTTTTTAAAGTATTTAACAAAAAGATATTAAAAAGCTGTTAAGCGAATGAGAATTACAAACACTCAAGTTTTACTTGCAACCATATCAAAGCTTAAACAAAACAACAACAATAATCAGTGAGTGTATTTATCAAATACGAAAATTTAGCAGGTCATACTGAAATCTAATTAATAATAAACAGTGAGTTTATCTTTTCATACATTCCCGACTATAATTTCTTGGGGTTTTCCAACTCTAAATGTAGTTGTAAGTGGTTAAAGAAAAAAAACTAAAATAAAAACATATTACTTCATTTTATTGTTTTCTAAACAAAATCAAATTAAAGCGATTTACCAGTTCCGTTTTATTGAAATATTTGCTATCGTTTTAGGAGCATTAAAGTGATTTTTGGAAGGATGCTTTATATGAGAGCTGCGATAAATTGACGGATCATCCTAGAAGTTGGCAGTATAAAACTTTTGTGGGGGTAATACATGAACTTATGGTTTTTGCGATGCAGTGCCCGCAGAAGAGGAAAGTAAAAAAAGCGTTTTAAACTGAAGAAAAAATTTTATTTACTTAAAAATATTACTAAATTTTCGAGCTTAAGGTCTTTTTGTTATAAAAAACTTTTAACGTTTATTTAAAAACCAATATTTAATAAGAGTTACAAATGCAATTACAAATATATTCTAACTTAATTAACCGAGCAATAGTAACGTTAACCTTCAGTCCGTTGTAGTGAAACGGACCAGCGTGACAAGAATCGAACCCGCAACCATCGCACTGATAGACTTGCTCACTACCAACTAGCCTACCAAGGCACCCTGAAATAAAAATATAAAGTTAGAATACATTGAAAAATTAAAGTTATTAGTTCTTAATAAAAAATAAACAGTTTTTATGGAAGTTGGTTTGGGTCCAGAAATAATTTTCTACTGATTTTATTTTCATATCATTGCTTAAAAGAACTTAAATCAATTTGACACCAAAACCCTTAGTTAACCAATTAAGTTTTATAAAATTAACACTATGGTAACACTGTTTAAGTTTTTCTCTATTCTCATTTATACAAAATGGCACAAAAGTCATCACTAGGGCAACCAAAAAAAAGCACTAAAAAAACAGTTTTAAGCTCTTAAAAAAAGCGTTTAAAAACATGAAAATAAGCTGTTAAAATTTAAAAAAAAAAGCAATTTAAAATTGTTTATTTTCCACTTAATTCGTTTAATACGTTGTTATAGTAAATTATAAGTTGATGCAATAAATTTTCGAAAAGAAAACTATGTCTGTTTGGAGTCAGCAAGTTCTTGTACATAGAAAAAGTTCTTCCTACGTCTACAGATGTTAAGGGAGCATATTTAAGATTGAGTTTTGCTCTGAAGTATATTTTATACGATTGGACTCATAATTCCGCTTGCCTCCCAAAATATCACCAATATCTTTTAATACCGAAAATCCTTAATTTTTTAATGAAACTGATTTAAAGTTTGTATTAAATTTGTCTCCTATATCCCCTGCAACACGGGATATTTTTCTTACGGTCCATCACTATGTTCACTTAGAAAACCAATGAAAGATTTTTTGTTTCCAATTTTGTTACAAATTCGTGTAAAACCCCAAAATTTGCAGAAATTAACAATATTTGATATACAGAGAAAGTCTTAAAAGCTAAAACTATATTAAAAAAGCAAAAAACAGAGAGAAGGGGAACTACCAGACGTTACTTTATACAAAAACTATTTTTAAAAAGAAATAAGACGTTACAAAGTATGATGGTAAAAGACGTTACAGACTGAGGAATTTGATCGTAAGAATACAGATATGGAATTTTCGAGAGAAAAGAACTTAAACAAGCAAATAATAAAATAAGTTGATAAAAAGGCTTAATACTATAAACATAAACACATTAAAATTATACACAACACTATAAAAAGTACTTTACAGTACCGCTAAGACAGAGTTGACTAAAAATCAAGTAAGAAAGTATAGTCGGTCAAGCCCGACCTTATGATACCTAACACCACAGTATTTAAAAACAAGTTTTGAGAGTGTATGGCTATATGAATAGGTGTTTCTCACATCAGCACAAATGCATAATACCCTCTCCACTCTTTAGTGTAGCTATAATAACATACAGAGATAATATACTTTTTTGGGATGATATTGTTCAAGGGAAGTACTAAATATTACCATAACGTTGAACGATTTTTTTAAGCAGAGTTGTTACAGTACAGAAATGGTTGAATTTTTAGTATTTATAAAAAAAAAATTGCACAAAAAAAAATAATAACGATTTTTGCAAAATATTATTAAATAAGTTTTTTTTCGTATGAAAATAAATGAAAAATTATCTTAAAATGGCAAAATAAGTAAAAAAAAGCCGATATCGCAAAAATAACTAAAAAAAACCGAGCAAACAAAAGCCCTAACAAATATAGCTCATTTTCTTTGTTTTTTTATGAGCGGAATTTGTGTTCAATCAAAATCTTTCTATCTTGTAAACCAAAAAATAAGCATTTGTTTTTTTTTAGTTGCCCTAGTCATCACCCTTTCGAAAAATGCTATAATTTTTGCAAAATGCGGTAAATGTCAGTTCTGCTTTTACATTTGCAAAGTAAACAGTGAAATGAGGCGCTTAACTGTGGAATAATTGTGTCTAGTTTTTTTGCGAAACTCTTAATCGAAATTCAAGAGGCCATTCTCCATCTGTGTAAACGTGAATAAGCGACGGGTACCGAAATCTGCGTATAACACACGAAACGCCATTAAGCCAAACGCCTGTTGTGAATGGCGTTCTATACAGAGCCATGCTCGACATAGTGAAGAATATGCGAAACCAACAAGATGAAGCAATGGCTCATACTGTACCACCTGCCAACAAATTCTGAGGGCTGCATTTCCGGGTCACCTTATCTCTCGTTGTAGTTATTTTAATTGGTCGGCTCATGCGTCGTTTACGGATAGCAAATAAAGTTGAGTTGCCATGTTAAAATATACAAAATGTTTTTTTATTTCATATTTTAACACGAGCGCCGTTGCATGATTTCGCTGCTGGTAACACAACTTCAGTTCAGTAGTCATTCAGTAATCGAGCCATTATTTTTGTTGGATTTCTTGAAGTCACGAGGAAAACTAAAGTTTGTAACAACTTTTGCACCACCTTGTACCACTAAAATATTTCAATGTATGTATGTATTGGGCTAGATCATTTTTTCTTGGTGTAACACTCGTCATGTTCATTAACAACCCGTGTTGGCATAGGCTATAGAAAAAAAAGCAACAACATTTTTGTAATTTTAAGAATTTTTTTTTAATACAAAAAAGCTTTTCAGTTTGCCCTCGTTCGTCAGGTGCGGTGTCATGTACATAAACATACATACAACATTAGTGTGTTCTTGTGTTTGTCACAAAAAAAATGGTGATTGGAAAAATACTTTAAATTGGTATTCAATATTCAAGAAGTGGATGTAAGTGAATGCTTTGCATGCTCTTTTAATTTGTGCAACTCTAAAGTTAAGAGTCCAAACACAGATACCGATACACACAACAATTACATACACACATTCGAAAGGCAGATACATGATCGTTTTGACATTTCAAAGATTAGGAAACTGATGCTGAATAAAAAAAGAAACAAAATCTTTTTTTTTTTTTTAATCTATTTTACATTTGCTTTAACAATTTCTGTAACATGTTATGCACTTTTTTTTAATTTGGTTTGTAATTAAAAATTGTTTATTTATCGCTTGGTTTAATCCGAAAAACAATTCACTTTCAACTACAAATTGAGAGGAGTGTCATCAATTTCTATACTACATCTGAGCAAATACAAATAAATAGAAAAAACTTGAACTTATATTAAATTTAAAGCAAAACAAAGTTGGCACGAACAAATAGTGAAGGTTTTTTTAAGCACTTGAAACTTGTTATTCATCATTAAAATACATACTTAGTTTACATCTTTATATACATTATTTGGAGTGGGGATGAATTAAATTGTGATAATTTGAATTATTTAGTTCAAACGAAGTATAAATGAAAATTCTCAAATTAAACTAAGGCTTTTATCGACATGAGACTTTTTCTGTGTGTCCAACTTGAAGTGTGAGTAACCGCATGTTGATGCCATGTAAGTCATCTATGTAAATCTATACCAACATAATGACCCCTTTGCGCGAAATTATCGTATATGCCATTTTTTGAAATTGAGTTTTTGATGCAATCTTGTTCTACATTCAAAGAGACGTCATGTGACAAAATATTGTAGGGGAATTCAACTTCGTTGCTCCAAAAATTGATTGTATATTTTTATTTTGATATTGCAAGCGAAAGCAGAAGCGAAAGATGGCTGTCCTGTAAAATTTGATTTTTGTAACATACGATAATTTCGCGCAAAGGGGTCGATATATAAAAAAATTAGACTAGGGTATTATAATAACGGGTTATCCATTTTGCGGTTTCAAAAGTAAACGTAAATAAAACACGTATAAAATATTTTTTTTCATGATATTTATTTTTTTTTATCAAGTTTGAACGTGTTCATTATATGTTAAACACTATATCATTTAAATGACCACCACGCAAAGTGTTGCAACACAGAAAAAAATTTGTGCGCCAGTAAAAGAATTAATCAAAAATAAAATCAGTTTTAATAAAATATTTAATCAGGTGAATTAAACTTTTAATCAAGTGTATTAAATGTTTAATTGACAATATTTCAATTAAACGTTTACAATATTTCAATTAAACGTTTAATTCACTTGAATTATCATACGACCGTACAGTTCTAATTCCTGAGAACGACGAGGAATCGACACATTCGGGTCTTCGGCAACACTTTCACTTACAGCAGCGATAATTTCAGCGAAACGAGCGGAACGATGATATCTTCACAATTTTGCCAATTGCTTGTGTACACTGAAAGAATTTTCTTCAGAATACCAATGAATTTTGACATTAATCCCATGAAAAATTGCATTTAAAAGGTACCTATGCAGCTATTCGTTGGATCAATGAAACCTGTTTCATTAAAATGTATTTAATGAAATATTACATTAGATCTATGAATGTTATTTATTGGATGAATACTTTCAAAAAAGTAAAAAAAAAAATTTTTTTTATTTTATTTTAAATTTTTTTTTTTTTTAATCAAAGTTGTTCTTATTCAACTTTTTTTTTAACCAGAGTCGCTGGCGGGAATCGCTCCCGCAACTTCGGCGCTGATAGACTTTTTATTTTATTTTTTTCATTGTTTTTAATTTTTTTTACAAAGTTGGTCTCATATTTCAACTTTTTTTTTTTAACCAGAGTCGCTGGCGGAAATCGATCCGGCAACCTCGGCGCTGATAGACTAGCTCACTACCATCTAGCCTACTGGGGCAGTGTAGTTTTTGAATAAAAAACCATGTTTTTTGTCACTACTCAATTAGGAGCGTAAATATTAGATTAAATTGTCTAACATAACAACAATAACAACGTTTATTTTTTTTGCTAACGCATAATAAAAAAAGACCACATAAAGAGAGAACAAGCTTTTTTCGTATACAACATTTGGTTGACAACAGTTTAAAATAAGGGTGTTTTTTTTAAAGGAGAATATTTATTTGTTCATTACTTAGTACATACTATATGTATTTAGGTATGTACATATTAAAGAAAACTAAAAACATACGTATTTATGGATTGAAAGTTGTTGTTTCATTACTATAATGACATTTTTCATTGTCATAATGAAAATTGAAATTTATGAAGGCATGCCTTTTATACTTTTAATAATTGAGACTATAGAGTTATTTGAATCTTAAAAATATTTTTTTTTTTCAATTATTGAAATATGTTGCATTTACAAAAAAATTTTTCATTTCATAAATTTAATGGCATATTACATTAGATGTATGCAATATTTAAATCTTACATTTTTTAATTAACAATTAAACATATTTTTAAGGAAACTATAATTTTGTATTAATTTATGAATAAAGTTATGTTTGTATATTGTTTTTTTGTGTTCCCAATTGAAATTTTTTAACTTGGACAAACTTAAGTTTTCATATATCCAATGAAAATGTTTAACGTAATTACGAAATCCAATGAAGCGATTTTAACGAAAAGACTTCATTATAACTATGAAATTCCATTTAGACAATGAAAATTTTCATTTAACCAATGAAAATTTTTTTATGAAAATGATTCATTAAATATATGAAACATTTTTCTTTCAGTGTGTTGTTGTTGTTAGGTAATTTGCACGATGACAGTACGAATAGCCTGGGTGTGTTGTGTGCATATTTTGTTGTTTTAAACATTTTTGGTTTTGTTTTTTTTTTTTCGTTAAAATACCATAAGAAGTTTGTTTTTGTAAAATTTTTTTGTTGTTTTTACCAGCCAAAAGGGCGCTGAGCACAACTGAACTGAACACAACGAAGTTTGTGGTTTTTTACGAAGAGCAGAATGCAATTAAATCTTTATGTTGAGATAATTGGTACAGTTTTCTAATTGTGTACGAAGATCACAAGCAGAGAAACGTATTTTTTTCAAGGTATTAACTACACAAACACTATAAGCGTTTGTGTTATCCATATTTCTTCCGTACATAACACTAAAGAACAGTATATAATGTTTATTTTTAAACTCTGGTTCAAACTTTTGTTGCAATTTATATAATGGTTTTTTAAATCTTTTTAATAACCATAAACTTTTTTTACCTACTTTATGGATTTCACTTCTAAACAAAAAACTCATAAAGCTCATTTCGACAAACAAAACATAGTTATATACTTTAACTAAGTGCTATAGTAGCTTAAATTAAAAAAAAAAAAAAAAAAAAAAAAAAAAAATATTGTGCAAATCAGTGTAATTTATTTTCAAAACTTAAAAACGAAAAATAATTCATGTAAAATTACAAATGCCGCTCTAACGTTACGTTATGGTGCATCAAAAATATCAAACAATCCTCGTAAGAAATTGAGAAACATAAAATTAAAAAAGAATAAAGAAATAGGAATCAAAATAATGCAATCCAATTTACAATCATACGCTTCAGTTATTTTTACTTGAATTTTATATGTATGATATTTTGTCGGTGTATTTCGAGGGGTAAATATAAACTGCAAGGGCCTTTCGGTTTTTTTCGAAATAAGAAAAACAATAGAGGAATTCTTGTCTCTGTTTCTGGCACAACAGCACGAGCCACCTTTAAAACGAGGGCACCTTAAAAAATTGTCTATGATTGATTTTAGTATTCTGTGTATTCAGACAAAATAACTTTTTTGTATAATTTTATCGATATATAATGTCGCAGTTAGACAGGCAGGCGTCTTATCCTATGTGGCGTGCAGAAAGAAATAAATCGAAATACTGAAAATTATTCAATTTGGGGCTTATCATCGAAATATATTTTGAATTTGAAAGTTTTGATATTTTTAAATTCGGCTTCAGTTTATCAAATTTAATTTTCATAAAGTTTATTTAATGAAGGAAGGAATTTTACTACATGAAATGAATAAAAATATTTTGAAAATTTTTATTCTTGACTGAAAGGGGGAATGAACCCGGGTCAAATTTACATGACTCGAGAATGACCACATTCTCAGACCTTTGCTGTTACTTCGTGCTATATGACAAACTAGGGATGTATATTTTTTATATCTTTAAGACATTTTTGACTTTGTATGGTACTACCTCGACTTTTCTGTACAATTTAAAATTTTAAATTTTGATCAAAACAACTTGGTTACTAAATTATATTGTATAAAAAGTAGAACCTATTTGAAATGGTTTTATGTCAACCAAAATTGGACAATAACTATTAGAGTTAAGTAATTTCCAATTTAGAGCATCAGCGGATGTAATAGACCTTTAACCATACAAAAAGCCAATATATATTACTATTCGTAGTTAAAAATTTTGCTAATGAATACTGAGTGTTTTCCAATTATTTTTTTTAAGATTTGTGGGAAGAAATCTAATTATTTAACCTTTGTCAGCAAACGTGAAAACTGCGTCCTTTCTTTGTTCCACAATTTGAAGCCTTAAAAAAATCTACAAATTACTTAAATAAAAATTAAAAAAGGCGACATCATGGTTTTAAAACAACATTCAGCTTTAAAAGTTAAGACAAAATCATTAAAGGAATTTTCCATCCCTGGCACAAACGTTTGTGCGCCAGGGTTACCGCTCGTCGACCCACAGTTTGACCCCTTTTTGGCGGTCTGCCAGTTTTTTTAGACCTTTAAAATTTATCTAATTCTGCGACTTTTTCTCTTGTTATAAAATTTGGCAAAATAAAAAATCGATCTAGTCTGGCAACGCCAGCATAATAATAAAATCAGTGTTCCAATTGTTCTTCGTTTGACAACATCACTTTATGTATTTTTTTAAGCCCGGGATTCACTATCCTACACAATAGTACAATTTCATCCGACATAACAAATTTCTGCAAAATCTTTTCATAGAAAAAAAAAATTAAAAATGATTTCAATTAAAAATTTGTGATATTAATGAAAAATTTTTTAAATTTGCACTAGTTAACAAATAAATAGATTCAATTTAATATTTTTTGATATCAACAACATTTTCTGCAGTAATGTTGATATATGTAAACGTTTAATTCACATGATTAATTTTTTAATTAAAACTGATTTTATTTTTTTTTTTTTTTGATTAATGGTTGAATTGATAAACAAAATTGGCGAGTATTTTTGCTGTGTTGGCAACGACACACCATCACTTCAAAATGATACAAAATAATATGACTCAGCTCATTTACAAAAAAATGCAACTCTGATCGCATAGAATCTATAATTAAATGATAATTTTCATTGACGTTTGCAAATCGAACAGACTTGTTAAAAAAATCTGCCACTCAATTGGTTTTAATTTATTTCAGTTAAATAACTTGTGATGTTAATTTAAGAATTGATTAAATTTGCACCAGTTAACAAATTAATAGTATCAATTAAATATTTTTTGATATTAACAACATTTTCTGCAGTAATGAGTGCCCCGGTAGGCTACCTGACATTGAGCTAGCCTATCAGCGCCGGGGTTGCGTTTTCAATTCCCGCCAGAGGACCTGGTTTCTTTCCTGTAGAGAAGCGTAGAGCTTCGCGGCGGCTAGGTTAGGGAATTAAAAAATAAAAAAGTAAACGTTTAATTTACTTGATTAAATTATTAATTAAAACTGATTTTATTTTTGATGAATAATTTAATTAAAAAAAAAAGAAACAAAATTGCGAGAATTTGTTGTGTACAATTGACATGGATAAAATATTAGACGGCTTTTTAGAGAATTTCTATAAAACTAAGTACAAATTTAGCATTTTTTTTTTTTTTTGCAAAAAGTGATCTAAAAGCATCATTAATTAAAGCAACTAATTTTTTAATTAAGTTAAAAAATTTATTTTTTTTTTGGCTAAATCGTTTTATGTTAGTTTTGTTTTATAAATTTTTTTTTAATAAAAATGATTTAAAGTTTTGCGACTTTTATTTTTAAAAGGCTTTTTTGAATGATTTTATATAAAACCACCATTTTTTTTTAAACTTCTAACGTTAAAACTCATGCGAGCTAATTAAATGTCTTTAAAAGTTATCAAACAATATTAATGAAAATTTAAAAAAAGTTTTAAATAGGCAAAAGAGGCCTTACTAATGACGTTTAAATGCCTCCTTATAAAATCAGTTCCCGTTTGGTTTCAGATTACCATTGTTTATGTATTTGTATACATATGCACGTAAATAAACACATATGTGTATGTAAGTGTATATAAACATATGTTGTATGTATTTCTTATTCTTTAAATTTTGTATGCACTCCACCACTTATGAGGTTATACTAGGTGTATCATTCTATGTGTAACCCCCAGAAATATTCAGCTAAGAAACCATAAAATGTTTACATTCTAACTACTTGAATAATTCGTAGACGATCAAACCTAACCATCAGTTGCAAATACGCCTAATTCCAAACGACTCTATAGAAGAGAATTATTTAAATGTCAATATATTTCTAGTTCTCCTAAAGCCCTTATGACACTACATTTTTTATTCATTAATTGATATAGAATTGATAGAAAGAAACAGTAAATGTTAGAAAGAACAAACTATAAAAAATGTAAACAAAGTTGTTTAGTTTTTTTTTCTCTTGTTATGGTTTTGTTTAAAAATTGTACTTTTTTACCCTAATTGTACTAAAAGATTTTTTTAGTTGAAATTAATTTTATTTATGTTCATAAAAAACACCACAAAAAGGTATTATACGTCTTTGTTTAAAAAGTATCAACAAAAAAGTACAATTGAAACAACTTAGCCATCCCTGTTTTGTTTATTTTATTAAATGTTGCCAACTTTTTGTTTATGAGAAACCTAAAAACAAAAAGCGGTAAATCGCTGAATTTGCCCATAAACCGCTAATTCAGCAGCACTTTTAATATTTCAAGCTTGAAATGTCAATTTTAAGTTAAACAATTTTACATTTTTTTTGACATAACTTCATTTTTTATCGATAACTTTTTAAAAATTGTTGACAGTTTGCACTTGGTAAATTTTTGTATTACATTATATTTGTACTGTTCACCAAAACTTGAACAATGCATTAAAAATGTAGTGTCATAAGGGCTTTAAGCTTTAATGGCAAAACGTCAAAAATTTTACTAAAGTTATCGATAAAAAATGAAGTTATGTCAAAAAAAATGTAAAATTGTTTAACTTAAAATTGACATTTCAAGCTTGAAATATTAAAAGTGTTGCTGAATCAGCGGTTTATGGGCAAATTCAGCGATTTACCGCTTTTTGTTTTTAGGTTTCTCATAAACAAAAAGTTGGCAACATTTAATAAAATAAACAAAACAGGGATGGTTAAGTTGTTTCAATTGTACTTTTTTGTTGATACTTTTTAAACTTAGATTTATAATACCTTTTTGTGGTGTTTTTTATGAACATAAATGAAATTAATTTTAACTAAAAAATCTTTTAGTACAATTAGGGTAAAAAAGTACAATTTTTAAAGGTTGTTGGTACAATTTAAAAAATTCTTAACGCCATCCCTGAAACAAAACCATAACAAGAGAAAAAAAAATAAAAAAACTTTGTTTACATTTTTTTATAGTTTGCTCTTTCTAACATTTACTGTTTCTTTCTATCAATTCTATATCAATTAATGAATAAAAAATGTAGTGTCATAAGGGCTTAAGCAGCACAATCAGTTATATATAGACCAGACTCTCTCAAAATGTATATTTCTAATCTTTTCATACAATATTTACTATCAAAAACTATAAAAAAATGACCCGAGTGATGATTGTAATGAAATTTGTTCGAACTTAATTTTAAATGACTAGAAATTATGCAACCAACTTTCATATTATTGGCCCCTAATTTCCAAACAAATGTCATATTTGGAATACACTTTAAAATTGTTGTAAACTAAACTTTAATATATGTACCTCTATAAAATTTCACACACATTAGCGACGCCAAATTGTGATGACCGATTTTCCACCAAACGCCCATAAAGTTTACTCGCGAATAATTTTAATCTGCGTGTAGAGTATCAAGTACTCGACTTAGCCGAATATGTATTTTCTCACTTGTTTTGTTTTACATTTTGATTACAATTCTTCGTTTCGGTTGACAATTCGATTTTGTTTTCTTGAATAATTCCAAACTACAAAATAATGCCACTTGAAAACGAAGTTAGAGAATTGTGCATTTTCTTTATTTAATGTGCTATTTGTAACAACAAATGAAATATTCGTATAATAGTAACTTTAAGTATCAATTTATAATTTAGAAGAATATTGAATTTTATTTTATTTATTTGTTTATGCATGAAAAGAATTGCATATATTATAAGAAATTTAAGGCACAATTTTTAATACATTGTTAAGCATTTGATTAAGACTTATCCGGCGATTTAAAACATATTTGCCTTCATATTTTGTTTGAATATTTAAACAATAATTATTATAGTGGGTATTTTGTTTAACTGTTAATGGTCTTTAATCAAAATTTTCATTGAATTACAATATGAAATGAATTAAAATTTATTGATAATATTTTATTGTGGACTGAGCGGGGAATTAAACCCAAGTTCATGTTACATTGGTCATTCTTCACGAGTTATTTGAGTCCTTTGTCATATCACGTTGACGTTTTTTTGGGGTTGGGTTTTCCTAAGTCGCAGTTCAATGCGAATAAGCCAGAAACCATAGCGGCTCTCAAAGCTAAAATTTTAAAACTTTCTTTCTTAATTTCTTACTTTTTTAATTTCTTAATGTTCGCAGTTCATAAAATTATTAAAATATTTTTAATATTTTTTAAATAGTTTTTCTTTCACAAGAAACCCAAACTATTTCAAACTGACCATGCAAGATTAAAAAAGCAAAGTTTTTTACTTTCTTTACTTTTTTTATTATTTATTCTTTAAGTAAAAGAAACTTGAAAAGTAAAAAAAAGTAAAAAATTGAAAAACATTTACAAAACGAAAATGCAAACAATATAAGAAAAAGTTGATGTTTAAAAAACTTTTTTCATCTTGTACTGAAAACATTTCCACCGATAAAAAGATACAAATAATTGTGTCAAGTGTAAGAAATATATTTTTTAATTGGAAAACTGAAAATGGCAACATGAAAAAATAATGATATGAAATATATTCATGCTGCTTCTTTAGGGAAACAGAAAATGATTTATCTGTTAGTTTATAATAATTCAATAAATTTTTAATAATAAACTGTCACTGAAAGATTAATAAGATTCGAAGAATTGGAATGGAATTGCAAATACCCAAACTTTTCTGTCAAAAATCTTAAAACTTTTTGTGGAAAAGTTTTTCTGAATATAAAAGTAAAAGTAGAAAAGTAGAAAATTAAGATAAATGCTTTTGGAAACTGATAATTTAAATTTAATTTAAAGTAAAATTGTATTTAATGTGCATAAAGACTAAAGGGCAAAATAAACCACACAAATGGCTTGTCAAACGTGTTAAAAATTTACGTTTGTGCAAGTGCTTTGTATTGCTTATTTTAAGCATTTTTGAAGAAATATAAGAAACTTTTTATATTTAGCAGAAATGTTGAATATTTGTCAAACATTTTGTGATGACTGGTGCTAAATGCAATCATTTTAGTGAAAACTTTGCATAGTGAAGAAGTAGTAGAAAAAGCATTAAAATCATTATCAGCCGCTAATTTCAAATTTTTAAGCAGCTCGTTGTTTAAAATACTCTTTACTCCAAATAATTTTCCTTTTTTTTTTATTTTTATCCTGCGCCGTTTCAAACAAATAGTGAGCAAAATTGCCCCACCACAGTGTTTGTCTGCATTCATTAAAAACAAAACATAATTGAAAAATTAATGTTTGTACGAAATAAGTTTTTGTTGATGATGTGCAAACAAAAAGAGAAACAACGTGTTTGTTTTTTTTTGTCAAGCCATTTGTGTGGTTTCTTTTGCCCTTAACCTTCTTATGCCCGCTTCTATCATGGCTTTTTTTTGAAACAAAACGGAAACAGATAATTATAAGTTTATGCCTAAATTAGCAAAACAAATTAAATTTGAAATTGTAGAAAAAAAAAATTAGCAAAAGAAAAAATTAATTTATTTTTTTTAGTTTAGCCGTTCTGAAATAATTTTCATCAAGGTGATTCATGTTGGACCCATGGTAAATTTCAATCATAAAAATAAAGAAAGATTTCTGGTACCAAAAAACATAAGTTAGACCAAACTTCAATACAGTAGTGCAACTTTTTTTTAAAGTTTTATACATTTTAAGGGCTTTACGGAAGGCCGCTTTATATATGGGATCAATGGTAAATTATTGACCTACTATCACAATATTGCATGGCAATTGAAATTGGACCAATATCTTACCACGCTATCTATATTTGCTGCGGGCTAAGGCGTATTTAAGTGATTTCCCAGAGTAGGCTTTATATGGGACCTACGGTAAAAAATGAACCGATTTTTATGAATTTTTTTGTCTCATAAAACTATGACGACCAAATTTTCTTTACGATTGCATTATTCGTTACGGTTTTAGGCGTTCTAAACTGCTGTCCGACAGTACACTCAAAAGAAAAATCAATCCGTCCGTGCTCAAATCAATCCGAAGCGGTATTAATAGTACGGTGAGTACGGGTTTTCTTGAATCAAGTACAGAAATATTGATTCAAGTTCGGTTTTTCAATCAACAAATACTTAACTTATCCATATTCAATCCCGAATTCGTACTTGAAATAATCCGATAATGGAATTGATTTGAGTAAAACTAAGATTAAATCAAACTCAAAATGCGCTTGATTCAAATTTTATAAAGTTGATTCAATCCCGAATTTGTACTTGAAATAAACCAAAAGTGAAATAAGAAGGAGAATTTTATTTTGATTGATTTACTTGACCATTTTACACCTTACAGAATTTCAATTGTAAAACACCAGCATCATTCCCGATATGGTTTTTACTTTAAAAACTAAATAGACATATATAACTGAAAATATAAACTAAATGAGAAGTAAGAGTTCTCAATTTCATAAAAAATGTGTTTTCGTTTGGTTCTGCTGTTTTTGTTGTTTCTATACACAACAAGCAAATAATTTTTTAACCACTTGTGCGGTGTTGTTGTAGTGTGTGCAACATCCCTACAAGAAATTGCTGATTGAAACTAAAACATACAAAACTTATAAACTAACACACTTGCAATTTTTATAAAATTTACGTGTATATATTAAAGTTCACAAGTATGAGTGGGAAACAACCCTGCAAATTATAGCCCACCCTGAAAATAATAGGACCAGTCCAAACACGCATGTAAAGAGTAGCCCCCAAGGTACTAGGACTAGTCCAAAAGTAACCCAAACCTATGGAAAACATGGTCTATATAACATTACGATGTCCTAGGCCAGGGCCATATAACCCAGCTTTGGAGTATAAAGGAGTAGTCTTAAAACTACTCCATTGTATACATAAGAGGATTAGTTTTAACTTCGTTGAAAAACGACAACATGTCGTTAAAAAACGAAGACACGTCGTCTCACTGCAAAAACACATTTTAACAACGACATGGTCCATGCTTGCATTACATTGGACCAGTCCATGGAGTAGTCCATTTTATCAAAATGGATCAGGTAGTCCAATATTTTTTGCAGGGAATGTTACACGTACACGAATGCTTACATCAGTTTTTTGATATTGCCCTTAATAAAATGATATAAACTTCTGATGTACCCTGCAAATAATATTGGACCACCTGATCCATTTTGATAAAATGGACTACTCCATGGACTGGTCCGATGTAATGCAAGCATGGACCATGTCATTGTTAAAAAATGTTTGTAGTGAGACAACATGTCTTCGTTTTTTTTTAACTACTTGCTTTCGTTTTTAAACGATTTCAAAACTAATCCTCTTGAGTATACCATGGAGTAGTTTTAAAACTACTCCTTTGTAGTCCAAAGTTGGGTTATATGGTCCTGCCCTAGGACATCGTAATGTTAAATGAACAATGTTTTTTTCAAACGTTTGGGTTACTTTTGGACTAGTCCTAGTCCCTTGTGGGCTACTCTTTACACGCGTGTTTGGAATGGTCCTTTTATTTGCAGGGTATATACACATCGGCAATGCCCATCAGATAATGCATCAAATGACTGTCATTGTTCTTGTAGGGATCAGGGTTCTCAAATTTTTTTGAGCTCCATCGCCAAACCAGATGTCAGAAATCGCCAAACGTCAATTTTGTTAAGTTTTCGTAATTTTTTTTTTTTTTTTAATTAAATTTTGTATACAAAAACAAGCAAAAAAAATCGCTAACAACTGAGAAAAAATAAAAAAGTCGCCGAAATTCAATTTTGTTTAGTTTCTGTTATTTTATTTTTTTAAATAACATAAAATGGATATCATATATATTCAGTTTGAAAAAAACTAAAATTAAGCTCACAAGTCTATGAGATCGTACACTTTAGCCTCATTACTGGTGTTCTGACCTGCATACATACTGGGTGGTATTATTGATGCCGTTCCGCAAGTGCGGAAAGCAATTTTTGTGCGGAAGCCAAATTTGTAATTATTCATTCCGTTTGTGAGGTATCCTTCCGTTGTTGCGGTATAATCTCTACCGCGGTATTGCCATATTATTGAAACCGCAATATAGGTATTTTTCGCCATTTTGCTTACGTTTAAATTTTACAACGAGAAGCTAACGGAAGGAATGAAAATGTAAGAAATATTTAAAAAAAACATTTAGTTTTGTTATTTAAAAAAAATTATTTTTATTTATTATTTGTTTAGTTTACAGCAATTAATTTAATAAAAAAAATTGTCGCTCACAAAAATTTCAACTGGTTTAAAATGTTCTTTTTACCAACAGCTGACACAATAGCTCTGTTTTTTTACTCTACTTTGGGATCCCTCGGGATCCCAATTTGCACGAAACGCGTTCCCGTACTTAAATTTGAGAGCGGGTTTGAGAGAATAAAATTCTTCTTCTTCTTGCACGAAACAGCCCAAACTTTTTCTTGGTGCAAATTGTGTAAATTATCAAACGGTTAAAAAAAGTGTTGTGGAATAAAATAATGTACTTAAATAGATAGTTTTGTACTGAAATATTAGGGATACAAAATGTTAAGTCTTGTAAAAGTGTTTGTTTTGTTTTATTTTTGTTAAAAATAGTTTATTTCTGCAGCCAACATAAAATTTTTCAAAAGTGGCGCAAATTTGTTTGTGTTTTAAAGACTGTCAAAACACTGCGTTTTTATTTTGTGCTTTAAATTTCGTTTTTTCTGTTCCCGTACTTTTGTGCAATTTTGTCTCTTTATGAAATAAATTTATGCTTGCTCTCATTTGCACGAAATTTACCCAAAAAAGTAAAGAAACAGAGCTTATATCAACTCAGAAATTATTAAAACAGGGATGTTAAAAATTTATTGCGGAAGCTTATACCGCAGGAATGAATAATCGCAATTTGAATTTTCCTTTCCGTGCGGAATCAATAATACCACCCACTATTAGAATTAAATAGCGACTGAATATAAAATTCACTTAAAATAATAACAAAACAAAAATCATGTGAAAAAAAGTTTCCAGATTTCTTTTTTTTTTTAAATTAGGAATGATAACAAAATATGACAAACTGTTAAAAAAAATCGCTGAAGTAATATAAATTGTAAAAAATAGCCAAGTAAATCGGATTGGGGATTTAAAAAAAAATTCGGGGATTTTACACATTTTCGTATTTTACCTTTTTTTATTATTTACGCTTATTTTTCTCTGTTTCGTATATAAAATATAAAAAAGTAGCAAAGCTTTTATCTTACTCTTATCAACAACGAATACGGTGTAAAGGGTCCTAATTAAGATAGCCATTTTTGTTGGGTGTGTTAATGGTACTTAATAAACTTCTGATATTATTCTTGAATGACAACACATATAATTCTTGATTTTTAAAGACAATTTTTAAGCAAATATGTGAATATTAAGCTACGGTCACACCTATTAAATATTTGATCAAATAAGCGTAACTCCTACTTTTGTTAATAGTTAGTAAGATTTAAAATGGTCTTAATATTACAAAATAAACTAATTATACTACTAGACATTGTAAAAAACAGTTTTTTTTTTTTTTTTGATAATTTTTTATTCTTGACTGCCGCTGGGCTCAAGAATTTGGATTTATAACTCTAATCCTACTTAGCAGATTTTTGATGTGTTTAAACATTCTGCCACAAATATTGTTCTTTTCTTTTGATGGTCATGGCCTAATCGACTTAGAATTACTTAAAAACTTCATTCGGTTCACCGTTAATCGGTTAACCAACAGCATATGGTTTTCGTAATCATTCTACCTTGAACATTTAATGTATTAAGCTAAATAACTTACTTTAACAAATAGAATATGGGAATTATTGCTTCTTATTTTACTTTTTAAACATGAAAATAATCTATATTTTTCTTCTTGTAGTGTTGTTGTTTTTCTAGTTATCCCATTTTAGATTGTATAAAGTTCTTTTAAGTGTGATTCGTACTTAAATTTTTGAGAACGACTCGTACTTAAGTAAGTAGCAAAAACTTAAATCTAGTATGAGTTTTTTCTTTCTGTGTAAATGTTGGACACTTGGAGATAAAGTTAAAAAACAAACTACAAATATTTTTATTACTATACCATCAAATATTAAAGATATTTTTAAACTGGAACTTACCAAAAAATAAAACAAAAACAATCTAAATAAAAGTATAACTGAAGTTGATGGTTCCATCATAAAAAGTAGGCGTTTTAAACTTTTAAACAAAAGAAAAAAATTACTTTAATTGCGTTTAATTTTTATTTTTCTCACTTTATCCTAAAGAATGCAACTTAAAATAACGATTTTAGCGTCTAGTGAAGTAGACTTTTGCAAAACAAAGATTTCGAAATTTTGCTAAAAAATTATTTATTTTTTGCCAAAGAAAATTATGTTTTTAAAACGACTGCGCATATTAGAAAAAAGTTGAGCCCTACTTAAATGTAAATATTTTTGGTTTATTCAATAAACTAAACCGTTTTTGCGTTACGCGAATATATGTTGTGCAACCTCCTCCATTTTCGAAATAACGGTCGAAAACAAGAGCTTATCTAAAAAAAAAACGGTTAGCACTACTGGATTCAGCTTACCCTAATTAGGTTAAAACGCCAGGTGCCCGCTTGTCACAAAAAAAGTGTCTAATTCAACTCTTCCCAAGGATTATACCTTGTTGATTAAACCGTGATTAACTTTAAAATTTCAAATCTTTAAAAATATTTTTTTAGGCAGCTGCCGGATGATTCATGGTAGCCTTACGCAGCTCTACCGGCGTGGCCATTATTTTTTTTCGAACCTCAAAACCGTTGCACAGAAAAAATTCTCGGCAATTTATTTTTTCAATTAAACCATTAATTTAGATTAATATCAGTTTTAATTAAAAATGTAATCAAGTAAATTAAACGTTTACTTATATTAAGAACATTACTGCAGAAAGTGTGGTTAAGTGTAGGTTCACACTATGCGAGTTTTTTTTCAGAAAGTCTGAGTTTATTGGCGAGAGGGTAAGAGAACATGCTAATATTTTCTCCAATCTCATCAATAAACTCAGAATTCTGAAAGAATGCTTTCATACCCTGCGGGAAATTTGTGTCAATTGGTCCAACAGACTAGTACTGGGATTTGTGAAAATAGAACAAGTAGAAAAAGAAAGGACTCATGACCAGTGAAAGAAGAACCAATCCCTTAACTGGTTTATGAAGAACAAAAAAGTAATGAAATCAGTACAGTGCTGTGACAAATTTTTTGGTACTCTCTAAAATTTGGTTCTTGAATTTTATTCTAGGACTTGTTTGATTGAAATAATACTACATACATTGTATTGAAATAATACTACATTTTAGTAACTGACACTAAGTACGTTAATGGAGAATAGACCTGTGACTGGTCAGATGGTGTCAGTTGACCCCCTCCAATGACAACCCCATGTAAAAGTGATAGGTCTTATTCATATAAAGTGTTAGAACTAGAACCGGTCTCTACCACCAAATACCTATTACGGGACTTCTTCGGTGTCAGTTCGCTTCCCTCTAGTGTAGTGTGTTCCCAGACTAATATCAAAAAATATTTGATTGATGCTATTAAATTGTTTACTTTTTATATTAATTTATTAATTTTTTTATTTTAATTTTCTTATTAATATCACAAATATTTTAATCGAAATTAAGTTCTAGTTTTTTCTGTATCATCCACAGGTCTTGTGCTAGAAACTGCGCTCCGAAATGTGAAATATATGTAAGGATTTTTGAGACACTTTTATAAAGCAAAGCTCATCGAACTATTCTTGTGTGCTTACTAGGGTGCTCGATTAGGGGTTTAATTTGCATTTAACCATGGTCGTTTTCTGTCTTCAATAGTACAGTTTTCATTTTAACGCCGAAAATAAAGAGATAAAATCTCAAATACAAATTTATTATAGTTGTATATACAGTTTTATTACAATTGTAGATATATTTGGCCGTAGTAAATAAACAAAGGATTCCAATTTTTTTTTTTTTTTCTCAAGGTACTTTCGAAGGGTTAAACAATATTTCACAGCTGCTTTAAAAATTCTGTCAACAACGAAATAAAAGAAAAATTAAAAACAAAAAGCAACCGACAACAAAAAAATCGTAATAGTTGTTGGAGCGCTAGAATAACAACTTTTAGACACGTTTATGTAGTTAAAGTGCATATTATGCACATTATAAGCTTTTAGTTGAAATTACAAATGCGCATGGAGCATTCAAATTGAAACGTGTTGCAAATAGCTGTTTATATCAAATGCAGTACCATTTTTAAAGTTGTTGTTTATGATTGGCATTGTACGTGTTGAGATAACAAATTTTTCGATATTGGTACCTTCAACAACATTATTTTTATAGAAACATTTTTTTAAAATTATTGTGGTTACTTAAACCATAAAAGTAACACCTGTAACCATATTATAAATATATTGCTCCTCCATCAAGAAGTTGGAATCATATTATGGTTGCTTTCAAACATGTTATTGTTAATATAGACGATAATTTGTTGGCTTCCAATAATTGTATGGTTATTTATTAACAATGACATTCTTCTCTTTTCCAAGAGCAATATTTATTGGTGGATAAGCAACCATACTACATAGTATCACTGGTAAAGTTATTGTTGTTTGTAATAACTATAGAGTTTTTTTTTCCCGGACTTTTTCGATTCCCGGGAAAGCGGGAAATTTTTTTAAATTTCCCGGGATCCCGGGATCCCGCTCTATATAAATAATACAAAGTAAATTTTGTTATTAATTAATGAAAAAAATTTTTATAAAAAAACGTAAGGGAACTTGTTTACAAAGAAAGTAAAAGAAAAGGTTCAATACTAAAAAACTTATTGAAGATTGAAATAGCAACTTGAGTTATTATTACCTCACGCCTTTTATTCAGAATTATTATGTTCTGGATACAAAATAAAAAGATAACATAACAATTTGATTCATAAAACAATAATAAGAACAAAATAAAAATTAAGGTACTCAAGATATGAGATCAAAAAGTTAATTAATAAAATAGATAAAATATTTTAAAGAAATATATAACATTTTTTAACGGCTTAGGAAATAACTTTCTGACACACCCAAAGCGCTTGGTAAGTCGTCAAAAATTATATTCCTGATTTTATTTACTAATTATCATGTTTCCTAAAAATTTCGTTCATTTTTTACCGAGGTTGGACAAATAGTTAAAAGTGCACCGTTGCAGCATGCTTCGGATTCACAATCAGAATCATTTTTTTCTTTTTTATAAGCAACGTCTATATCAGTCAAATGTATGTCAAGGTTGTTGCAAAAATAGCATCAACCGGACTGCTTCTTCCAAACCTTTTCATTTCAATAGGTCCATTTGTAATTTTTAGGACAATGTGTTTTTCAAGTTGTATGTTGTAGTATCTTACACGAGTTTCCAAAATGTTATTTTATTTCGGTTTCCCCGCACTTCACGGGTACATTAACCAACACAAATTGAAATTGAAAATTTGTGTTTATCACCTAACAAACATATCGCTCCTTCATTGCATCCCTAGAGGGAAGCGAACTGACACCAAAGTAGTCCCGTGATAGATCTTTGGTGGTAGGGACCGGTTCTAGTTCTAACACTTTATATGAATAAGAAATATCACTTTTACATGGGGTTGTCATTGGAGGGGCTCAATTGACACCATTTGACCAGTCACAGATCTATTTTCAATGAACGTGCTTAATGTCAATTATTAAAATGTAGTATTATTTCAATAAAACAAGTCCTAGTATTAAATTCAAGAACCAAATTTAAGAAAGTACCAAAAAATGTGTCACAGCACCGGTGAAGACTGTACTGTAATTCATTACTTTTTCTACCTCTTTGTTCTTCATAAACCAGTTAAGGGATTGGTTCTTCTTTCACTGGTCATGAGTCCTTTCTTTTTCTACTTGTTCTGTTTTCACAAATCCCAGGACCAGTCTGTTGGACCAATTGACACAAATTTCCAGCAGGGATCATAGTCATATCTCAAACTGAACTGAAGTGATAGCAAAATATATCTTTAAGTCGGTACATTTTGAAAACTTTAATCGCATTTTGCCAAGATCGTTTGTTTTTGTAGATATGACTATGTTGCAATAAAGGAGCGATATGTTTACGTATCTCCTATTTTTAAGACTTGTTCATGGACCACGAAACTTTACTGCCTGCATCTTATTTTGTATGAATGTACTTTGTTTACTCTTCACTTCACTAAATGTAATAATAATCAACTGTTGCACTGCCCATTCTGCTTTGTACTCACTTCTTTTAATTGATCTAATCCACAACCCATCCACAGATGCTAATTTTTTAGAGAATAGAAAACTAAATTTCAAAGTATAAATAGCTATTTTCTGACATTATGAGGAATTTTTTATTTCCCGGGATCCCGCAAGAAAAATCCCGGGGAAACGGGAAATAAAATAATTGAAATTCCCGGGAATTCCCGGGACGGGAAATCCCGGGAAAAAACCCTAATTAACTGTAACATGTTCAGAGACAACCATAGTAAGGTTGGAACTTTTTTATGGAGGACTAATTTAACCATAATATGGTCGCAAAATACCAAACGTTTTTGTCTTTAAAGTCAAAGTTACTTGTTTGATGATAACCCACACAAAAAAAAACGTCTTATCAATTTTTTGTCTTAAAAGACAACATCTAGTCAGACAGCAGTGCGACAATGTTTTTGTCTTTTTTCGCTACTTTTTTACTTGTTCTAATTAATGTGGGTTACATCATGAGAAAGCACTCAATTATTTGTAGTGTCCGACCGAACTCGCTTTTTTTGGCCGAAGCCGAACTTCGGCCAAAATGCTAATGTTCGGCCGAAGCCGAACTTTTTCTTATTTCAATAAAATAAATAAGTTATTTCAATAAAACAAAAAGTTTTTGAGATCGATTTTTTATTTAAAAAAAAAAATAATAAACATAAACAAAAATAAAAATTCATTTTTTTTTTAAATACATATTTTAAATACAGTTGTACATACGTATATCATCATAAAATAATTTGGCATTAACTTTTATTAACCGTTTGAATGTGTTTCTGGAATTTTCTTTTCAAAATTTGATGGCTTCTTCTTGAAATTTTATCACACACACATATATATTTATATTGTAACATCGTTGTTTTTTCTGTACATAATTTAATATATGATTGACAACGTTGTATTTTTTAAAACTATTTTCTTTAGTATGATCGATTAGCAATATAACCGCAGTTGTATATTATTTGTATTTGTTTATTAAATAATCATTAAAAAGTTCGGTTGTTCGGCCAATTTTTGGCCGAACACCGAACTTGGCCGAACATCGCTTTTTTGGCTGAACTCCGAAGCCGAAGCCGAACGTTCGGTCGGACACTAATTATTTGCAACGAGGTTTCCTTCAGTATGTTTTTGCTTGCTCATGTGGGTTTGCAGTCAAAAAAACACTTTTTCGGTTGTGTTGTTTAATGTGGGTTGTCTCATAAGAACTAATGTTCTGTTGTCGTATTAGTCAAAAAAGCTTTTTGTCTTTTGTTGGTGTGGGCTCAGTCTAAAGTCACTATAATATCGACCCCTAACCGCGAAAATAACCTAAGCGCCAAAAATCATATTTTACAGGAGAGAGCTTTTTAATTTTATTTCATATAAATTTTGTATGAAATTTGTCGCTTACAATAAAATTGTTCTTGCTATAAAATCGTAACGGTACCTTATGTGACCATGACATTTTAGGAGATGATGCAAGTGTTGCCTATAAAGTCATTTATTAAAAAAAAAACGAAAATTGAAAATCATGTCGCTTACGTTATTTTCGCGGTTAGAGCATATTATGCTTAAATCAGTGTTTGACAACAAACAAAATATTATTTAGAGTTCGGCTCACACACCCAGGAACGATATCTATTTTTTAGTGTTTGTGTAGACGAACACAACCCTTAATACCGCTCGTAACAATTTTCAAGAAAACGCCAAAGATTATATAGTGTTCTGTTCTTTCTTAAAAAACAGAACAATTGTAATGATACTGTAGACAAACATTATATTTTAATGTTCTATAATGTTTTTTTTTTTTTTTTTTTTTTTTTTTTTTAAATTAATAAAGAAAATAACAAACAAAAAATTTTAGCAACGACCGCAGCACGAACAGCTTGTGTGTGTAATGTGTATATGTTTTGTTTGTGTAAAATTAGTTTGCTGGATTTTTGTTTTTTTCGTTTTTGTAAAAAATGTTTGGTTTTTTTACCAGCCAAAAGAGCGCTAAGCACAACTGAAACGAACAAATATAAATGATCTGAACCGAAAACAATGAAGTTTGTGGTTTTTTAAAACAAACCGAATGGAATAAAATGTTCTCATCTTTTTGTTGAGTTGGATAAAAACAGTATTATTTTTGGGTTCGAAAGATGACAAACAGGAAAACGTTATTTTTTTAATGATTTACTACACAAACACTATTAGCATTTGTGTTTTTCACAAATCTGTCGAAACGAACACTAAGGAGCGATATTGGTGTTTATTTTCAAACACTGGCTTAAATATTTCTCGTTAAAAATAGTTTTGCTGGCGTGGCGGTGGCCATATTAAATAAAGTGTGATCCAGAAGGGGTGCAGTTTTCACGCATATCGTTCATTTGCTGCAACATATGAAAATTAGTATAATATGTATTAGTTTAACTGAAAATTACTTAAATGTCTTTAAATCTACACACAACATAATGGAAAAAGAAAATTTTATTCTTTTCTTAAGAGTTGAGTCCACGATATATTTTTATGAAATAATTAGCACTTCTTAAAACACCTGATTTATTATGGATTAGTGTTACATATTAAGTAAAAATTTGTAATTTTCGACAAATGACGTTGTTGCAGCAAATGAGCGATATATTGTGGAAATAAAAGTTAATATTCATTAGAAAAACTTTTAACTAATAGCAGGAAATATTTAATTTTTTGTATGTTTTAAGGTCTCTCCTCTCTTCTTTTCGGCTAGTGCCTCAATATTAAAATAGTATTGCTTTATCCCTGTAACCATTAAGACACTTTTTTTAATCCTTTTTTAATCATATGCATTAAAAATGTTTTTCTTTTTAATAGCTAATACGTACCAGTTTTGAGAAAAACTTTAAAAAACTATTAAAGTAATTTAAAATACGTCAAAGTGAAGCACAAATCTTTTAAGCATTTAATTTTAAAAAAGGATTCTTATTTTTATTATATAAGTCGCATTAGTACCTCAAGACAAAAGTGCCATTATTGTTGTCCCTAGTTGGAAATGCCTTGAATTATTAAACACAAACATTCATATACACATGCACTCAGAGAGTAACAAGCAGAGCACTAATCAAGAAAACATGCAAAAACTTGTCTGCCCTTTGTGCCATGTTTAAAAAAAAGTCGAAAGTCTGCATTTCTTTACACACGTGCGTCTTTCAAAAATGACTGGGTAAACTTTGCTGGTAATTGCATTTATTATTTTTGCTTGTATTTCTTTTTTCTATTTAAAACTTTTGTATAAATTTTCTTTTAATGAAATACTCATTAATACTTTTTTTTTGGAATATATGAACATATCGTCGGCTGAATATGCAAACCTGCTAACTCCCTTTCAGTAAATTTTACAGGAGAGACAAAACAACTTTTTATATTTCATGTGTGGAGCTTGAGATAAAAACCAAAAATATAGTTGGTTTAACACACTTCAAGACTCAAATTGAAGAAAAACTACATGCTGGTCGGCGAGGCGTATCTTTCTCTACCACACGGCATCAAAATCTTAATTAACTAAAAAAGTGGATTTAGCAGGTTTGCATATTAAGCCGACGATATGTAGGACTTATTTTTGACTAAAAATTATTCTCTTTTTTAATGTATATAATAAAATAATCGCACAGACCAATACAATACAGTGTATATAGAAAACTATTCACTTGGCCTTGATAACACAAAGCAAAAATGTTCATGTCGTCGTCGCCAGCCTCAATACTTGCAATGCGTAATGAAAGTAGGCTATTAATAGAGCAAATCTGCCAATGGGGCTTGCAAAGATAGCTCGGGTTCCCGAAACATCGGCCCCAAAAGTTTGTGCATTTTTTTAAAAAGGCGTTTGGTATAAGTCAAAAAAAAAAAAAATAATACAGTAAAAATTCGATAATCCGGATGATTGATTGCAGACCCCAATCCGGAGTAGCGAATTATCCGGATTACCGCATGTATGTATTTATTCAAAATTATAATAATTCATAGCAAAATTAAACATAGAAACATAAATATTAATTTGTGCAGTTCAGTTAAAATAAAAAAGTACACATTTACATACATATGTACATACTTTACAATAAATAATATTAATTTCGGTTGTTTGTCGCGAACTTGTTAAACTTATTTTTAAAGCTTGATCACGTAATTCATGAAGAATTAAGAGTTTTTCTACTCCTACATCATTTTCTAATTATTAACATTATTCTAACTGTATTTTTCATGCTGTGATTTGAATAAAAAAATAAATAAAAACGGGTGTTATTCAATCCGAACTATAGAGTTGCAATCAATCCGGATTATAGAATACGCAATGAGCTGCAAAATTCTGTCCGGATTACCGAATATTCCGGATTAGTGGAGTCCGGATTATCGAATTTACACTGTATATACTAAATGTACTTCTGAGCTAAAATACTATTTCAGATGTCTTCAGTAGAATTGTATGGCGGTTCTTTTCTTAGAATATTTTACCCCTGTAACACACATTTTAAGGGGTAATTTTTTCCGTTTTTTAACTCCCGCACAAAAGTATACTTAAACGGCACTTTAGAGGATTAAAATGTTCGACGAGTATTTTCTGCACCAAATTTTACTAGGGTTTTTCTAAGACCAAAAGTTCGTGCAATGTATGTAAAACGGATTTTCGAAATTCCGGGCCTTAAAATTTTTGAATTTTTCGAAAATCTGTTTAACATAAAATTTGATGCAGAAAATACTCGTGGATGATTTTAACTCTTTAGAGTGCCGTTTTAGTATACTTTTATGGGGAATTTAAAAAAAGGAAAAAATTACCCCTTAAAATGAGGGTTAATTTATTCTAAGAAAAGAATCGCCATACAATTCTACTGAAGACATCTGAAATAGTATTTTAGCTCAAAAGTACATTAAGTATATTTTTTTTTGCCTTGTTCCAAACGCCTTTCCAAAAAAATCAAAAACTTTGGGAGCCGATATTTCGGGAACCCGAGCTTACTTTTCTAAACCCTCTGGCAGATTTTCTCTACCAATAGTCAAGTTACATTTCGCGTTGCAAGTATTGAGGCTGGTTTTTTTTTGTTGCACAGTGTAAGAAGGCAGAACTTGTCAATATTATTTAAATGGTTAGAGATTGCCTGAAGATCTTTTTATATTCGTTAATGCTAAGGAAACGTTTTTTTTTTTGATGTTGTTAAGGAATCAATTGCAAAATATGCATATGCAAATAAATAATTTTTGCAAAATTCATACAATTCTACAAGCCAAATATGTAAATAATATTTATTCGCATTATTTGTAAACGTTTTAATGATTCAGAATAGCCAAAAATTTATATTTTTTAATAAAGGAAACAATTTCTTAAAAAAAGGATATTGTTATTAAACAAAATTTAGCTTAGAATCATTTTTGGTTTTAGTTAAAAGTTACCTTAAAAGTTTATTCATAAGTGTAGCGTTAACCCCACTGTACATATTATTTCAGTAAACGTGTTAATGCAAATATATTGGTAATACCCAGCAGAAATCTTTCAATTCAAACGAATAACAGTTATACATTTTTAATAGTTCGATAAAACTAACTGCTTGGAAAACAGGAAAATCTGTCCTCTTATGGATGCGAAAAGAACTCAACGACCGTTAAAGCTGTTTATACTTCACCACAGAAACCTAATTTGGGATCTAACTGGCCAATGGCCTATTAGAAAAATACGCCCAGAGACTAGGATTCCTTACAATGATCGTTGTAATAGACGCATTGAGGAAGAAAAATATGAGGCAACAGTTAATTTTAAGTGCGCGCGGGAACCCAGTGGGGGGTTTATTGGGATAATCTTGAACATAGTTCACTTTTTGGTGTTATGGGGAAATTAGGTGCAGTCAATAACTGGGATTCGCAAAAAACCAAAATTGACAAATGTCAAGAGATATCTTGCGATCGCAGCTGACCAGATCTATCTGGTACCACAGAGGTCAGTAGCCCTGATGGCACGGCACCGGACTGACGATTGGTTGTGGCCTCTGAATAGGCTCTTAGAGATATTATTTTTGCGAAAGTTTTGATTTTTCGCTGTAAAATTAATAACGGGGATCAAGTGGTGATTGGAGTTTACTATCGAAAGTCGCAGGAGGGATATCTTGGAATTCTTACTGAATGGTTGATTTTTCACAACTTGTGGCAGAGTTGGACCTGAGGGAGGATTATCTCTTAGTACTGCCGCTACTCAACAGATGCTGCTATCATATTTCCAAAAGCAGCGGACTTTAGCAAGCTGCAGCAGCTGCCATTATATTCCACAGAAATGCTTAAAAAAAATCGCCCAAAAATGTTGGTGATTAGAATAATTGATTCATTTAAAATACTTTTTAAGCAATTTTTTTGATTGATTCAAAACTAATGATAATTTTTTCTGTGTAAAGAGTAAAAAAAAAATAGATTTTTTGTTATGACTTGAGTTCACTTTTGAGAAAAAATTTACCGGGAATTATTGGGGAAAATATTTGTTCAATTAACGAAAACGAAAATACAGGAAACGTCAAAAATGTCTCCGCATAGCCGTTGACTTCAATTTAAGAGTTTGTTTTGCCAAATGACAGTACAATTTTATGATAACATTTTCAGGGATTGGTTGGGCTCGGAGTTCGTTTACGTTGCTGGCAATGGCTTTGTCCTAAATGACCTAAAATATCAGTCGCTTGTTTAACACAAACCTTTAAAACACACTTTATTATCATACATATCAAAGCTCTTAAGAAAAACAAATGCTAACCAAATAAATGCCTTAAAAAACTTTATTAAAACTTAAGAAAACAAATTCGTGTTTTTTATAAAAGGCCCTTTAATGTTTTTTTCTACAGATTACGCACATACATATTTTAATTCATATCACTTAAATACCCCACATACACACAACTACTTTTACTTTCTTTGCTAAGAACTAACACAAAAAACAAATACGAAATATATTTTTTTTATGTATTTCAGAAATGTTTTTCTGGCAATCATATCCGCAACAACCAATCTGTTATGCCATTTAATCCCTTTACAATAAAAACACATCTTATTCTATCGACATTAAAACAGACTTAATATTGGTTAAGACAAAATGAACAGAAACGTATTAAAGTGGATTCTCTAATGAACAGAAACCGCAGGGTTTATTATAATGTGTCCTTACAAGAGGAATGTTCCAAAAAATTAAATTCTTACCTTTAGAACGCTGCCGCAATCATGAAACAGTGTCCGTCGAAGGGGTGGTCTGCTGTAGAAAGGTTTCTTTCTATAAACGTTTGTAATACAGGCAATCTGTGTTTGCTGTCAAGTTTTGTAACTCTAAGGGTCATTATTACAACTTGGCGTTAGCTGCTATCCGTCAGATAACAGATGCTTTTTGACAGATAACACATTACTATCTGTCAACTTAATCCTAACTTTAGCTAACTTCAAGTTGTAATAATGGCCCTAAGAAGTATGATCATAAATATTATTGTCTGGATAAAGAACGAAAGCCATAGCAGCCAGTTAAATACTAATTTTTATAATGAACAATATACAAATTTATTTCAGGTGTTAAGAAGTAAGAGTGCAATAAGAACAATCATTAGATATAATAAAATCTATTTTGTGCCACGCCTATTTCTCCAATACCGCCCACATTGTGTCGGATCCCTACAGATAATATTGGACTACGTGGTCCATTGTGGCTTAAATGGACTACTTACAACGTGGTCCAATCTACTGTAATACGGATCGTGTTATAAGAAATTACATGCAGTGCTGCCAATAACTGCATGATGTATACTTTTCTATAGTTTACAGTATTACACATTGGTAGTCCTGATGGTGTCCATTATTAATTGTTTATTTAAAAGTGAAAGTTTGTGAAATTTGCGAAAAAAAGGTAAAAAAATAAAAATACTATGTAAATATATTTATTAATAGCAATAATAGACTTCAGGGCACGCCATAAAAGGTGGTTAGTAAAAAATGAAAAATGCTTAAACTACCCCTTTAGAGTACTCCATACTGTAGTGACATGGAGTACTTTTAAAACTAACCCACTTTAGTACTCCATGCAGTAGTTTAGGGACTACTTCGGAGGGTTATATGGTCCCCTCCTAGGACATCGTAATTTTAAATGGACCACCTTTTACCCATATATTTGGAGTAGTTTTAGGGTACTCCTACTCCTTCATGGACTACTCTTTACATGCATGTATGGACTAGTCTCGTTATCTGCAGGGATGTTGTGTATTGAAATTAACATAATTTGGAAATTTTTACTCTTGACGTTCTTCATATACACAGAACTCTATAATGGGTTAATACGGGAGGTGCTACGCCTACTTCTTCAAACCCGCCCACTTTGTAGAGAGGTTGTGTATTGACAATCCAGCTTAGTGTACCAAATTTGGCAAATTTTTCTCTTGTTTTGTTATTAAGATATAAATAAAATAATTTTATGACACGCCCACTTTCGCCCATATTTTAGCGGTCGTTGTCTGCTGATTAGCCAGATGCTTGTAGATAATTTGGATATTTTGGCTCTGTTGATCTCTGTCTTTGTGTACATAGTATTTAGTACAACTCGCAATAAATACTAAATTTAAACCGAAAAAATCTTATATAGATGTACATAAGTATAAAGATAATATACGCCACAAATAAAAACCTTTCACAGAATTTCTATTAAATTTGATTCAAACATGTTCAATATTCTTGCAAAATTTGTTTTTGTTTTTACCACATGCGACAGAGAAAAACGATAAGAGTAGAAACCCTCTCAAAAAATTAAATGAAAAAACTTCCCTTTTAAAACTTCGTATGTGTTAAGTTAGAAGAATAAAGTAAACAACGTAAGGTGTTTTCATTCTCTTTCCATTTCAGTTGTTTTCTGTGCGTTAAACTGTCATAAAATGTATCCTTCATTTAAAAAGTGTTAGACGTGACATGTATTTGATGGGAAAAACGTAAATTGGAAACAATTTGACACTAAAATTTTAAATTTTTTACAACAATAAGAATTTTTATTTTCGTAAAATAACGCATGATTTGGAATTAAATATTTTATTTGTTATTTTTTTGTTTAGATAAACAATTATTTATCAAAAAATTATAAATTAAATTTCCTTGAAAGTGCACAACTTTCCACTATTTCTGTTTTTATTTTACAAAATAAATATTAAAAATTTGCTAGAATTTTGTTAAATAATTTAAGTTTATGTTAAAGTTACGCCAGATTGTGTCGCTTATTGGGACTGGAGAAACTCGACCGAAATGATGCAAACCGAAGGTCGATGTGCCATATTTTTGTATAGATTTTCAATTTATTGGTTACGAGATATATAGCACTGTGCAACAAAAAAATCTGCCTCAATACTTGTAATGCGAAATGAAACTAGAATATTGGTAGAGCAAATCTGCCAAAGGGTTTTGAAAATTTTGCTCAAGTTCCCTATATTTGGGGCCCCTAAAGTTTATGAATTTTTTGAAAAGTCGTTTGGTTTAAGTCAAAAAAAATATACTAAATGTACTTCTGACCTTAAAGACTATTTCAGATGTCTTCAGTAGAATTGTAAGTCGATTATTTTTTTTAGAATATATTAACCCTCTAACACTCATTTTAATGGGGTAGTTTTTGTCCTTTTTTTAATTTCCACTCTTAAACGGCACTTTAGAGGGTTAAAATGTTCTACGAATATTTTCTACATCAAATTTCACTAGGGTTCTGCTAAGACCAAAAGTTTGTGCAATATATGTAAAACGGGTTTACAAGAAATTCAAAAATTTCAAAGCCCGGAATTTCGCAAATCTGTTTTACATACATTGCACGAACTTTTGGTCTTAGAAGACCCCTAGTCAAATTTGAAGCAGAAAATATTCGTGAAACATTTAAAGTGCCGTTTTAGTATACGTTTGTGGGGAAATTATAAAATAGGACAAGTATACCATATTGATCCTTATGAACTTGTCTATGATAAAATATGTATATTGATTTTTAAATTTTTGAATTTTATTGTTTCGATCAAATCTAACAGTTATTTTTTGATTTTTATTTTTTTGAACAAAAATAACTGTTTTTGTCTGACTTTTATGAAAAAAGGAATAACTGTTACGGTCCCTGAGTTTTATGGATTTTAGAAAGGTATAGGATATCAGCTTATATTTTAAAAAAGTCCAGATATTGCTCGCCCTTTTTTTATTTTCATTTTTGTGGAAAAACTCTGGTTGTCATTTATTGAACAATTTACAGGAAATAATACTCTTAGCTCAATTAAAGTGATTCAGTTTTAATTAAATCACGATCACAAATGCCTTACGCACGCTCACGAACTTATTCTCACGTACTAAAATTTTCGTAACCAAAATCTATAATCACCATATACTATATGTTATTTTAATTATACCCACACCACAATAGTGGAGAGGGTATTATGAATTTGTGCTGATGTGTGTAACGCCTTAAAATATTGGTCCTAGACCTACCTTAAAGTATACCGATCACTTTCTGAGTCGAACTAGCGATGTCCGTCCGGCTGGCTGGCTGGCTGTCCATGTAACCTTGTGCGCAGTACAGGTCGCAATTTTGGAGATAATTTGATAAAATTTGGGACATAGGTTATAATTGGCACAAGGACCAAGCCTATTGAAAATGGGCCGAATCGTAGGACCACGAGGGAAGATAGGGGGAAATTTTTTTCTCTCAGAAACAATCAAACCGATTTTAAAGAAATTTAAAACATAGATAGATCCATATCTATATGGACACATAAGTTATACAGTTTTAAAAAATATAGGACCACAAGGGGAGAAAGGGGCTATTTTTGTCTCTCAAACTGATTTTAATGAAATTTAAAACATAGGTAGATCCATATCTATAAGGACACATAAGCTATACAGTTTTAAAAAATATATTAACGGGTTAAACATTTTTTTTTTTAACTTTTTTTTTCCAAAATGCTGTGTTGTTATGTGCTTATTTGGTGAGTTATTACCAATTAAAAAAATATAATATTTTAAAACAACGACTTCTATGAATTAATCGTCACTTTGGGTACCATCGAACCCACTGAGCGGCGTCTCTGGAGCGACATCTTAAGTTTATTGTAGAAGAGCCTAGTCCCCTGATTTATAATTATTTAAAAAGTCCTGTTTTTGTTCTAAGCTTATTTGCTTTCTTTTTTAACTTATTGTGGCAAAATATTGAGCTTGAAATTCACTTCAGCAAATGTAATTTGAAACTACTAACGACCTTCAACTTGCAGCAAGCAAAAAACCTTCACATGCATATTTGCATTAGGCATAAAGGCGAAATGCCCTTTTTTATACACTTCACCGATGGTGAAAGGGTATACATATATAAGCTTGTCATTCCATTTATAATTTCTACAATATTGATCTTAGACCCTATAAAGTATATATTTGCTGGGTCTTTATGAGGAGCGAAGTTGATTTATCGATGTCCGTATGTCTGTCTGTCTGTCTGTCTGTAATTTAAAATGGGTTTTCTGAAGTCCCTAGATATGATGGGGCTAGGTTGTTATACATTTATGTCGCATATAGTCCATAGTTATTTCCTATTGAAATTCAGCAAGATCGGTCCACACATGGCTGAGATATGAGCGAAAAACCACGACTACTTGTAATTTTACCCAAAAATCCTTGTTGTTGGTTGTTTTGTTATTTTATTTTAATGTATATCTGGAGAACGGCAGGAGTCACAGTCTCCAAATTAGGTAAAGGCATCTTGGTTATTAATACAAAATATCCGGCAAAATGTAGGCGTGATTGGTGAAGTGCACGTCGATATATAAATCTGTAACATCGGTTAAAAATAGCCGACTTTTGACCAAAATACTCCAAAAATGGTCTAGAAAACATAAACGTTTTTATAAAAACATTCTGTTACGAACCGTTTGGTCTGGCGAGGTTTCCAACTAGCTGTTTGGCATGAATGACCTCAGGAAGGTCCCAACCCTTCTCACCAGCCACGTATTCGCACAAAAGAAATATGAAAACAAATAAAACTGACATCTACTCAACAATCTACCACCACATAAAGAATTTGAGAGACAGCTGTTCTCGTCTCCCTTGGCCCTCCCTACCATGTCATAGAAGCCTCCGCTTAACTTCTTCCTATGACCCACTAACCTATGGACACGTTTTACATATCCGAAATTTTAAGCAGAATATTTATCCCAAAAAAGACAGAAATGTTCTTCCAGAAATTAAATTAGATGGATTCTAAACACTTAATCCTAGAGGACCAGAGAGAGAATATTGTTAATTCACTTATCCATTACACAACCATATTTGTTTCACATGAGTTGTACTGCCTGTCCCCTTTGTTTAGAAAAGAGCACTCATTTATAAGACACCAGCAGCATGCCCGATATGGTTTTTGCAATCAATCTACTTTCAAAATTTTAAATGCATAAAATTAATTAAATAATTTTAGCAAATAAAATTCGTGAATTTTTGCTTTTTATTTTACTTTTTAAAGATATATTTTCTTCCTGTAGGGAAGGAATACTTCTTAAATAAAGTAAAGTCCGCTACTGTGAGAATAATCTGAGTGTATGTGATCTGCAATTAATGTTGAACCAATCTTCATAAAATCACAATTTTTTTGATGGGCGACTTATAATTTACTGTATGCCCCATTGGTTATACTCGAAAAACTCTTTTGTATGTCAAAAAAACATCATATATTTCAAAAATTTAACCAGGTTTAGATTCGCACGACTGAAAATATTTCCACAAAGTTTTGTGATGATTGATCGATCCGTAAATAAAATTGGTTTATTAAACGATCCTTTTAATTCAAAATTGTGGTCTTAATTTGATACCAAGATTTAGATAGACACACACCTTTTTTAAAACAATACAAATTCGTTTTCTATTTATATAAATAATATGTCGACTACCTCTGGGAATTAATTGTTTCACTACAAGCTTAGTTAAATCATTCTTTGTTTGATTATTCTATTATTTTATACAACTAAACAAGTGAAAATTACATTTTCTCATTCTGCAGAGAAATCAAGAAAAAGAAAGAATCTTATAAGTAGACAGCTATTCCTAAAATGTATTTAATATTACGTACAATTCCAATTGCTAACTTAATACTTATACACACATGCTGTTAAGTGCAAACATGCAAGTATTTAGGAACACGTGCTATTTGTTTGTATGTGAATCTGTAAATTTACATGTGGGCTTTCATAAATTTCTCTAGAGATTTTTCACACAATAACTTTAATCTAGTCGCAAAATTTTTTGTTACGTACAAAATCTCACAAATTTAGTTAAACTAGAAAATACGGTCACATCACTTGTTATTAAGTAAATTTACACACACACAGATACATAAATCCTTACAAAGGCAAGACTTCTTCACATCCTTAAGTGTTATATAAATAATAAAGCAATAATAAAACAACAACAACAAAAAAAGAACAAGGCAAAAGAGAAAATTGTCAATAGTTGTAGTACGCAATGATAAAAACAAAAAAAAAAAAAAAAAAAAAAAATAAAAGAAAACTTTGGCTGGATTTTAAGCAGCCCAACAAATACGGAGGTTTGAATTCAAATTACAGATGATTTGAAACCAAACCTTTTCTCGAATAATAGAAAACGTTTGAAAATGATTTGACACACATAGTATTCCCAATAGAAAGAGAAAATTATTTGCAACTTGAGAAATTAACTTATTTTCAAGTTGCTTTCAAATGCTATTCTCACATGTATTTTCAAATGTGGATTGTAACACACGTACACACTTACATAAATGAAAAATTATATTCAGTTTTAATTGCCCTTTTTCAATAATATTATGAATGTCTTTTTATATAAAATATTTATTTATTTAAGTATTTTCTTTTCGATATTTCGCTAACCTTTGGTTAATAACATCTTCAGGGAAATTAAAAAAAAATTTTAATATGTTAATTTTCTTTTATTTTTATACTCTTTTCACCACGTTTTAAAGTTGTCAATATGATCACACGCAGCAATCGGTTAAAAATTTTTTTTATGTAAAAAACCAACAACTTTATTTAACGCGAATTAATGAGAAAAAGAAAAGAAACAAAATTAACAGCCATTTAATAAAAACACAATTCATGCTGACGAGTACAAGCATCTTCGTACAATCTCCATTTAGGGCTGCTACTGTATATAATATGCATAGCTGATATGCCAAGAAGCCTGAGCACACAAACTTCTACGTTTGCAGACGAAACAGCATTTATTAGTGTTAATCAGGATCCAAAAGTTGCATCGCAGCATCTACAGTCCCACATCAATGAACTAGAGGCCTAACTAGAAATATGCTCACTTAACTTTCACGCTCAGAAGACAGACATGCCCAGCTGAAAAAATAAATAACATCACTGTTCCGGTAGAAAATCATGTAAAGTACTTGGGAATTCATATCGATATACGCTTGACCTGGTCTCGTCATATTGAAGCGAAATCAAAGGCTTTTAAACTTAAAGCAGCTCAACTATATTGACTCCTCGGTCGAAACTCAAATTTGTCCTTAGACAACAAAGTTCTCTTATACAAGTTTATCATAAAAACAATATGGACATATGGCATTCAATTATGGGGTACTGCATTCGCATCAAACATCCAGAAGCTACAAAGAAGACAGTCTAGGATATTACGACAAATCGTCTGCGCCCCATGGTATATGCGGAATTACATTATCCACAGCTCCTAAAGTTGGAGCGTGTAAACCTGGGGCCTGATTCTGTCAGTCGTGATCGAGTACTTTCTCGATTCGAAAGCAGTTTAATATCTAATTATTTCAGTCAATACTGAACGAATCGAAATTATTTTTTCAGTGTTGTAAAGCATTAATTTGAGTTTTACAATACAAAAGAAATAATTTTGATTCGTTCAGTATCGAATTAAAGAACTAGTAATAAAATTGCTTTCGAATCGAGAAAGTACTCGATCACGACTGCCAGAATTAGGCCCCTGGACTTCAATTCCAGCCAAAACTTCTCTTAAGAAATAATGTTCCCTTTCTCACACACAAAGTTCAGTTCGACACAGAGTTTTTAATTTTCTTTTAAACTTTCTTTTTCACTTCTGCTCACGTAAAGTTTACTTTGAGTTCTTTTATTAATACTTTGTCAAATAAAACATGCAACTAAACACAACTTTGTGTAAACACGACGAACGAAGAAGAAACAACTTTGCGAGTACATCAACGTCCGAACTCAACTCCACCATTCTTGTTTTGCTTCTCTCGTACAGACACAAGACTTTGCAAAGTAAATTTGGCGTCTGAAAAAGAGCACTTATTGAATGAGAACTTTAGCTAAACGCTTCTTAATTTTCAACTACATAAATAACGGGGATGCCCCTACTTCTACGCATTTTTATTTTACTACAGAGTATGTAATGGGCGTTCTTTCAGCGTTTAAAAAACTGCAGTCAAAGTAGAAAAACTACATTTCCTCTACGTCTTCATTTGTTATTGGCCAAAAGAAAAAACAAAAAAAAACTATTGCTTTTACTTCTGTTTCATTAAATGTAAACAGTCGATGCCATTTCAACTCAAAAAGCGAAAAGTTGTACACAAATTTTCGTTTTTTTTTCGACAGTTTTTGGTTTAAACCCTTATTTCGAAAGAAATAATTTACGAGTTCGAACAATTTAAACTGTGTATTATGATTTTCGTACTATTTGTTTTGAATGAGCGGAAGTTGTTTATACCTTTTCGAAAACAAAAACTTCCTTTCGTAACGGCAACTCTCTAATACGAACAATAAAAATCCCTTTCGAAACTTCAACTCCGTATTACGAAAACGAGCGTCAGTTATGTAAAAAGCGCTTAGAAATTGTTCGAAAGCTATTTTGTTAGTGACAAAGTGCAAATGACTATAAAGTTCAAGATAAATAATAGTGTAGAACAAACAAATTAAACCTTATAATATAATAATTAATATAAAATAAATGTTTACTACCGTTATTATTAAAAATGTTTTAATATTTGTGGACTTGAAATTTTAAAAAAATTAAAAAAAAAAAAAAAAAATTACATTTACAAACAAAAAGCAGTATAAAGTAATTATAATATTTTTCACACATTGAATAGTATATATTATTTGTTTTGTTGTGGGATATTTTCGTCCATTTTGGCATTTTAATAGCAGTGCTACCAACTTTTAATCAAATTTCCCATTTGTTTATAAATACAACTCTGTCATCGTTTCGAACGAGTTACGCAGTACGGTTTAACTTTCAAATCGGAAATTGCTTTCGAAAAATATTGCTTTTCGAATCGAAATACGCGGTAGCCCCCCTGTCTTTTTTTTAGCTGCATGAGAACTTACAGTAAGTATACAAAACAGAAATGGTCTTGGAATAATTTTTTTTTTATTTTATTCAGTTGGAAATTTTATGGCATTTATTTTTTAAATATGATTTTCGGCATATGCCAGCCGCCGCGGCTACGAGTTACATGGTCTGTTCGATATTTCCAGTTTTTGACTCATTCTCCAATAAATCTGGCGTCAATAATAACTTTATTTACTTATATTAGCTATCAGCTTAACATTCGGTGTCATCACTGCTGCCCCGGTAGGCTAGCTGGTAGTGAGCTAGTCAATCAGTGCGATCGTTGCAGGTTCGATTCCCGCCAGAGTCTTCTGCAGACAAGCGTAAAGTTTCGCGGGATTAACTTAGGGAGGAAGACAAAACGATGAAAAGACAAAATCTTCTTCTGTATTTTCAGGATTGTCTTGCCTCTGCGTAGCTCCTCAATCATGCAACAAACTTATAATATCTTCTCATTCTCGTTTTATCAGTTTCCTTTTCGCATTCTTAGTTTAAGTAATTAATATATTACTTTTATACTTTATATTTTGATTTCAATCGCGGTGTTAAAATGTTTCCCTTTATTTTTTAAGTTTATTTGTGGTTTGAGAATAGCACTTGATCAGAAATTATTAAAAAATTTATTCCAATGTTAAAATTCAATCAATATAAAAGGTTTGAGGATTCGGCTTGATTTCAAATGATAAAGTTATTTTATATCAAAGATTTGAATTCGTGTTTGCTGGGAGATTGGCTATTATACTCAACACACTCATCATAATCACACTTACATATCAGCATTAAAAAAAGGCACACATACTTATGTTTAAATGACTTCCTACCAGACCTGTAAAAAAGTGCAATCAATTAACATTGAAATCAATTTGATTCAACCAAATTTTATTCTTAAATTTTTAAAAATAATTACAGATTCCAAAATGAAATCTTGCAAAAGTTGCAATATTTTGTGCTTGCAATCATTTTCACAAATCATTCTTTTTAGAAATCATTGGATGCAATTAATTTAGTTGCAATCAATTCGATTGGTATCAAATTTTTATTGAAATCAAGCGATTTCAATCAGTTTGGAATAAAAAATTGACAGTGTTGGCAAATCAAAATAATAATATATATGTAACCTTCTCCGAGAAAAAGGACCTAGTGTGTCAAAAACGGGAACTTGGGAAAATCGATAAAAATGAGAAAAACATTTAAAATAAAAAATTATCAGAGTCAACTTCTTTTGATCAGATTTTTAGAAAACGGAGTTTCATTTGAAGAGAACACAGATTTTGATTTAATTTTAATTGCAATTACTAGATTTGATTGCAATGAAAGTATTGCAATAAAATCGATTGCAATCAATTTATATATGAATTCATTTTAAAAAATTGATGCAATCTTTTTCATCGTATTGATTTAATGATTTAAGAAAGGTCAAAGGTGTCATCGTGTCCAATGCCTATTACAATAAGGGAGCACTTATTTTTATCCTAAAAGTTTTAAAAATCAAGTGTTTTTCCCCATTGCAAATTTCTGGGTAACTTCAAAAATTATGATGTTTTCAACAAAAAAACCACTGTGCACAGTGCCTCCACAAAGCTATGGCCAATAATGATACTCATTTTTATTAAAATATCTTTCTTACCTCAAAAGTTATGATTTTTGTAATAAAAACAGTCGAAAGCAGACACTGTGCACAGTGCCGCGCCTAACCTATGACCTTGCAAATCATGTATATTAAAGCTAAAGGAGTTTCCTTTCAAATGCTTTTTAAAATTTTTAAATATCTTTATCAGTTCAAAAGTTATGATTTTTGCAACGAAAAAAGTCAAAAGGCCCCACTGTGCGGCGTAGAATGGCTTTGACTTAAAGAAACGAACGCACATTCAACGTTATTACTCCACAGCACTTATAAATATCATAAAATTAAGCGAAATATAAAACAATTGTGTACCTATTATTTGAAATAAATGAAGTGCAGAAACATTAAAAGAAGAATCTGTATTAAGCGTTATGCTTTTTATTAAACTAGTTTTCATTAAGTGCTGTTTATTCGTCTCACCCCTTCTTATAAAATATACAAAATCTCAAAAAGACAAAAAAAAAAAATTCTGCTCAAAAGAACAGTCACCAGCCAGCGGCGAACTTCTCACATCTCTTCAATGAAGTTTGTCACACTTTGTGTTCAGTGAATTATTGCTTACAAAGTGTATGACGGCAGTGTATGGAATTTACAGGAATGAATTTCGTTCATCTTTTATAATGTGCTGATATATTCTGTATGTATGTATGTATTCATATGTGCAGGTTTTTGTTTTGTCCCGTTATTTTTCATTTGCTACTTTGTAGAGTAGTTTATTTTAAATTGCGATTCAAATGTTTGCCGACTGTTGTGCAAAAAGGAACATTATAAAAATAGTGTCCAAAAAGTAAAAAATGTCCACAAAAAATTATAAAAAATTATTTAGTTCTAGAAATTTAGTTCTATATAATTATATAGAAAACAAAAACAAATTTACGTTTTTTAATGTTGTTTTCAATGTAATTTTTCACTCACTCACTTGTTTACGTTTTCTGAAAACAGACAGTTAATGAAAATTCTGAAATAACACGAAAATCTAGAAAAGCTAGCTGCTTACAATGTATGGGAAGTAGTGTGCAAGACGCCTTCCAATTGCCCACGAAGTAAGCGAGAAGGTGTCTGAGGCTTTCCACTGTCTGCTTACAATGTGTGTGAAGCAGTACAGAGTTTATATTTATTAAATGAACACTTCACTATTCCGCTTACTTTGTGTGCAAGTGGTAGGCGTTCACTCTTTAAAGCTTTTTAAAGTTCTCATTTTATGGACTGGCGGCGCCATACTTCGTTAAAACTGAGGTCGGCCAAGCAGTTACCGTGATTGGTGTTCGCTATAACGGGATAATAACGAAGTTCTTTCTTGTGAACAGAAATTAAGGATATAGATCTGGACAATATGTGGTTCTAATAGGATAATGCCATTTGCACACACAGTCAACGAAACAATGGCTCTTTTACGCGAGAAATTCAATGGCCGTCGTGGCACCCACACATAATAATACCCTCTACACTAGAGGTCTGCAAGAATAAATAAAAAGCAATTTCAACACACTCATTTGTTTTTTAACTGCAATGAGTCAAGCACACAATCATAACGAAACAAATGAAGGAATAAACAAACACAAAACAAATAAAAAGTCATTCAATTCAGTCAACTCAAGTCAAATGAGTTAAATATTCAAATATAATTTGAATATAAAATATCTGTACCTGCTTATTATGTATGTATGTGTAAGCTTAGCTCTTATAAGTAAAAGAACCCTGAAGGAAACCTGGAGGCAAGTGTCTCCAAGTCACCAGTTTTGTCGACTATTTTGGTGACTTCTTGGAGACATTGTCAACAAAATGTCTACAGTTTTTTTTATTTGCTTTGATGAAAAAAAAATGTATACACAACAAATAAGAGTTGTAATTTGCCGCCAAAGCGCTATTATTCGTCGGCGCCATAATTGTTTAATTTATTCATTATTCTTTCAATTGTGCTATAATAAGAATACAGAGGGATGTAAGAAAAGATAAACTCACTGTTTATTGTTGGTGTTTTGTTTAAGCTTTGATATTGTTACTTACGAGTAAGACTTTGAGTGTTTAAAATTCTTATTCGCTTTAGGGTTTTATTCGTATAATATTTTTAGCTTTTCTAAAATCTTAGGAAAAGGTTTCCTGATGAGCTGGCCTAAGCAACCAGTGAAATGCGCATAGAAGCTAGCTTTCCCTCAACAATAAATTTCAGTGTATTTATCAAATATGGAAAATTGGGAATTTAGCACGTCATTCAGAAATCGTATTAATGATAAATTTTGTATTCCCGTAAATAACTTTGATAATATACTCGCATGTGCCCGTGCAGAAAACTGAATTGGCAAATTGGTTTTTTTGTTGTTTTCTTACGAAGACAATAGAATGAAACAATTTGTTTTTTAATTTTGTTTTTTCTTTTTACCCACTTATAACTACAATTCGAGTCGGAAAGAACCCAACCAATTGTAGAGGGATGTAAGAAAAGATAAACTCACTGTTTATTGTTGGTGTTTTGTTTAAGCTTTGATATTGTTACTTACGAGTAAGACTTTGAGTGTTTAAAATTCTTATTCGCTTTAGGGTTTTATTCGTATAATATTTTTAGCTTTTCTAAAATCTTAGGAAAAGGTTTCCTGATGAGCTGGCCTAAGCAACCAGTGAAATGCGCATAGAAGCTAGCTTTCCCTCAACAATAAATTTCAGTGTATTTATCAAATATGGAAAATTGGGAATTTAGCACGTCATTCAGAAATCGTAGTTAATTAATCTTTATAATTTTAAACAGCACACACAAAATCGAATTTTTCATATGTTATATTTTTTTTCTTTATTAAAAATTAAGAGCTGACGATTTCGGCGGCAGCAATATACAAATTATGTCGGCGGCTAAAAAAACCTCAAAAATTTAAGCTTTGTAATTGGTCATGCTTCTTCTAAATGTTTTTATTATTGTGTTAAAAATATAAGCGGCCGGAAGAAAAATTTAACTTTTTGTTAAAAATATTTAAAATAATTAAATAAATAATAATTTAAAAGGTAAATAAATGTGTTTTTAAAATAATTTAAGCATAAAACATTATGAGTAAAAGAAATTATAAACGTCAAGTGAAAAAACAATCAATTTTGTATAAAAATAGAAAAAATGAAAACGAAATTAATTTAACAGAAAGTGTAAATTGTGAAAACTTTGTGGAACCTGTAGAGGATTTTTTGGAATCAGTGATAGATTTGCCAAGCACCAAATTGAGTTTGCGTGAAAAGATAAGGAGTTGGTACATTGAAACAGCACCTTCCAGAAAGTGTTTAGAAAAGCTTCTTGTAATATTACAGGAGGAAGGTCTAGATGTTCCTCTGTCAGCTGCAGCTCTGTTAGGTAAAAGGCAAGCAATTTCAATTAGAAAAGTTTTTCCAGGAAATTATTGCCACATAGGAATTGAAGCTCAGCTAAGAAAAGTTGAACAAGTTTTAACAAATTATGACGAAATTAAATTAGATATAAACATTGATGGAATCCCATTATTTAAAAGTTCGCGGATTCAGTTATGGCCGATTCTTTTAAAAATCGTTAATTTGCAGGACAAAGTAAAACCGTTTCCTATTGGAATATACGTAGGTCCTAGTAAACCTCAGTGTGTTAAAGATTTTTGCAAAGATTTTGTTGATGAAGCGATTTCATTAAAAGATGGATTTTATTTAAATGACAAGAAAATTAATATTGCCTTCCGTTGTTTAACATGTGACACGCCCGCTAAAGCATTTATTTGTGGTGTCCCAGGACATACTTCATCGCATGGATGCACTAAATGTACGCAAGTATCAAAGAAAGTTGGGAATGTGCTTACATATAGTATATCTAGTGGGACTTTAATTTCCGACACAGACTTTTCTTCAAGAAAGTATTTAAAGCACCATAGCCAAACATTTAAAAATGAAAAATCTCCCCTTGAAGAAATAGGGTTTAATATGGTAACGCAAATACCTTTAGATAGCATGCATCTAATCGATCTTGGAGTAACAAGAAAGATGCTTGTTCGAATTATTAATAACAAAACCGCAGAGAAAACCCCAAAAGAAAATTTAGTAAAAATATCTTTGGAGCTCGTGAAATTAAGAAAGTTTTTTTCGAAGGAATTTCCACGGAAACCTAGGTCACTAGATGAAATACATAATTGGAAGGCTACTGAATTTCATCAGTTCCTTGCATATACTGGTCCTATTGTTCTTTGCAACAACGTACACAAAGATATTTACTATGAGTTCTTAATTTTACATTGCGCTTATAGGCTACTTAGTAGTCCAAGGCATGTTTACAGCAACGCAAAAGTAGCCAGCGATCTGCTTGAATTATTCGTTGAAAACTTTCCTATTGTGTTTGGCCAAGATAGCGTTTCTTTTAATGTGCACAGCTTATTACATATAGCATCATGCGCACAAAATTATGGACCTTTAACGTCTTTTTCGGCCTATGACTTCGAAAATAAACTCCAAGTTTTAAAAAAGCATGTCCGAAAACCCTCTTCAATTATTCAACAAATTGTCCAAAAAGAACAACACGAAGTGTATGTAGAAGCTAAAAGAAAAAAGTTCAAGTACAAAGGAAGTGTAATTGTGGAAGCTTTGGTCAATGATTGCCTTATTTCTTTTAAAGACCCCAATAATATTCGTGCAGTTAAATCAGATATTCCTATAAAAATCGAAGCCATAATAAATAAAGATGATGTGTACATTCTAGGACGACGTTTGTTGGACTTAGGTAGTTTTTTCCAAGAACCCCTCAGTTCCTGTGAAATAGGCATTTACACTACAAAACTCGTTTTGGGTGAACAAGAAAAATTTTTAATGAGTGATATTCAATATAAATTTGTATGCCTGCCTTTTGATAATCGTTTAATAATAATACCTATTCTACATAGCTGTCTTCTAGAAAAATGTCAAACGAGCATTCACAACATTCCAAAGGAAAACTAAAATATTTTCCTCAACAAGGTAATTTTACAATTTTGTGTTCTTGATATATGTACTTTTATGCATTATTCATTTACTTTTTTCTTTTTAGTTACTTCTAAATGTCCTAGCTGCGAACAACTATCAACACAATTTCAATCATATAAAGGTTTGTAAAAAAATTTCTTTGGATAATTAAACTTATATCCATAAGTAAATATAAATGTATATATTTACTTTTTTATCGCAGATGCTGCTGAAAGGCGACATAACGCATTGCTGGACATTTTGGCGGAACACAAAGTTTTACTCGATACAATAGTAAAACAAAAAGCAGTTACATCTAATCTTATCGAATTTTTTCCGATTGACTCAGAAGAAAAGCTGAAGGAATTTGATGCTATTTTGGCCACACATTCAGACCCATACGTAAGTATTTGCCTTTATTGTGAAATTATTACACATATAAAATTTAATTCTTTCTTTATCTTCTATAGATAAGACAAATAAAATCTCTATTTGCTGGTAATGCTGAACGTAACCTACACGAAGTATTTGGCCAAAATATAATTATGAATTTTAATGTAGATGGCTCTTTTGGCAAAAAGAGATTGCGTGATTTCGCCAACGTTTTTAAAACTTTAATAGGTAAAAACTTTTATATTTGAGTTGTCACAATTTATAATATATTAATAAATGGGTTTTTGTTTCCATATCCAGACGTAATATCAACTTTTAGTGAAGCAGCCGATAAAACGCTTAGAGGAGCATTGCAGCGCCAAAAAAAAAAAATATTTTAAACAAATGGGTCGCAGCAAATTAAAAAACAATGAAAACGCTGAATGTGAAGACGATTCATCGAACAAAGAAAATTAATATTTTTTTAAAATACATACACATTTATGAGATTTAGTTTAATTTTTTTTTATAATACTATTTAAAAGGCTGAATTGTACCTTATTTATTTTTAATATTTAAAACTGCTGAATTCCTTAATTTTTTTTTAATAAAACAGTGTCAGTAGCGAATCAGTACTGATTCACTAGTGACATTTGCCACAAGGTGGTGACTGTGTCAACAGTCGGTCAGTACAGATTCACTACTGACATGTACACCATAAAAGTACCAAAAGTGTAGACTAGAATTACTTAAATGCACTAGTGAGTCTCTGGTGACAATGTCTACATATGTTCCCAAAAGAACCACCTACTCAGTAGTGACAACGTCAGTAGTAGATTTCCAAAGACACGCACATGGTAAATGTCTATAGTAAAAAAGCATTGCCGGGGGTATAATAAGTCACTAGTACTAGTATCACTAGTACTAGGTACTCTTATTTTTGTATACGGTTTACTACTCTCTTCTTGTCTTTTTGAATGTTTTTTATTTGAATAAATGTTGTGCACTTTGAGTAAAGGCAATCGACCCAACAAACCAAAACGATTTAGAAAGAACTTGTAGCAAGCTTACTAACAAAAGCCTTAAGCTTAGAGAAGTGTAGTGATTACTATTATAAAAGGCTTATTAACAATTGTTTAATAATGAAAACTGAACCCTTGCGATAATGTTACTAGTCTATAATATAATGTAAGCTAAGAATTCTAACTATAGAATAAGCTTAGAGAAAAATACTTTTTCTAATCATGTTAATTAACAATGAACACTGAACTACAGTAGTGATTTTATTTATTAGAATTAGTTGTTCTATTATTTTACATAATATATTTAGTAATATTTTTAGTAATTATTTTTGTTTTGTTTACCCACATATTTCTTGCGGGACTCTTGTCTGTTTTTGGCAAACTGAAAGAAAGATTTTGTGCTTTTTACAAATTCGTCCTCTCCTACTCCAATAGAAATTGAAGAATCTGTAAAAATTAAAAAGTAAATGAATATGTTAATGCATACAATATATGAAATACTTTACTTCTTATAGCTCTAGCTACACTGAGGTTACGCGCACTATTGTTTTCAGCCGTTCCCTTCCAGCATAAATGCTCTGCCAGCTCAGCTGTCAATAATTTGCGCCAACAGTTTTTGATATAATTTGGGTTTTTTGCTACCATAAGCAGTTCAAAATCTTCATCATTTGAAGAACCAATCACAGAAAAAATTATTGCTGAATTATTTTCAAACAAACGCTTGTTTGAAATTTTTTTTAATTTCTACAAATTTTTTTACTGATTCAATTAATATTTTTGTTTGATTTTTATTTTAGCCAACAGAAATGTTGACAACTATTCAAAAATATAATAAACGCGTTATTGGCTTCTAGTTTTCATAAATTTGTATGAAATATTTAACGCTCTTTATTGTTGTCGTGTTTTTGCATTTTTTTATTTGACCGTAAGCAACACTTCTTTATGTGACATATAAGAACAACAAAAAAAAAACACATAGTCTATTTTTGGACGCTTTGAAAAGGTACAACTATAAGAAAGATGATAAAATATTGTGGCGAGGTTTGTAGTAAAAAACAACAAAAACAATAATAGGTAATAAACGATTCACTCTTTTTAAACAACAACAACATTAGAAGAAACAAAATAAATTTTTTGTTGGTTTCAAAGTTGGTAAAAAAGAATGAAAAACAAAATCCCGTATTCAATTTTTCAAAAATGTTTAGTTAAATACCTACATCAAATAAAAGAAATAAAATGATGACGAAAAACATGTCGAGTCGGTCTGCTGCCAAGGAAAGGATACAGAACAGTGAGTGAAGAAGAAAAACATTGTGTAAACAAACAAGACTTGGTGCAAAAATTATTCCAACAAAAAAATGTGTCTCAAAGCCAGCCGGCGCCGCTCTGCTCTGCCTTCATCTACTTCTACAGTGCTTGCTTGTGTGCGCGTCATTGCTTGTGCAAAAACTTTTTTGTTTGATTCAGCAAAATTATTTGTTTGAAATTTATATGATTTTCAGTAAACTATTTGTTTGATTCAGTTAAATTATTTGTTTGAAAAAATCAGTGTTTTTTTTCAATAAACGAAATGCAAATAAATTGTTTGAATATGCGAATTTGTTTGTAGCACCGATTTCAGACAAAAAATGTTTTGATTCTACAAATTTTTTGTTTGAATTGGAAAAATAATTTTTTCTGTGATCTCAATAGAGGTGGCTGCAAATTCACTTGCATTGCTTCACTTTCTTTTATTAGTATTTAAAAGTAATTCAAAAACTTCTATCGATTCTTTACGAACACTGTTTAAATTTATATGGCATATTAACAAAATGTTTTTTTAATTATATATTATTTAATTACTTTTTTTTAAATTGGGCACTGTTTAAAACACTTTAAATCACTTCACTCTTTAAGCAAAACACAAAGACTGAAAATTTTAACTTATTATACAAAATGTATGCACGCATCAAATAACGGGACATCATTCTCAAAAACACTTACAAAACTATAGCGAGAATAAGTCATTTGCAATCATATTGGTTGTCACGATGTAGGAAATCTCTTATTATAAACTTATTCTACAACTTATTTAAATTTTGCTCTGTTTTGGTCTGTTGGGGAGTGAGTTATTCAAAGCAGACCTCTTCTCTGCACTAGTGTTGGGGTTTCGTTAAATTCAGCACACAATCGTTTGATATCTGATAGAAGATATCAGCGATTCGGCATAACCTATTAAAACATTTTTACTTGTTTTTAATTAAAGCGAACATGGCCCTATCAAAGAAGTAGAATAACAACTCACACAATCTTAAATAATCATCCGACAAAACATCAAATGTCAGACACAACTAACAAACAACAAAAGATAGACAAAAATAATAATTATAATAATATTTAAGCCAAAGTTCGTACTATACGATAATAAACTGTCTTAATTAGCAATGGAGTGGCAAAAGCAGCACAAAAGTTAATATTCTCATGGACAAATGCCATACCAAAATTAAACACACAGACACTTTCAAATACATCTAAATAGAATTGTGATTATGAGAATAGATAAACTCCATTTTCAGAAAATTTGTTAAAGGATCTAAATCATACATTGGCCAACAACAATCACATGTATGCACATAAGTATAATACAGTCAAACCGCGATAAAATAAATAAAAGCATTATGATTTAATTGTTTTTGTCGCTTATTTCATATAATTTTTTGGTTTTGTTTTTTATTTGACATAATTTTTTGGCTTAAATAAATTTTAAAAGCAAACTTCGATCTACCAAAGGTTAAAATACAATTTGGTTTAAGGATTGATGTTTGACTATTGACGTCAGCAGTCGTCGATGGCTGCGAGTGTAAAACGGCAAATCCATCTGAGGAGATCGAGTGGTTGCGATCGAAACATGTCATGGTAACCTGCCGGCCAGGGATTCGAGCCCCAGCCACGGTCAAGAATGAAAGATTATCAATAACAATTTTAATTAACTTTCATGTTGTAAACTTCCTTTCTTCATGAAAATAATTTAATGAAAATTGAATTTAATGAACTTAAGCCTAATTAAAGATATTGAGAATTTGGATTAAAAACCATAAATAGTTCAACAAAAAACCACAATACTTATTATAAATTTCAACCTTTATAAATCATTTGTATTTTAATTTAAACCTCTTTAAATTGAGAGCGCTGCACTAATAGAAAAGCCGTCATAACGTATTTTGACATCAGTACTATAACAAGTATCTTCTTTTTTGACCCCATTACACTTTTCATCAATGTGATGTCCGCCTTAACATCACTTGCCAAGTTGTCATCAGGTGAAATTATGTCATCAATGGGATGACACATCGGCATCATAGAAATGACGAATCAGAATCAGTTTAATAAAAAAGGGTCATCAGTGCGATGAATAAGTAACATTGGAGAAAAGGCTCATAAAGCTCAATTAAACGCCAAACTGTTGTTAACTTGAGTCACTGGGCTTGGGACTCAAGTCAAAGTGAGAGAATATTATTATTTACTTACCCGTAACATATGTTTGTTTCACTTTTGTTGTATTTCGCCCTTTGCTAACAGAAGAACTCTCAATTATAAGACGCCAGCATTATGCTAAATATACAGCCCAATTATGAATAAAAATTCCCCGGGAGTTTTCTCCCTTCTCCAATTTTTCTTATGTAAATTCAATTGCAAAAATGGGAAAAAGGAAAAAAACTCCCGGTGAACTTGTATTCATAATTGGGCTGAAATAATTTAAACAAATAGAATATGGGAATTTTTGCTTCTTTTTTTGCTTTTTAAGTACGAAAATAATATTAATAATACACAAAATGTGGCAACAAATTGATGTCACTGTAGTCATAGCGTAGCTGACGACACATAAAATATGACACAATTTTATGAAGACGTTCGTCACTGGATTAATGTCACTTTTTGTCTCATATCAGCGTCGAGGTTGCGGGTTCGATTCCCGCCAGAGACTCTGGTTTCTTTCCTGCAGACAAGCATAGCGCTTCGCGGGATTAGCTTAGGAAATTAAAAAAAAAAAAAAAACATTTGTAATAACATTGATGTTAAAATTTTGATGTTAGCGCATCCTCAATATGCATTTTTCTATGAATGTAAAAATCTTTTTTAACATGTTTTAACCTCTTTTAACAGAAATCTCTTTATTTTAAAAACTCCTCTAAGTCGTAAAAAACAGTCGTTCCCTTCAATTACGAATTATAGGGAGTATACTGTATATATTTTTCATAAAAATATTATATGTTTTATCTTCTCTTTAAATGGCTGACGACTGGGCAAGTGAACTTGAATTCATATAAAGGTTATTAAAAAAAATTACTAAGGTTTTTACTCCGGAAAAATTTGCAAACATTTCCGAATTTTTGCAATTTTCGGATAGCTTTGTTGCTCTTTCAGGCAATCGTATAAAAAATAACCGCATATATAAACCGAAGTTACCTATGTTCACTACAGGGCACTATCAACACTGTTGATTTTTTCGGGCGCAACGTGCAATGCCCTATGGCCATAAATAAGTTAGGGTGAATGTTTTATAATAAAGCATGTTACCCTTTTAGAGAGCAAAATATTTTTAAGAAACAAACACCAAATTACATTTTTTAAACAAAAAGTCAAATTTTTTTGTAGAAAAGAAAACTCCAAAAGTCTGTGTTGTTTTGTTTTTCTTACAAATTGTATTTAGTGATTTAGAACAAGTAAAATTGCTATCTTGGGGGATGGGATATTCCGCAGAGGTGAACTTGTGCGGAAAGCTATCTGCCTGTCATCCACTTGGGGATGACAAGAAGTGATTCCTCTCTTCGAACTTCCCAAGCAGCTCACTACTTCCGGTCTTATACCAAGTATCCCCTGGTAATGTCTCTCAGACACCCGACTGTCGACAGCTAGAGTGAGAAGGCACACAGTTGAGAAACCTGAATGGCATGCTAAAACCGATGCGTCTCAGGTAACTAGGTGGCCACCGAAATGAACAGGCACTGAAACTCAACTGTTCGACCTGCCTCGAGGTTGTTGGCAGCCCCAACACTAGGATCGGATGGGAGGCCTAATCAGTCTCTCAATCTTAAACTGAAATGATTATTGAAACCGCAACAAATGCGGCCCTTTGTTCCTACTAGGAACCACAGGACCTAATATATAATATATAAGATTGCTATCTATATTCGGCTGTGCCAAATTTGAGCCATTTGATTTGTATTCAAGACTTTTAAAATATTTTACTTTGTGATCATAGCTTTTCCTGATGGCACATTGTGGTCTTTGGAAATTATCGATTTTTTTTACATTCCAGTAGTGCGATTCACTAACTTTTATAACGATAATCGAATCGTTAAAATAAATATAACGAAAATTTATCGAATATGCTATTCAGTAAAATTTTTAACGATATTCGCTGTCGTTTAAAATCAGCTGTTACTTTAAGCAATTTTTTTGTCGTTATTTTAGCGACAATAATTTAGGTTGTGTTTATTTAATCGATAAAATGTATTTTATGTTTAAAATAGCTTACATACATACAAAGATATATTCATATGTTTATGTATGAACAAAAACTAAATCCTAAATTTAAAATTTACAAAAAAGCATATTAAGAACAAAAACCAAATTCTAAATGTAAAATTCACAAAAAAAAAATATAAAAACCATAAATTAACCCTTCGTATTACTAATGAGTCTGGCCAGACCTTTTTTAATGCATTTTGAATGCAAAAACATTTGTAACACAGGGGGTTAAGAATAATTTCGTTTGTTTTTATTTTATTCTCTTTTGTGCTTTTCGTTTTTTTCTTAATATTTTTAAGACAGAGATGTTACAAAAATACAGCTGTTTACTATCGTTAAAAAAAAGTTGCAGAATCACACTATCGTTACTGCAAGCGAATATATATGTCGACAAATATAACGATTGTCGGATCGTTAAAAGTTAGTGAATCGCGCTACAGGAAACGGATATGATAATTCCAAGAATGGTTTTAAGTTGTAAATTGTTGACCTTTAGTTTTGTTGTGTGTTAATTTTGTTCGGCTTTAGGTCATGAGTTAAAAACAAATTTTTAAATAAAAAATATTAACATATTTCCTTTAAAAATTCTATTTTATTTTATTTCCCAATATTTCGGTCAACTTTGTTGACCATCTTCTGGGTTATTTAAAAACGAAAACAAAAAATGTAAACAAAAAATCACTTTCTTGAGCTGTAAGCTTTTGTCAACTGAAGAATTTTTTTTTGGCGCAGTTGTAAAGTAAGATTTAACAATCCAGACTAAGGGCAAAATTTCTTCCAATAGATTTGAATTTTTTTCAATTTCATTTAAGTTATTTACATTTATAGGGCATTCAATATATCGAGCTATTTAAGATTCGAGTGTTTAGGTTATTTGGTTATTTACTTTATTAGAAGAGCATTATTTTCTAAGCAAAATAAAAATTATTTTTGTACATATTTTTATTTACCTCTATTACCCATTGTTTTAATTATATTTCTCCAAAAATATCTTAATAGTTCGTTGTTCCCATACCCAGAAAGAAAAAGACTCGGGATAAATTAAGTTTTTTATACTTACTTTAAGTACGAGTGGTGCTTAAAAATTTAAGAACGAAAAACACTAAAATGCACTTAGAACAATACTAAAAAAGACAACTTTAAATAACCCATCCCGGAATTTCTTTAAATAAGTATAAAATTCTTAAACCAATCAAAGTTGTTATTGTTCAACCTTTCCTATTTTAAATAAATATAGATTTATCGGGCAAGTAAAGAGTAGATGCAACTTTTCGCTGGTAGTGCCATTCTAAGAGTAAAATACAAAGTGTGCGTTTTAATCTCATATAACTTATTAGTCTCAACTCTCAGCATTGCATTCTATATGCTTGCACATGTGTGTGTTTGTCAAAGTTTGTTGTAGAAACCATAACAACACCACACACGTAGTTGTTTTGTGTAGAAACAACAACAACAGAACAAGATGAAAAACATACAAGATTTTCATGTTTAAAGAGTTAAAACTCCCATTTAGTTAATATTTAGTTAATTTAGTCAATCCTAAAAATATTCTCCTTCTGTCTCTGTTTTTTTATGGGGTAAGTGTTATAGGTTAGAAACAACCTAGTTTTACTTTTGGATTATTTCAAGTACGAATTCGGGTCGAAATAAACTTTCTAAAAATTGAATCAAGCGCATTTTGAGATTGATTTAAATCTTAGTTTTACTTAAATCAATCTCATTTTCGGATTTTTTCAAGTACGAACTCGGGATTAAATATGGGTAAGTTAAGTATTTCGCACTTGGATAATACGTACATGAATCAATCTTTCTGTACTTTATTCAAAACAATCCTTAACCTACCGTACTATTGATACCGCTTTGGATTGATTTAAGTACGGATGGATTTATTTTTGAGTGTACAATCACCACTGTTGAAAATTACTTTAAGTGCCATAACTTTCTTATAACTGTTGGCTTTGAGTTTATAAGAGCTACTATGTAATGGAATATTGGTGTGCTTGTATGTCCAGAATTGACCTTAGTTCCCATATAAGCCGTCTTAAATCGTTTTAAGACAAAACAAAACTTATTTGTATATAGACATCTAGAAAATATTTGGCACAAAGGACTCTTATACGAATCCTAAACTTATACCATAATTTTGTGTTGCTGGGTGATTGCCCATGGATCCTAGAAAGGGTACACTATTGAAAATGTTTGTGTATATATAGTAGTGGTCGTGCTTGGCCCACTATACATTTCTATTTATTGTAATATTTCTTATAAGCTATGAATATATTTTATGTTAACACAAAAATCGTTAGATTGTCCCGAAATTATTCTGATTCACATGACAAACTAAATAGTGGATCTGGAACTATCACAAAAATTATCATTCATGATCGTTATCTCCACTAGAGAACATTAACATGAAATAAAATAGCAAAAAGTGTTTTCTTTTTACAATAACGTTTGTCTTTATTTCATGCAATAAAAGTTTTTTCAAATGCCTGTGGTTGCTCTGACACTAAAAATGAGTCAAATTGTCTTTCAAATATTTTGGAGACTTTATTTTAGTTTTGTTGGTGCAAAGACTGAACATAACCGCTAAACTGCAAGAGAACATTTTCCAGTTTAACTGATTTATATATGTTGCCATCGATCCTATAAGGAGCAAAGGACCTCAGTTTAACTGATTTCATTCCTTACTTATTTATCCGAATGTTTAGCGGCCAGATTGTTACACTGAAAGAATTTTCTTCACAATACCAATGAATTTTGACATTAATCCCATGAAAAATTGCATTAAAAAGGAACCAATGCAGCGCTTCGTTGGATCAGTGAAACCTGTTTCATTAAAATGTATTTAATGAAACATTACGTTAGATCTATGAATATTATTCATTGGATGAATACCTTAAAAATAGTAAACAATTTTTTTTTTAAATAATTCCCTAAACTAATCCCGCGAAGCTTTACGCTTGTCTGCAGGGACCAGAGTCACTGGCGGAAATCGATTCCGCAACCTCGGCGCTGATAGACTAGCTCACTACCAGCTAGCCTTCCGGATAGTTTTTAAATTTTCTTGCTAACGCATAATAAAAAAAGACCACATAAAGAGAGAACAAGCTTTTTCGTATACATAATTTGGTTGACAACATGTTAAAATAAGGGTGTCTTTTTTTATGGAGAACATTTGTTTGTTCATTACTTATTACATACTACATGTAGGTAGGTATGTACATACATATTAAAGAAAACTGTTTAATTTTTATTTAAGCTCTAGGTCTTTTGAATATATAATTAACCAAAGGTTAGCGAAATATTGAAAATAAATAATTAAATATTAAAAAGACCTAGAGCTTAAATAAAACTAAAACACTTATTAAATTAAACAACGTCAAATAAAAACTAAATCTTAAAGAAAACTAAAAACATACATATTTATGGATTGAGAGTTTTTGTTTCATTACTATAATGACATTTTTCATTGTCATATTGAAAATTTAAATTAATGAAGGCATGCTTTTTAGAGTTATTTGAATGTTAAAAATAATTTTTTTTTCAATTAATGAAACATGTTGCTTTTATAAAAAAATTTTTGATTTCATAAATTTAATGGCATATTACATTAGATGTATGAAATAATTAAATCTTACATTTTTTAATTAACAATTAAACATTTTTTTAAGGAAACTATAATTTTGTATTAATTTATGATTAAAGTTATGTTTGCATATTGTTTTTGTTATGTTCCCAATTAACATTTTTTGTTTAACTTGGACCAACTTAAGTTTTCATATATCCAATGCAATACTTTGACGTAATTACGAAATCCAGTGAAGCGATTTTAACGAAAATACTTCATTTTAACTATGAAATTCGACAATGAACATTTTCATTTAACCAATGAAATTTTTTTTATGAAAACGATTCATTAAATATATGAAGCGTTTTTCTTATAGTGTATGTGTTTTAAATTTTTTTTTCATTTTGCTTTGCAAAAATTTTTATTTTTATCTCATTTTAGCCATTGTGTGATGTGTGAGTTGTATTTTGTGGGTGAATGTGGTCTTAATTTCTGTGATTGTTGTTGTAAATGTGTTGGTTGCTACATTTGGATTGTTAATGTAATCAGGATGTAACCATGTACTATTTCTATAATTACACTACTATTTAGGAAATCCTTTGTACTGAATTTTTTCGAATGCAGTAATTAATGTTGGTAGTGCGCAAATCTCTATTTGGATGGCGGTTGTCTATTAACAAAACAAAAATATGTACATTATGGGTTTATTTTTCAGCTGAAATTTTCAGTAAATGAATTAAATACAACAACTTAAGAGCATTTGTAACTCTTTGTGATAACCTGAAAGTAAAATGAATTGAATTTTTTTAAGGTACGTGTGTATAGTAACTTTACCAGGGCTGAATTTTATTTTAATTACACATTGTAAAATTTGGAAAATAACTATTTTTTGTACTACTGAAGTTTTTTCTGTGCAAATTTCAGCCACCACTGATTTACAATCCGTTATTAATTTTTTGTTTGCTTTGTTATGTATCCTTATTTATGTACTCTGTAAAGAGAATAAAATTATCAAGGTTTTGTGGCATTTGGGTTTCATAGTTCTTTTTCTACTGATCTGAATATGCTGGCTTTTGATCTCAAACTGCTTAGGAGAGCTAGAAGCTATCTGACTTCCGAAACCTGATAGTTGATTGTGGCCCGCGGAGGATGTGCTGCGCCTCTTAGGGGGCGTAGTTAAATCAGCTTGAGGATTTCTTCCTCTTGCTAAATGTATTCTGGGGTAAATCTATTCTGCTTTGGTTATCTAGTCAACCTTAACGCTTAAATGTACTGGCACCATTCGGAATCTCATAGATATTAAAAGCAGGTGAATGCTACCTTAGTTGCACCAAACTTTCAAAAGAAACGAATCCGCGGCGGACATTTGCATGATGTTATCATCCATACATCGAAAGGCCTTTCAAACGAATCAAACATCTCGGTTATATCTCACACATACTTTGTTTCACTTCAATTCAGGTTAGATCCTGTAGCTCGGAGGTGAGCGTATTTCCAACAGACAGTGTTGGACAGATAAACGGTTATGGCTAAACCGAAAAGGACCCCGAGTATCTATACTATATAATGGGGCCTCCGAAGAATAGTTGTTGGTATTATACATGAAGTAATTCATTTTACTTACCCTTATTCACCTCTCGTAGTGGTGAAATATGTAAAAGAAATAAAATAGCCTTGCTTTAATGTAACTTTTTCCCGAAAATCGCTCATATCTTAAATAAAAATCGGCAAAAGCCAAACCTTTAAGAACACCTTCCTCCTCTGTCTGTTAACCCATTTGAAAAAATACACCATTTGAAAGGTATTTACTTGCGTAATTGCACAATATATATTTTATTAAAATCTGAAGAGGGCAAAAAAGGGTAAAAACGGGTAAATTCGGTAACATTATATCTCCAAAATAAAAGAGATACAAAAAAATTTAATACTAAAAGTTGTTTATTAGAAAAAAACGGACATGTCTCTGTACTTTTTTTTAACTCTGCCGCTTTTAGAGAGTAAACGGGTAAATCCTGTATTTTGGAACTTTTTTGTCATCAACATGGAAATAAAGATTATACCAAATTCGTATCTATCTAAAAAATTAAAATAAAAATTTGGTACTTTTTCGAAATTCGAACGTTTAAGGGGTGAAAATCCTAACAAATTTTGGTGCATTTTTTACAAAACTTTTTCTCCATTCATTGACATATACATACTACATACATATTGAATTATCGGCTCCCATTACAGTATTGAAATATTTAATAATTCATTGGCGGAAAAAAAGTACCAAAAAGGAGAAAATACGGGAAATTGTGAAATTATCTTTCTTAAACTTTTCCATGCTGCATGTGGTTTTTATTGAATTATATATAATACTAGCTGTACCCGGTGCGCTTCGATTCTCCCATTGAAATAAAATTAGTCAAATAGTACCAAATTTAGATACTTTTTTTGTTACTGCTCTACTAATAAACAGAAACCTATATTGCGCTTATATTAAAGGTGTCATCACCATTTCTCTAATCCAGCCAACTTTTTGACAGATATTTTGTAAAGAATACCAAACTATTTGTTGCAAATTTAAAAACCTTTGAATGCAAGCTTTCTATTTGTGCAAAATCTGAATGTTTTTTCTGTAACCGTTCCATGGATCACTGTTATTTACATTATCTTTGTAATGGAGGAGCCACTCCTACTTCTTCAATTAAGTACACTTTTTGGCCGCTGTTGTGTATTGACAACAAAGTTATTTGTTTTAAATTTGAAAAAAATGTTATTCTTATTGTCTTTGTTTGGGAGGTGCCACGCCCACTTGGAATTTTACAAATATTTATAGCCTAAGTAAAGTAAGTTTACTCATTTTATCCTCTAAATATTTAAATTTGTCTAAATCTCTTTTCCGTTGATCTATTCGTTGGAGGACTTATTCGCTGTCCAAATTTCATGTCTCTAACTTAAGCCATTTGGGCTGCGCGATGATTTGCGACATTTGCGACCTTTGGGGGTACCGCTCCCCTGACCCTATCGACAAAATAAGTAGTCTATTTTATTATTTTTTTTTGGTTCACAGGATGCTTCGGTAAAAATTTATTGCTCCCCCTGCACCTACCCCATTTATTTTTATTTTTAAAGTTGTAGTTTACCATAAGAGTGACTCCTACCAAGTTTGAACATTCTCACTAAAGCAGTTTTTAAGATATGCGATATTTAACATTGGCGTTCTATGGGGGTTCCACTTCCCTTGCTGCTGACATATTTCAATCTTGGGGCACAGAAGATGCTACTGCAAAAAATTCAGCGGCTCTTAACATACGCGATACTTAATAAAGACAGCCTATAGAGGGTACCACTTTCCTTGCCACCTTACTGTAAAAATTTGAGGAAAATCGTTTCAGTAGTTTAAAATTCTTTAAGCCAACAAACAAACACAAACATTTTTCATTTTTATATGTATATATAGATGGACTTAAAAACAAAAAATTAAAGGTGCAGTGTCCTGAGTGAATGAGAACCTATTTATTTATTTATTTATTCATAATCTGTAAGCCTATCTGGCCAAGTAGATTATAAAGTTATAATACGAAGTCGAAAAATGTTGGTCCTTTTTTGTTTTTTAATTGGTACTTTTTAAATTTTTGTTAATATTGGACCTAGAAACATAAAATTAAACATGCAAGGTCCTGAGAGAATGAGTATCTGTAAGAGAGTTCTTTTTGTTATGTTTTCGTTCTTTAACTGGTACTTTTTGAATTGTTTGTTAATACTGTACCTAGAAACATAAAATTCAACATGCAGAGTCCAGAGTGTTTGAGAAATTATAAGAGGAGACTTTTTGGACTTGAGTGGAAGAGATGGACCGGAGGTTGGTCCCTCGCCAAATTGATTCAATAAGACGGAAAACACAAATGCTCGAAACATGGTAATTCATTTATACGTATGTTTTCTTCATATTTGCGTAAATAAACATCTTCGAATTTCGACCACAGGTTAGACACTAATATCTTTAGACCCATAAAAAATCTATGACTATAAATCACCCTTTGTTTTTATCAAGATGTAAAGGGTGGTTAAATTTCAAGGGCCGATGTTGATTTTGAATAAAACACAAACTATTTAGGAAATTATTGTAATTTTATTTTATTATGATATATTGGTATTACTCAATTATGTATGGAACAAAATATCGGCCAAATGGGCGCCGCGACCACGGCGGCACACCTCCATCCGATGGTCCAAATTTTCGATGACCCTGAGGCATAATGGAGGTTCTATGCCGTTAATGTGCCGAATTATCTCATCCTTTAGCTCTTGAATTGTTGCTGGCTTATCGACGTACACCTTTTCTTTCAAATAACCCCAAAGAAAAAAGTCCAACGGTGTCAAATCACATGATCTTGGCGGCCAATTGACATCGCCATTACGTGAGATAACACGGCCATTGAATTTGTTGCGCAAAAGAGCCATTGTTTCGTTAGCTGTGTGGCAAGTGGCACCGTCCTGCTGAAACCACATATCGTCCACATCCATATCTTCCAATTCGGGCCATAAAAAGTTCGTTATCATCTCACGATAGCGAACACCATTCACAGTAACTGCCTGACTGGCCTCATTTTGGAAAAAATACGGCCCGATGATGCCGCCAGCCCATAAACCGCACCAAACAGTCACTCTTTGTGGGTGCATTGGTTTTTCGACAATCACTCTTGGATTATTATTCGTCCAAATGCGGAAATTCTGCTTATCGACAAATCCACTGAGGTGAAAATGTGCCTCATCACTGAAGATGATTTTCTTCGAAATTAATCATCCATTTTCATAATAAGTCTGGATAACTTTAACACGTTGTTGGATTGTGTATCTCTCCATGGTTCAAATTGAGTAAGTCTGAAATAGAGAAATGTCAAATAAAATTCGGAAAAAAACTTGGCGTTTAGGTGTGGTTCACATTCAACATCGGACCTTACAATTTAACCACCTTTTATATGAGCGTTCTTATATCTTAGTATTGCTTTCTTAGGTCCATCACTGACCGACCATTGGTCCTAATTTAATTATAATCTTAAAATGAGTATTAAAAAAATTTCTCCTCGTTTGGCTGTTTAGCAAAATTTTTTCAATTTATTCTATATATTTAAAATTTACATTAAAGTTATTTACAATGAACAATTTATTATCGAGTTAGAAAACCGCTTTTCATTTACACATCAGGACCCAAATAGAAAAGATTAAAGGCATATTCCACCAATTTTGACAAATCAATTTGGAAGCGTCTTAATGTTTTAATTGGACGAGATATATCACTATTTTTCTAAAAACAGGAAACTATGAAATAAAAAACCCCAATAATTTTATGTACATGTACTTACGAATCCTAGCATGACCTGAGTACGGAATGATGGATCACGAACAACTCCATAAAATTTGGCAAAATTCTTGTTTTGGGCGATTTGCGTTTTTAAAGTTTTAACCAACTCAGCTGTGGGAATTAAACGGGATACTTCCTGCATAAAAGTGTCTAATGATCGAGTTTCGGCAACGCTCTCACCGTGAAAGGAGGATCTGGCGTAATTTTGGTCTTCAATGATGGGTATCAGTACACAGTCGAATATTTTGAAAACACTATTAATATCAGTCGTATTAACCCTGGCCCTAGTAAATTGTCTTAGAAATCTCTGGAATGTGGCTGTTGCATCGATATTTGCGGTTGTCTGCTTGAATTCAGGTGACCGCATATATTGGACGGCTTTCCGAAATCGTATATCATTTGCCATATGACTTTGAACCAGCTTAATGATTGAGGACTCTGAAGCCAAATCGCGTATCATTTGGAATTCTTGACATAAGCTATAATCCGAAAATTTCGTTCCGCTACAGTCATCGGCTTGGGCCGTACTTAAAAACGAGCCAATGCTTAACAAACTCACTAAATAAAATTTCATTAATATCATTTTCTTTCTTTTTTCTTAGCTTTCAACTAAATGGTGCTGTTGACTTTTTATAACAAATTTATATAACGCTTTTCTATGCCAAGGGCGGGGTTTTTTTTGAACTGCATTGCCATTTCCATTGCTATCACTTTAAATAGCAGTCGTTATCAGTGCAGGCAATTTCAATTTCTATTTTATAAAGTGTTAAATGCAATTAAATTAGTTGCACCTTGTTATTTTCTCTTGTAACTTGTAAATGTTCAACAGCAGGGTAAATATTTTTAGTTTTGTTTCCAAGAATTGTTATCGATTAGATTTTTCAAATACATTAAAAATAAAATTGTTTTTTTTTCTTCAAATGACCGAACTGCATTTAGCGTTTGTGATATAGAAAACTTTTAATTACAAAATGTGGGTAAGTCAAAAATAAAATTTTTCTACTAATTAATAATCATAATTAGGGTGTGGAGTTATATGCAAATAAATGTTGCTCCTCGAACATTTAAATACTTGTCTGTCGGTCTCCACTTTTGCTGAAATAACTCACAAATTTATTTGTGCATAATTTTGCATGTTTAATTGTTAAAGATTTACAAAAATGCATTTTCGGATGTTTATTTTGCAAAATTTAACATGTACATTTTTTACATATAAAGGGTGCTCCAACCATAATGCTCGATGTTAATTGTGAGTCACACTTTAGCCCAACCTAATTTGACATTTTTTTTGTTTTAGTGTTCGACAAATTCAACCATGGAGAAAAACACACTTGATCAGCGCGTTAAGATTATTGAAGCCTTTTACGAAAATGGGCGTTCAAATAAAAAGGTTTTTCGTGATTTTTTTTGGTCAGCACAATTGACCAAATGTGTCCACAATAGGGAGAATTGTGCGCAAATTTCAGCAAACCGGGTCTATTTTTTTTTATTTTAGTTAACGTGTCTTACAATATTTATAAGAACGCTACTCCAAGTGGAGCTTCTAGTAACTAAACCGGGTCTGTAGGAAATGTAAAAATACTGTTTGGCGCGGCTTATGGGCTGGCGGCGTCATCCGACCGTACTTCTACGAAAATGAGGTCGGCCAAGCAGTTACCGTGAATGTGGTTCCAACTGGATGGTGCCAATTGCTACACAGCCCCTTTTACACCTTACAGAATTTCAATTATAGAACACCAGCATCATTTCGGATATAGTTTTTACTTTTAGGTTATCTATACACAGCATCCCACAAAATGTGGGCGTAATTGGAGAAGTGGGCGTGGTACCTCCCGTACAAAATATCCGAACAGATTTTTCCGAGTTTTTCAGAGAATATTTTCTACTAAAGATTTCCGATCTTTTGATATATAAGGCGTAACCATAGGTCATTTGACAGTCCAAAAATTCATATTCGATAACGTTGTTTTTAAGCTCTTGAACTGTTCAAATCGCACGATTTTGGTGGTTAATTCACTCGTAATCATGTATGGGCAAATGCAAAATGAAAATGCAAAAAGAGCGAACGATGTGTATACAATGTATACTATACATACACAAAAAACAAAGAGCAAAGAGCATAAAACCAGCAAATTCAAACGTAAACAAACCAATACAATGACACACATGCAAAGCTTTCAATGTAGTGGTGCCCATACCTGCTCGTAATACAGTTATCGAACTTTTCTTTGTTTCTCTTGTTGCTGTGTGGCCAGTGGTACATCTTGTTGAAATCACATATTCTCTCCGTTCGGATCATCTTCCTGTAGCGATTTTCATTGACCAATGATACCTAAATCAAATACAATTTTAATTAAAATTATTGAAAGTATTAACCAAAAATCCCATTATTGTTTGCCTTTTTCCATTTTCTTCATTTTTACAACTACATTAACTAAACTCAAGGGTGGTGTAAAACATTATGATTTCCAAAGAAACCTGTGAATGAAAATGTTAATTCAAATAAAGCAAATATCATTCAAATTCATAGTTGATGCTAATTCATTAGATTATTATTATTATTATTTTTTTTTTTGTTATTTTTTGCGCAGGGCTGGTAATTTGTCATTTACTAAATATGTGCAAGTATCCCACTAGTGGCACTTCTTTATAAGATTGATTTATTCCATGTACGTGATTTCATTTTAGCATTCATGTCATGGCACCTGTTGTCAGCATAAATGTTGACCTCGACCATCGGGGAAAGTGGTTAAGGATAGAAGGTGAATATTGCGTGAGACGAAATTTTTATTAAATTAACACAAACACAAAAGATACCGATTCATTCTAATATGAATGAAGATGCTTAAGAAACGGTTGGGATTTTCGGTTTGCGTGTACATTTTTTTGTAAAGCTTAAGCAGAAATTCTTGAAGATTTTTTGTTGTTTCTAGAATCTTATAATACAATTTTTTACTAGGGCAAAAACGTAATACACTAAAGGGCCAAATACACTTGTCATGCAGGCGAATTCACTCGTGGACGTGTGCTTTTTTTTTTTTTGATTTTCCATCCAGCATCGTCACTTACAAACTTATTTTCACCAACGCTACCGCAATGCTTGTTAAATAATTTGTTAAGTTAATTCAGGCCTTAAGATTGGTGTTTTCAGAACGCAGAAAAATCAATTTTATTCTAAACAATATCCATTTCAATTGCAACTCATCTCTTAATTAAGTTGGGAATACCCTTTATAAGAAAATATTTAGTTAACAAATGTAATTTATGTACAAAATTCATTTTCTAACAGGTCTATTGATATTCTATCAATCATTGTGGTTGGGATCAAGGCAATAAGTAAATCATTGTTGTTTTGTTTTAAGGCATATATACAAAAAATTAAAGAAATTAAATTAATATTTTTTTACTTTGCCCAAGAAATTGCAAAGACAAAGACATAAATTGTAGACCCAAACAACATTCGTTAATGAAATTTTTGTGTAAAAACAATAAAGATTCATCCTTTTAATATCAACAAACTACTAACTAAATCGATCGACTGTAGTTAGGTTCAATCAACAATTTCAGTAGTAGCTTTTGTTCTACTTCACTACGGCATAGTATTTCCAAGCACTGAATACTAGTGAAGCTTTTTTAGAAAAACCAAAAGGACAACAGAAAGTTAAATAACAAAAGCAAAACAAGTTATTATTTAAAAACATTTTGCTTCAGTGCTTGAACAAAAGTTACTTTTATATGTTCCACTTCACTACTGCACAGTATTTCCAAGCACTGAAAAGCAGTGAAGCTTTTTAATTAAAACTAAAATAATTATTATTGTGGTTATTTTATTGAACTGTTTATGGTTTTTAATCCAAATTTTAATATTTTTAATGAAGAAACGAATTTTTCAACATGTCAGGGCAACCTGTTCGTGAAAACTTGGGTTCGATTCCCAGTTCAGTCAAGAACGAAAAATTTTTAATTAATTTCATGTAAAATTCCTTTCTTCATAAAAATAATTTTATGAAAAATAAATTTGATAAACTTTAGCCTGAGTAAAACTAAAATGACAATAGAAAGTTTGGCAACAAAAGCAAAACAAGTCATTATTTAAAGACATTTTGTTTAAGTGCTTGAACAGAAGTAATTTTTATATGTTCCACTTCACTACTGCACAGTATTTCCAAGCATTGATTACCAGTGAAGCTTTTTAGTAAAGCTCCACTCAAAATTTTCCAAATAGAAGACAGGCTAAGAGCGAATTTCTGAGAATGCCATCGGATCGATAAATTCGAGTCCCCTGTCACTCTCAGGTCTACAAACGCGATGGCTTTTTCTGTACGTACTAAATATATACGGGCTCGGTTTGGATGACTGCTTTTCAAAACTGTAAGTCTGGCCATGAAGTTATCCATATTATAGTGTTTAAGCTGCTATGATGGACGACTATGCGCACCGTAAACTTGACAAAGGGTTTTATAAATTTGGCGAACAGAGCGCGAATTTTGAAAATAAATTTTACACGATTTGCAAATGTTTTTCTGGTGTAAGTCTTTGATTTGCCAAAGTATACTGAAAAAATTAATATGACTGCTAGTTTTATAGTAATCGAAATCGGAAGTTCTATAATGAGCAAATGCATTAAATAGTACCAATCACTAGATTTGGTACCATTTTCTTACACATCGTAATATAGAGAGTAGCCCCCTAGATATAAGGCACACTCCAGAAATATTCTTAATCTCGATTGGGGGTATTAAAGATACGGTAAAGCAGAATATGACACTTTCACTTGTTCTTCTATAAATTCCTTAACGTCGTAAATAAAAAAAATGTAACAAAAGTTTTAAACAAAATCTCGACTAAAATCGGCACCATTTTTTCTATTGTTTTCGGTTGCTATGCTAAATTTTGTTTATTACTGAGTTCGCTACACTTTTTTTTTTTTAATTCTTATTATTATTTAAATCTGTGTTAGTGTGTTCCTTGTTGAATATATATATATATATTTGTTCAGCGTTAAGCATCTGGAAAGTACACTAGTAACGTTTTGTGCTTGTTGTAAGTTTATTGCATGAACTCGTGTACTTGCTCGCAAGTACTCCCATTTGTTTGTGTTGTTTTATGTTTTCCAAGTGTTGTTTTGTACTACTTTCACTTAAATGTTCTGGCATTTGTTGCCGCCTTTGGCCTCAACTGTTGGCACAAGTTTTGCATAAACAAATAAATCTTTGTCTTCTTGAGATTTTTTCACATGGAGAGTTGTCTGGTAACACAAACAAAAAGCACACATTTTGTACAAGACAAAAACAGCAATAAACGAAAATTGTTTTTCTTTAACATTTTCACTTAATGTTGTGGATTTTATTTAAATGTTGCTTGTGTTGCTCCAGTCTCCATTTTTGCCAGTCACTAGTCATGACTTGTTTTCTTATCGTGGTCTGTATAATACGTGTCTGTCTGTCTGTCTGTCGTCCTTGCTTTTCCAAATATTATTTTTTACTTAAGCCAAATTTTATTATGTTTATCATTTAGATATTCATGAAACGTTTTTTTTCCATGTTTAATTTGCTGACGTAATTGAACTTTTTAATCAAAAGTAAAATAGACAGAAAAAATGCTGAACAAAAAAAAAAAAAAAAAAAAAAAAAATTAATTAATAAATTTCAGTTTGCCAAGGAATATTATAAACTGAATATTTGATTTCAATAGTCGCAAGAAAATTGAACTTTTAATTAATTTCATTGTCTAACCACAATTCAATTGGGCGTTTTAAAAGAAAAACGAGTTAAAAATTACATGTATTTGACAACTTGCTTAAGTAAAATAATTATATTCAAATTAATTTTAGTAGAATATTAAATATACTACTTGTCTTTTTTTTTTTGATAAAAATTCAACAAGTTGGAAAGTGCACAATCAAAAAAACTCAAACTGCATATTATCAAAATTGTATATGTACCAGGGTTGATAAAGTTGGTACAATTGTACTTTTTTTTGTACAATTCAACACTAAAAAGTACGCTGGTACCCCCGTGACTAATTTGGTACTATTTCAAAATTTTTCAAACCTACATATTTGTAATTGATATAAACTGGCAACTCGTATTTACTGTCCAATCAATATAAGCGGAGTTTAGTGTTTGGTGCAAATAGTCTTGCGAAAATGCAAAATGTCGTAGTTTTTTTTATTAAATCTAAGGGAAACTCTATTTTTTGTTGTTGGATTTAACAAATCAGCTCTAATATTTTGCATTTGCTCTTTTGCAAGACGATTTGCACCAAACACTGAACTCCGCTATTGTAAATAGATTTTTGCACTTGTTCATTAAACGATTGCTTATGCCACATTCTAAATTTAGTATCAGCGGCAGCATATAAGCGTGCATTTTCGGATGATATTGACAAGTTTTTAAAATATATAGGTAACCACTTCTGCAAAAGTTCTACGTAGTAGAAAAGACGACTTCCTCTCAATTCAAGATTATTTTGCAACGAATTCATAATATTTTCAAATATTTGTCAACAAGATGGCTGTCACCTCAAGAAGTAAACAACAGCATTTTGGAACAGTGGGAACCCAATTCATTATTATCTTACTTGGAATTATTTTGAAGGAGATTTTACAAGCGCTAAATTTAATTTTATTAAATTCGGACTTTCTACACTGAAAGAATTATGCTTCATAAATCTAATGATTCAATTTCATTAAATTGTTTTCTTTAATCCAATGAAAAATTTCATTACGGGAATGAAATTTTACAGCAATAATGAAGCAATTTTATTACCACTACGAAATTGAGTTTCGTAATTTCGTAAAATTTTTCATTAAATAAATGACAACTTAATATCTCTTTCAAAAGAAAAATTCAACTAATTGTTATACATTATTTCAATAGGTTTTTTAAGATTAAAATGAACTATTAATTAATGTATTCAAATATTTTTCAGTTAATGAAAAAAGTGTAACTTCATATTTTCCATTAAAAATGTCACTAAATCAATGAAAACATGATAAAGTTCTCTAACTTTAAAATACTTATAGCTAGAAAATATTTTCTTCGTATAACTGCTGTAAAAACGTATTTTTAATTCCATTTTAAGCGATAGATATGAAAATAAATGAAAAAAATTTTAAATTTTAATGTTTCATAACATCAATGAAAAAATTCATAACGATAACGAAACACTGAATTTAGCTAAATGTTAGTAATAAGTTCAAAAACAAGAGCAAACAATTCTCACATTCTTTTTTCTTTAATTGTTAATTTAAATACACAAAATTTACTTAGTAGTAGTACAAGCCAGCAAAATGGAAAGAAGCGAGGTGAAGGTCGTCCCGGGCTGGAAAATGAATAAAATACAATTTACTAAAAGGTAAGCTTATACAAGTAGAACATAACATGATGTAACAGAAATATATAAAGTTGAATTCTAATGTAATTTTTCATTGGATTAATGTCAAGATCCATGGGATCTGTGAAGAAAATTCTTTCAGTGTACTCCTTTCCTGTTTCTGCAGTAAATATTGAAAATTTTAAACACAATTATATTGGAAATGCAATCCGAAAATGCTCGTATGCACATATTTTTAGAACGCTTAAACATTTTATTTTCGTTTAAAATTCGAGATTGCATATTGAGAAATTTTCGTACATTTTCCACAAAAAAAGACGATAAATTCTAAAAATTTTGAAAACGCTCTCTGGCGGCAATCAAAAATTAAAGGATTTCTGGACCCATACAGGTCTGGCTAGACAAAATACAATTTGTTTGCCTCTATTCTTAAGTATTTTGAAAAATCTTGGGCAAAGTTTCTTGGAATGACTTATAGAACAAGAATCGCAATGTGCTCTTGACGCGAACAAATTATACCCACCCTAATATTATGTATAAATAATCATCATGTATTTTTTGCTATCTATACTTTACATGTACAAATGAATTTTAAGTATCTTTTGTTTTTGTTGTATTAAATTTTTGTTTTTAAAAATAAAACAAAAAAAAAATTTATAAAAAAAATGATTTAGTACTATTGGGGCCGAAAAAGTACAATTTTAAAAGTTCGTTCGTACGATATTGGTTTTCTCATTTATCATCCCTGATCTGTACACAAACGGACACACAGGCAGCAAACCAATAAACGATATCTTTGGATTAACACAGAAATTGAAAGCACACGCGAAACCTTTCGAAAATCAGAATAAGAATCAGGGTTTAAAAAACTGCATTCGAAACCAAAAACTGTCGAACAAAAAACGAAAATTTGTGTACAACATTTCGCGTTTTAAATTGATTTGACAGCGACTGTTACGTGTGTGAAGATAAATATGAAAGTTAAATTAAATTTTTTTAAATATCGCATGCGATAAAAAATATATTAAAAAAATAACACATGCGATAAAAAAAATATAAAGAAAATACGACTGTTTATACGAAATTTTAAAGTTTTTATGAAAAATTTATAATTTTTAAATAATTAGTATCGTGGTTATTTTGTTGAACTATTCATGGTTTTTAATCCAAATTTCCAATAATTTCAATTAGGCTTAAGTTCATTGGCGCATATTCATAAACCATTACCAAGTGTAAACTTTTTTAAGTACCTATTTAAGCTATTCACAGATGATTACTTGCAGCATAAAAAGTTTACACTTAATTATAGGTAAAGCTGTAACTAAATGCCAACTAACTAATACATTCAAAGAACAGCTGATTGATATCATTGTATAATTTATTTCAAAAGTACAACATTTTTGAAGTGGCTATAAAAAATAAATGGAAAGAATTATAAGAGATATTCAAATAATAACAGATAAAAACATGACAAAAAACAGTTAAGACGTATTAAACACGCTGCAATTATAATGAATTTCTGCTGCACCAAAAAAAAAATCCATAAAAAAATAAACTAGAGATGTGTTCTTAGTCGATAAAATTCTTTTGAATATTTTTATTATTATTTTAATTGACTTATATACTATTATAACCAAAAAACAACTTTTTTAGAATTTGCGTTAATTTTTTAAAGAACAAAAAATGAGATTTTAATAGTTTTATAAGCTTTTTAATTAATTACAGAATATATCGTTCAAAATATTATCGACTTTTAATTTTCTCTAAATGCCAATATGCATGGTTGCATTTCTTCTATCAGCTGAGAGCTGTTACTACGTTAGTTATGAATTGTGAATAAGATCTGTAACTATCTATAAACTATTTTTTAGTTTCTGTTTTGTTAGTTACAACTTTAGTTATGATTTCTGAATATGCGCCATTAAATTTAATTTTCATTAAATTATTTTTATGAAGAAAGGAATTTTACGACATGAAAATTAATTAAAATTGTTATTGATAATCTTTCATCCTTGACCGTGGCCGGGGCTCGAACCCGGGCCGGCAGGTTACCATGACATGTTTCGATCGCAACCACTCGATCTCCTCAGATGGATTTGCCGTTTTACACTCGCAGCCATCGACGACTGCTGACGTCAATAGTCAAACATCAATCCTTAAACCAAATTGTATTTTAACCTTTGGTAGATCGAAGTTTGCCTTTTTGAATGATTATCCATTTTAATTGATTTTACATGTTCCTCCTTACTTCCGTTTTTTCGAGCCCCGGCCACGGTCAAGGATGAAAGATTATGAATAACAATTTTAATTAATTTTCATGTCGTAAAATTCCTTTCTTCATAAAATTAATTTAATGAAAATTAAATTTAATGAACTTAAGCCTAATTGATATTATTGGAAATTTGGTTTATAATTTTTATTTAACATTAAAAACTAATTTGATATTTTATTAGTCTTTTTATATAAAAATTTATAATTTTTGAAAAATATGAAAGACTGAAATATTTATAAATGAGTTCCGTGTGGGATAATGGCCACTGTGTCAAAATCCTTCCATCTCAGGGAATCAAATCTAATAGAAAATGAAGATTATGGGCAAGGCTACAATAACCAATAAGCAAGCACCAGATCCAAATTGTATTTGTGAAAATTTTTATACATTTTTTAAAATTTTACTTAGGGTGAAATTCTCATGAAACTGCTCTGTGAGGGATAATGGCCACTGTGTCAAAATCCTTCCATCTCATGGAAACAAACCTAATAAAAAATGCTCATAGGCAACAATTATTTATAAGCCTTCTTTTTGTATTAGATTTGGTTCCCCTAGATCGAAGGATTTGGACACAATGGCCATTATTCCTCACAGATCACTTTCATGAGATTTTCACCCTAAGTCAAATTTTTAAAAATGTATAAAAATTTTCACAAGTAGAATTTGGATATAGTGATTTTAGATAATTGTAGCCCTGTCCAAAGTCTTTGTTTTCAAAGCTTTTCTTGGGATTCAAAAAATTAATTAACAAAGTTTCGTTTAAATGTGCTAAACTCCCATTTCACACTATTGATAAACTGATTCACTGGTTGCTTAGGCCAGATCATCAGGAAACTTCATCCAAAGTTTTTAGAAGAACTAAAGATATTACACAAAAAAAGGGTCAAGCGAATAAGAATTTTAAACATCAATTTCACTTGTAACAATATCAAAGCTTAAACAAAAACAACAACAATAAACAGTGAGTTTATCTTTTCTTACAATCCCGACTAAAATTGGTTGATTTTTTGTCAACTCTAAACGTAGTTTTAAGCGGGTAAACGAAAAACCGAAAAAACAAAAATAAAAATAAATTACTATATTTTATCTTGCCAGTTTAGTTTTATTTACACTGCCACTTACATGTGAGTTATCAAGGTTTTTCTTTTTCAAGTACGAACTCGGGATTAAATATGGGTAAGTTAAGTTTTTCGCATTTGAATAATCCGTACTTGAATCAATCTTTCTGCACTTGATTCAAGAAAATCCTATTTACCGTTCTATTGATACCGCATCGGATTGATTTGAGTACGAATGGATTGATTTTCCTTTTGAGTTACTCAGGTTATTCTCTTATTTCGTCGATTCTTTCGAAAATGGTGTTCGGTATGGCAATACTGACTATAAATTTATGATTGAGTGTGTGAGTATTAAAATTTTTTTTATTCGGTTTATTAACGAAAATATAATATTTAAGAAAAAGATTCGAGCCAAAGCTCCTGAAATCTTGAAAAAATCTGGGAATTGGTCTTAATAAATTGAATTTATCATTTTGTAAAGAAGTGTAAAATAAGAAAATGTTAGGTATGTGTTGCAAATCAATCGATTTAAAAACGATTGTTTTTAATAAATGTGATGAATTTTGAGTAATTTTAAAATCAATTTTTGTATTATATTTTTAAATTATTGTTCAAAAGACAATTCAATTATCATAAACAAAATACCATTTAGAAGAAAATAGACAAGAAACGAAATTTTCGGTTTGAAATAGTTTCGTTTTCAAAATCGATTTCCTTCACATACCTGTTTAAGCTATGCGCAATTATATAAAATTAAATACTTATTTCGATCTACCAAAGGTTAAAATACAATTTGGTTTAAGCATTGATGTTTGACTATTGATGTCAGCAGTCGTCGATGGCTGCGAGTGTAAGACGGCAAATCCATCTGAGGAGAACCTGCCGGCCAGGGTTCGAACCCCGGCCACGGTCTAGAATGTAAGATTACCAATAACAATTTTATTATTGTTAAATTTGTTATAATTTGTTAAAAATTTATAAATTAAGAAAAAAACGCTGAAGAAGGCACTCAAGGAAGTGCCGAAATATTGGTTTTTAAATAAACGTTAAAAGATTTTTATAACAAAAAGACCTTAAGCTCGAAAATTTAGTAATATTTGAATAACAATTTTAATTAATTTTCATGTTGTAAAATTCCTTTCTTCATAAAAATAATTTAATGAAAATTAAATTTGATGAACTTAAGCCTAATTAAAAAATATTAAAAATTTGAATTCAAAACCATAAATAGTTCAACAAAATAATCACAATACTAATTAAAATTAAATACAATAGAAGGAGTTTGATAAGCTTAAAACATTTTAAAAAGAATTCCGACACTTTAATTTAATCAAAACTTATTTAAACAATTCCTTCGCTGTACTGAACCTGAATACAACTCAATTAAATACAATTTCCAGCACACCTAACTTTGTCAAATGAAAACAAATTTCTTTTACTTCAATAGTTTCACAAAAGGAAAATAAAAAATTCAAATAAAACTACAAGTCCAAAAATATTTTATTTACATAGAAATAAACAAACAGCAAGTTGGTAAATTTTTTTTTTTTTTTTGTGTTTATTCGTGTGAATTTTCAAATATACGAAATCATAAATTCATTTCCAATACACTGCACATTTCACTTTCATATTCTTTCTGCTTCTCGCAACACCTTCCCATCAAATATTTACATACACACATATTCTTCGCAATCGTTTATTGATTGTGTTCATTTCATGGTTATAACAACGGCAAACAGTGAATATGCTCCTTTGCAAGTGGCAAAAAATGTTGTCAAATCTATGGGAAACATGCCACCAGCCATGGCCATGGTCACTTTTAAGGCACGTTCTGTAAAAAGCATCATGTGGCGTTTAAAGCGTTTCGTCTGGCCCATCCAATTGCACGAGAAGGCGGCATAATGAAGCTTTTCAAAAAGTATTACACAATCACTGCCATAATAGCAGACCGGAAATAGTTGCATGATCATGCCAAAAAAGAACATGCCATAATAGATGCGATAGAATATGTCGGTAACAAAGAATAGAAGGGCAACCATGGCCACGCCCATATTTGCTAACGATACGAAGAGTTGAAAGAACATGGGCCACGAAATGATTTTCTGAATAGTGTCGAATAGTCTGTTGGAAAATAGGAAACGAAAATTTGATTATTTTACTTACTTGATAAGTGTGGAAATTTTGGATGTAAAATTTGGGTTCACACTATGAAAGTTTTCTTTCAGAAAGATAAAGCTTATTTGTGAAAAAGCGAGAGATCCTCCCCCTAAAATTAACAACTACATTTCGTAAGGAACGGTCTATTACACTGTGTTACTGCTTTTACATTTTTCTTTATTAAGCATTTTACATACCTTGGACGAACTTTAGGTCTTAGAGGACCCACAGTGAAATTTGATGCGACAAATATTCGTAGAACATTTTAAGCCTCTAAAATGCCTTTTTAGTATACTTTTTTGGGAAAGTTGGAAAAAAGGACAAACATTGCGCCTTAAAATGAGAGTAAAAGGGTTACTCTATTCTAGGGAAAGAATCGCCATACAATTCTACTGAAGACATCTGAAATAGTATTTTAGCTTAGAAGTACATTGACTATAGTTTTTTTTTGACTTATACCAAACGCCTTTTCAAAAAATTCAAAAACTTAAGGGGCCGATATTTCGGGAACCCGAGCTAACTTTTCAAAACCCATGGCAGATTTGCTCTACCAGTAGTCTAGTTTCATTTCGCATTGCAAGTATTGAGGATGCACTGTGTTATAAGCAGTGTTCGAAAAAAAAACACTAAATATCGCTCCTTAGTGTTCGGTTCGGTATATTTGTGGAAAACACAAACGCTAAAAGTGTTTGTGTAGAAAATCATTAAAAAAATAACTTTTCCCTTTTTGTCTTCTTTCGAATACAAAAATAATGGCAGATTCATAGACAAATATCTAATTTTTTCATTACAAAATAATGACTTTGGCACAATAGCGCCCATACCATATGACCTAAGAAAACCAAATTTAGCTCAGATATTTCCCACACATAAAGAGAATCAAATATTTAAAATGAGTCAAATCAGTTCATTATTTTACTTGCACCCATTTTATTGCACAAAAGCTTTGCTTCTGTCCCACAGTGCATTGTCCCATTCCCTTTGAAAAGTAAAAGCACAAACAGAAATATAAACAAAGGAACAAAACAAAAAACTTACTCATACAAATCCTTTTGATGTGTAACACATCGATTCAGCTCCATTTCATGTTCCTCAAAAATTTTTGTTGCATCGTAGCCGATGCGGGCCACTCTTTTGTACAACAATTTTATATGGCCCGATAATACACACAAGGCTTTTGGTGAAAAACTGTCGTTAGCAAAATTTTGTAATATTTGAAAAAACATTCCACATAACTGATAGCCAATGGCAGCCGAATAGTGCCACCAGGATTGATGCCAATTAAATGGCAACCAACCGGGATAGAAAAGCTTTTGTTCTCCTCTCGCTACAAATGCTAAACTGGCAAGGAATCCAATGGCAACATACACAACCACATATATACGTTGCACATAAGTCAAGTGAACTTTTATGTGCTGGTTGTAGTACAACTTGTCTTCCTCATGCTGAATTCGTTCGTCCAGTGTTTGCAATATTCGTTGCATTTTTACGATCCTTTTAATGTTGATGGCAAACATGATTAACTTAAGACAGGCACCAAGGCTGGTAGCAAAAAGGACAACATTTTCAAAAAGATCTGACTTGGTGGCTTCGACTAAGAAAATTCCCAACAGTAGATGAACCGGAAACAGGCAAGTGATTGTTATATTGATAAAATAATTCCACAGAATATGTTTTATGCGTTTTGATTGCTGGCATTGATTCTCTTTAATATCTTTTTGAGGCACAATAATACCCAGCAAATTCCATGACTTCCAATTAATTACAAAAAATTCCCGACAATTAATGTCATTTTCGTTAGGATTAAATAGTTTTTTCTTAGAGTTCATAACTTTTCAATATTAAAAGAAATACTAAAATGTCGCCTGAAATCACGATTGTTATCAACTGAATGTGATTAATACTTTTATATCAGCAATAAATCCTTTTTATTTGAAAAGTTTTTGAAATAGTAATTTTAATAATCGAAGGAGTTGCCTTATAATTTTTGCCAGTAATTGTTATTTAAAGGGAAATCCCTTCTATTTGTTTCCAACTTATTGAAAAAAATTTGTATTATTTATGGGAGTTAACACCTTGAATACTTTTACTAGTAATCTAAATAATGTCTTAATAATTTCTACTTACTAATGCATATCATTACTGCTTTGGACACTTAAAAGGTGACATTAATAATAAGTTGCCCCTAATCGTAAAAAGAAATTCTATTATGACCAGTCATATTATTTAATTGTTTAAGTGAAATCACTTCCCAAATACACGCATTTACTGGGATACTTGCTTAGACATTCTTTTTATATATTTTTAACATAAAATTTAAAAGTCATGATTGTGCTCGCATTCAGCCTGTTAGTTACAGGTTTGATATTCATTAGAGATTTAAATATGTACGTTCTAAAGTGTTTTTTAAGCCCGATAGAACTTGAAATTGTAAAAAATAACACAAAAAATTAAATTGTAATCAAAATTTTTTTTTTATTCGAAAGATCAATACGTGACATTAACATTTGAAAATGATTTCGGGCATATGGGCACCGCGGCTGTTCTTGACGAAGCGCATTCTGGACGTCCAATTTTGGGCCACTTTTTCGAGCACTGCTGGCCGTATGTCACGAATAACACGAACAATGCTGGCCTCCAAGGCGTCAATTGTTGCTGGTTTATCAGCATAAACCAGTGACTTCATGTAGCCCCACAGGAAATAATCGAGAGGTGTCAAATCGCACGACCTTGGAGGCCAATTGACAGGTCCATTTCTCGAAATCAACTTATCGCCAAATTTTGATTTCAATAAGTCGATGGTTGCGTTCGCCGTATGGCACGTAGCGCCATCCTGTTGAAACCACATCTCCTCCGGATCAATGTCATCCATATTTTCAAACAAAAAATCATTGATCATGGTGCGGTAACGATTGACCATTGACCGTAACGCGAGCTCCGGCCTCATTTTTAAAGAAATAAGTTCCGATGATGCCACCAGCGTGAAAACCGCACCAAACGGTGCATTTTTCTGGATGTAATGGAGTCTGTAGGGTCTCTTGTGGATTGGTCTCGCTCCATATGCGGCAATTTTGCTTATTAACAAACCCGTTAAGCCAAAAATGCGCCTCATCGCTGAACACAATTTTGCGATAAAACAACGGGTCAGTTGCCAACTGCTCTAGAGCCCAATCGGCGAAAGAACGACGCATATAATGGTCTCGTGGCTTCAATTCCTGCACCAGCTGGATCTTATACGGGTGTAGGCCGAGATCTTTGCGCAAAATTTTCCACGTAGTGGACGGACAGAGCCCCAATTCCTGCGACCGACGACGAATCGATAAATTTGGATCTTCTTCCACACTTTCGTTTACAGCGGCGATATTCTCTTCAGTACGCACATTCCTTCGACGTGTTGGTGTTATTGCATCCTCTAGAGAGTATGTGGTACGAAATCTATCCACAGTTCGACGAATGGCTTGTTCAGATTGACGATTATGTACGCCATAAAAATGACGAAGTCGTCTATAAGTTGCGCGAATCGACGACTGATTTTCAAAGTAAATTTGGATAATTTCGTAGCGTTGTTCAAGCGTGAGTCTATTCATGATGATTTGTCAGAGTATACTGAAACGATAAAAAAAAAATATTTTATCAAAATTTAATTTTTTGTGTTACTTTTTACAATTTAAAGTTCTATCTAGCTTAAAAAAAACACCCTTACTATAACGGCGATTAAAGCCAAAAGTGCCATATGGAAACAAAAAAAATTCTGTGGTCATTTTCATTTCCCACTAAAAAAAAAAAAAAATAATAATTTGTATACCCTCCCTTAACAAGAGTGTTAAATCAGGATGTACTAAATGAGTTTGTTAACAAATGCCCCTATAAAATTATGTGATGACAGGGCCATAATTTACAGTAGGGCCAAAATAAAGCCCAACCTCGGAATTTTATACACCTAAGGCCGAGGCCACGCAATGAGCGGCTAAGCGTCAAGCGGCTGAGCGATGAGCGTCAAAAAATTAAAACATATGATATACTATTGAAGTGGCCACGAAATGAGCGGCATGCGAGCGAAATTTTTGAGCGGCTAAGCGACGTCGCTCAGGAATAAAACTTGTTCTAATTTTTAGTTGTTTTCTGAGCGTCAAAGAATAAACATGGCAAAAGTGAATGTGGAGCTTACAATTTCATCTGTACAAAGCCGACCGCTATTATGGCAAGACAGATTACCAAATTTTAAAAATAAAAATATAACCGAAAATTGTTTTTTTTGTTTTGTCAATCTAGTGTTAACTGCTTGCAATAGCAAATCAATGGATTTCACATTTGGGTAGATTTGAATATATATGGTTAATGATGAACACCAAGGCCTGTTCGTCGATTTCGATTAATATATATATATATATATGGGGGATTTCATGTCAAGTGACCCAATTTTGAAATCGATGTCTTCCGATTTGGATGAAATTTGCACCAAGGTTAGTCCTATTGGATAGTAGTTTAGACACAAATTTTCAACAAGATCGGTCTAAAAGTTTCTGAGTTAGTGGGGGTCAAAATTTGACATTTTGGCCATACAGGTGTTCTTTCTTATCCATGTAACTTATTACCTATTGGTGTTAGCAAAATTTGTCCCAAGTAGCTTCGATAGCTATTTGATCCATCTTTTGAAAAAAATTTTTTTTGTTTTTTTAAAAAATTTTTTTTATTTTTTTTTTTAAATTTAAAACTTTTTTTTATTTTTTTTTTTAGCGGGTATGTTTTTTTTTTTTTTTTTTTTGTTCAAAAGAAAGCTTATGTCTTTTCCTTTAAGGTAGTTTTGGTCCCTTTTTGGGATGCGAGCGGCTTATGTATAAAAAAAAATAATTTCTAACTCTAGACAAGGGTTTTTCAATTTTTAGCATATGTAGTGTTCTTTCTCATCCATTTAACTTATTACCTATTAGTGTTAGCAGAATTTGTCCCAAGTATCTTCGATAGCTATTTGATCAATATTCTGAAAAATTTTTTTTTTTGTTTTTTTAAAACTTTTTTTTTTTAATTTTAAATTTTTTTTTTAAATGCAAAATTTTTTTTTTATATTTTTTTTTTATCCGGAATGTTTTTTTTTTTTTTTTTTTTTGTTCAAAAGAAAGCTTATGTCTTTTCCTTTAAGGTAGTTTTGGTCGCTTTTTGGGATGCGAGTGGCTTATGTATAAAAAAAATTATTTCTAACTCTAGACGAGGGTTTTTAAATTTTTAGCATATGCACTATTTTGAATTTTTTCCTATTTGTGTTTAAGTGTTTCTAAAGCCTTAAAAATAAAACGTTTGCAAAGAAACTAGACAAATTAACCTTTCCGACGGTATGTTACAAACCCAATTACTATTTTATACCTTCGATACTATAATGCCCACAATATGTTAATCCCAGGAATAAAATCACTTTTTTTCTGTAGAAATGTTGACAAATAATTCTTTTTTTAATTTTTCCTACATAAATTTTATTAAATTATTTATCTTTATCTTTTTATTACTATTATTAGAAATTATTATTATTATAATTATATATTAGTTTAATTATTATTACAAATTAATAAAAAGAATTTAATTTGTCAACATTTCTACAGAAAAAAAGTGATTTTATTCCTGGGATTAACATATTGTGGGCATTATAGTATCGAAGGTATAAAATAGTAATTGGGTTTGTAACATACCGTCGGAAAGGTTAATTTGTCTAGTTTCTTTGCAAACGTTTTATTTTTAAGGCTTTAGAAACACTTAAACACAAATGGGAAAAAATTCAAAATAGTGCATATGCTAAAAATTTAAAAACCCTCGTCTAGAGTTAGAAATAATTTTTTTTATACATAAGCCACTCGCATCCCAAAAAGCGACCAAAACTACCTTAAAGGAAAAGACATAAGCTTTCTTTTGAACAAAAAAAAAAAAAAAAAAAAACATTCCGGATAAAAAAAAAATATAAAAAAAAAATTTTGCATTTAAAAAAAAAATTTAAAATTAAAAAAAAAAAGTTTTAAAAAAACAAAAAAAAAAATTTTTCAGAATATTGATCAAATAGCTATCGAAGATACTTGGGACAAATTCTGCTAACACTAATAGGTAATAAGTTAAATGGATGAGAAAGAACACTACATATGCTAAAAATTGAAAAACCCTTGTCTAGAGTTAGAAATTATTTTTTTTTATACATAAGCCGCTCGCATCCCAAAAAGGGACCAAAACTACCTTAAAGGAAAAGACATAAGCTTTCTTTTGAACAAAAAAAAAAAAAAAAAAAACATACCCGCTAAAAAAAAAAATAAAAAAAAGTTTTAAATTTAAAAAAAAAAAATAAAAAAAATTTTTTAAAAAAACAAAAAAAAATTTTTTCAAAAGATGGATCAAATAGCTATCGAAGCTACTTGGGACAAATTTTGCTAACACCAATAGGTAATAAGTTACATGGATAAGAAAGAACACCTGTATGGCCAAAATGTCAAATTTTGACCCCCACTAACTCAGAAACTTTTAGACCGATCTTGTTGAAAATTTGTGTCTAAACTACTATCCAATAGGACTAACCTTGGTGCAAATTTCATCCAAATCGGAAGACATCGATTTCAAAATTGGGTCACTTGACATGAAATCCCCCATATATATATATATATATATATATATATTTTACAATTTGTTTTTGTTTTAAATGTAAGTTAAGCGAACGAAGTCTTCGCTCGAAATCGACGAACAGGCCGCAAATTGTTTTTTTTTTCTTAATAAACGCATTAAATTCATATGAATACGATTTTCGCGTAATAACATTAAACAATCCACTCTTTACAATAGCATTTTAACAACTAACCGCTCAGAAATGACGCTCAGTAATAAGCGACTTGCCGCTCAAACTTGACGCTTTGACGCTCATCGCTCAGACGCTTGACGCTTAGCCGCTCATTGCGTGGCCTCGGCCTAAGACTGTACGGAATAATAAAACAGTGCTGTCATGGAATTTGCCACACATTTGTTAGATGTAAAAAAATTTTGATAATCAGGGAAACCGTAAATATGCAATGGCATGTTTGTCCTTGTGCGACCAATGAAGGCAGAAACAATATATTTATCCATATAAGAGCTTTTTATGAATTTTGGCCTCGATTGGTAAGTGCATATTTTTGCATATTTAACCGTTTGCAGCATGTTTTTGCATAATTTAGTAAAAAGGCCCTTTTTGCAGCATTTTTTAAGCTTATAGCGCATATTTGTGTTTTTGAGGCATACCTTGATACAAGTTCAATATTTTTAGATGCCTACAAGAGCTTTCGCAGCAAATAAAAAACAAAAAAAAAAAAGAAGTGTTTTTTTTTTTGCGAAATTCTAGTTTTCTGTTTTAAATATCTATCTGTTTACCCCAACCTGTTGCTTCCATTTCGCCACCTACATTTAATTTTTACTCTAAAACTGTTAAGGCAAAGCAGGTTGTCATTAAATATAAATGTTATTTTAAACTTTAAACTTGTATATGGGCATTTCCTGGGGTCACGAACGTACGTTTGTACGCTTTTGATGTACAAATAATATAGAAAACAAAACTTTTCCTAGCATATTTTTTGCGATTCGATAGCATTTGGGTAGCTCTATGTTTAGTGCAAAAGATGGATTTCATCGAGTTTAAGTTTTCATTATGATAGTTAAAAACATGCGGTCACGAACGTACGCAAAATAGAAGTCAACTTCGGCTGACGTAGTGAAATGTAAAAATCTACATAATGGAACGGAATATTCAAAAGTGATAAATTAATTTTAAAAGTGTATGAATGTATAGGTCTCCATACAGTATTTAAAAAAAAAAAAAAATAAAAAATTTCTCTTGGTGTTTGTTTAATTGGCTTATGTACCGGTCGCGAACGTACGATTTTTCCATATGTTTTTTTATTATTACACTGAAAGAATTTTCTTCGCAATACCAATGAATTTTGACATTAATCCCATGAAAAATTGCATTAAAAAGGAACCTATGCAGCGCTTCGTTGGATCAATGAATCCTGTTTCATTAAAATGTATTTAATGAAACATTACATTAGATCTATGAATATTATTCATTGGATGAATACTTTCAATAAAGTAAAATTTTTTTTCTTATTTTATTTTTTTTTTATTTTTATTTTTTTTTGTTTTTTTATTAATTTTTTTTTATTTTATTTTATTTTTTTTCTGTCTCTGGCGGGAATCGATCGCGCAACCTCGTTGCTGATAGACTAGCTCATTACTAGCTAGCCTACCGGTTCAGTGTAGTTTTTGGATAAAAAAACTACGTTTTTTACTCAATTAAGAGCGTAAATATGAGATTAAATTGTCCATAACAACAATAACAAAGTTGATTGAAAGTGGATTGAAAGTTTTTGTTTCATTACTATAATGACATTTTTAAAAATTTTTGATTTCATAAATTTAATGGCATATAACATTAGATGTATGAAATAATTAAAACTTACATTTTTTAATTAGCAATTAAACATTTTTTTAAGGAAACTATAATTTTGTATTAATTTATGAATATAGTTATGTTTGTATATTTTTTTTTATGTTCCCAATTAAAATTTTTTGTTTAACTGGGACAAACATATGTTTTCATATATCCAATGAAAATTTTTAACGTAATTACGAAATCCAATGAAGCGATTTTAACGAAAAGACTTCATTATAACTAGGAAATTCCATTTAGACAATGAAAAATTTCATTTAACCAATGAAAATTTTTTTAGGAAAATGATTCATTAAATATATGAAGCATTTTTCTTTCAGTGTATCACAATGCAGTGTCCCATAAATATCTTCAAATTTCCTTAACAAACAACTTAATACTCAAATTAGAATTGATTGTAATGGAGAGAATATGAAGAAAGAGTGTAAATATAACATATTTTTTGCATGTAAAATAAGTATATAAAAATGTCTTTAGAAGTAGAAAATATAAGAAAATATAAAATTTTCCAGTTTCCAGTGCAATTTCCTCAAGTAAAATAGCTGATATATGCTATGAAACCATTCTTTTATAACAACATAGTCTGTTTTTTATAATAATATACACACAATAAAAGACCACGATTATCAACATTTTATTTTTTCATCCTGGTAGACTATTCTGGGGAAATGCCCATATATAAGCCAATATTAAGGAAAAGGCGATAGAAATCAGGATTTGAATATCTATAATAATAATAATCGGCACAAATAACTCTTATATGAATTTTAACCTCTTAACATAACTTTGTTTTTGTGAGCCCATGACTGCCCGTCGTGTCCGAAAAGTGTAAAATTAGGAAAATTCATCTGTAAATACTATAGTGATTGGGCTTTAGCGATTATAATGTCAGGGCATATTTTCAAGTTTTAGCTGCATATTTAAAGCGCATAAAGCCTAGTACTATGTTCAAATTTGTGAAAAATGTTGAGCAACATTAATTATTTCACACGAAAATTTTGACCTGTATCATGCGAGTTTGTACAATTTGACGTTTTCCGGCAAAGTATGCAACATTGTTTTGCGTATGTAAACAAACCCCACATGTATTTTACTAAAAATAATGATTTTTAATAAAAAAGAAAGGAGATATGGATAAAAAAAAACTGTTACCGGTTGTGTTATTTTAATTTTATATTTCTTATTTAATAATGCTTATGAAATAAGTGCAGCTTACATTATTTCGCAGTTGTACAAAAATGTTGGCAGAAACATTTCGGAACTTTTTCACAAAATGAACAGAGTACAACTCTATCAACATTATTTCATAGATATTACGCACAAGTTTTTTTCATATGCATTTTGACAGCATTTCACGTGAAATGTTGAACAGAGTGCCAGGCTTGCATCACATCGTTAAACCAACTTCTCTCCTCATAAGGACCCAGACTATATATACTTTATAGGGTCTTAGATCAATATTGTAGAAATTACAAACGGAATGACAAACTTATGTATACCCTTTTCCACCTGTGGTGAAGGGTATACAAATATTTTTGTCCTAACTGTCCGATTTCACTTGGATTGCCCCACATATAGATTTAAATTTTGCCATAATTTCGGAACACCCTTTATAATGTTTTGAATTTTATAATTAAAATGCATTCCCTTTGTTAAGTGCTTAACGAAGTGTAAGTGTAAATATTTGTAAAATCCAGAAAAATCAACGGAAAATCACGTAAAATAAAATTAAGTTACATTTTATTGCTGCACAAGCAGGAAGTTTTTAAAATAAAATTAAACTTTAACCCCCTTATTCATAAAAAATATATCAGTTTTATTAAAGGTTAATTAAACAAATTTTCATATAAAATTCGTCTTATAAACCTGTTATAAGCATGGAATGTTGTTTATGAATAAGGCCTTTAGAGTTTATAATAAAATAAGCCTCTGAACTCTGTTGTGAATAAAGAAATTACTATATTTATTGCTATTGAAATAACAATTTTCAATGTATTTTATAAGGGATGGGAACAGGATATCTTTAAGTTTGTAAATTAAACATAATTTTTGTTTTATCTTTTCCCAATACAAATGTCCTTTTGTTGTAAAGTGTTTTGTTCTTTTAACGCCTTTCCACAGTAGATACTGACAGTTTTGGCACAAATATTTTTTTGTTTCTTGTTAAAGTAGTACCCAAAACTGATGTATTCGTTATTCAAATATATTGGTATTAAAAGTGGGCCTAAGGCAGTGATGCCAGGAGAAATTTCAACAATTCCCTACGTGCCTAAGAAAAAAATCCATTTTTTCCCGACAACCAAAAAAATATTCCCTACACTTTTCCCTACGTTAAAAATTTATTGTTTTTAGCAACAGGCAAACAAACAAATATTTTGTTAACATTTTGTTCATATTATAATAAAAGAATTTATTAACAACAACTAAATAAATAAAAATAAATATGTAAATGCCATACACGCACATACTTATAAAAATGCAATTTCAGAAATAACACTGTGTGACAACTTTAAATTTGTTCTTTTTGGCCTCTATATATCGTTTAATCTAGTCAAACTTAGTCAAACTTGGTATTTGATTTTTTTTCTTCATCTTATGTCCTTTTTAAAGAGCTAAATATTTTTCAAGAATACTTATTATAAATAATTTTCTTTTAATATAAGTATCTAATCATTTTTAGCAAACTTAGTACCTTTCCTTTTAGGCTCTGTAAAATTTTAAAAAATGTTTTCTTCAGTTCCCCTGAACTAAAATAAAAAAGAAATTCCTTTAAAAAATAAATACTTCCTTATCCTTAAAAGTTTTCATTAAAATGTTTTTAACAATTCGAAATCGTATTGTTTTTTTTTCTCTTAGTTTAGAAGGTGTGATTGTTTTTTTACAAATAAATTTCTATTAAGTTCTATGCAAATGCGAACGCGAATATTCGTAAGCCTCTAACTATATATTAGGGTGGGCGACGAATATTCAGGTACATGGTTTTGGTAATTGTTGAAGATTGCCAGGCTGTTAGGACTTATAGAATAGGGTTTCTGTTAAAAAATGCTATTTTATACAAAAAAATTTAATTTTTCTATGAAAATAAGATGCATATTTACGTATTTTTAGACAACGTATTGAAAATGAGATAATATTTTGAAAATTCCCTACATTTGCCTTTAAATAAAAAATCTGTCCTTTTTCCCCTACGCTTGAAATTTTCTGAAAAATTCCCTACGAAAAGGGAAAATTCCCTACTATTGGCATCACTGGCCTAAGGGCTCAATTATAATCCGAACCTTCAATGCAAATACGGGTTATACATTTAATGGTTTCAAAACCCCCCGGTCTGGAAAGGCTGTCAACTGTTAAATATCTGTCATCTAATTTGTCAGTTATTAAGTGAAAGGCTTTCCATTTATGAATATGGATCGTTTAACAACCGAAGAACGAGTAAAAATATCAAAAACTTCCCAGTTGAAAATGGAGCTTCTAATTAAGCAGGCTTGTAAGGGAGAAACGCAAAAGTTTCGCTTATCATATCGTTTACGGAAGACATGAATTTTATATGACAAGTTCTCACTTTAAACCAATGCATTTTTGAAACAGACAGCGCTCTAAATACACTGAAAGAAAAATGCTTCATATATTTAATGAATCATTTTCATAAAAAAATTTTCATTGGTTAAATCAAAATTTTCATGGTCTAAATGGAATTTCATAGTTATAATGAAGTCTTTTCGTTAAAATCGCTTCATTGGATTTCGTAATTACGTTAAAAATTTTCATTGGATATATGAAAACTTAAGTTTGTCCAAGTTAAACAAAAAATTTTAATTGGGAACATAAAAAAACAATATACAAACATAACTATATTCATAAATTAATACAAAATTATAGTTTCATTAAAAAAATGTTTAATTGTTAATTAAAAAATGTAAGATTTAATTATTTCATACATCTAATGTTATATGCCATTAAATTTATGAAATCAAAAATTTTTAAAAATGTCATTATAGTAATGAAACAAAAACTTTCAATCCACTTTAATCAACTTTGTTATTGTTGTTTTGGACAATTTAATCTCAAATTTACGCTCTTAATTGAGTAAAAAACGTAGTTTTTTTTTATCCAAAAACTACACTGCCCCGGTAGGCTAGCTGGTAGTGAGCTAGTCTATCAACACCGAGGTTGCGCGGTCGATTCCCGCCAGAGACAGAAAAAAAAAATAAAATTAAATAAAAAAACAAAAATAAATAATAAAAAAAAATAAAAAAAAAATAAGAAAAAATTTTTTTACTCTATTGAAAGTATTCATCAAATGAATAATATTCATAGATCTAATTTAATGTTTCATTAAATACATTTTAATGAAACAGGTTTAATTGATCCAACGAAGCGCTGCATAGGTTCCTTTTTAATGCAATTTTTCATGGGATTAATGTCAAAATTCATTGGTATTGCGAAGAAAATTCTTTCAGTGTAGCGCATATAAAAATTGGTGAATGTAACGATCAGCTTTACACAATAATGGTATTCAGACCGAGCTTGTTAGTTTGTTAGTCGTTAATCGTTACTTTTTTACACGCATTTTGTTTTTGTATATTTAACGCGCTACCAGATTAACATTTAACAAATTAATGACACAGCACCCCTGATAAAATAGTTGTTAGTTTGTAACTCACAATCAGCTGTTGCAGTTTCTAAATAAATATGTATAATAAAAAAGTCATTTGTGATACATTTCCAAAAAAATATTTGTGTTTTGGCAATTTTCGTGTACGTTGATAGTAAGTATGTTAATTAAATGATTTTTTTTATTTTATTTTAAAAAATCATAAACTGTATAGACTAACAAAGTTTTAAAAAGGGGGTCGTTCACAGTTGGTAACTTTAACAAATTAACAAACTACCGAGTAACAAATTAACAAGTTCGGTGTGAATACCACTAATGAATTTTTTGTTGTCACCGCTATTCTTTAATGTGCTTCCTTACAAACCTGCTTCTTAGTAAAGGCATGCCGTTGCAAAACAAGAAATTTTTTTATTGGGTTACTACAAAAGTGGTGGTTCAAACGTGGCCACTTTTCGAGCGTGGTCGTCATAATCGATCTACTGTACAAGGAATTAGCAAGATTATAAAAATATTTTAAGAGACTAGAAGCGTTACAGATGTGATCAGGACTTTCCATCATCGTATGTTAGTGATAGTGTGGGGAAAAACTCGCATTTATCGATTCTAACTACAACGTTCTCAGCAATAGCCTTATGACAACCATCTGTTTTTGCCCTTCAATTAAAGATTATAAATTGGAGGATGCACATTGGTTCAAGAATTCATTTTTTCATGTTTGCCGATTTGGATAATTTTTTGGTATTTTGTTGTCAGATATCTGAACATTATGATTCCGTAATAAAAGTCTGATATATTTATTATTTGTTTGGACAGACACGCTCAAAGTTAATTTATGTTCGCTTGTTTATAATGGCGTGCAAATTTACAGTATATTAAATTTTTTTGGTACAATCACAGTAAACTTATCATTTGACATTGTTGTTTCTTTTCGTAAATAACAACCCTACAAGAAGAGATTGAGCGAGTTGTCACTTTTTTCACGTTGGTGTTAAGAAAATGATAGAATGAAATGACCGAAATCAAGTTTTCTGTCATTTCTTTCTATCATTTTCTTAACACCAACGTGAAAAAAGTGACAACTCGCTCAATCTCTTCTTGTAGGGAATTGTCATAGATGATATTTGCATTAAAAAAAGTTGGAAAAAGTGCCATATAAAAAATTTCGTAGAACAAATTATAAGCAACATCAAAATTTCAATGTTCATCAACTTCAGTGGACTGCATATTTTTAGCGCTGTGGAGCGCTGTTTAACGAAAGATGTCAAATTACAGCTTGAAGTCTCAGCTAAAAGTAAAAAACAAAATTCAGCTGCTCCTTCCTGCTTCTTTCCAAAAAAAAAAAAAAAACAGTAAAAACTATAAAATGATAAAGTAACAAAACATTAATTTTCGTTCACGCTTGTATTTGTTGCCATAATTCTTTACCGTTTAAAATTATTACATAATGTAATATACATACAAGTCAATAGTCTTAATTGTTATACATATTTTTCATTGTTGAATTTGAATTTATTTGTATCAGGTATGCTGTCCGAGGAAGCTCAGGAAGCGAGGAATAAAGTCTATAGAACCTATAGATTACATCATTCGCGAAGAATAGGACGTGCATCCACTAATGAAGACGTAATGCATAATCTTTTATTGTCTTCAGACCCATTTATAAATAGATTTCGCTTACAGCTGCAAATCAAAAAATTGGAATACGATAATGATGTTAAAAAATTATTAAAAGACTATGCTTAAATTACTTATTCGTGTTTATTCTATTTGTTTTTTCTATGGGAGGTGGGCGTAAAAGTGGGCGGATCAGGTATATTTTTTTAGGAGCCCATTCTACAATTATAATATTTATTTTTTGCAAAAGCTGAGTTGATGCATTAAAAATCAAGGGAGTTATGCCACTTTTTCAATACAAGTTGTATGGAAAGTGGGCGTAAAAGTAGGCGGATATTTTTCAAAATTCACACAAATGATTATGAGTGTTTAAAAATGCTATGTGCCAAAAAACAATGCCGTAGGTCAAAATTTAATTTTTACTTTGTATTAGGCGGGCGGATCATTTTGATTTTTCCATTTTCTTGATTCAAACAAAAAATGCCAATGTGCCAGGTTTCATTATCCTTCAACAATTTCTTCTATTTTTTTTCGGTCGTTCTATGAACTTCAACTAACGTGCAATGTAAGGTTTCCGTAAGACGGTGCAACGAGCCACACAACACGACCGATATAGGCTTTTTTGCATGGAAAGTTTTCAGAACGGAAAATTTTAATTCAGAATGCGAAATTTAAATTATCCAATTGGCTTAGTAAAAAACGCGCCTACGCGGATAATCCCCTAACGTTGGAGCAAGAGAAAACCACCATTCGTCAAATCTCTGAGATACCGCCCAAAATGAGCGAAAAGGTGCTTCAAAACCACCTTAAAACGATCAATCAATCTAGAGGCATTCAATTAAATAAAATGGTATTTCGAACGCAAACAAAATAAAAGTTTCATCCACATTAGCATTATGTGTGTTGAAACCGAAAAATTCCCTTGAAAAAAGGGTTTTCAGGCGAACAAGAAAAATCTTGGACTCGTTTTACACAGCGAAAAAAGCCAACCAATTGTAGGGGAATGTAAGAAAAGTGTTTATTGTTGATGTTTTGTTTAAGCTTTGATATTTTTACAAGTAAGACTTTGAGTGTTTATAACTCTTTTTTGCTTTAAGGTTTAATATTGTAGGCTTTTCTAAAATCTTTGGAACAAGTTTCCTGATGATCTGGCTTAAACAGCCAGTGAAATGCGCTTCTATGCGCACTTTCCTCAACAATAAATTTCAGTGTATTTATCAAATATGAAAAATTGGGAATTTAGCACGTCATACAGAAATCTTGTTAATAATAAATTTTGTATTCCCAAAATTATCTCTGAAAACAATTTTAAACAAGCAACGGATGTTTGAAAATAACAACGAAAAGTTGCCAAGTCTTTGGCAAAATTCATTGCTAAATTTATAACCAAACACTACAAAAAAGAGAACTAACATAAAACGTTGTCAAATCCAGAAGAAATGTTGTCAAAATGACAACAAAAGCATTAAATATAATAACCGCTATCTAATAAAACGTTGTTAAATTGAGAACAACACACAAATAATGTCAAATAGATGTAACAAAATCATGAATCATTTGAATAGCTTGTTAAAAAAAAAAATTAGCAAAACATTTTGTAAGATAACTTCAACTAGACAAGGAGACAGACAGCTTTTAGTTATTACTGCACAGAGTCATGTATCGTAAGTGACAATACAACTTTTTTTATACCCTCCACCACAATTAGTTGTGAAGAGGGTATACTAAGTTTGTCATTCCGTGTGAAACTTTTTTATTATTCATCTCAGACCCCATAAAGTATATATATTCTGGCTGCTTGGGTAATTCTAAGTCGATTTAGCCATGTCCGTCTGTCTGTCCGTCTGTCTGTCCGTCTGTCCGTCTGTTGAAAACACGCTCACTTTCGAAAAACTCAAAAGAAATAAACAAACTAGGTGTCAAATTGCTTGTAGTTATCCTAAGCAGTTTGGGATTGAATTTCAGCAAAATCGGTTCAGTAGGACCAGAGCTATGAATCAAAATGTGGAACCACTACCTTCAAAAACTTGATAATTTTGTTACAAAAACTAACATAAATGATGCAAAAATGCACGGAATGACATAAGATTTTGCACAAGTCCGTTTTATTCGACTAGAAATTACAATGTAAAATTTCGCGAAGGTCGGTCCATAATTTACCCTAGGCCCCATATATGCCCTACTCCCGGAAAACAGTTTAGTCTCCTAAAACCATAATTAATAACAAATCGTCACAGTTTAAGATAATAATAATAAAAAGACATCATACAGATATTACTCCTTAAACATTCGAACTGTCGGTGGAGGGTATCAAAGATTCGGCACAGCCGAATAAAGCACTCTAACTTGTTAAAAAAGAAAACATTTGTTTGATGTTATTGAATTGTTTTCTCATTACTAATTTTTTTTTTTTTTTAATTTGTTTATTGGCCAGCAAAAACAGATATGAATACTAAAAGCAACACTAGTTAACAATAACTTTTTTATTTAGTGTTTTCATTTAAATAAATCAGTAAAAATTTAAAAAACATGTCACATTGTTTTATTGCTTGCGTTTGCAATCTGTTACATTTACCCAAAATGAGAAAAGAGCGCTGTGAAAATAGGGACAAAGTGTTGTTAAAATGATGATAATACGTTTATAAAATGGTATCGTACGATTTTGTTCAACTACTCCCCTATAATTTCCTAAAAATATGTTTAAACTTTAAATTGATAGACTGTATCATTTTCAAAGTACTTGTGAGGCATAGCAAAATAACAAGCTGGCTCCAAGTTTTTGCCTGGTTTTTTATGTTTGTTAATAATGGGTAATACATTTTTCGCTATGATTTTGCTGAAACTTTAATTTCATTTTAATGCTTGGAGCTTGCCATTAAGTACGAAATACAATGTCATTTAAATGATCGACTCTACATTTTTGCAGCAGTCGATCCTTTTAAGGTGTTTTTCGACCACCTTTTCACACATTTCGGTCGCTATTTCGGCAAAAACTTGACAAATATTGGTTTTAAAATGCTTCAACTCTAGAGGATTATCCGCGTAGACACGGTCTGTCTTACAACACAAGTCTAAGGTCGTCAGATATCATGATCTTGGTGACCCATTATCGTCACCAAAACTTGTTATTACGCGTTCTAGAAACTTCCCATGCTATAAAGCCAAAATTGGTTGTGTTGTGTGGCTCGCTACACCGTCTTGTTGAAACCACATATCGTCCGGTTCATAATCTCCTATTGCAGGCCTAATAAGTCGGTTACTATACGGTCCTAGCGCTCTTAATTGACTGGAACGGTTCTTCTTTCAGCGCCAATTTCGAACAAATACGGCATAGTGACACCTCTTAACCAAACAGTTACTTTTTTCGATTGAGAAACAAGCTTCGTCGCTAAAGAAAATTTTGTTCGAAGAATCAGCTTTGAAAGGCATTTGCTCTAGCATCTAATCAGCATATATACGGCGTTGTGAACGATCAACCGTCTTAAATTGTTGCATGAGTTCGGCCTTATATGGATGGAGATGCAAATTCAAATGCAAAATTAATAATTAGTCACCGTGGAATTGACCAATTCGGATAATCCACCTCTCTTTCACTAAAAGAAGCAATATTTTGGCCAGTGGGCACTTTGTCATGCTTCACAGGCCTGACCACATCTGTAAGGCTTCCAGTCTCTTAAAATTTCTTTATAATCGTACCAATTTCTTTGCACAGTATGTCGATTATGATGACCACTTTTATTTTTATCAGTTTCTTCTCAATCAATCGAGGATCATAGTGCCAAAACAAATTCTTTCCACTGACATTAATCAGCTGCTAAAGACTTCAGTCGACGACAACTCAGCCTTTGTGCTGCAGCTTCCTGCTCTATTTGTCTTTCTCCGATATGTGGTGGTCGTCCACATCATTGGCTTTCCTGTGGGATTTCGCCCTCCGGTTTCCGTACGGTATGCCCAAGCATTCTTCATTTCCTTTAGAGAATTTCCGTCTTGACTGGGGCTTGCTTTTAGGATTCGACGTAGACAGCGATTCATAAACGTCTGGATTTCGTTGACATCCTTAATTGCTTATTCCATGACAGGCATCCGTACGGAAGCGCAGATTTCAAGCACATACTGAATATTTGAAGTTTGGTGTTGGAGATCGCCAAGTACGACTCATACAGCCAAAAGATTGGTTGCTGGCGTTTAATCTGTTAACGACCATAATGACGCCGTTTTTAACCGAGTTTTAACTATTTTAACGCGTTCTTCGGTTGTTAAACGATCCATTTTCATCCGGACAAACCATTCAGTGAGACTTCAGATGTTTGGAAACCATTAAATGTTTAACCCTGTACATATGTACACTCAAAATAAAAATCAATCCATCCGTACTTAAATCAATCCGAAGCGGTATTAAAAGTACACAGAAAAAAATTGTACAAAAATATTTTCAATTAAATCCTGTAATGCTGTTTCAATCAATTATTTTAATTGCTCCAATTAATTTGGTTTAATTGAAAAAAAAAAAAATATAATGTTTGTGTGTATATAAGCAAATATGCATATGCATGCATGTGTATGTACACACACAGATTAAGATGTTTTGTATTCTAGTAAAGTTTTAAACAATTTTTTAATTGATGAAAAAAATATTTTGATTTGTATTTATGTACACATGTTATACCAAATCAAAGGCAATGACCATGGCCCAATTAGTATGTCTGCGCTAAAATTGAATCAATCTCAAAATGCGCTTGATTCAAGAATTATAACCAATCTTAAAATCTTGATTCAAGTATTATAAAGTTGATTTCATCCCGAATTCGTGCTTTAAAAAAAAAACAAAAAAGGAATTAGAAAGAAAGAATTATTATGTTGATTTACTTACCCCTTTTACACCTTACATACACCCAGAGAAAAAACATGTTTAAATATGGTCACCTCCAACAAAACTATGTTTAAAGAGAATTTCAAACATATTATGTTTAATTTGACCATATTATTGTCACTGACAACCATATTATGGTTAAATTAGTCCTCCGTCAAGAAGCCACAACCATAATATGGTTGCTTCCGAACATGTTACGGTTAAAAATAACTAATATATGTTTAACACTTATAATAGCATGGTTGGATTTCAACCATAGCATGTTGCTCTTTAAAAAGAGGAAAATACAATTGTTAATTTTTAAACAAATTATTGTCATATTTAATAATAACATGTTTAGAGCCAACCATAATATGGTTGTGGCTTCTTGATGGAGTACTAATTTAACCATAATATGGTTGTCAGTGACAATAATATGGTTAAATTAAACATAATATGTTTAAAATTTTCTTTAAAAATAGTTTTGTTGGAGGTGACCATATTTAAACATGTTTTTTTTTCTGCGTGTAATTTCAAGTATAAAACATCCAACATCATGCCCGATATGGTTTTAACTTTAGATATCTTATGTACATATTTAACAAAAAATATAAACTAAATGAGAAGCACGAGTTCAAATTTACTTTTTAACCCTTCGTGGTACACATGAGTCTGGTCAGACCTTTTTTCAATGTGTGTAGAAAATCAAAACATGCGTAAGCCGGAGGGTTAAACATGAAAATAATACATGTTTTTCTTCTTGTTCTGTCGCTTTTTCCAAACTTGTGTTGTGATGTTGTAAATCTTCAACAAACTTTGGAAATCACACACGTATTCACGCATAAAAGAATGCAATGCTGAGAGATGAGACAAATAATAAATTTTATGATTTTAAAAGGCTCACTTTGTAATTTTACTCTCAGAGTGGCACTACCTACCAACGAAAAGTTTAATCTTTTTTTTACTTGATTTAAAACTTTTATACTTATTTCAGGAAATTCCGGGATTGATTTTCGAAAGTTATCCCATTTAGGATTGTTTTGAGTACGTTTTAGTGTTATTCTGTCTTGAATTTTTGAGTACGACTCGTACTTAAAGTGATCATAAAAAGCCTGATTAATCCCTAGTGTTTTTCTTTCTGTGTATTTTTAAATTCCAGTGCACGAAAAAGAAGTACTTAAAATTAAATTCAGAAATTTAATAAAAAAAAAACAAAACTTAAAACGAGTGTCATCAGCAAAAACAAAACCCATATGAACTTTAACTTATGAGAAAAATAAAAGAGATTAAATTACATAAAAAAATTAAATCGGAAGCCATTAATTTTGCATGTACATGACTGATATAAATCTCTGCCACGAAAAAAAATATCTATTTGTTAAAATGTGAATGAGTAAATACGCGTTGGTATATATTTGTCGCCTTGTTGTCTTTCAATCATCATCATCAGAATCATGGCAACGTGACCATTATTTTTCAATTATCATTATCTTTGCATAAAAAATGTTTTGTGTTGTAGCAGACCTACAGACAAACTCGCGCACCTTTATTGTCCTGTTTTCCACCAAACAACACTTTTTTTATACCCTTGCGACTCTCTGTTGTGTGAACGCTATTGACATTTAAATGTAAATGTGTGCATTCACACAACTGGAATCTAGAGAATTTTTTGTATATGAATGTTTTGTCAAAAGCATTTTATGTTGCCTTATTTTGTTGTTTTTTATCGTTTGTGTTCAAAGGTACTCACACAGTTGTGTTCACGTATATAGATTAGTCAGTGTTAAGACTTTATTAATCTTACGTAAACGTATACGTTGCGGTTGAGATGTTCCGTTTTCCTTACCAAGCTGGTGTATAAATAGGTGCTCTTACGTAAACTTGACTTTGCGTTGCGGATGTGCTTAATGAAGTTTAAATTTGTATTAGAAAAAAAAAAAAAAAATTTTTTTTTCGAGCATAGAATTTGCTTGGTGGATTTTAAATATACAGACAAACATATTCGTATGCATATAAAGGCAGTGTTAAAAAAAAAACTAGAATCCAAGTAACTGTAATAACGAAAAAACACAAAATAGTCTAGTTAAAAAATGTGAAAAACTTGCAGTCGTTCATTTACTTTTACTACCGCTACCGTCCCATTTTAGTAGCGGTAGTTGTAGTAGTAGCGCAGTAAAAAAATAATTGGAGCAGTGTAGTTAACATTTTTACCTCTCTCGCTACCTTTAAATTTTATTAAAAGCAGAAGTAGTTTTTGTTTAAACTTTTACTACTACCTATTTTAGTAGTTACCCAGGAAAAACTTTTTCATTTTTAGTAATAGGTGGTAGTTATTTCATACGTTACCTGGTAAGTAGTTGTCATTACAATCGCCATTATTCTGAAAACTTCAATAAGTACTTACGAATAATGACCTCAGCAACTACTTATAACTTCTATTATTTTCACTACTGAACATTTTCTTACTAAAAATCCGCTTAATAACTACTTATTTGTTGTGGTGTTTTCAGCAAGAATATTTACTTACTGGTAACGTACTCAATAACTACTTATAAGGTCTATTAACTAGTGATTTTTTGGCTTCTGGTAAGTGTTTTGTAAGTACTGAATTCTGTGGACACCTCGAACAAAAATAAGTAGTTATTCGGCCGAAAAATAAGTAGTGTTTATTTTATTCCAACATTACTTGCTCTGTAACTTAAGTGAGAACTTCTCGCATCGAAAAGATGTGAAATAAAATATTCCATCGTTTCTCGAAAAGTCAGGAAAAGTTTGTCTGTAACTCATGTCGAAAACTATCAAAAGAGATTACGTCGTTACGTTATCAATGTCATAATATTCAACTCGAAGCCGATGTAAAATTGGAGACGTTGAGAGCGACGGTCAGCCATATCGTTAACGGCGATCAAAATTTACTAAAATTGAAGCATTTTCAAGGACGGCGGCAAAAAAAAACCGCCGGCTATACCAAATAATATAAAGTGCGACTTTAATATTTGTTGTTTGCAAATGAGCTTTGGAAAAATTCGTATAATTTATAAAAATGTTAAAAGCAAAATAATTAAACATTGAAAAAATGTGCCAAGAACAAAATATTATTATTCTTTGCATTTTTAGTCGTTTTTTTAGTGTTAAAAATGTTTCTCGCCCCATTTTTTTCGTGAGTTTATTTGACAGTTCAAAGTGGGAATTTTTCTCACAAAAATGTTACAGACACACTTTTTCTGTAAATTGGCGAGTAGTTTCCTTACGCAACAGCTATTACTCGCCAAAAGAGTTACAGACACAGTGTAGTGAGAAAAACAGCTGTTTGTTTCAATAAATGGCATTTTAAATATTTTTCTTATTGTTAAGTTTGTTAGGCCCGGTGCTTCAATGTAAATAAAACATTAATTTTATTACAGTTTTTCCCAACGTTTCTACTTTCTACTTCTTCAGGGGGCGTTTTTGTTTCATTTCACACAGTTCAATCGAAAAGTTTCTCGACGCGAGAGATACAGAACATGGACACAGGTAAGTTATGTTTTTGCTGGGTAGTTATAGAAGGAGCAGATAACCTAGCATTAACCTTTGGGAAGTTGTTTAATAACATTAAAGCAGTTTTTGAACAGCATTGAAGTAGTCATAAAATAAAATTTTGGTAGTAATCAAAACGTAAAACCATTAGCAAAATAAAAACAAACGAAGAGTACGTGTGGGTTATAATCAGTGTTGCCAGAAAACTTTTGGCATTTGTCCCCATAAAATCACAATTTCAAAACACAAGTCTCCAACGTTTTAAGTATTACAGACTTGGGACAAAAATTATAAACTTTACTTAATTTTTTCAATTTATAATTTTTTAAATTAAAATGTTTTTATTTAATATATTGAGATTATCGATTCTTTTTTAAAATGGCAAAATGATCTATAAAACTATTTTTCAAGATAAAATGCACCTTGTTTATTTGGGCCTTAAGTGGATTGACGAAAATGACGATGAAAAAAGTAAAAAATTTTTGATATCTCAATTATCCGCGAATTCATCAATTAGAAAAATATCAGCACTCGTATCTGAAATCTTCCGAACTCTGTCTTATATTTTGCTATTATTATTTTTTATCACCACTGTATTAAGTTAAACTAATTGAGTACGTTGTACGTGCAACGCATGGGTGCGTGTGTATAAAACAATTTTACTCTAATATTTTTTTTATTCTTATTTATTTGCGTTACTTTTTGTATTTAATGCTTGTGTATACAATTCATATATCGCTATGATTATTTATAATTTTTTTTTTTTTTTTTTGTTGCAAAGTGGTTTTAAATACTGTTTTTAATTTTTTCCGTTTCTGCTTAAAATGTATGTCTGTGCATGCTTTTTCTTTTTTATCGGTGTTGTTGCTATAGGAAAACAGATTTTTGCTCGGTTAATATTTAATCATTGCAGTGTTTGAATTTTTCGCCATAGTCAACAAATTCTTAATAATATTTTATCGAATATGATTTATGAACCACTACTTTTGCTGTCAGGGGGGGAAAAAAGCTGTACACAATATTGAATACTTATTTTGTAGCAATTTATAACGCTTTCGTACTTTCCTTAAAATAATTTAAAATGTTGCGATTTTTGTTTGACAAATATATTAAAAAAGTTTTGTAAAACTTTTTGTTTTTTGCAATATGGAGACTTACCAATTTCAACATTGAGGACAAGACGTGAAAGAAATAAATAATAATAAAATAAAAAGATTAATACAGAAATTATTTAAAGAGGATTTAAATTAAGTAAAAACGTAAAAAATAAAACGTGGCTCATTTTTAATAACAGTACGGACATCGTTAAATCAGTTTCGCTACTAATATTTTTATTTCACCATTACCACCTTTGGAAGGATTTGGCTTTAAAAATGTAAATCCATCATACGCGATTTGTTGCAGTGGTTTTTTAATCTGCCCACGAAAGATTCCACTGTCCCAATTCTTGGAGTATCAATCTATTCAGTATTGTTATTTTACCTTTTATCAGTTTAGTTAATTGGTTGTTGTTCTTACTACTCAGAAAAAAATAAAAATTGATTTCAATTAAAAAATTTGTGATATTAATTAAAAAATTAATTAAATTTGCACCAGTAAACAAATCAATAGTATCAATTAAACCAGTTAATAGTATTAATTAAACGTTTAGTTCACTTGATTAAATGTTTAATTCAGATGGTTAAAATTTTAATTAAAACTGATTATATTTTTAATTAATGCTTTAATTGGTAAAAAATGTGGGAGAATTTTTTCTGTGTAAGAAGATGATTGGTGTGGTCCTAGGATAATGGGGCTGCCAGCTGTCATTGTATTTGGTGTAGTGGAGGGGAAACCTTGCTTTTTTTTAGTTTTAGTTTTTCGTGCTAAGCTTTGATTCCTACCTTTTTTCCCAGGGTGTGGGGAGGTCCGGGGCTTCTTGTATTGATTTTTTGGAGGGGGCTTAAGCCACTTAATATTTGAAAATTCGAAAACTATGATGCACATTTCTCATCCTCTGCCAGGGATCTAACGTAGACTTAAGTTATACAAGTGTTACTCCCTTGTGGGCATTTAAACATTTAATGTTAACAATTACACAGTGCAACAGTACAAAAACACGCGAACTCGACAGATTTATCGATTGTAAAGGGTGATCCAACCATAACGCACCATGAATTTTGTGAGTCACACCTTAACTTCAAGTATTTTGCCCAACTTTTTTTTGACATTTCTTTGTTTCAGTGTTTGAAAAATTCAACCGTGGAGAGGTTGAGCAGAACGTTAAGATTGTTGAAGCCTTTTACGAAAATGAGCCACTCAATCAAAATGCATTTCGTGCACTTCGTAATTCTTTTGGACAGCATAATCGATCAAATGTGTATGCTCGCCCAGCGGTGTATGGGCTGGCGGCGTCATCGGCCCGTACTTCTTTAAAAACTAGGTCGGCCAAGCAGTAACGGTGAATGGTGTTCGCTATCGCGAGATGATAACGGACTTCTTGTGGCCAAAAATTGGGGATATGGATCTGGACGATATGTGGTAGCAACATGATGGTGCCTCTTGTCACACAGCCAACGAAGCAATGGCTCTTTTGCGCGAGAAATTCAATGGCCGTGTTATTTCACGTCTTGACGATGTTAATTGGCCGCAACGATCCTTTGATCTGACACCACTGGACTTCTTTATTTGGGGATATTAAAAAGAAAAAGTAGACGTCAATAAGCCAACAACAATTTAAGAGCTTAAAAATTAGATAACTCGGCACAGTAACGACATTGAACCTCAATTGTGTCTCAGAGTCATTGAAAATAAGGATCATCGGATGGAGATATGCCACCGAAGCTGCGGCGAGCATTTGGACGATGTTTTGTTTCGCGCATAATTGTCATAGATCTTTCTATAAAAATAAAAAAATATTGAGATAATTCTATGAAAACATTTTGTTTTATTTACAACTAACATACCGCACTGGTTCCTCTGAAGAGAATTAACTTTAAAGAAATATAAGGAAGATGTATGTAACAGTAGTTGTTCTTGTAATTTTTTCAGGGGTTATTGAAAAATAACAAGTGGGTTTATTTAAAATTTGTTTATTTATATAGTGGTGCCATTTCATAAATATAGAAACAAAAAAAAAAAAAAAAAAATACAACAGCACAATAAACTTACCTATAACAACTAAAAAGAGACAGCACAAAATATAACATCATCCACGTAAGCCGTTGTGACATAAACACTAGCACAACTTAAAATATTTCTCTTTATTTGAAACAAAACTAATATGAATTCATCTAACATTTGGGTACAACTTAAAATATTTCTCTTTAGTTGACTCTGGAGAAGCTACTTTTATATCAAGAAAAGGTATACAACTGTATTTTTTTTTTATTTTTTTTTTTTTTTGGAGAAAGAGTAGAGAAAATGATGGAAGATTTAAGGAGTGGGTAGATATGACCATTTTACATCGATTTTTTGCAAATAGTGAAAATTGAAAACATTTCGAGTGGACTCTCTTTAGAGGAATCAGCGCGATATGTTTATGTTAAATTCAGACTCGTAGATTTAAAGTTAATTTTATGATTAAATTAAATATGAAAAGTTAAATTCGTTTTTTAAAAATATCGCATGCGATAAAAAATATTTTAAAAAATATCGCATGCGTATTATAAAGAAAATACTACTATTTAAGCGAAATTTTACAGTTTTTATGAAAAATCAATAATTTGTATTTAATATTTAAAACTAATTAGATATTAAATTACTATTTTTATAATAAAATTTATAAGTTTTGAAAAAATACGACTTAGAGTGAAATTCTCATGAAAGTGCTGTGTGAGGGATATGGCCACTGTGTCCAAACCCTTCGATCTCAGGGAATCAAACCGAATGGAAAATGAAGACTATGGACAGGGCTACAATAATCAATAATTACTATATTCAAATTGTATTTGTGAAAATTTTTATACATTTTTGAAAATTTGACTTAGAGTGAAATTCTCTTGAAAGTGCTGTGTGAGGGATACGACCACTGTTTCCAAACCCTTCGATCTCAGGGAATCAAACCGAATGGAAAATGAAGACTATGGACAGGGCTACAATAATCAATAATTACTATATCCAAATTGTATTTGTGAAAATTTTTATTTGGACACAGTGGCCATATCCCTCACACAGCACTTTCATGAGAATTTCACTCTAAGTCGTATTTTTTCAAAACTTATAAATTTTATTATAAAAATAGTAATTTAATATCTAATTAGTTTTAAATATTAAATAAAAATTATTGATTTTTCATAAAAACTGTAAAATTCCGCGTAAATAGTAGTATTTTCTTTATAATACGCATGCGATATTTTTTTAAAATATTTTTTATTGCATGCGATATTTTTAAAAAACGAATTTAACTTTTCATATTTATCTTCACACACGTCCATTTACTTCAGCTTAATTACTATGAGTTTAATATATATAATAAAAAGGATAGTGTCAAAATATGAGAAACACCTCGTTGTCATTTGGTGCATAATTATTCTCATCTTAATGACAACGCATTGTTTCATTTCAGACGACATGCCTTTGTTTCACTGGCATAATACTATTATTATGCTTTTGTCACTTCAAAAAGGTGTTGTTTTTATTTTGGAAATAAATAACCCATTGGGAATATAATTAATAAAAAAAGCTGTTCTATAGAAATCTATATTAATTTATTTAACAAATTATAAACACTGAATAATATTTAAATATAATCCTTTCATTTCAGTTCTTCGAAAAATATTTAACTAAACTTTTGGCACACTTTGTTGGCTCATTTGCAACGTTTCGCAGTGACAGGTAGGTAACACCATAAAAACTGATTAATTAAATTTATATCATAATTAAGCTGTCAGCAACTTGTTTAGTGGCAGAAGTGTGAAGCCTTGTGCTGATTTAATATTTAAGTCTTAATGGTATATTTTGTTGGTTTTAATTGATGGAAATTGTTACAAACAATATTTTATATATTTTTAAACACTACCAGTAAAATAATTTTTCACAGGCATTGTTATCCCAAGATTTTTACTCTTGATAATTTTGTACTCAATAATATTTACAAATTTAACGCGTTTATCTTTAAAAGATTATCTTTTAAGGAACTTGACACCTAAACTCACTTCGGTTTTAAAAAAGGGAAGTCTTTGTTTGAATTTAATTTTACTTAATGGCTTTTATCAATTTTTAACTCATTTCTTAACAAACGGGAGGTTTTAATTTCAAATGCTTTCATAAAATAAACACATAAATTTGAAAATTTAATTTTCTTTAGTGTAATTTGAAAAGTTATAAATTGACGTATATTAGTTTTTTTTTTAGTGTACGACTGTCTATTATGTGTTAAAAACAAAGAACGAAAATGTTGTACTCTCTTCAATCAAAATGATATGCTTGTTTTTCTTGTTATCGCTGTTTCACATTAAGAAACCATGATTTTCACAAAGTACAAATGATAATTTTACACATCAAATATATATAAAAAATACATTTTATAATGTTTTTTAACCATTTGTTGTTGTCCGCAGCTCTGTGTATTGAGTGTTATTACATTTTAGTATGCTTCATTACTCAGTTAAATTGTTAAAATCGCATTAACAACATACAGCAAAACAACAGCGTCGGTTTTGTGAATTTGTTAAATATTGCTATATTGCAAAAGGTTGTGTGTATTGAGCGTTATTCTTTTGTGGTATACTTCATTACTCAGTTAAATTGTTGAAATTGCATTAATAACATACACCAAAATAACAGCATCGATCTGTCATTCTAAATGTTTAAAATATTTCTGAATTTGTGAAATACTGTTATATTTGGAAAAAATTCTGTGTATTGAGCGTTATTTTGATTCAAAAAAATAAATTAAAAGTTTTGTGAATTTGTAAAAAAAATTTTATATTGCAAAAGCTTACATGGATCGATGCTGGCTTTTTATCCTTAAAAATGTCTTGAGTGTTATCGAAAATCTTTTAAATAACCTGAATAGTTGTAGTGTTTTAATCAGAATTTTATGTTAAAGCGCATCGAAAATTATAAACCACAATTGTTTTGAATTCCACATATAGTTTGTTTTAAGGAAAAATTTGAAATTCATACATTAATGTATTGAGCGTTATAGTGACATAATATAATATCTAATTATATATACATATAATTTATCTGCAAAGTTTAGCACGAAAAAAGTTAACACCAGCAGAAAGGCAGAAACGATATATTTTTTTAACTGATACGGAAGCCTTTTAGGTTTTTTCATGTTGCTTGGAATATTTCTTAAAAATAATTTCTTTGCTCAAACGATTCCAAGTTATTATACTCACATTACAATAGTAGAGAGGGTATTATGCGGTTGTACCAACTTTTAGCATAGCGATCGAGTTAGAATAAGTTTTTTAAGCGTTCTAACAATGTCCGTCCGTCCGTCTGTCCATGTAGACTCAAATTTCAGGTCGCAATTATGTACATTATTCGCTCAAATTTGTCACATAAGTTTGTATTTTGGCAAGCCTATTAAAAATGGTGAGAATCGGTCCATCATATCACAAAGTCCCCATACAACTGGTTGTGATCGGTTGTAATTTTTGTTATGTTTTTGTTCGCCGCAATATAGCAAAGTTGTAAACCATAATACAAAAATTAAGAAATTAAGAAATTACAACTCAACTGAGTTGAGTTGAGTTGTAATCCATAATAGGGGCCTATGTTGGTATTTCGTTTAAATTTTGTACAAACTTACTTTATTACAATCTCAATCATACAACCAAATTTTTCTGGAATCGTTGCATATTTGACCGTTATTCCCATGCAGAGACAACTCCCGAAAATAAGTTTTAATTTAACTTCCTTATAAATGATTGGTTTGATCTTAAAATTTGTCAGTTTATTTAGGTAAAATTAGTTTTATGTGAAAGAAGCTTTGGGCTGCATAATGTATCAATTTTCGAAAAGAATTGATTAAAAAAAATATAGTTTTCAAATTTTCCGTGGAATCTCAGGTCAATATGGAAAAAAATGATCACAACTCTTAAACTCCACCTACGATTATTATAAGCTTTTTTTTTAAAAGATTAGATATATAGTGCTTTTAAACCTTAAACTGACTTTTTGTGGACTTTTCTTTTCGTAAAAATCATTCCCAAAACAACCGTAAAACCAAAAAAAAGTAAATGTAACATTCAATACACAAAAATTTAAAAAATTCAAAAAAGATTGCAATAACCACATTATTGTAAAGAAATTTGCTAACCTTTAAAACTCATAGATTTACACAATACAACTTTTACAATAAAATAAGGACACTATAGGCTAATTTTGGTTAAAAAAATAGTTAGAAAAATTTTAATTTAAATTGGTCATTTCTGGTTTAGCAGATGAAAAAAAATTTTTTTTCAAATTACATAATTTTTTTTATTTAAAGATGAATCGATTTTCTATTAGAATCACTAAAAAATTTTTTTGTTTGATTAATTTTTGGTTCGAAAAAATTATTTAAAAAAACGTTTTTTTGAAAACGGCAACACTTTACCACCCCGTTACTCGACAAATAAACATAATAGAAAAAAATATTTTGCACACTTATTCCTATATCTACTAGAACTATAGTTATGCCAAAAATAAAAGAATTCCAACAAAATTTCTTTATTGGGTTGTCCGCTTCACAAATAATGCTCCAGATACTACCACAGAACAAAGTGAGAGGATGGCAACTTGCTGTTCTTGAGTTGACAGCAAAATATTCTCAATTTAAAAACAGAGTGTATTGATTTTTCAACGTATGGAATTTGTTAATTTTTCAGTTTTAAATTTTAATTTAGCTGGCAGCGTATAATAGTTTTAAAAAGTTTGAAAATGAATGTTGTCGAAAATATTGACAATGCATCGTTGTCATTTTGGTAGGATTCGATAACAATTTCATGATTAATGTTGTTCACTCTCTTAACCGCATTTACGCAAGTTCCTACCGCCGGGTTTTGTTACATCATAAAATATTTTACTTAATTTTAAGGAAATCTCTTTCCCAAAAATCACTTACACTTTTCCAGAATTTAATAAAACAATAAACTAATTATTTTAACAATAAACAACTCTCTTGAAATGTTGGTTAATGAACAATATGTGTCCACATGCCCCACTAAGGTAACCTTCCCACATTAATTTGCCTCGTTCATTTATAAATATTACGCTCTCGCCTGGAAGAAATCTCTTGTGATAAAGCTTTTATGTCAGTACGTGTTCATGAGTTTTTACTTTTATTCTTGTCAATACTTGTTGTTGTTTGTCTTTGATATGAAATTATTTGAACGGGTGAGGATGTGTTTGCTTGAAAGTGGGTTGGTTGGTGAAAATCCTTAAAGTATGATAATATTATGTCAGGAAATCAAAAACAAAACACGCTTTAACTCTCGACTATAACAATCATCAGAACATGAGTATTTTTTCCTAACATTTGCAGTCATTTAATGTATTTGTATGAGATTGTGTTGACGTTTTATGTATGCGAACGTTATTATGCGAGGGTGGAATATGGTGTAATTATTGTTAAAGTAATTTAATAAAAGATATATTTTTTAAGTCGGATGGAACATAGAACTGTAAAAAATAACACAAAGAATTTAATTTTAATGAAAAGGTTTTTTTATGTGAACGTTTAATATGTATGTATATGGCATTGACATAAAAAAATTATTTCGGGCTTTTGGGCAGCACGGCTCTTTTTGCCGGAGTGCATACTGGACGTCTAATCTTAGGCTAAGTAGGGTCCGATGATGTAACCTGCGTGTAAACCGCACTTAACGATATATTTTTCTGGATCCAATGGAGATTCGAATTCAAACGAAGGATCTAGAAACAATAGAATTCTGCTATTTCAAGAATATCTATGGACCTCTTGTAGAATTAAGCGCAGATATGACAAATATCTAAACATTTGTATACCACGAGAAGTAAATGAAGATATTAGAAGTTTGTTAATTTAAAGTTTTCCCTAGCAGTCAGGGTTTAATATGTAGCAGAATTAATTCAGTAAGAAAAAAGTGTTATAGGCCCACATCTGGAACTCTAAACAGGTAATATTTCTATTCTGTTTACATCTTTATATATGTTATGCTAGCGCACTGTTTGCATCTGACAATTCTTAAATTGTATCGTCTGAATGGCAATAATGTACCAAATTGACATAAATTGTACCAAAATTTCGCTATATGTACAATAAAAAAGCATGATAAGAATTATAAAATTTTTTTATTTATTATTTATACACCACAGTATATACCGACAAATTTTCGAAGGTGAGACCCATGGGCAATTATGGACCCGCCAGAACAAAATTATGTTATGAGGTTTAGGTTTATGTAAAAGTTTTTGTGTCGACTTTTATTAAGATATCTGCATCTATTTAAGATTTGTTTGCCTTTAAGTGATTTTAGGAAGGGGGTTTATATGGGACCTATGGTTAATTTTGGACCCACCAGCGCAACATTTTGTCTTGACAAAGTGGCTATATCGTAAATGTTATTGTCGGCAATTTTTATATCAATACCAACATTTATGATGACTACCTTTATCAAATATGAACCGATTCCAAGAAAAAATGATAAGATTATGTAAGATGCAATAAAATAATAGGATGGTTTATAGGCGCAATCACTATTCCGGAAAGAAGTTTGTATGGAGACACGTGAAATTATAGACCGATTCTCACCATTTTTAGTAGGCTTTGTCCTTATGAATTGAAACCTATGTACACATGCCACTGTCAGTGCGAAAAACTTAATACACCCATATTGCCATAACTTTTTGATGAGAATATGCGAAAACAATAGATTAAAACATACAATTTAAAATATATTTAATTTTCTAGACATAAATATTATGCAAAAATTTGCTAAATAAAAAGGAATTTTATTATATATTCCATTAAAAATTTTATTTAAAAACAAGTTAGAGTGCTATATTCGGCTGTGCCGAATCTTTAATACCCTCCACCGACAGTTCGATTATTTCAGGAGTGATATCTATATGATGTCTATTCATTATAAATTCATATTTATAAAAACAGACATCAGCATTAAAATTGGTTCCGGCTTAGACCTATATTAAATTATTGACCGACAATCTTGAGTAAAATATCTTGATTCGTAACAGTTTAAGGCGAACTTAAATGATTTTCAGGAGGGGGATTTATATTGAAGCCATGGTAATTTATGAACCAATGATCCAAAAATTCCGCAGAGGTATTTCTTGTATTAAAAAACATAAATTTCAATACAGTGGTGAAATTAGTTTTAGCATTTACAGTGAATTCAAGAAGGCTGCTAAATAGAGGATCTAAAATAAATTATGGACCGTATATCACAAAATTGCATGACATTTTTTCTGGCCATATGAAACTAAGTTGGAAGAAATTTTACCACAATAAATATATCTGCTACGATCTTAGGCGTATTTAATTTATTTACCAGAGTGGGCTTTATATGGGGCCTATAGTAAATTATGGACCGATTATCACGAAATTTTTTAGGGGGGGTGCTTTAAAGTCATGCGAAATAAGGCCATGATGGCTTTATCTCTCATTCAATAGGGAGATAAAGCCTTTTGTTTTTTCCCCCCATTTGAATGGGAGATAAAGCCATCATGGCCTTAGCTCACATTAGTGATATTAGAAAATGGCTTTATCTCTCATTTCAGTTTTGAAGAACTTTTGCATTTTACATTGATTAATAGTTTTCTTATTTTTATAATTAAGAGTCTTCCCGGAGACACAAAAGTTAAGTATTGAAATCTGGCTTCGCAAACTAAAGTTTTTCTGCGTGGCGGCCTGCGGCCGCGCTTACGGGTTTTCTCCTCCAGTAGGACACGGCAGGTGGCTTCGCTGAATAAAGTTTTCCTGCGTGCGTCACAAGAATAAAAAAATGACTTTTCCCGGAAACACTAAAGTAAAGTAACAATATTCTGGAAAAATATGACTTTCAGCCATGTCACAGAGTACAATTCCGTTCGGAAACGGAATTCATTCCGTATTTTGGTGCTTCAGAAAATGACGAAAAAATGTTTCGGAATGAAACCATTTTTGTTTTCATGAACGGTATGGGAGTTGTCTGTATCTGAAAGGCGATAAAACTATCAAAATACACTTTCTATAAACAAACAAATATGTTTTCTTCAATTCCGAACGGAATCATTCCGAACGGAATTGTACTCTGTGACATGGCCCTTTATCTCACATTTGTGAAAAAAATATGGCTATATCTATCTCTCATTTCGCAAAATTTTAAATATGACCTTATCTCTCAATGATTGTCCAATAAGGCTATTATGGCTTTATCTCCCATTCAATTGAGCAATAAAGCCATCATGGCCTTATTTCGCATGACTTTAAAGCACCCCCCCAATTTTTTTTTTGCTATTTCTAGTCCTATAAAACTGTGAAGTATTCAATTTTATTCTGATACCATTATAAATTACAGTTTAAGGCGTACTAAACTGCTTTCGGGAGAAGGGTTTATATCAGGCCACTATCACTAAGTGTGAGTTGAAACTGCAAAATGAGTGCACTACCCCCATCTAAGCTGCATTTATACGGTTTCCCTGATTATAATTTTGTTGTATGGGTACAGATAAAATTTAACCCAGCAAATCTTATTATTTTTTAATGCCATCTGTTTAGATCACATTCATAATTCATAAGTTTTTGCCATACTTGAAAGTTTAGGTATTTTGTAAATAAATACGTTTAATTACCTCACTGAGGTATTTAAACGCATTCGCTTAATAACCTCCACGAGGTACTTAAGCGTATTCGTTTAAATGCTTACCCCGCATAATATCCCCAAAAAATATGGGCATTTTTGTCGAGGTATTTATCCGTGGAATACAGTATATCTAACGACGAAAATTATCTTCTGATCGAATTGTTGTTTGAAAATTTTCAAAAAAAAAAAAAAAAAACAACTTATCCTGACAGGGTTGTATTTTACTCAAAATATGTAAGACTTGTGTGATATTGCAAAGTACCCTTTAGCTAAGCGAATTTTGCATATAATACAAGTATGTCTAGTGCTAATAATTTTGTCAAATAATGTCGTTTTTTAATTTATTGCGATATTTTTTCCAAGTGGATCGATGTGCAGTTTTTGCTAATTCCAAGTATTGCTTTGAATATATTTATGTTGTTCTGTATTTGATTTTTGTTTCTTTTTTAATTTAAAGAAATATTTTGCTTTATAAAAACACGTGCGAATATTTGTTACTTCGCAATCATTTTAGGCATTTGCATGCTTCTTCTTTCTCCCATAAAAAGCTCAAATTAAGTTCTTTTTTGCTTTCCTCCATTTTCTTCAATTCCAATCAAATTAACACAAGCTTCTGAACCATTCACTTCATTCTCATTATTATGGCAAACAGTGAATAAGCTCCCCGGCAGGTTGAGAAAAATGTATCTAAATGTATGCGCAACATGCCACCAGCCAATGCAACATTCTGTTTCAAAGATCTCTCCGTAAACAACATCATGTGCTTCTTGTACTTCATCGTTTGATTAGTCCAATTACTGGCGAATACAGCACGATGTAATTGATCGAATAGATATTGAAAATCACTGCCATAATAACAAGTTGGAAATATTTGTAATGGCATGGCCAGGACATAAACGAAATAATATAAAATATCCAGTGGTGCTGAGACATAAAAGAGCAGGGCAGCCATGGCAACACAAATATTTGTAGCCGTAATACAGAATTGTATGAACATCGGCCAGGAGATGATGTCTTCAATGGTGGTAAAGAGTCTGAAAGGAATAAAAAAAGGTCTTCAGATAAAAGAAAAACTTCTTTTTTTGTAAAACTCTGATTAGGGCTTTAAATTTTCTGGGGTTTTTTATTCCCAAAAACTTATTTTTTTTATTTCACGGGAATTCTTGTAAAAAAATAATACGAAAAAGCGTATTAGATTAATATTATAAATAATATTTAAAGATCGCTTAATAGAAAAATGTAATCAGGATGTGAGTAGCTTGTTATATTAGAGGCCAACAAAGGTCGGTAACTTTTCCTTTTTTTAATAGCTTTTGTGTTGTTATCAATCCTAGAATTAAGCCAAAAACTCCTAAAGAGAATAATGATAATGGATTTTTAATGTCACTTAAGGCCGTGTCAGATACAACTTCTTCGCTTTGCGTTACGTTTCTTACTTGGACAGAAAAGAATAAAGCAAAAGGTGTATGACACAATAAAAACTTCGACAACACTCAAGCGCGCAAAAAGATGAGAGTCAATTAAACATTTAATACACTTGATTAAAAGTTTAATAAACCTGATTAAATATTTAAAAACTGATTTTATTTTTGATTAATTCTTTTACTGGCGCAAAAATTTTTTTCTGTGTTAACAAAATAATTTTTAACGAATAATTTTTAGACATACAATACTTCAACCATTTTATTATCATAGCCGTTAATTTATGGGCAAATTTATCTGCCATAAAGAAACTATAATATGTTTGAACATTTCTCGTTGAAAAAACATGCTTTCTTTTCATGCAGAATTACCAGAAGGATCAGGCTGCTTCAAAACTTCCAAAATAAACCAAGTCGTTCATAAGAAGGTTTATTAGTTCAAAATAATCGTTCTGATCTTTAAGTTGATCTAAATTTAAGAAGTGAAATATTCGACATGTTCTTTTTCATAACAAATTCTTAAGCACTATCTAAATGCACTTTATTGTGGTATCCCTAAAACAGATTGCACTACCAGGGTTTCTTGATGCCAAAAGACTTCTAAAAGTTTTCGTATCCAACGCCTCCTACATAAAAAAGATTTTGCGTTTTTTTAATATAATGAAATGTTGATCGAATCCCGGATGAAAGTAAAATTCGTAATCCGACTTAATCGGACTCCAACAAATGAAGAATTTTCAGGCAGATAATTGGATCTGGTTTTGCTTAGTGAGAACTGTAAGTGAACTGATAACTTTATGGACAACATAGAATTTTTCGCTATTAATATCATGTAAATCATATTGTATGGATTACTTAGAACCATGATATGTCCAAAGAAAACTAAAATATGGCTAAAGTTGCCTACTAAAGTACTGATTAAGGCATTAAACCTTTGCAGTGCATTTAAAAGGTTTAAATAACCATAAACGTCAAAGCATGAACCTGTATTCTAAATATCATCTTTACAGATTGATGGAGTCTAAAGTATTCTTGGTAAGACTCCGATGTTAGTTCCCATTATATATGCTTGATTTTACTTTATCCTCAAGAGTGCGATTACTAGATGGATATTTGAACCCTTCACCGAACCTGAGAACGGTATACTCGTATTTAAGTTTGTCGTTCCGTTTGTAATTTTTAAAATATTGATCTTAGAGCCTATAAAGTATATAAACTCTGGGGCCGTAGGAGAAGCTAAGTTGATTTAGTGGTGTCCGTCCATCTGTGTGTCCATTTGTCCGTGTGTAGGTTGAAATGGCTTTTCCGAATACCCCAGATACTATGGGGAATAGGTTGTTATATATTTCTATTACATATGGTCCTGAAGAGGTTGCCTTTAAAATTTAGCTAGATCAGTCTGCAAATAGTTGAGATATAAGCAAAAATCTACCTCTGCCAGTTATAAGTTTTTACCGAAAATTACCAGCTAGGTATACAAATCTAGGAATTGAATTAATAAACGTCAAGAGCACAGTTTCTATTTGTAGAAAGTTTTTGCAAGGATATTTATAAACAACCAATAATTGGAAATTTTGGATCCTTTGTACCCTAATACGCAGAATACATCGGGATCAACCCGGTATGAAGATATATAAAGGGTTACAATAGAAAATAAAGGTTCAGAAGAGCACCTTCTATTTAACAGTTTTGCAAATGCAATTGCATAATGTCTTCTAGGGACTCTCATAATATCTGCTGCAATCATCGCCTTCACCACTAGATTTAATATGTTAAAACTTACTCATACAATTTTTGCTGATCCTCCACACATCGATTTAACTCGTCTTCATTTTCCTGCAATGACCTCTTGTCATATCCAATATTAGCCACACGTATAGATACAATCTTAATGTGACCCGATAGCATACACAAAGCCATGGGTGGGAATGCATCATCTACATAATTCTGTAGCAATAAGAAGAATATGCCAACAATTTGGTAAACGTTTGCCACATAAAACAATGCAGTCGATTCAAGCCAGTTGAATGGAAACCAAGCCGGATACAATAAACTCCTCTCCTCACGAAATATAAAACCCAATTCAGCCGTTATGCCCACCGGCAAATAAACGCTGAGAAATAACAAAGCCACATTACGTAGACGATTTTTTATTCGCCCAAAATAATTCGTTTCCTCATCATCTTTGATCCGTTTATCTAAACATTCCAGAATATGCTCAAATTTCCGTATTACTGGCAGTTTGGTTGAATAAATTATGAATTTCGAACTGCATGCCACGCAAGTGATGCAAACAGCCAAATTTTTCATATTATCCGCCATAGAGTCACTGCGAAAGAGTTGCAATGCCAAGTGCAAAGGATAACAAACGGTCACCATTACATTCAATACGATACTGTACACAAAATATATGTTTCTATGTCTGTGCTCATTATCAATATCCAGTGTAATACCCAATATCTTCCAGCAAAGCCAGTGGGGCTTAAAGAATGCACAACTGTTGGGTTCAGCATGATGTGCATTGACTTTTGGTTTGGTCATTTGTTTTAAATGTTTTTTTTTTGCACTGTGAAAGTTGAAATTTAAAGCTGTTGCTTCAGTAACGTGTAGTTTTTATGTTGTTATCCTTGTTGTTGCTGCTGCTATTGTTTGTGTGCTGGCTTTTATAAATGACTTGGCTGTTAAAAGATAACTGATGGGTAGGATATGCTTTTAAAGCGCTTTTATACACCAGGCTATTAGTATTTAATATACTCTATAGTAGACACTATCCAGTTTACTAACAACTTAGAATACATGTCCATTTTTATAAGCTGTTCAATGCGATTGCTGTATACAAAAGTACATGCAATGTCAAAAAAAACCGAAAGAAAATCGGTTCCGTTTTATTAGAACTTTTCTTTAAGTCTGTAAAATTTAAATTAATCCAAACATGTCTTAATAATTCTTGGAATCCAGGTATTTGTAGCGTTTAAGAACTTCGTTGTTTATATTCAATATTCAGAAAATTAATTATCCTGCTTCTCTTTATCTTATGTCTTCTTTTCATTTAAAGAGTTTTTAATTTTACTGTCATTGTACAGTGGTCATAAAGAATTCTTTAATAATTTCCGTAGAATTAAATGAACAATGACGAAAGCACAGATGTGCTTAAATTTAAGGTTTGAACGAATGGTTTTACCTCATTCCTTTGGTTTAGTGATATGGGGGTTTCTTTTTTGATTTTTATTGCCAGATTCGATAAATTTTTTTTTCCTAATGCCTCTTTATTTATCTTATATCAAATATGTCGTCAGCTCATTATTGGTTTGGCGCATATCATTGTAATTTCACTATGATGTGTGTACTACTTTTTGTTCAAGTTTGCGAGAGCGCTTTAAAATAAGTCACTACGAAAGTCTTCAAAAAATAAATGAAATAATCCACAAAAAAATTTACCGAAAACAACCACAGCGTTTTTGGGGACTTATTTATTTTTTTGGGGACTTCATTCATTTTGGTATTAGGGAATAATTTCAAATGAAAAACCGTCCGAAAAGAAAGACGACTACGCAGAGTAGTTTGTTATACCATAAAGTAGAAAATACTTCCACCCGGCCGAAGGCCGACTTTTAAGAAAAGCTTTGACTAGCGAAGCCGGGTTTTGTTATAAAATAAAGTAGAAAATCCTTGAGCCCGGCACAAGCTTTAATAAGAGCTTGAACTTCGTTCTGGATAAATAAAGTTTTTTATACTTACTTTAAGTACGAGTGGTACTTAAAAGTTAAAGTACGAATAAAACTAAAACGTACTCAAAACAATCCCTAACGGGATTACTTTCCAAAATCAATCCCGGAATTTCTTAAAATAAGTAAAAAAATTCTTAAGCCAAGTTAAAAAAAAAAGATTAAACTTTTCGTTGGTAGCAGGGCTCCCAGGTACTTTTTTCCTTGTCCACAAAAAGTTAGAAAAAATCCCCAAAAATCCTCAAATTAAAAAACAAAACCTTAAAAACCTAATATTATTTTTTGTTTATTTTTCTGATCAAATTAATTTTTTTTTTAATAATAGTAAGAGAATTTTGATAAGAAATCCCCAAAAATCCCCAAATAAAAATTTTTAGTATAAAAAATTATTTTATTTTTAGCGACTGGTTTCGGCATGTTTTTAAAAATCTTTTTTTATGCGATTCCAGTTAGGAATTACAAGCGAACAATATGCTGTTTTTCAAGATGAATGAGCCAATTTAAAAGAATTTGAAGCTTGTTCAATCGGTTTTAGCCATCCTTCAAATCAACAATAAATATACATTCATATAACCGTCATTTATTTAATACTTCGATGCATCATAGGTACTTACCAATAGCCCAGCATTCTTTTCCGCAACTTAATTTTATTGTCTTTTATATTTACTTATTTTTGGGGAAGACATATTTGCTTAAAAATTGTTTTTAAAAAATCTAAAATTATATGTGTTGCCAACAGTTTTAGATTCTAGTTTTTAAATCCCTATTTTTTAAACACTTACTCAAGAAAAATAACATAAGTTTATTAAGTACCTTTTACACACTTAACAAAAATGGTCATCTTAATTAGGACCCTTTACACCGTATAAGTTGTTGATAAGAGTAAGATAACAATTTTGCTACTTTTTTTTATATTTTATATACGAAGCAAAAAATAAAAAATAAATAATAAAAGAAGGGAAACTATATTAAAAATGTGTAAAATCCTCAAAAAATCCCCGTTTTTTTTTAAATCCCCAATTTTCAAATGACTCTCTTTTTCCTTTATGCTCGCATGAAATCCCCAACTTTGGAGATAAATCCCCAGGTGTGGCAGCCCAGGTTGGTAGAGCGTTTTAATCTCATTTAACTTATCAAAATTTGCTGCTGGCACTGCAACTACATCGCACAAGTAGTTAAAAAACGATTTGCTTGTTGTGTGAAGAAATAACAAAAACAACAGAACAAGACGAAATGACATTATTTCCACCTTTACAAAGTAAAATTGAGAACTCTTGCTTCTCATTTAGTTTATAATTTCAGTTAAACATGTTCACTAAGTTTTTAAAGTAAAAACCATATCGGGAATGAAGCTGGTGTTTTATAATTGAAATTCTGTAATGTGTAAAACGGGTAAGTAAATCATTCATAATAAAATTCTCCTTCTAACATCACTTTTGGTTTATTTCAAGTGCGAATTCGGAATTGAATCAACTTTATAATACGTGAATCAAGCGCATTTTAAGATGGATTCAATCTTAGTTTTACTTAAATCAATCTCATTTTCGGATTATTTCAAGTATGAGTTCGGTATTGAATATGGATAAGTTAAGTATTACGCGATTGAAAATCCATGCCTGAATGCAACTTTTCGCTTTTTGAGTTGGATTGACAGCGGCTGTTTACATATAAAGAATCAGAAGTAAAAGAAACAGTTTTTTTTTGGCCAATGACAGACACATGAAGAAGTGGAAGAAATGGCAGTTTTTCTACTTTGACTGCAGTTTTTTAAACGCTGCTTGAATCAATATTTATGTACTTGATTCAAGAGAATCCGTACTCACCGTACTATTAACTTCTTTTACCACTTTACGTGTACTACTCTAGTTTTTGATGATTTCGTTGATGATTTCTGTAAAAAATTTTAGATATTTGTTATCAACCTGCCCACTGTTATCTTTTCTTTACGTTTTTACCACTTTACGTGTACTACTCTAGTTTTTGATGATTTCGTTGATGATTTCTGTAAAAGATTTTAGATATTTGTTATCAACCTGCCCACTGTTATCTTTTCTTTACGTTTTTTAAACTTTTAACAGCATAAGTTGTTGTCCATAAATGTGCCGAAAAATGTTTTTAATTATTTAACGAATTAATGGCTCTCTTATAATTTAAATTGTGTCACCTCTTTAGCTACAGCCAACTATGTCTTATTCTCCTTCTGTTAATAATAATTATAAAATATTTTTTTTTTAAATTTTCCTGACAAATTAAGTAATCATTTCCCAATTAAAATATCAAAAATTAATAGCAAGCGCTAATGATATTAAACGACTGAACGTTTAGTTTCATCTATTTATTATACCCGGTGCGCTTCGCAGCCCAGTGTATATTTTAGTGTCATGCCTACCGCCTACTTCTGTTACTAATGGTGTTTATTTTAATGATGTAATTGCGACCAGATTTATGTATAAGTACATTTAATATTACTGAGACCTAAATATACATTAATCTATTTGGTATTTGTATGCCAAATGCCACGCCCACTTCTTTAATACCTCCTGCTTCTCTGCAAATGTCGTATATTTATAACGAAGATAGTTGTATCAAATTTGTATAATTTTACCATTCTCCGGTTTTCCGGTTCTACAAAAATCTACATTGACACTGTATGGGAGGTGCCAGACCTCCTTATTCGCTCCCGCCAGCTTTTTGACAGATGTATGTGTAATGCTCACAAGCTTATTTTTCTACAATTTAGATTCCTTTAATAAGGGATGATTTTTTAAAAGCTATAGGAAAGTTTAAAAAAAAAACACATAAAATTCAGAAAAATTCATGAAATCTTTATTTGAATCGATAGTACGGTCCATATTATTTAATGTTTGAAGATTATTTCATGCAAATGTTGACCGTGACTGCGCCTCAAATGGTCCATCCGCTTAGTCCAATTTTGGCATACTCTTTCCAACATTTCGGCCGGTATCTCATGAATAAATGCTTCAATGTTGTCTTTCAGTGCGTCAATTGAAGCGGGCATGTGTGTATAGACATGAGCTTTAACAAAGCCCCACAAAAAATAGTCTAAAGGCGTTAAATCGCACGATCTAGGCGACCAATTGACCGGTCCCGAACGTGAAATAAAATGTTCACAGAACTCTCAATAAGTCCATTGTTAAGCGTGCTGTGTGGCAAGTGTCACCGTCTTGTTGAAACCACATGTCATGCAAGTCAAGCTCTTGCATTTTGGGCAAAAACAAGTTAGATATCATCTCACGATAGCGCTCACCATTCACAGTTTCGTTACGATTCGCATCATCTTTAAAGAAGTACGGTCCAATGATGCCACCAGCCCATAAACCGCGCTCCAAACTGTGACTTTTTCTGGATGCATTGGTAGCTCTTGCAATGCTTCTGGCTGATCTTCACTCCAAAATCGCCAATTCTGCTTATTAACGTACCCATTGACCCAAAAATGAGCTTCGTCGCTGAACACAATTTTTCGATAAAAAAGTGGATCTTCGGCCAACTTTCCAAGAGCCCATTCACGAAAAATTCTACGTTGCGGTAGGTCGTTCGGCTTCAATTCTTGCACCAGCTGTATTTTGAAAGGCATCACACCTTAATACTTCCGCAAAATTTTCCACGTTGTTGAGTAAAAGAGGCCCAATTGCTGCGAACGGCGACGAATCGATAATTGATGGTCATCATTAACACTGGCCGATACTGCTGCGATATTTTCTTCACTTCGCACTCTACGTAAGCGTGTTGGTGGTTTAATATCCAACAATGTAAATTTGGTGCGAAATTTAGTCACAATAGCCCGAATAGCCGCTTCAGTGGGTCGATTAAACTGACCATAAAATGAAAGAAGCGCGCGATGAACTTTCTTAACAGAGCACGCATTTTAATAATAAAATACAATAATTTGCAAGCGTTTTTCGTTTTTAAGACGATTCATGGTTAAATGATAGACCAAACTGAAGATGTTTGACAGTGAAAAAAAAACACGAAACGTGCGTCAGATGTTTAAACCAGTGTTGCAAAAAAAAAAATAGCTAAAAAATCACCCGATATTACCGCTCCTAAGATACACAAAACTCAATATATTCTAATTATGAAAAGTACCACGCCCATTTATTTCATACCGCCCAAATTTTGACTGATGATGTGTATGATTAACGTATCGATTTACAAAAAATTTAGATACTATCCCTATTAGCGTTCTTAGCTTAATAAACGTCAGTGCATACTTACTTTGATTAGGCGTGGCATCGCCTAGCAAAAAATTTTATAAATATATCAAAGTCTAAAACCAGACCATCAAAAATCAACTGTAAAATCTAGTAGTAGTCTATAGGGCACAGACACACAAACAAACGCAAATATATTTCTATATATCGATTCCATTTTAATTCAATTAAGCCCCACATTAACAGAGAAAACTGAAGACTACTTCGTAGGCCATAATTATAATAGTTACTTTTGAGTATGATTGTAATAGAATAATTATGTGTATAATTTATTATTTGATTACTGTAAATACTTTAGGAATGCGGTTGATTGTAAAATAATTTAATTATAAAGACATTGTGACCTTTGAGACGAGAATATTGGAAGAAATTCTATCCTAAGCCTGAACTGCAAACTCATAGCTTACAACGCTTTCTTAAAGCCAATCTGTAGCAGCGGTAGCCAGTTATGGGGCACTGCCTATGCCTTTAGTATCGAAGAAATTCGAAGGCGGCAAAATAAACACAAGGATCTTACTGTGCTATTAGTCAAAACTAGGATTACGAAATATGACGCTAAATATTTAAAATTGCACCCAAATCTATTAGCTCGAAACATTTTCAAGTTCTTCTATTGCGCCATAATGCGTATCGTGATTTTGGAGTTGCATCAAGTTCCTTCAGATATTTTTTCAGGGATACTGTTTTCTGAGACCGCAGTAACTTGCTAAGCCGTTTGTGCATTCTTTGAAGAAACTGTTTCTGTTTCCCCGATAAGTACTGGAAAAGATTTACATAAGCACCTGCCGTATGGGTCTAACCCAATAGCCCCTGTATGTGAGAGCAATAAGTAGCAAGTTGAGTGTATGACTCGACTGAATAATACACGCCTTCTTAATCCCGTGATTTGTGAAAACCTATCCCGATTGGCCTCCCTATTATTCTTACATTAATAATGTTTCGGATTTACTTGAATATGAACATTTTTTGCTTCTCCTTAATAACTTAGCATCAAATTTTAATATGGCAAGTAAAAAGAATTTTAAACTATAAAAAAAAGTTAAAATGCTAGTGTTTCCGAATTTCATGCGAGCTTTAATTTTTATGCGAGATATCTGTACCCATCTGTACGCATCGAAAATATGTGAAATAATATATTCCATAGTTTCTCGAAAAGTGACAAAAAAGTTTGTCTGTAATTGCCGGTTCACACACATCAAGTCTTGAGCTTTTAGGAGAGAAGGGAAAAGAGATTGCAAGACTTGATGAGTCAAACTTGACGTGTGTGACCCTGCTCTAACTCATGTCGAAAACTGTCAAAAGCCAGTCACACATATCGTTGACGGCGGCCAAAACTTACTAAAATTCAAAAATTTTCAACGACAACCGTTGGCTATAGCAAATAATGTAAAGTGCGATTTTCATGTTTATTGTTTACGAAATTGCATTCGTTTATTTTTCAAAAATGTTTGAAACAAAATAATTAAACAATAAAAAAATCGGCCAAGAACAATATACTTTTCTCTTCCGTTTTATTATTCATTGCATTTTGCATTTTTAATTTATTTTTAAGTGTTTTATCTCCTCACTCCGCTTTTTATTAGTGAGTTTATTTGACTGTTTAGAGCGGAATTTTTCTCACAGAAATTTTACACACACAATTTTTTTTTAGAAATTGGCGAGTAATTTCCTAACGTGGCAGCTTTTACTCGTCAAAATTGTTAAAACGCAGTCGAGTGAGAAAAACAGTTCGTCGGCTAAATATGCAAACCTGCTAAATCCCCTTTTTAAGTAATAGTATGTTCACATTTGGCTTCTTAAACGCGTTTAAGCAGTTCGAACGTGATTAAACTCTAATCACTTTAAAATCGAGATGATTACCCATACATTGAAGTGATTTGTTAATCACTTCAAATTGACATGATTACAACTAAATCACTTCATAAATCAAATAGAATCCACTGAACATACCTCAAATGTAGAATCGCCAACATGATCGTGTACAACCGGCCAAGATTTCTGCTTAATGTTTTTATTTTTTTCCTTAAATAATTCATAAATTTTCACAATTTCATCATTAAAATAATTAAAATAAACTTCTAATAACTTTATAAAAGTGTTTTTATCCATTTTTAATACTTTAAAGAAATATAAATTTGTTTGTTGTTTTTTTTGTGTGTTTGTCGTATGTTTTTTTCTTAACTATCTGTCATCTTAATCATCTCAAATGTAATGTGAACGGCTTTGATTAGCTAAATCAACATTTTGCTTAAACGCGTTTAAAAACCTAAGTGTGAACTTAGCATAAATTGAGATTTTGATGCCGTGTGGAAGAGAAAGATATGCCTCGTCGACCAGCATGTAGTTTTTCTACAATTTGAGTCTCGAAGTTTGTCCAATCAACTATGATTTTGGTTTTCTTCTCAAGCAGCAAATAGGAAAAATAAAAGTTTTTTGTCTCTCATGAAAAATGTGATAAAAGGGAGTTAGCAGGTTTGCATATTAAGCCGACGAGTTGTGTTTTTAAACTTATGGCTTTTTGTTGGATTTCTCACATTTCATTCGAAAAGTTTCTCAACGCGGAAGTTACAGAACATGGGCACTGGTCGATAAATACCACAACGGTATACTTGAGGTCAATAGCTATTAGAGAGCAAAACATTTGTATTCTCGAGACAAAAAATTTGATACATCATACTTTTATATCCGACCATAAATGCCAAAGATATAACGAAAAATTTTAAAAGGCGACCCCTACGTTCGGCATAATAAAATTATTTTCAAAACCGCATTGTAAAAATACTTTATAAAAGGTTGTATACGGGAATTTTTTTTTGAGGCACGCTCAACTGTGCAAACTATTAAACATTGACAATTTAAAAAATTTATTTTGTTTCGGGGTTGTTTTCTTTTTAGAGGGGATATTTTGGGAACATTTTTTTTTTAAACTTCGTGAGGATGAAAAAATGTTTTTGGAAGCCCTGCGTATAAACTATGAGTTTTATTTTCGAAACAATAAGGGCCATCATGATATCGCTTCAAAGTCTCGCAATATGTGCCAACTGTACATTTTTTCGCTCTCGCAAATGAATTGTCGAAAATTGTAGGGGAATTCATTTACTCAAACTTTTTGACTCGTAAACTTGCGTTGTTCAATTGCGATTTTTTACAAACGGAGTTGTTTATCTTCACCGTGGTTTTCAATGAAAAATTAAGGTGTTAAAATATCAGAACTAATAAATTCTTGGAATAATCCGAGCAAATAAGTATTTTGCCTTTTTTAGGAATTTTAAAAAACAATTTTTTCCCCTTATCTTATCCCGTGTCTGCGAAGACCAGAGTCTCTGGCAAGATTCGAACCCGCAATCACCGCACTGATTGTCCTGCTCACTACCAACTAGCCTACCTCGGTACCTACTTTTTAGACAGAAATTTAAACTTTTATTTTTTGCACATTGCACAAAATTTAAAAGGGGGCTTTTTGAAACAAGTCTCGCAAGTTGGCTTATTAGCACAAATGGGAATTTTAAGCGGTTTCACGAAAACCATTATCGTGGACCTTTTTAGTCATTAACAATTGTAAGCAAATTTTTGATGAAATAGAAGTAGACTTAGGGCTGTTTGCACGACTTACCGATAATTAAAAGTAGATTTTAACCGGCCTTATAAAAAGTGTTTCAATATTAAAACTTTACTTTAACCTTAAGTGAGCGATAAAGTAAATTATGGTTAATCCTACCTGGTAGGTTAAAGTACAGCTGTAATAATGGTGCACTTTTTATACGACCGATAAAATCCTATCTTTAGCTATCGGTAAGTTGTGAAAACGGCCCTTAATATTTAAAGAAAATGAAAAACCAATTAAATTTTGCTTCCATTGTGAATGGTACTTTAAACTCTTTTTAAATTGAAACAACAAATTTCATTTAGATTTTTTTTTCTCCAATAATGTTTAACTTGTTTTTATTTACTGAAATTTTAAAACATTATTTTTTTTTGTTATTTATATAATAAATTTTATTTTATTAGATTTAAACAAATTTAATTAATTTACTATTTATTTTCTTTGTACAGTACATTAATTATTTACAGCGACAGAAACAGAACAGAAAAAAAAATTTTTTTTTTCAATATTTTATGAATTATACTAAATTTTTAAAAACGAATGAATGTTATAACAAAAATAAGGTGCATTTTAATTACAGCGACTAAATCGTCAAAATCGTCAAAACAATTAAGAAATTATTACACCTTAAAATTTTTTTTTTAATAAAGAACTTTGACTTTGAATAAATGAAAAGGATAAAAAACGATTTTTATTTTTACAATATTTACAAAAATAAATTTTATTGGTTTTTTTTTTTATTATTTTAAGTTTAATTATTATTATTTAGTAAGTCTTCTATAAAGTATTTAATATAATTTTTTATAGGTCTTGGAAAATTTGAAATTAAATTTTCTGTTACTTCTAGGTCTTAACGATTTTAAGTGAATAGTTTTGATTAAAGGATTTTTTTATTTTAGTTTTTTTTGTTTTAACAATTGTTGTCAAAATTTAATTAAATAAATTAAACTTACATTTAGGAATTTCTTTATTGTTTAGGATAAGATATGTAAATAATTATTTATATATATGTTTTTTTTTTAATAAATAGTTTTTCTTTTTAATTAAGTTAATAGTTAATAGTTAAGGCAGAAACTTAAAACAAAATTATTAATTATTGAAATAATTATTTTAATTTAACAGTTGTTGTAAGTAGTTTAGTAACTATTTATGTTTATAATTAATAAATATGTATATACAAACAAACATTATGATGTGCAATAGAAAAAAATCAAAGGATTTCACAGTTTGTTAATAATCAGGGCAAATCAATAGCATACTTTTAGGTTACTTTAAGAGACTCGCAAATTTAACGGAAGTTATTGGCTTTAAGATTGTTATTTTTAATCGCATCAAAAGAACATAGAAGAGGGTAATTTACGTACTAACGCATTAGTTAAATTTCTATAACATGGTGCTACGGTAGGAAGGCTGCCCGCAAGTAAACCTAACAGTGTTGGCAGTTACGATTCCCTACAGCGATTTTGCTCTTTTTCACTACAACTGACTACGTTACTATTGCTCGGTAAATTATGTAGTTAGAATATAATTTGTAATTGTATTTGTAACATTGTCTAGTGTTAAACTTTGAAATTATCGACCTCAACATACATGAGTTGTAGCCCATTCAAATTTGGAGTTTTTTAAAAGTTTGGGGTCATTTGGATCCCAAGTGCCTTTAGGGGTTAATTTGCATTTTGGCACTGCTTGTCTCCCTATGACTTAAGGGCTAATTTTTTCCAGTTTCATTACAAAAGTATACAATATTTCGCTATCTTTTCTTTAGAAATTCCAAATATGTCAAAATTTGACCTTTTAGTATAAACTTCAGAACAATTTAAAAATTATCTGAAATATAATATAATGAGATTTACTTCAAATTCATAGTAGTAAGGAAATTGGGCTCATTCGCCAAAATATGACCAAAAAATAAGTTTTTCCCGAAAATCGCAAAATTTAAATCACAGGTACGGAAAAACTATGGGAGGTACAAACCTATTTTTTTCATATTTTCATTCCCTATTTTTTGCTCAAAAAATTCCAATGTAATGATAATAAAAAAAATTCTTAAATTTGTTAGCCAAATTTTTAAACATTTGGAAATGGAGTTTAGAAACTGCCGTCAAAAGGTATCGCAGAAAGACTAGAACTCATATACAAGTAAATACGAGTTTACTTTCAGTAAAAGTAAGCTTTCTCAAATTTTTTTTAAAATATGCTAATTTCGTTCCTACATTTATTGTTCGTGTGGCCTGAGACACGTTAATGGCCAGGGTAAAATTTTAATAACTTAAATATTTTTAACCAAATTTTGACTTTTATATCTCATGAGAAAGATAATAACGCACACATTTCGATGCTTTACATTTATTTACAAGAGTATTAAATGGCAAAATTTTTACAAAAACTAAAAAAATATTTTGGTCACCTTGTAAAATGCACACAGAAAATTGAAAAATTTTTGTTACTAATTAAAAAATTAATTAAAATTGCACCAATAAACAAATTAATAGTATCAATTAGGTAAACATTTAATTCACTTTATTAAACATTTAGTTCATTTGATTAAACGTTTAGTTCACTAAATTAAACGCTTAATTCACTTGATTAAACATTTAATTCGCTTGATTAAATATTAATTTAATACTGATTTTATTTTTAATTTATGCTTTAATTGTTAAAAAAATTTGGAGAATTTTTTCTGTGAACTTTTAAACGCCAGTTAACGTTAGCCTATTGCCCTAATATTTTACGCAACGTACATATATCTACCAAACCATAAACAATTGTTGGGGAGGGGGGGTCGTTCAAAATTTACAAGTTATTTTTTTGGATCTCTCTAATGAACATATCGCTCTTGATCAACAAGAGGGTATTAACTCAAAATTTAAAAATTTTTTGTAGAAGCAAATCAATTTTAAATTTTACATTAAAGCCATATGAAAAAAACCTTTTTTAATCAACCTTTTCAGTACCAAAAAGTAGACAAAATAACATGATATGAATATTACGTGTCGATTTTTACCGAAAAGTGAAAAAATTAAAATTTTGAGTTAATACCCTCTTGTTGATAAAGTGCGATAAAATTTTTCTCTTCTTTTTTAAATAAAAAAATTAACCCCTATCGCAAACAACTACTCCCATTAAAATATTCCCATATTTTTTTATTTTGTATTGTGAATGATTCCCATACAAAACTTTTTTTGGGAATGAATTCCCAAATTTAAAAAATTTGGCATCGCCAAAGTAGGACTTAATTAATGCCCCTATTGCGGTTCTCCATTTTTGTAACAGTTTGGTTGTCTTTGTTAAATTCACATTGCCATTCTCAACTCAACTGGCAGTTGGCTATTCAGTTGTGTATCTGTTTGTTTCGTGGTATTGCCGTTTTCAACTTTGTAAAAGTTTTGGTCGACAAAAATATAAAATACACACAACTGCTAAAAAGTAGTTGTGTTATTGGCAGTTAAAATTTATTTTTTTTAAATTCGTCGAAAATCGAAAACAAAATGGAGAAATTGTATGTATAAATTTTTGTAATAACTTTTTCGTTTTTTTTTTTAAATTTTATTAGTTTGAATTTCAACTTTGAAAATAAAAACGAAAGCTCAATTTGAGCGTCTCATCCAGCTTATTTAGAGAAACTTAGAAATTGTTCGCGGAAAACACCAAAGTTTGGTATGATAATAAATTCATGTAAGGAGTTATGGGAAGAGTTTATAGTGGAGTTAAATAGTTTGGGACCACGACAAGAACTTTTTTTAAACACTTATATTCTTCTTAATCTAATTATAATATTCTTGGAAAAAACTTGCCAACAAAAAAAGAAACACTCAAGCGACAGGGGGAGGGCTATCACAAGAGGTTCCATTAAATAGCCTTGAGGATACTGTTTCGCAGCTTTGGTATTGCAAGTCCGGCCAATTATTTTGTGTTGGAAATATTCCACCATCAAGTGACAATTTTACTGAGTCAGTTGAATCAATAATACAACCAGCAGATTGGCCAACAGCTACCCCAACCAGAAGAAGAACTCATCAGGCACAATAAAGTTTTGTTACTTATTAGAAGTTCTTACTTGGCACTCGGAAGTTCAAGAGGGTCGGAATCATCACGAATTTGTCTTCTTGTACGTAGCGCATCTATACAAGAGTTTTCCTTTTCATCATCATAAAATAAATCGACACTAATATAAATTATAAATACTTTTTATTCAACACTACAATTAAAAATACTTTTAGTTAAAAAAATTACTTAATTTTATAAAATTTTCACTTGTCAAACGTTATAATTAATGTTGGCAAATCGATATTTTGAGTTGGCAACTTTATAGCAAACCCAACAAAAAACAGTTGGGTATCATAATACCTAAAATGAGTTTGGTTGTGCATAAGTTGGGTTGACTCCAACACGACCAAACTGAGTTGAGTGGAGAACCGCAATAGGGGCATAAATTACTTTTTCCTTTTATTGAAGGAGTGTAAATAAAGAAAATGAAGATAAAAACTATTCATTATTTATTTTAATATATTTTTATTAGTATACTATTTTGTATATTTTTTTTACAATACAAGCACTGACAAGTTATTCACAATAGAGACTTTTGTTTATGAAGCACTGACAAATAATTCACAATAGAAATTTTTACTCCCAAAATATTTGCGATACCGATTTGTTTGGGATGGGAATATAGGTTTGCTCCCATTTAACATATTTCCATAACATTCGCGATGGGGGTGAATATTTCTATCCATATTTTAAATATAGATATCGATAATAATTGGCTTCCCTGAAAGAATACTTAATTCACCGATGTTTCAACCCACTGTGCTGCGAATTGTAAAAAATAGGCTATTGTTACGTTTTCAGAGGAAATTTTTGAAAACAAATTAATACAAGTAAAAAAGTATAGTCGACCAAGGTCGACCATATGATTCATTTTTGCATGCGTACCTATTGGATACCTTGTTTTGAAAATTGCACAGCTAATGTGGCTAATAAGTTTTAAATTTCATTAAAATCGGTTTAAGAGTTTCTGAGAGGCAGAAATTGTCCTCTATCCCCCCTCGTGGTCCTATTTTTTAAAAAATCCAGATCTTATATGGATCTATTTATGTTTTAAATTTCATTAAACCAATATTAAAGCAATAGGGGGCACAAAGACCCTATTCCGGAAAGCAGCTTGTATAGGAGCTATATGAAATTATGGACCGACAATGCACCAAATTTCATCAAATTTTCTTCAAAATTGCAACCTGTACTTTGCGCACAAGGTTACATGGAAAGCCAGCCAGCCAGCCAGCCGGAAGGACATCGTAAGATCGACTCAGAAAGTGATTCTGAGTCGATAACGAATACCTAAGGTGGGTCTTGGGCCAATATTTTAAAGTGTTGCACACATCCGCACAAATGCAAAATACCCTCTCCACTATTGTGGGTATAAAAAGATAAAATAAACTCCAAATGTAATAAATTTGGAACTATCTAATATTATTTGCAGAAGAAAACAAAACATTATTCATTAATTATGATGTGCTAAATTCCCAATTTTTATTCTTGATAAATACACCGAAATCTATTGTTGGGTAATAAGTTGGTTCCTATACGCATTTCACTGGTTGCTTAGGCCAGATCATCAGGAAACCTTTTTCCAAATTCTTTGGAAAAGCTAAAGATATTATACAAACAAAACTGTAACTCGAATGAGAATTACAAACATTCAAGTTATAGTTAGTACGATATCAAAGCTTGGAAAAAAACCAACAACAAACAGTGGGTTTATCTTTTCTTTCATTCCCCTAGTTACAATTGGTTGGCTTTTTTCCGACTCGAATTGTAGTTGTGAGTGGGTAAAAAGAAACAACTTTATTAAAAAACAAAATACTTTATTTATTGTTCTCGCAAGAAAATCATAATAAGGCAATTTTCCAGTTCAGTACTTTTTTGATCGGGCACCTGCAAATTCATTATTAAAACACGTTTACGACGAATTGTGTCTAAATGGAGACTTCTTTTTTTCGTAGAATGGAATAAGATTAGAAAAATACCTTTTGTTTTTATAATAAATGTCCATATTTTATAGGTACAGTTTAAGTTTTTTTAATTCTGTCGTAAATGGTCGTGCTAATTCGTTTTGAACAGGATAACAATATATCGCCAGGATTTAAATGTTGGTTCGCATTTAAGTATATAACTTTTATTTAGTAGACTAGACTATCATTTAATTGCATACATTTAGGCAATTTAAATGTATTCAAAATGATGTAATACATCATCAATATACAAATTAAACAAGGGTATTGCATAAATTAAGCGATTAAAACTAAAACAAATTCAGTATATTTTTAGAATATTAACCACTAAATGGAAAATTTTATTACTGTTTTAATTAAATTATATAAACAATAGCAGAGACAACACAATGAATAACAATGTTTAGTGGATGGAAATGTAATCATTTGCTATAGTTTACTAAATGTATGATGCAAAAAAAAAAAAAAAAAAAAAAAAAAATAACACTGGACAGCATAGAAAAAAAAATTACGACGTTCTGACAGTGGATTTTGCGAGAGGAGACAAAAATGCACGTTTGCCATTTTGAATAGGGGGAGATTATAGTTTCCCCGTTTTGGCCTGTTCTTGCAGCATATCGCTATATGAAACAGTGATTTTTTTACATCTGAGGTATCAGGTGTGTTCAGCAACTTTGTAGAAAATGCTGCGGCCAATATTTTCGTGATACATATTAACCCTCTAACTCCCCTTTATAACGGTAATTTTTGGCTCTATTCTATGAAATTGTTAAAAACAACTTAGGAAAGGTTGGCCATGAATAATTACTATTGCCACATGTCAGAACACGCTAAAGCCAAAAACTTAGCACAAACAGCAAACTACAGCCAAAGTCAAGAGCCTGACAGAATCCTAAATCCAGAATTGCGGTATTTTGGAAACAGTTTTAAATTGTTGTACAGTGCAGTTTATGGTTGTAGTCTTTAAAATATTTAAAATTTAATCAAGGTTTTCAAAACAAATTTTCTATGAACATTTTTCCTAATAACTAAACAATTGTTTTGTGATTATGCGGGATAATCTTTTTCAGAATAAAGCAAAATATTTTAACAAATAGAAACTGGGAATTATTTCCTTTCGTAGGTTACTTTTATATTATATTCAACATTTTTTTATTTTTCGAATTTATTCTATGAGCTAAATTTCAGTTATGTAGGTATTTTATAAAGCTTTATAAAATATAAAATAAAGCTTTATAAAATACATAACTGAAATTTAGCTCATAGAATAAATTCGAAAAATAAAAAAATGTTGAATACAAAATATTTTAATTTAAAATTAATACGTAAATAATATTGTCAGTAAATAATACTAATAAATTCTTGATATTTGTTAGAGGCTAGATTAAACTATTATACTTTGTATTAATTCATGTCAAAAACTCAAGTAATATGACAAAGTGTGATAGTGTGAATGCAAAGTGTCACGAAAATGACAAGTATTATGTAAAAATATTTGACATCCAATACAACTTCATCGATTTTTGAAAAATTTCTAAACAATAATATTTTTCATTGGATCAGGGTTGCATTTTATTTCATGTGTGAGTGTTTATACTTTGTGTGATGGTGTGAACACAAACTGTAAAGTTAAATTAGATTTTTTGACAGTCGCAACAAAACTCATTAGATTTCTATCTCACAATGTATTATGGAATACGTAAGACTTGTGAGATAGTGAAAACTAGCCTTAAGAGAAAGATTTTTTTTTTTTAAACTAACACGTACACAAATTTTGGAGTTTATCAGAAAAACACTCTTTCCGGAGCTACATGGAGAGACTAGTTTCGGCATTTCAAAGTGACGATTTTTGATATGAAACCAAATATCTTTCGTAAAGGACTAAATAACGAATTGAACTGTATGCCGATTAAGGAACGTGCCAAACTAAAAAATAAACCTGAAAAATGTTAAGGAGTTGCCAGAATTTTTAGGAGTTGCTAGACTTGTAGTTTTGTTTATTTAATGATACTTATAAGCTAAAAAAAATTGGTTCAATGTAAGCCAAAGACGAAGAATAACGAACTCCGGCTTTGCAGTTCAGAAATCCTACTTTAGCAATAGGAAACGAACACTTTTTTTCGTCGAATTGCAACTAGTTATACTAAGGCCGAGTTTTTGGGATATGGATTAAGTTTAAACTTAGTTTAACGTAGTCTGAAACTCGGATTTTTTGCGGCGAACTGTGTTTTTTCTTTTAAATTCATTAAAGACCAAAATTAATTGTATTCTTTGTACCCCCCTTGGGGGTGTTAAAATCCAAAATTAACAGATCACAAAAGATTGTCACGATTTTTTTGCGATAGGGCCATAGGGCCAACGGGTGCCCAGCACCGCATCGACTTTTGGTTAAGGCCTCAATTAGTATGCTTCTTGAGGGAAATGCTTTCTGACTTTCAGGAATACTGTCTTTGCGAAAGATTCGCTTTTCCGTTAAAAAAATACTGTCGGGAATCAAGTGGTGGTTTTGGTTTACTACCCACAGTCGCGTGAAGGGATATCCTGAAAATCCCGCTTAAGGGCTGATTTATAACCACTAGTAGGAGAGTTCAGCATAAGGGAGGACTATGCCTAGGTGCTGTTGCCACTCAATAGATGCTGCAAGCATTTTTCCAGCAGCAGCGGAGGTATGATAGCTTCAGTGGCTAAACAAGGGGCGAGTAAAAAATATTTTTGTATTATCCATTCAAATTGTTATCTGGATGTGCTGGTTGTTTCTTGTACTCAAAGGCGGTTGGTTAATGCATTGTTTGTCACCCCCCAGTAAATAAGATTCACCATGGCGTAGGCCCTAGGCCAGGTATCCGTGTAAATCTTTGTCACCGCTGTCATCTTTGCACTTCCAATTAGGGAAGTAAAATTTTTGCCTCGTGTCACCTTTAAACTTGTTTGGATCTATTTTTTACTACAAATTCTAATTTGTATACCCATGTCACCATAGTGGAGAGGTTATTATGATATTGTGTTGGTGTCTGTAACATACATGTACAAATATTGGTCCAGAATTTGTATACCGATCGACTCACAACAACTTTCTGAATCGATGTAACGATGGCCGTCTGGATTGCTGTCCATGTAAACCTTGCTCGTTCAATTTGAAAGAATTTAATGAAATTTGACTCATAGTTTCGAAGTAGAGTTCTTTCCGACAAAAGAGCTTGTTTGCCTTTTAACTATCTAATTATGTTGCTATTGAAATTAAATTGTATCCAAAAATATTTTATTGCATTTTAATAATTTTAAATTTTTTTATTGGAGTCGGTTTATATTTAACCCATTACAAATAATACTCCCGAAAACTGCTTAAATTGCCATGCCTCCCAATTAGGGTACCCTTTCGAAATCTTCCTTTCTAATTATTTATGTCTTTTTTTTTTGATAAAATAATTTTTGTTTTAATAAGGCAATATTTATTATTTTAAACAAAAGTCAAATTAAAAATTTGCCTAAAAGTATATTATATGGCGTTTAATATTTCCATGTACAAATGCACAAAGAAAATCTTCATGGAATGATAGTAAAATTATAAAATTAATTTGTATATTAAATTCGCTTAAAATAAATAAATTAATTATTATTGCAGTATTTACTCTTCGTTCAAAATATTTTTTCAATTCGCCCAAATTTAGGCAGCGTATGTTGTTGCTTAGCAGTATCTAAAAACTAAAATTAATTTAAAATAACACTCCTGCCATTAACAAATAATTTATATACAAGTAGTAAAGGATTAAAATAGAACTAAAGCCATTTTTAATATTAGTTTAGTTTTTTTTTTGTTCAGTTGCACAACCAAAAGTATGCTTTATTTATTTACAAACTGTGAATCCTAAAAATATGTTATGTTTAATTTGCAATTTTAGTTGTTTACATTATTATTTAGTATTATGGCTTGTAACACAAAAAGTAAATATTATTTTATTAAAATTTAGTAAACAAAACAAAAACAGATTATTAAAAATTAAAACATTTCAACACTTGTTTAGCAATGTAAAACATTTTTCTTCGTAAACATTTTTAATTAGATATTTTTTTTTTTGTATTAAATTTATGCACCTTGGGGCTCATGACAAACTGCATAAATTTATGTCTTTGAGTTTATTTTAGATTTTTACATTTTTTTTTGCATTGAAAAAGAAGTGTTAGATTTCAATTACATAAATTATTATATCAGGAATAATAAAAAAGAAAATACATTTTATATTAATTAGATTTTTAAAAAATAATAACAATGATTTAGAAAATTTTTAAAGAATTTAAACAAAATGTTTTTCATACATATTTTAATACATATAAGTAAAAATGTTCCTAAAATTTAAGGACTTATCGCAAAATAAATGCTAAAAGTACAAGAGTTTTTAAATATGAAAACTTTTTAAAATAAACATAAATTACTATTACAGGGGACTATTACAGTACGACCCAAATAAGCGCGTCAATCGTTTTTAATCTGTCGGAAGTTCTCATACAAAAAGTATAAAGCAAATTTAAATTGTTTGTGCTACGCCCACTTCTCCAATATCAACCACATTTGGATTGGATGTTGTGTACTAATAACGAAGATGCGTGTACCTAATTTGGAAACTTTTGCTCTTTCCGTTCTCCAGATATACAGAAAACAGACAGACAGATGGACATCGTTCAATCAATTTGGCTTGAAGTCTAGTATTTGTTACCAACCATGGATAAGGTCATACCCTGTTACTTTCGGTAATTGGTATAAAAAACAACAAAAACATAGAATTTTACAAAAAAAATGGAAGGCAGTCGTGGTTCTTTTAAATATCACTCCTTAGAGTTCGGTTCGGTAGATTTGTGGAAAACTAACGCTAAAAGTGTTTGTTTTGTAAATCATTAAAAAAATAACGTTTCATTGTTTGTCATCTTCGAGCGCAAATATAATACTGTTCTTATCCAACTCAACAATAAGATGAAAACATTAAATTCCGTTCAATTTTTTTTTTTAAACCACAAACTTCATTTTGTTCGGTTTAGCCTATTAGTATTCGTTCATTTCAGTTGTGCTTAGCACCCTTTTGGCTGCTAAAAAAAAAAAACAAACCAAAAATTTTTGACAAAAACAAAATACCTATACGAAAAAAAAGCCAGCAAAATAATTGTATACAAACACAATACACACATATAAAATATACTATATACACTATTATTTAAATGTACTATATACACTATAAAATGTTCGGCTCTTATTTGAAAATAGTTACGAACGGTATTAAGGGTTGTGTACGTCTACACAAACACAATTAAAAAAGTAAATACCGTTCATGGGTGTGTAAGCCAAACGCTAAATAATGTTCTGTTTATTTTCGAACACTGCTTATAACCGATCGTGTTGACAGACATGTTGAACATTTGTCAAACTTTTTGCGGTGTCTAGTGCTAAATGTAATTATTTCAGCGATAACTTTGCGAAATAAGAACGTTGACGAAGAAGCATTAAAATTATGTTCAGCATTGTTTGCCATAAAATAGATCGTTGTTTAACTCTATACTCCAAATTCTTTTTTAATTTTATATTTTTCCTCCGTTTTAAACAAATCTTATCAAAATTACCGCAGCACTATCATCGTCTGCATTCATTGAAAACAAAACAAAACAAAACAAAAATGAACAATTAATGTTTGTACGAAATATGCTTGTGCTGTTTATTGGCGAACACAAAGCCAAAAACAAGATTTGTGTTTGCCAAGCCATTTGTATGGTTTATTTTGAACTTAAGTCATAACTAGGGATGCGATTTCTATACAAATTCATCGTCTTAGAACGATGTCGACAAAATATCTCCGAGTCATTAAATTTGCGTTCGAATGCCATCGATTTGTTTTTCATAGTTTGGTGAAAATGCATATTTAGATTTTAAATGCATATTTAGGTTAAAAATGGATATTTTTGCATATTTTGACATTTTTGAGTGATTTTTTTTTAATTTCTATATTTTAAAAAAAGTTCTTAAAATAATTTTTAAAAACTCCAAGAAAACCTTCCAAAAAATTATTAAAATCAATTAATAAATTCTTTTAAAGCTTTGACTTAAATACAAGATTTTCAAGATTCCGTCAAAATATGCTTGTTTTTTTAAACCGATACAGCACCTTACATGGTTAAGGCTTCCTATGGGTTTAAAATATTTTATCCAAAACTGTTTCAAATTACTTGCTTGGTACATGGGTAACACTGCGTTGCAGAGGAGATTTGAAGCCAATTCGATAAAATTGCAATTTTTAATGCAATGTGCAGCCTGGCTAGATGCTTTAGAATTATATTCCAAATTATATGAGTAATTTAAGAATGTCAGAACAGCTTGTTGGTACCGATGCCTATGCAATTAAAAAAGTGAAAGAAGTGCTAAATTTGAATAACATAAGAAGTAAATTAGCATTTGTATTTTCCAATTACGAATATATTGCTAAAACAATATTTAATTAGGAGGGATTTAGTTCACTTAATACCCCAGTCAAATTAATTGATAATGCAGAAAGTAAAATAATGATGAAGAATAATGTAGAAGGAAAAATAGCTCGACACAAAATTAAGTGTTTCGAAAATTAAAACAAATTTAAAATTTTTTTTGATCTAATCTGGAATCCACGTGGGATCTGAAAATAAATTTTATCAAAATGCATTGGCATTCTTTAAGTACAGGACAAAGTTTTACGTTTAATAAAATAGTGTTTATTAAAACAAACAAAAATCTTAATTAGTTATTTAAGTTTTTCTTAAAGATATTTGAACAACAATAGACTGGATTTTTTGTACACTGAAAGAAAAATGCTTTATATATTTAATGAATCATTTTCATAAAAAAATTTTCATTGGTTAAATGAAAATTTTCATTGTCTAAAGGGAATTTCATAGTTATAATGAAGTCTTTTCGTTAAAATCGCTTCATTGGATTTCGTAATTACGTTAAAAATTGTCATTGGATATATAAAAACTTAAGTTTGTCCAAGTTAAAGAAAAAATTTTAATTGGGAACATAAAAAAACAATTTACAAACATAACTACATATATTCATAAATTAATACAAAATTATAGTTTCCTTAAAAAAATGTTTAATTGTTAATTAAAAAATGTAAGATTTAATTATTTCATACATCTAATGTTATATGCCATTAAATTTATGAAATCAAACATTTTTTTATAAAAGCAACATATTTCAATAATTGCCTTCATAAATTAAATTTTTCATTATGTCAATAAAAATGTCATTATAGTAATGAAACAAAAACTTTCAATCCACTTTCAATCAACTTTGTTATTGTTGTTATGGACAATTTAATCTCATATTTACGCTCTTAATTGAGTAAAAAACGTAGTTTTTTTATCCAAAAACTACACTGCCCCGGTAGGCTAGCTGCACCGAGGTTGCGCGATCGATTCCCGCCAGAGACAGAAAAAAAATAAAATAAAAAAACAAAATAAATAAAAAAATAATAAAAAAAAGAATAATATAAGAAACAATTTTTTTACTTTATTGAAAGTATTCATCCCATGAATAATATTCATAGATCTAATGTAATGTTTCATTAAATACATTTTATTAAAACAGGTTGCATTGATCCAACGAAGCGCTGCATAGGTTCCTTTTTAATGCAATTTTTCATGGGATTAATGTCAAAAGTCATTGGAATTACGAAAAAAATTCTTTCAGTGTATCTATGTTTAAAAAACGATTTTTTATGGAAAAAGTTGTAAGTGCATATTTATTATTTTTTTAGGGCACATTTTTGATTTTTTAGTGCATTTTTTTAACCGCATATTTTCGTTTTTTTTCGTGCATGAAAATCTCATCCCAAATCATAACTATGTGTTTTGTTGGCTCCTTACCTTTGTGGATTGTTTTGTATTTATACAAATTCTTCATATACATTGAAGAAAAAGTCCCATAACTGCATAGAGTACCCCCCGGGGGGGGCTTAAATGTATGACACACCTCCTTTAGTTTTCTGTCCTTAACATTTCTTGCCCCTTATTACAACCACTTAGGGGCGCTCCCATACAAATATGGCGGTTTAATGAAATTCTTGATTTGACCCTTGCCTCGCCTAGGATGCCTCTAGATGGGTCAAATGTCTGGCGCACCCGAGTTTATTTTTTATTTAAAATATTTGTTTCTAACATGCCTACCCGCTATTCTTTAGGGGGCTCCTATACAAAATTTTCAATATTGACTAGGAATATATTCATGAAAGAGTACCATAACTGCATTGGAGTCCCTCTTAGCCGAGTAAAATGTATTACCGTTATCCGTTAGTTTTTCGTCCTTAAAATTTTCTCAAAATATATTTGCCCCTCATTTCCACTCCTTATGAGGCCTCCCAGACAAACATGGGGTTATGGAAATCTTTAAATTTATTAATAAATTTTCATAACTCTTAAACTTATGGATATCCCATTCTCATGGCTTGTTTTGGTAAAAAAAAAAATTTAAAAAAAAATATGATAGCCAAGCCGAAAAAATTTGATATCAATTGGTCATTTCCGGTTTTGCAGATTTTTTTTTGCGATTTTTTCCCTCTTTTTGAACCGATGAAACGATTTCCCATAAGAATCACTTATCTAGGGCCTAATTCTGGCAGTCGTGATCGTGTACTTTCTCGACTCGAAAGCAAATTTATTTCAGTCGATACTTAACGAATCTAAATTATTTTTTCAGTATTGTGAAACTCAAATTAATGCTTTACAACGCTGAAAAAATAATTCCGATTCTTTCAGTATTGACTGAAATAATTAAATATTAAATGGCTTTCGAATCGAGAAAGTACTCGATCACGACTGCCAGAATCAGGCCCCTGAGTTTTTATACCCTTTCACTACAAGTGGAAAAGGGTATATATAAGTTTGTCATTACGTTTGTAATTTCTACAATATTGATGTTAGACCCTATAACGTATATATATTTTTGGTCCATATGTTTAGAGAAGTTGATTTAACGATGTCCGTCTTGCGTTTGATAGGTGTTTTCCGGAGACTTCAGACATGATAGCGGCTTTGTTGTTTTACATTTATGTCTCATATAGTCCACCATTTCTTGCTATTGAAATTCAGCAAGATCGGTTCACAAATGGCTAAGATATGACTAAAAAACTACGACTGCCTCTAATTTTTCCAAAAAATTCCTTGTGGTTGTTGTTGTTTTGTTATTTGAATGCGTTTAATTTTATGCACACAAACCCATAAACATTTATGTATGCACATGATATGTCGCTCAAATAAAGAAACAAACTCGCAGACTTAATATATTTTAATTTAACGCTTCCTCATTAAAGGCGTTCGTAGCCGAGTTGTGTAACGCCTGAGACTCATGAGGGTTCGAGTTCGAGTTTGAAAAACAATTTTTTTTATTTATTTTTTTTATGTTCTAAAAACGATTTTAAGATTATAAAATTATAAAACGAATTTCAAACATCAACTTTGGCAAAAGAGGAAACTGACTTAGGTATATATATACCTTTTTTGATTTTTTCATATTCTTCGGTATGACGAAATGAAAAGTTGGCGTGGCTCAATTAATATTTATTTATATCTAAAGAACATTATTTATATAAATTTTTGTTCTTACCTCACGATGGTGGAGGGTATATAAGATTCGGCATAGCCGAATATTGTACTCTTACTTGTTTTGTTTCATTGTTTTTTCTAGTTCGAAACGATAATTAAAAAAATTATTTTTCGAAAAGGGCAATACTTTAGCACCCTATAACTCGACAAATAAACTTCATTAAAAATATTTGGCACACAAATTCATATTTACTAAAACTTTAGTTTTTTGGCATTTGTGAAGAAATTTGGGCAAACATTTTTTTGTATGGCCGCTGTGTGAATAGTGACTTATATGCGAATAACGAGAACGCACTTAACGATGCAATTTAATGCTGCGAATAGCAGTGGAAAGTTTTACCTTAACATCAGTTAAAGGTTCTTATTAATTAAGAATCTTCCTAGAAAACTTTTTTACATTTTATTATGGAACTCCTCTTTTATACTATAAATTTGCATTTATTCTGTGATTAGTTTCTTTAACAAATTTTGTATAAGTTTTAAGATTGTTTAAAAATTAGTCAAATTATAATTATTATTAAATAAAAATTGAAATTAAACCAAATATTCTCATTTAGTTCACTATCACTCTAAGAACTATCCTAACTAATAGCTTGTCCTTAGGCCAAACATTAAAACGACTTTAATGAAAACTTATTTAATTCAATTCTTTTATGTCGACTTAATACCAAGTCTTAATATAAGTTTATGCATAAACTGCTTGACTAACAAACGCACATTGTCTTAAAATAATTGAAACCAAAAATGATTATTTTTACTACCTCAGACAGATACTTCTTTGGTGAATTTGGAACGATCGTTTAAATTTAATACCAGCTTATCAGGACGTTTGGCTTTGCCATTGCTGCTGCTGCCGTTGGAACCGTTTGAGGGCGCTGAGGGTGGCTGTTGCTGAGATGTTGGCGAGACACTGGGTGGTTCCGTCGTTGCCGTTGTCGTTGTCACCTGTATTGTAGTGGTGGTTGGTTCTAATAAGGCATTTTTGGATTTTATTGAGTCTGGCTGTGATGTGGAGGACGTTGAAGATGTTGTTGTCGTTGTTATATTGCCCAATGATAATGATATGCACTTTAGTTCTATAGTGGCCAGATGAGGTTTGAGCTTTTGTGGCACTCGAGTTTCACTTTTACTTTGCGATAGACTGGAAGATAAATCATTATCTCTTTTGGCATTCTCATCATCTTCAGTCTCATCGTCACCAGTGTCGTCGTCGTCGTCATCATCGTCGCAATCATCATTATCACTGGTATCAGTTGTTGTGTAAAAAATTATGTCATCGGTGGAATATTGAGTTTCTTCATCACAGTCGTGTGGTTGTTGTTGTTGTGGTTGTAGCTGTTGCTTGTTGCTGGAAGTTTTGTATGAAGTCGTTGCTTTTGTTGTAGTTCCTTTGGAGTTTTCAATATCTGCTATTAGTTTGTTACATTTACTGCTTAATCTACTTAATTTTCTATGCTGCTGGTGCTGATGTTGTCGTTTTTCAGCTGCTTCTGTCTTTCCTAACAGTTCTTTTCTTTTGAATTTGGTTTTACAATTATCACAAATTTGTTGTTGTTGTTGTTGGCTTATATAACTAATGGGTTTGTTGGAGATTCTGCTGTGAACCTCATCACTAGGCAAACTGACTGAACTGAGAGCCTTGACATCCTTTGTTGGTTGTAAAGAGGTCGCATGGCCCGAGCGTTTGCGCGTTGTACTTGGTGGCGTATTTGTAGCTGCACTTCGCTTTGTTATTCTTCGTATTGTGTGCTGGTGGTGTTCCTCCTCTGGAAGCTGATCCAAGTCGTCGGACTGCGAGCACATACAATCTAATTTGATATTCTTAAAACTAATGCTGCCCTCTTGTTGGGGTGAACCCAAAATTTGACATTTATCGAGTTTGGTGGGGGAATTGTGATGATGGTGGTGCAGATCTTTGCATTTCTCATAGCAGCGTTGGCATATGATTTGTTCATGTGGTTGCTGTAGCTGCTGCTGTTGTTTTTTAAGCTCTTCCTCTGCAATACAATTGCCTATTATGTCAGTATTTACAGCCTTTTCCTCCCACCTCCCGACGGCAGTGATAGCTTTTGTTGTAACTGTTACCTGGGTGGACGGCAATGTTATGGCTGGTAATGTTTTCATTGCGGCCACATTATTGTTGGTTGTTGTCTTCAGCATCATTGGTAGTGCTGCAGATGTCTTTTGTGGCACTTGCAATTGTTGGTATTTTTGCATTTCTGTATTCAACGATAGCAGTGGTAGTGCTTCCGGTTTTTGTGTACGCACAGTTAATTGATTTCCACCTGCTCCTTGTGTGGCTGCAGCAGCAGCAACCATCAGCATGCTACTGGGGGTTTTCAGGCCATCTAAAAGACTGGAAATAGTCATTACAGCTACACCCTTGGGTGGCGCCATTTCCTGTATTCGTTGCAGTTGCATACTCAATTGTCGTATTTCCTCTAAAGCCTCTTGATCGGATAGTTTGTTTTCTGAAAATAAACAAGAATGAAATGAAATGAAAGAAGAAGGCAAGAATTAATAAAAGTTTTTGCATGTTTTTGAAAAGTTGATTGAAAAAACCAGTGGTTGGTACTACAACGTAAAAGAAATACAGAAAAAAAGTTTTGCATAAATTTAAACTGTCATGTTTTTCGTTTAAGTTTAATAGAATTAAATTTTAAATGAATAAAAGCTGGAAATCTAAATATGTATAGATAAAAGAAGTGAAAATATTGTATTTATAGTTGAAGTTGGAAAGACAATTTCTAGTAAAAATTAGCGAGTTTATGATTAATTCATTAAGTGGAGTAAAGTTGTCACCCGATGTTGTTTGACTGCAATTTTTTTTACTTAAATGATAAACTTTAGTTTTGCTTTTGGATTGTAATTATTTGATTCCAAATTTTTGTTTGTTCATTAAAAAAATGATATCGTGGCTGCCGCCAGAATTGTTGTTTATATAGGACCGATTTATAGCATTCTCCATCACTCTTACCAGAACTTCCGGCTATAGGTTTTCGCATTCACAACGAATATTTTATTTAAGGACTTTAAGAGTCCGCGACTTGTTAACGTTTACGTTTAAGAATTCCCAAAAAAAAAAACAAGTCTAGCATGTTTAAATCGGCCAGTGCACATCGCCAAAACAAGGGAGTTGTGCGCTGTGGCTTTATTCTGTTGGAAATACATGCCTTCCAGTCGCAATTCGGCACAGAAAGGGCCTATGGGTCCTCACACAACCTACATTTATACGACAAGTCAGATCCCATTTTCACCGCCATCCTGCCTATCATACAGTGCCCAGTTATAATATCTATAATGGTCCTGTCGAAGGCCCTACTATTGGCCAGCAGCGCATCGGAATTTGCGCGATATCCTGCAGTCCGTTCGGCCCCGTCAAACTTATTCGCTAATTCTTCCAAAGTAGAAGCCGATTGGAGGCCTGACCGCCTGCAAACTGTCAGGATCCTCCATTTCCGAGTCCATTAGCAATTTCGTTGCCGGGCATGTTGCAGTGACCCTCTAAGATTTCTCCTAGAGTCCTCCTAGAAATGACCCATCAAGGTCGTAAGGGCCGCCTGGCTGTGCACATATATAGTGACCTCCAAGCCCCTGGGAAATTTGCTCCCTAATGTACAGCAAACTTCTAGAAAAGGTTGTCAAAAATAATACAGCCGGACTCATAAATGTTAGTTTAGTTCTATTTGAGACACTAAGCGATTTAGTTCGTTACTGTGAAGATTTTCATAAATGACCATAAAGTTTGTAAAGTTGAATTATTGTGTGTATTTACTGTTATTTGTAATTAAAAGAACTGAAAGGTTTCTTATAAAGAGACAAAACTGAATTCTGCATAGCTGAACTTTGGCCGTGCGCATGATTTTTCTCCAAACACCGACTGGGTACTTATTTCTGATAAGTCGTTCGAAAGTAAGCGTGATTTTAAAAACCAGACCGATGGACATAGCTTAATCGACATAAAATTACTTGAGAGCCTAGAGTAACAGATAAATATTTCTTGGAGCTACACATGTTACATGATAGACTTAATAAATCCTTATTTATCAATTGCAGCAATGGATGATGTTAAAAATGAGCCGATCTGGCAAATGCTGGGTCCTTGCAGAGTTTGCAATTTAATTGTTTAATTTATAAGTGAACGATACAATAGCCAAAAGCTGTCAAAATTATTTTAAACTAACATATTTATTTAAATTATTTTTGAAACTTTAAATAGAATTTTATTTTCACATTTTTATAAATCAATTTAACAGATTATATCGTCCATTAAACTGTATTTAATAATAAACATTTAACTAAAAATTACCAACCTGTCAATAGTATTTACCGCATTTTCCAATTGCTAATTTGAACTGACATTGTTCAATGTAGAAACACAAATTTCTAATAAATAATTAAATTTCATGCTCATAAAATTAATTTTATGCAATAAATGAGGAGTTCCATAATAAAACGATAAACTGCTACCACTTAAACAATTTTGATACTACAAACATTGGTTTTATGTTTTCTTGCAGCATAATACAAAGTTTGCTTACGAATGATCCGTAACGGACCACATATGTTTTCTAACTCTAACTCTAACTGGAGCATAGGGCGCCAAAATAACGAAATATAGTTTTCATATGATCCCTGATCAAGTAAATTACGTTAGTTTGGGATAAATTTAGACAGAAACTTTTTGTGGATAAATTGAAATTTCTTGTAGATTATATAAAATCTACGTATTAGTAGGTCCATCATTGATTTTATGTCCGATTTTAATAAAAATCTTTGATTTGTTTTTTAATGAAAAGGGTCTTTCATCCGATTCTTACTTTTAATTGAAATAACATGTGTGAGAAGTCATCTAAATTTGTTGGCAGCACTGGTTGGTAATTGTGTCTACTACAACTGTGAAAGTGAAAAGTGTTCAGTATACCCTGCCATTTCATCATGGAGAAACTCACAAACGAGTCGCGACTGCAAATCGTTGAAATTTATTATCAAAATTCAGCTCGATGGAAATCCACTGTTTTATCGAAAAATTTTGTTCAGCGATAATGCTCATTTCTGGCTAAATGGTTTATTGCATCAGGAGACATTGATTTCAATACATGTACTCACTTCTTGTAATTGATCTTATCCACAACCCATCCACAGATGCTAATTTTTCAGAGAATAGAAAACTAAATTTCAAAGTATAAATAGCTATTTTCTGAAATGATGAGGAAGTTTTTATTTCCCGGGATCCCGCAAGAAAAATCCCGGGAAAACGGGAAATAAAATAATTGAAATTCCCGGGGATTTCCCGTCCCGGGAAAAAACCCTACACATGCCACACAGCTCGTGAAACAATAGACATATTGAAGGATGAATGTGTTAAGCATTTTATCTCTCGAAATGGCCCTGTGAGTTGGCCGCCAATATCAAGTGATTTGACGCCGCTTGACTTTTTCTTGAGGGGTTATGTGAAGTCGTTGGTCTATGTGGACAAGCCAAATATGATTGAAGCCTTAGAGTATAACATAACACGTGTTATTCATGGACTACAGGCCGAAATGCTCGAAAAAGTGGTGCAAAACTGGACCTTACGAATGGGCCATTTGAACCGGAGTCACGGGCAACATTTATATGAAGTAATTTTTAAAAAGTAAATGGCAAAGACCAATTTATCGATTCCAATAAAAATTTTGAATATATGATGCAAATTTGAGTGTTTTATTAGATTTTAAAAAAAGCAACGCTCAATAAATCACCCAATATATGGAATATAGCAGCGTGCAAAAGTCCGCCGGGGCTACGTTAGGTGCCGCGTATCCGAAATGTCCAATTTTCTATGACTCTGGTGCATTAATCAGGCATAATTTTAGCGGTGGCATGGGTAGTGTTGACTTTTAGAGCCGCTGTGGCTTGTGGCCGCACATGAACAAGCCTAACGGGTCAAATTGCACAATCTCGGGGGCCAATTCACATCACATCCACGTGAGATGACCATAACCTTAAATCGCCGTGCAGAATGTCCAATGTATTATGAACTTAGTGGCACGTAGCGACTCTGCCCAAAAATTGTCGGTAATTATTGATCTATACCGCTAAATGTTGACCGTGATGGCCTGCCCAAATAAATATGGACTGAAGACGACGCCAGTCCAAAATCTAGAACAAACAGTAACTTTTTCGGGGTGTATTGGGCCCCTTGACCATTTTGTTAGTTTATGTACCCATTTATCAAGAAATGGGCCTCATCGTTACAGATGATTTTTCGATGAAAATTGTATCGTTTGCAAGTTTTCGTGAACGCTATATATGCATCAACAGTGATTCGGGGCAACAGACTGAATAAATGGCAGGCAATTCGAAAAATATTGCTTTAACAATATGACCGCTATCAACTGTCAAAGATCCTATTGGGAGACTAGTAAGAACCAACCATAATGTGCATAAGCTGGCAAACCATGTAGAACTAATAAATAAACAAAATAAATAAATAAATGGTTTAATAATCACCCCTATCGTGAATAACAAGTGGTATTTTTGTTCCCATGAAATTTTTATTCCCCACGAAGGGAAAAAAGCAATCATGAATCTCATGTGGAAAGTTTTTCACGCTATCAGTTCCAGTGAATGTAAAAATAAGATTAGAAAAAAATAAAAAATCAATGAAATTTTTGTTGAAAAATATACATTATATTTTAAAGAAAAGTAAAAATAATAAATCTAAATAATTAGTATTGAAGGGACAGGTTGATTACAACATTAGCTTTTTGCACTTTTTAAATTTTATGTAGTAAAATATTTTCCAAAATTCTGGCACCACGTCTTTCACAGATCCGGCGGCAAACAACCTGTCGTTTTGCATTTTGTTGACCAATATATCAGTTTGTGCCTTATTAACGGAAATAGCCCTTAATATTCGATTTGTAGGAGGAACAACTAATATACATGTTCTGTTCCCTAGCAAAAATTAAGTGAGAATATCTAAGGGAAACGTGAACAAATTACGAGGGAAAAAACTTTTCACGATAATGGGAAATTATTCCCAAGAACATTTTTTCAAGTTATTATTCTCCTTTGAATTACATTTTTTCATGGGAGTTGTTCATGATCGCAAATATATGAAAAGGGGAAAAATTACGAGGGAAAAATTATTCACGATAAGGGTGAATGACAACTCTCCCTTATTATACAATGGACTGAACATTTAATTTTAAAATTTGTTGAACCCTACACTATCTCATTTATTTTCGCTGATTTTATTTTAATATTTGAATTTCAGAGATAAAGAAATACTCATTTTGATCATATTCATTACATTGGGTATAAAATTGCAAGAAAGTATTAATCTTTCGTACCAACGACTTTAATATGTAGAATTAAATTTAGTCGAAAACCAAAAAATAAAAAAAATTTCAAAGTAAATTATATCGTTTTGTTATGGAACTTCGTAAATATTATTCTATGCTTGAAACAACTTGCAAACATGTTCATGGACTTTCAAATCTTCATTTAATATGTACAGAGGGAACTGACATAAGTGGTACAACTTTAACATAAAAAAAAGCTCTTTAAATAATTATAAGCAAGTAAGATAATAAAAGGGCCAACCAGAATGTGAATAACGTGGCTTAAGCTACTGAGCAAATACATGTAAATCATATGTGTCAAACCATTTTGAACTTAAGGAAACTTTATGTTAAGTTTTATAAAACTGTCATTTGCTTAAGCAAGGTGCGAAACTAATCGCTCATTCCGTACGGAATCAATGTTTTTTTATTTTGTTTTTGTTATTTAAAAAGCATTTGAAAGGCATTTTTTTTTCTTTTTGACAGTAGCTTAAGTTTGTTTATGCACATTCTGGTTGGGCCTTTAGTCTGTCAAGCCCAACCATATGGTACCTTACACCACAGTAATTAGAGCCAATATTTCTACATGGACAGCCAGCCAGCCAGCCGGACAAACATCGTTAATTCGACTCAGAAAGTGATTCTGAGTCAATCGGTATACGAAAAGGCGCATAGTACCATCTCTACTATTGTGGTGTTGCTATAAATATTTTATTGTTATGGTAAAAATATTTACCTAATTGATAAAATCGAATTAACGGTTGCTAAATGTAACCTATTTCTCAAATTACTTTTAACAATATTTACTTGGCTAAATACCCTCTCTACTTAAGCATTAGACCATGGAAATGAGAGCAACTTTATAGTCCATTCTGAAATTTTTAAAAAATTTTTGTTGCCGCCTGCATCTCTTTATTGAAATCCTTGCAACCAGAAAGAAACACCGACGTTTGTGTTGATCCATTTTATAAATTTAATATTGGAATAATTTCCTTTTTTTTGAAAGATTTTTCATAATCATAGTTTATAGCGATTTTCAACATTGTAAAAGTTGTGATTTAATTTAAAGGCGTTTTAATTGTTAAAAATGTTTATTTTACTTTTAAAATTTTTTGTAATAAAATAAAAATTATTCTTTTAAAAGAAAAACGGCAAAAAAATAATTTTATGGCTAAACAAGTTGAAAAATGGCTAAAAAAATGGCTAATGGCTAAACTCATTTTTTAATGGCTAAACAGGGTGAAAAATGTCTAAATCTAGCAACTAAATGGCTAAATTGGCAACACTGTTCTTCAATATGCTCCCTTACAAACCTGCTTCGTAGTAAGGGAATGTCGTAGCTCTTCAAATGTTATATTTTTTTTTTAATTTTCTGAGAATTCGTTCACTTACCTTACTGCATCTTTGTATGTCTGATTAAGTAGCGCATGCATGTGCACTTACATTTTAAAATTTACTTTTAGAGCTTCGCAAAACAAAAAAATTTTTTATTGGGTTGTATTAGACCGATTTAACAAAAAAAAATATTTGATAAGATGACTTTAATTACAATACCATATTTTTTGGGTCAAGTTTAAGTTAAATACGAACATAATTAAGATCGCTTATGGGCACAACGACTCTATTTCGAAAGAATTATGTATGAGGGCTTTTTGATATTATTGACCGATTCGTTCCATGGATATGGACAATATGAACATATGAGCCAAATTTCATTAAATTTTCTTTGGATTTGCGACCTATAAAAAAAATAAAATTTATCATTTGTCTACAATTAATTTAAACCAACAGTTCTCTAGTCTATGGGAAATTTAGAGAACACCTAAAATATTTAAAAAACTTGTAGCCTTTTATGTTTGCCACATTTTTCAAGTTACCACACATACATGTTTTTTGTATTTTAATGTTCTTACTCATTATAATCCATAATAATGACCACAAGGTAACTGTGTTGCAACAGCAGCTGGGTATCGAAAGTTTCTCTCTTACCAACTTTGCTGCATTAAGGTATAAACCTTTGGAATGAGCAAGATTTTGTTTTAATGCAAGTATTAATTATAAATTTTAGCTCAATGAATTAATTATATTCAGAGTATTAATTATATATTATAGCTCAATGAAAAGTAAAAGGATTTTTGGTAAAATTTACTATTTTTAAGATTTGCTATTAAGTATTAGCATTACGAAAGTCAATTATAAATATTTTACTAGCTTTACCGCTTGGCTAGCCCTTATTGAAATAAATTAGTTAAAATTTTATTAAAAAAAATAACGAAGCAATTTGTACCAAATTTAAAACCAAACTTCTCATAAATATTTGCCTGATGTTTTATATTGATAAACAAACTATTATATTTGGTGTTTAACTGTGCCGCCATCTACACGGTGGTATTGGTTTTACTATGTTTGCGGGCCGTTTTTGCACCATTTATTATTGCGATTTCGGTTGCTGTTTGTATGATAGGTGCACGCTAACTAGAAAATTTTTGTGATTATATATGTATATATTGTTACGAAAGTAACTTTAGTTAAGAATTAGTTGTAATTATTAGTTAAGAATTAGTTGAATTTATTAGTTATCTTGTATTTATTAGTTAACTTGTATTTATTAGTAATTTTATTAGTTTACATTGTTATTAAAAATTGTTATAATTTAGTACACTTTAATCCAAATGTGCAGAAGGCCCTAGAAATTACCGTTAAAAAAGCTTCAGTATAAGAGGTAAAATTATGTAAACATAAAGGCTGCCATAAATCAAATTAAAGTGTGGCGAATAGTAAAGACTCGAACCTTCGAAAAACCTTTCGAATGTTCTAGACAACCAAATTGCAGTACAAATATTTACTAGCGGCGACTAGCGTAATTAGATCATTCTTAGTTCAGACTTTGTCAATAACGTATAACGCGAAAGAAATTATAGTTGGTAATAAATAAAAGCTATAAATTACGGTTTGTTAGAGTGACTTTGTACTAAATAAAGTTGTGTAAATTGTAAACAGTGTTTAAAGTGCTTGTGTTTTATTTATTTTATTAAAGTTGCAATAAAGAATTCGAAACGGTTTATTATAAAGGAAATAAACCAAAACGTTATTGAAAGGCAGCAACGTAACAATATATAAATCGGCTAAGGCAAACCAGTTAAGAACACTTTCCACCTCTGTATATCAAACGATTTGAAAAAAAAACACATTTGAAAGATTTTTACTTACAGAAGTGCACAATATATATTTTATTAAAATCTGTTCAATATTTTCGTAGTAATAAGCGTTTAAATAAGCTACTAACACATATGTACAAAATACAAAAAATTTTTTTTTTCAATTATCAAATAATAAAAAAATAGGGTGCTCGATTATTCGACATTTTTAAGAAACCGGGTTTCGAATATATCGACTATATAAATACGGGAAATTAAATTTCTTTATTTTAGTTTTCCGTGCTGCATGTGGTGGTGATTTATTTAACTTAGAAACATAATATTATAGGTGCAGGGTCCTGAGTAAATTAATACCTATAAGATGAAAAATGAATAAGACCATGTAAGGGGAGCTTTTTGGTACTTTTTCGTTCAACATTGGTTTTTTGATTAATTTTCTTTAATATTAGAATAGAAAAAAAAATGCAATGTCCTGAGTGGAATACAATTTACAAAAGAGATTTTATCATACTTTTTTGTTTTTCAATTGATATTTTCTGATATTTTTTATAGCAGAGGATAGAATATGAACCAGAGGTTGGTCCCTCGCTAAATCGATCCACTAAGATGGAAAAAATGAATGCATAAAACATGTAAATTCGTATATACTTAGACGTAGTATCTTCATATGAACCTAAAAATGTATGGTCGAATTTTGACCATTAGGCGAACACTCGTTTGAAATTATTGTGAAAATTTCAGAAAAATCTACTCAATAGGAAACACACAAACAAACAAGCGAGTTTTCAATTTTAGATATACATATATAAGGGTATTCAATTAATCGATGTTTTGTATTAATCGATTAATCGCGCGATTAATTATTCGAGGTAAAAATTTATTCGAATAATAATCGAACAATTTAATATTATTCGGTTAATCGAATAACTTTTAATTTTGACTAGTTTAGAAGTTTAAAAATAATAGTATGTTCACATTTGGCTTTTTAAACGCGTTTAAGCAGTTCGAACTTGATTAAGCTCCAATAACTTCAACATCGAGATGATTACCCATACACTGAAGTGATTTGTTAATCACTTCAAATTGACATGATTACAACTAAATCACTTCATAAATCACATAGAATCCACTGAACATACCTCAAATGTATGTAGAATCGCCAACATACATGATCGTGTACAACCGGCCAAGATTTCTGCTTAATGTTTTTATTTTTTTCCTTAAATAATTAATAAATTTTCACAATTTCATCATTAAAATGATTAAAATAATCTTCTAATAACTTTATAAAAGTGTTTTTATCCATTTTTAATACTTTAAAGAAATATAAATTTGTTTGTTGTTTTTTTGTATGTTTGTTGTGTGTGTTTTTTCTTAATCATCTGTCATCTTAATCATCTCAAATGTAATGTGAACGGCTTTGATTAGCTAAATCAACATTTTGCTTAAACGCGTTTAAAAACCTAAGTGTGAACTTAGCATAAGACCAAAAATTATATTTTTAATATAAATTGTTTTTTGGAAAAGTAACAACAATTTAACAAAAGTTACTCTTGCAATACAGGGTGTCCGCCGGGTATACTACTTTGTTTGTTTGCGGCGTAAATGGTCTTGCGGAAGAAGCTCTTGTGTCAACTGAATCTTAAATGGAAACAAATGCAAATCCTTGTGCAAAATTGTGGCCAATGTTGTTCTTTGAAGACCAAGCTCCTGAGCACGGCGTCGAATTGAGGTTGATGGTTTGTTTTGAACACTTTCTTGAGCAGCAGTAATGCTATTAGGCGATCTTGCAGTACGTTGTGGTCCATTCTTGGGCCTATCACCTATAGACCCTCTTTCTTCGAAATCATTCACTACACGATAAATAGTGCGTTTCACGTAACTTTCTCATCGTCACAGTAATCGATGTTTTAACGATTAAAACACGTTGGTTTATCGAATATTTTTCTATAATAAACTTGCCACGTGTCTACTTCACGACTGCCAAATATGAACTGTCAAGACTAATGTTTACCAAAATGCCGGCAAAACAAAGTAGTATGTATGACTTCCCGAAGGACACCCTGGAAGAGGAAAATTTTTAAAATAAAAAATACCATCAACATTAACGTTAATGTTCTAAAATAATCTTTCAAAAAGATTTATTTCTTTTGTTTTATTAATTATTTAGAAAAGATTCTTTCAGTTATTGTTACGGTGGCCATTCGTATCTTTTCGATACGATATCCTTTAAGATTTTTTTCAAAAAATAGGAAAGTCGATTGTCCTTTTTGTTGGTAGGACGATTTAAATCAATGGGCTGCAGTATTTAAAAAATTTTACATTTTGATTGGGTGAGAAGTGGAAAAAAGATGATACATCAGTAGCTCGTTTCTGTATTTCTCGCATCGTAAAATTTCTTACATGAAGTGTGAAACAAAAAATTCCATCGTTTCTCGATTTATGAGATAAAAGTGTTTCTGTATTTGAATGCGAAAACAGACACAACAAATTCTGTTTATACTGGAATATTTCCAGTAATTAAGTGTCAAATAAAAGCGAAACGTCAACAAAAGAAATATATAAAATAAAAACAGGGCTGCCAGATTTGACGAGTTATCGTCATCTTGACGATTTTTTGTTCCGATATTAACAAAGTGACGTTTTGATGATTTTTCTAAAAAAGTGACGAAAGCAAAAACAAAATCAAAAATATTTTATAATTTTGTTGTTACTTTCTATCGAAATTCATCTTGAATTTTTAAATTTCAAACACTTCTATTTTGTGGCGTTGAAAATTGAAAAAAAAAATAATATGAATGTCTGTAGAGAGCAACAACAAATTTATAAAATATTTTTGATTTTATTTTTGCTTTTAATGATATTGTTGGCGTTGCGTTTAACACTATAAGCCCCTTAGTCTTCGAAATAAGATAATTGTAAATATTTTTATATGTTTGTTTATTAGAAAAAAAGATATCTTTAGAAACAAGGCTGCTTAAATTTTTATATTTATCCCTATTGTGGAAATTGTCCTCGAAATTGTTTGTTTCTTCCCTAAAAAATGTATCGGCAAAAGCAAAATTTCGAGGGAAAGTAATGGACCGACTTGGCTTATTTTGAACATTTAATACTTCTTATATACATATACAAAATATGATTGATATTTGATATTCTTATCTTATATGTATACTTTTGTGCCAAAACCATTATTCCGGCAAGAAAGAAATTTGTTTGCCTCCCAGTAAAAACTTTTTCAAAATGGATAGCTTCTTTCACTCGTTATTAAGTAGCTTTCTTCCATAAGAACTTCGATAACTACTTTTTTCTGGACGTATAAAGATAAAAAAATGACTTAATTTTGAATTTGTTCTTTTTGGCACAACTCTTGTAAAATTCATTATTTTTTCAGTAGAATTGTATGTAGTGCTTTTATGTGTTTCTGATTACTTAACATATTATTTTGTAGGCGAAGATTTTACTGGGCCTTTAACCCGTTTATTTATGAACCGATTTTTTTAATTTTAAGTCTAAGTCTATTTCAGGTAAAAAAGAAAAAGATTATAGGAATAGGTAAATTAAAGATTTATATCTCAATTATTAAATACCCATGAACTTTAACTATGTTTTTGTTTGATTATTTTTGAATAAAAGTCGAAACAAATTTGTTTAAAATTGATTTTAAATTGCACGATTTTTAAAACAAAAAAGACGATCTTTTTTATTTTTTTTCTCAGGAAATTGACGATTTTGACACAAATTTATCTGGCAGCACTGATTAAAACCAAAACAAGAAAAGGCTAACAAAAATTTAAACTAACAAAATATAACAATTGTTTTTTGTTTATTTTCATCATATAAATTATGCATTTATCATTTATATTCCTTCTATTTTTTTATTTATTTAAAAAAAATAGTATATAAACATATTTTAAATTCAAAATATCTACATTTTGTTTTTCTCGCCACCAATTTCAAATGTGACTTATTTTAACAGTTCTTGAAAGAAACTTTTCGCAAAATATTGTTATAGAAACACTTTTTCTCGCATCCTTCCAATAATTGCTGGAAAATTATTTAAATGACAGATAATTCTCGCAAAAAAAAGATACAGAAACACTTGTGTGAGAAAAACCATTTTTTGTTTCATTTTTCACTGTTTCTGTCCCGATTCACTGGTTTCATTCGGAAAATTTTACGATGCGAGAAATACAGAAACGGGCTACAGAGGATCAAATATATGTATATGAAATATTTTGGCAATTCCAATGAAAAAAATATTGGAGGCCTTTAGTGCGCCAACAAAGAGATTGCTTTCAATTTCTAATAATGTTTAGATCAGGGGTGCCCACAAGTTCCTTATGGAAGAGCAAACACCAATACATTTAACGAAAAACTAATTTTTATTCAATATTTTTTGTTGTAAAAACCATTTCATACAAAGAAAAAAGAACAAAAATTTTTTATATATTTTTTTTATAATCGTACACGGCAAAAAAATTTGATTTGATTTTAAAGTCCGCAACTAATTGTTCTCTTGATCCACCTGCTATATTATTGGCAACGTAATCTGCATGAAATGGCTTTAAATGTTACACTTAGGCTGACTTCCAAAACGTACTTATACAAAGTTTGTATACAGTTTTACTACTGTATCCTAACCAAGTACATGCACAAAGTACCAAAACAATGCAACTATGTGCTTTGTTTATTTAAACGTTTTGAAATGTAAGTGATGCAATGCAAAATATTAATCTGCATTGTTGGAAATAAAATGTTAAATGTCACAAAGCATCAACTTTACAATCGATGCTCTGATTGCTTTTTGCTGCCGTACTTATACTTAACAGTGATGTTTTGGAAGGGTTTGCATTGTATATATATTGTACTGTGGCGTTATGAAAAATTTTACTTTGTTTTAACATAAAGCAATTAACGTTTTGGAAGTCAGCCTTAGTGTTAGTTTGAATTATTTGAAGCACATTAAACATTGAGCTTCAGCCTTAAAATTATAAGTAAAAAAATCATTTTCCCATTCATTATGCAAATCCATTTTGTAAAGAATACAACAAAAATCACAAAAACGGTTTCAATTATGTAAGAGTAGATTTTAAGTGTCCATACAATAATTTTTCTGTGAATAATATAAGTTTGAAATTTCAAACTAACACCAAATTTTTCCAAGTGTTTTTCAATACACACTTTGTTAACGCTGGGTCCACGTTGCAATATTTATTGCTAAGTACAAGCAAAAACGTCGGCGGAACAATGACAGAACAATGGAGCAATAATTGGTGAATTTATTGCTGGAGAACACTTGAAATTGCTTTGCCATAAATTTGCAATTTTCACCGCGAGTAGTCGTATAAAGTTTTGTGGCTGTACATATTTATAACAAATGTTTTATGTTGTGTTTTGAAGTAGTTGTGAAATTTTCTTTTTTAAATTAATAAAATAATTAATTGTAATTGTCGTAGCTGTGTTTTGTATTACTTTTTTGTTTATTTGCGTTAAAAAAAAGTTGAATTGTTCTATTGAAAAAATAAAAATATACAAAAAAAAAAAAATAAATTCGTCGTTTGCTTTTGTTGATCTTGACGTTTATTAAAAAATATAATATATAATAGTATATTTATTGATTGCTTTTTTAATAAATAAACACACAAACAAAAAACAACCGTACAGAGAAATGAAATGTCAGATAAATTACAACTGATTTGACAGCATATTGCTAAGCAATAATTGCTCAAGCAATAAGAAGAGCAATCATTGCGCAATGGATTGCCACTCATGGCAATATGCGGTCTATACGTCGCAAATTTTATGGAGCAATGAAATTTGACGTTTGCCGCAATAAATATTGCTACGTGAAGACCCGGGGTAAACGATATCATACGTTAAACAAAAACAAAATCTACAATAATGATCGCTGTCGTCAATGTTTACCAGCAAAGCATACGAAAGTGTTGTTGCTTTGCACTTGCGTGTGTTCAGTGAAGAACGACAAAAAAACTAATAAGACAAAATTGTTTGTGTATTTCGTATTGCTAGTGCTGAGTGCTCTATCCCTACAGATAATATTGGACTACGTGGTCCATTGTGGCTTAAATGGACTGCTTACAACATGCTCCAATCTACTGTAATATGGACCATGTTATAAGAAATTAACATGCAGTGCTGCAACTGCATGATGTATACTTTTCTATAGTTTACAGTATTACACATTGGTAGTCCTGATGGTGTCCATTATTAATTGCTTATTAAAAAGTAAAAGTTTGTGAAATTTGTGAAAAAAAAGTTAATAAATTAAAAATACCAAGTAAATATATTTAATAATAGCAATAATACAGACTTCAGGGCACACCATAAAAGGCGAAAAATGCTTAAACTACCGCCTTAGTGTACTTCATACTGTAGTGACATGGAGTACTTTTAAAACTAACTCACTTTAGTACTCCATGGAGTAGTTTAGGGACCACTTCGGTGGGTTATATGGTCCCCTCCTAGGACATCGCAATGTTAAATGAACCACCTTTTACCCATATATGTGGAGTAGTTTTGGAGTACTCCTACTCCTTTATGGACTACTCTTTATATGCATGTATGGACAAGTCTCGTTATCTGCAGGGATGTGTGTATCAGGTTGCAAAAAAATCTTATTTATTGAATACCAACCAATACACTCGCTTTCGGTCATACAATCAAACTTGCGCAACTGCACACATTCGCTGATGGTTTGCAGTTCATTCAAATAATGCACATCGTGCTTTGCTATTTATACCATCGTTTAGCTTCGTTTTTTAATTAAGATGTTTGTGTGTTCGGTGTGACAATGATTGTTTTAGTAAAGAAAGAAAAAATACAAACAAAAAAGCCAGAAATCAAACAATCATTACTCATGTAGGTATTCAGCAGTTGCTATGTAGTACAAGAAAAAAAAATTGAAATGAAACGCAAACGCACTAGGTACCCTGCCGTCAAATGAGTAGCTACCCTGTCGGACATTCAGTTAACTTTAAATTAACTGAAAGCTAACTATTTTTCAACTAGTGGTGGTTGACACTTGGATTTATTTTATATGTAATTTACTAACTATTTTAACATTGCGATGTCCTAGGAAGTAGTCGATTGTCCGACTCTGCATTACTTTCAATTAACTTTAAGTTAACTTTTTGTAGCTAGCTATAAACTCAATACTTTAAGTTAGCTTTAAGTTAAGTTAGTTTAAGTTAAGGCCGATCTATGAATGTTATTCATTGGATGAATACTTTCAAAAAAATAAAAAAATTTTATTTTTTTATTTTATTTCTTTTATTTTATTTTATTAATCAAAGTTGTTTTTATTCAACTTTTTTTTTAACCAGAGTCGCTGGCGGGAATCGATCCCGCAACCTCGGCGCTGATAGACTTGCTCACTACCAGCTAGCCTACTGGGGCAGTCTAGTTTTTGAATAAAAAAACTATGTTTTTTGCCATTACTCAATTAAGAGCGTAAATATGAGATTAAATTGTCATAACATAACAACAATAACAACGTTGATTTTTTTTGTTCTAACGACTTGGCTCTCACTACTTAAAATATACAACACAGTGTTTGTATACACTTTGGTTAATGTAAATTTTGCATTGCGTAGTAGTTGGCTTTAAGTTAGTCTATACAAGCTAACTTAAAGTTGGGTTTTTTTGTAGTTAGCTACTCATTTGATTTATAATTTCTTAACAACAATGTATTGTTGTTATTGCTGTTAATGTTAATGTAACAAAGCGACTCATACTCATACCAATGTACCAATGTGTACAAATTTGTTGGCCATCAATGATTCGTGCATGACAATGTTAATTCCTGCACGACACGTAAGGGACAACTAATGCAAATCGTCGATGACATTTTCAAACAAGTGTCGCGTAAATCGTGCACGACACAAAGAGAGACAATGTCGCTCAGCCTGTCGTTGATGACTACATGCACGACATTGTCGTCCATATAGTCGTCGATGACCACATGAACGACATTGTCGTTCATATTGTCTTTGATGACTATAAAGACGACAAAGGATTCTACTTTATCGTCAACGACAGCGTATAAGACAATATCGAAGAAGTTATAGGAGTTACAGCTTACACGACAATGTCGCCTTTAAACCTAAACGAAAAAATAAAAATATACAATAGCACATACATATTTTTAGAATAAGACCTAATGGCGATTTCTATTCTGAGAAAAAAATGCTACAGTATATGCATGTAACACTTTTTCATGTTACCTATAATCACTCGAAGTGTTACATGTTGTACAACTTCAATCGAACAGAATTAGCTGCCTTTATTTACAACTATTACACTTTTAATATTAATGTAGTTCATTAGCGATTTTTAAAACTATTCGACTATTTGCTGCACACTTACTTTACGGTTTGGAAACAGACATTGACATCACTTATTGCTTGAACAAATTTAAAACGATAATAAATACATAGAATTTTTCACAAAAAAAAAAAACGATTTAATTCAAAATGGAGTATGCCGTCGAAGAATATTTAGATGTAGAATTCTTTTGACAAAACTTTTAAAATATTATGACAAACAAAATAAAATATTGGTTGTACAAACAAAGTAGTAAGTACCAAAGTTGTAAAACAGGGCAGTATGAACCCTTAAGTAAAAGTAAGGGTAAAACATGTAACATGTTTTGCATGTTTTTCATCAACATTTTCACCAAAGAACTTGAACATTTTTCCCACAGTTGTTTTTTTTTGTACAAACGAACACAAAATGTAGAACATGTAACATTAATGCAACATTTTTCTCAGAAAAGAAATCGCCATAAAGCTGAAGGTCCACACCATGCGTTCATGCGTAGATGCGTATGATACTTTTTGTGCATTTGATGCGTTTCTAAATGCAAGTTACATGCAATGCGTTTTATGCACCATATTGTTTTTTTTTATCAGCTGTTGTGAGAACATTTTTATTAAATAAAAACAATTTTGGCAAAAATGGAGAGTGTTATTGATATTTTAATAGAATTTCTTTAAAAGAATTCAAAGAGGAGAAAGCTTTTATTATACAAATATTCGTGATTTTCCACGGTATCAATAACCTTCCAGTTTATGGCATTTGTTAAAAAAAAAATTAACACAACAAAGATGACACTCAGAACATAAAAGTAATCGATAACTAGAATGGCAAATTTTGTTCGTGGTAAAATTGTGCTAAAAATTAATTTTAATATTTTTTCTTCTTTAAAGTTTATGCAATCTTTGTTACGAAAACATTTTCTTTTATTAAAAACCTTTTTTAATGCAAAAAAATAGTAAAAAGTAATCCACCACACAAACATATTTATCGATAACATTGAAAATAAAATATGATTTGTCATCCATGGCCATCAATAACAGCTGACTTTTATTCACCACACATGCGACGGATACAAAAGTAGAAAGTAAACCTACTTTGATGCGTTCATACGTCTATGCATTCTATGCATTTTGGTGTGTAACTTGTCATATGCAATTACACTGATTCAACTTTTTTGTCAAATGCATAAAAAGGACAGACGCATAAACGCATGGTGTGGACCTTCAGCTTAAGTCTTTGAGTTCTCAGACTTGACTGACTGATTTTCTTCACTTTGCTTTGGTTGTTTTTTATTATTATTGTTATTTTACAATTAATTTTTTTTTATTGGAAACAAATTATATTTGTTTGTTTAAAAGACAGCTTACAAGACAATGTCGCTCATTTTGTCGTGCTTAGAAGTTGATAAAGGACACCTTACAAGACACTGTCGGTCATGCTGTCGTGCATACACTTTAAAACAGGACAGCTAACAAGACACTGTCGCTCATACTGTCGTGTATAGTTGTTGATAGAGGATACCTTACAAGAAAATTTCTGTCGTGTTGTCGTGGATAAGCTTTGACAAAAGACAACTTGAAAGACAATGTCGGTCATGTCGTCGTTTATTAACTTTTTTAAAAAACAGTGCACTAGACAATGTCGAGTATTTAGTCGTCCACGACATTTTCCTCAAAATTATCTTCCAGAAATCCTAAGTGATAGAGGACATGTCGTGCATAAATCGTTGATGACTATATCGTCGACGGCAGTTTGGCCAACAGGGAAACGATGTCAAAATTACCAAAGTTAAACTTTGTTATGCAGGCATAGAGTTAATGTAAATTTAAGCGTATGAATAAATCAACAAAAATAGTTGATTTTGCAGTTCTCTGGTGTGTATTAAAATACACAGCCTATAGCTAAGTGCTTTTACAAAAAAAAAATGAGCACCAGGAGCATAGGGCTTGGGCACAACTGGTTTAGATTATCGAAAAAGTCCCAATTAAAACTTTGTTATAAAAAGTGTATTTAAAAAAAAAAAAACATTCAACAGAAACATAACAATTATTTTTAATTATTAAATATTTTTAAAAGATTTTAAATAATTTTTTATATGAATTTCTAGTTATATTTTATTTATTTTTTCATAGACAATAAAACAAGTATATATATATATATTTCATTGAATTAAAGAAACAAATTTAATGAAATTGATTCATTAGATTTATGAAGCATATTTTTTTCAGTGTATGTCGCAATAAAAATTTTTATCATTTTGCGTTTTAATAATCGAACACTTTTTAAAAGGCCGGTAAAAGTCTACATTTAGCTATCGGTAAGTTGTGAAAACGGGCCTAAGCCCTGCAAAAGTGACTGGGATTTTATGTGTTGGTTAACTAATGAGAACTTTAACTTTTTTTGCATAAGGGGGAAAACCTTTAGAAATATTTAGTTTTCAGTCCCAACTACAAAAACAGGGTGTAAATTGAGTATATATGAGTAGGAATTTTGTTTTGTCATCCCGGCCATAATATGGTTGTGGCTTCTTGATGAAATACTAATTTAACCATAAAGTGGTTGCTGGTGACAATTAGTCTGAATTTACACGTTTCCTCTTTTGATGCTCAACTTCTTTTCAATTCTCTTTTAAAGATGCCAATATAATCACACGCAGCAACGGGTTTCAACTTTTTACGGTTCAAAACAACAATAATTTTAATAACAGCAATTCCAAGGAAAAAGAAAAAAAAAGTTACATGCAGCCATCGTTGTGCATATACCAACGAATAAAAATACAAAGCGTACTGACCGAGTACAGGCATCTCCGTACTAACCCCCTTTCCTCTTTCTTCCCTCACCTTAAAACATAGGAGTTGAGCATCAAAAGATGAAACGTGTGAAAGCAGACTTAGAGGGTTAAAATTAGCATAATATGTATAATTAAACATTTTCAGCCTTATTCAAAAAAAGTTACTAAAGGTTTACCAAGACTTATTAAGTAAAAATCGTTAAAGTATTATTCAAAAGCAATTATTAGTCTAAAATACCTTTTGTAACTCAATATTAAAAGTAAGAATTTTAAAGTACCTTCAACCCTACTTTAAACCTAAATTAATAATATTACAAAGACAATAAACAAAATAATAAAAATATACATTTTACAATAATATATTGGTATTTAAAATGAAAACACTAAGTTTTATACAACGAATTGGTAAGTATTATGATTATTTAAAAAAATAAGTAGGTTTTGACTTGTCTTCTATTTTAACAGAATTTTTAACGCAAATATCCAACTGCAGACGCCAAAGAATTTATAAAGATAGGCCTGATCCGTTTTTCCTTCCTGACATCGAATTCAAAAAGAAATATCGGTTTAATAAGCAAACCGTAAAAAACATAACAAATTTAATAAAAAATGATATTTCATTGGACAGAAGAGGATGTGGAACATCGGCAGAATTGCAGGTATTGGTAGCCTTGCGCAGTTGGGGCAGAAGAGAAGTAAGTTTTGCAATTTATAAGAGCGAATTTTAAGTAGAAAAAAATTCGATTTTTAGGTGCAGGACGATGCTGGTGACATTCATGGCCTATCTCAAGCAACGGTCAGCAGAATTTGTGCAAAAGTGGCTCGAGCTATCGCCAAACTAGCAAACGATAAAATCAAAATGCCTGCTACCGTGCAAGATGAAGAGAAAGTTTCAAATCAATTTAAAGAAATTCGCAGCTTCCCCACTGTTATTGGGGCAATTGATGGAACTCACATAAGAATTAGAAAAACTGGTGGTGATTTAGCTCAATATTACATAAATCAAAAGGGTTTTATTCGCACAACAAATAAAATAATGGTTAATCAATTTATTTTTATTCGAAAGAAACTATAGTCATGTATGATTATTGATATTTATTAATGTTTTTATTTTCTTTTTTTATATTTCTGAATAAAATGAAAGCAAACAAATTTTTTTTAAAGAAAAATATTTCCTTTTAGTCTATAGATAGGTAAAATAATTTACAAATACGGTTACGGATAAAAATAATATTCATTTTTTTTGCATTACTAGAATTGAAATGACAAGTGCATGAAACGGTGTTACCAGTCTTAAACTAAAAAAATTCTTAAAGTCATTATTAACTAATATACGTTTTTTGTATACAAATTTTTACAAAAAGGTTATTAAGCGTAAAGTGCTTATTAACTAATATGTTTTTTAAACCAAAATTAACATTTTTTTTTGAATAAGGCTGTTTATCTTTACAAATAGTTTTGTTGAAGGTGACAGCATAGAAAACTGGGTTTCTTTGCGTGCAGTAATTTTGTTGTCTTTCTAAGTTGCTTTTCTTCTTTAGAACTGGCCACTATACAAAAATGCCTTAAAGATGAATTAGACAACTTGAAGATTCAATATTGTTAACACATAGTCTTTGCCAATGGCTTTTAAGTATTAAAAAGGGGGAGCTGTTGACCTTCATTACATCAATTTATTACCCCAGAGGGAAGCGGACTCACACCAAAGTAGTCCCATGATAGGTCTTTGGTGGTAGAGACCACTTTTACATGGGGTTGTCATTGGAGGGGGTCAATTGACACCTAACAGCTACCATTTGACAAGTCACACATCTATTCTGAATGAACGTGTATAGTGTTGTTTTATTTTTTCAATAAAACAAGTCCTAAATCTAAATTTAAGATCGAAATTTTATAAAGTCCCAAAAAAAAAAAAAAAATTTGTCACTTCACCACTCTGTACTGTAATTCACTTCTTTTTCCACCTTTTTGTTCTTCATATACCAGTTAAATGATTGGCTTTGCTCTCACTGGTCATGAGTTCTTTCTTTTTGTACTTGTTCTCTTTTCACAAATTCCAGGACGGACCAGTCTGTTGGAACAATTGACACAAGTTTCCCGCAGGGTACTTTTATCGAATCCTATTTGCATAACTCTGTATAAGAGTACTGGCAAAGTTTTTAATACACTTTCGTTGGTTTTAATTAATTAAACAAACTTTTCAACAAATAAATTTTTTTGTAGTTTGCTAAATTTAATATTCTGCTTTTCAAAGTCGTTTTTCATATTCCACTTTTTGTGCCAGTGTCTGTATTCACTGTGACAGATTTTGCCCAACTACAAATATTTAACTAATTTAAATATTTCTTTATTTAGAGCCATCATTTGGTTTGGCTTAAAATACAGAAAACTGTGTGAATTGATAAATATTTGTGTTCTAACACATCGATACTCAAAAATGTTTGTGGTTCCATTCAATTGGCCAGTAAAATGCAAAGTTTTAATTATACTAAATGGTTGGTTATCTGGCATAAGACCAGAAAATACCACAAATTTGTAATGAAAACTGTTGATAAGAGTTAATGGTTTTTTTTTTTACAATAAAAGATGATGAGTTCAGAAGAAAATGCTGATTAAGGAGTGTTACGATAACTTGTTAACTGCACGAAAGTAATATCATAAATTAGTGCTTAATAGGTTTTAACAATTTCTAGATATAAAAGAGTATTAATCTTATGCTAATTTAAAACAAAATAATTTGTTTAATTTTTTAAAGCCTAAGGTAGACACAGAAAACAAATTGGTCGGGAAAGGGTTGCAGTAATAAAATATTCATCGAGTAACATAATTTATTATTGCAACTGCAATACTGAATATTGGTCATTGCAATTAATAATTTGCTTTCGGTATTAAATTATGTGATATAAATTTTAGTTCATTTATTGCAGCTACCCAGCAAAAACTTTACTTACCAAGTAAGTTAGCAAATAATGTTGGAGAAAATAAACACTACTTATTTTTCGGCTGAATAACTACTTATTTTTGTTCGAGGTGTCCACAGAATTCAGTACTTACAATACACTTACTAGAAGTCAAAAAATATCTAGTTATTATTTAACTACGAGTAAGTTGAATTGTAAGTACTTACAATATACTTACCAGAAGCCAAAAAATCACTAGTTAATAGACCTAATACGTAATTATTGAGTGCGTTACCAGTAAGTAAATATTCAGTACTGAAAACAACACAAGTAATAAGTAGTTACTGAGCTGATTATTAGTAAGCAAATATTCAGTAGTGAAAATAATAGAAGTAATAAGTAGTTGTTGTGGTCATTACTAGTAAGTACCTTTTTAAATGATGACAACTACTTACCAGGTAACGTATGAAATAACTACCACCTATTACTAAAAATCAAAAAGTTTTTCCTGGGTAATTTTTGATTGTTGGAATAGTTTTAATTCGAGTACAACAAATGAAAATATAGTTATTCGGAATTCACAACCAAAAAATAGTTAAAAGCCCCAATTGCTTACTAAATTTTCTGTCAAAACATTTGATAGATTAAAATAATTTTTAATTTTATATTTAAAAAATATCTTTGCGGTCAAAAACGAAAAATGTGCAAAAACTTAATACATAGGGTTAAGTAATTTACGTATTCTTATAAGTTTGTACATATTCACGTACAAATCAGGCTGAATTGTTTGTGGCTTATTTGCATTGAAATTGCACTTAAGAAAATCCCACAAGAACAAGTCTAAGGGCCTCGTAAATCTTACTTAAACGTACATATATGTTGCGAATCAGCAACTTCCTTTCCCTTACCAACCTTATTTTTAAACGGGAACTCCTACGTAAACGGGACGTTGCGTTGCGGATGAAACCGATCAAATTAAAATATTTCCCCGTTTTTACGTACACTCACAATATTCTGTACGTAAAATTAACTGAAATTGTAATATAAAATAAATGAAAGTTCAATTAAAAACCGGTCTACCTATTTTTCATTTATTTTTAACAAAAAGCTCATTTAATTTTTACTGTCAAAAATTCAACACCATATTCCGTAAAATCAAATAAATATTCAGTTATTTTGTAAAATTTTACTGTGAAAAATTCAACACCATATTCAGTAAAAACGATAAAATATTCAGTTATTTATTAAAATTTTACTGTCAAAAAATTGACCCCATATTCAGTAAAAACAATTAAAACACCTGTCCGCTTGTTTTTCTTATAAGCGAGAGAGGGAGAATATTTTTATTTACTTACCCAGTTACACACGTTTGTTTTACTTTTGTTGTACTGACCACGTTGTTTACAGAAGAACTCTCAATTATGAGACACCAGCAGCATGACCGATATGGCTTCGCAATTATTTTTCTTTTAAAATTTGATGTATTTAACTAAATTATTTTAACAAATAGAAAATGGGAATTGCTTACACAAAACAAGCAATTTATTTTTTATAGATAAGTAAAAATTAATTTTTGGTAGTAAAATTATATAAAATAACTGAATATTTAATTGTTTTTACTGAATATGGTGTTGAATTTTTGACAGTAAAATTTTATAAAATAACTGCATATTTATTTGTTTTTACGGAATATGTAGTTAATTTTTTGACAGTTAATTTATATAAGATAACTGAATATTGATTTGTTTTTACGGAATTCGCGGTTGAATTTTTGACAGTAAAAATTAAATGAACTTTTCGTTGCTTTAAATTACATTTTTATTTACTTTAACATAAAGAAGAATTTAACTCAACCAACGGACAATATTAACTGCAACTGAAAATCCGTATTAATATGCACTTAGTTTTTTGAATAAATGTTAGGATCAGTTAAAAATAAATTTGCTTGGAATTTTAAATGTTTATTTATTTAAAAATTACTGAACGGAATATTTCTTAAATAAACTACAGTCCGTTACTGTAATAATATTGTGAGTGTATGTATTATTTTTTTCAGAGTTCAGAGAAATTCATATGTGATCGCTCATATTCAACCATTCTTGAATTTTTTTCATAAATGAAAAATGTAAAATATGTAACTTTTTTCACAGTCATAACTGAATTGTTAATATTTCGCCAAATTCATTTATGTTTTTGAGGAAAAATACATTTTTGCCTTTCTTCAGTCATGAGGAATGAGGAAAAAAAAAGTTTTAGAAACGATCCTCACTAGTAATGTTGTTGTTGCTCGACAGTTTACATGACCACAGCTCGAAATGCCTGTGTGTGTATTTGTTTGTGTAAAATATTTTTGGTAAAGGCAACCAGCCAAAGTGTCTGTTGGATTTTTTGTAGGAAACAATTATTGAAAAAAATATAAAAGAACTGCACATATCGTCATCTTAAATGCAGAATAATGTAACATCACATTAATAAGTTTACATGCAAGGCATAAAACTTTGTAATATGTTAATTATTTGAAATTTAAAAGAATTTTAAATATTTCAGCTCAAAATGCGATAATCGATATATTTTTGAGGAAAAAATATTATATTTATTGTTATTTTTGAAGTTGTGTGTTTTACGTTATATTAATTTGTAATTTTCAGAAATTAAAAGACGTATCATCAAAAAATGTATATAAGTATTAAGTGAAACAAACATTTAAAATAATTAAATATTTTTTGTTAAATTACCGGAAAAATAGAATATATATATGATAACCACACGAATATTTATATTATTATTATAGATATTATGATGTACCTATTATGTATAATTTTTTATTGATTTTAATTACTTATAAGTAGTGGTTTAAACTAAAAATTGTACTTCATTAAATTTAGCTATGAGTTGATTTAAAAGATAGCTTTTTCATTTTAATTTAAAAGTATTTTGATCTCCTTAAAATGAATTTTTTTTACAACGAACAAATTTTGCAAATAAATATTTGACTCATATTCATACATACCTATTTTTCTCCATATAACGAATTATTTCAAATGAACTCTGCATCGCATACTTACAAAGATCCACTTGAAAGAATGCAATCCTTACAAAAAAAACAGATTATTTTAAATAAACTTATAAAAAATATTTCTTTTGTATTATAAACTTTTTATATGATGAAGAAATTTTGTGGTCCCATACAGATTCATTATAGGGAAGTTCGATTGTATTTAAATTTATTAAAAAGGAAATACATACATATATTAACTCAAAAATCTAAGGACCTGCAGATGTTGCCATTTATTCTTGGAAATTCTTAGCGTTTGGGAGTGCAATGAGGTAGGCTGCAAAATTTCAAAATTACTAACGGTTCGGTTCTTTTAATTTTAAAGCACTTTTTTATTTTTTCTTATGCAATACTGAAAATTATTATTATAAATCATTATCTGTTCACTAATTTCACTAACACCGTAGTGACAGTTATAAAACAGATTACCCAGTTTTGATGTTTAATAATATTAATGTGCTCTTATAAAATGAATTAAAAACTCTGCTAATTTTTTTCTTGAGTGTGATTATACATTATGTTGTTAAAAAAATTATATATGTATTTAATGATACGTCATTTTTAATTTTGTAAATAACTTGGTTATTTTTTAAGATAGAAGTTTAAAATTTTATAAAAATGTGTAACGTGAATCGTAATCAACAAAAAAAAGTCAACTTCAAATGTTCCAATAATATCTACATTGTTTTGCATTTATGCTAACGATATGTGTTTTGTTTGTAAAAAGAAATTCGTTGATGCCTTTAAAAGGTCCCTGTTTCTTTCGTCAAAAAGACGTACCTAAAGGCAGCAGTCATTAAGAAAAAAAAATAGCCACAAGAATTTGTTGGTATTTTGTGCTTGTAAAAATATCTTGGTTTCTGTAACAATCGCGACGGTGGTTTTTTTTTTCTTTGAAAACACTTTTATTAAGTAAGTAAAAATATTTGAAAAAAAAATTAAAAAGGTCTTGTTTTGCTACAATTTATGTGTAAGTAACCAATATACATAAAAGCAAATGTGACAGTAGGCAGAATTTTTGCGAAAGAAGATGTGTTTTATTGATGTATTAATGAAACTTTATTGTTTCACACTAAATTTATTGCTTACTTTTTTTATGCTACAATTATATAACCGAGCCCAAAGAGTTAACCTTACCATTTTATGGTAATTTATTTAACGTAAATTTGACCTGTTATAATGACTTTATACATTTTTGCAGGCAAACATAGGTGCGCATTTGGTATTTTGTAAAAAGTTATGATATACCATTAGGTAGAATTAAAATGTATGCACAGATGTTTGAATGAATTGTCCTGTTGCCTTTTCTTATTGTACATTTTTCTAAGTATTGTGGTTACCTTTTTATCATTGTGACTGTCACATTTGCTTTTATGTATATTGGTTACTTACACATAAATTGTAGCAAAACAAGACCTTTTTAATTTTTTTTTCAAATATTTTTACTTACTTAATAAAAGTGTTTTCAAAGAAAAAAAAACCACCGTCGCGATTTGTACAGAAACCAAAATATTTTTACAAGCACAAAATGCCAACAAATTCTTGTGGCTATTTTTTTTTTTCTTAATAATTGCTGCCTCAAGGTACGTATTTTTGACGAAAGAAACAGGGACCTTTTAAAGGCATCAAGGAATTTTTTTTACAAACAAAACACATATCGTTAGCATAAATGCAAAACAATGGAGATATTATTGGAACATTTGAAGTTGACTTTTTTTTGTTGATTACGATTCACGTTACACATTTTTATAAAATTTTAAACTTCTATCTTAAAAAATAACCAAGTTATTTACAAAATTAAAAATGACGTATCATTAAATACATATATAATTTTTTTAACAACATAATGTATAATCACACTCAAGAAAAAAATTAGCAGAGTTTTTAATTCATTTTATAAGAGCACATTAATATTATTAAACATCAAAACTGGGTAATCTGTTTTATAACTGTCACTACGGTGTTAGTGAAATTAGTGAACAGATAATGATTTATAATAATAATTTTCAGTATTGCATAAGAAAAAATAAAAAAGTGCTTTAAAATTAAAAGAACCGAACCGTTAGTAATTTTGAAATTTTGCAGCCTACCTCATTGCACTCCCAAACGCTAAGAATTTCCAAGAATAAATGGCAACATCTGCAGGTCCTTAGATTTTTGAGTTAATATATGTATGTATTTCCTTTTTAATAAATTTAAATACAATCGAACTTCCCTATAATGAATCTGTATGGGACCACAAAATTTCTTCATCATATAAAAAGTTTATAATACAAAAGAAATATTTTTTATAAGTTTATTTAAAATAATCTGTTTTTTTTGTAAGGATTGCATTCTTTCAAGTGGATCTTTGTAAGTATGCGATGCAGAGTTCATTTGAAATAATTCGTTATATGGAGAAAAATAGGTATGTATGAATATGAGTCAAATATTTATTTGCAAAATTTGTTCGTTGTAAAAAAAAATTCATTTTAAGGAGATCAAAATACTTTTAAATTAAAATGAAAAAGCTATCTTTTAAATCAATTCATAGCTAAATTTAATGAAGTACAATTTTTAGTTTAAACCACTACTTATAAGTAATTAAAATCAATAAAAAATTATACATAATAGGTACATCATAATATCTATAATAATATAAATATTCGTGTGGTTATCATATATATATTCTATTTTTCCGGTAATTTAACAAAAAATATTTAATTATTTTAAATGTTTGTTTCACTTAATACTTATATACATTTTTTGATGATACGTCTTTTAATTTCTGAAAATTACAAATTAATATAACGTAAAACACACAACTTCAAAAATAACAATAAATATAATATTTTTTCCTCAAAAATATATCGATTATCGCATTTTGAGCTGAAATATTTAAAATTCTTTTAAATTTCAAATAATTAACATATTACAAAGTTTTATGCCTTGCATGTAAACTTATTAATGTGATGTTACATTATTCTGCATTTAAGATGACGATATGTGCAGTTCTTTTATATTTTTTTCAATAATTGTTTCCTACAAAAAATCCAACAGACACTTTGGCTGGTTGCCTTTACCAAAAATATTTTACACAAACAAATACACACACATGCTATCGTATTGTCCAGCGGGAAAAATTGCCAGCGCTTTCACTTTTTAGGCCTTAAAGAAGGTTTACAGCTTTTTTTTTAATAAACTTTTACTTATTCCACTCTGCCTTATTTTAAAAGTTCTTTTAGAAGGGTTTTTATAAAATATTTTACAAATTTAAATTTTCTATTCTAAGATAAGGCCTATCTAAATCGTTTTATTAGTAGTTATGTTGGAATGTGTACCAAGTTTAATTATTAATTTATTCACTTCGCATTATTAGCAAATACAATTACACTGGAATAAAGCTTTATTCTTAATTATTTTTGGAAGGCCTTTAAAGTAGATACAAGAAGCCAGGGTTTTGGTCTCCAATAACACACTGTATAAATTAGAAAACTTTATATCGGCAAAAAGGCCTTCTATTAGGCCTCTTTACTACTTCATTTTCCCGCTGTTAATGGTTGCGTTTTTTTCATTATGAGGAATTTGATTGTGAATTTTTTTAAATTTTTCATATCTGACAAATTCACTTATGAATTTTTTTGTTTGCTCATTTTTCATGAATGAGGAAATTCAAATTAGTTTTTTTCCTCACCCTCATGAGGATGAAAAAGCAGTAAAATTTTTAATTTTTCACGCTCGCTCATGACTGAAAAATGAGTGAACGTTTCGGTACTCTGATTTTTTTATACCCTGCAAATTATATTGGACTATTTGATCCATTTTTATCCTGGGCTGGTCCAATGTAATGCAAATATGGACCATGTCATTGTTAAAAAGAGTTTGCAGTGAAACGACATGTCTTCGTTTTTTAACGACATGTTTTCTTTTTGGAACGATTTCAAAGCTAATCCTCTGGAGCATAGCATGGAGTAGTCTTAAGACTACTCCTCTGTAATGCAGGCTGGGTTATATGGTCCTGCCCTAGGACATCGTAATGTTAAATAAGCCATGTTCTTACAATCATTGGGGATACCTTTGGACTAGTCCTTGCCCCTTATGGGCTACATTTGACATGTGTGTGTGGACTAGTCGCATTACCCTGTAGGAAGTCAAACACATTTTTAAGTAACTTAAAACTGGTTTTTTTATAACCGCATCCACATTCACCCACAACATAATGAAGTCTTTTCGTTAAAATCGCTTCATTGGATTTCGTAATTACGTTAAAAATTTTCATTGGATATATGAAAACTTAAGTTTGTCCAAGTTAAACAAAAAATTTTAATTGGGAACATAAAAAAACAATATACAAACATAACTATATTCATAAATTAATACAAAATTATAGTTTCCTTAAAAAAATGTTTAATTGTTAATTAAAAAATGTAAGATTTAATTATTTCATACATCTAATGTTATATGCCATTAAATTTATGAAATCAAACATTTTTTATAAAAGCAACATATTTCAATGATTGCCTTCATAAATTTAAATTTTCATTATGACAATGAAAATGTCATTATAGTAATGAAACAAAAACTTTCAATCAACTCTGTTATTGTTGTTATGGACAATTTAATCTCATATTTACGCTCTTAATTAAGTAAAAAACATAGTTTTTTTTATCCGAAAACTACACTGCCCCGGTAGGCTAGCTGGTAGTGAGCTAGTCTATCAGCACCGAGGTAGGGCGATCGATTCCCGCCAAAGACAGAAAAAAAAAATTAAATAAAAAAATTAATTAAAAAAACAAAAATAAATAAAAAAAAATAAAATAAAATAAGAAAAAAACTTTTTTACTTTATTGAAAGTATTCATCCAATGAATAATATTCATAGATCTAATGTAATGCTTCATTAAATACATTTTAATGAAACAGGTTTTATTGATCCAACGAAGCGCTGCATAGGTTCCTTTTTAATGCAATTTTTCATGGGATTAATGTCAAAATTCATTGGTATTGCGAAGAAAATTCTTTCAGTGTAGTTGTAATGGATGTTCTTAAATAATAAAAAAAAAAAATTTTGTGTCTTAAAATAAGGTCTTTTACTTATAGAAATATATACTTATATTCAATCTCAAATACTTTATGAGTTATTAGATGATAGTGTGTCACATATGAAACAACAAACTTGCCTGTGTCCTCACTCACTACTCGAAATGAAAGTGGAGTGTGGAACAATAATAGTCCTTTAAACATGGAAAATCCAAAGCACAATTTTATTACATCAGTGTATGTGTGTGTGTGTGTGTGAGTGTTTTTTAGCTATGCCAACTTTTTTGCTACACAATTAGGGTTCTCCCTGGATTTCCCGTCCCTGGAATTCCCGGGAATTTCAATTATTATATTTCCCGTTTTCCCGGGATTTTTCTTGCGGGATCCCGGGAAATAAAAAATTCCTCATAATTTCAGAAAATAGCTATTTAAACTTTGAAATTAAGTTTTCTATTCTCTAAAAAATTAGCATCTGTGGATGGGTTGTGGATTAGATCAATTAAAAGAAGTGAGTACATGTATTTAAATCAATGTCTCCTGATGCAATAAATCTACTAAAAGCAGAATGGGCAGTGCAACAGTTGATTATTACAGTAGTTTTGACTTAACTGCCTTTTATTTACGTGCACTTTTGACTTAACTGCACAAAATTGATAAATTTTGGCATTATTCTTTATAATCCCATACAAATTCCTTTTTTAAGTGCACTTTCTTTACCTGCACATTTAAGATAAGTGCCCAAAATTTTTGGCATCTTAAAATTATTTTCATGCAAAAAATTTAAGTTAGCTGCACTTTTACTTAACTGCACAAAATACATATTTTCTGTAATTATTCCTCAAAATCCTTGTTTACGTGCATTTTGTATACCTGCACAATTTTCATATTTTTGGGCAGCTTTAAAATATTTTCATATAAAACATCAAAGTTAGCTGCACACATGAAAAAATATGGTGGCCACTTTTTCACATAAATATCCAATTTTAGCAGTTTATAAAATCAAAAATCGCAAACAAGTCAAGTTGGTATCATTATAATTCATTTATTTTGTTTGCATGTATTTACATTTATGCATATGGGTTGTGGTTACAGCAACCTTACCACGATTATATGAAAGGAATACGAAATCTTAGGTCTGGAACAGAATAAAGTATTTGTAGTAGTATTTGAAGCTGACGAATGCTCTGTAGCGCAACAAAGTTCAAAATTTCGAATTTTGCGCTTCAACGGCAACGACTACTACATCTATGTATTCTGTTGACACTACTTTGAAACTGCCGTTTTTAACTTCATACAGCTTGCAGCGCTATTCATAACGTTGTACTACAGCGATTTTTCTGTTCCGCACCTTATTGGGTATCTCGTTCTTTACAAAAATACATAACAAATGACTACAGGTTTTTTGAACGTCATTGTTATTTTCAATTTATTAATAAAAACGTTGTTACTGTTCTTTCAAACACTTAACTTTAGCTGCACTTTTATGCAGGTAACCACAATTGCGTACCTGCACATTAAGGCAGCTAAATTCATTTAAGATAGCTGCATTTTTGATTTACCTGCACAAAAAATCGTGCAAAGGAGATTGTGCAGCTAAGTCAAAATTACTGTATTACATTTAGTGAAGTGAAGAGTTAATAAAGTACATTAATACAAAATAAGATGCAGGCAGTAAAGTTTCATTGTCCATGAACAAGTCTCAAAAACAGGAGATACCTAAACATATCGCTCCTTTATTGCAACATAGTCATATCTACAAAAACAAACGATCTTGGCAAAATGCGATTAAAGTTTTCAAAATATACCGATTTAATTTCAAAAGATTTTGTTATTCGTGCTTAATTCCCAGTTTTTATTATTGATAAAAACACTTGAAATTTATTGTTGATGGGATAAGCTATTCCTATGCGCATTTCATTGGTTGCTTAGGCCAGATCATCAGGAAACTTCATCCATAAAGATTTTGGAAAAACTAAAGATATTAAACCAAATAAAACTGTTAAGCGTATAAGACTTATAGCAACAGTTCTACTTGTAACAATATCAAAGTTTAAACAAAACACATCAACAATAAACAGTGGGTTTATCTCATCTTACATTCCCCACTACAATTAGTTGAAATTCTCTCAACATTAACTGTAGTTGTAAGTGGGAATTAAGCACGAATAACAAAATCTTTTGTAATTAAAATTTTGTATTCCCAAAAATTTAAATTACTTTTTGATAATAAACACGGCCTACAAAACACTTAATTGACAACATCTTTTGTAAGTTGTTGTTGTTTTTATTTTGTTTTTCTTAACCTACTTACAACTACAATTAATGTTGAGAGAATTTCAACTAACTGTAGTGGGGAATGTAAGATGAGATAAACCCACTGTTTATTGTTGATGTGTTTTGTTTAAACTTTGATATTGTTACAAGTAGAACTGTTGCTATAAGTCTTATACGCTTAACAGTTTTATTTGGTTTAATATCTTTAGTTTTTCCAAAATCTTTATGGATGAAGTTTCCTGATGATCTGGCCTAAGCAACCAGTGAAATGCGCATAGGAATAGCTTATCCCATCAACAATAAATTTCAAGTGTTTTTATCAATAATAAAAACTGGGAATTAAGCACGAATAACAAAATCTTTTGAAATTAAAATTTTGTATTCCCAAAAATTGAAATTACTTTTTGATAATATACCGATTTAAATATATATTTTGCTATAACTCCGGTTCAGTTTGAGATATAATACGAGAAGGTATGAAGGAAAACTTTGCTAAAGTTACTTCAAATTTTGAGATATGACGATGATGCAATGAAGGAGTGATATGTTTATTAGGTGATAAACACAAATGTTCAATTTCAACCGAAATAAAATAACATTTTGGAAACTCGTGTAAGATACTACAACATACAACTTGAAAAACACATTTTCCTAAAGATTACAAATGGACCTATTGAAATGAAAAGGTTTGTAAGAAGCAGTCCGGTTGATGCGTTTTTTTTAATAAGCATTGACATACATTTGACTGATATAGACGTTGTTTATAAAAAAGAAAAAATGGCTTCTGATTGTGAATCCGAAGCATGCTACAACGGTGCACTTTTAACTATTTGTCCAACCTCGGTAAAAAATGAACGAAACTTTTCGGAAACATGATAATTAGTCAATAAAATCAGGAATATACTTTTTGACGACTTACTAAGCGCTTTGAGTGTGTCAGAAAGTTATTTCCTTAGCCGTTAAAAAATGTTATATATTTCTTTAAAATATTTTATCTATTCAATTAATTAACTTTTTGATCTCATATCTTCAGTACCTTAATTTTATTTTGTTTTTATTATTGTTTTATGGATTAAATTGTTATGTTTATGTTATCTTTTTATCTTGTAATAATACTGAATAAAAACATAATAATAGGGAATAAAGGCGTGAGGTGATAATAATTCAAGTTCCTATTTCAATCTTCAATTAATTTTTTAGTATTGAACCATTTCTTTTACTTTCTTTCCCTTACGTTTATTTATAAAAGTTTTTTTCATTAATTAATAACAAAATTCATTTTTTATTAATTAATTGGAGCGGGATCCCGGGAAATTTAAAAAAAATTCCCGGGATCCCGGGAAATTTAAAAAAAATTTCCCGCTTTCCATGGAATCGAAAAAGTCCGGGCAAAAAAACTCTATACACAATAGAACAGGCTTATATCCGATAAAAAAAAATAATAATATACACATATTTAAACGTATGGATGCAAAGCCATAAGGATAAAAATCCATAGCAATAATGATGTTGGCAGATACATATTTAACTAAAGATTACCAACAACATTCTGCTTTATTTTCCATGAATTTTTTGTATTTACTGTAAGTTTTTCCTTTGTGTTTTTGTAATGTAAGTACTTTTGCAAGTTAATACAAGTACTTATTGTTATGAACATTTTCATTTTGTTGATTTTTATTTTAAGAGGAAACTTACCTGCCGATGTAGTGGCTGCCACAGGTACAGTCGATGTTGTCACTGAACTGGGATTAGCGAAAGTACGCACTTGAGGGCGAAAATTAAATTTGGCACCCGAAGACTTGGCACCCATGCCAATACTTTCCTGATGCGATTTACCGCTACGCAAAACAATATAAACCTGTGAGGCAATGGAACAGAAAAAAGTTGAATATTAAAAGTTGACTACGAATTTAATGCATAAAAAAATGCTGCAGCTATTTTGTATTTACAATATTTAATTTAATGATGGTCAATATGAATTTTAAGCGCAAGAAACAAATTTCTTAAGGAATGAAAATTTTTGTAAAACAGATAAAAAAACAAGTTAGAGTGCTATATTCGGCTGTGCCGAATCTTTGATACCCTCCACCGACAGTTCGAATGATTAATGAGTAATATCTGTATGTTGTCTTTTTATTATTATTATCTTAAACTGTGACGATTTGTTATTAATTATGGTTTTAGGAGACTAAACTGTTTTCCGGGAGTAGGGCATATATGGGGCCTGGGGTAAATTATGTACCGATCTTCACGACATTTCACAGTATCATTTATAGTCCTATAAAATTGTGACGAGCCAAAATTTGTTATGATTGCATTATTTTTTACGGTTTTAGGCGTACTAAACTGTTTTCCGGGAGTAGTGTTTATATGGGGCTTAGGGTAAATTATGGACCGACCTTCGCGAAATTTTACAGTGTAATTTCTAGTCGAATAAAACGGACTTGTGCAAAATCTTGTCATTCCGTGCATTTTTGCTTCATTTATGTTAGTTTTTGTAACAAAATTATCAAGTTTTTGAAGGTGGTGGTTCCACATTTTGATTCATAGCTCTGGTCCTACTGAACCGATTTTGCTGAAATTCAATCCCAAACTGCTTAGGATAACAACAAGCAATTTGACACCTAGTTAGTTTATTTCTTTTGAGTTTTTCGAAAGTGAGCGTGTTTTCAACAGACAGACGGACATGGCTAAATCGACTTAGAATTACTCAAGCAGCCAGAATATATATACTTTATGGGGTCTGAGATGAATAATAAAAAAGTTTCACACGGAATGACAAACTTAGTATACCCTCTTCACAACTAGTTGTGGTGGAGGGTATAAAAAAAAATTTAAGGCTTCGAAATTAGATTTACCACGTAAGAACGTATTGTATTTTTAGACAAAAATAGAAAAAGTGCTCCGATGTGAACAAAATTTTGAACAGAGATGTTAGCCATCACCATTAAGAAAAATTGAGATAATGGCCTGTTTCCACCCACTGCCACGCCTCTTCTTCATACAAAGGAATCTGGGGTCTCTTACCTTGATTCAACTGATTTCGGCAGATACTATTTTTAATTAAACACAGAAAAAATCCTACTTCAAGGAGGATTTAAAAGTAGCTGTTAATCCCGTATGGGCTTAAAAGTAATTTTTCCTTATTACTTCTACTAATATTTGGGTTATTCACGGAAGGCTGGTTATCAGGTTATGGAAATATATTAACAAAAAAAAAAAAAAAAAAAAAAAAAATACATTTAATTAGTTCAGTTTTTTTAAATATATTTTTATTATATATAACTATATAACCTGATAATCTGCCTTCGTGAACAAACTCATTATAGATGTGAAAGTTTGCATGTTTGTAAATTTATGCATTTGTATGTTTGCGGAGTAGTCACGCGAAAACCGCTTTATAGATTTGGATGAAATTTGGTAAACGGTAGAGTACCCTATTATTTGTCGCTAGGGTTGCTCATTAATTTTTTTGAAAACTAGGGTTAATTTTTTTCGCCTCCTCGAAAAACTGCATGAACCTAGATATAGTAGGAAATTTTTGAATTATCAATAGATATATCAAACTATCATAAGTCACCACCATAAAGATTTCAAATATTATAGACCTACCAAAAACCCAATTTATCAAAAAATGCGTAAAAGTACGTTATTTTCAGCGGCTCCTCATTTGATATGATTCTTTTATTATATTGTGGTATTGTATCCTTTGGGACAATCAGGTGCAGCCAATACCTGGGATTCGGCTAAAATTAAAATTGAAAATAGATCTTTACGATCTCCTGTTATCGCGGCTGACCAAAGATTTTATATGGTACCATGGGAGTCAGAAGTCTCCTGCCAGTAGGCCCTGGTCTCCCTAAAGGTTGAAGCCTCTGTTAAAATGTTTCTTGTAGGAAATGTTACTGTCTTTCAGGAAAACTGTCTGCGGAAATTTTGCTTTTATTTTGAAAATATACTATCGGGGATCAAGTGTTGGTTGTGGTTTATTACGCGAGAATTGGAGTACTAAAAATACCTCTAAAATGGGGGAATTTTTCACCACTTTTGGAAAAGTTCGGCCTAAGGAAGGATCTTCCGTAGGCGCTGTTGCTTCTCACCAGAAGCTGCTAGCATTTTGCCAAGAGCAGCGGAGGCTAGACAGAACCAGCTCCTTGACATCTCGTTCCTTGTTTATCCTAATTATGCTCTCAAGTTGCTGCCTGGGTATGTTGGTTTCCATCAAACTCAGGAAAACGTTATAAGTGTAACACACGACATGTTGGTATGTTTGCATGTATTCTGCAGTAGGAAATTTGACAAGTCAGATATAAAAAAAAACATGTGGTGTACGGGTCGGGTATCCAAAGATGGATGAGTTTGGTTACGCTGACAAAGTGTGCCTTCTCTCCTACAGCTTCTCATGTATGCAATTCAAAATAAAATTATTTGTTTATCGAGCTGCAAAAGCTGGCTTGCAGGGTGACATCAGCAAGACAAAATCAATGCTCATAAATCCGTCTAAGAATTTTCGGCTTGCAGATCAACCAATCAAAGATGTAGAAAGATTTTGCTATCTAGAGAGCATTACAACGAAATCCTGAGGTAGTGAAGAAGATATCTAGAAAAGCTTATGCAAAGCAAAGCTGAAACATAACAGCTTGAACCTAAGTAAAAGTGCTTAGCTGTAACGTTGAATCTGATCTTCACTATGGCTGCAAAAAATGGAACATTTCCAAAAGCAAAATGAAAGATTTGCTGGGATGTCTCCGGCGCATAATACGAGTATATTGGTCAGTAACTATTTCTCATCAAGAGTTATGGAGTCGAACGTAACAATCTCCAATTGAAGCAGATAAAACCTCTCGAAAATTTAAATGGCTGAGATACACGTTAGAATAACATCACTCGGCAGTCTATTGAATATTCGCCCCAAATCTTTAAAAAAAACCCAGAAATGCCAAATCGAGGCCGAGCTGCAACCACATGACGTATCGTGGAGGAAAATTATATCATTGGCGAAAGATAGATGTAAATGTTCCACTGGGAATTAAAGAACTAAATATATATTCACATATCGTCACCTAAAACGCAAAAGGCCCTATCTAACATTTTGAAAATTTTACTATTAAAAATGATAAATCGCTTTAAACTGTTTTTAATTTATATTCTTCCTCTATTTTTTTGTCGAACCCACCACACAGAAAAAATTATTGCTGAATTATTTTCAAACAAACGTTTGTTTGAAAATTTTTTTAACTTCTACAAATTTTTTTACTGATTCAATTAATATTTTTTTTTTTATTTTTAACAAAAATTTTGACAACTATTCAAAAATATAATATAAGCGTTATTGGTTTGAAGTTTTCATAGTTTTGTATGAAATATTTAACGCTCTTTAATGTTGTCGGTTTTTTGCATATTTTTATTTGATCGTAAGCAACACTTTTTTATGTGAAATATAAGAACAACAACAAAGACATATACAGTCTATTTTTGAACGCTTTAAAAAAGAACAACAATAAGAAAATTGAAAAAAAAACAAAAACGTAAAAAACTTTTCACTCTTTTTAAACCACAGAAACAACATTAAAAGAAACCAAATACATTTTTGGTTGGTTTCAAAATGAAAAAACCCCGTATTTAATTTTTTAAAACTGTTTAGTTAAATAGTTACATCAAATACAAAAGTAGAATAAAGACGAGTCGGTCTGCTGCCGTTTTTGGTTACATTTCTTCTTCATTAGCCGGTTAAAGGATACAGAAACAGTGAGTGAAGAAGAAAAACATTGTGTATATAAAACCCAAGACTTGGTTCAAAAATTATTCCAACCAAAAAAATGTGTCTCAAAGCCAGCCGACTCTCTGGCTGCCTTCATCTTCTACTACAGTGCTTGCTTGTGTGCGCGTCATTGCTTGTGCAAAAACTTTTTTGTTTGATTCAGCAAAATAATTTGCTTGAAATTTATATGAATTTCAGTAAACTTTTAGTTTGATTCAGTTAAATTATTTGTTTGAAAAAATCAATGTTTTTTTTCAATAAAAGAAATGCAAATAAATTATTTAAATGTGCAAATTTGTTTTTAGGACCGATTTCAGACAAAAAATGTTTTGATTCTACAAATTTTTCTGTGCAGTTGTTTTGGTAATTGACAATGTTACATATTATGCAAACTGTTAGTTAGGCCTTTTAGCGTTTACCATATAATGTTTTGTAGGTAGTTCCTTTTGTTGGAAAGATTCTAAATTTTTTTGTAGATATTTGTGTTGATGGAATACATTAGAATCATTAGGAATACATTAGAAAAATGTTGATTTTTAATTTTTAGTTATTTAGGACCTTTTGCGTTTCAGGTAACGATATAGGTAAAGTTACTGTTTTGAAAGGGATTTTGTCTTTTCGATGAAGTACAAACAATTTCCGTTCTTCACAGCTGTCTTTAAAATATTTGTCAACATGCTGCAGTATGGAGCAGCAATAAACTGCATTACCGACTGTAACCTTAAATATAAATAACCCTATAAGACTTTCGTGTGAAGTTCTGCACAAAACTCTACACTTAAGAGGGTGAAACTGCCGCTGATGTATTGCCGTATGATTTGCCATTCAGCCTGACTACGGTTGTCCTCATCGACAGTGGCGTTTTTTGTAGAAGATTAAGGAATATAGTCACTTTAATCTATTACAAATAACGACACAGTCGTTGACGACAACCGTAATAAGGCTGATTAAATATACTGTACAATTATGTTTATTTGGGAGTTCATTGAATGTAGATTTATTGATTGTAGTTTTTTTTTGAATATCGTCGGCGTGCAAAATAAAAATTCGTTTTAAATTTTATTTCCAATTTCCTAAGACTTTTTTTAAAATAATCTGACAAAAAACATATTGAAGTTTTAGATCATTAGAAATACTTAATTTCTTCTAAAACAACCTGTATTGGCATTTTTCTCTCTCTTTTTCAATATTTGTTGCTTTAAAAACAAAAGCAGCTTATCTCCAGGTTCCAACTGTTATTCCTACCGAAATACATATTTCTGCACCACTTTGGCAACACAAGCTAAACTAAATTTTTCTTCATCTTGAAATACCCACAAAAAAAAAAAAAAAAAATAACAATTCACTTAAGTAAAACTCACCTTACTGCCAAATATTAAAGCCAACAATAGGGTAATTGTTAATTGAGTATGGCAGAAAAATATTATGTACAATAAATCGGGATTAGCCGGTGACTGAAGGAAAAGCCTGCAAAACAAATAAAAAGTAATAATGTAATAAAAATGAAAATTTAAAATAATTAATTAAATTTCGGTTTCACAAGAAAAAGAAAAACACAATAAATTTAAACAATAAAATATTTTTAAAATAAATAAAAACAACTTACATGGATACGTTTAGAAAACACGTTAATAGGAATTCATTGTAAATGGCCATAGAAATGAAACGACTTTCGTTGAATTCGGAAGGGGCTTTGCGCACCATGATACAGAGTCGAACACCCCAAGCTAAAAATACCACTTCCACTGAAAATAATAAGTAGAAAGAAAAAAAGTTTAGTATAAGGAAAACAATATTTTGCAGCAATTAAATTAAGACTAACTAACGAAAATAAGGAATTCTATAACATAACGACATGATTTCGCTTGAACAATTTTCTTGGATAAATGAATAAATTTATTCAGTTCGAGAAAATAAAATTTTTTTTTTTATAACATTTGTTGTGTTTAGATCCATGTTTAAAAAACTGCAGTCGAAACCAAAAACTGTCGAAAAAAAAACGAAATTTTGTGTACAACTTTTCGCTTTTTGACTGCGACTGTTTTCATTTAATGAATCAGAAGTAAAAGCAACGGTTTTTTTTTTGGCCAATGAAAAATGAAGACGTGGAATAAATGGAAGTTTTTCTACTTTGACTGCAGTTTTTTAAACGCTGGTTTACATAGAAATCCTGCAGCTATACAAACATAAAATTAAATAATTTATCCGAAGGTCAGCTTAAACAAAAATTTAACTACCAAAAATATTGGGCTTTGATCCGAAACATTGGTGAAGTTCAGTTTTTACTGCAAAATGTATTGCGGAAGAGCATTTTTCATTTATAGCTCTTTTATGAAATCTTACAACGACTTTGCGGATTTTTTGAGGTCAGCAAAAAAGAGCTTAAATATTTTGCACTTGTTCTTACTCAATACCATTTGCACCAAACACTAAACTACGCTGTTGTTTCGTTGAACATTAAGAGATATTTTTAATTTTGACAAGAACTATTCTTTAAATTATGGGAGTTCTTTTTAGCCAAAACTAAATTGAATTCACTTAGATTTATATGATATTGACAAACAATTTTCATTTGAATGTAAATCAATATAAAACCACAAAATTTGATGCCAAGGGTCCACAATTAGCGCTAACGTTCATATGAGGCCCATTTCATTCCAAGACTTGCACTGACATAACTAAAGGCAGAGTTAGCCGAACGTCCACGTCCCCTAACGGAACGTCTGGTTCGTTTTGTTATTTGCAAACAATGTAAATGCTTACTGAATTAAAATCTGACTTTGCACTATAGGAAATTTTCCCCCTTTTTTACCCAATTAATTACAGCCAAACGGGTGGACCGATTTGAACGATTTTTTTGATTTGACTTATGGTCAACACTTAAGAGAGAGGGAATGACCGAAAACATTTTTCATACACTCAGAAAAAAACATAAGTAAATTTAACTAAAAAATTAACAAATAATCAGTTCAAAGAAGGCGTTACGGGTTATAGGTTCACTCACTCAAGATTTTTTTAGATCTTTGATTGATAATCTGGTTTTCTAAACTGCTTTTTTTCTTGAAATTTTTTCGAGTGTACACTTACTTTTCGAATAAAACTGTAGAAATTAATTTTACCAATTTAATGAAGTTACAAAAAAATCATGTTTAAAAAGGATTTTATTCAACAATTTGATTTTCGAGTTCCAAACCGTCAAGTAAATGTAATGTACATGGGTTCAACTCTTGATCTCTTCATCTTCGCTTTCGGGATTTTCTTCGTCTGTTTGAGAATTTTCTACAAATTTTGAAATTATTTTCCGTATTTTCGAAGCTCTAGCTGGAGTACTGACAGTTTCTTTTAAAACCACTGCTAAATCTAATTGGTTACATTTACGAGTAGACGCAGATGCAGCAAGAATTGGGGATTAAACTTCATTATTATGATCTTTAGAGATTTCTGCTGCAACTCGTCGTTTTGTTCTCTAGGATTTTTGGCAAAAAGGTATTTGCGGTCGTCCAGGTTTCGATTTAATGGAGGCACACTGCGTTTCACGTTTTCTGACCGAAGTACTGGCTTTAAGCCAAACAGCATGATGTTTTTAAAAAACTGTTATTACGCCATTTTATATACGTATTGGAACAAAATAATCGTGAATGCTCTTTTAAATACTGTTTAAAGTTTTCGGAACAATCACTCTCAGAAATGTATGATAAGAAATGGGCGTAAATAGCGGCTCTTTTGTCAATTTCGTTGTGTTTCTATAGCCATATATTAAATAATTCTGAATTTGGCATGCAGTAGTCACCAGAAAAAATTTATTTTTTTTTACTCGCAAAAAATTCGCAGATGAATTATATCAAATTTGGAAGATAATTGATTGTTCTATAGAACTATTATGATATTATGTCTTACATGTGTTAACATTTTTTTTTAAGTCTATATAAAATTCTAATTCCATTAGTTCATTATAAGGTCATTTAAATTTTTCCAAATTAATCGATTTAATAGATGAGTTTACCAAAATTTTGCTATAGAATGTAAATGTACTTACCTTCGGCATTATTTCGGATTTTTTAATTTTTCAAAAATATAAAAACTTTTATTAGAAGATGTCACAAAATTCCCTGCACTTAAAGGTTTTCTGATAACTGGTTTAGAAATAGTAATCAAAACAAAAAAAAAAAAAAAAAAATTAAACTTTGCAAAAATTCAAATTTTTACTTTTGGCCAAAAAAAATTGGTGAAATTTCCTATAGTGCGTTGACGGAACGTCTCGATTTGTATAACACAGATTTTTATGCCGTTGTTACGTGACAGTTGTAAAGCAGTGATGGACTGCTTGTATGTTAAATGGAATGCGGGTATTTTTGCTCTTTTTTTTGGTACTTTTTTCAGTAAAGCTATGGAATTGAGACAAAACAACTTAAAATACAACATATTTACATATAAACAAACATATGTATGTTTAGATGTAAACAATAAACAAATTCATATATACATACAATGGAAATGTGAAACAAATAAAATACTTTAAATGGTATTAAAACCTTGTTTGGTGCATACACCACAATTCAATATGTGTATGCTAAAAATATATATGTATGCTAAAATACAAATTTGTTTATTGTATATCTACAATATATAAGTAGTCCTTTTAAGCACAATGGACCACGTAGTCCAATATTATCTGTAGAGAACGTTCGCCTTACTGGGCCTTAATACATACAGGCTGGCGCATACGTAACCGTAGAACTCACCTGCTCTTATTGGAGCATTTTCTATTACCTTTTTATGGTAATGCAAGTTTATTGCAAACCGTTAACCATTTAAATGCACTAAATTATTTTCTTATCAAAGTAGTGCATTAGTTTTTAAATACCACTAAACTGTATGCGAATTAATGCACTAGTTTTGCATTATTATTAAAACACATTATCAATAGCGCATTATTAATATAGTTAAAGTTACTAGTAATACAATAATTTTTCACTTCAATATTTTATAATCAATTTAATGGTTATGCGAAAAAGGTTCAAAATCTGCTTAAAATCTCTACTTTGTGTGATCAGCTCTACAATTCCCTGTAGGTCCTTTTTTAATAAAAGTCTTAAATTTGTCTTTTATGCGTTTTAAAGTCTCTTAATAAACTTAAGTGTTTAAGGCCCAAATTTACAGTCATTAGTTAGCTAAACTTAACAGTTTAACAAATAAAATATTATTTCCACCTTTTTCTTAACGATTAGTTAAACCCTCAAATGTTACTGGTTAACTACTTTTATTTTTTTTTGTAATTTTTATACCCTTCACAAATATTGATCTTAGATCTGATTTAACGATGCCCGTCTGTCCGTCTAACCTTGATATGTGTTTTCCGGTGACTCCAGATATGATAGCGGCTAGGTTGTTTTACATTTATGTCACATATAGTCCACCATTTCTTGCTATTGAAATTCAGCCAGATCGGTCCATAAATGGCTGAGATATGAAAAAATTGCAAGTTACACAACTAGCGTTATAAAAGCCATTCCTGTCAGCTGTTTTTTATTTTTTTACTTATTTGTACATTGAAAACAGATTCGAAAATATATTAAGATTTTTTTTATTTTGCTGAATCTGCTCTATTTACACATATTTTTTGTTTTTAAATCTCTTCAATAAGTTTTTCCTTCATGATTTACAAATTTGTTAAATTATTCTATTTGATTGTCAGCTGATTACTTTTCAAAAAAAACACACAACACGTTAAAGAGTTCAAAATGAACCAACTTTCTGGCGCAACGCGTCAACATATTTTGCATGTAACTTGTTCTATGAAAACACACTAGTTTAACTTTTTTTGACTGAAGTCTACAGAGCGCGCGCGCACTAACGCGTGGTATGTAGTCTATCTTTAGGCTTGTTTTCAAATACATCTTGCGAACATGTTTCTTAAAGTATGTAATAAAGTTGAAACAGAAATGCTTAATTCTGTGGTTTTCACGAATAATCGCGTAAGTTATAAAACCAAACTTTTCAGGAGAGCAAAAACAATTGTTTTTTTTTCAATTGCGGCTTCTGTAGATGCTTTTTTAAACTTGTTTCTTTACTATCCTCTTAACAGTGACTTTCTACGTATTATACATAGTTTTCATTCAAAAATCCTCACAGGATCACAATCTGTAAAAGGATTAAAAATGCATATGTTTGATTATATCATTTTAATCACACATGACGACTTACGTTGTTATTTTTAGCACACAAGTTGGCGACATATTCAGAGTTTTTGATACTTATAGCACAACTTATGGACTTAAAATTACAAACAACCGCTCATCTGCTGTTGTTGCAACTAAAGAAGTCAACAATAAACGCACATGTACATATAAGTTGTTATTAATAGAAAAATTTTCAAAAAATACTTTCATATTTTTTGCACGAATAACAACATAACATCACATATGCTTTTTATTTGAAAACATATTCAGCAATTTTACAATTTAAGGCGATGTAAGTCGACATAAATCGTTATAATAGCAAAATATTTTATTAAACAGTTAACCTAAGTTGTTTTTAGCAGAAAAAAATTAATAATACTACATTATATTCTAAAAAGCTTAATACTTATAAAAACCTAATGCAAAATGTAGCACTTTGACATCATTATCTCAATTTCGGTAAAAACCGACTTACGCGATTATTCGTGAAAACCACAGAATTATGATCGGTGAACCAGTGTTGCCACAACTAGGAAAACCTCATGTTGGCTTTTTTCTTTACTAAAAAAGTATCGTAGGGAAAAAGCGAAGACATTTTTAAAATTTGTTTCACTTTATGTACTTTTTTAAATTTGGATTTTTTTTGTACTAGAAACATTATTTAAAAATATGTTTTTGTTGATAAAAGTTGATTTCTTAACTCGACCATTTCTTTAAAGAATCTCAAAGAAAAAGCTTGAGTTTATATGTTATTGTTGTTTTTTAAAAAAGAAGAAAAAAACTCTGTCTGTTTAAAATTTTCTTGTAAAATCAATTTTTTTTTTATTTTCAAAAAATCTTTAAACTGTGAAGTTTGAAACGAATTATTTTGAATTTTTTAAATAAATAATAAACTTGTTTTAATGGTCAATTTCACCAATTCTATTTTAATAGCAATTCATATTTAAATACAGTTTTTCATATTCATTTCAGTTCATAATTAGACGATGTTGACACAACATAATAAGAATTAATTTTTTCTGATTTTTGTACGTTAATAATATTTTCTTTATTATAGCCCAGAAAATGTTTTTCAATGAAAATTTAAAAATTGTAAAATTAGAATAATTATCAATAAAACCAGGATCTCGAGCTCCAAGGTAAAACAGTTCTTTTATTTTGTTTTTCATATAATTTTATTTTTATTTGACATGAAAAACGAATTTTAAACATAAATTGATACTAAAATAAATTGTTGAAATTGGCCATAAGTAAAATTTATATAAATTTTTTATAAATTATTGTTAGTAAATTTTCATCAAGTATAACAATCATTGCCTCTAAAAATCTCTAAATTATTTCTGAACAAATTTCCCTTTTCTTTTTAAGCGTAAATAAATTTACTTTTTTAACGACAATACCGTCTTCCAAACTCTTCTACACTTTCACGGGTGACACCATCTTCACTTTCTTAATTGTGATCTTTTGTAGTTAAAGCTCTTGAGGTGTTTCTTTGAGTACCAACTGCTGTGTCCTTAGTTACATTAGCAGCTCCTGCTGTCAACTCACTTAGTTGTTATAAAAGGATGTGCAAGAGGTGAGAGAGTGTTTGGTAAGTGGCAGGGTAAATGGTTGTGCACTGTTACCAACATTTTTTTTTTTTTTTACTTTTTGAAATTACTCTTCAGAACAAGTTTGTTTGTACAGCGAAGAAACTTTGGGTATCATTAAGGAAAAAAGGAGTTGAAGATGATGTTATTAAAACACTAACGTGTTAAGAAATTTTTTTTTATACCTCTAGCGTCCATTGGTTAGGAGGATATTCAGCGTTTACGCTGGAGTACGTAACGCTAAAAATTAATAGTTGTAAACGAACCTTTGAGTATTTAAGCATGTCCGTCTGGCAGTGCATTCATGTTAAGCTTGCGATTGAGGTACACGTCGCACTTTTAAGAATGTTTTGAAGAAATTTGCTATCATATATATTTTTTTAGATGGTTGAAATCGGCCCCATACCACTAACACTGTGCAACAAAAAAAAAAAAAAAAAAAAAAAAAAAAAAAAAAAAAAAAACCAGCCTCAATACTTGCAACGCGAAATGAAACTAGACTTTTGCCAAATCTGCCAAAAGGTTTTAAAAAGTTAGCCCCTAAAGTTGTTGAATTTTTTGAAAAGGCGGTATAAGTCAGAAAACTATACTAACTGTACTTCTGGGCTAAATTACTATTTCAGAAGTCTTTAGTAGAATTTTATGGCGATTCTTTTTTTTAGAATATATTAACCCTCCAACACTTATCCTTTTTTTTACTTCCAGAAAAAAGTATTTTAAAACGGCGCTTTAGAGGGTTAAAATGTTCGACAAATATTTTATGCATCAAATTTCACTAAGACCCAAAAATCGTGCAATGTATGTAAAACGGGTTTTCGAAAAATTAAAAAATTTTAGGGGCCGATACTGCGGGAACCCGAGCTAACTTTTCAAAACCCTTTGGCAGATTTGCTCTACCAATAGTCTAGTTTTATTTCACGTTGCAAGTATTGAGGCTGGCGGAGATGACCCGAATTTTGTTGCACTGTGTAATCTTTCAATAAAAGCATGAACCATGAAGCTCAAAGTTTTTAACATAATTTAAGCAATTTATTTCGTAAACTTTATTTTGCACAAGGCCGGAAGGTGATTTCACCCAGCCTCCATACAAATGATATTTAAGCATAGAAATGTAAAGCTTGTAAGGTAGATACAGATCGAATTTTCAAATATACTCGTAATTAAAGCAGATTTGCCGCATATGCTTCTTCTAATAATTGGACGGTACTACCAAATAACAAAAAAAAAAATATCTCTCGAAACAGTCACGGTACAACAATTTCAAACTTGTTCCAAAATAACGGGGTTCTGACAATGGATTCTGCTAGAGGAGGCAAAATAAAATATACGTTTATCGGCATTTTAAAAGATCCCATCGGAATTTTATTTTAGGGGGTGTTAAAGTTTCTTCCTTTTGGCCTGTTCGTGCAGCATATCGGTATATGAAACTATGTTTTCTTTACATCTGAGGTATAAGGTATGTGCTGCAACTTTGTTGAACATTTTACGAAAAAAAATTTTGTGATAACATTAACCCTCTAGCTCCCATTCATTGCGATAATTTTTGGCCATATCCTAATAAATCGTAAAAAGCCTTCCAAGGGCGTGGGTACCATGATTTAATAGATAAATTGCAAAAAAATGGGTAAAGACGATTTATGTTGCAACATAATATTTTTGGATAAAATTTAATTTCACATCCATCATTATGAGTTAGATTACTTCAGCAAGAAGTTTGTGTGGGGACTATGTGAAATTATGGATTGATTCTTACTTAGGCTTTTTGCTTGTGAATGTTAAATAATTTAATTAAATTACCTAAAAAATTGAGACCTTTAATTTGCGCATATGGGCAGGGAACCAGCCGTACGAAAAGTTTTGCTCTAGTAGGACGTCATATTGTCAGCCTCGCTTCTTTTTTTCATAATTAACAAATATTTTAAATCTGTATGAAATTCTTAATAAATTATTTTTTAAGGAATTTTAAAATGAAAAATTCCCTCTTGTATTCTTAAGTACATTATGTTACATGATTAAATCTTATTTATTATTTTTTTTCTACACAGAAAAAAATAATTCGTAAATGGAATTAAGAGCCAAATAAACGACACATGAAGTTTGACTGCAGCAACAACATGTTTGTGTGAATATTAAAAATTTTAATATTAAAATTATATGGATCCTTGGACACAAGGATATAGGGTTTTGCTAATAGACTCGGCATCCTTTTACAAGTTCCACCGGGTTTAAAAGTCGTTGGAGTACCTTTGCTCTTTTGCAAACTAAAACTTCGGCAATTGCCCTTCCCAATCTGTTCCTGATATCTTGTCTGCGGCTGAATGGCCGTCATCCCAAAATCCATGTTTGATAGTAGTAGAAGTATTTGTGCACTGATGTTTTGGCGAAGTTTTCAGCAACTGCGGTGCTATATTGTCCTTGCGGGAGGCCTTATTACCTTCAATATTAAGGATACAAAACTTTTTAGGAGCTAAGATCAATATTGAAGAAATTACAAACGGAATGCCTTATTTTTAAATATATGTATATCCTTTCCACCTTTGTTAAAGGGTATAAAAATGATTTTTCTCCAATTCATAAATTTTCTGTTTGATCGAACTTTTTTTCTGTGTACTACATTTTCAATGATGCGTTTTTAAAATCCTTAATGAACTTGCAACATTAATTTATTCATTTGCCAAAAGGACTATTATAAGGCTTTTTCATTTCGTATCGAACAAAGTTTTCAAGCCATTATTTAATTGCGGAAAAATACACAATTTTTTCATGCAAAAATAATTACTTTGGCTACCAGATTGTTGGAAAGTTCATTTTATCAACGCGAAATATTCATTATTTTTTGGTTTAATAAAATGTATGTATGTCTGTAAGCGTTCAAGCAAAAACAAGAAGGCAGAAAACATGTTGTATCATGTTGTTTAAATATGTACATTTAATATGTTTAAAGAAAAAAATTTTTCAGGACTTAATATTTGTGTGTGGGACATTTCGTCAACAAAAAAATTCGAAGGAAAGAAAATATGTTAACCTAAAATATGTAACCCTGGAGGTCCAAACCACACGTTAATGCATCGTGTGCATTAAGCAATTAAACAAAAACCTTTATTTCGAGAGGAAAAAGGTAGTTATTTGTCTATAACTCGGTCTTTTAAAAAACAGTTTTCACTACTAGTGTTCTACTAAGTTTATTTTAGCCTTTCTTTAACCGATCTATCAGAATTTTTAAAGTATACTACTCCAACCTTATTGGGATTTAAATATATAAAGGGTCCGCCAAATAACTTTTTTTTTTTGAAAATGCTATAAAAAAAAACTACTGAATATTTTCTCAAATTTCTTTTTTTTATTTGAAAGTACAATCCTTCCGGTTAATTATGGAAAATAATTTCATTCAAATGGCTGCCTCGGCTGGCCATGCAGTAGCCGACACGATCGGTCCAATTTTTAAGCACATTATCGATTGTCATTTAAAGCGTCAATTGTCTCTGGCTTGTCGGCGTAACACTTATCTTTGACAACACCCCACAAATAATAGACCAACGGTGTCAAATCGCAGCTCCGAGGTGGCCAAACGACATCAGCTCTGCGGCTGATAATGCGATCTTCAAAAACAGGCCGCAAAACATCGAGTGTAGCTTCGGCTGTGTGGCACGTTGCGCCATCCTGTTGAAACCAAATGTTGCCAATATACTCCTCTTCAATTTTTGCCAACAAAAATTTGTTCAACATGAACCAAAATCCGCACCAAACAGTGACTCGTTTTGGGTGCATCGGCTTTTCAATGTATGCGTGCGGGTTTTCTGTGCCCCAAATGCGACAATTTTGCTTGTTTACATTCCCGCCAAGATAAAAATGAGCAATTTTCGCACACATTCTGCAACATTACCATGATTTTCAAAGTAATGTCGCAATATTTCCCAGCGTTGTTTAAGCGTATACACAACCATATTCGTTCAGCGGAAGGATAAAACTAACTATCTGTCAAATCAGACATGAGCTAAGTGTTACCATTCAAGAAATAAGCGCTAGTTGAAAAAAAAAAGTTAGATGGCGGACTCGTTATAACAACCAAATACGCATCACATCCAGGGTCTTCGGAAAAAAAATTTCAACATCAGTCAACGCTAGTCATAATATTCCATAATATATACAATTTAAACATCGAAGGTCAACATTTTATATGGGCATTTGCGTCAAAAGATCCACCGTGACCGAAAATTTAAAAGTTATTAAAATCTGATTATTTTACGATATTGTTATAGAGAAATACTTAGATTTCACTAATTTTATAAATTTACCCATAAATTTGTTCACTGAGATAAACAATCAGACTGCAAAGTTGTGCAAACGTAATTTCTTATTTGTGAGAATGTTTTATTGTATGTTTTCTTTAATATTATCTACCTTAAAAGAGGTGATATTTGATGAAAATTATTCCAAAAAAAATTTTCTTACATGGTCTGTAATCTAAGGAAGAGTTCGAAGAGAAATATGTTATTCGGATTTACGGTAAATTTTTTTTTTTTTTTTTTAAGTCATTATTCAGTTAAATTATTATGGAAAAAATTTCACGTTCGAAATGTCACGTATCGAATCAGATTTTGGCTTAAACTAAACAAAAAAAAAATTCAGAAGGTTTTTAGAATCAAACCAAAGACATTTTAATGTTACATCGCTACGTAAAATTCTGAAAGTAGTTTACTAAAAAATTGTGGCAAATTTCGCTGAATTACGCCTTTTTATACATGGCCACAAAAACTACTTCTATTTTTTTCACGTTCGAACCGCTACTTCTTTTGCCATTATCTTTTACCTATAATCGCGCCCCCCATAAACTTTAGCATAGATAATAGTGCTTTCTTATTGCTATAATTTAAGGTTTAAAAGAACGTAAAAATATTTGTTGTTTAAAATGTTATTGCATTTTTGATGCGTACGACTTTCACGTTCAACACTTTGGAATTACCCATATATTACCAACGGAATAGTACATTTATATATAAAGCGTGTCCCAAAATTAACGCAAGATTTGAATTTGTCGCTTAAGAAACCCTAAAAAAAATTAAAATCTTGCGTTCATTTTGGGGCAACCTTTTGTTACCTTTTTCACTTGTAGTGAGCGTTATACAAATCGAAAACGCTGCTTCTTTATGTATGTTTTCTTAACATCAAGTTTTTTTCTGCATTTCATTTGACATTTGTCAATTTCGGACTAACTCCATTTGAACCATGGAAAGATACACAATCGAGCAACGCGTTAAAGTAATTCAGGGTTATTATGAAAATGGACGTTCGAATCAAAATGCATGTCGTGCACTTCGTGTTTTGTTTGGTCAATTTAATCGTCCAAATGTGCGTACAATCGGAAAAATCGTGCAAAAATTTTAGCAAATCGGGTCTGTAGGAGATGTGAAAACACCAGTGACCATTCCAAACGTCGTCAATGGTCAGAATGGTGGCAAGAAATGGCAACAGTGGATGATCAATTTTCGAACAAAATCATCATCAGTGATGAGGCACATTTTCACCTCAGTGGATTCGTCAATAAGCAGAATTGCACCCACAAAGAGTGACTGTTGGGTGCGGTTTATGGGCTGGCGGCATCATCGGGCCGTATTTTTTCAAAAATGGGGCCGGTCAGGCAGTAACTGTGAATGGTTTTCGCTATCGTGAGATGATAACGAACTTTTTATGGCTCGAATGGGAAGATATGGATGTGGACGATATGTGGTTTCAACAGGATGGTGCCACTTGCCACACAGCTAACGAAACAATGGCTCTTTTACGCGAAAAATTCAATGGCCATGTTATATCACGTGGTGGCGATGTCAATTGGCCGCCAAGGTCATGTGATGTGACACCGTTGGACTTCTTTCTTTGGGCTTATTTGAAAGAAAAGGTGTACGTCGATAAGCCAGCGACAATTCAAGAGCAAAAGGATGAGATAATTCGGCACATTAACGGCATAGAACCTCAATTATGCCTCAGCGGCATCGAACATTTGGATAATCGGATGGTGGTTTACCGCCGAGGTTGCGGCGACCATTTGGCCGATAGTCTGTTCCATACATAATTGAACCATACCAATATTATCATAATAAAAAGGAATTACAATAATTTCCTAAATAATTTGTGTTTTATTCAAAATCAACATCGGCCCTTAAGACTTAACCACTCGTTAGCTTCAAGCGGGACAAAAATCCCGGGATCCCGCACATTTTTCGGAAAAAAATCCCGCGAAAATTTGTGCGGGAATTCCCGGAATTTTTTTTTTTAATTTAATTACGTCAACTTTACTGCTGATATAATTGTAAATATGTTGTGTCAAGAAATAGATCTTAGCAGTTAGGCAAAAATGCACAACTGCTTCAAATCGTTATCATCTGCTCTTAGGAAAAAATATATACCAAATAAATATTTATCAATTTAACATAAGGAAAAACTGTCTTTAGACAGTTTTGCCAACGCCAAAGAGATGTCAATTCATATCAAGGCAATGTGAAGTTTCGACCCAGATGATTTTATATGCTGAGCAGCTGCATAAAAGATTTTTCGGGTTAGAGTCTGTAAAGGCCCAAATACACTTGTCAAATGCTTGTCCAGCCGCCGAATTCAACGTGTACGTGTGCTGGACGTAATATTCGCCGTCATATCAAAATTTTTTGATTTTCCATCAAGCGTTGTCGGTGTCACACATACAAACACATTTTCACTAATACTACCACAATGCTTGATGAGTATTTTGATCAATGTATTTCGGCCTTAAGAGATGATGACAAAAGTTATTAATAAACAAAACTGTTATTCGATTTGAAGAAAAAAATTTTTTTTAAAAAGGAATTACAAGTTTTAAAGGAAGTGCTAAGAAAACTGAAAGTGTCTAAAGATTATATAATGTTCCTTTGACTATAGCAAGCACACGTATAAGAAAAGGTGTTTTTTCATTGAAATCTTCTTGATAGAAATTATTAATAGGCTTTCAAACGATTCTGTAAGTGAGTATTGTGAACTAAAATCCTATTTTAAAAGATATATTTAGTAATAATTTGTTTGAATAATTTAACCTTTTTAGTTTTTTATAAATGCTTTTGACTTTGAATTAATTTTGTGGCAATAAGTGCTTAAGTCTATTTGTGTAGTTTTGAAGGAGAATAATTTAAAACTTTAATAGTGGCTTTTGGAAATTTACTCCGAATTTAATATATTCATTAGTTCTCTGCTATAACTTCCTCAAAAATCCTACAAAATGTGTGTACATGTGTACTTTGAACATAAAAATCTAAAGGTGCCATTAAGCACTTTCCTTTTTGGCACAGAATTAAAAAGTTGAATGCATTTATAAACTTAATTAATTGATCTCTGGAGATGTGATTTGTTCAAATAAATTAAATTAAAAAATTTTTGGCATCACTTTGTAATGAGCGGGATTTCCCGGTATACGCTTTCCCGGGAAAGAAACTCTGGGGCCGTGCAGAACCTTTTTTTAAAAGCATTTCGGACAGCGCTCACAATTCTAAGCACTTGGTTAGTACTATGTTTTCTTCGAAATCCATGTTGTTGTGCAGGGATTATATTATTCTCATTTTGGACTGTAGTAATCTCAATGGCCAAGTTTTTCCCGAATAAATTAGACAGATTCGAAAATAAGCTTAACGGTCTGTATGAGTCTACCTTCGTGTGATATTTTCCTTTTCCAGTTGTAATTCAGAAAACGTAAATTGAAATTTAGAAGACGTCAATTGCAACTCAGATTAGTCAATTCTAATTCAGAAAGCATCAATCCAAGAATAATTTATATGTTATTTCCTTTTTTTAACTTTGGTGTAAAGCGCAACATTAACTGCTTGGTGGCGTTAGGTAAAAAAAGAGAGCTTTTCTGTGGACGTGCACCTATGAGCGTGTCCAAATTTCAGGTCAATGGAAATCCCTACAGAGAGATGATCCGAAGCTTTTTGTGGTGGAGAATTAATGATTTCGACGTAGAAAGTATGTGGTTTCAACAGGATGGTGCCACTTGCCACACAGCAAGAGAAACAATAGAGCTTTTGAAAGAAAAGTTCGGAAATCGCTTGCATTAGAAGAAGATTGTATTGGCGCCACCAAGAGAATAGTGAGATTTTTTTTTGAGGAGTTTTTTGAAATCGAATGTATACAGCAATAATCCCACATCAGTTCAACAGCTACATAAATAAAACACAGACAAAATTCTTCAAAGTTTTTCACTAATTAAAGCATTTATTAAGAATAAAATCACTTTTAATTAAAAATTTTATCGAGTGAATTAAACGTTGAATCAAGTTAATTAAACGTTCAATCAAGTGAATTAAACGTTTAATTGATAGTATTAATTTGTTTACTGGTTCAAATTTAATTAATTTTACAAATTTTTTAATTGAAATCAATTGAAATTTTTTTCTGTGAACATTATTGAACAGATTTCAACCATCCACAACAGTTTATTGAAAAACGTAAAAGATTGCGAGCATGGCGAGCCAGTAGGGGGATCATTTGACCGACATCATTTTTCTTTTTTAACCAGAACATATTTGTAAAAAACCGAACTGAATAATTAGTATTGTGGTCAAAAAAGCAAATTTCGATCTACCAAAGGTTAAAATACAATTTTGTTTAAGAATTGATGCTTGACTATTTACGTCAGCAGTCGTCGATGGCTGCGGGTGTAAGACGGCAAATCCCTCTGAGGAGATCGTGTGGTTGCGATCGAAACATGTCAGGGCAACATGCCGGCTAGGGTTCGATCACGGCTACGGCCAGCGATGGAAAATTATCAATAACAATTTTAATTAATTTTCATGTTGTAAAATTCCTTTCTTCATAAAAATAATTTAATGAAAATAAAATTTGATGAACTTAAGCCTAATTAAAAATATTAGAAATTTGGATAAAAAAAATATTTTGAATATCTTAAAAAATATCTCTTTTTTTATTAAAATTAAAATGGTACTTCAATTTTTGGGGACAACCTTTCAATTTGTTTTAATGCTAATTAAAGGTTAGTTTAAGTAAAATATGTTACAGGAAGATACAAAGCATTTTAGAAGTGTCTAGAATCTCTTAAATACATGTGGCTCACCTAGTTCAAATGTGACTCAACTCAAAAAACTTAATTTTTCAGAAATCAAAAAAAATACTGTTTTTCACTTAAAAAAAAGTAGTTAAAAACAAATCTTTGGACCATTTAGCAGAAAGTCCACACACACAGATTATGATCTGAAAAGTTTTTTTTCTTTTAAAATATTTATACCCTAGATAATGATCAATTTTTAGTTGTGTCATTTTTGATGATAAATTAATTGCACAAGTTAGCAAATTATTTTGTGTTATGTCACTTTAGCTGATTTTTTTTCAAGTCTTGACGCTTTTTGCGAATTTCATAACTGACACAAGTCTAATTAATATAAACTTACACAAAGATTTCTTTTATCAAAAGTGTCACAATTCGAATAAAGACTATTTAGCACTTAGCAGTAGGGATCTACTACCATTCTATTTTCGGCACAACTAAAAATAATTCACTTTTATGAAATGCAACTTTATACCAATTGAAACATAAAGAAAGACATAACTGTTAACAACAACAAAATACACTGATATTTTTTTTTTTTAGATAAACAAGTGTTTTGTGCATAGTTTAAGCATATAATCCGAGATAATCCGACAAATTAATATTTTTAGTTAAGTCACTTTTGAACTAGGTGTGCGAAATATCTTTAGATTTATTGGTTAAAGAGTTAAAAAAAAGTTTGTTAAAAATTTATGAAAGTAGGACATTAAGCCAGAGCTTTATAAATCTTAATTTTATTGAAAATTATTAAAATATCTTGATATTTTTTAGACTTTTTTTTATTATAAAATGACCCCTTTTGAAATGTTTATCTTTATTTTAATATGCATTTCTCAGTTCAATATGTGTTTTTTATTGATATTTATTTAGTAAAAACTTACTTGATGTAAATGTATAATCCCACCAATCGGTTTTACATAAAAATGCCTTTAAATCATCTGCCGTACGACCGACGACCACATCAGGCGGTGAGACCAATGTGCGCACCAATAAACAAGTGCCGATGGCGCCACAAATACAACCCAGTCGTTTAAGTAACGCAGCATCTGTTATTTTAACAGCTTTTGCTGAACGTACACGAAATATCACCGATATCCTGTAAAATAAATAAATAAATGAAATAATGAAAAAAGAATAAAAAAAAACACAGAAAATTTTAAAGAAAACAATGTTTGAATGAAAATAATTTAAAGGAAACTTGTTACACACTAATTATCATTTAAGCGGAAATAATTAAGGTAAAAGTTAAATAAACGTTAATGAATAATATTTTATTGGCATTTTTTCATTGTATAACCTTAAGAAAATATTGAAGGAAAATTTCAGTAGTTTTCTTAATTTTTTTTTATTTTCTCCTTCATCCCTTAAAAGAATTTCATATATCCAGCTTTTCCACACTTCAATACTTACCGCCATGTTTTCAGCATTAATGCTCCATATGTTAAGGAAAATCCAATTTCTCTCAGCCATATACGTGCGGTACACGTATACAAATTGGGATTCGGATACATAACAATATTCTGGAATTTTTGTTGTTTTAAAGAGAAAAGTAAACAGATATAAAAAAAAGAAAATATTTTACATGTTTATTTGTTTAAATATGTGTATTTATATTGTAAGTATACACATACTACAATACGTATTGAACAGTATTGTATGTATGTGGATTTATACGTTTGTATGTGTGCAGCTTTAGTGTATAGTGCGTATGCCTCTAATTTTATTTTTTATTAAATTTAATGAAAACAATAAAATTTAATATTATAAGACGCCATCTGTTTTTGTTGTACATATTTATGTCATCCCTTGTTGCTATTAGTATTAAATAAAAAAGAACAACAACAATTTCTAAACAATTTCCGTTAAAAGTAAAATTCTGTTAAACGACTTTAAGAAAATTATTTACGCTAAAGTTTACTTGGTAATTGAAATAGATCGATCAATTTTGTCATTAAGAGTGAGATTGATGCTGATTGAAATAATTTTCAGGAAACGGTTGTTATAACTACAGGGTGTTTGAAAAAAACGAATGAATTTAAATGGGCTAAAGCTTCTTTTGAGTCTTTTCAGATTATTATAAAATAACAGACTTGGGGAGTTGCAAGTGAAATGGTAAACTATGGAATTATTAACTACAGATGTAACCCTAGTTTATAGTGAGCTCCTCTATCAGTGAAAGGGGTGCGTGTTTGGTCCACGCCAGTGACTGTGCTCTGTTTCACTACAACGCACAGTGTTAGATTTTTAAAATTAGCAGGCTAAAATTAATTACTGAAAAAAAACTGAAAAACTTAAGAAGCCAACTTTTGTTGTATTGATTGCTTACATATTAAAGAAGAGTTGTGCCAAAAATTAGAAAAATTCGTCCACAGCACGCCTTCTTTTCAGTACTACTTTTCAATACTCAAACTTTGAAATAATTTTTTTTTTCAATTTTAAGTTATTATACCTACACAATAATAGTGGAGAGGGTATTATGCGTTTGTGCTGACGTATGTAACACTTAGAAATATTCCATCTAGACCCACGTTTTGTTGTTCGACTCAGAAGCACTTTTTCAGTCAATAGAAGATCTCACTCCCACGATTTTGGTTATTAATCTATCACAAACCAGCTTAAAGCCGAAGTTCCAGGGACAATTATGCTTTCAGATAGGATAACAACATTATTGACCATTAAAAAACGTTTTGCAACGATCATTCCGAGCCAGAAAGACCTGCCAATTTCACCCAGAGGTGCCAACTATAAGCTGCACATTTTCCACCTTAAAGATGAACCCAAGTGGCCGCAAAACACGCCAGGGTTAACAGTTGGCATTTGTTTTTTTTTTTTGGTATTTGGAAAGAACTTGAGTACGTAAAGCTCCAGAGCACAGCACAAATAAACTTGACAAGTCCGGAAACTTGACAAGGTAATGGCATATAGAACAACCAAAATGAGCGCGCCAAGTTTAAGATTTTTAAACGCCTAGCTTTAACGTTAAAATGGCATACTTTTATAAAAGCGTCAAAGTTGTGTCTTGAACAGTAGTTTTAACTTATCTTGTTAAATAAAACACACAAAATAGAAATAAAATTGGAGACAAAACCTCTAGATCAACTTAAAAATAGCTAAATTGCCGTTACTTTTTAATAATAGCAGCCAATTTTACTATTTAACGCGCTAAAAAATCGGATTTTTCAATTAAAAAACGTTGACGCTGCGCTTTTTGGATTTAATTCATATACAATTTCTAACAGCATAAGATTTTTTAACAGACAAAAAACACTTCACGCGCTGATTAAGTTTGGTCTCTTAGAAAAGCGAGACTGTGCACTTACGTGATGTTATCGGGTCCATGGTATGGTATTGATTCTGGCTGCTGGACCACTGCAGTATCATTCAGGCCGAAATAATGGCCATCAAAACAGCCGCAAAACACATCCGGTATGGTGCGAAATATCCGGCAGGGACATTCACATTATTACCAATATTAAGGCAGCCATAAGATCGCTGGATAATCTGTTCTTCATACCGAAAATTGTTTCCGGATGTCTCTGGAGGAGATAGGGAAACATTCAATGGTTACCCTTAAGTGGGTCCCCGGATACAGGGGCATACAAGGAGTAAGCAACTAAGTGTACACAAGTTTCATCTTATTGCCAGTCAGAGATGGTTTGATGGAACTACCTGTGTGGAAACCAGGAAACTTTGGCCCATCATGGATGTTAAAAGGACTCGGCGAGCATTACAGCTGCCCAGACAACACCTCACGAACCGTATTGGGGCTACAAATGACCACTGGCCAATTGGAAAGCACGCCTTAAGGCTCTAGGGCTCTCTTTAAATGACCTATGTAGAAGTTGCGGCGACGTGGAGGAGGAAGAGTCACCACATCTTCTCTGTCATTGTCCGGCATTCGGAGATCTTAGACTTGAACTGTTTTGTCGAAGAACCCTTGAGGAAAAAACTTGTCTCTCTGATATTGATTTGTCCAAGATCCACTCCATTATTAAATCACCGGTTGGCTGAGTGAGACTATTAGCAGCCAGATAACATAGGACCCTTGGGCGATGGTGAAAAATGGTAACACAACGGGAAGTAGTTAATGGATACACGTCAGCTGTGCTTAATTGGAGCTACCAATAGAACAAATCCCAACCTACTTAACGTTATATTTCACTTCATTATAGACTTATAGACTTTTGAAACCTTCAGCTACGAAGTACAAATATACCTATAATGTACATATGTGTCTATGGGAGGACTAAACGATATTTTTTATCAACCTTAGCTTCAAAAAATGTTGTCCTTAAATTTGGATTTACATAAAATTTATTCCAAATACTTTTTGTCTAATTGTTGACACATAAGATCATCATTGCGAGCTGTAATTTAATAACTCCCAGGCGCCAGATGGACCTTTAAAGGAAGACTCTCAAAGTGAAAAAATTGGACCGTTTAAAATCGATGGATAATAAAAGGATGTTTTTTAATTTAAAATTTTTATATAAGCAATTCCTTATTTCTCAATTTTATTTTTTGCTGCGTGACTCTTTTCCAAATTATACGACATGTGCTTTGAATTTCTCTAGGCGCCTAAATATTCTGTTTTTAATGCTATAAATCCTAAATTTTGCAATATTTAAGTAGAGTTTATAGTTATACGCTCAAACAAACTTGTTTACCAAGAATTGATTGTTTCGACAGACATTGTCGTTCTCTTTATTTATGGATAACTTTTTTTATCTCTAAATTAATGGACATATTTATGTCTAATAAATATATTATTAGCTGAAACAAAATCCTCACATGCTTCCAAATCATGAACACACACACACATCTTAAACGTAATGAAAACATTATTGACCATTTAAATCAATTTCAAGTCAATTAAATTTGATTTATTTGGAAATGTTTTGACTGTTTTCGTTTTAGGAAAAAGAAGAAATGTGTCTCAAACAGCTTTTTTTGCAGAATGTTTCTAACAAAAAAAAATAAAAATAAAAAAAACTATGGAGTATAAAAAAACAGTTTGATTCTAAAAAGATACATGTGAAAGAAATCACAAACATAAAGTTGAAACCACGCAATTCACACCAGGAGAAAGCAGCCGTTCAGCCGGTACAGATCCAATAGGAAATTAATACAGCCTGGGTCTTAAGTCACTGAACATGGTAATTATCTTAATATTATTGGTAAACATATTATGTATTGTTATTATTAACCATACCATTGTCGGAGGCAACCATAGATAATACACTCAAAAGCAAAATTGTAGGGGAATGTAAGAAAAGATAAACTCACTGTTTATTGTTGGTGTTTTGTTTAAGCTTTGATATACATAGTTACAAGTGAGACTTTGAGTGTTTATAATTCTTATTCACTTTAAGGTTTAATTTGTATAATATTTTTAGCTTTTCTAAAATCTTTTGAAAAGGTTTCCTGACGATCTGGCCTAAGCAACCAGTGAAATGCGCATAGAAGCAATAAATTTCACTGTATTTATCAAATATGATAAATTGGGAATTAGCACGTCATACAGAAATCTTATTAATAATAAATTTTGTATTCCCGGAAAATAACTTTGAAAAATCTATCCATCCATACTCAAATTAATCCGAAGCGGTATTATTAGTACGGTGGGTGAGTACGATGAGTTCTTAAATTAAGTAAAGAAAGATTGATTCAAGTACGGATTTTCAATCGCAAAATACTTAAATTGTCCGTATTCAATCCCGATTTGGTACTTGAAATAATCCGAAAATGAGTTTGATTTAAGTAAAACTATGATTGAATGAATTTTAAAATGTACTTGATTAAAGTAATTTAAAGTTGATTTTATCCTGAATTCGTGCTTGAAAAAAACCAAAAAAGAAATTAGAAAGAAAAAGTTATTATTACTGATTTAATTACCGGTATTAGACCTTACAGAATGATAAGACACCAACATCATGCCCGATATGGTTTTTACTTTAGAAATCTTATGTAATATTTAACCAAAATTATAAACTTAATGAGAAGCAAGAGTTAAAATTTACTTTTTAACCAACCCTTCGTGGTACACATGAGTCTGGCCAGACCTTTTCTCAATGTGTATAGAAAATCAAAACATGCGTAAGCCGGAGGGTTAAGGCCGCTTTAGCCGACCGTAAATGTAATGACATGCAAAATAACGTACCGTTAGGTAATGTAAACTCGTTTGTCCACTTATAGAACATGTAAGAACGTGTTTTTTCAAAAACATAAACAAAAAAGCATTAGTATACATAAAACAACACACACAGTGATGAGAATTAAAATTGTTCAAATGATGACCGCTTTGTAAAAAAAGTACCAAGCGATTTAAATAGTATTAAAACTGTATTTAAACTATGTATAAATTCATAAATAACTTAGGCCCGTTTTCACGACTTACCTATAAAGTTCGAAATAGTTAATGGTACCTTTAGCACTAGTGAGGAATAAAGTTACCTTCAACTATTTTCGTTTTCACAATTTCTGTATTATATAAACTTAACATTTTTGAAAATGTGGCAATACTAAAGAACATACCAATTATTTTTGCCAAAATAAATATACGAACTGGCAACTACGTACTTTTTTACATTTACAAAATATACGTATAATTGGAGTTGCCATATATAAAAAATATGTGAATATAATATGGCAATCTCAAATCTAAACCTTACGACAAAAGTTAAAGGTAGAAAGTTCCTATTTTAGCTTATTCTTCACTTTTAGATTAAAGGGAACTTGTGATAATTAAAAACTCATTATCTGTTCGATAACTTCCAACATTTAGCTATCGTTAAGTCGTGAAAACGGGCCTTAATATTTGATATTTATATTACAGATTTACAATAATAAAATATGTATTATAGAATATTCGTACACATGTACTTACATGATTTTGAAAACGTGCATACACAAAACAAGGTTTTGATACCATTAAAAACCAGACTTTTTATTGTTTGTGTATATGTATGCATTTGTTTATTTTATACATCTAAGCATAAATTTGTATAAATGAAAATATGTACGTTGGTATTATTATTACTGAAAAAAGGACTAAAGAAAAAGAGGGATTTTACACGCATTCCATTTAAAATACAAGCAACCCATCACTATCTACAACTGTCACGTAACCTCGTAAAGAAATTCTATTTTCAACAGGTTGGCACGTTACGGTTCAGTGACATTACAGTCAGTTAAGCATTTGCATTGCTTTCCATATAACAGAAACGATCAGCTGTTTACATTCCATTTACATTTCTACATTTACGGTTGGCTAACGAAGCCTTTTAACACAACGAAAAGTTTATTCTTTTTTTTTACTTGATTTAAAGCTTTTATACTTATTTCAGGAAATTCCGGGATTGATTTTCGAAAGTAATCCCATTTAGGATTGTTTTGAGTACGTTTTAGTGTTATTCGTACTTGAATTTTTTTGTACGACTCGTACTTAAAGTAATCATAAAAAACTTGATTTATCCCGAGTGTTTTTCTTTCTGTGTATGGTTGTAGCTTCTTAATGAACAACTAATTTAACCATAATATGGTTAAAATAAGCATAATATATATATAATTTTTTCATTAAAAACAGGCGGTAAATGTGTTTTTTACGTACCCAATAAAAATTTTTATCATTTTGCGAAGCACTAATGGTACATTTGTAAAAATAAGCGCACAATTGTGCGCTACACAATAAAACGTACAGAGATGCAATAAAGTAAGTGAAGGAACTCTCTCTTAACCAGTTTTATAAAAGAACAAATAACATATCAAGTGCTACGGCATTCCCTTACTACGGAGCAGGTTTGTAAGGGAGAATACTATCAAAAAACATTTAGTGTGTAAAGCTGAACGCTACTTTCAACAGTTTTATATCTACGTTGAATAAGGCGCTTTTTGTGACAAAAATGTATTGCTTCAAAGTGGGAACTCACCATATAAAAGTCATGCCTTCTGTAAGCGAAATGGTAAGCGAAGCTCTTACATTTCTCCCTTACAAACCGGCTTCGTTTGAAGCTCAATTTTTTTATTGGGTAAAGACATTCATTTGATAAGAGCTCATACATTAATAGAATAATCACCCTAGAGGGAAGCAAACGGACACCAAAGTAGTCCCGTGATTGGTTTTTGGTGGTAGGGACTGGTTCTAGTTTTAACACTTTCTATGAATAAGACCTATCACTTTTACATGGGGTTGTCATTGGAGGGGGTCAATTGACACCATTTGACCAGTCACACATCTATTCTCAATGGACGTGTTTAGTGTCAGTTACAACAATGTAGTTTTATTTCAATAAAATGTAGAACTTTTTCAATAAAACAAGTCCTAGAATTAAATTCAAGAACAAACTTTTAGAAAGTCCCTAAAAATGTGTCATGTCACACCACCGGTAAAGACTGTACTGTAATTCATTACTTTTTCTACCTTTTTGTTCTTCATAAACCAGTTACATGATTGGTTCTCTTTTCACTGGTCATGAGTTCTTTCTTTCTGTACCTGTTCTATTTTCACAACTCCCAGGACCAGTCTGTTGGACCAATTGACACAAATTTCTCGCAGGGAACCGATTAATTTTAACATCGACTTCTTCGAAACTTTCGTCTTAAGAGCCAAGTTTTCTTTTGCTTTATTACATTAAGTTTTAAAAGGAATTATAGTCCTTTACGGCTTTTCTTGTAAATTTCCTATAAGGGAAAACGCTTTTTTGTTAGCATTTGCGGTCAATTATCGTTATTTTGTCTTAAAAAATATAAGCGCACATTATTTATCTATTTATAAGCGATAATACAGTGGATGAACATTGGAAAACAAACAACAGGAAATACTTAATATTGATTGGATAGAGAATAAAACAAACTAACGACTTAGGATAAATGTTTTTGCCACGAAAGTGATTTATTATCATCAAAAAAAAAAAAAGTTCAAATTAACTCTACTACTTGTAAATTGTCCAAATTGTTGTGGGAGTGAATATTTTTGGGACAATAATTTTTGGGAACATAACAACACAACATTTTGTTACGAGGTTAAGAATTATATCAGAGTTATGTCACCGAACTATTAACGGATGTCCAGTGACTTGTGGCCTACTCTGTTCTTAAAACATGAAGAGAAACCCCATTTTCCCATATAATCAATTCAAGGAAACTATTTTAAACTATACGTCCGTGACTTTTAAAATAACATATAGGTTTTTTATTATAAAAACAAATTTTTTTTAACTCAGTCTTCTTTAAGCTTTATAAACTTTTCTAAACGTTTCTCCAAATTTTATCTTCTTTCCAAAATATAAGGTTTGTTAGGTCTTAAAAATAGGTATTTGTTTGTTAGCTGATTTGAGCGTTGGAGTTTAATTTATTTTCGCCGAACTATTTCTTTAGGATTGAAAACCAGAAATAGTCATTTGGGACTTAATCCGATGAATAGGGCAGCTGAGGGAGCAGTTCGTATCCTAATTAATGGATTTTTGCTAAGGAAATCCTTAATCAGTACACAAAATTCACTTTTTCTATATTTTTCTCAAATCACAAGGAATGTTAAGCACAAACTAAATAATGCAGCTTATTAAAATTTTGACTGGAGTCAACAGAGAGATGCATGTTGTCATGACCAGTGCTGGCTATCCGGTTAAGAGAACGGGTAATTCAAAACGTAACGGACTTATTGCCCAGCCCTCGTGCAAACATCTTCATAAGAGATTTCTTTAATTTAAAGTGACTTTCGGAAGGGCGGTTAATCTATATATATAAAATTGTAACGTTACTGACTGACTGACTGACTGACTGATTCATCATCGCACAGCCTAAACGCCTGAAGCTAAACACTTGAAACTTGGACCAGAGATTGGTCACACCCCAAATCGATCCACTAAGACGGGATTTTTGGAAATTCGAATGTTTAGGGGGTAAAATAGGGTAAAAACGGGAAAATTTGGTAACCTTATATCTCCAAAAATAAAAGTGATACAAAAAAAATGTAATACTTATCGTTGTTCTTTAGAAAAATAAGCGGACAGGTGTCTGGTACTTTTATGAAATTCGGCTCTTTTAGGGAGTAAACGGGTAAAACCTGAAGTTTAGTACTTTTTTGACACCCTATCTATCTTTTGAACCAGTAAACATACAAAAAAAGTTTATACCACATTCGAAACTTCTCAAAAAAATACGAATACGAATTTGGTACTTTTTCGAAATTCGAACATCTAAGGGGTAAAAATCGTAACTATTTTTGGTACTTTTTTTACAAAACATTTTTCTACATTCATTGAGATATTCGTACCAAATTATGGGCTCCCACTACAATACTGAAATTTTTGAAACTTTAATTGGGGTAACAAATAGTACCAAAAAAATGAAACACGGGAAATTTGATATTTTTCTTTAGCTTTTTGTTTCTGCAACTGGTATTTTTTTATTGTCGTTAATATTGGACCTTAAAACATAAGATTTAACATGCAATGCCCTGAGTGGATAAGAATTTATAAGAGGGAACTTTTTGGTACTTTTTATTCTTTGATTGGTACTTTTTTAATTTTCGTTAATATTTGACCTAGAAACATAAAATTAAACATGCAAGGTCCTGAGTGGATGAGAACCTGAAAGAGGGCTTTTAGGTACTTTTTTGTTCATCAATCGGTACTTTTTGAATTTCCGTTAGTATTGGACCTAGAAACATAAAATTCAACATGCAGGGTCATGTGGTCCTTTTTTACAAAATATTTGTCTCCATTCATTGGCATATTCGTACTTAATTATGGGCTCCCACCACAACACTGAAATGTTTCATACATAAATGGGTTGAAACAAGTATCAAAACGGATTATACGGGAAATTAACTTACTTTCATTTGCTTTTGTGTTATACGAGTGGTACTTTTTGAATTTTCTATAATATTGAGCTTAGAAACACAAAATAATAGGTGCAAAGTCCTGTGTAAATATCAACCTATGAGATGAAAATTTTGGAACTTTTTTGCTAAAACATAGATACATATTCTTTGGCATATAAATATGTTCATGAAAGAAAAAGCCCGATTAAAAACTTGCGGGTTAAATGCTTGAATTTAAACAAGTTTAAGCCTAGAAAAGTAAACTTTGGCATACAAATATGTCCACGAAAAAAGGAGACGCTAACGAAGTAGCGGGCTAAATGCTAGTATGAAACAAATGGTCCTACGGCTACAAGTTATTGCTACAACATGCTAGTTATTATTAAAATTATTTGTTACCAAATTTTATCACAAATTTATCACATTTATAAGGAATTTTTAACAGTGCAAAATAATATTCAGGGGTATTTTTAGTATTGAAAGTTCTGATCGGTCAAATGTAGGCTGAATCCCATAAAATTTGTTAGACGGCTTAAAGAGGCAACAAAACATTTTTGAATTGAATTAACTTTTAATACCAACGCAATAAGAGTATTTCTGAAACAAGGACCAAAATTGCCACTTAAATACCACAGCGTTTTTTTGACTAAATTTCAACGGCTTTAAAAATACTGACAACACAACATCGTCTTACATATTTACATGAACCCAGGATGTGAACTTTTAAAGATGTTCAGTATATTATTTATTGTTATTTGACCTTTATTTTTATAATTATTTTTAATTATTTATATTTTTCGCTTGAATTTTCAACGACAAACAAAAATTTTTAGCAGAACAAGCCGATCGACAATGCAGGCGAATGATAATCTAACCCCCCGACCACAACAGCAATTTGTGAAGTCTTAACCGAAGCAATCACGCAGCCAAAATAACTGCATCAAATTGCCAATATGTTCAAGATCATTTTTTGAGGTGCCGAACACGTGCATATCTTAGAATATAAATTGAAAAAAAAGGTGAACAGAGGTTGTGTGTTATTTTCATAGCGAGGAAAAAGATGAACGCTAAAAATACAAATACGTATTTAATATTCATATGCTTTAAGACAGTGTCGCCCAATTCTCATATCCCTAAAGTTGCTATGATAATAATTCAAGTTCCTACTTCCATCTTCAATTAATTTTTTAGTATTGAACCATTTCTTTTACTTTCTTTGTAAACAAGTTCCCTTACGTTTTTTTATAAAAGTTTTTTTCATTAATTAATAACAAAATTCACTTTGTATTATTTATATGGAGCGGGATACCGAAATCGAAAAAGTCCGGGGAAAAAAAAACTCTAACTATAATATTATTCATGTGAATACTGATGACTTACATTCTGCTGTTCTTTTGTTTACATTTCACCAAAGAGAATCAAATTAGTTGCCATTCAGATATCGTTAAAGCTACCTACACTCAAGTAATTTCTTTGTGCATGACGTCTTGTTACTTCACAGAAAAAAAATATCTCAAGAAAATTTTTAACAACACAGTTTGTAAAAAAAAAAATTTTAGGTCAGCAAACTTTTTATTTGATTCAATTAAAAAATTTATCAAAATTACACTTTGCAAAATAGCACACATTAAAACATATTCAATAATTAAATAATTAAATGTTTCTTCACATTCTATAAATAAATATTTGAGTCAAAGTAAAAACCGTATTTTTACAACTCGTGTCCATTTTTTAATAGTTCATAATTCTCATTCGCTTAACAGTTTTATTTATATTAGAAATTTAGTTTTCCAACGTCTTTGGAAAAAGGTTTCCTGATGACCTGGCTTAAGCAACCAGCGAAATGCGTATGGGAACTAGCTTATCCCTCCACAATAAATATTAAAATTGAGAATTTAGCACATCATAATAAGTTAATACGTAAATAAAGATTGGATAAACATTTTGTTTGATTTATTCAACATTTCCAAACATTTTTTTTTTAACAAAATAAACGTAACATTTTGTTGGAAAAAATTATTTTGGGCAACAACTTTTTTTATTGACTCAATAAACTTGGTTGTTGACTAAAACTTCAATAACTATACCTACAAACTTTTTTCGTCATCGCAGAAAATTCAAAAATTTTTTTTTAATCAAATATGCGATTTTCGTATTCAAATATGAAAATTATTTTTTTCTGTGTTGTCAATGGGGCTGTGCGGGCACAAATCACAAATCCTGAAGTAATCAGAAATTTTAAATTTCTTGTGATTTGCTCGATGTGTTAGTGGGCTTGTTTGCGAACATTTTACAATTTTTCCATTTGATTGTACAACGAAATGTCGAACTTAAACAAGGGAATGAAAAATATACGCAGCAATGAGAGTGGGAACAAAAAATGCACACAAAAATAATTTTTTGTATGCGTACACCACATAGCACACACAAATAAACATCATGAATTCTAGCAGACTGCACGAGGTAATTTTCAAATACTAGGAGTATAAGCAAACATTTTTTTACTGCATTGAAAGGCTTTGAAAGAAACAAGTACTTTCTGGTGTGTTATTCTTTGAATTCTTATACCCTCCCAACACTATTTAAACTGTGCGACGAACAGTAACGCAAATGATATGCTTCATTGCCGTTGTCCACAAACGTTTTGTACACACATTTGATTTTTGTTATGTGTTTAATTTTTCAATACATTTATGCAGGCCTTTAGTACATGAGTCGAATCTAATTTATATTTTAAAATTTTTAAAACTCTATTTTGTTTTTCGTTTAAATGTTGCAAAATTGTGAGGTTAATTAAAAATTAATAAACATTTTACAAAAAACATGTTAAGAAGAAAAGCTGTCTTGGAAAATGCTAAATTTGAAAAAGAACATAAACTGAACTAGAAATAAACTCAAACAGAACTGAACTAATATTGAACTCGAATAAAACTAGAACTGAGCTTAAACTAAATTGCAAAGGAACCTAAACTGGAGTAGAACCAACTGAAAACCAAACTAGAACTAACTGAGAACTGAAATAGATTTTAACAAGAACTAAACTATAACTCCCTACACAGAAAAAATTCTCCAAAATTGTTTACCAATTAAAGCATTAATCAAAAATAAAATCAGTTTTAATTAAAAATTTAATCAAGTGAATTAAACGCTTAATCAAGTGAATTAAACGTTTCATTAATACTATTAACTGGTTTAATTGATACTATTAATTTGTTTACTGGTGAAAATTTAATTAATTTTCTAATTAATATTACAAATTTTTTAATTGAAATCAATTTTTATTTTTTTCTGTGTAAGCTAGAACTCATCTTAAAGGGAACTAAAACTGAACTACCAGTTCTACCGAACCAGTTTTGGCCCAAAAAAGAAATTACAAGCTATAGAAAGATTTTTTAAAATTGTATCTATTGTGGATTTGTAATTTCCATTTTTTAATAAAATTACATGTAAGCGCCTATATCTTCTTAAAAGCCAGTCATTTGTCCCTTCCTTCATTTTTCAGTTTCGTTTTTTTTTTTTTTTTCTTTGTTTATGTACAGAAATAAATTATCAAAGGTGCAATTGCATCATCCGCTTCAAAATTCATGTTTTCTTTTTGACTTTTAAGGCTTTTGTGATTTGTTTGTCGTGTGTGGGGAAATGGTACGCAAACAAATCACACGCACAAATCACTATTGTGCGGGCAGCTTTAAATAAAATTTTAATCAAAAATTTTAAAATTTCAAAAAAATGTTTAAAAATCATGAATATTATTTTTGTCAAGCTAAAAGGGCCTAAATTTCTTCAATGTAAATAAAATTCAATAATCAATTTTTGAAAAAAGTAATGTTACATATATTTTTCATTTCGTTTGTGGGCAGCTTAAGGTTGGATCCCGCTACGCAACTTTTTTAAATTGTTCAAAATCTTTAATTCGTGTTTTGCTTCTTCTGTATGGTGGTGTGTTTTCGGGCACCACTGCTTTACAAAAAGTTGTATTTTTATGGCTTAATTTATATGTTTTTCCGAATCTTTTTTTCAAATAAGCTTTAAATTTGTGGAATAGTTAATATGGGAATAAAGTCATTTGATAATAAGTAAATAGATCACGTTAGAAACGCAAAACCTGTCGACCCACAAGTCCATATTTAATGGGGCGCTTATGAGAACGATAATGAGCGGTTGACTTGCTGTCGCTTGCTTAAGTTGTCGATCGACATCGTGGGCCAGCATTTAAATGTAATAAGTAAAATTACGTCCATCTGTATACACGAGTAAAAATTTGTTTACACGTGTTTAAAAATTGAAATCATTAAATTTTAATTTATTATCACCTTTAAAATCAATTTTATACAAAACCACTTTTTCTGTGTATGGAAAGATTTATTGTAACTTTGAGATTATTTAATCCAGGGAAAACAATTAAACAATAATAAAAATAAAACTTTATCATGACATTTTATAAAAGAACAAATAAAGCAAAAGCTATTCAAATATTTTTCCATTATTTTCAAGCTGTGAAGCATTCAGTGAACTCGTCATCGTTATCGTTAATGCCGTCATAATTTTTAATATAAAATTTTATTGTTTTATTTGATTATGGAATTTTCAGTTAAAAGTCAACTGTGTGAATTTAATTCTGCTGATTTTTTAGTTTTTATTTTTTTTTTTTTTAAGTGTGTGATTTTTTTATAAAAAAAATTTGTTTCAACAGAAAACTCACCGTGCAATAAATAAAAAAGGCACCCAATGCAATGACACGTAGCAGTGCAGGACTGGCAGCACGTACAACCTGGAAAAAAGCGAAAGGAAAACTTAATAATAAACAAATTAAAATGTAAACAATTTACGTTTTAAACAAATATTGTTTTTAAAATTCTCTACTGTTACAAATTAAATTTAAACGGCCACCAAATTATGAGTTTGAGAGCAAATTTTTAATTGAAATTGTAAATAAATTGAAAAAAATTTTGTAAATTTAAATTTATTTTATTCATTTAATTAAAACTTGAACTTTTTCTGAACATGATTTCTAAAATAAGGGTTTTGATAATTCTTTGAATTAAAAATGTTGCCGAAAGTTCGTTGGAAATAAGTGGGACACCTCATAGAAAAATTAGTTTAATGTTATTATCTGGCGTAGGCTTTTTAAATTAAATAATATAATTCATATATTACACGTAAATCAGTGGCGGCGAGTGCTAAACGGCAAGGATTTCTGAACAGATAGTGTGGGTACTATCGAAACATGTTATATCCAGGGTTAAAACAACTAAAGTCCAAAGTAAAAAAATTGCTTTTTCTTCCACTTTTTGATTTTTCATTGGACCAAAATAAACCGTTGCTTTTACTTTTGATTCATTCAGTGTTGCCAGTGAAATTTCGAGAAAGATACATTTTAGTTTCCAGAAAGATACACTTTTTCCCAAAAAGATACATTTTGAAAAAATTATAAAATCCATTTTTAACGTTTAACATTTATTAACATAACATTTTTATTTCATATTCAATGAATATTGTAAAGAAAATAATATCATATACACCCATACCTCGTTTTGCGCTTTTTCGAAGTTGCGTCGCTGCCGAATTAGTACTAATTTTCACTGTGCGTCGTTAGATTTTCAAAGGTGCGTTGTTTTAGGTTTTTTTTTTCAAATTTTCTATTTTTTTTCTAAAATATGGCAACGACTTTTGTTTCTACATAATTGCGCCATGCCATCAAAACTCGGGGATTCCCTTTCTAACTCAAAATCAACGCAATTTTAATATAGTTTTATGTTCACTTTGTTTTGCTAATTTTAGAGTTCAGTTCAATTAGTGTGTTTTTAATTTTTAAAAATACAGTAAACAAACTTTAAAATTAATTTTATGTAACTATCTTTGGATGTAATCAAAACAAATTCATTTTTGTAAAAATTAATATACGAGTTAAGGCGTTTATACTAAGGCGTTTATATCAAAAAGTTCATATACCTATATTTCCTGAAAATAAAAAAGATGTTCATATTTCCTCCCAACAACTTGGCACTACTTGTAATCCTCGATTAAGGTGGATCGTGTGTTAAAACATCCTTAAAGTTTTCTTTTACCATTATTAAAGCTGCTATTGTATTAGTATTGAGTCGGTTACGATGATCAGTCTTCATAAGTTTTAGTATATTTTGCGTACAGATTCAAAAGATACGAAAAGTTTCAGGATTATACATGGTACCTGAAGCCATCGAAAGATACGTATCCTAATGGCATCACTGGATTCATTAAATGAAAACAGAAGTCGTCCAGGCAAAAGCAAAAAAACAAAAAGTTGTACACAACAAAGAACATCGGCATTCGACATGTTCGGAAGTGTTTTGTTTGACAGACTGAAACTTTTAATAAATTTCAAAGTTAACGAAGATGGGACGTTGATTTCATTGTATGTATATGAAAGCGATAATGTTATTTAAAGTTTTATTTAATTTCAAAAAATTAAAATGATTTGCTAAGCTTAAAGATAAATAAATATGTATGTACATTAGGGCGGGTCGATTTTTTTTTAAAATCGTATAGCAAAAACGTAATCTACATCAAATTCTAAGAAAATTCTCCAAAGAAACCATGGGTCTAAAATAAAATCCTAATCCGCGCCTCTCGTCTTGATTTATATGCCCGCCTTTGACAAAAAAAATTTTTTTTGAAAAAAAGCTTTTTCCAAAAAGAAATCGAATTTTCTGAATAAAATTGTTTAAGCCCTTATGACACTACATTTTTTATTCATTAATTGATATAGAATTGATAGAAAGAAACAGTAAATGTTAGAAAGAGCAAACTATAAAATGTAAACAAAGTTTTTTTTTTCTCTTGTTATGGTTTTGTTTCAGGGATGGGGTTGAGAATTTTTAAAATTGTACCAACAACCTTTAAAAATTTTACTTTTTTACCCTAATTGTACTAAAAGATTTTTTAGTTGAAATTAATTTTATTTTTGTTCATAAAAAACACCACAAAAAGATATTATAAATCTTAGTTTAAAAAGTATCAACAAAAAAGTACAATTGAAACAACTTAGCCATCCCTGTTTTGTTTATTTTCTTAAATGTTGCCAACTTTTTGTTTATGAGAAACCTAAAAACAAAAAGCGGTAAATCGCTGAATTTGCTTATAAACCGCTGATTCAGCAACACTTTTAATATTTCAAGCTGGAAATGTCAATTTTAAGTTAAACAATTTTACATTTTTTTTGACATAACTTCATTTTTTATCGATAACTTTAGTAAAATTTTTGACAGTTTGCCATTTATCTTAATACAGCTTAACTCTTTGCACTTGATAAATTTTTGTATTACATTATATTTGTACTGTTCACCAAAACTTGAACAATGCATTAAAAATGTAGTGTCATAAGGGCTTAAAGCCCTTATGACACTACATTTTTTATTCATTAATTGATATAGAATTGATAGAAAGAAACAGTAAATGTTAGAAAGAGCAAACTGGAGCAAACTATAAAAAATGTAAACAAAGTTTTGTAGTTTTTTTTTTTCTCTTGTTATGGTTTTGTTTCAGGGATGGCGTTGAGAATTTTTAAAATTGTACCAACAACCTTTAAAAATTGTACTTTTTTACCCTAATTGTACTAAAAGATTTTTTTAGTTGAAATTAATTTTATTTATGTTCATAAAAAATACCACAAAAAGGTATTATACACACGCAAAGAAAAAACATGGTTGTGGAAAACATATTCTAAGAGCAACATATTATGATAAGAATTATGATTGTAGTCACCATATTAAGATTATTATTGAAACATATTATGACTCAATATACTAGCAATATGTCATCATAATATTTTTCCCTTAATCATATTATTATTCTGTTAATCATACTAAGTTAAGAAGTAATCAAATTATTGTCATGTTAATCATAATAAGCTAAGAAATTAATCATATTATTGTCATGTTAATCATAATAAGCTAAGAAGTAATCATATTATCATCATGTTAATCATAATAAATTTAGAAGCAATCATATTATGATACAGCACCTTTCATAGCTGTCATAAAAATACAAAATAAATTTAAATATTCTTGAATCGATTTTTTATTTTGTGGCTTTTTACAATTTTTCTTAATGTTAATCAAATAGCGGAGTTCAATATAAGGCTTGCAAAAGAGCAAATGAAAATCTGTGGTTTTCATGGGCAACCGCGTGTGTCCATTTTTTTGATTTTTAGGTGTGGATGCCATATTGCCTAATTTTGAACGCTATTTATATTTTTTTGAAAAAAGATGGATCAATTCCGTTTTGTAACGTAATGGCAAAGTTTAAAATGTGCAATACCTAGCCCATAGTTTGATCTAGAATGGGTTTTCGGCTTTCCTGAACAATTTGTTTTAAGACATACGCGGTTGCTCATGAAAACCACAGAAATATCGTAGCATTTTTATAAAATATAACGAAATCTCTGTGTGTTTTGTTGTTGTATTTTACAAATATTTTGCATTTGCACTATTACATCACTAATACTTGAATGAACTCCGCTAATATTTTAATTTTTTAATTTCTTTAAACTTATTTTTTTTATGGAATTTTATCTTTTAATTGTTTAACCGCTCACAAATAAAAAAACGACACAACTATTTCAAAATTATTTTACAAATGGCGCTAACATAATATGATTAGAGTAAAAATAGTTTGATTGCATCTTTAACATGATATGATAAATGTATAAAAAGTTATCATGTTATGGCTATTAAATATCATGATATGATTGTGAGAAATATAATATGTTTAGAGAGTTATCATAATTAAGTTGTTAGAAAAATAATTATTTTTCGGTCAACAATACTCAAATTCATAATTGCGATAAACATTGATATGTTTACAGTAACTATAATATTGTTGATATTAAATAAAAATAACAATTATTTGTGCACGACAACAATATATTGTTACATTAAACATAGTGTTGTTGCCGTAACCATGCCCAACCATATTTTTTCTCTGCGTGCATCTTTGTTCAAAAAGTATGAACAAAAAAGTACAATTGAAACAACTTAGCCATCCCTGTTTTGTTTATTTTATGAAATGTTGCCAACTTTTTGTTTATGAGAAACCTAAAAACAAAAAGCGGTAAATCGCTGAATTTGCCCATAAACCGCTGATTCAGCAACACTTTTAATATTTCAAGCTTGAAATGTCAATTTTAAGTTAAACAATTTTACATTTTTTTTGACATAACTTCATTTTTTATCGATAACTTTATAAAAATTGTTGACAGTTTGCCATTTATCTTAATACAGCTGAACTCTTTGCACTTGGTAAATTTTTCTATTACATTATATTTGTACTGTTCACCAAAACTTGAACAATGCATTAAAAATGTAGTGTCATATGGGCTTTAGTAAGGTAGTTGTTTTGCTCTTTATATTTTTCTACACTCAAAATCTTTTTAGATTAAAAAAATATTCACCCAAGTAAAAAAGTTTGTAAATAATTTTGTATCTAATATTTTTATAAGGAACATAGATAAAAAAATATCCTTTCATAAAAAGTACCAAATTCATACTCGTAATTTTTTGAATAAGTTTCGAATGTGGTATAAACTTTACTTCTAAGTTTATTGGTGCAAAAGAAAGATGGGGTGACGAAGAAGTACCAAAATTCAGATTTACCCCTTTTTTCCTAAAAGAGCCGAATTTCAAAAAAGTACCACCAACCTGTGCGCTTATTTTTCAAAAGAACAACGATAAGTATTTCAGTTTTTTTTTGTGTCTCTTTTAGTTTTGGAGATATAAATTATCGAATTTACCTGTTTTTACCCTTTTTTACCCCCAAAACATTCGAATTTCCAAAAATCTCGTCTTAGTGGACCGATTTGGGGGAGAAACCCACCTCTGGTCCAAATTTCAAGTTTTTAGCTTCAGGCGTCAGTAACGTTACAATTTTATGTATATGGATAAAATTATATACAAACTTTTTTACTTGGGTGAATATTTTTTTAATGTAAAAAAATGTTAAGTGTAGAAAAATATAAAGTGCAAACGAAATACTTAACAAAACAACTTTATTCAGAAAATTCGATTTCTTTTTGGCTATTTTTTCAAAAAAAATTTTTTTTTTGGCAAAGGCGGGCATATACATTTTTAAGTCGAGAGGCGCGGATTAGGATTTTATTTTAGACCCATGGTTTCTTCGGAGAGTTCTCTTAGAATTTGATGTAGATTACGTTTTTGCTATACGATTTTTCATTTTTTTTTCATCCATACAAATCGACCCGGCCTAATGTACATATTTATGTATTTATGTACGCATTTATTATTTAAAAAAAATATGGAAAACACAAACACAACGTCCCATCTTCGTTAACTTCGGAATTTTTTAAAAGTTTCAGTCTGACAAACCAAACACTTCCGAACATGTCGACTGACGATGTTCTTTTTGTGTACAAAATTTCGTTTTTTGCTTTTGCCTTCACTGCGACTGTTTTCATTTAATGAATCAGAAGTAAAGGCAACAGTTTATTTTTGTCCAATGACAAATGAAGATGTCGAAGTTACAGCACAATTTTATGACATTTACTTTCTCAACTGCAGCTTTTTAAACACTGGTTAAATCAACCTGTCAGTGAACGTAGGTTCAATCCCGTGGTCAGTCAAGGATGAAAAATAATCAATACTTTTTTATTCATTTCATCTTATAAAATTTCTTTCGTCATAAAAATAATTTTATGAAATTTAGCCCGATTTAAATAGAAAAATTTGAATTAAAAACCATAAAAATATAGATTTTATCGGCCGTATAAAAGTGTTTCATTATTACAATTTTACCATAACCTACCAGGTAGGGAGGTTCCCCTTAAACTTATCGCTTACTTAAGGTTAAGTTAAGTTGTAATAATACGACACTTTTTATACGGCCGATAAAATCCTTTCTTTAACTAACGTAAAGTTGTAAAAACTGGCCTAGAAGATGTTAGTATTAATCAATTAATTAATTTTTTTTTTAAATTATTTTTTGTTGAATTTTTTTTTATATTTTTTTTTTTAATTAATTAATTAAAGTTAATTAATTTATAGGACTAAACTCTATGTACATTTTTTTCAGTACAAATTGACTGAGTATTTACAAGAATGTTTTATATGTTACCTCTTATTTAATTTGACGCCACTGTGACACAGTAAAAGTTTAACATTTCAGTACAAATTTAATTAATATAAATTTTTTTTATTGTAGTTTATTACATTGTAAATTTTTTTTTAAACAATTCTATTAAATTCAACTTTTTTGAGTACGCAAAAATAAAAAATTCGTCGAATCACAGCGGTCAAGTATGAAAACACAAAATTGTCACAGAACACAAAATTATGTTGGCGGTATAATTTTAATTGAATTTTTATTTAGATTATTGTTAGTTTTTCATGCAATTAATTACACTGGGATACTGAGGAATTCGCAGAAACTAATTTTGTTTTGTTAAACTTTACTTTAACGAAAGTAGCAATATGTTTTTTTAATTAAATTTTTTTTCTCCTATGTCAGAGGTGGAAGGAGGGTACATGAATTTGATATTTTTTTTTTTAGATTTCTTCAATATTAATCTTAGACCCTCTAAAGTTTATACCTACATATATTCTGGGACCTTTTGAGTAGCGAAGTTGATTTAACGATGTCCGTGTGACAGTCTGTACTTGTGTCTGTTGAAATTGCTTTTCCGATGAACCCAGATAAGATGGGAACTAGGTTGTTATATATTAATATCTCATATAGCCTGTAAAAGACCGCTATTGAAATTTAGCTCGTTCGGTCTACAAATGACTGCGATCCGAGCAAAAAATTACGACTGCCTCTAATTTGTATCCATAAATCTTGAATGTGTTCTTAAAAAACATTACGCTTTGAAGTCTGTTTATAATAATTCATCTTTTTTTTTACTTTCATTTGACATAAGCTTAGTAAACTACTGGTTGTAGAAATTAATTAAAGCGGTTAATTGATAACCGTGTAATAGAAAAATAACTTTTTCTCCTCTCATACCAGATAAGCTAGGAGGATAAAATTTAACTAAGCTATTTCTTATACATAACTAGCGCACACGGCAAGCGTTATTTTGCCGTATAACATTTTTCTTTCAGATGTTACTTTGTCTGCATGCCAAATTTTAACCCTCAAATACCTGAAATTTAAATATGTAGTTTGAAATTTATTTGTCTTTTCGCATCAAAATTTAGACTAGAATGATTCCTTCTTCCACACTATCTCAATCATTCAATTCATATGGTACCGTTATACTGAGAATTGTATACTCATTTAAATTTTTGCATCGTAACAGCGTGAAATAAATAGGTTTTCTTCAATACTTATTTATTCCGATGACCGTCTGTAGGCGGTCTTGGGTGTTTGAGGGTTAAGAAAACCGGTTCATTAGTTAAGAAGACAATAAAAATAATAGGCGATAGTTCTTTCTTGATGTTGCACTATTTGCCTGCAAAATTTCAGGAAAATCGGTTAATTAGTTAAGAAGATATAGGTAGGCGGAACTTTTACCCCTCTTGCCCTATTTCCTTTCTGTGGTTACAGTGCCTGCATACCAAATTATAAGAAAACCGGTTGATTAGCTTAGAAGATTGGGGAGGGATAGCTTTTACCCCTCTTGTTATTTTTTAAGCCCTAAATAACAAAATTATATAATTAAATTATAGGCTATAGTTCTTTCCAGATGTTTTGAGGATATGGACCCGGACGATATGTGGTTCCAATAGGATGGTGCCACTTGCCACACAGCCAACGAAACAATTGCGAAAAATTAAATGCCCGTGGTCGTGGCGGTTTTAATTTGCCGCCACGATCATGTGATTTTCCACCTTTGGAGTTCTTTCTTTGGGGATATTTAAAAGAAAAAGTTTACGTCAATAAGCCAAGAATAATTCCAGAGCTAAAACTTGAGATAATTTTGCACATTAACGACATTGAGTCATTGAAAAGCAACATCATTGCCAAAGATCCTTCTATAATGTATAAAAATAATATAAAAATAAAAAATCTTGAGATAATTCTCTGAAAACTTTTTGTTTTTTTCCAATTAACATCGTGCGTGTTGGTAGGAACACCCTTTAGTTTAAAAATATATGCCAGATTAAAAAGTACCATCATGCCTTTATGGTTTTTATTTCAAACACCGTTATATATTAAAAAATGTTTATCAGATTTAATTTCCTTGGGAATTTAACACGACCTTACGTACTTCCACCGGGCGAACATAATTTCTCAAGGATCCAGAATAGTTTACTTTGTTGCAGCAGTAACACATAATAAAAAATTTCTAAAACTTTAAATGAAATTTTTTATATAAAGCACCACCTTAATGCCAGCCCTGCAACACATTAAAGGCTCAGTTAGCCGGGAGTAACAGTAACAGTAACCTTACCGTAAAAAAGTAAGCCCAATCTATTTCTTACAGATTGAGACGTAACATCTTACTGCTAACTATAATCGTTCTAATTGATTTACATACAACAAAATGAATCAGCTGATTTGTTACTGTTACGTTACTGTTACTCCCGGCTAACTGAGCCTTAAGACATCTTTTTGTAGCAAAAAAAAAAGTAAGAATATTTCTCTTTTAAAATTTCCTGCTGCTAAAAGTGTCAAATTTAAAGCCAATTTTCTTTTGTGTTTTTTAAATAAGTAACATTACAAATTGTACCACTGCAACATTTGGCATTAGGCCATAACAACACTCGTCTATTGTCTTGTTTATTGAAAAGAAACATTTGTTGTTTTCGTACAAATTAACTTTTATTGTAAAGTAAAAAAAAAATTGTATTTTTTGTTTATTTACTTACTGACCCAATTATAACGCAACCGGATACCACTTATACATACCTTGACTTGTTGATAGCGAAACGTAAACCAGGCAGCAGGTGGTAATAAACCAATTACAATACAAGCCAACGCCAGGATACTTGTACGCATTGGCCAATTTAAGGCAGCAATACAGGGCGAAGCATCTTCACAGGAATCACAGCCCTCGGCACAGGGCAAACATTCGTATTCGTTAACAATATTGTAGGTTGAATTCTTGCCCTAAAAACAAATGCAGATATAAGAGAACAGAAATTAAAACGAATAAAATATTTAATCTCGACCAGTTTTACAAAGAACGCAAAATAATCCTAAATGCGGCAAAAGCCGAGAGAAAAATACTGGAATGTGTAAAAATATAAATTTATTTGTTGTTATTGTTTTTTCGTTTAGTTTATCTTTGTTACTTTATTTTATATTAAAAAAGATGGTTTTAGTAACTTGTCCTACAAATGAAAATATGGGCCTGAAGTAGAGAAAGCAATTGTATGATTTTCACCAGGGCATGCGGCATTCCATATCTGTGGTTTTTTGTTGTTGTTGCTGCCAGTACCTTTTTACCATCTTAACAAATGTTTTGAACAGAAAAAGTAGAAAAACTCTTAAAAACAATTTTTCTGTTTTAAGTTTATGGTGCAACTTAATTAAATAGTTGTAGTTCAGCTACTTACATTTAAATTGGAATTGTACAAGCAAAACAGATGTTATTGGCAGGAATATGAAAACCACTAGTAGTACCGCCATTACACGCACAATGGTTTAAAATCCAACATTTTAACACAATGATACAAAAGTGAAGCAAACAATTATGCAAGAGTTTTCGTATCGCAATTCTACTTTGCGGACTTGATCGATTACAAAATTACTTAAAAACTCGATTTTCAGAAAATCTTAGATTCGACAAACGATTAGTTAGTTATACTTAATGTTCAGATAAAAGCAAGCGAACTTGTTGGGCTGAAAATTTTAAATGGGGGCGAAAATCAGCCGTTTATTGTTGATAATACAAGCGAAAGATAACGGTCGACATCGTGGGACAGGCTGTAATTCTTCATTCGATTTAAATGTACTACCCAAACGTTATTTGTTACGGATGTTACCACATAAGAACAGCAAGGAAGAGGAAGTTTGACTCAGGAATGCAACAGAAAAATTTTTGACAGTTGTTTATATCGAAAAAATTTTTTTTGCAAATTTCAAAAATCACGAAGTAGTTATTTAAATCCCCAACCAAATGGGTCTTATGTTTTGTAGAAAAAAAATCAAAGCTTTATATAAAAAAAAATTCAAGAAAATTAAATAGAACAAACAGTGAAAAAATATTTTTAAAAAATAAAAGCCCGAAAATTGCATCCAAGCCCACTGTACAATTTTTTTTTTATTGGACAGTAGACAAAAAAAAAAAAAAAAAAAAAAAATGATTCTATTTGGACTAATATAAAAAAAGTTATGAGTAGGGCAACCAAAAAAAAGCACTAAAAACAGTTTTAAGCTCTTAAAAAAGCGTTTAAAAACATGAAAATAAGCTGTTAAAATTAAAAAAAAAAAACAATTTAAACTTGTTTATTTTCCACTTTATTCGTTTAATACGTTGTTATAGTAAATTGTGAGTTGGTGCAATAAATTTTCGAAAAGAAAACTATGTCTATTTGGAGTCAGCAAGTTCTTGTACATAGAAAAAGTTCTTCCTACGTCTACAGATGTAAAGGGAGCATATTTTCAATTTTGTATTTGCTCTGAAGTATATTTTATACGATTAGACTCATAATTCCGCTTGCCTCCCAAAATATCCCCAAGATCTTTTAAAACCGACAATCCTTAATTTTTTAATGAAACTGATTTAAATTTTGTATTAACTTTGTCTTCTATATCCCCTGGAACACGGGACATTTTTCTAACGGTCCATAACTATGTTCACTTAGAAAACCATAAGAAAAGATAAACTCACTGTTTATTGTTGGTGTTTTGTTTGAGTATTGATATTGTTACAAGTAAGACTTTGAGTGTTTAAAATTCTTATTCGCTTTAGGGTTTTATTCGTATAATATTTTTGCTTTTCTAAAATCTTTGGAAAAGGTTTCCTGATGAGCTGGCCTAAAGCCCTTATGACACTACATTTTTTATTCATTAATTGATATAGAATTGATAGAAAGAAACAGTAAATGTTTGAAAGAGCAAACTATAAAAATGTAAACAAAGTTTTTTACTTTTTTTTTCTCTTGTTATGGTTTTGTTTCAGGGATGGCGTTGAGAATTTTTAAAATTGTACCAACAACCTTTAAAAATTGTACTTTTTTACCCTAATTGTACTAAAAGATTTTTTTAGTTGAAATTAATTTTATTTATGTTCATAAAAAACACCACAAAAAGGTATTATAAATCTAAGTTTAAAAAGTATCAACAAAAAAGTACAATTGAAACAACTTAGTCATCCCTGTTTTGTTTATTTTATTAAATGTTGCCAACTTTTTGTTTATGAGAAACCAAAAAACAAAAAACAGTAAATCGCTGAATTTGCCCATAAACCGCTGATTCAGCAACACTTTTAATATTTCAAGCTTGAAATGTCAATTTTAAGTTAAACAATTTTACATTTTTTTTGACATAAATTCATTTTTTATCGATAACTTTAGTAAAATTTTTGACATTTTGCCATTTATTTTAATACAGCTTCAGTCTTTGCACTTGGAAAATTTTTGTATTACATTATATCTGTACTGTTCACCAAAACTTAAACAATGCATTAAAAATGTTGTGTCATAAGGGCTTAAGCAACCAGTGAAATGCGCATAGAAGCTAGCTTTCCCTTAACAATAAATTTCAGTGTATTTATCAAATATGAAAAATTGGGAATTTAGCACGTCATAGAGAAATCGTGTTTATGATAATTTTTGTATTCCCGTAAATAACTTTGAAAGATTTTTTGTTTCTTATTTTGTTACAACTTCGTGTAAAACCCCAAAATTTGCAGAAATTAACAATATTTGATATACAGAGAAATTCTTAATAGCTTAAACTATATTAAAAAAAAAGCAAAAAATAAGACGTTACTATACCAAAAACAGAGAGAAGGGGAGCTAACAGACGTTACTTTATACAAAAACTATATTTAAAATGAAATAAGACGTTACAAAGTATGATGGTAAAAAACGTTACAGACTGAGGAATTTGATCGTAAGAATACAGCTATGGAATTTTAGAGAGAAAAGAACTTAAACAAGCAAATAATAAAATAAGTTGATAAAAGGGCTTAATACTACAAACATAAATACATAAAAATTATACACTACACTATAAAAAGTACTTTACAGTACCGGTAAGACAGAGTTGCATAAAAATCAAGTAAGAAAGTATAGTCGGTCAAGAACGACCATATGATTCGAGAGTGTATGGCTATATGAATAGGGATCTATCTATGTTTTAAATTTCATTAAAATCGGTTAAATAGTTACTGATGGGCAGAAATTGACCCTATCTTCCCTCGTGGTCCTATTTTTAAAAAATGCATACCTTACGTGTCCATATAAATATGGATCTATCTACATATGTTGTTCATGTCTGAACAGAAGGCAGCGGATTTCCCATCTCTGGTGTCAATTGTGTGTGAAGGGAGTTGACAACTTGAGGCGCCACTGTCATCATGTTTTATATTTTAAAATTTTCTTTACGTTTTACATACATATGTATTTTTGGTTAATTTTTTATTGTTGTAACTTACAAACTTTCAAGTCGAGTCGTTGTTTAAAAGCCATATTGGACGGCTGTTTTTTTATACTCGCGTTTTAACTTAAATTGTTTAGAAAGTTGATATTTTGTAATAAATTTTGTATTTTGGCAATAAATAAATGGAAGTTTATAATGTTTTTGGAAAAAACAGGAAAGTGTTTTTATATGGTTAAAGGTGCTTTTCTTTCGTTTTAAATATCTGTGCCTTTTTCTAGTTCTCTTTTTAGCTTTTATAAAACCACCAAGTTGCTTAGATACTTGGTTGATATTTTAGCGCTGAATCCCGAAGCCACCCAATATACTCCACGAAACGTAGCGGCGTTTCGCCCGGACCACGCAATCGGCGTTCTCTCGGGGAATATACCAAGGTGTTTGGATCCTTGGCTGGTATTCTTGAGCTGTAGCCCAAATCCACCCCTATATACAGTCCACACTCCACGAAACGTATTGGCGTTTATAAAATTCGTCGCAGCCTAATAAAGCTCTTCTACTTGTCTTAACTTACTGTTCCAAGATCCCATATGAGGTTTTATTGAGAAATTAAAGCAAATTTATACAATCCTTTAACATGGGAAGAAGATGCGGCTAGATTTTACTTTGCCTTTGTACTCCAAAAATAACTTTTTGCCTTTAAAGTTAAGAAAACAAGAATATTTTATCTTCGCTCTTGGTATGAGCAAATAACTTTGGTGAATCTCAGTAACAGAACTTAGTAGCTGCGGGCTAAATCGGATTAAAAAAAAAAAAAAATTAAATCTGACTTACTAAAATTCTTTTTTCTTTTTCCTAATTTTCTTTGAAAGGAATTTGTTAAAAAACAATTAGATTAATTTTTTTGAACAATCTTACTGCCTGTTTTTCTGCTTTAAATAAAAATTTCCGTTTTGGAATTTAAATTAAAACAGCAATCAAAAAAATCAAATTTTTTTCTAAACGAAAATTTTTATTTGAATTTAAAAAACCGGCAGTTAATAAAAAGTTTAAAAAAATTTCCATAAATTCATTTAGAACATAAACTGCCTGTTCATCTATAACCGAACGTAGACTTCATTTGTATAACTCACATTTAAAACAAAAACAAATTTTAAAATATTGTTTTTGTTTTACATGTAAGCGAGCGAAGTCTTCATACGAACAGTGTGGAAATATTTTTTTTTTAAATTTCGTTATTTTAATTTGATAAGAATTTAAGTATAAACCTTTTTTGCTTTTGTGAAATTAAATAAACTTTTGTTTCCCTCTTTTTTTTTCTTTTGCCAACAAACGCAAATACTGAATTCTAACAATGAGTCGTAGCCTCTGGCGTATTAATAATATCTATTATTAAATAAAACTCATACGCTACGAAGCCCATTTTGTTTACATTTTTCTGAAAGAATTTTCATATGCAAAAATGAAAAAAAAAAAAACAAAATTTTAAACAAAAATAACTTTAAATAATACCCGAAATGGAACTAAAAGGCCATCATCATTTATAAATAGACAGCATGAGTTAGTAACTTAAAGAAATTCTTAAACTTTAATTTTAATAAAAAAAATTCCATACATACCAACATTAGCTTTTCGTATTCTTCCTCCAGGAGGCTGCCATTAAAATATTTATGCAGACTTGAAGTATCCGGAAAATAATAACCTTTGCGGCAAACACATTTGTATGAACCCCGGCGAAAGCCCAGGCCTTGTCTGGCCTCACACTGTTCCAGAGTAAGAGAGTTTTTTTTTGGAGAGGGGGGGACGCATTAAAGAATTTGGGATTTTTTTGCCCAAGAAAAAATTAAAGAAAAAAAGAAAAATAATTTTAGTTATAAAAAAAGATGTTTAAAGATATAACTTTTTTATGTGTGAATGTATTGGCCTACGTCTGTTTATGGGAGAGTTTTTGCCTGCGTGTATGTTTGTGTGTGCGTATAAGTTTGCTTTAAAAAAAAAATTACTAAGCAAATATTTTTTTAAAGGCTGCTGCACAATGTTTTATATTTACAATTGTTTATTTTTTCCTTAGAATTCTTTCATTTCTTTTTTTGTGTTAAGGTTATTGGGCCTTTTTAAAATATTTACGAAGCTGGCTTTAATGCCTTTGTTGCAAGTTGTTTACCTACCATTGTGGTACGTTGTTTGCATTTATCCGTCCCGGCAAAGATATTAAGCGGTTTTGTTGAACCTGGTATATTGCGCTGAGGACATTGGTCTATGTCGACACGTCTCAAGTCAATATCAATGCCAGATGTGCCTCTGCAAAACAGAAGAGAAAAAAAAGCAAAGAATGAATAATAAATAAGCAAATACATAAAACTGTTTTATATTTTACTGAATCAAATTCTTAAAGGACGACAATTTCTCGGAATGGCAAATTAAAAAAAAAAAGTATTTTAAAAGGTTTCTTTCTTTATTTTCAAGTTTAAAAGGTGAAAGGTGTTTGCGAAATGTTTTTTTTTTACCTTTTGTAAAACTTTAAATAAAAAAGAAAAAGAATTTGTTAAATATATAACAACATTAAATATCAGTGGTAAATATTTATTTTAAGTCTGGGTATTTAAGTTCCATAAATATATTAACTAAAGTTTTGTGGCTTTTAAAAGCAAACTAAGTAATATTGTGTAATTTGCAAGAATTTTTTTTTATTTTAAATAAAATTTAAATTGTGAAATTATGTATGATAGTACCCACCTTAAAGATAAATAATAAAAATTAAAGATTCTTAACAAATCATATCCCAAATATAAATTTTATTTCCGAATATCGCTTTCATTAGGTTTAGGTTAGGAAAGGTTCTACTGGCAGCCGCAATTAAGCCCATATTACGTGGGTGCAGTAATTAGTTCCCAACGTTCCTACGTCACCTGGCTGATGACGTCATCACCCAAACATACGATTGATGCAATGAAGAAATGGATCCAGTTTAAATCAGAGAGTCAGCTGTTGTCTCTGAGGATGTTTTGACCAAACAGCTTTAGTCTTAGGTCTCTGAATGCCGGGCAGTGAAAGGGAATATGTTTCGTTGACTTCTTCTCCTCCTCGTTTCCGAGGTCATTGTAAGGGAACCCCAACTTTTGGGCATGTTTCCTAATAGGCAAGTGTTCAGTTACAACCGCAATTAGGTTTCTGAGGTGATGGCTGGAAAGCCTAAATAGCGGCCGTGTCCTCTTTTCATCTATGATGTTCCAGATTTTCTGGTTTCCTCACATGTAATTTCATGAAGCCAACTCTGATTGGAAATGAGATGAAATTTGTGTCCAATAAGTTGCCTATTCCATGGAAGCGAATATATTTTGGTTCGAACCGCTACGAACCAACTTGCATGGGACAACGAATCAGCCATGCAGTTTCCATGTACGCCCTGTGTCCGGGGACCCACTTAAGGGTAACCACTAAATGTCTCGTTATCTCCTCTAGAGACATCCCGCATTCTTGGACAATTCTCGATGTTATGAACACATTCTCCAGGAATCCTATGGCCGCTTTACTATCGAATATGCAGTGTTTTAGACCCGTCGGTGAATATTCGTATCGCACCCTCTGGAATCTGTTTGTCATCATAATGAGCCAAGATGCTTACGGTGATGCTTACGGTGAAGCCAGGGTCAAAGATTGGTTCAGGTGTGACATAATCAACGGTCGATTGCCAATTAATATCATACAGTATTCTTGCACGCCCGATGCTATAATCGCTCAATGCTCTAGTGGCCCTTAGTCTTACATCTGCGTTTGCAATCAACTTTTTCGCCAAATTGTCTGGTGGTAATCAGTGCAAGATCGTTAACATTGCTTTAGAAAGAGTGTTACCGTTATTGCCACCATTCTCATTATACGCTCAAACTCAGCCGGCTCCCCTTCAGAGCCGGCCACCAAACAGCAGCGCAATTAAAGAATGGGTTGGATGACACATTCGTACAACCAGTGTACATTAATAGGGTTGATTACCCAGTTTAGGCTAACGGCCTTGCAGTTGCAGCCATAATACTTGGTCTTAGAAATGGTGTCTATCTTCCAGTTCAGTTTGCCTTCAACATTTTTTTTTTTTTTCAAAAATTTCAATACAAATCTTTAACTTAATAGGCAAAGGATGCAAATTCCTTATTTTTTAATTTTTTTCGATATCGATGTGTTCTTGAAGTTTTAATTTGGCAAATTTAAATCGGCTTAGCAGTTGTTGAGAAGTTTATGATTACAGTTTTTACTAATTTAAGTTAAATAAAACTGTAAGACATTACAATGTATTATACACAGAAAAAAATATCTCAAGAAAATTTTTAACAACACAGTTTGTTAAAAATAAAATTTTAGGTCAACAAACTTTTTGTTTGATTCAAAGAAAAGATTTATCAAATTTACATTTTACAAAATAGCACTCAACAAAACATATTTAATAATGAAATAATTAAATATTTCTTCATATTCAGTAAAAACTATATTTGAATCAAAGTAAAGACAGTATTTTAACAACTCTTGCCCATTTTTAAATAGCTCATAATTCTCATTTGTTTTACAGTTTTATTTGAATTATATATTGAGTTTTGCCAAAGTCTTTGGAAAAGGTTTCCTGATGATCTGGCCTAAGCAACCAGTGCGCATAGGAACTTACTTATCCCCGCGTAATAAATTTTAGTGTTTTTTTTAAAATATATAAAAATTAAAAATTTATAACACCATCATTAATAATTAAAAAAAAAATAAAGATTCGATTAACATTTTGTTTGATTTATTCAACATTTTCAACAATTTATTTTAACAAATCAAGTTAACATTTTGTTGAAAAAAATTATTTTGGGCAACAACTTTTTTTATTGACTCAATAAACTTGGTTGTTGACTAAAAATTTAACAATTATACATACAAACTTTTTTATCAATACCGCAAAAATCGTCATGGCAGAAAATTCAAAAATTTTTGTAATCAAATATGCGATTTTCGTATTCAAATATGAAAATTATTTTTTTTCTGTGTACTAGTATTACTATTTCTATTTCCATCAAATTCCATAACATTACGTAAGTTTTCTTTAAGTTCCTTTTATAAACTCACCCACTTCTTTTTAATGTGACTATAAAATTGTTTTTGCTACAAAAGCAATTTCCAAGTTAATATTCTAGTAAATTGAGAACTAAATTGGTTTCGAAAAAATTCCTATTCAAAGTAAAATACACTTAAGTTTTTATTGCAATACAGAGAATTACTTGAACAAATTCAACAAAATATCATAAAGTTTAAATAGAAGCCACACTTAAACAATCTATCTCCTGTGGATTTGTGAACAAAACGGTGAATGTGAGTCTGACAAAAAGCACACTAAAAATGCAACACAGAAGTTGGAAACTACAGGGTGGTCCAAATCAGAGTTACCAATGTTAAACACTTATAAATTTCTTTATTTTTTAACAAAACTGAATTAACAATTGTGATTTTTCATTGAACTTTTGGCTTTTAAATTTAAATTCATTTAATTAAATTTCCATTAAATTATTTTTAGTGAAGGAAGGAATTTACAACAAGAAATGAATTAAACAATTTTAATAATTTTATTCTTGACTGAACACGGGATTGAACTCGGGTCGAATTTACTTGTGTCGTTCTACCGTGCACAGTGATGCCAGGAGAAATTTAAAAAATCCCTACGTGTCTAATAAAAAAATCCCTATTTTTCCCTACAACAACAAAAAATTTTCCCAACGTTCAAAATTTATTGTTTTTAAATACCATTCACGCACTTATAAAAATTCAATTTCAAAAATAGCACTGTGTGAAAAATATAAATCTTTTCTTTTGGGCAGAAAAGCCTCTCTATATACTTTGCTCTAGAGACACAACATAGTCACACTGCGTATTTGATTTTCATTTCCTTATCTTGTTTGCTTTTTAATTAAATAGATTAATATTTTTCAAGAATACTTATTTAAAATAATTCCTTTTTAATGCCCAATTTTCAGGATAGTAATTAAATCTAAATTAAGTTAATTTTCATAAAAACTTAAATCGTATTTAAATACAGATTGATATTTTGAGTTTTATTTGAAAAGTCTTATTTAAATACGATAAAAGTATGGTAGCACTACTAAACACAAACAAATGTCATAAAAAAGTATATTTATTTACAAGGTGGTCTCAAAAAACAGCTGATTGTTATTGCTTTGCCTCTTATTGTTGTAATGTCGTGATATTGAGGCCACCTTGCTAAAATATTACAATAGAAACTTAAGTTGAAATTAAGTGTACCACATCGGTGAATTAAGTTTGATTTAAGTATTTAGTGAAGAAGAGAATTTTGTATTTAAAACGATTTTAAACATAGATGTGTTTTAATATCAGTCCTGAAAATTGGCCATAAGTATCTGATAATTTTAAGCAAACTTAGTACCACATAAAAAAGAATGCCCTGTGAAATTATAAAAAAAAATTTTTCATCAGTTTCCCTGAACTAAAATATAAAAAAAGTTCGTTTTAAAAATATGTCCTTTCTTATCCTTAAAAATTTTCATTAAAAATTTTTTCAAAATATGAAATTGTTTGGTTTTATTTCTCTTAGTTTAGAAGGTGTGATTATTTTTTAAAAAATTAATTTCTATGTAGAAATTTCATTCATTAAATATTCGCATACATTTTAGCGAATGGAAGTTCGAATGCTAATAAAAAAAGTAAGAGAATAGTTGGCAAAAGCGAACGGAAATATTCGTATGTTAGAGAGCGATGAATATTTGGTTACGTGGTATTGGTAATTGTTGAAGATAGCCGGGCTGTTAGGAGTCATAGTATATGGTTTCTGTTAAAAAAATTTTTAAATGAAAATAAGACGAATATTTAAGTATTTTTATACAATACAAGAGTAACCCTGCTCGCGTTGCTGGACAATACAATAACATACGTTTACGTCTTTGTATTAAAAATTTAACTTTCTAGACAAAATGTAATTCTCATAAGGAAAAAAATACATTTTATAAAGGGAAAACACACCATCATAAAAGTGCGTGTATAACGCATATTCATAGTAATTTTTCGATGTTTTTTGTTTTATAAACCATTAGTGTCAGTAGACCTTTCCAACGCATGTACTTTTTTGAAATTCGGTTGAGTGGTTCTCGAAGATTTGGAAAATGAGATAATATTTTGAAAATTCCCCAGATTTGCCTTAAACTATAAAATCTTTTCTTTTTTTCTAACGCTTGAAAATTTCTGAAAAAATCCCTACAAAAAGGAAAAATTCCCTACTATTGGCATCACTGGTCAAACATCAATCTTTAACATATGGTAATTGTGGACCAACATTTGCTGTAATTGATTATCCATTTTCAATTAAATTTACTGATTTCTTCAAAATTTATAACGGATGTATACAGTACACAATAACACGATAAAATTATCGAATTATCGCAGCATAAATAACGTCAACAAATTAATTAAAGATTACCTCGCACGGCCTACATGATTAGGAATTTAGATGAACGTTCTTAAGGAACAGTGTTTTGTAATCGACTGTCCTGAAAGACGTGCTCATCGCAATATTCGCACGAAAGGTAAAGCGAAAGAGGCGCAGCAGACTATGGGAAATATTTCATCTGTCTTAACTCATCGTCGTCAATATGCCAACAGGGCATTTCCAAAACATTATTGCAGAGAATTTTTAAGTTAAATCTTAAGCTTTATCCATACAAAAATTCAAATTGTGCAAAAACTGCTGCTGCAAGACACCCAACAATGATTAGAGTAGGTCTTATTAAGGCCACACTGTATATTTAAATTACTATTCAATTGGCATTAGATTAACATTTTTTTAGAGTTTATCTCTTCTTAGTTCTGTCTTAACAAAATTATAAGAGGGTTAAGAAGAACTTTCGTATATGAAAGGTATTACTATAGTCTATATTACAATAGAATTGAGATAATGCTTGTTACGACCAGAAATAATAATCGTAGATTCACATGAAACAAGATAGCGCATTGCGCAGGACCATTAACATTACACTCTCATTGCTACGTAATTTTTACGTCATTGTAGTAAAGAGATTTAAATGTAAACAACCATTCACCATGTCACATGTACGCGTTTATGTGATGGTGTTTGTCTTTATTTCCTACTGTGATCCAGATGCGCAGAAACATAATGTTTTCAAAATTTAAATGAGCTTTCTTGTTTTCTTTATTTCATGGTAGGTTCACTATAAACCAAGACAAATCTATTACAGGTATACTCCCCCAAATTCGCTCCAAAAATATCTAGTTTATTTGTCTTAATCAGTTTTTAAAAACATTTTTTTGACAAACTTACAAGACAAAATAGATCAAAATGAACGGGGCAAAAAATGTTAAGCTAGTCTTTCAAGTTAAGCTATAAAGAATACGTCTTGCTATGAACCAGCCCTCGGCAAAACTAATACAACAAGGCGAATTTGATAGAAGGTGGGGTGAAGTCAACATATGGTTTTTTTATGGTCGAGTTGGCAAAGTTTGTAAACAAACTACAGTTTTTTATGTAAACAAACTTTTTTTTACCAGCCAGTGTTGTTGTAGAGTGTGTTGTTGTAGAGCAGTGTTGTTGTAGAGTAAACTTACCTTGTACTAAACCGTGTTTTTTTTTCTCTTTTGATCTCACACACCAACTTGCACTCATATTTTGAATGAAACCACTAGCTTCCATTGAAGACGGTTGTTTGCATTCAATGTTACAATTTTAGTATATTTTCGTGATTTTTTTAAACAGATATAATAATAGAGCAGATGTAATTAATTTAAAAAAATCTTTAAGTTTAAAGAAATATTTTCCATTTAGCAGATTTTGAAATATTATTTTAATATAATCATAAAAGTCGGTTGAAAACACGAGTACATTGGTTTCTATTCTTCTATACTATTAAAATATTTCAATGTATGTGGTTGTCGGACTCTGCTATAGACTAAAGACTATAAACCGCTTTTACCATTAGGGCTATTATTTTAACTTGGCGTTATTTAAAGGTAGGATTTTGTCCCAAGTTTTTCACTATTACAACTTAATTTTACCAAAAGTGATTGATATGATGAAAACAAGTTTATCCTACCGGGTACACTCAAAATATTATGTAGTTAAATTCAAACGAAAATTCATTTTAAACAACTTAAAATTCATTTAAAAAACGGATCAATTACATTTCATTTAAAACAAATGATTTTTACATTCATTTTGAAATTTTTTTTTATTTAACTGCATATTCCTTAAAATTTAATAGTTTTTACTTTTAAAAAATATATTTTAACCGACAAAAATCAAACTACATAACAAAATAAATACGGAAAAACATTATTTTTTAGTAGTTTGTTTTTTGAATAACAAACATAAATGTAAAAAAATAAAATTATTCGTAAAATAACTATATTTTTATTCAATTTTAACAGTACGAAAAACGAATTTAAAAACCCACAATCAGTTACTGTAATAATTTTATAAGTGTAGGTTTAAGTATAGCTGAAATAATAAATAATTCTTTATATGGGTGTCTGTCTCAGCAATGCAATTTTTAAACGTGGTGCAATTTTGTTTTTTGTGAAGGTGGCAGCTCTGAAGTTTGGCAGCTTTTACATATGTTTTTTCCGATTATTAAAAATGGAGCGCTTTACGATAGCCCAACACTTTATAATTGTAAAAACGTATAAAAAAAATTCGGAAAGTTATGCTGAGACTGCTCGCAAACTTCTAAGAATTTTCAGTCCTGAAAGTGCACCTGATGTGTCAAGCATTCCTCATTATTCCTCATGCAATCCGTGAGAAACAAATACACCAACAACGAGCAACTGTCTGGTGACGATTTTGGTCAGGCCTTGCTTTTTTGAAAAAAAAGTCTGAAATGGTAGTGACAGTACACGTGAGATTTTTGGTTTCGCAACAAAAAATATTCTAGTTGGGTCAACTCGTATGAAACGAAACACTGCGCGTATTTTGACAATAAAATTTAATGATTCGCAAGCGTTATTTGTGTGTTAGTCTATGCATGCATCGTGGCATGGTGAAAGTTAATGATTGGCAAATCTTACTGAGGAATTTTGGCATTGCCACATGTCATGAAACTGTTTTTTTTTTTTTACATTGAAAAACCAAATACCAAAAATCATCCTTTATTAGCAGTTTGGCTTAGTTTAAGTACCAAACAGGACTTTTGGACTATTTTTTTGTTTAAATCCCTCAAACCCGAAAAGCCTCTCAATTGCAGTCTTCCTGTGGTTTTGAATTTTATATCATTTAATTTTTTTTTTTTAAATTTACAAAATATTTAACAAGATGTTAGTCGTGCTTAGTTCCCAATATTTATTCTTGATAAAAACACTGAAATTTATTGTTGAAGGGATAGGCTATTCCTATGCGCATTTCACTGGTTGCTTAGGCCAGATCGTCAGGAAACTTCATCCAAAGATTTTAGAAAAACTAAAGATATTAAACAAGTAAAAAGTGTTAAGCAAATTAGAATTTCTTATAAGCAAACTTACAACTACAATTAATATTGGAAGAATTCCAACCAATTGTAGTGGGGAATGTAAGAAAAGATTAACTCACTGTTTATTGTTGTTGTTTTTTTTTTGTTAAAGCTTTGATATGGTTACAAGTAAGACTTTTGCTTATAAGTTATTCTTATTCGCTTAACACTTTTTATTTGTTTAATATCTTTAGTTTTTCTAAAATGTCTATAATCATGATGATAAAAACCACATTTTAAACATCAGCGGAAACGTCATAAATAACTTCACTCTCTCTAAGTTGTGTTGTAGAAGGACTGGTAGATCTATGATGTTAAGATAAACAAGAAAGAGTACTACATTCGGCTATGCCCATTCTTATAAACCCTTCACCATTACATAAAAAACGTTTCGTGGATTTAAATAAATCTATTTTGTGTCCCGCCAACTTCTCCAATACCACCTTCCCACCCGTATTTTGTGGGATATTGTATTGATAACCACGATACTTGTACCTAATTTGGAAACTTTGGCTCTTGCCGTTCTCCAGTTATACAGAAATCTAAATTGTCTTTGAACAGCAGGTGCCATGCCTACTTCTCCAATCCCGCCAATTTTTTAGAGAGGGTGTTTATTGAATACCCTGCTTTGTGTACCTGGTTTGGGAAATTTTTCTCTTACTGTTTTATTTAATTTATTTTACGCTACGCCCACTTGTTAAATCCTTCGTACATTTTGTCGGCTATTGGCGGACCGATAAGGCTGAATATTAATAGAAAAGTTAAGCGAAGCAAATGTGACTTAAATGTAAGTTCCCATAATTTCTGAGGTCTTCGGAAATCCTAATTAAACAGACAGGCGGACATCGTTAAATTAACATCGCTACTCATAAGGAGCCGGAATATTTATACTTTATAGGGTCTAAGATCAATATTGTAGAATTTACAAACGGAATGAGAAATTTATATACACCCTTTCAACCATAAATTGCACATCAGGTACATATAAAATATGTAAACGTGTACATTTATATGTTTTTGCTTGAAATATACACTAGAGAATGAGAGGGAGAGACTAAATAAATCAACTTAAATACAAAAAATGCCTCTATGTATGGCGGAAAGCATGGATGTATGAATCGCTTATAATGTAAGTATGTATGTGTATGAAATAGTATATCCATGTTTAAATTAAATGTGTTTTACACTGGCTTTAAGCTCAACTACAAAACTTGTACAATACGTGTAGTTGTTGTAGTAGTGGTGCAGTTATTTCTCGATGTTATTAAATATTTCACTGTTGCAGAAGTAAGTTACTCCATCTTTGTTTGCTTAAATGTTGCAACTTTTTATGCCGTTTGATGCTTGTGTGTACAAGAGACTTTTTTGTTTTGTTGAAATTGTATAAAATAGTAAGTGTAGCGTTTTTTTTTTTTGGTTGTTGCTTTTTTTACATTACTGTGTTTGAACATCACAACTGTGTTAAAGTTTGTGTTAAAACACATTTTAACGGCCATGAAAGGCTGGTTTTTTTTGTTTAAGTATTGACTACACATGTATTTCTGAAGAAGGTCTCCTTGTGTGTGGCATAGGATTAAATAAAATAGAGGTGAGAAGTAATGAAACAACAGTGTAATACATTTAATTTTCAATAACAGAAGAGGTTTCAGACAAGGTGACATCATTATTTGTGATCTTTTTAACATTTTTTAGAGAGGATCTACAAGCACATTCTGATGAAATCGCTATGTTGGCTCGAACCTTGCGAGCGGTAACAGCAGCATTTACATGCATCGAAAAGAAATCCGGGAAGCTAGTTAGGCAGATAATCAAGTGCAGACCAAGATTATGGTATCAACAAACAGGGGCCATATGTGAACATCGATGACTACAGCTTCGCGTTTGTGAGCGAATTTTTATATGCACCTAGGTACGGCTAAATTTATATGTACGACTCGTACTAAAAGTAAGTGAAAAAAACTTAAATTTAGAAAAAGTTTTTCGTTACTGTGTAGTACCTAAAGATCTTTTGACCTTATTTACGCAATTTAAAAAACCCTGTCGTAGCACGAGTTACACTGAAAGAATTATGCTTCATAAATCTAATGAATCAATTTCATTAAATTTTTTTCTTTAATCCAATGACAAATTTCATTACGGGAATGAAATTTTACAGAAATAATGAAGCAATTTCATTACCACTACGAAATTGAGTTTCGTAATTTCGTAAAATTTTTCATTAAATAAATGACAACTTAATATCTCTTTCAAAAGAAAAATTCAACTAATTGTTATACATTATTTCAATAGGTTTTTTAAGATTAAAATGAACTTTTAATTAATGTATTCAAATATTTTTCAGTTAATGAAAAAAGTGTAGCTTCATATTTTCCATTAAAAATGTCACTAAATCAATGAAAACAAGATAAAGTTCTCTAACTTCAAAATACTTATAACCAGACAATATAAAAATATCAATTTTAAGCGATAGACATGAAAATATATGAAAAACATTGTAAATTTCAAATGACCAAATTTAATCAGTAATTAAATAAATTTATGTCATTAAACATATTAAAATTTTTATCGATTTTATGAAACATTTCATTACAAGGGGGCTAATGTAACATTCTTCATTCATCCAATGAAACGTTACATATGTTTAATGTAATTTTTCATTGGATTAATGTCAAAATCCATTGGATCTGTGAAGAAAATTTTTAAATAATTACCCATAATATGGTTACTTTTGGCCAAACTGTTGCTTATTTTGAATAAATTGTCATTAATTTTGACCATATTAAAACAATTTTGAAAAAAATGTGGTTGATTCAGAACAAATTTTTGTTATTTTAAACATTTTATAGTCATATTAAGCCATAATATGGTTACCTACAAACATCAGTATTGTTAAAATCCAACCAAAGCCAACTTTCTCTCATCATATCGCACTGGTTCCTCTAGAGAGAGTCAACTCAAAACTTACGAATTTTCAGTATTGGCAAAAAACTGTTTTTTTTTTTAAATTTTTACAATGAAAGTTCAAAACAATTATGGTATTGTAAAGAAATACAAGTTAGAAGCAGGGCTGCCAGGTACTTTTTCCTTGTTTTTTTTCCTAAGCTAATCCTCCGAAGCTATATGCTTGTCTGGAGGAAAGAAACCAGAGTCTCAGGCGGGAATCGAACCCGTAACCCCGATAGACTAAAAAATAACACAAAATCCCAAAAATCTCCAAATTAAAAAAACAAAACCTTAAAAAGTTAATATTTTTTTTTGTTTTTTTTTTCTAAAAATTATTTTTTTTTGTTTGTAGCGACTGGTTTCGGCATGTTTTTTTTAAATCCTATTTATGGGTCCAGCGAGGAATTACAAGCAGAACAATATGATGTTTTTGAAGACGAATGAGTCAATTTATAAGAATTTGGAGCTTGTTCGATCGGTTTAGCCATCCTTAAAATCAACAATAAAAATACATAAATCCTTCATTTATTTAAGACTTCGTTGCATTCTTACTTTTTCCCAAACTTTATTATATTGTCTTTCATATTTACTTATTTTTGGGGAAGCCATATTTTCTTGAAAATTGTCTTTACAAAATCAAACATTTTATGTGTTGTCAGATTAGATTCTCTTTTTAATTCTTCTTTTTTAAAACATTCACTCCAAAATAATTACATAAGTTTATTAAGTAATACTGAGATAAAGGTATTGCTACTTTTTTTTGATATTTTATTTACGAAAAAAAAAAGAAAAATAAGCGTAAATAATAAGAAAAAGGGAAAAATATTAAAAAATTTGTAAAATCCCCAAAAAATTCCCGAATTTTTTTTTTGAAATCCCCAAATGCCTTTTTGTTGTCCTTTTTGCTCGCATGAAATCCCCAACTTTCGGGATAGATTCCTTAGTCTGGCAGCCCTGGATTATCGAAAAATAACAAGATTTTTGAGTTGTTCCCCTTAATGTTAAATTTGTTCTTTTATATAGTGGGGTGTCGTTTCATAAACATAGAAACTAAATGAAATACAACAGCACAATAAACTTACCTATTACAACTTAAAAGAGACAACACAAAATAGAACATCATCAAAGTAAATCGTTCTGACATTAACACTAGCACAACTTAAAATATTTCTCTTTAGTTGAAACAAAACTGGTCGGCCCAATTATGAATAAAAATTCCACATTTTTCCTATGTAAATTCAATTGTAAAAATTGGGAAAGGGAAAAAAAGCTCCCGGGGAATTCGTATTTATAATTGGGCTGGATATGAATTCAGCTTACATTTAGGGACAACTCAAAATATTTCACATTTAAACGAAACTTTGTTAATTAATTTTTTGAATCCCAAGAAAAACTTTGATGACTCATATGCATGTGGCAGTGTTGTTAAAGCTTTAATATTGTTACAAGTAAAACTGGGGCTTATAATTCTTATTCGCTTAACAGTTTTATTTGTATAATATCTTTAGTTTTTCTTAAATCTTTGGATGAAGTTTCCTGACTATCTGGCCTAAGCAACCAGTGAAATGCGCATAGGAATAGCTTATCCTATCAACAATTAATTTCAGTTTATCAATAGTATAAATGGGAATTTAGCACATTTATACGAAACCTTGTTAATTAATTTTTTTAATCCCAAGAAAAAATATTTGTCTTTAGTTGACTCTAGAAAAGCTACTTTTATATCAAGAAGAGGGATACAGTGCGGTATGGTTACCTCAAAACATATTTTTTATCCGTGCACACATTATAAAAATTTCTGTCTGCCCCCTTTGTTTCCCTATAAAAAAGAAACCTCAACTTGCCATCGTTTTGATTTCGCTTTGTTGTTATTTATACAAAAAAAAAATCGTGTGTAATGTGTGGTGCTTTACACACACAAACGTAAATATTGTTGTACTCATACATCCGTTTGTATGTTATCTGCCATTAAATTAGACTTTACTTAACAAGAAAGTTTAAAAAATTTAATAATGTATGAGTTTGTTTTAAGTAAAATAAATCGAGTTTTGTATTTTTTTAGAAATATTGATTGCTTAATGACATACTTAGATTTTTCATAACTAATGTATGTATGTACATATATTTTTTTTTGGAAAACAAGCGACATTGTTTTTCGCATTTAAAAGCTAACAAGATATTGATTTATATATTCGCCTCCCATATTCACGCTCTTGGAGCATAGGCGCCGGTTGTGCTCGCTAACATAATGTGTATTCTTAGGCACTTTAAAATACACTGGAAAAAATTGTAAGAAAATTTCGAAAAATTTTATTATTAATACACGACTGCCGATTTAGTGTTGGACACCTCTGTTTGAAGAAACTTGTCGACATTCATTCTATGACAGTGAGAATATCCGATCAATTAATGGGTTGATAACGAATGACAACTGAACTGAAGTGAAGTTGCCAGCAGCGAAATCAGGTAACGCCGCTCATGTAAAAGTCAAATAAAAAATTTTATATTTTTTATCATAGCTGCGTTGCCCGATTTCGCTGCTGGCAACTCCACTTCAGTTGTGTTGCTATCCGTAATCGACCCATAAGTAATCTTAGACATTTGAAAAGACAGCTGATTAATAAAAAAAAAAAACAACAAACAAGTTTAATTTACTTAAAAGCATTAAAAAATGGAAAAAATATTTTGATAAAGTTATCAGCAGATTATTTTAAATTTATAAATGATGGGATTGTGAACATTGATGGATTATTTTAGGATGAAATTAAAACAAATAGAAGAAAGCATAGTCGGAAGTACACATGAAAGTTATGGTATGTGATAAATTAAATTATTAGGTTCTAATCATGTTTGTTTAAAGTGATTAAGAAATCACTTTCGTATAGATTAGGGAGATCGATCGAATAGTATTCGATCGAATAGTATTCGGTTATTTTGGTAAAATAAACCGGTTATTTTTATAATGTGTAATTTATATACTTGTTATAAATGTACCCATAATGTAAATACAAATATATTATATAAGCTTGTATTCCTGCAACAAAAACCAAAAACAATTCAAAATACTACATACAAAAAAGTTTAGCTTAAAAAGTAATTAGCAATTTGACAGTATTCTAAATATTGTACACATATATTTGTATAAAGATGCCATCTCTGGTGATATTTCGTACTGATTTAAAAGTCAAAGGAACTTAAAGGACCATAAAATGATAAGTTGCAAAGCTTATTCAACTTCACGACTCCTTAATCGCCTTTAATTAGTCTAAAAGCTTTACATAAATATACGCCAAGTAAAACTAAACTCTGTTCCAAGTAGTTCTTAGGAGACTGTGAATAATACTTAACAAAAATACACAGAAAAAAATTTTTAGGCCAGTAAAAGAATTAATCAAAAATAAAATCAGTTTTTATAAAATATTTAATCAGGTGAATTAAACTTTTAATCAAGTGAATTAAACTTTTAATTGAAATATTGTCAATTAAACATTTTATACACTTGATTAAAAAGTTTAATTCACCTTATTAAATATTTAATTAAAACTGATTTTATTTTTGATTAATTCTTTTACTGGCCTAAAAAATTTTTTCTGTGTATGCTGCCAAAAATGATTGGGTGAAATATTAGCCCGTCGTGTTACCGAGGACGGTTTGTCCGTTAAGACACAAAAAACTCTTAAGTAGTTCTAGCACATCTTCATGCTTAAAACTACAACCTACCGGGTAAATCAACGAAATGGGAAAATTCATCAGTTTTATTTATTAAAACACCAAGAACTTAAAACAAAATTAAAGGAATCAAACAATGTCATGGAAGGTCTTAAATAGTGATCGACGAATTGACAGATATTTCATACAAAAAGCATGTTCATGTTACTATTCGTATCTATAATGCTGACACAAAATATAGTTGAAGTCTGCTGATTCATATAGACATGCTTAAGCACCAACAAATTAAAACTCAATTCAAATAAATTTGGAAGAATATCTCAAATAACAAATTTCTTAAATTCCTATAATTTTTTTACCAAACAAAGTTTTTAAAAATTTTTACAGCTATATTCACACCTATTTAATCACCCCTATTCTGCGTTTCGATTCGGATCGAAATTTTCTCCGTTTTTTGCAACTTTTTTATTCTGTGCCCATATTCTGTAACTCCCGCGTTGAAAAACTTTTCGATTGAAATGTGAGAAATAAAACAAAAATCCATAAGTTGAAACAAACATGTTTTTCTCACTTAACTTAACATTTTTGGCGAGTAATTTCCTTACGTTACAGCTATTACACACCAAAAATGATACAGTAACAGTTTAGTGAGAAAAACATGTTTGTTTCAGTTTATGGTATTTTTGTTTCAGTTCTCACATTTCAATCGAAAAGTTTTTCAACGCGGGAGTTACAGAATATGGGCACAGAATACCAAAGTTGCAAAAAACGGAGAAAATTTCGATCCGAATCGAAACGCAGAATAGGGGTCAATATTTGACGTCCTACACGTTACCACTACACTGATAGAAAAGGAGTCATAACGCTGATGTATTTTGACATCAGTACTATGACAAGTGTCTTCGTTTTTGACCCCATGACACTTTTCATCATTGTGATGTCAACCTTAACATCACTTGGCCAAAGTGTTATCAGGGTCAAAATGAAATTATGTCATAAATGGGATGACACATCGACATCACAGAAATGACGAACATGTCCTTAGTGCGATGACGCAGTAACATCGGAGAAAGGACACATTAGCATCAATTTAATGACTGTTTGTCATTAAGTCAAAGTCATTATTATTTACTTACCCGTTACATATGTTTGTTTCACGTTTGTTGAATTACGACCTTTGTTTACAGCAGAACTCTCAATTATAAGACACCAGCACCATGCCCCATATGGTTTTCGTAATCATTCTACTTTAAAAATATGATGTATTTAACTAAATCATTTAAAAAAATAGAATATAGGAATTTTTGCTTCTTATAATACATTGTAATCATGATTCAAATTTTTATAATATACAAAATGTGGCATCGAATTGATGTCACTTTAGTCATAAAATAGATGACACGTAAAAAATTACAAAATTGTACGAAGACGTTAGTCTTTGCATTGATGTTACTTTTTGCATCATTGATGCCCTTTGTAGTAACATGGATGTCACAATTCTGATGTTAGGGCATCATCAATATGAAGATGCAGTTTTCTATCAGTGTAGTTTTCTAAAAGAATGGTTTGCTTTTGCAAGACGTTTGGCTAGAGCAAACATCATTAACGGTTTCTAAATTATATTATAAAATTATTACCTTAGACAAAAAGCTTAGCAAATAAATAGCAATTGTTCAAAATAAATCTTTAGTTTAATCAATTAACTGGTCACGCTTTTTTTGGGTTTTATCGTCAAATATTTGTTAGGTTTGAACATACCTTAAGTCATATCTATGTATTTTGTTGGGTCCTTAGCATCGTGAATTGTTTTGTTTTTATTCAAATTAACTTTTTACTATAAAAACTAATTTGATTTTTGTATTTTTATGTATTCGAATTAAAACCGGTTAAGTGGTTATTTTTAAAATGCTTAACCGAAAACCGTTTTTTTTTAAGTAGCAACTATTCGGAATATTCGAAAACCGGTTTTTGAAAAAAGTCGAAAAATCGATCTGCCTAGTAGGGATAACAATCTCGATTTTGATGTGTTTAGAGTTTAATCACGATAGAGATAAATAAAGGCTCAGTTAGCCGGTAGTAACAGTAAAGTTGCAAACCAGCTTCTTCATATTGTTGTATGTAAAGCAATTAGAACGATTATAGTTAGTCGTAAGATGTTACGTCTTAATCTGTAAGAAATAGATTGCTCTTAATTTTAACGGTAAGGTAACTTGTACCTCCCGGCTAACTGCGCCTAAATTCTGCAAATGTGAACATGGCATTAAGCTAAATAGCAAAATTTGAAGATAGTTTAAAGATGATTTAATTTATTGTAATTGAATTATCTTTAAATAATAATATATTTTCTCTAATTTCTCCATGCTCGTAAGCATTGTCGGGTCTTATTGTTGTTTTGAAAGAAAAAACCAATACTTTATGAAAGGTTTCCTTCCTTTTATAGCCCAAAGGCAACAAAATTGTTTTGGTACTAAAGTCTTTTCGCACTTTTAAAATTGTTCACTTTTATTTATGTAGTTTTTTTTTCAGCACATAAAAAATCTCCTTTATATCCACTAAATGAGTATAACACATATTTTGTATACATCAAAAACTGTTCCTTTTTTTTGAAATTTTCCATTTCTCTTTTAAGTGTACAAAAGGATACCAACTGTTAGTTAGTTGCAGGCAGTAGGCAAGGATGAAAAGAGAACAGAGACTGGGAGAAAATAAGTGAACATCTTGATATTTTTCATGCATACTTCAAGTATTTTTGCTTGAAATGTAACAAAACTATTCACACACACACAAGCACAGCCTGTTACATTTACAAAGCTAATGCCAAGCCGTTCATATAAACGCCTGCATACATGCAATGCATTTAAAGAGGAAACAGTAAACAAACTTTACTTGTTGTTGGTACTGCTTATTTGTGTGTGTGTGTTTGTGTGCTTTTTTATGAGAAAACACTTCAATTTGCTTGTAGTAAAATAGTTGTTGCAATAAACATTTAACTACAAGTTTATTGTTTATTTTAAGCTTTTTGTAGAGCTTATTATTCTCATATTTGTTGTTTGCATAATTTTTCCTTTTTGCTATGACAGGGCTAATTTGTTTATTTAGTTTGCAAATATTATTTTGCTTTTATTTTTTCTATACAAATAAGTTAAATCTACTTCTATTTAAGAGGAAATTTTTAAGCAGCAAAAGAGCATTCTAGCATCTTGTACTTGTTGTTTAACTCTCTGTTTTAGTGTTTTCCTTAAAAGCATTTAAGTTTCGGGGAAATATGAATATGAACTTAATTGGTTTATAAAGTGAGTTCTTGTTAAGGCGACTTTAATTGCATAGTTTCGCTGCGAAATTAAGTTTTTGCGTTAGTTAGTCATGTAAATAGCATTCTTACGCTTACACATAAATTTCCCTAAACTGAAATAATTATAAAAATAATTTAAAAAAAATATTCATGTAAACAAAATGTGCAACTTTAATTTTTAACCGGTTAGCGCCCAACTTTAAAAAAATTTTTTTTTTTATTTTTTTTTTATTTTTTTGTAAACGTTTTTAATTAAAGTCCTCCAACAGAACAGTTTTTAATGAAAAAGTTTTAAACCAGCGCACAGAGTGGTGAACAGTACCGAAAACGAGGATTAATTCAAAAATAAAGTTAGTTTTTCGTATAAGTATTCGGTACCATATAAAAGTAGATAAAATTTAACAAAATTCAATATACAGTCGACTCTTGATAAGTTGAAATTCAAGGGACCAGAGAAAAAGTTCAAATAATCGAGATTTCATATTAACGAGTGTTCAAATTAATAAGAGAAGATAGAAAAAAAATTCAAATTAACAAGAGTTTAATTAAAATTTAAGATTTTTTATTGTGAACTTTCTTTCAGTTACTTATATGTATGTACATTAGGGCGGGTCGATTTTTTTTTTAAATCGTTTAGCAAAAACGTAATCTACATCAAATTCTAAGAAAATTCTCCAAAGAAACCATGGGTATAAAATAAAATCATAATCAGCGCCTCTCGTCTTGAAAATTTATATGCCCGCCTTTGGCAAAAAACAAATTTTTTTGAAAAAAAAAAAAAAAAATTTATTTCCAAAAAGAAATCGAATTTTCTTAATAAAATTGTGTAGTAAGGTTGTTCTTTTGCTCTTTATATTTTTCTACACTCAAAATCTTTTTACATTAAAAAAATATTCACCCAAGTAAAAAAGTTTGTAAATAATTTTGTATCTAATATTTTTATAAGGAACATAGATAAAAAAATATTCTTTCATAAAAAGTACCAAATTCATACTCGTACTTTTTTGAATAAGTTTCGAATGTGGTATAAACTTTACTTCTAAGTTTATTGGTGCAAAAGATAAATGGGGTGACAAAAAAGTACCAAAATTCAGGTTTACCCCTTTTTTCCTAAAAGAGACGAATTTCAAAAAAGTACCAGACACCTGTGCGCTTATTTTTCAAAAGAACAACGATAAGTATTTCAGTTTTTTTTTGTGTCTCTTTTAGTTTTGGAGATATAAATTATCGAATTTACCTGTTTTTACCCTTTTTTACCCCCAAAACATTCGAATTTCCAAAAATCCCGTCTTAGTGGACCGATTTGGGGGAGAAACCCACCTCCGGTCCAAATTTCAAGTTTTTAGCTTCAGACGTCAGTAACGTTACAATTTTATGTATATGGCTAAAATTATATACAAACTTTTTTACTTGGGTGAATATTTTTTTTATGTAAAAAAATGTTAAGTGTAGAAAAATATAAAGTGCAAAAGAACTACTTTACTAAACAATTTTATTCAGAAAATTCGATTTCTTTTTGGCTATTTTTTCAAAATAAAAATTTTTTTTGGCAAAGGCGGGCATATAAATTTTTAAGTCGAGAGGCGCGGATTAGGATTTTATTTTAGACCCATGGTTTCTTCGGAGAGTTCTCTTAGAATTTGATGTAGATTACGTTTTTGCTATACGATTTTTCATTTTTTTTTCATCCATACAAATCGACCCGGCCTAATGTACATACATATGTATAAGAACATATGTAATTATAATGAAAAAAAGTCCGTAATTTTCTTTTGAGTGAACGAATTCAATCTGTCTTTGTCCAATGAATTTTCAATTGTGATTAAAGCTGAAAAGAAATCGTCACTTGTATCCGTTCTGAGAGCGTAGGAGCATAATGTAGTAAGACTTTTTTCATTGCTTCACTTAATGAAACTGGAATTGTTGGTTGCTCATCTTCGTCTGCTTCATCTTCCTCATCCAAAGAAGTCAAATTCAACAGTGCAGCGTCGTTTAGGGCACCATAGACACCGCAAATGAGCAAAAGCAAAAAGAAAAGCAAAGAAATTTTATTTTGTATTTTACATAGCAACTGTCGATGTCGATGCAAACGATTTTAATTTTTGTTTTAAAAACAGAAACAAAATCACATTACGAATTCAAATTATAGAGTGTAAAAAAACTAAACTTCAAATTATAGAACGCTGTCGGGCAAGATGTCATTTCTATAAAGCAGCGCATTGTTTTATTTATTTAATATTTTGCATATAACACAGCACATTAAAATAATTCAACTTATAAAGCGTATATCGCGAGCGTGTCGGCGATAAATATGCCATTCAAATAATTTCAAATTACCGAGGGGACCAAATCACATAGTTTTTTTTCAATTTATTAAATGTTTTTTAAGGGACCTGGAAAACAGTTCAAATGATCGCGAGATTAAAATTAACGAATTTCAAATTATCAAGAGTCGACTGTATTCTTAAAATATGGTATTTCAACTTGAATAATCAAAAAAAAAAAAAATCTTGCCCGTTTTTGCCCCATTTGAAAATATTTGAGATTGTGAGAAACACATTAACTTGTTTTTTCTGTTTTGTTTCGTTAAAATGATTACACTACGTAACAAAATTTCAACAAAGTCGTGCCCAAATAAATCTGACAGCTAAACTTTATCTAAAATGTTCCCCAGAATCCGAATATGAAGAATTGTCAAAAGTAGAAAAGTTTTTGATATTCCAAAAATATCCGTTATTTGTGTTTTTAAAAAGATGATGTGACTGAAATGCAAATATCTTCAAAAATTTATGTATTTCTTTCTTTTTAGTAAAAAGCTATAAAATTTCTAAAAAAAAAACCATGGATTGCTAGTGAAGATTGGTCAAGAAATGACAGAGTTACAGGGGACAAAAGTTTAAGCTTCATTAAAAACTTTATGATTTTGTTCAATTTTGCAGTTTTCAAGTTATTTTTTTAACCAATGATTTAAAAATGTAAATGTTTTATTGCATGCGATATTAGATTATTTTAATATGAACATTTTTTGTCCAACAATACATAGATTGGTACAAAAATGAAAAAGCTACAAAAGATTTAGTAAATTATGATAAAAAACTACATCATTTCAATTAACCACAAACAGCACTTGATTTGCTCACTCTGCTAAATATTTCCGATGTTGATGATGGTAACATGAAGATTATGATTTTGATGAAGGTGAAGATAATTATGAAGATGATTTTTAATTCCATATTTTAGCAATGAATGTGCCTTGTTTCAAAAAAAAAAAAAATATATTGTTCGAAAAAATTACATTGATTTTTTTAAGTTTTTAGTTTATTTAATAAAACAAAATTAAAATTCCACTAAAATTTTACAACAAAAGTTTTTTTTTATTAATCAATATACACAGAATCCAAAAAAAAATTTGTCATAAATTACAGGCTTCCCTGAATTAATCCTCGTTTTGCATATGTTTCACCCCACTGTGCAGCGTTCGAAAATAAACAGTCGTGATCGTGTAATTTCTCGATTCGAAAGCAATTTAATATCTAATTATTTCAGTCAGTACTGAACGAAACGGAATTATTTTTTCAGTGTTGTAAAGCATTAATTTGAGTTTCACAATACTGAAAAAATAATTTCGATTCGTTCAGTATCGACTGAAAAAAAAATTGCTTTCGAATCGAGAAAGTACTCGATCCCGACTGCCAGAATTAGGCCCCGTTTATTATTTAGCGTTCGGCTCACACACCCAAGAACGATATCTATTTTTTTTAGTGATTGTGTAGACGAACACAACCCATAATACCATTCGTAACTATTTTCAAGAAAGAGCCGAACAATATTTAATGTTCTGTTCTTCGTTAAAAAACAAAACAATTCAAGTGATACTGTAGACAAACATTATTTTTTAATGTTTTATAGTGTTTCTTTTTTTACTTTAATAAAGAAATGAACAAACAACAAATTTTAGCAACGACCATACCACGTTCAGCTTGTGTGTGTATTGCCTATATGTTTTGTTTGTGTAAAACTATATTGCTGGCTGTTTGTTTTTGTTTGTTTGGTTTTTTTACCAGCCAAAAGGGACGCACATTAAAGAGCCGAACCGAACACAATGAAGTTTGTGGATTTAAAAAAAAACCGTACGGAATTAAATGTTCTCATCTTTTGTTGAATTTGATAAAAACAGTATTATTTTTGTGGTCGAAAGTCGACTAACAGTGAAACGTTATTTTTTTTAATGATTTTCCACAAATTTGTCAAACCGAACACTAAGGAGCGATATTTAGTGTTTATTTTCGAAAACTGGTTTAAACAAATTATGGTTAGTTAAACCATAGTATTGTTAAAATGATTGTCAACTTAGTTTTGTATGGGATCCATGGGAAATTATGGACTGATTTTCATAGAATTTAACAGAACATTGTTCGTGAATTTATTTTTTTCTAAAATAATGATTTTCGTACATTAGACTGGTACTTATTTTTAAAAATATGCGTTTTATATCGCAATGAGGCAGATGCTAAAATTAAAATATTAATTTGAAATTTTTACAGAATGTAAGTGCAATTTTTACAGAAGAATTTTTTCTTTGCTAAAAACAATAATTTAAGATGCTCATGCTTCAAAAATTTTGATCTTAGATAATAAGGACAAGTCTAATGTACATAAAAATGTACATATATTTTATTTTTTTTTGTTTAACAGACCAAATTTTTCTACAATAGCGTTAATCGGTAAGATTTAAGTTGTACTTAAACATGTTGAGAGTAAATTATGGGCCGATCTTCACGAAATTTTCCAGTGGGATTTCTGGTCTTTTAAAACTGTGACAGCCAAATTTTATTAAAACAGAATTATTTATTACGATGTTACGCGTACTAAACGCGTTTTCGAGAGTAAGGTTTATTTGGGGCATATGGTAAATTGTGTAAATCTGGTGGTTCCAGATATGGACTCATTATTCTAACCCGACTTAGGCGATTTTGCTGGGTTATAATCCTAAGCTGCTGAGAATAACTAGAAACAATTTGACACCAATAGTGTTATACTTTTTTTGAGTTTTTCGAAAGTGAGTGTTTTTTCAACAGACGGAAAGACGGACAGACAGATGGACATGGTTAAATTGACTTAAAATTACTCAAGAACCCGGAATATATATACTTTATACCGTATTGGATGAATATTGAAATAATTTCACATGGAGTGACATACTTAAGCTACGGTTACACTTATTAAATATTTGACCAAATAAGCATAACCACTACTTTTGTGAATAGTTAGTGAGATTTAACATGATCTTAATATCACAAAATAAGACTTATTTTAATGCTAGACATAGCAAAATTTTAGATAAATATTTGAGTTTAAGTAAAATATATTTTCGTTTTCCTGTTGGTCCAGTTTTTTCCGTCAAATATTTGCCAAGTGTGACCGTAACTTTAGTATATTCTCTTCACAGCTAGTTGTGGAGGCTTAAAATAGGAGTTTATTACAAAATCTTAAACAAACCCTTGAATTTCCTTTAAAGAAAAACATTGTTCCTTTGTGCTAATTGGTAACCACTGGTATACAATTTGAAAATATGATGGTACCACAAAAAAAAGTACACTTGTACCAACTTTATCAACACTAATATGTGTGTCTCTTGTTGGTTTGATCTTAATTAAACTTTTTTTAAATTTCTGCTGTTGCTATTATTAGGCTCCTCTTTATTTTATTACTTGTCTAACTGACACTTTATATAATATTGTTTAATAAAAAAAAATTTGAATAAATATTCTTCTTCATTTAGTAAATGGAAAAAACAATAGATGTAGACATTTTTGCAAATATATGAAAACAAATATGAATACAGACATACATATATACTGATGTGAGTTAACATGTGTGTATGTGCTTTATTTATAGAAAAGTACACAGCGGGAAAAAGAAGGAAGACTTCTAGAAGGCCTCTGTACCCCTTCTTTGGGATGTACATGGCCGGCACGCTCCATTCCATACTCATTTCTTTTTTACACAGAAGAAGTTAAGTTGAAAAATATTTTTTCTCTTCGCGTGTTTTTTATTTAAGACACGCACACAAATGAAAGTGTTTTAGAAATTACATTTGTCTCCTAAGAATGACCCCATCTCGGTTACAGCAAAATAAAATAGGCTTTCCCGTACTACTACAATTGAGGTTTCGGGGGGTTGGTTCTTCTAAAATTGTAAGTTAATCTAAGTGACGGTTTCTTTATCTGTAAAAAACATACTGTTCTATTTTATTGGTAAAAATTAAGTCGACCAACCAGTTCCTGCAGAAATCTGTGTATTGCTAGAAACTGGGTGAGTTTTCTATAAACTTTGCAGATAAGAACTACTTTTAAAAGGATATAATTCTACTTAAAAAATACCAAATCTAAGAAGATGTTGATATTTTTTAAACATTTATGGTAATAAAATAGTTGCCTAAACTATTAAAATCATTGTTAATGTTTTAAATGCATTTAAAAACTATAAGAATCGGTCCTTGATTTCACTTAGCACACATATAATTTAGGATATCAGCGCAGAAGTGGTGTAACCCACAATTTATGTTGGTTACTGTTTTGGTGTAAGATATGTTCTTTGCACTGTTCTTTACAGTGCAATAGTCGAGTAAGCCAACTGTTTGTATCCAAAACAGATGGCGCTAGAAAAAAACTAAAATAATTCATAAATTCGTAAAGAGTAGTGTCCGATGCAGCGCACCTTCTCCGACTGAAGCCGATTCCAAATTTCAATAGACTTAAAACCGAACTCGAACCCTAAACCGCAATATTTTTTATTGAATAGAAACAATTACAACTTTTGTATAAATTTATCCAATATTCGACATTTAAAAAAACCGGTTTTCGGATAATTCGAAAAAGAGTAATTTTAAAAACCCGGTTTTCAGTTTTTCGAAAAACCGGTTCTTGGATTCTTTTTTATTAATTAGAGAAATGTGGTATAAAATAGTGTTAAATTTTTATGTTTTATTAAAACAAATAAAAAGTGGCACATTTTAGTCTATTAAAAAATGTTTTCGCTTAGAGTAATAGTGTTTTCTTTTCTACAAAAAAATGTGACATTTTATTTAAAAAAAAATGCAATTTGGTTTGGTGTCTGTTTCTTAAAAGTTTTGCTCTCGAAAAGGGTGGCTTGTTTTATTCTAAAAAACTCATCCTTTTCGGGAGCAAAATTTTTAGGAAACAGACACCAAATTGGATTTTTTTTAAATAAAATGTCACATTTTTTGTAGAAAAGAAAACACCATAAGTGTATTCAGTATGACATTTTTACGTTTGTGCATTTTTTCTTTTAAAGAAGAAAGCATAGTTTTTTTTTTTGGTTATTTAATGATTTAAACAAAAATAAAAATATTCCCTCTAATTCAAAAACCGTGACTGTATCGAAAGACAAATTTTTTACTGCAATTTCTAAAGGCAGTCAAGGTTGTGAAAAAGTTTCAACATTTAGGTATTATAATGTTACCAGATAGGATCTCTGGTCAGCCGTTTTCGCAAGAAATCGTAAAGATCTCTTGAGATTAGTCAATTTTGGATTTCTACCGAGTCTCAATACCCGAACATGGCTTTGAGCATGTAACAACAAAAGGTTAAATACATAAATATGCTTAAGATGATGCCAACAACCCCGGGAGGTACTCTGCCATCAGTTGCCTTCTGTGCAAATATTTCGTTGAGCACGTCTTAATACCTAATCATTAATGCTGTGGGAGCTGCTTTTGATTTAAAATATTGACGATATTTTTTGCAGGGTAATTACAATTAATCTTTGTTGAAAATCGGTGATTTTATAAATTTCCAAGAATTAAGTTAAAACGTGCAGAAAAGAAAAAAACAAATATATATTACACAATAAAAAGTCTTATTTTTGCCCCCTGTATTTTGACTCTTCATAAAATATTTTTAATATCCCTGAAAAAAGACTTCTTTTGCTTTATACCATGCAACACTCAATTGCACACAAATGCTTTTTGTTTGACTTCTTTATTTTCTGTCAACAACAGTCTCCTAATTTAATGTCACATTAAGACTACGGCACTTTTGCAATTGGCCCATTAGTGTAAATTCGTTTTTGTATGTATTTGTCGCAACCCAAACGGAAATGATATTGTGTTAAAACCATTTTTCAGCACGACTGCTGATTTATCAATATTGCTGTAATCTGTAATACGAGTAATAATGTAGTGCTAAGTTTTAATGTTAAATATATAAATATCCCAGCAGGAAGAGAAATCCAATAAGAGATTATGGCGCTTTAATAAAATCATCGATATTTTTTTAGCTTTCAAGAGATTTATACATTATAATCGATGATGTAACTAAATAAATATTTGATAAAGCAATTATGGCGCTTGTCACACCAAGAAGATAAAAAATCAGTTGGGGTGAATTTTTTTTTTAAACAACGTAAAAGAGCGAATAGAGAAAAAAAAAGTTTACGAAAACACAGGAAAGTTTATTATGAATGTGATAAGTTCTATAATATTTAATGCGTGGAAAAACTTTATTTTGAAAAACTTGTTTGTGTAACAAGAATAACTTGTTCAAATTACGTTCTGGAAAAAGTTTTAAATAAGCGTTCGAAATTTGTTTTTTTTTTTTTTAAATATGTGTAGATAAATTGATTTTATGTGCCGTTTTTAAAATACAAGTGATTTAACGTGTAGCAAAAATTTATATGAAAACGCTCAAAAAACTGAGTGCTTTTCATACAAATTTTCCTACACGTTCATTCACTTGTGTTGTTAAAACAGCACATAAAGTATATTTGCTGCAACAAGCAAATGCTTTTTAAAATAGCCGATGTCAGATGGTTTGCCAGTTCAAATTAGAAAACGGTCTAATTGAACATTTTAACAATGCAAGTTCTAGCTGATATTTACAGAAACAAATTTGTTTTGCGCGACATGTATTCATTTGCAGTGGGAAACTTGGACAAGCACGCTGCTAAGTACATGTCGCCTAAAACCACATTTAGCAAAAGTTAAACTTATGTGTGGTTTATAGAACACGAGCGCAAAACCGACCGTTCAAACAAAAACAAACTTCGAAATTTTGGTTTTGTATTTTGAATGTAAGTTAAACGGACGAGTTTTGCGCTCGTGTTCTACACTCAAAATATTATGTAGTTAAATTCAAACGAAAATTCGTTTTAAACAATTTAAAATTCATTCAAAAAACGGATCATTTACATTTCATTTAAAACAAATGATTTTTACATTCATTTTTAAATTTTTTATATATTAAACTGAATATTCCTTAAAATTGAATAGTTTTTACTTTAAAAAAATATATTTTATCCGGCAAAAATCAAACTACATAACAAATTAAAAACGGAAAAACATTATTTTTTGGTAGTTTGTTTTTTGAAAAACAAACATAAATGTTAAAAAATAAAATTATTCGTAAAACAACTATATTTTTATTAAATTTTAACAGTACGGAAAACGAATTTAATAACCCACAATCAGTTACTGTAATAATTTTATAAGTGTATAAACACACATTATTTTTGGGAAAAGGATCTACATGATCAATTTCAGAAGGAGTTAATTAGTTCGACTGCTTTCGGGGCATTCTCATATTTTCAGTCTTTTCTATGAAAAGATGGCTTTTAAAGCAGTAGTTTTTAATATTGACCACTTATCGCATACAACTCAGGTCGGATTCAAATTTAGCGAGAAATTGCTGTAAAATTATTTTTTATATTCCATGGGATTTTAGGACAGGAAATTTGTTTAATTTTTTTCGGGTTTCAACTCAACCCTAGTTTAGTTAAAATTTTGTAGTTTCCGTATTATGGCTTACAACTCTGTTAAAGTGCTGTTTGCAAAAACACCAACATATTATAACTCGTTACAAGCAGCTGTTTTAATTTCAACTTAACTCCGTTATATGAGCATACATTTACATATATCGAGCCCTTACCGCAAAAAAAGCTTAAGCGACATCATGTAAAATTTTCGTTTTTTTTAATAATTGACTTTATTGGCAACACTTGCATTATCTCCTAAAATATCATGGTCACATAAGGTACCGGTACGATTTTATAGCAAAAACAATTCAATCTTAAGAGCCAATCTTCATACAACATTTTTATGAAATCAAATAAAAAAACCTTTTCTTGTAAAATTTGATTTTTGTCGCTTAAGCTTTTTTGCGGCAATCACGGTTTATGGATTATGTCATTCAGTTCTGTTAGACGATTAATGCTTAATTTCTCTCCAACTAAGTAGTGCTGGGAATCTATCGATAGTACTATCGATACTTTCGATAGTCTTAAACTATCGAAAATTGCTTAGCTGTGCTTTTTTTACTACTAGCTTAAGTCCTTTATGCCGAAATTTTTATATGTTTACATAGGGACTGAAATGTCAGATACTTTTTTTATGATGTTGTAAAAAATAAAAAAAAAAAAATGCAATTGCGAGCATAGAATAAAACAATGAACGACTATTAGAGGTAAAGTCCGCTAGATTGATTACCGTTTGGGTTGAGAATCAAATCAAATTAGAACATTATCTAAAGTTGCAATAAAATGCCTTATAGTTCAACATAGTTTGACACAAATGTTGAACAATTTTATTTTGTGAGATCAAACGGTACCAAGTGTTACTTTCAGGATTTAAAAAACTGCAGTCGAAATCAAAAACTGTCGAATAAAAAACGAAAAACTTTTAGCTTTTTGAGTTGGTTTCACAGCGACTGTTTACATTTACATGAATCATAAGTAAAAGAAACAGTTTTTTTTTTTTTTTTTGGCCAATGGCAAATGAAGAAGTTAAAGAAATGGCTGTTTTTCTATTTTGCAGATTTTTAAACGCTGGTTACTTTATTGCTGGCGAAAAGTTTTATGACAAACTATTAGTTCGGTTCAAAACAGTTAAATTTTGTCAAATTCAGAAACGTTTTTTAAAATTTTTGTGAAAAATAATGACATATGAAAATAAACTCGGACCTCTTTTTAAAACCAGTTTATAGTATTAATTAAACGTTTAATTCACTTGATTAAATTTTTAATTAAAACTGATTATATTTTTGATTAATGCTTTAATTGGTAAAAAATTTTGGAGAATTTTTCTGTGTTCTTGCGTTTTCGATTTCCAGAACACCCCTGAATTTTTCATTCTTCTCTCAACTACAAATTAAAATGTTTCTTTAAAAATGTTACAAAATATAGACGTGGACTTAACGCCGAAGAAGTGCAAGCCATAAAAGTACATTCATTCACCACGATCTAACGATGATTTAAACAATTAGGGAAAGCAGGATATATTTAACAAAGAGATTGGGCGGCATTCTTAAGTAACGCTGGCTTGAATAGCAGAGCACAGTGTCTGCCTGAGCTACCAGACTGCTGCTGACCTGGCCAAACGTGGCTGTGTCTTGAACGACACATTAGTCGACCGCCAAATTGGCATTTCAAGGGCTAGTTGCAGAACTCTCATCAAACGTACAGAAAGGCGCAATTGAGATGACAGGGTGAAAATACCTGCACTTTGGCTAGATTTCTATGGTCTAGTTATGCCAAGTAGAAGACTGGCGTACTACTGCCCTGGTCTCATGGAGACAAGGATAAGGCATTTTGGGAGACCAGAACTGACCTGTTTGGATGTTCTTTCTAGGATAGGACTAAGGTCAATCATTCTTTTCAACACGGAGTTATAATGGTTGGAGGCTGAGGCTTAACATTGGCTCAGGGTATCACCAAGGGACCGCTTTAGGGACCTAACTGAGCTGCTCCCGCATCGGATGCTCATTCGCACTTCAAATTAAATATTTGATGTAAATTTTAGTACATTATACGCAAAATTTTTTTAAGTTTTCTCATTTTATTTCGTCAAATGTACGACAATGTTTGTATGTAGACGACATTAAAGTTTTATTAGTCACATTTATGGTCGGGTTCTTGAGATGAGGATTAAGCTTAAACTTAGTTTGACGTAGTCTGAAAGTCGGACTTTTTTTAATATTTCATCAAAGACCAACATCTTTATCAAAACTAGGCTGTTTCATCAAAATTTTATGTACAAGCTTGCTAATGGCGGCACAGATTGACTAAACCTTGTTTAACTGAGATCTACAGCCTAAGCGCTATCCCCAATTTTATTTGCTTAATTTTTATATGCACATATTATCTTCAGGATTCTTTTGGTTGTCCTCTAATTTAGCAGATATAAATTTTTTTGTAGCACATTAATGTGGTGTTTTCACAACACAAGTGATTGCACATCTAGTAAAATTTATATGAAAAGCACTCAGTGTTTTTTAGTGTTTTTCAAAAAAATTTAAGTACGTGTACAGTCACTAGTGTTGTGAAAAAAGCACATAAGTAAAAAAGGCATTCTTTTCTTTTTCTCTTCACAAATATACTTTTTTTGTATTGTTACTACTTATTGGAATTTTGGGTTAGTAGACTTTATTTCCAATATATATTTACTAAAAGTAAAAGTATTATTTAAATGTCCTTCTGTTGTTTTGTCAGTTAATATTGACATATCAAGAAATTTTTCGGGATTTTATCAATATGCACATAGATAGATGTTTTACTTAATACACTTGCGTAGAAATTATGAGGGTATTAAATTCCATAAATACGCATATGTATGTATGTTATACAGCTACAAAAAACAAAATATCTTTTAGCAAGTAACGCCACATGGCTGTTTGCTCGTATTGTAAGGTTATGTAAAATAAATATTCAAAACCTAGCAAACTTTTCCGTTACAATATTGCGTTTTTCGTGGCCGATATCGTGCAAAAACCTTATAATCTGCGCGTTTTTTTTTTTGAATAGGCCAAATTTTGGTGCCACCAAAATCTTATTTCGTTTTGCGTTTGTATTGGGAGTTGGATCTGCACGCAGAGAAAAATAATTTTTCAATATAGTCACCTCCAACAAAACTATTTTTAACGAAAATTTTTAGACACATTATGGTAAATTTAACCATATTATTGTCACATGTCGTCCATCATGAAGCCACAACCATATAATGGTTGCCTCTTAACATGTTATGGTTAACTATAACAATAATTTGTTTTTTAAAAAACAGCTAGGCTATTATACTTTAATAAGTGTTAAACTTTTGTTCGTTATTTTTAATCATAACATGTTCGGAAGCAGCCATAATATACACAGAAAAAATTATTTTTCCAATTCAAACAAAAAATTTGTAGAATCAAAACATTTTTTGTCTGAAATCGGTCCTACAAACAAATTTGCATATTCAAACAATTTATTTGCATTTCGTTTATTGAAAAAAAACACTGATTTTTTCAAACAAATAATTTAACTAAATCAAACAAATAGTTTACTGAAAATCATAGGTATAACAAAAACAAAAAAGTTTTTTTTTGCACAAGATGACGCACGCGCACACAAGCAGCACTGTAGAAGGTAAAGGCAAAGCAGAGCAGAGCGGCCGGCGCCTGCACAGAAAAAATTATTGCCGAATTATTTTCAAACAAACGCTTGTTTGAAAATTTTTTTAATTTCTATAAATTTTTTTACTGATTCAATCAATATTTTTGTTTGATTTTTATTTAACCAACAAAAATGTGGACAACTCTTCAAAAATATAATAAACGCGTTATTGGTGTCAAGTTTTCATAATTTTGTATGAAATATTTAACGCTCTTTAATGTTGTCGTCTTTTTGCATTTTTATATTTGATCGTAAGCAACACTTCTTTATGTGAAATATAAGAACAACAACAAAAAACACACACAGTCTATTTTTGGACGCTTTAAAAAAGTGCAACTATAAGAAAAACAATAGCAGAAACAACATTATAAGAAACAAAATCCCGTATTCAATTTTTTAAAACTGTTTGGTTAAATATGTACATCAAATACGACAATAAAATGATGACGATAAACATGTCGAGTCGGTCTGCTGCCAAGGAAAGCATACAGCAACAGTGAGTGAAGAAGAAAAAAAAGCATTGTGTGTATAAATTATTCCAACAAAAAAATGTGTCTCAAAGCCAGGCGCCGGCCGCTCTGCTCTGCTTTGCCTTTGCCTTCTACAGTGCTTGCTTGTGTGCGCGTGCGTCATTGCTTGTGCAAAAAAAAACTTTTTTGTTTTTGTTATACCTATGATTTTCAGTAAACTATTTGTTTGATTCAGTTAAATTATTTGTTTGAAAAAATCAGTGTTTTTTTTCAATAAACGAAATGCAAATAAATTGTTTGAATATGCAAATTTGTTTGTAGGACCGATTTCAGACAAAAAATGTTTTGATTCTACAAATTTTTTGTTTGAATTGGAAAAATAATTTTTTCTGTGTGGCTTTGAGACACATTTTTTTGTTGGAATAATTTATACACACAATGCTTTTTTTTCTTCTTCACTCACTGTTGCTGTATGCTTTCCTTGGCAGCAGACCGACTCGACATGTTTATCGTCATCATTTTATTGTCGTATTTGATGTACATATTTAACCAAACAGTTTTAAAAAATTGAATACGGGATTTTGTTTCTTATAATGTTGTTTCTGCTATTGTTTTTCTTATAGTTGCACTTTTTTAAAGCGTCCAAAAATAGACTGTGTGTGTTTTTTGTTGTTGTTTTTATATTTCACATAAAAAAGTGTTGCTTACGATCAAATAAAAAAATACAAAAAGACGACAACATTAAAGAGCGTTAAATATTTCATACAAAATTATGAAAACTTGACACCAATAACGCGTTTATTATATTTTTGAAGAGTTGTCCACATTTTTGTTGGTTAAATAAAAATCAAACAAAAATATTGATTGAATCAGTAAAAAAATTTATAGAAATTAAAAAAATTTTCAAACAAGCGTTTGTTTGAAAATAATTCGGCAATAATTTTTTCTGTGTAGTTGTGGAGACCACATCGAAAAATATTTTTTCTATGAGTGTGTATAAAATAAATTATGTTGCTTAAGTTCATCCCGTGTGGCCGCTATAATGTTTGTAGTATAAATACTTGATATCCTTTTTTCTCACTTCATATGTTATATTGAATTTGAATAAGGCTACTTTTAGATTAAACCAACTAATGACAAGAGGTATGTTAATTTGGCACAATGTGAAAAGCTTTATACCAGAGTGAGATTTGTATGAAAGTCAAGGGCAGATCCAGGGTGGGTCACATGGTAAAAATTCAGTCGGGACAGCCTCCAAGACCAAGTTATGATATTAGAATACCAGTGGTGCTAAAGCCCCTTTACCTCCCCTCGAATCAGCGCTTAATGGGAGATAGCTAAAATAATGGAACAAATACACTACGTATAAGGACAGTATTGACCCAGCAAAAACTTACATTGCAAAGTAATGCGTTAAAAAGCTAATATTATAACTACTCTTCACTACTTCTACATTGGCATTTTAACTTATTATTTTAACACGGGTTGTCATTTGAGGCAAGTACTTACCACTCTCGCTTACAAATAGGGAGTTAAATAAGTCATTACCACATTCACTTACAAGTTTATGATACAATATCGATATCATTTGTTATAATTTATATCATCTAGACGATGTCGTTATAATAACGTTTAGTTGAGACCACAATACCAAGCTTTTAATCAAGTTTTTAATATTAAAATATATATCAAAATCAATTAGGTATTTAAATTTTTCATATTCAAATTTATTTCAAATTGTTCTTTATTTAGTATAAATAAAATCAGTTTGTATTAGTTTTGAACAAATTAAACCATAGATGCTTTTAATTATGAATTAATTATAAATTTAGTTAACCAACTCATAAACAAGTTCTTATGTATCAGATTATATGCCAGCCATTACTAAACTACTTCTATGTAATGCAGATGGTATGAAGTAGGCACTGAAAAGTAAGTTATTCAGTAATTGCAAGTCCTTACCAAGCTTTTGCTGGGGAGGTCAACCTTCGTATTTTACCTGGTCGGTGTGATGCCAAGAGCTTAAAATTAGATGAAATCGTGAACTAATTCTTACAATTGGAGGGCTCAGAGCTGAAGCAAATCAATTCATAAAAGTAAATTAGAAAACATTTTGAGTTTGAGTTAGTGAACTGGCATTAATTTCTAGAGCCATTGTATTGGGTTTATTACCACTATCTTTGGAACGCAATTTTATTTCTAATTCATTGAGTCGATACTGAACGAATCGAAATTATTTTTTCAGTGTTGTGAAAACTTAAAAAATGCTTTACAGCACTGAAAAAATAATTTGGATTCGTTCAGTATCGACTAAAAGAATTAGAAATAAAATTGCTTTCGAATCGAAAAAGTATTCGGTAAGACTGCCAGAATTAGCCGCCCCCTGCACAGAACAAATGAAAAACCAACTTCAATTAACGTATTTGTTAGAAATTTGTACTATTAATTAAATTCTTTACTGATTTTTCGCCTGCAAACAAATTGATCATATCAATTAACGCATTTGTAAGTTTGAGCTTTTCTTGCTGTTCAGTTTCAATCAATAGGTTTAATAGAATAGATTTGACCACCAGTAAAAGAGGCAATATAAAACGTAAACACAAATCAAAATATTTTTTTCAATCAACACAGTTAATTGAAACAATTAAAAAATTGTTTGAGAATTTAAAATATTTTGAAGTTTGTGTGTATGTTTTCATATTTGCAAATAAACACACACAAATTATAATTTTTGTTTTCAATTAAGGCAAATTAATTGGAACAATTAAAAAAATTTCTTAAACCAGCATTATTGAATTTTTTCTGTGTGGGTAGAGTTCAACGTTGCGGATAATTTCGCACCAGTTTTAAAGTACATGTACATATGTATTATATTTTGTGACGTAGTTTGGCTCATCTCTAAGCCCTCCAATTGTTATTAGGCTTTGTTACATACACTCAGAGAAGATTTGTTGATAAGTTTAAACGCATTCAATATGGTTGCAAAAAAAAAAAAAAAATGAAAAGTGCACAGAAAAAATTTTCACTTAAAATTTTTTTTAATTAATTCAAAAATGCTGTTTCAAACAATTTTTTTAATTGTTCCAATTAATTTTCCTTAATTGAAAATAAAAATTTTATTTTTAAAAAAATTAATTTTTAATAATTTTGCAAATATTCAAACATACACACAAACCTCAAATGAATTTAAAGATTCAAACAATTTTTTAATTGTTTCAATTCACTGCATTGATTGAGAAAAATATTTTGATTTGTGTTTACGTTTTATATTGCCTCTTTTGCTGGTGGTCACATTTCAATTAAACCTATTGATTGAAACTAAACAGTAAGAAAAGCTCAAACTTACAATTGTGTTAATTGATAAGATCAATTTGTTTGCAGGCAGAAAATCAGTACGGAGTTTCATTTCTAACAGTACGGAATTTAATTTAATTTTTTCTGTGTGTTGTTATAATTTTAATTATACACAGAAAAAAAATTAAATTGATTACAATTAAAAAAATTTGTGATATTAATTAAAAAATTCATTAAATTTGCAGCTGTAAACAAATTAATACTATTAATAATGGAGCATTTTTACAAACTTTTAAAACAGGATCGTTTTCGAAATTGTTGGATTAAAATTTTACTCGAATTCGATTTCAAGAACATGGGTTAATAGTATCAATTAAATATTTGTTGATATTAACAACATTTTCTGTAGCAATTTTTTTTCTGTTAAACCATTAATCAAAAATGAAATCAGATTTAATTAAATAGCTAATCAAGTGAATTAAACGTTTACTTATATCAACAGCCCTGATAAAGAAAATGTTGCTTATACCAAAAAATATTTAATTGATACTATTAACCCATGTTCTTGAAATCGAATTCGAGTAAAATTTTAATCCAACAATTTCGAAAACGATCCTGTTTTAAAAGTTTGTAAAAATGCTCCATTTTATATACTTTATTCTTTAAATTCCACTTATTTTTACAAGAACTCCTCCTGAAATCAGGAAAAACTATGCTCATTTTTTTAAACCGCTGAACTAAAAATCACGATCGATTTAAATTTCTCTCGTTTTCAATTGGCAGAACATGGCCGATTTATTTGCTTACTGGTGCAAATTTAATTTGTTTTTAAATTAATATCACAATTTTTTTAAATCAAATCAATTTGTATTTCTTTTTTGTGTGATGTTTTACAAATTAATCGATTTAATATCATTTTCAAAATATTGATGCTGCGGTACGCGACCAAATTAGGTGAAAAAATTTTTTCATTATTTTGCCCACATATATGAGAATAAAATGCAATAGTGCTAATCGAAATTTAAATTCGCAAAAAAATGTGACGATCAAACCTAGTGCCCATATGCAAATGTAGCTTTTTTTCTCCATGTACCAAATTTTTTGCAATTATCTCTTCAATTGCGAACTGCTCGTTGTATCAAAATTTTCGTGGGCACACAGGCAATTAGGCAAGGGGATAGAAAATGTTTGCTAGTCGACTAATATACTGAAAGGTGGGACTAGCATAAATATTTGTAAGCGTTGCCCTTTCCGCCTCTGATAGTATAGTATGTAATAATCTCTATGCTCTCTTTTTTATCGTCGCTGTTTTAATAAAAATAAAATTTCGTTTTCTTTCTCGTATTTGCAATTAATTGTTTGATTGTTTTTGGCATTTTATTGATTAAGTTAAGTCGTATCAGACTAATGATTGTTCTAGACATTTAATCTACACATCCACACGAAGATATTGTAGCACATTAATAGCACACATTTATTTAGGAAAACCTACGCAACCCTACAAAAGCAAAAAAAAACGTATGTAATTTCAGATAAAACAATTGAAAATTAATTTCCTTATTATTTCGTGCACTTTATTGTACATTTTTTTCTTTTATGAGAAAAGCTTCCCACTCTATTAGAATTGTTTTTCATTTTTATTAAACAGTGTTTTGTATACATACATGTATGTATGTATGTATTTATGTGTGTATAGATTATATGTCTACTATACACATTGCAATGTTAACACGTTTCTTTTGCGTAAGTGTATGAGAATAAGCCAAGAGCCGGAAGTTGGCAAACAATACTTTTACAACAAACATGTTCTCCTTGAATTTTGTATTTCTTGTAATCATTGATAATGTCGATGATAATTTTATTTATGTTGATCCTTTTATTTTATTAGGTTTTGTATGTTTTCTGTTTCTTATTTTTCTGCAAATCATTCCATTTAATTTAATCTTTCGAAATGCTGACTGGCACTCATTCACTGTAAATGTTTAATAACAATAAATTCTATTGTTAGTGTTGTTTATATTGTGTGAATGCGTGTGGGAGTGAGTGCTTTTCTTTTAACAAGTATATAGATAATTTGATTTAGGTAAATGCTGAGTGATATGCCGTCTATTTATCAAGACATAGAAAAAGAAAATCCAACGATTAAAATAAAATGCTCTTGGAAAAATATTATTTTTATTATTAGTAGTAGGGCTTGCACATCAGTTATAATCGCATTCATAGGCTTTGCCAATTACTTGCAATGGCGATTAAACGCTCCTTTTAATCGTTATCATAATTGCACAAAAAATTCTGTAATTGAGACTTAAAATCCAGACTTGTATAATACCTTGATTTAAGTAGAAATTAAAGTCTAAACATTTTGAAAATGAGGACGAACTAACTTTCCGGTTATATACAGGCCTGTCACAGAAATCAATTCCGATCGAAAGTGATTTAATTTTATGTGAAGCAAGATACGAAATCACTTCCATTTTTGATCGAAATTGATTTCTGTGAGAGGCCTGGTAGTGCCATACCTCAGCAAAAACAACTAAAGGCCCAAATACATTGGTCAAATTCCCATCCAGCATTGTGGTGGTATTCGTGAAAATGAGTTTGTATGTGTGACACCGACGATGCTTGATGGAAAATCAAAAAATTTAGATATTTAGCATGCTTGACGAGTGATTTTGATGAATGTATTGGCGTTACTCTTCAAGCACCCACACACTTTAAACGTGATTTCAAACCGAACAGTCGCTAAAAATGTCGGATGAAAAAAAATGCTTTGGAGGAAAAAAAAACAATGATGGAATTATGGAAAACTTTTTAATTAATAATTTTCTTCTTCTTTTCTTCAATTTTTGTTTTAATTTATTAAAAAGCAACAATTAAACACTTTTTATCTATATTTTAATATTTGGTTGCTCCTGCTGTTGTCACTTCAAAATAAAATGCAAAATTAATGCTTGACAGCTGATTCAGCAAATGTATGTTCTAATGTCAAGCACACGTACACGAGCTTGATGTCAAGCCTTTGACCAGCGTATTTGGGCCTTAAGCAAACTTGAAATCAATAACCCATTATGTACCGATCATTGACTAAATTGATTTTCAGTGCAAACTTTTTATTCATTTATTCCAGTTTGCATCGAATCATTACAGGCAGCAAGAATCTATTACGGCAGCCTAGAGCGCAGAAATATTATGTTAAGTTCGGTCACACGGCCGAATGCACTTTAAAACCGAATATCCATTGCGCTAAGATAATGCTCGGTGTTAAATGGGACTAAGAGGGTCCCATCTTTAATAACCTACTGATATCGATCAAAACTGATTGGTTTTTAAGCGATAGTTGATTTTAGAACATTAGGAATATCCGAACAGGCATGCAACTAAAATTTTCGCTTGGCTTCAGTCGCCTGGAAGTCGCGACTTTGACGTACCAAAAAAAAAACATTTAATTCAATCAACGCTCTCACTGGATTACGATTTACTTTAGAACAGGGTATTCGAGTTTTGGGATTAATTCGTAATTGAGATGTTCTTTTGGTGTGGAATCCATATCTTCCTAGAATGACGGAAAAGGTCATATTTTATGACTGCCATTACTTTATATAAATTTATATTGTGTCAAGGTTTTACCATAAACGCTTGAAATCCTGTATTAAAGCTCAATATTTAATTAGCTTTAAGCATTTTTGATTGCGCCTTAGTTTTAATTCATTAACATTTTTTACTTTACGTTCTTAAATCTCAACCCAGAAAGAAAAAAACAACATTCGGTTTTGGTTAAATTATGAATAAACAAAAATCCCATATAAATTTTTTTGTCTCATTGTTGTATATTTTTTCTGTAATCGTATTCAAAAATATACACACTCAAAAGATAAATCAATCCATCCGTATTCAAATAAATCTGAAGCGGTATACGGTGAGTACAGATTTTCTTGAGTCAAGTACAGAAAGATTTTTTCAAGTACGGACTGTCAATCGCGAAATACTTAACTTATTTATACACCATCCCGACTTCGTACTTGAAATAATCCGAAAGTGAGATTTATTTAAGTAAAACTAAGATTGAATCAATCTCAAAATGCGCTTAATTCAAAAATTATAAAGTTGATTCAATCCAGAACTCGTATTTGAAATAAACCAAAAGTTAGATTAGAAGGCTAATTTTATTATGATTGATTTATTCATCCTACAGAATTTCGATTATATAAAACACCAGTATCATTCTCGATATGGTTTTTACTTTAAAAGCTTAATTAAATGAGAAGCAAGAGTTCTCAATTTTACTTTTTAAACAGGAAATAATATGTGTTTTCATCTTGTTCTGTTGTTTTTAACGTTTCTAGACACAACAAGCAAATCGTTGTTTAACTACTTGTGTGGTGTTGTTGTAGTGTCTGCAACAAACCTTGATAAGTTAAATGAGATTAAAACGATCACTTTGTAATTTTACCAACAAAAAGTTTAATTTTTTTAACTTGGTTTAAGAAGTTTTTACATATTTTAAGAAACTCCAGGATTGATTTTCGAAAGTTATCCCATTTAGGATTGTTTTAAGTACGTTTTAGTGTTTTTCGTACTTGAGTTTTTGAGTACGACTCGTGCTTAAAGTAAGTGTAAATTTAATTTAATTTAATTTATCTCGAGTGTTTTTCTTTCTGTGCAGAAATGACAATTTTATAGTCCAGTGTCTCAAGTTAAGCTCAAATATACTTCCACGTGATAAATCAGTCAATGTAGATTTTTATGAGTGGAAGATTTTTTTTTTTTTTTTGCTTAAATAATCTTTTTGGCTTATTCCATGTTATATCAATTAAAGTTAAAATTGATATTAAAATCTTTATTGTGAAATTTCGAATAAAAATGAATAATCATTTGAACTTTGATTAAACGAAAAGCGTGGTGAAGGAAAAAAAAATTTAATCGTAATCGCTTTTAGAGCAAATGGCGATGTAATGCAAACCCTACTACATATTTCCTTTCTTTTTGCTTAACTCTTTTTTTATTATTATATAATACCTTCTTCACACTATGCGATATGTGGCACAGAAATTTTTTAATGGAAAAGAAGATTGGTAACGAAGGCATAGAGTCGCTTGCGGGGCTTACAATGTTGCACGATATGAAAAATCCAGCTACAATTTAATGTTCCTCTTTAATTTGCTTCGTAAAAATTTTGAAAATTGAATAGTTATTTTTGAATTTAAGACCTAAAAATGGCAACTTGTAGCTTGTGGCTTGTTACAAAAAACGTGACGTCTGAACGTATACGAGTTTTCAAAGGGATACCAAAAGAAAATACGAATATTGTTGCAAGGCTATTTCGCATAGTCTGAATGAGGTATAATATGTATGGAAAAATTATGACGACATGTGGCATAAATTCTGTTGAATGGTATTAACTACGAAGCTGCTACATAATAAATCATGATAAATTGCCAACAAGTAATTAAGAAATTTCTTAAGATAAAGTAGACAAATAAAAATAGGTAGGTAGGTAGGTAGGTAGGTAATAGGTGTATGGTATTATACACTAATGATTTTTAAAAGTAAGCCTGTACGAAATCTAAAGGCAATTATGGATCTATACAGAAAGAAAAACTCGCACTAAATTTAAGTATTTTCCATTTACTTTTTGTACGAGTCGTACTTCAAAATGTAAGTTCGGAAGTTCTTTAAACAATCCAAAAACGGGACTACTTCTTAAAACCAATTCCAGAATTTCTTAAAATAAGTGTAAGCTTCTTAAAACAAGTAAATAAAAGCTTCTTCGTTGGTCGTGCCCCTCAATAGTTTATTCGCGAGAATGCTCATGTCTTTGTAAAAGTTTGTTTTAGAAACAACAATACAAAAGTACACCAACAACAAAAAAACAACACTACAAGCAGAATGTATGTTTCATTATTTTCATGTTTGATTAGTAAAATAAGAGGCAAAAATTCCCGAATTCTATTTTTTAAATACAGTAAACTTTCAAAGTAGAAAGAAGAATTGTAAAATGTGAGAAAAACGTATGTGTAAACGGTTAAGAAAATAAAAATATTTTCTCTTTCACTCTCTCTCTCTCTCTCTCTGGTTTTCTAAGGCAAGTGCTTAGGTTAGAATCAAATCAATCCACTTTCGAATTATTTTCAGTACGAATTCGGAATCAAACCAACTAAGAAATTCTTGAATGAAGCACACACAGTTTAAGTTTAATTTAATCTCACTTTTACTTAAGTCTATGCGGTTTTGGATTATTTAAAGCAGGGGCATTTAAATAACCCGTACTTGAACCAAGCATTCTGTACTTCATTAAGAAATACGTACTTATCGTACTATTGACACCGCTTCGGCTAGTCTTAAGTACGAATGGATTGATATTTCTTTTCAAAATATTTCATTACGATAAAAATTATATATACTTTTCAAATTATATATTTTGAAAGTTTTGATAACCTCGATTTCGTGTACAGGGTTGTTCTGGAAATAGAAAACGCAAAACGCTAGAATTTTAAACGTCGTTTTTTAATAAGATTGATTTTGATTTAATAAAAGAATTTTATGACAAATATTATAAAAATATTTTTCTATTAAACAGAATTTTTTAACAAAAATTTTAAAAATAAGACTAAAAGTGTATTAAAAACAACAACGTGATTTGTTAATCACTTCAAATTGACATGATTACAACTAAATCACTTCATAAATCACATAGAATCCACTGAACATACCTCAAATGTAGAATCGCCAACATGATCGTGTACAACCGGCCAAGATTTCTGCTTAATGTTTTTATTTTTTTCCTTAAATAATTCATATATTTTCACAATTTAATCATTAAAATGATTAAAATAATCTTCTGATAACTTTATAAAAGTGTTTTTATTAATTTTTAATACTTTAATGAAATATAAATTTTTTTGTTGTTTTTTTGTGTGTTTGTTGTGTGTTTTTTTTCTTAATCATCTGTCATCTTAATCATCTCAAATGTAATGTGAACGGCTTTGATTAGCTAAATCAACATTTTGCTTAAACGCGTTTAAAAACCTAAGTGTGAACTTAGCATAAGAGGGAAAAGGCTCCTGTGCCTAAAGCGATCTAATTTAAAGTCGCCTTCACAGAAAAAATTTTTTAGGCCAGTAAAAGAATTAATCAAAAATAAAATCAGTTTTAGTTAAATATTTAATAAGGTGAATTAAACTTTTTAATCAAGTGTATAAAATGTTTAATTGACAATATTTCAATTAAAAGTTTAATTCACTTGATTAAAAGTTTAGTTCACCTGATTAAATATTTTATAAAAACTGATTTTATTTTTGATTAATTCTTTTACTGGCCTAAAAAATTTTTTCTGTGTTAGTCTACACCAAAATACAAGTATCTAATTTGAAACTGAAAACTCGACTATGTGTGTATCCAAATCGTATCATCCGTTAAAAACTGCAGATTTTTGTTCACTTTTTTTCAAAGTCAACCACTAAACGATACCAGGTAAATGAGAAACTATCATCGTTTTTATTTTTAATCGTTAATTAAGAGCTCTTCTAGCTGTGAATGTTAAATACGAAGGCAAGACAACTAATATGTTAATTTTAATATTCAAGTAAATTTCCCTTCAAATCCTATTAGAATTTTTAAGGTCAACAGATATTAATAAATATAATCTTCTTATGCTTCCTATTGCAAAATTTAATATTAATATTATTATATAAGTTTTTTTTTTATTGTTTTACAAAATGTTACATAACCACATGACCAACAATTATTTCTCAATTTATAATTTTCAAATGTTAAAAAATAATTTGTGGCATTTGGGATAGTAATAAAATTAAAGCCATGAAATCTGGTTAAAGAAATTTAAAAAATTTTAATATCGGGTGATTTTTTAAGAGCTATAGGAAAGTAAAAAAAAAAAAACACATAAAGTTCAGAAAAATGCATGAAATCTTTATTTTAATCGATAGTACGGTCCATATAATTTAATGTTTGAAGATTATTTCATGCAAATGTTGACCGTGACTGCGCCTCAAATGGTCCATCCGCTTAGTCCAATTTTGGCATACTCTGTCCAACATTTCGGCCGGTATCTCATGAATAAATGCTTCAATGTTGTCTTCCAATGCGTCAATTGAAGCGGGCATGTGTGTATGGACATAAGCTTTAACATAGCCCCACAAAAAATAGTCTAAAGGCGTTAAATCGCACGATCTAGGCGGCCAATTGACCGGTCCCGAACGTGAAATAAAATGTTCACCGAACTCGCCTCTCAATAAGTCCATTGTTAAGCGTGCAGTGTGGCATGTGGCACCGTCTTGTTGAAATACCACATGTCATGCAAGTCAAGCTCTTGCATTTTGGGCAAAAACAAGTTAGATATCATCTCACGGTAGCGCTCACCATTCACAATTACGTTACGATTCGCATCATCTTTGAAGAAGTACGGTCCAATGATGCCACCAGCCCATAAACCGCGCACCAAACTGTGACTTTTTCTGGATGCATTGGTAGCTCTTGCAATGCTTCTGGCTGATCTTCACTCCAACATCTACAATTCTGCTTATTAACGTACCCATTGAGCCAAAAATGAGCTTCGTCGCTGAACACAATTTTTCGATAAAAAAAAGTGGATCGCATTTTGATAATAAAATTCAATAATTTGCAAGCGTTGTCCGTTTGTAAGACGATTCATGGTTAAATTATAGACCAAACTGAAGATGTTTGACAGTGAAACAAAACACGAAACGAGCGTCAGCTGTTTAAACCAGTGTTGCCAAAAAGATAATAGCTAAAAAATCACCCGATACATATTTATATTTACAAGCAGCATCAAAAGTAAGTCGATTTGAAATTTTAAAGAACCATTTTCTAGCTATACTTATCCATTTAAAAGGTATTGCATTGAAAAAAAAAGAGTTTGAAGTCAAATAAAGATCAGTCTCATAAACAGTTACCATTACTTTTAGAGTAGGAGTCTAAGTTGGAATCGGAGTTAAAGCCAGACTTAAAAATTTTAGAGGTCGGAGTCTGAGTTAAAACTATTTTTTTATGACTCCACAGCCATGGTTTTTTTATTACCAAATTTTATGGAAAGCAATCCATTTTTAACTATAGTTCCCAAACAAACACGACTACTGAATATCATTAAATACACGCAAAAAAAAATGGTTAAGGTATGGTTAAAAAAAACATATTATGATCCCTGCAATAGCAACAAACAAACTTTTGTTGTTTTAAACAGAATTTTTTTCAAGAATAACAATATTTTTTGTTTCAATTTAACAATAAAGTGTTTACCTCCCTTGAAACTTCAAATATCCCAGTAAAAACTTCGTCTACAGAATAATGTGTTTAGTAATCAGCAAAAACTAAAATCCCTACTCACAATTCTACTGAAAGAACCGATGAATTTTACAAGGGAAGACCCAAAATTAACGCATTCAAATGTAAGTCATTATTTTTTTTAGCTACATACATCCAGAAAGAAGTAGTTATAGAAGAAAGCTACTAACTAATGAGGTAAGCAAGCTATTCATTTTGAAAAAGTAATCGAGGTTTTCACTGGGATAGTTAAATTTAAGAATATAATGTTTAAATAAAGCTGCAACTATACACTTAAACATATTATGTTTACCTTAACCATATTAATATCACGGCAACCATATTATGGATAAATTCATCTATCCTAAAGCTATAACCATATTATGGTTACCTCCAAACATTCCACTAAAAACTTCGCTTACTTTTTCAAAATGAATAGCTTCTTTCACTCATTATTTAGTAGCTTTCTTCTATAGCTACTTCTATAACAACTTCTATAACTACTCTTTTATAGATGTGTGTGGGTAAAAAAAAAATAATTACTTACTTTTGAATGCGTTCATTTTGGGACATACCCTATAAAATTCTTTAGTTCTTTCAGTAGAATTGTAACTAGTGCTTTTATGTTTCTCTAATTACTCAACACATTATTTTTTAGGCGAAGTTTTTACTGGGATGTTTTGGTTAATATTTAATAACAATAATATGTTCAAAATTATAAAAATTTTAAACATTTTAATTTAAAATAATATGTTTAAAAAGCAACAACATTCTGGTCGTTTGCATTTTACAAAAGTTGCTTGGTTTGCTTAAAATTCCCGTTCATTGGATTTTAATTATTAATTGAAATACATAAATTTACGTAGAATAAACTAGTAGAACAGAAAAAATGGTAATGAAGGTCGTCACAGGTTGGAATGTGAATCAAAGGGCGATTGATTATAAAAGTGGAACAAAACACTTATCAGGAATAAAAAATTAAATAAAATTATAATTTCACACTTAGCAAACAAATGGAAAAAATGTATGAAATTAATAACCATAATATGGTTAACATTGACCATATTATTGTTAATTCTGACCATAATATGGTTTCTTTTGTCAAAATCCTGGAAAATGTTGACCATATTATGGTTAATTTTGAGCATATTATGGTAAGCTTTGAACATAATATGGTTAGTTTTGACCATTATTATGGTTAATATTAACCAAAATATGGTTAATTTTGACCATATTATGGTTGATTTCGGGAAAATGTTTGTTTATTTCTAACCATACTATCTATGGTCATGTTGAAATATAATATGGTAACCTGCAAACATAAACATTGCTAAAATCCAACCATAGTATGTATGTTGCTCTTAGAATATGGTTACCTCCAACCATATTTTTTTTTCTACGTGTATACGAGTTGTTTTGGATACAAATCTAAATAGTATCAAATTAATCGCCGTGGCACCAGGGTACTAACAAAATCTAAAATATTAAACAAAATATGAAATAATATTAACATTGTGCGGCTTATGCACATGTTTGTATTATATTACACAATGTTTTTCTAGATTATAATTCTAAAAAAAAAAAAAAATAAATAAATTACTTAATAACGTGTGCAAGTACACATGTAATTGTACTACTTGTAACAAATTGTTTGTGTAAGAAATTATGTCGGTAGGCTTTTATCAATGTAATTTAACTCCAATTACCTTCATTTTTACAAGTACATCTTCTGAAAGCTTTTGTACTTAAAAGCATACAAAATATGTTTATACGTATTTATTTATCCATATAAATTCATGTATTTCATGTCAGCGTTTAACTCATTTCCAGGAAAAGAAATAAACATGGAAGAACGCTTATAAAATATACACAATTTAAGTGTATTTTTACCGTACATGAATACTTATTTTATACATGACTTGCTTAACCCGGTGCGCTTCGCAAATCCCATTAAAATAAAATAAGGAAATTTTATTTTTAACAAATGTCGTGGTTTGACAACGATATAAATTTTAAACTTCTTCTATCATTCTTCGCCAGACATTAAGACCATGTCCTTATATGGATGGCTGGACGCTTACTATGCCAGATCAGCTCGCTTTTTGGCGGATGTTTTTTTTTTTATTGATAAACAAATCATTTGTTTCAAATTTGGAAAATTTTTCTGTAACCGTTCTGTAAACAGCTGCTCACTAAATGAAATGAAATGTATTTGGTGTGTTACCCTGGTGCCATCTACGCAGTGATGCCAACTTAGATTTAGCCTTTTTAATGCGAAAAGAAGGTTAAATTTCTACTTTTGTAGAATTAGCTAATTTTTACAAATAAAATTTTATATTTACTTATTGAGATGCCGGATTAAAAGCGATGCATGTAACTTGAAACAAAGAACGCAAGTAAGGCATGAAAAACGTGAGAGTTTCAGTACCTTCCAAGTCTTTCTGGATCAAACGTTCAAACAAACAAAAGCATTTTCATTTTTATATATATTAAGATATAGACGTTGTTTTTTACGTCATAAGTAAAAGGGGAAACACCACAGTTGAACACAAGTAATGAAAACAGGAAACATCTTATACAGTTGTATTACTTGTAATAGAGCACACGTACACATGTAAGACAGTATCGGATGTAAAAGTTAATTTAGCGAAAAATTAATACGCAAAGCGGAATCAAAGAACAATAGCAAAATTTCTTATTTTTCTATGTATTTAAAAGTTAAAAAAGTGTTAGAATGTTACGAAGGTTTGATGTTAGATATTTTTATAGCCAAAATTAAACAAACAAGATTTTGCTCTCAACGTTATTTTCGGTTATACAAAATTGTTTATTTATTTATTATGATGTGCTTACTTCCCAATATTTCTTGATAAATAAACTGAGATTCATGCTGGTGGAAAAAACTAGTTTCAATGCGCATTTAACTGTTTGCTTAGGCCAGCTCATCAGCAAACCTTTTTTTTTTGAAATACTTTGGAAAAGCTAAAGGATATTATATGAATAACACCGTAAAGCGAATGAGAATTACAAACACTCAAAGTTTTATTTGCCTCGATGTCAAAGCTTAGACAAAACACCAACTCTGCCGAATTTTCGACAACCGTCCAACATCAGTCCTAAAAAAAAACGACGAATATTTTTGAAAAAGCAAACTGAAGTAGTTGGTCGCTTTGGCTCATTTTTAATAATCAAAAGGCATTCAGGCCTGTCACAAAAATCAATTCCGATCAAAAGTGGAAGTGGAAGGAATTGATTTCTTTGACAGGCCTGTATTTGTAAGAAAAGTATTTTTACCAAAATTCGGCGATTAAAATCGTTCGATGTTTCAAAATAATGGGAAAAGAAAAAAATTTTTTCGTTAAACTTTAATTAAAAAACTGGCTTTCAAAAACTTGGTTTTTAGTTTGCAAACGTTAGCGGAATTAGTTTTGTATTTACAGTTATTGCAAAAACACTTTACCTTACAAACCTGCTTCTTGGTAAGGCAAGGAAGAAGTAACATAAATTATATGTAATTTTTTTTCTATTTTTTAATGTACTGCTCGTCGAAGCTGAGCAAAATATAAAAAATACAATAACGTCTTTTTATTTAAAAGGATTAAGGAGAGGAAAAACAAAAGCACGAAGTAATTTTATAATTGATCCATCAATACAAATTTTAATACCTAAAATTGTTTACTTCAATATGTTTATTTTTGTATCGAAAATGATTAAATTTAACTTTGCAAATTAAATCGAAAAATTAAAATGATAAAATCACTATTTTTGATGAAAGTTCGAAAATTGTTTGGGAAACAGGAAAAGATAAAGTATAAAATTTCGAAATTTTTTTTTATTGTTTACCAACACCACCATGGTGGATAGGTATTATGCTGTTGTGTGTAATACTAAAAAATATTGGCATTATATCCACCTTTTAGAATGCCGATCGACTTATAGAGTCGACGAAACGTTGTCCATCCGTCCGTCCGTATATGTATTGACAAAAATTTTGTGGTCTTATAAAAACCCCTTCCCTAAAATCTCTTAAAGATGAAAAAATTTCATATACGCAGATGTGTTTTTTATCTATTATATATTCAACACAAAGAACTCTTATATGAATCTTAAGCTTATAACAAAATATTGTTCCGGCAAGTCCATAATTTTCCATGGTTCCCAAATAGGATACACACTGGAAAATGCGCTTCTTGATACTGTGGTGTAGGGTATTATATGGCTGTGCTTGACTGAATATATGTATTTTTAACGTTGCCATTAATTTTTTATACTCGGGTTCGTTAACTCGGTACGAATTCAGTCCGTTAAATGCTCATTTGTGAGTTGTAAACCGTGCTTTGATTTAATTAACTTTATTGTTGAAAGAATTTACACAACAATATGTTGTGCGAATATGGAGGGTTATCTGCAAGCCGCTTTTGTTAAATTCTAAGACTGTGATCCTCTTGAAGTTCTAATAGTTCTATTTCTACTGTGGCACTTTCATTTAAAGTATAATGAGAAATCGATTAGTTAATAATATCAATCTCGAATGGACTTAAAAGAAAATTTTTAGAAGTCTTTTAATTATTCAAATCAATGAATCGCAAGAGAAAGTCTTTTAATATTTCTTCTAGTTTACTGTCGTATTCACAAAATTTTTTCTCATCAATTCTATTTTTCGGACTAGGATACACAGAAAAATTCTCCAAAATTTTTCACCAATTAAAGCATTAATCAAAAATATAATCAGTTTTAATTAAAAATTTAATCAAGTCAATTAAACTTATAATCAAGTGAATTAAACGTTTAATTAATACTATAAACTGGTTTAATTGATACTATTAATTTGTTTACTGGTGCAAATTTAATTAATTTTTTAATTAATATCACAAATTTTTTAATTGAAATAAATTTTTATTTTTTTCTGTGTAGTGATTATACAGATTTGTAACACAGTGCAACACGAAAAAAAAAATAACCTTGTACGGAAACAACTACGTGATAAAAGACAAAAAAAGAACCGTGTCTCCCTGCTTTGCCCAAAGTAATGCACTTTTTATGGGCCCCCAAAGATGTGAGGCCTCGGTGTCATTTTTGCAAAAAAGCGATAATTTGTTCAGTCTCATATCTTGCAAACCGTTCGGAATTTTGATTTACCCTCTGAGACAAAGTTGTAGCTCTTGTCATATAGAACGAAAATTGTGCACATATAAAATCAAAGAACTTTATCTTCAAGCTCAAAATCGCAAAAAAACCTTAAAAAATTCGATTTTTTTACCTTTATTCCCCTGTCCAGGTCCATACACAAAAAAAAAATTTCATATTTGAATACGAAAATCGCATATTTGATTAAAAAAATTTTTGAATTTTCTGCGATGACGATTTTTGTGGTATTGATAAAAAAGTTTGTATGTATAATTGATAAATTTTTAGTCAACAACCAAGTTTATTGAGTCAATAAAAAAAGTTGTTGCCCAAAATAATTTTTTTCAACAAAATGTTTACTTGATTTGTTAAAATAAATTGTTGAAAATGTTGAATAAATCAAACAAAATGTTAATCCAATCTATATTTTTTTTTTTTATTAATGACGATGTCATAAATTTTAAATTTTTATATTTTTATAAAAACACTAAAATTTATTATGTGGGGATAAGTAAGTTCCTATGCGCATTTCACTGGTTGCTTAGGCCAGATCATCAGGAAACCTTTTCCAAAGACTTTGGCAAAACTAAATATTATATTCAAATAAAACTGTAAAACAAATGAGAATTATGAGCTATTCAAATTGTTAAAATACTGTCTTTACTTTGATTCAAATATTTTTTTTATTGAATATGAAGAAATATTTAATTATTTCATTATTAAATATGTTTTATTGAGTGCTATTTTGCAAAGTGTAAATTTGATACATTTTTTCTTTGAATCAAACAAAAAGTTTTTCGACCTAAAATTTTATTTTTAACAAACTGTGTTGTTAAAAATTTTCTTGAGATATTTTTTTCTGTGTAGGTAGCAAACCGTTCAAAATTCAAGGAAACAATCAACTACGAAAATGTACCTAAGATCTCAGCAAACAACTTTTTAGGACATATGAACTTTCTAGGAATAATACTTAGCACCGTTTAGGTAGGCGCAAAACTGATATTTTCTTTCGCTTTGAGAAAATTACAGAAAGATTCCACCAGGCAGTTATACCTTTAGCATAATTTTCAAAATCTAAATTTTCAAGAAAGTTTTAAAATTAGCGATGGGGTTTTTGTGTTCATCCGAATAAAGTTCACGATTTGTTGAACAGTTTTCGTTACGTATTCCAGTGTGTTTTTTTTAAAGCCGCATTCATCATACGTCTTGCGAGCTGCAATTGGTCATGTTTGGTTATAGGTTTCTTCTAGAAAACAGTTAATAACATAGAAAATGTCGTTATAGGGAAAATAAGATTCGGTTCATAGAAGCATTTTTAAATGTGGCTTAAAAATGAGAAATTGTTTTGAATGATGTGAAATATAGGCCTGTTCGGAAATGCATCACTGCGCTGCTCCAGTGGCTTCAAATGCTTAAATATATATCAATGAAGTAGATGTGGAACAAAAAAATAATAGTCACAGATTAAAAAAATTTAAACAATTTTTTTTATCGGCATTTAAAAAAAGCATGCTTTTATGATGCTGCGCAGTGATGCATTTCCGAACAGGGGCGTGATTCTGGCAGTCGTGATCGAATACTTTCTCGATTCGAAAGCAATTTAATATCTTAATATTTCAGTCAATACTAAGCGAATCGGAATTATTTTTTCAGTATTGTAACGCATTCATTTGAGTTGCACAATACTGAAAAAATAATTTCGAGTCGAGAAAGTACTCGGTCACGACTGCCAGAATAAGGCCTCAGGCCCTATAACACATTAGGATTATTTTAGTATTATTATTTGATAGATATTTGCCAAAAATAAATATAAGTCTTTAAAAGAATATGGATACTTTTTCTTTCATTATCCAATGACTAAAGGATAAAGAAAACAAAAATTATGAAAGCTTTAGAAGAATCCACCTGTTTTCTTTTTCTTTAAGTAATATTAAATCCCTACATTAGTCGTAAACATTTGGGTGTGCTCTGTAAATGCGCCTGTGAATGTTTACAAAACAAGCATTTGATTTTATTTAACATTAAAGTAAGTTAATAAAGATTTATGTAAACCCTTTAAACTCCCACCGCCCAACAGAAACTTAAGAACCTAGACAAAAATGTGTAAAATCATATCCTTGGTAATCCTGCTTATGAAATTTTCAAGAAAAATATATCCACTACTAGTCACCTCACGTGTATCACATCCACTGTTTACTCCTACATGAATCGTAAGAGTGTTTGAGAGACAGTTATGTATGTATATACATATATCTTTGCAAATAACGGTAAATGACAACATTAGACTGTCAGTTGTTGCCATTTCTGGCATTATTCACTTTAAAATGATTTTTCTCTGCTTTTTTTTTGTTTGTTTTTTTGAAATAGAATAACAAACAAGTCGAGGCAAAAACCCAGTGACTTTGACGTTCATAAAGCTGTTGTAAAAATAGAAACAAAGCTCTCTCTTACAGGTTATTTTTACTTATTAGGACAGTCCAAAAATAAAATGTTTTTCTTTGAATAAGATACAACATGTAAAGACCTTCAAATTATGAAAAAAAAAACATTTTTATGCCAGACAGAAGCAGGGAGAAGTGTAATCTAAACACAGCAGCATGCGCTCGCCCTTAAGCATAATAATAATATGGAAAGAAGATGTTTGAGATCAATAAACCATTCCTTAAGCAGGGGTTTTTTCCGGAATAAAGTTAATCAACTTTGGAGATAATTAGGCCAAAAGTAAGTTATAGCTTCCCGGTTTTCTTAGAAAACTTCCCCTATAGTCTGGCAGTCTATTCACGCGATTTGGTTTGGCCAGAATGATCTTATGCAACAAGGTTCTTGCGGATCTCGACATAAATAAACAAGTCTCCTGGGCCGGACGGTATACCTCTACTGGTCTTAAAGCAGTGCTCTTCGACACTAGCTCGTCCCTTAGCAAATGTTTTCAGTACTTTATACTATGCCGGGCAATTTTCCGTATGCTGGAAAGTTGCTAACGTAAAGGCAATTCCTAAAAAAGGATTGGCTTATAACCCTGAAAATTACTGCACAATTGCAATTTGTTTTGAACTTTCCAAAGTCATGGAGGGTATGGTAAATCACCATCTCGTCAAACTACCTACTAAGCGACCGCCAGTATGGCTTTCGTAGAGGGCGCTCTACTAGAGACTAACTGTCTCTGTTATCGGAAATATGGTGCCGTTTCATTCACCATTTTGGCGAAAGTAAGGTAATTGCTTTAGATGTATTTGACAGAGTCTGGCATTATGCACTCCTGTCAAAACTTGTCGCATTTGGTATCGGTGATAATTTCCCTCGATTTATAACGAGCTTTCTCAGATATCGCACTATACGAGTTGTCATAGATGGGGCTTAGTTAAACGAGTTCAAGAATAATTCAGAGGTGCCGCAAGGCTCCTTTCTTTTCCTGCTCTATTTCTTATTTTTTTAAATGAAAAATAATGCTGTGTGCTGAAGCATAAAAGCGCGAAGGTTGCCTAATCTGTAACTATTGGTGGTATAATTATAAAATAATCAGAATCTCTTGATGTTCTGGGAATGAAAATACAATGTGATGTTCGATGGACAAAACATATATTCAAGGTGTCGAAAGAATCACTCAAGGATATCGGTTTTTAAAACGGTGTAAGAGATACTTCACTCCATCTGATCTCCTTACTATTTATACCACTTATATCCGCCTGCAGGAGAGTGCGAAGGTTCCCATTAGTGAGAGAAGGGTTTTCAATTCTATTGACTCCCTTGAGCAACGTCGCAATGTGGGCTGGCTGTATTTGCCTGTTTTATCGTTACTTCAATGGGTTGTATTCGGATGAAATTAGGGATCTGGTTCCCGAAACCCGTACGTTTTTTCGTAATGCATGTTTTTCCTTAAGAGCCTATCCTTTTGTGGTCGATTGGCAGGTGAATCGTACAACGCATTACAGGGAAAGTTCGTATTTTGGTCGGATTGTTCTTATGTGGAGTTACCTTCCTGCCGAAGTCATCCCTTTCACTTTCAACATGAATAAATTCAAGGCGAAAGTTTACAAGCACTACTCCCTCTATTATCCTTCCCATAAGTCCCATGAGTGCTGGTCCTAAAAAAAATTAAATAAAAACTCTCTAAGCCAATCAGAAATCAGACCTCATAAATGCTCATGAATCACCAAGTTATTATGAACTCCTTGATACAATCGATAGAATTACGGTAACAACAAACATTTTAGTGTGTAAAGCTGATCGTTACATTTAACAAATTTTTTCATGCGCTGAATAAAGCGCTTTCTGTGTCAAAACTATATCGCCTCAAAGTTGGAACTCGCCATATAAAATTCATGTCTTCAGTAAGCGATATGGTAAGCGAAACTTTTACGTTGCTCCCTTACAAACCTGCTTCGTTGACAGCTCCCTTTTTTATTGGGATACAATTTAAGATATCGGGCTCTTAAGACCAAACAGGCCAGTTAGATATCGTCCTGACGGGGGTAACAGATAATGCGGCTATTTTAAGCTCTTCAAGTTTACGCTTTCAGACAAGACTTAGAAGAGTGGCTGCCTACAAAAAACAAACCATAGATAGATTCAGTAAAATTTTGTTTTAAATGTGTCCTTAACCGGCAACAACAATTTGATTTCTTGGGCCATCCTTTTACACATGCACCTTCGTTCGTATCTCTACTTCTGCTATCGAAAGAAATTTCTTTTCACGTTTTCAGTTTGAGTAGCAAAAACAGAAAACTAAATAAATAAAATGAGAAAACAGTTAATGAAGCTCACGTAAGTGATATCTGTAACGTGAGGTTGTTGAGTTCCCAAGTAAGCCAGGACGAAATACAAATATTTGTCATACTTATGTGTGTTTGTATGTTTGGATGAAAGCTACATTTAACTACTTGTAAAAGAACTGAAACTAAAGAATACATTCATTAAATTCTTAAAAGTAATTTTCTTTGTCTATTTCAAAAAACAATTTAATACGCATTAAACGGTAACGGTAACGAATAAAAGCAAAGGTATGTAAGTAAAAAGATGAAAGTATAAAGGATACAGTCATTAAATTCTTTACTTTATTTTATCTACTCCAAAAAAAGACTTAAAATAACGTTAAATCGTAAGAAATAAGTTCAATGCTATTAAATTTATTACAAATAAATTTTATTTAAAAATCATTTTGAGAATCGATTTATAAGTGAGAACGAACGCGTCACATACAAAGAGGAACATTGCTCAATTTAATCAAGATTAGTCCACAACTGGACGACACAAACAAATGTTAATTAATCCCTATAAAATCGTTAATAATACTTACTTTGTAATGCAACTCAAATTAATATTGTATGAATGAGGGAATGGCTAATACAGAGTGGCCTAAGTAAGACCTCTAAATGTTTAAACACATGTAACTTTTTTATTTTGTTATTAATTTTTTCTGCAGGTTGTAAATGAATTCTTGGAATTTAAAATGAATCAATACAGTCCCAAAAATACGTGTAAATAATATATTAATATTTTAATTCAGTATCAGCTGCCACAGCCTTCACGATAAAGAATATAGTCGGGCATTTTGAGGAGCAGACTTCAGTAATCCACCGTCCTGGAAGATGCACTCGTCGAAATATTCACACAGAAGGCAACGTGGACCAACTGGGGTAGAGTAGCCCCCAGAGTTTTAAGGATCATTTAATTTTTTAGTGCTTTCTCCCCCAGGGCATAATTAAATTCAGCCAATACCTGGAATTCAGCAGTTATAAGAACTGGTAGATCTCTATATATTGAGATCGTGGCTGACCAGATATCAAATCTAATACCACATGAGTGAGTAGCCCCTGGTGCTTCAGTACCAGACTGGCTATTGGTTAAGGTACCTTGGAGCCATCTCCTCTTAAGACATGTTCCTGGGCTTGAGATAAATTCTGTGATATATACATTTCATGTGTCAGTAAAAATTGGTGATGATGATGGTTGAACTTTAGGGAGAATGTTAGGAGGTTGTATGGTGAGGCTCTTGCTTGAGTGGAGAGGGGTACTTGTGGAGTGAAGATATTTTATTTAAAAGGACTAGGAATTAGTAAAGGTTGAGGTATCCGTTATTAAGAGTAAAGTGCGTTGGTGGAAGTGGTATAGAGGTAGAAGTTGCTGGGAGCAAAAAGTAGAGGTACCGGTCATTAAGTATCGTCCTATGCTCAAGATGAGCTTTTTTGTTATCTAATTCTATTTTTGTGTCCAGATAAAAATAACAAATAACCCTGCGGGAAATTTGTGTCAATTGGTCCAACAGACTGGTCCTGGGAGTTGTGAAAATAGAACAGGTACAAAAAGAAAGAACTCATGACCAGTGAAAGGAGAACCAATCATGTAACTGGTTTATGAAGAACAGAAAAGTAGGAAAATTAATGAATTACAGCACAGTCTTTACCGGTGGTGTGACACCTTTTTAGGGACTTTCTAAAATTTTGTTCTTGAATTTAATTCTAGGACTTGTTTTTTTAAAAAAAATACTACATTTTATTGAAATAAAACTACATTGTATTAACTGACACTAAACACGTACATTGGGAATAGATGTGTGACTGGTCAAATAGTGTCAATTGACCCCCTCCAATGAAGACCCCATGTAAAAGTGATATGTCTTATTCATAGAAAGTGTTAAAACTAGAACCGGTCTCTACCACCAAAGACCTATCACGGGACTACTTTGGTGTCAGTTCGCTTCCCTCTAGGGAAAAGACAAATGTATATATAACGGTCTTGAAGAGCGGAGTCCGCTGGTGATGTCTCGTGAGCGGATGATGTGGAAGAATTTTAATGTATCATGAAATGCGTGTTTCGCAGAATGATGCTCTCTCGAAGGGAGTATTATTCTTAAAGGAAGATGTTTTTGGGGATCACTTGGTGGCTGTGGTTTAAGCCCAAAGTCGAGGAAACATATTTTCCTAAACTTCATGAGAGCTTTTCAAAGTTCCAATTGTGATCATTCCTACGTGATGTTGCAATTCAACAAATGGCTGCTGGCTATTCCGAAAGATGCAAGGGTTAGATAGGTCCAGCTCGTAAACAAAGAGCTATTTGCTTCCTGTGTGTGCTGTTTGCTCTAACCCTCAGGAGCGTATAGTAAACGCATTGTGTGACACCCAAATGGATAAGAGGAGTAGGCCATAAGGAAGGTATCCACGTTAATATTTTTAAAAGTATTGAATATGATCGATCTGTCTCAACTCTTCGTTGTTTCGGAAAATTGTGCATTTCCATAACAACATCGCAGAGAATTTAAAGTTTGATCCTAAGGTTTTATTCACACAAAATTCAAATTTTGCAAGCACTGCTACCGCAAGACATTAGTAGGTTTTGCTTGGGATATTCTGTAGTTTCATAAATTGGTTTAAAAATGTTCAATCTTTTTATTTATTTTGTAAAATTAAACGCGATTTAAATCAATTTTAAAATTGTTAAAAAAATGGATTTTACTTGAAGATTGTGTCAAACGAAATATTCTTGGTTTAAGGGATGAATCCAAAACCTTTTTCTTGGCTGAGTTACAATTAAGGTAACTTAAGAAAACAAACGTTTTGAGGGCATCGATATCGCAAGGATGCATCAGCATTACCTAGCAATTTCACTTTGCTTGGATAAATGTCTTTTTGTTTTTCCCACTCTACTAGCGGGATGAAAGTACAATGACAAGTGGTCTGTTTAAATAGTGGAATAATTTAACGGAAATGTCTTTGATCAAATTATGGTTTGATTGTATGTTTTGTGTTATAACAATATTATCGTGAATTGTCCAAGGCCCACTCTTCATTTTAGAGCTGTTTTATTCACTATCTATTGAAAACTTCAACTTCTAAAGAACACCTCACCTCTCGTAAATTTGGAAAGTATACCCAGGCTTTTATTGAAGGCGTAAAACTACACTTGCTTATACCCACTCCATTCTTGGTGGAGGGGTTTTATGCATTTGTGGTTATAACACTTAAGTGTATTGATCCAAGAGACACCTTTTAGTATACCGATCGCCTGAGAATCAGCTTTTGAATTGTTCGAATGATTTCCGTACGTCCTGCTGGCTGTCTGTCCATACAAACGTTGTGCACAAAGTACATGTCGCAATTTAAGCAACAGTAAACAAATTAATAGTATCAATTAAACCAGTTAATAGTATTAATTAAACGTTTAATTTACTTGATTAAACGTTTAATTCACTTGATTAAATTTTTAATTAAAACTGATTATATTTTTGATTAATGCTTTAATTAACGAAAAATGTTGGAGAATTTTTTCTGTGTAGATACGTAAATATACACAAATACCAGTTTGTACTGGCATTTATAATGTGCATATGGGCATTTCTCCAATGTCGAATGCGACATTCGTTCGCCTTAAAAGTGAAAAGAACATACACCAAAACATGATTTTTTTTTTGACAAAAGACGAAACTTATAGCTCTTGATCGTTTTCAAGATAATTAAAAAAAAACCAAGGCATTTGCATGCGACGAAAACAGAAGTCGCCTTTAAGTCAAACAGTTCAAGCGCTAATTTCAGCGAAACCTGATGAAATATTTAAATGCGACTAATTTTAAAATGTTATGCATTGATGTATCTTAATAATGCTTTTTGTTTGATTCAAAAATATTGTGTAGTTTATTTTTAATTTAATTTTAATCACTGTCGCATGCAACATATAGTTGTTCCATCATACTTTTATGTTTATGTTTTTACTTTTTATGTAATAAGACATGCGTAAGATGCATTACACTACATTATTTTAAAGACATTCAATATATTTATTTTCCAAACAAAAATTAAAAAAATATCTTCAATAACGAAAAATACAAATATAGAACAAAAACTAACTTAACTGAAAATAGTATTGCTAGTCTCAAATAAAGTTTTTTTTTAATGGAATAAGCTGTCCTTGCTGCTTGTAGTTGTTGGCCATCGCAAATAAAGATATTTTAGAAAATTTTTTTTTTTGAAACTATGCATTTTACACTTACGATGTCGCACGCTACAAATTTAAAATAAGTACCAAGAGAAAAGCACTGATTATTTTCCAGCAACATTTTTTTAAATTAAATTTGCAACAAAAATATCTGTTTGTTACTAATATTTGATGCGCATTGTACAAATACCCTCGACGCACTGATAATAAATGTTCTTTTTCAATGTCGCACGCTACATCGAAATATACGGTAAAGCAAAGAAAAAAATTGCCGTAACTGGCAATCGCATCGTTCCGTTTACATTTTTCTTATATTGTTTGAATATAAAGCGAGATCTAAAAAGCAATTGTCAATGCATAATGTCTCTCATTAAGATCATTTAGCAAAACAAAACGTGCAATAGAAATGTTCAAAACAGAACTTTTGCACTTGTTCGACTTTGTGTGTTATGAATAAGTGTAAAATTTGTTTACAAGATTGAAAGTTGATAGATTCCCTATAAAAATATGTTAAAACAACATACTTTTATAGACTTTGACTTTTTTGGCTGCGGTTGACATTTCTGTGGAAATGCCCATATATATGCATGTAGTTACCTGTTTAATAAAGATTAACATTTGAAATGGGAAACATTTTTAATTATAGTAATTTTTATTATAAGACTTAGTTCCATTGCGAAAAATCGATTTTATAAAAAAAACGATTTACAAATCCCACGTATGAGTAATATTTGAATATTTAAATATTACTCATACGCTCTGAATTTTTTAAGCAAATTATCCGGAATTGCAAAACGAAACGAAGATTGCTTTTTTGCAGGCATAGAATTTTTTTTTAAATTAAACCCAACGTATTCAATGGAATGACCAAAAATTTGGATTCTTTAGTTCACAAATGTCATGGCTTTTAATGTTTAAAAATAAGTTCTGGCATGTGGCATTCGCGATTACACCTTATGCACGCCATCTTGTCAGTCGAATTTTGCACCACTTTTTCTAGCATTCCCGTTCTTATTTCGTCTATATTGCGTCGAATGTCGACTTTAAAATGATCATTCGCTGCTGGTTTATCAGCATAAACCATTGATTTGACGTACCTTCACAAAAAATAGTCGAATCCCACGCACAAGGTGGCCAACTCACAGGTCCATTTCTTGAGATAATTTGGTCACCAAACGTTTGGCTCAACAAAGTGATGGTTTCACGCGCTGTATGGCATGTTGCGCTGTCTTGTTGCAACAATTTATGCTCCAAATGATTGCCTTTAGCGTTCGCCATTCACGGTAATGTTGGCACCGGCGAAGGATTTAAAGACAAATGGGCCGATGACGCCTCTGGTATGTAAGCCAAACCAAAGAGTGATTTTTTCTAATATAATGGAGTCTCAAGAGTCTCCAGAGGGTTATGCTCTCTTCAAAAATGACAACTCAGCTTGTTTACATACCGGATGACCAGAAATGAGCCTCATCGTATAAGATGATTTGACGATAAAAATCTGGTTTAACTTGATCAGCAGCCAATTCACTGAACAAAAGCTGCAATTGAAGGCCCGCTGGCTTTGATTCTTGCACCAGTTGGATCTTATATGGATGTAGGCCAAGATCTTTCCTCAACATTTTCTATGGAGAAGACAGGCTGAGACGGAGTTGTTGAGAACGGCGTCGGGTTCATAAATTCGAGTCCTCTGTCACACTCACGTCAACAGCGGTGATGGCTTGTTCTAAACGCATTGCACGAGCTCGATTTTGATGAATATTATCCAAAAGAGTTAATGTGGTCATGAGTAGGGTGTTCAATTAATCGGGTTTTATTTTTGTTCGATTAAACGATTAATCGACATTTGGCATTTTTAATTTATTCGATTAAACGAATAAAATTTTAAAATTAATCGATTAATCAAATAATTCTAAATCCAGAAATTTTTTAAATTACTAGATTTTTTTTTCGATAATTTTAGAAAAAATTAGTAAAACTTGCCAATGTAGCTCCAAATTGTCGCTTCACTTTCGGGCACTTAGATTTTAAAAGAGTCAATATAACTTTGTATTTTTTTACGGACATTTTATCCTCTGCTATTCTTCTGCAAATAATTTCCTCTAGAGAATCGTTCGAAGTATCTTGTTAAAAATATTTATTGATTGGGCCACTTGTAGCCCCTTTGATTTTGTTGGTGGAGCATCTTCTTCAAGTACTATGTTAAAGTCACTATGTAAGTGGTAAATTAGTGTAGTTGTTGAAGAACATTTACGTTAATACATTTTTGGACACCTGACATACCCGATAAATGAATATAAATCTTTGAGTTTAACATACCTTTATCGTTTTTTCTTTTGTGAAATTAATTGGTAAATTGTGTTGAAGAAATGTAACAAAAATATATATTAATTACTGATTATTTTAATTTAAGCTCTAGGTCTTTTTATAAAAAATTTTTAAATTATATATTTTTTCGATATTTCGCTAACCATCGGTTAGCATCGTCAGGAAAATAATTAAAAATTTCCTGATTTTAATCAGTAATTAAATAAAAAAAGGTCAAACAAAAAGTTATATAAAAATATATATTTTTAATTCCAACGGACACATACATTTGGTTTGCTTATTCGACTTAAAACTTTCAAAAAATAAACATTTAACAAAAATACTATATATTATTATTATTCGATTAATCGGTATAAATTCTTTGATTAATCCTTTAATCAAAATTATAAATTTTAAATTATTCGAACAATTAATCGTCTAGAATTGTTCAATTAATCGCACAGAAATTAATCGGCCCTAGTCATAAGTTAAGCCATAGTATTGCGTATTAGCTGCTTAGATGGACGATTATGCCCACCGTTAACTTGACGCAGTAAAGAGCACGAATTTTGGAAACAAATTTCCACGATTTCTAAACTTTGTTGTGTAAGTCATTGCATAGTAATTCGCCTAAGTTTAATAAAAAATTGTCAAACGTACATCATTAGTATGACAGCTAGTTTAACAGTTATCCCAATCGGAAGTTCTATACGACTTAAAAAAAAAACACCCTTAGCAAATCGCATATGATTGCAACGCCTAATTTTATCCCAATACAAACTTCTATAAGGAACTTGTGTCAATCAAATGCTTTCTTGTAACCGTAATTAGACTAACAAATATAATGAAAAGCTTTTCATATTTATTCATGACTCAAGTATGACTTTACAGTCATAAATTTGTATAAAAGACTTAAAGACCAAAAATATTTCGTGTAGATGTATTTCTCTAGGTTATAAGTAGGGATGAGACTTTTATGCACTAAAAAAACGAAAATATCCACTAAAAAAATAAAAAATATGCACTAACAACTTAAATAATTTCCATAAAAAATCGTTTTTTAATTTTACCAAAATTAAAAAATATAAAAAATTAAGTCTATTGTTAATCAAATATCTTAAAAAAACTTAAAGAACTAATTTAAATTTTTGTTTGTTTAAATAAATGAGTACTGTTATCAAAGTAATTTTCTTGGGAATACAAAATTTTTAAATTTACAAGATTTTATTTGTCGTGCTTAATTCCCAATTTTTATTTTTGATTTGATTTAAAGTAAAACTTTTTATTTTTTTGAATCCTTTTTTTTTTTGCAAAACGTTTTGGATTTTTTTTAATTTGTCGGGCTATCAATCAAATATCAATTACTTTGACTTGAGTATTAAGTGAACTTAATCCCTTCTAATTAGTTATTATTTCACCAATATATCTGTAATTGGAAAATACAAATGCTAATTGACTTCAATTTTTTCTGCAACTTGGAATTAACCATGTGCCAAGCAAGTAACTTGTGAACAGTTTTGGATAAAATATTTCAAACCCATTCGAAGCCTTAGCCATGTAAAATTCTGCATCGGTTGAAAAAAGAACCATCTTTTGTCGAAATCTTGAAAATATTGTATTTAAAGCAAAGCTCCAAAAGAATTTATTTATTAATTAAAAAATTGTTTTTAAGGTTTTTTGTGTATTTAAAAAATTTTTTAAGAACTATTTTTATAGTATGGAAACTAACCGACATATGCAAAAATATGCATTTTCACCAAAGTATGCAACAATATCATATTCATCATATCAAGATTTCTGTATGACGTGCTAAATTCCCAATTTTTCATATTTGATAAATACACTGAAATTTATTGTTGAGGGAAAGCTAGCCAGCTAGCAAAAACAAATCGATACCATTTAAACGCAAATGCTTCGAAAAGATAATTGGTCGACATAGTTCTTAGACTATCGACAAAAACATGCATTTGCATGCGACTAGTTATAAGAATCTTAACATAATGGGTGATTTTTTAGCTATTATCTTTTTGGCAACACTGGTTTAAGCAGCTGACGCACGTTTCGTGTTTTGTTTCACTGTCAAACATCTTCAGTTTGGTCTATAATTTAACCACGAATCGTCTTACAAACGAACAACGCTTGCAAATTATTGAATTTTATTATCAAAAATTATCAAAAAATTTATCGAAAAATTGTGTTCAGCGACGAAGCTCATTTTTGGCTCAATGGGTACGTTAATAAGCAGAATTGTCGATTTTGGAGAGAAGATCAGCCAGAAGCATTGCAAGAGCTACCAATGCATCTAGAAAAAGTCTCAGTTGGTGGGGGGGGTTAAGGGCTGGTGGCATCATTGGACCGTACTTCTTCAAAGATGATGCGAATCGTAACGTAACTGTGAATGGTGAGCGCTACCGTGAGATGATAACCAACTTTTTTTTGCCCAAAATGCAAGAGCCTGACTTGCATGACATGTGGTTTCAACAAGACGGTGCCACATGCCACACAGCAAGCTTAACAATGGACTTATTGAGAGGCGAGTTCGGTGAACATTTTATTTCACGTTCGGGACCGGTCAATTGGCCGCCTAGATCGTGCGATTTAATGCCTTTAGACTATTTTTTGTCGGGCTATGTTAAAGCTCATGTCTATACACACATGCCAGCTTCAATTGACGCATTGAAAGACAACATTGAAGCATTTATTCATGAGATACCGGCCGAAATGTTGGAAAGAGTATGCCAAATTTGGACTAAGCGGATGGACCATTTGAGACGCAGTCACGGTCAACATTTGCATGAAATAATCTTCAAACATTAAATTATATGGACCGTACTATCGATTCAAATAAAGATTTCATGCATTTTTCTGAATTTTATGTGTCAACATTTGCATGAAATAATCTTCAAACATTAAATTATATGGACCGTACTATCGATTCAAATAAAGATTTCATGCATTTTTCTGAATTTTATGTGTTTTTTTTTTAAACTTTCCTATAGCTCTTAAAAAATCACCCCTTATAACAAAATTTTGTTCTGGCGGCGTTATGTTTGCCCACGGGTCCCAAATGTGGCGTAGGGTATCATATGGCTTGACCGACTATACCTTCTTACTTTTTACAATTGGCCCTAATCGTACAGCTTTATGAAAAATTTGTAATAATAGATTTATAGTTGGCTATCGATCCCGTTTAAGGGCCACTCTAGCAAAATATATTTTTATATTTACTCGCAAGAGGTGTAGCGTATCATAAAGTAGAGCGCGCCCGACTAAACTGTCTTCTTTTATTTTTTTACAACATTGATTTTCACTTTGAATAAATATTTTAAATTTGCATTTAAGTTCACAAATACGTATGTATATTGATTGCTTCAAAGATTTTAACATAAATAAAAAAAGATGTCACATTTTGTTCGTTAATCGGTTTAATTTAAACAGCTGTAGTTTATTTATACTTTGTAAAGAATACTTAAATCTATTCTCATCATCAAGGGTTACCCAATAGGGGTCTGAAGCACAACAATGTAAAAAATTTTCTTGTTTAAATTTTTTATTTATCTTAGTTTTTTCTAGTAAAAGTCATACTAATCGTTATTTTGTATGAAAAATAATTGTGAGGTTCCACAGACTAATGCAAAACATTTTAAGGGGTCCGTAAAACTTTAAGCCCTGGGAAACCCTGCTCTACATTATCTTGGCAAATATGTTAATACATTATTTGTACATTGGAATTGAGACTTAGCAAATATTTTAGCTAAACTGATTTCTTATAACATACAAACCACACAATACACATATTTAATGTTTATTCTCACACATACACAAAAGATACTTATGATTTTCTAATACAATATTTTTCCAAGTTTAGAAGCAGATTCAGATACAAGTACAAAGCAAACAATTATTCCGTATTGTGCTCATCTTCGAAAGTATATTTTTCACATTTGTATCAATCAATATTATTGTTGCAGAGTAAAGGGAAAAGAGATAAAGAAGAATAAACGAACACAGAAAGTCTTTATTTGCACAACTGTTCATGGCTGTTTAATTGAGTGTAATGAAAGTTGACTTACAGTGTTGCCAGTATAGTGAAGAAATGAAATACTTATTGAGTAATTAAAATAAAAAGAAAGAGGGGAAAAAATTAAAATTACTGATATCGATTTCTATGTGTACGAGTGTCACAGTTTGTACAAAAGTGAAACTTTACGCTCTTCCAATTCGTAATGTTTTTGTTTATTTTTTTTTTTTAATTATTTGTTAAGTGTTACCAATCCAATTACAAATTATATTCTCACTTAATTAATCGAGCAACATTAACTTAGACTGTTAGTCTGTTATATTGAGACATACCTGTGTTTCGGCTGGAAATGAACCCGCAACCCTCGCACTCAAAGACTAGCTCACTCTCAAATAGTCTACCGGGGCACCCGTAAATATTTAATTACAACTTATCACTTTGAAAGTATTTAAAATCGAAAAGTTTTATATTTTACGCTTAATAGAGAAAGCCAAAAGATACTACTTTGAACGTCACGCCAGACAAAAACCACTTTCTACACCCCCCCTCCGTGCTGTTATATGGTTCTAAAGCAGTAAAGGGCACTTTTGCAAATCCTATTTACGCGTGACTTACGTAAGTTGGGTGATTCCATAACTCGTGCATTGGAATATAAATGCTGCTTGTGCGACATCGACACCATAAATTTCTTCGTGTGGTCTGTGACAATGTACGTTCGGCTGTTGCTTTGTCGTCAAAGTTATTTAAATCAGTGGCAATTGTGAATGAGCGTCATTCGTTTTCTGCTGTTTCCCACACAAGCATAAATGTGATAGTATGTGTGTGACCTTCACTGTTCTAAAGCATGGGTACTTGCAAAAGAAGATGAGGCAGTACAGTAAAATCGATGGAATAAAATCAATGGAGCAATCTGCGTAGATATCGCTTTCGCTTGAACCCCGAGCTGTAGCAGCTACATTTATGCAGACATTGACATAGTAACACAGAAAAAATTCTCCAAAATTTTGCACCAATTAAAGCATTAATCAAAAATAAAATCAGTTTTAATTAAAAATTTAATCAATGGAATTAAACCTTTAATTAAGTCAATTAAACGTTTAATCAAGTGAATAAAACGTTTAATTGATACTATTAATTTGTTTACTGGTGCAAATTTAAGTAATTTTTTAATTAATATCACAAATTTTTTAATTGAAATCAATTTTTATTTTTTTCTGTGTAAGGCGTTTAAAAATACGTTGGCTATGTCATTTTGTGAGAATCGATGAAAGTGTTCCAGCTAAAAAATTATGCGAATACAAACCTAGTGACGGTTAAAGAAGAAGGAGTCGACGAAAAATTCGCTGAAAAGACCAACTGGAGGAAGACATCTCTAAATTTGTTGTCATAAATTGGAGAAGAAGAATAGAAAATCGAGGCAGATTTTGCCAGAGTACTACCACGTTCACTCATCGTTCGTTTATGGGTAAGTGAGAATGTTTACAAATTTATCTGCTTATAAGCATTCAGGAATATGAAGGATAAACAACTTATCTTATACATGAGTTCATGTATAAGATAAATTAGATTGTTATCTTCTTCATACTAAAGCTAAAGGATCGTGAAAAGTGCTGCTTTTTCATTATGTTAAAGTGTCCGGCAATTTACATGCACATGGCACGAACTCCCCATGTGTGTATTGTGTTTCCGTTAAGAACACATATTTAAACAAATTGCCGCAAATCTTCAACGACAGGAATAAGCGTTGTTCACCTTTTTTTCAACTGATGTATTTAAAATGATAAAAAGTCGAACAAATTAAATCATCTCAAAGCAAAATGTTTTTTATTTGTTTTATTCATTAATAAAAATGAAATAACAAATTGTAGTTTTCTTGAAAGCTTCGAAAAGTCGCAACAAGTTTAGAGTTAAAGATGTTGTAACTTGAACTTAAAACTGTTTTATTTTTAATCAAATTTTTGATATTTTGAAGTTCATTGAATTAAATTTTCACTAAATTATTTTTATGAAGAAAGGAATTTTACAACCTGAAATGAATTTCATTTATAAAGCTTTTTATTTGAATTCATACCACCAAGAAACATATCTGTCGAATAAAATCGCCAGCAATTAAAAATTTTCTGGTATTGTACTAAAGGGTGGTCAAACCTTAATGCACGATGTTAATTGTGGTCACACCTTAACGTCAAGCTTTTTGCCCAACTAAATTTGACATTTCGCTCGTTTCAGTGTTTGACAAATTTAACCATGGAGAGGTACACAATTGTATCAGCGCGTTAAAATTGTTGAAGCCCTTAACGATAATTGAAGTTCAAATCAAAATGCATTTCGTGATTTTTTTTTGGTCAGCATAATCGACCAAATGTGTCTACGATCGGGAGACATGCGAAATGTTAAAAGACTGTTTGGGGCGTTTTAAGGGCTGGCGCTCAGTACTTTGTTCCATATACAAAAATAAGGTGAAACAATGTTATTCCAATATTTTAAAAAAATACTGTACTGTATTCGTATCTAAATAAATTACATGTAGGAAGAACCTTTTTTTTATGTTAAATGCGTTTCGCCGTTGCTAGAGTTCGCTAAACTTGTCCTAATGTTTAATAAAATTAATCATTAAAAATTTATTTAAAAAAAGTACCACAATTTTTAAGTTAGTATTTGGTAAAAAAGGCATTCTTCTTTGATATGAGCCCACACTTTATTTAAAGTTTGTTTTAGTAATGCTCGGAATGAGTCTTAAAAAAGTGTTGCCGTAAGTAAAACAAAAAAAAGTAAAGAAGTGTTTGATAGACAAATAAAAAAACTGAGTGAATACTTTTTCAATTTTCTCTGCCGTTTAATAAGCCAAGTGTCCGCCATTAAGAATCAAAAGAGAAACTTACCACATTTTATGGTGTTTTCTTTTCTACAAAAAATGTCCCATTTTATTTAAAAAAAATGCAATTTGGTGTTCGTTTCTTAAAAATGCTTTGCTCTCAAAGAGGGCAGCGTGTTTTATTCTAAAAAAAATCACCCTTAAATGTCATAAGGCATTGCACTTTACGCCCCGTATAAATCGAGAGTGTTGATAATGCCCTGTAAAAAGATGGCTTCTGTTTATATATAGGGTTACCAGACGAAGTTGGGAAAAAATCGCCTCTAATCAGGACAATAAAAATTTTAAGTGTGGAAGGTTGTCAGTGATATACAATTTAAATGGATTCGGTGTTATGAAATTGTTTTTGAAATCAAATCAAGAAATCGTAAAAACTTGGTGTTATACTACATTTACACCTACGCAAAATCTAGTACTTACGAGATTTCGAGCCAAATCTAGTTGTTTTTGACTAGATTTCCCATACAAAACAAAATCTACTTCGTGACAAGATTTCGACGAAATCTACTCAAAATCTAGTAGTACTTAATGATGCAACTATGGTTTTTACAATATAGCACTAAAAAATATTTCCCTGCACAAGAAAAAATGACATTTAAAAAAAAAACAAAACAAAAATTGTTAAAAAAAATATTAAAAATTTTTATAAAAATTGTAAAAAAATTAAAAACACGAATAATATTGATAAAATAAATATCGTTGATTATTAAAAAAAAAGTAATGCAAATTTTTTAATGTATATTTCTTTTTGTGTTTGTGTGTGTAACGAAAAAACTTTAAGTCAGCTGTTGTGTTATAAAAACAAAATCTCGCTAATGTCAAAAAAGTACAATGTAAACGCACTAGATTTCGAAGTAGATTTTAAATCAAATCTACAAGATTTCGGCCTAATGTAAATGTAGTATTACATATTTTATTTACATATTTTATGAAAAACAAACTAAAGAAATTGGAATTTGGGGATTCATTTTGTTCATTTATTTATTCATTTAATATTAATATATTAACAAATTTGGGTTTATGTGTATTTTTTTATTATATTTTGAAGAACATCCTTTTTGATTTATGTAAATATTTTTTTATATATTGAAGAACAAACTTTTTGTCAGCTGTTAAAAACAGGGCGATCCAATTTTGTGTTTTGTTCTCGTCAAACAAAAAATTGCATTATTAAATGTTAGGCAAGACATTTTATAAATGCTCCTTTTAAAATGTGGTATTTTTTTTTGTAGAAAAGAAAACACCATTAGTTCTAACTTGGAGATATATGATCTTTTTTAGAAGCCCAACACGCATTTATTATTTTTTATAATTTAGTACTTTAGATTAAAAGCTATAAATATTTTTCTGTACAATTAAATTATCTTATTTTCTTTGTACTGTCTTTAAAAATTAACGTTCTAAAGAAATTACCTTCAAGAAAATCTCCACCGTTATTAGACATTATAATAAAGGCGTAAAAAATGCAGGTGGTTTTTGCAAAATATATGAAAATCGTCAATATTTACTTAAAATTAAAAAAAAAAAAAAAAAAAACTAAGTGCACCACCAATTTTTAAGTTCTTATAAAGAATATATGCTCCGTTGTCCTTCCTTACTATTGATGTAAAGAAAAAAATTTACCACATTTTGAGTTTAATGGTGTTTTCTTTTCTAAAAAATAATAATGCATTATAATTGTGTAATATATTTATCAGGTTAGACGCACCCTTAGTGATACAATTTTCTAAATTACAATGGAACCAAATAAAAGCTACGTTTTACACTCAACACTAATGTGTATTAAGCGTGTTAAATAATGAGTGCAGTTTGTACTAATAAGCGATATTCACCACGGTTGTAGCAATTTTCAACATACAATTTTCTATGAATTCCAATAAGCATTAACAACACTGATTTTCTATAATTAAAGTCAGATGTTGTTAAAAATGTTGCACAAAAAAAAAAAAAAAAAAAAAAAAAAAAAAAAAAAAATAATTTTCAAAAAGTAATTTCAATTTTTGGGAATACAAAATTTTAATTTCAAAAGATTTTGTTATTCGTGCTTAATTCCCAGTTGATAAAAACACTTGAAATTTATTGTTGATGGGATAAGCTATTCATATGCGCATTTCACTGGTTGCTTAGGCCAGATCATCAGGAAACTTCATCCATAAAGATTTTAGAAAAACTAAAGATATTAAACCAAATAAAACTTTTAAGCGTATAAGACTTATAGCAACAGTTCGACTTGTAACAATATCAAAGTTTAAACAAAACACATCAACAATAAACAGTGGGTTTATCTCATATTACATTCCCGACTACAATTAGTTGAAATTCTCTCAACATTAATTGTAGTTGTAAGTAGGTTAAGAAAAACAAAATAAAAACAACAACTTTACAAAAAATGTTGTCAATTAAGTGTTTTTTTAGGCCGTGCACTTGCCTTGATATTGTTACAAGTCGAACTGTCGCTATAAGTCTTATACGCTTAACAGTTTTATTTGGTTTTATATCTTTAGTTTTTCTAAAATCTTTATGGATGAAGTTTCCTGCTGATCTGGCCTAAGCAACCAGTGAAATGCGCATAGGAATAGCTTATCCCATCAACAATAAATTTCAAGTGTTTTTATCAATAATAAAAACTGGGAATTAAGCACAAATAACAAAATCTTTGGAAATTAAAAAAAATAATAATTATAATTATTAAATAAAAGTAAAACGCAAAAACAAGAAAAAAGTTAATAAAAAAAATACTTGCTTGCATAAAAAAGTACTTAACGCAGATGCAAAAAATGGTATTATCTCACACTCAATTATAGCTGGGGGTAAGAAATGGAACAAATTTGCAACATATTTAGAAAGGAAAACGACAGCCTCTCACATTTTTGCATATTTTTTTTTAGAATAGAACAAAAACCCGCACGAATGGTAGCATTCATGGAACATTATTGTCAGAAAAGAAAACACCATACGTGTAATTTTGTGTGCTTTTTCCGGAACACCAAGTTGTACTTGTTTTTTTTTTGTTAAAAATATTTAAATTGTTTGTATTATATTTTAAAATACAAAAATCCTTGATAGAATTTATAAAAAATTTGTATTTAGATTGATTAACAATTCAACATAAAGGGTGTTGCCAAATTTAATTAAAAAAAAAAAAAAAAAAAAAAAAAACGCGAATCCTTTGACTGTATTTTTTCAAAGCTTGAAATTTTGTTTTTTATTATCATATATACCTCCATGCAAAATATTATAAGTCTGGGTCGACTCCTTCTATTTTTGCACAATTTTGTTCTACATCAAAGTATTGTGCGGCGGTACTTCTTCGAAAATGAGGTCGTCCAAGCAGTTACCGTGAACGGTGTTCGCTCTAGCGAGATGATAACGGACTCCTTGTGCCCATAAAAATAAAAAATCTTGTGTCGTGGTGATGTTAACTGGTCGCCACGATCATGTGATTTGACACCTTTGGACTTCTTTCTTTGGGGATATTTAAAAGAAAAAGTGTACATCATTAAACCAAAAACAATTCAAGAGCTAAATGATGAAGTAATTCTGCTCATTAACGACATTGAACCTCAATTATGTCTCAGAGTCATTAAAAATATTGACCTTTGGATAGAGGTATGCCACCAAAGCCGTGGCAAGCATTTGGCCGATACATATTTTGTTTCACACATGCTTGTCATGGATCCTTTTACCATAAAAAAAATATTAAGATAATTCTCTGAAAACTTTTTGTTTTATTTACAACTAACACCGTGCGTTTTGGTTGGACCACCTTTTATAACTGCAAACTGCAGCAAATAAAATGTTCAATAATAAAAAAATATGTAAATCAAAAATATAACTGAAATCGTTAAACTAACAAGTGTATATGTATATGTAAATATGTGTGTATTTATTAGAGTGGTCCAAAAAATCAAAATGTTTTCAGGGCTCCATTTCCAAGTACCTATCACGATGTCAGGATTCATCGCGGTTACTATTTTGGTCGTATTTCAACAATTGCCAATTTAGGGTCATTAGCACAAGAAAAATCCTAAAAGATATTAAGCTTCTAAAACTTCTGTATAAAAAAATTTACTGCAAGTGTTGTTTTTGGACAACGTTAATATTTTATATGTTCGCACAGGTCTTCTTCCGTATGAAGTATTAAGAATTTGACTGTGAACGTGATATTTATTCAATTTCAAATAAACTGCTGAAGTTAAAAATCAATTACACTGCGAATATAAAAATCCAATTAAAAGTTCTAATAGCGAACGTGTAGAAATATTAGAAATTTATTTCTGACCGTAAAACTACAGCAAATGGAATGAGAAATTTTAATATTTTAGAAACTAAGACAAGACTAATTTAATAATAATAAAATAATGAGTTCAAATAAAAATTAGATGAAATTAGTTTTTTTATGGTTAATAAAACTTTTTATGAGTTTTTAACAAAATTTTTTTTTTCTCTTTTTTTAATCATGAAAAAAATTAAAATTTATTGATAACTTTTATCCTTGACTAAAACCGGGGTCGAACTTACAACTCTGTTTAGAGAACAACCACGTCCTTACCATCCAACCAACATTGCAGGTGCTTCTCTTTTTATATTTCTCTTTATCGCCTAAGCGATGGCTGTCAGTTAATAGTAATGAGTAGAAAAGATTTACATAAGCACCTGCCGTCTTGGATGTCGAAACCACTGGCTGACAATGAATGCATTTACCAACCCCATCAATTTAAGTAAATGGTGTTTTTGGCGAATTTCGCACCAATTCTTGCAAATCTTTAATAAGTTATTTATTTGTCTCGATATTAATATTGTAAAAAATGAATACGAGCTAGATGAAATAATGGACCCACTGGCATCATATTCACCAAGCTACGTCCTTGGATAAAAAAATTCTTATATTTTTAACAACGATCTCTCCGTTTTCCCAAATGTTTTAAGCCATTCGGATGGAAATTGCTAAATTCATCCAAAACCGATTCTAAGTCGATCGGTATACTTAGAGGGCCTGCAAATAATAGTTTTAAGCGTAAAAAACTTTTCTTAAATTTATTAAAGCTGAACGAAGTTTGATAGTTGATAGCAGCCGTATGGCTAAAGTTATAAAGGATGGTCAAACCAAAACGCACGTTGCTAATTGTAAATAAAACAAAAAATTTTCAGAGAATTATCTTGATATTTTTGTTATTTATCAAAGTCATTCTTAAGAATACAAAATTTTTCAATGAACAAGATTTTGTTTGTCGTGCTTAATTCCCAGTTGAAATTTATTGTTGATGGGATAAGCTGTTCCTATGCGCATTTCACTGGTTGCTTAGGCCAGATCATCAGGAAACTTCATCCATAAAGATTTTAGAATAACTAAAGATATTAAACCAAATAAAACCGTTAAGCGAATAAGAATTATAAGCGACAGTTTTACTTGTAACAATATCAAAGCTTAAACAAAAACAACAACAATAAACAGTTATAGAAGGATCTATGGTAATTATGTGTGAAGCTAAATATCGGCCAAATGCTAGCCACGGCTTTGGTGGCCACATCTCTATCCAAAGGTCCATATTTTCAATGACTGAGGCATTCTTGAGTCTCAATGTCGTTAATGTGCAGAATTATCTCCCGCTTAAGTTCTTGCATTGTTTTTGGTTTAATGACGTGTACTTTTTCTTTTAAATATCCACAAAGAAAGAAGTCCAACGGCGTCAAATGACATGATCGTGCCGGCCAATTAACATCGCCACGACGTGAGATAATACGGACATTTAATTTCTCGCGCAAAAGGGCCATGGTTTCGTTGGCTGTGTGGCAAGTGCCACCATCCTGTTGGAACCACAAGAAGACCGTTATCAATCCACGATAGCGTACACCATACATGCCAACTGCTTGGCCGACCTCGTTTTCGAAGTAGTACGGCCCGATGACGCCGCCAGCCCATAAAACGCTAAGCGAGGATGCACATGTGTTTTCACATTTCCTACAGACTCGATTTGCTGAAAGTTGCGCATAATTCTCTCTTCTTGTGGACACATTTGGTCGATTATGCCGACCGAAAAAATCACGAAGTGCACGAAATGCATTTTAGTTTTATCTTACATTTTCGTTAAGGGTTTCAACAATCTTAAAGCGCGCACAATTGTGTACCTCTCCATGGTTGAGAAATATCAAATTAAGTTGGGAAAAAAACTTGACGTTAAGATGCGACTCGCAATTAACATCTTGCATTATGGTTGAACCACCCTTTATTTGAAAAATGAATAAACTATTTTGTAGTCACTATGAACGAATACCGCGTTCAACAACACGTGCACACCATAAAATTATTTGGTAGAAAGCCGGGAAACTGGCCCTTATTTACATACAAAAACCATCGTCAACGATGGGTCCCATTTCTGGATGAATGCGTAAGTCGGCAAGCAAAATTGTCGAACATGGGACAACAATGAGATTGAAGTGTGTAGAATTCATTACGAAAAAACCACCAATTGGGGTAGGTTTTTAGACAGGTGTTGTCGTCGATTCTTACAAATAGTGACCAAGACATCGCCGCCAACGATAACCTTTTTTCGACCACATGTCGTTTCAATAGGATGCCGCTACGTGCCACGTTATGCATTCTGCAGGAGCAATATGGGAACAGCGTCATCTCAGGTGGAGATGATGTTTACTTACCACCGATATCGTGCATGTTTGCCCCGTTAGACTTTTTCTTGTGGTGTTTTCTTAACATGCAGGTTTATGCAAAACCACAGCTCCTCCATGATATCTCTCATACGAGCAAGTAATTAAAATTGTTTCTTAAAAAATTTTTATGTATAATTTACTTTTTTATATTTTGGTGTAAAGCGCAACGAGCTCTACATTTAATAAAAAAGTGAGATAACATTTGAACAACATGGGCCTAACATATAAAAGCTTATTTGCTTGCTGGCGTTACGTTACAAAAAGGTAAACTTTTCGCTGGAAATGCCCATAAACTTTGTTTTATTTATTAAAGATAGAGAGAAGCGCATAAAACAAGGCTTTTGATTTTACTACCGTCGCTAAAAAAAAAACCTGAAGCAATTTCAATGTTTGTGCACGTAATTATTTAATTGTCATTTGTATTTACTTTAGGTTAGGTTAGGTTACATGGGCAGCCGTCACGACGACGACTCACTTGGGTCCTTATAGCGGTCCCTTTGTGATACCCCCAGCCAGTGACAGGAGTCAGCCAGTACCCACCAGACTATTCCCCCGAGGACACTGCAGCCTCGAACCACCCCGACTCCCTGCAGAACAGGGAGATCGATCTCAGTCCCACATTGGACAGATCGTCCAGACATGGCAATTCTGGTCTCCCAAAATGCCTAAACCTAATGCTCCCCAAACCGGGGCATTGGCAGAGAAAGTGAAACACCGTCTCCTCCTCCTCCTCATCATGACAACTCCTACAGTAGTCATTATGCGCAAGACTCATCCTCCTGGCATGAGTCCCTATCATGTGTTTACTTTAAAAATGTATAAAAAAATCTTTAATCTTGATTTGATTCATAGAATTTGGAATTTAATTAAACTAAAATATTATACAAATATTAAGGTAAATTTCCTTTACATTAGCATTTTTTCATATCTGATTTGCGTATAAGTTCACCTCCTATTTATCACATACCTTTCTAAAAAGTTTATTTTATACTCTTAAATAAATTTCATTGTTGGAATTATAATGGGAATGTTTGTTGAAAATACTTATATGAAACTTCGTAGAGTTTAAATAAATTGTTTTGATTAAAACTTTTTAAAGATGTACTTTTTCACTTTTCAATAACAACAATTTAACAACTCTTTCACACAAAAAATAAAAAAAAAAAAAAATTAAAACGCTAAAATATTTACTATTCATATTTTTATAATTTTTTTTTCTTAAGCAAATTATGGCTTAACTACATGTTTTCTAAAAATTTTCGCTTCATCTTTTGAATAAAACACAATTATATTCTTTCCTGGTTTTGATTTAAAAGAGAACTGCCAACACGTTTTTGCCAAAGAATTTCTTTATAGAGCAAATGTTGGAATACTAAAATACGAGGACTCGTACAGCAAAAATGCTCCAGATTTATTTTGTAAGTACAAACTAGAATTTAAATCTTCCAAGTGAAAACAATATGAAAGAGAAAAAACAATTAAGAAGGATGTATTTGGAATTAGATGTTTTTTTTTTAAATTTCATTCCGAACGAAATTAATTTTAATTTTTTAGTTGCAATTCCAATCAAATTTGTTTTAGTCTCGAGTTTTTAGGAGAGAGGGGAAAAGTAATGGCATTCTCTTGTCCCTTCTTTCCTATAAGCGCAAAACTTGACGAGTCAAACTTGACGTGTATGAACCGGCACTTAAAGAAAATTGTTGTTTTTGGAGAAGCAAAATACGGAATTAATTCCACTTTTGATAGGAATATATCGAGCTTCCCACACTGGAGTGTTTTGAGCGTGTGATTTGTTCGTGATCGAAGTCTAGTTATTTCTTAACAGGGCTGTGCGAGCACAAACCACAAGTAATTGAAAATTATCAATTTCTTGTGATTTGTTCGATGTGTTGGGCGCTTGTGCGCGAAAATTTTACAAGTTTTTTATTTTAGTATTTTCTTTCTGACGCTTAGGTTTTGTCGTACGGGAAGAAATGGTACGCGAACAAGTCATACATACAAATCACTCGTGTGTGGGTAGTTTTACTGTGTTTGTCCTGTACATCTGCTATATTTGTTATAGTTTGTCAAGCAGTCTTGTCTATATAAAACATGTTTCCGGGAGAGTGAACCAAATTTGGTTTCATAACTCTTTTCAATTCGCCATCATAACTGATTCTATTCTGTTCAGATATGAGCATGTTTTAACTGACAGACATGGCTAAGTCGACTAAGAGTTTTTCAAGAATCCAGAATAAATTTACTTTATCGGGTCTTGAATAACTATTTCTTAGTGTTGCACACCAAATCACGAACTTAATATACCTCCATTCACTACAAAAATTGAAAAGCAAATAGCCAAGTGTTATAAAATAGACAAATATGAATTTGTGCCAAACAGCATATTTCAAAATAGAAATTCTTCTTGGCCAAACACACACACACAGATGCACAGATTAAACACATAAATAATAAGCAACTTTAAGTGAAGGCAAACGAAATTTAATATTTTTTTACCTTGATGATGGTGAGGACTGTTTTAAACTGAACAAGCGGAAACGGAGGGCCTCATGCAATATATAATGACATTACTTGCCATAAAATGTTCAGGATAATCATGAGTATCTGCTCCACCGACGTCCTCATATGTTAGTGTAACTGCTTACCGCACACATGCACACACCTTGTTGTGTAAAACCTAGCCAGAATGTTAAAGCAAAATAGAAAAAATGCACGGGACATAGTTTTGCCCTGCTCTGGTATAAAAAAGGTTGTGAGTCCCAAATTATGTCTCAGTACAAACATTTTTCCAAGGGTTATCTTCCAAACAAGATCTATTAAGTTAAAGTTTCTTAAAGTTTTTAAAATTTTTTTATATCGTCGGTATACTGCAAAAATAGCTCATGTCCACTTTTTTGTGAAATTGAATTAATAATGCAAAATGTCATAAAAGTGATAGTCTGTGCTCTGTTAAATAATCCAATGGCTAGTGAAAGAATTTTTTTTTTTTTGTCATTTTATCAAAAAAAAAAAATTAATAAATTCATGTTATGTCCAAAACACTCAAATGTGTGAAGCAAAAGTAGACTTGGATCTTTTTGAAACAACTACTTTTTTCTCTGTGTTTGCTGCAAAAAAGTCTTTAGTACTCATATTTAAAGCAAATACACTTAAAAGAAAAATAAAAACTATTTCATAGCTACTCAAAAATGTGTTATAAGAGGATTTCCTAATGCATTTGCTATGATTCGCTTTGAGTTTACATTAAGGGAAGTTATCATTATTGGCCTTTTTCAACTTGCATTAACAAAAGTGAATTTGTTTTGTTTCAGTACAAAAAAATAGTTAACTTAATGCCAAAATGGCAAAAAATTTAGGACATCCCAATAAAAATTGTGATATAAATTTATGTAATCACAGTACTTTTGAGGATGTTCTTATTTTAAGCTGCATGAAAAGTTCAAATGATAACAAAGGGTGTCCCAAAACTGTTGCAAGAGTTGAATTGGTCGCCATTTGTGCAGTGTCTCTCTAAATTTTTCAATTAATCTCTTCTCAGTTGGCGAAATTAAAACACTATTCCAACCACACAGAAAAAATTCTCCCACATTTTTCACCAATTAAAGCATTAATCAAAAATATAATCAGTTTTAATTAAAATTTTAATCAACTGAATTAAACATTTAATCAAGTGAACTAAACGTTTAATTAAAACTATTAACTGGTTTAATTGATACTATTAATTTGTTTACTGGTGCAGATTTAATTAATTTTTTAATTAATATCACATATTTTTAAATTGAAATCAATTTTTATTTTTTTCTGTGCATATTTTAAAATTTTCCAATTGCAGCTGCCAAGTTTTCATTATTTTTAGAATATTGTTCAATAATGAAGACACGTTGTTCTATGATGTAACGCTCCATTTTTACTAACTTTAAACTGTCAGCTGTCGAATATTTTTTTTTAGGGTTGCCAATTCTTTACTGACAAAATTAAATCTTGCATTAATTTTAGAACACCCTTTACAATACAGAAATATTGTTGAAACGAAATATTTGTTTATTAAAATCTGGTTAAAAATTGCATGGCAATTATTGTTTAAATATGATTTCCGCCGTATGCTTGACGCGGCTACGAGTTACATCGTCAAGTCGATCAGTCCAATTTTTGACTACTTTTTCCGATAAATCTGGCTGTATGGCATCAATGATGGGTTGAACATTCGCTTTCAATGCTGCAAGGGTCGTTGGTTTGTCGCCATAGGCGCTAACGATTTACCGTAACGGCAGCTCTTTGCTTATTTTGCTAGAAATAAGGACCAAACCAACGATGCCGCCAGCGTGTGAACCGCACCAAACAGTAAATTTTAATGGATGTAATGGTGATTCGTTAAAGATTTGAGGATTGTCTTCGCTCGAAGTACGGCTATTTTGCTTATGAGCTTTCTAAAATGTACGAGATGCTCTTTAAACTTCCCGAACAGATTTATTTCATTTCGAAGTAAATTTCCACAAGTTGGAAGCGTTAAAATCTTACTGAACAGAAATGTCAACACAGTTTAACATTCTCATCTGTCAAGTTATAGCTATCGATATCGATATCGAAAGTTCTCATGCAGGTTAAAAAAACACCCGATAACTTATGTTTAAATGTTCAAGAATCAATTACCAAACAAGACTAAATCAAAATTTTTAGGACACGACGACGATCTTGATATATTTCTGAAAGCAACGATTAAACCTTGTGTGATGGAGAATAAAAATTATCCCAATAAAAACTTTAAAGAAATATGTGGTTTTGATAATTTAGATTTTAAAGAAGTTAAAAAGGTGTACAAAAGCAGCCTTCCTATAAGTATCAAAAAAAGAGATTTATCGGTCGATTACGGATGCCAACACAACTGAAGTTAAGATGCCAGCAGCGAAATCAGGCGCTCATGTTAAAATATGGGGCATTATTTGTGAAACGGACAACCTAATAAAAATTTAAAATGTTAGAATTCCTTTATATTTGGCTTTACTAGTAATAGTAGATATAAATAAGTGTGCGAAATATTTTTTTTTCTATGATGTTTATTTGTCGAGCTATAGGGCGGTAAAGTCTTGCCGTTTTCAAAAAAAAAATGTTTCTTAAATTTCGAACTAAAAAAAAAAATTTAAACAAAAATATAATTTTAAATGGTTCTTATAGAAAATCGATTGATTATTAAATTAAAAAAATCAATTAAAAAAAAAAAAAAAATTTCATCTGCTAAACCGGAAATGACAAATTTAAATCAAAATTTTTTTAACTTAGTCCAAATTTTTTTTTTATTTTTTAACCGAAATTAGCTCATAGTTTCCTTATTATATTGTAAAACTTTTATTTAGGGACCTCTTTTAGTTTAAAAGTTTTACAAATTTCTTTACACTCCCACATGTGGTTATTGGAATCTTGCACGTAGAGTTTTTTTTTTCCCGGACTTTTTCGATTCCCGGGAAAGCGGGAAATTTTTTTAAATTTCCCGGGATCCCGGGATCCCGCTCCATATAAATAATACAAAGTAAATTTTGCTATTAATTAATGAAAAAAACTTTTATAAAAAAACGTAAGGGAACTTGTTTACAAAGAAAGTAAAAGAAATGGTTCAATACTAAAAAATTAATTGAAGATTGAAATAGGAACTTGAATTATTATCACCTCACACCTTTATTCCCTGTTATTATGCTTTTATTCAGTATTATTATGCTCTGGATAAGAGATAAAAGGATAACATAAGCATAACAATTTAATTCATAAAACAATAATAAAAACAAAATAAAAATTAAGGTATTCAAGATATGAGATCAAAAAGTTAATTAATCATATAAATATATAAAATATTTAAAAGGAATATGTAACATTTTTTAACGGCTTAGGAAATAACTTTCTGACACACTCAAAGCGCTTAGTATGTCGTCAAAAAGTATATTCCTGATTTTATTTACTAATGATCATGTTTCCGAAAAATTTCGTTCATTTTTACCCAGGTTGGACAAATAGTTAAAAGTGCACCGTTGTAGCATGCTTCGGATTCACAATCAGAAGCAATTTTTTCTTTTTTATAAACAACGTCTATATCAGACAAATGTATGTCAAGGTTGATGCAAAAATAGCATCAACCGGACTGCTTCTTACAAACCTTTTCATTTCAATAGGTCCATTTGTAATCTTTAGGACAATGTGTTTTTTAAGTTGTATGTTGTAGTATCTTATACGAGTTTCCAAAATGTTATTTTATTTCGGTTTCCCCGCAGTTCACGGGTATATAAACCAACACAAATTGAAATTGAAAATTTGTGTTTCTCACCTAATAAACATATCGCTCCTTCATTGCATCATAGTCATATCTCAAAATTTTAAGTAACTTTAGCAAAGTTTTCCTTCATACCTTCTCGTATTATATCTCAAACTGAACCGAATTTATAGTAAAATGTACCTTTAAGTCGGTACATTTTGAAAACTTTAATCGCATTTTGCCAAATCGTTTGTTTTTGTAGATATGACTATGTTGCAATAAAGGAGCGATATGTTTAGGCATCTCCTATTTTTAAGACTTGTTCATGAACAATGAAACTTTACTGCCTGCATCTTATTTTGAATTAATGTACTTTATTAACTCTTCACTTCACTAAATGTAATAATTATCAATTGTTGCGCTGCCCATTCTGCTTTTGGTAGATTTATTGCATCAGGAGATATTGATTTAAATACATGTACTCACTTCTTGTAATTGATCTAATCCACAAACCATCCACAGATGCTAATTTTTAGAGAATAGAAAACTAAATTTCAAAGTATAAATAGCTATTTTCTGAAATTATGAGGAATTTTTTATTTCCCGGGATCCCGCAAGAAAAATCCCGGGAAAACGGGAAATAAAATAATGGAAATTCCCGGGAATTCCCGGGACGGGAAATCCCGGGAAAAAACCCTACTTGCACGGTAAAAGACAGAAATGAACGAGTTTAAATTGAAATTTTTCTAACTTCGACCTAATTTTTTTATTTTGTTTCTACCGAAATTAGCCTTCGGCGTTCGTTTTATATTGTAAAACTTAATTTATGCGCTCTTCTTAAGTTTAAAAGTTACACTTTACATCCCTATCACTCGACAAATAAACATTATAAAAAAAAAACAAAATATTTCGCACACTTATTCATATCTACTAGAACTGCAGTTATGCCAATATAAATATAAAGGAATTAAATTTTTTTATTATTTTTTTTAGTTAACATGAGCTTCGTTGCCTGATTTCTCTGATGGTAACTTAACTTCAGTTCAGTTGCCATCCGTAATCGCCCCTTTCTTAATCTTTGCAAACAATCTCGGGTACCGGTACAAAAGCTTAAGAACAAGGAAAACCACCAGAAATAAGGACCCAGAACCCGATGTAAATGATGATTCAATCAGATCAAGATTAAGAATAATCAAGTAAGAAAGTATAGTCGGTCAAGCCCGACCATTTGATACCCTACACCACAGTATTTAAAAACACATCATGCTTATGTGTCCATATAAATATGGATTTATCTATGTTTATAAACTTCATAAAATCGGTTGGGAAGTTTGTGAGAGGCAGAAATTGCCCCCACCTCCCCTTGTGGTCCTATTTTTGAAAAACTGTATAGCTTATGTGTCCATATAGATATGGATCTATCTATCTCCCCTTGTGGTCCTATTTTTTTTAAACTGTATAGCTTATGTGTCCATATAGATATGGATCTATCTATGTTTTAAATTTCATTAAAATCGGTTTGATAGTTTCTGAGAGGAAGAAATTTCCCCCTATCTTCCCTCGTGGTCCTACGATTCGGCCCATTTTCAATAGGCTTGGTCCTTGTGCCAATTAGAACCTATGTCCCAAATTTTATCAAATTATCTCCAAAATTGCGACCTGTACTTTGCGCACAAGGTTACATGGACAGCCAGCCAGCCGGACGGACATCGCTAGTTCGACTCAGAAAGTGATTCTGAGTCGATCGGTATATTTTAAGGCGTTACACACATCAGCACAAATGCATAATACCCTCTCCACTATTGTGGTGTGGGTATAAAAAGAACCATATTGTGTGAAAATCGTACTGCTTTTTAGTTAGAACTTAATGTATATTTTTTTAATTCCTTTAAAAACTAACCCCCGTATTCATAAATGATTATTAAATTTAACAAACGTTTATTAAGTGAAATTTACATAAACAAATTAGTTTAGTAAGCCTTTATTACATTACAAATATTTTTATGAATACGGGGTTAAAGCTTTAGATATCAGAAATCAGATGCAATTGGTAAAAAGTTAACGTATGCGGAATGAAATCCAAATTGAAAAATCGTTAGTTTCTAAGACAGTTGAAGCTTTCGAAAGTAAAAAACCCGTTTGATAGAAAACAACGATCCGTTAAAAATTGTTGATACAATGCAACCAAACTCGAGCTATGTTCAAGGTAGAAATTGTCGGATATACTTCAAAATCTTACCATGCGTTGGCAAATAAATGAAGAGTTAAAAATTATAAGTACGTAGCACATATCAGAGTAGTCAATTATGCAAAGAAAGCCGTTCCAGCAGTCTTAGAGAAGAGTCAAACATCTATTACGGGCTTTGTTACAAAATTTTTTTGCTGCAGGCTGGTCATGAATCGTATCATGGACGATGGGAGCTTCCTTACAATGGACGCTCATGAATGGACACCTATTAAAACTTTTTAGGTGAATTTGAAAAGAAATTTCTATAAATAGGGCTTGGAACCAAGAAACCTAGACTGTTTTATCACTCAAATTATATGGATGTTATAGAAAATTTTATTTAGCATACACAGAAAAAATTTTTTAGGCCAGTAAAAAAATTAATCAAAAATAAAATCAGTTTTAATTTAATATTTAATAAGGTGAATTAAACTTTTTAATCAAGTGTATAAAATTTTTAATTGACAATATTTCAATTAAAAGTTTAATTCACTTGATTAAAAGTTTAATTCACCTGATTAAATATTTTATAAAAACTGATTTTATTTTTGATTAATTCTTTTACTGGCCTAAAAAATTTTTTCTGTGTACGTTATTGAAAAAATTTTGCCAACTTAAAAAAAGTTATTCCAAAAGCAGCTAAAAAAAAAAGAAAATATATGCATCGATTTAACTTAAAATGTATGTTAAAAATATCTAGGTTAATTTTTTGTAGCATTTCATGTAATTTTTAATAAAATATTATAAATTATGACAATGTGGCAACATTGTATGCAAGCAACCAGCAAGCGAATAACCGAGTTTTATATAAATTAGAGCATAATTTCTTGTTTTTTTTTTACTTTTTTGTCTTTTTTTATTTTTTTTTTTTTTTTTTTTTTTGTGTACATAAAAACTTACCCTGTACATAAATTTTGTCTTGTCTTATTTTAAGTTTCAAATTTATCATTCCCAGATTTTTTACACTATTTTTTATAAAAAATCTACAAATCCAAAATGCGTAGCATGTGCTTTTCATGTTATAACACTGTACAAATATTAAACAGAACCTAAAAACTTAAAATAGTAAAAATAAAATCTCAGCATTTTTATGAGACAAATTACAATAAAATAGTTTTTAATCCCAGCAATAAAAATGCACATAAATTTCCAAAAAAAATGAGCAGAAGTAAAAGCAAAGAACAAAATACCAACCCAGTTAAAATGTGTATTTAACATAATTCCAGGGTTAAACATTTTACTGTAATCGAGGACTTCCATAACAAAACGATAAAACTGTACTTGGCCAATGACTGGCTGGCCTGTTTGTTGTTGGTCCATGTAAAGGGTTTTTAACAAGAACTTTGTTTTCTAAAACAAAATAAAACAAAAAAGTTTAGATACAGATGATTCAAATTTTTATTGTATGGCGAAGAGAAAAGTTCGGCCACTATGAATGAAAAATTATATCTGGCAAATGTCCACCTAGAGCACAGATGTCGATTCTTTTATCAAAGTTTTTAATTACCTTTTGGCAAAATGGCAGTTCTATTTTGTTAATCACATTACAGGTTTTGAGTTTTAAGACTGCAATCGATTCGATTTGCTCCGTATAACCTCTGTCCTTCACATAGCCCGTCAAAAAACAATCCAGTGCTGTTAAATCACACCATCTGGCTGGTCACTTAACAGCTGATGCTTGTGAAATAATGATTTGATTTGATGATTTGAATTTGATCGTTTCATTGGCTGTGTGATATGAGGCACTGTCCTGTTGGTGTTGGTACCTGTCGACTCAAATTTAACGACCAAATTCTTAATGGCGGTCTCAGAAGGACGATTATGTTGTCCGAAAATATCACGAATTTTACGAAATGTAACTTTAACAGAACCGCCAATTTCATAGTGGATTTTAATTACTTTAATGCGATTTTCGAGCGAAAATGAATTTTTTGTAACAATTGCCAATGCATCTACTACGAAAACGTCAAAAAAACTAAATGTCAACACTATCATGTTGTTGGTGTTGCCGCAATTAAAAAACAAAGTTCTTGCTGAAAACCCCGGTAGAGGTCAAGGCCACAATTTTTGGAGATAATTCGAATAAATTTGGTGCAAACGTTTAAAATGTCATATGCTAGAGAAGTAGAGAAGAAATGAAGTGTTAAAAATGAAACACTTATGTGATCCTCCCAGGGGTATGAAGGAAGCATCTTAAAAATATTTAACCTTCTTGCTGTTACATCTTCCGGGGAAATAAGGTGCAAGCAGAGATCCTATCTGGTATCACGGTACAATCAGTAGCCCCCGTTGACCAGGCACATTACTGACTTTTGGTAGAGGCCCCGGAAAGAATACTTTTTGTAAAAACTGCATTTCGCCACGAAAAGACTGCTTTAACATGCTCCGGGGAAATCATGTGCAGTCTATACCTAAAATTCGACAAAGTTCAAAATTGCCAGGTTTCTTGAGATCGAGACTGACCTAAGAATCTGGTACCACTGTATTGGTGGAGGCCCTGGAAAGCATACTTGTTGTAAAGGTATGCTTTTCGCCATGAAAAGGCTGCTTTTGCAAGGAACGTACTTTTCTTAAGGAACATGCTTTTTTCGTGAAAAATGTTTTTTTGGGGCAATGAAATGTGTTATTATGACCGTTGGTGAAGGGAACGAAGGCGACGTGGCGCAAGGAGGCGGAAGAGGATGAGGAAAGAGAAGACGTAGATGTGTTTAAGGAAGGATTTAGATTAAGAAAGCTGGATAATGAATGAACGAAGTCATATCCTCACTGAATATAGAATAAATAAGAAGGCACCCTACACCCCCCAATATCGGTAACTGAATCAGCAGAAAGCAAAGGATACCAGGCCCATACTCACTATAAATGAATAATAATTAATAATGCATGAATGAAGGAAGTACGAAGAGGATAAGGGGAAAGATTAAGACTAAAAGAAGGTGGTGGATGAAGAACAGTCACTACATTTGCATAAAAATATTTTCGCAAAAATTCTTTTTAAAGGAGATGGTACTTTTCACCAAAAAATATTTTCGGGTATCACGTGGTGGTTTTGGTTTAAAAGGAAGGTCATTTAACCTCTATACAAGGCTAACTTTTCACCTTTTTTGGGAGAGTTAAGTCTGAAAAACGAGCCATCCATAGGTACTGCTTCTACTCAACAGTAGCGGAGGTTAGATATATCCGGCTCCTAAAGAAGAGGCAAGATTAAATTTTGTCGGATTATGCACTTAAATCGCTACTTGTGTATGCTCTCACCTGTGGTACTTCTCACACTCAGTGAAGAAAGGCAAACATGTTACTCATTGGTTAAGATTCACCATGAGATAAGGCCAGGTGCTCACGTCAATCCTTTTCAGATCTGTCTTAAGGACGAAAACTTTTGAATATGATGAATATCGGTCTTTTCGGAATGGAGTTTTTTTGTCCAGAAATTTTCTTAAAACTCAACTCAAAAGTATTATATAGCAACATAAGTCACGTCCCTAAATTTTTCTGGGATTAGTCATCATTTGACCACACAAATAGCACTCCCGAAAATAGATTTCTATACCACGAATTTCTTAAAAAGCCTGGGGGCAAATAATGCATACTGATGGATATTTCAATACAAATTTATATGGATATTTTGTTGGATATGTAATACCGCAATTTGCCCCCTGGTATTCAAATTAAATTTGACACCCCCAATGGGGGGTGTGCTGGAAATCTCAAACGCAAAACGCAAGCATTTGGAGGCTGTTTTTAATACACTTTTAATCTAATTTTTATAATTTTTGTCATAAAATTCTGTTTAATAGAGAAATGTTTGTATAATATTCGTCATAAAATTCTTTTATTACAGAATTCTTACTAAAAACGACTTTTAAAATACTTGCGTTTTGCGTTTGCGATTTCCAGCACACCCCTGATTAACACAAATAAATTCATTAACTAGATTTTGGTGTCTAAGATAATTTACAGCATAAAAAAACTCTTATGTACATCTTCGTCTCATAACATAATTTTGTTCCGGTGGGTCTATGATTGCTTTTGTATGCCAAACAGGGTATGCATTAAAATATTTTTCTGTTAATGCTGTGTACTGAATGTTACCACACGGTCCGGCTGGGTCGACTATACTTTCTTACTTGTTTTGGTATTGATTAACAGCGAAATTATTTTTTAAGTTTTAGAACAAAGTTTACAAAAACTTTCTTCTGTAAAAGTAATTTCAATAAAAAAAAACAAACAACAAACAACAAATTAAAAAAGTAGAATTATTTTGTTTTGTTATGGAACTCCTCAACTGTAATAAACATTTGCCGAAAGGAAATAATTCAAAAACTAAATACTGCTACTTAAAAAATATTTTTAAATAGCAACTCAACTTAACTCAAGTTCGTTTTCGCTTTGTCTTTTTCCCATACCAATTTTATTGTTGCCTTTAAGGGAAAATGAAATCTTTCGAAAAAAGATTATGGTAATTAAAAGCAGCCAAAAACTAAATGTTCATAGAAATTTTATGGCGCATAACTTTGCAAAGAAACATTAAAAATTAAATGTTTTAATGTAATAAAGTTGATATTAAAGTGGAATGAATAACAACTTAAAAAGTGTAATTCAGGAATAAGTAATGGGATTAAAAAGAAGTTTATTGTTACTTTAGTTAAGTTTTTTTTTTTTTGGGAATAAAAGTCTTTGTATCGAAATGATTATCTAGTTCAGTGAGCTATTTCAAAATGTTATAAAAAAAAAAAATTATGTGGCAGTGAAATAATACTGCATACCTTAATATTTTACTGCCACATAATTTTATATTTTACTTTTGTTGTAAAAAAAACTTTTCATTGTTTAATGCTTAATATCTATACAATGTTGTCGTAAAGAAGTAAGAATTCTTTTTTCTCTAGTGTAGAATTTTTTATACGATTTACCAAAAATTTTTGTATGTTTTTAAGAGGTAATCTCCGGAACTGCCGGTTCGATTTTAAAAAGTTCTTCAACAAAATGTAGAAGGGAACCTCATAACGGTCATAGGCTATAAAAGGTTCCACTTAAAAGCTTAGGCTAGGGCCCAGGGGCGCTAAACCTTCTATTCTAAACTCATTCATATCTTCAGAACTAAAAGAGACAGAAAAAAATCTAATACATATCGTTTTTTTTTTTAGAAAATTAAACGGACAGGTTTCTGGTACTTTTTTGAAATTCGGCCCTTTTAGGGAGTAATCTGGTAAAAACTGAATTTTGTTACTTTTTTTTTAACCTCGTCTATCTTTTAAACCAATAAACGTAAAAGAAATACAAATTTGGTAGTTTTTGGAACTATTATCGGTCCTTTTCTTTACAAATTATTTTTCTCCATGTTTTAGCTTATACGTATTAAATGGGCTCCCACTACAATTTGGAAATTTTTGATACTTCAATGGGGAGAAAAAAGTACCAAAAAGGGGAAATACGGGAAATTAAATTTCTTTCTTTAACTTTTGGTACTTTTTTGGTCTTTAACTGGAATTTTTTGAATTTCCTTTAGTATTGGACTTGAAACATAAAATTAAACATGCAAGGACCTGAGTGAATAAGAATCTTTAAAGGGATCTATTTGGTACTTTTTCTTTTTCTAAGCGGTACTTTTTAATTTTCATTAGTATTGATCTTGGAAACATAAAATTAAACATGCAAAGACCTGTCTGAATGAGGATCTATAAGAAGAGGGTTTTTTTTTGGTACTTTTTGTTCTATAATTGGTACTTTTTTAATTTTCCTTTAGTATTGGACTTGAAACATAAAATTAAACATGCAAATACCTTAGTAAATAAGAATCTTTAAATGGATCTTTTTGGTACTTTTTCTTTCCCCAACTGGTACTTTTTTAAATTTTCATTAGTATTGGACCTAGAAACATAAAATTAAACATGCAAAGCCCTGAGTAAACGAAAATCTGTAAGAGGGACTTTTTTGTACTTTTTTGTTTTTTAAATGGTACTTTTTGAATTTCCGTTATTATTGGACTTGAAACATCAAATTGAACATGCAAAGTCCTGTCTGAATGAGGAATGAGAGGGGTTTTTTGTACTTTTTATTTCTCTTACTGGTACTAACTTAGGATAGGGTTCAGGGCCGCTAAACATCCTATATTCCAAAAAATATTAATTATCGTTTTAGATGAGATCTATTAAAGCAATAGTTTCCGTACTCAAAAGAAAAGGAAAGCCTCCAGTCTACCTCTCCGCTCAACCATCTCCTGACCAAATGCGAAAGAGACCAAGAGGAGACATACGGAGAACTACTGCCACACCGAAAATATCTAACCAATTTTGATTAAATTTGAATAGGTAGATTAGCGTTATTAAAACACACAGGGTTAATATGTTTTTCAAAGCTAGGAATATGAAGGGACAGATGGGCAATTTTGATTTTAAAGAAATTTAAAACTTATGCAGATCGATCTACACACAATAAAACAAGCAGGCTTTATATTTTTTTATGGTTAGTCAAAAATTCATTCTGGACGGGCAACACAGCGAGAACGGAAAGTAAACAATAAATTTCAGTGTATTTATCAAGAATAAATATTGGCAATTAAGCACAACAAACATAATCTTATTAATGAAAAAGTTTGTATTCCCTAGAATAACTTTGATAATAAATATGCAAGTGCACGTGCATAAAAAACTGAACTGGCAAATTGCTTTATTTTGATTTTCTTGCGAAAATAATAAAACAATTTGTTTTTGTTTTTAATTTTGTTTTTTCTTAACCCTCTTACAGCTACAATTAATGTTAGAAGAATCCCAACCAACTGTAGTAGGAAATGTTAGAAGAGATAAACTCACTGTTTATTGTTGGTATTTTGTTTAAGTTTTGATATCTTTGCAAATAAGACTTTTTTTTTTGGGAGAATGTTTCCTGATAATCTGGCCTAAGCAATCAGTGAAATGCGCATAGAAACTAGCTTAGCCTGCAACAATAAATTTCAGTGTATTTATCATGAATAAAAATTAGAAATTAAGCACAACAAACACTCAATTTACATGATGAATTTTTTGACGTCTATTTTTCTACCCCTCTTTCTTCTCTACACCGCTTGCTACCAAACAAAAAAATGACGTCCAAAATTGGACGTCATAAAATTCATCATGTAAATTGAGTGAAACAAATCTTATAATTCGAAAATTAAAGATTTCTTTAGTTACTAGAAAACTTATTAGACCAATAAAATATTATGATTTATCCAAGAAGTTGCTGTAGTAAAATCGAATTTGTTATGAAAGTCCTTAATAAATAAACTGTAAATTCTGTTTGATTAAGCAAACGTTATGGTAAATCAAACAAGTGGTTTATAAGAAATTAGTAATAGCGTGTGGGGCATCCAATATTAATGACATAAGAACCCAGAATATAGATACTTATTAGGGTCTTAGATCAATATTGAGGAAATAACAAACCTTTATATCCTTTTGCCTTCGGTAAAGGGTATGAAACTGCTAATACAAATTTAAACCATTTCACTTTTTCTTTAAATAAAATGTTAAAAAAGGAAAATGAAAATGTTGATTTAAATTTTATATTTTTCATAATAAGTATCAATCACTTGGTAACTTTAAAAAGAAAAATGCCTCTTATAAACAAATTCGGTAATAAAAGTACACTCGTGTTCAAGGACCAATAAGGATACAAATGTTTATTATACATTCTTCAACATAATTTTCAAGAGATTTTCTTTGTAAGGGTTGTTGTTATAATAAATAAATAAAAACTAAATAAGAGTTTTAGTGAAACTTTTTTATCGATAACTAGCTAAACCCGCTGCGCTTCGCTTATTTGACAAAGGTCAGTTGCTGTTCAACATTTCATTGATATCATATACTCTAGATCGCTGTGAGCATTAAAGGGTTAAATTAAAAAACAAAAAACATCAAATATTTGATTTCGGGGTTAAATCATGCAGTTTTAAATTATTTTTCAAAATAAAGCCATTTCTAGCCATTTTTGGTTTCAATTCTAGCCTTTTTTTAACTGTTGGCTTGGCAATCTCGCGAGAAAGTTCGAACTAAGGAAAGTAAAATGAAAATTACTGTCTAAATTTGCCACAGCTAACCAAAATTGTCGGAACGCAAAAAACCATTTTGGCAATTCTAGAAATTCTAATGCTGCTTACTTTTTAATTAAAGATCTATTTAAGTGATTTTAGACGCTTTAATGTATATATAGACCCGTTGTTTTTTTTTCTTTAGGAGCATATGGCCTCAACAAATGTCTTCCATCTGGGTTTGTCTCTAGCAATACATTTTATTCTATTCCAGGATACACCAGCCTCCGCTGCTTCCACCTCCAATAATCTACGCCAGATTTTTGATGGGCGTCCCCTATTTCGGCTTCCTTGAGGTACCCATTCTATACCTTGCCTTGTAATATCATCTGGCGATTTTCGTAGGGTGTGTCCCAAGAAGGACCATTTGCGCCACTTTATTTCCGCGTGAATCGGTGACTGACGAGTTCTTAAAAAAAAAATCACTATTTGTGATAGAATTAGGCCAAAACATACGGAGAATTCTACGAAGGCAACGATTCACAAACGCCTGCATTATTTGCAATTCCCGATAGGATGGATGCCACATTTCACATACGTAAAGAAGCACAGGCTTTACGTTGGCATTTAAGATTTTTATTTAAGTGTCTCTGAATATAGAGGTAGATTGCCAAACCGTGGAGAGAACAATGTAGGCAGCTTTAGCCTTATTTAGACGTGCTTTTATGTGTTCACCAGAACCACTACTGCAAGAAATAATGCTCCCGAGGCAAATGAAGGAGGATACTGATTCTATTTCTGTGCCGTACAAAGTAAAAGGCCTTTTAATTGTCGTATTGATGCTTTGTAGACATTAAACTTTAGCCCGCACTCGATCGCGATATTACACAGTTCTTGTAATTTCGATCACATATGGGAACCTCTATGAGCGAAAAGACAAATGACGCCAGCATTATCTAAGTCATCGAATGTTCCGTCAAGATTCCATGTTATGCCAGTATTACTTGAAGTCGCGTTACTTTGTACGATTGCTTAGTGGCGTGTCTAGTACGATGTTGAATAGCAGGGGTGAGAGCACGCATCCTTGTCTAACACCCTTCATTACCGAAATCCTACAACTTAAGTACATCGCCTTAATTAAGATTTTAGACGGCATTCCCTTACATTCCAGCGCGTTCCATATGGCCTGGTAATGTCATTTATCAAACGCCCTTTCGAAGTCAATAGTCAATAAAGGTGAGATAGAGAGGTGAATGCGATTCCACCGATTGTTCAACTATAACACGAACGGTATTTACGTGGTCTACACAAGAAGGTTAGGGACGAAAACCGGCTTGCTCTCTTCCAGCGTTGCCACGACCAAAAAATTTTGTAACCAAAAGGGAAAAAAGCCAGCAAAATTATTTTTTATCAAAAGTTATATTTTAATCGCAATTCAGTTGAAAAATATGTTTAAAGAAGAAATTGGGTTCGTTTTTATTTATAGTTTTGACAGTATATTACCGATGGTCTGAAATGAACAATCGAAAATTTTTCAAAATATTTAGTGGTCGTGGCACCTCCTATACAAAGTTAACACTTATTTTGTAAATGCAAAACAACAGGTTTTGACGCCGGATTTGTGAAAGACGTGGTGGCAGAATTTTGGAAAATATTTTGCTACATAAAATTTAAAAAGTGCAAAAAACTAACGTTGTAATCAACCTGTCCCTCCAATACTAATTATTTAGATTTATTATTTTAGCTTTTCTTTAAAATATATACGTATATATTTTTAAACAAAAATTTCAATGATTTTAAATTTTTTCTAATCTTTTCTCTTTTTTTTTATTACATTCACTGGAACTAATAGCGTGAAAAATTTTTCACATGAGATTCACGATTGCTTTTTTCTCTTCGAGGGGAATGAAAATTTCATGGGAACAAAAAATCCACTTGTTATTTACGATAGGGATGGTTAAACCGGATGGGATTGAAGGGGCCTTTCACATTATCGTTTAACTAGAAAAGCATTAAAACTAGCAGATACTGGCCGTCTACAATTCAAAGTATGCACCTTACATGGTTAATTTGATAGTCTGTTAAATTTTAAGCTTCTAAAAAACTAATTTTTAAGTAGATGAAAAGTGTATTGGTTTTGGATGAACATAAACCAGATATCACTTTTAAGGGTCAAAAAAGCTGAGCGGGTAATTCTTGTTTCAAAACAAAAAATTGGTTATTTTTGTGTTGAAAAAAGTAACCAAAATGGAAAAAAGTACACATTGGAAAAAAGTAACCAATTTTGGTTAAAAGTAACCAAAACGGTAACGCTGCTCTCTTCTTAAATGCGGGTCAAGAGTATTTACTAACCTCTTACTAATTAGACGCTTAAGAGTCTTAAAATTATAAAAATAATTCCTTTGCATCACTGTCATTTTTTAGTTATATTTTTTTAAACTAAAGAACAAGGGAAATAATAATGCACTAATGTACATATTGACCACTTTTCCTTTTGCATCAAAACCTTCCATTTTGCCATTTTAATATATTTTTTTAATAAAAACTAGACTTTTTCTTTTGCTTGCAAATTTTCTGATTAATTAATCAGTTTGATATGTAAACAAAAAACATCAGTTTGTTTAATTCTCGTACGAACTTATCCAAGAAAAAATTCGTGCAAATTCGTACAGGAAATGAAAAAAATTACCCTCTCTCCTTTACTCTCTTAATTACAGAGAAATTGTTATCTTGAACGTTATTGAGTTACTTTTTGCAAGATCCGACTGTTTCGTTAAGCATGCGGAAAAAAGCTATTATGACTATAAAAGTGGGCAGTGCTAAGAAAACACACAAACAAACAAATCCATTTTCAGTTTTATACAAATATGCATATATTTAAATAGAAGTGCTTTTTTTAAATAAAGTATTTCTGCGTGATGGATTTAAGTACGTACTACGAATATACAGAATTTTAAAATATTTTCAAATTAACTTGTTTGGTGCTCTTAAAAAAGGTTTTCGGTTCAAAAATGTCATATAAGCAATTTTTTGTTTTTCTTATGGGTTTTGTGTTTACAAATATAAATTACATTTCCTTTTACCCTTCAAGCGTAAACGACAAAAACTTTTCATATAAAATCCATTAACCTTTAACTTCTTCAGTCGTTTATCACAAAAAAAAAAAAGAAAAAACTTTGACTAGCATCTATTCTTTTTTTGACTTTTCTTTCCTTTTAGATTTATTCCCTAAACCCATTTAAAAATAGTTTTTTTTTTTGCAGAATATTTTTTTCCGTAGATTTTAAGCAACAGTCTGTTTCTTACAGCTTCTTCTACATTCAAGAACCGTAATTTCTTTGAAACTTCAATTTCATAAGTTTCCCTTTCCCTCCCTGCGAAAAAAAAATAAAATGACATCTTTTTTCTTGCAAAACACGTACGAAACACTCTCAGACGAGTGTTTATCTTAAAGTTATTACATTTTAATGAGTCAACCACACACGCACGCACAATTTGATGAATCTAGACAGGTTAGGGTTTCTAATTTCCCGGAATAGTTTTTTGATTCTCGGGAGTGTCTCTTTCATTTTCAAAAATTTATCGGTCAAACCCGATCATTTAAAACCCTACAATTTTTCAAAGAAAAATTTTCAAAAGTTAACCCTATTTGGGACCCATGGGCAATCATGCCCTTTTCTGAACAAAATCGCCCCGAATATTATCTCGATATCCACAATTTCATGACAATTATTTCGTCTTAAAGTGCTTTTTGGAAGGGGGTTTATATCGCACATATAGCAGTTAGTTCCATTAAATATCACAAAAACCACAAAGTTAAGGTCAAAAAATTTCGAAAGGAATTTCTTATCTTAAAATTCCTGGGAATTTTAAGATTATATTTTCGGGAAATGTTCTACATTTATTTCCCAAACCTAAACTCCATGCCAGATGTATGTCGTATGTATCTATTAAATAAAAACTATATTAGATTATAATGTAGATGTTTTATGTATTTGCTACATCTCATTTTTGCTGTTCACATTTTGTTATTTTACGACTTTAATCTAAAGGAATTTTGTCAAACATGTGTTTCAAAAGAATGTCATTCTTGTGTGTTATCGCAAAATCAAGCAGAATGTAGTCGTCGTAAAACTTTTCTAAGCCACTAAAAGCTTAAGCTAAAAGTGAAAAATAAAACTAAATAAATGTATCCGTGTTTGCGGAATTAATGTCTATCCATATGTTTTTTGTTCTTGCTCCACTGACGAGCAGTAAAGTTGAATTTATTTTATTTTTCTCTATTTCAGATTTAGAGAAAACGAAGGTGATTTTTGAAGACAATGAAAGTGGTTTATAATAAGGAATCCTAAAATAATTTAGTTGAATTACTTAAATTACTGGCTGCTAATATTATAAAAACCATTTCAAATAAATTAAAGATGAAGATAAACTTGAAAACTGGGGAATATTTGTATGACTAGAGCTGGTGATAAAGTAACCTCTGTTGTAATAAGTTGATATTGGATTTTTAAATTGATAATAAACAAACCATTTTACTAGTCAACGGTAAATTAATAAAGTATTTAATTTTAAATTCACCACCTTGGAGTGAAAACATCAGGTATATATTAAATCTGCTTACACTAAGGCGGATGACCTTTTCTCTGGGTTTCCCTACCAACACACGGTTTGTTAACAGAGGAACCCCACAAGGAGGCTGCACCTTTCCAATACTATGGATCCTGCCTCTGAATTCAGTGCTGATGTTTCTCGAATCTCGCGGTTGCAGGGTCATTGCTCATGCTGGTGATGTTGCTGGGCCTAGAGAGCTTGCTGGCAATCCGGGGACCGAACTTCTTCCATTCACTAGAAAGTATGGGACACCCGACCTCCGACCTATTATCTTGAATAACACCAAGATTAAATTGGCGAAGAACGCGTAGTATGTGGAGATGATTCTGAACGCCAAGTTGAGCTTTAGGCAGAATGTTACAGAGAGAGCCAAGAAGGAAAACGTTGCTTTGTACTCCTGTAAAATTACCATTAGCAATGAGTTAGGACTTACTGGATCTATACGACCATAGTACGTCCAATCCTTCTATACGGCATACTTTTATGGAGGCCAATATTGGATAGAAAGGCGCACTTGGAAAGACTGGGGAAGATGCAGAGAACGCCATCGCTGTGCATTACGGTGGCTCTTTGCATCACTTCAACCGATTTTCTTGATAATATGATTTACTTACCTGCCTCATATCTGGTGGGGAAACAGATGACGACGAATTCTCCAATTTGCATAAACTGCACCAAAAATGGAGTGGAATTAGCTTTGAAAATTGCAGGCTTATGTCTCAAACTGTAGAGTTGATCACACCTCCCCAGTTTAGTTTCACGATTGCCGTTATAATACGCTGATACCAAGCTGTATGTGGGGAGAATCGATGCTCCAGGCAGGAGGAGAAGCGTAAACTTTTACACGGATAGTTCTAAGTCATGAGAAGGATTGAGCTTTGGATTGCGCCCAAGGGAGACCACTCTTAGTATTTATTGTCACGGGACACTGTCTTGTATGTCTGGGAAACAGACACTAAGATTACTGCCACGGCGGCGGTGTCAAAAAAGAGGAGGAGGACGTAGAAAGCCTTCCCGGTCACTGTTATTCACTGGCGAGAAAACCATTAGAATCCGTGCAGTAAAAAACAAATTAAAGGTCCAAAGGTAGACCAATTAATCTGTCTTATCTAAGGGATATTTTTATTTTGTTTACGTTATTTAACAAAGAAAGCCAATAACACACAGTATTGACGAGCTATTGTTTTGTGGACACTGGGACAACACTTCGGCAGAATGATAGACAAGATGGCGTTTATTTATATGGCAATACTTCAGGCATCGATGCGTGAACAACACTGTTTAAACAAGAACAAACAATCAAAACATCAGGCTTTTTTCCACAGCGATGGTAAGTGAAGACAGTGTATTTCTAAATAAAGCTGTCTACCAATAGATAGATAGAGATAATATAATAACACCCTACATTACAGTGCAAATATCTGTTTACCTGCGACCTGTAGGTTGCATACCCAATCAGAAGTCCGTGCAACTTAAATTTTTATACGTTTCAAAGTTGAGCACAAGCCATGATAACAACTCCTTTAATGCTAGTGTAGGTGGTATAAATATACATGCATACACAAAAATACTGTAATTAAAATTTATTTTATTTAAATGTTATGTCATTCATCAGCTTTTTGTAGGATTTAATAAACCCACCCCCACTGTTTAAATAAAATAGTTGATGGCAAAAATTTACTAAAATAATAGATGCTGATGGCGCAGTCTGTAAGAATTAAATAGACTTTTGTTATGTACGTTTAATTTTAATTTTCACTTTCTGTCCCATTTCTGTTTTACTTAATTGTTAACTAGAGAAATTGTGTCCTTTTGCGCTACTTATGGATGGCTGTGAGTCTATTTATAAATGTTATATAAAGAGCTATTACGATTATTATGCTGATTACGACAGAGACATAAACTCACCTGAGCTCAGCATTTTTATTTACGTTTATTTCTTTCAAGTTATTTTTTTTTTTAAATTAAGCATTTAAGACACTATTTTTTTTTTTTTTTTTTTTTTTTTTTTTTTTTTTTTTGTTTGCTCTCTTCGATAACGATAAAATTACTTATTTTTATTCAAATAATAGTTTAATGACAAAATTTATTGTTAATAGGGAAGCAAATTAAAATTAATTTTCTCAAGATAATTAAAAGAAAAAAGGCACGTGTTTATAGCATTAAAAAGATATATATCTCGGAGTAACAAGTAATAAAAATAAATTTTTAGCAAAATTTCTTTTCAATTAAATATTTGCAAAATTTCCTACAAAAAGTAAATTGTATTTGAAAAATTTTCTTTAAATAGGAAATTTTCACAGAACTTCCTTTAAAAAGTGAATTTTCAAAAAATTTCCTATAAAAAGTAAATTTTCACAAAATTTCCTTTAAAAAGTAAACTTTTACAAAACTTCCTGTACAAAGTAAATTTTTACAAAACTTCCTGTACAAAGTAAATTATCACATAATTTCCTATAAAAAGTAAATTTTCACAAAATTTCCTTTAAAAAGTGAATTTTCAAAAAATTTCCTATAAAAAGTAAATTTTCACAAAATTTCCTTTAAAAAGTAAATTATCACAAAATTTCCTATAAAAAGTAAATTTTCACAAAATTTCCTATAAAAAGTAAATTTTCACAAAATTTTCTATAAAAAGAAAATTTTTACAAAATTTCCTATAAAAAGTAAATTTTTACAAAATTTCCTATAAAAAGTAAATTTTTACAAAATTTCCTATAAAAAGTAAATTTTTACAAAATTTCCTATAAAAAGGAAATTTTTACAAAATTTCATATAAAAACTAAATATTCGCAAAATTTCCTATTAAAAGTAAATTTTCGCAAAATTTCCTATAAAAATTAAGTTTTCGAAAAATTTCCTTTAAAAATTAAATTTTCGAAAAATTTCCTTTAAAAATTAAATTTTCGCAAAATTTCCTATAAAAAGTAAATTTTCACAAAATTTCCTATAAAAAAAAAATTTTACAATATTTTCTATAAAAAGAAAATTTTTACGATATTTTCTATATAAAGAAGATTTTCACAAAATTTCCTATAAAAGGTAAATTTTCACAAAATTTCTATTAAAAGGTAAATTTTCAAAAAATTTCCTATACATAGTAAATTTTCACAAAATTTTCTTTAAATAGTTAATTTTCACAAAAATTTCCTATAAAAAGTAAATTTTACAAAATTTCATATAAATAGTAACAGCCGTATTCATAACAAAAAGTTAGCCCCAGTTTGTACACTACGTACAACGAGCTGCTAACTAGAATGCCGATTAAGCTTAGCAGCTTGTTGTTACAGAGTTAATTCATAACGAACTTTTCTCCCTCTGATAACTTTTAATAAATCAACTCTGAATTTTAATGATGCCACATTATATTTCTCGAAAATGCAACACGTTGTGCATTAATCATCACTGGACTTCCCATTTTTTCTTTTTTTTGTTTTTTCCCTCACATATAAAAATGTTTTTAAAATTAAAATAAATTAATTAAAAGACAGTATATTAAAAAAAAAAAAGTTAAAATAAAAAAACCAACAAAATTGTTTGACAATTAACGGCTGTTTTTCACAAGTTGGCAAACGTTTGGCAGCCTGTTAACAAAAGTTTAGAAAATCGTTAGCCAGAGTTTGGTTAGTGCATTATGAATAAGCTTTTTGCTAACTTCATGCCAAATTTTCATTATGAATACGGCTGCAAATTTTCACAAAATTTTTTTTCTTTAAGTAGCTTAATTTTTGCAATTTATGTATATAAGGATGTCCATCACTGGTTTAACCACTCCTTAATACATTTTTGTATAGTTAGTATACATGTATGTTCATATGGATGTATGTTTACGCACATGCAAGCGAGGCATACACGTTGGTACCCTGCAAGCAATTGGTAGAGCGTTAATTGATTGTCTACGAAATTTGAACTATTTCGTCACATTTGGTAGTAAAACAATAGATTTTGCGGAATTTAACAACAACAAAATACGTTAGAATCGAATTATTATTATTAAAATTATACGTTTTTGTGACTTTGAAAAGTTGTTAAGATAATTGTAACAGTTATACAAGTACAACAATAGCAAAATTGAAAATTGACTATAATATACTGACTCCTTCTCAACGATTTGCTGTTTAAAAAGGAACACAAAAGCAAAACGCGACGCGTAAATTACGACAGTTTGTGCTTTAACTACAATATGGTCGGTGGTGCGTGCGTGTGAAATAATATAAATTAAAATAAAATTATGTTAAATAAAGTAAAATTGAAAAATATTTATAAAATTAAATTGTTATAATATTGTACTCAAAGTTATAACCTCACCGCGCTGGATCAAAATGCAACCCAAAAGCGTTCAAGTACACAAAAGTTATATAAATGAATTTTATAAATGAATTTTATATAAATAAATTTTTAATAATTTCTCATATATTAATTTTTTAGAGCCTATAAAAGTGAAATGCAATAAAAATAAATGGAAAATTTTCTTTTTTTTTAAAGGAAATTTCGTTTTTGATTTAAATGTTATTTAAACGAGTCACTTTTGCACTCGCGTTTTAAAAAGAGCCAGTTACTTTACAAACACAAACAAAGATAAACAGTAAAATGGCCGATATTTTTATTATAAAGAACAATAAGAAAAAATTCAACTTCAAAAGAGTACTTTTTAGAGCCAAAAGCGATACTACTAAATTCAATTGATATTCAACTACCAAAGTGCTCTAATTCGTAATAAAATATAGACACTAACGCCCAATTTTCAGGATAATATTTAAATCTATATTAAGTTAATTTTCATAAAAACTTAAATCGTATTTAAATACAGATCAGGGATGTTAAAGATGGTACAATTGTACTTTTTTTGGTACATTTTGACCTTCTAAAGTACCGTGGTACTACCGCGACTCATTTGGTACAATATAAAAATTTTTAATTTTTCCCCTTTTTTAATTTTTAGTATAGCAAACAAATTGTTTTGTGTGCTTTTTCATTGCATTTATTCGTTTTATGTAATGGGCGCTTAAAATATATGCGACCACATCTGCCAGATTTGACGATTTATCGTCATTTTGACGATTTTGTAGAATAAAATTGACGATTTTTCACAAAATTTATCTGGCAGCTTCTTCTTACATATATTGACACTTGTTGCAGCCAACTTCACTTCTATTTTGAACGTTTTGCTTGCTTATTAAAATTTTGTAGAAGTCAAAATATTTTTGTGTTGAAATAAAGTTTCTTGTATAAATAACTAATTTTTATTTTTTTAATAAATATTAAAAAACTTGTTTATTGTTATATTTAGAAATGGATTTCAATGAAGTCGGGTACGATATTACATATTATCAAGGTATTTGAAAGTTAACTTTATTTTTTTGTAGAGCAAGCAAGCAGACAAAACCGTACGTTGTACCATTTCGTGAAGATTGGGCAAAATTATTTCCATGGCTAGAAAAAGAAAAAGACGGAAAAAGCAAAAGATGTATTCTCTGTAGAGTTCCCATAATTGGTGGTGTTGCCCATATAAAGAGACACGCGACACGGGATACCCACGTTAAAAACATGAATGCGACGAAAACTACCCCAAAAATTAATAGTTTTTTGACCGCCGCCGCCAGATGTCCTGTAGCAGAGTCGGCTAGAAAATTAGAAATAATGCTCAGCGCATTTGTAGCTGAGCATAACATTCCGTTTGCCACATTGGACCACCTCAACCACATAATTAAAAATGGTATAAACGACTCACAGATTACTAAAAAATTTAATATTTACAGACAGAAAGACCAGCAAATCGTAACCAATCTAATTGGGCCTGAAAATACCACTTCCATTTCAAGTTTCTGCAAAAACAACTACTATTCCTTAGTTATAGATGAAAGTACGGATTGTAGCATTTCTAAAAACTTAGCGATAGTTATTCGAACATTTGATGGTCAATGCCGAGACAGATTTTTAGGTATGGTGCAGCTAGAGGACGCTACTGCTAATGGTATATATGAAAGCACCATTAAAACGCTACATGAAAAAAATATTCCCATTCAAAATATGGTTGGCATTACAACGGACAATTGCGCGGTCATGATGGGATCTCAAAATGGAGTTCAAATTAAATTTAAAAACTTAGTGCCTCAATTATTTTCAAATGGGTGTATTTGTCACATTTTAAATTTAGCTTCTTTGGCCGCCGCAAAAATCGGAATCCCGAACGAAATTGATAAATTTATAAGGGACATAAACTATTATTTTTGCAATAGTGCTAGTCGAAGAGACGATTTTGTTAAATTCCAAGAACATTTCGGGACCGATATTCATATTATTTTTAAATATGCAACAACCAGATGGCTTTCCCGGCAAGAAGTCGTTGACCGGATTGTGGAACAATGGGAGCCACTACAATACTATTTTACCTTAGAAAATTTTGAGGCAGATGCCAGAAACGAAAAATTATTGTTTCTCTCATCAGGATTTAAAAATCCTTCTTTTAAATTACATTTTTTATTTATGCAATATGCACTTAAAATTATTAACATGGTTAATTTAGAAATGCAATGAGAAGATGCGCGAGTGCATGTATTTTTACAACGGCTAACTTATTTGTTCCGCCAAATAGCACGTAATTTCATGAATAAAAATGTTTTGGATGAATGTGATATATCTACCGTAGACCTACACATAAATCACATGCCCTTTGAAGAAATTTATTGCGGAACAGAAGTGGATTTATATATTTCTACAAATAATATCAATATTGATATTGTCAAAGAAATGAAAGAAAATGCCAAACAATTTTATATAAAAGTTTGCGAAACTTTGACAACCAAAGTCAACTTTAATAACGAAGTATTAATGTGGTTCCATAAATTTAGGCCTGAAAATGTTATTTCAGGTAAAACAAGTAGTATTGTACCTCTTTTAGTAAAAATGTTCCCGAATGAAACTGCTAATTTTGATTCAATCAATAATCAATTTAGAGCTTTAGCTGATGTCGAGCAACTGAAGTCGTTAAAAAATGAAAACATTTGTAGTTTTTGGTCGGTAGTAGCTAATTTAAAAAATGACCTGAATGTCCATATGTTTCCAGACATTTCTAGAGTCGTTGCTGGAATTTTATCCATTCCACACTCGTCTGCAAATGTGGAAAGAGTATTTTCTTTTCAAAATATAATAAAAACCAAGGAAAGAAACAGACTACATGTGCCAACATTATCAAGTCTCATACAGACAAAGGATTGGGTAAGATCGACAAATTCATGCTGCTATGATGTAAAAATTCCAAATAGTTTATTAACTAAACAAATAAGTCCCTGATTTTGATCTCATATATTCATAAGACTTTTATGTACCTTATTTCATTCATACATATAATGTATGGTTATTGTTAAGTTTTGTTTTTTTATGTGTACAAGTGAATTTTTATGTACTTTTTTGTTGTTTTAATAAATTTAAAAAAAATGGTACCGTAAAGGTCCAAAAAGTACAATTTTTTTTTGAGGTTGGTACAAAATTGAAAACCCCATTTAACATCCCTGATACAGATTGATGTTTTGAGTTTTGTTTAAAAAGTCTTATTTAATTAAGATAAACGTATGGCAGCACTACTAAATACAAAAAAACATCATAAAAAAGTGTATTTATTTACAAGGTGGCCTCAAAAAACAGTAGTCTGCTGTTGCTTTGCCTGTTGTTGTTGTGTTGGTTTAATATTGAGACCACCTTGCTAGGTTTTTACAATTTTTACAAACTTTAAATGTATTTAAATGTACCACATCGGTGAATTAAGTTACATTTAAGGGTTTAGTGAAGAAAATAATTTTGCATTTAAAACGATTTTAAACATAAATGTGTTTTAATATCAATCCTAAAAATTGGGCATAAGTAGATTAATAATGTTAATATTACCATAGTGGGATACTTCTTCCCGAACGATGTAACTACATCAATAAGAATTGAATAGTAAAAGCGATAGATTTTTGCTTAATGGGGAAACTATTTAGATTATTTTTCGATCGAAATTGTTTGCAGGGTAAAATTAAAGCTTTTTTGTTTTTTTTTGTTAGTATGAAAATATTTGCTTTTTTTTAGATTTCCGAAGCAATTTAAAATTTTGCTTAAAATTACTTTTTGTTATTTGCTATCTAAACATTATTATACATACTAACTTAATTACATTAGCAAAGTAAAAATAAAAACAAAGGAATTACAAAAAAAAAGCAAAATTTAAACTCATTAACATTTTTACTTTGAACTTTCACAATAATTATAATAAAAATTTGAAAAATTTCCGAAATTTAAACATTTTGCAAATTTTTCAATTTATTTTTTTTTAGTTTAATGTGAAAAAGTTTTTCTTTCGTACACATACAGATATGATATGTGGTGTAAAGTTAAAAGAAAGTTACATAATACTTTTTTAATGGCAATATTTTATGAAATTTATATTATTGTTTTAAATTACATTAGTTCTTGTTGGAAAAAACTTTGTGCATATATTAAATTTAATAAAGTAGGAAATTTATTAAAAACTTATTTTGAAAAAGGTAACAAATTCAAATCAACATAAAACAACAAATATTAAATATTAAATAAAGGAAGAAGTGCTTCACTTCCTGATTACCATGGTAATTTACAGATAAAACTTTTTTAATTTTGTTCAAACAGAGAAGTTGTGATTATAAAAACGAATTCACCTATTTTTTTTTATTTTTTTAACAAAATTGTTTAACGGTGAAAACTTTTGTTCAGAAAGTTATCTACTAAATACATAAAGAAAACCCAACTTACACGCCTGTCACGTAAGGGTTATGTTTTTTACGCTAGTTAAGGGCAAAATAATCCACTCAAATTGCTTGGCAAATATCTGGCCTAAGCAACCAGTGAAATTCGCATCCACAATAAATTTCAGTTTATCAATAGTGAAATTGGGATTTTAGCACATTAAAACTAAATCTTATTAATGAAAAAACATTTTTTGACTCCCAAATGTTTTGTGTTGTTAATAAGGGTGTTGGCTGTTTGCACAAACATTTGAGGCATGTTTGTAGAAATATTAAAAACAATTTTAATATTTGGCAGACATATTGGATATTTTCTTGTGGTGTCTAATGTGCTAAATGTAATAATTTAGCGAAAACTTTGCAAAGTGAAGACGTAGAAGAAAAAGCATTAAAATCATTTTCAGCAGCTTTGTTTGATCGCTGTTTACACCACTCTTTACTGCAAATTTGTTTCTTTCTTTTATTGCCAACACAACTCAGCTTTTACGGTAGAAAGTATGTATATCGCAAATTAGTCCCTCCTTAATACTCTTTTTCGTTTTTGATTTATTATATATTCTTAAAATGTTATAACTTGCTAAATCGTACTAAATGACATAAAATCAAACAAGAATCAAGGATATATGTCTATACGTTATAGGGTCTCCGTCAATGAAGTTAAAGGACTACAAAAGAATTGATAAAATCTTTAAACTTGTAGGCATCAGAGATCAGCAATGAATCTTTTTTTCGCTACTCCTACACAGAGAAAACAGATTCGTGATCACAACCGAATTTGGCGCCAATCGAATTTCGTCGGTTGAATGTACTATCACACAATTCGGTTCCAATTACTGAAAATTTCGTTGCTTAGCACAATATTTTTGATAGCAACATTTGAATTTTAGTACACTATCAGTTATAACAACAGATATTGTTAGTTGTTAGTATGATTATTAGAAACAAAATTGTGCTTATACCCGAATATATGATAGCTGCAACTGAATTAACACATAATTGGTGTTCATAACAAGAGATTTGATTGTCGTTATCAATATATTTTTTTTTAACCGGTCAAATGTAGCTCATAAGGGGCAAGGACTTGTCCAAAGGTAATCCCAATGAATGGAAAAAATGGCTTATTTTACAGTACGATGTCCTAGGGCAGGACCATATAACCCAGCTTGCATTACAAAGGAGAAGTCTTAAAACTACTCCATGGTATATTCTAGAGGATTAGCTTTGAAATCGTTTCAAAACGAAAACATGTCGTTAAAAAACGAAGACATGCCGTTTCACTGCAAACTCTTTTTAATAATGACATGGTCCATACTTGCACTACATTGGACCAGCCCAGGATCAAAATGGATCAAGTAGTCCAATATAATTTGCAGGGTATAAAAAAATAATACATACATACATACATATGTACGTATATATGTTCATACCTATAAGAATACGTAAATTACTTACCCCTATTTACTAAGTTTTTGCACATTTTCCTTTTTTTACCGCAGATAATTTTAAAATATAAAATTAAAAATTATTTTAATCTATCAAATGTTTTGACAGAAAATTTAGTAAGCAATTGGAGCTTTTAACTATTTTTTGGTTGTGAATTCCGAATAATTATATTTTCATTTGTTTTACTCGAATTGAAACTATTCCAACAATCAATAATTAGCTGCAATAAATGAATAAACATTTATATTACAAAATTTATTGACGAAAGCAAATTATTGATTGTAATCACCAATATTCAGTATTGTGATTCTAACTATTTGTACTAATTTTTAGAACTAAATTAAATTAGTTATCAAAACTAATAAAAGAATTGAAGGAATCATATTTCAGTTGGAACATAGTTTTAATAATCGAGAGAATTAAAAATTAGTTAGAACTATACATTTTTAATAGTTGCAATAATAAATCATGTAACTTGATCAATATTTTATTACTGCAACCGTTTCCCAACCAATTTGTTTTCTGTGTGTATATATAGTGACTCATGAAGTTTTAAGTATACGTGAATAGAAATCATTTAAACTCAACTACCTAGCGGGGAAAAGAAAGAGTACGGATGCCTTCTAGGACTCTTTCTTTTGGATTAGAAGGCCTGTTCGCTCCATTCCATACTTATATCTTTTTTACACACGTTGTCATTGCGGAGAATGCCTTCTGCTCTCGCTTCTTTAACAGGAACATAAGAATGGTAACGGGATCAAAAAAAAAATTATTATTTTGCTTTTGCTTGTGCAAAAAAAAACAATACAAAAAATGTTACTCCTTCTCTTCTCCCTTCTCATAGGAGCGAGTGTGGAAGATGTATGTTATCTTTTATACCAAAGAGTCGAGGCCTTCTATGAGGCATTCTTTAGCTGTTAGATAAGAATAGTTATATAATCATAACAATTTTTAAGCAGGCGTTTTTAAAGGCCTGAAGTAAGAAGGTCTTTTGAGTTTTACCGCTGTGTACTCTGATTCACTCCTACTCATGAGACCGTTGATGTATAAGTATAGGTTGCAATAAATAAATGACCTCACCCTGCAAGCAATTTCGATCGAAAAATAACCTAAAAAGTTTCCCCATTTAGCAAAAATCTATCGCTTTTGCTATTCAATTCTTATTGATGTAGTTACATCGTTCGGGAAGAAGTGTCCCACTATGGTAATATTAACATTAAGAATCTACTTAGTGTCTATATTTTATGACGAATTAATGCGCTTTAGTAGTTGAATATCAATTGAATTTAGTACACTCAAAGAAAAACGCTTCGTTGCTGGAATGAAAGCATTTCATTGGCCCCTTTTCGTTAATGCAATGAAAATCTTCATTACTGGTACTAAACTGTTCATTGTAGCTATGCAATTTTCATTAATGCTATGTAACTTCCAAAACTTGAATTTTCCTTAATTTCCGTGAATCATTAATGATACGAAATACGTTTCATTCGGGCTACGTAAAACTTTGATGTATGATTTCTGGCCTAAGTCCGTACAGTAAAATATTACAAATTAATATTCCCATTAAGAAAGTTATTCAATTATATTTTTAAATAAAATTTTTATTTATCATTGAATATTTGTCGAAATTACAGCACCCATCAAAGTTTAACGATATTTTTACGTAGCTCGAATGATAATTTACGTTGAAAAAATATATATTATTTTTCTTTTTTTTTAAGAAGTAAATAAAAAATATTTATTGGTTATTGATTATAATAGTAAGTTATGTAAAAAGGAATTCGTTAAATGCAATTTTGGTGGGTTTTGTAGCCTAATGTCTGATTTTTTATAAACGTAATATTTTCATAAATACTACGATATATCTCTCATTTTTTGTCATTTTTCATTAAGTCTTTTTAAAAACAAAAAAGTAATTTCAATGTTGGGAAAAAATCTTTTAAAATTCTTTTTAAAAACTTTTCTTAAAATTACGTTTCTGGAATGAAAAGAAATGACAAAGTTTCCTACTATTTACGAAAACTTTCATTCTGAATTTTTACACACCCCCAAACAACAAAAAACATAGCATAGAAACAAAGAGAAAACCTGAAATTAAAAAATAGTATATTTGATGATTTTGCAATTAATGCAACGAAACTTATCATTACATCAACGAAATTTTCATTTATATTATCTAACGGGACTTAGCTTAATATGAGCACACAAAAATTTATAAACTCATATAATTTGTAGTAAATATAACAATTTTATCATTTGTATCGTAAGTACAATGATCTAGTCATCTATATAATGTAAATAAATATTTAAGTTTCAAAAAAAAAACAACGAGAGAAAAAACAAGAGAAAACACAAGAGAGGAAAAAAGAAGTAAAAAACCAAACTTGAAATGTAGTAAATCGTATGTATTCATCATTAGTGCAACGTAATGTTTCATTATATTAACGTAAGTTTCAGAGAAATATAACGGGACATAAACGATTTTGTGGAATGCTGAAACAACAACATGCATACCATCAAATTATTCTTTTTAAATTTCTTTCTTTTGATTCAGTTTATTTTCAACATTGAATTGAACAAGTGATTTGTGTCTACGAAATTAAAAAAATAAATAATTAATATCTATTACATACATATGTAAATAGATTAATACTTATTGTGCCAATTATAATAAAGTAAGTATGAAAATGAAGAAGATAATGTCGGCGAATGACATATTTGATATAACACAGCAATTGAGAATTGGCGACAAAATTCTTTTTAAGCATAATTTTGAAAAATGGAGAGCGGAAAACAATATACCCATAAATCCTCAAAGTGATTTTCAAGACACTCAGTCTGTTTCGTCTTCTTTACAACCATCACAATCTTCCAGCAGTGAAATGGAATTAGAAAATTCCAAAACCATAGTATTAGATATTTTGAAATTCCACAAACATGGCTTCAAAATTTTGGAACATAACGAAAAATGCAATAAGATAACAGAAGAACAACGTTCATGTATAATAAATATTATTGTTGAACATTTTGAATCAAAAGACATTCATATGTCGTTGCAAATAAGTTAGAATTTAGAAAACCAAATTTTAATATTTTTCCGACGGAAAAATTGGATTACTACAGAACGGAACGAAGAGGAAAGTTTTATGTAAAATAGTACAACAAGAAGAAGATGTTAAAATCATTTAACAACCGTGAATTAGATTTGTCTACAATTTCGTCGGACACACAAGATACGTTAAGTTAGTTTAACTTATAAAATAATGTATTAATTGTAAAGTATTTATCTGATTTTTTCTTCTTACAGTACCTGAAGATGATGCCCATATATACCTTCAAAGTCTTAAATTTGATAACTTGTCATCTGACGAATATAATTCCGCATGGGCCGCGTGCACAAAATTTCGCTCAAATCAAATAAAAAATTAATGTCAGATTATAAGTTGTAAAATTTTATTTTATGGTTTTTTAAACTAAAAATACATGAAATATATAGTTTTATAAAATAAAAATTTAAAAAAATATTTGTCTTTAATTTTGATATAAAATATATTATTGGAATAAAAAATCATTTAATTAACAATATATTGTTATTATAACAAATAATATCTTTTATTCTTTATTACCAATAATATTGGGTTGTCATTATATTAATGAATCAATGTAATTGATTTAACGATAAAATTCATTCCAGGAATGAAAAATTACGTTGCATCTAAAAACTTTTTTCATTATGTGAACGTAAATCAATGAAAAATGTGATTATGTTAATGAAACAATGATTTAAATAAATGAAAATATTTCATTTTATTAATGACAAGTTTCATTTTATCAATGAAAAGGTTTCATCATATGAACGAACTAAGTTCATTGCGGTAATGATATATTGCATTTATATCATGAAAATTGTCGTTGCCCTGCAGAATTTATGTCATAGAATTAATGACAAAATTTCATTGTCTTAATGAAAAATTTGAATTTAATGATCCGATTTTCGTAGCGGGCATGACACGCTACGTTGGCTCAATAATAATGACAAAATTCATTGCAGGAATGCAAAAAATCGTTACATTTACGAAGGTTTTTCTTTTAGTGTAGTATCGCTTTTGGCTCTAAAAAGAACACATTTGAAGTTAAATTGTTTCTTATCTTTTTTTATAATAAAAACTGGGTCATTTTACAGTTTATCTTTGTTAGGCAAGTCTAAAGCTACGGTCACACTTATTAAATATTTGATCAAATAAGCGTAACCCCTACTTTTGTTAATAGTTTGTGAGATTTAAAATGGTCTTAATATTACAAAATAAACTAATTATACTACTAGACATAGCAAAAAACAGTTTTTTGTAAGATATGGTATTTTAATCAAAATAAATATTGATATTAAGCGAAATTATTTTTTAGTTTGGTTGTTGGTCCCGTTTTTTTTCGTCAAATATTTGATAAGTCTGACCGTAGCTTAAGTAAAATAAAAAATAACTTTGCTGAAAGATTTACAAATAATTAAATATCTACAGTTCATTTAATCAAAATAATTGTTAATGTTTTAAAGTTAAAACCGAATGTGGACAAATTTTTTTAAAGGAATTTGGAGAAAATCGCAAATTTGTTAAAACACTAACCTTAAAAAAATTTCATCATATTATAACTAGCATATTTTGTTAGTGCTTTTCAAAACTTATTTTATAAAATTTTTTCACTGATAACGTTGATTTTCACTAGAAAAATAAAATGAAAACACTAATTTTCAACAAAAATTATAAAAGTCATTGAATAAACAAATAGTTCAAAATTCACTAAAATCTTTAAAAAAAGAAATTTTAAGTTGACTTTCCAACACACAACTTCATAATCAGCGCTGCCAGAAAAATTTGCCGAAAATTCGACCACTTCATACATATTATAATTTTAGTAAACATTAATGATGAACTTAAGCCAGATTAAAAATATTAAAAATATGGATTAAAAACCATAAATATTTTAACAAAATAACCACAGTTTCAGAGAAATATAACGGGACATAAACGATTTTGTGGAATGCTGAAACAACAACATGCATACCATCAAATTATTCTTTTTAAATTTCTTTCTTTTGATTCAGTTTATTTTCAACATTGAATTGAACAAGTGATTTGTGTCTACGAAATTAAAAAAATAAATAATTAATATCTATTACATACATATGTAAATAGATTAATACTTATTGTGCCAATTATAATAAAGTAAGTATGAAAATGAAGAAGATAATGTCGGCGAATGACATATTTGATATAACACAGCAATTGAGAATTGGCGACAAAATTCTTTTTAAGCATAATTTTGAAAAATGGAGAGCGGAAAACAATATACCCATAAATCCTCAAAGTGATTTTCAAGACACTCAGTCTGTTTCGTCTTCTTTACAACCATCACAATCTTCCAGCAGTGAAATGGAATTAGAAAATTCCAAAACCATAGTATTAGATATTTTGAAATTCCACAAACATGGCTTCAAAATTTTGGAACATAACGAAAAATGCAATAAGATAACAGAAGAACAACGTTCATGTATAATAAATATTATTGTTGAACATTTTGAATCAAAAGACATTCATATGTCGTTGCAAATAAGTTAGAATTTAGAAAACCAAATTTTAATATTTTTCCGACGGAAAAATTGGATTACTACAGAACGGAACGAAGAGGAAAGTTTTATGTAAAATAGTACAACAAGAAGAAGATGTTAAAATCATTTAACAACCGTGAATTAGATTTGTCTACAATTTCGTCGGACACACAAGATACGTTAAGTTAGTTTAACTTATAAAATAATGTATTAATTGTAAAGTATTTATCTGATTTTTTCTTCTTACAGTACCTGAAGATGATGCCCATATATACCTTCAAAGTCTTAAATTTGATAACTTGTCATCTGACGAATATAATTCCGCATGGGCCGCGTGCACAAAATTTCGCTCAAATCAAATAAAAAATTAATGTCAGATTATAAGTTGTAAAATTTTATTTTATGGTTTTTTAAACTAAAAATACATGAAATATATAGTTTTATAAAATAAAAATTTAAAAAAATATTTGTCTTTAATTTTGATATAAAATATATTATTGGAATAAAAAATCATTTAATTAACAATATATTGTTATTATAACAAATAATATCTTTTATTCTTTATTACCAATAATATTGGGTTGTCATTATATTAATGAATCAATGTAATTGATTTAACGATAAAATTCATTCCAGGAATGAAAAATTACGTTGCATCTAAAAACTTTTTTCATTATGTGAACGTAAATCAATGAAAAATGTGATTATGTTAATGAAACAATGATTTAAATAAATGAAAATATTTCATTTTATTAATGACAAGTTTCATTTTATCAATGAAAAGGTTTCATCATATGAACGAACTAAGTTCATTGCGGTAATGATATATTGCATTTATATCATGAAAATTGTCGTTGCCCTGCAGAATTTATGTCATAGAATTAATGACAAAATTTCATTGTCTTAATGAAAAATTTGAATTTAATGATCCGATTTTCGTAGCGGGCATGACACGCTACGTTGGCTCAATAATAATGACAAAATTCATTGCAGGAATGCAAAAAATCGTTACATTTACGAAGGTTTTTCTTTTAGTGTAGTATCGCTTTTGGCTCTAAAAAGAACACATTTGAAGTTAAATTGTTTCTTATCTTTTTTTATAATAAAAACTGGGTCATTTTACAGTTTATCTTTGTTAGGCAAGTCTAAAGCTACGGTCACACTTATTAAATATTTGATCAAATAAGCGTAACCCCTACTTTTGTTAATAGTTTGTGAGATTTAAAATGGTCTTAATATTACAAAATAAACTAATTATACTACTAGACATAGCAAAAAACAGTTTTTTGTAAGATATGGTATTTTAATCAAAATAAATATTGATATTAAGCGAAATTATTTTTTAGTTTGGTTGTTGGTCCCGTTTTTTTTCGTCAAATATTTGATAAGTCTGACCGTAGCTTAAGTAAAATAAAAAATAACTTTGCTGAAAGATTTACAAATAATTAAATATCTACAGTTCATTTAATCAAAATAATTGTTAATGTTTTAAAGTTAAAACCGAATGTGGACAAATTTTTTTAAAGGAATTTGGAGAAAATCGCAAATTTGTTAAAACACTAACCTTAAAAAAATTTCATCATATTATAACTAGCATATTTTGTTAGTGCTTTTCAAAACTTATTTTATAAAATTTTTTCACTGATAACGTTGATTTTCACTAGAAAAATAAAATGAAAACACTAATTTTCAACAAAAATTATAAAAGGCATTGAATAAACAAATAGTTCAAAATTCACTAAAATCTTTAAAAAAAGAAATTTTAAGTTGACTTTCCAACACACAACTTCATAATCAGCGCTGCCAGAAAAATTTGCCGAAAATTCGACCACTTCATACATATTATAATTTTAGTAAACATTAATGATGAACTTAAGCCAGATTAAAAATATTAAAAATATGGATTAAAAACCATAAATATTTTAACAAAATAACCACAATTATTATGAAAATGTTTAATAAAGTAATTAAAATGAATTACAAAAATTACCGAACAATTTTCCAAAAATCTTAATCATGTAACAAAGACAACTGTAAAGTATTCGCTGGTTAGAAGGGGTCTCATTTACCACAAAAAAAAAAAAAAAAACTAGACACAATATCAATTAGAAAAACTTCCACTTGTTTAACAAATTGTTGTTGAGTTTGCTTTTCAATATGTTTATGTTTAGCGCTAAATTATATATAAAACTAATTTGAAAAAAATACAAAAGTTTTTACATTAAACACTCATACACAAACATTTATATTAAACAATACAGAGCTGCCAGATTGTATGTTGTAAAAAAAACTCATAAATACCATAAAGATGTTTAGCTTAAAACTATGTACGTACCCAAATTTCATTATCCTTTCTTTTGTCATCAATGAACTGGCTGTAAAATATTGAAAATATCGAAGTATTGAAAAAACAATATTCCGAATTTGAATTATTTTAGGGATCAATATTTTAGTGTTTTGTATAAAATAACCAAAACCCGCATAAAACCTCAATATCAAGAATATATGGAGTATTGGCCAGGTTACTCCTACGTAAACGTTGCAAATCAGCTGTTTCGATTTCCTTACCAAGCTTTTGTTGAAAAACCCAATAAAAAATTTTACCATTTTGCGAAGCACTAATGGTACATTTAGAAAAATATGCGCACGATTATGCGCTACGCAATAAGACAAACATATATGCAGTAATATAAGTGCAAAAACTCTTAACAAGTTTTATTAAAAAAAAAAATAACGTTTCAAGTGCTACGGCTTTCCCTTTCTACGAATCAGGTTTGTAAGGGAAAATACTAAAAAATAACTGTAACAAAACATTTAGTGTGTTAATCTGATAGCTACACTCACCAGTTGTTATATGCGTTGAATTTTCGTGTCAAAAATGTATTGTTTCAAAGTGGGAACTCATGCCTTCTGTAAGCGAAACTCTTACATTTCTCCCTTACAAACCTGCTTCGTTGGAAGCTCAATTTTTTATTGGGAAGATACTTCTGCGTAAACGAGACGGTGCGTTGCGGAAGACAAAGAATTTTATGTTTGTAAATACTCCATCTACGAACAAGAAGTTTTTTCCAAATATTTTAACACATAATCCCAAAATTAGAAAAGCTAAAGTTTATTTAAAATCTTTTTTTATCGTTATAAATTTAGACAAATTTTCCTTTTTACACTTTACGTCACGTTTACGGATATTAAGTATCTACCAACCATTGAAGTAAACCGCAACGTTTACGAATCCGCATCATTTACATACCAGTGACGAAGCGTGGTGACTTTTTACGTAAACAAATTTAGATTCCCCAAAACATTTCCAATATCCCCAACATATTCCCAAATCCCCTATTAAAATTTATTTGAATCCCCATTTCCATAAATAAATTCCTTCATTTGGGGATAAATCCCCAAAATAACACTGGTGGCAAGTGACAACAATAAAAAATGGAATTAAAAAAAAGTGATGAAACAATGGGTGTGGTCGAAAGTGAACTCATATGTAAAGTTCTAACAACAAATAAATGAGCAACAGAAAAAAAACAACTTAATACTTTGTAATTGTACTTTTGTGATTCGTTTTTTTTTTTTTTTTTTTTTTTTGTTTAACAGCAACAACAATAACAACAATGTTGAAAAGTTGGTATTTATTACAGTGCGATTGTATAAGAGTAGTACAGAGATGGTAATCATGATACAGTTGTATTTTTTTATGCATTTTAAACTTTATGGTCTCATTAAGTAACGATACTTTTTTAGGAAAAATACCAATTTGTGTTTTAGTTTCGAAATTTCCTTGAATTGCTATTTATGGATTGCGAATCCCTCTAAAAAAATGTGCTTCAAAAGCAGCAGCGACTCCGGGGAAAGCGGAAATTAAAAACGAATGAATTTTCCAGGAAATCGCTGAAAAAAATTTAAAAAAAAAATTTCAACATACAAAGAAACAAATATTTCCTGTTAATAGTTAAAAGTTTTTCTGATGAGTATTAAAGTTTTCTTTTCTAGATATTTTTAGATATGTGGCAATAAATCTTTAATATGTTACAGTGAAACTTCGTTACAATGAATCTGAAGAGTTTTATTTCACGTGTAGAAATTTATTTATGCTTTAATGTCCTCAGTTTGGCAAAAGTCAAAATATCAAAACAAAACTGACAACATTTTGTTAAGCTTTATACATTGTTCTCATAATAACGGGACTTTACAATTCTGTTTAAAATTTAATTTAGAAGAAGCTTTATACGGCATCGTGAAATAAGTCCCATTGCAATAACTCCCAATGAAATAAGTCCCAAAATAAATGTAATAAGTCCCAAACTAGAAAAAAGAAATAAATCCAAAAAAATATAAATAAATAATTCCCAAGTCAAAAATAAAAAAATTCCAACTTTTGGGCGATATTTCATAATGAAATAATTTCCAAAGAAATTAATGAATTAACTCTCAAAAACAGTCCATCGAAAAGGAATGAAATAACTGCAAAAAAAAAAAAATTAAAGAACTCTCAGACAAAATCGAATTGTTATACAAAAATGGTGAAAAACATTTTATTTTTAAAAATTTTATTTAATAATTCTTACAAGGTTGTTTTTAACATACATACATACATTCCCATGTATGCATTTTTGTATAAAAAGCTTTACAACATAGAGGAATTTCAGGGGACTCAGCAAAAATATTACATATTTGTATATACAGTATGGTTCGAAACCTAAGCAACTTGTTTTGGTAAAGTAATCAAAGCCTTACATTATTATTATAATTATTTTGAAGAAATTTCAGATTGGATATTTAAAAAGCTTCCTCGAATTGGACTGTGGCAAAATGTAAAACTATTTTATTTAGCGACAAGAATAAATTTAACTTGTTAAATTAAGACGGAGTATACCACTCGAAAACCAAAGGGAATGGTAAACATGTATTGTAAAGCCACAATAAGCCATGGAAGCGGAACTGTAATAGCGTGGACCCGTTTTTCTAAGAGTGGAGTTAGCATTTTTGTTGAAATACATACATACAAAAATTGACCGTTTCTTTCTAGGGACTTGGTAGCCAACTACGTTCTTCAATGGGCCAAATGGGAAATGCCACTTCTGTTGGTGTTTCAATACGACAATGACCAAAACACTCGCCAAAACTAGTAAAATATTAATTGTCTGGTAATAGGATTCGAGTCTTGGATTGGCCAGCTCAATTACCAAACTTAAATCCCAAAGAGAACATTTTCGGCATTTTGAAGCGCCGGTAGGAGCTGATCGTTTCAGAAATAAGCAGGAGCTGTTGGATTGCTTAAAATGAGTGTGGGAATCAATGACATCAACAATTTCAACAAATCTTATTGATTCTATGTCAAAACGGTGTGCGGAGTTCATAAGAAACAAAGGCTATTGTACGAAGTACAGAAAGTTGCTTAAGCTTCGAACAGTTATTCAAAGAGTTGACTTAATTTTAACTTGTTTATTTCTTGCAAGGGAATGAAATTTAATTTTTGTAGTTACTGTTAGAGTGTAGTTGCATAATATAACAAAAATTAACTGTGTTATTTTTATTAAATTTACTTAAAAACAAATGTAAGACTTTTATTATAATGTCACGAATTGCTTAGGTTTCGAACAATACTGAAAATATTTTGGGTTCGTTGGTATATTGAAGTTCGCTGTACCGAAGTTTCCCTGTGTCGTTCGTCAGCGAACTTATAAGCTGCCGTATTTTAACACACTATAATGACTACAAACATGTACGAATGTATAGTTGGTGAAGCCCGACCATTTGGTACCCTACACCATAGTTTATAAAGACAAGAATGTACCCCGGGGTACCAACCTATGGCCAATCATGGATTCGACAAAACAAAATTTTGTTATGAAGCTAACATTCATAAAAGAGAACTGTGTGCCGAATATTATCTAATGTGCCATTCCCACAATACAATTGATTGAACGTGTAGTAAAATCCATATGAAAATCACTTAGAAAACATAAATATCAATATGTATATAAGTTGTGTTCGTCTTAAAGCTATTTTGTGGAGAGGGTTTATATGGTACCTATGATCAATTTGGACCTACCAGTATAAAATTTTGCTATGACTTAGTAGCAATTACAAAAGTTAACGTTGACAAATTTTATAAAAAAATACCAATATTTATAAGGAAGTTTCGGCATTTAAAGCCATTTCCTGGAGTGGTATTTGTATGGGAGTTTTGGTCAAAAGTAAAACGATTTTAGAAAAAAATTTCAGGGTTTTTTATCAAAAATAAAAATTGGGTATTAAAGACGACAAACAAAATCTTATTAATCAAAAATTTTTAATTCCCAAAAGTTACTTTGATATTAAAAATGCAAGTGCACGGCTTAAAAAACTAAACTGGCTACTTGCTTAGTTTTTATTTTCTTGCGAAAACAATAAAGCAATTTGTTTTGGTTTTTTTTTTGTTTTTTCTTAAGCCACTTACAACTACTATTAATGTTGGGAGAACTCCAACTAATTGTAGTGGGGAATGGAAGAAAAGATAAATTCTTTAATTTTTGATGGTATTTTGTTTAAGCTTCGCTATTATTTTTGAGAGTTGGCAATTCTCATTCACTCTGAAGTTTTGTTTGCTTATCACCCACCAATAAATTTTTAGGGCTTTTATCAAGAATAAAAATTGGGAATTAAGCACGACAAACAAAATCCTATTATTTAAAATTTTGTATTCACAAAAATTAGTTTCATGAAAAAATTTACTACAATTTACGTTGCAAAAAAAATATTTTGAAGCCAACTTTAATCTACATACCGACTTTATAAGATAATAGTAAATGGGCACAAAGACTACTCCATGTGATATCATGGACCAGTTTTTACCATTTTCAATGGAGTTCGTCCTTGTGACAATTGAAAGGTATGTATGCACCAAATCTCATTAAATTATCTTCAAAATTGCGACCTAAGGCCGAATAACGGCTTTCGATATCGATCGAAATTTTCATTTAAATTTTATTGTTATTTCGATCGATATTGAATGAGGTAATTTTGCCCCAGTACTTTGCGCACAAGTTTATATGGACCGACAACCAGCCAGCCGTACGGGCGGACATCGTTAGATCGGCTCAGTATTATCGAGTGGGTATACAATTTTTTTAAAACCATAATTTTAATTAAAATTTGGAATAGTCTTAAATTATTAAAGCCATTATCCATCCCTGAAGTGGCAGCATTGTTTTTTCAAATATCCCAGAAAGTGCTTAACATTTTTTTTAATAATGTTAAAATGTTAAATTGAGTTGTGCTAAAGCTTTAATACCCTTTACCAACAATCAACAATTAGATTGAGATTAAAGAAAACAAATACGAAAATAAAGACGGCTAATCACGATCACATGGTGTATATGTTGAACAGAAATTTATTATAAACTATTTTCTTGAAATAGATTAATTAAGTTTCAATTATTGATTTATAAAATCGAAAGCAATTTTTGGAAAAGTCTATAAGGGCTTTAATTATTGCCTTTAAGTATTAAATGTTAAAAATAATAGAATCCAAGAATTTTTGTTGAATATTTCGATAATTTGGATGATAAAAGCAATCTGAATCGATGTTAATACAAAAGCTTCTAACATTTCTTATAAAATTCAACTTCACTATGCTCGCTGGGTTTCCTTAATACTTAACATTGTATTTATTTTAGAAACTTTATCTTTTGCTCATTATTTTATTTTTTTTTTGTTTTTGTTTTAAAAAACGAGAAATAAGTTTGTCGTTGGTTTTGCAACTTTGTAAAACAAACTGCAAAAGTTGCTTGAGAAAAAAACAACTTAATATATAAAGAGTAGTAAAAGGGAATTATTTGAAACTTTTTTACTGTTTGTAAATTAAAACAATAACAATTAATATAAGTTTTATAAGATGCTAAAATTTCAAAAGGTAAAAATATAGAGATGACTCATACATTATATTGATTGAATATGTATAATATGGAAACCAACTTTTAATCATCAAAGAAAAGTTCAAAGGTTTTAAGCCATTCTGAGGTCCTTTAACCCTCGTCGAATTGAAGAAATTTACAAAGCTAAATTACGGAGTAGGTACAATTGTACTACTACATATTTAACTTTTTCATTCCAAAATTAGTGAAATAAGCGAATTACGTGAACATAACATTTCGTGGAGACAAATGACACGACTGGGAATTAGAGGACTAAATATATATATAAAGTTAAACTAAAATCGAAAATTATGTATTAGCTTAAATTTTAAATGTACACTCAAATATAAAAAAAATTGCCTATGCACTGAAAGCAAAATGCTTCATATATTTAATGAATCATTTACATAAAAAAAATTTCATTGGTTAAATGAAAATTTTCATTGTCTAAATGAAATTTCATAGTTATAATGAAGTCTTTTCGTTAAAATCGCTTCATTCGATTTCGTAATTACGTTAAAAATTTTCATTGGATATATGAAAACTTAAGTTTGTCCAAGTTAAACAAAAAATTTTAATTGGGAACATAAAAAAACAATATACAAACATAACTATATTCATAAATTAATACAAAATTATAGTTTCCTTAAAAATATGTTTAATTGTTAATTAAAAAATTTAAGATTTAATTATTTCATACATCTAAAGTAATATGCCATTAAATTTATGAAATCAAAAATTTTTTTATAAAAGCAACATATTTCAATAATTGCCTTCATAACTTTAAATTTTCATTATGACAATAAAAATGTCATTATAGTTCTGAAACAAAAACTTTCAATCCACTTTCAATCAACGTTGTTATTGTTGTTATGGACAATTTAATCTCATATTTACGCTCTTAATTGAGTAAAAAACATAGTTTTTTTTTATCCAAAAACTACACTGCCCCGGTAGGCTAGCTGGTAGTGAGCTAGTCTATCAGCACCGAGGTTGCGCGATCGATTCCCGCCAGAGACAGAAAAAAATAAAATAAAATAAGAAAAAAAAATTTTTACTTTATTGAAAGTATTCATTAAATGAATAATATTCATAGATCTAATGTAATGTTTCTTTAAATACATTATAATGAAACAGGTTTTATTGATGCAACGAAGCGCTGCATAGGTTCCTTTTTAATGCAATTTTTCATGGGATTAATGTCCAAATTAATTGGTATTGCGAAGAAAATTCTTTCAGTGTGTGAACCCATTTCTAATGAACACTCAATGCAGACTACGACATGTATTTCTTGCAAACAATTGTAATAAATATACGCAAAATAATTGAAGCTTTTCCCATTTGTACTTTTGAACGTGAGATCTCAAAGGTGCCATTTACACAAATCTAGCTAAAGTCAACTTAAGCACTTTTTCTTTGTTTTCCACAGAAATAGTCTATCAATTTGTATAACGAAGTTTGACATGGCCACGGCAGGAGCAGGGACAAAACTTAACCTACATGAAAGATTATACTCTGTGTCAAAAGCTTGTCAAAAGTATTTGAAGCAGTGTTCGAAATTAAACACTAAATATCGCTCTTTAGTGTTCGGTTCGGTAGATTTGTGGAAAACACAAACGATAATAGTGTTTGTGTAGTAAATCAATGAAAAATTACGTTTCCCTGTTTTTTTTTTTTTATCTTTCGAATACAAAAATTAAACTGCTTTTATTTAACTCAACAAAAGTGAGAACATTTAAAAACCAATAACTTCATTGTAATCCGTTTAGCTCATTAATGTTCTTTCTTTTTGGCTGGTAAAAACAACAAAATACAAAGCCAGCAAAAGAGTTTTACACAAGCAAAACATATACAGAATACACACACAAGCTGTTCGTGCTGCGGTCGTTGCTAGAATTTTTTGTTTATTCATTTCTTTATGAATGTAAAAAAAGAAACATTATAGAACATTAAAATATAATGTTAGTCTACAGTACAGCTGACAAATCATAAACCACATTTCAAAGGAGTACAAATATTACAAGAAGAGAGAAATTATTCAAGGAGATTTACGCTAGAGATGCTACATATTATTGATACTGACCCAGAACTTTGCCTCAACTACCGACAAGATACAGAAAATTGTGCTCATATATACAGACAAATAATAAACAAAAAACTAGATTTAGCTAAGAAAATCTTATAGCAAGAGAAACAAGTGCTTTTGTGAAGTTTTGTTATTATTTTTTTAATTGTTTACATGTAATTATCTTTGTTAAATTATGTTTTGTTTTTTGTTTAATATTAATAATAATTATTTTATGTATTTAAATATTTAGACCCCTTAAGATGGTTAGCGACGCTAACCGAAATATTGGGAATAAAAATATAAAAACAAAAATCAGGAGTTTTTCATTTTTATTTGTTTACTTAGACCTGCAGCCAAACAAAAACAACTAATAGTTAGTCTACAGTATCAATACAATTGTTCTGTTTTTTAACGAAGAACAGAACGCTATATAATGTTCGGTTTTTTATTGAAAATAACAGCGTTTAAAAAACTGCAGTGAAAGTAGAAAATCTGCTTTTTCTTCTGATTCATTAAATGTAAACAGTCGCTGTCAAACCAACTCAAAAAGCGAAAAGTTGTTCACAAATTTTCGTTTTTTGTTCGACAGTTTTTGGTTTCCACTGCAGTTTTTAAACCCTGGAAACTTGTTACGAACGGTATTAAGGGTTGTGTTCGTCTACACAAACACTAAAAAAATAGATATCGTTCCTAGGTGTGTGAGCCGAACGTTTAATAATGTTCTGTTTATTTTCGAACACTGATTTGAAGGGAGAAACTTACCCCCATTTCAAGCAAATTCTTAATGTCGTTTATTTCGAGACTACTAATAAAACGTGTATCGATCTAAAAGGTGGTCCAATCAAAACGCATGATGTTTATTGTCAATAAAAAACAAAAAGTTTTCAGACACTTATTTTAATATTTTTTATTATGATAGAAGTCTCTATGACAAAATGTTTGAAACAAAATATCGTCCAAATGCTCGCCACGGCTTCGGTGGCATACGTCTATTTTAATGACTCTGAGACATAATTGAAGTTCAATGTCGGTAATTTGCCGAATTATCTCATCGTTTACCTTTTAAATTGTTCTTGGCTTATTATTTTCATTTTAATTTCATTTTTTCTTTTAAATATCCACAAAGAAATAAGTCCAATGGTGCTCAATTACATGATCGTTGCGACCAACTTACATCGCCACGACACAAGATAATACGACCTTTGAGTTTCTCGCGCAAAATGGCCATTTTTCCGTTGGCTGTGTGGCACCATCCTATTAGAACCATTATCCAAGTCCATATCGAGCCCTAACCGCTCAAACAGCGTAAGTGCCAAAAATCAAATTTTACAAACAGAAAAAAAATTTTGCGCTAGTAAAAGAATTAATCAAAAATAAAATCAGTTTTAATTAAATATTTAATCAGGTGAATAAACTTTTAATCAAGTGTATTAAATGTTTAATTGACAATATTTCAATTAAACGTTTAATTCACATCATTAAAAGTTTAATTCACCTGATTAAATATTTAATTAAAACTGATTTTATTTTTGATTAATTCTTTTACTGGCGCAAAAATTTTTTTCAGTGCAGGAGAGTTTTTTTTTTATTTTATATTAATTTTGTATGAAATTTGTTGCTTACGATAAAATTGTTCTTGTTTTAGCATCGTTCGGTACCTTATGTGACCATGACATTTTAGAAGATAATGCAAGTGTTTCCAACCGAAAATTTAAAATGATGGCGCTGACGTTATTTTCGCGATTAGGGCTCGATGTCCTAAATTTCTGGTCACAAGAAATCAGTTATCATATCGCGATAGCTAACACCATTTACGGTAACTGCTTGGCCGACATAATTTTCTTAGTCGTAGTTCGATGACGCCGCCAGCCCATAAACGAACTGTGCGAGAATGCACAGTTGTTTTTACATTTCCTACGGACCCATTTTGCTGAATTCAATTCTTCCGATTGTGGACACATTTGGTCCAAAAAAATCTCTAACAATATTAACGCGCTGCTCCATTCTGTACCTCTCAATGGTTAAATTTTTTGAACACTGAAACAAAAAAATTCCAAATTAATTTTGGCAAAAAACTTGACGTTTAGATGTGACTCACAATAAACATCGTGCATTATGGTTGGACCTACCTTTACATTAAAAGTTCTAATCAGGATTAAAAAAAAACTGCAGTCGAAACCCAAAACTGTCAAACAAAAAACAAAAATTTGTGTACAACTTTTAGCTTTTTGAGTTGGTTTGACAGCGACTGTTTACATTAAATGAATCAGAAGTTAAAGCAACAGTTTTTTTTTTTTTTTGCAAGTAACAAATGAAGAAGTGGAAAAATTTACTGCAGTTTTTTAAACGCTGGTTCTACTATAGTCTCAGTAGTAGCGGGTGAAAAGTAAATCCCCATTCAAGTGAAATTTACCACCGTTTTCACAACTTCTTTTGTTATCTTAAATTTCTTTTATTGCTAAAAACCTGCATGTGAACACCAGTTAAATATCTCTTTTATTTTTTTAAGCAGAACAAATAAAAGTGCACTTGCAATTTTGTTTGCAAAAAAAATTTTTTTTTTTTAACTTTTGTGTTAAAAAAATAAAGTAAAATAAAACAAAAAAAAAACAAATGCTAAAGTTGCTGACAATTTAATGTGTGTTTTATTTCAAAGTGAAACAAAATTAATTAAAATAACTAAAATTTAAAAATACAATTCAGTAGAAATAAACTTCCGTTAATTTATTATAAAGTTGCAAGTAGATGCATACATACATATCGTCACCTTAAACGCAAACGGACGTAACTACATTTTTACAGAAGAAGCAAAAGACTGCACAAAATCAATAACAACAAATGTTTTTAGCGTTTGAATTTTTTTAATTAAGTCGTAATTTTTTGATCGCAGGGATTTAAAAATTTTGCGTAAACATCTCGTTTAATAAAACGCACAAAAATCATTAAAAAACTCAATTTCGAATTTTTGTTTAGTTACGTCCGTTTGCATTTAAGGTGACAATATATATTGATATGTATATTTGTATGCACTTGCAACATACAAAAACATTTTGACTAAAAAAATTATACTTTATTTGTTATAGTTAGAGAAAATAACAACTCATTTGTTTTTAACACAAAACTGACAATTTTTCTAACATTTCTATACAAAAGTAATTTATCTTTCTTTGCATTGCTTTTTGTTTTTTTTGTTTTTTTTTTTTTGCTTTTTACAGAAAGTATTTTGTGGCAATATGTTTGTAGCATGTGCAACATATGGATTAGATTTCATGCAGTTTTATTGCAATTTTTTGTCTTTGTTCGTTCTTCTTCTTTTTTTCGCTTTGTTCGTTTTACTAGATGGATGGCAAATAATATTTAATTTTCTTTTTGCATCCTCAGAGAGTAGAGCTGAGAAATATGATGCTTTCTTTGCAATACAAACAACAACTACATAGAAGCAAACAATATCATTCAATTAAATATTTCCCAGTTACTGGTTCTAGTATTTGTATATGGTCACATAAAATGCAAAAGGGCCTATCATGATTTTTGAATATTTTTCAGGAGCGTTAAAAAACTTAATAAAAAGCAAACTATTGTGATTAAAAAACAGTTTTTACAGGTATCATTAAGTCATAATTTAAACAATATTAAGCAAAAAAAAAAAAATAGTTGTTATAAACACAAAAGTTGCCTTTTTATTAAGTTTTTTATCTCTCCTGAAAAATTTTCAAAAATCATGATAGGCCCTTTTGCATTTTATATGACGATATACAAATACTAGACGATAAGCCCTTTTGTGGATGACGATATGAATTAATGTAGTTGTTGGTAAATGTTGTAGTGCATAGTTGTTGTTGTGATTGTTGTTGGAGTGTAAAACCGCAAATCAATGATGTGCCAGTACATAAATGTCAGATTATTTGTAGTAAATGCTTGCAGTTATTTATAAATTATGTATATCGAAATTTTTTTTTTTTTTTTTTTTTTTTTTGCTAAAATTGAAATTTCATCTAAATACTAATTTATGTTTTACAGCCTGTTCAACGATTTCGAACGATAACGTTCGCATAGAAAATTACATTTAAAACAAAAACAATTTGTCGAATTTTGTTTTTGTTTTAAATGTAATTTTCTATGCGAACGTTAATGTTCGAAATCGTTGAACAGGCTGTTAAATTTAAATAAAAAAGAGTTTTAAGTTGATTTATGAATGATTACATTGGCTTTACTTTAAACTATAAAATAGGATAAATGAATGTATTTCATGGGTTAAATAAAACTCAATTCAGTTTACATGTGCTTATGAGTAATATTTTTAAATTGCAACCAGAGCTGCCGTTTTTGGTTATTTCTAACCAAAATTGGTTATATTTTTTTTTCAATGTGGAGATGTGAATATATTTTTCATTTTGGTTACTTTTTTCTAAAACAATAATAACTACGAACGAATATGTTTTTCTTGGTACTGTGTACAACGATTTTTTTATTATTTGTTACCAATGAACGGAAGTTTTTAATAATCCCTTTCAAAACAGCAACCAAATAATTTTTTAAGGTTTTTCCAAAGAAAATATTGCCATTTGTTATTTTTATATTAAAAACGCCATGATCTAAAATCCTAAACAAATGAAGTTTTAATCAATGGAGATTTTCAATTATTTTTTTTTAAATAAGCGTAGTTTTTCTTGATTTTAAGAGAAGTAAAGATAATTAGTACTTAAAGTAGGAAGTGCATAAAATTATCCGGAATCGATTTTAGAAAATTACTGAAAAATTACACAAAAGTCGTTTTATTGTTTTTAAAAACTTGAAAATAAGTTTAAGGTTCTGAATTTGGGTTATTTCCAGAAGTATATTTATATACATATTTAAAAATACACGTAGGAATTTTAAAGATTTTTTAAAATTACATTGATTTATCAATATAATTTTAAAATTTATGGAATTTTCTTTAAGAAATGGCTGTAAGTTTAAAGAAATTTGAAATTTTAATGTTTATAACTTGTCGGTATGTATATTTATTTAATGTTTTTTAAGATAATTATTTGGTAAAAAAAAAACTTTTTACTGTCAGTCATATACTTTTTCCCCATTGAATGTACACAGAAAAAAATAAAAATTGATTTCAATAAAAAAATTTGTGATATTAATTAAAAAATTAATTAAATTTGCACCAGTAAACACATTAATAGCATTAATTAAACCAGTTAATAGTATTAATTAAACGTTTAATTCACTTGATTAAATGTTTAATTCAGTTGATTAAACTTTTAATTAAAACTGATTATATTTTTGATTAATGCTTTAATTGGTGAAAAATGTGGGAGAATTTTTTCTGTGTACGTTACGAAAGGCGAAAGGCAGTAATATTTTACAATGATTTACAAAATATTTGATATATTAGAACAATTTTGAAACATTTTTTATAATAAGAATCATAAGAAAAGAGAAAAAAGTTTTTATAAAAAATAATCGCCATATTGCCAAACGTAAATTTCCATCGACAAAAGGATTAAGAAATCCCCATATTTGACAGTCCTACCAATAACAGCTAAAAAGCGGAAAGCCATTATCCATTTTTGTTATTTATAACTGGCAACTTCATTAAAATCGGTTTGAAAGCTTGTGAGAGGCAGAAATTGCCCCCTACATCCCCTTGTGGTCCTATTTTTGAAAAACTGTATAGCTTATGTGTCCATATAGATATGGATCTATCCATGTTTTAAATTTCATTCAAATCAGTTTGAGAGGCAAAAATTGCCCCTTTCTCCCCTTGTGGTCCTATATTTTTTAAAACTGTACAGCTTATGTGTCCATATAGATATGAATCTATCTATGTTTTAAATTTCATATAAATCGGTTTGAGAGGCAGAAATTGCTCCTTTCTCCCCTTCTGGTCCTTTTTTTTAAAAAAAATGCATACCTTTTGTGTCCATATAGATATGGTTCTTTCTATCAATGTTTTAAATTTGATTCAAATCGGTTTGATAGTTTTTGAGAGGAAGAAATTTCCCCCTATCTTCCTTCGTGGTCCTACGATTTGGCCCATTTTCAATAGGCTTGGTCCTTGTGCCAATAAGAACCTATCACCCAAATTTTATCAAGATATCTCCAAGTTGCGACCTGTACTTTGCGCACAAGGTTACATGGACAGCCAGCCAGCCTGCCAGCCAGCCGGACGGACATCGTTAGTTCGACTCAGAAAGTGATTCTGAGTAGATCGGTATACTTTAAGGTGGGTCTAGGACCACTATTTTAAGGCGTTACACACATCAGCACAAATGCATAATACCCTCTCCACTATTGTGGTGTGGGTACAAATATAAAATTTTTTTTTTATATATTCCTCTAACTCCCACTTGAGCATAGGGCACCAAATAATAAAAAAAAAATTTTTTTACGAAAAAAGTCTCAAATAAATAAAAACTTTTAATTATCAGGGCCGTTCTGGAAATCGAAAACGCAAAACGCCAGAATTTTAAACGTCGTTTTTTAATACGATTTCTTTAATGAAAAAATTGTATGACCAATTTTATGCAAATATTTCTCTATTAAACAGAATTTTATAACAAAAATTATTAAAATTAGATTAAAAGTGTATTAAAAACAACTTCCAAATTCTTGTAAAAATTGAATTCGTTGTGGCAGCACTGACTGCAACGTTACACATACATACGATGACCTTTTGTTCTGTACTGTGTTTTCAGCGGCCCATTCACTTGCAATATAATTGTTACATTTTTCGTATTGTACAGTTTATGTGATATTCGAGGGATGAACAATATATTGGCAACCATCGAAAGGCTTTTCATTTTTATTGCACAGCGAAACGAAGTAAGATGTTTTCGAAACATTGTAGTACAATGATTGTACAATGTTGTTTTGCTGCAGGCTAAATTTTTAGAAAAAATGTCTTAGAAATAGCTAAACAATGTTTTATTACTACCCATTCACTATATAAATGACACTTTCGATGACAGGAATTAAACAGCAGGCAGCCTTGCCAGACCGGAGGTTTTGAAACCACTTATAGGATAACTTTCTATTTTTTTGCAATGTTTTAATTCTTTTAGTGTTAAACAATATTTTAAACGTCTTTTCATGTATTAGTTTTACTTCAACTAGTGTTGGTTATTTTGGTTTTAAAAATATGGTCAACGTATTTATACATCGCCTTGTGGCAGCAGCTTATTTAGTGATTTAACAGAATTCCAAGGGATACTGTTACAAGTAGAGCTGTTGCTTATGATTCTTATACGCTTAACAGTTTTATTTGGTTTAATATCTTTAGTTTTTCTAAAATCTTTATGGATGAAGTTTCCTGACGAGCTGGCCTAAGCAACCAGTGAAATGCGCATATCCCTTTAACAATAAATTTCAGTGTTTTTATCAAGAATAAAAATTGGGAATTAAGCACGACTAGCAAAATCTTGTAAATTCAAAATTTTGTATTCCCAAAAATTACTTTGATAAGTACCGAAAAACCAGATTTTTTGGTAGTTTTTTTTTTTAATAACAAATATTTATTCGTAAAATAATTATATTTTTATTCAATTTTAATAGTACCGAAAACGAATTTAATAACCCACAATCTGTTACTGTAATAATTTTATGAGTGTACACGTTGTATTTTTGTTGTTGGTAATTTTCAGACAATAGTGTTGTCTAGTTATACGATTGATTCTTTTGTGTTTTGAAAATGTTTTATGTCCGATCGATTATAATAACACTACAAATTTAATTCTTCCTAATGATTAATATATATTTTATTTATATCAATTGATATTTTAACTATTTTAATTAAAATTTCTTACCAATTCATATTTATTACCGTTTAAATCAAAATTAAAAAAAATTAAAATTCTTGCCAATTGTTTTTCAATTAAACTATTAATCAAAAATAAAATCAGTTTTGATTAAAAATTTAATCAAGGGAATTAAAAGTTTACTTATATTAACAAAATTAATGCAGAAAATGTTGTTAATATCAAAAAATATTTAGTTAATAGTATTAACTATTTTTTTTTACTGGGGCAAATTTTTTTAAATTTTTAATTAATATCACAAATTTTTTAATTGAAATCCATATTAATTTTTTCTGTGTGTGGTAACGAATAATGTGAATGGTTAATATTATAAAAGAAGAAATAAATAAAAACCAAGGTGGAAGTCAACAATTATTACTTAAAATTATTAATAGAGCAATTGTGATTTTTAGTTGAACTCTCGATTTTTAATTTTAAACTTTAATATTTAGTTAGGCTTGAGTTCATCAAATTTAATTGTCATTAAATTATTTTAACTGAAGGAAGGAATTTTTAAACATGAAACTAATTAAAATTTATTGATAATTTTTATTCTTGGCTGAACTTTGGCTTGAACTCGGGTTGAATTTACGTTTCGAGAATAACCACATTCTCATCATCAGAATTCCTTGTACGAAAAAACAGAACAAAGGGAAGGAACATGTAAACAAAATTGAAAAATTATAAAGTATTACAGCAAATTTCGAACCTGGCAGGCACCGCAGTGGTGCAGAGGGTAGTACTGCAAAGAATTCTGATGATCAGAATGTGGTTATTCTCGAAACGTAAATTCAACCCGAGTTCGAGCCCCAGCTTAGCCAAGAATAAAAATTATCAATAAATTTAATTTCATGTTCTTCAGTAAAAATAGTTTAATGAAAATTTAATTTGATGAACTCAAGCCTAACTAAATATCAAAATTTCAAATTAAAAATTATTTATTACAATCTTTCTTCTCGAAGAAAATTAAAATTTAGAAATACATCGATGCAACAAATTTGTATATTCATACACACAGAAAAAAATCAAGTAGAATCAAACGTAGAAAACAAGGTGGGTTTAAAATTTTTCGGTGGTGATTTTGCTTCATACGTTTTTCATGTTAATTCAACCTGATTTTACAATAACTGCGAACAACATTTTTTTCTTTTAAAATAACTATAATTCATGCTAATTTAACATTGCAGTAAATTTAGAGCAACATGTAATTTATATTGAAATAACAATCCGAATCACGTTGAATGAAAGTTATTTCAAGTTGAAACAACGTAGAATCAAATTGGTTTGAGTGTGTTATAACAGTGTGAAGAACCTTCGGAGACAACACATGAATTTATTTAAGAATAATTCAAAACACTTACCCCTTGTAACACATGTTGTTTCACTTATTTTGTATTCTCTTTTGTTAACAGAAGCATCAGCAGAATCGCCCGATATGGTTTTCATCATCATTCTACTTCGAAAACTTGATGTACTATTTAACTAACTAATTTTAATTAAAAGAATACGGGAATTGTCTTCTTTTTATAACATATTTTAAAAATGAAAATAAAAAAATGTACATACTTAATATGTATGCATGTTAATTTAACAAGATAAACTTTTGATTTTAATATAAAACAGTTTTTTATGGATTCAATATTGAATCCATATTTATTTATATTTTAATATTTTTTTACAGTGAATAATGAAAAGGGCATACTTTTGCAGAAATTTGCTATGATTCTCAATCAAGATTTTTCCATGTTAATTTTACATTGGTATTTTTTTCTGTGTGTAAGTGTATAAAAAAAAATTGAATTTTTGTAAATGAAAAGCGATAAGTCAGGCTTGTAGTTTGGACTAATTTTTCTCTGCGTGCACGAAAATAAGAAAATATTTTTTGACCTTTTTTTTTCTCCTCTTAAACGCAATCGTTTTTAATATTTTATAATTTCTCTTATAAAAAAAGAAAACATTCCACAAAAGGGTTTTCTAGAATGTAGTTGAATTTAAGCAACAATTTAATTTGGGGTCATTTAATGCGTTTAAAAATATTAAATTTCGTTATCAAATATTCAGCCCTCAAAAGTATCAGTTTCTACAAACGAATAATAAAAAAATTTTTTTAAATTGTTATAAAATCCTTAACCATTATGCCTATCGACTTTATTAAACATTGAAAAAATAAACTGTTAAAAAAAGAAAATAACAAAACCCAGATACAGTCTTTGCATGTTAATCGCTCTGCTTAAAACAAACGTGTTCGCTCCTTTATACATGTGTGTCCCCACATATTGTATCAAAAAAAAAATCAATATAATTGTATATTCCACGTTTGAACACATGCCTGTGTATGATAAGATTTCAGCAAAAAAAAAAATAAATACTATTGGGTTTTCTTCCAATGACCGGCATGAAAAGCTGATGCAAGTTTTATGAGTTAATTTTTTATTTTGTGTAAACAATTTAAAACATAGTTTTCGGTTACAATGGGCTGTCTTTAATTTAAAAGCATAAGAAATCAATTTAAAATTGTTTGCTCTAAATTTACCTTTAAGGAAATTTAAAAAGGCTTTAACCTAGAAACAGGTTAAAGCTAATTTAAAGCAAAACTAAAAAAATGTATTAAATGAAGAAAAATTGAATAAAGTCAGCAAAAATAACCGGTAGTCAGAGGGATCATCTAAATATAATCTCGTGATTCAATTTGGTGGCTATTTATCGCATTGTATTACACGTGAGTAGCTGACCTCGAGTATGTTCTATTGTCCTAAAAGTCTTTTTCGAAAGGACATCTTCCCCTACAGAAAAAAAGGACAGACATAGAAAACTGCTTGGGCACATTTTAAATGCCAAAATTATAATAAATTTTTAAGTACGACTCGTACTTAAAGTTAGTATAAAAACTTAATTTAACCCGAGTGTTTTCCTTTCAGTGTAGTTTGTTATAGATCTTTATGTTCTATGACATGTACGTGTTCGCTACCTTAAGATATACACAGAAAAAAAATTGTGCGCCAGTAAAAGCATTAACCAAAAATAAAATCAGTTTTAATTAAATATTTAATCAGGTGAATTAAACTTTTAATCAAGTGTATTAAATGTTTAATTGACAATATTTCAATTAAACGTTTACAATATTTCAATTAAACGTTTAATTCACTTGATTAAAAGTTTAATTCACCTGATTAAATGTTTAATTAAAACTGATTTTATTTTTGATTAACTCTTTTACTGGCGCAAAAAGTTTTTTCTGTGATAGGGGGTTAAAAACGTTGAATATGTAGGAAAATTTCTACTGCTCAACTGTAAAACTCTTCCTTCTTCCTCAACTTGGAATGTTAAATAAAATAAACAAAAATAAATTCCAACATTGATTTAATCAGGCATAACTGTTTTTTTTCTCTCAATTTTTTATTCTGTTTTTTGTTTAATTTTTATTAAAATAAAAAGTCAACAAAATATTATCATCATTATCCTCATTATGCATCCCATTTCCATTCATCAGAGATTTTCTTTTTTATGAGTACTTGAACTTTTTTGAAGATGGTGAATGTGAAGAAAGAAAGAATTGGAATATTTCTTGCAAGTGATAAATTCAGCAAGATAAACCAGAAGGACTTTTTTGATAACTTTTTTTTTTGTCTTAAGGAACTGATAAAATTGTCCTAAATTAGATTATAGAAAAAAAAGCCAGAAACATTTATTAACTTTTTGCTGAAAAAGGAAAAAAAGCATTTTAATAACAATTAGATTTTTGTCGAAAGATATTTTTAGTCAGAAGAAAAAAATAGTTATACTATTCACAACAGCATTAAACAATTTGAATTTAAGTTTCACTCATAAGAAGAAATAAAAAAATATATAAATTAAAAAAAAAAAAATATGCATAAATAAACCACAGGCCATAGAAAACGACAAGAACTGAAAGTTAGAGAAAAAAAAACAACTTGGCTCAAAAAACTAACACTATGGTTGTACTAGTGAGAAATGTGTTTACTTTTCTGTTTTTACTTCACACTTAGGGAGTTTGGAAAGATTAATAACACTGTGCTCGAAATTTACACTTTTTTAGACAAGCCGGGTACATGGCGTTTTAGCATAATTCGGGTACGCTAAATTCAATGGTGCCCACTGTTTTTTTAGGTTAGCTCTTGTTTTCGAGATATACCGTTATTTCGAAAGTGGAGGAGGTTGCACAAAATATAGGGTGCGTTCGTAAATGCATCACTGCGCTGCATCAGAAAAGCAAACTTTTTTTAAAGCCGATAAAAAAATAGTTATAATTTTTTTTATTGTGTGACTATTATTTTTGTGGAGTTTTTCACAATTTTTTGGTACACATTAACTTCGCTGATAAATATATAAGCATTTGAAATCACTGATGCAGCGCAGTGATGCATTTACGAACGCGCCCAAATATTCGCATAACTCAAAAACGGTTTAGTTTGAAATTACTAAAAAAACCGAAAGTCCGCAATAAGATTTCCCTTAAGAAAAGTAAAATTTTTTTTAATATGAGCAGTCGTTTTAGAAACACATTTTTTTTTTTTTGGAAAAAAATAATTTTTTTTATCAAAATTTCGAAATTTTTGTTTTTTAAAAATTCATAAAAAATTGGAAAATGCAGATAAGCTTCTAATAGAAAAAACGAAGCTGCAAACAAAACAAGCCATAAATGATTAAAATCTGTTACCAACTTTTGATTTTATTCACAAAAGTCCGCAAATTTTAATTAATTTACGAATTCCATAAAACGCAATATTTGTTTGGGAGCCCCCCTAAAAAGTGTTGATAAGGGGAAAATATGTATCGAGAAAATGTTAAGGACCAAAAACTTATGGAGGTCAGTCATACATTTTATCTTACTGGGGCGACTCCTGGGCATTTTTGGGACTATTTTCAATTAATTTCTAGTCTGCATTGAACATTTTGTTTGGGAGCTCCCTTAAAGAATGGAGATAGAGGTAGGTATGATTTTAGAAAAAGACGAAACAAATGATTGAGATGAAAAATAAAGTAGGGTTGGTCATACATTTGCCCCATCTAGGGGCATCCTAGGCGCTGAAGTAGCCAAATTAAAGAATTTCAACCATACATATATGGCGGTTTAATAGAATTCTTAAATTTGGCCCCTGCAGTGCCTAGGATGCCCCTAGATGGGTCAAATGTTTGACCAACCCTACTTTATTTTTCATCTCAATCATTTATTTCGTCTTTTTCTAAAATCAGGAACAAACAATACGTTGCCTCGCTGTATATTTTCTAAATAAGAAATATATAAAATTCCCTCTAATTATATCGTTTCAAAAATAAAAATAAAAGAATTTCTTTCGCATAATTTCAAAAACATTTTCCGTTAGTTAAACTTTATTAACCAAAATTGTGTCAGTAATTGAAAATGTTTAAGAATTCATGTAACCTCAAAAAAAAGTCAAAATATTCTGTAATTTTTTATTTGGCATATACTCCTACACAAACACAGTGTATTTAGGCAAATAATTCAAAAGCTAACATTAAAGTGCCAGGCAAACAATTGCATCAAAAACAAGTACAAGTACTGTATATGGCTATGCCGAATCTTTTATACCCTTCACCGAGAATAAAAATATTTAAGGAATGTGCTTAAGATGGCAACTATAAAAGATTAGGCAATCTTTATAAAAACTTACTTCGCAGTATCATAAGTGTTCACACAAAACTGCGTCGAGACCTCATTTTCCATACAATTTAACATGAAAATTTGTCGTAGAACGGCATCGTAAAATAAACACTATTTCATTTTGAGAACTGTTTTCTAATGCTCTCACGTATAGGCACTTATTCTCCCAACAATGCTACCATACTTTCATTAAATTTGTATACATTTTGTGAGCAGAAAATTAAAAACAAAAGAAAATAAAAAATTGAAACAATAAAATGAGAGAGAATATGAAGTTACCGCCGACGTTTTAATTTTGGGCTTTAGGATTTTTGACCGAAGTTGAAGACTCAATTCTCTTCAACCACTAATTCGTTGCGGTTATTAAGCTTACGAGTTCAGGCTTATTAAGTCCGTGACTTTTCAAATAAAACACAGTTTTTTGAATAAAAAATTATTCTATTTCTTAACGAGGGGAGGGTTCCTTTGATTTATATGATGGGTGGTTAAATTTTAAGGGCGGATGTTGAATGTTAACCACACCTTACCGTCAAGTTTTTTTCTGCATTTCATTTGACATTTCTTAATTTCAGACTAACTCAATTTGAACCATGGAAAAATACGCAATCGAGCAACGCGTTAAAGTTATTCTGGCTTATTATGAAAATGGGCGTTCAAATCAAAATGCATATCGTGCACTTCGTGATTCTTTCGATCAATTTAATCGTCCAAATTTGAGTAAACCGGGTGTGTAGAAGATGTGAAAATATTGCTGCTGTTCGCGATAGTGTGGCTGAAGAGCCGTCCACCTCAACTCGTCGTCGTGCCCAACAATTGCACATCTCACGCTCGTCGTTGATAAACATTATGCATAAAGACTTGCATTTTAATGCTTTCAAGGCGCAATTGACTCAAGAACTAAAGCCTTTAGACCATTCCAAACGTCAGAATGGTGGCAAGAAACGGCAACAGTGTGGATGATCAATTTTCGAAGAAAATCATCTTCAGTGATGAGGCACATTTTCACCTCAGTGGATTCGTCAATAAGCAGATTGGCCGCATTTGGGCGAATGTTAATCCAAGAGTGATTGTCTTAAAACTAATGCACCCACAAAGAGTGGTGAGAGCGGTTTATGGGCTGGCGGCAACTTCGGCCCGTATTTTTTTCCAAAATGAGGCCGGTCAGGCAGTTACTGTGAATGGTGTTTGCTATCGTGAGATGATAACGAACTTTTTATGGCCCGAATTGGAAGATATGGATGTGGACGATATGTGGCCTCAATGAGCCTCCCATTTTCGCTTTTTTCCTTAAATCACGGGTAGTTAGTCTGCAATCAATGGCTATCAAGCTCAAAATTGCGTAGGTTTTTTTTAATATTGACAGGAGTCAGCTATGAGATGCTTGTTGTTAGGAGCGGGGTTATCCTTTCTGCTAGGAGTTGGAAAATTCATAAAGTGACGCAACTATTGACCAGCCCTCGTATTCCAAAAGTACGCGTTATATTGGACCTATAATAAATTATTAACCAATCTTCACGAAATTTGGTTTCAAGTCGAGTCGCTCGAGAGCAGTGTTGCCAAAACTCGCTAAATTTACGGGAAAAAATTGCTAAAAATGGGCTAAAAAATGGCTAAAAGCTTTTTTAAATAAAACACTTTAAAATTCAATAACAAAACAGAAATAATTAATTTAAAGTTGTTTACGATGAAATTGTAAGTTAAGATCAACTTGATAAATAAGAATAAACGTAAATAATTATTTTGATAGATATTTAAAAAATTAAATCATCGATAAATTCGTTATTGTTCATCTCATAGGAATTAAATAATTTAAACGTAAATCTTAATCACGACAATATTTACCCTACCTTTTGAGTCCAGATCTACAATAAAATACAAGTAAGAAAGTATAGTCGGTCAACCCCAACTATAAGTAGGGTATCATATTCAAATTAGAACCTTTGTACCAAATTTTATCAAATAATCTCCAAAATTGCGACATGTACTTTTTGCACAAGGTTTACATGGACAGCCAGCCAGCCAGCCGGACAAACATCGTTAATTCGACTCAGAAAGTGATTCTGAGTCAATCGGTAAACGAAAAGTTGGGCTTAGGACCAATATTTTAAGATGTTGCAAACATCAACACAAGTGCATAGTACCATCTCTACTATTGTGGTATTGCTATAAATATTTTATAGTTGTGGTAAAAATATTTACCTAATTGATTAAGTCGAATTAACGGCTGCTAAAGGTAACCTATTTCTCAAATTACTTTTAACAATATTTACTTGGCTAAATACCCTCTCTACTTAAGCATTAGACCATGGAAATGAGAGCAACTTTATAGTCAATTCTGAAATTTCTAAAAAAATTTTGTTGCCGCCTGCATCTCTTTATGGAAATCCTTGCAACCAGAAAGAAACACCGACGTTTGTGTTGATGCATTTTATAAATTTAATATTGGAATAGTTTTCCTTTTTTTTGAAAGATTTTTCATAATCATAGTTTATAGCGATTTTCAACATTGTAAAAGTTGTGATTTAATTTAAAAGCGTTTTAATTGTTAAAAATGTTTATTTTACTTTTATAAATTTTTATAATAAAATAAAAATTATTCTTTTAAAAGAAAAACGGCAAAAAATAATTTTATGGCTAAACAAGTTGAAAAATGGCTTAAAAAAAATGGCTAATGGCTAAACTCATTTTTTAATGGCTAAACAGGGTGAAAAATGGCTAAATCTAGCCACTAAATGGCTAAATTAGCAACACTGCTCGAGAGTAAGCGTAAGGCAGACTTGGTTAAATTGACATATAATTACTCAAGGACCCAACAAATACACTAATCCAGTTTATAGGACCTTAGGTGAATATTTATTGGTGTAGACATATGGCATGACAAACCAAGTATACCCTATTTCAGATTTAGTGGTGGAGGGTATAAAGATTCATGTGGAAAACAATATTTATGTATGTGCACAAAATGGACTAAATGTCTGTATAAAAGCATGTTATAATTTTTGTATTTACAGGCAGGCAGTTAGACCAGAATAGGGTTCCTATGCCAAGAAATTTTTCGGGGAAAAAAATTTCCAAAATTTCTGGAGAATCTTACAACATCATAATTTTTTTTCTAGATTGTCTTTAAAAAAATTTTGAAAATTTTAAATTTCTTGTGATTTGTTCGATGTGTAAGTGGGCTTGTGCGCGAACATATTAATTTTTTTTTTTAAATTTAGTGTACAATAAAAGATCGAATTGTATCTATTGAGGTGCTATTTAGCATACAAAAATTTTTTGTATTCTTCCTTGATTTCCTTCTTTCTTAACTACTTTTTTAGTTGTGTACACAATTAAATATTTAATACAGCATTTGCATCATCCACTTTACAATTCATGTTGTCTTTTTGACGTTTAACTTTCGCTTTACCAGTACCCACCCGGGTGACTTTTTCGATTTTTTTTTTTTTAATACCTTCCTTAAATTTTTTTTAGTGCAAACAAAATTTGAATTCACTGCACAAATTAATAAGTTCTTTAAAATAACATAATAATAAAAAAAATTTTTCGTATGACGAAAGTTTGTTCCTGGTGGGTATTGTTAATCGCTGTACATAAAAACCTTTAGACAAGCAAAGGTTAAGGGTATTGTAATTTGTTTGTCATGTGAGAAGAAAAGGTACGCTTACAAATCACGCGCACAAATCACTGTGCAGTCTGCTTTAATATATTCCAAAGAAATAGAGCGATTATTCATTAAAATTTGTGCCAAATTTTTTATTTGATTCACAATTTTGTGACAGAACAAAACTGATAGAAAAAAAATTTCTTCGCATTATTATTTACAAAAAAAAAAATCCAACGAATTCGCAGTAATCAAGAAAAAAATTGCGAACATTCCCAGTAATAAAAACTTCTTAGAAGATACGAAACCCTTAAACAGAAAAAAAAACAACAACTTTATAAACACGAAACAACAAAAGCATTAAAAACAGAAACGGATGTGGCTGCGTTATAGTTCTGCTTGTAATTCAAGCAGGAAAAGGCTAATTGTTGAGTTCACTCAAAAGGCTTTTGTTAGTAGATTTTTTGCGGTTTTTCTTTGTTACCGAATACACTAAAAACAAAAATAATTGTCTAAAAATGTAAAATCGTAGTTAAAAAAGATAACAGACATCAAAGGAATAAATATAGTCTATGAAAAGGGCGTTGAAAAAGGTTCTTATTATGTTACCACATAACTATATTTAAAGCTACGTAACTAAAGAAATCTATTCTTTGAAATAATATTTTAAATATGGAATTTTTTTTCGCGAAATTTATACACCATCTAAATTTGCCGCAATTTGTACAGTAACTTTTAGGCATCTTTTAGAAAACATCTGGCAGTGTAAAGTTACCCGGGGGATACAAGGCTTAAGATCTCTAAATTTGTCAATACGGAAACACTTCTTTCCTTTTACACTTAACACCTTATGCAAATAACGATAAAGTTTACATTAGTTTACCAATACATTAAGTTCATATACTTTTTCTGGTCTAAATGTGTTGCTTTAATGTGAAATTTAACTTTGCGCACAAGGTTTTCATGGACAACCAGCCGGGCGGTCGGATATCGTAAGATCGCCTAAGAGAGTGATTCTCTATCGATTGGCAAACTGAAAGGTGGTTCTAGGACCAATATTAACAAATATCGGCACAAACGCTTAGTGCCGTCTCCACTATTCTCCTCTCCTAAGAAAAAAAGTCACATCTCCATTAAGTATTTTTGAGCAGGGTAGGAAAAAGATTGTACTCAGAGCACAATTCAAGTCAATTCAATCATTTTAAATTTGAGCTCGCGAGTGTTATTTTTGAGAGAGAGAATTGACTTAAATTGTGCTGGAGAGCGGGATTTCTTTCATAAGATGTGACTTTTTTCTTAGGAGGGCAGTATTGTGGTGTTGGTATAAAAACACCCGGTAGTCTAATTGATAGTGAGTTTTCTCTTGGTGTGGAGTTTGTAGATTCGCTTCCTCCCGGAGACTAGCGTATTTTACTACAAGGGGCTAAAGACTTACGATACTTTGCGGAGGTTTAAGTATACAGAAATACTAAACAAATTACTGTCTGTTCTTGAAAAGAAAAAAAAAAAAGAAAAATTTTCGTTTGGGAATTTTTATTGAAAACAAAAACAATTTTCAGTTTTTTTTATTGCTGTTTCAATGTAAATTCGATAAAACGAAAATTTTTACTTAAAAAACAGGCAGTTAGACTTTGAATTAGTTTAACAAAATAAAAAATAAATATTTTACAATTATTTTCTTAAACTAGCAAATTTTCTTATTTTTTTCTGCTAAACATGTTAACGGTTGTTTTGTTTTGCTATGGAACCCCCATATATTTTAAATTGAAAATAAAAAAGAGATTTAATATAATTCTCTTTATTTCAAGACATCATCTTTATTTTCCAATTACTTATTTGCCCTTTCACAATACAATGCACACTCATACAGTTTTTTATGATTTTATATTTATCTTTTTTTTTTCTTTTCAAAAAGCATGACTTGAAACTTTTGGTAACTTAACGAACCGAAAAAAATATCCTAATGGACTTATAATGTAAGATGCGCCTGTTTATTTCGCCTTACAAATTAAAATTCAAGGAAATAAAATTAAGTTTTCTTTTATTTTTTTGTAAATTTATGAAAACAAAGGTGAAAAAGCAAGAAAAATAAATTTTATTATACTCTTTAGCTTTCTGTGTGTTATGAATACAAATTAAACTGCTACAAAAATGAAAATCATTCTTTCACATTTTTGTTCACGTGTTCAATGTGTTTGCTTTAAAACAACAGACTCTTAATTAATTTTTTTGTTGGTTGAATTTTTTTATTATCCCCAAAAGTAATACAGGGTGGTCTTAATAAGAGCTACCAATTTTAAGCATGTATAAGATTTTTATTTTGTAATAACTTTTTTTTCTCTTTTTTGCAGGTTATTACTGAATTTGTGGAAATTTATAATTAATACATATAGTTCGCGTTAAAATTGTCATATTTTTCTACTCTATACAAACGATTAATTGCTCCCCGGGAAAAGAAACTAGCACCAAACTTGCACGTGACAGTTCTAAAGTGGTAGGTATCGGTTCTAGTTCTCGCACTTTATATGAAGGCGATGTCCTAGGTGGGGGACTTTGAACAGGTCCCTGAAATAACCGAAATGGACACATTAAATTCCAATTAAAATAATGCCTGTTGCAGATATTGTCCCGAGTGAACAAAATTAATATGATAGATCCCGTTCATATAAAGTAATAAAATCAACCACTTCCTGCACAAATTGAACAGGTCTCTGAAATTACCGAAATGGACACATTCAATTTCTTCTAAAATAATGCCTACCGCAGATATTGTCCCGAGTGAACCAAGTTAATGTGATAGATCCCCTTCATATAAAGTAGTAAAATCAACCACTTCCCGAACAAATTGAACAGGTAACTGAAATTACTGAAATTGACACATTCAAATTCGTTTAAAATAATGTCTGTCGCAGATATTGTCCCAAATGAACCAAGTTAATATGATAGATCCCATTCATATAAAGTAATAAAATCAGCCACTACCCGCACAAATTGAACAGGTCACTGAAATGGACACATTAAATTTCAGTTAAAATAATGCCTGCCGCAAAAATTGTCCCGAGCGAACCCAGTTAATATAATAAATCCCCTTCATATGAAGCAAAAAGAAAATCAGCCACTACCCACACACTTTAACACATTATCACCAGTGTGATATGTTTTGTTTTCACCAATAACAATTCGTTCCATTTAGATAAATACTGTGTTCACTGGTTCCGCAATAAGTGCTTTAAGAACAATTGACACAAATGTCCCTGCAGGGCTATGCCCAGGCAACCCGTAAATTATGTTTGTCCTTATGCGACCAATGGAGGCTGAAGTTATATATTTATCTGTTTTAAAGCTTTCTATAAATTTTGGCGTCGATTTTTTAGAGCATATTTTTGTTTGTTTTACTCTTTGCATCATTTTGTGCATATATAAGCATTTTTTTAAGTTTATAGTTTATACTGCACCTTTTTTAAGCATTTTTGGATACTTGTTAATTTTTTTCAATCCACAAATCACACTCATATGAATCTTAACCTCAAAACATAATTTTATTCTGGTTGGTCCACTTTTGCCCACGGTCCGCAAAGAGAAAATTTTTCTATAAAAACTGCAGCTAAGGCTTGCCGGACTATACTTTTTGACTTGTTTATTAAACGCAAATATTATTTTAATATCATATTTTCGGTTTCCCTGGTTAGGAAGCATTGAAAATATGGTCAATATTTCAATTCACGATAAGGGGCCAAATTACAGCATTCGTTATCGATCGAAATTCCTATCGATCGATATCAAATTTCCGAATTTAGCCCCCGCTACCACAGCCTTCATGACTAGGAATTTAGGCCCCTATTACGGTTTACTTTTAATTTTTGTAATATGGTTTACAACTTGGCTATATTGCGGCGAACAAAAACTTTAAAAAATTATAACTCAATACAACCAGTTGTTTTATTTACAACTCAACTGAGTTCTCATTACTGAAGTTAAGGTAAAAACTATCCGCCAGAGTGTTAAAAAAATTACCCATCTGTCTCAACTCGTCGTCATTCCGGCCAATTGGGCATATTCAGAACAATATTACATTAAATAATTCATCTTTTTGAGCCACCCAGTAGAGTTTAAAATAAATGTATAAGTATAATCTGTAGACTTACTTGAAATGATAGGTGAAATTTTCAAAGCCAAAAAATGGAACGGTGTATGTCAACATCCAGATATTGCCACCACCACAATCGTAATACGGTTTCGACCATCTGCCATCTTCATATTTTACAGCCAGAGTATCATCTTCGATACGTTCGTCGGTTTTGTTGGAATACAAGTGAAATGCTGCAAAGAAAGAGAAGGGGAAAGAAGTTTAAGCTTTATTATATAAACAAAAAAAGAAGGAAATTTAAATGCAAATAACCCATAAAAATTGAGTAAGCACTTGAGAAGTTTAACTTCATTTAAATTCATATTCTGCAGGTAAAACAAATTATTTTAGAGTATAGCGTGGATGGTAGTTTTACAGCTTAATAGTTTAGGTAAGAGCTTTAATTTATGTAAGCGCATATTAGATTTCCAGCAAAAGTAAATTTTTAGACAAAAAAAAAAAAAAAAATATGGCGGACAACTCATCAAATATGCCTGCAGAATATTAAAAAATGTGTTTCTCAATTATGGTTGCCCACTATATTGTACATTGTTATTTTTACCATTCATATTTCTAAAATAAAACAATAAAACTTTGTAATCTTTTTCTTGATTTAAACACACCAGAAGGTTGTACATCTGAAATATTTCCGTATAAGCTAGATGTCGTTTGACAGAAACTGAGCGGTTTTCTAATGTGATGCTGAAGGGATCTGTGCCTATGTTCTCTTTTTCCTGCGTTGAGGAACTTTTCGATTGAAATGTTTAAAATAAAATAAATAACGTTATTAATTGAAACTAACAGTTGTGTTTCTCAACAAACTGTCTCTGTGTTTTTTTTTTTTTTAAAGAAATTACTCGCCAATTTACTGTTTAATATATTCACAAATAAAAGCGAGGAAAGACAAAATTTCAATATAACAAAAATATATTCAAAATAATAAATTTATGCATAATAACACGGTGAAGGAAAATATTTTGTTCTTAAGTTAATTTTTTTTATTGTTATCTTATTTTGCTTTAAAATTTAAGAAAAATATGCAAATATTTTCAAAGCTATTTTGTTAACAACAAACATTAAAGTCACATTATGCAATATTTTGTATTTTCGCCGCCGTTGCACAGTGGGGTGAACGGTATGCAAAGTGGCAATTAATTCAGGGAAATCTTTATTTCAAAATATTGTTTTTTATTGCGCCCAGAATCCCGCAAGACTAAAAACAAAAACTTTAGTTTCGCGTTAAAAATGAATTTATACTAGATCAACTTAAAATGCTTCTATTATTTTATTTTTTTTTTTAACCCTGCCCGGTTACTCTTCGTCGAATCGACGAAGCTCATTTACATTTTACCATATAACTTTTTTATATGTAGTCAAAATACGCTCTTTTTTTCAACAACGTTAGCTGATGCCGTAAGCTTGTAGTAAGTGGACGTACGCTGGATCCTCATTTTTTTAAGTTAAAATTCAGAGGTGTGTACTCGTCGCAACGACGAAAAGTATCCTTAGAGAAAGTTTTTTGGAATTTCAAATATTCCTTTGTCAACAGCTACGTCATGTATACTCACAATATGTTCCATAAAAATCGAAAAACCCTTAAACCGACGACAGTATCTGAAAAACCTTCATTAAACTCTCGTGGCTCCCTAGTTAAGAGGCAGTTTCGAGACACCTCCCTTGCAGGCCTTAATTAAGTAAAAAATTCTAATTTAAACACCTAATCGAAAAGAATCCGACGAAAATGTTGTCAAAGGACCAAAAGAGCGTAGAATTTGTCATCTATGTGCCTATAGCAAACTCAGAATGACGAGAAGTACATGTTATATATGCCAGAAAAGAATCTGTTGTGAACATAAAATTGAACTTTGTTTCTCATGCGTAAAATATGGCTAATAACTAAATATTTTTTTCTTTTGTATGATTTGGCTGATTATTTTTAGAGGCTGAAAAAGAAAAAAGTTATTTATTTTTACCTTTTTAGTTTTTGTTGTTTAAAAAAGTTAATTAATTTGAAAAACAAAAAAAAAAAAAAAAAAGAGTTCAAATTCGTATCGAATTTTAGAGAGAAAAAGAATTTTTATTTTTTATATTTTATTTTTTTTTTTTTATTTTAAATAAAACGTTTAACTAAAACAGATTTGTGTTTATTTTTTACTTTAAAAATCGTTCCGCTGGAATTTATTTTTTAAAAAGTTCGTCCATTCGACGAAGATTAACCTTAATGTACTAAAATGAAGAGTAACCTTTCAGGGTTAAAGAAATTTATTCCTCTTTAGCTATTTCAAATTTTATCAAAGTTTATTTTCAATTTTACATTATAAATGTTATTTTATAATTAATTTACTTTTTTCGACTAAAGCCAACAACCGCTAGATAAAAAAAAAACACCATTCAGCGGTTTCTTTCCAGTATTCCTTTTTGAATTGTTGATTTTATTTAATTTAAATTTGTGGCCAGCTGGCTGTTACAACCGAAGTTCGTTTTTTGCGCAGCTTTTTAATGAAATTCAATAGTTCAATAGTTTTTTATTAAACCCTCAACGAGTAGGGAATTCGGTTATACTGAGCTTTTAATTTCGTGTGTAACAGCAGGAAATATTAATTTAAAGGCTAGTAAAATAAAGGGGTTTTTTTTAGCCCGATTTGAAAATGATTTCGGGCATATGGGCACCATGACGAAGTGCGTTCTGGATGTTTAACTTTAAGCCAATTTTTAAAGCATTGCTGGCAGTTTGTCACATATGTTGGACCTTTAAGCCATCAATTCACAGACGAAATTCTAGACAATTTATTTTTTCAATTAAATCGTTAATCAAAAATAAAATGAGTTTTAATAAAAAAATTCAATCAAGTGAATTAGACGTTTACGTAAAACAACAACATTACTGCAGAAAATGTTGTTCATCTCACGCAATATTTAATTGATACTTTTAATTTGTTTACTGGTTCAAATTTAATTAATTTTTTAATTAAGATCACAAATTTTTTAACTGAAATCAAATTTATTTTTATGTGTTGTTAGTGGTTCTTTAGTAGGGTATTCAATAAATCGTTATTTTGTATTAATCGATCAATAGCGCGAATAATTATTCGAGGTAAAAATTTAATCGAATAATAATCGAACAACTTAATATTATTCGGTTAATCGAATAATTTTAATTTTGTCTAGTTTAGAAGTTTAAAAATAAGACCAGAAATTATATTTTTTAACATAAAAATTTTATTAGACAAGTAACAAGAATTTAACGAAAGAGGAAAACTTTTTAAATAACAATAGCATCAAAATAAAAGCAAATCTTCTAAAATAATCTTTCAAACGATTTCTTTTTTTTTTGTTTAGATGACACTTGATTTAGAAAAGATTCTTTCGCTTTAAAGAGCTTTAAAGTAATGCGTAGTCTTCCATTATAACACTTAAATCTCTTTTTGATTTAATTTAATTTTAATAGTCTTGTTAAGTCTGGTAGAAGATTGTTTTCATTCGTCTCCAAAAAATCATCTTCTTAATCTGAATCACTGTGGGACAAATCTGTACTTAACATTCTTAAAAATAAATTATTCCCAAACTCTTTGGTTTCGGTCTGTGTACTATATTTTAAAAAATTGTTTCTCGAGGGAAATGTTGAGTTAAGAAACAATAAAAAGGTATTAAAAACGTACCGGCTTGTTTTTTAAATAAAAGAAAAAAACTAATACATACTGTGAAAAAAATTTTCGATTAATCGATTAATCGACATAAATTATTCGAAATATTTGTTAATCGAAAATAAGCCATTTAAAATTATTCGATTAATCGAACAACGGTTAATCGTTTGAATACCCTATTCTTTAGCCTAACCAAGTGGTGAAGTCACTAGCCCCACAGGAAATAATCTAGATGTGTCAATTGGCACGATCTTGAAGGTCAATTCACATGTTTATTTCGCAAAATCAAGTTATTGCCAAATTTTGATTTCAATCATTCGATGGTTAGGCATCTCAGGCGGATTAAGTCCTTTATATCTTTAAATAAAAAATCAATGATCATGGCGCGGTAAAGAACTTGATTCCTGAGGTCCAATGATGCCACCAGCGTCGTAACCGTACCAAACGGTGCATTTTTTCTGGCATAATAGGCTCTGTTGTGGATTAATCTCACTCCATATGTATGTCGCAATTTCTTTGATTTCTTGCTCAAATCGACAATTGATATTTGAAGTACATTTGAATAATTTAGTTGTTTCCAGATTTTCCGGCCAATGTTACCGAATAATGGCCCAAAAACACAAATGGAAATTTCATTCATAAATGGTCAAAAAGGCCCAAAAAATAGTGAAAAATCACTCAATTATTATTTAAAAATTTTTATTGAATAATTCTTACAAAGTAGTTTCAAACAAAAATTTTTATTTGGAATCATAAAATTGCATTTTATTCGTAAACTAGACGTCCTACAGCCAAAAGGGCCGAAATCTGTGATCACTACTAAAATTCCAAATTTTACTTAGGAAATTGATTTTTAATATGAAAACATAAAATTGCATTTTATTCGTAAACTAAAATCACGAGTTTACATTACCTTATTCGAAAATACCAAATCGCTTACTAAAGCTTCTCAGCGGACATCCACCGGATTCAAGGATTATCTCATCTCTGGTATAAAAATCACCAGATTTGCTAACTAAAGTTTCCAAATTCGGAATTTGATATTGCGATTTTTAAGTTTAGGATTTCAAAGTTTAGGATTTTAAGATTCGGATTCTGAAAATCGGAATTTTCACATTTTGGGATTATGGAATTCGGGATTTCGGTACTTTCCCTATTTATTTATACAACGACCTCAATTGTGTGTGCTACTACTGTTTAGAAGAATGGGCATTTGATGTGAAACAGTTTTAGCGACTTTTCGATTTGTTATTTTGACAAATTCTTCAATGAGATAGTAAAAAATAAAATTAGAACTAGTAAAACAGCTTTTATTTTCAGTAATTGATAAATTTTAATTCATAAAAATCCAGAATTCCAAATCTCGAATCGCTAACTAAAGCTTGTCTGCATAGGCATAGGTTGCGTTTGACCAAAGCCCGGCTATGCAAAGAAGCTTTAGTTAGCGAAGCCGTTGTTTGTTATACTATAGAGGAGAAAATCCGTGCTCCCGATTGGAGGCCGGCTATAAAGTGAAGATTTAGTTAGCGAGTTAGGATTTGGAGATTCGGTCGTATGACCCCGACCAAAATCCGTATCTGTATAAAAACCCTCTTTGTAAGAATTATTAAATAAAATTTTGCATTTTGGGGCATTTTTTACCATTTTGGTTATAATTTTTCATTTGTGTGATTTTTCACACATTGTTTTGGGCAATTTTGCTTAGTTTAATTTTCCTGACAGCCCCATAATTTACTAGAGGACCCATATAAAGCTCACTCTTAGGGTTCACCTTAAAGAATAACGATATAGGAGTCAAACTACGTCTAATCTGGTTATAATTTAGAATTTATTATAGGTCCAATATGAAACACACTTTGAATACTTATTTCTATACGTCTTAAATCGTACTGAAAACTCTCAAGAAATTATGATTTTATGATTTTTATAACTAAACACAGCATCAATATAAAGTCCGCAATCGAAAAAAAAATTCTAATTCTTGGCGGAGGGCTGTAAAGATTCGACAAAGCCGAACAAAGCATTCTTACTTGTTTATTCATATTTTATATTATTTGACCAAAAAGCTGCAGGAAATGAACACTACAAATGAACACCACCAATATTGATAAAATATTTGAATTATACTGTGTAAATATTTCAACTACTACGATATTATTACATGAGTTTTTCTTTGGCTTTTTGCCAGAGGGATTTGATAAATGTGTAACGTTCACTTGAAATCTAAAATTGGGAAATTAATTTTATTAGAAATAGCAACCAACACCTCTTGTTTATTGTTACAGTTCATAGCAAAAGGATATTTTGTATTTTAAATTTGAATATGAATATGATGGCTAAATGGGAGTGGGCAGGGTGGCTCAGAATGAGCTGTATACTTGAAATGGTTTGTAACTTATTTATTTATGCGATTATTATTATTATTATTTTTTAAACACAGTATATTATTGGAGATTTTTTTCAATTAGCTTTGAAAAATTATATCCTGTAAGTGATGTGGATTTTCTGCTTGGCACAAACGTGTTTTTTTATCATATTTTTCATTAATTTTCGCAAAATTTCGGACGCAAATATTTTTGTTTGGTTGTATAGATGTTCCTTAATAATTCTCCAAGTCCAAATTAAATTTAAAGTTGAAAACATAAGTTAACTTTTTTTGTAACAACTTTCTTTATTGAATAATAATGACTAGAAGGGGAAGTTTAAAGCATTCCAAACGTTTTAAATATTGTTTTGAATGACAATAAATTCAAAGGCTATTGCTCATATTCTAGAAATCGAAGTAAAGCGAAATAGAACGAAATTTAGGGCCCATTCGTCGATAACGAACGAAGACTGCGTTCGCTTAAATTGCATTTAAAAAAAAACGATTTATTAAATATTGTTTTTGTTTTACATGTAAATTAAGTGAACGAAGTCTTCATTCGTTATCGACGAACAGGCCATTAAAGTTACAAAATGGCCGTAGTTTTTACTGGTTGTAAGTAGTAGATCAAGTAGATATAAAAGAATATTTTTATAACTTTCATTACAGGTTCGTTTTTAAAATTTGCATTATGTACTGTTCTTTAGTGTTCGGTACGGTCGAGATATGATAACACAATGTAATGAATACCTAAAAATAAATAACTTTTCTCTGTTTCTGACAGTGTTCGAAAATAATTATTACATTATTTAGCGTTCGGCTCACACACCCAAGAACGATATCTATATTTTTAGTGATTGTGTAGACAAACACAACCCTTAATACCATTCGTAACTATTTTCAAGAAAGAGCCGAACATAATATAGTGTTCTGTTCCTCGTTAAAAAACAGAACAATAGTATATTTTAATGTTCTATAATGTTTCTTTTTTTACATTGATAAAGAAATGAACAAACAAAAAATGTTAGCAACGACCGCACCACGACTTATGTGTGTATTGTGTATATGTTTTGTTTGGGTAAAATTATTATTGGCTTTGTTTTTTTCGTATGCGTATTTTGTTTTTGTAAAAAAATTTTTGTTTTTTTTACCAGCCAAAAGGGACGAACGAACAATAATGAGCCGAGCCGATCAGAATGAAGTTTGTGGTTTAAAAAAAAACCGAACGGAATTAAATGTTCTCATCTCTTGTTGAGTTTGATATTTTTGTGTTCGAAAAATGGTAAACATGAAAACGTTTTGTTTTTAATGATTTTCTACACAAACACTATTAGCGTTTGTGTTTCCACGAATCTACCGAACCGAACTTTAAGGAGCGATATTTAGTGTTTATTTGCAAACACTGGTTTCTGATCTTCGTAAATAAAATAAAAAAAATTTACTAATACAACTCAACATAAAGTTGAGAACATTTCATTGCGTTCGGTTTTTCGTCGAAACCCACAAACTTCGTTGTGTTCTGTTCAGCACATGTTCGTTCGTTTCAGTTAAACCGATTTCAATAAAATCTGATAAGAAGATTAAGGCTGCAAAATCACTTTTTCGAACAGAATTTAATCTAAATACGAACGTAATTAAAGGTTTATGGGTACAAAGACTTCAATTTGATAAAGAAGTTTTGTGATATGAATTGGTTTATTCTTAAAATTTTAAGAGGTTTCTTTTTTCGAGAATTAAAAGATATACATATTCCAAATTTTTTAAAATTTCATTTAAAATTGCGGCATGTGGTTTTTACACATGTGTTATATGGACAGAAATCCAGCCCGGACAAACGGACACAGTTATGGAACTCTAGTACTAAGTCGATTGGTTTACTAAACGGTCGGTCTACAACTATCTATGTTGTGCACAGAAAAAAATTTTTGCGCCAGTAAAAGAATTAATCAAAAATAAAATGAGTTTTAATTAAATATTTAATCAGGTGAATAAAACTTTTAATCAAGTGAATTAAACGTTTAATTGAAATATTGTCAATTAAACGTTTAATTCACTTGATTACAAGTTTAATTCACCTGATTAAATATTTAATTAAAACTCATTTTATTTTTCATTAATTATTTTACTGGCGCAAAAATTTTTTTCTATGTGTGTAACGCAAATAAGTACAAACTCATAGTGTCTACTTTTTATCATAGGTTGTGTAGGGTACAATTGCTCACTAAACTAATTAAAAAGTACAAAAACATTATTTTAATTCAAAAATCAATAACAACGGAAATTAAGCAAAAATTCTTAAAATACCCGCATTTATTATTTGATGTGAGTGTAAAACTATTTTGCGGCCATACTTCTCTTAAAGTTCACAAATGCGTGTCCTTTCATGCCTTTTTATAAATTATTAAAAAAAGAACATTAATTGATATTCATTCGGCCACATTAAATAAAGAATTAATGGTCAATAAAAAGCACAAATATGTCAAATGCGAAAAATACTTTTTAATATTGTCGAATTCTGTAAGTATTCATTAATTTTGCAATTTTTCCGTGGAAATCTTAATAAGGTCAATTTAAATTTTATCAGCTTAATTAAAGAAAGAAAATGAATTTTTCATATTTTAAAAAGTCTAAATAAAGTTCATTAAATTTAATTTTTATTAAATTATTTTTATGGAAAAAAGGAATCTTACAACATGAAATGAATTAACATTTTTTGATAATTTTTCATTCTTGACTGACCGGGGAATTAAACCCACGATTACAGACAGGTTTATATTTGAGATGTGTCGATAGAAACCACACTATCTATCAGGTCAGTCAAGCATGAAAAATTATCCAAAAATTTTAATTCATTTCATTCTCATAAAAATAAATTAATTTAAATAAAATTAAATGAATTTTACACAGAAAAAATTAAAAATAGTTTTTAATCACCAAATTCATAAAATCAAGCAAAAAGTTTGTTGTAAAATTGTAAATAATTTTTTTTTTTTTTTTTTAATAAATAATATTTTAAATTTTAATTAAAAAACATGATAAAAAAAACTTTGCCGTTTTAAACAAAGTGTTAATTGATTTCATTAAATATAGCTCAGCATTTGACAATTCCCAACAACAATTCTACAAGTTTAAATTATTTAATTTTAAACAAAAAAAAAAAATAAAGTAAGATTTTTTGTTTTTTAATTAATGTTTTAATAAAAAAAAATTTTTCAAAACAACTTTAATGTTAATTGAATCAAAATTATATTTAAAAATTTTTTTCAGCAAAAAAAAAAAAAAAAAAAAATAATTGATTAATTTATCACATTTATTATATTGAAATACTTTTTAAACAAAATTTTTAATTGATAAAAAAACAACTGATAATTTTTTCTGTGTAGCCCGATTAAAGTATGAAAATTTGGATTTAAAACGATAAACAGTTCAATAAAGTAACCACAGTATTAATTATTGGAAATGAAATTATATAAGTAAAGTAGTTGTTTTGGATATTTCCAAGGCGTTCCGCGGAGTCTGGCATGGTGCACTATTGTCAAAACTTGCTGCATTTCGTGCCGGCGATAATTTCTCTCGACTTATATCGAGCTTTCTCAGATATCGCACTATACGAGTTGTTACAGATGAGGCTTCGTTAAAGGCCTTATGACACTACATTTTTAATGAATTGTTCAAGTTTTGGTGCACAGTGCAAATATAATGTAATAGAAAAATTTACGAAATTTTACCAAAAAATAAATGTAAAATTGTTCAACTTAAAATTAACGTTTCAAGCTTGAAACATTAAAAGTGTTGCTGAATCAGCGGTTTATGGGCAAATCCAGTGATTTATCGCTTTTTGTTTGTTTTGTTTTTATGTTTGTCATAAACATAAAGTTGACAACATTAAGGCCCTAATTTTGTAAAACACAACGCACGCCAAAGTATTATATTAAAAGCAAAAACAAATTCATAAATATTTTGTAATTTTGTTGTTGCTTTGTACAGAAATGTATGGACCGTTTTAAAATTTTCAACGCCACAAGCAATGAGGCGTATGAAATCTTCAAAAAAACCAATGTGAATTTATGTTAAATGCAACAGCAAAATTACAAATATTAATGAATTTGTGTTTGCTTTCAATGTAATTCTTTGTCGTTGCGTGGTGTTTTACAAAATTAGGGCCTAAAACAAAATCATAACAAAATAAAAATTGAAAAAAAAAATTTTGTTTACATTTTTTATAGTTTGCATTTACTGTTTTTTCTATCAATTCTATATCAATGCAAATAATAAAAAATGAAGTGTCATAAGGGCTTAAGCGAGTTTTAATTGTGTGATGCTGCCGTGCAAGTGAGACAACGGGTTTGTCGAAGTGATGAAAATATCGCTGGCGTCCATAGCAAACGATCCACATCAGTCGATTCCTCGGCGTTATCAAGAACTGGGCATCGCCAAGACCACTTTATGGCGAATTTTACGTAAAGATCTTGGTTAACACCCATACAAGCTCAAGCTGACTCAAGAATTGAAACCGATGGACCATTTGATGCGACGTTTGTTCTCCGAATGGGCTCTGGAGAAGATACGCCAGGATGATGAATTTCATCGCAAAATCATCTTCAGTGACGAAGCTCATTTCTGGCTCAATGGGTTCGTGAATAAGCAAAATATGCGTTATTGGTTTGGTTAAAATCCACATGTGCTTTATGAATTACCACTCAATCCACAAAAAATAACTGTTTGCATTCCAGTGGCGTCATTGGACCAATATTTTTTCGTCGACAATAGCGATCGGCATGGAAAACATGGACTTGGACGACATGTGTTTTCAACAGAACGGTGCCACAAAGCACACGTTACAATCGATTTATTGAAGAGTAAGTTTGGTGAGCGAGTTATCTCAAGAAATGGACCAGTCAATTCGCCGCCTTTATTTTAAAAATAAAGTTGTCAAGTCCTTATTGGAAAACTGGTTATTTGGCATGAATTTTACTAAAATTTGGTTCCACATGCCATACGGTGCACTCTACAAATAATTTACTTAGAAACACTTTTGGAGAACAAATATGTTGACGTAGTGGTCTGTTGGCCATTTAGATCGAATTGTTTCTTTGAGGTTATGAAAGTCACTTGTTTACGCTGACTAACCAGAGACAATTAAACACCTGGAAATCAACTTTCGATGAGTTATTGGAAAAATACGGCCGCTTATGCAGCGAAAAGTCCGTGAAAATTAAAGTAACAGATTACATTATATACACGCCAGCCGCGATGGCTACATGATCTAGAACATATTTTAACATACATGGCATCAAATTATTTATCCACTGATATATAAAATATTTTTCTTTGCTTTATTTTAATATAAAGTTGATTCTAAGAGCAGAGAAATATTTCCAGAAGAACTAAAATTTATGTAAAACTATCTTAACCCGGTGTGCTTTGCTACCCCCTTCAAAATAAAATTAGTAAATTTTGTTTTTAAATAGATCTCGTGTCTTGATAATAATAGTGTTTTGCTTTGAAACAAAATTTAAATGCTTTTACAGTAACCTTTTCAGCGATATACAGAAATTTTAAGTAAATTCGTATGGTAGGTTACATGCCTACTTTTCCCATAGAACCTACTTTATCTAATGCTATGTTCACATTTGGCTTCTTAAACGCGTTTAAGAAGTTCGAACGTGATTTAGCTCTTATCACTTCAAAATCGAGATGATTACAACAAAATCACTTCATAAATCACATAGAATCCACTGAACATACCTCAAATGTAGAATCGCCAACATGATCGTGTACAACCGGCCACGATTTCTGCTTAATGTTTTTATTTTTTTCCTTAAATAATTCATAAATTTTCACAATTTCATCATTAAAATTATTTAAATAATCTACCGATAACTTTATAAAAGTGTTTTTATCCATTTTTAATACTTTTAAGAAATATAAATTTGTTTGTTGTGTTTTTTTTATACCCTTCACCACAGGTGGAAAAGGGGATATGGGTAATTCCAAAGTGTTGAACGTGACAGTCGTACGCATCAAAAATGCAACAACATTTTAAACAACAAATATTTTTACGTTCTTTTAACCCTTAAATTATAGCACTAAGAAAGCACTATTATCTATGCTAAAGTTTATGGGGGGCGCGATTCTAGGTCAAAGATAATGGCAAAAGAAGTAGCGGTTCGAACGTGAAAAAAATAGAAGTAGTTTTTGTGGCCATGTATAAAAAGTTGTAGTTCAGCGAAACCTGGCACAATTTTTTAGTCAAACTACTTTCAGAATTTTACATAGCAATGTAACATTAAAATGTCTTTGGTTTGGTTCCAAAATCGTCTGTACTATTTTTTGTTTAAGCTAAAATCTGGTTCGATACGTGACAATTCGAACGTGAAATTTTTTCCACAATAATTTAACTGAATAATGATTAATACAAAATAAAAATTTACCGTTAATTCGAATAACATATTTCTCTTCGAACTCTTCCTTAGATTACAGACCATGTAAGAAATTTTTTTTGGAATAATTTCCATCAAATATCACCTCTTTTAAGGAAGATAATATTAAAGAAAATATACAATAAAACATACTCACAAATAAGAAAGTACGTTTGCACAACTTTGCAGTCTGATTGTTCATCTAAGTGAACAAATTTATGGGTAAATTTATAAAATTAGTAAAATCTAAATATTTCTTCATAACAATTTCGTAAAATAATCAGATTTTAATAACTTTTAAATTTTCGGTCACGGTGGACCATTTGGCGGAAATGCCCATATATAAGTTTGTCATTCCGTTTGTAATTTCTACAATATTGATCTTAGGCCCTGTAAAGTATATATATTTTGGGTCCTTATGAGGAGAGAAGTTGATTTAACGATATCCGTCCGTCTGTCCGTCTTACGTTTGATATGTGTTTTCCGGAGACTCCTGACATGATAGCGGCTAGGTTGTTTTACATTTATGTCACATATAGTCCACCATTTCTTGCTATTGAAATTCAGCCAGATTGGTCCAACAATGGCTGAGATATGACCAAAAAACCACGACTGCCTCTAATTTTTCCAAAAAATCCCTTGTGGTTGTTGTATTTTTATTACTTTTTTCTGTATATCTGGAGAACGGCAAGAGCCAAAGTTTTCAAATTTGGTACAAACATTAACGTTATAAATACACACCATTCCACAAAATGTGGGCGGGATTGGAGAAGTGGGCGTGGTACCTTCCATACAAAAAGTATTAAAAATTGTATAAAAACCTGAATTTTTTGACTGTTATATGACCTATGGTTACGCCTTATATATCAAAAGATCGGAAATTTAATTAATAAAAAATATTTTCTGAAAAACTCGGGAAAATCGGTTCAGATACGAAAAAGTTATGACCAAAATATTAATTTTTTTTGGAAAATACCCATTTTCGGGAACCATAGATCTTCCCGAGTCCAAGTCTTACAACCAAAATAAATGGCAAATTTCTTCTTTAAAACGTCGGTATATAAATCTTTCAAATCGGTTCAGAAATAGCAGAGTTATGACCAATATACTGAAATCCCAAAAATTACTCTTTTTTGTCATTAAGTTTGTTTTTTATACCCTTCACCGAAGGTCCTGCACCCTATAAAGTATATATATTCTGGGTCCTTATGAAAAGCGAAGTTCAAATCCGGTTGTCGTCTCATCTCTCCCCCCTTCTCATTTGTTTACATATACTAGCATGATGCCCAATATGATTTTCGTTTATTATTTCATCTATTTAACGAAATAATTTTAACAAATATAAACTAGAAATTTTTGTGTTTTTTTGCTACTTAAAAACTCGCCAAAAGAGATAAAAAATTACAACAGTGCCTTTACAAAAAGAAAACAAACAAAAAACTGTGTTGAGTTGTAAACAGTAAACGGTCTATATTTCATTTTAATGATATTTAAACAGCGTTCCTTCATGGTAGGGGGTGTGTTAAGTTAGAAACTGTGAGTTCCCTGGTTCGAATCTTGGTTTTTTAAAAAGAATATTTTTTTAATATTGTTATGTTCCAAAACAATTTTAAAAAAATATTTACCAGTTTTCGCTTTTTAAATTTCATTTATAATGAAGTTTTAAGTATTGTAAATATGTATGTATATGTAAAAATTATTTAGTTGCTCTGTATTCTGCTCGCACAATGGTGAAGGGTATATAAGATTCGGCACAGCCGAATATAGCACTCTTACTTGTTTTCTTTATCATCTCAAATGTAATGTGAACGGCATTGATTAGCTAAATCAACATTTTGCTTAAACGCGTTTAAAAACCTAAGTGTTTTTACAGTACTCTAAAATTGCAAAAATCTTTATTGTGATTGTATAAGACAATACCACGCCCACTTGAAAATTAAAAAATATTAATAGCGCATGTAAAGCGCTGGGTTATCTGGAAATTACTGTGCAGATTTCAGGAAAATCTGTTCAGTAGTTAAGTAGTTAAACAAACATGCGCTTTTCATTTATATATTATTTATTGCTCCCCCCTGCAACTACCACCTTAGTTTTTATTTTGAAAGGTGTAGTTTACCATAAGAGTGGATCCTATAAAGTTTGAAGACTTTTGTCTTCAGATATTCGGTATTATATATTTTCGTTCTATGGGGGTATTGCTCTTCCGCCGTCTACCCCGGCCATTTTTATTTTAAAATTTAAAATTTACCATAATAGTGGCTTTAACGACGTTTGAAGACTCTACCCTAGAGGAAAGCGAACTGACACCAAAGTAGTCCCGTGATAGGTCTTTGGTGGTAGAGACCGGTTCTAGGTGTAACACTTTATATGAATAAGATCTATCACTTTTACATGGGGTTGTCATTGGAGGGGGTCATTTGACACCATTTGACCAGTCACACATATATTCTCAATGAACTTGCTTAGTGTCAATTACTAAAATGTAGTATTATTTCAATAATTCAAGTCTTAGAATTAAATTCAAGAACCAAATTTAAGAAAGTACCAAAAAATGTGTCACAGCACCGGTGAAGACTGTACTGTAATTCATTACTTTTTCTACCTTTTTGTTTTTCATAAACCAGTTAAGGGATTAGTTCTTCTTTCACTGGTTATGAGTCCTTTCTTTTTGTACTTGTTCTATTGTCACAAATCCCAGGACCAGTCTGTTGGACAAATTGACGCAAATTTTCGCAGGGTAGCTATAATAGTTCTTCAGTTACGCGATATATAATATACCACCTTAATAATTATTTTCAAAGGTGTAATTTACTAAAATAGCAACTCTTACCAAGTTCTCCACTTACCACTTCTCCTGCTGGTATCTTATCTCAATTTTGCGGCTTAGAAGATCCTACTGCAAAAAGTTACAGAAAATGGGTGCAGGGGCTCTTAAGATATGCGATACTTAATATTTCCATCATATGGGAGGTAGCACTTCCCCTATCGAAAAAGTAAGAAGCCCATTTTATTATTTTTGGGGCCCACGTGATTATAATACAAACTAAATTCACATATTTCAGCGACTTTTAAAAGTTTTTTTTTTTTTTTTTTTTTTTAAACAAAAAATATTCTATTTAAACTTCATAAATTTAAATAAAACTCCACTTTTACATGCTGTGTACACCAGCCATCAATCATAATGAACCAAATACCATTATAAAATAAATCGTTACAATTATCAAGTAAATACTTGAAATTTACGCGAATTAAATTGTAAATTGAAATTAGATTAAATAAACCAATATTTATTGAAAAACAATCAAACAACAAGCGCCAGCATTTACACATATTAAATATGTATATTTGAACACAAAAGCAATAAATTCTAACAAACTGTTTGCAACTAGAAATGTGTGCAAATTTGTACGTTATGAATATTTTAATTTAGTCATTCAGGTAACGTGAATTGAACAATTCAACAAACACAGAATTATTGTAAATAATTTCAGAGATATTTGCGATGGGCGTTTATATTGAAAAGTAAACTTTTCGTTTTATCTGAATAAAATTTAATCAGCTTTATTATTTAATATATTGAATTAATAAAAGAATAAACTACAAAATGGTTTGTTAAATAATAATTTAAAATTTAATTGTTAAGTTGTGTAAATCAATTGGCGAGACTACGCGATGTTAAGTAATACGTTACACAAGAACCGTAATTTTTAAGCCCCGTTATACAAATAAATGTTAAGCTTTACATTAGCTAACCAACACAATTAGCTCACACATTTTTGATGGGCTTAATGTGTTGGTTAACTAATGTGAAGTTGTAAGTTTTTTTTACATAAATGTTTTCAGCTCAACTTTTTTACCCACTACGAACAAAAGTATAACAAAGCATACCAGAATATTTACATCATGTAGAAGTATTTAGCTGCTGTGCACACGTACACGTTCTACGACACTTAAGCTTTATACAGACGGTGGTCAGCAGCTGTATTCTGTAATTCGCTTAGCTAAGGTTAAATCTCGATCGCTTAAACGCCGTAGAGAATACCAAATTTTAGCGATGACATTTAAAGTTAAAATTGCAGCAAATTAAATTTTTATGTCAGTGCCAAATTTAGCAATGCACGTTACAGTGTTGCATTCGTTGCCAAAAATCGCTAAATCAACTTTATAGATTTTTTGCGATAGAGATCTAGCTTAAGCAAATTACAGAACACGGCCACAGATCTAACAAAATTGCCAGTAAAATGTGCTTGAAATGTCTTTCAAAAGTGTGAACTGGCGGTTTTTATTTGACAACGTTGTTAGAAAGTAAGACAACAATTTTGTTTGATGTCTTAAGCGGCCCATCATACACTTGCAATATTATTGTATATGATATTCGCCATATTATTTCCATTTTGTCCTATAGTATGCAATAAGTCGCACAATGGTTTCATTCATTCGATAAAAAGGTGAACATAACCTATTGGACATAAACAACATTGTACAATGTTGCCAACACTTTTCACTTTTTTTTCGTTGTGCAATAAAAATCAAAAGTCTTTTGATTGTTGCCAATATATTGTGCCACCTTCGAATATCACATACACATTAGCGATATAATTGAAAAATACGTAAAATTAAACAATTTTATTGCAAGTGTATGAGCCGCTTTGTATTCGTGTGAACACGGACGTAGAAAGCTTATTTCTTTTTTTCAGATGTGCGAAGTTGATGTATCTGACAATGTCATCATTATCAGAGACATTTTTCTATCAAATACTTTCGTAGCAGGATGGATAATACGGTTTCGGATTTTTTACCAACTTTAATAACAAAATATAGCTTTGAGACTTTCACGGTCTCAATTTTATATATCTTGGATCATCTCTTGATATTAAAATTTATATTTAGAAAAAAAATTTTTTTTTGTTGGCAATTGAATTTATTGTCGGACAGTTGTATGCCGATGAAATTGTTTGGTTTTCTTCAAACCGTCTGAACTGATAGTTTACTGTTGGTGGCAATTTTGTTTTGGCAGAATATTTTCAGCACATTGCAAGACCTTGCATTATTGTAAGATCTGGCCACATTTTTTACGATTGTTGTGCAAATTACCAGAAGATTAGCTTTGAAGAAATAATAAGAAAGCAACTCCAGATTAAAAAACTGGTAAAAGTTTATTTCAGTTTTGGATTAAACAGGGAGTGACATGCCAGCTAGAATTTATTCTATTTCATATTTCTTATTTATTTTCTATTAAAATAAAGAATGTAGTACATTCTTAATGCTACACAGAAAAAAATTTTTGCGCCAGTAAAAGAATTAATCAAAAATAAAATCAGTTTTAATTAAATATTTAATCATTTGAATTAAACTTTGAATCAAGTGAATTAAACGTTTAATTGAAATATTCTAAAAGTTTAATTGAAATATTGTCAATTAAACATTTAATACACTTGATTAAAAGTTTAATTCACCTGATTAAATATTTAATTTAAACTGATTTTATTTTTGATTAATTCTTTTACTGGCGCACAAATTTTTTTCTGTGTAAAAACCTACAAAGCCCTTTTGCTTGTATGCGGGCATTATGAAAGTTTAATGTTACTCTAACGTGAACGTGTACTAAACGGATAAGCTGTTCCGTTTTCCGAATTAAGCCTTTGTATAAATTGGTACTAATACGTAAACGTGACGTCGCGCTGTGGGTAAAAGTGAACTTATACAATTTTCTACGTTTTTACAAAACAGATGTTATAGAACTTTTTGTTTATTAACAGAGCCAATCCTTTTTATATTTTCACACAAAACCCTCAGATAACAAAAGCGAAAATCTTTGAGAAGTGAGATTTGGAAATCATTGTTACCAATTTTCTGTTAACACATTTTAACTCGACATGACGCGTTAACATATTTTTATTAGATGCCAACAATTAAAATCGTGCGTAATATTTAGGTGTCCGCAACATTTACGTATGTGTAGCGTTATCCTTTCGTAAGTTATATCATGTGAAAAATATAACATGAATTCAAGCCGACTATCATAAATCATTTTATAATTACATTTTCTCTTACTCTCTCTATGTAAATGAATTATTATACTTATGTACATAATTAATTTGAAGTACATAATTTTTGTTATAAAATATTCTATATTTCCCTTTTTTAAGTTAGTTGTTAATAAAGTTCCGCAGAAACTGTCTATGAATCGGAGTGTTTTCTTTAAATTAATTTTTACATGGTGCCGAAACCCGGGACAGTTATTGTTCTTTAAAAAAAAAATTTTATAAAATAAAGAATATTAACAGCGTTAGCGATTAAAGAATTTAAATAGCGGGCGGTTGTAATTTATAACAAAAATGGATAATATGTACAGAGCCACATGGCGAACCCAGTTGACAAAATTATGCAACGCGGCTGTGGATTTCTTAAAATCCAATGAAGACACACAATTTGAAAATGTCGAAAGCCCAGAAAAGATGGAATCTGATATTAATCTCTATGTGCAGCGAATAAAGAATGCTCATCTTAATTTACAAAAAGCAGATCAAGCTATTAGTGGCACAATTAAGCCGGAAGATTATCAGAAAGAATGTGATGCAATCATAGAGTATGATGATAAGGCAATTTGCACTATTGCAAAATTAGAATATGTTCTTACGAAGTTTACAACGAAGGATTCTAACGTTGATGCAAACGAAACAACCAGAGTCATTAGCGTTGGCGCAAGTAACGCAAGCGAATTTAGTGGCGTAAAGTTGAAATCCTTTGAGCTAAAAAAGTTTGATGGAAAATTTGAGAACTGGCTTCCCTTTTGGGAACAATTTAAGAGTGCAGTTCACGATAATCGTAAATTATCTAAGGCTGCAAAATTTAACTTTCTCTCTGAATCTTTGGAAGGAAAGGCGGCAGCAACAATAGCTAGATTTACACCTACAGAAGCGTGTTATGATGAAGCCATTGAATTACTTTTAGAGGAATATGGTAACCAAGAAAAAATAATAGAACGATTCGTGCAAAAGCTTATGTGCTTAAATAAAGTACATTCTAACAGTGATGTAAATGGTCTTCGTCGTCTTTACAATGAAGTCAGCTCAACAATTCGATCATTAAAAGCTTTAAAAGTTTCACCTTCACAATACGACCTTATGGTAAAATCAATTTTATTAGGCGCAATACCAGCACAGCTTCGTACAGTTTATCATAAAACCTCACGTACAGCTGCTCATTCTAGTACAATAGTAGGTGAAGAAGAAGGAGAAGGAGACAATAGAGATAAAAGTTTAAAGAGTTTACTTGATTTCATAAAAGTAGAGGTAGAAGCGTTGGAAAAAACAGAAATGTCTGAAAGGCGTACTTCGAACAAAAATGCACAACCGAATTACGGTACAGCAACGGGACTATTCATTAGCGACAACAACGCAAACAACAATTGTATTTTTTGCAAACGAAATAATCACTCCACCAAAAACTGCAAAGCACAGTTATCTTCGGAGGAGAAAAAGAAAATTTTGTTGAGAGAAGCAAGGTGTTTTAGATGTGCAAAAAAAACCACAACTCTAAATTTTGTAAAGCTAACTGGATTAAATGTGACTTTTGTAAAGGTAGGCATATTACTTCTATGTGTGAGAAGGCAACAAATAATGTAAAACCCAGTAACGCCGGCGATGCTCGAGGCAGCGAAACAAGGCAGCAGAAGTCACAGGGAAGTCCCAAAGACGATCACAGCGGTGCAGCAGCATTAAACACATTGGAACCAGCACAAAACGTTATATATTTACAAACAGCGAAAGGTATAATCAGCGACATAAACAACAACAAAAGCGTTTTGTCTAGAATCGTGATGGATAACGGTAGCCAGAGAACTTACGTCAGCGAACATTTGGTGAGAGAGCTAAACTTAAAATATTGTGGAACAGCGAAAATAAAAATAATTCCCTTTGGTGAAAACCAAGATGATATAAAAACAAAAATATTTAAGCGCGTTAAAATGATTATTAAAAATCAATATGACGATAAAATGATTACAATAAATGCAACAGTAGTGCCAAAAATTTGTGATGATGTTCTGCCAGAGACAAAAATCAAAAATGAAAGGTTGAATAAGATATTTACAAATTTGGCCGATGCTGTCAATTGTAAAGTGCAACTTATCGATGGAATTAATTTATTGATTGGGCAGGATTATTATTGGCAATTTTACAAACAAGGTTGTGAATTAATTTCAAGAAATTTTTTTGCCATTAATACATTTTTTGGTTGGACATTACAAGGTGCTAATAATAATAGCGATAATGCTCACTGGGTTTTTCAAATTCGAGAAGCTGCAGAAGGTTTCCAAATAGAAAAGTTCTGGGACTTAGAGTCAATAGGCCTAACAAGTAGTGCAGCAAATAGCGAAAAAGCCATTATTGACGAAACGATTAATAAAATAACTTTACAAAACAATCGATATGAAGTATCGTTGCCTTGGCGTGATAGTAATATTATGCTAAATGATAATAAACAAATTGCGATGGCTCGGTTACGGAGCTTAACGTTAAAATTGATGAACAATAGTGTAAAACTATCTGAATATGATGCTGGTATTCGCGATCTATTAGAATGCGGCATTGCGGAGAAAATTCCATCTTCAACAATTAATAATAATAATAGTCGTGTTTATTACATGCCGCATAGACCTGTTTACAGAGAAGATAAAGCTACAACAAAAATGCGAATAGTTTTCGATGCGTCATCCAGCGAACCAGGTACAGCGTCCTTAAATGATCTTTTAAGCATTGGCGAAAATATGGTGGCAGACTTGTTAACAATGTTGTTAAGTTTCCGTTCCAATAAAATTGTTATTACCTCAGATATTGAAAAAGCTTTCTTACAGATTTCCCTATCGGATAGCGACCGAAACGTTCATAGATTCCTTTGGTTTGAAGATACGCCAGACAAGACCGATAAACTGCCAGCAGTTGCTGAATATAGAATGACAAGAGTAACCTTTGGAGTGGCAAGCAGTCCATTTCTTTTGACAGCGACAATTCAAAAACATTTGTCAAATTGTGAAGCACAATACGGAAGTATTTGCAATAAATTAAAAAGGTCTTTTTATGTGGACGATATGGTTGTCAGCGAAAAGTCAGTTGAGTCGGCAATAAAAACTATGGAAGCTGCGTCAGAAATTATGGCAAAGGCGAGTTTTAAGCTACGTAAATGGAATTCAAACGATTCAGAGGTAAAAAGGCATTTTCAATCTGATGGTTTAGAGCGACCAATATCGCAAAAGATACTTGGTGTAAATTGGTGCACTGTTAGTGACACTATTAACGTTGACTTGAAGAATTTAATCGAGGGAAAAATGCCGCGAGCAACCAAACGAAATGTACTACAAACAATGGCAAGGATTTATGATCCCCTTGGTATGATTGGTCCCTTTACTGTAAGAATTAAAATCTTATTGCAAAGGATTTGGAAGGAACGTATTGATTGGGATGTGAATTTAAGTGGCGATTTATTAAATGAATTTCAGATGTGGCATGACGAGTTATCATTTTTAAATGAATATGCAATACAGCGGTGTCTATCAACTGAGGCAGGTAGTGTGGAAATCCATATATTTGCAGATGCAAGTCCCTTAGCATTCGGAGCAGTTGCTTATTCTCGGCAGACAACAGGTAACGGAGAATTTTATACAAATTTTATTTGTTCAAAAAATCGAGTGCGCCCTATCAACAAAACCACAAAGAATGATGAATTATCACTCCCGAAATTGGAGCTGACAGCTGCATTAATGGCTGCGCGATTAAAGGAATTCCTAAGATGTTCACTGGACTTTGAAATAAGCGCATTTTGGCTCTGGACAGACTCAACTATAGCGATTAACTGGATAAATGGTAATGGCAAACGTATACCGTATGTCAAAGCGAGAGTCAATGAAATAAATCAGCTTAGTAATATATATGAGTGGCGACATTGTGATGGTAAATCGAATCCAGCAGATTTTTTAACGAGAGGTCTAACAGCTAAGCAACTGTTAAAAAACAACGCTTGGAAAATTGGCCCAATATGGTTAGCAAAAACTACTGAATATTGGCCAAGTGAATACAATTTGAAGTCTTCGACAAATTTGGTTTCATCAGTTGAGAGTGAATCAAAGATCATGCGAAAAACCGAGCCAATTGTAAATGTTGAAAAATTTAGCAAATTAAAGAGGTTGCTGCGCGTAACAGCGTATGTATTTCGTTTTATAAAAAATTGTAAAAGCAAGTTGTCAGAAAAGCGCGTGAATTTAGAAGAGTTATCCTATAGCGAAATACAACAAGCAGAATATTATTGGATTAAGTACTTTCAAAAAGCACACTACGAAACTGAATATGCAGATCTAGAAAGACAGAAAAAAGTATCAGCACAGTCCAAGTTAATTTGTTTAAACCCAACTTTAATCAACGGTGTTATGCGACTTCAAGGGCGTTTATCAAACTCAGTTTTCAGTGATTATTCATGCAACCCAATAATTTTGCCTAAGAATTGTCATCTCAGCATAATGTTAATAAATGAGGCGCATCACGCGGCAATGCATAGCGGTGTTAATTCTGTATTAGCATTCTTGAGAAAACGTTTTTGGATTGTAAAAGGACGACAACTAATAAAAAATATACTTAGCCGGTGTGTGACCTGCAAGCGTCTTCATGGAAAAAGCGCTTCAGAGCCATGGACAACTTTACCAGTAGAGCGTATCAGAACAACAAGGCCCTTCGAAACAACAGGAATCGATTTCGCAGGTCCTCTTTACATAAAATGCGATGGTGAAACAATTGAGCGAAAGAGTTACATTATGCTCTTTACCTGCGCAGCAATTCGTGCTGTACATTTAGAGTTGGTCAAAGATATGACGGTTGAAAGCTGCATAAATGCTTTACGTCGCTTTATATCAAGATTTGGCCCTCCAAAAACTATCATATCTGACAACGCAAAAACGTTCAAGCGAGCTGAACTAGAGCTAAGGAAACTAGAGCAATTATTGAAGCATAAAAATATCCAACAAATAACCGCACACAAAGGCATTACCTGGAAATATATTCCTGAGAGAGCAGCATGGTGGGGTGGTTTTTGGGAGCGGTTAGTTCGTAGCGTCAAGAGTTGTCTAAAGGCAGCAATTGGTAAAAGCATTCTGAGTTTTGACGAAATTCGAACTTTTTTGGCAGAAGTTGAATGCGTCATAAACGCTAGGCCACTGACTTACATTACCAACGATCATAACGATCTAGAGCCATTGACGCCGGCTCATTTTATTACTAATCAAAAAGCCATTTTTATTCCAGCAGAATTTCAAACCGATCAATCTTCTATGGCAAAGTCATGGAGCTTGAGACAAGCAATAATTAGGCGATATTACAAAAGGTGGCAAACTGAATATTTGCAACAGTTGCGCACAATTCATCACAATAAGTGTGGTCCCATTCGTAGCATTGAAATTGGAGATGTGGTTTTAGTACACGAAGACTTGAAGTCGAGGTTGCTTTGGAAATTAGCTGTGGTTGATTCTGTATTCCAGGGCAGAGATGGTCACGTGCGAGCTTGCAATGTACGATTAGGAAACAACGTAATTCTTAAGAGACCTATTCAGTTGCTGTATCCATTGGAGGTATCATCTGCCATGGCCGGGCCGAGGATGTGAAAAATATAACATGAATTCAAGCCGACTATCATAAATCATTTTATAATTACTCTTTCTCTTACTCTCTCTATGTAAATGAATTATTATACTTATGTACATACTTAATTTGAAGTACATAATTTTTATTATAAAATATTCTATATTTCCCTTTTTTAAGTTAGTTGTTAATAAAGTTCCGCAGAAACTGTCTATGAATCGGAGTGTTTTCTTTAAATTAATTTTTACATATCAAGCCAAAACAACATAATGACTGCTGCCATCAAATAATGGTTGCGGTAACAATAAGTATCATTATTAATCATAAGCCTAGAACAATTTATTTGTGGTGTAGGCGCAAACAATTTTGAAAGTTTTTAATTAAACTAGTGTGCGCCTAACGGTCAAAATTCGACCATAAATGCGTATGTAAATATGAAGAAATCATAGTTCATCAAGTATATATGAGTTAACATGTTTCGAGCATTTATTTTTCCAGCTTAGTGGATCGATTTGGCGAGGGACCAACCTCTGGTTCATATTTTATCTTCTACGTGAGCGCATTTATTTTTGAAAGTTTGATATGAAAAATATCAGAAAATGTCAATTGCAAAATAAAAGAGTATCGAAAAGACTCCTTTATAGATAGTCATCCACTTAGGACATTGCATGTATAATCTTATGTTTCTATGTGTAATATTAACAAAAATTAATCAAAGTACCAGATGTAGAACGAAAAAGTACCGACAAGATCCCTCTTAAACATTCTTATAGCTAGAATACTAACCAATATTTTTTTTCCTTTTAAGCAAATTTAAACGCCTATAACTCTGAAATAATTTAACAGATTTTAATAAAATATATATTGTGCACTTCTGTGATGAAATGATTAATATTTTGTTCAAATCGGTTGACATACAGAGGAGGAAAGTGTTCTTAACTGTTTTGCCTTTGCCGATTTATATATAGATTTTACATTGTTATCAATTCAAAAAAATTTCCGATCGAAGAATCATTTATGCACATTAATATTTATACCTTTAATAATTTTTTATCTATTTGTTTTTCGATTCTTTAATTTTGTTCTCGATTAGTCTTCAAAAAAGTTAATCTATTTTTTCTATGTTTGATTACTCTGAAATTGTTAACTGAAAAAATTATAAAAAATAAAAAGAAAATTAAAGCAAAACTTCATTCAGTTTCTTTGTCCGAATGAATTTTGTGTCCACAAAGCCTGAGATAAAAATGTTTTTCTAACTATTTTTGCCCTGCCTAGGACTGTTCTGTTTTTTTTTTCTATAAAAAAAACCTTTTTTCAATACAAACTGGAAAAAAGTATACAGATTTGTTTATGTTACAAAATCTAAAAGAGAAGAGGAAAACAAAATTTTCTGTCTTTATTTTGTTAACCTTTTGGTTTTTTATCTCTCTTCCCAGATTTTTACTTTTAGCAAGTTAATAAATATTTTTTCCTATTTTTTTTTTTTTATTTTTATTTCTTCTTAAAAATGCTGGTAATTTATGCTAAAAAAATTTTTAAATTTCTTTTTTTTGGGATGTGTGTCTTGAGGGAGTATAAAATTGTTTACTTGCACTCGTTACAAATATTTTTTTTTATTGAGAGAGGATTCGTATTATTCATTTAACTTTTGCTTAATGTAAAACTAACAACTTTTTAAATATTTTTCAGTCCCCAAAGAAGGAAAGTAGATGTATTTTTAATAAAAACATTTATCTATTTAATAAATGTCACAAATAAAATTCTGTGTCAATTTGAAAAAGTAGCTTATGCAGAATATTGTATCGCCTGCTTATTTTTAGCTAAATGATAGCTTTCGACATCGATTATTATAGTTTGATAGCTGAAAATGTCAAACAACGCTTCCAAATAGTGGAAAATTACTAAAAAAAATCTGTTTGCGAAGTTCATAGAGCACTTCGTTCATTTTACAAGGCTCATTTCTCAAACAAAATTTTCTACAAATTAAAAATTTTTGGCAAAATTTTCTTTTAAAAGTAAATTTGAACAAAACTTTCTATAAAAAGTAAATTTTAACAAAATTCCCTATATAAAGTAAATATTGGCGAAACTTCCTATTATAGTAAATTTTAGTTTATTTTAGCAAACTTTCTTAACTAGAAATTTTTAACAAAATCACCTTTAAAAATAAATTTTTTTAAAATAACCTATAAAAAGTAAATTTGTATACAAAGTAAATTTAAGCAAAATTTCTTATAAAAAGTAAGTTTTAACAAAATTTCCTATGAAAAGTAAATATTAACAAATCTTTGTGTGAAAAGTAAATTTTATGAAAATTATCTATAAAAAGTAAATTTTAGCAAAAATCCCTGTAAATAGTAAATTTTGGTAAAATTGACTATCTATAAAAAGTAAATTTTACCAAAATCTCCTATAAAAAGTAAAGTTTAGCAAAATCTCCTATAAAAAGTTAATTTTGGGGAAATTTCTTATAAAAAGTAAAAATTGGGAAAATTTCCTATAAAAAGTTGATCTTACCAAACTTTCTCAACTAGCAATTTTTAAGAAAATCATTTTTAAAAAGTACATTTGTACACAAAGTAAGTTTTAACAAAATTTCCTATAAAAAGTAAATTTTAACAAAATTTCCTATGAAAAGTAAATTTTAACAAGATTTTCTATGAAAAGTAAATTTTAATAAAATTTCCTATGAAAAGTAAATTTAACCAAAATTTTCTATGAAAAGTAAATTTTAACAAAATTTCCTATAAAAAAATAAATTTTAACAAAATCTGCTATAAAAAATAAATTTTAACAAAATCTCCTTGAGTCAATTTTGGAAAAATTTCTTATTAAAAGCAAATTTTTTTTTAACAAAATTTCCTATAAAAAGTAATTATAAGCAATAATTCCTATAAAAGGGAAATATGTATAAAGAAAAGTTTGTATAAAAATTAAATTTTAGTAATATTTCTAATAAAAAGTAAATTTTAACAAAATTTTCTATGAAAAGTAAATTTTAAAAAAATTCCCTATGAAAAGTAAATTTTTACAAAATTTTCTATGAAAAGTAAATTTTAAAAAAATTCCCTATGAAAAGTAAATTTTTACAAAATTTCCTATGAAAAGTAAATTTTTACAAAAATTCCTATAAAAAGCGAATTTAAAACAAATTTTCTATAAGTAAATTTTCATAAAAAGTAAATTTTGTCACAAGTTGCTATAAATAGTAAATTTTAACAAAATCTCCTACAAAAAGTAAATTTTAACAAAATCTCCTATAAAAAATAAATTTTAACAAAATCTGCTATAAAAAATAAATTTTAACAAAATCTCCTTTAGTCAATTTTGGAAAAATTTCTTATTAAAATCAAATTTTTTTTTTAACAAAATTTCCTATAAAAAGTAATTATAAGCAATAATTCCTATAAAAGGGAAATATGTATAAAGAAAAGTTTGTATAAAAATTAAATTTTAGTAATATTTCTAATAAAAAGTAAATTTTAACAAAATTTTTATAAAAAGTAAATTTTAACAAAATCTTCTATAAAAGGTAAATTTTAACAAAATCTCCTATAACAGGTAAATGTTAACAAAATCTCCTCTAAAAAAAAAAAAAAAATTTACAAAATCTCCTATAAAAAGTAAAAAAATAAATTTAAGAAAGTTTCCTATAGAATGAAATTTAAACAAAAATTCCTATAAAAGGTAATTAATTAGTAAAACTTCCTATAAAAGGGAAATATTTTCTATAAAAAATATTTGCAAAATTTTTTATAATCCGTTAATTTTAACAAAATCTTGTAAATTTTACAACAATCTCCTATAAAAAGTAAGTTTTGGGAAAATTTTCTATAAAAAGTAAATTTTGGGATAATTTCCTAAAATAAGTTAATTTTAGGAAACTTTCTTAACTAGCAATTTTTAACAAAGTCACCTATAAAAATAATTTTGGGAAAATTTCCTATAAAAAGTACATTTGTATGCAAAGTAAGTTTTAACAAAATTTCCTACGAAGATTAAATTTTAACAAAATTTCCTACGAAGAGTAAATTTTAACAAAATTTCCTACGAAAGTAAATTTTAACAAAATTTCCTATAAGTAAATTTTCAGAAAATTTTTCATAAAAAGTAAATTTTGTCACAAGTTGCTATAAATAGTAAATTTTAACAAAATCTCCTATAAAAAGTGAATTTTAACAAAATCTCCTATAAAAAGTGAATTTTAACAAAATCTGCTAAAAAAAATAATTTTTAACAAAATCTCCTTTAGTCAATTTTAAAAAAATATCTTATTAAAAGCAAATTTTTTTTAACAAAATTTCCTATAAAAAGTAATTATAAGCAATAATTCCTATAAAAGGGAAATATGTATAAAGAAAGGTTTGTATAAAAATTAAATTTTAGTAATATTTCTAATAAAAAGTAAATTTAAACAAAATTTTTATAAAAAGTAAATTTTAACAAAATCTCCTATAAAAAGTAAATTTTAACAAAATCTCCTATAACAGGTAAATGTTAACAAAATCTCCTCTAAAAAAATTAACAAAATCTCCTATAAAAAGTAAATTGTGGAAAAATTTCTTATGAAAAGTAAATTTTAGAAAATGTCCTATAAAAAATTAATTTAAGAAAGTTTCCTATAGAATGAAATTTAAACGAAAATTCCTATAAAAGGTAATTATTAGCAAAACTTCCTATAAAAGGGAAATATTAAGAAAATTTTCTATACAAAAAATTTGCAAGATTTTGTATAATCCGTTAATTTTAACATAATCTTGTAAATTTTACAACAATCTCCTATAAAAAGTAAGTTTTGGGAAAATTTTCTATAAAAACTAAATTTTGGGAAAATTTCCCAAAATAAGTTAATTTTAGGAAACTTTCTTAACTAGCAATTTTTAACAAAGTCACCTATAAAAATAATTTTGGGAAAATTTCCTATAAAAAGTAAATTTGTATGCAAAGTTAGTTTTAACAAAATTTCCTACGAAGATTAAATTTTAACAAAATTTTCTACGAAGAGTAAATTTTAACAAAATTTCCTACGAAAGTAAATTTTAACAAAATTTTATATGAATAGTAAATTTTTACAAAAAATCCTATAAAAAGTATATTTTTACAAAATTCCCATGCAAAGTAAATTTTAACAAAATTTCCTATGAAAAGTAAATTTAAACAAAATTTCCTATAAAATGCGAATTTTAACAAAATTTCCTATGAAAAGTAAATTTTAACAAAATTTCCTATGAAAAGTAAATTTTAACAAAATTTCCTTTAAAAGCGAATTTTTACAAAATTTCCTATAAGTAAATTTTCAGAAAATTTTTCATAAAAAGTAAATTTTGTCACTAGTTCCTATAAATAGTAAATTTTAACAAAATCTCCTATAAAAAGCTAAATTTAGCAAAATTTCCTATAAATAATAAATTTTAACAAAATTTAAATTTTAATCTTAAATAATGTTAGTCTATCAATAGATTCATGATGTTGGAATCAATTATTTATTATGGAAAAAATTTTAAAAACCTATAAAATTTAAAATTAACCACTTGTATTTTTTTATTTATTTGAAGAACTATGCATCATTGGCTGCGCAATAAATATTCAATTTACAATAAAGCAAATTTTATATTTGCTTAAATTTTATTTATATTTTTTTTTACAATAAAAAAATTCAATTTACTGACAGTTTTTTAAACAACAATATGTATGCAATTAAATTAGTTATTACATTATAAAGGAAAAATTTCTGTAAAAAATTTACCAGTATCTCCATATAAATCTCTACCACAAAAAATTAATTAAAGCGAATAATCAAACAACAAAAAACGCCAACAATGAAACTAAAAAAATAACAATAAATTTAACTGATCTGGACCATGATACACATTAGACCACTCTACCACCCCCACGCAACACACAAATATATTTATTTATCAAAAAATATAAAATAAAACTTACCTTTTAAATATTGTTCGTTACGGGCAATAACTTTTTCGGCATTTTTGCGTGCCTGAAAAAACCATTCGGACGTATTGCCTAAATAATGATATTCCATGGCCAAATCTTTGGCGAGAATAGCACCCAAATTGGGTGGCGGCAAACGGTAGGCAAATGGACAAAACAGGCCCGGTTGCGCAGGGTGTTCATTCCAATCGAAACAATTGCCAGCAGCAAAAATATCATCATCAAATTCGACCATCGACAAAACGGAAGCATGAAGTAGATTAACATCGGCCTGTGCAGATGCTGAAGTCATTTTGAAAATCCTGTAAAAAGAAGAATAAAAACAACTTAAATAATGAACAAAAAAGGTTTTTTTTATATGGATTTGGGTAGAGAAAACAACAAAGTAACTGTGATATTTAATAAAGAATTTAATTATTTTGTTCTTGTAACTTTATTAAAAATAAAAAAATAACATGAAAGAAATTGCCACAAGAACATAAATTTTTGACGAAAGTGTGCTCAAAATTGCTTCTGTCATAGAAATTCGACTAGAATCGAAGCTCTCCAAAACAAAACAAAACAAAAAAATCTCTCTCAAAATGTTGTACGTTTTGACAGATGAAAAACGCTTGACCTGCTGAATTAGGTTTATCTGTTAATTAGTTCCGGTAATTAAGGCCCAACTATAATATGCTTAAGCTCCTGTCAAAAAATAACAAAAATCTTTTCAAATGCATTTAAAAACACAAAAACAAAACCAAAAAACATTTGATTCCGTACGGAAAGTGCGATTTGTTTCGCTTAAGCAAATGACAGATTCATAAAATTAAACAAAAAGTTTCCTTAAGTTCAATATGGTTTGCCATATATGATTTACATGTATTCGCCCATTTGCTTAAGCCAACTTAAGCATATTATAGTTGGGCCTTTAGATTGGACACACAATCTAAACCCGGTGTAGTCTGTTAAACATGCAATTGTAAATTTGAATTTAAAACTCAACTATCCATCTAGAAACTACCGATCGATCCCACTGTATAAAGTATATACTATAATTCGCTAGTTTGTTTTCCCTTCATTATTTCATTAAATGTTCCTTTTAAAATTAGGCCCAAACATAAAAATTATAATAACGTTACACAAAAGAGGGAGAGGAATAAAGCATATTTTTGTTGTGCAATTTAATATTTAAATATTGTTGTCGTGTAATTAACTTTCTGGCATATTTATACCCCTTTTTGCACAACATCTTAATTTTTAATAAAGTTTTTTATTTTTTTTGCTTCTTCCATTTACTTTTAAAAAATATACTTTTTTCGAACTGTATCTTTTACTTAAATTGAGTTTTACTGCTTCCGTTACTTGCACTTGTTGTGCTTAATTAAGATTAATTGAGAGATGCATTTCCAAGAGTTTCTGCTGCACATTTTTTTCGTTCTTTTAATTCTTTTAACACGAAATGCAAGTTGGTGTTGTGTTCAACTATGTCTTCCATTTATAGAAAAAAAAAACTTTTTTGATGTTGCTTGTTACCTTGGAGTTATTATCGTTTTATTATGAAAAGGTGTTTTCAACACGGTGATGAAAAAGTGAAGCAAAAAAAAAAAAATCATCTTTTCAGGGTTGACAGTTTTCTTAAACAAGTAGTAGACAAGATTTTCATCAGTAACTGTCGTGTAGGCCCAACATCATTTTGATCTTTATCAAGAGAACTTTGACAATTTCTCTTCATGGAAAAAGAAATTGGAAGCAAAAAAAATATAAAATGAGCAATTTTCAAGTTTAAACTAACATTTATAAATTCCTCCTTATGGAAAAATTACGTTCAAAATAAACTGTAAGTTGAGAATTCCTCTTTATCGGAATTACGTTGGGTGGAAAACTATGATACAGAAGCCCCATAAATATACTACTAGTGACAAAAAGTGCATTTTGACCAAGGTTTAAAAAACTGCAGTCGAAACCAAAAACTTGCGAACAAAAAAACGAAAATTTGTGTACAACTTTTATCTTTCTGAGTTGGTTTGACAGCGACGGTTTACATTTAATAAATCAGAAGTAAAAGCAACGTCCAATGACAAATGAATAAGTGGAAGAAAGGGCAGTTTTTCTACTTTGACTACAGTTTTTTTTAAACGCTGGTTTTAACTGCTTGTGTTTAGAAAATAAAAACAAAATTTCGTGTGAGAAATTACATTGAAAACAAAAACAAATTTTCGAATTTTATTGTTGTTAACGAGCTGGAGCGATCCAACCTCCACTGAGGTTTTGCAGCAAACCGCATCTGTTGAATAGCAACAGCACCTAAGGAGATCCGCCAACTGGCATTAATTCACTTTAAGTGTCGGAAAATCAGTACTGGAAGCTGGCTTTTTAAAAACTCTCTTCCCGCGACTCTGGGTTTTAACCACGCGCACCGAGTGTTCCCCCAAAGGGGTCCAACCAGACCGGAACCGTGCTTCCAAAGGCAACTGACTTCCGTGGTACCATCTATGATCTCTGGTCAGCCGCGATTTCAAGTGATCTGTAAATTTTGAACTCTTCCGAGTTCCAGGTGTTGACTACACCTGATTTCCCTGGAGGATGTTAAACCAAAAGGTAAAATATCCCTTGAATGTCTTCCTACATATCCCCCGGGTGAAGTTTTTTAACAAGCAAAATTGGAGGTTTTAACAGCCTAGAGGGATCTACCAGGCTTAACCTTATCCAATTTATGAGCTTTACATGCCAGCGGCGTCATCGGACAGATTTTGTTTTTTTGAAAAAAAAAAAAAAAAAAACGTCGAGACAAACCTCAACGGCGATTGCTGCAGGAACATAATATCGGATAAGTTTTGGAGCCAGCCATGACCTCTGGCGAAAAGCGTTTCTAAATGGACAGCGCAATATGCCATACGACTCAATAGAATTATTAAAGACCATGTTCGGCGAGCAAGTTAGGTGCTTTGTTCGTGCGATATAAGCTTTTCAGACTTTCTTCTTTGGGATTACATTTAATGGCTGGTCTATGACAACAAAGTTAAAAGAAAATAAACATTGAAAGGGGTTTTCGGCCGATTTAAAAACTCAAGTTATGGAAAATTGCGTCTAGTGTATTTATTCATTCCAGTGCTCCCGCTGCGTACATTTAAACAATGTCGTGTTTCATAAATATTGGCATCAACTGTACTTTCATGTGAAAAAAAGCAATTGCTTTTAATTAAAAAAAAATCAGACCCACCCTATGAAAAACCCTTTAGGAGAGGAAAATTTAATGAACTTGCCAATCCCTTTTTAATATCAATAAAATGAAAAACTCTCATCTGGCTTTTTTTCGTATTACATTCTGTTTAATTTTTACATGTTTTTCTTTTCGGTTTTTTTTTTTTATTTTTTTGTTATTAAATTCTATCTTTTGTTTTCATTAATGACACGAACATGTATTGTGTCAATAGCACGAAGATTCACTTAAAAACGCATAGACAAAATAACGAGAAAAACTATTAAAGTAGGAAAAAAAAACACAACACATGACAAAGCAATGAAGATAAAGCTGCAAATATTAAGTTGTTGAACCTTTTGCCTGGAAACAAGATGAGAAGAATGGAGGAGAAGTGTTACCCAAATCACGAACGACTCAAACAAAAAAGCACACATCTTCTGCACAGACAACCGCCACCAGTAACTAAAAATAAGGCCAGTCCTTGAACAACATCAACCTGGACATTTTTTTTTATTGTCCTTATTGCCATGTCAGTGACACTCTATCAAAGGAAACGTTTTATCATTAGCAACAGGCATTAATTAAAGATACACACATTCTCGTGCATTTGTATGATGTACGTACGTATGTGTATGCGAGCTAAGTAGAGTGGCTTTTGAGCAGACCTGAATTAAAGATTGGCACATGTATCTTACGTTGGTTGGTTGGTCGTCTTTAAAACAAGCAAAAACAGCAACAACTAAAACAATAAAAACAACATAATCAATTGTTTCAACGAACATGATGCTGATGGAACTTTAATGGTTTGATGACGATGCTTTTGAGAATGGTCAAGTTTCTTTTAATTGTCTGTGCATTACAATGTTGTCTTTGTGTTTTTTTTTTTTTTTTGCTTATATTTTTTTACAAGCAATAAAAGCAACAACAAAAACAACATCAGTTTTTCATTTACCCATTACATGAAAGAAAGAGGAATGAAGATGTTGAATGGCTTATTAAAGCATAAAGCTTGGGATGAGGAATCATGATGTCAGCAAGAACAGTGAGACTTTAGTTCTCTTCATTACTAGGCCTGCAAACAAGGAAAAACAAACAAGTTAGAGTGTTATATTCGGCTGTGCCGAATCCTTGATACCCTTTACCGACAGTTGGAATATTTCAGGAGTGTGATTTATGATATCTACCCAGTAAAAAATGTGTTGTCCAAAAGGAGCAGGTTTTATGTATGAATTCATACCTCAAATCGCTGCAAACCTGCTGACGGGATGCCTGATTTTTGTATGGGGTGTTCCCGGTTTGGAGGACTATTTTCTGCTGACAATAAGCGCTTCTTTTAACATGCAAACAAAGGACTCCTAAAGTGCTTTTTTAAGGGCTAACTGAATTAACATATTCATTAAAGTGTTGCTTTTACTTGTTTAAATGCCTTTTTTAATCATTTTCGTAAACCATAATATATTTTTATTTTGTTCGCTTTAAAACCTTCTTCATGGTCAGCACTAAAACAGCAGCTTTTTTGTATATTTTATTCTTTATCATTTACTGCTATATAAGAGCTCTCTTATTGAAGCGCTCGATTATGCCCTTTTTCTTTTAAGTGCTTTAAAAACCCCAATTTTTTTTTACTGGGTATGTATTACTAATTTACCTTTTAAAAAACGGTCGCAGGCATTAAAATTTGTTGCGGTTTAGACCTATATAAAATTACTGACCGACAATCGGAACGTGTTATGCTTTTCTTTTTAGAAATTTGAACTAGCTTGAGTAAAATATCATGATCCGTAACGGTTTTCGCCGAACTTAAATGATTTTCAGGAGGGGAATTTATATGGAGCCATGGTAAATTATGGGCTAATCATCCTAAAATTCTTAATAGTGATTTCAGAAGGTTTCTTAATATGGGATCTAAGGTAAATTATAGATCGTATATCACAAAATTGCATGACATTTTGTCTGGCCATATGAAGCTAAGTTGGAAGAAATTTAACCGCAATATCTATATCTGCTACGGTTTTACTAAGTTGAATTTAATTAATTTATCAGAGGGGCCTATTGTAAATTATGGACCGGTCAGCACAAAATTAATTAGTGTGATTTCTAGTCCTATAAAACTGACGTACAAAATTTTATTATGTGGGATTATTTGTTACGATTTTAGGCGTTATAAACAGCTTTCCGGGAGTAGGATTTATTAGGGATCTATGGTTAATAATGGACCGATCTTCGCGAAATTTATCACTGTGATTTTCAGTTGCATAAAATAAATTTCTGTAAAATCTAATATCATTCCATAAATTATTTCGTCATTTATGTTAGCTTTTCTAGGGAGGCGGCTACACTTTTTGATTTATAGCTCTAATCCTACTAAACCGATTTTTCTGGGTTTCAATCCCAAACTGCTTAGCATAACTACAAGCAATTTGAGAACAAGTTTGTTCTTTTCTGTTGAGTTTTTGAAAGTAAGCGTCTTTTCAACAGACAGACAGACGGACATGGCTAAATCGACTAAGAATTACTGAAGGAGCCAGAATATATATCGTTAGCTAAAATGAAAAAAAGGCGTAAGTAAAAAAAATAAAAATCCTGTTTTTGATTGGTTATTATGAATGCTATTGAACTACATGTCTTGACAAAATTTTACTCTTCTGCGATCAAAATTACGCTTTTATTAACAAAAAAAAAAACAAAGGGACGTAACTACAAGATAGAGTTTTTTTTTTCCCGGACTTTTTCGTTTCCCGGGAAAGCGGGAAATTTTTTTTAATTTCCCGGGATCCCGGGATCCCGCTCCATATAAATAATACAAAGTAAATTTTGTTATTAATAAATAAAAAAACTTTTATAAAAAAACGTAAGGGAACTTGTTAACAAAGAAACTAAAATAAATGGTTCAATACTAAAAACCCAGAAAAAAATTCGCTTACTTTTTCAAAATGAATAGCTTCTTTAACTCATTATTTAGCAGCTTTCTTCTATAAATACATCTATAACAGCTTCTATAACTACTTTTTTCGGAATGTATTAAAGTAAAAAAATAATGACTTGCTTTTGAATGCGTTCATTTTGGGACATCCTTGTAAAATTCATTGGTTCTTTCAGTAGAATTGTAAGTAGTGCTCTTATGTTTTTCTGATTACTCAACACATTATTTTGTAGGCGAAGTTTTTACTGGGAAATTAATTGAAGATTAAAATAGGAACTTGAATTATTATTATCTCACGCCTTTATTCCCTATAATTTTGCTTTTATTCAGTATTATTATGCTCTGGATACAAGATAAAAAGATAACATAAACATAACAATTTAATTCATAAAACAATTATAAAAACAAAATAAAATTAAGGTACTCAAGATATGAGATCAAAAAGTTAATTAATAAAATAGATAAAATATTTAAAAGAAATATATAACATTTTTTAACGGCTTAGGAAATAACTTTCTGACACACTCAAAGCGCTTAGTAAGTCGTCAAAAAGTATATTCCTGATTTTATTTACTAATTATCATGTTTCCGAAAAATTTCGTTCATTTTTTACCCAGGTTGGACAAATAGTTAAAAGTGCACCGTTGTAGCATGCTTCGGATTCACAATCAGAAGCAATTTTTTTATTTTTTATAAACAACGTCTATATCAGTCAAATGTATGTCAAGGTTGATGCAAAAATAGCATCAACCGGACTGCTTCTTACAAACCTTTTCATTTCAATAGATCCATTTGTAATCTTTAGGACAATGTGTTTTTCAAGTTGTATGTTGTAGTATCTTACACGAGTTTCCAAAATGTTATTTTATTTCGGTTTCCCCGCACTTCACGGGAACAAAAACCAATACAAATTGAAATTGAAAATTTGTGTTTATCACCTAATTAACATATCGCTCCTTCATTGCATCATAGTCATATCTCAAAATTTTAAGTTACTTTAGCAAAGTTTTCCTCATGCCTTCTCGTATTATATCTCCAACTGAACCGAAGTTATAGCAAAATATATCTTTAAATCGGTACATTTTGAAAACTTTAATCGCATTTTGCCAAGATCGTTGGTTTTTGTAGATATGACTATGTTGCAATAAAGGAGCGATATGTTTAGGTATCTCCTATTTTTAAGACTTGTTCATGGAAACTTTACTGCCTGCATCTTATTTTGAATTAATGTACTTTATTAACTCTTCACTTCACTAAATGTAATAATTATCAACTGTTGCACTGCCCATTCTGCTTTTAGTAGATTTATTGCATCAGGAGACATTGATTAACGTATGTACTCACTTCTTGTAATTGATCTAATACACAACCCATCCACAGATGCTAATTTTTAGAGAATAGAAAACTAAATTTCACAGTATAAATAGCTATTTTCTGAAATTATGAGGAATTTTTTATTTCCCGGGATCCCGCAAGAAAAATCCCGGGAAAACGGGAAATAAAATAATTGAAATTCCCGGGAATTCCCGGGACGGGAAATCCCGGGAAAAAACCCTACTACAAGAGGGCTTTATTTTATAAATGCAAAATTACGTAAAACCCCATTTTTTTCTGACAAAATATAATGAAATTGTCTGCTTTTAAAATTGTTTGAAGAATTCCATGGACGACTTATCAATGCATGTTTTTCTGAATTATATAGTTTTCATTTTAAAAAGTTTTTTACTTTTCATGTAAAATTATATTTTTGTTAGTTACGCCTTTTTGCATTTTAGCTAACGATATACTATATGGGGTCTATGATAAGATGTATAATAAAAAAGTTTCACACGGAATTAAACTTAGTATGCCCTCAGTTTGCTAAGTGTTGGAAATGGTTTAAAGTAAATTAAAGAGTATCTTTTAAGGATCCTGAAAAAGACCTTTTCAAAGAAACAGTTTTTTTTTTAAGTTGTAAGAAAAGGAACAGACCAGACCGCAAGCATAACTTAATTATTTGTTTATAAATTATGAAACAGGCAGTATTACTCTAAAATGCCATAATCTGGGGCCTAATTCTGGCAATCGTGATCGAGTCTTTTCTCGATACGAAAGCGATTTTAATTCAGTCGATACTGAACGAATCGAAAAATTCGATTCGATTCCGATTCGTTCAGTATTGTCTGAAATAATTAGATATTAAATTGCTTTCGAATCGAGAAAGTACTCGATCACGACTGCCAGAATCAGGCCACTGGGCTAGATGAGATTGCCTCTGAAATATTTAGGTTTTTAGACGAAATCCACACATTCAACAAAAACATTGTTACGATTGTAAGACTAATCAGCTCATTGCCATGTCCTTAAAAAAATCCGTCGGAATAATTCACTACAGAATTTTTGGAATATGCGAAAAAAATTGGGTACAATTTTACCACAATTTCAGCATTCTATCCGAAAGTAGGATTTATATGGCAACAATGGCCCTTTTGGTAGATGGCTCTTTATTTGAATCGTTAACACTTTTTTTAATAAGCCGATTGTTCTGGATTTTGACCGCAGACTGCCTAATTAAATTGGTATCAAAACTAAAAAAAATTTTGGGTGTTATCGACTTTGCCTCTAATTTCGAAAAATTTATACAAATTTCATAATCTTTGTGCGCATTTTGCTTTTGGCAAATGCATTAAGTTCGAGCAAAAGAGCGCAGGATTGCATATGAGTACCTTTTCTGCTAAACAAGTGAAAAGGTACGAGTAGTACTAAAACGTACTTAAAACAATCTTAAATGGGATAATTTTCAAAAATTAATCCCGGAATTTCCTTAAATAATCCCGGAATTTCCTGAAATAAGTAAAAAAAAAGATTAAACCCTTCGTTGGTAGTGCCACTCTGAGAGTAAAATTACAAGGTGAGCGTTTTAATCTCATTTAACTTATCAAAGTTTGTTGCAGACACTACAACAACACCACACAAGTAGTTAAAAAACGATGTTGTATGTAGAAACAACAAAAACAAGAGAACAAGACGAAAATACATTATTTTCATATTTAAAAAGTAAAATTGAGAACTCTTGCTTCTCATTTAGTCTATATTTGCAGTTAAATATGTAGATTAAATTTTTAAAGTATAAACCATATCGGGAATGATGCTAGTGTTCTATAATCGAAATTCTGTAAGGTTTAAAGCGGATTAGTAAATCAATCATAATAATTTTTTCTTTCTAACATCTTTTAAGGTTTTTTTCAAGCATGAATTTGGGATCAAATCAACTTTATCAAACTTGAATCAAGCGCATTTTGAGTTTGATTCAATCTTAGTTTTACTTAGATCAATCTCATTTTCGGATTATTTCTAGCACGAATTCGGGATTGAATATGAATAAGTTACGTATTTCGAACTTGAATAATTCGTACTTGAATCAATCTTTCTTTACTTGATGCAATAAAATCCTTACTCACCGAACTAATTATACCGCTTCGGATTGATTTGAGTACGGATGGATTGATTGATTTTTCTTTTGAGTGTAGTAGCATTACCAGTTTAGCCATTTAATTGCAAGATTTAGTCATTTTTCATGTTAATCACAAAAAGGAATTTCAGCAATTTAAATAACTAAAAGTTTCTTCAATTCTTTTTTCCAATTTTGGACAAAAGGTTTCATCATAATTACAGTAACAAATTTATGATGAAACTTTTGAATTTCTTAAAAATGTTTTGCCATAGTTTTCTTTTTTTTTGTTGCCATTTTTACTCATTATTGCTAAGCTTGTTTTACTCTTAATGCTTAGATTATTTTCCTAGCATAAAGGGTAGCAGCACAGTTCCTTAGAATAAAGAGGCAGATCTCCCAACCTCTTTGTAGTGCATGTCTTAAAAAAAAAACATTTTTGACAAATGTGCCATCAATTCTGTTATAGTTATGAAAGCACATTGGTTTTGTTCTTAACTCATTAAGGCCAACAAGACGTGCAATAAAAAATTTCTTTTATTTGTGGTTTTAATTTTTGGTTTGATTTTTTTCCTTCCACAGCAGAGGAATTTTTTGGTCTCTAAATGTTCATATATCCATCACAAGCTACGGCTGATATTTTATGACAATTTTCCACAAGTTATTGAACGGTCTTCACTTTCATGACTTCCTGATAAATAATAAAATATGTTTTTGCTGGTTCTCCAGCAGCTTCATGCAAAAAATTAGGTAAGAGCGAATAGTCAATGTATAATAAGTCAATCTAACTTTTTCTGTTAAGTTATTTAGCTTAATTTCTTCGACCTTCTTAATATTATTTTCTTTCAATAATTTCTCAAGCTCAAGGTCCGTTTTATATAAAGAACATTTATTTAAAATTTATCCAATATTTCGCTATCTCAATTCAGGGATTTTTTGGTTTTTTTTTTATATTTCAAACAAAAATTTTATAAACAAAATTTAATGAAAAAACAAAATTGTCAATTATGAAAATTAATAAAAATTATACACAGGAAACAAAAATTATTCTATTACATTTTTGTAAACTTTTTTAATTTTCTATCTTATTGTTATAAATTAAATGTCTGTAATTTTGAGCTACATTGTCCGTATCTGTCTTAAAATTAATTCTTTGTTCCATTGGTATGTTTATAATTTGCAACATTTCTAACATGAAGCGTCGTTTGTAGTTGGTGATGTCCAATGATGGCGCAACTTTTTGTTCACAACAGCTTTTTATTTTAGTTCGCTCACGTTGACTCCTTTTCCGGAAATCTGGACTTAAAAAATTTAAAAAATAAATTTTCAAAAAGTCGCTCCAGCTGCCTCTGTTAAGACTTCTGGTGATGGCAAATGATGGAGCTACTTATTGTTCACAAGTCCTATTTGTTTTTGTTCACTCACGTTGACTTCTTTTCCAGCAATCTGGGCTCGTCCGTACAGTTTTGGGATGCCAAACAATTAACCAATGCGGATGAAAAGTAAAACGAGCAAAGACAGAGAGAGAGAGACAGAAAAGCAAGGACGTTATAATTTTCTTCTAGAGAAATTGAAAACGAAGCCCGAGTTACTTCCCCAACCAAACCACTTTAAAGTGGGGTACACAATATCGAACTTAAGACACAGTTAAACATTTTCTTAGTCAACAGTCAACCACAAAATCTTTCGTGGTTGGCTGTCAAGCAAAAATTTGAGCAAAACTTTCACTCATGATAGTTTGTAAATCTTAAACTATAAAAAATACTTACTTTGGAAAGTAAGGCTTTTGAAAAAAAAAAAAAAATTACAAACTTAAATTCTGTGATAAATTTTACCATTACTTTACCACTGTGCATTGGCAGTAATGATGACAGTGAAAAATGTTGTAGTTAATAATAGCGTTTTATTCGTGGCTTAACACTTGGTCACGTAGCAGATAATAGAGAAGGTCTTACATTTTGTGACTTGTAGATTCATGTTTTATTCAAAAAACATTAACACACACACATACACACACTAGTAATCTACTTTTTCCCCATAACGACTACAGGTTAAGACTTTTGGTCATCAATTATAAGTGCAGCTTTTGTTAATTTTTTTTTTTTTTTTTTTTTGTTATTTTCGGAATCGAATGCGAAAGAACAGACAAAAGAAATACGAAAATCAACAATCATCGTCAGCATCAACCATTTCCGACAACATCATTTTCATTCAATGGTTTATAAAAATTAAACCATTCCACTCCCACGCTCTTCGTTCTCAGTCGAGTCACGAGCAGTCACAGTAAAATTGACTGGTTATTAAAATAACCCCAGTTTTTCTGTGTGGAAACTAAAGGAAAAATAATGTCAAGTTGATGTTTTTCTGGGTATTATTTCCTTAAATAGAAATTCTTAAAGTCAAAAGAATATAAAGAAATATTTTTTCCTTTTTTTTTTTGTTTGTTTTTGTAATAGTTTCATTTTACTTTCCCTGATAACATTGTTTCTAGGTGGCCATTGTATTGGCGTTTTTTCCAGCAGTTTCATTTTTAACATCTTGAGTAGAATGTTTTGAGATCTTTTTTATATTTTCTCAATTTTTTTTTTTATTATTCTTTTGAATACTTTAGCAACATCTGTCAAATACAACGTTTTTCAAGTTAAAACCAAGACAGAATTTAGAGAAAAATTCAAATTAATTTTTAACTATAGAAACTTTTAAAAACTAAAAAGAAAAAAATTTACTGTTCATTTGATGTTATTTTTCTTTTTAGGTTTTCTGTCTTATTTTTAATTTTCTTGTAGCAGAAAATTATGCAAATGTGTCGAAAAATAAAGAAAATTGTATAAAAAGCTAATGAGAATTTAAATTAAAATGTAGTTGAAAACCAGTGGTGCGTATGATTTTTATAAATATTAAATATTAATCATACGCCAACAGCGAACTGGGCAAATTAATGATAGCAAAAATGTAAGGAGGAGTGAGAAGGAGTAGGAGGGTTTAGGGAGAACAAAATTTTTGCTCAAAGTAAATTGCTATTGATTAAATAAATAAATGAAATGTATAAATTATAAGTAGGGGCAAGTTTTTCAAGCTTCCTTTTTTTGCTTCAAACATACGATTTTGCATATGGTGCACGTTTTTTGCATAAAAGTGATAATTTTACAATTGTTTATTTGCAGCATCGCGTTATAAGGAGTGATCTTTGGTAGTAGAAAAACTGCCAAATGTAAATATTTTAAAATATTCTATTGATATGTGCGATAATTATACCCACACCACAATTTATATACATAGACATATAATCCTGAGCAATAAATTTGATTTCGCCCCAACTTCTGCTTGTGGCTGCAGCTTAGATATCGTTTTAGCTCCTCCATGTATGTGCAGGTCTCCCTCTTCTATAGTTGCCCAGATCAGTGGTTGTTCCATTCCCAAGGTTGACTTTTGTTTTGGGATTTCGCTAATTACACCATATTTAAAGCTCGCTGGGAAATGATTCAGATGTCCAAAAGTCTGTGTTGAGGGACAAGATTACATGTGCCCACCACAATAGTAAAGATGGTTTGTGGTGATGTGTGTAGCACTTAAAAATTTTGCATTGTAAATAGTGTATCGATCGACTTAGATTCCCTTTTTGAATTGATCTAACGATGTCCCGCTGGTTGGAAGGTTGGTATTTATATACATTTTGCTAACAGTTAATGTGCCGTATCAAAATTTTTTGTTGGAAGGTTCAGTTTTGAATACAGGTCCTGCATAAGTCCCCTCCCTTTAATCACCTAAAGACAAAATAATCTTAAAAAGATAATGCATATTAACCACAAACTAGCCAATTATGAATACAAATTCCACGGGAGTTTTCTCCTTTCTCCCATTTCTCCTATGTAAATTCAATTGTAAAAATGGGAAAACATAATTTTGTTCTGGCGGTGCTATGACTCACCATTGGTTGCAAATAGAGTACACTCTCCAAAATGTATCTCCAGATACTGTTTACTAGGCTACCATATAGTCGGGCGACCCACTTTATGTTCATACTTGGTTTTATTTCAAAAATTGTTAATTCTTATTTTCTATATTTTTCCTCAACAAGTTCTTTGGTTAGTTTTTTTATTTTTTATTTTTTTTTGGTGCATATAGAAACTTGCCCTTGTAATAAACATTCCACTCAAGCAGAAGAAATGAATAGTAAACGTATAGAAATGAAAACTAAGCAAGTGAAAAAATATTTATGCTTGGTTTTTAAATTAATGTGGGTTGCTATTGTTTTCTTTATACGGACTGAATGAATTCTTTAATTAATAATTAATAGGAATTTTTTAATATAGTGAAATGTGAATATTTGATCTCTAGGAGAAGGATTTCCAATTTAAACAATTGAAAAGGATATTTACGGTCATGTGAATTTATAAGGCCAAAATTTTGTTGCTTTGGCTTTCCCCATGTGGCTGTTTTTTTTTTTCAAGGATATTGACTGGTTGCTTAGTTAATGTGGTAGCACGCAGAGAAAAAACGCTAGAGACAAATTAAGTCTGTTTTCATAGGTCTACACCAGTTGTCAATAATTAGAATTCAAGATCAGAATTGATGAACGCGCAATATCTCAAGGAGAACCTGCAAAAGGTGATTGCCAAATATCTTATGTCTGGTTGAATTATAAGCTGGGCAATGACATAAGGGATGACATATTGTCTCATTAGTTAGGAATTTAGACAGCATTCATTTATAAGGCGAATATAGCAGACTCATGTCTGGCGATCTTTCAGTGACACCTCAACACGAAAATCAACCTCATGAAGTCTTTTGGGATGTAGATTAGAAGTTGCATAAAGAGTGAGAATTTTAAGCAAACCAAAAAGGTGCTTGAAAAACGAACAAACAACTACTGTTAAGATCAAATCAACAATAATTTTGTTGCGTTTTAACGTTTTGTTTTTTATATTAAATACATATGGGGGACTTCATGTCAAGTGACCCAATTTTTAAATCGATGTCTTCCTATTTGGATGAAATTTGCACCAAGGTTGATTAAATAGCTTTCGAAGCTACTTGGGACAAATTTTGCTAACACCAATAGGTAAAAGTTACAAGGATGGAAAAGAACACCTGTATGACCAAAATGTCAACTTTTGACCCCCTCTAAAAATTTGTGTCTAAACTCCAATCCAATAGGACTAACCTTGGTGCAAATTTCATCCAAATCGGAAGAAATCGATTTAAAAATTGGGTCATTTGACATGAAATCCCCCATATATATATATAAATTTTGATTTTTAGTTAGGCTTGAGTTGGTTCTAAACCAAAAATATATTTTATAAAAAAGGCCTCATATTTTTTTAAATCTAACCATATTTGGAACTTCAAGAGAGGTTAACATTTTCCCAGCGGCGAACTTTGCATACCACATCACATCTCTTCAATGAAGTTTGTCACACTTTGTGTTCAGTGAATTATAGCTTACAAAGTGTATGACGGCAGTGTATGGAATTTACAGGAATGAATTTCGTTCATCTTTTATAATGTGCTGATATATTCTGTATGTATGTATGTATTCATATGTGCAGGTTTTTGTTTTGTCCCGTTATTTTTCATTTGCTACTTTGTAGAGTAGTTTATTTTAAATTGCGATTCAAATGTTTGCCGACTGTTGTGCAAAAAGGAACAATATAAAAATAGTGTCCAAAAAGTAAAAAATGTCCACAAAAAATTATAAAAAAGGATTTAGTTCTAGAAATATAAGACATTTACTGCCTGTTTTAAGAAAACGTAAACTACTGAGTGAGTGAGTGAGAAATTATATAGAAAACAAAAATAAATTTACGTTTTTTAATGTTGTTTTCAATGTAATTTTTCACTCACTCACTTGTTTACGTTTTCTGAAAACAGGCAGTTAATGAAAATTCTGAAATAACACAAAAATCTAAAAAAGCTAGCTGCTTACAATGTGTGGGAAGTAGTGTCCAAGACGCCTTCCACTTGCCCGCGACGTAAGCAAGAATGTGTATTGGCTGTCCACCGTCTGCTTACAATGTGTGTGAAGTAGTGTGCAAGACGCCTTCCACTTGCCCACCACGTAAGCGAGAATGTGTATTGACTGCCCACTGTCTGCTTACAATGTGTGCGAAGCAGTGTGCAGTGCGCTTCCTACCTTCCCACGAAGTAAGCGAGATGGTGTATAGACTGTCTACTGCCTGCTTACAATGTGTGTGGGGCAGTACGGAGTTTATATTTATTGAATGAACACTTCACAATCCCGGTTACTTTGTGTGCAAGTGGTAGGCGTTCACTCCACAAATGCGGCAATGCATTCGAAAAAGTGTGCTAGGTTGTAACTGAGATGGTGTGCATTACTGTCTTACTCGTGTCTATCACTTCATCGCTTCTGTAATCGATAAATTCGCCCCTGGGTTATTGTTAGGTTAAGTTAGGATCACCACTCACACACTAAGACCTTATTATCCGTTGTGATACCATCGAGTTCCACTTAAGAAACCCCCGACCACAGAACCATCGCAATCTTCTAACTAAGTTTAATATGCGATCCAGATTAACCCTAGAGATAGCATGCAATCCGTAAAAGGTGACGGTTCCCTTTTCGGCCAGGCGCTTTGTAGCGAATACAGGACAGTGAAACAGAGGTTTTACGTACTCCTCCTCATTATCTTCTTCGGAGTTACAGCAGTAATCATAGTGTCTGGCTCCCAGACGCTGTGTATGCCTTTCTAAAAGACGGTGATCCGTTAAAACATCAATAGCAGATACATGATTCACCCGTTATCCATGAGGAGCCACAATTGCCTGGCAACCCTGCATCCTGTCTGATAGTCGATCGCTTAAGTTTGAGTTTGCGGCAGAGCAGAGACACCCCAACGCCTTTTGGAGGCGCCAAGTACATCCGCCCTAATGTTCCCCAGAATATCCCAGGGACCCATATGATTCTGATATCAAACTGCTTAGATGAGCGGCAGTTAAGGGCCATTAGGCCTTGGATTTTATTAATTTATTATTAATCGGGATATAAAAAATTTTAAAAATCTGTGACATGCCTGTATGAACGAATTTTTCTTGTTCAATTTTTTTATTTTCTTGCTTTTATTCTTGTTTTGCAAATAAAAACAATTACAAAAATTAAATATACCTCATAGAATATTTTGCCTAGACCCACTTGTCAATAAATTTTTCAAATAAAGTTTTAATGAAATCAAAACATTTCACACACATGCCACATCGAGCAAATAAAATCAGTTGTTTGTTAATAAAAAAAGAAAAATGTTTTAAATAATTAATTAATTTTAATTTATCCATTGTCATGTCTATTTTGATTTTTAAGTTAAATGTTGTACAAATGATGTTGTCCTGCTGTCTTTACAACAATTAAAAATAATTTATTACTTTCAGTTGAAAATGTAATTGATAGTAATCAATAACATTGAAAACTCTAACACGATATAATTTTAATTTTTATGTTTTTTTTTATTGGTTTTTGATTGAAATAAGTTTTATTGATATTGAAACTGTTCATGTAGAGTTGTGGTATAAACACAATTGTGACGAACGACTTACACTACACAGCACGATAACCTTTTGGTAAGAATTCGTGGCGTTAATTCGCCGAACAAAACACAATTAGTGCGACAAGAGTAGCTTTTAATGTCATTGGAAATTATTTGACATTAATAGAAAAAAAAAAAAAATTTATATTTACCCGAATTTTGTTGCACTGTGTTTTTTAACACTTACCTGTTAACTAATATTTAGTATTTTACTTTAAAAGTATTTTTTCATCTTTAAGTGCTTAAAAGTGCAGAAATTCCTTGAATTTAAAAATTGCAAAAATTCTAAAAACAAAATCATATTTAAATTTAAACGTGTGAGTATTATATTCAAAAATTTCTCTATAAATTTAACATATATACAAAACTAGCTTAACCCGGTGCGCTTTGCTACCCCATCAAAATAAAATTAGTAAATTTTTTTTAAAACAGATCTCGTGTATTGATAACAAAGCATCTTGTACCAAATTTTAATGCTTTTACAGTACCCGTTCTCCTGATATGTATACAGAAATCTCATGTGTTCGTATGGGAGGTGCCATGACTACTTTTCCTATTGAACCTACTTTTGAAAGATGTTGTGTATTATTATCTAAGCTATTTGTTATAAATTGGAAAACCTTCTCGGTAATAGTACTCTAAATATGAAGAAATCTTTATTGTCATTGTATGAGAGGTACCACCTCCACTTAAAAATAAAAAATTATAAAATATTAATTGCCTATGTTAAGAGCCGGGTTATCAGAAAATTACTGTGAACATTTTAGGAAAATCGGCTCTGTAGCTTATAAGTCCATAGGGAACAAAATTTCATACGCTTTTTTACTTATATATTATTGCTTGCTCCTCCTGCACCTAACCCCTTAATTTTTATTTTGGAAGGCTTAGTTTACCATAAGAGTGGATCCTATAAAGTTTGAAGACATATGTCTTCAGATATTCGGAATTTAATAATTTCGTTCTATGGGAGGTACAGCTCTTCCATCCTCTACCCCGCCGATTATTATTTAAAAATTTAAGTTCACTCTAATAGTGGCTTTAACCACGTTTGAAGACTCTAGCTAAGATAGTTCTTCAGTTACGCGATATTTTATATATGCATCCTATTGGGGTATTGCTCAAGCTACGCCTTCCCCCTTAATTTTTATTTTCAAATGTGTAGTTTACTAAAAGAGTGACTCCTACCAAGTTTGAACATTCTCGCTATAACAGTTCTTAAGATATGCGATATTAAACATTTGCATCCTATGGGGGGTACCACTTCCCCTGCTGCTATCTTATTTAAATTTCGGAGCTCGGAAGATGCTACTGGAAAAAATTCAAGAAAATGTGCGCAGCAGCTCTTAACATATGCAATTCTTAATATTATCATCTTATGGTGGGTACCACTTCTCCTGCCCCTATCGAAAAAATAAGTGCTCCCTCCATTTTTATATTAAAATTTATAATCACCATAATAGTAGCTTAAACCACGTTTGAAGACTCTCCCTTTAATAGTTCTTCAGTTGAGCGATATTTAATATATGCATCCTATGGGAGGTATTTCCTCCCCTGCGCCTACCCGCCTTATTTTTTTCTTTTTAAAAGTTAAGTATACCATAAGAGTGACTTCTTCAAAGTTTGAACATCCTCGCTATAACAGTTCTTAAGATATGCGATATTAAACATTTGCGTCCTTGGGAGGGACCACTTCCCCCGCTGCTATTTTATTTCAATTTTAGGGCTCAGAAGATCCTACTACCAAAATTTCAACAAAATGCGTGCAGCGGCTCCTAATATATGCGATATTTAATATTGGCATCCTATGGGGGGTACAAATTCCCCTGCCCCTATCGAAAAAATTAAAATCCTATTTTATTTAAATGGCTCGCGGCGTGATGTTACTGTAAAAATTTCAGGAAATTCGGTTCAGTCGTTTAGGAGTCTATAAGCCAACAAACAAGCAACCAAACAAACAAACAAACAAACAAACAAACAAACATACAAACATTTTTCATTTTTATATAAGTATATAGATAGAGAAGGGAGAAATAAAACGATTTAAATTATATACTAATGGCATTTACATCGCATCGTTCTGTTAACTGGTACCGCGCTTGCAACAAGCACTTTCTGGCAAAAAAAAAAAAAAGGAAATCTGAAATAGAAGCAGAATTTTCAACTGCATTTTTGCTTCGTTTAGTTTTCCTTGCAAGTTTTCTAAGGAAAATTTAACTCAAGTATATAAATTACGGTGAAAACCATTTACGTATTAAACATTTATTTGAAATCCACTTAAAAAAAAGAAACTGAAATAAACAATCCGTTTAAATAAGAAAAACAACATTTCTTAAGAACGTAAAATACCCGATTTTATGGAATTTTGTAAACAAATTTCTTTTTATAATGTTTTAAGAAATTCACAGAGAAAGTTTAAATAAAAAACGCTCTAATAAAGTTGCACATTAATTTTCAATAAATTTTTATTAGGGGTTCCCTTTATTCAATAGACCTAAAGTTATGCCTATTCAAAAATTAAATTTATTTTCTAAGGACTGGCCTTAAGAACGCAAATAGCCTGCTAGATGAACAGAAGTGCTTGGATCGGCATGGAAAGTAAGTGATTGCATGGCGATCTTTATACAAAAGGGCCAAACAATATTTAAATCAGTGAACGACTGGATGCCGCAAAATAATTATTTTTTGTTTGTTTTTCACAATCAACTTTGAAAACACTAAGAAATTTATGATGGAAAGACTCAACAACACAGAACAAACAACCGAAGTTGGTCAATTTTATTTTAAAAGTCTGCATTCGATTATTCGCAGACAAATATAATATCGAATAATGAGCGATTAGGCCCACCCACAATGGTTACCTCAATAATTTTTTTTTTTAACTAAACTAATCCTGTGAAGCTCTACGCTTATCCGCACCAGTCAAGAGTCCCTGGGGGGAATCGAACTCGCAACCCCGGCACTGATAGACTAGCATACTACCAGCTAGCCTACCGGGGCACCCAAATCCAAGACTAATTGTTGAACAACTTAGCAAAAGAGATCTCAAAATTACTCGCTTCATCTTTGAAAGAAAGAGGATTTTCGGACACAGAGACACGCGTTTTTTACTGTCGTAATCGCTCCCAGACACCTGGAATTCTTTTCAGAATGTAGTAAGTGGGTTTTTAGTAAACAACAGAAGCCATAACGACAGTCACCTAATTTCAAATATGATGGAAGACTATTATGCCATAGGTGTATATCAAATAATAAAAAAAAAATCAGTATTATTTCAAGTCTAAATGGGTTTCCTGTATTTACAGGAGCACACATGTCATTGAGAATGCGTTTTCTTTAACAATTTTTAGACTTGTTTCATTGTGACGAATAAAGTGAAAGATTTCACAGCGGTCTTGCAGTAATGAAAAGAATTATCAGCGCCATTTGGATCAGGCCATGACTGGTAAATACTGCGAGATGCAAATTCATGAAACGTTATCGCAACATAAAATGATAAATCGAAGAGGAAAAATTGAGCACTTTTCACCAAAAATATAATTATGTAAACAAATAAAATAGTCTCTTAACACTTAATCCTAATCCCAATTGGGGGCACCCAACTCCAAGAATAATTGTTGAACAACAATTTTTTTCCATTAATACTCCTCTTGGGAGCATAGGGCTTCAACAATACATTTCCATCTTACTCTTTTCATACTAAAAATTACTATTTCTTTACATGTGCTGTTGATATTTTGTATTTCACTTTGAATAGTTCTTTTCGGTGTTCGGCTGGACCGACATTGGCGTCCTCTGCCCTGGGGGTTCTACTCTAGTGCTAGCCTGGTGTGTGCCCTATACAATTCCATACTGTTTTCAGACTCAAGAACAAATTGTTTTTTATATGTCATCTGGAACTCCATTAAAATTGTTTTTGTAACAAAGCATTACTAACGATTTACAATGGCTCCATTGCATTAATCAGAAGCGCGGGCCAATCAGGTGAAACAACGTCAAAACCACGGCGGAATTAGGAGGTTCCCGTCTATTATAAGCTGCTGAGTTCTAGTCAGATGATCTCAGGGATCCAGTACCGAATACACCCCTTTAGGAGGAGGAGGGATCATCTTAAGATTATTCCATCTTTTGGTGTTACACCGTCCCGGACAAATCAGGTTTTTGATCAATACCTGTGACCTGAAAGTTAACAAATTTATCATAAATGGGTGGCAACAGTATGCGTATCATAGAGGAGGCGTTGAGAAGTATCGGAGGATTTATCTTTCCGTTTTATTGTCCTTCTTTAATAAATATCTTTTGGAATAAAGTTAATTTAGCGGGCTGGAGGTTCTTGAGTTTTCCGCTGTGTTCACATTTTCTTCTCGGACATTGAAAATTTATGAACGTGTACGCAAACCTAGAATGCGGCACACATCCGTGCTGGCAGGGTTCTTGAAGTTTTCACCAGAGCACCTCATTGTCTTCTGGTACTACGGGAGTAAGTAGCCCCCGATGCTTCAGTACTGATCTGTCTATTAGCTGAGGCCTCCGTCAGTAATCTTTCGCAAGAATTGCTTCCTGTTTCTGGAAGATTGTAAAGCGGAAGCCTTGCCCTTCTTTGAAGGGATACTTTCGGGGTGCACGTAGTGGCTATAGTTTATAACTTAAATCGAAGGGAGGAATTCCATCACATGCAAAGCTGATTTAACATTTTTTTTAAATAGATAAAGCAGTGGAGGTTAGATAGCTTCTGCTCCTAAACGAGGAGCGGGAGCATAATTTTTGGCGGATTACACGCTCGAATTGCAACATTTGTGTGAAAATGATCCTAGCACCCACAGGGGCATTTAGTAAGTGCATATATTAACTCATCATGAAGTTAAGATCCACCATGAGGTTAGGCCATATGGCAGACGCTCATGCAAATCTAAATCACAACTGTGCCGAACACACATCCTCCGGGGAAGTCAGGTGCAGTCAATAATTGACACATCTCTTGAGATCGTGGCTAACCAGAGATCCCTTCTATTAGACTTACTGTTGGTTGAGGCCTCCGAAAGTATACTTTTTGCTGGAAACTCCTTCTGCCTACTTTTCTATGGGAAAGTATCTTATCAGGGATCAAGTGGTAGTTAAGGAAAAGGTCCCAGGAAGGGGTATTATGCAAGGTATGGTTTTTAACCAATTGTGGGAAAGTTCGGCCTGAGAGACGGATCATCCCTAGCTACTCTTGCTATTGAACAGAAGCTTCTGGCATATTTCCAAAAGCAGCGGAGGGTTGACAGCTCCCGCTCGTATTGAACAGCAGCTGCTGGCATATTTCCAAAAGCAGCGGAGGGTTGATAGCTCCCGCTCCTAAACAAGGGGCGAGTGTTTAATTCTGTTCGATTTTATACTTAAATTTTTACGTGTGTGCTGGTTTTTTGCACATACAGGGGTGGTTGGTAAACGCATTGTTTGTCACCCAGTGCTTAAGACGCACCATAGATAGGGCCATCATGGCAGTTGCTCATGTAAAAATTTTTCACATCTGTACTGACACAATTGATACGTTTGAAACTAGCCGCGTAATAAATAGTAAGATATTAAGCCAAATATTTAGTTATATAAACGCTCTGTCACATGATACAATGCCAGTTTAAAACTTTTTAGAAAATAATGGTTAAACCAGCGTTTAAAAAAACTGCACCTGAAACCAAAAACTGTCGAACAAAAAAAAAATTAATACAACTAATGAATCAGAAGTAAAAGCAACAGTTTTTTTTTGGCCAATGACAAATGAGGAAGTGGAAGAAATGGCAGTTTTTACATTTTGACTGCAGTTTTTAAAACGCTGCTTCAAACGCTTTTATTTATCCGTCTTATAGGGCAGATCTTGCTCCATCTGTCTTCCGTTTGTTGGGGTCTATGCAGAATGTTATCACTGGAATATGCTTCACTTCAGGACAGGGTATCCGAAATTGACTTACTTTCACCTAAATAAGGACCAGTTCCGAACGTACTCTTAAATTCGAATATAAACAATATTTTACGGTGTTCTGAATTCTGCCCAACCTAAAAATATTATTTGTTTTTTTTTCACTTTTTCTCCAAGACCATTTCTAATATTTTGTTTGTATTAAAGAAATTTAAACTAAAAAAAGAAAAAATTTTCCCTTTTGAAATAAACTTTCTAAAAGGTCATGCATATTAATTAATTGATTTAACTTCACTCTAACCTTAATTAAATAAAAACATTTATAACTTTAAAAAACCAACTCACAATGGGATTTAAGACTATCACATAAAATTCAAAGCAGAATTCAAACTTTAAAATCAGATTTGTCAACCAGTCAGAAAAACCAACCCAAATTTTACCATTAATTTAAATCCTATTTTAATTAAAAATGCTTCAATATTTTTAAGAGCATGTCAGTAAAACAAAAAAAAAAAAAAAAAAAAAAACAAAAAAAAAAATACAAAAATTCAACAAAATGGAAAACATTTATTCGTTTGTGACAAGACTTTCTTCTTTTGGTTAAAAGTTCATGTAAATTGCCTAAAACGAAAGTTGTTCTTTCTCTAGATGTATTGTTGACAAAACAAATGTTAGAGAGGGAATGAGAGAGAAAGAGATTGGAGAAAAACGGTAAAAAATTATTTTATATGCACATATTTTATGGCATACTGGTAGGGATGAACGTATTATATTGCATAATTTATGGAGTAATAAAAAACTATTTATTCATTTATGTTTGTGTGTGTGTACAAGGAAAATAAAATGATAAAATATTTAAAGTACTACTAGCATAGCCCGGCGCGCTTTACTACCTGCATTGAAATAAAATTTATAAAAATAATTTTAAAAAGATCTTGTGTCTGGATAACGAAGCAATTTGTACAAAATGTCAAACTTCAACAATAATCCTTCTCTAAATATATAGGCAATAAAAGGCTGCATGAACAACTTCATTCATTAACTAAAATCATGTTCGAATAAACTTGAGATTACTGAATAAACTGAGATTTTGTTCATGGTTGTATTCATGTCATAGAAAAATGCATTTTCATATTGATGATGCCCCAACATAGGAATCGTGACATCTTATGTTATTAAAAATGGCATCAATAAGGCAACAAGTGATATCAATCCAATGACGAACGTCATCATAAACTTTTGTCATATTTTATTCGTCATCTATGCTACGACTACAGTGACATCAATTCAATGCCACGTTTTGTGTATTATTAACATTATTTTCATGTTTAAAAAGTAAAATAAGAATCAAAAATTCCCATTTTCCATTTCTTTAAATTATTTAGTTTAAAACATAAAATTTTTAAAGTAGAATGATAACGAACATCATGCTTCCTGAGTTCTTCTGTAAGCAAAGGGCGGAATACAACAAAAGTGAAACAAACATGTGTAACGGGTAAGTAAATAATAGTATCCTCTCACTTTGACTTAAGTCAGTCCCAATGACTCAATTTAATGACAGTTTGTCTAATGACTCCTTTATTCGATGCAAAGCGAATTCACTACAAGCGGTCAACTCTTTGGTGAGATTGTCAAAAATATTTCAAGTAAAAAAAAATGGTTTGTTTACATAAAAAACTAGTTTGTATACAAACTTTGACAACTCGCCCACCGAAAAAATCCCCTTATGTTAACTTAACCCCACCTTCTTGTGAATTCGCCTTGTATCCGATGTTACTGAGGCATCACACTGATGACTTGTTTCATTAAACTGACTCCGATTCGTGATTTCTGTGCTGCCAACGCGTCATCCGATTGATGACATTATTTCAATTTTTGACCCAGATGACAATTTGGCCAAGTGATGTTAATGCTGACATCATACTAATGAAAATGTCATGGGGTCAAAAACGAAGTTATTTGTCATAGTTTTGATGTCAAAAAACATCAGCGTTATGATGCCTTTTCTATCAGTTAAGTAAACACATTTCGTTTCATATCGTTACCACAAAGAGGTTGTTTATTGAACGACTTTTATTTCTCAGTTTCCGCTCTCATCTATTTTTTTTTGTTATTTATACTCAATAGCAATGTTACCAGTTTAGTTTATTCAGGTAATTTTCTTTTTATATTAATAAATGTAATTTGTAAAGCATTTTGAATTTTTTTCTAACTCCTTTTTTTATGTTTTTCCAAACAAAAAATATTGCTGAAAAATATTTTTGAAGTTAGTGAATATATTTGAAAATAGCTTAAAATAACATTGTAACCAAAATCAATTTTTTTTGTTATTTTAATAGTCTTGTTGCATTTACGCTTCGTCTTTGTTTGTTTTTTTTTTTTTCTTAAATATTTTTATTTTCCTACAACTGGCAACACTGACTTTTAAATCATTATTATTCTGCATGAATTTAATCGAGATTTGATTAAAGATTGTTTTGCTTCAGATTGTTTAATGTTCATGTTCTCTTGTATAAGTAAAAGACTAACTTCATCTCTCTTGGCTCTCTAATTGCTCTCATGTCATTGTTATTCATCTAACTGAATACGAACAAAGCGAATGAAAAATTATAATGAAGCATTCATGAATATCATTATAAGGTTTTGTACAGATGTTTATTAGACAATTCTATTGTCCTTGTATGCAAGGGCCCACACTCACTTTTCTAGTTAAGCTTTCTTTTTGATAGATGTTTTGAAAGCGGGTTTTAGACGTTGCTTCCCTGATCTAATTATTGTTTGAATATTTTCAAAAAACAATAACAACTTATCATTACAGGGTTGTATTTTCCTCAAAATACAATACGACTTGGGTGATCGTGTAAAATAACCTGTAATGGTAATGAAACTTTTTGTTTTATATTGCAAGACTTTTACTGAAAAAGCTGATCGTGTAGTTTAGTGTATTACTAAGTTGGAGTATTGATTTTTAGCTACTGTTTACGGTGCTGCTATCTACTAATGAGTATTGGAGTTGTTGTTATGAAAGCAGCGAGACCTATAGAGCAGTTAAGTTGAGTTGACAATCCTTGTTCGTTGTTTATTGAACTCCGTGTCGTTCTGGGGCGTAGAACCGACTGTCGTGGAACTGAATAGTGGAGTGTTGTATTTTGTATTTTAAGTTTTGTGTATAGAAGTGTTGTATTTTGCTGGCTGTGTTTGGTGCTGCCATCCAGTTATGAGTAGTGGCGTTTTGTATTTTTCGCATATTGATGGTTTTTCTTTTGCTAAGAAGTGTCACGCGTACGTGATAATTTACAAATATTTATAGCCTGTGCTAAGCGCCGCAAAAACAGGAAATTACTATGAAAATCGGTTCAGTAGCTTAGGAGTCTATAGGGAAAAAACAAACAAATAAACGCTTTTTCATGTTTATATATATAGATATACGAAAACATACATATATTTTGTTCTTGGCATTTTCTACTTTTGCAGGTAAAAGAAAAAGGAAAAAAGAATTCCTGAGATATTTCAATTTAGTCAGAGATATGTTTGCACATTTATTTTTTATACTACACATACAAACATAAATCAAAACCAAATTTGAAATAGTTAAGTTGCAATTTATTTAATTTCTTACAATATGAATTGTACAACAAATAAATTTCATCTTGTAAAAACCATTATTTAGCAAGTCATTGTAATAAAATTATTTTTTTGGTGCAAGAGAAATAAACTGGAAAGCATTTCAAAAACAATAAAGTTTTTCAAACAGGTCCCTGCCCGATAGAACTAACGAAGCGGCTGACTGTCAACCAAAATGATATATTGCATTCAGTTTTTGACATTTACAGTCAGTATAATCTGGCAAATCATCATGAATAGATATAAGCTTAAACAACCCTACTAAATTATCTTAATCAACTTTAAAATGCACTCATCCATTCACGAAACTTCATAGACGATTTCGTGAGAATTTCTGTAAGAATTTGCCACGAAAATGGTTGGTTAAAAAAGTTAGAAGTTACTACATAAGTGGTTTAATTAATTAATTAATTAATTTCATTTCATTAAAGCAAGGTATTTTTCTTTTGAATAAAAAACATTATTTTTATAAATCTAAATTTTTTTTAAATATTAGTTTTTACAATTTCAAGTATTATCGGGCATAAAAACAACTTTTATTAAAATAAAAAATGGGCACCATATCCCATATTATTGCTGCAACGTCCTAATTCTAAAAAGCCTTATGTATTAACTTGAAATAAATTAAGAATTCATTTTCTATATGGGGCATTCCACGCCAAATCGGATGGGTGGTTTTTGATTTCCCCAAATAGAAAAAAATATTCCAAGTTTTTTGATTAACATTTTTGGATTTGAAACTTCTACCCACCCAACAACTTTTAAGCCCATATAATATTATATCAACTTATGGTGGTGTAGGATATAATAAGTCTTAAAAATTAACCCCTATTGTGAATAATGTTTTCCCTTTTTACATATTTGCGATCATGAAAAGCTCCCGTGAAAAAATTTTATTTTTAAGTTAAAGCAAAGGGGAATAATAACATGAAAAAATTATCACGAAAAAAATTCCCCTTATAGTAAATTGTTTTTCCCTTGTAATTTTTTTTACTTCCAATTTGATTTTCTCGCTTTATATTTGCTAGGGAACAGAATAAATATGTAAAATTCTTCTTAAAATTCGTTGTTATCAAACTATTCCTCCAATACTAAAAAATTTTGCTTTAATGAATTCTTCTTTTTTTTTTGCATTCACTGGAACTGATAGCGTGAAAAATATTTCATGGGAGATTCACGATTGCTTTTTCCCTTCAAGGGGAATGAAAATTTCATGGGAGCAAAAATTCCCCTTGTTATTCACGATAGAGGTGATTATAGTTCAAAATGAAGGCAAGATTTGAAGATATCGTCGTTTGTGCAATAAACGAAATTTAACGAAAACACGAAATTTAACCAAGTTTTGCCAACTTTATAGAAAATGCGAAAACCCGAGAGGATTTTTGCTCGTAAATTATACTTTTAGGGTTACCCAAATAAGAAAATCTATCCGAACTTAAATTTCGTATAACAATTGAATTAACACCAAAAGGTGAAAAATCCCTAGGATTTTCCACTCCGGAGGAGGGGGAACCCACATACGTAAAAACACTGAATCGAATTCTTCGAAATTTTAAAATTCATCTACAAAACTTAAACGTACTGCGAAATTAAGTCTCAATTCTCCCAGCGAAAAAATGTTTTAGAAAAAACATTAATGGTGTTTTCTTTTCTACAAAAAAATGTGACATTTTATTTAAAAAAAATGCAATTTGGTGTCTGTTTATTAAAAATTTTGCTCCCGAAAAGGGTGGCTTGTTTTATTCTAAAAAACTCATCCTTTTCGGGAGCAAAATTTTTAGGAAACAGACACCAAATTGCATTTTTTTTAAATAAAATGTCACATTTTTTGTAGAAAAGAAAACACCATAAATGGCCTGTTCATCGATTTCGAACGAAGGCTTCGTTCGCTTAACTTACATGTTAAACAAAAACAGCATTTTTTTATTTGTTTTTGTTTAAAATGTAAGTTAAGCGAACGAAATCTTCGTTCGGAAGTAGATGAACATGCTGTAAATTTAACAAATTCTTTTGCTGTATATAAAAAACCTAAAACTTCAAGCACAACCTTCGCATAAAACATTAACAAGTTTATGCATTGTTAAATTTTGCATAAGACAGTTTGTCATTGTATCCCTATGCCAATCTGTCTGTCTGTCTGTCTGCCTCTCTGTCTGTCTGTATTTTTATCTGTCTGTTTAAGCACTTGAACTAAAAGTGTGTATAAAATCTAAAGTGCATAAGTGACATACTTGTTAAACACATTGTACTCATAACTACAATAGACACAAATACATAGATACATACCGACACACTAGCAATTGATATTCACTGCATTGAAATTGTAAACGCAACAAAAGTTATGAAGCTAAAAGGAACACATGTACACATTCACTTGTGTTAAATTGGAAAACACTTTGTCTATTAATTTTTATTTATGATTTTAAGCTTTAATTAAAAAAAAACGACACAATGTAAAATCAATAATTCTAAAAATTAAAAAAAAAACATTAAATTTATACAGATATGTTAAAGCAAGTTGAAATAATTTTACTTTTTTCCAATTATTTCATTAGGGTGTATTTTATTGAGTTACAGAATTTGAAATAAAAATAAACCAAAGAAAATCTTCTATATAAATAAAAATTAAATTATGAGCGTTGCTAGTCGCATCATCGGAGACCGGCTGCAACGATTTTGATATTTTTCTTCTGTTTATTGTTTGAAAAGTTGCAAAAATTCCCTGGTGGGCTTTTAATCTTATATTCTTATATCTTTAGAACGGTTACAGTTATAGTTTCCAAATTTGAAACAAACAACTTGGTTATGTAATACAAAACATCATCCAAGCAGTCGGCGGAATTTTTCAAGTGGGCGTGTCATTTTTAATAGAAAGTTTTCTGTGTTGCAAAATGAGATCCCACGTTGACTCCTTCTTCGTGATCATCGAAAAAATAAATGTACAGAATTAATAATATTTCTTTTTAATTAGTATTGTGATTATTTTAATCATCAAATTTAATTTTCATTAAATTATTTTTATGAAGAAGGAATTTTACAACATGAAAATCAATTGAAATTTATTGAGAATTTTTCATTCTTAACTGCTGCTGGGCTCGAACTCAGGCTTTTACGGACAGGTTGCCCTTACATGTTTTGATTGCAACCACTTAATCTCTTCAGAGGGGTTTGCCGTTTAGCACTCGCAGCCATCGACGACTGCTGGCAGTCAATAGTCAAACATCAATCTTTAAACCAAATAAAAATTGGGAACTAAGCACGACTAACAAAATCTTGTAAAAAACTTTTTTTATAAATTTATTCAAACCAATATTTCGGCATTCTTTGAGTGACTTCTTCAGGGTTTTTTTTTACAAAATTAATAATTTTTTTTAAACGTGATATTTTTTAATTAGGCTCGAGTTCATTAAATTTAATTTTCATTAAATTATTTTTTACTGAAGGAAGGAATTTTTTAATATGAAATTTTTTTGATAATTTTCTTGGTTCGAAACTCCCCCCCCCCCCCCTCCCCAGCTCAGCCAAGAAAATTATCAAAAATTTTAATAAAAAATTTCATGTTGTAAAATTCCTTCCTTCAGTAAAAAATAATTTAATGAAAATTAAATTTAATGAACTCGAGCCTAACTAGAAAAATATCAAAATATTAAAAATTAACAGTTCAACTAAAAATCACAATAGTTCTTAAAATAGCTATGGCACAAGCTCTAATGTTTACATTTGTACTTCAAGTTGTACAAATAAAATGTCGACGAAAGTGGACAAAAGAAAAACATTATAAACAAATGTATTCAGGTTTTCAGGACAAAGTCTTGACAGAAAGAATACGAAAAAACAGAAGAAAGGAAGCAACATGTAATATAAAATTGAAAATGATAATTACAGCAAATTTTGAACCACTCGTACTACTGGTTAAAGATTGATGTTTGACTGTTGGCTGGCAGGCACCGCAGTGGTGCAGAGGTTAGAACTCAAAGAATTCTGATGAGAGAATGTGGTGATTCTTGAAACATGTAAATTCAACCCAGGTTCGAACCCCAGCTTAGCCAAGAAAATTATCAATAAATTTTAAAAAAAAATTTCATGTTGTAAAATTCCTTCCTTCAGTAAAAATAATTTAATGAAAATTAAATTTAATGAACTCGAGCCTAACTAAAAAAATATCAAAAAATTAAAAACTAACAGTTCAACTAAAAATCACAATTATTTTTTTTTTAAACAAATTTAACAAAACGTGTATATGAAAATGACAAAATTAAAAATTTTTTTGGTATTCAATTATAAAAATTTTTTAGTTTTGTCATTTTAATATACACGTTTTGTTAAATTTGCTTAAAAAAAATTGTGAATTTTGTAAAAAAGAAAGGAAAAATTCCTGAAGAAGGCACTCAAAGAAGTGGCGAATTATTGGTTTGATCAAATTTATAAAAAAAAGTTTTTTATATAAAAAAAATAAGAACTTAAGCACGAATATTTAATTAATATATCTTTTTTTATTAAAATAACTTATTTTCATTTGTTTGCTCTAACTGTTTACCTTTTTTCGGTTGCCTATTTGTCAAAACGGCAACTGACATAAGTTGCCTAACTTCATATAAATTGTTATTTCAGATGCCTTGTCAAAGGGTAACCAAAAGTAATATTTGAGTTATCAGAAATCTAATTAAATAAATTTCGGATTAATCGACTAATTGATTAATCACCATTTTGATTAGTCGAATAACCCCTAGAAAAAAAAACAAGCAAGAAACCATTTATTATTTTTTAGTTTAAAAAAAGGTTTTAAAATAAGGGGAAATTAAAAATTAAAGTCACACACATCTCCATTTGCCATTTGTTCAATAAATTTTGCTTTGTGAAAAAATAATTTGCCTTTTCAGTATATTGGGTAAGTGAAAGAGTTTATTTCGTTTTGAATTTAACGAAATCATGGACAATTTACATTCATAGAAAAATGCATTTTCATATTGATGATGACCTTACACAGAAAAAATTTTGCAAAATTTTTCACCAATTAAAGCATTAATCAAAAAAACATAATCAGTTTTAATTAAAAATTTAATCAAGTTAATTAAACTTTTAATCAAGTGAATTAAACGTTTAATTAATACTATTAACTGGTTTAATTGATACTATTAATTTGTTTACTGGTGCAAATTTAATTAATTTTTTAATTAATATCACAAATTTTTTAATTGAAATCAATTTTTATTTTTTTCTGTGTACATTAGAGTTGTAGCATCAATGTTTTTAAAAATGCAATCAATGAGGAAAAACTGACATCAATGCAATGACGAATGTCATCATAAAGTTTTGTCATATTTTATGCATCATCTATGCTACGACTACAGTGACATTAATTCGGTGTCATATTTTGTGCATAATTTTCATGTTTAAAAAGAAAAATAAGAAGCAAAAATTCCCATATTCTATTTGTTTTAATTATTTAATTAAATTCATCAAATTTTCAAAGTAGAATGATTAAGAAAACCATATCGGGCATGCTGCTGGTGTCTTATAGTTCAGAGTTCTTTTTTAAGCAAAGGGCAAACATGTTAAACAGGCAAGTTAATAATAATAATATTCTCTCACTTTGACTTAAGTAAATTCCAATGCCTCAATTTAATGGCAAACTGTCTAATGAGTCCTTTCTCTGATGTTACTGAGTCATCGCACTGATGACCTTTTTATTAAACTGACTCCCATTATTAATTTCTGTGCTGCCGAAGTATCATCCCATTTATGATATAATTTAAATTTTTGAACCTGATGACAACTTGACAAGTGATTTTAAGGCAGACATCACAATAATAAAAATTGGCATGGGGTCCAAAATTAAGTCACTTTTCATTGTTCTTATGTTAAATTACATCAGCGTGTTATAAAGCCTTTTCTATCAGTGTACAAAAAGAAATGTGGAGCAATATCTAAAAAATAGTAAGAGCGATTTTAAGGGGTTCCTACATACAGATGGCACTTTTAGTGTTGAGGCTATTTACTTAACCCATTTAGTAGGAGGCAAAGCACTTCAAAAGAAATTTATTTTAAATAGCATCAGCATTTAAGGGGACGTATAAATAGCAATGAAAAATTTTTTTAGGCGATTGAATTTAAAGGTCTACAAAGAAAACTAATATTAATCAAAGTAGATTTGTTCACAGAATTAATGAATTACTCCAGTGTAAAACATGGGTAATCTTCAAAAGAATTCAAGGAAAAATACCATTTCACTTGTCATTACCTAATACACCAAAATTAAGGGAATAAGAGAACATACAAGAATAACGAGTCCATTAACAACAACTGAAGCGTAAATATAAAAGGAAAATGGGAAAAAAATACACGTACCGTTTTTAATAAATGGCTAAAGGATAAGGTCAAAACCAAAATATATTTTATAAAAAAAATCAAATGGTTAATCTACGCTAAATATGCAGCTTCCCCTTCCTAAAAAGTTTTTTTTCCAAGAATTTCTAAAGAAACGAAAAATATTTGTTCATAACCATTAATTTTGTAAAGCAGGATCGAAATGTCAACTTTTCACCCTGCACAAGATTTATATTCGTGTTCTTTTCATGTAAAAAAAAACAATGTGCATTGTATCCTTTAAAAAAAAACTTTTAATAACTTCGGTTTTTTTTTAAACAACAGCAACCCAGATTTCCAAATTTGGATGAAATTTTTCGTTTGCCAGCAAAAAAACAAAATTGTTTCTTTAGTTATTTAGAACGCTGAACGCAGATCTGCAAGATAAAGGCACTTTCATCACATTAAGAAGCAAAACTTGAAAAGAATTTTCCCTATTTAGTAAAAAAATCACAAATTCGACAACACTTTAAAATTAACATCTTAGTTAAATGAATTCTTCATTTATATATATATTTTGACCACCCTGTATATTCCTGCTTATCGAATAAAAGCCCTTATAAATTACCAACTTAATATCTTTAAAATCCCAATGCTTCAAATATCCAAAAATTGCGGTACAGAAATTTTTTAACAATTTTTAATTTTTTTAAATGTAATTTTATGTTAAAGTTAATATTCGGTGTCCTTTCAGACCGTCCAGTTTAGCTTGCAAAACCCTAAAGCCACTGCTGATTTGATTTAAAATATTTTAAGTTTTTGTAAATATTGTAAACTCTTATGCACGGCATTAAAGAAGGAAAAGAAAAATAATATTGAAGGACAACAGAAAAGGAAACGAAGTCAAAACACTTGAGGCTGTAGAAAAGGACCATTATCAAATTTAATATAAAGAAAACTGTAGCGGAAGATATTAGAAGTTTATTAAATTGCAAAATTAAAGAAAATTCATACTTTTTACTTTCATCTTTCTTGCACACACAGAAAAAAATAATTCGTAAATGAAATGAATATTCAAATAAATAATAGGAAACGGAGTACCAACGAAAAATCGCGACTCATTATTAGTGGCACAAAATACTTTCTTTTATATCTGAAGAATGTGGTACGAGAAAAATTCCGTACTCATAGGTAGGTAACTAATACACAGCCTCTCTAAAAATATATAGCGGGATTTAAATAAGAAGACAATATAGATTTCTGTCTTGGTGGAGAACGGAAAGAGCCAAAGGTTCCAAATAAGATACAACCATCTTGGCTACAAATACACAACATCTGACTAAATGCAGGCGGAAGTGAGAAAGTGGGCGTGGCACAAAGTAGATTTGCTTATAGCTCAAGACCGGTATTTATTTAACTTTCTGTTCTTATCGCACCATGGTGAAGGGCATTTAAAATTTGGCATACCCGAATATAACACTCTTACTTGTTTTGTTATACGATGTCGATGTTGATGTTGAGTTTTTACTCGATTACCATTATGGCTTAAAATTTTTTCTAATCAAATGGACTATAGAATAAATTTATATAACTATGAATTTTTTTATTAGCTGTGGTAAAAAAAACATCTTCCGAAAATAAAAAATTGCCGAAAAACGTTAAGCGAGTATTTTGCGTTGTTCTAAAGTGTTTTTAACAGACGGACAGACAATTGGACATCGCTAGATTGACAAAGAATTACTTAAGGACGCAAAATATATATTCTTTATTGGGTCTGTGGTAAAAAAACATCTTCCGAAATTACAAAATTGATGAAAAACGTTAAAAGACTTCTTTTGCGTTGTTCAAAGGTGTTTTTAACAGACGGACAGAAAGATGGACATCGCTAAAGCGACTTAAAATTACTCAAGGACGCAAAATATATAAGCTTTATTGGGTCTTAGATGAATATAAAAAAAGTTTTACGAAGTTAGTATATCCTTTATTATTTTCTTTTTACTTCTAGATTTTAATTGAATTAAAAAAAAAGGAAAACTGTGTTTGTCCCCGTCCATACTATGAAACATTTGCTGCGAAACAGTTAAATGCGTTGGGAAAGAGACGAATAGAAACGTGTAGTTTGTTTCGTGTACAAGCATTGAGTTTGTTATCGAGAGAAAGAAGAAGAAAGAGAGTAGGCATACAAAATTATTAAAATGCTGCAAATTAAAGTTTCAATGTATAAACACAATATCGAAAAAGTTTTGTAGCCAATATTTTAAAATATGGTCAAGGGCTTAAATCATAAAAAATCTTTGTAAATAAAAAAAAAAAAAAAATAATGAATAATATTTTTATGCTGACACTTTTTTCAGTGTAGACAAGAGATAAGTCGTTGCCGTTACAATATTTTTTTTTTTTTTTTAATATTGGAATTTGTTATTTTTCTTGTTTTAATAAATTACAAAAACAGTTTTTCATGGTGTGACAGCTGTTTTAAATAAAAATTAAAAATTATGTTGCTGCGCCTGAAATTTTTAAGATTTTTTTTTCGGCATCATTTGGAAATTGGTAAGACGATGAAATATTATAAAGATGTGCATAAATCTTAGAATTCAGGAATTTTGTCAAATTAACTTCTTTTTTCATTAAAGCGTTTTTCAATAGGGGTCTTTGTAGCGGGGGGTGGGGGATATAAAACTGTAAGTTTTCGTTGAATTTTTAAAGATTGTTTGACATTTTGGTTTATAACTTTTTTTTCTACACTTAACCTTTTTGTACCCTCCACCACAATAAGTTGTGAAGAGAGTATACTAAGTTTGTCATTCCGTGTGAAATTTTTTTAGTATTCATCTCATACCCCATAAAGTATATATATTCTGGCTCCTTGAGTTATTCTAAGTCGATTTAGCCATGTCCGTCTGTCTGTCCGTCTGTTGAAAACACGCTCACTTTCGAAAAACTAAAAAGAAATAAACAAACTGAGTGTCAAATTGCTTGTAGCTATCCTTAGCAGTTTGGGATTGAAATCTAGCAGAATCGGTTTAGTAGGATCAGAGCTATGAATCAAAATGTGGAACCACCACTTTAAAAAATTGATAATTTTGTTACAAAAACTAAAAAAAAAAAGTTGAACAATGCACGGAATGATATGAGATTTTGCAAAAGTTCGTTTTATTCAACTGGAAATCACACTGTAAAATTTCGTGAAGATTGGTCCATAATTTACCCTAGGCCCCATATAAACCCTACTCTCGGAAAACAGTTTAGTACGCCTAAAACCGCAATTATTAATGCTATCATAATAGAATTTGTCACTTGACAGTTTTTTAGGACTAGAAATGACACTGTTAAATTTCGTTAAGATCAGTCCATAATTTACCCTAGGCCCCATATAAACCCTACTCTCGGAAAACAGTTAAGTACGCCTAAAACCGCAATTAATAATGCTATCATAATAGAATTTGGCACTTGACAGTTTTTTAGGACTAGAAATGACACTGTTAAACTTCGTGAAGATCAGTCCATAATTTACCCTAGGCCCCATATAAACCCTACTCTCGGAAAACAGTTTAGTACGCCTAAAACCGCAATTATTAATGCTATCATAATAGAATTTGGCACTTGACAGTTTTTTAGGGCTAGAAATGAGACTGTTAAATTTCGTGAAGATCAGTCCATAATTTACCCTAGGCCCCATATAAACCCTACTCTCGGAAAACAGTTTAGTACGCCTAAAACCGCAATTATTAATGCTATCATAATAGAATTTGGCACTTGACAGTTTTTTAGGACTAGAAATGACACTGTTAAATTTCGTGAAGATCAGTCCATAATTTACTTTAGGCCCCATATAAACCCTACTCTCGGAAAACAGTTTAGTACGCCTAAAACCGCAATTCTTAATGCTATCATAATAGAATTTGGCACTTGACAGTTTTTTAGGACTAGAAATGACACTGTTAAATTTCGTGAAGATCGGTCCATAATTTACCCTAGGCCCCATATAAACCCTACTCTCGGAAAACAGTTTAGTACGCCTAAAACCGCAATTATTAATGCTATCATAATAGAATTTGGCACTTGACAGTTTTTTAGGACTAGAAATACGACTAAAAAATTTCGAGACGATTGGTCTAAAATTTACTATAGGCCCCATATAAAGTCCACTCTGGTTAATTAATTAAATACGCCTAAAATCGTATATTATATATATCGTAGTTATATATATTGTGGTAAAATTTCTTCCAACTTAGTTTCATATGGCCAGAAAAAATGTAAACGCTTAAACTAATTTCACCACTGTATTAAAATTTATGTTTTTTATACCAGAAATCACTCTGCGGATTTTTGGGCTGATTGGTTCATAACTTACCATGACTCCAATATAAATACCCCACCTGAAAATCATTTAACTGTTACGAATCAAGATGTTTTACTTAAGATTGTCAGTCAATAATCTAAAATAGGTCTAAACCGCAACCAATTTTAATGCTGATGTCTGTTTTTATAAAGACAAATTAATATTACTTCTGAAATATTTGAACTGTGGGTGGAGGGTATCAAAGATTCGGCACAGCCGAATATAGCATTCTGACTTGTTTTTATTTACAGTCCCATTGTGCTTTGCACAACGATAAAATATTTTTGTGTATGTTCTGGCACTCGCATATGGGCTTTCACACGAAAAATCTACTTTTTGTCACGTTACTCAACCTAGCTGTTGAAATAGTTTTTCAAAGAATAATTATTTTTTTTTTTTTGTTTTTTAAAAAAATTTAAACAACATGGGTCTGAAATGCGAACTTAATTGCTTAATGACGTAACGTGACGAAAATAGAGCTTTACTTTGGAAGTGCCCATATAAAAAATATTTGGGCAAATTTCCAAAAACTAGACTATGAACGAATTCGTTAACTTTCGTAAAATTTAAAAAATTTTTTGTTTTTAAGAACAACATGTTACAACAGCATAATAATTGTATGTTTTCTTTGTGTGTATCTATGATCTAGTAAAATGAAGCATGGATTATTTTTAGGGTACGAAAACACGCTTTATACAATACATTTTATTCACTGGAATTTAATTTAATTATTTTCTACCAAAATAATAGAGATTATAGATAAATTGTACTAATCTGCTGTAATATATCGTCATTCCTATGAGATTATAAGCATAATACATTGTACCAACTTTATTTTATTCTGTTTTTTCTATTATCTTATTCTTTAACAAATGTTTAAATATTATGACCACAATAATAATTATCATCATTATTTTTTATAAACTCGTATAAAACCCCAATAAAACACATGAATATGACATAAACATAATCGTGTATACACTAACACCAACTAACTCAAATAATATTCACACAAATGTTAACACAAAAAAACGTTCATAGAAAAATACAATAATAATTGTTTGTATGAACAGACGGAAGGACAGACAATCAGTCACAATAACTTTGAATTACAATAACAAAAAAAAAAGATGTGCTTTTTTTTGTTTGAAAATGTTTGGTTATGAAAGATGGATATTGTAATGACAACAAAAGAAAAAAAGAGCCAACAACCAACAATGAGAACATCGCTGCTAAAAGCCACTCACTCATTCATTCACTCACCCACCACACATGTCAGTTGTGGTAACAATTGTTTTTGGCACTGTATCAGTAAGTGCATGTGTATTGTCTTGTATGTGTGTGTGTAAAACAGTTTATTTTGCATGCAAACAGCAGTGTTCGAAAATAAACCGAACATTATTTAGCGTACGGTACACACACACCCAGAAACGATATCTATTTCTTTTTGGTGTTTGTGTATTAGCATACAACCCTTAATACCGTTCATAACTATTTTCACGAACGTAACAAGCATTATGTACTGTTCTGTTTTTCGTTATAAAACAGAAAAATTATAGTGATTCTGTGGACACCCATTATATTTTAATGTTCTTAAGTGTTTTTGTTTTAATTTGAGCAAATAAGAAATTTAGCAACGCTTCTTACTAGTATTGTTGTTTTGCAAATCGCTAGAGCGCAGCACAAATGGTGAATTGTATATATGTTTTGTTTTTGTAACAAATTTATTGTTGTCTTTACGAGCCAAAAAGTCGCTGAGCACAACTGAAACGAACAAACATTAATGTGCTGAACCGAACACAACGAAGTTTTTGGTTTTTTACGAAAAACAGAACGCAAAGAAATGTTATCACCTTTATGTTGAGTTGGATTATTACATTATATTTATTGCGTATGCAGATATAAATGTTTTTTTTTAGGTATTTACTACACAAACACTATAAGAGTTTGTGTTTTACACATTGCTACCGTACATAACACTAAAATGCAGTTTATATACAAGATTTATTTTCGAAACCTGTTCATAGCTGTTTCCATGAAAGTAACAAACATTATGTAGTGCTCTTTTTATTATTTTAAAACAGTAAAATTGTAGTGGTTCTGTAGACAATTATTATATTTTAATGTTTAATGAGCAAACAAATAATTTTAGCGACGCTTCTTACTAGTACTGTTGTTGTTTGGCAATTTGCATGACCACGAATAGCCTGTGGGTGTATTGTGCTTGCAAAAAAATCGTTTTCTTTACCAGCCCAAGGGGCAGAATGTAATATAATGTTCCCATTTTTATGTTGAGATGGTAAAGTACAGTATTCTTATTGTGTATTATTGTTTCAAACAGAGAAACTCTTTTTAAGATATTGAGTACACAAACACTATTAGCGTTTGTGTTTTCCAAATGTCTACCGTACAGAACACTAAAGTACAGTATATAATGTTTATTTTCGAGCTCTGGCATACATTGTGTGTAAACGTTACAGAATTTTTTTTTTTTTTTTTTTGATGAAGTGAATATTTCGATTTTAAAAATACGGGCATGGTTTTGTCCTACAACTGGGAGAGTTTTGGAAAAATACCAAACTAATAAACTTATTAAAAATTATTAATTGTAAGTAATTCCGGATGACTTTTTTTTTGAGTCTAGGAAAAACAATGAGACCATGTGGCCCTGTTAGTTTAAAAGCAAGCAAGAAATTATAGTCGGCTAAGCCCGACCCTAAAAAACACCTACACCACAGAATTTATTGAAAAAGTTTAAGAGTGTAACCGGTTTGGGACCCTTGGGCAATCATGGGCCGATGACAATAAACTTATTTTATGAAGTTAAGATTCGTCTCAGGGCTATTATCCGTCTTAGGGATGGGGCTTAATGCAGGACCTGTAGCAAATTCTTGACCTACCAGAGATATGAAATGTCATTTTAGCAATTAAAAAATCAGCCATCCACAAGGCAGAAAGAAATATGTGTACAAAAAAACCTCGCTTTTTTAAGTCAAAGTATTAACGATTATCATTGTTTGCCAAAACAACGCAGGTCTAAACATGAAAGATTTTTCAATATAGATATTGATTTACATCCATACCCTTGTAGCTTATTCGATAATCAAAGCCTTATGACCGTTGGTTACTTCATGCGTTTCACAAAAAAAAAAAAAAAAAAATGGATTTCAATTAAAAAATTTTGATATTAATTAAAAATATAATGAAATTTTCACTAGTAAACAAATGAATAGTATTAATTAAATATTTTTTGATACTAACAAAATTTTCTGCAATAATGTTGTTGATATAAGTAAACAGTTAATTCACTTGATTATATTTTGTTTTATTTTTGATTAATGGTGTAATTAAAAAAAAAAAAAATTGTCACGAATTTTTTCTGTGTTATTGGTCTCATGAACAATCATTGAATTCTGTTTAGCGAGAGATTTAATTCAGTAGTCAGTAACGCATTATCTGTCCTTTTTTTTGAAATGGGATTAACCGTGTCGTTATAGCGGTAAAGTAAATGATTAAATTAAGCGATTCAAAATGAATTTGTGTTTCCAGTGAAATTATTATCAACATTTGCTGGTTTCAGCAGGGTGCTACGTGCCATAAATCTTGCAAAGCCAGCGACTTACTGGAACTTCATTTTAATGATGATGTTATTGTACAAAATGAGCCTGACGTAATCAACAAACCTTAATCTTTTGAAAAATGAGACTAAAATAATCTTTTTTTTCTTTTTTTTTTATTTGGAAAAGCGTATTAAAGTTTATGATACAACCGAATTTTGTAGCTAAAATTGTTTCAGCGCCCACTGTCAAAAACCATTTATTTTATTGCAGTAACACATACACTTAAGTGTTTGTACGTATGTATATGTATACAAATGCTTGTGTCTATACAAATTTTTGCATGCAGGTTGATTTTCATTTTCATATATAAACATTCATATTTATTTGTATTGGTAACTTACGCCAACATACAGTTCAACTGCAATTTGTTTTATTTTATCTGTGTGAATAAAAATGAACTAAATACACACGGAAAAAATACAATAAAAAATTAAAGTACTTTAAGAGTGTAAAATTTGTACTTAACTGTATAATTCTTATACCGAATACAACATAAAATTATTTTTATTAACACAACACCACATAAAAGTTATATTTCCACATAAGAAAACACAAATAGATGGATCATAAAATACGAGGGCGGCTCAATAAGTAGGTGACTTCTTAAATAAACACAGGTTTTTGGGATAAAAAAAATTTCAACGTGGTCACCTTTGATCTATAAACACTGTGTGCAACATTTCTCCAATTTGTTTAGCCCTTAAAAAAATTATATTATTAATTTTCATGTTGTAAAATTCCTTTCTTCATAAAAATAATTTAATGAAAAATTAATTTTAATGAACTTGAGCCTAATTAAGATTATTAGAAATTTGGATTAAAAACCGTGAATAGTTCAACAAAATAACCACAATACTAATTATTGTTAAGGCTAGGGCACGGGCTCTATGTATTCATTTGTCCTTCAAGTTGTGCTGAAAAAGGTCAACAGGAAAAAGAAAGACAAAAAATTAAAAAACAAAAAATGTACTTTGGACTTCAAGAAAAATTCTTGACAAAAGTACGAAAAAACAGAAGTAAGGAGGAACATGTAAAATCAATTAAAATGGATAATCATTCAAAGAAGCAAACTTCGATCTACCAAAGGTTAAAATACAATTTGGTTTAAGGATTGATGTTTGACTATTGACGTCAGCAGTCGTCGATGGCTGCGAGTGTAAAACGGCAAATCCATCTGAGGAGATCGAGTGGTTGCGATCGAAACATGTCATGGTAACCTGCCGGCCCGGGTTCGAGCCCCGGCCACGGTCGAGAATGAAAGATTATCAATAACAATTTTAATTAATTTTCATGTTGTAAAATTCCTTTCTTCATAAAAATAATTTAATGAAAAATTAAATTTTATGAACTTGAGCCTAATTAAGATTATTAGAAATTTGGATTAAAAACCGTGAATAGTTCAACAAAATAACCACAATACTTATTATTGTTCGAGTTCTTCAATATTATTTTATGTTTTAGTTGATTTTATCGTTGCAGTCAAATCTCTTTCGAGTCATCTCTTCAGGTTTGGAAACAAGAAATAGAGTACACAGAAAAAAATGAAAATTTATTTCAATTAAAAAATTTGTGGTATTAATTAAAATATTAACTTAATTTGTACCAGTAAAAAAATTAGTAGAATCAAATTAACTTTTAATTCACTTGATTAAACGTTTAATTCACTTGATTAAATATTTAATTAAAACTGATTTTATTTTTTATTAATGCTTTAATTGGTGAAACATTTTGGAATTTTTTTTCTGTTTAAGGAAGCAATACGTAGCATATTTCATTGATGTGTGCCATAGAATGCTTGATGAGCACACGAAATTCGCTTCACTCCATTTTCTACTCAAATCACGAGTTGGTCTGCTTTAAGGATGCCCGTTAATAGGAGCAGTGTTTATTTAAGAGGCGGGAAGTTCGAAAAACCATGGACTTATTTGAGTGGTAAGAAAACAGCAGTGGAAGAATTTGACCAAATTTTAACGCAAGTTTTAAATTTATGCAGTCATGTGTTGCTCTTTAACAAGGTTCCCTTTTACGGCCGAAGCCGAACTTTTTCTTATTTCAATAAAATAAATAAGATTTCAATAAAACAAAAAGTATTTGAGATCGATTTTTTATTTAAAAAAAAATAATAAACATAAACATAAACAAAAATAAAAATTAATTTTTTTTTAAATACCTATTTTAAAAACAGTTGTACATTAGGGTGTCCCATTCAAAAAAAATTTTTGAAGATCATTCTTAATTTGAATACTCATAAGGCTAAGAATTTTTGAGATTTTTTTCAGATTTTTTGGAGGTGGTTTAGAGGTCGCGCAAATTGATTTTGTACCAAAAATCGACCTTTTTGGGCTTTTTTTGAATTTTGGTTGAAAATTGGTAAAAAATAGATATTTCTTCAGCTTCTGAGTCAATATTCTTAAAGAAAATTTTCCGATCTTTAACTTTATGTGCATAAATAATAAGTTTCGTCAGGGATTTTCCACATTTTGATACATTATATAACAGTTTTTCGTAAATTTTCAGCAAATATGAAAAAAATGCTTTATAACTTTTAAAATTTGTATGAAGACTAAAAAAACTAATAATGCAGTTTAAAAGATTATGAAGTTTTAAATAAATTAGCAATTGGTTCATGTAGGTTTCTAAGCATTAAACGCAAAGTTTTGGTATCTATACGTTCATCAAAAAACGATAAGGCAGCCAAATTCTCGGAAAGGTACCACTGATGCCGCAGAAAGGTTTTCAGAGTCTCGCGTGCAACTTTTTCATTAAAGCGTTTGTAATCATACAATTGTTTCAAAAGTCTAAGGTCATTGAGAGGAGTTGGCTGCCTTATCGTTTTTTGATGAACGTATAGATACCAAAACTTTGCGTTTAATGCTTAGAAACCTACATGAACCAAGTAATAACAACGAATTAGTGAAAGGAAATTTAACAGAAGACATGATTGAAAATAAACAAATTCAGTGTTTTATTACAAACGCCAGCTTAACTTTTTTTTAAATCTGCAACATTTCTACTGATTTTTTACAAACGGATCCAGAAAAATGGGAAAACAACAAATCATTTCAGGAAGCAAAACACAGAGTTCAACAATTGCAAGTTGTAAATGGTGTCGCAGAACGTGGTGTGGCCTTGGCTAATAGTTATATCAATATCACAACTTCTGAAACAGACTTTCAGAGTTTACTGCAGGGGGTAGAGCAGCATCGCAAGAACTATAATAAATGATTTATAACAATTCTATTTTTCTTTGTTTTTAATATAATTGTTATGTATGAGTGGTAAGTAACTATTATTTTATTTGTAAAAACATTTTCTAAATCCAATTATTTAAAGTTTAAAGCAATGCAAACTTAGTTCACACCTTATAGTATTATACATTTCATAAAATGTGTACAAAGCTTTAAAAGGGTAAAACTCGAGAACGGTGGGAGAAAATTCATTTTTTTTGTTGCTAATTTATTTAAAACTTCATAATCTTTTAAACTGCATCATTAGTTTTTTTAGTCTTCATACAAATTTTAAAAGTTATAAAGCATTTTTTTTCATATTTGCTGAAAATTTACGAAAAACTGTTATATAATGTATCAAAATGTGAAAAATCCCTGACGAAACTTATTATTTATGCACATAAAATTAAAGATCGGAAAATTTTCTTTAAGATTATTTACTCAGAAGCCGAAAAAATACCGATTTTTTAGCAATTTTCAACAATAATTCAATTAAAGTCAAAAACGCTAGATTTTTGGTACAAAATCAGTTTGCGCGATCTCTAAAGCACTTCCGAAAAATCTGATAAAATTCTCAAAAATACTTTACCTTATGAGTATCCAAATTAGGAAAGATCCTCCGAGAAAATCCAAATTTTTATTTTTTTTGGGACAACCTATTGTACATACGTATATTATCATAAAATAATTTGGCATTAACTTTTATAAACCGTTTGAATGTGTTTCTGGAATTTTCTTTTCAAAATTTGATGGCTTCTTCTTGAAATTTTATCACACACACATATATATTTATATTGTAACATCGTTGTTTTTTCTGTACATAATTTAATATATGATTGACAACGTTGTATTTTTTAGAACTATTTTCTTTAGTATGATCGATTAGCAATATAACCACTGTTGTATATTATTTGTATTTGTTTATTAAATAATCATTAAAAAGTTCGGTTGTTCGGCCAAGTTCGGACAATTTTTGGCCCAACACCGAACTTCGCCGAATATCGCTTTTTTGGCCGAACTCCGAAGCCGAAGCCGAACGTTCGGTCGGACACTAAAGCAATTTTTTCTTTCTCTAACGTTTTATTCCTGTATTTTAAATACTCCGCGGGATGAATCTTTTGTAGGTGGTTTTTTATGTTGGTTGTCGTCTGTGCTTTTGGCAATTTGCTTCCCAAAGACATATATTTGTTACTGAACTTGCATTTAGCTTTTTCGTCATTTCTTTCAAAAAAATCCCAAATTGGGTTTGTTATAGCCGCCATCGTCTTAAAAAAATTCTTTTTAATAATGCTTTTTTAAATAAATATTATAACTTACATTCGAAAGTTTCTATACACATAAATGTATACTTTAATGTTAACTTAAAATATTTTTTAACTCCAACTAATTTTTTTCTTGTTTTGTGCGTCTTCTCACAATTTGATAACCGTTTTTTTTCTTACTTGTATTCATGGTGTAATAAATCTACATTTGCTTGTATTTTTCTCGGTTGATTATTTTTGCATTTTTTTTGTAACATTTGCAAAAACTAGTATTAAAAAAGTTCGGCCTTCGGCAAAATTCGGCCAAATTAATGTCGAACACCGATTATTGGCCGATTAGCCATTTTTGGTCAAAACCGAAGCCGAAGCCGATTAATCGGTCGGACACTAACAATCATTAATAAATTTCTCTTTGGATATTTCTCATTTATCAAACTTTACAAATTTAAAATATCTAAACTAAAATTTATTCATATGAATCCTTTTGGTTGGCAAAGATTCTACAATAATTTACTTCCTAAACTTTAAGAATAAATCACAATTTGTTACCTTCAAAATTTATGGCTTTCAAGCGTTTTCATGGTTATTTTGTGTTAAATGTCGGCCTGACAAGAAGACTCTTTAGTAGTTCACTTTTAAAACTCAATGCCAGCATTATTTATAGCTGTTGCTGTTTTAGTGGTGTCTGTCTGGCTGTCATGTATCATTTGTTCGCAAATGAGCAACAGAATGTTAACAAAACCAAAACTTACCCGACATTTTGTGTTGAAAAGTATTTTAAAAGGAAAAAAAAGCAAAAAACTTTTATTTTTATATCGAAGTCATGGAAGTATTAAGGTGATAACTATTTTATTTGGAATTAAAAAAAAAAAATTTAATAAATTAATGAAAGTAAATCTGTATGTATTGAGGAATCAATATTTGACTTTATTGGCTGCGAATTTCAAATATTTTTCAAACTTTGATATTTTAAATAAAATGATTTTAAAATTTATTTAACTACCTCCCAGCGGAAAAAAGAAGGAGTACGGAGGTCTTCTAGAAGGCCTCTGTACCCCTTCTTTTGGATGTACAAGGCCTTCTTGCTCCATTTTATGCTCATATCTTTTTTACACACGTTGTCATTGCGGAGAAGGCCTTTCGCTCTCCCTTCTTCAGCAGGTACATAAGAAGGGTAACGGGACCAAAAAAAAATTGATTTTGCTTTTGCTTGTGCAAAAAACAATACAAAAAATTTTACTCCTTCTCTACTCCCTTCTCATAGAAGCGAGTGTGGAAGCTGTATCTTATCTTTTATACGAAAGAGCCGGGGCCTTCTATGAGGCCTTCTTTAGCAGTTAGATAAGAATAGTAATTGAATCAAAAAATCTTTTAAGCAGGCCTTTAGAAAGGCCTGAAGTAAGAAGGTCTTCTGAGTTTTGCCGCTGGGAAACAGGCCTGTTTAACGATATCGAACGTCAATGTTCTCATAGAAAATTATTTTTAAAACCAAAACAAGATTCCAAAATTTTTTTTTGTTTTAAATGAAATTTTCTATGGGAACGTTAACGTTCGAAATCGATGAACAGCCTGTAAAATTAAAATAATTTTAAAACACGACTTACATATATCCCTAATATGCAAATAAGTTGTAAGCATTTATTTCAAAATAAATATAGTTCCATTTAATGTACAAGTTTTATGCAAACATTCATCATTGTTGCACAAACTATTTACAGGTTGACAAGTGATACTGTGTTGTTTGCAAAAAATCTGCTGAGAAGAAATAAAATTTCTTAAAAATCCATTGTTAATTTAAAATAAATATCAAGTCTAAACAATAAAATCTGTTAAAATAAAATATAAAAATCTAGAGCGGTAAAGAATTCTGATGATGGGAATGTGGTTATTCTCGTTAAACGCAAATTCGTCACGAGTTCAATCCCATGTTCCGTCAAAAAAAAAAAAAAAATTGATCAAAAAAATTATAATTCATTTTATGTTTTAAAATCCACTGCCGTATTAATAAAAAATAGAAATTGATTTGAAATGCATTTTAAGAAAAATTTGTATCAAAATTTTGCCTTAAAACACATTTAAATCTTATTTTTTTAATGAAATCGGCAGAAAGTCTTTAAAATTAAGTCTTCAGTGTTCAGTCAAGAAAAAAATCATAAAAATTTTTTTTTTAATTAATTTAATGTTGTAAAATCCATTGTTAGTTTAAAATAAATATTAAGTCTTTTTAATAAAATATAAAAATCTAAAGCGGTAAAGAATTCTGATGATGGGAATGTGGTTATTCTCGTTAAACGCAAATTCAACACGAGTTCAATCCCGTGTTCCGTCAAAAAAAAAAAAAAATTTATCAAAAAAAATTTTAATTCATTTTATGTTTTAAAATCCACTGCCGTATTAATAAAAAATTAAAATTGATTTGAAATGCATTTTAAGAAAAATTTTGCCTTAAAACACATTTAAATCTTATTTTTTTTTAATGAAAACGGCAGAAAGTCTTTAAAATCAAGTCTTCATTTTTAATAAAATATAAAAATCTAAAACGGTAAAGAATTCTGATGATGGGAATGTGGTTATTCTCGTTAGACGCAAATTCGACCCGAGTTCAATCCCGTGTTCCGTCAAAAAAAAAAAAAAAAAATTATCAAAAAAAATTGTAATTCATTTCATGTTGTAAAATCCATTATAAGTTTGAAATAAAATATAAAAATCTAGAAAGTTTAAGAATTCTGACGATGGAAATGGGGTTATTCTCGGAAATTCAAATTCGACCTTAGTTCAATACCGTGTTCAGTAAAAAAAAAATGATCAAAAAAAATTTTAATTCATTTTATGTTGTAAAATCCATTATTAGTTTAAAATAAAATATAAAAATCTAGAACGGTTAAGAATTCTGACGATGGTAATGTGGTTATTCTCCGAACATTCAAATTCGACCCAAGTTCAATCCCGTGTTCAGTAAAAAAAATGATCAAAAAAAAATTTAAATTTATTTTATGTTGTAAAATCGATTATCTGTTTGAAATAAAATATAAAAATCTAGAACGGTGAAGAATTCTGACGAAATTCGACCTAAGTTCAATCCCGTCAGTCAGTCAAGAAAAAAGAAATTATCTAAAAAAAATTTTAATTCAATTAGGTTGTGTATTACTTCCTCCACTGAAAATAATTTAATGGAAATTAAATTAAATAAACTTAAGCCTAATTTAAATATCAAAAACCTAAAATATTAAAATCTTTAAAATAAAATATGGCAATTGACAAGGCAATTGATTTCTAGCGGGATGTAAGAAAAGATAAACTCACTGTTTATTGTTGGTGTTTTGTTAAAGCTTTGATATTGTTACAAGTAAGACTTTGAGTGCTTAAAATTCTTATTCGCTTTAGGGTTTTATTCGTATAATATTTTTAGCTTTTCAAAGATCTAAGGAAAAGGTTTCCTGATGAGCTGGCCTAAGCAACCAGTTAATGCGCATAGAAGCTAGCTTTTCCTGATTAATAAATTTCAGTGTATTTATCAAATATGAAAAAGTGTGAATTTAGCACGGCATACAGAAATCGTATTAATGATAAATTTTGTATTCCCGTAAATAACATTGATTTCCTTTACGTTCGAGTCAATTATGGAAATTTACACGGTCCAGCATTAGACCCCAAAATCAGTAATTTCACATTAGATAAAGAGATTTAAATACATTAGTTCTAGTGTTTTTAATCTTAAATTAAATTTAAATTTATTAAAATCGGCTTATGGTTTCATTTAGCTTCCATGCAAATGTTCTCTCATAATATTCAAATAACCTGCTTTTATGGCAAAAGTCAAAATAAAAAGAAACATAATTAAGCACATAAGCTGCTCTCAACCCAAGTACTGCACCTATTTAAATTGGTGGAATTAAGTCCATAACTTCAATTTGCTTCCATACAAATTATCACGAAATGGCCATGTAAAGCTTTTGATAAAAGCTGAAGTGTGATTTTAAAGTAATAGTTGAATGTTATATTATATGCCAAGAAAGAAATTATTCAATTGGTTTATGGTTTTGCTTAACCAAAAAAATTGCTGAAATAAAGTTTAATCAGCATAAATCGCTTTAAAAGACTAGACTTGAAACAAAAATTGCCACAAATAATTTTAATATTGGCAAACATATAAACGATTTTACAAAATTTTGTCTGCAAATTGATCATTGAGCACGTGTAAGCCCTGTTTCCGAAAATCTCTTTTATATAAATACTTATTACTTTACCAGATTTCGTGACGACAGATCCTTTACTTCCCGTAGTAGTCCCCATTTCACAAATGTTACTTTATTTTTAAAATAATTCTACTGAAAGTACATGTCAAGAGGTAACTTTATGCAAACTTTCTCAAGCTGATAAACTGTCATTGAATTGAGTCATTGGAACTGGCTTAAGACAAAGTCAGATAATGTTATTTTTACTTATCCGTTACACATGTTTGTTTCACTTTTGTTATAGTCCGCCCTTTGTTAAAAGCAGAACTATCAATTATAAGCCACCAGCACATGCCCGATATGGTTTTCGTAATTATTCTACTTTGAAAATTTGATGTCTTTAACTATATAATTAAAAGAAATGGAATATGGGAATTTGTGCTTCTTATTTTACTATTTAACATGAAAATTACGTTAAAAATACACAAAATGTTGCATCGAATTGATGTCATTGTAGTCATAGCAAAGATGGCACATAAAAGATGACAAAATTTTAAGATGACGTTCGTCATTGGATTGATGGCACTTTTTGCCTCATCGATGCCATTTGATTCCGTACGGAAAGTGCGATCTGTTTTGCACTTTGCTTAAGCAAATAACAGATTCATTAAACCTAACAAAAAGTTTCCTTAAGTTTAATATGGTTTGACTCATATGATTTACATGTATTCGCACAGCTGCTTAAGCCAAGTTAAGCATATTATTGTTGGTCCTTAATATTGAACTCCGCTACAGATTTTCCGTTAGATTTCATTAAATTACAAGTTTGTTTTCGATTGCCGTTAGTTTGCTTTCTGGAATTTTTTGCGTTTCTTAAGATTAGTTTGTTTCTAGTTCTTGTGAAGGTGTGACGTAAAAATGTTAAAGAAAAATACTTTTTTTATCATTTGTATTTTAATTTAAGCTTCATTAAATTCAAACTCCTATAAATCTTTTTTTTTTCATTTTAACTTCGTTCGATTATGAATTGTCGGGATTCTACTGGACTAGCTTTTGCCCTCCTGAGGAAATACCTTAAGGTTGAAACTTTTTTTTCAGTTTGTTGATTAAAAGTAAACGTTTCATATTTCATAAGTTTTAAGGAGAGCAATTTTCATCAGAAATTATATTGTTTTCTTATATATTTTTTTTTAATCTATTTTGTACTCAAGGGACCTCTTTATACACCACAGTAGATGTTCTGCCTTGTCAACACGACCAGGTTGCTCTTAGATCAACTCCTGCTGTTTTCAAAGTATGATATTTATTAATAGATATTGCGAAACAGACCTTGAGGGGAAATTGCAATCTTCAAAACTTGAACTACACTTTTTTTGAAATTTTCTGCTAAAAATTTAACAATTTTTTCTCGTACGGAGTTGACAACGTTCCAGCGGGGACGAATGTCATTGTCAACTCCGTCAGTGCCTTAACTGAACACACTAGATACATTTTGTAGAAATTTTACTTCTATGCAAGGTTTAATCGGTATTAAACATCGCTTGAATCGGTTCTTTATTTAACAAAAAAAAAAAAAAAAAAAATTATTAACGATAGAGCGCACATTTGCTATTTTTTTTTTTTTTTAATTAGTGAAGGATGAAGGGCACTTTTGCAAATCCTATGTACGCGTGCATAGGAAAAAATGCTGCTTGTGTGATGTCGACACATGTACACTATAAACTTCTTCGTGTGGTCTGTGACAATGTAGGTTCGGCTGTTGCTTTGCTGTCATTTCTTGTTGATGAGCATCATTTGTTTTCTGCTGCTTCCCACACAAGCATAATTGTGAAAGTATGTGTGTTGCCCTTCACTGGTATAAACACACCCGATAGTTTAATGGATAGTGAGTTTTATCTTGGTGTGGAGATTGTAGATTCGCTTCCTCCCAGAGACTGGCATATTTCACTACAAGGGGCTGAAGATTTACGATTCTTTGCAGAGGGTTCAGTACACAAGAATAATAATCAAATTATTGTCTGTTCTTTAAAAAAAAAAAAAAGTCCGTTTGGAAATTTATATTGAAAACAAAAACAATTTTGAGTTTTTTTATTGATGTTTCAATAAAATGAAATAAAATGAATGAATTAAGCGGCCCAAACACTTGCAATATTATTGTAAATGATATTCGCCATAATATTTCCATTTTGTCCTATAGTATGCAATAAGTCGCACATTGATTTATTCATTCAATAAAAAGGTGAACATAACCTATAGAAATAACACAAACACCATTGTACAATGTTGCCAACACATTTCACTTTCTCTTCGTTGTGCAATAAAAATTAAAAGTCTTTTAATTGTTGCCAATACATTGTGCCACCTTCGAATATCACATACACATTGGCGATATAATTGTACAATACGTAAAATTGAACAATTTTTTTGCAAGTGTATGAGCCGCTTTAGAGTTACTAACTTTAAGTAATAAGTAATAAGTAATATTTATATTCAAATATTACTCATATGTAACAGGAAATTGTTTTTGTTCATAAAAAACTAATTTTATTAATTAACTTCACCTCACCTAACTTTAAAAAATTTAACAAATAAAATATTTTTAATTTTAAAAAATTTCTACGAAGATATTTTTTAAATGAGTTAAAAGTTGTTTACAAAATAACTTACTTAATATTAAAAAAAAAAAAAATTAGTCTTACGGACATTTTTATTCCTAAAAAACCGCCCTCTCTACTAAAGCATCCCTGAGCCAGAAAATTATAAACGTTAACAGATGAAGTCTTTTTAAAGACTTCCATGCTCTTTTGTACTACAGTTTCTCTTTAGTACAACCAACTATCGTATTGCATCAGCTGCTTTCTAATTAACTCAAAAATTAGAATAAAATAAAATAAAAAGAAACAGACAAGCTTAACAAAAAGAACGTATCTAATATTCACTGCCACATAGTAAATATCAATTTAAAACTTATTATAAAAAACTCTGCTATTTTTAAACTTAATTTTCTTTAGTAAATACAGGGTGGTCAAAAAGATTTATTTTTTTTTTATTTTTTCGAATGGTTGTAAAGAAGACTAGAGAAATTGAAAACGCCATGGAACAACGAATTAAAATAGTGCAGTTAAAGAAGATCGCGATTTTATACAGAATTCAATACTCATTATCAAAGACCATTCTCAACTAAATGGTCTTCGCCAATTAACAAAATTGCAAATAGGGGAAAAGGAATATTCTAGGGTGATTCTACAGTTTGGCGTGGATTATTAGCCAATGTATCTTTAAGGATAATTTGAATTATATTTTTGTTGTTGTAGCAGGTTTGCTGTAATCAAAAGTTCGCCCCCGAGGGTGCAGAAATCATCTAAAGGGTATTTAGCCACCTCTGGTAAATTATCAGGTTTAGTCAATACCTGAGATTCGTTAAAATTCCAAAATTGATAAATCAGAGCAGATCTTCACGATCTCTATCTGGTACCAAAAGACCACGGTGCCATGCACCAGAATCACTATTGCTTAATTTTTACCTTAAGTTTGAGAATTGGAAAAATTGCGTTCTTTTGTTTGTCAAAAAAGAAACAGAAAAGGTTTGTTAAATAAAGGATAATGCGAAAAATAAGAAACGCCTGCACATTCTAAATAGCGATTTCTCAACACACTTGGCCTTCACACGCTAAAAAGTAAAAAATGGGTATTTAAATACCCCCCAACCGTCCATAATGAGTTCTAAAATTAACTACTTTCTCTATATTGAAATAATTCTTTTTGGCGTAAATAAAAGGCGAACTTATATTTTTTAAATTTATTTGAAGAAAATTGGAGGTTATTTAGACTTCGCAATTTTAGATTTATCTGGTGTGACACTTCTATGGTAATCCAGAAAGCATAGTGCTGGGTGCAAATTCGCCTGGCACTTCAAACATCCGTATTCTGTTTTGCCACCGCACTGCCGGCAGCGACGAAATTTTCCGATTAAACTTCATCATTATCATCTCGCATACTTCCACTCTAAAATCAAATTGAGATATTTGGGGTTTTTTCATATTTGCGACAAAGGCAATGCAGTTTCCATAGACTCACCATAGCCGCATCGAAAGCGTTTGTAACTAATGGCCAATATCACTTTTTGCCCTGAACTCGAATGCGATACTTGTTCATGGCGTTATCGAAAAGGTCCACCTCCCATGTATTCATTATATTGGTTGACTAAATGGGGTTGTTTAATTACTACCATTTTTCGTTGTTGTCGATCATTCATTATTTTAGCATCACACACTTAAGTGATTTTCGGTTTGACCAGTAAGAATTTACTTGTGGTATCGTGTGGTACCTGTTATATATATAAGACGCCCAAAAACGTTTTGATTTCCGTAGGTTTTGTTACAAATGATGGACAATAAGCAATTCCCAAAGTTGCTGGGGACTCATTTCACCAATCTGTTCATATAGAGCTTAGTGGGATGTCTCCGTATCGTCCAAAGGCTTCTTCTCAAACTTGTAATTATGCTTTCGGGACCCTTTTGGTTTCATTCCCTTATCAATTTAACGTCTATGCTTACCAATCTTACTGGAGGTCACTGGCAAATCATCATTCTCGTTTTCAGCAGATAATATATCTTCAATCCATCTACTGAAGTCTTTCAACACTTGTAAATTGTCATCCAACTCCTCCGTATCACTTATCTCGTCGACGTCATCGGGTGGTTATATAACAACATGAGTTGTATCTGATTCTCTTTCAAAATCTTCTCCCCCATCGGACAGCTATCGAGAATTTCTTGTAATTCGGCAGTAGCACGAATTTTCTGACGACGCTTAATTTTTATATCGGGTACTTATAATTTTTTTTTCCGTATAAATATATGTTTTTATGCACTCGCTTTATTGTTAAAAAAATTCACTTGAGTTCACCTCTTTAACTTGCTTTACTTAAATAAACTACATGTAAAAAGTCTGCAAAAGGAGCAGCAAACTGGGACTCCTCTTTTTTTAAAAAAAGGAGAAGCAAACTGGGAATCCCCTTTTTTTTAAAAAAAAAGGAAAAGCAAACTGGGAATCCCCTTTTTTTAAACAAACTACTAAGCTATAGAGTTCAAAGTTGGATTAAATTTTTACTGCATAGTTTTAAATATTTGTAACGCTCTTCGAAGTAACCCTGTACATTTTAAATGGCACTGTTAGGTGTACCGGAACTTTGAGTGGTCAAAAAATATTGATAATTGTGTAAACAAATAAATAGCTTTTTATTTATACTGAAATAAGAAAAACAAAATTGTTCAAAAATATTCAAAAAGTAAATCGTTAAAGAGAATGATTACAAAAACCATATCGGGCATGCTGCTGGTGTCTTATAATTAAGAGTTCTTCTGTAAACAAAGGGCAAACATGTTTAACGGGTAAGTAAGTAATAATAATATTCTCTCACTTTGACTTAAGTCAATATTAACGACTCAATTTAATGGCAGTTTGTCTAATGAGTTTCTTTGATGTTACTGAGTCATCGCATTGATTCAATTTTTTGTCAAAGGTAGACGCATAGTTTGTCACCCAAAGGATAAGATCCACCATGAAGTAGGCCTACGCGGGAGCTATGTAAATCTATTCTATAGTTGCCATCGAAAGTTCTTTTATGAAAAAAAAAACTTCCGCTTCATTATCTGTTGCTGAGCTGACAGTCTTTGGCGGTTCGTTCCAGACCAAAGATCGAATTATCGTGGGAACCAGTGTCGATTAGGTAATTACCAGCGGTACTGCTCAATTCCTCAGCATGTTAAAAAATTTCTGAAAGTCAACACCAAGCTTTTTTATCATCCCACGCATCTGAAAAAATTGCAGAATTAATATAACTGAACGCAGCAAGTTGCAGTTACAAAATCGTAGAATACATTGACGCGTTGATTGCGTCAGGGCCTTATGGGTCTTCTTTTGTTAACTGCCTCACAAGCGAACAAATTGGTTAATTTTGCCAAATTATATTTCTCGTTGGCAGTGATGCCGCCTGAAAAGCGTTGCATGGTACTTTAAGCGTAGAACGCAAATATTTTGTTAAAATCATGCAATGCGGTGAAGGAGGTGAAAGACGTTATGTGAACGTCCAGCTAAAACCGGTTTTGATTCTTCTTTGTGGAGATTTAAAAAAAAACTTCGTAACATTATTTTTAACGTCTAAATTAAAAAAAAAAATCAATTTCTTAATAATACAGAAAAAAAATTTCTTTCAATTAAAACATTTGTGATATTAATTAAAAAATTAATTAAATTTACACCATTAACATCATAATAATATCAATTAAATAGTTTTTTTATATTAACAACTTTATCTGCTGTATTTTTGTTGATATAAATAAACGTTTAATTCACTTGATTAAATTTTCAATTAAAATCGATTTTATTAATGGTTTAATTGAATAAAAAAATTGGCGATTTTTTTTTTTTTTTTTTTTTTTTTTTTTTGTGAAAAAAATTATAATTTTATTAAGAAATTCTAGATTACTGGAACTGCTTCATTTCTTTTAGGCCACCCTTTAGTTTCTATAAAGCCAATGAATGTAAATCTCTCAGAAAATAATCTCAAGAGAACTGAAAAAAGGAAAACTAAAAAGCAACTTGTGCATATTTTACCAAACAATGTACGTTTTGTATGTAAAGAACAGATTGTGTACAGGATTATTTACGCCTCCATTCGCGAAAGAAACACAACTGTTTTTTCCCCTATTTTTTTTTTTTTTTTTTTTTTTTTTTGCTGTAACAACATGAAAAAGTGCATGCAAGTAGAACAAAAAAAAATGTTTTGGGCTATTTGGTGTTGCATAATGTCTTAGTTTGCAACTTAACTTTTGCAAACAGGATGAAAAAATTTTCTTTTTTGCATTTAGTTTGGCTCATCTTTTTTATATAAAAATATTATTTTTTATTTTTCCTCGTTGCCCCTCGTTTATTAGTTGTTATTTGCGTTCATTTTCTGTTTCTCACAATATTGTTTTTTTCTTCTTTTTACAAGTGGTTAAAATGTCAGTTTTGTAAGTTGTAAACTTACAGCAGAGGAAACAAAGCAGAAGTTTGTTACTTTTAGAACTTGTATCCTGCTTTTATTGCCAAGATGCAGGAAGTACGTGTGTCTTGGTGTTAGTGTGTATCTTGTTTATAAAATACAAGTATGTGCGTGTGTGTGTGTGTTGCAGCATTAGTTTTTGTTTACATATGATTACTGTCTTATCTTAAGTTGTTAAATGTTGACTCAGTTTGAGAACAGCTTAAAATATTATTATTAAAAAATAAATTAAAACGAAGGATGCACCTGATGCTGGCAAGATACAAAAAAAAAATGTTTTTCTTTCAATTTCCTTTTTAAAGAAAATCAGGTTGTTTTCTTAAATTTGGAAATAGAATGCAAGGAAATTAATAAAAAAAATTAGAAGAATGATGCCCAAAACAGCTAAAATATTTTTACTATCCGAATTGAATGAAACGTTTTTACAATTTTGAACTGTAATTTTTTCAGGATAAACTTCAAGTGAATGAAAGTTTATTTCTATCATTCATACAGAAAAAATCTAAAATTGTCTCTAGTCACCAAATTCATAGAATCAAGCAAACAATTTGTTAATTTTGCACATATTACCAAAATCTTTTTAAACGTGTAAGAACTTAAAATTGTGAATATTTTGTTTTAAAATTAAATTATCAAAAAACTTTGCCATTTTAAACAATGTGTTAAGAGATTTATTTAAATATAGCACAGGTTTTGACAATTCCCAACCACAATTTTACAAGTTTAAATTATTTTATTTAAATTTTCATAGTAATCGACTGTGTATTCTAAGTCAAATTACAATTTATAAAGCTTTCATACTTTCAAAGTCTTATTTCTTCAATATTTTCCAGGAATATTTTCTATGCATACTATCAGAATTTTTTTTTTTTAAAGAAAAAATCAATTAAGATATTTTGTTATTTAATTAACATTTTAATTAAAAATTTATTTCAAAACAACTAAAATGTTAATTTAATCAAAATTATATTTTTAATTTTCTTTCAACAAAAAAAAAAAAAAAAATATTGATTATTATAATTATTATAAAAATAATTGAATTATCACATTAATTAAATTGAAATACTTTTTAAACAATTTCTTTAATTGATAAAAAACTACTGCTACTAATTAACTTAATATCTAAGAAGTAAGAAAGTGCACCACATAAGAAAGAATTTTTGCAAGTATAAGTGTTGGACCCATAGGCAATCATGGAGCCGAGAAAAAAAAATTATGTTATTGAGTTTAAGATTCACGCCTCCAAATTAAGCCTCTTTTTCTTTTTTACATACATATTACATTTAACCAGGTAGAAGCCAATACAAACCAAAAAAATGTTCTTCGATCACGCCCTAGAAAAGGAATATTGTTTTTTTTTTGCAACGCCCTTTTTGGTTTATAAATACAGCATCGTCATTTAAAAATAACTATCCAGGCGTTTCACAAACTGCTTCCTGTATCCCAACTTGAGGTGTAATGGTGGCAAAATTATTTTTTCGGTACTCACTAGTGGAATTTTTAAGAGCATATTAAAAGTGAGCATATTAAGAGATATGCATACTAAGTTTTAAAAGGACTTTTTTGACACGTGAAAAAAAAAATTGGGATGAAGATCCGAGATGGCATAAATGGCGGCAAGAATTTGTAGTATGATTAAAAATGAAGCCACTGTCAAGCCATGAACAACGATATGGGGTTTGATGAGATCGGACTTTAAATGGCACCGCTACATATAAAAAACCAAAAGGGCTGTATTTGGGGGGCGTGGCAGAAAAAAATATTTCCTGCTTTAGAAACTTCATTGACATATCTTTCATTCTACGGGGTGACACAATTTTTTTTTTTTTGTATGTAGGTCGACCCTGTCTATTGATCAATATTTGTAAAAGCTAAATTTTTCACTTTTGAAAAACCATAATTACTTTTTTATTTTTTATTCGATTTTATTAAATTATAGCTTGTTTAACTCAAAACTAAATTAGCTTTAATGAAATATATACATAAGGATATGTTTCTAAATAAACTAATTTAAAAAAATGGCACCAAATTTGAAAAACCTAGAAAAAATAAAATTAGAATCAGATATAATTAAGAATATCACTTAAAAAATTGTATGCACATACCAAAGAGTGTATATATTTAGAAGGCACATTTCTTTTCTTTCTGCAACCGTTTAAAAAATAAATATCGGCTGAAAATCAACTGAGTTACGTGTTCATAAGTACTCGAACCTACCAGAAAATGTTTTTTTTTTCGGAATAACTCCGAAATTTGAGGGTGCTTCCGAACTTTTTAAAATTGATTTGTGATCTACTCAAAAAGGTCTATAACCTACATTAGCGCGCTTTTCAAGTATAAAAAAGTGCTCATTTGTAGCACTGTGTTGTTTTAGTGTCATCACTAGAAAAGTGGCAATAAGTTCTATAATTATTGTGGCATCTCTGACAAAAACAAACTGGTTTTGAAAGCAGCGTTACCATTTGTCAAGTTTTCTCTTTTTTTGTTCTTTTGTTATTTTTTTTTTTTTAATTTTTTTAAACAAATTGAAATTCAAATACATTTTGTGTTTTCTTTTGAAATTTTGGCACTTTTGTAGAAAAACACATTTTTTATTTTTAAAACATTTTTTTTTTTCAAAAACGAGTCTTAAACATTTTCTACATCTTTGATGGTAGATGTTAGATATTGATCAGTGTAAAAAGCCTACAAAAGTCATTGTTGCCAAAATGTTATGCCAATACTAACATTTATACTGAAGTTATGGCATTTAGGGCCATTATTACAACTTTCAAATAGTTATTTTTAGGAAGCTATCTGACAGATAAATAGTTTTTGGTTATTACTTTTTAGGTTAATGTTAACTTTAACCTAAAAAGTGGCTGATAAGCTAACATCAGGTTTGTCCTCATGGTAACTTTACAAGTGAACTTAAATTTACAAGTGAACAGAAATAAGGCCATGATGGCTTTATCTCTCATTCAATAGGGAGATAAAGCCTTTTGTTTTTTCCCCCATTTGAATGGGAGATAAAGCCATCATGGCCTTAGCTCACTTAGCGATATTAGAAAATGGCTTTATCTCTCATTTCAGTTTTGAAGAACTTTTGCATTTTACACTGATTAATAGTTTTCTTATTTTTATTATTAAGAGTCTTCCCGGAGACACAAAAGTTAAGTATTGATATCTGGCTTCGCATACTAAAGTTTTTCTGCCTGCGGCCGCTCTTAAGGGTTTTCTCCTCCAGTAGGACACGGCAGGTGGCTTCGCTGAATAAAGTTTTCCTGCGTGCGTCACAAAAATAAAAAAATGACTTTTCCCTAAAGTAAAGTAACAATATTTTGGAAAAGTATGACTTTATCTCACATTTGCGAAAAAAAAATATGGCTATATCTCTCTACGTTCACAAATCATATTTATTTAAGGTTCGCACACATTAACTCTTAATTCCAAAATTTAGTTTCATCCTTTATAGAATTGTAATTTTCGAAAATTTGAGAAAATATAAAAAAAATTTGTTTAAGCTTTGATGAAGTTGCAAATAAAACTTGGGTGTTTGTAATTCTCATTCACTCTGCAGTTTTATTTGCAAATAACTTTGGCTTTTCCAAAATTTTTTTTGAGAATGCTTCCTGATGATCTGGCCTAAGCAATCAGTTTAATGCGCATAGGAACTAGCTTAGTATACAACAATAAATGTAAGTGTATTTATAAAGAATGATGAATCATGATAAATTGCGTTACAAATAGTTTTTTTAGTCTTAAGTGTATCAAGAACATATTTAGGGCAAACTTGTTTGCCTTAGACTACCTCATGTGACCGAATTAAGGATATTTGTATGGGGCTTTGTGAAAGTTAGATTTTATAGATTTCTTATAACTTGAAGCATTTTTACACTAAACAAATTTTTTTTATTTAGGATTTTGGCCTTGGCTCATCAAATTTAATTATACCCACACCACAATAGTGGAGAGGGTATTATGCATTTGTGCTGATGTGTGTAACGCCTTAAAATAGTGGTCCTAGACCCACCTTAAAGTATACCGATCTACTCAGAATCACTTTCTGAGTCGAACTAACGATGTCCGTCCGGCTGGCAGGCTGGCAGGCTGGCTAACTGGCTGTCCATGTAACCTTGTGCGCAAAGTACAGGTCGCAACTTTGGAGATAATTTGATAAAATTTGGGACATAGGTTCTTATTTACACAAGGACCAAGCCTATTGAAAATGGGCCAAATCGTAGGGAAAGATAAGGGGAAATTTCTTCCTCTCAGAAACGATCAAACCGATTCTAATGAAATTTAAAACATGGATAGATCCATATCTATATGGACACATAAGCTATACAGTTTTAAAAAAATAGGACCACAAGAGGTGATAAGGGCAATTTTTGTCTCTCAACCCGATTTTAATGAAATTAAAAACATAGATAGATCCATATCTATATGGACACATAAGCTATACAGTTTTAAAAAATATAGGACCACAAGGGGAGAAAGGGGCAATTTTTGCCTCTCAAACTGATTTTAATGAAATTTAAAACATGGATAGATCCATATCTATATGGACGCATAATCTATACAGTTTTTCAAAAATAGGACCACAAGGGGAAGTAGGGGGAAATTTCTGCCTCTCACAAACTTTCAAACCGATTTCAATGAAGTTTTTAAACATAGGGAAATCCATATTTATATGGACACATAAGCATGATGTGTTTTTAAGTACTGTGGTGCTGGGTATCATATGGTCGGGCTTGACTGACTATACTTTCTTACTTGTTTTTATTAAATTATTCCAATAAAGGAAGGAATTTTACAACATGAAATATATTAAAATTTATTGATAATTTTTCTGGACTGAACCAGGGCTTGAGCTCGGGTCGAATTGCGATCCACCATAAATCCCATTGGTTAAAAAAGTTGATATTTGGGTATAGAATGCCAGCCATCGCTGTGGGTTAAACTGCAAGAAGATGATGAGAATGTGGTTTTCGAAACATGTGAATTCGACCCGAGTTCAAACCCCCGTTCAGTCAAGAATAAAAATAAATAAACAAATCTGTAATTCATTTCATGTTGCGTAATTCCTTCCTTTATTAAAATAATTTAAAGAAAATTAAATTTAATTAAATAAAGCCGGATTTAATAAAATTTATATATAATCAAAGTTTTTCTTTTCGCGGACTTTTTCATTTCCCGGGAAAGCGGGATTTATTTTTCTAATTCCCGGGATTCCCGCTCAATACAAATCGATGCAAAATATTATATCATTTATTTGAACAAATAACATTTCTTGAGAGAAAAAGCATTTACAGAATCGTTTGAAAGCCTTTTTCTAATTCTTATCAACAAAATTGCAATGAAAAAAACACGTATCCTTTCTACGGATGCTTGTCTTTATAGCCAAACAAACATTATATAGTTTCTAGACATTTTCAGTTTCAGTCGTAGCATATCCTTCAAAACTTGTAGTTCCTTTAAAAAGAAAATTTTTTGCTTGAATAAGCGGTTTCTCTCTTAATAAATTTTGTGATCATCTCTTACAGAATCTAACCCGAGAAATCTTTTATGCAGCTGCTCTGCATATAAAATCATTACATTGTTTGAAGCAAATAAATCTGGGTCTTTAAACAAATTAAAAATTCTGCTAATTTTAACTCTTCTCCTTTCGAAATTTCTGAGCATTAAGCAATAAACATTGCCTTACTTATCGGTTAAGAATTGAAATCACTTTGGCGTTTGGCAAAACTGTCTTAAGTCAGAATTTGTTATGTTAAAAAATATTTATTTGGTGTATTTCATAGACTTTTTTTCCTAAAAGCAGATGATAACGATTAGAAGGAGATGTGCTAGACTTAAGTGATTTAAAAAAAAATTTAATTAATTAAAGCCAATCAAAAACTTAATGTGCGTTTTTTTTTTTTTTTGTTTTTTTTTACTTAAGGCCTTTATGCGTAACAGCTAAGATCTATCTCATGACACAACATATTTAAAATTATATCAGCAGTAAAGTTGCCATAATTAAATTAAGAAATCAAGGGAATTAACGCACAAATTTCCCGGGATTTTTTTTTCCTTCGAAAAATTAAAAACATATATAATTCTAATATTGTAATCTTTTAAATATTATTTTTTTTTCTTAAATGCAAAAAATATTCGCCTTAAACCCTGAAGGATTTTTGTATAAATTAATTTATATATTTATTAAAGTTATAAATATTAGGTACATATGTAATTTTTAAAAATACAGTAAGCAAACTTTAAAATTAATTACATGTAATTATCTTTGAATGTTATCAAAACAAATTCATTTTTGTAAACATTAATATACGAGTTAAGGCGTTTACACCACAGAATACTAACAAAATTGTAAAAAGTGACGTGTGAAAAAGGCCCAAATCAGTTGCGAGGGCAGCTTTCGAAGAAAAAGATAGAAAGTAGAGAAGTGGCAATGTGTAAAAACAGGCAGCTACAATCAACACAAATGGCGTGATCAAAACAAAAATAACAAAACACAAACCACGTTAAACAAATGCATTAGTTCAACAAACGTTGTGTTTTGTGCAAAAAAAAATTTATTTATTAATATTTTTTTGTTTTATAATGTTATTTATTTACTTAAATATTATTTACTCGTGTTGTGGTAAACTTAAAAGTTAATTTTAACAACAGTTTTGCAAATAAATCTCAACTAAAAAAAGTTGTGTTCATTGTATTGCGGCATGAAAGAGGATGCAAAGAGATATGCAAAAAGGGCAGCTTTCTTAGAAAGAGACAAAATCTTCTGTCTCGTGACAGTTCTGTTAGTATTCTGTGGTTTATACTAAGGCGATTATATTAACGTTCATATAAATTTCCTGAAAATAAAAAATATGTTCATATTTCCTCAGAACAACTTTGCACTACTAGTAATCATCGATTTAGGTGGATCGTAAGTTGCAACCTCTTAATGTTTTTTTTCACCATTATTAAAGCTGCTATCAAGGCGAATTCACTAGCAGGTGGGGTCAAGTCAACATAAGTGTGTATACAAACAAATTTTTTATGTAAACTAACTTTTTTACTAGCAATATTTTTGACAATCCGACCACAGAAGCAGTGTTGTTGTATACTTCACCTCACCTTTTAGTCAATGCACCTTTGCTGCTATTGTTTTAGTATTGAGTCGGTTACGATGATCAGTCTTAATAAGTTTTAGTTGGCTAAAAATTTTCGAATCTTTTGTTTCTGTACATTTTGCGTACAGATTCGAAAGATAAGAAAAATGTCAGGATTATACATGATACCTGAAGTAGTCAAAAAATACGAAAAATGTATCTTTCGTATCCTAACGGCAACACTGGTTCTGGGCATGAGGATATAATGTGATATGCGATGGACAGAACATATATTAAGGTGTCGAAAGAAGCATTCAAGTGCCTCTGTTTTCTTAGACGGTGTAAGATATACTTCACTCCATCTGATCTCCTTACTATTTATATCACCTGTATACGACCGCGTATGGAATACAACTCTCATGTGTGGGCCGGTGCTTCAAAGTCTATTATGGAGCTTCTCGACCGCGTGCAGAAGAGGGCGAAGGTTCTCATTGGTGACAGTAGGGTATATAATTCTATTGACTCCCTTGAGCACCGTCGCAATGTGGGTTGTATTTGAATGTTTTATCGTTACTACAATGGGATGTGTTCTGATGAAATTAGGGATCTGGTTCTCGAAACCCGTACGTTTGTTCGTAATACACGTTTTTCCTCAAGAGCCCATCCTTATGTGGTCGATTGGCAGGTAAATCGTACAACGCATTACAGAGAGAATTCGTTTTTTTCCCGGACTGTTCGTATGTGGAATAACCTTCCTGCAGAAGTCTTCCCTCTCACTTACAACATGATTAAGTTCAAATCGAATGTTCATAAAAACTACTCCCTCTATCCTCCTTCCCACAACCTATTTTCCTAGTTCCAACACAAGGCAATGCATTAGTAGGGGTCATACCCTGAGTGCTGGTCCTAACAGAAAAAAAATATTCTTCTTTTTAAACATTCGCTAGAACAGCTGTTTCAATAATGTTGCATTTCTAACCTTTTAATATTATTAAGGGTGAAACATGTAACATATTTTTGGTTCTTTTTCTTTTTTTTTTTTTTTTTTGTTTTTAGGAAAGAACACAAAGAGGTGCAAAAAAGCAGACAGACGGGCATGTTCTGGCAATCGCAAAACGCTTAACATTGGCGATTCTGACTTAAAATCGCAAACTAGGTGTTCTGTAAATCGCAATAGCAAGAAGTTTGGCGACCTTAAATTACAAAATGGAACTAGAATATTTGTAAGAAACTATAGCAGATCGCAAGCTAAACGGACGAGTTAAGGATCACTATAAAATAAGTTTGGCGTTTTGCGATTCCAAATCGTGCGATTGTCAGAACATGGCCGAGAATAAAGGCAACATATATGCCAGAAAAAAACGCCATTAAAATACATATCGCACAATAAATGATAAACAGTCACAACTCAAAATTCACAAATGTTCAGGAGAGATAAAAACTGTTTTTTAAAAACTTGGTTGTAGTTCTATAATTAAATGAAGTTCCACAGTAACAGTTTTTTCCAGTTAAGCCTGGAACTCTGTTCAAATTTGTGAATAACGTTCAGCAACATTAATTATTTCACACGAAAATTTTGACCTGTATCAATGTTAAATATCATGCGAGTTTGTACAATCTGACGTTTTTATTCCTGCAAAGTATGCGACATTGTTTTGCGTATGTAAACAACGCCCACATGTATTTTACTAAAAATAGTTTTTTTAAATAAAAAAGGAAGTAAATATGGATAAAAAACGGTTACCGGTTGTGTTGTTTTAATTTTTTATTTCGTATTTAATAATCACTTCATACTTTTTTGCTTTTTTTAAAAATTCGACGTGAAATAAGTGCAGCAAACATTATTTCGCAGTTGTAAAAAAATGTTGCCAGAAACATTTCGAAACTTTTTCACAAAATGAACAGAGTACACCTCTATTAACATTATTTCATAGTTATTCCGCACAAGTATTTTTCTTTTTTCATATGCGTTTTGACAGAATTACACGTGAAATGTTCAACAGAGTACCAGGCTTTAAAGAAGAGGGTGACGCAAATTTTCGTGGCCGTCAAAGACTGATTTAGGCAAAAAAAAAAACGGCGCCGTGCAATAACTCCCAGGTGCAATAAGTCCCAGTGCAATAATTCCCAATGAATTAAATTCCAAAATAAATGAAATAAGTCCCAAACTGGAAAAAAGAAATAAATCCCAAAAAAAATGAAATAATTTCCAAGTCTTAAATGAAACAAACCCCAACTTTTGGGAGTTATTTCATAATGATATAACTCCTAAAGACATTAATGAAATAACTTCCAAAAACAGCCCATCGAAAAGAAATGAAATAACACCCAAAAAAAATGAAACAACTTCCAAAGAAATTTATTATATTCGTTTTACTCGAATATTTACATATAATGTTAAACAATTTTAAGAAATTGCAAATAATTGAAAATGAAATAACTCCCACAAAAAATGAAATAACTCCCACAGCAAATAAATTAACACCGAAGCTCAAAATAAAATGAAATAACTCCCACGTTTATTTTTTCGCGGACTTATTTCATTTGGACTTTATTTCATTATGAAATAACTCCCAGGCAAAAAATTAAATAAGTTCCAAAAAAATGAAATAAAACCGAGAGAGCTGGGAGCTATTTCATAATGAAATTACTCCCACATCTGTGTGAAAAATTGTTGGGTCTAATTTCATTTTTTTCTTGGGACTTATTGCACCTGGGATTTATTGCACGGAGCCAAAAAAAAAACTATTTTGATTAATTTTTAGTTGCAACTGTTTATGATTTAGCCTGCGATATATTGTTTACACCTTAAAATAAGCCGATATATGTTTTTGGTACTTAGTAAAAGTTTATAGAACTATTTACGAAAGTTTTATTTAAAGCTGTTTTGAAAAGAATTATTACGAAATTCAAATAATGTGATATTAGTTTTGATTTGATATCAGAAAAGGGGGAAAAAATTGAAAGAATTAAAAGTTTTTACACCCAAATTAGTGAAATAAATGGATTTTTTTTGTACACTTTTAGCAAAAAATTCGTCTATTTTTTTATATAAAATTCCAAAACTTTGACCATTTATTAACAAAAGTTATTTGTTGTTGTCGATTTTTGTTTCCTAAACAATCAACAAAAACCACAAAACAACACAGTAATTTAGGAAATATAAAACTTGCCTTCCGTTAAATGAAAAGTTAAAAAAAATTCCACGTTTAAGGAAAACAAAAATAACAATTCACTTTTTATTGTTGTTGTTGTTGTTGTTGATGATTCCCATTAAAATTTTCCAAACGAAAAACGAATAATATGATTTATGAAAAAAAAAACAGGAGAATATTATAAAAATTCAAACATTTCTTATTACGTTTTTAGTAATGCGGATAATTTTACAAATAATACATAACAGCGTAACTCGAAACAAGCGTTGTATGATGACATAAAATTTAATTAAGAGAGAACTTTTCTTTTATTATTTTTTTTTTCGTAACAGAATTACGAAGGCATGATGAAGAAGTTTAATATATTTTGTAATTTTTTTACAATAATAAATAAATAGAAATTAATTAAGGACACCTTTTGCTTCTCAAACTTATAAGAGATTGAATTCAAATTATAAAATGCTTCAACTGAAATAATTATAATTGAGTTTTAAGTTTCTAGACCATATTGTTTAATTTGTAGAAATCAAATCTTAACTGAAGAACGTTAATAACAAGTGTTCATTTCATCTCAAATAGCTTCAAAGGACACAAAAATGTAATACAGTAATGACACTTTATTGTTTTTCTCCACCATTCGATTGGCTGATATTTCAAAATATATCAAAAAAACTTAGATAAAAAACATTTAATTCCATCAAAAATTTAAGAATACTGTAACATGCTAATGTGAGACAAAACAGTGGTTGTTGTTTTGGAAAATTCATATGGCGAAATCATAAAACAATTATTCAAAAGTGAGATGCGTTAAAAGGGCTGTTATAAGTTGGCCCTTTCAGGCCACATTATCGCTTGCCCTTGAAAGATTTTATTACATTGGTATACAATTTGGTGCTATAATGTTGCATAAATAAAATTTATTATTTTATAAATCGAACTCCGCCTAGTTATATCCTTTATCTCTAGCCTGTCCAAGCCCGGAAAAAGGAGGAGGGCAAGACGACCAACTCCAAATGGCTGCAGCATACTGAGCGTCTTGGGATGTAGGAGTTATTCAAAAATCTGACCTCTGAAACATTTGACACACCATGGTCCCTCGCCATCACTGAGTTTAGGGCTAATAACCCAATCTTGTAAAAAAAAAAAAAACTTTATTACTGAAAATGAAGCGACTACCCCCCCACACGATGACGACCTTTGTATCTGCAAAGGCCAATTCATTAGAAAAATAAGTGGACAGTTGTCTGATACTTTTTTTAAATTCGGCCTTCTTGGGACTCCTTTGTCACCCCATTCATCTTTTAAACCAATAAACATTAAAATAAAGATTATACTAAATTTGTAACAAATACAAATCTGGTACTTTTTCGAAATTCGGTATTTTTGATACTTTTTGTCAAAAAATTTTTATGTTTTTAGTGCCAATATTAAAATTTTTAATACCTCAATGGAGAGAAAAAAGTATCAAAAAGGGGAAAAACAAGAAATTAAATTTCTTTCCTTTACTTCTGCACAGAAAAAAATAATTTTCATATTTGAATACGAAAATCGCATATTTGATTACAAAAATTTTTGAATTTTCTGCGATGACGATTTTTGTGGTATTGATAAAAAAGTTTGTATGTATAATTGTTAAATTTTTAGTCAACAACCAAGTTTATTGAGTCAATAATAAAAGTTGTTGCCCAAAATAATTTTTTTCAACAAAATGTTTACTTGATTTGTTAAAATAAATTGTTGAAAATGTTGGATAAATCAAACAAAATGTTAATCGAATCTTTATTTTTTTATTTATTAATGATGATGTCATTAATTTTCAATTTTTATACTTTTATAAAAACACTAAAATTTATTATGCGTGGATAATTAAGTTCCTATGGTCATTTCACTGGTTTCTAAGGCCAGATCATCAAGAAACCTTTTCCAAAGACTTTTGCAAAACTAACGATATTATTCAAATAAAACTGTAAAACAAATGAGAATAATGAGCTATTTAAAAATGGAAAAAGAGTTGTTAAAATAAAATAGGTCAACAAACTTTTTGTTTGATTCAAAGAAAAAATGTATCAAATTTACACTTTGCAAAATAGCACTCAATAAAATATATTTAATAATGAAATAATTAAATGTTTCTTCATATTCAATAAAAAAAATATTTGAATCAAAGTAAAGACAGTATTTTAACAACTCTTGTTGTTGTTTTAAATAGCTCATAATTCTCATTTGTTTTACAGTTTTATTTGAATAATATATGTAGTAAGTTTTGCGAAAGTCTTTGGAAAAGGTTTCTTGATGATCTGGCCTAAGCAACCAGTGAAATGCGCATAGGAACTTACTTATCCCCGCATAATAAATTTTAGTGTTTTTATAAAAATATAAAAATTGAAAATTTATGACATCATCATTAATAAAAAAAAAAATAAAGATTCGATTAACATTTTGTTTGATTTATTCAACATTTTCAACAATTTATTTTAACAAATCAAGTAAACATTTTGTTAAAAAAAATTATTTTGGGCAACAACTTTTATTATTGACTCAATAAACTTGGTTGTTGACTAAAAATTTAACAATTATACATACAAACTTTTTTATCAATACCGCAAAAATCGTCATCGCAGAAAATATGCGATTTTCGTATTTAAATATGAAAATTATTTTTTTCTGTGCAACTGGTTCTTTTGGATTTCCGATAGTATAAAGCTAAGATCCCACTATCGGCGCAATGTACCAATTTTTGACGTATTTCATGTGCCGATAGTGTGAACGGTCAAAATTTTTTAATATGCGACAATCTTTGCCGAGATTGTGCTGACTGTGGACAATCAAAATTAACCATGATGTGCCGATAATGTGAACACTCTTTTTCCCAATGTAGAGCAATCAAATTGTTTAATATGTACCGATTTTTATCGGCCACTTGTGCGCCGATTACAGTCGCCAATCAGCACCGATACAAGGGATGGCAAAACGAAATTTTTAAATTGCATCAACTGGCTACTAAAATTTTACTTTTTTGGGCTCAATTGTACCAAAATTACATTTGTTTTAGCTATTATTTATGTATTAAAACGTTAAATAGTACATTCGTACTGTTATATTATAGAGAACAATTCGCTTTAACCAAAACATTGCAATTGTATCAATGTTGCCATCCCTGGTATGTAAGCATTTGTTTACAAAACAATAATTACAAAAAAAAGGAACAAGTGCAAGTTTGAAAAAAATTGAATATATTTTTTTATAGGTATGTATATATTAAAATATTGTTTAAAATTGTTAGGAAACATAATGGAATATTAAGACGGAGATTGGCGAATTTATGAAGTAAAATTATATCTGCCAACAGGCAAATAAACAAAAACATATGATTTAATTTGCCCAAATAGCACGATAGTGTGACCGCATTGTACCGATTATTGTCGCAATTGAGTTTTGGCCGATATGAACCGAAAAAAATTGTCACAATGTGCGACGATAATGGGACCACCCAAGAACAAATTTTGCAATCTTTTTAAATGTGCGCCGATATAGCACGATAAAAATCTTCACAGATTGTGCTATTTGAGCCGATAGTGGGATCTTAGCTTTAGACCTAGAAATATGAACCAAAATGTTGAACAACGAGGCTAAAAAGCAAAATAAAAATAAATTTTGAAAAAACTCGTTCTATACAGACAAAAAAAATAATTTTCATATTTGAACACGAAAATTGCATATTTGATAAAAAAAAATTCTTAATTTTCTGCGATGACGATTTTTGCGGTATTGATAAAAAAAACTTGTAGGTATAGTTATTGCGTTAATTGAGTCAACAAAAAAAGTTGTTGCCCAAAAAAATCTTTTTCAATAAAATGTTTATGTGATTTGTTAAAATAAATTGTTGGAAATGTTGAATAAATCAAACAAAATGTTTATCGAATCTTTATTTATTTATTTATTAATGATGATGTGCTAAATTTCCAATTTTTATTTTTAGATAAATACACTAAAATTTATTATGGGGGGTAAGCAAGTTCCTTTGCGCATATCGCTGGTTGCTTAGGCCAGATCATCTGGAGACATTTTTCCAAAGACGTTGGCAAAACTAAACATATTAAACAAATAAAACTGTAAAGCGAATGAGAATTACAAATGAAAAAGAGTTGTAAAAATACTGTATTTACTTTGATTCAAATATTTTTTTATTGAATATGTAGAAATATTTAATTATTTCATTATTAAATATGTTTATTGAGTGCTATTTTGCAAAGTGTAAATTTAATAAATTTTTTTTTTGAATCAAACAAAAAGTTTGTTGACCTAAAATTTTATTTTAACAAACTGCGTTGTTAAAAATTTTCTTGATATATTTTTTTCTGTGTATGACTAAAACTCATACAACTAAATTTCGAAGAGATCAGTCCAAACCAAACGTTCCATATAAAGCGTACTCTCTGAAAATACTTTAGTTGGACTGAAGATGTCGCAAATAATGCTAATGTAGTAAAATTTGGATTTGTCATAGTGCTTTAAGAAACACACCACCAAATTCGGTTTTTAAAATATTACATCTCCCATGTAAAGCGTATTTTTCGAATAACCTTTAAACAATACGCCTAAAACCGCTACGAATTATAATACACCATAATATATTTGAAAATCAAAACTCACAACAAAAATAAAATATGTTTGTACAAAACGTTTGTGTTCAACCGATATGACACATAACATGCGTGTCGCACAATTTAAATTGTTTTTTGAGGGCACAAGAATTCAAAGAAATACACTCAGGACTGTACCTGTTTCTTTTAAAACCTTTCAATACAGTAAGAATTGTTGTGCCTATACTCTTAATATTTGAGAATGCTTCTTGCAGTCTGCTAGAATTTTTAATGTTTACTTGTCTTGCGCAAGTTGCGGCCGCAAACAAAGAATTGTTTTTGCATATAAACATTCCAAACTCGCATTAAACAAATAAAGAGAGATTTTTTTTTTGTTTCCACTCTCATTACTGCATGTGTTTTTTATTCCATTGCAAGTTTTTGAAAGAATTTGTTATATTGGGTGATTTTTTAAGAGCTATAGGAAAGTTAAAAAAAAAACACATAAAATTCAGAAAAATGCATGAAATCTTTATTTAAATCGATAGTACGGTCGATATAATTTAATGTTTGAAGATTATTTCATGCAAATGTTGACCGTGACTGCGCCTCAAATGGTCAATCCGCTTAGTCCAATTTTGGCATACTCTTTCCAACATTTCGGCCGGTATCTCATGAATAAATGCTTCAATGTTGTCTTCCAGCGCGTCAATTGAAGCGCGCATGTGTGTATAGACATGAGCTTTAACATAGCCCCACAAAAAATAGTCTAAAGGCGTTAAATCGCACGATATAGGCGGCCAATTGACCGGTCCCGAACGTGAAATAAAATGTTCACCGAACTCGGCTCTCAATAAGTCCATTGTTAAGCGTGCTGAGTGGCATGTGGCACCGTCTTGTTGAAACCACATGTCATGCAAGTCAAGCTCTTGCATTTTGGGCAAAAAAAAAGTTGGATATCATCTCACGGTAGCGCTCACCATTCACAGTTACGTTACGATTCGCATCATCTTTGAAGAAGTACGGTCCAATGATGCCCACCAGCGCATAAACCGCACCAAACTGTGACTTTTTTTGGATGCATTGGTAGTTCTTGCAATGCTTCTGGCTGATCCTCACTACAAAATCGACAATTCTGCTTATTAACGTACCCATTGAGCCAAAAATGAGCTTCGTCGCTGAACACAATTTTTCGATAAAAAGTGGATCGCTTTTTGATAATAAAATTCAATAATTTGCAAGCGTTGTTCGTTTGTAAGACGATTCATGGTTAAATTATAGACCAAACTGAAGATGCTTGACAGTGAAACAAAACACGAAACGTGCGTCAGCTGTTTAAACCAGTGTTGCCAAAAAGATAATAGCTAAAAAAAATCACCCGATACAAATGAAAATCCACTTTAAGGCCAGTTTTTTTTAAGTCTAATTTAGAACTTTTACCAGATCTTTTTAGAATTAATGTTTTTATCAAAAATTTAATTAAAATACTTTTAGGACTGCCCTCGTATTTTAAAACAAATATTTAATTTAACTTTTTCTCATCAGAAAATATGTACGACAAAGAAGAATATAGAATGAAATTTATAGATTATTTTATGCTTTGACAGTTTTTTGTGGGTTTGCTTTAAAATTTCATTTTTTTTTTTTTTTTTTTTTTTGTTATTATTTTATAAGAGAATAAATATATAAGAGAAAATAAGGAAAGTTTTATTTTACTGATAGCTAAAGAGATCTAAAGAATAGATGGAAAACAGGAAGCAGAATGTCAAACGGATGTATAGCAAAAAAAATTATGAAGAAAAAAAATGTCTTCAATTACTAAATGTGGTTGATTTTATAAAGACTTGTATGTTTACTTTCCGTTTTAGTTTTATTTTTAACAATTTTGTTTTTAAACATAAATTTATGGAAAATCTCACAATAACAGACAATGTTTATATTGGTTAAATAAAAATATATAAAAAAATATTTTTTAAAAGAAATTCTTTGAAATGTTATAGTTGCTGATGGGGGACATTTGCGGATCGATTATTGCCCTGTGGTATTGAAAGTGTCAAGCAGAGTTTTCAAGTTTAATAAACATATGGTAAAACAAAGAATAGATATACTTTGTGGTGAATAACATTAAATACAAAAGTTTTTTTTAAAAATTTGTAAAAGAATTGTTACAATATTACTTTATTCAAAGTATTTATTAACGACCTTTTCTAGTCTTTCAGGCGACATATGGATTTGACGCAAAAATTATCCGTTTTTGGATACCTTATACTTAAGCAAAGCTTATTCCAGTTAATTCGTTCTGCATATGGCAGTCTGAAAGGGCACGAGCTGTACTAAAAGGTTGCTGAGGCAATACCTCCCTTCTATTCTCTTTCTTAATAGTTTTTAGCTGGACTCGCAACTTAATGCCGAGTGTTGTCGTGATGAAATATTATGGTATCATGGCGCACATTCAAGGCATTTCTTAAGCCTACAGTACACGGAATGTAAAAAGCCAAATGCGCATGTAGTTCTGACGTAATTTTGACGTCACTACAAAGCCACAATAGCAAGTTCGTGGTGTGTGATGACGACAAAATTACGTCAGAACCACATACGAATGTGGCTTATTACATTCCGTGTACTATATGCTTTAGCCAATGCTCGTTTTAAAATAATTATTTGTGTTAAAAAGAGGTCACCGATGATCACCTATGTTGACTTTTGCTTATCTCAATAGATGAAACGCTACTGATCCCACCAAATACAAAGCATTTCCTTGTCGCCATTAATATATTCACCTTTGACATTGTTCTCAGCTGGTTGAACTGGCTTTTTACGTCCTAGTAGTATTTTTTTTACCCAATTTCTAGGCTTTTGGGCTTATCCTGCTGCTTAAAGATATTTTAAAATAGCTGACCGATTTGCAAGTTCTTCTAAAGTAAAACCTTCAACTCATCAAATTCGAACTCTTTTGGCCGACTTAAGGCCCAACTATAATATGCTTAAACTCCTGTCAAAAATTAACAAAAATCTTTTCAAATGCATTTAAAAACACAAAAACAAAACCAAAAAATATTTGATTCCGTACGGAAAGTGCGATTTGTTTCGCACCTTGCTTAAGCAAATGACAGGTTCATAAAATTTAACAAAAAGTTTTCTAAGTTCAATATGGTTTGACATATATGATTTACATGTATTCGCCCATTTGCTTAAGCCAACTTAAGCATATTATAGTTGGGCCTCTAGTCGGTCTTTGTTTTCCCTGTCAGATTCATCACTTTTTCATCACCTAACGTTTTTCCGCCCCGATATCTGGCAACATTTATCATGACTGTTAAGAAGTGGTGAGTTCTTTGTCTAGGTTCACACTATAAAAATTTTCTTTCAGAAAGTCTGAGTTAATTGGTGAGAGGGGAAAAGATCGTGTTGTTCTTCTTCTCCCTCTCACCAGTACACACAGAATTTTTGAAAGAAAACTTTCATAGTGTGAACCCAGACTTTCATGTTAGCTAAAGAATTCGCCATTATACCCCCTTTTCCGCGAACTGCAGGTACGTTTTCAATACACACAATTTTATTAAAAACAAATAAACATTTTGTATAAATTTACATATCGAGGGCTAATACTCAATCTATTATATCTGCATATTTACATTTATTCATGAGAAAGAAATTCCTTATGTTTTTCTTTCAATATTTAAATTTAAGCCAATCAATCTTCTAGAATATCAATAAATAAATGCAATTTGCGTTCAACTACATTTAAATTTTTAATGCTTATGTTTAAAAATCATATGGCTCATTTTGATTGAAATAGAAAAAAAATATAAGCGAAAAAACTTCGAGGAATTCGGTCTCGCGATTCTTTGGAATTCTGGCTTAAGAGAATCATTTAATTTACTCTCTAAGAAAAATAAGGGAAACACATTTTTCGATATCGTCACCTACAACAAAGCTATATTTAACGAAACATTTTCAACATATCGAGTCCTTACCGCAAAAAAAGCTTAACCTTCCGATGAGTGACAGTTCTGTACTTCACGGCCGTGTGAAAAGGTCCCTACGGACTTTTTTTGTAAATAAACAATTTTTTTTTGATTTTTTTTTTTGTTTTTATTGTTTATAAATTAATTCTACATACAAAAATAATTTTTTCAATTTTTTTAAAGGCAAGGAAAGGCACAATATTCTAAATTTATACTACTAGCAATAAACCAGTTCTTAGAATTTTTTGTTCTTAGTATTTTTGTTCTTAGAATTTTTTGTTGTTATAATCATCCCTAATATCTTTGAGTTTAGGTCTTTGTGTTCAGAACAAGTAAATTATGTGTTGAAACAATAAAAAAATTATAATGATGCCCAAAAACATGCATTTATTAGTGAAATTCAGTAAAAGGTCCATACGGACCTATTCACACGTCCGCGTACTATTCTCACTAAAACCTCAATAACTCCTAAAGTAATGATCCGATCGGCTTTATTTTTTTTCCAAAAGATGCGCAACAAAATACTCTTGGAATACAGAGTAACTTTGGGGGGGGTTTGTAGTGGCCGAGGAGTAATTTCAGTTTGAAAAGGCAAAAAGGTCCCTAGAGACCTTCTCACTCATCGGAGGGTTAAGCGACATTATTTTAAATTTTCATTGTTGTTTTAAAAAACTAATTGATTGGCAACACTTTCATCATCTCCTAAAATGTTTCGGTCACATAAGGTACCGTTACGATTTTATAGCAAAAACAATTTTAGCTTAAGCGCCAGCCTTCATACAAAATTTTTATGAAATATAATAAAAAAAAAACCCCTCTTCTGTAAAATTGTGTTTTTGTCACAACGATATTATGGTTGCCTCCAATGATCAATGTACTATTGCGGTTGCATAAACTGTCAAAAATCCAATCTGTTGTTTCAACAGTTGTTTTAATGTGTTGTATTTAAACAAAAAAAAATATTAATTTTTAACGTGCAGCTAAAAAGAATGAACTACCTTTTATAACACTAACATGACGAACCTTTTTTAAACAAGTTTTCGATCCTTAAAACAATAATTAAACACTCAAAACAATTAAAGCACTCAAAGTCAGACTTTATTAATAGGGCGATAAAAATATACGACCTACAAAAAAACAAATAATTAAACTTTTGCAAATTAAATATTAACCGCAAAAATCATATTGAACTTCAACTACATGCTATTTCCCTTTATAAGAGATAAATAGGAGTAAAAGTGCTACAGTCGGCTGTGTCGAATCTTTAATACCCTCCACCAAAAGAAATAATATATCAGAAGCGAAAGTTATATAATCTATGAGTTTTAAACCAACCCAAAAAAAAACTGATCACGCAGTTTAAAAAGTCGTGCCGGTTGAGGCGTATTTCAAAAGTAAATGGTAAATTTTCGTAATGAGCGAGCGGTCAATACGAAATTTGGTCGTCTGCTTTCCAGTCTTATAAAACCATGACAGACAAAATTTTACTCCAATAACATTATTCGTTACTGTTTTAGGCGTACGAAAGTGTTTTCCGATAGTGGGTTTTATATGGGGCCTGTGGTAAATTATGGACGGAACTTCTCGAAATTAAATGGTTATGATTTACAGTCATACAAAACGAATTTGTGCAAAATTCAATGACAATTGGCGCATTTTGCCCAAAATTTATATTATTTTATTAAAAGAAGTATAAATTGTTTGGGGTCGTTATTTCACATTTGGGTCTATCAGCACAGAAAAAAATAATTTTCATATTTGAATACGAAAATCGCATATTTGATTACAAAAATTTTTGAATTTTCTGCGATGACGATTTTTGCGGTATTGTAAGTTTGTATGTATAATTGTTAAATTTTTGGTCAACAACCAAGTTTATTGATTCAATAAAAAAAAGTTGTTGCCCAAAATAATTTTTTTCAACAAAATGTTTACTTGATTTGTTAAAATAAATTGTTGAAAATGTTGAATAAATCAAGCAAAATGTTAATCGAATCTTTATTTTTTATTTATTAATGATGACGTCATAAATTTAAAATTTTTATATTTTTAGAAAAAACACTAAAATTTATTATGCGGGGATAATTAAGTTCCTATGCGCATTTCACTGGTTGCTTAGGCCAGATCATCAGGAAACCTTTTCCAAAGACTTTGGCAAAACTAAATATATTATTCAAATAAAACTGTAAAAAAATGAGAATTATGAGCTATTTAAAAATGGACAACAGTTATTAAAATACTGTCTTTATTTTGATTCAAATATTTTTTTTATTGAATATGAAGAAATATTTAATTAATTTGAGTGCTATTTTGCAAAGTGTAAATTTGATAAATTTTTTCTTTGAATCAAACAAAAAATTTGTTGAACTAAAATTTTATTTTTAACAAACTGTGTTGTTAAAAATTTTCTTGAGATATTTTTTTCTGTGAGGGGAGTGCTGGAAATCGAAAACGTAAAACGCAAGAATTTAGAAGTTTTTTTTAATACATTTTTTATATCATTTTTCTATCTTTTAAAGTACTGAAAAACATTCAATAGTACTAAATTTTCTATCCCCGGTTCTTGCAGATATCAATTATTTACTGATGTTTTCCCAAATTACTTTAGTTTTTACAGCCTTCAGAGGTACTTCATCTTAACGCACTATTATTATTCGAGTAATAGACATTTAGATGCTTACAAAATAAGTTCATAAAACAACTTTGTTTACTAATACTCTTTTAGAGATGTTTTAGTTTTGCCCAAATAAGAGATATTTGTTTTGCAATATGATATATCACTGTCTAAAAAAGTATTTTTACCTGGTCATAACGGAGGAAAAAGTTAAATTTGCAAACAATTTTGGTTTATAAAAAAAATTATGGCTTTTTTTACTACCGTAGTAGTAGATGATGATAGTGATGACGATGATGGATGAAATCCAGTTTACACACAATATCTCCAACACAAGCAAATAACTAGTATTGGCTGTATAACTTAAATATGAGGGAATGCAGAACAGATGGCGTGTTTTACACATGGTTTTTGTCTCGAATAACTTTTATGGTATTTTTGAGGGTAAACCTCTGGCATTATTCTAACTTAGTTATTGAACAAAATAATGCCCCTCCCCGAGGTGCAGGGATCATCTCGTGAATATTTCACCTTTTAGTGTTATATCCTCTGAGGTTAAATCAGGAGCAGCTAATACCTGGGTTTAAACAAAAATGCAAAATTGACAGATCTCAGGATATCTTTATGATATATTGCGAATCTCTTAACTGTTAGGTATGAACACGACCAGCTTTATTTTTGTAGAAATTACGGGCATAAGTGGTGCTTCCAAGATTGCCCTTTCGTGCGATGAAAGCTTGTTTTACAAATGGGGTTCGACGGAAAGAAACTTTTAGGACAAAGGAATACCCAAACCCAAAGCTGCTTTGAAAAATTTATAACTTGTGGGAATTTTAACCTTTTTTTTTATCAATTTATGAAAAAGTGCAGCTTACAAACATCAATTTCTTAAGAACACCTTTCCTGCATATCTTCCATTGATTTTAATGTGCAACAGATGGTGTGCGGGGTTAAAATGGGGTGTTTTGGCTACTGCCTAAAGGCTGCAAATGATAAAAGAGATGATAAGGCAAGGCACTGCTCTATAAAGACGGTTTTCAAACTAAAAAAAAAACTTGCAAAAGTATTGGGGGGCCACAAGCGCAATTTAAGAACAATCTTTAGGAAATTGATTCATTCAAAAGCTAGGGAAATTGAGTACCACACGAATTGAAGCCGAGAGACGTTGAAAAACGTTTTCGCAAGTCCTAAATGCTGCTTAAACCCCTTAAAAAGCAGCTGAATCGCAAGTAGACGTATGTGAATTTCGGCCAACTATCCGAGTGAATATGTCGCCAAGGTACTGCTCTTCATTTGGCAAGATTAGATGGTGCCTTCTATCATAAGCTGCTGTATGAAGTCGTAAATATACAATCAGGCATAAAGCCCTTATAGTCTATTATTACAATGCTCGGCTACATCTTGCAGACTTATTAAAAAATAAGAGTATTGAAAGTTTTTTGTCACCCGCCTTAACGTCCAGATGTTGCCCCGCCCGATTACCATCTGTTTCGATCGATGCAAAACTTTTTCACTGAAATACACTTAGGGCAAAGCAAAGTATTTGAATATTGCTTAATTTATTCTTGGCTTTAAAAATTAATAATTTTTCGCGGGGCATCCATATGTTTCCCGAAACATGGGGCAAATCATAGTTAACGATGGCAAATACTTCAAATGATATTGGACCAATAATATACGCTCGACATGTTACAAAAGCATTTTTTTTTTAACTATACACCCAATACTTAATTCCAATTTTTACTACTTTAACGAGAAATTGCTGCTAACAAAAAGTTTTTGTAATCAAAGTCCGAAAATGGAAATAAAATACTTTTATTGAAAAGTTACGTGAGCACAAAACAATATCCGGTGAAAGTTTATTGAGCTACCATGCAATTTTAAATAGTCGTTTATACTTGTTAGTTAGTATATTACGTTAGACAGAATGAAAAAGTTAGTCATCATATTGAAGTTTATAAAATATCCTACACTGAAAGGAAAAATCAATACATCCGTACTTAAGTCAAGCCGAAGCGATGTTAGTAGTGCGGTAAGTGCGGATTTCCTTAAATCAAGTACAGAATCCTTGATTCAAGTACAGATAATTAGTGTGCATCGTACTTAAAATTATAAGAAAACGGGAATTCCTGCTATCGAATTCGTCGTACTATGCGAAGTTCGTCGTTCGTTCCAGTTGAGTTTATACCATTAAATTTGATGAACTTTAGCCTAATATCAAAATTTCGATTAAAAAACCATGAACAGTTCAACAAAATAACCACAATGCTAATAATTATAAGCACTTAACTGCACAGAACCAGAGAGAGAGAGAGAGATATTGTTATTATTCATTTATTTCATTTATTAACTTACCCATCCGTTCATTACACATGTTTGTTCGCCTTTTTTGTTTTCCCCCTTTTTTACAAAAGAATTCTCAATTATAAAACACCATCAGCATGCCCGATGTAGTTTTCGAAATCATTCCACTTTAAAAATTTGATGTTTTAAACATAATAATTTTAGCAAATAGATTTCGAGAATTTTTGATTCTTACTTAACTTTTTAAACACGAAAATAATGTGTGTTTTTCTTCTCGTGGTGTTGGTGTTGTTTCTGCAACAAACTTTTGCAAACACATGCGTATGCACGCATATGTAATGCAATCCTGAGAATAATACGCTCACTTTGTAATTTTACTCTTAGAGTGGCACAACCAACGGAAAGTTATTGCTTTTATTTACTTGTTTTTCAGAATTTAATACATATTTTAAGAAAATTCGGATTGGTTTTCGAAAAAATCCGATTTTGGATTGTTTAAAGTACTTTCGTAATTAAATTTTTAGTATGACTCGTACTAGAGGTAAGTAAAAAAAAAACTTCAGCTAAGTACGTGTTTTTTCTTTCTGTGTACACCCAGGGAAAAACATTTTTCTCTGCGTGCAGTCGTATAATGCATAATATGATATGAACAAGTTTCATACTGTGTGAACTAAATTGATTTTTAATTGTAATTTCACTGGCCATGTTTCGAATAATCAGTTAAGAGTGTATCTAAACGAAATTTGATATTAATACGCAAAGTTAAAATATTTTAACATTTATTTGCTTCGCTCAATGCATTTGCAAGATTAATGTAGTTGTTGGATGGATGTTGCTTTTATATTAGTGAAATATTTTAATAAAAACAGATTACCATAAATGTAGTTTTAACGGTTTCTGCATAAAATTATATTTCTATAGTCAATAGTGTTTAAAAAAAACGGATGCTTATTTATTTTATACCCACACAAAAAAAAAAAAAAAAATAGCTTCCATTAGAAGAAACATGCACAATTCCATTTGAACACTCAATCAAATCATTGAAAAATTATTTAACTTAAAAATACTCGCAGCACCGAGAGTAGGAACATAATATACACACATTATTTAACGTTAAATATGAGTTTGGAATATGTTGTATGTACGAAATACACATTTTGTATGGTTATTTTTTTGATTATGTTGCAACATCGATTCTTTGCGAAAACAATTTTTCGTTTGCGTCCACCACATACGACACACAAGTTACTATCACAAATTCTTAGTATGCGCCCGCTACACACGAAAGGCAAGAAAGCATTACTAGGAGTATAGGCAAACATTTGTTTACTGTATTGAAAGGTTTTAAAAGAGACAAGCACTGTCTTGAGTGTATTTCCTTAAATTCTTGTACCCTCAAAACACTATTTAAGTTGTGCGACCAACAGTAACGCATGGCGTTTGTCATTGTACGGGATTTCCCGGAAGACATAATCCCGGGAAATTTGCGAGGGAATTCTATGAATTTTTTTTATTTTATTAAAGCAGCTAAATAAAAAACTTTTTGGGTTTGATTCAGAAAATGTAGCAAATACAATTTATAGAATAGACATTGACAGATGCGAAATATTAACATTTAAGGAAAATTTGAATGCAGCAATTAGTAAAGAGGATTCGATTTAAAGAAACTCCTTTTCTTAAAAAATGGAATTATAAGCTTTTGAAGCAAGTGGTGAAAAAGTGAAAGTCTCGAAGATTTTTCCAATAGGTACTTGACCACTTTAAATTTAATTTGTGAGCGAATCATTTCACTGATCATCTAACTTTTTTCAGTAAACTCAACTTTTTCATCATGGTAAAGTACACGAACGAACAACGTATGCAAATTATAAAGTGTACTACCGAAATTCGGAGTCGTCGGTGACCGCATCTTTAAGAGCGTTAACTCCAATTTTCGGTTGTTATTCTCGCCCTAGTAGACAAGCCATAACAAGTTTAGTGCAAAAATTTGAGTCTACATATTCATTGTGTGATGCTGCCATACAAGTGAGACAACGGGTTGGTCGAAATGACGAAAATATCGCTGGCGTCCGTAGCAAACGATCCAAATCAGTCGATTCCGCACTGAAAGAAAAATGCTTCATATATTTAATGAATCGTTTTCATAAAAAAAATTTTACTGGTTAAATGAACATTTTCATTGTCCAAATGGAATTTCGTAGTTATAATGAAGTATTTTCCTTAAAATCGATTCATTGGATTTCGTAATTACGTTAAAAATTTTCATTGGATATATGAAAACTAAAGTTTGTTCAAGTTAAACAAAAAATTTTAATTGGGAACATAAAAACAATATACAAACATAACTATATTCATAAATTAATACAAAATTATAGTTTCCTTAAAAATATGTTTAATTGTTAATTAAAAAATTTAAGATTTAATTATTTCATACATCTAATGTAATATGCCATTAAATTTACGAAATCCAAAATTTTTTTATAAAAGCAACATATTTCAATAATTGAAAAAAAAAATTATTTTTAACATTCAAATAACTCTATAGTCTCAATAATTAAAATATAAAAATATTTCGAAAAAGCATGCCTTCATAAATTTAAATTTTCATTTTGACAATGAAAAATGTCATTATAGTAATGAAACAAAAACTTTCAATCCATAAATACGTATGTTTTTAGTTTTTTTTAATATGTACATACCTAAATACATATAGTATGTACTAAGTAATGAACAAATAAATGTTCTCCTTTAAAAAAATACACCCTTATTTTAAAGTATTGTCAACCAAATGATGTATACGAAAAAGCTTGTTCTCTCTTTATGTGGTCTTTTTTTATTATGCGTTAGCAAAAAAAAATCAACGTTGTTATTGTTGTTATGTTATGACAATTTAATCTCATATTTACGCTCTTAATTGAGTAGTGGCAAAAAACATAGTTTCTTTATTCAAAAACTACACTGCCCCAGTAGGCTAGCTGGTAGTGAGCTAGTCTATCAGCGCCGAGGTTGCGGATCGATTCCCGCCAGCGACTCTGGTTAAAAAAAAAAAAAAAAAAAAGTTGAATAAGAACAACTTTGAATAAAAAAAAAAATAAATTCAAAAAAAATTCAAAAATAAAATAAAAAAGTCTATCAGCGCCGAGGTTGCGGGATAGATTCCCGCCGCGACTCTGGTTAAAAAAAAAGTTGAATAATTGATTAAAAAAAAAATAAAAAAAATTTTTTACTTTTTTGAAAGTATTCATCCAATGAATAACATTCATAGATCTAATGTTATGTTTCATTAAATACATTTTAATGAAACAGGTTTCATTGATCCAACGAAGCGCTGCATAAGTTCCTTTTTATTGCAATTTTTCATGGGATTAATTTCAAAATTCATTGGTATTCTTATGGCGAATTTTGCGTTAAGATTTTGGTTAACACCCATACAAGATCAAGCTGACTCAAGAATTTAAGTCGCTGGACAATTTGACGCGACGTACGTTCTCCGATTGGGGTCTTGAGAAGATGCGCCAAGATGATGAATTTCATCGCACAATCATATTCAGTGACGAAGCTCATTTTTGGCTCAATGCGTTCGTCAATAAGCAAAATATGCGTTATTGGTTTGGTGAAAATCTGCATGTGCTTCACGAGTCACCACTTCATCCGCAAAAAATAACGGCATCGTTGGTCCATATTTGTTCGTCGACAATAACGATCGTCACGTTACTGTGAATGGCGATCGTTACCGCGCCATGATTACCGATTTTTTTCGACCGAATTGGAAAGCATGGACTTGAACGGCATGTGGTTTCAACAGAACGGTGCCACAAGCCATACAGCACACGTTATGCTAAGTTCACACTTAGGTTTTTAAACGCGTTTAAGCAAAATGTTGATTTAGCTAATCAAAGCCGTTCACATTACATTTGAGATGATTAAGATGACAGATGATTAAGAAAAAAACACAACAAACAAATTTTTTTTCTTCTTTAAAGTATTAGAAATGGATAAAAACACTTTTATAAAGTTATTAGAAGATTATTTTAATCGTTTTAATGATGAAATTGTGAGAATTTATGAATTATTTAAGGAAAAAAATAAAACATTAAGCAGAAATCGTGGCCGGTTGTACACGTTCATGTTGGCCGATTCTACATTTGAGGTATGTTCAGTGGATTCTATGTGATTTATGAAGTGATTTAGTTGTAATCATGTCAATTTGAAGTGATTAACAAATCACTTCAATGTATGGGTAATCATCTCGACTTTGAAGTGATTAGAGCTTAATCACGTTCGAACTGCTTAAACGCGTTTAAGAAGCCAAATGTGAACATACTATTACAATCGATTTATTGAAGAGTAAGTTTGGAGAGCGTGTTATCTCAAGAAATGAACCAGTCGATTGGCCGCTACGTTCGTGGGATTAAAAGCTAGTCTTTTTTCATTGGGGGCTACGTCAAATCATAAAGAACTCAGAGCCAACATTGAACGCGAAAATGCGGTCATCGAAAATTGGGTCCAAAGAACCAACCGCTGCCGGCGTGCGCGCGGTGGCCATATGAACAAAGACGAGTTCCATTCATAAATGTTTTGATTGTATTTCAAGTCGATCATAAAGTTTTCGGAATATCTCAAATGGTTCGCGTTTTATTTGAAAAAAAAAGTTGTCACGTCCGTATAGGAAAAGCCTTTATTATGCTCTTGTGGCTATAAAAGTAAACATCCGTAGAAATGGAACGTTTTTCTCATTTACTGGACTCGTCTTAAATAAAATTAGACTTTCAAGGCTGTTCTGAAAATCGAAAACGCAAAACGTAAAAATTTTAAAGTTGTTTTTAATACACTTTTAATCTTATTTTTGTTATAAAATAGAGAAATATTTGTATAATATTTGTCATAAAATTCTTTTATTACAGAAATCTTATTAAAAAACGTTGTTTAAAATTCTTGCGTTTTGCGTTTTCGATTCCAGAACACACCAAACAATTTTGTAAATGCTTATTCTGTACTAAAATCCAATTTTTAAAGAAATATTATGTAATATTTTTATACCCTTCACCCCAGGTGGTGAATAGGGTATATATAAGTTTGTCATTCCGTTTGTAATTTCTATAATATTGATGTTAGACCCTATAAAGTATATATATTCAGGGACCTTTTGAGGAGCGAAGTTGATTTAACGATGTCCGTGGAAATGGATTTTCCGGAATGGATATTATACATTTATGTCACATATGGTCCGGAATTGTTGGCTATTGAAATTCAGCAAGATCGGTCCACAAATGGCTGAGATATGAGTAAAAAACCACGACTGCCTCGATTAGACGTGACATTACCATACCATATTACCAAAACGACATAAACATACCATACAAACCAATTCAATTTTGGTTTCTACGGTCATACAGTGGCTATGGTAATACAGTGTTGGTAATGTTTTTTTTTTTTTTTTTTTTTTTTTTTTTTTTTTTTTTTTTTTTTTTTTTTATACCCTTCACTACCAGTGGTGGACTTTATTTGTAATGTGTTTAATTTTACGCATACACATTCACATTAATGCATGTATATGATATGCCGCTCAAATAAAAAACAAACTCATAGACTCAATATATTTTAATTTAACGCTTCTTCAGTAAAAGCATTCGTAGCCAAGTTGTTAAGTCTCCTGAGACTGATGAAACTGCCAGTTCGAATCCCAAAAATATTTTTTTTCATTTTTTTTTATTTAATTTTTTATGTTCTAAAAAACGATTTTAAGATTATAAAACGAATTACAAACATCAACTTTGGCAAAAGAGGAAACGGGCTTAGGTACATATATAAATTTTTTGTTTTTTTATATTCTTCGGCATGGCTAAATGAAAAATTGGCGTGGCTCAATTAATATTTATTTATACCTATCTAAAGAACGTTATTTATGTATATAACTTTTTGTTCTTATCTCATCATGGTGAAGGGTATATAAGATTCGGCATAGCCGAATATAGCATTCTTACTTGTTTTTAAATAATTTTACTTTTTTGAATTTATATCAATGCGTTTTGGCTTCATATTAAATGTAAACATTTAATTCATTTATTTAAAAGATGACAAGAATCGTTGTTTGTTTTCTGTTTAAATAAATTAAAAAAATATTTTGCTTCGTTTTATGCATATTGGGCGGTAATTCCCGGGAAATTTAAGAATCAATCCCTTTTTCTCCGAACATGAAAAAAAGTCCGAAAAAAGAAAAACTATTTTGTACACAAAACATTTGGTTTTTTTGCGAGTTTGATTTTCAAATACATTTATGTACCCTTTAACTCCCATTTGGTTGGCACTAGGGAGATCGAATGGTTTTTATTAATCGGTTATTATTATTTTTTTTTTTTTGCCCAAGCCGGATATTTTTAAATATTTATTTTTTGAATATCGAAAAATCCGGTTATTTTAGCTCCAGCTCCCAAGGAGTGTATAATCTTTAAAAACGTCGATTACGTCCTATAGTGATCCGGACGAAACGCCGATACGTTTCGTGGAGTGTGGACTGTATTTAGGGGTGGATTTTGGCTACAGCTCTAGAATACCTGCCAAGGATCCAAACACCTTGGTGATATTCCCCGAGAGAACACAGATTGCGTTTCTCGGTTTATAGGATGGCTTCGGGACTCAGCGCTAAAATATCAACCAAGTATCCAAACAACTTGATGATATTGTGAAAGCTAGAACAAACGGTAAAAAAGGCACAGATATTTATACAAACAGAATGCACTTTTAACAATATAAAAACACTTTCCTTATTCTTTATTTTCCAAACGTTACACTGAAAGAATTTTCTTCAGAATACCAATGAATTTTGACATTAATCCCATGAAAAATTGCATTAATAAGGAACATATGCAGCGCTTCGTTAGATCAATGAAACCTCTTTCATTAAAATGTATTTAATGAAACATTACATTATTTCTATGAATGTTATTCATTGGATGAATACTTTGAGAAAAGTAAAAAAAATTTTTTTAATCAAAGTTGTTCTTTTCTTATTCAACTTTTTTTTTAACCAGTCGCTGGCGGGAATCGATCACGCAACCTCGGCGCTGATAGACTAGCTCACTACCAGCTAGCCTACTGGGGCAGTGTAGTTTTTGAATAAAGAAACTATGTTTTTTGCCACTACTCAATTAAGAGCGTAAATATGAGATTGAATTGCCCATAACAACAAAAACAACGTTGATTTTTTTTTTGCTAACGCATAATAAAAAAAGATTACATAAAAAGAGAACAAAGAAAACTAAGAACATACATATTTATGGATTGCAAGTTTTTATTTCATTACTATAATGACATTTTTCATTGTCATAATGAAAATTTAAATTTATGAAGGCATGCTTTTTCGACATATTTTTATACTTTTAATTATTGATACTTAAGAGTTATTTGAATGTTAAAAATAATTTTTTTTTTTTTCAATTATTGAAATATGTTGCTTTTATAAAAAAATTTTTGATTTCATAAATTTAATGGCATATTACATTAGATGTATAAAAAATTTAAGTCTTACATTTTTTAATTAACAATTAAACATATTTTTAAGGAAACTATAATTTTGTATTAATTTACGAATGTAGTTATGTTTATATATTGTTTTTTATGTTCCCAATTAAAATTGTTTGTTTAGCTTGGACAAACTTTAGTTTTGATATATCCAATGAAAATTTTTAACGTAATTACGAAATCCAATATATCGATTTTAACGAAAATACTTTATTATAACTACGAAATTCCATTTGGAGAATGAAAATTTTCATTTAACCGGTGAAATTTTTTTTATGAAAACGATTCATTTTTCTTTCAGTGTATAATGGGCCCATTTTTTTCATGCAAAAAGTTAAGAGTTATTATAAAATATTCAAAACAATTTAATTAAATAACTTAATTGAAATTCCGAATGAATTTACTTTAAATATCACAACAAGATATGACCGTTCAATATGGCCTTCAAACAACGGTTCGACTTAGAACAAATTTTAAGTTACAAGCTGAAAACAAAAGTTGACACCAGGGATGGGAAACCCGCTGCCTTCGGTTCAGACGTGAACAATCTTGCCGGATTATGCACTAAATTTTTTACCAGATGCTGTTGTTTTCGCTCGCACTCGGAGACCGTTGGCAAACAAACCTTTTATCACCAACGTTAAGCGGTAGGTATGCATGTAAATCTCTTTCACTTTTCATGTTTTGTTTTATGTTTTTGTTCAAATAAAACTAAAAGCATGCTACAGAATATTTTATAAAGTTTACATTTAATTAAATAAATTCGCTAAGATTTGGCAATCAAGTTTAAGGATTTAAAAGACTCTTCAAGGTTCTTCAATAGAATTATTGTTACGTATCTCTTCAAATTCTTTTCTTTAAAATAACGACATTTAAAATGTAATTATTAGCGTCTATTAACTTGTGACAGCACTTAACCTATTAAGGCCAAACTGAACTTTATTTATGTATCTGTTAGGGAGTAAATGTATCCTTATAATAAAAATCACAGGAAAGTTTATAATGAAGTGCTCATTTAAATTTCCTTTTTTTTCTATATTAACTACGCGTTTAGTGAATACAAATAAATAGATACAAAAGCAAACAAATTTATTTATTTTTTTTTTTTTTAATAAACACCAAATAGCTCATATAAGGAAATTTGCATAATTTGCAGAAAGAGGGAGACAAAGAAGAAAGCAAATAAGTAACTTGCATTATTTAAAATACACGCCATTGAAAAAACCCATCTATAACACATGTTACTTCCGTTTCCTTTGTACTTTTTGGCTTCCCTTTCTGCTGTTTTGTTTTAGCAACAAGATTATACCAAATTTAGAATAACGAATAAAATGTTTGAGCTGATTTGAAAACATAAACAAGTCTTAACATACTTGAATATAAATATAAGCTTAGACATAAGTGTCAGCGTGTATTGAGTTAAAAAGTATCATGCCTTTAAGTTTATTCGCATAAATATTGTCAATAAGAAATAATTATGCCTTATTTAGTCTCAAGTGTTTCCCAAATACTTAAGTAGGATGTGTCGCAAAAAGAAAAACAAAATAAATTATAAAAAAAAGGAAAAGGATACTCACTCCCCAAATTATCTATAGGTACAAATGCAAACATACATTATGTAGATGTGTGTGTAAAATTAAATATTTATTTACTTTTATATATAAAAACATTCCAGCTGCTTATGCTAAACAGTTTAAGGTTTATGAGCACAAAGACCCCAGAAAAACGCTTGTATGGGGGCTACGAATCATGAACCACTTCGCCCTATTTGCAATAGACTTGGTCCTTGTACCAATTAAAAACTATGTACCAAAGCTTACCAAATAATCTCAAAAATTGCGACCTAAAATTTGCGCACAAGGTTTACATGGACAGACAGCCAGCCGGACGAACAATGCTAGATCGACTCAGAATCACTCATCGGTATACTTAAAGGTATAAAAAGTGAACAAAAATCTGCAGCTTTTAAACGAATAGAGCTAAAATTCACCCCTATTCTGCATTTCGATTACGTCTCCGCATTCGGTTCCGTTACGATCGAAAATTGGTATTCTGCAGAAAAACGGAATCGAAAGAATAAGAAGAAGATAACAATGTTTACAAAATCAATTGTATCAATGTGGATGTGGAAATGAAACAGCAGAATAAGCAAGTCTGTTATCATTTTCATAAACAAATGTCAAATTTAATAAAACAAGTTCTGTGTATAATAAAGTAAATTGTTTATAAATTTAATAAAAGAAAAATATTGAAATAAAATAAAAAAAGAAAAAGGTAAAAATAAGTTTTGCATAAATATTTAAGTGTGTATAATCTAGTGAAGCTGAAATTAACTAAAAAAAGTAGAAAAGTGTTGTGGTTAAATATGTAAAGACAAAATGTTAATAAAAAGAAATAATTTAGTGAGTTGCATTTTTATTTAAAATTTAAGGACAAATGGAGTCTATTGCAGTTTTTGCCAGTTTTTCGTATTGCTCCGGTGTTGTTGTTTTTGACCTGCATACATACATAACAAAACACTCATATTCCAGTACAAAAAATAACAATTTAAAACAAAATAATTTGTATTTAAATCGCTTTTGAATTTTTTAAAACAAAACAAAAACAAAAATAGAAAAAACCTCCGTTAACAAAAAAACAACTGAGAGAAACGGAGCTCCGATCGTAATGCAGAATACATACAATCGAAAGAAACTGAGCGGAATCGAAACGCAGAATACCAAAATTGCCAGACGGAGAAAATTTCGATTCGAATCGTAACGCAGAATAGGGGTGATTGAATATAGAAATACTTCTCTAGATCTAAAGTAGAAATTTATCGAAGTTTATTTCTTAAAAAATTGGGATTTAACCACTTTTAAAACCCACCGGCACAGGGATGGAAAAGCGTTTTGCTGATTTTGTATTACTTTTTTTTTTTTGAATTAAGTTTAGAAAATAGTTATTAGTCGGAATATTGCATTCTGGCTTGCTAGACAGTTTTAAAATATTACGCCCAGGTGAGGTGATCTTTTAGTGTAAAGTCTGTTTGTTCGATTACCAGGTCTGTTCACTACAACAGGCTATAGGTTCGAATAGATAGATTTTTTTTGCCAAAAAAAAAAAATTGTTCCGTAAGAAAAATTAACTTTCTTTCTTCATTTCTTTCTTTTTCTTTTGTTCTTATTTTTCTTTGTTTACAAAATTTTTGAAATATAAAGAAAGTATGGTAGCATTCTACGAAAAACTTGTATGTCAAATTCTTTGGAAAATGTGGTTTCGACGGAGTTCTGTTTAAACAGTAAGAAACAAATTGATTCTATTTCACGTGGGATCGACAATTTTTTATTTTAATAAGGAAAATGTAGTGTGGACGGTCGCGGTTCTGTTTAAGCACCAAATAAAAATTGTGTTCTTTAAAAAATGTTCGCCAGTCCTTTCAACTCATAATAAAAACTTTATATTCAGTGGTCGATGTTCGATTTTTCTATTCTTCCTTACGATCAAAATTCTTTAAATAAATTTTAAAGGAAAGTGATTTAACGAGCTTTAAAATGTATTATGTTTAATTTTCAACACTCTGCCGAAAATTTTCCGAACTATCCCACAAGTAGTGAAATTTTTTTAGCTTATCCCTTCCCGCGACTTTGGCTAATAAGCCACAATCATTTATTTAGAAAACTTTAAATTGTAAGTCATCTACAATTCGCCAAAAATGTATGCAATTTTATTTAAATCGATGCTTTGATAGACCAATTTAGTTTTCCGTTTGTTTAAATCAATTGCTTTACGCTGCGGTACTTCAAGCCAAGATGTTGTTAGTAAGCTTGAGTTTTTTATTAAGATGGCACATTGAAATTGACATCTAAATTTAGCGAATGTGTAGTACATAAATCAAATTAGATAAACTTAGTTTTTTCTAACAGAAGGCCCTAAACTTCTTGTGTACACATAAACATACCCAAACAGTTTTATGTTACACACATGTATACACATATTACACATTAAACACTTACGTTCAAAGACATCTCCGAATGATATGCGGATATTTGGTTTTTGCTTTTGAAAACATGTCAAGTGTTGATGGATTCCCACATTTTCTTTTATACTTTGACAGCCCTATTTGGGCAACTGACATTAATTAAACTGCCAACGTCAGAGTGCTGTTAACGATAAAGTAGTAGATTAGTTGAAGGAACTTAAAATGGACTTTATGGAATTTTGTGGCTTGTCTGTATTTACAGGGAGAATAAGAATTCAGGGTCTAATTTTGAAGTAGAAAATGTTGAAGAAACATAAATAATTAAAAATGATTGAATCGTATCCTTGACACATCGTACTGGTTCCTCTAACGAGAGTCAACTCAAAATCTTGCAATTTTCACTTTTTGCAAGAAATCGATGTACAGTGGTCATATCTATGCACTGTTAAGAACTTACATCATTTTCTCTACTCTTTCAACAAAAAATACGGTTTAATCCCTCTTCCTGATATAAAAGTAGCTCCTCCAGCGTCAACTAAAGAGAAATATTTTGAGTTGTTCCCAAATGTAAGCTGAATTCGTATCAGTTTTCTTTCAACTAAATAGACATCTTTTAAGTTGTGCTAGCGTTTATGACACAACGGTTTTAGTTTTAGTTGCTAAAGGTAAGATTATTGTGCTGTTATATTTCGTTTTGTTTTGATATTTATGAAATAACACCACTATATAAATAAACATATTTCACATTTCAAAAAACTTGTTATTTTTGATAATACCTGAAAAAAAAAATTCAAAAACGACTACCATGGTATACTTTCTACTCGTATTTCTTTACTATGCCACAAATCGTTTTCAACTTTCATTGTAAATATAAAAAAAAACAATATTTTGGCTCTACTGAAAATTTGTAAATTTTGAGTTGACTCTCTTTAGAGAAACCCGTGCGAAATGCTTTGTGGCTCTGATAACTTTTATGGCATTTGAAGGGATCATCTGAAGGATATTCGATCGTGCCTGACCAAAGGTATGCTTCTTGCGGAAAAGTCTTTCTGTCGTTCAGAAAAATTGTCATTTCGAAAGTTTTGCTTTTCCGTTAAAATATACTTTCGGGGATCATGTGGCAGTTGTGGTTTACTACCCAAAGCAAATTGGGTATCACTTCAGTTCAAGCCGAGAGACGTAAAAATTTAACTTTTCGTAGTTATGGCTTGCAACAATTTATTTCTAGCAATAAAAAACTCTATATTACAACAGGTCGAAGCGCGAGAAATCTTTAATGAAACCCGGCCACCCAGCTAAATCTACGCCACAGCTGAATAATCATGGTCCTCTTTATCTGGTGGGATCGAAGAATTGCGTAACTAAAATCGGGTCAAAAGTGAACATACGAAAGGATGCGAAGACGTTTTATTCCATTAGGCAATGCTAGTTTACAAGTTGCAAGCAATTTTATTTCTTACTCTTGCTTTCGATACTGAACGAATCAAACTTAGGCCCTAACACAACGCACGCCAAAGTATTATATTAAAAGCAAAAACAAATTCATAAATATTTTGTACAGAAATTTATATACCGTTTTCAAATTTTCAACGCCACAAGCAATGAGGCGTAGGAAATCCTAAAAACCAATGTGAATATCTGTTAAATGCAACAACAAAATTACAAAATATTTATTAAGGGAAATCACGATAGGTAGTGCAAAGTGTGCAAACGATGCAAATGCGTGCAAAAATACACACATTTGCACAACACAACAACAAAATGTACGTATTTGCAATTTGCTCTATTTTACTTCGTTTGCACTAAAAAAACCATTAGCAAAATTAGTAGTGCATATTTGCTCAGTTGCAAACAAATGTAAACGATAACATTTGACATATTAAGCGCCATATTGGTTTAAAGAAAACTTATAAATTGAACATTTTCGTGGGTTTTAACATAAAATAGAGAATTTAATTTAAATAATTTAAAAAGAAATAATTTATTTTAATATGTTTGTGTATAATTGTAAATAAAAGCAGATTTTTTAAAGTGCTGCCAGAAGTTTTTGTGTTGCCAGATTAAATTTTTAGAAAAATAGCATATTTGCATAAAAAATAATGGTGGTATGCTCACGATCAATCATAATATGCACTGCAAATTCACAAATTGCAAATTTGCACAATGACCATCGTGATTACCCTTATTAATTTGTTTTTTCTTTCAATGTAATTCTTTGTATTTTACAAAATTAGGCCTTAGTTTTTCAGCGTTGTTAAACATTTATTTGAGTTTTCACAACATAAAAATATAATTTTAATTCGTTCTCAAAAGAATTATATATAAAATTGCTTTCAAATCGAAAAAGTATATGATCACGACTGCCAGATATAGCCCCCTGTATTTCATGAGAAATGTTGTCAAACTCAATACTTATAATACAGCCCAATTATGCATAAAAATTCCCGGGAGTTTCCTCCCTTCTCCCATTTTTCCTATGTAAATTCAATTGTAAAATATGGGGAAAAAAAAAACTCCCGGGGAATTTGTATTTATAATTGGGGTGCTAAAAAAAATGTCTGTGAAATACATCATACATGTTTTTGTTGCGAACAACATACAAAATTTATCTAGCAACATTTTGGTTTTTCCTGCGAAGCAAGTGCAGCTTTTATTGTTTCGGACGAAATTTAAAGCAAAAACCGATCACATTTGGTAGTTCTTATTTTGTGTTTTTTTGTGTTTGTAAATTAACAAGCGTTAAAAAAAAGAAGATATATCGGGTTATCCAATAGGTACTTGACCACTTTTTTCTTTTTCACTATTTCACTAAACATCTAACTGTTACTTTCCTTTTTTTCAGTAAACTCAACATTTTCGTCATGGTAAAAGACACGAAGGAACAACGTATGCAAATTATAAAAATGTACTACCGATATTCGGAGTCGGTGACCGCAACTTAAAGAGCGTTAACTCTAATTTTCGGTCGTTATTCTCGCCCTTGTATACAAGCAATAACAAGTTTAGTGCAAACATTTGAGTCTACATATTCATTGTGTGATGCTGCCATGCCAGTGAGACAACGGGTTGGTCGCATAGTTGGGGGTAGTGCACTTTATATTGATTTAAATCAGAAATGAGTTTGCACTCTTTTTTACCAGCTTTAGTGATGATTGTTATTTTTAAACTACCACTAAAAATTTTTTAGTGATATTGCAAATTTTTTTACTATCACTAAATGCAGATTGAATGCAAAAATCTGCACTCAAATCAAATAGTGCAAAATTTGGACATGCAATTAAAAAAGCTGCATACAAATATTGTCTCACTAAAATTTAAAAAATTTAACTTTGTATGTGCATGGTTTTTGATTTCTTTTGAGGATACGCATAAGTAGAGAACATTAAACAAAATGAAATTTTGTCAATAACGTTATAATTATTGGCTTAATCATGAAAAAACAAGTTTTTAATTTTAAAATTAGTGCACCAATTTAAGTTGCACTCAAATGAGTGAAGAAAAAAAAAGTTGCAATAAGCTGATGATTGCTTTTTTTAAATCAAACTATTTTTTCTTGAGTGCAAAATTTTTTAACATCACTATCACTCATGCTTAGTGAGGCTGCAAATTTTCAATTCATCACTCAACATCAACAAAATGATTGCGATACTTTTGCACTATCACTAAGTGTGAGTTGAAACTGCAAAATGAGTGCACTACCCCCATCTATGGTTGGTCGAAGTGACGAAAATATCGCTGCCGTTTAGGCGTCCGTAGCAAACGATCTAAATCAGTCGATTCCGCGGCGTTCTTAAGAACTGGGCATCGCCAAGACCACTTTATGGCGAATTTTGCGTAAAGATCTTGATTAACACCCATTTTGAGCTGACTCAAGAATTGAAGGCGATTGACCATTTGACGCGACGTACGTTCTCCGATTGGGCTCTGGAGAAGATTCGCCAAGATGATGAATTTCATCGCAAAATCATCTTTAGTGAAGAAGGTCATTTTTGGCTCAATGGGTTCGTCAATAAGCAAAATATGCGTTATTGGTTTGGTGAAAATCCACATGTGCTTCATGAATCACCACTTCATCCACAAAAAATAACTGTTTGGAGCGGCGGTTTGCATGCCCGCGGCGTCATTGGGCCATATTTTTTTCGTCGAAAATAACTATCGTCACATTACTGTGAATTACGATGATAACCGATTTTTTTGGCGTGAAATGGAAAACATGGACTTGGAGTTGGAATTGTGGTTTCAACAGAACGGTGCCACAAGCCACACAGCAAACGCTACAATCGATTTATTGAAGAGTAAGTTTGGGGAGCGTGTTATCTCAAGAAATGCACTAGTCAATTGGCCGCCTTGTTCGTGCGACTAAACGCCTATAGACTTTTTTCTTTGGAGCTACGTCAAATTATTGCGAAAATTGGGTTCAACGAATTTGACAACTGTCGACGTGCCCGCGGTTCCATTCATAAATGTTTTGATTGTATTTCAAGTCGATCGTAAACTTTTGGAAATATCTCAAATGGTTTGCGTTTTCTTTAAAAAAAAAGAGTTCTCCAAGTCCTTATAGGAAACCTCTTTTCAAATCAAGAAAAGTTTTGGGTTTTTGTTTACCTTTGCAAAACAATGTTATATACTTGTTACTAATAAAATCGTTAAGTTTTGCAAAACCGCGAAATAGATAATATTGATACATTTCAAAATGTTGTTGTGATATAAACAATGTTGCTCAACATTTTTCGAAAACACAAACAGAGTACCAGGCTTTAGTCTCAATTAAGATCTGTTTTACCCTTTTTCCCCCAATAATATTGTACAAGCATATCGTCACCTAAAATCCAAAAAGACCGTTAACGACAAAAAACATTCAAAATTGACTTATTGATTGATTATAACGTAATTAACGAAAATATTTTAGGTGACGATATATACAGTGGCATAGAAAAGAATACATATCTTTTATTCTTTTTATTTATAAAAAAAACACCAGTAAGCTGCTTATCAAACCAAAATTTTAAAAAGTAGAAGGTATGTAGACTTTGCTGTGCCACTGTAGGTATGCAACTATTTTTGACATACAGTTTCTTAAAATATTAATTGAGACTGAACTGTTTTTTTGTGTTTAGTAAGAAAAACGAATAGTCAGGCTGTGCTTGCTAATTTAAATTATAATTTTAGCGGTGGTTTTATTACGTCTTAAATGCGTCATATTCATAAGGAAAATCTATTAAAAATGTTTATATGTTTTCAACCATAAACCATAAACACTTGTGAATAAGAATCCCAAAAAGGAAAAAAAACTTTCGTCATGTTTTAATAAAACAAAAGGGACCCGTTAGTAGTAGAACACCATTAGGGAGTTAAACAAATCTAATTAATCAAAAAGTATTTAATTAACTGTCTTAAACAAGCATATTATAGATTCATAAGAAATACATAAGAGCTGGAGTTTTATATAAAAAGAAAAAAATCTTATAACCAAACATATTAATAAAAATCCACTTACCTGGTCAACATATTGGCGCGATTTACTGCCACCTCTGCCTCAACACGAAAACGATCTTGGGCATAACGATCGACCACGCCCTCTCCCAAATTCAGCGACGTACCGGCCTCGCAATTCGAACCGAGCGAATGTTGCGTCTCGACGATTTGCAAAAACTTTGTTACAACATCACGACCGTGCATTAAATCACGACGATTACTACGCGAAATTTCGTCCCAATCGTAAATCTCTTCCGAATTGGCAGCATCTACGACACCCTCGAGAAAATGATTGGTCTCATCATCACTAGATATTTCGGCAATGCCTTCGGTTTCACCATCACTTTCCTCCAAATCACTTAAAGGAAAGCCATTGGCATGACTACCAACATCATCATCATCATTTAAAGCCTCCTCCATTATCAGATCTTTAGACGAAGAGACATCGTCTTGCATTAAATCCGTAGATTCATTGAAATTTATTTCTTCTTTTTCATAGAAAGCAGATTGATGGGCTTCAAAATTAATGGCCCTTTGGCTAGTGCTGGCCGATAGTAGAGGCTCTAAGGAATGATCTTCAAAGGAAATTGCCATATCAAAGGGAAATTCTGTAGGGGTGGTGGTGGTGGTGTTGTTATTATCCATTAGGGAATAGTCCTCAGTTGTATTGATTATTAGATTCGCCGAATTTAAACTGTGATATGTGTTAGAGGTATTCGATAAATTTAAAGATTTAAATTTCAAATCTTTTATTTCCGGCCAGAAAGTTAAAAGATTCTCATTTTCTGTTTCATTGTCATCCAAATCAACATTATTATCGATGTCCTTAATGAATTCAGAGGAGAAGTTTTTAAATTGCTTATCGAATTTATCATCTAAAAGGGTATTGAGTGTAGTGGCATATAATAAATCAATGTCATCATCGAGGGGCTCATCATTGCTGCCATTCGAATTACTTTCATCATTTTGATAGAAAACATCAGACAAATTATCATCGTTATCTTGCTCCTCGTCATCAGTGTCATCATCATCGTCATCGTCTTCATCCATGATATCTGTTAAATCACCATCATTTACACTTTCATTTGTGTCGATATCATTTGCAGCCACAGCCGCATCATCTGCATTTTGATTTGACTCTTTGGCCACTTGATGACTGCTTTTGGCATCTATGCTTGCAACAGTGGTTGTTTGTTGTAATTGTTGTTGCTCCTGCTGTTTATGTTCATCTGCTGTGTGAGGGGTTGTATTTGTATCTTTGGGTCGTGCTTGTTGCTGTTGCAATTGTTCGGCCTCTAGCAAACTACGATGATGGTTTTTGGTCAAATGACCACGATTTGTATTGAATTTGTCAATATTCAATTGCCGCAAACTCTCCACAATTTTCTTTTTATGTAATTTTCGTATTTTGTGGGTCACAGCTTTCAGAGTTGCCGTGGGCACTGGTGCAGAAGGTGTTAAATGATGTGTTGCCACTGTGGCCTGTAATATGCTAGGAATGTTGTTGCTGCTGCTGCTGCTGGTGGAAGAGATTACATTACTGTTGTCTCTGGCATTATTTGCATCATTTGCATTATTCAAATGTCTCGTTACATTGTTAACAACATCAAAGTCTTTCACACTAACAAGGACATCTCGAACATGTTCAGGGTTGGCTGCAACATTCGATAAATAAGAATTTTCTGAATATTTGTTCAGTTCTTGTTGGGTTTGTAATGAAATTTGCTGTATGTTATCATCACTATCATCCATACGTTTGCTAGCGGCATCCTTTTGATCATCGACATTATGTTGAAAATGAAATTCCTTATTTGCTGTAGTGGCTTCATACAAATTCCTTGCTAAATGTGCCTGTGGCTGTTGCTCCTTCTCGCTGGCGGTATGTCTGCGTTGCTTGGAACGTCCATGTCGTATATTTAAAACATCCATGCCACCCACAACCGCATCTTTACTTAGTTTCCCTCCCTCCACCTCGAGCTCATGTTGCGTTGCCGCTCTAATGCTGGAACTGATGGTAGTGGCTTCAATTTTATTCGGTGTCACATCGAGACCATTTAAAATTAGCATAATTTTAGCTAAATTCATAACAAAATTAACAGCCAGCATCGTTTGTTTTTGGTGTTTTAAACAAACAAAAAAAAAAAAGATAAAAAGGCTTTGAACTAAAAGTAAAGGTCAGCGAAGTCTCTGTATTTTATTTGCGTTTCCTTTTTAATTGTATTGTTTTCGTGCTTTTTACAACTCCTTTTTTGGACAGTTTTATTTTAATTTTATTTTTTTTTTTTTTTTTGTTATATTTTATATGTCTTCGGAACGAGACTACCTTTGAATTTTTAATCGTTTCAATTTGACTGTGGTCTCATAATAATTAAATAAAATTTTAATAAAATTTTTTCCTTTATTATTGTTGGTTTTTTCATAAATCATCCTTAACATGGCGCCACATTTGCTTTTGGTTTTATTGCAGGGAAAAACTATTCGTTATACATTATTGCGAAATTTTTGTTAATTTCATATTTCGACAACATGTTTTTTGTGGGAGTTTTTTTTTTTGGAAAGGTGAAGGAAATGCCAGCAATAAAATCTGAAAAAAATAAAAAAAAAATTATTAATTTTTTTTCAGAAGTTCTTGCGTTAAATGTAATGTGTAATTTTAAAGCCAATTTAAGTGGTTTGTCTAGATGCACAAGTGAGATTAAGGGTGGGCAAATTTTAGGTTAGGAAGTATGTAAATAAGTCGACTGTCAAATGACGAATTTTAAAATATTGAACTGTCATTTATTTAGTGAAAGTTTGGGAAATTTAAACCCCAACTCGATTAGTACATTTCACTGATACAAAAACTTTTTTAAAACCGACTAAAATTAAGAATTCTGGATCGTTTTTAAGTTTTGTAATACCCGAAGTGCCCTACTTTGGGTAGCTATTGTGCCTCACCTGATAAGTCTTAACTCATAAAAAAATGCATCTTCATATTGATGATGCCCTAACATCAGAACTGTGATATCAATGTTATTACAAATGGCATCATCAATGAAACAAAAAGTGACATCAATCAAATGACGAATGTCATCATAAAATTTTGTCATATTTTATGCGTCATCTATGCTACGACTACAGTGACATTAATTCGATGCTACATTTTGTGCATTAGTACCATTATTTTCATGTTTAAAAAGTAAAATAAGAAGCAAAATTCCCATATTTTATTTGTTTAAATTGTTTAGTTAAATACAGGGTTTAAAAAACTGCATTCGAAACCAAACACTGTTGTTGTTTCGACAGCAACGGCTTACATTTAATGAATCATAAGTAAAAGAAACCGTTTTTTTCTGACCATTAACAAATGAAGAAGTGAAAGAAATGGCAGTTTTTCTAGTTTGACTGCAGTTTTTTAAACACTGGTTAAATAAATCAAATTTTCAAAGAATGATTACGAAAACCATATCGAGCATGCTGCTGTAGGGTAATTTTATAACTTTTTAACGACAGAAATTCGTCGTTAAGTAGAAAATTTCAAGTAAAAATTTTAAAAATTTACTACTTAACGACAAATTTTTGTCGTTAAAAATTTACAGAATTACCCTACTGCTGGTGTCTTATAATTGGAAGTTCTTCCGTAAAAAAAGGGCGGAATACAACAAAAGTGAAACAAACATGTGTAGCGTGTAAGTAAATAATAATAATATTCTCTCACTGTGACTTAAGTCAATCCCAATGACTCAATTTAATGACAAACTGTCTAATGAGTCCTTTCTCCGATATTACTGAGTTATCGCTCTAATGACATTTTTTATTAAACTGACTCCGATTCGTCATTTCTGTGATCCATTGATGACATAATTTTACCTCCTGACAATTTGGCCAACTTATGTTAAGGCAGACAACTGCAATGACGAAAAGTGTCATAGTGTCAAAAATGAAAACACTTGTCATAGTAGTGATGTCAAAATACATCAGCGTTATGACGTCTTTTCTATCAGTAAATAGATCTTAAATCCAAACCCTAAATTCGGCTAGTATCTTTCTTGCGGGAAATTGTTTCTGTCATTTAGGAAGATAGTCTTTGCGAAAGTTTCGTTTTTCCGTTAAAAGATTCACGAATGTAAATCACGTGGTGGATACGGCTTACTACACAGAGTTTCAGGAAAAGATATCCTAAAAATCTCACGAAAGGGCTGATTTTGGGAGAGTACGGCCTGAGGTAGGATTATACATGGGTGCTGTTGCTACTCAACAGATGATTCTTGCTTTTTTTTCAAAGTAGCAGAGGTTAATTAGCTCCAGCTACTAAACAATAGACGAGTGCATAATCTTGCCAGATTATTTACTCAAATTGATACATGTGTGTGCTAGTTGTGTTTACATTTGGGAGCGGTTGGTAAACGCATTACTTGTCAACCAGTGTTTAAGAACCACCATGGAGTGGGCCCTAGAAAAAATTCTCCCCAATTTTTTTCCAATTAAATTATTAATCAAAAATAAAATCAGTTTCAATTAAAATTTTAATCAAGTGAATTAAACGTTTACTTCTAACAACAACATTACTGCAGAAAATGTTGCAAATATCAAAAAAATTTTAATTGATATAAATTTGTTAAATGGTGCAAATATAATTAACTTTTTAATTAATATCATAAATTTTTTAATTGAAAGCTTTTTTTTTATTTTTTCTTCTGTGCATTCATGTAATTCTTTTCCACAGCTGCACAGAACAAAATATCTCAAGAAAATTTTAAACAACACAGTTTGTTAAAACGAAAATTTCAGGGCAAGAAACTATTTATTTAATTCAATGAAAAAGTTTATCAAAATTTCACTTTGCAAAATAGCAGTCAATAAAACATATTAGATAATGAAAGAATTAAATATTTCTTCATATTCAATAAAAAAAAATATTTGCATCAAAGTAAAGACATTATTTTTACAACTTTTGTCCATTTTTAGCTAATAACTCTCATTCGCTTTACAGTTCTAGTTGAATAATATCTTTAGTTTTGCCAAAGTCTTTGAAAAAAGGTTTCCTGATGATTTGGCCTAAGTAACCAACGAATTGCGAATAGGAATTAGCTTCTTTCCGCAAAATAGATTTTAGTGTATTTATTAAAGAATAAAAATTAGGAATTTAACAAATCATAATTAATAATTAAATAAATAAAGATTCGATTAAAATTTTGTTTGATTTATTCAACATTTCCAACAATTTATTTAACCAATTCACGTAAACATTTTGTGGAAAAAAAGTATTTTGGGCAAAAACTTTTTTTATTGGCTCAATAAACTTAAGCGGCTCATACACTTGCAATATTATTGTATATGATATTCGCCATATTATTTCCATTTTGTCTATATTATGCAATAAGTCGCACAATGGTTTCATTCATTCAATTAAAAAGTGAACATAACCTATAGGAATAACATAAACAGCATTGTACAATGTTGCCAATACACTTAACTTTCTTTTCGTTGTGCAATAAAAATCAAAATTCTTTTGATTGTTGCCAATATATTGTGCCACCTTCCAATATCACATACACATTGGCGATATAATAGTACAATACGTGTAAAATTTAACAATTTTATTTCAAGTGTATGAGCCGCTTTAGTTGTTGACGAAAAATTTAATAATTATACCTACAAACTTTTTTATCAATACCGCAAAAATCGTCATCGCAGAAAATTCAAAAATTTTTGTAATCAAATATGCGATTTTCGTACTCAAATATGAAAATTATTTTTTTCTGTGTGTCGGATAACCGTGCTGAAATCGATTAAAGGCTTTAGGACATAAGAACATAACAAAATACCCTCCATTACAGAGTTACCAAGGTGATCAAAATGGTTAAAAATTAAAAATTTGGTGAAAAGTATATTCTATTAAAAACAGAATTCTTTAATCTCAAAAAACCTTAGATCACCCAGTTTAAACAATTACACACAATTTTTCTTAAAATATCGATTAGAGGTATAAACTGCAAATACCGTTGAAGGGTATCCCTTAAAAATATTTTCAAAACACATCTAATAAATCTAATCAAAGAAAATATTGTGTAAATATTTGAATCAATTAAACCCCACATGTCATCAGTTCTTAACAAAATTCAACTAACCAATAACTTATCTTAATACATATATACACATTTATTTTCATGTTTGTATGTATGTGAATCTCCTTTAATCTTCTGTAAATCTATTAGTTGATTATTTATTGAGTTGGAACAAATTGATTACGGTTAAGGAAGAAAAAAAAAGGTCAAATTGTTGTTAAACGAAAAAATACCATCACGACATGATTTTCTTCGTTTTTTCTTTTTTTCTTTCTTTCTACGAGGGTTATTTTCATTTCTTAAACTTAAAGGTACCTTTTTTAAGGTCATTTTCATTTATAAATATTTTCAAGAAAACAAAAATGGAAGAAAATTAAAATAAATTTAAGATTAAAATTTAAGGAACAATATTTGTGTAGTTTGGTCAAAAAAAAAAATAACTTTATCTCCTTCACTAGGGAGATAAGGTTAATTAAAATGTACACATTCTGCTAATTTGACCTTTTCCAGTAAAAGAAAAACTGTGTAATAAACTTGCCAATGGCGACAAATTTACAATAACGACACGGTAATACAGAAATGAAGGAAAAAAAAAGAAATTTGCAGGGGTTCTTAATACGGCTTAGATGTACTTCATAGATTTTAAAATTCTTTGAATTTGTTTATCGTCCACATAGTTTTTGCCAACTATTATCAAAGTTATTTTTGTCATTAATAAGATTTTGTTTTATTGTGCTTAATTCACAATTTGTAGTACATACTGATAAATACACTGAAATTTATTGTAGGGGAATAAGCTAGTTTTTACGGGCATTTCACTGGTTGCTTAGGGCAGATCATTAGGAAAGCTTTAGCAAAACTAAAGATATTATTAACCCTTTCGACCCCAAAGTTGCTTATAAACAACTTGGATTTTAATCATCGTTTTATTAAAAACAATCGTAATAAAGCACATATAGAGTTGGTTAAAGAATGAATAAAAAATAGAAAAGTTTGTCTTAATTTTTCATAACGTGCAAAACTTCCTTAACGGCCCAAAGTTGCTTATAAGCAACTTCCTATATCTAGTCACCCGAAAACTCAAAAACTCTGAAATCTTCAAAAATCCTTAATTTAGATCTAAAAACTAAGGAAATTATAAAAAAAAGTTTTTCTGACAGTGCGTTCAAGAGCGGGAGCGAAAGGGTTAAATTATTATAATTATACACTGAAAAACAAATCAATCCGTCCGTACTTAAAAAAAAAGCAAAAGGGTGTCAGTAGAACGGAAAGTACAGAATGCTTGATTTAAATACGGATTGTGCAAGTGCATCGTACTTAAAATAATCCGAAAACGTAAAAGTGAGATAAAAAAAATTTAATTTACATCAAACAAACTATGCTTGTTGCTAGAATTTCTAAGTTGGTTAAGTATCGAATTCGTTATTGAAATCAGGGTTTAAAAAACTGCAGTCAAAACTAAAAACTGGCAAATAAAAAACAAAAATCTGTGAACAACTTTTCGTTTTTATACCCACACCACAATAGTGGAGAGGGTATTATGCATTTGTGCTGATGTGTGTCACGCCTAAAAATATTGGTCCTAGACCCAGCTTAAAGTATACCGATCGACTCACAATCACTTTCTGAGTCGAACTAACGATGTCCGTCCGGCTGGCTGGCAGGCTGGCTGGCTGGCTGTCCATGTAACCTTGTGCGCAAAGTACAGGTCGCGATTTAACAGATAATTTGATAAAAATTGGCACAAGGACCAAGCCTATTGAAAATGGGCCGAATCGTAGAACCACGAGGGAAGATAGGGGGAAATTTCTTCCTCTCAGAAACTATCAAACCGATTTTAATGAAATTTAAAACATGGATATTTCCATATCTATATGGACACATAAGCTATACAGTTTTAAAAAAATAGGACCACAAGGGGTGATAAGGGCAATTTTTGTCTCTCAAACCGATTTTAATGAAATTTAAAACATAGATAGATCCATATCTATATGGACACATAAGCTATACAGTTTTTCAAAAATAGGACCACAAGGGGATGTAGGGGGCAATTTCTGCCTCTCACAAACTTTCAAACCGATTTTAATGAAGTTTTTAAACATAGAGAAATCCATATTTATATGGACACATAAGCATGATGTGTTTTTAAGTACTGTGGTGCTGGGTATCATATGGTCGGGCTTGACCGACTATACTTTCTTACTTGTTTGAGCTGTAAAACCAGCGACCGTTTACATTATATGAATTAGAAGTGGAAGAAATGGCAGTTTTTCTACTTTGATTGCAGTTTTTTAAACGCTGCTTGAAATAATCTGAAATTGGATTGATTAAACCGGTACCCATGTTCTGTAACTTTAGTGAGAACTTCTCGCATCGAAAAGATGTGAAACAAAATATTCCATCGTTTCTCGAAAAGTGAGAAAAAAGTGTGTCTGTAACTTATGTCGAAAACTATCAAAAGAGATAACGTCGTTACGTTATAAATGCCATAACATTGTACGCGAAGCCGATGTGACATTGCATACGTTGAGAACGCCAGTCACACATACCGTTGACGGCGACCAATATTTACTAAAATTGAAAAATTTTCAACGGCGTTGGCGAAAATACAACCGCTTTGTAAAAATTTTATATTTTATAAAAATATTAAAAGCAAAATAATTAAACAATAAAAAAATGTGCCAAGATCAAAATGTTATTATTATTATTCTTTGCATTTTGCATTTTTAATATGTTTTTTTAGTGTTGAAATTTTTTCTCGCCCCATTTTTATTCGTGAGTTTTTTTTGACAGTTAAAACACACTTTTTCTGTAAATTGGCGAGTAATTTCTTTACGTGACAGCTAGTACTCGCCATTAAAGTTACAGACAGAGTTTAGTGAGAAAAGCATATGTTTGTTTCAATATATGGCATTTTTGTTTCATTTCACACATTTCAATCGAAAATTTTCTCGACGCATGAAGTACAGAATATGGTTACAGATAATAAAAATCAACTTTTTTGCGGCGTGGAACTTTGATTAAAAGTTTTACTAATTTGAGGTCGCTGATTTCAAATCTAATCTCCATTTTTCTCTATCAGCTCGACTTTTCGAGACATACCGTTATGTCCAAAATAAAGGCACTTTCACTACATATATTGGTATAACTTGAAAACGGTTGACCATATTTAGTTAACAAAAAAGTCCGAAACTCTGCGACAGTATTATTTTTAAGCCATGCTTAAATAGTTTTTCAATTTGCCCTGTAGTTTCAGAGATTTCATTAAATTGTTGAAAAAAAAGGAAAATTTTGACAAAAATCCAATTTTTTGTACTTTAAAAATTAATAAAAATAAAACTGCGGCAAAAATCATAGTTTTGGTCTAAAGAAAAATTAGCTAAACATTTTGCGAATGAAACGAACTTTTTTTTATTGTAATCGGTGCACAACTTTTGATTTTGCTCACCATTGACTGCCTGACATGGTTTTCGTAACTAAATTTTCGCTTAAATTTGATGTAAAACAAAAACAATATTTTATAATTTGTTTTTGTTTTAAATGTAAGTTAAGCGAACGAAGTCTTCGTCGTAAATAGATAAACAGGCAGTTAATAATTTTAAAAAAAAGAATTTAGGAATTTTTGCTTTTATTTTACTTTTAAAATATGAAAATAATGTATGTTTTTCTTTTTTCAGTCTTATTGTTGTTGTATCTACACAAAACAAGCAAACCGTTTTTACCCACTTTTGTATTGTTGCTGTTGTTTTGACTACAATCTTCTACAAACATACGCGTATGCACGCATATTTACTGCAATGCTGAGCGATGAATCTAATAAGTTCTGCGCCACTTTAAAATTTTACTCTCAGAGTAGCACTACCAACGCTTTTTTTTGTACTTGATTTTAGAATTTTATTTCGGCATTGGTTTTCGAAAATATTCCCATTTTGGATAGTTTTAAACAGCGTTTAAAACTGTAGTTAAAGTAAAAAAACTGCCATTTCTTCCACTTCTTCTTTTGTCGTTGGCAAACAAAAAAACTTTGCTTCTGATTCATTAAATGTTTGACAGCAAACACAAATTTTCGTTTTTTGTTCGACAGTTTTTGGTTTCGACTGCAGTTTTTTAAACCCTGGTTTTAATTCTTAAGCACGACTCGCACTGAACTTAAGTGGAAAAAAACTTAAATTAAGTACGAGTTTTTTCTTTTTGCGTATAAATCGATCCAGTTTTCACAATTCGATATTGCCAAAAAAAAAGCAAAAAATGTCACTACAAAAAGTAAAAAAAAAAATAATAATTTGTGTGGTTTTTAGCCCGCAAAGAGCTAAGTTGGCATCACTGGTGCGCGCTATTAAAACAAATTTAAGTTTTTTTTTAATTAACGACCTTTTTATCACCGTTGTTTCACTAAAAATAACGACTAACTGATTAAAAAGATAAAATTTGTATTTCCGTTTTATGTCCGCTCAAACAACACAGAATTGCTTTATTAAACTTCCTGCATATTTTTTGTGGTGAACGCAGTGTAGTTTTTGGAACCGTAATTTGGTATTAACATTTTTCTTTTAACTAGATAAATAAGGAAAATTAAAATAGACATATTTTTTTATGTTACAGCAACCACCACAGGTGGGACGGAAATTTTAATCAAGCCAAGTTGACAAGGACAAATTTCAATTATTTCTTAAAAGGTAAACTTCCGACTGAAGTAAATTCAACCTTTTTTTAAAAGAAGAAAAAGGTTTAATACATTTATTAATGGTGACAAACTAATTAGAATTATTTTAATTATAATTAGGAGTCTAAAGAAAAGTTGAAGAAAGGGATAATGAGTTTCTTTATGATTAAAGGAAAGCACTTTGATGTTAATCGTATTTTGTAACTAAAAAGGTTATAAAAGAGTTGAAAATGTCTTAAGCTACGGTCACACTTATTAAATATTTGATCAAATAAGCGTAACCCCTACTTTTGTTAATAGTTAGTGAGATTTAAAATGGTCTTAATATTACAAAATAAATTTATTATACTACTAGACATAGCAAAAAACAGTTTTTTGTAAGATGTGGTATTTTTATCAAAATAAATATTGATATTAAACGAAATGATTTTTTAGTTTGGTTGTTGGTCCCGTTTTTTTCGTCAAATATTTGATAAGTCTAAATAAAAAAATTGAAGATTTCCATAAAAAAAAGCATAAATTCCTTTTTTTATACTGAATTTACTTCAAGATAATTAAATTGATGGCAAAAATGTTGCTTTAAATCAATACCAAAATCGTTTATGGAATAAACAACACTAAAAAACTTGGCAAAACATTAAGAAACCCTACACCAGAATTTTATAGAGTTTTTTCTTAGTAAGTTCTACTAATAGAAAGCAGAGACTTAAGACTTGTGTGTCCAAGTTTTTCCTAATGAGAGGTGTTTTTTTTTTAGAAGCATAGAACTTTTTTTTAAAAATAAAACACAAAATAAATTCAATGATTATGGCATTTACTGCCTGGCCCACGATGTCGTCCGCCATCGTTCACTTGCATTTTCATCGACAAACAGCTGTTTTGCTACCCTCTAACAATTTTCAGAACGACAAGTCGACAAGACAATGCAAGCGAACGATTACGTAATAGTTTGCGGCCCGCTAAAGGCCATTCTTACAACCTAATGATAAAGTTGCTGATAGTTAACGTGAACAATAGCTATCTTGAACGATAAAGTGACCAATAAGTTTTTTCCATTATTACAACTGTCCGATAAAATAAAAAATGTAATTTATATACTGTGGCAACATTGCAGTATATACCGACTACTTTTGGTTGTTTAAAATACGTAGTGGCAACGACTACGACTACATAAAACTGTCATTGAAGTTACCATATCTTCAGCAGAAAATATGGCATCTTCAAGTTCTTAAAGTTCACTTGTAAAGTTACCATGAGGACAAACCTGATGTTAGCTTATGAGTCACTTTTTAGGTTAATGTTAACTTGTAATAACCAAAAACTATTTATCTGTCAGACAGCATCCTAAAAATAACTATTTGTAAGTTGTAATAATGTCCCTAAGAAAATGACTCGACCGCAAATGTCAAAACCAGTCACTTGTGTTGTGGTTGTCCAGCGACGCATTTTATTAAAAAATTTAACGAAATTTTCAATACACACTCGACTGCCAAGTCGATAGTTAGTGGACCGCTTAAGAGAACAATAATGAGTGACTTGTTGTCGCTCGCATAGGTTGTACATCGACATCTCTGCAACTGCGCCTTATGAACGCAATCCCGCCTGTTCAATCTCGCACGAATTTTTCGAGCATAACCGGTTTAATTTCAAGAATAGTGAGTCGAATGTTGGCTTCTAAATTATCAATCGTTGCTACCCAGTGAAAACTTCGCTAACTTTTTCAAAATGAATAGATTCTTTAACTCATTATATAGTAGCTTTCTTCTATAACTACATCTATAACAACTTCTATAACTACTTTTTTCCAGGGTAGGTATTTCCTCGGAAAGAATTCTTTTTTTTTTATCTTTCCCTCTTCGTTTCGCGAAAAGAAGAGATTTGTTGTTTTTGTTTCGTTTCTATAAACGAAGGCGAGAAACTGCTGTGTTTTCTTTCGTTGATATTTGTGCTGAAATAAAAAACCATTCGTTTGGCTGAAAAAGAAGGAAACGAAATGGAGAGAAGAAGCAAACAAAATTGTTTCTTCTTTCTAAATCGAAGGAAAAAAATAGAGGGAAATAAAAGAAGGAAAAAACTTTGTTCATTGAAATTTGTTTTAATGAATGTCTATGTAATAAAATAAATAATATTTAAATATTTTTTCTTATTTCTGTATTTACTAAACCAAGTCTTTGCTTTTAATTTTACTTCATAACAATATAATTTAAATAAAAAACAGAAAAAGAATTCTTTATTTTTTCCTTCCTTCCATTCGATATTTCGATTTCATTTTTCTTTTCTAATTTAATTCTCCTTCAGTTTGTTTCCTTCTATATCATTCCTCTTCGTTCTGCTAAACGAAGAGAAGCATTTGTGTTTGCTTCGGCAAACACAAAAGAAGGAAACAACAACAATATTTTCTTCTTTCTCGCGATAATGATAATCGAAAAGTTTTGTACAAAAAAACCTTCGCGAGAAAGAAAGAAAAAAGAAATTCATTTACCTACTCTGCTTTTTTCTGGATGTATTAAAGTAAAAAAAATAATGACTAACTTTTATTATTTTGTAGGCAAAGTTTTTACTGGGTAGTTTACCGCCACAAAACGGAGTGCAAGAATGTAAGAACACACGAACGAGGTGACCAATTCACAGGTCTATTTCTTGAGATAATTTGGTCACCAAACGTTTGGGTCAACAAAGTGATGGTTTCCCGCACTAAATGGCATGTTGAAACCATTTCTCCTCGAAATGATTTGAAATGATTTTAGGAATAAATAAATCAAGAATAAACAGCACCAAACAGTTATTTATTTCGAGATCTTATGGAAGCTCGCGTGCGGCAAACTGGCTGAGGTATTTACGGCTCTGGCTGGTGTCTTTATGACATCTATGTTAACAGTGGAACGCCGGATGTCCCTAAATGAGATCGCGGAACATTCCAGGGTAACGCTGACGTAGGTACCAGGGCACCTGGGAAATGCGGACTGTCTGGCCAAACAGGCTGTCGCTTCGACGACATGTTCGTCGACGGCCTGATCGGCATTTCAATGACTCGCTGCAAGACTCTCATCAGACGTGAGTCGTACAGAAGGGCTCAGGGGAGATGGCAGGGGGAGCATACCTGCTTGATGGCCAGGACTTAATTGCCGGGCTACAACGCGGCGAGAACGCGCGTGCTACCTGGTCTGGGTAGGGACCAGATAAGTACAGTGATTTCGGTCATAATGGGTTGCCGGGTTATATGGACTCATTCGGGAAGAATGGGTCTTGATTATAATGACTACTGTAGAAGTTGTCATGATGAGGAAGAGGAGGAGGCGGTGCTTCAGTTTCTCTGCCAATGCCCCGGTCTGGGGGACATTAGGGGTAGCCATTTTAGGAGACCGGAATTGCCATGTCTGGACGATATATCTAATGTGAGACTAAAATTTATCTCTCTGTTCTGCAGGGAGTCGGGGCCGCAGTGACCTCTAGAAAATAGTCTGGTGTATACTAGCTGCCTCTTGTCACTGGCTAAGGGTTTCACAAAAGGACCGCTATAAGGACCCAAGTGAGCCGTCCTCGTAACGGCTGCCCGTTTAACCTAACCAATAAAAGCTCATGAGGATTATGCTCCCTCCAAAACCGACAATTCTGCTTGTTTACATAAACCCGTTAAGCCAGAAATGAGTCTCAGTGCTGAAGATGATTTAACTTCCAGTTAATACTTAGCCCATTCACAGAACACACGACGCACAGTAGGAGATTTTGGAAAACAAATTAAAATAGTTCAGGATTTTCTAAACGTTTAGTCCGATTGGAATAAAATTTCAGGTGGCAGAAAAGGAGTTGTAGTCGAGTTCTGAGCTTTGAGTCTATAGACTTATCACAAGAAGCGACATAGGCTCCCATAGTAGGGCACCACGGGTATTACAAAAATTTAAAACGATCCAGAATTCTTAATTTTAGTCTGAGAACAATGTATTGTTAGAAAGAGAACTTAATGCTGATAATGTACCAACGACGTGTTGTCAAAATATAAAACAACATTTTTGTCGAAACAAAAAGACCATTATGGTGTAAATATTTTATCAATAAGGATGAGATTTTTATGCACTATAAAAACGCAAATATGCGCTTAAAATATGCTCTTAAAAATCCAAAATATGCACTAAAAAAATTTAAAACATCCACTAAAAACTTGAAAATTTTTCAAAAAAAAAATTGTTTTTAAATTTAACTAAAAACAAATACAGGAAATCGAAAACGTAAAAAGCAAGAACTTTAAAAGATTTTTATTAGTAAGATTTAAAATAAAAAAGAGTTTTATGAGTTTGCAAATACAACTGTTTTAAACACAAAAAATAATTATAAACGTAGATTTATGTTAGAAATGTTACAAATTATATAGTTTCCAGCAAAGTCGAGAATTAATTTTAAGTCAATTATAGACACTTAATTTATAAAAATACAGGGTGGTCCAAAATTAACGAAGGGGTTTGAATTTGTTATAACTTTTTATTAAAGAAATAATTATTAAATTTTTTTTAATACAGTATATAAATGGGGAATATTTTTAGTTTAAGTTTCGTACAGACGATGGTCAGATCTTACAATATTGTAAGCAGGCGTTGCCAACAGCAATATTTTTCTGACAATGGTGCGATTGTCAAATGCATTAATTTTGCACTTCAGCAAATACAAATGAGCTTACAATGTTCACACAGTTGTAAGACATTTTATCCAATTTTAATGCAATTTTATTTATTGATTTTCTAAATTCTTTTTGGAAGGTTTTTTTGTGTATTTAAAAATTTTTTAAAGAACATTTTTTACATGGAAATTAAAAAAAAATCACTAAAAAATTTCAAAATATGCAAAAATATGCATTTAAAACCTAAATATGCAAAAACATGCATTTTCACCAAAATATGCAATGATTCGGAAAGATAATTGTTCGACATCGTTCTTAGACTATCGACAAAAAACAAGCGCTTGCATCGAAATCGCATCCCTAGTTATCAGTTTGTTGTCCGCATAAGACCAAATTATGACAAAATAGCTCCTCGTAGTTTAAAAATCTTGACAGCATCCGTTATGGGATTGAACACAAACGTAGTTGACTCACTTGTGACAATGGGAGGTAAAAATTTTGGTAGTTTTATACTGGGTTTTCCCTTAGTGTAGTAGCTTTTATAAAAGTTATTTTCTTCAAATTTATTAAAGCTAGTTAAATGATGAAACAGAACTGGGGCTGAACGATGTTTTCCATACAATTTGACATAAAATTTTGCCAGAGAATGCGGTCGTGAAATAAAATCAATTTTAATTGTGAGGACGTTTTTTCTAATGCTCTCACATAGAGACACTTATTCCCTTAACAATGCTACCATACTTTCAATAAATTTCATACATTTTGTAAACAAAGAAAAATAAGAACAAAACAAAATGAAAGAAATGAGAGAGAATTTGAAGTTACTGCCGACGTTTTAATTATGGGCTTTAGAATTTTTGCCTGAAGTTGAAGACTCAACTCTGTTTCATCATTAACACTATTACTCAAGTCTTACGTGTTTCATAATATTTTGTGAGATAAAATTCTGATGAGTTTTGTTGCGACTATCGGAAAATCTAATTTAACATTACAGTTTCTGTTCACACTATCGCACATGAACATGCTTTTGTTAAATTACAACCCTGATCAAAAAATAATTTTTTTTAACATTTTCAAAAAAATGATCAACTCGTTTGGGATGCCAAATTATTTTCGTAATACTTGTCATTTTCATAGCAAATTGCATTCACACTATCACACTTTTACATAATGCTTGGGTTTTTGACATGTGTTTATACAAAGTATAATAGTGTAAACTAGCCTTTATTAATACCAATTTTACGAAAATATTTGTGTGAGAGTTTTAAATATGGGCATCCGATTTAGGTTAGTTTCATTTAAATATTTGTAGCGCGAATTTATCCTAAAAACTAACGTTAAGATGGTTTAAAGACGCAATTCCAAAAAGAAGCTTGTATGGCAGCTACTTACCATTTTCAACAAAATTTGTTCTTATGACAAGCCCTATCTTAAATTAAAATTATTTATACCTACCATGCGTAAAAGGTTTGCAGAGACAGACAACCATCCAATCGGTTGTCCGGTCATCGTTTTATTGATTTAGAAAGTGATTCTGAGTCTATCAGCCATGTCACAGAGTACAATTCCGTTCGAAAACGGAATTCATTCAGTATTTTGGTGCCTCAGAAAACGACGAAAAAACTTTTTGGAATGAAACCATTTATGTTTTCATGAACGGAATGTGAGTTTTCTGTCTCTGAAAGGCCAAAAAATAATCAAAATTTTATTTCTATCAATAAAGAAATATGTTTTCTTCGATTCCGTACGGAATCATTCCGAACGGAATTGTACTCTGTGACATGGCTGTATATATGAACTAAGAAGTGGACCTAAAGCCAATATCTATTTCTATTTGTGACACTCATCAGCACACCTTTCGTGTTGTGGATTATAAAAAATTCAATATTTTTAACTTCAGTTAAGCTGTAAGTTTGACCTTTTAGAGCCCATAGATGAAAAAAGTAAAGTGTTGGAAAAACTTAGAAATAAACGAACACGAAAAAGGTGCTGTAATAACAAACTAAGGCAAACTTAAAAAGAACCCTTAAAGAAACAATAACTGAATTGTTGTGAACAAAGAAAAAAAAACCACAAACAAAAAACTACCTGACATAATCTTAAAAACCTACAAAAAACAAACAAGAATTGTCTGAAACATACAAAGTTTTTTGTTTTAATTTTTTGCTTAAAACCTTTTAATGCAACCGCAAATATTTTTTATGCCATGCACAGACCTAAACGCTAAGCTGTACAGCATTAGGGTGGTATTTACACTTTGGCAGTCAACTTGTTAAGTAAAAAAAATTGAATTATTGCTTTAATAACACTGTGCCCGAAATTTACACTTTTTTTAGACAAGCCGGGCACATAGCGTTTTAGCATAATTCGGGTACGCTTTTTTAAGGATAGCTCTTGTTTTCGAGATATACCGTTATTTCGAAAATTGAGGAGGTTGCACAACATATATTCGCGTAACTCAAAAACGGTTTGGTTTATTGAAATTACTAAAAAAAAACCGAAATTCCGCAATAAAATTTCCTTTAAAAAAAGTAAAATTTTTTTTTTAATATGAACTGTCGTTTCAGAATCATAATTTTTTTTTAAATGGAAAAAAATTGTTTTTATCAACTTTGAAATTTTTGTTTTCTAAAAATTCATAAATAGTTTCTCTGGCGAAATCTGATTTTTTTTATAATTTCATTAAAGACCAAAATTTGTATCAAAACTAAGCTGTTTCGTCAAATCGGTTTTCAGATTAACTAGTTTTACTGATATTTGAAAAACGCAGCCTTAGATGCACAACATGGTGTGGAAAAAAAACAGGAAAGATTATTGAAGTATATTTTTTCGAAAACTGCGAACAAATTGAGGTTAATGTGAATGGCATTTAACACCGGGCAATGATTGAAAATTTTCAAGGGCCGAGACAGAGAACATTCTAGAGTTGTTGTTCCAACAAGTTGGAGACACAGCTCGTCCGAGTATAGCTCATTTTCTAGCGATCGAATAATATCGCGTTCGCGTTGTCTGATTTTAACTGAATTTAACTAGTGTGAAACATGGAGATCAAAATTAATGGCTTTTCTTTTTTTTTTTAAATAATATTCTGCATTTATTATGCCTTTTATAGTTCAAATAAAAATTCAAGTACGAATAACACTTAAACGTACTTTAAACAATCCTAAATGGGATAACTTTCAAAAATCAATCCCGAAATTTCTTAAAATAAGTAAAAAATTCTGAAACCAATTAAAAAGAGATTAAACTTTTCGTTGATAGTGCCACTCTGGGAGTAAAATTACAAAGTGAGCGTTTTATTATCATTTAAGTTGTCAAAGTTTGTTGCAGACACTACAACAACATCAAACAAGTAGTTTAAAAACAAGACGAAACACATTATTTTTATGCTCAACAAGTAAAATTGAGAACTCTTGCTTCTCAATTAGTTTATATTTTCAGTTATACATGAACACTAAGTTTTCAAAGTAAAAACCATATCGGGAATGATGCTGGTGTTTTATAATTGAAATTCTGTAAAGTGCAAAACGGGTAAGTAAATCAATCATAATAAAATTCTCCTTCTAATTTCACTTTTGGTTTATTTCAAGTACGAATTCGGGATTGAATTAACTTTATAAAACTTAAATCAAGCGCATTTTAAGTTCAATCTTAGTTTTACTTAAATCAATAACATTTTCGGATTATTTCAAATACGAATTCGGGATTATATACAGGGTGGCTGATGAAAGCCGCTACCAAAAAAAAATGTAATAACTTTTTTTCTATTTAATGAATGTGGTCCATTTTTTTTTTTATTTTGCAGATTGATGCTTAGATTTGACAAAAATGGATAACTGCACTGATAGAAAAATGCATCTGCATATTGATGATGCCCTAACATCAGAATTGTGACATCAATGTTACTACAAATGGCATCAATGATGCAAAAAGTAACATCAATCCAATGACTAACGTCTTCGTACAACTTTGGCATTTTTTACGTGTCATCTATTTTATGACTATAGTGACATCAATTCGATGTCACATTTTGTATATTATTAACATTTTCTTTTTGATTACAATGTATGATGAGAAGCAAAAATTCCTATATTCTATTTTTTTAAATTATTTAGTTAAATACATCAAATTTTTTATGTAGAATGATTACGAAAACCATATAGGGCATGGTGCGTGTGTCTTATAATTGAGAGTTCGTTGTGCTGTTAACAAAGGTCGTAATTCAACAAACGTGAAACAAACATATTGTAACGGGTAAGTAAATAATAATAATAATAATGACTTTGACTTAATGACAAACTGTCATTAAATTGATGCTAATGTGTCCTTTCTCTGATGTTACTGCGCCATCGCACTGAGGACATGTTAGTCATTTCTGTGATGCCGATGTGTCATCCCATTGATGACATAATTTCATTTTGACCCTGATGACACTTTGGCCAAGTGATGTTAAGGTTGACATCACAATGATGAAAAGTGTCATGGGGTCAAAAACGAAGACAATTGTCATAGTACTGATGTCAAAAAACATCAGCGTTATGACGCCTTTTCTATCAGTGTGGGACACTGAAACAAGAATTTGGATTGTCCGCCGTTATCACGCACTGGAGTCCGTAGTTTCGGTTCAAAGAGAGTATACCCAACAGACCAAAACAGAGCAAAATTTAAATAAGTTGTAGAATAAGTTTATCATAAGAGATTTCCTACATCGTATGATGTAAATGACTTATTCTCGCTATAGTTTTGTAAGTGTTTTTGAGAATGATGTCCCGTTATTTGATGCCTGCATACATTTTGTATAATAAGTTAAAGTTTTCAGTCTTTGTGTTTTGCTTAAAGAGTGAAGTGATTTAAAGTGTTTTAAACAGTGCCCAATTTAAAAAAAAAGTAATTAAATAATATATTATTAAAAAAACATTTTGTTAATATGCCATATAAATTTAAACAGAGTGTTCGTAAAGAATCGAAAGAAGTTGTTGAATTACTTTTAAATACTAATAAAAGAAAGAGAAGCAATGCAAGTGCAAATTCAGCCAGCTCTATTGAGATTGGTTCTTCAAATGATGAAGATTTTGAGCTGCTTACGGTAGCAAAAAACCCAAATTATATCAAAAACTGTTGGCGCAAATTATTGACAGCTGAGCTGGCAGAGCATTTATGCTGGAAGGGAACGGCTGAAAACAATAGTGCGCGTAACCTGAGTGTAGCTAGAGCTATAAGAAGTAAAGTATTTCATATATTGTATGCATTAGAATATTCATTTACTTTTTAATTTTTACAGATTCTGCAATTTCTATTGGAGCAGGAGAGGTCGAATTTGTAAAAAGCACAAAATCTTTCTTTCAGTTTGCCAAAAACAGACAAGAGTCCCGCAAGAAATACGTGGGTAAACAAAACAAAAATAATTACTAAAAATATTACTAAATATATTATGTAAAATAATAGAACAACTAATTCTAATAAATAAAATCACTACTGTAGTTCAGTGTTCATTGTTAATTAACATGATTAGAAAAAGTATTTTGCTCTAAGCTTATTCTATAGTTAGAATTCTTAGCTTACATTATATTATAGACTAGTAACATTATCGCAAGGGTACAGTTTTCATTATTAAACAATTGTTAATAAGCCTTTTATAATAGTAATCACTACACTTTTCTAAGCTTAAGGCTTTTGTTAGTAAGCTTGCTACAAGTTCTTTCTAAATCGTTTTGGTTTGTTGGGTAGGCGCACATTTGGCGGCAATCCTCCGAGCAGATAGACCATAATGAGACTTGTAAACAATTTTGCCGAGCATGGGACAGTCAACAGAAGACCTTACCATCGAAACCCTTCAGTTCGAACGGAGGAAATAATCGCTGCTGTAGCTGCTGCGATACAACACAATCCAAGAGTTTCGACAAGAAGCTTATCTGGTCAAATGGGTATAAGCAGACAGTCATTACAGTCAATTATGCACAAAGATTTGGACTTATTCCCATATAAAATTCAAATGGCCAACAAACTGAACGCTGCAGACTTGCAAGATGGTGCACCTGCTCACATAGCCCAACCTGTTATGACAGAATTGCGACTAAAATTTCCCAATAAGCTGATATCCAGAAACTCCACATTCCGTTGGCCACCCAGGTCGCCTGACCTTACTGCACCTGACTTTTGCTTGTGGGGTTATTGCAAAGAGGAAGTTTACAAAGCAAAACCAACAAATTTGAATGAACTAAAGCAATCCATTCGAGCAGCAATTGCGGCTATTCCTGTCTCAACTCTGCAAGCAGTATTGAACAACTTTTTGCTAAGATGCCGCACATGCATCAACGAGCAGGGGGGCATTTAAATTCCATTATTTTTAAAACAAATTAAACTATATTTAATAAAATTTAATGAGCTTTAACATGAATAAAAGAAAAATGTATTCCATACACTGAAAAAAAAGTTATTTGAGTTTTTTAATGTAGCAATATTCATCAGCCACCCTGTATGAATAATTTAAGTATTTTGCAATTGAAAATCCGTACATGAATCAATCTTTCTTTACTGGATTCAAGAAAATCCGCCCTGATTTTAAAGATCGCACTTTTTTAATCTTTCCTTGTTCAACAAAATCATCTTTTTTATGACTTCAAGAAGATTTAAATGTTTTAATGAAAGAAATTTCGAGTGTAAAACTAATTTTTAACAGATGTCATTGTAAAGATATTAAGTATTCGATTAAATTCCACTTTAACATTAGCAAACTTTTTTTTTAAAAACCACAAGTTAAATATCATGAAAATTTTTTTTTTTTGTTTTTTCTTTATGTTACAAACAAAATATTTTTATGTTCTGTTTTTTTCTAATTTATAATTAATAAAAAAAAACATTAATTAAAGCCTCGAGGTAGTCAAATAAACACAAATTACACAAGAATATTATGTGTACATTTTAAATGAATTATTAAAGCAAAAAATGTGGAATTTTCAAGTGCACATTGGGGTCAAAGTACATAAAACAAAAGCAAAATGGTTGATAAAAATACCAAATTTTTTTTTATTCCTACATATTCCTAAAAATATTGATAGAAGACCCAACTTTAAGTACTCGTATAAATAATGACTGACGCGTCTGTTCTGTAAATCACGTGATTTCAAATCACGTGCTTTTAAAATAACACGTATAATTTTGTGGTGTTCTGAAAGTTATACCGTTTTTGTGTTTTTTTGGTGTACCTTCGGCAATTGAAAACCACACCGAAACACGCTAAAACGGAACACAAAAAAAAAACACTTGTGTTTTTAAAAGGTCAATGTTATTTGAGTTGATGTGATTTTCAGATTTGGCCTGTTAGAATAAATGTGAAGTCCATCTGGCTGTGTCTTGTCATGAACACACAATTACAAATTTTAACGATTTTAAAAATACGGCATATTTGGGGCGTGCAAATATTTTAATTGCCAATTTTGGAAATTTTGAAGCTCTATTGTCAATAATTTTTCCCTCGTCATTTTTTCTCTTTTCACATATTTGCGATCAGGAAAAACTCCCATGAAAAAAATTTTTTGAGGTCATTCAAAGGAGAATAACAACATAAAAAAATGTTCACCGGAAAAAATTCCCCTTATCATAAATAGTTTTTTTCCTCGTAATTTATTCACTTTTCCCTTTGATTTTCTCACTTACTTTTTGCTGGGGAACACAACATGTATATAAGTAGCTCTTCTTATAATTCGAATAAAAAGGGCAGGATCCGTTAATAAGGCACAAACTGATATATCGCTCAACAAAATGAAAGAACTGGACGTATTTGGAATGGAGACCATGTGGTTTCAACATGATGGAGCAACGGCACATACTCCACAACCTACAACCAAAATTCTGAGGTCTGCGTTTCCGTTCTAGACTTCTTTTCTACGTGGAGTTTCCTAAAGCCTCAAGTCTATGTGAACAAGCCTCAGACTCTTAAGGAACCCAAAGAACTATCCGTCAGGACTGCGGGAACCTATTGCTGGAAGTTCTTGCAAGTGAGATGTAACATGCCATAAACGAGGCCCCAATGGTCATATATGCTGGCGGTGGCTATTTAATGTCTAAAACTTTTGACCTTAAATAAATATGAAAACAAAACTTAAGTTTTTCAAACATTAACAAAATTATAGTCAAAAAATTATTGGTGACAACAAATGAATGACTTGTGGCCGATTATTGGTATTATAAAATATTACTTCTATATAACTGGTCGAATAGTCTAAGCGTTTTTTGGTCAATTCTCCACTCAAAAGAAAAATCAATCCATCCGTACTCAAATCAATCCGAAGCGGTATTAATAGTACGGCGAGTACAGATTTTCTTGAATCAAGTACAGAAAGATTGATTCAAGTACGGATTTTTAATTGCAAAACACTTATCTTATCTATATTTAATAACTGTCGAGAAAATGTTAAGGACAAAAACTAATTGAGGTCGGTCGTACATTTTATCTTACTTGGGACGACTCCTGGGCATTTATGGGAATTTTTTTCAATATATTTCTAGTCTGCATTGAACATTTTGCATGGGAGCCCCCTTAAAGGCTCGTGATAGAGGGTAGGTATGTATGTTAGAAATAAATGATTGAGATGAAAAATTAAGTGGGGTTGGTCATACATTTGACCCAAATAGGGGCATCCTACGCGCTGCAGGGGCCAAATTTAAGAATTTTTTTAAAAATTAAGGGTCTAGCTGCATTTTTCAATTTTATTAAAAAAAGAAAAATTTTGAAATTTTGATAAAAAAATTATTTAAAAAAAAAAAAAAAAAAATTATGTTTCTAAAACGACTGCTCATATTAAAAAAATTTTAGTACGCTGAGTACGGAATGTACTTGAATCAAGTACAGAAAGATTGATTCAGGTTCGGATTTTCAATCGCAAAATACTTTAATTATCAGTATTCTATCCCGATTTGGTACTTGAAATAATCCGAAAATGAGATTGATTTAAGTAAAATTAAGATTGAATCAATCTCAAAATGCGCTTGATTCAAGTATTATAAAGTTTATTTTATCCCGAATTAGAAAGAAATAAATTTTATGATTGATTTACTTACTATTATTACACCTTACAGAATTATAAAACACCAACATCATGCCCGATATGGTTTTTACTTTAGAAATCTTATGTACATATCTAACCAAAAATATAGACTAAATGAGAAGCAACAGTTCAAATTTACTTTTTAATCCTTCGTGGAACACATGAGTCTGGCCAGAACTTTTTCAATGTGTATAGAAAATCAAAACATGCGTAAGCCGGAGGGGTTAACACAACGAAAAGATAAATCTTTTTTTTACTTGATTTAAGAATTTAATACTAATTTCCAGAAATTCCAGGATTGATTTTCGAAAGTAATCCCATTTAAGATAGTTTTTAAGATTGTACTGGGGTTGAACGTACAATGAGAATGGTGGCGATAGCGGTAACAGGTGCCATTAGAACAACCCCCTTTAAGGCATTGTTTACGATTTTAAACTGGTTACCACCAGACATTTTGGCTAAAAGGCTGGCTGCGAACGCGGCGGTAAGACTAAGGGCCACCGGAGCATGGAGGGATTTCAATATCGGACATGCTAATATTCTGAACGAAATTAATTGGCACATGGATGTTGATTATGTTACACCCGAGCCGATCTTTGATCCTGGCTTCACGGTAAGCATTTTGGATAACGTGGTCCACTATGATGACCTACGAATTCCCGCGAATGCGATTCAAATCTTCACGGACGGGTCTAAAACACTGTATTGTGTCGGTTCTGGCATATACTCCGAGCAGCTAAACTGGAGCATTCCTATGAGGCTGCCGGACCACTGCAGTGTCATCCAGGCCGAGATAATGGCCATCCACACAGCCGCGAGACGCATCCGATACGGTGAAATATCTGGAAGGGATATTCACATTATTACCGATAGCAAGGCGGCCATAAGATCCCTGGAGAATGTGTTCATCACATCGAGAATTGTCCGAGAATGCCGGATGTCTCTGGATGAGATAGCGAGACATTCACTGGTCATCCTTAATTGGGTCCCCGGACACGGGGACATACTGGGGAACTGCATGGCGGATTCGTAGGCGCATGCAGAGACCACCTTGAATCGAGACGGTTCAACATATAATGTAGGTGCTTCACTCCCAAGGAGCAAGCAACTTATAGCGCACAAGTTTCATATTATCGCCAGTCGGAGGTGGCACGATGAAACTACCTGTGGGGAAACCAGGAAAATCTGGCCCGTCATAGATGAAAAAAGGACACGGCGGGCACTACAGCTGTCCAGACATCATCTAAGAAACCTGATTGCGGTTATTACTGGCCAGTAGCCCATTGGGAGGCACGCCCAGAGGCTGGGGCTCCCTTACAATGACTTTTGTAGAAGTTGCGGCGAGGAGGAGGAGGAAGAGTCAACGGAACATCTTCTCTGTAATTGCCCGGCCTTCGGAGATCTAAGACTCGAAATGTTTGGTCGAAGAGCCCTTGGGGACAAAACTTGTCTCTCTGATGTTGATGGTAACAGGATTCACTCCTTTACTGAATCGACCGGATGGCTGCGTGGGGACACTAGCAGCCAGACAACATAGGACCCATGGGAGACGGTGTGACATGGTAACACAACGGGAACTAATTAATGGACCCACGTGAGCTGTGCTTGATCACGGCTGCCAATGGAACCTAACCTAACCTAAGATTGTTTTGAGTACGTTTTAGTGTTATTCGTACTTGAATTATTGAGCACGACTCGTACTTAAAGTTATCATAAAAAACTTGATTTATCACGAGTGTTTTTCATTCTGTCTCGCTTTAATGAAATCAATTGTGCTCGTTATAGGTCCCCTTTGATAGTGAGCTCCGCTTTGAGTATCCCATAATAGACGAACCCTTCTGGGCCCACTTTGGCGCTATGGATCTTAGGCTTCGATATTGCAGTTGTTGGCTGAACCGCACATACGATATTTTGCATTTTGGGTTGTTGTCTTTCATACATTTTTCCTTTGTTATTGACGATAAACAAAGGAAAAATGGGTTCTTTTATGGCGTCCAAAAAGCATTTCGGACATACAAAATCCTCCCTTAAGTTGTGGATCGAAACAAAAAAAGAAACGCCACCTGTTGCCAATCCTCCGTTTTTAAGTTATTTACTTAACAAGCTGACTGACGAAAAGTAAATATCGCCAAAATGCTGTACAGCTTAAAGGAGAAACGTGCAACTGCACGACATTCACAATAAAATTGTTGCCAAAGATTAGGAAAAAAGATATGACAGATGGTAGATGTTTAAAATATTGCTCTTTAATAAATTTTTTAAAAATGTAAACGGGTAAGGGGAAAAATATGCCTTTGAAATTTGTTCGACAATTAAATTTGTGTTAAAGAGTTTTCCTTTCATAACCCTATTGTGCGTAATTTTATGTTAATTTTTTTGTATTAAATTGAAGCATTGTGTACTTTAACAAAAAAGTAATTAGGAGCTTTTCTATTATATTTGACGTTTCTTCTTTACATTTCAAAAGGATCCAGAAAAAGTTATTAAAAAATGGATTACTATGCGCATACATACACACATACATACCATATACAAACAAAACAACTATTGGGTGTTTAACTTAAAAACGCAGAAGTTCTGGTAAACTTGAAGGGTGTATTATAAAACATCAAGGTGATGGGTATACCAGTGAGAACGCTCTACATCGATCGAAACAAATCGTAGTTGGACGTGGGTGGTTCTGAGCTATTAGGCAGGTGAAGCAAATCTTCCCTACTACCATAGTTGGGGGTAGTGCACTAAATATTGTTTTAAATCAGCAGTGCACTATCACTAAATAAAACTGCAAAAAAATTAGTTTGTACTCTTTTTTACCAGCTTTATGGATGATTGTTATTTTTTTAACTACCACTAAAAAATTTTGTGATATTGCAAATTTTTTCGTTATCATTAAACGCAGATTGAATGCAAAAATCTGCACTTAATTCAAATAGTGCAAAATTTGGACATGCAATTAAAAAAGCTGCATAAATATTGTCTTACTTAAATTTAAAAAATTTAACTTGGTATGTGCATGGTTTTTGATTTCTTTTGAGGATATGCATAAGCAAGGAACATTAAACAAAATGAAATTTTGTCAATAACGATATAATTATTGGCTTTAATCATGAAAAAACAAGTTTTTGATTTTAAATTTAGTGCAACATTTTAAGTTGCACTCAAATTAGTGAATAAAAAATGTTGCAATAAACTGATGATTGCTTTGGTTTTAATTAAACTATTTTTTTTTTTTTTTTTTTTAATTCAAAATTTTTTAACATCACTATCACTCATGTTTAGTAAGGCGGGAAATTTTCAATTCATCATCAATAAAAACAATACAAAACAAAATGATTGCAATATTTTCGCACTAGTTATCACTATCTGTAAGTTGAAACTGCAAAATGAGTGCACTACCCCCATCTATGCCACCTACCATTGTACAAACCCAACAAACACAAAGAGTTAATTTAAAATTTAAATGTTTTAAACTCCAACCCTTTATCAAAGGAAAACAATTTTGAATATGATTTCAAAATAAATTTATTAAAGAAAGAAATTACGGTGCGGTTTTCACAATACAAGTGATTGAACTTGTAGTAAAATTTTATAAATTTTAGTAAAATTTAACATCACGTTCAATTATTTGTATTGTAAAAACCGCACATAATTGATTTTAAACTTGTTTTCAAACGTTGTTCTCAAATCTTTTTCAAATGCCGATTGTAATACAATGTGGAAAATAAATAAAACTAATTTCTGGTTTGTAAATTCATATTTTTTTTATTCATTTTATTAATGCAAAGTTAATCTTCACACCCTCACCCGAATACCAATGCGGTCTGTTGTTACGCCTTAATCAGTAAGAGGATACTACGAAGAAAATAAAGAAGTAAATAAGAAGAAGAAGAAGAAAATATTGGACCAAAAACGAAAACACCCCTACAATAGCTTTACAAATACCAAGTCCCCAGCCGTCTGTTATACAGTTAGCTCATAACAATCACGAACCCCGTCTGCTGTTCTGCAGCCTTGAACCGTAACACAGAATGTGCCAACTATCGTGTCTGCGTCCTCGCACAACCTTAATAAATCCGACAAGTCATCGGTAATTTTATTACCGGTGATGTTGCACTCATCCGGTACCCAGCATAGCCTCACTACATAATCTCCCTAAGACTTTTCCTAGAGCTCTCTCTCGTTTGTTCAAATATTTTGTGCTGTTAATTGGGGTATTTGCTGTTTGAACAAACATTTGAAGCATTTTTTTAGAAATATTAAAAATGTTTAATATTCGGCAGACATGTTGGATATTTGTCAAACTTTTTGTGGTGCCTAATGCTAAGCCGTATCATTTCAGCGAAAACTTTGCAGAGTGAAGAAGAAGATGCATTCAAATCATTTTCAGCTTAAAAAAGCCCAAAACATCTCGTTGTTTAAGCCACTTATTACTACAAATTTATTTCTTCCTTTTATATTTCTTCTCCGTTTTTAACAACTATCGACCAAAATTGCCCCAGCACTATCGGCGTCTGCATTAATTGGAATACAAAACAAAAATGGAAAACTAATGTTTGTGTTGTTTTTTGGCAAACACAAAATGGTAACAAAGTCTGTGATTGCCAAACAATTTGTGTGTTCATTATCATTATGAAGTTGAATGAAAATGTTTTAATCAAACCATTGAAAAACGTTTGACAATTGTGCTTGATAACAAATGATAAAGTTTTATTATATTTAAAGGTTTGACGTCGTGTTTGTTGGGAATAGTTTTTGGTGACAGAATATTACGTTTTCATGTTTGATCAAATTTATCATGGCGTTTTTCGCCCGATGTCACTTAAAACAAATCAAATGTATTCGGCACATGCTTTTTGCGATCGCCTTCAGCCGCACAGAGTAAAACATACATTTTCGGTCCCGCCAAAAACAGAGAATAACTTCGGTGCCATGGAAATTCATCATTGGCGTTGATTTGCGTTTTGAGCTTCAAATTAACAAATAAAATTTTGTTAAAAAAAACTTTGTTTTTACAATATTTCTTTAAATGACTACGGGAGAATAAATGACAGACATTGTCTCTTCAAAATGACATATAAGTTCTTTAAGACACAAAACCCTGTGTAAAAGATACAGCATCTGTTTTGACTGCCGCATTTTTAAGTTTTACACCTAATAATTGCCAAAGCAAAAATGTGTTCTTTTAATTAAGAAATTTTAACATAAATAAAGGAAGATTTGTTTTAAAGCAGGAGTTTGAAAGAAATGGAATTAACAGAAAATTAATGAAAGGTTTCATTTTTAATATTCACACACAGCTACACATCCAACCACACACACTCACACATACATATCTCTTTTTTAAAGCCTGTGTATGTATTTTATGTCTATCAATGTCACAGGTATGGGTTTTTAAATTTGTTATAGAATTTTTTATTAATCACATGTGGAAGAGTTATTTTGGCTTTTATCATTTTACAAAATTAATTTGTATACTTTTGTTTGTGTTTGTATTTCAAATACCAGTAACAGGATGCGTGAATTGAAAGGGAAACACATTAGAGTATAATTAGAAAATTTGTATGCCATTATTTACTTAAGCAATTTCGTTTAAAACTAACTTTTCGCTTGTGTGTAGAGAAAAAAAGTTACTGCCAAAGAAATTAATCTGTTATTCGTAAAATACGTAAAACCTTTTTAATAAATTTAATAAATTTATTACATGTTGTATAATTGGTTCGCTTAAATATCAATGATTTTTTTTAAACAAAATTTTTGTTTTTAAGATTAATTATGGATTTATTTTTTTTAGAAGTTTTAAAAAACTTTTGCATTTTAATCGGGCTAATGTTCATCAAATTAAGGCCCTAATTGTGTAAAACGCAACGCAACGCCAAAAATTAATTGAAAGCTCAAACAATGTCAAAACTTTGTTGTTGTTTTCTACAGAAATTCATATTGCGACTTGAAATTTCCAACGCCACACGATATGCAGCGTTGAAATATAAAAATTGAATACAAGTTTCTGTAGAAAGGAACAACAAAATTACAAAATGTTTTTTACTTTGTTTTAGCTTTCAATGTAGTTTCTGGCGTTGTGTAGCGTTTTATATAATTAGGGCCTTTATTTTCATTAAATTATTTTTATGAAGAAAGGAATTTTAGAACATGACATGAATTAAAATTTATTGATAATTTTTCATTCTTGACTGACCGGGGATTGAACCCACGTCCACGGACAGGTTGATTTGACATGTTTCGATAGTATCGAAACTATCTCCTCAGAAATCTTTGTCGTTTAACACTCACTGCCATTGACGACGGCTGACAGTCAACAGTCAAACATCAAACTTTAAGCCAAATGTTATTTTTACTTGGTGGATCGAAATTGATTGTTTTAAATGATACATGTTCCTACTCACTTCGGTTTTTCATACTTTTTTTGTAAAGAATTCTTCTTGAAGTCCAAAGTACATTTTATGTTTTGTATAAAAGACAAAAAAAAACATGAAAAACATAAAATGTTCTTTAAACTTCAAGAAGAATTTCATAAAAACAATTTAACTTGAATTCAATTTAATGAAAATTAAATATGATGAAAATTACATATAACGAACTTTAGCCTGATTCAAATACGAAAGTTTTGATTGAAAGCCATAAACAATTCAATAAAATTACCACATACAAATTATTGTTAACAGCTAAGGCACAAGCTCTATGTTTTTATTTGTCCTTCAAGTTGTGCTGAAAATGGTCAATGAGAAAATGAAAGACAAAAAAATAACATGAAAAACATAAAATGTACTTCGAACTTCAAGAAGAATTCCTAACAAAGAATAGAAGTAAGGAAGAACATGTAAATCAATTAAAATAGATAATCATTCAAAACCAACGTAAGAATTCCATTTGGTTTAAAGATTGACGTTTGACTAATGACTGCCAGCCGTCGTCAATAGCGGTGAGTGTTAAACTGCAAAGATTTCTGAAGAGATAGTTCGGTTACTATCGAAACATGTCACATCAACCTGTCCGTGAACGTGGGTTCAATTTCCCGGACAGTCAAGAATGAAAAATTATCAAATAAATTTTAATTAATTTTCATGTTGTAAAATCCCTTTCTTCATAAAAATAATTTAATTAAAATTAAATTTAATGAACTTACAGCCAATTTCACCAAGTTCAGTTATAATTACCTACACACAGAAAAAAATACCAATGTTAAATTAACATGGCGAAATGTTGATTGAGAATCATAGTAAATTTCTGCAAAAGTATGCCCTTTTTTAAATTTATCATTATTTCATATTAATTTTAAATGAAAACTATTAAAATAACCTTAACTCACGTTTATTTAATATTATTCACTGTTAAAATAACATTGTTCAATATTGAATCCATAAAAACCTGTTTTATATTAAAATCAAAAGTTTATTTTGTTAAATCAACATGCATACATACTTAAATATGTACATTCTTTTATTTTCATGTTTAAAATATGTTATAAAAAGAAGACAATTCCCGTATTCTTTTAATTAAAATTATTTAGTTAAATAGTACATAAAGTTTTCAAAGTAGAATGATGAGGAAAATCATATCGGGCCATTCTGCTGAAGCTTTTAACAAATGAGAAAACAAAATAAGTGAAACATGTGTTACAGGGGTAAGTGTTTCGAGTTATTCTTAAATAAATGCATATGTTGCCTCTGAAGCTTCTTCCCAGTGTTACATCACACTCAAACCAATTTGATTCTACATGAAATTCACGTTGTTTCAACTTGAAATAAATTTCATTCAACGTGATTCGGGTTGTTATTTCAATAAAAATGACATTTTGCTCTAACTTTACTTGTTAAATGTTAAATTAACATGAATTATAGTTATTTTAAAAGAAAAAAATGTTGTGCGCAAGTTATTGTAAAATCATGATAAATTAACATAAAGTAACAATAAAGCAAAATCACTACTGAAAACGGTATAATCAACCTTGTTTTCGACTTTCGATTTTACATTGATTTTTTTCTGTGTGTATTAGTTATAACTGTCGAAAACACATTTGTTAACTGGAAGTGAAAGTAATAGTAATAGTGAACATGGTGAAATTGGCCGTTAATCATGATTAAAATATAAAAACTTGGATTAAAAAATAACAAAAAATATTTAATTGATTCTACAATCTATAATCTATAATTTTGCTGACAGGTGCAAATTTAATTTAATTTTTTCACAAATTTTTTAAATAATATCAATTTTTATTTTTTTTTTTCTGTGTATAAACAAGAGATCAGCAATGAGTAGTTTTTTCGCTACTCATACTGACTCATGAAATTGTAAGTATAAGTGCGTAGACACAATTTTAAATCATGTACTCTGATTCACTTATACTCACCAGAGCAATAAATATGAGTGCGAAGTCGACATTATACGCATACTCATAAATGACCACAGTTTGATTTATAATTTTAGGAAAATACTTATAATACTCACATTGATTCAACTCATTCAGCTCATCCATTTACCGTTTTAACACAACAGATCAAACACACAATTTCATAATCAGCGCTTCCAGATAAATTTGCCAACTTTAGTAAATTCTAACTGCCAAATCGTCACTTTGCTAATTCGCCTTTAACATTGAGTTAAGTTGAATATAAATCAACCACTACATAAATGTTGATAAAGGCTAGATTACACTATTAAACTTTATAATATGACAAAGTGTGAAAGTGTGAATGCAATGTGTCACGAAAATGACAAGTATTATGAAAAAAGTTTGACATCCCATACGACTTCATCGTTTTTTGAAAAATTTCTAAACAATAATACTTTTCATTGGATCAGGGTTGCATTTTATTTCATGTGTGAGTGTTTATACTTTGTATGATGGTGAGAACACACACTGTCATGTTAAATTAGATTTTTTGACAGTCGCAACAAAACTCATTAGATTTCTATCTGACAAAGTATTATGGAATACGTAAAGCTAGATTTACACGATTGAAATTTTCTTCAAAATTGCTCTTCAAAATGCTTCAAACTCTCGTAAACAGCAAAATTTCTTCAAAATTTCTTCAAAATTTTGCTGTTTACACGAGTTTGGGGCATTTTGAAGAGCAAATTTCTTCAAAATTTTGCTGTTTACACGAGTTTGAAGCTTTTTGAAGAGCAATTTTGAAGAAAATTTCAATCGTGTAAATCTAGCTTAAGACTTGTGAGATAGTGCAATCTAGCCTTAAGTATGAGTACAACTAATAAAATCAAACTTCTGAGTGAATAACGTTGCGATAAGTATGAGTGCGTATAAGTACAAGAAATAATGAGTCATGATTCAACTCTACTCACTTTTTCACTACTCATTGCTGATCTCAGGTACAAGCCATCTCTTTGGAAACACAATCGATGAAAGATATTCGGGACAGCACTTTCATCCTGTCAAATTAAAGAAGCAGAGTAAAACTTTTCAGAAGTAATGCTTAATTGTCTCAAAATTTAATATTTAGGAAGCTTAAAAAAACTTTGTTGTTTACATTATTTAGTTCAATTGTTAAGTGAAAAGAAATGACTAATGCCTTTAAAATATGAAATACGAAATTAAGGGCATCCCGCAATATAAATATATAGACCCAATAGTAGATTTTAAGATATGGACATGTTTTATGTTTCAATTTAATTAAAAAATAATATTTATTTTATCCGAAGAAGTACATACATTAACAAGTTACTGATAACCTTTAAAAAAATTATTCTCAATTGTTTTTCTTTTTATGCCTTTAAACGTTTAAAAAGATAAAAGTTTTAGTCGGTTATTTTTTTTTATATTTTGTCTTTATTCTGTTTTGTCTTCTGCTGCGGTAGCTGTTTATTTAATTTATCAGTAAATCTTTCAATATTTACGCAAAAAAACACAAATAAATTCATTAATAGACAGATGGTTCTTGTAAAAAAAAAAATAATAAACTGAAAATAAAGAAAACATATACATAAATACGCCTACAAAAACTGTAAGGAAAAGGGGACATTTTGTACAAAAGCGATAAACACACATCATCACTAAATCCCCAATACGCATACGTATAATAAAGCACCGGTTCCCAAATATCGGATCGCAGACCCCTAGGGATTCGTGAAAGATTTTCAGAGGGTCCGCAAAAAAGAAAACAAAAAATGTTTTCATATTTTTTTAATTTTCAAACTTAATTTTGCTAAAATTAAAAAAAAAATAAAACCAAGGCGAACTCATGTATGTATCCGATAACGTCAAAACTACAACAAGTACAGCAGTAAAAAACCACATTTGCCCAATTCATAGGCTCGCATTAACGTCGTATTCATTGCCTTATCGTCTTATTATACAATTTTAATTTTTTTTGATGGGTATGCGACTAGCTCACTATCCAATAGCCTACCGGGGCACCCTCTAATACAATTTTCTTTATTTTGATAACTAACTAACACTGAGGTTTTATTTGAAATTGAAAATGATTTGAAATCAAACCTTTTCTCAATCGACAAACGTTTGATTATGATGTGAAAACAATATGAAATTCATAGCATTCTCAACAAAAAGGGGAAATTATTTTCAAATTGAAAAATGCCTTTATTTTCAACTTGCTTTCAAACGTAATTCTCAAATGTTTTTCAAATGTGGATTTTAATACAATGTGGAACATAAATAAAAAGATTTTATGTTTTTAATTTAAATTCATTATTTATTTAAATAAACTGGGAGGTAAACATACGACTAAAAGATGAAATAATATCCTTTCCGTTCTCTAATTCTTGCAAAGAAAAAATAATTGGCTACCTTTTATTTTGAGGATTGTAGCACCGCGATCATACAATAAAGTTATTTCTTCTTCTTTCTCACTTACCCGTTTTTTTCTTTCTTTTAATTCGTATTCTTAATCATTTTGGGGATTCACAAGGTGTCATAAAGTCATAAGTCTTAAAATAATAGCATGAACAAATACGTCTGTTGTGAACAACCCCTCATAATTTAGTGTGCTATTTTGAATTTAAATCAATTGATTAAAAAATATATAAAAAAAAAATAAATAATTTCCTAAAATAAAAATATTTTTTAGTTCAAATCCATGAATTTATAAAAGAAATTAGATCTTACCTGACTATTTTTCATTTCTCAGACGCAAATCACAAATAAATTTTTTTTGTTTGTTCACCAAACAGCAGAGTCCAAAGCCGATCTAAATTGACGCCGCAAGTAGTTTGTTGCTGAAATTGCTATCCGCAACTTAAATACGGATGTTAGCCGGATAAAACTATACCATTTACTGTCCTGATTAGAGGCGATTTTTTCCTAACTTCGTCTGGTAACCCTATATATAAACAGAAGCCATCTTTTTACAGGGCATTATCAACACTCTCGATTTATACGGGGCGTAAAGTGCAATGCCTTACGACGCTGCCATTTTAGAGAGCAAAGCATTTTTAAGAAACGAACACCAAATTGCATTTTTTTAAATAAATTGTGGCATTTTTTGTAGAAAAGAAAACACCATTAATCGTCATTTTTAATGTTTATATTTATTTTTCGCTTTAGTATTGCCAAGTTAAGTTTTGACTTGAATTTAACACTTGATACCAATTTGACAGCAAATTGATACAACATTTGATGTCAAATATTTATTTTCAAATCATTATAAATTTTAATTTAAATATTAAAATCAAACAATTGAAAAACGTTTGAGAATTGTGTTTGATGTTAAATGATAAAGCCATTTGATATCAAAGGTTTGACTTCGTGTTTGTTGGGAAGCGATTTAAAACATTGGCGGAAAAATGGTTTTGGGCTCCGCGAAAAAAAAACAATTCCTTTACTGGTCCTTAAACTAGAATACGGTGGGAATCCCTGGAATAAGGGTGTGTCACTCGAAAAAAGTAAACCAACTCGGACTTAAACAGACTTAAGTGATTGACTTGAAAAAGTTTCTGTTACATTCATTCTAAAAATGACAAGTTTATTGGTTGGGAAGTGAACGATTAAAAAAATATTTTAACAAAAAATCTTTTATGGAAAACTGTAACAAACAACAACTAAAACTAAACTTAATGTTATTGTCAGTAAATAAATTAAGAAAATTAATTGAGGGAAAAATAAAGTCATTATTATCGTATTTTTTTTATGACAGCAATTAATGAATGTTGTCCAAACATTTAGGTTTTATTTAATAAAATATTTCATTTGTCACGAAGGTCAATTGAGTTGTGAAAATCTTTTAATGTTTCCATTAATGGATGGAAAAACAAAATTCAATATATCTTATTATTGAAACGAAATTTTGTGATTTCGTGTGTATTGGCTATAACTATTCTTCACAGTCAATTGAATAAGTTAAAAAAAAAACTATAAAAGTTTTTCTTAATTTGTGTCTAAGAAAACGTAAAGATACACGTTTGTATTAAAAAATATTTTATAGTGTTCCCTGGCAGGCTAGTTGGTAGTGGATTAGTCTATCACTGTGAGGATTGTAGGATCAATTCCCGCCAGAGACTCGGCCTGTTTCACTATAAAAGACTTAAGGTTCACGTTGCTATTGGTCGATTTTAATTGGTTTAAATAGAATTCGTAAGTGCAATTATAACATTTAAAAAAATAAGGAAATTAAAGTATTCAAAACTAGCAGATACCCGGCGTGTGCTGCGACGCTTAAAAATATCTTATTAATGAAGGGGTGTCAATTAGTTACAAATTTTCGGAGAGGCAGAAATTGCCCCTATCTACCTTATGGTCCTATTTATTAAAGCTATTTAATTGGCTGGTAAACACAACAAAAATTTAAGTTTTATTGAAATAGGCTTGATAGTTTTGGAGAGGCAGAAATTGCCCCTACCTCCCCTTGAAGTCCTATTTTTGTAAAAATATACAAAAAAGCGTATGTGCCTTTCGGAATAGGGATCTATTATTGTTTCAAATTTTATGAAAATCTTTTGTAACGGTTCTTAAATATTTGAATTTGGCCTTATTATTTTACACATCAAATCTGTGGTTTTCACGAATAATCGCGTAAGTTATAAAACCAAACTTTTCAGGAGAGCAAAAACAATTATTTTTTTCAATTGCGGCTTCTGTAGATGCTTTTTTAAACTTTTTTCTTTACTATCCTCTTAACAGTGACTTTCTACGTATTATACATAGTTTTCATGAAAAAATCCTCACAGGATCACAATCTGTAAAAGGATTAAAAATGCATATGTTTTATTGACTCATTAAGTGTGTGCAATATAACATCATATCTCCACATAAGTTCTTTTTTGTGAAAATAAATGTTATCATTTTAGTCACACATGACGACTTACGTTGTTATTTTTAGCACACAAGTTGGCGACATATTCAGAGTTTTTGATACTTATAGCACAACGTATGGACTTAAAATTACAAACAACCGCTCATCTGCTGTTGTTGCAACTAAAGAAGTCAACAATAAACGCACATGTACATATAAGTTGTTATTAATAGAAAAATTTTCAAAAAATACTTTCATATTTTTTGCACGAATAACAACATAAAATCACATATACTTTTTATTTGGAAACATATTCAGCAATTTTACAATTTTTGGCGATGTATGTCGACATAAATCGTTATAATAGCAAAATATTTTATTAAACAGTTAACTTAAGTTGTTTTTAGCAGAAAAAAATTAATAATACTACATTATATTCTAAAAAGCTTAATACTTATAAAAACCTAATGCAAAATGTAGCACTTTGACATCATTATCTCAATTTCGGTAAAAACCGACTTACGCGATTATTCGTGAAAACCACAGAAATATCGCTCATTTTATGCAACAACGTCATAAGTCAAAAATCACAAATTATTACTTAATATCACTAATGTTTTTAAAATCAGGTGTTTTATGAAGAAGTTATTATTTTTATTTTCTCGAGAGAAGAATAACCTTTGCCTTTTCCATTATGTTGTGTTTTAGTTTAAGACTTTAAAGCTGAGTTCGAAATTAAACATTTCATACTGTACTCTAGTGCTTTGTACGGAAGAAATATAAAATATATAAACGGTAATAGTGCAAATACCTAAAAAACAAAAGTTTCTCTGATTGTTATCTTCGTTCAGAATAAAAATGTTGTATTAATCCAACGCAGCATAAAGATGAGTAAATTTCATTGCGTTCCGTTTTTCATAAAAAAACCAGAAAAGTCGTTGTGCTCAGCGCCACTTTGGCTGGTAAACACAACAAAATTTTTTTTTACAAAAACAAAACAAATACACAATACTTGAGCAAATTGAAAAGCAAAAACAACAATACTAGTCAAAAGCGTTGCTAAAATTTTGTGTTTGGTCGTTCCTTCATCAATGCAAAAAAAAAACACTACAGAACATTAAAATATAATATATATATCTACAGTATTACATACCTCAATTGTACTGTTTTTTAACGAAAAACAGAACACTACATAATATTTTTTACTTTCTTGAAAATAGTTATAAACAATATTAACGGTTGTCTACTAATACACAAACGCTAAAAAAATAGATATCGCTAACTAATATTCGGTTAACTTTTGAACACTGCTTTAATGTCGTGTTCTGTAAAACTAATATGACGATGTTGCAGAAAATTATCGATATGTGAAAAATAACACTTAGTATTATTATTTTTTTTTTTAATAATCTGTTTTTTTCCGCAGTTCTGTGTATTGAGCATTATTTTTTTATATTATGCTTCTTTATTGAATTAAATTAGCAAATTCACGATTCCGAGAGAACTCTTTCTTTCGCACAAATACATTTAAAACAAAAACAAAGTTTTTGAAATTTGATTTTGTTTTAAATGTAGTTTTCAAATTTCAAATTTTAAAAAAATTCCGTCAAAGGATTCATGTACTTCACATATATACTTTTTTTTAAAAAAATTTGATTCGGCAACACTTTATATGTTGAATTGTTGAAAATTATCAAATCTATCTAAATATAATGTTAAAATTGATGTACTTAATTTTTTATTAATTCTAGCAAGGATTTTTGTATTCTAAAATATCCTTTAGTTAAAAAGATCACAAAAATATAAAATCACTACGCTATATTCCACTTAAATTATATAATTATAAATATAAAAGAGTTTAGTGTCAAACAAACTGAAGGATATGCAATTAACAGTTTAAAGTATATATTTTTAGGATAATATATACTTAAGGTACGTTCAGACTGATGAAATATTTGGTAGCAAACATCATATATTTCATTAACGTCGTCTGAACACAAAACATTTTTGAGTGTCAAATAAAATAACAGCTGATTTTGAGCAAGTAAAAGTATTTGCCGGCAAACAAATTTTTGTCCAATGTGAACATAGTGTGAATCAAATATTTTAGTAATTTTTGAGCAAACATTCATTTGATATTACAAAAAAATTGTTAGAGCAAGCAACTACAAATAATTTTAACCATGTTCCCGATAGAAGCAAATTTTTCTGTAAGTTTTCGAATTCTTTACAATTTTAAAGATTTTAAATAATTACTGGACTTCGCTATCATGCCGCTCATAGCAAATTTTTGCGAATTTCCGCTAATTAATAATTTTAACCGAATTTTTGCCATTCTTTATACTTTAAGGGACTTTTAGTCAATTTTATAGCTTGTTTGAAATATTAAAAGTTTTCGCGAATTTTCACTATTTTTGGGAAAAAAAAATTTTTTTTTTTTTTTGTTATTTTCCCACAATTTGTTTTTTTAACCGATTTCAAATAAATTTTAGGGTTTGTTTCCAAGTTTGCAATTTTTTGCGAATTTAAACCATGCTCGCGAAGAAGCGATTTTTCCATGTGAATCTTTAGAGCTTTAACGATTTTTTATAATTATAAGGCTTTGCTATCTTGCCGCTATTAGCAAATTTTTGCGAATTTTCGCTAATTTAGCATTTTTTTTCGAATTTTTGCCATTCCTTATAGTTTAATGCACTTTTAATAAAATTTATGGCTTGTTTGAAATATATAAATTTTTCGCGAATTTTCGCTATTGTTGCAAAATTTTTTTAGGGTTTGTATCCAAGTTTGCAATTTTTCGCAATTTTAGCCATTTTCCCGTTACCCATTGTCTTCCAGTTTTTTTACTTTTACATTCTCCTGTTCTAAGATGCTGCTCCATAGAATAAAACAAATAAATAGGCTTCTGCGCTTATTTTTACTATTTGTGAAATATATTTTTATTTTTGAACACATTCATTAAATAATTATTTGATGCAAGTATTTGTTTTAGTCTGAACACATGGCAAATATGAATTAATTTATTTTATTGACACTATTTGCCAACTGTTTTAACAAACAAAAATTGTGAAATATTTGAGCTTAATGTTTGAACATTAAACAAAATATTTTTTTGTTTCACACAGTTTGGGTGTGTGTGAAACGGTAGCAAAGTACTCATGGAAGTAAAATTTTGACATTATTGAGGTGAATAAAATTTCACTAGCCCTGGGGGCTAGTATAAATTTTGACATTAGTATAGAAATTTTTGACAACCACAAAATTATTTTTTTTTCATCAAATTTGTTTAAACAAAATAAAAAATCAAAAAGTAATTTCAATTTTTGGGAATACAAAATTTTAATTTCAAAAGATTTTGTTATTCGTGCTTAATTCCCAGTTTTTATTATTGATAAAAACACTTGAAATTTATTGTTGATGGGATAAGCTATTCCTATGCGCATTTCACTGGTTGCTTAGGCCAGATCATCAGGAAACTTCATCCATAACGTTTTAGAAAAACTAAAGATATTAAACCAAATAAAACTGTTAAGCGTATAAGACTTATAGCAACAGTTCTACTTGTAATAATATCAAAGCTTAAACAAAACACATCAACAATAAACAGTGGGTTTATCTCATCTTACATTCCCCACTACAATTAGTTGAAATTCTCTCAACATTAATTGTAGTTGTAAGTAGGTTAAGAAAAACAAAATAAAAACAACAACAACTTTACAAAAGATGTTGACAATTAAGTGTTTTTTTAGGCCGTGCACCGCCTGTTTATTATCAAAAAGTAATTTCAATTTTTGGGAATACAAAATTTTAATTTCAAAAGATTTTGTTATTCGTGCTTAATTTCCAGTTTTTATTATTGATAAAAACACTTGAAATTTATTGTTGATGGGATAAGCTATTCCTATGCGCATTTCACTGGTTGCTTAGGCCAGATCATCAGGAAACTTCATCCATAACGTTTTAGAAAAACTAAAGATATTAAACCAAATAAAACTGTTAAGCGTATAAGACTTATAGCAACAGTTCTACTTGTAATAATATCAAAGCTTAAACAAAACACATCAACAATAAACAGTGGGTTTATCTCATCTTACATTCCCCACTACAATTAGTTGAAATTCTCTCAACATTAATTGTAGTTGTAAGTAGGTTAAGAAAAACAAAATAAAAACAACAACAACTTTACAAAAGATGTTGACAATTAAGTGTTTTTTTAGGCCGTGCACCGCCTGTTTATTATCAAAAAGTAATTTCAATTTTTGGGAATACAAAATTTTAATTTCAAAAGATTTTGTTATTCGTGCTTAATTCCCAGTTTTTATTATTGATAAAAACACTTGAAATTTATTGTTGATGGGATAAGCTATTCCTATGCGCATTTCACTGGTTGCTTAGGCCAGATCATCAGGAAACTTCATCCATAACGTTTTAGAAAAACTAAAGATATTAAACCAAATAAAACTGTTAAGCGTATAAGACTTATAGCAACAGTTCTACTTGTAATAATATCAAAGCTTAAACAAAACACATCAACAATAAACAGTGGGTTTATCTCATCTTACATTCCCCACTACAATTAGTTGAAATTCTCTCAACATTAATTGTAGTTGTAAGTAGGTTAAGAAAAACAAAATAAAAACAACAACAACTTTACAAAAGATGTTGACAATTAAGTGTTTTTTTAGGCCGTGCACCGCCTGTTTATTATCAAAAAGTAATTTCAATTTTTGGGAATACAAAATTTTAATTTCAAAAGATTTTGTTATTCGTGCTTAATTCCCAGTTTTTATTATTGATAAAAACACTTGAAATTTATTGTTGATGGGATAAGCTATTCCTATGCGCATTTCACTGGTTGCTTAGGCCAGATCATCAGGAAACTTCATCCATAACGTTTTAGAAAAACTAAAGATATTAAACCAAATAAAACTGTTAAGCGTATAAGACTTATAGCAACAGTTCTACTTGTAATAATATCAAAGCTTAAACAAAACACATCAACAATAAACAGTGGGTTTATCTCATCTTACATTCCCCACTACAATTAGTTGAAATTCTCTCAACATTAATTGTAGTTGTAAGTAGGTTAAGAAAAACAAAATAAAAACAACAACAACTTTACAAAAGATGTTGACAATTAAGTGTTTTTTTAGGCCGTGCACCGCCTGTTTATTATCAAAAAGTAATTTCAATTTTTGGGAATACAAAATTTTAATTTCAAAAGATTTTGTTATTCGTGCTTAATTCCCAGTTTTTATTATTGATAAAAACACTTGAAATTTATTGTTGATGGGATAAGCTATTCCTATGCGCATTTCACTGGTTGCTTAGGCCAGATCATCAGGAAACTTCATCCATAACGTTTTAGAAAAACTAAAGATATTAAACCAAATAAAACTGTTAAGCGTATAAGACTTATAGCAACAGTTCTACTTGTAATAATATCAAAGCTTAAACAAAACACATCAACAATAAACAGTGGGTTTATCTCATCTTACATTCCCCACTACAATTAGTTGAAATTCTCTCAACATTAATTGTAGTTGTAAGTAGGTTAAGAAAAACAAAATAAAAACAACAACAACTTTACAAAAGATGTTGACAATTAAGTGTTTTTTTAGGCCGTGCACCGCCTGTTTATTATCAAAAAGTAATTTCAATTTTTGGGAATACAAAATTTTAATTTCAAAAGATTTTGTTATTCGTGCTTAATTCCCAGTTTTTATTATTGATAAAAACACTTGAAATTTATTGTTGATGGGATAAGCTATTCCTATGCGCATTTCACTGGTTGCTTAGGCCAGATCATCAGGAAACTTCATCCATAACGTTTTAGAAAAACTAAAGATATTAAACCAAATAAAACTGTTAAGCGTATAAGACTTATAGCAACAGTTCTACTTGTAATAATATCAAAGCTTAAACAAAACACATCAACAATAAACAGTGGGTTTATCTCATCTTACATTCCCCACTACAATTAGTTGAAATTCTCTCAACATTAATTGTAGTTGTAAGTAGGTTAAGAAAAACAAAATAAAAACAACAACAACTTTACAAAAGATGTTGACAATTAAGTGTTTTTTTAGGCCGTGCACCGCCTGTTTATTATCAAAAAGTAATTTCAATTTTTGGGAATACAAAATTTTAATTTCAAAAGATTTTGTTATTCGTGCTTAATTCCCAGTTTTTATTATTGATAAAAACACTTGAAATTTATTGTTGATGGGATAAGCTATTCCTATGCGCATTTCACTGGTTGCTTAGGCCAGATCATCAGGAAACTTCATCCATAACGTTTTAGAAAAACTAAAGATATTAAACCAAATAAAACTGTTAAGCGTATAAGACTTATAGCAACAGTTCTACTTGTAATAATATCAAAGCTTAAACAAAACACATCAACAATAAACAGTGGGTTTATCTCATCTTACATTCCCCACTACAATTAGTTGAAATTCTCTCAACATTAATTGTAGTTGTAAGTAGGTTAAGAAAAACAAAATAAAAACAACAACAACTTTACAAAAGATGTTGACAATTAAGTGTTTTTTTAGGCCGTGCACCGCCTGTTTATTATCAAAAAGTAATTTCAATTTTTGGGAATACAAAATTTTAATTTCAAAAGATTTTGTTATTCGTGCTTAATTTCCAGTTTTTATTATTGATAAAAACACTTGAAATTTATTGTTGATGGGATAAGCTATTCCTATGCGCATTTCACTGGTTGCTTAGGCCAGATCATCAGGAAACTTCATCCATAACGTTTTAGAAAAACTAAAGATATTAAACCAAATAAAACTGTTAAGCGTATAAGACTTATAGCAACAGTTCTACTTGTAATAATATCAAAGCTTAAACAAAACACATCAACAATAAACAGTGGGTTTATCTCATCTTACATTCCCCACTACAATTAGTTGAAATTCTCTCAACATTAATTGTAGTTGTAAGTAGGTTAAGAAAAACAAAATAAAAACAACAACAACTTTACAAAAGATGTTGACAATTAAGTGTTTTTTTAGGCCGTGCACCGCCTGTTTATTATCAAAAAGTAATTTCAATTTTTGGGAATACAAAATTTTAATTTCAAAAGATTTTGTTATTCGTGCTTAATTCCCAGTTTTTATTATTGATAAAAACACTTGAAATTTATTGTTGATGGGATAAGCTATTCCTATGCGCATTTCACTGGTTGCTTAGGCCAGATCATCAGGAAACTTCATCCATAACGTTTTAGAAAAACTAAAGATATTAAACCAAATAAAACTGTTAAGCGTATAAGACTTATAGCAACAGTTCTACTTGTAATAATATCAAAGCTTAAACAAAACACATCAACAATAAACAGTGGGTTTATCTCATCTTACATTCCCCACTACAATTAGTTGAAATTCTCTCAACATTAATTGTAGTTGTAAGTAGGTTAAGAAAAACAAAATAAAAACAACAACAACTTTACAAAAGATGTTGACAATTAAGTGTTTTTTTAGGCCGTGCACCGCCTGTTTATTATCAAAAAGTAATTTCAATTTTTGGGAATACAAAATTTTAATTTCAAAAGATTTTGTTATTCGTGCTTAATTCCCAGTTTTTATTATTGATAAAAACACTTGAAATTTATTGTTGATGGGATAAGCTATTCCTATGCGCATTTCACTGGTTGCTTAGGCCAGATCATCAGGAAACTTCATCCATAACGTTTTAGAAAAACTAAAGATATTAAACCAAATAAAACTGTTAAGCGTATAAGACTTATAGCAACAGTTCTACTTGTAATAATATCAAAGCTTAAACAAAACACATCAACAATAAACAGTGGGTTTATCTCATCTTACATTCCCCACTACAATTAGTTGAAATTCTCTCAACATTAATTGTAGTTGTAAGTAGGTTAAGAAAAACAAAATAAAAACAACAACAACTTTACAAAAGATGTTGACAATTAAGTGTTTTTTTAGGCCGTGCACCGCCTGTTTATTATCAAAAAGTAATTTCAATTTTTGGGAATACAAAATTTTAATTTCAAAAGATTTTGTTATTCGTGCTTAATTCCCAGTTTTTATTATTGATAAAAACACTTGAAATTTATTGTTGATGGGATAAGCTATTCCTATGCGCATTTCACTGGTTGCTTAGGCCAGATCATCAGGAAACTTCATCCATAACGTTTTAGAAAAACTAAAGATATTAAACCAAATAAAACTGTTAAGCGTATAAGACTTATAGCAACAGTTCTACTTGTAATAATATCAAAGCTTAAACAAAACACATCAACAATAAACAGTGGGTTTATCTCATCTTACATTCCCCACTACAATTAGTTGAAATTCTCTCAACATTAATTGTAGTTGTAAGTAGGTTAAGAAAAACAAAATAAAAACAACAACAACTTTACAAAAGATGTTGACAATTAAGTGTTTTTTTAGGCCGTGCACCGCCTGTTTATTATCAAAAAGTAATTTCAATTTTTGGGAATACAAAATTTTAATTTCAAAAGATTTTGTTATTCGTGCTTAATTCCCAGTTTTTATTATTGATAAAAACACTTGAAATTTATTGTTGATGGGATAAGCTATTCCTATGCGCATTTCACTGGTTGCTTAGGCCAGATCATCAGGAAACTTCATCCATAACGTTTTAGAAAAACTAAAGATATTAAACCAAATAAAACTGTTAAGCGTATAAGACTTATAGCAACAGTTCTACTTGTAATAATATCAAAGCTTAAACAAAACACATCAACAATAAACAGTGGGTTTATCTCATCTTACATTCCCCACTACAATTAGTTGAAATTCTCTCAACATTAATTGTAGTTGTAAGTAGGTAAAGAAAAACAAAATAAAAACAACAACAACTTTACAAAAGATGTTGACAATTAAGTGTTTTTTTTAGGCCGTGCACCGCCTGTTTATTATCAAAAAGTAATTTCAATTTTTGGGAATACAAAATTTTAATTTCAAAAGATTTTGTTATTCGTGCTTAATTCCCAGTTTTTATTATTGATAAAAACACTTGAAATTTATTGTTGATGGGATAAGCTATTCCTATGCGCATTTCACTGGTTGCTTAGGCCAGATCATCAGGAAACTTCATCCATAACGTTTTAGAAAAACTAAAGATATTAAACCAAATAAAACTGTTAAGCGTATAAGACTTATAGCAACAGTTCTACTTGTAATAATATCAAAGCTTAAACAAAACACATCAACAATAAACAGTGGGTTTATCTCATCTTACATTCCCCACTACAATTAGTTGAAATTCTCTCAACATTAATTGTAGTTGTAAGTAGGTTAAGAAAAACAAAATAAAAACAACAACAACTTTACAAAAGATGTTGACAATTAAGTGTTTTTTTAGGCCGTGCACCGCCTGTTTATTATCAAAAAATAATTTCAATTTTTGGGAATACAAAATTTTAATTTCAAAAGATTTTGTTATTCGTGCTTAATTCCCAGTTTTTATTATTGATAAAAACACTTGAAATTTATTGTTGATGGGATAAGCTATTCCTATGCGCATTTCACTGGTTGCTTAGGCCAGATCATCAGGAAACTTCATCCATAACGTTTTAGAAAAACTAAAGATATTAAACCAAATAAAACTGTTAAGCGTATAAGACTTATAGCAACAGTTCTACTTGTAATAATATCAAAGCTTAAACAAAACACATCAACAATAAACAGTGGGGAATGTAAGATGAGATAAACCCACTGTTTATTGTTGATGTGTTTTGTTTAAGCTTTGATATTATTACAAGTAGAACTGTTGCTATAAGTCTTATACGCTTAACAGTTTTATTTGGTTTAATATCTTTAGTTTTTCTAAAACGTTATGGATGAAGTTTCCTGATGATCTGGCCTAAGCAACCAGTGAAATGCGCATAGGAATAGCTTATCCCATCAACAATAAATTTCAAGTGTTTTTATCAATAATAAAAACTGGGAATTAAGCACGAATAACAAAATCTTTTGAAATTAAAATTTTGTATTCCCAAAAATTGAAATTACTTTTTGATAATAAACCCTACCAGAACAGTGACAGTCATTTGACCTATCATATGACTGGCATTGCTGTCGCGAATATCCATCATCGCGTAGAACAAAGTTTCTATCATTTTCTTAAGGCCAACGTGAAAAAACTGATGGAAACTTTTGTATACGTGTGATTTTGCATCCCTCTTTAACCTTTGAAATTTGTGGTTGATAAAATATATAGCTGAGTTGTTTACTCTTATACTCTGTAAACATCAGTACTGATGTATAAACCGGGCACAGCTGCCTAGTCAGTACTGATGCATACAACGAGCACAGCTGACTAGTCAGTACTGATGGATACATTCGTCACTTGACGTATTTTTAGCTTAAATAAAACACAATTCATCTCATTCAATTCTCATACATTTTTTTGTCTATATTTAAAATAATAAAAAATAATAAATAATAATAATTAATTTTTAAAATTTTCGCCTCTAATCATAATATAACAGCCTCTTCATTGAGAATACGTTCAGCACCCCCAGCAGGAGCCAAACTAATTAATTCCCAGTAATCTACATGCAATTCATGTCCACCTGGTGCCTAAAACAAATAAAATTAGTTTCTGCAATATTGTTCACAAAACTTACTTACCGCGTTGCCTCCTGGCACAGGTTTTATTGTACCAAACACTTGTACCAAACATTGTAAAAATCCGTAATGTTGTAAAAATTAAACCTTTGCCTTGACGTCTTAAACGATGTACCCAGCCTTAAGGCCGCTTTAGCCGACCGTAAATGTAATTAAATGCAATGTAACGTACCGTAACGTACTGTAAGCTCGTTTGTGCACTTATAGAACATGTAAGAACGTGTCAGCTGTTTTTCAAAAACATTAACAAAAAAGAGAAAAGTGATGAGAACTAAAAGTGTTGAAATGGTGACCGCTTTGAAGAAAAAGTACCAAGTGATTTAAATAGCATTAAAACGGTATTTCTTGTATGTTTATATAAATAAATAAATATTTGATATTGATATTACAGACTTACAATAAACAAATATGTATTATGTATAGCATATGCGTACACATGTTCTTACATTATTTTCAAAATGTGCATACACAAAACAAGGTTTTGATCCCATTAAAAACCAGACTTTTTATTGTTTAGGGGTATGTATGCATTTGTTTATTTTATACATCCAAACATATATTTGTATAAATGAAAATATGTATGGATTGTAACTTATTTTGTCAAAAGTCCACAGATATTATTACTAAAAAAATGTACCAAAGAAAAAGAGTGATTTTACCCGCATTCCATTTAAAATACAAGCAGCCCATCACTATCTACAACTGTCACGTAATCTCGTAATGAAATTCTATTTTCTACAGGTTGGCACGTTACGGTAAAGTAACATTACAGTCAGTTAAGCAGTTGCATTGCTTTCCATATAACAGAAACGATCAGCTGTTTACATTACATTTACATTTCTACATTTACGGTCGGCTAACAGGGCCTTTAGATTTTAACGTTTCTGTCAATTTTCGACAACTTCAAATATGCGAATTTTCTTGGCAGCTGACCAACTGGGATCTTCGGATGTGACAATCTTTTTGGCTTCATCCAAATTTTGTTTACGTTTTTCCGCATCTTCAGCTTCGCGTTTTTCTTTATCGGCATTTTTATAACTTTGACGTAACCAAATCTTTTGGATTTTCTTTATTTGTGACTTACCTGCAACCTCATATTTTTCTGCAGCTCCAGGTTCTTTGCTGCCGACATAAATTAAGGGATAGGGCTCCTTTCCAGCATGTCTCATGGCTTGAAAAATTAATGAAATATTTTGCAGTATTAAATTTAAACAATTAACAAATATTAGCCAGTAAAGCGTATGACAAAAATTTATAAAAAAAAAATTGGCATTTTTTGTCGTGTTTTTAGTTGTTCTACTCTAACATATGTGTTAGAGTGGTACAACTAATGTAAAATTGTTGCAAGTGTGTTAGTAAAAAAATTTTTTTTTTAGTTTCGGTCATCCATTTCTTGTAGGGAACAGGCGGTGCACGGCCTAAAAAAACACTTAATTGTCAACATCTTTTGTAAAGTTGTTGTTGTTTTTATTTTGTTTTTCTTAACCTACTTACAACTACAATTAATGTTGAGAGAATTTCAACTAATTGTAGTGGGGAATGTAAGATGAGATAAACCCACTGTTTATTGTTGATGTGTTTTGTTTAAGCTTTGATATTATTACAAGTAGAACTGTTGCTATAAGTCTTATACGCTTAACAGTTTTATTTGGTTTAATATCTTTAGTTTTTCTAAAACGTTATGGATGAAGTTTCCTGATGATCTGGCCTAAGCAACCAGTGAAATGCGCATAGGAATAGCTTATCCCATCAACAATAAATTTCAAGTGTTTTTATCAATAATAAAAACTGGGAATTAAGCACGAATAACAAAATCTTTTGAAATTAAAATAAAAAATAATATGGAAGCAGGACCAGTGGCAAAAAAATAAAAAGAATTATACAACATGTAAGTATTTACATATGTATAAGCTTTTTTGCGCACACTTTTTGTAAAAAATTTTAATATATCACAAAGAATTCATCAAATAGTTGGGACGATCTCATTTCCAACAGAATTTAAATGATTATTGGTAAAAACTGGATTAATTTATTCATTTTCACAAAACTACTAGTAATTGTTTTTTTCTTTATGTCAAAATTTTACGTTGTCAAAAATGTTACAATTTCACACAGCAAAAATATGAAAATTTTTACCACAAGCAAATTTCATTTCACCATAGAACTTTGCTACCGTTTCACACACACCCTTTGAAGCAAATATCAGAACAAATATTTTCGTCAAATATTTCATTAGTCTGAACGTACCTTTACATACATACATACATACATTTTCAATGATACAAACAATTTAAATATTTAATAATTAAAATATATCATACAAAAATATTAAAAAACAAGTTCAATTTGGTGTACCGGAAAACCGCAAAAAATTACACTTAAACTCAAAATGTGGTAATTTTTTTTTTCTTTACATCAATAGCATAAATTGTTTTGTAAAAAACTGAAAAAACGGTGCACTCAGTTTTTTTTAAATTTTAAGTAAATATTGACAATTCTCATATTTTTTGCAAAAACAACCTGCATGTTTTTGTGCTAGTAAAAATTTAGTAAAAATTCGCTGAGTAAATTCGTCGTATGAAACACAATAACGACGAATAACTCACAGCTTTACTAATTGAAAAAGTTCTTTGCTCTTTGTGCAAAGAGTGAGAAATAGTGGGACCATATAAAAAAAAAATTTCTTAAAAAACACAATTTAAAACTATTCTTATAGTTATCTTCTTTGTATATTTATTTTAGATGCGATAAAATAATAAAAAACAATTATTAAAGTAAAAAAGTAACTTTATATACTAAAATACTTGAAAACTAAAATTAAACATGGTCACCTGGTACTGATTTGTTTGTCGTTCGCCGGCGTATGAAATAAAAATAAATCTATTGCAAAGTCGCCGCATATGACGAATTTCGGCCGATGCTATGATTGTGTGTATTTTCATATACACAAATATGTTTTATTTTTGGCGACGAATATTCGCGGCCAAAAATTCGTCGTTCGTCCCAGTTGTGTTCCTAGCATTACGGCTATATAATAATGTCTAATAAGGGTATAGGTTTTCTTGAAATTAATATCTTTAGAACGTTGATTTTTAAACACAGTACAGAAAATAGGATAATTTTATCGTACAGAAAAAAATTTAAAGCATTTAATCTAAAGTACTAAATTATAAAAAATAATAAATGCGTTTTGGACCTCTAAAAAAGATCACCACATATCTCTTAGTTAAAACTAAAATGTGGTTAGTTTCTCTTTTGATTCTTAATGGCGGACACTTGGTTTATAAAACGGCAGAGAAAATTAAACAAGTATTCACTCAGTTTTTTTATTTGTCGATCAACAATTTTTTTTTACTTTTTTTTTAGTTTTGGCAACACTTTTTTAAGATTCATCCAGAGCATTACTAATACCTACTTAAAATAAAGTGTGGGCTCATATCAAAGAATAATGTCTTTTTTACCAAATACTAACTTTAAAATTGTGGTACTTCTTAAAAATAAATTTTTGATAATTTTTTTTTTTTAGTACATGAATTAAGTTTAGTTTTTCTTGTAAATTTTTATTAAAAATTAGGACAAGTTTAGCGACCTCCAGCAGCGGCGAAACGCATTTAACATAAAAAAGGTTCTTCCTACATGTAATTTATTTAGATACGAATTCAGTATAGTAATTTTTTTAAACATTGGAACAATATTGTTTCACCTTATTTTTGTATGTGGAACAAAGTACTGTGCGCCGTTCGCTTTGTCATTCTAAATTTCAAAAGTTTTGTGAAATTAATAAATACTTTACAAGATTTTGTTTGTCGTGCTTAATTTTATTCTTGATAAAAACACTAAAATTTATTGTTGAAGGGATTAGCTATTCCTATGCGCATTTCGATGGTTGCTTAGGCCAGATCGTCAGGAAACTTCATCCAAAGATTTTAGAAAAACTAAAGATATTATACAAATAAAACTCTTAAGCGAATAAGAATTATAAGCAACAGTTTAACTTGTAACAATATCAAAGTTTTATAAAAAAATGTTGTTAAAATTTTATGACAATTTATGCACTCCGCCACAAATTTATGTTAGTTTTTGTCAAGTTTTTAGGGAGTTAATTCCACATTTGGCTGAACAAATCTTTTCCTACTGAAGCGATTCTGCTAGAATTGAATTCGGAACAGCCTAGACGAACTAGAAACAATTTGACACCTAAATGGCTAAATCGACTTAGAATTACTAATGAACCCAGAATATACTTTATGGGACTTTACATGAATATTAAAAAAGGATTCACATGGAATGACAAAATTAGTAAATCTGCCTCTAATTTAACCCCTAAATCCCTTGTGGTTGTTATTATTTTTTCATATCTTGAGAACGGTAAGAGCTAAAGTTCGGAAATAAGGTACACGCATCTTGGTTATCAATAGACAACAAAATGTGGGCGGGAGTGGCTCAAAATAGATTTACTAATATCTTAAAAATGGTTTTTATAAGACTTTCTGTTCTTATATCCTTTACCATATATTTAAGATTCGGCTTACCCGAATATAGCACTCTTACTTGTTTCAATTAAGCTTCAATTGAGAGACTTTTGTTCAAAATAGCAACGTTTCCGCCATGAAAATTTCAATATTTACTTTGCATATCATGCCACATTTTACGTATTTTTGTTCACTTATACTTAATGAGTACTTGAAATGATAAGTCAGGTTAGATAGAAAGGCTGGTGCGAAGTCAACTTCACCACTCATCAAGAGATTAATATGGTCCATTGTGACGCCTAAGTTAGTGATGGAATGAATTCTTATAAGAAAAGAATAGGAGAAATAAAGAGTGAAATGATAAGATAGAGAAAGTAGTGGAAGAAGATAAAACTCCGACAAAACAAACCTACTAAACAGAAAACTGCCCTTCATGCACTCAGTCAATCCTATTACAAATCCCGTCAGATTCTCGCTCCCACAGCTCTAGACATATCCCCATTCGCACAAGAATCTACTACCTGGCCATCTCAGCCTGCTGTTCTGTAGCCTGGGACAGTGACACAGAAGGTTCTCAACGGTCTCCAACTCCTCTAAGCCGTGAGGACGCCTTTACGACCTTCTGATATCCAGATCCGCAATGCAGATCCCCGCACCCTTTACCTTCGGGCAATCCCTGAAAATAGTAAATGCACTATACAATCTGCCCTGGCCTGACTAGCTCTGTCTCAACGGCAATATTACCTCTGGCAAATGCCCAAAATCAACTTTATTGCCCACATGCCAGCGCCTATTTTACCTAAAATCCGCGAGTGACTCTTCGTAAAATTTCCTTACAGTCCTAGCTCCCCCAGGCTAAGAATGCTCCTGGCTGCCATTCCCATCGCATACTGCTTAATAAGCAGAATATGTAGAATTACATCCAGGGCCGCCTGAGGAATACTTCTCATGGCCTCTGTCATGTCGATCGAAGCACACCTCTGAGCCTAAGACAGAAGGTCTTTCCCACTAGCCTCAATGCCCCCCACCAAATACAGCATCCATACGTAAGAATGGGTCTAGACACCGAAGTGTTCAGCCATGCCACCATAGACGGTCGGAGTCCCCATCTCCTAGCTAGCGATAATCTGCAAGCATAGTAAGCATTAAGACCCATCCTAAGTCTCTTCGGAGTTATCCTCTTCCAGGACAGTTTACTGTCCAGAAAAACTCCTAGGTACTTAGCACTATCAGATAGCCTAAGCTCTACTCCCCCTAGTGCCGGCAGCCTAAAAACTCTGTCCACTCTGGATTGAATCCGAGACCCTTATCAGTCGCCCATGGTGACAGTTCGCCAGTTGCATGACTTCGCTAATTATCGGCAGAAACTTGCCTGATATCAACATCAATATATCTTACGCTTAGGCCGCGAACTTCTTATCCTATCCTGTCAAAATTGCCTAAAACGACATTGACAGCCAAGAGACACAATACGGGAGAGAGAACTCCCCCTTGTGGTTTCGTACTCAATGTAATTCCTATTTCAGGCCAACTTTGGGAAATCAATTTTACAGCAGAAAATTTTCTACACGGAGAAGATCTGTCTTAAAAATAAACTGTTTTTTGAAAATAATTCACCAAACTCATATATCCTTCAGATATATATTTGACATTTAATATAAGAGATTTTTATTTATTTATTTCTTAAATAAAAAACAAAATAAATTGAAATTTTTATTCCACATAAACATACATATGCACATATGTATGTGTGCATATGTTGTTACTATGTGTGTAAAATTTGAAGGACCAAAATGATTTAAGCCATCGATTTTTCTTTCGCTATAAATACCACCAACCCCAACAGTCACATTTGCAACAATTGAGACGATTTTTATTTGTCATGTCTTTATGACTCAAGTTGAAGGTTGACAGTGTCACAACAATTTTTATGACAGCAGTTTTTTTATTGCACAGATTAATTTTATACAAAGATACATTTTTAGCAATAAATCATGGAAAATGAAACTAAATAAAAACTAAACACAAATCAGGAAATAAGGACATTTTTTTTTTAGCTTTAAGTATAAATAATTTATGTCAGTTTCAGCACTAGAACGCTGATTGTTATGACCAGAATTATTTTATTTTAGTTTGTCTGTTTCTGTGTTTTGTTATTTTTTTTTTTTTTCTTTTTTGTGAAAAATTCTAAAGCGACTTCATAGAATAATAAAATATTTAACTAAAAAAATATCTACATAGTTAAATATGTGCATAAAAGGGCTGTAAATTCACATGAAAATACAACATATTAAACTTTTTATTTTAAATGCTTGGACTTCATGTAGTTTAACTAAACGGAATAACTAGAGCGACAAAAAAAGGAATATGCAGGCAGTGTTGCCAGTGGTAGGAAAATATCCCGAAACGTTGGTTTTTTGCTTCTCTTAAAGGTCAGAATTTATTATCCCATACAATCATACGATTTATTCACACAAAAATCTGACAAGAGTCTATCCGATATAAAAAATGTCCGGAAAGTCTGTTGTCAATGCCACACTATCACATAAAATGGTAAAAAATCATATAACTCGGCTTTTTTACGGGAAAATACAACTCTGATCGCATTAAATCAATTATTTTATGAAAATTTTTAAAAAGTCGGAAACTTGTCAAAAAAAAATCTGTCACTCAATTTAATTTTTAGATCACACTATCATACTTTATGAGCACACACGTTTTTTTTTAACAAATCGTACAACTGAATAGGATAGTGAATCGTCGGCTTAAGTAGTCGGGTAGAAAAAATCGTTCTTACAGCGTGGCCCAAGAGAAACGAAGATGTTTAACCCTTCGATGAGTGAGAAGGTCCCTAGGGACCTTTTTGCCTTTTCAAACTAAAATTACTCCTACTTCGGCCACTACAACCCCCCCCCCCCCCATAGTTACTCTGTATTCCAAGAGTATTTTGTTGCGCATCTTTTGGAAAATCAAGCCGATCGGATCATTACTTTAGGAGTTATTGAGGTTTTAGTGAGAATAGTACGCGGACGTGTGAATAGGTCCGTATGGACCTTGTACTGAATTTCACTAATAAATGCATGTTTTTGGGCATTATTATAATTTTTTTATTGTTTCAACACATAATTTACTTGTTCTGAACACAAAGACCTAAACTCAAAGACATTAGGGATGATGATAAAAACAAAAAATTCTAAGAACAAAAATACTAAGAACAAAAAATTCTAAGAACTGGTTTATTGCTAGTAGTATAAAATTAGAATATTGTGCCTTTCCTTGCCTTTAAAAAAAAATTGAAAAAATTATTTTTGTATGTAGAATTTAGTTATAAACAATAAAAACAAAAAAAAAAATCAAAAAAAATTTTTTGTATGAAAAAAACATGATTTACAAAACAGGTCCGTAGGGACCTTTTCACACGGCCGTGAAGTTCAGAACTGTCACTCATCGGAGGGTTAATTGGTCTATAATTGTTTTTAAACGAACTTTTTTACTGGTTGTAGAGAGGACTTGGAATGTTGAAAATGTTTAATAAATTAAAATGAGGCTGTTGAATTTTAAATGCTGACGGTCAAGAGTCATGATTTAATACACAGTCTGAGTAGCAATCAGGGCTGTGGCGTCGAAGTACCCACAAAAAATCGCAATTTCAAAATTTTTCGGCATAAACAATTTTCTAATATTTTTCTATATTAAAAAACTTTAAGAGAATCTGATGTCAGAAAAAAGACCCCAGTCTATAAATATGTAAAGAAACTATATTAAAGCTCAAGGAGGCACGTGTTAGAATCAAAATATCGATTTGAAATATTTACAGAATTATTTTCTTGCTATATTTAACCATTTAAAAGGTATTGTATTAAAAAAAAAAAAACAAATTCGGACCAGTCTCATATACATTTAGCATCAAGGTTAGAGCAGGAGTCGGAGTGGAACTCGGAGTTGGAGTCGTAGTCGTACTTAAAATATTTTAGCGAATGAAGTCGGAGTCGGAATTATTTGTTGACGACTCCACACCCCTGCTAGCAATGCTCAATTTTCATTAACTGACTTTGCCGATAAATAAAAATGGAAAAGTCTGAAGGCAATTAATTTAAAGGTATACAGGTTGGTGTGGATTTTATTCCGAAAGGGTTATTGGTCCATTTCATTTGAGATGAAGAAGCTAATGAAGTTTATAGCGGTGCTGCTCCATGCCGCAGCATTTTGGAAAACTGCTTGAGGCCAGGTAATAATACGCAGAGAATACAGATTTTTAAAATTTTTTTTTTTATATATGGGATGCGGAAACTTTGTAAGAGCAGCATATGCAATGATTGTGTATATTTTCATTCAGACCAATGTGTTCGATTTCTGACAACGAATATTCGAATTCTTCGTTTTTCCCAGTAGTGTTTTTAGCATAATTCGAAATAATAGAAAAGGCATAAACCAAGCAAGATCTTGTTGAGGAGTTTGCGGGGAAGTTAAAATTTCTTCTGTGACGCATTTTTCGATAAGTCCAAAGAGAATCCCAGGTACACCATCAATGGATGATTTTATTCCTAAAGGATTGTAAATGGTTTCTTCTGCAGGAGAAAACTTTTTCTCTTTGTGTGGGCCACCTCCTGTAAACTTTTCGTTTTTTAAGTTTTGTGCATCTTTATGTTTATAAATATGTATATATTTTTTTTTATCTGTTCAAATATTTGTATAATTCCAAAGACATCAAACAGTTTTCCACTCACCAACAAAATTATTTGGATGTCCCATGGAGTGAAGCTCTATTTTCAGTTTTTGATAGACTCCCTTCTGTTTTCCAAGTGGAATTTTTTTTTTTTATTTAATAAAAAGTGAGAAATTTTTTGCGTAATTTTTGTTCATAATAGGTGGAATAGGTAGAAGGGAAACATTTCTCGCGAAATTTTCTTTTTCGATTTTTTTTTTAAGTTTTTGAATCCATTAAATCGAAGATACGTTTTTAAACCCACACCACAATAGTGAAGGGGATAACATCGAGCCCTAACCGCGAAAATAAAGTTAGCGACATCATTTTCTATTTTCGTTTTTTTTTTTTTTTTTAATTAATCGTTATTGGCAGCACTTGCATCATCTCCAAAAATGTAATTTTCACATAAGGTACCGTTACGATTTGATAGCAAAAACAATTTTAACTTAAGCGACAACCTTCATACAAAATTTATATGAAATAAAATAAAAAAACTCTCTCCTGTAAAATTTGATTTTTGACGCTTACGTTATTTTCTCGGTTAGTTCACGTTATGCATTTGTGCTGATATTTGAAACACCGTAAAATATTGGTCCACGTTAAAATGTTTGTCCATTTTAGTCTTGTGCATAGATTGGTACATAGGTTCCGATTGTCATAAGGACTAAGCCTACTGAAAATCGTGAGAGTCGGTCCATAGCCCCCATACAAGCTTCTTTCTTGAGTTGTGTCTATGTGCCAATAATCATTTTACAATATCGTTATTGAGCCCTAATTTGGTCCAAAGTTATTTATTTGCAAGCTTAATTATCCTACCAATTTCTATTGGAATCGGTCCAGATTTGACCACAGCTCCCATATAAATACTACTCCCGAAAAAAACTTTAAATGCCATAACTTCCTTTTAAATGTTGGTATTAACATTAAAATGGGCGATAATGACTTTTTCGATAGCTCCACAGAAAAAAATAAAAATTGATTTCAATTAAAAGATTTGTGATCTTAATTAAAAAATTAATTAAATTTGCACAAGAAAAAAAATTAATTGTATCAATTAAATATTTTGTGATATTAACAACATTTACTGCAGTAATGTTGTTGATATAAGTACACGTTTAATTCACTTGATTAAATTTTTAATTAAAACTGATTTTATTTTTGATTCATGCTTTTATTATAAAAAAAAATGGCGTGAATATTTTTTTTCTGTGTACTATGTCATGACAAAATTTTGTGCTGATAAGTCCAAAATTAACCATAGGTCCCATATAAACCCCCTTGCTAAGATCGCTTAAAGTCTAAAAACCAATCCTCGTAATAAATTTATAAAGCCATGTTCTAGAAAACGAAATTAAGTGGATTTAAGATCGAGCATGTTTTAAAAACATCCCTGTACATAGAAAAAATGTTTGCAAAAAACTTCTCAATTAAATAATTAATTGGTGTACATTATTTTTTTTCAATAAATGTTGTATTTGCTGCAATTAATTTTTTAATCAAAACTCAAAAATGTAAATGTTTGTGTATTATATGTTGTGTATTTTCTAGTTTATTCAATTAATTTTTTAATTGACTAAATTTGTGTGGCATGACTCGTAAATACAAATCCGTTAATTAATATGATCGATTCTTTTGCAGGGGGAAAAAAGTAAAGTAAAGTATTTAATTGTCTAAACGAATTGCTCAATTAAAGTCGATTTTCCTTTTTTCTGTCTACTGAAAGTTCAAAAAATATTCCACTTTATCTTTTTGATGTTTGCAAAAGAACCACTCTAAAAATTGGGTCATTTTGTAGATAATTAAACTTTAAATCTCGTGCCATTACACTTCATTTCTAAATAATATTCGGCAAGAAGGGCAGCCTCTGCGTGCTCTGTGCCATGTGTCTCAAATAGGGTACACGCTCGATAATTTGTTTTTTTAAATACAGTAGTGTAGCGTATTACATGCTCGGACTTCACCGAGTATACTTTCTTACTGGATTAAAAACACATTCCTGTTCGAGGAAAGAAACTGTCTATTTTATAACTTCTGTAAATTTCCTTGTAAAAATCCATTTTTTTTTTTGTAGTTTTTCAACAAATCTCTTGAAAGCAATTAATTAACTTGCTTAGAATTTGTGTTTGTAATTTGATGTTTTTATTAAGATTTTTAGGAAAAAATTTCTTTGGCATATAGAGAAAAAAAATGTTTTGTTTTTAGAGTTTTTAATTTCTGGCAATACTTTGCTTTCAAGAGACATGATAAAATGTAATAAAATCAGATGAGATGAGATTGTTTTAATAAAGTCATATAAATTATGAACCAACAAATTAAAAAAAAAATATTTGATTACAAATTCAAAACTCATGGTGATTTACATATGAATATGTATGCATGTGTGTTCATGGTAACTTGCTTTGGAAAATATTTATGTATGTAAACAGGAAGTTGCAAAAAGAAAAAAATTCTTGTTGAATTTATTTTATAAATGTTGGAAATTTTATTTCAATAAATCACACGGGAATTATTTTAAGGATCTGAACACTTTTATAATTACACGATCCCGAAAACGATGAAACTGTTATAATGAAACCATAACATAAACGCCGCCTTTCACATTATCAGGTACGTGAATATAAGGCGTGCAAAAAGATTTTTTTTTTGATTACGCTAGTGTTTTATTCTTCTGCAAGTTTACAATCCGATGCAACCGAAAAAAATTTGAGACAATGGAAATTTTTTTTATTCAGTACACAAAAAAAAATAACAATTAATTTCAATTAAAAAATTTGTGATGTTAATTAAAAAATTAATTAAATTTGCACCAGTAAACACATTACTGGTATCAATTAAACCAGTTAATAGTATTAATTAAACGTTTAATTCACTTGATTAAAAGTTTAATTCACTTGATTAAATTTTTAATTAAAACCGATTATATTTTTGATTAATGCTTTAATTGGTGAAAAATTTTCGAGAATTTTTTCTGTGTATGACTGCATCTTTATATCGTCTAATTAACAGTTCCCACTGTAACACCCGTTTCCGAAAAAATATTCCCTTTACATTTGCAATGCAAAAATATTAAATTAAAATACTTCAACATCGTTTGCATGTTTAAAAATGTATGAACATTTATTTTAGATTTACATGCGAAAAAAGTTTCGAGTTAAAAATGTTTTATTTGAAACAAAGTTATTTTGTATTTTACGATTTAGAAATAAAGCAAAATAATATGGTCAACATTTTTGGCAAATAATTTTAATGGAAACAAGTAATCGAGCCTGGTCGACTTTATGCTACCCCATAGCACCAGCAAGTGTAGACACACTCACAACATTATTACAACAACGGACTCTAGTTTATTTAAGAAGTATTCCGTTCAGTAATTTTTAAATAAATAAACATTTAAAATGCCAAGCAAATGTATTTTTAACTGATTCTAACAGTTATTCAAAAAACTAAGTGCATATTAATACGGGTTTTCAGTAGCAGTTAATATTGTCCGTTGATTTAATGTTAAATTAAATGAAAATGTAATTTAAATTAACGAAAAGTTCATTTAATTTTTACTAACAAAAATTCAACCGCAAATTCCGTAAAAAACCAAGGAATATTCAGTTATTGTGTGTAATTTAAATACCAAAAATAAATTTTTAGTAATCTACAAAAAACGATTTGCTTTTTTGTTATTTGTTATTATTATTATTTGTAACTGCGAAGCCATATCGGCCATACTGTTGGTGTCTCATAATTGAGAGTTCTTCTGTAAACAACATTACAACAAAATCAACAAGTATCAAAATATGCTTCAAATAGAGCGAATATGCACTACAAAATTAAAACAAATGCTCTCTGAAACTTAAATATGCATACAAAATTCTGAAAAGGGTTTTTGGTTTTCTCAATTTCAACGTGGCCATTAAAGTACGGAAGATGCCATTAAAGCGCGGCACGTTTTGAACACCCATTAAAAATTGAAAAAAAATCACGAAACGATGTCGGCCGATTAGAAATTGAAAGTGCGAGAGATTGTACACAGAAAAAAGTTTTGCACCAGTAAAAGCATTAATCAAAAATAAAATCAGTTTGAATTAAAAATTCAATCAAGTGAATTAAACATTTAATCAAGTGAATTAAACGTTTTATCAACGTTAGTTTTTTGCACTTTTTAAATTTTATGTAGTAAAATATTTTCCATAATTCTGCCACCACGTCTTTCACAAATCCGGCGGCAATCAACCTGTTGTTTTGCATTTTGTTGACCAATAAATCGGTTTGTGTCTTATTAACGGATCTAGCCCTTAATATTCGATTTGTAGGAGGAACTAGTAATACACGCAGAGAAAAAATATGGTTGGGCATGGTTACGGCAACAACACTATGTTTAATGTAACAATATATTGTTGTCGTACACAAATAATTGTTATTTTTATTTAATATCAACAATATTATAGTTACTGTAAACATATCAATGTTTATCGCAATTATGAATTTGAGTATTGTTGACCGAAAAATAATTATTTTTCTAACAACTTAATTATGATAACTTTCAAAACATATTATATTTCTCACAACCATATCATGATATTTAATAGCCATAACATGATAACTTTCTATACCTTTATCATATTATGTTAAAGATGCAATCAAACTATTTTTACTCTAATCATATTATGTTAGCGCCATTTGTAAAATAATTTTGAAGAAGTTGTGTCGTTTTTTTAATTGTGAGCGGTTAAACAATTAAAAGATAAAATTCCATAAAAAAAAAAAGTTTAAAGAAATTAAAAAATTAAAATATTAGCGGAGTTCATTCAAGTATTAGTGATGTAATAGTGCAAATGCAAAATATCATAGTTTTTTGGAAAATCCAACAACAAGCCACACAGAGATTTCGTTATATTTTATAAAAGTGCTACGATATTTCTGTGGTTTTAATGGGCAACCGCGTATGTCTTAAAACAATTTGTTCAGGAAAGCCGAAAACCCATTCTAGATCAAACTATGAGCTAGGTATTGCACATTTTAAACTTTGTCATTGCGTTACAAAACGGAATTGATCCATCTTTTTTCAAAAAAATATAAAGAGCGTTCAAAATTAGGCAATATGGCATCAACATCTTAAAATCAAAAAAATGGACACACGCGGTTGCCCATGAAAACCACAGATTTTTCATTTGCTCTTTTGCAAGCCTTATATTGAACTCCGCTATTTGATTAACATTAAGAAAAATTGTAAAAAGCCACAAAATAAAAAATCGATTCAAAAATATTTAAATTTATTTTGTATTTTTATGACAGCTCTGAAAGGTGCTGTATCATAATATGATTGCTTCTAAATTTATTATGATTAACATGATGATAATATGATTACTTCTTAGCTTATTATGATTAACATGACAATAATATGTTTAATTTCTTAGCTTATTATGATTAACATGACAAGAATTTGATTACTTCTTAACTTAGTATGATTAACAGAATAATAATATGATTAAGGGAAAAATATTATGATGACATATTACGAGTATATTGAGTCATAATATGTTTCAATAATAATCTTAATATGGTGACTACAATCATAATTCTTATCATAATATGTTGCTCTTAGAATATGTTTACCACAACCATGTTTTTTCTTTGCGTGTATACACGTTCTGTTCCCTAGCAAAATTAAGTGAGAAAATCTAAGGGAAACGTGAACAAGTTACGAGGGAAAAAACTTTTCACGATAAGGGGAATTTATTCCCGTGAACATTTTTTCACGTTATTATTCTCTTTTGAATTATCTTTTTTTTTATGGGACTTGTTCATGATCGCAAATATGTGAAAAGGTGGAAAATTACGAGAGAAAAATTTATCACGATAGGGGTGGGTAAGTTTTATGAAATTCTTAGATTTTATTTACATTTTTCGTCTTTTGTGAATAATATTAAAAGTTTAAAACAGATTTTAATCGGTTATGGCTTGTTAAGAATTAATTGGTTTTTCAAACTGCTTTGTTGGTTTTTTTAAATTTTCATAAAAATTTTTAAAGCTATAAAGAAAATTTTAATGAGCAAATAAATTGCAAAAACTTATAGTTACCGCACATAAAAAAAATAAAGTTTCCTCAAAAGTGAAGAAAATTGTTGTTTTTAACAAAGTTATGCAGAACACTCCAAAAAAAAACCGGCGATCCCGATTTTTGGCAAAAATTCGACTAAAACAATCTCCAACCCTCTTCCAAAAAATCAGAAAAGCTTTAAAATTATGCTTAAGCCTCAAAAAAAAAAATTTTTTTGGGATACAATTATTTCAGTTTTCATGGCGAATATCAATGAATTATGCTATGAATTTCTCTCACGTGCGCTCTATTCTCTGTATATATTTCCCGAGGGACAATTTCTTGCTTCCAAACTTGACGAAATGGCTCGGCGGATAAAGATTTGACTTAAAGGCTGAAATGAACCCACCAGCAATTATTTATTTTGATGATCATGAGAAATCTATTTTTTTTTTTTTTATGAAAGGGATACAAATATTGAAGAAACGTTGTAGAAAAGAGTTAAGTAAGAGCTCAAAGGATATTAAGTTCAAAAATAAAATGATTTTTTATCCAAAAACCTGGGATTCGTTAAAAAAAATTCATAGAACTCTTGACCATTTCTTATTTTTGGGTTTTGCTAAAGAATTATTTTTAAATTTAAAATATGTTTTTATGTTTTTTTAACTTTATGCACGTTCTTTTGAGTTACGGTCAAATGTTATTTTACATCTTTTTTAGTTTTTTTTTTTTTCATTTCAACAATCAAGTTTTATTTTCTACCTAATCCTCTTAATTTATCCAATAGAGTTTTAGCAAATCACTTGTAGTGTCCGCAACTACCAATCTTGTCACATCGACTTTGTCATCATTAATTGTATTGGCCTTTTATATTGGCAGGTTTATTTCCATGACCCTAAAATTGTATCTATCTACAATCAGCATTTTGTTTAACTCTTATTTGTAGAAAAATCTTTTCTTTTATTTTTTTTTTGCATTCAAGTTCTTTTTATTGTCGGATTATTTTCCACTTTTTTGTCATCTTAAAAATACTGTTTTTTATCGGAAGTGGCAACTAGTAGGCAAAAATGTCACCTATAAGCCGATTAGCAGAAAACATCTTGAGTGTTTGGAAAAAAGAAATGCTCTATGAAGGAGGATTAGGAAAAGTATAAGAATATTTCACAATTTCTTGGTTACTTTTTCTGATTTTGAATGGATGGTATATTCTATATTCTTCTTGATGTTGCTTTTACAAGAACACCTAAAAGGCTTAATGGGATACATGTCGTTTAACCCTTGAAAGTTAGTGTAAACAGTTGATGCTGAAGCTAAATTACTACTAAGATAGAGCAAACTGTTATCAAAAAATGCCAAATTAAATGGAAGTTGCCTAGGAAAAAATTTTAAACTCTTCTGGTGGTGCAAGTGCCAATATACTCAAAATATCAAAAACCCACTTCGTCTACGAATTCGTTGGTAAGTCCTCGTCTACATTATGAAAAAATTGCTCTCTATCTTTCTTCTTCTTGCTTTCAATAACAAACTTACAAATACGCCTTTCCCCCCATTTACCAACGCACTCAAATATTTCGGAGCAAATGTTTCGTAGTATGGACGGGGACTTAAGGACAACTTACGAAAATCGAAGTAAAATATTCGGCTGTGCCGAATCCTAAATGAGCTCCATGTAGAATAAAAGGAGTGTTCTTTGCATGAAATCTGTGACAAATTATGAACGAATCATTATGATCCGTTAGTCATCGTGGTAATTCACTTCGCGCAAATAGTCAAGTAGAGTCGAAAAAGCCTCCTTTCAACAGGAAAACAAAACACCGTCAGATGTATTGCCACTCACATCTTAGTGTTTACTAATAGGGCATCAGATCCAGCCAGTAGCCGTAAGATATCTGAGTAAGTCATTCAATTTGAGCCTAGAACTCTTACCAGAGTTGGATAGTTCGTAGTGGCTTAAGAGCCAATAATCGATTTAAGCCGTCAAAGTTAAAATTGCGAATTTATGATTAAAAATTTAATGAGAAGAATAAGGACCTGCAAGTGTAATTCTTTTCAATTTTCAATGATATGAGAAAGCTTTCTGCAAAGTGGGTGCCGCGTTTGCTTACAATCGATCACAAAAAAGGGTGTGTACGAAATTTATGAGTTACGCTTCGAATTGCTCCTTCGTTTGCCTTTATCGCCCAAGTGGTCATTTCTTGTTTCTAAACCTGAAGCAACAGTTCAGCGTAAAGAGATTTGACTTTAGGGATGAAATGATCCGGCAATTTCCTCCTCTGTTTGTAAGCCGATAGGCAAACGCATTTCTTGATGCAGTTTTGCCAGCTTTAATATCAAAATATGAGCCTTCAGATATATTTAACGCTGATGAAAGCGGTTTGTCCTTCAGAGCAGTGCCTAATTCAACATTATCAAAAAAAGGAGACCAACAGCGAGGCTTTAAGAACTCGAAAGAACGTTTAACACTAATATTTGTATGCAATGCACCGGTGATTATAAAAAAGTTATTATTTTTGGCAAATCAAAAAATCCAAGATGTTTTAAAAACAAAGTGTTGCCTCTGGAATATTATTCGCAACAAAAAGCTTGGATGACTCAAGATTTATGGCAGAAAATTTTGCTTCCCCTTGATGCTGAAATGGGAAAACAAAGACGTTAAATAATATTGTTCGTTGACAACGCATCTTCCCATAAAACATCAGCAAAGTTATCAAACATAGACTTGCACTACTGACCAGCTAATACAACTTCAATAGCACAACCCTTCAGGGCATAATACACAGCTTCAAATCTTACTATCGGCAAAACATTATAAGGAAACAAATCTCAGCAATTGAAAGCGGAAAAACTATTAGAGATTTTATTAAGAACTTAGCATTTTTAAAGCATTGCATATTATAAAAAACTCTTGGTGGCTTGTGAAAACTTCTACAATTGCAAACTGTTTTAACAAGGTAAGTTTCCGTCACTTGTTTGTGCAATAAATTTTACAGTCATTACATTTCAGGCTAAATTTTTTTTCCTCTGCAGTAGAAGTCGATTTAGAAAATGATATTGTGGAACTCAACATTGATGTTGCACATCAAAATGAATTCGAAAGTTTCGTCCGCTGCGATGATAATCTACTATGTTGTGGAGTACTTACAGAGCAGGAGATAATTAAAGAAATTGAACATATTTCGTCCTCAGACTCTTACGAATGATGAAGAAAACGAAGATATTATTAGTCCTCCTTCAACCAAAGTGGCACTGAATTGTCTTAATGTACTTCGAGATTTTTTTTTAGCACAAAATTATTATTCACATGAACTTGATGATACTTAACAAATACAAAATTCAGATGTTGATGACAGTTTATTTTAATAACTTTTAGTTGAACATAAGTACATATGTTTAAAGTTTTGTATAACATATAATATACATTTCCATACATATAATTTTTAGTTTTGATCTCCTTTTATATTGAATTTTGTGATTTTAGTTCCTATTTAAACATTGTACGATGAACGTACCTGATTTTTTTTGTTTCAATAAAAATAAACAATTTTTTAACTTAATAAATAAAGAAATGATTTTTATTTTCTATCTACACATTTGGGTGTTTCGCTTTATTGCACATCTTGCTCAATTAAGCGATTATCGTTTTAATTGCGTCGGCGATTCAATTAACCGAGTACCGCTTAATTGAGTTTCCTGTTTAATTGCGTCTAAAGTCGTGCATTTTTAGAAACTCAATTAAGCGGAAATAACTGTATTCCTATATGAACGTTTCTTTATATTTGCATAAATAATTATGATCTAATTTCGACCACAAGGCAAATACTAGTATTTAGAATTTTATTAATCAAAATAAATTTTAAATAAATAAAATTATGAACAATCAAATATTTAATTGATGTTTTATTATAATTTTCCATTCTTATTTATGTTAAGCCGGTTTATTATTATTTTTTTTTTTTTCGCTTTTGCGTCTTAAAGTCGCCAATTAAAAAAAAAAAGAAAATAAATAAAAAAAAACCTGGGTTTCATCAAAAAAAAGTCACAGACTTATTAACCTGCCCTCGTATCTAAGATTCAATAGCATGAACATTATCTTGCCAGTAGTTTTTTGTTTTAAGGCACTACAGAGGTTTGAGTCAATTTGGTTTATATTAGTTAAAACTTGGCAACATTATCATTTTTTTAAAATATTTTCCGAATAAATAATATTTTATTGTATGGTCTTACATTAAAATTATTGTTATTTACCAAATTAGAAACTTATCTACTTAGAGTAAATATTTTCAAGAATTGCCTAAAGATTTTCTTAAACTAAAGCAAATCTTTCTAACTGCCTTTCTCCAGCTCTCAGCTACAAATCATAAGTAATGGCTAGTGATAAGAAATAAATGATGAGTATTTTTGTTAATAAAACTTTGCTAAAGTAAATCCATAAATTTAAGAAATGTTATCTTAAGGAATATTAAGCAAATTTTAACAAATTTGTATTTCGTCTTAAGCCAATTCTAAGAAATGTTTAAAGGTTAGTAATAGAAATTCAAATTAAATACAAATTATGCGAATAACATAATTAGGCCTTTCATTTACTTAATGTCTTCTAAGAAATTTGCTGGCAGATACATTTTCCAGGGCTGTGGAGTCGGAGTCGGAGTTGAGGAATCGGAGTTGAGGTTTTTGTACCGGAGTCGGAGTCGGAGTCGGAGTCGAAGTACCCACAAAAACTAGCGACTCCGACTCCGACTTTTTTGCATTAAAATTTTTCTAATATTTTTCAAAATAAAAAATTTTAATGACCAATTTCTCCAATTCTTTTTAAATATAAATTCATATTTAAATATAATTTTTCTTATAATTTTATTTTTATTTGACATAAGAAAACAAATTTTAAACATAAATTGATATATTAATAAATTAGTGGAATTGGCCATAAGAGGGTCTGCTTTTTGAAATTGTGAAGTCAGAAAATAATGACCAGTATACTTTTCATATGAGTAGGTGAGTTTCAAAAATTAAAAAATTGAGATAACATCTTCTTTTGCCAATTTATAAGAATAGTTATATAGATTGTATCAAAGCATGTCCTTTTCTATGTTTTAATGTGACCTCAAATTTCTGTAACAAAAACCAGCGGGTTCACTATTTGAATTTCGCCAAGATATCGTTAATGAAATAGAGCCGAATTTAGGAATTTAAAAATTAAATTTGTAAAGATGTTGTTTTTTATTTATCGTATATTAACAAATATTTTTGTAGTCATGTTCATGAATATGACTTGAAATCAGCTGTAGCTCCTGGGGTGAAAGCATTAAGTGAACTACATTTGAAGTTCCAACCTTCAAGGTGAATTATAATAGAATAAAAGGAAAAGGAACTCGGAAAAATACATGACATTGTTCCAGATATAATTCCCATCAATGTGGGAAAAATGATTTGAGAATACTTTTATCTACTCACTTTAGGGAAAATTGGAGAGATAATAAAGACTTGCAATTTCAAATTTCGGTCTTGGACAATAATAATATTGAATTAGGAACGGAAAAATGCAATGGCGAGTACACTGAAGAAAAAGATTTAAATTTAGCAGTTTAAAAATTCACATTTTTTTTAACTCTGCAGGTGGGAGATAAACTACATCAATCCACATTTTGAAAACTTTACAGCAGACCGCGCAAACATGTTGATAATCGCAAATGATGTTTATGTTATAAAAATGTGCATTTGTACGAATATTTTATATGATCCTAACATATTTTTTTTATGTCGATGATATACATAAAAAATTACGTCATAAAAGGTTCGTTACCTTCTATGGTGCTGTTCCATGCCTTGAGACAAACAGCACCAAGTCCAACAACAAAAGGGGTGCTATTTCCCAAAAATAATAGAAGGCTAACAACATTTTTTTACGTTACATTTCTCTTCAAAATGTGTTATATAAATTGTAGAACTAACATCTGAAGGCGCATATGCATGTTTTAATAAACTTTATAAAATTTTCCTGAGAATGATTTGACTTAATAAATAAAATGTATATTAAAAACAAAAGACCTCACTTCACAACTTACAAAAAAGGACTGTCCTTTGCCTCTATTAATATTGTGGTAAACAACACTAAGTACACTTGATGCCTTTAACGTATAAGCCAATTGGACTTGGTGTTGTTTTCAACTTTTCCAAAATCCAAATAAAATTTTTTGCAGCTTTCCTACTCATATGTTAGTAACTTGTATGTTAAAGCTCAATGCGCGGCACGTTAGAATTAAAATATCGATTTTAAATTTTTACAGAATCATTTTCTTGCTATATTTAACCATTTAACAGGTACTAAATTAAAAAAAGAGTTTAAAGTCAAAAAAAAACTAGTCTCTTAAATAATGCTAGGTTAGAGTAGGAGTCGGAGTCGGAGTCGGAGTCGTACTTAAAAAATTTCACCAAAAGGAGTCGGAGTCGGAGTTATAACTTTTTCTTAACGACTCCACAGCCCTGACATTTTCGATAACATTAATAATGGCAGAGTTTTCTACAGAGTCATTGCAGAATGTTTTGTTGTCTTAATCAAAAATAAATAAGAACAATTAAAAATACTGTAGAAGCGAAATAGTCTGTTTCAAGTACACCGGAGTAAAAATAATATTTTTAGGTTGCACAATAATGAAAAAATTTATTGCCAATTTTACAATTTCGGTTCTTAACGTTTGCATAGAAGTTCATATAGAACACATTTGAAAAACTGTGTGTTTTCATAAAAGTTTTAAGCTGGGATCACACGATTGCCGCAAATGCACCAATATGACACAATTTTTATTGTGCTTTATTGACGCACAATAATGAAATTGGACCAATAAAATATTCTGAAATCACACGATTGCCCTGTTTTAAACAAATTTAATTGCCGCTAGTTGGTACAAAGCGAAATGGTTACAACAATTGCCGCAGCACAGTCACACGATTGTTCTTACTTGACAACTGCGAAAACAGCTGTTGTGGTAGCTTTTTTATTTGTTTGAAAGTTCTTGTTGGTTTGTTAATAAAATAAAATTAAATATGTATCATATATGTATGTATGTACTTAAACAAATTTTTGTTAAATGTTTTTATTTAAATTTTTTAAGAAATTCCAAAAATGAAGTCTGTTCAACAATTTCATATGTTAAGGTTCGCTTAGAAACTTAAATAAAAATATTCGCACTGAACAACTAAATATGCTTGTGAACATACATACATACATACATATTTTGGTAATAGCAATAATTAAAAAAAAATTAAAATGCATAATAAATAAATAAATATTTATCTTCATTACCTACTAAAAGAAACACAAAAAAGTAAATTTATTAAAAAAAGGCAAATATTGGTGCATATTGTGTTGTTTGATTGCCGCACAAGAACACAATAAATATTGGTGCATTTTTGTTATTTTTATTGACGCGCGGTTGCATAGAAAACAGTCACACGATTGCCGCACCAGGGTTGCATTTGATTGGTAAAAGTAAGCACAATATTGTCCTTGATTGGTACATGAGCCAATTGGTTGTGCAGTCACACGATTGGGGTATTAAAAAGTATGGAAATTGGTGCATTGCGGCAATCGTGTGATCCCAGCTTTAGTAGTTAAAGGTCATTTCAGCTGTAATCACTTAAACTGTATTAAAATTCGTGCTCGAATTTTAAACTTTTGTTTCCGAAAAGCGGGCATAAACCTAGATAAATAGAAGCCCATATGCATACATTTTTTTTTTTTTTGCAAAAAATTTTTTTAGCAAAATTTCGAAACTTTTGTTTTACTAACACAGAAAAAAAATTAATTTCAATTAAAAAATTGGAAATACTTAAAATTAAAAAATTAATTGAATTTGCAACAGTTAACAAATTAATAGTATCAAATAACCGTTTCATTCACTTGATTAAACATTTAATTCATTTGATTAAACATTTAATTCACTTGATTAAATTTTTAATTAAAACTGATTTTATTAATGATTAATGCTTTATTTGATAAGCAATTTTGAAGCATTTTTTCGTGAAAACAGCATTAAAAATTCTACACGTATAGAAAACGAATGTCCAAATCTGTCCACAACTTTTTATTTTATTAAATATTTTATTAACAAAATATAAAAAATTTTAATTAAAATAAAGCATTTCATAGTCCGCCCTATTTGTATGGGATCCCCCTAAGGGGTGCAGATAAAGGGTGAAAAGTGAAATACTGATAGGAACTAGCTTATCCACCAACACAATAATTTTCAGTGTAGTTTTTAAGAAAGAAAATTGGGAATTTAGCACAACAAATAAATTATTTTATAATGAAAAATTATGTATTCCCGAAAATAACGAAAAATTTTAAAGTGCCCGTGCATAAAAAACTGAACTGGCAAATAAATTTAATTTTCTTGCGAAAACAATTAAGAAATGTTTTTATTTTTGATTTTCTCCAACCAATTGCAGTGGGGAATGTAAGAAAGAAAAACAACAAAAAAGCAACTCTTTTAAAGCCATCAAAGAATTTTTACAAAAACAATACACATATCGTTACCGAAAATTTCAAAAATGTTTGCGTTCCAAAAAAAAACCAACACGCACATTTTAACGACCAGTTTTGTTTGTGTAAATTTTTTTCTTTGCCTTTTTTCGCTCGAAACCACAGTTCGAAAATAAACACTAAATATCGCTCCTTAGTGTTCGGCTTGGTAGATTTGTGGAAAACACAAACCCCAATAGTGCTTGTGTAAAAAATCATTGAACACAAAAATAATTCAATTCAATTCAACTCAACAAAAAGATGAAAACATTTAATTCAGTTCGGTTTTTTTTATAAAAATCAAACACTTCATTATGTTCGGCTCGGTTTATTAATGTTTGTCGCTTTTGGCTGGTAAAAAAACCAAACATTTTTTACAAAAACAAAATACACATACGAAAAAAAAACAAAAGCCAGCAAAATAATTTTACACCAACAAAACATATACACAATACACACACTAAATGTTTGTGCTGCGTTCGTTGCTAAAAGTTTTTGTTTGTTCATTTCTTTATCAATGTAAAAAAAGAAACATTATAGAACATTAAAATATAATGTTTGTCTACAGAACCACTACAATTGTTCTTTTCTTTTGACGAAGAATAGTTACGAACGGTTTTAAGGGTTTTGTTCGTCTACACAAACACTAAAAAAATAGATGTCGTTCCTGGGTGTGTGTGAGCCGAACGCAAACTAATGTGCTGCTTTTTTGAACACTGCACGAAACACATTCACGCAAAAATTATTGAACAAAAAAAAAACTAACTGAAGATATTTATTTTGTTCTTGTAAAAAATTTTTGATTAACCAGCCAAAGGGTCGGCTCTTTTTCGATGAAAAAAATTTGAAAATAATGGCATCATACAATAAGTAACTTATTATATTCCGTCCAAGGCGAATTCAACTACAGGTGGTCTCGGAACTACAACAATCCAAAAACAACAGAAACAACATAGGGTTTTTTGCATTGCATTGTAAGTGCCATTAGCACGAAATGTCAACCATTATTAGCAAAACACTAACAAATCAAAACAAATAAGCTCGAAATGTCAAACTCAGATGCCGTTTCGACACCACCTGTAGTTAATTCGCCTTGATGCCATCAGTATTTTCTAGTTGTTGATTTTGCGAAACAGATATAAACAGACTTATTACTCTCATTCTCTTTTTATCAACTCACATCACACTTATATCAGAAACTTTAGACCACTCATCAATACGCATCAACTTTAGTAAACACACAGAAACTTGTACGAACAGATATATGTATCTTTAGTACAGTGTAATCAACGCATAAAACAACAAAAAAAAGTAATAAAGTAAAGTCGGGCTAGATTTACCATGTAATACCCTACTCTACAAGACAATTATGGTCCTGCTCAGACCTGGTCGATTTGTTTCATCATTTATTTGATCAAAATATATTTTAATGCAAAATTATTGCAAAACCACTAACTTTAACACTTTTAATGCAATATATTTTGCACAACCTTACTTTCTTATTAAAGTAATAAATACTTAAAGTAATAAAGTACTTAATGATTATCAGTATGGTTTTAGAAAGGGTAGTGGTACTGAGAACGCTGTTGTGAATGTTATAAATTATATTTGTAATGGGCTGGATCAGGGATTTAGTGGTGGCGCGGGTGTTTTTTATGATCTATCTAATGCATTTGATCTTGTGGATCATGAAATATTGTTGGGGAAACTTCGATATTACGGAATAATGGGCAGGGAATTAAACCTTTTGTGCAAATTAATAATTGTAAGAGTGATCTGGGAAATGTGGAACATGGTGTTCCTCAAGGTAGTGTGCTGGGGCCTCTATTATTTACAATTTATGTAAATGACATAATGAATATTGAGCTTACTGGAAAGATATTTATGTATGCGGATGATATTACTTTGTTTTATCCCTTTAAAAATACAGCGGTGGTAAAAGCATATATGGAAAGGGATTCTGCATTAATTTTTGAATACGCTAGATTGAATAAATTGGTCATTAATTCAACAAAAACCAAATTAATGAGATTTCAACCAAATCGAGGTAGTGATTTTGCGAATTTTAGTATTTTTGTTGACGGGGAGGAGATTTTTGAATGTTTATCTATTAAGTATTTAGGAGTTTGTCTTGGAGCTTACATATACAGAGATTGAAGGCTAGAGTAAGTGCTGTAATAGGAATATTATATAAATTTAGATATAAGTTTAATGAAAGAACCAAACTGTTACTTTATCAAGCATTAATCCAAAGTCAACTAAACTACTTGGTGATAATTTACGGCTGTAAAAACAGTTCAGAGTTAAAAGCTTTACAAAGGCTGCAAAATAGAGCACTTAAAATTGTTTTTAATTTGCCTATAAGGTTTGCCACCTTGTCATTGTATAAAGATAAAGCTAAAAATATTTTACCAATAAATGGATTATATAAATTGCATTTACTTCTTTTTGTATTTAAATCACTGCATAACATTGGACATACTACAATAAAATTTCAGCGAAATCAATTCTTGTTTAATACAAGAAATAGTTCAAATTTAAGAACAACAAGATGTAGACTAGAAACCACAAAACAAAGAGTTGAATATATCGGCAGTTTAATGTTCAATAATTTGCCAGTAAATTTAAAAAATATTAATGTTATTTCAAATTTTAAATCTACTTTGAAAGAATTTTTGCTGAGCAATCTTGAAATGCTTTTGATTTAACTTATTTTTTTTTTAAATTTAAATTGAAACTATGTACTTCTTTTTGTAAATAGTAAATTTATTACATACAAATAAACATATTAACTATAATTATTGTCAACTCGTCTCAAAAATGTCCCAAGGACGCTGAGACAATTGAATTGTGAGTTTTAAATAAGTAATAAATAAAAAAAAAAATAAAAAAAAAAAAAAAAAAAAAGTAGCGCATTATTTTTTATGTACCACAAAAGTGTATGACAATTAATGCACTACTTTTGCATTATCGTGATGAGGGGAAACATTGGTCGTATTCAGAATCAGAAGGTTATTTTTTATTTTGAATCAGCTGAAATGGTTACATTTTTGTTTTTCGCAAACCACTATTATTTACTTTTTAATGTAAATTTTTTATAAGTGTAACTCTTCTTATTTACGTATATTCTGTTGCATATATTAAACTTACCAGATTATCCTTGATGTTCAAAGAGCCATCGAACTAAAATGATAAAACAAAAAAAAAATATTATCGAATTATTTCAATATGTATTGCATACGTAAATTTCGTTTAGAATTTCTGAAATTAAATTATAAAAGTTGAGGGTAAAAATTCGAAGAAATTGAAAATACTTTGGCAACTTCCTTTATTAAGTATTGTATTAAGCATAAGACTCCAATTAGTAAAACTGTTTAGAAAGTTTTGATTTGATAATGTGTTTTAAAAATTTTAAATTTAAAATAACGATTAAGATAACGAGGTTACTTTTACATTTGCGATAGCGATTTTGATTCATTATTACTTCATGTTAATTTAACATGATTTTTCAAAAGTTTTTTACTTTTAAAATAACTTTAATTCATGTTAATTTAACACTCTAGTAAAATTAAAGCAAAATGATTTTGATATTGAAACAACACTACGAATAATGTTGAATGAAAGTTATTTCAAGTTGAAATTTAGATTAGGTGTGAAATAACAGTGAGTAGAAGTTTCAGGGACAACATATGTTTTTGTTTTAGAATCATTGTAAGCACTGACCCCCTAAACTAAAGAGAGAGAAAGAGATAATATTATTAAATATTTTCCTGTTGCACATGTTTCACTTTCAATTTGCTTACAAAAGCACTCACAACTAAAAGACACCAGCAGAAAAGGCCCGAATTGTTTTCGTTATGATCCTACTTCGCAAATTTTGGATATATTTAACCCAATATTATAACAAGAGGAATACGGGAATTTTTATACTTATTATAAATCATTTTAAACATGAAAATCAAAAAATATGTTTTTATTCATGTAGTGTTGTTGTTGTTTCCACACAATTATATTTTAATTTAATATGAAACATTGATAATTTTAAATAAAGTCTAATACCATGTTCGCACGGCAGCGTTTTTTCGTAATGTGCTCTCTCATTCGTACACAGCCTAATTATGATCCAAATTACATAATTCGTCATACAAAATTTTGAGAGCGGATTATCTCATTTGTACGTAATTCAATTTGTATTACCCTGTGGATTACTTTAAAATCAATGTAATCTCTAATTTTTATCGGGTTTTTTCCATCACCAGCTGTCAAAGCACTAAAAAAACAAACAAAATATTCTATTTACTGGGAAAATAAATAAATGTATGTATTTCTTTGAAATAATATTTTTTACTTACTTTTTCTTCTCATTCTTAATACAAGTTACCGCAGAAAAACAATTAAATTTAGCAAAAAACAAAATTAATAAAAAAGAAAAAGAAGAAAAACTGTCAAAACCGATTAGGAAAATGCCGTGCGAACATGGTAAATCAAATAAGTAATTAAAACGGAGAGAGAAGTTATCCAAAGCACCGTGCGAACAAGGCATAAAGTCTATGATTTTCAATCAACATTGCGCAATTTCAATTTGACATTGGAATTTTTTCTATGTGCATACACTCAGGAAAAAGCTGCAACTTAAAAATTAAAACGCGTCATATTTATTCGTTGTTTTTAAATATAAGAGAAAAATTTTATTAAAATACTTTAAATCAATAATTTTTCAACTTAGAATCAATGGGATACATTGAATTCACATTGTTTTGAAATTGAAACACACACAGAAAAAAGTCTCGCAAATTTTTCTCAATTAAACCATTAATCAAAAATAAAATCAGTTTTAATTAAATATTTAATTAAATTAAATTAGTAAATTAAATGTTTATTTATATCAACAAGATTACTTCAGAAAATGTTGTTAATATCAAAAAATATTTAATTAATACCATTAATTCTTTTTAGTGGTGCAAACTTAATTAAATTTTTAATTAATCAAAAAGTAATTTCAATTTTTGGGAATACAAAATTTTAATTTCAAAAGATTTTGTTATTCGTGCTTAATTCCCAGTTTTTATTATTGATAAAAACACTTGAAATTTATTGTTGATGGGATAAGCTATTCCTATGCGCATTTCACTGGTTGCTTAGGCCAGATCTTCAGGAAACTTCATCCAAAAGGGTTTTAGGGAATTAAGCACAAATAACAAAATCTTTTGAAATTAGAATTTTGTATTCCCGAAAATTGAAATTACTTTTTGATAATAAACAGGCAAGTGCACGGCCTAAATAAACACTTTATTGACAACATCTTTTGTAAGTTGTTGTTGTTGTTGTTTTTATTTTGTTTTTCTTAACCTACTTACAACTACAATTAATGTTGAGAGAATTTCAACTTATTGTAGTGGGGAATGTAAGATGAGATAAACCCACTGTTTATTGTTGATGTGTTTTGTTTAAACTTTGATATTATTACAAGTAGAACTGTTGCTATAAGTCTTATACGCTTAACAGTTTTATTTGGTTTAATATCTTTAGTTTTTCTAAAATCTTTTTGGATGAAGTTTCCTGATAATCTGGCCTAAGCAACCAGTGAAATGCGCATAGGAATAGCTTATCCCATCAACAATAAATTTCAAGTGTTTTTATCAATAATAAAAACTGGGAATTAAGCACGAATAACAAAATCTTTTGAAATTATTTTTAATTAATATCACACATTTTTTTATTGAAATCAATATTTACTTTTTTCTGTTTATTATTTTAAGATTTTTATGTCACTAATTTCTTACTAAAGTGGAAATTTAAATTGCAAAATATTGAATTAATAAGAAAGATTTTTTAATCTATATAGCAACACTTTCAATCAATATGAATACCATATCAGCTGATTTACTCTTTATTAGGTTGTGAAATTTTGTGTGTTGTGGAGTCCACACAGTGTGGACGCTTTTAGAAAAAATGTCAATTAATTTAAATTTAGTCGATGGCTTATTGCACATAGAACGTGCAGATGCGGGGCCCATTTTTCAAAATGAATTGGCTGGTCATGAAACATCTATTTCGGGTAGCATGGTCCTCCCGGAAAGCCAAGAAGCAGTAAGCATTTTGAAGAAAGCATCTGCTACTATCGAAGAAGCGAAATGTGTACACTTTTTAGATGCTAATGACAAAACAAACTCTGAGACAACAGCAAATTCATCAGTATATATCATTGAGTCACCCATTGACAGATGAAGATGAACATCATTTCAAGAAATTAATCGAATGGTTGGAAGTTTGTCCAATGTTTTCCCTTTAAAGGTAAATTAGCTTTTGGACTATGGTCAAGAACCAGGTGTTAATACCCTTTGACAGACGCCAAGGTAACTTTGGATAGTTTGCAATATTTAGACAGAGGGTATATAAGCAGCGTTTAAAAAACTGCAGTCTAAGTCATTTTTCATTTGTCATTGGCCAAAAAAAAAAATTAGTTTTTACTTCTGATTCTTTAAGTGTAAACAATTGCTGTCGAACTAACACAAAAAGCGAAAAGTTAAACTCAAAATTTCGGTTTTTGTTCGACAGTTTTTAGTTTCGACTGCAGTTTTTAAACCCTGAATATAAGGAAGGCTATTCCAATTATAGGAATCCGCGCAAGCCCTTTGGCTACAGAAAGGAAAACGTAAGAGGTGTCTTTCAATCTACTAAATCGATTTGGAAGTAAAATAATTGCATTTTTGTTTCTTATTATTTTTAGTTTGGAATTGAAGATGAAAAAGAAGATGGGTGCACGCCAGCAGTATTAATGAAGGGTGTCCAAATTTGAGGTGTCAATGGTCCATGGAAAACGCTACAGGGAGATGATCCGCAGATTTTTGTGGCGGAAAATTTAAAATTTAGACGTGGAGAATATGTGGTTTCGATATGATGGTGCCACTTGCCGCACAGCAAAAAAAAACAATCGATCTTTTGAAAGAAAAGTTCGAAAATCGCATTATTTCTCGTAGAGGAGGAGTGAATCGGCCACCAAGATGATGCGATTTTACACCTTTAGACTAATTTTTGTGGGGTTTTGTGAAATCGAAAGTGTACAGCATTAATCCCACCACAGTTGAAGAGCTTAAAAACAACATTATCGAGCAGATATCAACCATTGACAACAGTTTATTGAAAAACGTGATTGAGAATTTTGGTAAAAGATTGGGAGTTTATCGAGCCAATAGAGGGGGGGGGGGGAGGGTGGCGGCGTCACTTGATTGACATAATTTTTTTATTTTTAACCGGAACCTATTTGTAATAAACTGAAATAAAACAATTTTTATTTAAAAAAAAAAAAACTTTTTTATTAAAATTAAAATTATACCTCAATTTTAGGACACCCTTTAACACATATTCGGCGACATCCCCTGTAGTCAAAGTATCATATTCGAATGGCTCAAATACCTGAATAAATACTTGCATCAATTCAAAATTTTTTTTAACCTGGTATCAAAATTGTGCATTTTAAATTTCGAAACACTTCAATATTAAATCAAAGGTGAATAACCTTATTTTTAAATTGTATTATTCTTAAATGAATACCATACTTCTCATTTAAGAAATAAAATTGAAAAGTTGTTTTGTTTTAAATGTAATTATTCGAAAGAAAGAATTCTTTAGCACATCGGAAATAACCTCACAGAAAAAAATTTTTGCGCCAGTAAAAGAATTAATCAAAAATAAAATCAGTTTTAATTAAATATTTAATCAGGTGAATTAAACTTTTAATCAAGTGAATTAAACGTTTAATTGAAATATTGTCAACGTTTAATTGAAATATTGTCAATTAAACATTTAATACACTTGATTAAGAGTTTAATTCAACTGATTAAATATTTAATTAAAACTGATTTTATTTTTCATTAATTCTTTTACTGGCGCAAAAATTTTTTTCTGTGCTATCAATATAGTTTTTATTGACTTCTAAGTGGTTTTTTCTCTGGGTGTAGTATTTAGTAAATTCCAAACTTCAAGGAAATAATGAAAGAGAAAAAAATTCTAATTTATTACAAGATTTATTTGAAATACTCAAATTACTTGATGCTTAATGCTCAACATTTGTTACTAAAACATACTGATGAATAGTTTCCTTTTCTTTATTGGGCATTTAGTTGCTTAACTGGCACATTCAATCAAATGAAGGATATTTCAATTGTCTATGATTGTTTAGAAAATTGTTTATTTGAAACACTGTTGCCAGTAGTAATAAAATAATCCGTAGATATATGTTTTTTCTAAAGAAAAAAGGGGCTTAGGAAAAAGCAGGACAGCTGTTTTTATTTTTATAAATTGTATTAGGTGTATAACTTAAAATTGCTGGATTTTTGGAAAACTTTGCGCGTTTATGGTGAAACATTTGTACAAAATTTATTTATTTCAAGTATTTTTTTTTTATATCATGACCATTTTATAGATTTCTGTTACATATAAAGTCCGCACTAAAAGAACTGCTATTTTTTAAGAACAAAAACTTATCACAACGATTTTGGTTAAAGCGTAATTATGTCAGGGCGTTCTGCATCGATCTAAACAAATTGGCGAGAAATGGGGAAATTCTGCACTAAAAGGCAGGTGGGACAAAACTTTCAACTTGTATTGGGTGATATTTTAAGAGCTATAGGAAAGTTTAAAAAAAAAACACATAAAATTCAGAAAAATGCGTGAAATCTTTATTTGAATCGATAGTACGGTCTATATAATTTAATGTTTGAAGATTATTTCATGCAAATGTTGACCGTGACTCAAATAGTCCATCCGCTTAGTCCAATTTTGGCATACTCTTTCCAACATTTCGGCCGGTACCGTCATGTGGCACCGTCTTGTTGAAACCACATGCCATGCAAGTCAAGCTCTTGCATTTGGGCAAAAAAAAGTTGGATATCATCTCACGGTAGCGCTCACCATTCACAGTTACGTTACGATTCGCATCATCTTTGAAGAAGTACGGTCCAATGATGCCACCAGCCCATAAACCGCACCAAACTGTGACTTTTTCTGGATGCATTGGAAGCTCTTGCAATGCTTCTGGCTGATCTTCACTCCAAAATCGACAATTCTGCTTATTAACGTACCCATTGAGCCAAAAATGAGCTTCGTCGCTGAACACAATTTTTCGATAAAAAATTGGATCGCATTTTGATAATAAAATTCAATAATTTGCAAGCGTTGTTCGTTTGTAAGACGATTCATGGTTAAATTATAGACCAAACTGAAGATGTTTGACAGTGAAACAAAACACGAAACGTGCGTCAGCTGTTTAAACCAGTGTTGGCAAAAAGATAATAGCTAAAAAATCACCCGATATTTCCTAAATAGCACCTAACTGCCCTTGCCCAGGTGGTTTGTAGGGATCATGTTAAGGATATTTCAACTTCTGGTGTTAAAATTTGGCTGACCTGAGATCCTATCTGGCACCACGGGACTATTGACTGAGGCCTCCGTTAGCGTGCTTCCTACGAGAACTGCTTTCTGCCTTTCAGCAAGATTGTCTTTGCGAGAGTTTCACTAATGTCGCGGCAAAGGATATCCGGAAAATCCTACTAAAGGGCTGATTTTTTAACATTTGTGGGAGAGTTCAGTCTGTGCGAGGTGCTACGCGGCAGATGCTGCTAGCATTTTCAAAGGCAGCGGAGGTTAGATAGCTCCAGCTTCTTAACAGGGGCGAGTGTAAAATCTTTCACTCAAATTACTTACTGTGTGTGTAAGTTGAGCTCATAGTCAGTATGCTTTTCACCTGGTTGTTAATATCCAGCATGGAGTAGCGTGTAAATCTTTTCCACAGCTGCAACATGTAGCCGAGAGTTGTCATGATGTATAAAACGGCTTTGTAGCTGGAAGCATACACTCAAAGTTCTTGTGTCTCGATCTAAACGAATCAATTTTTCTCGGTACAGGTTCTCCCTGTGACTGTCTGGGGCCATGACGTAAACATGTGTAGGACTAACTTAACAACAATATGTTTATATAATTTGGTTAAACTAACCACTATATGCTTACAAATTTTGTGTGATTTTTGTCTCGCCAAATATATAGTCTTTGACTATTCGACTTTGATATTGGTTAGGCTGCTTCTAAATATTTTGGGTTTATGTTATAAATCCGCTTTTCGTTGTTATGGATGTTTTTGTGTCATAACGTTGAAGCTTCATTTCAGAGACGAAAAATCAACTTTCAAAATCTCTTGACTTCAATGCGCGTAGTACTCTATTTTCTTGCTTTTGGATAAATCCGACTACTTTTAATTGTTTTAAAATTGCTTATTTAGTGGCTTCTTATCAAAAAATTAGGTCCAGAGTGCAATGGATGTGTTTAAGCTTTTTTTTTTCAAATTGAAAAGTAAAACAAAAATTCCCGCAAATGATTTTTTTTATATTCATAGAAGTTTTTACACCATTCACCACAGGTGGAAGGGGTATATATAGGTTAGTCATACAATTTGTAATATCAACATTTTTGATCTTAGACTCTATAAAATATAAATATTCTGGCTCCTTATGTCTGTCTGTCTGTCTGTCTTATATATGTACGTCAGTCTGTTAAAATGGGTTTTCAAAGACCCCAGATATTATCGTCACCTGGTTGGTATATATTTGTGTCACAGTTGCTCTGTAAAATTTTGCTATAACAAATCCATACATGATATGCCACTTTAATAGATATATATATATATATTTTGTAACGCTGTTTGATAATTTGTGAGTGTGGAGTCGAAATAAATTTCAATAGAATTTTTATATTGACTAAAGGGTGTGTATTATGTTTAACACTGCAAACGATTTTGCCAATATATATAGTTTAAATACAATTCTATTATCTACGAGTCTTTAGTATGGAAAACAAGAGAGATTTTTTTTAAATGCTAAATTGTTCAAAGGCGTGAAATATTTTCACTTGATGTCGTTTAGTATTTACGGCAATTTTAATTAAAATAATACTGAACACTCAATTACACCGCCTAAAATTTAATATTAATTTTGATTTTATTTCAATATAATAGTCAAATAACTAAAAGCTTATGTTAAAACAAAAATATTTGAAGTTCACTATATTCGATAATTAAAACAATAAAGTATTTTGTTGCCATAACAATTCAAGTGAACTAAAATTTTACAACAATTCATTCCAATCAAACATTTAAACAAACAAATATTAACAGCACTTCACAACGTAACGAATAACTAATAGATGTTTTGGAATTTAAAATTACTAACATATTTACACAAAACACAATCACACACCCACAACCAATTAAACAACTTCAAATCAACTCACTTAAATACAAAAGGGCATACATGTGTACATACTTTATGGTTATACCTAGTGGGAATTGTAATTTTAAGCTGTTCAAGCGTGTGGAAGAAGATGTTATAATATCTTGTTTTAAGTTTATAATCGCACACAACAGCTGTTTGACCATCCTGATGGGCAACACTGTATTTGATTATAGGTGGCTTACCATAGCGATATAACCACAAACGTACCAACCAATTGAATTTTGATTTCTATAGTCATCGTTACGGCTATAGCATTATGTTTAAGTCACGTTTAATAGGACCTTTACGTTAAAAAGTCTCTATAAAAACAAAATCAACAAAGATTGTTTGATGAAGGATCTATGTATTTTGAACCAATAACTACATCAATTTTCAAAAAATTTGCAGAGTACACAGATCATGTAAATCTTCTAAAGAGAATACAAATCGATATTTCCACGAAAGTTTAAACAAATTTGAAGCTTCTGTTGCTTTAAAATCGATTAAAAACTATCAAAATTCGTAAAAGATTTCATCTAGTTCTAAAAATAAACTATTTCCTGAATTAAGCAAAGTTGCATAGAAAAAAAATAAAAATTCATTTCAATTAAAAAATTTGTGATATTAATTAAAAAATTAATTAAATTTGCAACAGTAAACAAATTAATAGTACAGTTTAATTCACTTGATTACATTTTTACTTAAGACTGATTTTATTTTTGATTAATGCTTTGATTGGGGACAACTTTTAAAGAATTTTTTTCACATAAAAGCAAATAAAGACACACACCCACACAAATTATAATTTAAAAAAAAAATCTTTTGAAAGATTTTTTTCATACATCATCATTTTTTGTAAAAATCCCCTACATGAGTCTCTTCAGATCACATTTGATGATGAAAAGTGGATTTATCACTTGAGCGATTAAAAAAGGATGCATTTATCAGGGGTTGAAAGTTGTTTTTAATACACTTTGAATCTAATTTTTTAAATTTTTGTTATAAAATTATGTTTAATAGAGAAATATTTGTCATAAAATTCTTTTATTATAGAAATCTTATTAAAAAACGACATTTAAAATTCTTGCGTTTTCGTTTTCCAGAACACCCCTGTACGATTCATTCATATGATCAAAAGGGATCAGAAAATTGTATCAGAAATAATTCTTTAATGTGATTCATCGGTAGGGTTCAATTTTCATACAGCGGAAGTACCATTTATGATCGAAAAATTAGCTCATATGCGATTATTTTGCTCTTGAAGCTGATTCCTAAAAGATCCGATTATGCTACAAAATGTTTGCTGTGATAACTCATGTTCCCAGCAAGCATTTTGCATCATAATCGTTATTCGTTCCGCAGATAAATAATTTCATGTTAGATTAACAAAAAAAGACGGTTAAACATGGCTTCGGAAACATTAAGGTATGGGGATGTTTCTCTTGGAATACGATAGTTCCCATATATCTTATAGAAAGTACGATATATGTTATTGGGTACCGGGATATTTTGCAACATGTTATGCTTCCATATGCAGATGAAGATATGCAGTTTCTTTGGATTTTTCAACAAGATAATAACTAAAAGCAAACTGCAGCAAATTTGAACCCTATCGAAAACCTTTGAGGCGAACTCAAGAACAAGCTTGGCAAAGAAACTTTTATACATAAGGACTATTTGCGGGAAAAAACTAAGACGTCATGGTATAAAATAACACCAGAAACATGACAGAAATTAAAATCTAGTATGCCAAAGATAAAAGCAATAAAATGAAGCAATTTGTTTTTTCTTTACCCATTTGCAACTACCATTCCAGTCGAAAAAGAACCCCAACCAATTGTAGTAGGGAAAGTAAGAAAAGATAAACTCACTGTTTATTGCTGGTATTTTGTCTAACCTTTGATAAAGTTGCAAATAAGACTTGAGTGTTTGTAATTCTCATTCGCTTTACATTTTTTTTGTTTAATATCTTAAGCTTTTACAAAGCCCTTAAAAAAAAGTTTCCTAATGATCTGGCATATGCAAGCAGTGAAATGCGCATAGGAACTAGCTTATCCCCCAACAATAAACTTCAGTGTTTTTATCAAGAATAATTGGGAACTAAGCACGACAGACATAGTCTTGTTAATGAACAAAAAAAGGCGATTATATTGGATGCTAATCCTTATCTTATATTTAAAGGTACATATTGCAGAAAAACAACTGAAGCTGTTAATTTTTATGTATCATTGATATACACCGATTTTTATGTTCAATAAATTTTATATATTATATATTAAGTTAAATTATATTTTATATTTTAATTAAAAAGAAGTATCTAATTTTTTTTAATTTTTTTATAATTTATATTAAAAGTTATAGTTTTAGTATTGATTTGATCCCAAGGAATAAATGTTTGTATCTGTTTTTGAATTTCTTAAAAATAATTTAAATTTTCTGTAAAGATAGAGTGTTATAGTGTACCTATTATTATGTTCATGAGTGTACGGTTTTCTATGTTGTTTAAAAACAGGTATTTTACCAATTTGAAAATAATGTTAAATATGGACGAAAAACTGTTATTGGTTGTTGTGACAGTCAAAAATTTCGTCAAATTATTTTGTGGTTGACTGTTGATTCTAAAAAGCGTTTCCTATAAAATTTCGCTTTGATGTCAGGATTTTCAATTGCTGAAGGCGTTGTTGTACAACATGTATAATTCTATTATATTTTAATCAAAATTTAATTAAATACTTAAATTCACTCTGCAGTAAATATATTAAAGTGACAATAAAACGGGTCTGCAAAGTTACAAAAAAAAAAAACGTATGCGCTACGACTACTTATAGGCATTTTTAAGCCCCAATTAGACAGTAAAAGTAACATTGCAAATCTGCCTTATTTTGCTGTATGTAAAGAAATTAGAACGAATTAACATAGTTAGCAGTAAGATGTTACTTAACAGCGACGTCTAAATCTGTAGAAATTGATTTTTCTTACTTTTTTACATTACTGGTGCTTTTTACCCACACCGAGGTGGAGAGGTCATTATGCATTTGTGCTGATGTTTGTAACACCTTAAAATATTGGTCCTAGACCCATCTTTTAGTATACCGATCGACGCCGAATTTCTGAGTCGAATTAACGATGTCCGTCCGTCTGGCAGGCTGTCCATGTAAACCTTGTGCGCAAAGTACAGGTCGCAATTTTAAAGACAATTTTATGAAATTTGGTACGTAGGTTCTTGTTGGCACAAAGATCTAGCTAGCCTAGTCGAATCGGTCCATATTTGTGCCCAAAAACGATCTTTATATGCTGGTATTTAGATTAAATTTGACCCAAACTTATTTTATTGCAATCAAAAAATCATCTAACGAAATCGGACAAATACGACTCTTGAAAATTGTTTTTAATGCCATCACTTTCCTTTAAATGTTGGTATTAGCATAAACATTGTCGATAACAACTTTTACGATAGGTAGGTCCAAAATTGACCCTAAAGGTGGATTCATACATGCGTCCCGAACAATATTTTTATATTGAGTTTAACGTCTTACGTCTGAGAGAGAGAAATTATTTGTTCGGCAAGCTTTTTCTTGAATTGGTTTAATTTTAATTTTTGTTCAGAACAAAATGAACTGAGTTGCCACTTTTTTCAATTTGTACATAAAAGTTAAAATGATTGTTTTTTGCTGAATAATTAAATGAAAAAAATAATATAATTAAAAATAATAAAATCACTTTCCTCTTTTCGTCTATTTTCTTTAACTTTAACTTTTAGAAAACAATTCAAAATAAGTGGTTTTCTAATTGTGATGCCAGTTTGTAAAATTGTTTACATCTGTAAACCATATGGTAGCTTTGTTTTTCCGGACAAAGTTTCCGAAATGGATTAATCATTCTGCAGAACACTCTCGGTAAAGAAGTTATTCTCCGGATAAAAATATTGTTCGGCACGCATGCATGAATCCACCCTAAGTCCCATATAAACCCACATCCTAAAATCTCTTATTGTTGAGGAAATCTAAAAAATATTCGGCACAAAGAACTTTTGCATGAATCTTAACCTCATTACATAATTTTGTTAACTTGGTGGCCACACGATCAAGTTTTGCCTTTCAATTCCATTCAATTTACTCAACTCTCTCATTTTTTTACTAACACACTCACACTTTTAAAATTGACCACGAGATTGCTTTGAATTTCACCTCTCCATTTGTTTGGCAATTTTACTATCAATTTAACAGCTGATTACATGTTAGTCTTTATAAATTGTTTTTTTTTTACGACATCTTGAAAGAAAATTGCTTACAAATTGAGTGCAGCCTACGCCACAGCTTTCAATTTTTGTAAATTTTGACAAGCAGTAGGTGTTTAAGAGTATCAAGAACAACTTGATCGTGTGGCCGCAGGGTAAGGCAGGGTCTTGATTGTCCATGGGTCCCAAAAAGGGTACACTAGCAAAAATTGTTTTTACATACTGTGGTGTCGGGTATCATTTGGTCGGGCTTTACCGACTATTTTTTCTTACTTGTTTTTGCTTGTTTTTGACTTATCTCTAATGTAATTTAAATTTAAAAATTTTAACATTAAAAAAGTTTTAATTAAAAACACATGTGAAATATCTCTTAATTTACAATGTATTTGTTAAATTGTAGTGTAAACATTTGCAGGTTTTAAATTCCAAAATATCAACAAACATGACACTCAAACACCACCAACACCCCCCACCCCCTACAAACAAAACAAAATTGGTAATCTAAGCGTAAAGGAAGGATTAAATGGTTATATTCAAGTTCATATTTCAAATAAAAACTTGTGTAAACAAAAATTAATTTTGATTAATTTTACAAAATGAATTTAATAGATCCAAGGAGAGTTGATGTAATGAGAAGAAGGGCATTGAAAGAAAAAAATATAAGCTCAATGTTAAATAAATATTTATTTTGTACACTTAATATTAAATATTTAAACAAAAAAAAAAAAACAAAAAAAAAAAACACAAAATTTAAAGAGCACTGAAATCTGATAGTAACACACACACACACACACACATACAAGGAACGCCTAAAAATTTATTAAATCACATGTAAAGTAGAGCGACTCAAGTTGTATGGAAGCAAAATTCGTGCTCGATGTACCCTCCTTAAAATGAATCTTGGACTTTTTTAAGATGACATTTTAAATATTTCGGCTCCAGCTTTGACCTCTCGGGACCTGGACCATTTTGAAAAAGGGTCTATTTTTGCATGTTTTGTTAATTTAAGAATCTGTTTTCTTACCAACATATACAAATTGGGTATCATAAGAAAGATTTTTTTTTAGGGCGCGTCCAACTGTATATACAATTCGTCCAAGGACGATCATCCAAGTCCTTTTTTAAGGATTTTCTGTAAAAAAAAACGGTTTTTGAATTTTTTGTTCGGGGTTGTTTGTAATAAAAATGACAAATGCCAAATTAACATATATATTTTAATCTTTAGTCGATTTAATTAGATACTTGTCTCAGCTTTTTTGGAAATTCGTGCTAGTTCGTGTTTTGACAAAAATGCAATTGGGCGGTAACCCTGGTCTTAAATAGAGCAATGTGGGTATCAAATTTTTTCTTTTGCCAAGTACATCATTTTTGTATGTAAATAATTTTGAGTTTTGCAAATAAGATGCATTTTACACGGTGCTCTGGAATACATGTATATAAATGAAATTTTGTGGTAACTTTTATACAAAATAATTTTTTTAATTTTTTCGACATACATATTTTAACTGCCTGTTTATCTATTTCCAAACAAAGTCTTCATTCGAAATCGACAGGCCATAAAGCCCTCTACCAGGGCTGAAAGTTGGAGTTACTTTATAATTTTATTTTAGTTTACTTTATTAATATGGATAGCTTTATCAATTATTTCTTTCAATCCTACACGCAAAAGAGAATTTTGTGCTGAATAAAAAAAAAAAAACTTAAATTCGCCATTAAGTGAAAAAACCCCGATTTTATTTCCCATACAAAACTTTATTTTAATCAAAAAAAAAAATTGTTTTTTATACTTTAATGTGTGGTTTATAGAACACGAGCGCCTTAATCGTCCTTTAAAAAAAAATTTCGAATTTTGTTTTTGTTTTAAATATAAGTTGAACGGACGAGTAAGGCGCTCGTGTTCTATAAACTACACATAAGCTTTTAATTCAGTTTAAAGTATAAACATATACATACATATATGTATTAACATTTATGACTTGGTTCAGTTAAGCTCTGAGCCCTCCATATAATGTTTCACAAATTGATCGATTTTATCACATTTTCAAAATATTATGCTGCGCTATAGGTCAATTACATATTGCAATTTATTTCTTTCATTAGTTTTTCCATGTAGATGAGAATAAATGGCAAGATTTTAGTGCTTTTCGAAATTGAAATTCGCAAAAAAAAAATTTGACGCTCCACCTTAATGTACATACCCATATGAATGTATGTCCATATGTACGTTTTATGTTTTGCTTTATATGTACATACATGCATATGCATGTCTGTATGTATAAATGTATTTACTAATTTAAACATGATGAAATGCTTGTACTCTTGACATTTAAAAAAATGTTTTACTTTTATTTTCGTAATGAATGAGAAAGAAGGTCATGTTTTTGGTATGAACTGTAAAAACTTTTTTTTTTAACTTAAAAAAATATTTTATTACAAATGTTCTTATTTGTAATAACAAGCATTTTACAGCACCACCACTTAGTTACGAAAAAATAGTAATGAATTAATTAAAAAAACATATTTCTAAAATCAAAAACAAATTAAAAAAACTAACAATTTAGGATGACGACTCTGATGATACACCGAGTAATACCCTACACCATATTTGTGTATAGAGATTCTTGTAGTTGATTATAAGGTATGATTTTTAAATAAATAGAGCAATTTGAGAGAGACTCTAAGGTTACATATTGAACTTGTTCCTCTAAATAGAGTCAACTCAAAATGTTTAAATTTTCAATGATAGTAACTGTTATCGAAAATAACAGTTACTATCAAAATTTCAGTTAAAAAATTCAAACAGAAATAATTTGTCTATACGTTATTTGAGTATAACGTTGTGATAGTTATTAGCCAAGGAATTAAATCCTTAAAATACTGTTATTTTTTACTTTTTTTAAAAAAGTAAAAAAATACCAGTTTTTTAACTGATTTGTTTTTTTTTTTTTTTTTTTTTTTAAGTAAAAAATAAAAGTTAAAGTTTGACTTGCGTTTTTTTAGGCAAATTTAAGAAAAACAAGTTAAAATTTGACCGATATTTTTTCAGTCAAATTTAATAATTAAAAGAAGTTAAAAGCTTATCTTTAACATTAAGACAATCAAGAAATTAATGTTTTTTACATTTTTTTTTTTTTGTTTTTCATTGAAATATGGGCATTTCCGTCAAAGGGTCCACCGTGACCAAAAATTTAAAAGTTTTTAAAAGCTGATTATTTTACGATATTGTTATAGAGAAATATTTAGATTTTAATAATTTTATAAATTTAGCCTTAAATTTGTTTACTTAGATGAACAATCAGACTGCAAAGTTGTGCAAGCGTAATTTCTTACTTGTGAGAATGTTTTATTGTATGTTTTCTTTAATATTATCTTCCTTAAAATAGGGAATATTTGATGGAAATTATTCCAAAAAAATTTTCTTACATGGTCTGTAATCTAAGGAAGAGTAAGAGAAATATGTTATTTGGATTAACGGTAAATTTTTATTTTTTGTTTAAATCATTATTCAGTTAAATTATTATGGAAAACATTTCACGTTCGAAATGTCACGTAGCGAAACAGATTTTGGCTTAAAAAAAAAAAAATACAGAAGATTTTGGAATCAAACCAAAGACATTTTACTGTTACATCCCTACGTAAAATTCTGAAAAAAGTTTGACTAAAAAATTGTGCCAGATTTCGCTGAATTACGCCTTTTTATACATGGCCACAAAAACTACTTCTATTTTTTTCACGTTCGAACCGCTACTTCTTTTGCCATTATCTTTGACCTAGAATCGCGCCCCCATAAACTTTAGCATAGATAAAAGTGCTTTGTTAGTGCTATAATTTAAGGGTTAAAAGAACGTATAAATATTCGTCGTTTGAATTGTTATTGCATTTTTGATGCGTACGACTGTCACGTTCAACACTTTGGAATTACCCATATGTGCTGCATTCAGTGTTCGAAAATAAACAGAACATTATTTAGTGTTCAGTTCACAAACCCAAGAACGATATCTATTTTTTTGTGTTTGTGTAGACGAACAAACCCCTTAATACCGTTCGTAACTATTTTCAAGAAAAAACCGCAAATTAGATAGCGTTCTGTTCTTCGTTAAAAAACAGAACAATTGTAGTGATACTGTAGAGAAACATAATATTTAAATGTTTCTTTTTTTTACATTGATAAAAAAAATTAACAAATAAAAAATTTTAGCAACGACCGTAGCACGATGAGCTTGTGTTTGTATTGTGTATATGTTTTGTTTGTGTAAAATTATTTTGCTGTCTTTTTGTTTTTTTTTTTTTTTTTTTTTTTTTGTAGTTGTATTTTTTTCTAAAAAATGTTCGGTTTTTTTTTTACCAGCCAAAAGGGCGCTTCGTACAAAAGAAACGAACGAATTTTAATGAGCTGAATCGAACAAAATGAAGTTTGTGGATTAAAAAAAAACCGAACGGAATGTTCTCATCTTTTTGTTGAGTTGGATATGAACAGTATTATTTTTGTTTTCGAAAGATGACAAACATGAAAACGTTATTTTTTTAATGATTTACTACACAAACACTACTAGCGTTTGTGTTTTCCACAAATCTACCGAACCGAACACTAAGCAGCGATATTAAATGTTTATTTTTGAAAAATGAATTATTAATAATGAATAATGAATTATTTAATAAAAAGTATAATTATCAAGTTTTTTTTTTTTTTTTTTTTTTTTTTTTTTTTTTTTTTTTTTTGGACTAAACAAAAACAAGTCAAATTTTAATTTTTATTTTTGACTGAAAAGATATGACCCACATTTTTACTTTATTTTTTGACTGAAAAGTATGTTTTTGAACAAAAACAATACCGGTCACAAAATAATAGTCTTTTTTGAAAAAAGTCATAACATTTACGGTCCCTGCCAAGAAATCGATGAACTGTGTAGATATGACCCAATCTAATATTATTTTCTCCACTTTTTCTCCAAAAAAAAATACATTTGTATCCCTCTTCTTAATATAAAAGTAGCTCCTCCAGAGTCAACAAAAGAGAAACTCAATTTCTACTAAAGAGAAATACTTTGGCTTGTCCCCAAATGTAAGCTGAATTCATAACAGTGTTGTTTCAACTAAAGAGAAATGTTTTATGTTGTGCAAGTGTTTATGTTACTACGGTTTACTTTCATGATATTCTATTTTGTATTATCTCTTTTTAGTTGTTAAAAGTAAGTTTATTGTGCTGTTATATTTCGTTTTGTTTCTATATTTATGAAATGACACCACCATATAAATGAACAAATTTTACATAAAGGGAAACATTCCAAAAACGTGTTATTTTTCGATAATCCGTGAAAAAATTACAAAAACAACTATCGTTGTATACTTCTTACTCGCCACAATTCTTTTCAACTTTCATGGTAAATATTAAAAAAAAAAACAGTTTTTTACCTCTACTAAAAATTTTTAAACTTTGAGTTGACTCTCTTTAGAGGAACCAGTGCGATATAATGGATTATGAACCGATACTGAATTTTGTTGCGGTATTGATTTTTATACCCAAACAACAATATTGAAAAGGGTATTATGTGTGTAACACATACAAGTATTTTTTATTGATCCACTTTTTAGTATACCTACTAATCGACTCCGAATCAATTTCTGTGTCGATTTAACGATGTCCATCCGTCCGGCTGGCTGTCTGTCTGTCTATGCAACCTTGTTAGCAAAGTACAGGCCTTAATTTTGAAGTTAATAGGATACAATTTGTTACATACGTCGTAATTGTCATAAGGATATTGCAAATTTTAAATGGCTCCTATACAAATTTGTTTTAGGAATAGAGTCTTTGTGTCGATAAACCAAATTATTATGTTAATTAAATTTGGTCAAAAAATATCTAAATAAGTCCGGCAAATTCCACTAAGATCGGTCCGTATTTGGCAATATAAATGCATTTCCCGAAAAAAGCTTTGCAAGAACTTCATTAAAAATGTAGGTATTAATAATAAATTTGGCGACGAATACTTTTATACTTTCGCAATAAAAGTCGCACCTTTTTTTTGAGTACCGCTATGTAACTATGTTTTGAAAATAATATTTTTTCCGTAAATTTGTTTGTTGCAAAATTTGGGTTTTTTATTTTTTTATTAAAAAAGTGTGTGTGTGTGAAAAAAATTGTTGCTTTGATTGTGAACACCTAGTGAAAATGTTGCATCTTTCGTGAATCAGGCTTGAATTTTTTAATTGTTTAAGTTGTTTAACTTATCTGGTATTTTTAATATTAAAAACAACAACAAAAACTTTTTAATTCAACAGAAATAACTTTTTTATACCTTGAATTTATAACAAAATTTTCTGCTGCACATTAATTATGGCCTATGGGTCCCATATAAAAGTATAACTCCTGCAAGTTACTCTTAAACAGATATTAGGGCCATAAAATGTGTAACATTTTTGCTTCAATTTTACGCCACTGCGTTGCGGTTGAGGGGGTGACTCGTTTTTATTGCTTTTCAAAGTACATACTTAATTTGTGTTTAGCCAAAAGTAAAACATTTCCTTAATTTGTAAACAAGAACTCTCATTAAATATAAAAAATCTAATGTTTGTCTTTCAGCTTAATTAATTCTTAAAGTTCGTAAATTTTACTACTTAATAGATTTAACCACAGATAAGAAACCCTTTCCCTTATTCTAAAGAAGCCTTAATGCATTTTGCCTGCTTCATGATCTGGAACGCAAAAGCTGCTAAATTGGTGTGAACAATTCGTGTGATTCTCTAACACTGTGTATTTGCCAATTAGCGAGCGCTTTTGCAAGTTACTTTTGTTAACGTTTTCAATTAATTGTCTTAATTAAATAGAACGAAATAAATACTTTTATAATGAGGTGGTTTTAATGGAAACGGAAAATTGTGGCTTGTTTCTTTTATAAATTTGTTATTGATATCCTGTGAATGTTTAAAAGAGTAACATTAGAAAAGTGTAAGTTTAGGCGAAATTATTTATTTGCTTTAGCAAAATTTAATCTAATTAATCTTCTTTATAGTTTCTTATTTCTTAAGCATTTTTAAAGCCCTTAAGAAATTTCTGGTTTATTTAATGTATTTAATTATAATATCTTTTCTTTCTCTTTTATTTATCTTCTACCTTTTTAATGTTTTATTGTTGGGCCGGCCTAGCAGCTTTATACAACATAAAGAAAAATTTTATAAAAAGATAAAAGTAAAGCAAGTTCAAAATACTTCATTGGGTTGTGCGGAATCTTTAATACCCTTCATCATGACTTAAGGATAAATGTAGAGATTCGATGTATAAAAAAGATGATATCAACCTCATCAGAAATTAATCATTTTTTCTATAAACTTCCTTAACCCTAAAAATAAAATTGGTAAAGGTTTTGTTTTTTAAAGCAGACCTCGTGTATCGATAATGAAGATATTTGTACCAAATTTCAAACTTCTACTGTTATCTATTTCCTGACATTTAGGCCCGTTTTCACGACTTAAAGATAGCTAAATGTAGGAAGTTATCGAACAGTTTTTAATTATCACAAGTTCCCTTTTATCTAAGTCCATCCAATTGTTTTTTTACCACCCCTATATATTTTACCCCCGTGTACCCATACATGTACAGAGCTTCTGGTTTTGGAGCCCCGGCCACGGTCAGGAATGAAAGATTATCAATAACAATTTTAATTAATTTTCATGTTGTAATATTCCTTTCTTCATAAAAATAATTTAATGAAAATTAAATTTAATGAACTTAGGCCTAATTAAAAATATTAAAAATTTGGACTAAAAAGTAAAAAATAAAAGTTAAAGTTTGACTTGCGTTTTTTTAGTCAAATTTAAGAAAAAAAGTTAAAATTTGACCGATATTTTTCAGTCAAATTTAATAATAATAAAAAGAAGTGAAAAGCTTAACTTTAACATTAAGACAATCAAGAAATTAATGTTTTTTTTTTTCATTGAAATATGGGCATTTCCGTCAAAAGGTCCACCGTGACCAAAAATTTAAAAGTTTTTAAAAGTGAAGGATAAGCTTAAGAGAGGAACGCTCTACCTTTAACTTTTGTCGAAAGGTTTATATTTGAGATTGCCTTATTATGTTCACATATTTTTTATATATCGCACCTGTTCATCAAAAGTAACACAACTCAAAAAACTCTATTTTCCACTTTTTTGACGGAAACAGTGTATGATTACCATATGGAAAAAGGAAGAAGAGAAATAAATTTTGTGATTTTATTGAAATATTATTGAGTTTCCTTTACAACGGTATATTTGTTTATAACAATAATTCCCTTATATTGGCGGAATTAGTTTTTTGCTTCTACTGAAAACTTGTAAATTTTGAGTTGTGTTACTTTTGATGAACAGGTGCGATATATGCAACTCCAATTATACGTATATTTTGTAAATGTTTAAAAAGTAGTTGCCAGTTCGTATTTTTATTTTGGCAAAAATAATCGGTATTTTGTTTAGTATTGCCACATTTTCAAAAATGTAAAGTTTATTTGATACAGAAGTTATGAAAACGAAAAATAGTTCAAGGTAACTTTATTCCTCACTAGTGCTAAAGGTAACGTGAACTATTTCGAACTTTATAGGTAAGTCGTGAAAACGGGCCTTAGACAATTATATCGCACACCTAGTTCAAAAGTGGCTCAACTCAAAATTTTAATTTTCGGGTTAATATACTTAAACTATACAAAATACACTTGTTTTTCTATAATAAAAATGTCAGTGTACTTTATTAACTGTTATTAAAAAACGGTTATGTCTTTCTTTATGTTTCAATTAGTATAAAATTGCCATTCATTAAAGTGTCTAAATAGTCTTAATTCGAATTGTGACACTCTTGATAAAATAAATCATTGTTGAAGTTGATATTAATTAGACTTGTGTCAGTTTAGAATTTGGCAAAAGTGTCAAAACTTGAAAAGAATTCAGCTAAAGTGACATAATTCAAAATAGTTCGGTAACTTGTGCAAAAAATACATCATTAATAACGACACAACTAAAAATTGTTCGTACACTAGATGGTATAAATATCTAAAAAAAAAAAAACTTTTTAGATCATTTAGTCCATACAGACTAAATAGTCCAGACTTGTTTTTAAATATTTTTTTTAGGTCAAAAACAGTTTTTTTTCAATTTCTGAAAAATTAAGTTTTTTGAGATAAGCCACTTTTGAACTACGTGTGCGATATTGTCCTTACACAGGAGGTCCCACGCTGACTTTTTGACAGATGTTTTCTGTTGATAACCAAACCAATATTTGCTATTAATTTGGTAACTTGATATTGTTGCGATACCATGCCTTGGAGTCCTTCATTTCCGTCCAACAGCTTTATTAATTGCTTGTTTATGTCTGATGAGGCCCATTTTAATCTAAACGGCAATTTAAAAAAGCAAAATTACCGTATATGGAGTGGATCTAATCCAGAAATACTTCATTTAAAGGAACTGGTCCGAGAATGATTTCGACTTCAGGGTTTATAATTTTCAAAAAAAAAACCTAAAACTAGATGGAATTTTCTATACAAGAAAAACAAATGTAAATAAAATACATAGAATAAAAAAAAGCTATTTTAATCCTATTGAAGCACAGTTCGTGCGTCACCCTGTAGACCGACCGTTGGCGCAGTTAAGTCTGCTGGCGGGAGATGTCCGTCTACGGGATCATTGGTTTTAATGTGTGAAAAGGAAATAAGATGGGACTAAGAAAATCGTCCGCCGATGGAAGCTGTCTGTGAGTATTACTTCAAAATACGGGACTCGCAACTGATAGAAAAACCTTACACACACAGTCTGTGTCTGTAATAACTTTTTGGAAGCATTAAAATCTGCCATTAAACCGCCCGCACATAAGACCGTCACAATCAGCTAAAAAAAGTTTGCAGATCATAATATGGAGGCATTTACTGCTAACCTAAGCAAAGTTTCTAAAATAATTGGATGCCAATCAAGATGCAATCTTAAAATGTTTGCCAGCAGAAGGATTTGTCCGTAAGCAAGGAAAGCCAAAAGGCGTTAATATACAACTTTGCTTGTTCGATTAAATGTTATAAAAAGAAGATTTTTGCGCACTGAATCGCCAGTAACGACAATTCGATGCCCAATTAATCGTACACAGAAAAAATTAAAAATTAATTTCAATTAAAAAATTTGAGATATTTATTAAAAAATTAATTAAACTTGCACTATGTAGTAAACAAATTAATAGTATCAGTTAAATATTTTTTGATATTTACAACATTTTCTGCAGTTATGTTGTTAATATAAGTAAATGTTAATAGTGTATTTAAGTAGACCTTTGTTATTATTAATTATTAAAGATTATTTGTTCGGCTTGAGGTCTTTGGAATAAATTGAAAATGACTAAAAGTTAATTTTAATTGCTTTTTATTTATTTTTCTTTTCCCAATATTTCGATCAACTTCGTTGATCATCGTCAGGGGTTATTTTGAAAAATAATTAAATATAAATAAAAACGTGAAAGGTTTTTCCAAGCTTATTTTGTGGAGCTCCCTTGTCCGGTAGCTAAACACTAAATTATAAATTAACTTGATTACATTTTTAATTAAAACTAATTAATTGCTCACTACCACTTACAGTTTGTTACATGAATAATTTTTATATATTTTATTTCTAACAATTGTCTTCTATGTTTTTTTTATCGTTTACGTAAATAAATTGAAAAATCCCGTAAATTCGTATTAATTTTATTTTAGCCCCGTTAAATCGAAACCCCGCTTAATCGAAAACCCCTATGATTCGTAAGAAATGGCCGTCCCTTGCTATTACGAAGTATCGGGATTTTACTGTATAAAGAACTCTTTTATTTTTTGAAGTTTTATGAGAATATCGGTTTAAAGTTAAGCATTTATCCGCATTTAGCTATTTTTTCTGGAAACGACTTTATATGGAGACTTAAACGGCTTCAAGCTACGTTCACACCTATCAAATATTTAACGTCCTACACGTTAACCACTAGTTTTATGGAAATAATTTTTCTTTTGCAAAACGTCTGCTAGATCAAATATCATCTAAAAGTTTCTAAATTATAAAATACAATTATCTTCTTATAAATAAAGTTTAGTCAATTAATAGAAACTGTTAAAAAATAATACTAAAGTTTGATCAATTTACTAGTCATACTTTTTTTACTTTTTTCGTTAAATATTTCTTAGGTCTTAACATATCTTTAGTTTCGCTTAACTATCTAACAAAAATTAGACTAAATATTTCCTACTGTTACATACCGCATGCCAAAGTTTGTGGATATGCTAAAGAAATGCCGTCACAATGGGAGGCATAAAGAAAAAGCTGTTAAAGCAAAACATTCAGAGAAAAGGTGTAAAAAGTGAAAAGTTTTAATTGCTAACGAAAGCACACTAAAGGTTTTTGTTATTTCATCTCTTTCTAGTTACTTTATGGTTTATATTGTTTTTATTGTTGTTTTTGTAATGAAAACAAACAAACACTAAAGGGGATAAGGGTTACACTTGAAACAAATAGTTGGTAAAATCTTCAGATGTTTTTTTTTTTAAAGAAATTGTATATTTCCTAGAAACCCACATTTATGACGACACCCAGAAAAAAAATCATTTTCATATTTGAATACGAAAATCGCATATATATTTGATAAAAAAACTTTTAAATTTTCTGCAAGGACGATTTTTTCAGTATTGATAAAAAGTTTGTAGGTATAGTTATTGAATTTTTAGTCAACAACCAAGTTTATTGAGTCAATAAAAAAAAGTTGTTGTGATTTGTTAAAATAAGTTATTGGAAATGTTGAATAAATTAAACAAAATGTTTATCGAATCTTTGTTTATTAGTTCTGATGTGCTAAATTCCCAATTTGTATTCCTTGAAAAATACACTAAAACTAATTGTGGGGGATAATCTAGTTCCTATGCGCATTTCGCTGGTTGCTCGGGCCAGATCATCAGGAAACGTGTTTCCAAAGACTTCGGAACAACTAAAAGATATTGTACAAATAAAACTGTAAAGCGAATGAGAATTACAAACACTCAAGTCTTATTTGCAACGATATCAAAGCTATTAAAAAATGGGCAAGAGTTGTAAAAATACTGTCTTTACTTTGATTCAAATACTTTTTTAATGCAATATAAAGAAATATTTTATTATTTCATTAATAAATATGTTTTATTGAGTGCTATTTTGCAAAGTGTTATTTTGATAAAATTTTTTCATTGAATCAAATAAAAAGTTAGTTGACCTAAAATTTTAATTTTAACAAACTATGTTGTTGAAAATTTTCTTGAGATATTTTTTATTTTCTGTGCAACTTTTGGAAATGTTAAGGCATCAAAGACTCTGCAAAAAGGATTTTTACCATGTTTAAACTAAGATTTTTAATAGTGGCCCTATTAGGGACTTTCGAGGTTAAAATCTCATTTTGAGACTTGAGAGATATTTGTTATAAATGTCATTATAAGAGTAATTTACGGGTGTAGCTCTCTATTGGTAATATGACACATCACGATTCTTTCGGAGTTTAAATTAATGACCGATTTTCATCACTTAAGAATGGCGGCGTCTTTGTTCAATATATCGCGACCTTTGAACAAAAAGGTTTTTTTTGTTCTCAGATCGCGATATGCCTATACATATTTGCAAGCTTTATTGATTTATCCTAAGATCTGCAACCTTTGCTTTGAATAAAATATTTAAACAGACGCACATGGGCTCGGAAATAAAATTTGAATAAAAAAGTTTACATTAAAATTGTTGCTCTGTTCTAAAGAAAGTAAAAGTCGTTTAATTTTATTAAGCCCTTTTGTTACGCCCTACACAACTATAGGTAGAGAAAGTACTATAAGTTTGCGCTGGAGTTTGTAACGCACACAAATTTTTATATTAAAAAGCCTTCTCTTAGCATTTTCATTCCTTCGCCATTTCTTCTGGCTTACCTCTACCTCTCCTCACAATCACTTTTAACGCCAAAATCGCATTAAAACCGTATGAAATTTTTTTATTGTGTTAGGCCCAGAATTGATTAAGAAACCCCTTTCGAAAACACTCTAGCACGAAAAACCCCGCTTAAAAGTGTTTTTATCGACAAAAACAAATTTTCAAATATAGATTTTATTATAACTTAAGTTTTAAATACTCAGTAAATAAATGGTACTTAACTACATTTTCGAGTGTACTTGAAAAAATTATTTTATTTTTCTGTGTACAATTTTCTAAGTAAATAAATTTATTGACAAGAGGTGGAAAAAGCACGATAAAATAAGACGAACAGAGAAAACGCATTAGAAAACCCACAACTCTTGCCAAACTACACCCAGACAATGAGTCAGTGTGGGCTTTAAATAAGAAAAAAAAAAAAACAAAATCGTAAAAAGAAATGGAGGTAAAATGTACATTAAAGTGTATTCTTTTCATTAATCATCATTACCTGGGTAAGTTTTGTTAAGTATTTGATTGAAAACTAAGTTTTTATATATAACGCAGGATGTTTTACCCCGAAAACGAAAACAAGCAAAACGAAACGTTTACAATAGTTTTGTTTTGTACTTTGAAGTAAGTAAAACAAAAGCAATGAGAATGCTTTTGCGATATAGTTTTACCCACATCACAAAAGTGCTGCAATCAACAATCCGACTTCTGCAAAACAAACAGATTTGTTCTGACATTCTTACACTCAAAAAAATAAAAAATTCATTAAATTAAAAAATTTGTGATATTAATTAAAAAAATTTATTAAATTTGTACCGTTAAACAAATTAATAGTATCAATTAAATATTTTTTGTTATGAACAACATTTTCTGCAGTAATGTTGTTGATATAACTAAACGTTTAATTCACTTGATTAAATTTTTATTAAAACTGATTTTATTTTGGATTACTGGTTTAATTGAAAAAAATTAGCGAGCATTTTTTCTATTTCGATAGCGAGCAAAATAAAAAAATTGATATTCCTATTTCTCCACTTTTACCATTTTCGTCAAAGTAAAAATGTCGTTTCACTATCGAAAAATTGCCGGGAATTTTTTTTTAATATTAATGTAGAAAAAGGTAAGATTTACAGAATTATATAGTAATAATTTCAAAAAAAAAAAAATCAGTGTAATTAGAACTAGCTAAGTGCTTTCTAACGAAAAATCAATCCATAGCATGGTGAGTACGAATTTTCTTGAATCAAGTACAGAAAGATTGATTCCAGTACGAATTAAAATCGCGAAATACTTAACTTATCCATATTCAATCCCGAATTCGTACTTGAAATAATTCGAAAATGAGATTGATTTAAGTAAAACTAATATTGATTCAATCTCAAAATGCGCTTGACTCAAGCTTTGTTTTTGTGTAGAAGTGTAGAAGGAGCTCTGGATGGGAATTTGTTGATTAATCTCTGAGCCGATCGAATAAACAAAATAATGTATTTATTTTGTTTACTCAGAATTTGCCAAAAGCCCAATAGGAAATATTTGCAAGAATGAAAATATAAATAGGAAATAAAACAAGTAGGTATTAGGATTTTGGATATGTAAATTAGATTTATTAATTAGATTTCTGTGGGGTTTACCTTTCGCTACAGCAGCTAACAATACAAGAAGCTAAAATTGTTAAGGAAAAAACGGAAACAGCATTTTTGACATTAAGGCCAAGTTGACGGACGATTTAGGCATTATGCGCAAGTGAGAAAAATTAAGATTTGTAGCATTCAGCCCTTATATACGTTAATTACAAAGGGGAAAAACTTTGTACCGAAACTTTTAATGTCGACAATCAGAGGTGGGATTGTGGCATTAACATTGCCGCCCGCTTTGCAGGATTTATGCAAGGGAAAAACGGCTTGATGATGTTAAAAATGCTGTATCAAACGTATATATGTATATAAGTAGATAATCAGAAAATAAAATTCAAATAGGTAGCTATACTTAAATTATGTAATTAAATTATGTGAATTATAATTCATTCAATAGAAAACTTAACAAATTATAATAAAAAATTCAAATACAATACAATTCATTTTTTTTTTACTTAAATAATAAAAAAATTAGATATGCATTCTATACGTTTTGTAGTTTGCTTGTGGTTTATATCATAAAAAAAGTGCTTTACATATTATTTTCATGTTAGATGGAGCATGGACCATAAATTGTCCACCCGAACAATGTACTTTGGGCGGTGGGAAACCCCGTTCTGGAGAAAACTCTCTGGCAGATGACCTTTGGATATAAATCTACCCCAATGACCATATCTATGGGTGCTGACTCATAGAATTTTGAATCAGCCAAAAATAGATCTTTAAAATTTTTTCGGTACGATTCAGGCAGAGAATGTGCTGGAGTTCGAAGCGCGATACGGTTATCAACCCTAAAGGTGCCTTCTATTTTTGAAGATGAGTCAAATCTCGACTTTAATACGATTGGACAAATGGTTTCATCATGCAAGGTGTAAGCTGTCAGGTCCAATTTGTCGACAAGTTGTTTAGATACCCGACTGACTGGGGACCCAGAGTCCAATAAACAACGGGCATGAGATGTAGTGGAACCTATCTTTACTAATACAGTGGGTAACAGTATCAAGGTATTTTGGCGCAATATGGAAGTTAATGACGATGATTTGGAAGAAAGTGCCGGAGCAGCTTCGTTTTTAGTTTTAGGCACGGTAGCCTTACGGCTTTTGGAGGACGATGATGGTTTAGGTTGTGGTGACCGAGATTTGGAGCGGGATTGTAAGCGCGAACTTAGTAGGTCTTTAGCTAATCTTGAATTAACATGGAGTAACGTGTGATGAAACTTGTGACAATGTTTGCATCCATGTTTGGAAAAACACGTTCCATTGGAGTGGTCATGTGCCAGACAATTGAAGCAATATTTGTTCTCCCGTACTGCACGAATACGGTCGGATATATTCATGGCCAGAAATTTCCGGCAAGTGCGGAGAGGATGCGGGCGATTACATATACGGCAAGGGTACGAGTTGTATAATTCCAGGAGACCTTCAGAAGGAGTTTTTGATTTACTAGAGGCCGTCGAAATTTTTGGCATTATGAGCTGAAAAAATTAAATTAATAGGTAACAATGAATTTAGATAGAAATTAACATTCTGTCGGTAGCAAAACTAGCTTAACTATCGGCCTTGTTATCAAGCCGCGTTGAGTTAATACATCAGCTACACGAACACGATCATCTTGACCTAAATAGACTTTAGTTATTCGACCGAGTCGCCAACAATTCGGAGGGAGGTTTTCATCCTTAATCACTACCATTTCTCCTTCCTTAACATTGACCTCAGGCTTTCTCCACTTAACTCTTTTACTCATTTCCTTTAAATATTCGTTTTTCCATCTAGAACAAAAGTTTTTGTGGATGACTTTTAATCTTTGCCACCGATTGATGAGTGACAAGGTGGAGTCGTTGACCTGCGGATCGACAGGTGCTAAGATTGGACTGCCTATGAGAAAATGTCCGGGGGTCAGTGCACAAAGATCTGCAGGATCTGAAGATATCGGGGAGATAGGTCTGGAATTTAGACAAGATTCAACTTTGGACAATAAAGTTGACAATTCTTCGAAAGTGTATTTGTAGACTCCAGCAATTTTCCAAAAATGGGCTTTAAAACTTTTCACACCAGCCTCCCATAAGCCTCCCATGTGTGGGGCCCCTGCTGGTATGAAATGCCAGGAAATTTTCTGATGGGCATAATTGGTTTCTACATATTGCCTGGAAGACTGTATGAACTCTTTCGCCAGAACTTTGGAAGCGCCTACGAAGGTTGTGCCATTATCGGAATGAAGGTGAAGTGGACAACCCCGGCGTGCAACGAATCGGCTAAAAGCTGCAAGAAATGCCTGGGCAGACAAATCCGAAGTGGCCTCTAAGTGAATTGCTTTAGTGGAGAAGCACACGAATACGCAGACATATCCTTTTGAAATTCGACAAAACCGACCAGAATAGCTTTTGACGTCAAATGGTCCGGCGAAATCTAAGCCAGTGTGGGCAAATGGACGAGTAATTTGACATCGCTCGGGTGGCAATGCTGCCATTATTTGACGTTGGCACCTTTTCTTGTAAATCACACAAATTTTACATTTGTTGATCGTCGTTTTTATTAAATTTTTAGCTTTTGGAACCCAATACTGTGTTCGTAAAAGACGTAGAACTAGCTGGTTTCCTCCGTGTAGGCTTATGTCGTGCACAAATTTAACCAAGAGTCTGGCGTAGTGGCAGTTGTATGGGATAATAATTGGATGTTTTTCATTATACGTTAACCCTGGGGAAGATTGAAGCCGACCGCAGGAGCGAATAATGCCTTCGGGATCCAAGAATGGATTTAGACTAAGGATACTACTGGAGGAGGAAATAGTTTGTCGTGCATCAAGAGCTTTGTACTCATCAGGATAACAAAACTTTTGACAAATAGAAATGAGTTGGTCTCGAACGGAACTAATCTCAGAGCTGGATAGTGTTAACGATTCCTTAAAGAAGTTTAAGCGGTAGCGACGATGAGTTCGATAGAAAAACCTGTAGACGTATGCCATAACTCTCAGTGCCCTTTGATACGAGGAGAATCTTGCCAACAAATCTTCAAAATCCGTAAAATATGAAAAAAGAACTTTAATCGGTTTAATTTCTAAGTTGGTCTTTGGAATATTGGACAACGAGATGTTAGGCCAATGCGATTTTATTTTCTTTAGCCAGGGTGGGCCACACCACCATAAGTTATTGCCAACAAGTTCTTGGGGACAAACCCCTCTACTTGCCAGATCTGCGGGATTGTTTTCTGAACTGATGTGATGCCACTGCGAATAATTAATGACCTGGGAAATTTTTGAAACTCGATTTGCAACAAAAGTCAACCAATTGCAAGGCGGTTTTGCTAGCCAAGACAGCACTATGGTTGAATCCGTCCAACAATACGTAGAGTATTTTTCAACATCTAATCTCGGAACGACAGTATCTATCATCTCAGCTAACAAAACTGCCCCACACAGTTCAAGTCTTGGAATGGAAATCGTTTTAATAGGAGCTACTTTCGTCTTGGATGTTATTAAGTGAGTTGAAATGGAACCCGAATAGGCTATACGAACGTATAATGCTGCTGCGTATGCTTTTTCGGATGCATCGCAAAATCCATGAAATTGAATATCAGCATTCGGACAATAATCAATCCATCGAGGAACCCGAATGGTATTGATCACGGAATAGTTATTTTGAAAGGTTTTCCACTGAGCAAGAGCATCTTTAGCCAGGACATCATCCCAATCAGTACGATCTATCCATATTTTTTGCATTAATATTTTAGCTTGGACAATACAAGGAGCTAGCCAGCCAGCTGGATCAAATAATTTAGCTATTTCGGATAAAACTTCTCGTTTTGTGTAGTTCGAGGTTTCGGAAAATGGACTTGCAGTAAAGTAGAATTCATCCGAACATGCATTCCATCGGATGCCAAGAGTTTTTGCTAAGCTGCTATCTTCAAACTTTAGGAAATCTTCATGTAATAGATGGTCTGGTAGAATATCTGCTAGAATATCTTCGGAGTTAGAAGTCCACTTTCTCAATGAAAACCCAGCGGAATGTAGGGCTCGAATTAGCTCATTTTTTGCTTTAATTGCTTCATCTTTTGTATGAGAACCTGCAAGGACATCATCAACGTACATTGAACTTCGCAGTATCGTACTCGCGATTGGATAAATGGACTGAACGTCATCTGCTAATTGAAGTAATGTCCGAATTGCAAGATACGGTGCACAGTTGACCCCAAACGTCACAGTCTTTAATTCGTAATGGCAAATGGGAATATTCAGATTACTTCGGAACAAAATTCGCTGGTATGGAGTATGATCAGGATTGACCAGTATCTGCCGGTACATTTTCTGAATGTCCGCATTAAAAACGAATCGGAAAAATCGCCATTTTAAAATGAGTAGAGTTAAGTCGGTTTGGAGAATTGGTCCTATATGAAGCAACGAATTTAAACTATGGCCGTTGGATGTTGGAGCGGAGGCATTAAAGACAACGCGAACCCTTGTGCTGGTACTATCTGGTTTGATCACAGCATGGTGCGGTAGATAGTACTCTTTTGAACTCTCGAGTGGAATAGGCAACTTTATTTTAAACATATGACCTAACTCTTCATATACTTGTACAACATTATCATAATCAATCTTCAAATTTGGAGTCCGAATAAGCCAAGCTTCATTTCTGAAAAACTGTGCCATAGCACTGGACCTAGAATGTCCAATATTCAACGAATCCGGGAATTCTTCTTTAAAAGGCAACGAAACTATATATCTCCCGTCTATATTCCTTTTTGTAGTTTTCACATACAAGTCCTCACAGAACCTATCAGAGGCAGACATAAAGTTCATTCTAGGAAGATTTTCCACCTCCCAAAACCGTGAAATTTCTTTATCTAAAGAAATTTCACAGAAATGTGAAACTACTGTGGGACTTGGTTTTGACAAATTAGAAATAGGACCAGTAAGAATCCATCCGAATATGGTTTCTTGGGCAATAAGAGATTCACAAACGTTATGAATGATCCCTGAACAAACAATGGATGGGAAAATATCCCCCCCAATCAACATATCAATCTTTGAACTATAATAGAATTTCGGATCAGCTAACTGAATTTCGGGAAGATTTGAAAATATCGAAGACGAAATATCCTGGGAAGGTAAACTATTAGAAAGTTGTGGAACTACCAAAGCCTCAACCGGGATCACAATTTTATCGTTCGTTGGCGATCCTAATACAAAATTGCACTTTCGTTGAACCTTGGCCGAAACCGTGTTATTTAACCCGGAAATCTGTGCATTAGTACGTTGGAAAGGAAGCTTAATAGAATTGAATAAACGTTCGGAAATAAACGTTCCCTCTGACCCTGAATCTACTAAAGCCCGTGCCCGATATTTAATTCCCAAGTGGCAAATATCGACCCAAGCTGTTCCTAACAAAACTCCCTTGGAATTCGTAGTAAAGCAGGATTGAACTCGGTTTGAACTTGAAGGACTAGTGGACTGTATCTTGTTAGAACTGGGTTGAGAGAAGGGAGCCGAATTGGGGTTAAGAGCTGAAATCGAATTTGAATTTTGAATTGAAGAAGGGCTAGGACTATCCACTTCTTTATGTAGGAGAGTATTATGTCTCTTTTGGCATTTAAAACAATTATTTTTGCTCGTGCAGTTTCGCACACTGTGTGTCTTTGAGAAACAGTTTAAACATAAACCCTCCTTTCTTATTTCGTTTAGCCTTCGTTGATGGTCCATCTTCAGAAATTTCGGGCATTTGCGAATCGGATGGCTTTCATTTTGACACATCTGACATTGCGGACCAGTAATATTTGCTTGAAAGCTGTGAACTTTTTTGTTGGAGCTAGAACCTGAATTATTTTTTGTTTTTGAATCAGTAGTCCCGAAGACGTTAGTACCTCGAATCTCTGAAACAGATTCTAAAGTTCTATAACGATTTGCTAAGAATTTATCAAGATCTGACCACTTTGGAATAGCTGTTTTATCTCTCAACTGCTGTTCCCATAACGTTAATGTACTTTCCGGAAGTTTGTTTGTACATATGAAAACAAAAATTGGGTCCCAACTGGACACGTCAATACCATAGAGGGTTAATACCGAAATGCAGGAGTTGATGTCCCTTTGTAATTGCTTTAAACCTTTGCCCGATTCAGAATTAATAGTCTGAAGGTTGAACAAAATCTTCAATTGACCATTGACGAGCACTCTGCGGTTCTCATAACGTAAGCACAGATCTTTCCAAGCAAGATCGAAACCTTCATTTGTAAGGGGAGCTTTCTGTACAATTTCCCTAGCCTCACCCTTTGTTTTTTGCCTTAAATGAAATAATTTCTCGACATTACTAGCGCGAGAGTTGGAAACAACTGCAGTGAACATGTCACGAAATGTTGGCCAGGAAGAATAATTGCCATTGAAAGTTTCAATTTCAATTGGAGGTAAGTGCAGGCTGTGTGCCGTAGAAGAAATCGTGCTTGGCTGAATGGTATTATCAGTCAAATGCCCGATTCCTGGGATAGGGACTGACTGTTGACGAAGTGCATCAGACATTTCGGATAATCTGGTTAAGCAATTACAATACGTTGTATACGTGCTTTTATATTTTAACTTAAAAGGTTCTATGTCAATAGGATCTTTATTTCCGCTAGCTTCTTTTTCCGCCTCTTACATAAATATGTCGTAGGCGGCTTTAAGACGATTCCAATTCGAATTAAGTTCATGACGATGAACTTCCAGGGCATGGGGAGAAGCTAAGGGGTACTGGTTGTCGTTAAGATCAGCCTCAAATTCGATAATAGTATCGGCTACACGAATAAATTGATCCAAAGACATTGTTTGTCGTTAGAATGATATATAAAAAAAATCCGGAAAATAATACCAATTTCGCGCAAAATTGAGAAAAGGTATATTAAAATTTCAGACACAGACAAAAATTACAAAAATAAAATCGGAAAATAAAAAAAATTTCAAGCAAAATTGGCGGATACGAAAATATGATTTTTTTTAGATGTAATGTTTAGCCCGAAATTATAAATGCTCTAAATAAAGATTTATTGATAATTGAAGCACCACAATTATTCAGAAAATAATATAAATGGAAAGTAAAATTTTAAAGCGGAATCAAATATTAAATATTAATATTACTATTAAATCTTTCCTTAGAATCTTATTTTTATTCACTCATGTATTTTTCCATAAAATATTTGATTAAAAACGAAACTTTAATTCAAATGGTGAATGCATAAGTTTGAATACCTGTATAAATAATGATTGCAGCTATTAAGGAAACTGGAATGTAGATCAGCTGTTCACGGAAAAAAATTCTGAAAAGGTCTTTCACCTTTTACTAGTTGGAAATTGTAATAAGATTCCAGCAAATAATTGAAATATTAGGTCTGTTCATGCATTGAGCATACCCAGTCGAAAAATACTCTAAGAAATTATGTACGAAATTTTATCTGAATAAAACGTTAAACAACTCGGAATAATTATCTAGTTCAAAAGGCAGAAATGTAAAGAAAAGATCGCGGTATATAGAGTAAACGTGTGCTAACATCAAAAGACTGTAAACAGGAATAATGTTTACGATGTAAATGCCTTTAATGTTAAGAGAAATTGAACAATAATAATAATGCAATAAATGTTAAGAGGCATTTAACAGAGCTGAAAAGGAGAAATGAACACGCATAACATAACATACATATGAGCTGAAATGGAAAAAGCGCCAAAGATAAAAAAGGGGGGATGGGAAGAGGGACTTTTGGAACTTAAGCACCCTACACCGATAGTAGGACGCACTTAGACAACCCGCCACGATAAAATTAATAAATTCCGAATTATTTATTAATAATAATAAAAAAATTTTGATAAATTAAACGGATGTGCACTTACACTTTTTTCTGGTAATGACGGATGAAACCTCCAAGTATAAACGCCATAAAAAATATTTTTTGTATTTTTTCTATTCGGTCAATTTATTCTTCTTATCCTCGTGTTACTTGGATCAAATAATTTAGCTATTTCGGATAAAACTTCTCGTTTTGTGTAGTTCGAGGTTTCGGAAAATGGACTTGCAGTAAAGTAGAATTCATCCGAACATGCATTCCATCGGATGCCAAGAGTTTTTGCTAAGCTGCTATCTTCAAACTTTAGGAAATCTTCATGTAATAGATGGTCTGGTAGAATATCTGCTAGAATATCTTCGGAGTTAGAAGTCCACTTTCTCAATGAAAACCCAGCGGAATGTAGGGCTCGAATTAGCTCATTACATTGTAAGTTTACAATATCTCAGAACTGTAACTCTTTATTTTATTTATTTATTTTTATTTATTTATTCACATATAATCGTAAGCCAATATAGGCCAAATTGATTAAGTTACATTATTTGACAATTTAATTATAAGATATTAATTTAACTTATTTTACTAATACATTTTTAAATACATAGGTTTTACTATCCCTATCACGAATATGGGTCCCAACTGTTATAAAAGTGGTAACCAAAATATTGTAACCTTCTGTAAAAAAAACACTATTGACTTAATAACAATAAAAGTAGTCTTTTAAATTGTTTAAAAGTATAAGAAAAATTCCTATTTTCATATGGTAATATTGAATTCCACAATCTAGTCACACGAACTACAAATGATCTCTGCATTACCATTGTATGAAAACGAGGACACAACAAACAGTGAGTTCTCGTTGATTGCGAGAAAGTAAACCTTGACACAAGAAAAGATGGAGAAGAAGTTTTAAAAATTTTGTAAAACAATATTAACAATTTATGATTTACAAAGTCCCTAAAACTGCATCCCAAAAAATCAAACACATATGCCGAGACATGGTCCCAAATCCTCAATCCATAAACATATCTAATCACTCTTTACCAGTGTTGCCAGTGAAATTTCGAGAACGATACATTTTAGTTTCCAAAAAGATACCCTTTTTCCCAAAAAGATACGTTTTGAAAAAAATTTGACTCCATTTTTAACGTTTGACATTTATTAACATAACATTTTTATTTCATATTAAAATGAATATTGTAAAGAAAATGATTTCGTATAAATTCATTTTTATATTTATTTAAGTCATAAATATTAGGTACATATGTAATTTTTAAAAATACAGTAAGCAAACTTTAAAATTTATTATATGTAATTATCTTTGAATGTTATCAAAACAAATTAATTTTTGTAAAAATTAATATACGAGTTAAGGCGTTTATACTAAGGCGATTATAGCAACGTTCAAACAAATTTCCTGAAAATAAAAAAGTAATCATCAAAATCCAACTAAATGGATCGTATGTTGCAACCCCTAATGTTTTCTTTCACCATTATTAAAGCTGATATCAAGGCGAATTCACTAGAAGGTGGGGTCAAGTCAACATATGGTGTTTTTTTTCGGTGGTCGACTTGTCAAAGTGTGTATGCAAACAAATTTTTTATGTAAACTAACCTTTTTTACAAGCAATATTTTTAAAAATCCGACCACAGAAGCAGTGTTGTTGTAGAGTTAACCCACCTTCTAGTCAATGCGCCTTGGCTGCTATTGTATTAGTATTGAGTCGGTTACGATGATCAGGCTTAATAAGTTTTAGTTGGCTAAAAATTCTCGAATGTTTTGTTTCTGTACATTTTGCGTACAGATTCAAAAGATACGAAAAATGTCAGGATTATACATGATACCAGAAGTAGTCAAAAGATACGAAATATGTATCTTTCGTATCCTAACGGCAACACTGCTCTTTACATTAACACTTAAACTCTCTTACTTCTTTTTTCTCTGCTCCTTAAATTATATTTCGCTTTGTACGCTCTTACAGTTATAATACTCTGAGATTCTTTAGTGTTCCAATTGCTAAGGAAGGGTGTTACCGCGGTGGATAAATAATTTTTTTATACGCTTTGTTCGTAGGGGAAAAATATATTTAATTTAAAATTTTTCTTTTTATTAAAAATACATAATATAATTTATGCCTTAATAAAGCTGCATGTTAATTATATTGTATTTTGGTGTTCGTTGATTTGGCAAAGCTTATATCTACAAAAAATTAAACGGATGTGCACTTACACTTTTTTCTGGTAATGACGGATGAAACCTCCAAGTATAAACGCCATAAAAAATATTTTTTGTATTTTTTCTATTCGGTCAATTTATTCTTCTTATCCTCGTGTTACTTGCTGTTTTCTCCCACCTCTTTTTATGCACATATGGTTGTATGTAGGTATTATTACATTTAACAATAATTTACCCACTTTACGCACTTTTTCTTCTTTTTTTTTTTTAATGTATGTATTTATGTAATTTTAATTTAATTTAATTTAACTTTATGATGGCTACAAAAGGTAGCATAGAAAAATTAAAATAAAAAAGAAAAGAAACAGTTCCTGTGAACTGTGTAGCAATGCACTTTCACTACTAAAATCCCTAACAAGCAAAAAACAAAACGTACCTTTTCTTTTACTGAAGATCGTTGAGATGAAGTTTGTAGGCAAGAATGTGACCACAAGAAATCCAATGATGAATTCTCAGAGAGTATTAATTCCAATCCGGTTCGAATGGACCAAATGTTTTTGTGTAGAAGTGTAGAAGGAGCTCTGGATGGGAATTTGTTGATTAATCTCTGAGCCGATCGAATAAACAAAATAATGTATTTATTTTGTTTACTCAGAATTTGCCAAAAGCCCAATAGGAAATATTTGCAAGAATGAAAATATAAATAGGAAATAAAACAAGTAGGTATTAGGATTTTGGATATGTAAATTAGATTTATTAATTAGATTTCTGTGGGGTTTACCTTTCGCTACAGCAGCTAACAATACAAGAAGCTAAAATTGTTAAGGAAAAAACGGAAACAGCATTTTTGACATTAAGGCCAAGTTGACGGACGATTTAGGCATTATGCGCAAGTGAGAAAAATTAAGATTTGTAGCATTCAGCCCTTATATACGTTAATTACAAAGGGGAAAAACTTTGTACCCAAACTTTTAATGTCGACAATCTGAGGTGGGATTGTGGCATTAACAAGCTTGATAAAGTTGATTTAATCCCGGATTCATACTTGAAATAAACGAAAAGTGAAACTAGAAGGAGAATTGTTTTATGATTGATTTACTTACCCGTTTTACACCTTTCAGAAAACACCAGCATCATTACCGATATGGTTTTTACTTTTAAAACTTGGTGAACATAAATAATTGAAAATATAAAGTAATGAGAAGCAAGAGTTCTCAATTTTACTTTTTAATGATTTTTCGTCTTGTTCTATTGTTTCTGTTGTTTTTAAACACAAGCAAATCGGTTTTTAACTAATTGTGTGGTGTGTTTGTAGTGTCTGCAACAAACTATGATAAATTAATTGAGATTAAAACGGTCCCTTTGTAATTTAACTCTCAGAGTGGCACTTCCAACGAAAAGTTTTATATTTTTTACTTGGTTTAAGAATTTTGTACTTAAGAAATTCCGGGATTGGTTTTCGAAAGTTATCCCATTTAGGATTGTCTTTAGTACGTTTAAGTGTTATTCGCACTTCAATTTTTGAGTATGACTTAAAGTGAGTAAAAAAAAAACTAAATTTATCCCGAGTGTTTTTCTTTCTGTGTGGTTTATATTATTTAAGATGTTTTCCGATATGGAAAATTTAAATAGAAATTCGTTGTATGCAAAATAAATCTTTTGTGATAAATAACATGACAAAAAAGTTACAAAAATAGGCAATTGTTAAACAATTTATATAAAAAATATGGAAACACTAAAGTTTTTAAATACTTATTCAGAAAGTGGCAACACTTTTTACAAATAACGAGAATGAATGGAATTTAGAGTACTCTCTAAGAAGATTAACGTCAATGTATCGCGAAGACTGCCGCATTACCGAAGTGCTTTGCAGGCAGAAATACTTGCGATCAAGAAAACTATGGACTGGCTCGGATTATCTATCTGCTGTCTCACCGACTACTGCAGATATTTTGAATTGATAGTCATACTGACTTTATGGCCTTTGATTTCCCATTCCGAAGACCGCGAAGATCCCTTGCTTGTCGCTTATCTCGAAATTAAAAGGCTGAGCAGTTTGACATTGGGATTATATGGGTCCCAGGGCACAAAAGCATACTGGGAAACATAAGGGCGGATGAGTTCCTAAACTTGGCACCAGCTTACGGGTTCCACTGGATTTGAAAGGCAGGGGTTACCTAATGCACTTCTGCCAAGTCAAACTTCATCGATTGACTATCGATACTGCTAAAAGCTAAATTGGAAGCAAACACTGAATGAAGAACTTACAGGCATTTGTGGCCCCGCATGGATTGACAAGCGTAGATATTTCTTCTATCGATGACCTGAAGGGATGTGCCACTTAGGTGTCTGTGATTAGATTATCTAATGTGTAGGACAGTGTCTTTGAGCCGATTATTATTACTGCTTACTTAGGTTTCATGGGCAGCCATCCAGAGACACTCACTTGGGTTCTTCGGTCCCTTTATGATACCCAGCGCCAATGCCCATCCTATAGAGCAGTTACTCAGATGGCGTCAGTTTAACCAATTCGCCTTCCTAATGAAGAGCAGAAGCGATCTAATTTCTATCCCAGATAGATCCTACAAGCAGGCAAACACCGGTTTCCCCAGGTATTTTTTCCTGATGCCCCGTATCCCAGGGCATGGGCGAAGAATGTGAAGCACTGTCTCCTCTTCCTCTTCATCACGACAACTTAATATAGTCATTGAATTCCAGACCCATCCTTCTTGCATGAGTCTCCATCGGCCAGTGCTCAGTTGCAACTTATACCACTGTTCTAATTTGGTCCATATTAAACCTAAGTAGAGAGCTAGTTCTCCGTTAATTATATCTAGGCCATAGTATCCTGGATATGGAGCAGGTGGACTCACAGGTCCACCCCATCTGAGCAATTCTATAAGACTCGCGCTTGATAAGTGACTTACAGTGAGCCATTGGAAGGCCAACGAATTGATCAACGAGTGTTTCATCCATGCGACCACCTTGTTTGGCCAGCTCATCTGCTATCTGATTGCTCGGCCATTCCGAGTGCCCTGGCATCCATATTATCGTTCAAAGACATCCGAAATTCCACAGTTAACCTAGATGTCGAGTAGACACCCACTAGAGAAACAATGGCAGCCTGGCTGTCGTATATCTCCCAATAAGCGATAATAACGCAGCCAGTGAGGCCCGCCTGATAGCCGAGATGTCCGCCTGCAGGACACTTCATCCATTCGGCAGACGAAAGAAAACTTTTACATCCAGTTTCTCTATGAAGAAACCTCCGCCAACCCTTTTACCTTTCCTTGAACCAACAAAATTAGGAAGTGAAAGTGGAATACCTCCCCTGCCACTGTTCTGCATAAGTCCACACGGGGATATGTAGGGAAATATTAAAAGTATATTTCACCTTCTGCTGTTACATCAGGTGTAATCGGTACCTGGGGTCTAATCATCACATTCGATATCGAGGAAACTATCGTATCGAGTAAATTATCGTACTTTTCTGTATACGATAGACACTGACGTATCGAATGAAAACTGGAGAGATGTGATGTCTTTGGTTACTAGATATCGAATGCTATCATCTCAAATTACGATACATTTCATTCGGTATTTGGTGTCATGATACAAAAATTAAAAATTTCGATAAAATTTGCTCGATATCTTATGCGGTAATTAGACCTCTGAAAATAGCCAAAGTTCGAACTTGTCGGATCTCTTGAGATCGCGGTTAAGTACAGATTTAATCTAATAAGACGGAGGGGAATGACCCCTGGTGTCTCATCACCAAGACTGACTATTAGTTGAGGCCCTCAAAGGCATAATTTTTTAAAAGAAAGCTCTTTTTGCCACGAAAATATTGCTTTTGCAAAGAGCGTTCTTTACTCCAAAAAAGGGTGCTTTTTACACAAAAATATAACTTTTACGCTAATGGTACATATTTGATATAGTTGAAATGGGTGATGGCGATGAGAAGAAGGAGAGGTAAGAAGAGGAAGATGGCGGACGATGGAGGGAAAAGAGAGAATATGAAGAGTATCTGAAGAGTATCTGAAGGTAACATAATGACGGATAAAGAATGACTGATAAATGAAAACCGAAGATATAGAGCGTTCACCACCGTAAAAGAATAATGTATGACTGAAAACACTCTCCTAACCCATCACGATAAATGAAAGACTGAATGTAGAATGAAGACTCTCTAAATGTCAAAGCTAATGAATGAATGTGTTAAGCGCATTCAACACAAGTATCAAGCCTGCGTTTTAAGAATGGAGAAAGTGTAAAGAATTAAGAATTAAGAGGAAATTTTGGAGGAAGAAGAAGATAAGTATGCAGAAGAAGAAGATGGCTTCTCTCATAAAAATGCACCTTTGCACAAAATAATACTTTTTTACAGAAAGGTACTTTTTACATTAAAGGATTCTATCGGGGATCTGGCGGTTTAAGCCCAAAGCCGCGGGAAGAGGATCCTGAAAATCCCACTTAAGGGCTGATTTTTACACTTTGTTCGGCTTGAGGGGAAGATCATCCCTAGATAGTGTTGGTACCTAACAGATGCTGTCGACTGTTATAATGCAGCGGAGGTTATTTTGCTCCAGTTCCTAAACAAAGAGCGGGTGTATAATTCTACTACCTGTGTGTGTGTTTGTTTATCTCACTAATAGGGGCGGACGGTAAGTGCATGGTTTATCGACCCAGTGCTTAAGACCATCTTGAAGTTTCGCCAAGACGGCAAGTGCTCAAGTAAATCTCTTCTACTAATTTCCTGCATTTGCGAGAAGCTACTAACAAAACGTTACAAAGCTGAATGGATTTGTTGGTTTTAATCAGTGTTTGAAAACAAACCGAACATTATTTAGCGTTCGGCTCACACACCCGGGAACGATATCTATTTTTTAGTGTTTATGTAGACGAACGCAACCCTTAATAACGTTCGTAACTATTTTCAAGAAAGAGCCGATCATTACATAGTAATCCGTTCGTAGTTAAAAAACAGATCAATTGTAGTGGTACTGTAGACAAACATTTTATTTTAATGTTCTCTAATTTTCTTTTTTTACATTGATAAAAAAATGAACAAACAAACATTTTTAGCAACAACCACAGCACGAATATCTTGTGTGTTTTTGTATGTGTATTTTGTTTTTGTAAAAAATGTTTTGTTTTTTTAACAGCCAAAAGGGTGCTAAGCACTACAAAAACGAACGACCATTAATGAGCTAAACCGAACACAATCAAGTTTATGGTTTGTTTTTAACCAAACCGAGTTAAATTTTCTTATTTTTTTGTTGAGTTGGATAAGAACAGTATTATTTTTGTGCTCAAAGATGACAAACAGGGAAACGTTATTTTTTTTTTATTGATTTACTACACAAACACTATTAGCGTTTGTGTTTTCCACAAATCTACCGAACCGAACACTAAGGAACGATATTTAATGTTTATTCTCGAACGTTTCGTTATCGCTCTCTGTAAAAAAGTTTAAATTTAAATCCAGAACTTTGTAGAGAAATTTACAACGTTTTTCGCCAAACAATGAATGTCAAGAATATTTTTCCCAAATAGGTACCCTAGTGACAATCGAAATATTGAATTGATTTCGTTAAAGAATATTTTATATTTTCCTCAATATACAGGAGATTTCTTTAATTAATTAGTTTTTGAGTTTTTTTTTTTTCCGTAAAACTCTTCTCTTTTTTTTATTAAGCAGGACTTTTCTTTGTGCAAACACTGAAGATGTTTTAGAAAGTTTTCTTTTTATTTATTTTTTATTTGTTGATTTTTTCCAAGAGTTCTGAAAAGATAAACTCTACAACTTTTATTATTTTATGGTTTTTGTTTGAGTATAAGCGTTTTGGTATTAAAATAATAGAAAACGATTTCCGCTTTTGTTTTTGTAACGCCTGAGGACAACGACAAACAGTAAGAAAAAAAAAAAGAAAAGAGTAAAAACTGCAGGTTGTTTATTAGTTAAAGCTTTTCGATTGAAACTTTTAGACTTGTTTCCTTAAAAACAAGAACATTATGCGCTGATTTATGAAACAATTACCAATAAAATATATAGCATTGTATAAAACTTTAGTTTGTTTAAGTTATCGTGGGAATAGAAATATTGGCAATATGCCTAAAATGCGTGTAGTGTTATGTACTTGAATATTTTGGAAAACTTCTTTGTAATAAAGGGTGATTTTTTATGCCTTTTGTTTTTAAGTGTAAAAAAAGAGATTCATGACATGTGGCAATGCTAAAAATGCTCAGTAAAGTTTCATTCACAATGGCTGTAAAATTTTCGTTTTTTCGTCTATCTTATTTCTTCCCAAAGTATTTCATATATTTTTCTTTCATTTTTCAAACAAAAATGTAACTTTAGTTTTTTTAAAAAGTTTAGTCTACTTTTACTTCAGCAGCAATTTGTATGAAAATATAAATCACGTTTAAAATTATTTTATTTAGTTTTGAATGAAAGTTGTAATAAAACATTTAAAAAAATAAATATATAATATTCTTGTGGGAAAAATTTGCAATCGTTTTCTAAATTGAAAATATGCGTGGTTGCGAAAAAAATGGTTGCTGTATTTTGAACACCAGTAAAAATGTTGCTGCCTATTGTGAACGAAGCTTAAGGTTTGTCATATCACGAACAACACTTGCAAGTCATTGAATTCTATTATCAAAATTCAAGAAATATGTTTTGTAAATTTAGTCCTTTTTATTGGCGTCATAATCAGCAGGCTATTTAAGCTGTTTTGACTAATTTTCCACCAAGCCGTATGCGAAGAGTGTAAACGAATGAGAATATCGCTACTGTATCGGCAGTGTCAATGAAGGTTGCGATTTGTCAATTCGTTGTCGTTGCCAACAATTCGTCTTGTTAAGTCCTCTGGCACCTGGTGGAGCAAAGGGCCTTTAAAAAACTTCGCGATTTCTTTCGATCCCTTGCGATATTTTTCACTTCGTTTAAAGAATATCCACGTTGTTATATGGGGCCGTCCATATGAAAAGCTACCAAATCTTCACCGAGGTCCAAATTTAATTTTTATGCTCTCTGTTCTCTGTGGTTATGAAAAACTTAATTTGAAAAAAAAACGAGTTCAAAGTTTGTAGTTAATTGTTTTTAGTGCTTTTATGCTGGACTACTTATAAAGGGTGTTTGTTTTTAGAGTGTCACAACTTTGAGTTGGCATCACTGCTTTATTTGAGCAGCCATTGAACAGCTAATAGTTGCTTTTTGTTTAGTTTGCTTTGAAATTTCATTACGAATCGACTTACACCAGAGCAGCGCGTGGAAATTGTTCGACATTTTTAATCAAAATAATTTGGCGAATGGGCTGAAGCACAAATTGATATTGATTTTGAATTTCCATTAAAAATTTTATTTTCCGATGAAGCCCATTTCTGGTTGAATGGGCACATAATAAATAAGCAGAATTGTCGCATTATGAGAGAGGAGAATTCACAAGCTTTTGTCGAAACAGCATTAAATCCGCAGAAAATTACTGTTTAATGCGTTTTATGGGCTGGCGGAGTCTTTGGCCCATATGCCTCAAAAACGATGATGGTCAAGATGCGAAAAGTTGTGAAAATTGGTGTTAAAGATTGCGCCTTCTACGCGCCAGCCGTGGTGCCTACATGGCAGACATCATATTTCACATTAATTTCATAAAATATTCTTTCCAATAAACTCCGTTGCATTGATATTAAAAATAAATAAATAAACTTGCGTCACTCCATTAAAAACACCCGTTATTTAAAATAGTCACACAAAAAAAAATCGATTTTTTACCTTTTTTTTTTAGTTAATCGGTTCTCCTGAAAAAAAAAACCAAATGTAGATTTGGTACCTTTTCATGTGGACGGTCACACAAATCAGGCCTGTCCCAGAAACCGATTCCGATCGAAAATGGAAGTGATTTCGTATCTTTCTTCACAAAAAACGAAATCACTTTCGATCGGAATTTATTTCTGTGACAGGCCGGAATATTTTTCTGTTGTGCGCCTGTTTTGGCCTTCCTCGTACTCAGGTGACTTGCGGGTTCCACCGGAAGGCTTGTGTACAGAGTTCAGTTGGGTTTAATTCCCGTAGAGTTTGCTCAATCCAACTACATTATAAGCAGGATATCTAAAGCTCGATATGCCTTTTCTAAGCTCTGGTCAATCTAGAGATCATCCTCTATATCGACTCGTAAAACAACACGGTCATTCGACTGCGAAACTTTTTTAATGTAAGAAGCACTCTTGAGTAAGCTTTAAGCTGTTTGGCAACAAGTGTCTCAGAAAGATCTCGTGATCAAACACAATATCCTGCACAAAAGATTCTCTGAGTCGTGGTGGTTATGGCCGTCTGCATGCATACAACACAACATCGAACGAAAAACTATAGAATAAATTAAACTGATACATCAAGAGATTTAAAGGAGGAGGTGGAAACGGGTTGGGTTGCCAACAATTGGGCTGGTGTTATTTGACCACCTGGAAGATTTTACTTAAAAATCTCGGTATGAAGCTATAAAAAATACAGCTGCTGCAAGAACTAAAGCCAGGTAACGTATCACAATAGCGATGGTTTAGTGAATGGGCCTTAGAAAAGTTGGATGAAGATTAATTTTTCAATCGAAAACAAATTTTCTTCAGCGACGAAGCTCATTTTTGGCTTAATGGGTACGTCAACAAACAGAGTTGCCGAATACGACTATTTACACGAAATTTTTAAGTTTTTATTAAAAATCAATCATTTTGATTTAACATTAAAAACTAATTGGATATTTTATTAGTCTTTTAATATTAAAATTAATGAAAAATATGAATTGGACTAAAATTCTTATGAATGAGTTCCGTGTGGGATATGGCCAGTGTGTCCAAATCCTTCGATCTCAAGGAATCAAACCTAATAGAAAATGAAGAATATGGACAAGGCCACAATAATCTATAAGCAGTGCTTATTAAGCACTATATCCAAATTGTATTTATGAAAATTTTAATACATTTTTGAGAATTTCCCTCTAAGTCAAATTTTTGAATATGTATAAAAATTTTCCTAAATACGATTTTAATAAACTTTAAAATTTCGTGTAAATAGTCGTATTTTTTTATAATATTTTTTAATCGCATGCGATCTTTTTTAATATATTTTTTATCGCATGCGATATTTTTAATTTATGAATTTAAATTTTCATATTTATCTTCACACTTGTAAAGCAATTGTATTTATTTGATGACAAAAATCGTGCATCACTTAAATAGTTATTTATATTTGCATTAGAAAAATTTAATCAATAAAGAAAGGCTTTTTCCACACAGAAAAAATTATTTTTCCAATTCAAACAAAAAATTTGTAGAATCAAAACATTTTTTGTCTGAAATCGGTCCTACAAACAAATTTGCATATTCAAACAATTTATTTGCATTTCGTTTATTGAAAAAAAACACTGATTTTTTCAAACAAATAATTTAACTGAATCAAACAAATAGTTTACTGAAAATCATAGGTATAACAAAAACAAAAAAGTTTTTTTTTGCACAAGCAATGACGCACGCGCACACAAGCATGCACTGTAGAAGGTAAAGGCAAAGCAGAGCAGAGCGGCCGGCGCACACTGGTTCATATTTTGAGAAGGCGGCCAAAATTATTTTTTTTTTTGTTCTCCGATTTTAAAATTTTTTTATTCATGTGAAAGTAAATACTAGTGAACCTCGGGAGCCAAAAAATTAAAACCCTATTTCAACTATTTCATTGAGAACAGGGTGGTCCGAAATGGACTTTCTCAATATTTGGTTATAGTTTTGAATTTCTGAGTCAATTTTTGAAGTTGAAATGCTCATAACTTTTTTGTTTTTTAAGATTTTTTGACAGAATAAGTTTTGTGTATTAGTTTATTTTATTAGCTATACGTGGTTTAAAGCATTAAACTCTGCGACCTCTAGAACTTTTTAATTTTTTTTTTTTTTTTTATGTCAAAATTTCCCGGAAATTTCCTACTTTATAGAGCATAAGTCCTGAGCGTCAAAATGCGTCAAAAAAAAACCTATACTCTCTTGTAGTCCAGAATCTAACCTACATTTCTATACCCCATTGTACGCACGTCTGGATACGACCTTGCGAACTACAGCAATTTCTGTGACCCAAGGTAAGATATTCGGTTCAAAAAATAAGTCCTGCAAGGAAACATTACTGAAATTAAAGAAGGTGAATCTTAAAGAATTTTCGACAAATAAAGCAGTTCAGGCCACATAAATTATCTAGCACGTCAGGTTATCAATTAATTTGGAGATGGTAAAGGTATTGCCATTGTTATGAACTTATTGTGGGTGAACGGATGCTGCAAAACGAATAGGCGACATAAATAGACTAACACGTTAGATTTCTGAGTAAGTTAAAAGGTTAAACATAAGTAAATAGCCGCAACATAAACTACATAGTTTAATTACCTGAAAATTGCAAATTAATTTAAAAAAATGGAAGAACAGGTAAATGGTAAAAAAACTAGCACGCAGTTATATTTTACGTGAAAATTACCTATATGTTACCTGTTAATTTATTGCCGGTATGGTATCCTTTTAAAAATTGTGAAAACAGGGGTTTTTTATGTTTCAAAGAAATGCTAATAAAAGATTAAATTTGTATTTAAAAAAGGGTTTTTATGTTTTAAAGAAGCAGTAACAAAAGATCATTTAAAAAAACTTCTATCAAGAGTATAAAAGTGCATGCATTCATAATTTTACCTTCATTATTGTTTAAACAATGGCTAAGTTCAGTTATAAAGTTCTCGCAGATATATATTTTCAACAGAAAGATGAAAAAGATTTTGTGTTACACATAATGAATAATCCATTCTTTCATAAGATTCATAAGATAAAAATTAAAAATTTTTTATTAACATTAAGAAAACGGTACCTTAAATGTTCTAGAAACAAGAAAACGTTTTACTTACGCAACGAAAAATGGCTAACAAATGATCTGATTTTTAAGAAGCTGTCAATAACTGCTAAGGAAACTGGAAAAGTGGGTCGGCCCGCAAAACAAATTGACAATTGCAGTGAAAGATCACGAAGACGCAAGCTAGCAAATATCAATAAAGAAATTTCTCATAGTATGATAAAGGATTCATTTCTGCATCAAATTCAACCAACGCAAAATAAGAAAACAAAAATTGCAATAATTGAAAAAAGAGTGGAAGCGAGCCCTAAACGCACAAAGAGGATTTTAAAAAGTATGCCTACACCAACTGAAGAAATGAAATTTACTCCAGAAGAAGCATTTGCACTATTTTTGGATTTAAAACGGACAAAAAATCAGTATACAGAACAGCGAAAGCGAACCAATAAAATAAAATAAAATACACATACATCTCAAACCAAAAGTAAAAGTTGAATTACCTAAAATGTTATCGATAGCCAAGAATGCTATTTGGGCATTTTTCAAAATATTCCTTTTCAGTTTTATCCTTATAACAACTCGTCTTTCCAAAAAAAAGCCAACCTTTGGCCCCTGTGAATATTGGGACTAAAAAATTTACAGGGGCCAAATATTGGCATTTTCTGACAGGATCTAAGTTCGACAATAAAAAATAAGTATCAGTTGTAAAATACAAGAGAAATAATGATAAATTATAAAAAAATCATATATGAAATATTCAACTTTTACACCGAAACTCAACAAAAAAATGAAAATGCATTTTGAACTCCAATAGGAGTCCAGGGGCCAAATATTGGCATTTTCTGACAGGATCTAAGTTCGACAATAAAAAATAAGTATCAGTTGTAAAATACAAGAGAAATAATGATAAATTATAAAAAAATCATATATGAAATATTCAACTTTTACACCGAAACTCAACAAAAAAATGAAAATGCATTTTGAACTCCCCATAACTTTTGCTTCTATCAGTCGAATTTTACGTTTTATAGCGCAAATTAAAGCCTAACATCGCACCTATCGAGCAAAAAAAATCGCATAAAAAAATACCGATCCAGTCAAAAGTTATGGAATTTTGGCCGCCTTCTCGTAAAATTTCCCACTGTGCGGCGCCTGGCTTTGAGACACATTTTTTTGTTGGAATAATTTATACACACAATGCTTTTTTTTCTTCTTCACTCACTGTTGCTGTATGCTTTCCTTGGCAGCAGACCGACTCGACATGTTTATCGTCATCATTTTATTGTCGTATTTGATGTACATATTTAACCAAACAGTTTTAAAAAATTGAATACGGGATTTTGTTTCTTATAATGTTGTTTCTGCTATTGTTTTTCTTATAGTTGCACTTTTTTAAAGCGTCCAAAAATAGACTGTGTGTGTTTTTTGTTGTTGTTTTTATATTTCACATAAAGAAGTGTTGCTTACGATCAAATAAAAAAATACAAAAAGACGACAACATTAAAGAGCGTTAAATATTTCATACAAAATTATGAAAACTTGACACCAATAACGCGTTTATTATATTTTTGAAGAGTTGTCCACATTTTTGTTGGTTAAATAAAAATCAAACAAAAATATTGATTGAATCAGTAAAAAAATTTATAGAAATTAAAAAAATTTTCAAACAAGCGTTTGTTTGAAAATAATTCGGCAATAATTTTTTCTGTGCATAGCAAATCACCCCTTCTATAATTTTTTTTTCGGCCAAATTTCGTTTCTATAGTTTATCCCGTGGCTCTCTGAAATCAAAAACTTAATTACAAAAAAAATTTTTACTAAAATTGTATACCTTCCAGAAAGATTTCTGTTTGAGACATTTTTCAAATCATTTGCAGATTTTATTAATTAATTGCCAATGTTATTTGTTTTCTTAAATTTAAGGAAATCCTATGTCGAATGTCATTCACATCCCAGAAAAACTTCATTAATCAACTTCGTTTTAGCATTCTTTTTTTTACACTTACTAATGAAAATAGATTAAAGTTAAACTCTCAATTAAGGTCGATTAGCGAAACGTATTTTTATTAAACTACTTGTTATTTCAGTATCGATATTAATACCGACTAACACCCAATTTACATGAGGGCTTGAACGACGTCGTTTTTTCTTCATTCCTATTTAAATGAACTTTCAAAAATCCTTTGCATTCTTACGATGATTTTTTGTGGAATATCTTTTTTTATTTACACTAGGGCCTAGATTATCCGTAATTCAATTAACCGGCAGCATCAATTAACTGGGAAATAAAAAGAATTTTTTTGCATTCATTAAATTTTTTTTTTTTTTTTTTTTGCAACGATTACCTCTATTATCTGGCATTATCTCTGTTATACGATATAATAAAAAAATTATCATTTTTTTCTTATCAAAGCTATTTTCGGGAATACAAAAATATTCTATTCATTTATTATGTGTGCTTAATTCATTCATTGATAAATGCACTAAAATTAAATGTTGAAGGATAAGCTAGTTCATTTTCGCATTTGATTGGTGGTTGCTGGTTAAGCCAGGTCAACCGGAAACCTTTTCCTGATGTCTTTGGAAAAACTTAAGATAGTATACAACAATGACTGTAAAGCGAATGAGAATTACAAGCACTCAAGTTTTATTTCCCACGATATCAAAGCTTAGACAAAACACCAACAACAAACAGTGAGTTTATATTTTCTTACATTCCCCTACAATTCGTTGGTTTCTTCCGACTCAAAGTGTAGTTATAAGTGGATGAAAAGGTAAAACAAAACCAAAACAAATTGATTCATTTTATTGTTTTCGCAAGAAAATCAAAATAAAGCAAATTGCCAGTACAGTTTTTTTTTTTTTTTGCACGGGCACATGCAAATTTATTATCAAAGTTATTTTCGGGAATACAAAAATTTTCTGTTCATTAATTATGTATGCTTCGCTTACATTTGAACAAATAAAAAATTTAAACAAACGAAGAAAGGGAATTCCCTAACTTTCTGAAAGCATGTTCTGCTAAAAGTACTTTTTTCCTCATATTGTTTAAATATTTACATAATAATACATTATATATTTACATAAAATAAAAAACACACAAAACAATTTGATAATCCAGAATGCTGCCGGTTCCGTCTGTGATGGGTAATCGAGGTCTTACTGTATTTTCAACTTGACACTTCAAAGCAAGAAAAAGAATTAAACGTAACAAAAATAAGTTTTAGGGGAAATATAGAAAAACGACTGGAAAAACACAAACCGAGTCCTTTTGATTTCACCTCTTTCTTTTCCACACCGTTCGCCACCATCAAAAAGATTGGTCGTAAAAGCCCCCGTGTGAATTGATCTAATCGAATCTAAGTAAGAAATAGAATTGAAAATCGGTTCTGTTTTATATCAAACTTAATACATTTTTTTAATGTAGACTACTTCAACATTCTAAATCTCTTTTTGCATTAAAATAGGGTGGCCATAAAAATACTTTTACTTTTATTTTAAAAATCAGTCCCATTGTGTACCAATGACATGGTGTCATTTGGGAATTATAAAATACTCCATTTATATAAAAAGTGTACTAAAATTAAATTTATGTTCTCGTCACTTTATCTAACAAGATAATGACCACTTTGATTCTTTTATTTGCTTAAATTTACTCCCCATAAAACAGTGCATTTCTCCTAAATTCGCCATTTTTATTTTATCCGCGACACCAACACCATTTCTTACTCTCTTTTAATGATTATTCTCCCAATAAACTCGAGAGCTTTTTTCAATTAATTAAAAAAAGAAATCAAAATCATTACTGTTTTATTTTTGCTCCCATTAAAATTCTGTTTCAACAAAAACGAAGATAAAAAAGTGCCTTTTTAACAGCGATTTTAATCACTGACACGTCTCAGAATTTTTACGTCAACGAATTTTGTTTGTTAAATGTAAGAAAACACTTTTATGACTTTAAAGAAATCATCTTATGTGCTGTTTTCACAACACAAGTGACTGAACGTGTAGTAAAATTTATATGAGAAACACTCAGTTTTTTGAGTGTTTTCCATATAAATTTTTCTACACGTTCAGTCACTTGTGTTGTGAAAACAGCACATTAATCTAAAAGCATACGAGAATATAGCGACAAAGTTTTGGAAGAAGAATAAAAAAAAACTTTTAAAATCAATTTTCGAAAAAATACACGAAATAAAACTTCTCAAATGTTTTAATTTAAATTTTATACTCAAGTTTTTATTGTGCAATCCTGGAATATGGGGGAGGTTTTATATTAAGAGGCATTAAAATTAAAGTTTTGATTTTATTTCATTCCCAATTACAAGAACTGTAAAATATCGCGATATCATAATGAGTTTATATTAGAGCTGGCAAACTATCGATAGTCGCAGCATTCGATATTTTCGATAGTTTGTTGATAAACTATACATAGTATCGAGTTCTTTGTAGAATTCCTTAATTTAATTTTTAAGTAATTACCGTACATGGAAACGTAGAAATTTAAAGAAATTAAATTTTCCAATTTTCAGTCATTTTCCTTATCACAAGCAATAATTTTTTCAAATACATAGTATTAAAATATTTATACAGTATGCAAATATTTGGGTTAATATCAATTTTATAACAATCTTCGAATTTCCACTAAAAAAGTTGTCATATTTCAATTTATTTTCGATTGCATATGAAGTTGAATTTTCAAAATTTTAAGAAAAATAATGTGCACTGGGTTGTTTGAAAAAAAAAAATGAATTTGTATTGAAAGTAAATCACTTTTTCAAAATACATAACATTGGGAAAATATATTGAAACAGCAATAAAACAACTCAACTTTGTTTTTTGCTTTCAATATAAAACCTGGTACATACATTTGTAAAATTTTTTACTATGATATGAAGTTAAGCAAGGTTAGGCATATATGGTTGGTCCTTAAGCCGACTAGATACTTGCGGCAGCTGGATTAGCTGGGCAGCAACGACGGCTGGATTATTGTTGCCAGATAGAAAAAAAAAATTATTGATAATTTTTTTAAAAAAGATTTCAACGATAGTATCGCTATCAAAAATAAACTATCGATAGTTAAATGGAAAAAGAAGTATCGATACTATCGATAGTACTATCGATTAATAAAGGAATCTTTTTGTATCATTCGCAAAACGTGATCACGGTTCAAAGTCCGTCCATTGATATTCAGTTTAAGCAGAAGACAAATGCAAAAAAAGAAAAAAAACCATCACTGGAAAAGCAAACAAAAATAAAATACGTGAAGGAAGAAATATTGCCGACTGGGCTAATTAATTGTAAAAAAATAAAATTGTGTTTAAAAAGTGGATTGCATTGATACGTCTAAAATCTTAATAACATCAACCGAATAATTTTACATCGATTTAACTAAGTTTGATTAATATTAATTTTATCATAACCTAAAAAGGTTTATCACGTCTACTAAATATCATGTGATCATATAGTTAATTCAAGTATTTCATCATCTATGTAATGTTTTACATCTCACTTGATTAAGTTATATGTGCTTTTAATTGAACATAGATGCATGTATAATTTTTTTTTTATTCAAAGAATTGAATTAGCAAACGAAATGACAAATTAATTTAAAAAGAAAAAAAAGAAAGAAATAACAAGACGATAAGGTGTGACGTCATCATTTTAACAAAAAGCTTTGGCAAGTGGTAAATTGAATTTTGAAAAGAACTTAATAAAAACAATAACCTGTGTAATTTAATGTAATGTAAATTACGCATATGAATTTATTTATTTATATAAAGAGAGTATCTCTTAACATTTCAAACTGTTATACATTTTAAGAAAACTGTTATTTTGCCATCGCACTGTTAAATTTACACATGCAATTACATAAATATATAATTTATTAAAATTTAGCAGTGACAGAATGGTAACTTAACATGTACCCTACATGATTTTTTTTAAATATTCTAACATAAATAAAACTTAAATCTATATTTAAATATAAAATTATTTGTTCTGGCATGTTAGACAAATAATCAATCGTATATTATATCTTAATGTTTTTGAAATTTTTATTATGCTTTTACTAACGATTTTCTTTTTCGTTCCAAGTTGCGGGTTATGGATGTTTTAAGCTCAAACCACCAGTTACGAAATAAGAAGGTGTAAAAATAGAGGGTATCAATCAATGGAAACTGTAAGTTATAATATACAGACGTATTTATTTAACATGCTATCGATTAATAGAAAAAGTAATTAATGGATTGATCATTTTACAAGATTTTGTTTTAAAGATTGTGTTTTTTTTGATGAAGTTTAAGGAAACATATAATATATAATAATTTTAGACATATATTTTTGTTGTAATTTTAAGATACTGGATATAAATAAATTGTAAGAGAGTTGAAATGGCTGAACTGGACGTAATGGAGTAGTAGTTTATTTATTTGGAAATGCTGACAACAAGCCAGATATTACGGATTGGAAGTTGTTAAATTTTAATGAACTTTTAAGGAAAATGCCTAGCATAGAATAATTAACACTGTGGTATTTTAGGTAAATGAGGGTGGGCTAATTCAGAAAGTGTTAATTGTGGTAAATACACCTATCACATCGTTATGGAGTTCTTAAATTAGTTTTGCAATAGCCCAAATTAATGATTTTTTTTTGTAGCAAAGTCTTGGAAATATTATACTTTTGTTTATGTAGTTATTAAGGGTTGGATATGTTCAAGAACCCTCCCAATTCCGACGAGCTAAGCCCTGTCAAATTTCCAAGCGACTGAACATAACGACCATATTGATTTATATGAAAAATATAAAATTTTTTTTAAATTTGCTACAACATACTTTTTTCAATTTTATTGAAGCAAAGAAAACAACAATTTTTCTATTGTCAGGTATATGCTGAAAATCGATTTTGATAACGAAACGATTTAAAACCGATTACATCGTAGTCAGTATATTTTAAAATTTATTTCTAATACATGTACTCATGTATAATTCATTTAATCTTATTGTTATACATAGATCGAGCCCTTACCGCAAAAAAATCTTAAGCGACATCCTTTTGAATTTTCGTTTTTTTTTTTTTTTTTTTTAATTAATATCGTTACTGGCAACACTTGCATCATCTTCTAAAATATCATGGTCACATAAGGTACCGTTACGATTTTATAGCAAAAACAATTTTATCTCAAACGACAACCTTAATACAAAAGTTTTTGTGAAATAAAATAAAAAAAATCTTCTTCTGTATAATTTTCTTTTTGTCGCTAAAGCTTTTTTTGCAGCAATAACTCGTCGATATAAAAAAAAAATTAAAAATACAAATTCGTTTAATTTTACTTAAACCAGTTTTTTGTTTTTTGCGATATATTTTTATACATTTATGAACAAAAAGTTTGCGAAAAATATTCTTATAGAAATTTTTGAAAATTCTAAAAATTTAATTTGAAAAACTTTTCCACGCAAGGTGGAGAGATTTATAAAATAACCCCCTCACTATCTCTTTTGAATACGAAACCTCGCATTTATTTAGATAGTGGGAAATTGAAATCTTTTGTTTAGAAACAGGTTAAAAAAAGATGCATGTCTTTCGTTTTTAAAGGCCTATAAAAAGAAGAACTGTTTTTATACCCTGCACCACAGGCGAAAAGTTCGTTTTTTTATAAGTTTGTCTTTCTGCTTAAAATTTCTACAATATTGATCTAAGACCCGATACATACTTCATATATGCTTTATATATATTATGGTTCCTTATGAGAAGCAGTGTTATATAACGATGTCCGTCCGTCCATCCGTCCGTCCGTTGGTTTGTCTGTTGAAATGGGTTTTCCGAAGACCCCAGATATAATAGGAACTAGGTTGCTATATATTTTTATCGCATAAAGTGCGGATTAGATTGCTATTGAAATTAAGCCAAATTTCTATCCAAAAACTTTTACTTTTAAAATTTTCTTAAAATCCATGAACTTTATTTTTCCCTTGTATCTTAAATAACCTACGAATTCTACGAAAAAATAAATAAAACCGGTTTATAAATATTGGAATTATACACAAGTAGTACCAAGTTTGATTAAGACAATAAAAAAAATACATAATGAGTATTTAATATTGAAAATAAGTCAAATAGGAGCATTTCTTCACCTCTACCACATACTGAACTCACGTACTTAAAATGTTGGTACGATTTTGAATACTATGGAAAAGGGTATATGTATTACGGCCCAGCCGAATTCAGGAATTTTACTTGTTTTTAAGGCATTTATTACAAGGAATGAGGAATAATTTTAATGATGAATGATGAGGGATAAATTAAGGTATCTTCGTTGGCGGAAAAAAAGCATCAACAGTGAAGCATACCCTACAGATAATATTGGGTTACGTGGTCCATTGTGGCTTAAATAAACTACTTACAACATGGTCCAATCTACTGTAATATGGACCATGTGAAAAGAAATTAACATGCAGTGCTGCCAACAACTGCATGATGTATACTTTTCTATAGTTTACAGTATTACACATTGGTAGCCCTGATGGTGTCCATTATTAATTGCTTATTTAAAAGTGAAAGTTTGTGAAATTTGTGAAAAAAAGGTAAACAAATTAAAAATACCAAGTAAATATATTTAATAATAGCAATAATAGACTACAGAGCACGCCATAAAAGGCGATTAGTAAAAAATGAAAAATGCTTAAACTACCGCTTTAGTGTACTCCATACTGTAATGACATGGAGTACTTTTAAAACTAACCCACTTTAGTACTCCATGGAGTAGCGTAGGGACTACTTCGGTGGGTTATATTGTCCCCTCCTAGGACATCGTAATGTTAAATGGACCACCTTTTACCCATATATTTGGAGTAGTTTTGGAGTACTCCCACTCCTTTATTGAGTACTCTTTACATGCATGTATGGACTAGTCTCGTTATCTGCAGGGTAACAGTTATAATAATCTCAAACAGGTTTGAAATGTCAGTTGTTGTTGTAGCAGCGAGACCTTCGTTGAACTCTGAGCCGTTCAGATGCTTATGACCGATTATTGTAGTTCCGATTGTAGTGTTAAATGTCACTTAAAATATTTGGCTTTTTTAATTTTTTTTTCCATAGAGATATCACTTTGAGACACTCTTATTATCTAAGTGCTGTAAAAACTGAGGTTGTTTACAAATTTCACGTTTTTTTTTTTCCTTTTCTATCTCCAGTAGTGCCTTTTAAATTACTTCGTAATAACAACATAAAACCCTCATTTAGGGTACTAAAATCGTTGCAGAGGATTTGAATTACTTTTACTATTAAATGAAATAAATTTTATATCCGGTATTTAAATAAAAGCACGTACATACATAAATAGAAAAATTGTACCGCATTGCAACACTAATAAAAATAATTCAACTACATGTCGAGCAAAAAAAAAAAAAAAAAATCGTAAACGGAAATAAACAACAAACAATAATGACAATATTTCCGTCTTTATTGTAAAATCATGGTCGCAATTTACCTGCCTGTAAAGACTTCAAAACACCCACAATCTATGTACATGGAGCCGACGCTACACTCAAAAATAGAATGTAATAAAAGAATGTTAAAATCTCTATAGAAACAGTGATGACAATGACGACGATACATCATCACCATCAGCTGGAATGTTGTATAATAAAAACAGAAAATAAACTCTTTAGATATTTTATGTGAAAACATTTTACGAGTTTTAGGTTGGAAGTCAAATTTTGTATCTCTTCTTTTGTAAAAAAAAGTTTAACTTGAACCAAAATTACAAAAAAATTTCCAAAGTGTCGCAAGTGTCAAAGTGTGAAGAAGAGTGTTTTTTTTATTATAGTTCTTAATAACATTCAAATAAATTCGTTAAAGAAAATTATCGATTTGCAAAAGACATGAAATTAATTTTAACAAGTATACTCGTATACGAGTGCTGTATTCGGTTATGCCGAATCTTATATACCCTATACAATGGTGAGATAAGAACAAAAAGTTATTTAAATAACGTTCTTTAGATATAAGTAAATATTAATTGAGCCACGCCAACTTTTCATTTCGTCATGCCGAAGAAGTCCGTTTCCTCTTTTGCCAAAGTTGATGTTTTAAATTCTTTTTATAATTTTATAATTTTTAAATCGTTTTTAGGATGTAAAAAAATTAAACAAAAATAAAAAAAATAAAAATATTTTTGAAAAACTGGGACAATCCAGATTCGATCTAGCAAGCTCACGACTCTAGGGCGGGAACTCAAACAACTCGGCTACGATCTCTTTTACTAAAGAAACGTTAAATTAAAATATATTGGGTCTACGATTTTGTTTCTTGATTTGATTTGTACACACATAAATGTGTATGGGTTTGTATGCGTAAAATTAAACACATAAAAATAAAACAACAAAAAAAAAACAACATTTAACAACAACAAGGGTTTTTTGGAAAAATTAGAAGCAGTCGTGGTTTTTTGGTCATATCTCAGCCATTTGTGGACCGGTCTTGCTGAATTTTAAAAGCAAGAAATGGTGGACTATGTAAGACATAAATGTGAAACAACCTAGCCGCTATCATGTCTGGAGTCTCCGGAAAACATATATCAAACGTAAGTTGGACAGACGGACGGACATCGTTAAATGAACTTCTCGCCTCATAAGGACCCAGAATATATATACTTTATCGGGTAAGATCAATATTGTAGAAATTACAAACGGAATGACAAACTTGTATTTACCCTTTTCGTTTAACGTTGAGGAGTTCTTTGTCATATGTATTAAGCTATTTTACCTTTAAATATAGTTGCTTAAAGAAATTGCTTTAAATTTACAGTTTTAATCTAATATCATATTTACACAGACAGTTAGTGGTGGGCTTTGCTGTAGTTTAATGCTGCTTGCAAACCGTTGGTAAACTTAGGGTTCGGATTTTTATGCAAATGCATATTCCCAGCGGAAAAACTCAGAAGACCTTCTTACTTCAGACCTTTTTAAAGGCCTGGGGCCTAATTCTGGCATTCGTAATCGAGTACTTTCTCGATTCAAAAGAAATTTTATTTCAGTCGATACTAAACGAATCGAAATTATTTTTTCAGTATTGTGAAACCCAAATTAATGCTTTACAACACCGAAAAAATAATTCCGATTCGTTCAGTATTGACTGAAATAAATAGATATTAAATTGCTTTCGAATCGAGAAAGTACTCCATCACGACTGCCAGAATCAGGCCCATGCTTAAAGATGTTTTTAATTCAATTACTATTCTTATCTTACTGTTAAAGAAGGCCTAGGCTCTTTCGTATTAAAGATATGATACTCATTCCACATTCGTTTCTATGAGAAGGAGTAACAAGTTTTGTATTGTTTTTTTGCTCAAGCAAAAGCAAAGGCAAAATAATTAATTTTTGTTTTGATCCCGTTACTATTTTTTTGTACCTGCTCAAGAAGCGAGACATGAGTATGGAATGGACCGAGCAGGCCTTGTATATCCAAAAGAAAGAGTACAGAGGCCTTTTGGAAGGCATCCGTACTCCATCTTTTCCCGCTTGGCTATTTTTTACGCACACCATAATAGTTGAGATGTTATTATGCGTTTGTGCGAGTAATGGCTGTCTCGTAAGGAAATAACTCGTCAATTTACAGTGTAAAACTCCTGTGAGAAAGTTCCCGTTTGGAATTGTCAAAAAAACTCACGAATAAAAACTGGATGAGAAACATTTTTAACACTTTTAATTCATTCCGTGCTGTAAAATTCCTTTCTTCATAAAAATAATTTAATGAAAATTAAATTCAATGAACTTTACCCTGATTAAAATATTAAAATTTAGATTAAAAACCATAAAAGAGTTTAACAAAATAACCACAATACTAACAATTAAAAAATATATTAAAAATGCAATAAAAAATAATACGGAAGAGTTAAGTATTTTGTTCTTGGCATAATTCTTCATTGTTTGATTATTTTGCTTTTAAAATTTTTTAAAAAAATACGAATGTTTTAAAAGCAAATTTGTAAACAACAAACTTTAAAGTCGCACTTTACATTTGTATTTTCACCGCCTTCGTTCAAAACGTTTAAATTTTAGTAAATTTTGGTTGCCGTCAGCGATAAGTGTGTTTGGCGTTTTCATCGTCTGCAATTATACATCGACTTTGAGTGAAATATTATGACATTTATACCGTAACTACGTAATCTCTTTTGATAGTTTTCGACAAGAATTACAGACACACTTTTTTCTCACTTTTAGAGAGATGATGGAGTAATTTGTTTCACATCTTTTTGACGCCAGAAGTCCTCACCAAGGTTACAGAGCATAGGTATACAAAAGAATGTTTTGAAAGAGTAAAGCGGCCCATACACTTGCAATATTATTGTATATGATATTCGCCATATTATTTCTATTTTCTGCAATAAGCCGCACAATGGTTTCATTCATTCAATAAAAAGGTGAACATAACCTATAGGAATAACATAAACACCATTGTACAATGTTGCCAACACATTTCACTTTTTTTTCGTTGTGCAATAAAAATCAAAAGCCTTTTGATTATTGCCAATATATTGTGCCACCTTCGAATATCATATACACATTGGCGATATAATTGTTCAATACGTAAAATTGAACAATTTTATTCCAAGTGTATGTGTCGCTTAAGTAACATGTATTAAAAATTATACAATCTGTTGCAACTACACACGCAAAGCAACGTAGTCACATTTTAAATACTCAAACATTTGAAGTTACTTAAGCAAAAGTGCTCCGTCACACATTCTTTTTTTTTTTGATATGACTACGTTGCAGTAAAGAAGCGATATGTACAAAATTGTAGAAGAAATAATAAAAAACACAAAGTTTTCGACACATCATTTTGTTCAGTGTTTTTTTTTTTTAGCTTAAAGCAGCATAAAATAAAAAAATAATGTTCGTAAATGAAACAACTTGAACTTAAAATAAAATTTTTGATTTACGCTAGAAGTATGAACAAATTGTGTTTTTTTTTTTTTTTTTTTGTAGGAAAATGTCAAAAGAACAAAGTTCAAAAACTTATCCTTCAAATAAATATATTTCTGACTACAAAGATGTCTTCCTAACAGTTGGAAAGGTACTTTTTTTGTATAGTAGTAAAATTCAAATAAATCAGTACCTTCAAAGCCACAAACACAAAAATTTTAAATGACCTGGCTGCTGAAAAAGTTTCGCAAACTTAAATTTTCAGCAAATCAGCTTTTGTGGATACAAATAGTAATTTTAGTTTGGAATTGTGTGATGCTCTGGTGTCGTCAGATATACTCCTTTATTAATTAAACAACCAAACGTTTAGACATTTTTTTTAACAAATATGCTAATGAAACCAATCCTTCGGATACAGACTTTAGAAAAACTTATCACTACAAGTTTTACACTATGCAACTTTGTAAAACTGTTCAAATCATTAAGCAACATAATTTGTGGGTGTCCATCAACGAAACGACAGACATTGAAGGACGTTGTGTGGCCAACGTTATTGCTGGGTTTTTGAATGCCGAAGAAGAACAGAGTAAACAAAAATGTTTTTTAAATGTTGTTTAACAGTTGGAAAAAGTTGCACCATGCTTCAAAAGATCGAAATTTAAATATTCCAATTCTGGACATTTTTGTGTAAAATACCTTTTAATTATTTAGGGGCCTGATTCTAGCAGTCGTGATCGAGTACTTTCTCGATTCGAAAGCAATTTAATATCTTATTATTTCATTCAATACTGAACGAATCGGAACTATTTTTTCGGTGATGTAAAGCATTAATTTGAGTTTCACAATACTGAAAAAAATAATTTCGATTCGTTCAGTATGGACTTAATAAAATTGCTTTCGGATCGAGAATGTACTCGATCACGACTGCCAGAATTAGGCCCCAGTTGTAGACATTTTTTTAAAGTATTTCACCAACAAATGTTATATGTCACATGCTTAGCTCATGCCATCAATGTGTGGCCGAAGAAATTAGAAATCAATTTGAAAATATTGATATCATGTGGTAAAAATATATATTTTTTAAGTCACCCTTGTGTGCTATAGTATTTAAAGAAAAGTAGTCTAACATGAATCTTCCACCACAACCAAGTATTACAGGATGAAGTACCTGCCCAATAAAAAATTTTATCATTTTGCTAAGCAGTAATGGTGCATTTAAAAAAATAAGCACACAATTATGCGCTACGTAATAAGACATACAGAAATGCAGTAAAGTAAGTGAAAGAACTGTCAGCAACTTTTATAAAAAAAAAAATAACATTTCAAGTGCTACGGCATTCCCTTACTACGAGAAGGTTTGTAAGGGAGAATACTAAAAAATAACTGTATCAAAACATTCAGTGTGTAAAGCTGATCGTTACATATAACAATTTTTTAACGCGCTAAATAAAACGCTTTCTGTGTCAAAAATGTATCGCCTCAATGTGGGATCTCGCCATATAAAATTCATGTCTTCCGTAAGCGCAAAGGTAAACGAAACTTTTATGTTTCTCCCTTACAAACCTGCTTCGTTTGAAGCTCCATTTTTTATTGGGTGGTTTGTGGCAGCTGAGTTATATGCCAAGAATTTTTAAAAATTTTAAGATGTGGTAAAAAATTATTTTCGTTAAAAAAATTAATCAATATTTTAAATTTATGTAATTCTAAGCAGGGACCCGAAATAACTGTTATTATTTTTTAAATATCCAATAGGTTATGGAAAAAATAACTGAAAAAAATTGGTCCTGTAATAATAATTATAAATTACCCAGAAAATTATAGTTCTGCCATAAACATTATGAAAGATTATTATTTTTTTTTGGTCTTTGATAACCGTTATGAAAGATTATTAATTTTTTTGGTCTTTGGTAACCATTATGAAAGATTTTTATTCTTATTGGTCTTCTATAACCATTATAAAAGATTTTTATTTTTTCTGTCTTCTATAACCACGCTACAGTTCGCAAATCTTAAGATATTTTTATAAAATTTCACACACTGACTTATATTTGCACAAGGACGAACTTTTTTTTAATGATTTTGGTAAGGGTCCGCAAATTTTTTGATTTCTTTCTCATATTTGGTAAATAGAAACCAATTATGCCACACAATCATGGTGCTGAGTTTAAATAAAATCGCTCCAGTTTTAGGCATATTTTCCCGATTTTTTTTTAAATACAAGAAATATACCATTGAGTAGTCAGTGCTGTTGGTGTAGTAGCTAAGATGTGGACTCTGAAACCGATAGGACCCGGATTCGATTCCTGGCTCGAGCGACCAAAAAAAAAAACATTTTTAAAAAAATAAATAATTATTTCTTAACATTCTCAACTATCGGTTGGCTTGAGCGAACTAATGAAAGTAATTTCAAATGCAAATATTGCTTGTAATACAAATGTTAATAAAAATGATAATTTAATGAAGCTCTTTTTAGGAATGACTTTTATGAAACTGTTTCATAGATTCTATGAAATGCTTCATTACCTGACGATTTATTGTTTCTGAAAAGAGTTTCATTAATTCTATGAAGCTTTTCATAAACATTGACTGTAAAGAAACCTGTTTCATAGATTTTATAAGGAGTGTCATTGGCTGAACTACGAATATTTTCATAAAACTTGTGTGAAATTCGATATGGAAGACCGAAAAAAATAAAAATCTTTTGTAATGGTTACGGAAGACCAAAACAAATTAAAATCTTTTATAATGGTTATGGAAGCCCAAAAAAAAAACAAAAACAAACTATAACGGTTATCAAAGACCAAAAAAATATTGGTTATTTGTAACAATTATTCAGAGAGCAGGTTTTAAAAATTCGTGATAAATTATTATTTCAGGATTTTTTCAAATATTGGTTATAACTGTTGTGTCCCTGATTCTAAGGCTCAATTAGTTTTTTTAAACGCAAATACAGGAAAAAATAAAAATTGATTTCAATTAAAAAAATTCATAATCTTAATTAAAAAATTAATTAAATTTTCAACAGTAAAAAAAATTTTTAGTATCAATTAAATGTTTTATTCGCTTGATTAAACGTTTAATTCACTTGATTATACGTAAAAATCACTTGATTAAATTTTTAATTAGTTATAATTAATGCTTTAATTGTTGAAAAATGTTGGGGAATTTTATCTGTGAACTATAAATTTTTACACAGAAAAAAATTAAAATTAATTTTAATTAAAAAGTTTGTGATATTAATGAAAAAGTTTATTAAATTTGCACCAGTAAACTAGTTAGTAGTTTCAATAAAATATTTTTTGATATGAACAACATTTTCTGCAGTAATTTTGTTGAAAGAAGTAAACGTTTAATTCACTTGATTGGTTTTAATTAAAACTGGTTTTATTTTTGAAGAGAATTTTTTCTGTGTTAGTATTCATTAGACCAAAGTTGGGGGTAGTTCATTTAGTGTATAAAAACATAACAGGAAATTAAAATTTAAAAAATTTTTTAGAATGTAATAGATTATTTGTTTAAAAAATTTTTTCTAATTGTAAATAATTTTTTATATGTTTGACAATTGTTATTATTTTTTCATTATTTTGTGAACGTTATTTTAATTGTTTAATTATTTCCCTGACGATGATACACATTGCTGTATCGAAATATTGGAACTTATAAATAAATGTTATTTAATTTTTTATAAAAAACAAAAAACCTCAAGCTTAATAAATTATATTGCAATTTTTTTTTTTTTTTTTTTTTTTTTGAGTGCAACATTTTTTAACATCACTATCACTCATGTTTAGTGAGGCTGCAAATTTTCAATTCTTAACCCAACATCATCAAAATAACTGCAAAATGTGTGAACTACCCCCATCTATGCATTAGAGGCAAGTATACGTCTTGCAGACATATTATTTACTTACATTCAGTTGTGTTCGGTCATACCCGCATAGCTTTGTTATTATAAAGAAATAGAACTGTGTTAAACATATAGAGATTTGCAAAAAACATATAAAATAACAAGAAAGAATAAAAACATCAAAAACAATCGCAATTGATTCCATCTCTTAGATTCAACATAATGGCATTTGTGGAACAAAGATTCATTTTCGAAATGAAATTCTGCATTTAAAAAGATTAAATGGAAAAAATAAAACACAAAACCTTAAAGGGCTACACGTACACACATGCATATGTTCTTCAAATACTGATTCGATTTCTAAGTCAGATTTAAAAAAAAAAAAAAAATTTTTTTTTTTTTGCTATTCTCTTTAGACTTTAATCAAAAAATATTGTTTATTACTAGGACAAGTTTTAAATGCAGACTAACATAAAAGAGATGCAAGCAAAAAAATATATTCAAATATTGTAATGAAAGTCTTATAAATAATTTTTTAGTCGTTAAAGCTTCGTTCACAATCAGAACAACAATTTCGTTTTTTCTTCTATCTTATTTCTTCCCAAAGTATTTCATATATTTTCCTTTCATTCTATAAACTAAAATGTAACTAAAGTTTTTTTAAAAATTGGGTCAACTAGAACTTCAGCAACAATTTGTGTGAAATTGTTTCTGACGTCTAAAATAATTTTATTTAGTTTTAAATGAAAATTTTAACATAATGTTGTAAAAATTAATAATAAATGCATAATATTGTTGTGGCTAAAATTTGCAAACGGTTTCTAAATGCAAAATGTGTGTGGTTGCAAAAGAAATTGTTGCTCTATTGTGAGCACCAAGTGCAAATGTTTCTTTGATTGTGAACGAAGCTTAATGGTGAAAGGAAACTTTCTTTTAAAAAAATGATAGCTAAATATGCACTTTTATGCGGCCCCTACACATTGGTACTTGTACAAGTTAATCAAATTGTACAACAAGTTGTTACTTAAGAGTACGGGATGACCGTCAGTTAGTCATCGTCCACACTTGCAATTTATTTATCGCAATTTTTACAAGTTCTGGTTTGAAATTTCATTAGTGTCCAGATTATGAAACTCTTGTCTTGTAATTTTCGAATTTTTTTTTTGTATTTCCTTTTCTTTTTTTATATTTTGCATATAAATACAAATACACCTACAGCCAACTTCAAGTTAAAAAGTCTGAGAATAACAAAACAAAACAGAATTGTAGAGTACAAAAAAAAATGAGTACACCTCCCCAATCTTCTCACCCAATAAACTCAAGAATTGCTGCAACAAAAATTGCAAGTCTGGACGATGACTTAGTCATCGATTGAATAAGAAACTAAAAAAATGTTGATTGTCATTCAAAGAGGCGATGTCGCTTTTGTTTTTCATTCGCATTCTGACATTTAGTAAGCATCGCCGCGTGGAGCGAAAATTATTTGTAAATCTAAAGGGAAAGTCCAATGCGCAATATTTTTGTAAAATATAAGAAACTGCCGGAGCTATGGAATATTATAAGCGATAAATAAAAATTTAAAAAATTGTTGCTCATGTTGATTCGACAAAAATATTTTCTATTTATCAAGTTTAATAAACAGTTGGTTGAAAAATTGACCCATTCAGCAGAATGACCAGTTGCAACGCATATCGTTATCTAAAAGGTAAAAGGCTCTTTCTCATATTTTTAAAAATTTTACAGAAGAAGCCAAAACTATTTAAGATTATAAATTGACAAAAGAACTGTTAATTATTTACTTTTCTTCTGTTTTTCTTGTAAGCCCTACCAGTTGTTGTGAAAATTTACAATGTTGCCTATTATGCAAACAGTTGGTTAGACTCTTTAGGGTTTATCATATAATCTTTTCTAGATAGGGCCGTTTGTTTTGTGTTAATAAAAAAAATTTTTTATGGATTTTTGTGTTAATTTTGGTTATTTAAGGCCTTTTAAGTTTTAGGTAACGATATGTATGATGATTCAAAATTCTTGCGAAATATGTAAAAATTTATTTTCAAGCCAAAAAGATATAAAAACATGCCCCCTTTATTACTGTGCAAGTTCAAGTAATTACTTAAGTGCATGTGTGTGAGAGTGTGTTTGGATGCACCCTGCAGCTGAATTCGTAACTAGTAAGGATTTGGGACAGTTATTTACTAGTTGTTAGGAGACTACTTACAAAAGTATCAATTTAATACGCGTTAAAAAAGGACAACATTAAAAAATTGTGAATTATCCACTGCGCAGCTTTAAACTTGACGACATGTGTTGTAGAAACAAGAACAACGACAATACAAAAGTACGTAAAACAAATAATGGGGCTTTATACGGAGCCTGTGGTGAACAACTAACCAATCTTTACAAAATTACAGCAGAGTAATTTTTAATCTTATGAAACTGTGAAAGACTATATTTTGAACCCAATATCATTGTTCGTTAGGGTTTTAGTCGTACTAAAGTGTTTGCCGAGAATGGGCTTTATATAAGGTATGGTAAATTGTGGGCCGTTCTTAAAGGCGTAATAAAGGTCGGCAGAGTGAATTCTAATCTTATGAAACTATGACTGCAATAGCATAATTTATTATGGGGTAGCCATACTAAGGTGGGTCGAAAAAAGAGTTGTGCCAGTCACCAGTCAAGATATGTCAATAAAGTTTCTTTTTGCCCTTTTGGTTTTTTTTTTGTAGCGCTGACGTTTATTTTTGTCGTTCGTGACTTTTTAATCCGACATCAAATTCTGGACGCCAGTTATGCCATCTCGGATCCTTCCCCCAAATATCCAGTTTATTTCAAGTGCCAAGAAAGTCCTTCTAAAACTTAGTATGTGTAGCTTTTAGGGTATTCATTCGGTTAACCGTCAATCGGTTAACCGAATAATTACTACCCGATTAACTGATCGGTTAATTTCAAATTGGCTTTTTTCGATTAACGATTAAACCGGTTAATTTCAGTCGATTAACCGATTAACCGATGTAGTTAAAATTATAATTTTTTGTAGTATTATAACATATTTTTTTTGTGATTTTAATTATTTGTTTCGTCTCATATACAAAAGGTATGTGTTTAGAATATATTTTCTTACAAACAAAGGTGTTCTGTGATCTTCATTTCAACCCATTTTCCGCCGACCGATTTCAATGTTCAATCAACAGGAATGTGGCGAAAAATGAGTTAAATGTTTGATTGCCAACACCTTTTTCTTGTTTCACGTACTGTTTCTATGTATGTGTTTAGTTATTCGTTTCTTCTCATACCTTCTCATATCAGTCTTTTAACAAAATTAACCGAAACAATTAGAAGTGTTAAACATTTTTAAAAATTAATACAGGGCTCTAAGGGTATATGTTTAAAGAAATCCTTAAAAAGGACTGAGAAATTAGATATTCATCTACGATAAGTGAAAGTCAAGTTTTGTCAAAACAAATGAAGAGAATAGCTTTACACCTAAACATTTTAACCAAACTACTTTTTTAAAAGATCTCCTTTAACTATTGAAATAACTAATAAAATTATCTCAGTCTATTTTTTTAAAAATACATATTTGTGGGATTCACAAAGTAGTCATAAATTTGTAAAGTCTTATGTCTTTAAATAATTACTAGAAATATATATCGTAGGATTAATATGCAAACCGGCTAAATACACTTTTTATGTAAATTGAGATTTTGATGCCGTGTAGTAGAGAAAGATACGCCTCGTCATCTAGTGTGTAGTTTTTCTTCTATTTAAGTCTTGAAGTGTGTAAAACTAATTGTATTTTTAATATTCTATCAAGCTGCAAATAGAAAAAATAAAAAGTTTTTTGTCTCTCCTGTAAAATGTGCTGAAAGGAAGTACCGCTTATAATTTATATTTCTACTGTGCAGTTATGACGAATCAATGAGCACAGCATTAAAATTTTTATTTTGTTTGAAACACAACAATATTTATTTTAAGCAATTGTAAAATATTATTTAGGACATTATGACGATATGACTTGATAGCACACCTTCTGAATCCCCCAATTATGTATTAATTGAAAAATGCATATTAAATTTTTATGAATTATTTTTTTGGTTGCTCGTTTTAGTTCAAGAATTTTATTGTTTGATAGGTATGTTGTTTTTTTTACTAATAAACTCCAAAAAATAAATAATTAATGCTTTTCTACATATTGAAATTACTTAATTTTATGAAAAAAACTTTATTAATCGGTTAACCGATCAAAAACAAAATTAACCGATTAAACCAAAACCTCGGTTAATTAATCGAGCGATTAACCGATTAAAGCAAAAGGTCGATTAAATGAATACCCTAGAAGCTTTTAATATGCTCACTCCTATGACACGCCTCCAGATTAAGCCCCTTTTTTCTTTTTCACATAAATATTACTGAAGCAAAGTAGAAGGCAATACAACCCAAAAAAAATATTCCATTAGTCACTCCCTAGAATAACATGTTTATTTATAAAGTTGGCATAAAATTTTTTTTAAGTTCTTTAAACTTAATAAGTACCCAGTAAAAACTTCGCTTACTATTTCAAAATGAATAGCTTCTCTCACTCATTATTTAGTAGCTTTCTTCTATAACTGCTTCTATAACAACTTCTAAAACTACTTATTTCTGGATGTATGTAGGTAAAAAAAATAATGACTTTTGGGACATTCATTTTGGGACATCCCTTGTAAAATTCATTGGTTCTTTCAGTAGAATTGTAAGTAGTGCTTTTAAGTTTTTCTGATTACTTAACACATTATTTTGTAGGCGAAGTTTTTACTAGGTATATATATTTAACGCCCTATAGTGACTTTTTAGGCACGTGAAAAAAATTGGACATTTGGGCGGATAATCCGAGATGGCATAAGTGGCGCCCAGAGTTAGAGGTCGGATTAAAAAGTCACCTGTGTGAAGATAAATATGAAAAGTTAAATTTATTTTTAAAAAATGTCGCATGCGATAAAAAATATATTAAAAAAATATTATAAAGAAAATACGACTATTTACACGAAATTTTACAGTTTTTATGAAAAATCAATAATTTTTATTTAATTTTAAAAACTAATTTGATATTTTATTAGTCTTTTTATATTAAAATTTATGATTTTTTAAGAAATATGACTTAGACGGAAATTCTTATAAATGAGTTCCGTGAGGGATATGACCACTCTGCCCAAATCCTTCGATCTCAGGGAATCAAACCTAATGGAAAATGAAGACTATGGACAAGGCTTCAATAATCTATGCTTAAATTACTTATTCATGTTTTTTCTATTTGTTTTTTCTATGGGAGGTGGGCGTAAAAGTGGGCGGATCAGGTAAATTTTTTCAGGAGCCCATTCTACAATTATAATATTTATTTTTGTGAAAATTGAGTTGATGAATTAAAAATCAAGGGAGTTATACCACTTTTTCAATACAAGTTGTATGGGAAGTGGGCGTAAAAGTGGGCGGATATTTTTAAAAATTCACATAAATGATTATGAGTGTTTAAAAATGCTATGTGCCAAAAAACAATGCCGTCGGTCAAAATTTAATTTTTACTTTATATGGGAGGTGGGCGTAAAAGTGGGCGGATCATTTAGATTTTTCCATTTTTTCTTGATTCAAACAAAAAATGACTACGTGCCAAGTTTCTTCATCCTTCGACAACTTCTTCTATTTTTTGCCGCTCGTTCTATGAACTTCAACCAATGTGGGGCGTGGCAAAAAAAATTTCCTTTTCTAGAAACTTCATTGACATAACTTTCATTTTAGGAGGTAACTGGCACAATTTTTATTTTTGTATGGAGGTCGACCTGGTCTAATGCCATACCAAAGAATTTTCCGAAAGTGGGCTTTATATCAGGTCACCAATTTATGTTCGATTTTGTAGCAAAAACATTATTTTTTTCGGGGGATTGTTTCATATTAGGGTTTATAACTCTTTTCCTACTGAATCGATTCGGCTGGATTTTCATTCAAAACTGTTTAAGCTGGGATCACACGATTGCCGCAAATGCACCAATATGACACAATTTTTATTGTGCTTTATTGACGCACAATAATGAAATTGGACCAATAAAATATTCTGAAATCACACGATTGCCCTGTTTTAAACAAATTTAATTGCCGCTAGTTGGTACAAAGCGAAATGGTTACAACAATTGCCGCAGCACAGTCACACGATTGTTCTTACTTGACAACTGCGAAAACAGCTGTTGTGGTAGCTTTTTTATTTGTTTGAAAGTTCTTGTTGGTTTGTTAATTAAATTAAAATTAAATATGTATCATATATGTATGTATGTACTTAAACAAATTTTTGTTGAATAGTTTTATTTAAATTTTTTAAGAAATTCCAAAAATTAAGTCTGTTCAACAATTTCGTATGTTAAGGTTCGCATCGAAATACCTTAAATAAAAATATTCGCACTGAACAGCTAAATATGCCTATGAGCATACATACATATTTTGTTAATAGCAATAATTAAAATGCATAATAAATAAATAAATATTTATCTTCATTACCTACTAAAAGAAACACAAAAAGTAAATTTATTAAAAAAAGGCAAATATTGGTGCGTATTGTGTTGTTTGATTGCCGCACAAGAACACAATAAATATTGGTGCATTTTTGTTATTTTTATTGCCGCGCGGTTGCATAGCAAACAGTCACACGATTGCCGCACCAGGGTTGTATTTGATTGGTAAAAGTAAGCACAATATTGTCCTTGATTGGTACATGAGCCAATTGGTTGTGCAGTCACACGATTGGGGTATTAAAAAGTATGAAAATTGGTGCATTGCGGCAATCGTGTGATCCCAGCTTTAGGAAAAGTAGAAAGAATTTGACACTAAAAAATAGAAAATAAATTTCTGTTGCGTCTTTTGTAAGTGAGCATGTTTTCATTTTCAACAGATGGACATACATGGCTTAATAGACTTAGAATTACTCAACGACCCAGAATATATTTATATGCTTTATGGATACTAAAATAGTTTCACACGGATTGACAAACTTAATATGGCCTCTATCACCACTGGTATAAAAACGTAAAACCAAAAGTCATCCTTTTTTTTTTGTTAAAAAAAATTAAGTAATTCATACAAATTTAAAAATTCCCGTTTTCTGTTTGTTAAAATTAATTTCTGATTATTTAACACATTATTTTGTAGGCGAAATTTTTACTGGGAATTTAAGGTTCTTCTGTTAACAAAGAAGTACAGAAAATGTAAAACAAGTGTTAAAGGAAGATACATTAAAAGTTTCAATCTCTCTCTTGTGGGGGTAAGTGTTTAAAATTATTCCAAAATTAATACATATGTATGATGCTTGCTTGAAATGTTCTCCGTTGCTGTCGCCGCTTTGGCTAATAGAGCAAAAAGTTTGAAAAAAATAATAAGGAAATAGTGAAATTAAAACTCACTTCTGCATTTTATATATAAAATATCAATGAAACAACTAGTTTGTAACTAGTATATAACTGCATATAAATGATGATGGATATTTGGATATTATGAAATAAACACAGATGTGCTAATAGTCTGAAGTAAAGAGCAACTAGTTTATGTGTAACCCTGCAAATAATAGGACAAGTCTAAGCACGCGTGCAAAATGTAGCCCACAAGGGACTAGGACTAGTCCAAAAGTAACCCAAACGTATGGAAAAAAACATGGTCTATTTAATATTACGATGTCCTAGGGCAGGACTATATAACCCAGCTTTGGACTACAAAGGAGTAGTCTTAAAACTATTCCATGGTATACTCAAGAGGATTAGTTTTGAAGACGTTTAGAAACGAAAACATGTCGTTTACAAACGAAGACATGTCGTCTCACTACAAACACTTTTTAACAATGACATGGTCCATGCTTGCATTACATTGGACCAGTCCAAGGAGTAGTCCATTTGATCAAAATGGATCAGGTGGTCCAATATTATTTGCAGGGTAAATACTGGCAATTTTGCCTGCAGGGCAAATACGCACACGTGCCTACATATACAATTAAATTATCACATGCACGCAAAAACGTACATATGTGTCAGCATCAAGCCAAATGAAACGAGTTGCCATAAAAATTAATATTCAAAATTTTTTTACGATTTTTTCTGTTTTTTTTTTTTATTTAGCAGTATAAAAAAACAGATTTAATATTTAACGAGAATGCAAACAATGTTTTGTGCTTATACGACTGTGTGATACTCTTAAAAAAAACAACAATAACAATAAGAACACAAAAAAATCAAATGAAGATTAAAAAAAGGAAAAATAATAAGTATGATAACGCGAGAGGGTTTTCTTTTGTATTCAACACATTTTCAAGTGTTTTGCTTAATTTAAACGTTTAAAAAAATATCGTTTTTTTTTTTTTTGGTTTGTTTGTATTTATTGTAACATAAAAGCGAGTACACACGAGTTCGTGCTTTGGAAAATATATTTTCGCAAAAGTATTTGACTTCATCCTGTTGTTTATGGCCTCAACTTAAAGTTGATGTGTATTAAAGCCAATCGGGAATATTGTAAAGCAACCAAATTTTGAAATTTTATTTTGCCCCTTAGAGATTTACATGTGCAGCATATCATTTGAATAATTAATAAATTTTGATAATATTTTGTCAACAGTGCATATTTATTGCAGCGTAGGGTATTTGCAATATTTCGCCGTACATTTAAGTGCTTTCCTATTAAATCGCCTTAACTATTTTCGCATAGATGCATATGTATGTATGTCTGCATGCATTTCGTTTTAAACTCAAGCGTTTTGTTTCACCTATTGTTTTTGAATGTTTCATTGTTTATTATACTTTTACAACAGAATGTAAAAATATATTTTCATTGTTTTTCAGACTCTTACACAGCCAAATTACACAATGCAAATTGTTTTAGTAATTTTAAGTCTAAATTGTTCATTCAACTTGACATTTTAATAACTACCAAATTGAACTTGTGAATACTTATGTGAGCACGATCGTAAAATTAATGTTTAAAGTATACAGTATACAAATATTGCTCTAAGAGCAAACCAAAAGTTTCAACAAAATCTGGGTTGTATAGGAGGAGGTTGTAGATGGGTAACCCCCATACCAAGGCGAATACGTCTTGCCCCTACACAAAGTAGTTATTATTTTTGCTATATCTACAGAACTGCAACAGTGAGGTACACTAAATTTGATGTGAGTGGGTAGACAGGTACATACAAAGTAATTATTTGTTTGCTATTGTTTACACTACGACAGTGCGGTGCTCTAAATATGATGTGGGTAGCTTTAAGAACATCCTGCATGTTCCAAGAAAATCGTGGAGGTATAAGGGAGTGCAGGCAAGTATCCCCGCTACAAAGTAATAATTTATTTATTAAAGTGAAGCACACTATATTTGAAGCGGGTATTTCCTAGAGCAAATTGCACGTACCAACAAAATATTGGAGGTATAGGAGAGGGAGTTGGGTACTCTCCATACAAAGTAATTACATATTATTTCTCCAATATCTACAGAGCTACCGCAGTGAGAAACACTAAATTTGATGTGGGTAACTCTTAGAACGAAGTGCATGTTTCAAAATCTTGGAGCTATGGAAGTGAGTAGACAGGTACCCGCCATGCAAAGTAATTGTCACTTTTCCTATATCTACAGAACTACCGCAGTGAGGAACACTGAATTTGATGTGATTAACTCTTACAACAAACAAAAAGTTTTAACAATATCTTGGTCGTATAGGAGGCGGTAGACGGGTACTCCCACTACAAAGTAACTATATATTGCTTTTCCTATATCCACAGAACTTCCACAGTGAGGAACACTAAATTTGATGTGGTTAACTCTTACAACAAACAAAAAGTTTCAACAATATCTTGGTCGTATAGGAGGCGGTAGACGGGTACTCCCACTACAAAGTAACTATATATTGCTTTTCCTATATCCACAGAACTTCCACAGTGAGGAACACTAAATTTAAGGTGGGTAACTCTTAGAACAAAGTAAAAGTTACAACAAAAATTGCATATTCCAACAAAATCTTCGAGGTATATGAGGAGGAGATGGGTACCCTTTCAATCATGTGTATTAATAAACAGGTTTTTTAATTCACGCAAGCTCCTGCTGAATGCCTGCCGTTGAATAACTTCGGTTAAGAATTACGATATTTATTGCTTATTTGCATACCGGCTATAAGCATTTTACGCTTTTAAGCATCCGAACTTGTGCCGTTACTGTCTGCTATTTAAAATAACCGAAATTGTTTTGTGTATAAGCATTTACCGCATTTATGCATCGTAATATAATACAATTTTAATAAATTGCATTAAAATTGTTCTCATATTAGCATCGTTTCAAACTTGAGTCAAATACAATTACAAACGCACAAAAATTATTTTATCAAAACTAAATTTGCTAAATTTTAATCAAACATTGAATTCATGCACTTTCGATGCAAGAAAAAAAAGCTTTTTTCATAAAGCTGATAAAACTAAGCCAGTTTTTACAAAAGCACAGTATATGCATATAAGCGAGTTTCTATAAATGCATTTCTAGTTTAAAAGCATAAAAAATCGTTTAAATTATGAAATGCTTATAAGCGATAAGTGCTGTTTTAAAAAATTATTTTTTAGAAATTCTTTTTTAATACCTTAAGAATAAATTTAAACAAGTAGTTTTCAAAAAAATGGGACGTAGTTAAAAAAAAAACAAAAACTACTTTCAGTTCAACAACAAATAAAAAAAATATTAAAACGCACTTCATTGTGCCTAAAGCAGACCATACATGATTCAATTCAATTGTCAAATGAGTCGGTTGTTGTCCAAATCAAAGCGTGTATGGCCTTGTCAGTTGATTAGTTTGACGGTTGTCGAGTTGGTTGAAGAAAAATCAAAAGATTTTGATTTTTTCAAGTTGACTACTAAGTCTTTCAATTCGATTGTACTGTGTGTGCTCGAGTCTCTTGATTTGCTGTCAAAATTAATTTTTGTAGTTAAGTATTTTAAAAATTGTCTTTTATTTCATTAAATTTTAAAATTAATTTAAAATCTTTCAATTCAGTTGATGAAGTTGAAAGACTCAGTTGACAACTGAATTGAACCGTGTATGGGGCGCATAATACGTCATCCTTATCATCAGTGTGGTTTATATAAATCTTATCCTCATAACATAATTTTTATTTGCCGGATTCATGGTTCCCCATAGTCCTTAATAGGAAATACTCTTGTAAATATATATATATATGTATGTATATGCTAGCAGTTGCCGCGCTTTTTTCCGCCCAGAATGAATTTTTGATTTACTATAAAGAAATATAAAGCCTGTGTGTTTCATTGTGTGTAGATCGATCTACAAAAGTTTGAAATATAATCAAAATCGAATTTGCCCATCTGTCGCTTCATATTCCTAGCTTTGAAAAACATATAAACCCTGTGTATTTTAATTACGCTGATCTATCTATCTATTCAAATTTCATCAAAATTGTTTAGATATTTTCAGAGTGGCAGTAATTTTCCGTATGTCCTCTCTTGGTCGCTTTCACATTCGGTCAGGGGACGGTTGAGCGGAGAGGTAGACTGGAGTCGAAATGAAGGGTGTACCGCGTACTCATGTTAAAATGGCATTCTTTTCTTTTGAGTTAGGAAACTATCGCTGCAATAGATATCTTCTTAAACGATAATTTATATTTTCTGAATATAGGAGGTTTAGCGGCCCTGAACCCAATCCTAAGTTAGTACCAGTTAGTGAAATACAAAGTATAAAAAAAATCCCTCTTACAGATTCTCATTCCCTCAGGACCTTGCATGTTTAATTTGATGTTTCGGATATTCAAAAAGTACCAGTTAAAGAACAAAACAGAACAAAAATTACCCTCTTACAGATTCGTAATCACTCAGGACATTGCATGTTTAACTCTATGTTTCTTGGTCCAATACTAATGAAAATTAAAAAAAGTACCAAAGAAGAAATAACTTCCAAAACTGTTACAGATTCTCATCCACTCAGAACCTTGCCTGCTTAGTGTTATGTTCATAGGTCCAATATTAACGAAAATAAAAAGGAACCAGTTAAAGAACGATAAAGTACCAAATAGATTTATTTGTAGATTCTCATTCATTCAGGACCTTGCATGTTTTATTTATGTTTTAAAAGCAATACCAAAGAAAATTCAAAAAGAACCAGTTAAAGACCAAAACGTTCCCCCATAGAGTCTTATCACTCAGGATATTGCATGTTGAATTTAATGTTTCTAGGTCCAATATTAACGGTAATGAAAAAAGTACCAGTTGTAGAATCATAAAGAAAGAAATTTATTTTCCGTATTTCGCCTTTTTTGTACTTTGTTGTCCCCATTAAAGCATCAAATATTCCAGTATTGTAGTAGGAGCCCATTTAATTCGTATAAGCCAAAGTATGTAGAAAAATACTTTTTAAAAAAAAGTACCAATAATAGTTACGAATTTTACCCCTTAAAGGTTCGAATTTCAGAAAAGTACCGAATTTGGATTTTTTAGATAAGTTTCGAACATTATATAATGTTTATTTTTACTTTTATTAGCTTATAAGATAGACGGGGTGACCAAAAAGTACCAAAATTCAAGTTTTACCCGTTTATTCTTTAAAAGGGCAGAATTTTAAAAAAGTACCAGACACCTGTCCGCTTGTTTTTCTAACGGACGACAATAAGTATTTACATTCTTTCTGTCTCATTTAGTTTTGGAAATATGAGTGAGTTTAGAATAGAAGGCTAAGCGCCCCTGGACCCTATCCTAAGCACGTAAGTGGAACCTTTTATAGCCTATGTCCGTTAGGAGGTTCCCTTCTTCATTTTGTTGAAGAAATTTTTAAAATCGGACCGGTAGTTCCGTAGATTACTTCTTACAAACATACAAACTTTTCAGCTTTATAATATTAGTATAGATATACTGTGGCGTAGGGAATCAAATCTTCGGGCTCGACCGACTATACTTTCTTACTCTTTAAAATTATTGCGAAATTATTGATTTATTATATAAGTTTTACAACAACTGCTACATACACTTTAGAATGTAATATCAAATTTAATTTAAAACAAAAGCTGAAAAAGTGGAATTATGTAGAACCTTTTGTTATGGAACTCCTCATACACATATGTAAATATGTATATCTATGCTCGCACTGGATGTTATTTGTATATGAATATAAAATTTAATGCATGTCATATCTCTCTATGTATGCGAAAAGAAAATGATGTTTACAAAAGAAAGGAAAATAAAAATTGTGTAACAAGCTAAAGTCATAAATGAATTAGTTTACGCACTAAAGACACTTAACTTTTCTATGCATATATAATATTTTTATTGCGAGCAAAAAAAAAAAAATTAAGAAATTTTAAAGAAAAACTTATGAAATTGCATTCAAATTGGAAAATAAAGAATGTCAAGTAAATTCTTGTCAAGATGGCATTATGCGTTTCACATGGAAATGGTACTTTAAGCATGAATTTTTTTTTACTTTAACAAGTCAATTTAATAATAAATTTTATTTAACATTGACCAAATAAACGGTGTTTTTTTTTTTTGTAATTCCGATTCAACGTCGCAATAGTTATAGCCTTTTCACACTTGCCAACATTTACCATCAATTTGCGAAGATGTTGAAATTTTCCCATTAGAATAGTACAGAGCTAAAAACCAACATCTTTACAAGATGTTCCTATCTCATTGTATTCCTTTCTTCTTCTTTCAAATTTTAAAGTGACATCATTAAGGCCGAGGCCACGCAATGAGCGGCTAAGCGTCAAGCGGCTGAGCGGCAAGTGGCTCATTACTGAGCGTCACTTCTGAGCGGTTAGTTGTTAAATTGCCTTTGTCAAGAGAGGTTTGCTTAATTTAATTACGCGAAAATCGTATTCATATTTATAAGAATTTAATGCGCTTAAGAAAAAGGATGATTTGGTGTTCATCCTATAAATCAAGCAACATTTTCACTGCTGTTCACAATAGAGAAACTATTTTTTTTTTCGCAACAACACACATTTGCAATTAAGAACCCGTTTGCAAATTTTTCCCACAGCAAAATTATGTGTTAATCTGGCCTGTTCTGAAAATCACGTGATTTCAAGTCACGTGTTTTTGAAATCACGAGCGTGATTTTGTGGTGTTTTGAAAGTCATACCGTTTTTGTGTTTCTCGGTCTGCTTTCGGCAATTAAAGATCACACCAAAACACACAAAAACGGGACACTAAAATATCACACTTGTGATTTTATTAGGTACATGTGATTTGAAATCACGTGATTTGAGTAAAAGTGATTTGCAAAACAGGCATGTATTATTATTTTTAAAACATTTTGTTGAAATTTTCATTCAAAACTAAATAAAATAATTATCAATGTCAGCTTCAATTTCATACAAATTGTTGCTGAAGTAAAAGAAGACTCAACTTTAGTTATGTTTAGTTTATTAATGCCTCAACGAATTATTCGTTAATATAATGAAAATAATGCCTAAATGTTCATTATATTAACGAATAAGTCGTTGAGCCAACGAAAATATTTTAATAAACGTAATTCTTTTGCTTAACGTATATTTTCATTGGATTTTTGGTTCAGTGTGTCTTGCCAAAATAGCGGTCGGCTTTGTACAGCTGAAATAATAAGCCCCACATTTACTTTTTTGACATGTTTATTCTTTGCAGCTCAGAAATCATCCAAAAATTAGAACAAGTTTTATTCCTGAGCGACGCCGCTTAGCCGCTCAGAAATTGCGCTCATTGCGTGGCCACTTCAGTAGTATTTCATATGTTTTAATTTTTTGCCGCTCATCGCTCAGCCGCTTGACGCCTAGCTGCTCATTGCGTGGCCTCGGCCTAAGAAGTGGCAATAAGTTATATTATTATTGTGGCATCACTGACAAAATTACATTTGTTTTGAAAGCAGTGTTACTATTTTTCAAGTTTCTATTTAATTCGAAAAAAATTTAAGGTTTTCTTTTCTTGGCACATTTGCAGATGAAATGTAAAAAAAAAGTTTTTTTGCAGAAATGGTGACATCTTAGAAATTTTGTGTTCTTTTTTACAATCTCAAAGTCTATCGGGTAGCAATGAAATCAGATTTGTAGAAATGAAACCGAGAATATGTTCTACTGCTTGCTTAGCAGATGGATCTATCACATATTCTACTTGATTTACAGCTGCATATGTTGTAATGTACACTATCTCCCATCCGTGTCAGAAGCTCGAATTTAGCCCACAGTGCTTAAACGAAAATCAGCATCTAGCTATGTCTGCAATTTAGGTTTAATGACGTTTCGTTTTAACAACACTGTACAGCACTAAAAAAAAAACAAAGTAACAACGAATAATTATGGAGGAAGGGATAAAATATGTATATGTGTATTGGTATTTTGAAAGTTTACATCGGGAGGCCATTTGTAGTGTAGTGTACACAATATATAGTGAAGTGTAGTGTATACACTATATAGTGAAGTCTAGTTTATACACTATATAGTTGTATACACTATATAAACAAAACTTCCACACATTCAAGTTAAAATACTACAGATATCCAACATTTAACATATCGCACATTTGCTGCAAAACCGGCATAACTCAAAAAAATGAAATGAAATTTTGGAGTTAGAGATGCAGAATTGTTCGCTTTGTTTTTCTTTATATTGTGTATTAAATTCATCTTTATATCTTTTATACTTTCCCAGTTTGAAGATAATGTATTTTCTTTTTTTTTTCAAGTAGTTAGAGCAAATCAAAAACTTTAAATGCGTTTATCTCGAAATGGTTTTTTTGAGTTATGCCGGTCTTGCAGCAAATGAGTGATATGTTATGTTTTAAGAATTGAGTAAATTAATACATATGTATTTCTTTTACATCAAATGAGGTAATGTGTGTATTCTCTGTGTTACACACCGCACTGTGGTTCAGACGGCCACTTTCTTTGGCGAAAACTATTTTTTGTTATGTTCTTTTTTGATGCATTTGTTATTGTAATCTGTAGTTCACACTTCAGAGCAACTAAACCTGCTTTTGGCTTTTGTAAACATTAATAAACCGTTTAATTATAAGCCATCAAAGTTAAGCCATAGGCAAAGATGAATGGCCGTGTCACTGTGCACTTTTCTAGTTAGCATATCGTATTTTCAACGGAGCTTAATGTGTTCACCAAGCTTCATAAGATTCCGTTAAGTGGAAGTAGTTAACCCCCCGTTTCCACATACAAGTGCAAGTTCGAAAAACTCAATACACTCACACGGCTGTTTTGTCGATTTTTCGTTGATAATACGTATACACTACTTGCAAGTAATTACTTGCATGTGGAAACGTAGGGTAAAAAATAATGATTCATTTAGATTGGCGTGGCAAAGCCCAATTTTCTAAATATTAAAGTGGAGCTAAATGTAGGTGTAAAGCTTCATATGATTCGGTTATGCATAAGAACATTTACTTTGAATGGGTGTGACAGTGCCACTTTTCTGGTCATAATATTGAGTTGTCACAGATAGCACATGTTTCTTTTAAGTTGCATAAGAATCGTAAAGAACTCTGCCCTAATTTAGTTTTGGCCAAAAAAAAGTAGTCGTATGAGCCTCAGTGCAAAAGCAAAAAAATTATGAGTATAGACGTAGTTTAGTCAAATTTTCAAAAATGTAAAAAAATTTTCACAAATACAATTTGGATGTATTGTTTAAAGATTATGGTAGCCATGTCCATAGACTTCAATTCTAATTGGCTTGATTCCCTGAGATCGAAGGACCATGTCCCTCACAGAACTTATTCATAAGAATTTCAGTCTAAGTAAATTTTAATATTAAAATATTAATAAAATAAAAAAAAAAGTTTTTAATATTAAAAAAAAAACAAATCGGTTAAAATGATTGATATTTCATTATTTATTTTCTTTATAATACTTTTTTATCACATGCGCTTTTTTTAATACATTTTTATAGCATGCGATATTTAAAAAAATTAATTTATTTTCACACACATCACTTTACTCACTTAAAATTTTGTTTAAGTGATTAAGCAAATTAAAATATTTCTTGTGTACTTTTTTTCCTCCCTCTTTTTCACATGTATCGCACCACAGCACAACTAATGGTGTCTAGACATCATCAGTACCTAATAAATATGTACATGAAAAATCAATTATTACTTAAAAGAAAAAATCTCCCTTAAAGAAAGCAGTAAGTTCTCACTCTCCTATTCTTTACTCTCCATTACAATATAATTACTTAAGTGTTATTTTGAAAAATTAATACGAGTGCACAAACGCTCATTAATTCTATATAAATACCACCCGATGTTATTTGAGATTTTGTATTCGTCTTATTGTAACATTTACATAAATCAGAAATTCCTTGAATCTAAATAAATTCAACATTTAACTACGCTTCAATACGTCTTGGTAAACAACAACAAAGGGGACTGCAAAAATATTTATACAAATGGATGGATGGATGAATATAATTAATTTATATATTTAAAAAATGTATATGGTTCAATATATTTTCCTTTGAATTAGTAGTCAAACAAATCCGTCTATGCGAATTTGTAATACCCTGCATTTAAATAGATCCAAAAAAAGTCCGCTTTTTAATTGTCCTAAAAAACATGATTTGACATGATTTGAATAATTTTCGAATACACTTTTAGGTGCTTTAGATAAAGAATCCTAAAACAAGTAAAAAACTCAAGTCGGCAAACCTTTAATTTATACTCTACACCACATTATTAATAGAAACTTATAGAAAGTGTGCCACATTTGCGACGCAGAGCGAATCAAGGACCCGGCAAAACAAAATTATAATATGAGATTAATATTTATGCATGTAAGAGTTCTTTGTGCCAAATATTATCTAGATATCAACAACTATATGAGATTTAATCGTCTTTAATTAGTTTAACCCATTTTGTACCAGCGGTCGAGATGTCGACTACAGACTTTTGCCATTCATTATTAAATAATTTAAAATATTAGGTAGTGTAACTTAATTAATTTTTATTATTAATAATTTAGTGTGGCTTGTTGGCTTTCTGATCAGGCATTTTTTTACCAAACCCCTCCCCCTTTTAAGGACCCCTCTGGGTAGCACAAAAATATACTAAAAATAGGCCATGGTTAAACCAATTGTAACGACTTTTATAAAATAGAAAAAAAATTATTGCTTTAAATAGCCACCAATTCAAATGAATTTCAATGTAGAAATTAAAATTGACTTGCTCCTCCTGCCGGCCGCCAGACAGCCTTGAACAAACATAACTGGTCGAGATGTCGACCACTGGTATAATTTGTGCCTTTTATTTGTTTATTCTTATCTATTATTTTTTATTGTTTTGATTACTAGTTGATAAAAGTGTGCTAATATCAAATGTAGTACTTTTTTTAATGCGAATATTAAACATCAACACTGAACATATTAAAGTTGGGTCGAACAAGTCTATGCAAAAGCTGCAATGTAATGAAGTGATGTTCGACTATAACTCTTTCATGATTTATATGTATATGTCTAGTGAAAATGTTCGATACAACTCTAGTTCAGATAAACTTTATTTATGGTTGCAATTCCGCTTTTCAATGCAGGGTTCCCAGTTTTATTTGCGATTTTTCATCCCCAAAAATCCCCACATTTTCTTTAAAATTAAATACATAATATAAGGTCAATGGAAAAATATGCATACATCGATTTATTTAAATAATAATCACGCGTCCGCCATCTAACGTTTTTTTTTTTCAACTAGTGCTTATTGAATAGTAACACTTAGCTCATGTCTAATTTGACGTCTAATTAGTTTTATCCTTCCGCTGAACGAATATGTTTATGTATACGCTTGAACAACGCTGGGAAATATTGCGATATTACTTTGAAAATCATGGTAATAAAAATCATCTTTTCAAATAAAGCTCATTTTGATCTTGGCGGGTATGTAAACAAACAAAATTGTCGCATTTGGGGCACAGAAAACTGGGAACACTGTTTCAATGCCTTTAAAGGGGATTCCCTGTATGTGCAAGCAAATTAGATTGGTATGCGCAAGCCTGAAGACAAAATTAGCTCAGCATGATATGGACTATGCGTTTGACCAAGAACATAAAATTGCATTGGTTCGATGGAGAAATAATGCAGAGCTCACTTTGGCTGCAGATTATGAATATATGGATCCGATAAAAAATGTAATGTGCTACGACAGAAAACTAAAAAACGGGTCCGAACCCACCTTATTGCCAACTATAATAAGTATATGGGCGGCTTTGACTTACATGATAATACTTAAGCTAATTTTCGGTTTAAAATAGAGGCAAGAAGTGGCTGCGGTCACTTGAAGTTTTATTGATTACTGAAAAACCATCCAGAAGCCCATGAGTCAAATTAATTTTAAAAACTCAATAACAAAACGCTGTTGCTTTCCGCCGAATCAACAAACAACGAAACATATTCGTCCAATGCAGAAAACGAAAGTAAATGGTATGCACATGTCTTAAATTTCGAAGTTCGGTTTTGACTATTTATCAGTGTAGCTTTTATATTGGCTTATTTTAGGTAATCCCCTATCATTACGAGATAGTTTCATTTTATTTCAAATCACAATAAATGATGTCTCACAGAAAATTTATTGCTCTAATTATCCCAGTGGTCGAGATCTCGGCCAGCAGTTTTCACAGGAAGTTACCGGCAAAAAAAAAAGTTATAGAAGTTATTTTTGGCCGATTTCTAACTAGCCATGAAAATTTCATTCGAATATGTAGCTTGGTATAAAATAGATTAAAAGAGGAGTTGTATATGGAACCTATTGTTAATTCTGGACCCACTAGCCTAAAACGTTGGCGTGACATAATAGATATTCGCCAAATTGTATATCAATCAAAATTTTAATCAATAAAATTTTCTACTGAACGACTCTGTAAAATGCGCATAGAAGCTAGCTTTCCCTCAACAATAAATTTCTGTGTACTTATCAAATATGAAATATTGGGAATTTTGCACGTCATGCAGAAATCTATTAATAATACATTTTGTATATCCGTTAATAACTTTGATAATATACTTACATGTGCCCGTGCAGAAAACTGAATTCGAAAATTGAGAAAACTGAATTCGAAAATGAAGCAATTTGTTTTTTTCTTTTATTACCCACTTACAAGTACAATTCGTGTCGGAAAGAACCCAACCAATTGAAGGGGGATGTAAGAAAAGATAAACTCACTGTTTATTGTTGGTGTTTTGTTGAGGCTTTGATATTGTTACAAGTAAGACTTTGAGTGTTTAAAATTCTCATTCGCTTTAGGGTTTTATTCGTATAATATTTTTAGCATTTCTAAAATCTTAGGAAAAGGTTTCCTGACGAGCTGGCCTAAGCAACCAGTGAAATGCGCATAGAAGCTAGCTTTCCCTCAACAATAAATTTCAGTGTATTTATCAAATATGAAATATTTTGAATTTAGCACGTCATACAGAAATCGCATTAATAAAAAATTTTGTATTCCCGTAAATAACTTTGACTCAGAATCAATTTTCAAATCGATCTAACGATGTCCGTCCGGCTAGCTAGCTGTCCATGTAACCCTTGTGCGCAAAATACAGGTCGTAATTTTGAAGATCATTTGATGAAACTTAGGATACTGGTTCTTATTGTCACGAGAACCAAGCCTTTTAAATATGGTGAGAATCGGTCTTTATGCACACAAACCGCAAAATTATGTTGGTATTAAGACTAAAGTTAGACCAGAAATATTTGATGGCATTGGCCAGGCCGTCGTACTCCAAGAAATATAGATCAGTGACACCTCTAGCCAAAAATCCATAGCAAACAGTGACTTTTTAGATACGCTCTTGCATCTCATGTCGATTGGTATCGTCCAAATTTCGACAATGTTGTTTGTTGTCGTCCCTTTTCATTCAGAAATGGGCATGATTTTGCAATGAAAATTTGACTCAGTTTAAAATTTTTGAAATAGTATGATTTGCACATTTTGTTGAACGCTATACCCCTCTACGGTGATTTGAAAAAAAAACAAACTGAATTAATGACATTACATATAGTCGACAAATGTTGCTTTAGGTCCCCTATAGTTCTCAAGTCCCTTTTAAAAGACCCATTATAAGCATGTAAGTAAAACAATGTTCTAAAATTCATATTACATTTTACATTAAAAATTTTTAGTTTTAGATATAGATCATAAATTTATAATTTTATTCGCACCACGTAGAAGTGCGATGGTCAATCATGGATAGATCCGATACTAATATTTGGTTAAATCATATCAAATAGTTTTAATTGTATTCTTTTGAATCATATAAAATTTTGTGATAGTACCATTAACGATTTCAAACTTATGGTGCCTTTTACGAACCAAATTCGATTTATCCCACTTTTTTTCATGCTGAACTTTGCTGCATATTATTTTGTTAAAAATAATTTAGTTTAACCCTTAAGCGAACACCAGGTCCTGGCCAGGCATTTTTTGACTTTTTTCCAGTTTTTTTTTTTTTTAATATAATTATTAAATATATTAGAACGAAACTTTATGTTTATCCACGAGGGCCTGGCCAGTCCCTGACATGTTATATATGTACTGCAGTAAATAAAATCAAAATGCACACGCAACACATAAGAATTCTTTTTTAACTGTTTTTTTTGAAGAATTATTCTATTTCCCAACAAAATGTTCCTGCTACACAGTGGTCCCAATGACAAATTTAGAGCGAAAAACTCATAACTCTTTTTTATAAGTACATATAAGGATAAAAGTTTGTACGAACAAATGACTTGGTACGGCACGATCTTACGCCAAAAACTGATGGATTCGATTGCGTTGGTGTGGCGCTTTCCATATCAAATTAACTGACATAAAACCTACAAAATCATTTCATAATACAAGGGAACAAGGATTTTGTTGATTAAGAACTGAATGAGGTTATTCGGGACGCTGAATCCAAATCTGCACTTAGTTTTTCTATCAGCTCGGCTTTTCGAGATATACCGTTATGGCCAAAATTAAGGCACTTCCGCTACATATATTGGAATAACTTGAAAATGGGTCACCATATTCAGTTCAAAAAAATTCGAAATACGTCAGCAATATTATCTTAAGGCCGTGCTTACATTGGTTTTAAATTTGACCAGTAGTTTCAGAGATGTTGTTGAAATAAAAAATTAGAAATAAAAAAAAAAAAAAATTTTTAATTAAAAAAAAAATTTTTGTTTTGAAAAATTCATAAAAAATAAAAATTCAGCGTCTTACAACATTAAATTCTTTATCAACACAAACAAATTTCAATTTTGTTCCGCTGTGTAATCACTGATACTACTTTATGTTGATTTGTGTTTTTTATATAGTTAAAATGTTTAAAACGTTTTAAATATTACAAAAACGGTCGTCCGGGTCTTGATGGTCCTTCCTCCAAGTCTTCCTCCAAAAAACCTGACGAGGCTTTACTGGGAAAGAATCTTTTATCATCAAACCAATATTTTAAGATTGACTCGAAAACATTCTTTGTTCTGTGTGCATGCATCCACTTCTTCGATAGTTTGCTAAGAAAATTTTGATCTGATTGCTTTACCTTATGCTTATGGTCATCATCTACGTCATTTTCTATACCACTGTTCATGAAAATGTAATGTATGACAGCGTAATTGGTTTTTCTTCTGGTCTTTTTCAGAGTTCCAAACATTGAACAAATCCCTTTTAGTGATAGACATTGCAACCTAAAGATACGATAGATAGTGTTTAGGCAAAAATAGGCAGCCAATTTCTTAAACATTTAACAATGCACATGTTAAAAATCATAAAAACACAAAAATAGCAGCGACAGCTGGTGAAAGTCACATTTATAACTCTCTCACAATTTACAATACATATTAAGTTCCACAATTAATGAATACATTTTAATTTGCATACATATTGTTCTAAACGGAAGGCTTAATCAGCGGAACATTTCAAATTTAAAAAATATATGCCTCTATTGTACACAGAAAAAATTCTCCAAAATTGTTCACCAATTAAAGCATTAAACAAAAATATAATGAGTTTTAATTAAAAATTTAATCAAGTGAATTAAACGTTTAATCAAGTGAATTCAACGTCTAATTAATACTATTAACTGGTTTAATTGATACTATTAATTTGTTTACTGGTGCAAATTTTATTAATTTTTTAATCAATATCACAAATTTTTTTATTGAAATCCATTTTTATTTTTTTCTGTGTATAAATAAAACCAATAAATATTACAGAAAATGTTTTCACTTTAATTTATAGGATCTCGAAACCACATACAATTATCCATTAATCTGTTATTAAAAAATAAACTTAGCAATTACTGATGTTTAATTAAATCAATGCAGCAGTGATAATATTGCAAATATTCCAAAAAAATATATACCGTTGTGTAGATGGGGTCTTGTCATTAAAAAATCAATTAAATTTTTACTCTGGCACCATTCGAAAAAACGAATTTTTTCGCTCTAAATTTATCATTGGGACCACTGTTTGCTATAGCCATAAAACCCCATACATATAAATGTAGTCCCAGCCAGGCCCTGAAGTTCGTTTGCGTAAAACCATTTTGGTGTTTGCATAAGGTTTAAAAGGAGAACGAGCCTTTCCACTATCTGTTTACGACGTTGGACTTGCATAAAGTGAACAATACTGATTAAGACTGTGGTATTTGTTATACGAACACAAAAACATTTACAAATATTTACATTTTCAACAAGTTTTTTAAGTTTATTTGCACCGTCGAAAGTAAATTTGTTTTCGTTGAAGAACTCGATGCGCAACGAAACTTTCGACAGTGCTGTCAACTTATAATACAAAATGTGCATTCGATAGTCGATGTTCGATAGCTGGCAAACATCTTTTGTCGAATGTAACTTATGTCAGTAAAAGCGTTTTCCAAAAGTAGCTGTGATAATATTTGTCACTGTCAAGTATCGGCTAATCCTCGTCAAAATTTTAAAGATTCATTTCTGCACACATTAAATTAATTTGTGCAAAATAGTATGTTTTTAATCTTCAATTGCGTTTTTCTTTCATTAAAATATTTAGGAACGAGTACCTTTTTGGTGTGGTTTTAATAGGGGACCATGATTAATAATGGAACTATCCCGATTAAGCTTTTTATTTCCTAGCACATACAACCAAAAAAATAACATGTTTCAATATGGTCACCTACAACAAAGCTTTTTTTAAAAAGAAGTTTTAAATATATTTGGGGGATTCACAAGCTATCTGCTATCAAGTCATATTGTCATAATGTCCTAAAAGTTCAATTAAACATGTTTAATAATATGGTTCTGACTTTTTGTTAGACGACTAATTTTACCATAATATGATTGTCGTTGACAATAATATGGTTGGATTAACCACAATGTGTTTAAAAATATTTGTTAAAAAATTTTTTGTTGTTGGAGGTGTCCACATTGAAAATTGTTTTTTCTCTCCGTGTACAAACTTATTTCTGACCAATTTTATGTCATTTATATTATTTTATTCAATTATATCTGTATTTAAATGCCTTCAGAAGATGTCGCTTTAACGAGCTTCGGTGAATAGTGGACCTATTTACCAAAATCCGTTTGCTTTACTTAAAATCCGACTGAAATAATTTTAACAAATAGAATTTCGGAATTTTTGCTTCTTTTTTACGTTTTAAGCATGAAAATATTTTTTATATAAGAGGGGAAGTCGGAACGTTTTGTTCCGCTTAGCTTCTACGCTGATATGTCATACCTAAACAAGAGCGTCAACGTTGTGTAACAAACAGTAGTGTTAACTTTCTTGTTTAAAAGAACCCACATAATAGAAATAAAAAGAAGAAAAAACCGCTAGATTGACAAAAAATAGCTAAATTGTCATTATTTATTAACAATAGCGGCCAACTTCCCCAGTAGCACAGAATACCACAGAACTGAAAAAAGTGACGCGTGAAAAAGGCCCAAATCAGTTGCGAGGGCAGCTTTCGAAGAAAAAGACAGAAATCTTTTTTTGGTGGTGAAGTGGCAATGTGTAAAAACAGGCAGCAACAATCAACACAAATGGCATGATCAAAACAAAAATAACAAAACACAGACCACGTTAAAAAAAATGCATTAGTTCAACAAACGTTGTGTTTTGTGCAAAAAAAAATGTATTTATTTATACTTTTTTGTTTTATAATGTTATTTATTTACTTAAATATTATTTACTTGTGTTGTGGTAAACTTAAAAGTTAATTTTTACAACAGCTTTGCAAATAAATCTCAACTAAATAAATTTGTGTTCATTGTATTGCGGCATAAAAGATGATGCAAAGAGAAATGAAAAAGGGCAGCTTTCTTAAAAAGAGACAAAAAAAAAACGCAAAATCTTCCGTCTCGTGACAGTTCTGTGGTATTCTGTGCCAGTAGGCTAGCTGGTAGTGAGCTAGTCTATCAGCGCCGGGGTTGCGGGTTCGATTCCCGCCAGAGACTCTGGTTCCTGCAGACAAGCGTAGAGCTTCGCGGGATAAGATTAGGGAATAAAAAAAAAAAAAAAAAAAAAAAAAAAGTTTTGAATTAGTACTGCTTGGTGTTATTCGTACTTAATGTGTATAGTACGACTCGTACTTGTGTATAGTACGACTCGTACTTAATATAGGTGGAAGAAACTTAAGTTAAGTACGAGTTTTCTTCCTGTGTATAACATTTATATGAGATTATCATTGACTATTTTTTTTTTAAAAGTTATTTTTAAGTTGTTTATATGGGTCAGGTTTAATTATGATTTTTAATTTTTTGTTGGTAAGGGCCTTTTGCGTTTAAGGAGATGATATACTCCAATTTTTTATGACTTTTTGTACACTCATAAAATTATTACAATAACTGATTGTGGGTTATTAAATTCGAATGCCGTTCTGTTAAAATTGAATAAAAATAAAGTTATCTTACGAATAACTTTATTTTTTAACATTTATGTTTGTTTAAATTGACTCTTAATCGACCTTTAAAAAATTTTTATTGTTATAATTATTTAATTAAGCTTGAGGTCAAGAAAAAAAACCCTAAAGAAGACACACAACGGAGTAACGAAATATTGTTTTAATAAATTTAATATTTTAAAAAAAACAGACCTCAAGCTGAATTAAATAATAATAATAATTAGTATTGCGGTTATTTTGTTGAACTATTTATGGTTTTCAATCAAAATTTTTAATATTTTTAATTAGGCTTATGTTCATCAAATTTAATTTTCATTAAATTATTTTTATGAAGAAAGGAATTTTACAACATGAAAATTAATTAAAATTGTTATTGATAATTTTTCATTCTTGACTGTAGCCGGGCTCGAACCCTGGCCGGCAGGTTACCCTGACATGTTTTGATCGCAACCACTCGATCTCCTCAGAGCGATTTGGCGTCTTACATAATAATAGTAATTATCAAAAGTAATTTTTGGGAATTCCCATATTCATACAAAATTTTAATTTAAAAGATTTTGTTATCCGTGCTTAATTCCCAGTTTTTATTCTTGATAAAAACACTAGAAATTTATTGTTGATGGGATAAGCTATTCCTATGCGCATTTCACTGGTTCCTTAGGCCAGATCATCAGGAAACTTCATCCATAAAGATTTTAGAAAAACTAAAGATATTAAACCAAATAAAACTGTTAAGCGTATAAGAATCATAAGCAACAGCTCTACTTGTAACAATATCAAAGTTTAAACAAAAACATCAACAATAAATAAACAGTGAGTTTATCTCTTCTTACATTTCCCACTACAATTGATTGGAATTCTTCCAAGATTAATTGTAGTTGTAAAGCTACGGTCAGACTTATCAAATATTTGACGAAAAAAACGGGACCAACCACCAAACTAAAAAATCATTTCGCTTAATATCAATATTTATTTTGATTAAAATACCACATCTTACAAAAAACTGTTTTTTGCTTTTTTTAGTTTATTTAGTTTATTTTATAATATTAAGACCATTTTAAATCTCACTAACTATTAACAAAAGTAGGGGTTACGCTTATTTGATCAAATATTTAATAAGTGTGACCGTAGCTTTAGTAGGTTAAGAAATAACAAAATGCAAAAAACAACTTGCAAGAGCATGTTGCCTGGTAGTTTTTTTAGGCCGTGCACTTGCTAGTTTATTATCAAAAGTAATTTTTGGGAATACAAAATTTTTAATTTAAAAGATTTTGTTATTCGTGCTTAATTTATGGATGAAGTTTCCTGATGATCTGGCCTAAGCAACCAGTGAAATGCGCATAGGAATAGCTTATCCCATCAACAATAAAATTCAAGTGTTTTTATCAAGAATAAAAACTGGGAATTAAGCACGAATAACAAAATCTTTTAAATTAATAATAGTAATAATAAAAATTTATGTTTGTTATTCAAAAAACAAACTACCAAAAAAAACGTTTTTCCGCACTTATTTTTTTAAGTAGTTTGATTTTTTGTCGGTTAAAATATATTTTTTTAAAGTAAAAACTTTATAACTTTAATAAATAAAACATTTAAAAATTAATGCAAAATTCAATTATTTTAAATAAATTGTAAATCATCCGTTTTTTAAATGAATTTTCAGTGGCTTAAAATTTATTTTCGTTTGAGTTCAACTACACAATATTTTGAGTAATTGGGGTTAAGAAGGCCTATTCCAATTATTTTTATATGCAAAACTTTGTTAGGGCACGACGAAACTTTTGAGAGATTTACTCTAACAGCAACGAAAACTTTGCAAATAGCACGGATAAAAGTTAAAGCAAAGTTTCGAAACAACATAAGAATCAATTAACAAACCAACCCATTGTAGGGTACAATTTAAATTATTATGTATTTTCAGTACATTTGAATGTTTAGAAAGAATTTTTTCTTTAATTTTTCACAAAGTTAGCTTTTAGTTCATCATTATTGCCAAAATGGAAAAGACACAAAAAACAACAGCATTTAAATTCACAACAATTTTGATTGATATTCATCGAAATTCTTTAATATGTTCCCTCCTCTCCCAGCGTCAATATATATTGACAGTTCATCAATCAAATTGTTCTCCGATGCGTGTCTTTTGTATGCAGTGCGGTTCTTTCTCTCTCGTTTGCTGCCGTTTAAGCTTCGCTTGCCAGGCAGAAGAATTCTTGTTGATAAAAATATATAAATTCATATATTTTTTCGGTATTTTCCCATGTGGATTTACCCAAAAAAAGAAAAAAAAAATGGCATTTGTGGTTGATTGAATAGGAAAAGGGTAAATATGTAACCTGTTAGAAATACGATAAAATGGGAAATAAAACCATTTTTCTTTTAACGATTCTCAGGTTACAAAAAAGCTGAACTAGAATAAAAGATTTAATTTGTTGCAAAAAAAAAGAAAAAATAAATAAAAAAAGAATAAGTGTTTGTTGTAGATATCCTTTAAAAATATATTTGGTATATAATTTCAATTTACTGACTGTTAAACAATTTCGAACTTTAACGTTCGTATAGAATTTAATATGGAAAATATTTTTTAAAATTATTGTGTTTCATATAACATTTCTATGCGAAATTTAATGTTCGAAATTGTTGAACAGGCAGATAATTTCACCATTTTTTTTTAAAGTAAATTCATAAGAAAATATTTGTGTTTCTTTTAAACTTGATCTTAAACTATATTAATTTACTCATAATCACGGCTAATAATGAACCAATCTTCTTTATTTTCAATAGAAACATTTCCAAAACTATATTCGATTTATATGGACAAGAAAAACTGTTTCGATAATTTTAAGATAATCATGGTCCGTTCGTTGTCAATATTTCTGATAATATCCGTTGACAAAACGTTGTCAAATCCGTTACAAAATGTTGTTAAATTATATAAATTAAAAAACACAAAACGTTGTAAAGCAATACATTTTTCAATAAATGCGATAAAAAAAATTTAAAAAAAACGGCGAGATTTCTGAAAAGATATTGCGGTTACTATCGAAACATGTCAAATCGACCATTCCTTGAACGTTGGTTTAATCGTCTGGTCAGTGAAGAATTGAAAATTATCAATAAATTTTAATTTATTTCATGTTGTAAAATTCCTTTCTTCAAAAAAAATAATTCATTAAAAATTAAATTTGATGAACTTTAGCCTGATTAAAATATAAAAATTTCGATTAAAAACAAGTACTCAAAAAAACGTAGCTAAGGCTCTTTGATATAAACGAACACATTAAGGCAGTGGTGTCAGAAGTAGCAAAAAAAAAATCCTTAAATACTTTAATAGTAGAGGCGAAAAAATCGGACAGATTTACAGATTTTTTTAATCCTTTAAATTCTAAATTTTCTTCTTTTAATATCTGTAGCCATATGAAAGATTATCTTAAGTCGACATAAGGCAAAATTGAGTATGACAATTAAAAAAGATAGAAAGTTTTAAACAATTTTTAGTAAATATTAAAGATTTTTCAAGTGTGTGAAAAAAATATGAAAAGTTAAATTCATTTTTAAAAATATCGCATGTGAAAAAAAATATATTAAAAAATATCGCATGCGATAAAAAAAATATAAAGAAAATACGACTATTTACACGAAATTTAAAGTTTTTATGCAAAATCAATCATTTTTATTTAACATTAAAAACTAATTTAAAATTTTTTTAGGCTTTTTATTTTAAAATTTATTATTTTTGGAAAAATATGACAGACTGAAATTTCTCGAAGTACTTTTCGAAACTAGTAAAACCCCATTAGGTTTTTGCTAGTCCTACTTAGCTGCTGTTTGAAGTTTACGGTCTCATGTATATTTTGGCCTAAACTTGATTTTTCCCAAGAACATCCCACGGGGAAAGGGAACTAGCACCAAACTTGTCACGTGACAGTTCCAAAATTGTAGGGACCGGTTTTAGTTCTAACACTTTATATGAAGGGGACTTGCCACTTTAACATGGCTTTGTCGTAGAAGGGGGTTAATAGGCACCTTTTTGATACTTTGCAACAAGTCACAGAAATTACTGAAATTAACACATTAAATTTTGGGTTAAAACAATTCCTGTCGCCGATAGTGTCCCGAGCAAACCATGTTAATAGGATAGATCCCCTCAATATAATCAGTCACTACCCGCACAAAATCCAGTTTCATGACTAGTTGTTTATCAATTACCTTCTGGAGTTAGATATGTTCTGTTTTCACCTATCACAATTTGTTTCTTTTTATTATTAAACTGGGTTCACCGGTCACGGGAAAAGTTCCTTAAAATTAATTGATTTCGAGCAGGGATGTGATTTTTCTCACATTATCCATGGTAAGGTTTGAAAAGGGTTATTATAACAGTTGCGCTTTATCATATCAACTCGGATACCAAAGAGGTCCATTGTTTATCTCTTGTTCATAAAGAAAAAAGAAAAAAAGATTGATTTAAAGGAAGTTCTATTCAAAGGTACTAAAAGATTGTGGTCCTAAATAGCCTTCGCCACTAACAAATTGCCTGTCGGATTGCCATCTTACAACTATGATGGAACAAATAATTTCTTGTAGTTTGCACCCTCAGATATCTTTGAGATCATCGTAGAAATATTTACTTAAGCCTATAGTACACGAAAAGTAAAAAGCCACATTCGTATGTTGTTCTGACGCAATTTTGTCGTCATCACACATCTCGAACATGCTATTGTGCCTTTGTAGTGACGTCAAAATTACGTCAGAACCACATGCGCATGTGGCTTTTGACTACCGTGTGCTGTAGGCTTTAGGCATCTAGCGGTGTGTACCATTAACATGGGGCGGCGGCAGACAATCTCGAGTTCATCCACTTCTTTGTACAATCTGCAGAAGTCGGAGATACTTCTATCGATTTTATTCAATATAGGCCTGATAAACTAGAAACAAGAATCAGAATTGTTACATCAATTACAAATGGCATCAATGAGGCAAAAAGTGACATCAATCCAATGACGAACGTCATCATAAAATTGTTTCATATTTGATGCGTCATCTGCGTTATGACTACAGTTTCATCAATTCGATGCCACATTATCTTCATGTTAAAAAGTAATATAAGAAGCAAAAATTCCCATATTATATTTGTTTAAATTATATACATAGTTAAATACATCAAATTTTCAAAGTCGAATGATTACGAAAGCCATATCGAGCATGCTGCTGGTGTCTTATAACACTGTGCAACAAAAAAAAATCAGCCTCAATACTTGCAACGCGAAATGAAACTAGGATATTGGTAGAGCAAATCTGCCAAAGGGTTTTGAAAAGTTAGCTCGGGTTCCTAAAATATCGGCCCCTAAAGTTTTTGAATTTTTTGAAAAGGCGTTTGGTTTAAGTCAAAAAAAATATTCTAATGTACTTCTGAGCTAAAATACTATTCAGATGTCGTCAGTAGAATTATATGACGTTTCTTTGCTTAGAATATATTGACCCACTAACACTCATTTTAGGGTGTAATTTTCGTCCTTTTTTAATTAAGGCTGACCGAAAAGTGTCATGGGTTCAAAAACGAAGACACTTGTCATAGTACTAATGTCAAAAAATACATCAGCGTTATGACGTCTTTTCTATCAGTATAGTGAAAACCCCTGTCGTGCGATTTCATCAGCAATTTGATTGCCCTTGACAACGCAATGAGCATGAACCAATTATATACTCTTGTTTGCCAGCTCGAAATAGCTTCAATTTGACGACAAGCTTTGAGAGCCGCAAGATTATTAACGTAGAAAGTTACCTTGCTTCCCATCTGAACGTCTAGGCACCAATGCCGTTGCCTTAAGAAACTTTAGAATTTTATCCTGGAATATACTATATTTATCCGGAGGTCCATTAGAGTTACGGACATCCCTATCTACTAATATACATCTGACCCTGTGCTTAGCTCGATCTTGGAACTATCTGCAGAAAATTGTAAGTCCCTCATACAGCGTAAGAGACCCCAGCAAAAAATCTTTGTCCTGAATAAAAAACGAGTGTAGACCTGAATCTTATTATTTTTTTTTATTTCTTAGAAGAAAATTACAGGTTGTTTTAATTAAAGAAGTATTTGACAAACCCCTTTTTTCTTTTTATATTTTTTAATTTGTAACTTTAATATAACAGATCTTTTACTTAAAGAAAAAATAAGCGATGTCAGCAAAAAAAAATATTATATTAATTTGTGGACCACAACAAAACAGATTTGCTATAAGAGAACTCCTGTGTATTTCTTGTGTAGCACAGTGTTATCCCCTCCACAAATTTACGAAACTTTACACATCTCTATCTTCTTAATATAAATTTGTTCAAGCTTTCAATATGCTAAACTGTCTAAAGTTTTTGTGCTGTAAATTTTGTAATTTAAGTTTTCTTTCTGTTATAAAACAAAAACAATAGAGAATTTTTCCCTACACTTGTCTAAATTTTTAATAAGTTCTCTTTTCTCCTTTTTTTTTGTCTTGCTTTACTTTTAATTAATTATAAAAACAAACAATATTGTCATTCTTGACTTTATCTTGTCGTTATTGACATTTTCTCTATTTTGTCGCTAACGTATGGCACAATAAAACAAAAAAAAAAACAAAAAAAAAAAAACAAAAAACGAAACAAGAAAGAGTGCTATATTCGGCTGTGTCGAATCTTTTGATAGGTGAAAACAGAACATATAACTTAATTTGTGATAATGGGTTTTAAAGAGTAAAGTTACTCCAGAAGGTAATTGACAAACAACTAGTCATGTAACTGGATTTTGTGCGGGTAGTGGCTGATTCTTACTGTTTCTATTGCTTTATTTGAAGGGATGATAGACATTCTAACATGGTTCGCTCGGGACAATATCTGCGACAGGCATTATTTTAACCAAAAATTTGATAGGCTCATTTCGATAATTTCTGTGATCTGTTGCAAAGTGTCAAAAAGGTGCTAATTAACCCCCCTCCTAGGACATCGCCATGTTAAAGTCAGAAGTCCCCTTCATATAAAGTATTACAACTTAAACCGGTCCCGTTACTATTTTGGTATTTGTTCCCTTTCCTTTTGGAAAGCTATGACAGGCCAAACTTTTCTACACAAGCATTGTTCGTTACAGTTTACGGCGTGCTAAAGTTTTTTTCGACAGTGGGCTTTATATGGGGCCTATGGTGTGAGATTTCTAGTCATATAGAACGCGTAAAAATCGGTGCATTTATTTTTTTTCAAACAGAAATATAAATATTTAAGAGTGGTTGGTCCACTTTTGGGTCTATAACTCTATTCCTACACAACCAAATGTGCTGGGTTTCAATTTCTTGCACCAGTAAACAAATTAATAATAACCATTAAACGTTTAATTCACTTGATTAAGTTTTTAATTAAAACTGATTTTATTTTTAAATAATACTTTTACTGGTGCAACATTTTTTCTGTGTACTTTATGGGGTCTTAGATAAATGTTAACAAAGTTTCACGCGGAATGACAAACTTAGTATACCCTGTCCTCAACTAGTTGTGGAGGATACAGAGAACAATGTCTAAGTATTAAAAACTTTAACAACATTGGCATAAAACTGACTTTTAAAGCAGAACAATATGTCTTCTGTAGTAGAAGAGAATGAGAGAATAAAAGAATCACCGAGGAGTATTTCAGTTCTGAAAGTTTAAGTTTTCATTTTTGTTTAAAAACTTTTTTTGTTTTAATTATTTATGCAAGAAAAAGTAGAGAAGAATTATGAAGAAATTGAATTTTGAAATTGAATGACGATATGGTAAAATACTAATACAGGTACCAAGGAAGATGATTAATATTTGTAAAAATCAATTTGATGCAAGACCGTAAATGTGAAATGAATTTTCAGTCAAACGAGGAGGGTTTTGTGAGAATTGTTTATATTACAGCGAAAATTCTATCGACTTTCTACATCTGCCTTTTCTGTCAAGCGGATGAATAAATTAAACATTTAGCTGGAATCTCTCGGACGTGTCCGCAGGTTGCGAAAGTTGAACGCGCGATAGATATATTGGGTAGCTGCGAATTAAATAAGCATTCGTGGACAGCCTCAGGGCTGGAAGGGAGATTCCCGTAGGTTATTTTTGTGGCCTCACAAAATGCCTGAGTACCAGTGTTTACTAAAGCGCCGTCGCTAGTGGATGGCGCCAATAAATAGCCAATCCCAATACCAAGGATAAGTTATTGACACAAAGCTAGTCCGTTGACAGTATTTTGTACGGGTCCATTACCCGTGATTCTATCTGCTTCTATGACTTTATATGAAGGGGATCAATCTATCATACTAACACGGTTCACTCGGGACAATGTCTGCGACAGTCATTATTTTAACCAAAGTTAAATGTGTCCGTTAAGGTTATTTCGGTGATCTATTACAAAGTGTCAAAAAGGCGCCAACTAATCATTCCTGGGACATCACCATGTTAAAGTGGCAAGCCACCTTTATATTAAGTGTTAGAACTACAACCGAGCCCTAATACGTTGGAACTGCCAAGCGACAAGTTTGCTGTTAGTTCACTTTGCCGTAGGGATGTTAAAGCAATACACTTCTTATAATATAAATTCGTCTAAATTTATTCAACAACCCACGTCATTATCAACACAAGGTCTTGCTTTACAAATTGGTTAAGTGTGTTATACATACTTTACATGCATATCACTAAGCAAGAAAAACGGCAAGAAATAATTTGAATAATTTAGACAAGTAGAAGTTAAAAAGTAAGTCACCAACTTAATAAATATTGAAATTTTTTAAATTTTGTTTTTTTTTTTTTTTTTTTTTTTTTTTTGAATTAAAAGTCATCATATCTTTTTTATGTCTCTTAGGAAAATGTTGCAAAGTTTAAAAGGAACAGGAAATCAAAAATAATATATACAGACTCGCCTATACACATACAATGTCATACATACATACATACATACATTTATTCATACATAAAGAAATCCATGACAAATGTTTCTCGTTACTTGTCAGCATACAAAACACAAACCAATAATCATACACACAGCCACACAGGCACATACCCATACACATCCTGCAGACAAAAGAAGAATTAAAGAGGGTTTCTGAAAAGTTTTTTTTTCGCAGACATAAGGCCTCCCAGCGGCCTTCTTACTTCATTTCTCATTTACATGGTGTGTCACTAGACACCAAGTTCTTGCCTTCTCGCATCTGCTTTTAAGGGGTATAGAGGGCCTTCTCAAAGGAAGTAAGAATAAGAGAAAGCCAAAAAGTTATATTTTTAATACTTATAACCTATTCATACGCTACCGAGCACGGGTACAGACAAGTATGACTACCAATAAGTATAAAGACAAATAAGTTTGTATAGCGGCCGGTATGAGTATGAACAAACAGGCATGCGTATGGATATTCTTATGAATGCGTATGAGTATAGACTTGTATCGATGAGTATCGACAAGTAACTTTAACAATTCGTATGGGAATGAGATTTTCATGCACTAAAAAATCGAAAATATGCGCTTGAAATATGCACTAAAATATCCAAAATATGCACTAAAAAACTCAAAAATATGCACTAAAAGCTTGAAAAATTTCCATTAAAAATCGTTTTTTAATTTTACTAAAAACAAATATATAAAAAATTCAGCATATTGTTATTTAAATATCTTTAAGAAACTTTAATAATTAATTTAACTGCCTGGCCCACAATCTCAACAAGAATATTTCTTTCGTATATTTATATTAAAAACAATAATATAATAATATTAATATGCGAAAGAAATTTTCTTCTTGACATAGAGGTCCAGGGAGTAATTTTTTGTTTCTTTGAATAAATAAGTACTGTTTAAGTAAAAGTAAAAAAAAGGTTAAATAAAATTTGGTTAAAAGATTGATGTTTGAGTATTGACTGGCAGCAGTCGTCGATGGCTGTGAGTGTTAAACGGCAAACGCCTCTGAAGAGATTGAAAATTATCAACAAATTTTAATTAATTTCATGTTGTAAAATTCCTTTCTTCGTAAAAATAATTTAATGAAAACAAGTAAGAAAGTATAGTCGGTCAATCCCGACCATATGATACCCAGCACCACAGTACTTAAAAACACATCATGCTAATGTGTCCATATGAATATGGATTTATCTATGTTTATACACTTCATTAAAATCGGTTTGAAAGTTTGTGAGAGGCAGAAATTGCCCCCTACATCCCCTTGTGGTCCTATTTTTGAAAAACTGTATAGCTTATGTGTCCATATAGATATGGATCTATCGTTCGTTAGAATGAAGGTAGTGGTTGTGATATTATGTGCCCAGTGGGCCACTTTTGGTAAGCGGAACTGGCGCTGTGGATGAACCAAACGTAATGTTACGCCTTCCAAAGAAGGCGGAGTGAAATGAGTAAAATATCTCCAGCGGGAAAAATTGGAAGGTCCACAAAGGCATTATTGTTAAACTTTAACTCATGCCACTCTTCCTTCGTTTTGAAGGTCTTTAAGAATGTTTTTTTTACGAAATATTTTACAAATTTAAATTTCCATTCTGAGACCAGGCCTGTCAAAATTGTCCTTCTGGTGGGTATGAGGGAATGTGCACAGAAAAAATTATTTTTCCAATTCAAACAAAAAATTTGTAGAATCAAACAATTTTTTGTCTGAAATCGGTCCTACAAACAAATTTGCATATTCAAACAATTTATTTGCATTTTGTTTACTGAAAAAAAACACTAATTTTTTCAAACAAATAATTTAACTGAATCAAACAAAAAGTTTACTGAAATTCAAAATCAAAAAAAAAAAAAAGTTTTTGCACAAGCAATGACGCGCACACAAGTAAGCACTGTATGAGAAGGTGACGGCAAAGCAGAGCCGCCGACTGGCTTTGAAACACATTTTTTTGTTGGAATAATTTTTGAACGAAGTCTTATTTATACACACAACACAATGTTTTTCTTTATCACTCTCTGTTGCTGTATCCTTTCCTTTGCTAAAGAAGAAATGTAACCAAAAACGGCAGCAGACCGACTCGATATGTTTTTCGTCATCATTCTATTTTTGTATTTGATGTATTTAACCAAACAGTTTTAAAAAATTGAATACGGGATTTTGTTTCTTATAATGTCGTGTCTGCTATTGTTTTTCTTATAGTTGCACTTTTTTAAAGCGTCCAAAAATAGACTGTGTGTGTTTTTTGTTGTTGTTCTTATATTTCACATAAAGAAGTGTTGCTTACGATCAAATAAAAAAATGAAAAAAGACGACAACATTAAAGAGCGTTAAATATTTCATACAAAATTATGAAAACTTGACACCAATAACGCGTTTATTTTATTTTTGAAGAGTTGTCCACATTTTTGTTGGTTAAATAAAAATCAAACAAAAATATTGATTGAATCAGTAAAAATATTTATAGAAATTAAAAAAATTTTCAAACAAGCGGTTGTTTGAAAATAATTCGGCAATAATTTTTTCTGTGTGAAGGAATAACTTCTCAAATTTTAAAAAAGAACTACTCATCATCAACAGTCATAAATTTTACTCACTTCGCATTATTAGCAACAACAATAATGCTGAGAAAAAGCTAAACTCTTTCTTATTTTTAAGAAAGCTCTCTAGAAGTCTTCAAAGTAAATGCGAGAAGGCAAGGCCAACACGCCAGGTAAATTAGAAAAAATGTTAACTTGTGGTTGGGATGCCTTATAAGGCATATTTTTCCTACTGTAACATTTAGAGTGTATTTGAAGACTTTTTGAAAGGCCTAAAAATTTTACGCTCTTGCAAGTTTTCCCGCTCGGTGTGTTCACAGTCGCTTTTACACACATTCAAAATTGTATTTTGTGTGCTGAGAGTTGATTTGAGGCTTTTGGGTATTCAATTACTGCTGGCGTATTACAATGTCAACAGTTTTTTTTTTTTTTTTTTTTTTTTTTTTTTTTTTTTTTTTTGGAGGGGGAGGAGGGCTTAGGAAGGAGAAATGTTATGTGGAATAAATTATTTCATTTAATTCATTTTTCATAAAAAAAAATTTACGAGTAATAAATGAAAATGTTGTTTTTATTAAATTGCTGTTTTGTTTGTCTACAGGGAAATAAATGATTTCCTTAAAACGTTGATGGACCACAAATTAAAAACTTATTTTCAAAGTAAAAAAATAATTTTAAATTGGCACACAAAGTGGTTTTTTTATTCAGTTTCCCTGAATGTAAATAAAGACTTCCTGGAATATGTTAAAAGATAATATTGTTTTTTTTTTGCGCGTGTGAAAAAAAGTTTTGAGTGTTAAATTTCGCACTTTTTCCTGAAATTATGATGCCGTTAGTCAAATGAACGACTTTGGGTAAGTTAAAACGAAATATCAAAATGAATTCGGCAAAATAATGTGAAAAAAATTGCATTAATAAATGTCAGATTTGTAAGCGCTTTTCGTGAACTAATAAAATATAAAAAAAAGCAATTTGCAGAAAATTTGCATAAAATTTGTGAGTGCTGAATATTAAGATACCTAAAATTTTCTTACCATTTAACGGAGTAAAAAACAAGTAAAAATGCTATATTCCACTGTAGCGAATATTTAATACCCTGCACCAGGAATAAGACTATTCAAAGAGTGGGTTTTACACAAGAGATCTTTGATAAATTATGAACAGATCTTTATAAAAATTTGTTAGTGTGAATTTTAAGTAAACGTGGGCAAATGATTCCAAAAGTTGAAAAATCATATTAAAGTCCCCTTTTAACAGGCATCTGTCAGTTGACTTTTCCAGGAAATCCCTCATTAAATTCCTAGGAAAAAAAATTTTTTCGGAAATCCCGGCAAAAATCACTACATATGCTAAAAAAAAATTTAACAGAAAAAAATTTTAGACTTACCGAGAAAAATAGTCAATAGTAATAAATATCTGAAACAGAAACAGAAAAATTTATTAATAACAGGAAACTGTCATATTCATTAAAAAATACTTTATAGAGTAAAACTCAGTTATGATGAACCCCTGTCTTCGGTTCTTTTAGTTAAACTGAAACATTTCATGCAAATCACAACATTTATGACGAACGTGGTTAAAGGAAAATTTTCTAACATTTTCATGACCCTAAAACCAACAAACCACATACAGAATATTAAATTTTAATACCTGGAATTTCTATTTTTCTGACTTTAGATTTTGGTGCATTTAAGTTTTTTAATACATTTTTCATAACTACATAATTTTTAAATTCTAAACAAAGACTATATTCAACTTGTTTGGTGCTTGCATTTCTGCTAAGCCTGAAGTGTCGCTGCCAACATGCTACACTCAAAAAAAAAAAACAATCTATCCGTACTCAAATCAAATCGAAGCTGTATTAATAGTACCGTGAGTACGGCTTTTCTTGAATCAAGTACAGAAAGATTGATTAAAGTACGGATTTTTAATCGCGAAATGCTTAGCTTGGCTATATTCAATCCCGGATTCATTCTTGATATAATCCGAAAATGGGATTTATTTCAGTAAAACTAAGACTCAATCAATCTCAAAATGGACTTGTTTTAAGAATTATGAAGTTGATTTAATCCCGAATTCGTACTTAAAATAATCCAAAAATGAAATTGATTTAAGTAAAACTAAGAGTTAATTAATCTCAAAATGAGCTTGATTTAAGAATTATAAAGTTGATTCAATCCCGAATTCGTACCTGAAATAAACCAGAAGTAAAATTAGAAGGAGAATTTTATTATAAGTTATTTACTTACCCGTTTACACTTTACAGAATTTCAATTATAAGACACCGGCATCATTCCCGATATGGGTTTTACTTTAAAAACTTAATGTACATATAAAACTGAAAACATAAACTAAATGAGAAGCAAGAGTTCTCAATTTTACTCTTTAATAAAGACAATAATGTGTATTCGTCTTGTTCTGTTGTCTTTGTTGTTTCTAGACACAACAAGCAAATCGTTTTTTAACTACTTGTGTGGTGTTGTTGTAGTGTCTGCAACAAACTTTGATAAGTTAAATGAGATCAAAATTAGAATTTTGTACTTATTTTAAGGGCACTGCTACACGTTCAATAAATATCGTGATATTTCTAGTATCACGATATTTATTGAACGTGTAGCATGCAATATTGATGTATCAAGATCCATATCGCAGGAAAGCCTCATTTTATGTGATCCATCAATATAGATCGCGATCCAAATACGTGTACCAGTGCCCTAAGAAATTCTGGGATTGATTTTCGAAAGTTATCCTATTTAGGATTGTTTAAAGTACGTTTTAGTGTTATTCGTACTTGAATTTTTGAGTACGAGTCGTAATTAAAGTAAATATAAAAAACTTAATTTATCCCGAGTGTTTTTCTTTCCTTGTAAAAACGATTGAATTTTAGCAACACAGTTTGTTAAAAATAAAATTTTAGGTCAACAAACTTTTTATTTGATTCAAAGAAAAATTTATCAAATTTACACTTTGCAAAATAGCACTCAATAAAACATATTTAATAATGAAATAATTAAATATTTCTACATATTCAATAAAAAAAATATTTTAATCAAAGTAAAGACAGTATTTTAACAACTCTTGTCCATTTTTAAAAAGCTCATAATTCTCATTTGCTTTACAGTTTTATTTGAATAATAAAGTTAATTTTGCAAAAGTCTTTGGAAAAGGTTTCCTGATGATCTGGCCTAAGCAACCAGTGAAATGCGCATAGGAACTTACTTATCCCCGCATAATAAATTTTAGTGTTTTTATAAAAATATAAAAATTGAAAATGTATGACATCATCATTAATAAATAAAAAAATAAAGATTCGATTAACATTTTGTTTGATTTATTCAACATTTTCAACAATTTATTTTAACAAATCAAGTAAACATTTTGTTGAAAAAAATTATTTTGGGCAACAACTTTTATTATTGACTCAATAAACTTGGTTGTTGACTAAAAATTTAACAATTATACATACAAACTTTTTTATCAATACCGCAAAAATCTTCATCGCAGAAAATTCAAAAATTTTTGTAAACAAATATGCGATTTTCGTATTCAAATATGAAAATTATTTTTTTCTGTGTACATTAGAGCTATAATCAGTGTTGCCAGAAACTTTATTTCAAAAATAACTCCTACGTAGTCTATTAAAATGTTCCCTATACTCCAAAAAAAAAGTTCTCTCTACATAAATGCCTACAGCTTTTGTACAAAAATCTTAACTCAGAAATATAAATTTCAATTAAAAAAATTTTTGACTTGTTTAATATTTTTTGAAAAACTCTTCTTTGCTGGGGGAATAATGAAGGATATTTATTGGTGACGTTTTAGTCACAATTAAAAACCTAAAGTATTCGTTTTCTCTAATTGAACAGTTGCAACACCCCAAGAAAATAATTTAAAGCCTGATAATTTATCGACATACATAATTAATTAATACTTGAAGTGAATATTATTTGGTAAATTCCAATCTCGGTTAAATACTGCGTGCACCGAATTTAGTTTTAAGTCTATTAACTCATTTGTAAATTTTGCAGGACCATTTTTCTCTAATTTCAAGTTTCTACTTTTTGTAATTTTAAACATAATAAAAGAAACATTTATCGCTTCAAGCTGAAAAAAATAAATCTGATTGTTGATTTTTGTACTTTGTTAAATCTTTAAATCCCATTTACAGACATTTGGCGTATTTTAATATTTTCTGGTTTTCTTTCCATTTTCTAAGGAATTATAAAGTTTTCTTTTAATAAATTGTGTACTTTTGTATATGAAAATTCTTGCAACCGCAAAAAAGAACAAAAAAAAAAAAAAATAAGAACGAATGGTTACTGTCATGTCATCGGGCTTGTGACTGCCAAATGCTCAAGGGCCAGAAATGAAATATAATTTAAAAGCAAATAATATAGAAAACGGTATCTATCGAATACGCAGTATTTACTTATACTTTTGTAGTCGTTGACAGAGTGAAGAAGAGTGTAGCAAAATAATGAGACGGCTGACTTTTGTTAGAAACAACAAAAACAAAAAAAGCTTAAAAGAAGGCAACGCAATATAAAGGGTGTTTTTTTTAGCTGCATAATAATATAAAACAGAAATATAGATAATTTTATGGCAGTTATTTTTTAAATACACAGAAAAAATTCTCCAAAATTTTTCACCAATTAAAGCATTAATCAAAAAAAATCAGTTTTAATTAAAAATTTAATCAAGTGAATTAAACGTTTAATTGATACTATTAATATGTTGACTGATGCAAATAAGTAGTATAATTAAATGCTTAATTCGCTTGATTAAACGTTTAATTCACTGTATTAAATTTTTAATTAAAACTGATTTTATTTTTGATTAATGTCTTAATTAGTAAAAATTTTATTTTGTGTATTTATAAAAAACAAAATCAGTTTTCATTACAAATTTAATCAAGTAAATAAAATGTTTAATAAAGTGAATAAAACGGTTAATCAAGTGAACTTAAAGTTTAATTAATACTGTTGATTTGTTTACTAGTGCAAATTTTTTTTATTTTTAATTAATAGCACAAATTTTTAATTGAAACTAATTTTTATTTTTATTATACCCACACCACAATAGTGGAGAGGGTATTATGCATTTGTACTGATGTGTATAACGCTTTAAAATATTGGTCCTAGACCCACCTTAAAGTATACCGATCGACTCAGAATCCCTTTCTGTCCATTTAACCTTGTCCGCAAAGTACAGGTCGCAATTTTGGAGATAATTTGTTAAAATTTGGGACATAGGTTCTTATTTGCAAAAGGACCAAGCCTATTGAAAATGGGCCTAATCGTAGGACCACGATAGAAGATAGGAGGAAATATCTTCCTCTCAGAAACTATCAAACCGATTTTAATGAAATTTAAAACTTAGATAGAACCATATCCATATGGACACACAAGGTATGCATCTTTTAAAAAATAGGACCACAAGGGGAGATAGGGGCAATTTATGCCTCTCAAACCGATTTTAATGACATTTAAAACATAGATAGATCCATATCTATATGGACGCATAATCTATACAGTTTTTCAAAAATATGACCACAAGGGGAGGTAGGGGGCAAATCCTGCCTCGCAAAAACTTTCAAACCGATTTTAATGAAGTTTACAAACATAGATAAATCCATATTCATATGGACACATTAGCATTATGTGTTTTTAAATACTGTAGTGAAGGGTATCATATGGTCGGGCTTGACCGACTATACTTTCTTACTTGGTTTTTTCTGTGTACGATTTCGACGGCATATGTCCGCCGTGGCTAAGAGTTACATGGTCCATTCGATCAGCCGAACTTTGTACTACTTTTTCTAAAAAATCTGGCCGTATGACGTCAATGGTGGCCAGTATTTTGTCTGCGGCAAGAGTTGCTGGTTTGTCAGCATAAACTAATGACTTAAGTAATCCAGAGAAAATTCATGAAAAAATAATCCAGAGGCGTTAAATCGCATGAACGAGGGGGCTAGCGAATAGGACGGCTTCTGGAAATAAAGTTCTCACCAAATTGATTTTGCAATAAATCGATTGTAAAGCGCGCTGTATGGCAATGTATATTTAACTGATTAATTTTTGGAAATAAAAATTTTGTCAGCATAGGTCGATAGCGTTATTCACCGTTACGGCAGCTCCTTGCTCATTTCGCAAGAAATAAGTGCCGATAATGACGCAAGTATGTTAACCGCACCAAAGAGTCAATTTAAATCGATGTAATGGTTCGTTTATGACTTAAGAATTGTCTTTTTTTTATTTTGTTTTTAGTAAATATCTACAATTTATAAGTGTTGTTCTACCGTTAGCATGCTCAGCTATCACATAGTTATCGATAACGATAGTTCTCGTGCAGCTGAAAAAAACACCCGATACTTTTATACTATATATGCTAGATTTAAATCGATTTCTTATAGATAATATCATTATATTTTTGTCATCTTGTGAATAAAATTCTCAGAAAACTAAACGCAACCTTTTCAGTGGAACTCATTGTTGCGTTCAGAGGATTTCAAATGTCAGTGGAATTGTATAAAAAAATCTCTTTGTACTACATATTTAAGTAAGTATTTTGCTTCTTTTTTTCATTAATGCTAAAAATCGATTTTTTTTCATACTTGTTTTCTTTGTAGCATAAATAATATTAATAAATTATCAAATTCATTTTGAAGGACATCTAATTTCTTTTTACTGATAAAAAAAAAGCAGCCAAGTGACTGTCAAAATTCAAATATAAATAAATGCTACAAATTTGCCCAATTACATTGCTCTTTTTATGAATTTCAGGAAATATTTTTGCCCTTATAAAAATTGCATAAATAAAATAGTGATAGGGGTTCTTTTCCCCGAAATAACAGTTCCCGGTATTTTCTGAAAAGATAATTACCGGGAACTTAGAGACGCAAAATATCGGGTTTTTGAAGGTTGATGACATTAAATATTACAATATGTTCATCTTAATGGATAAAAGGAGAAAGAAAAGTTGGCCAAGCTCGACTATATAATATCCTAAACCACGGATCTGGAAAAACTTGAGATGAGCACCTGCCATATGGCCTAATCTCATGGAAGATCTTGAACACGGGGTAACAAACTATGCGTTTACCAACCGCCCCTAAGTATGAGAGGCAACATCACACCGAGGAAGCAATTCTAAGCCTAAAATCTGGTAAAAGTTATACACTCGCCCCTTGTTTAGAAGCCGGAGCTGTATAAGCTCTACTGCTTTTAATGCCCGCAACTTTTGTTGAATATCAACGGAATTTAGGGATCATCCTCCCTCAGACCGAACTCTCTCGTGAAAAACCAGCCCTTTAGTAGGATTTTCAGGAATATCGCTCCCCGCAACTTTGAGTTTAACCAGAGCCACCACTTGATCCTCGCAAGGATCCTTTGTTAAAAAGACATTTCTGTTGAACAACTAACCTTCAGCTATGCAAGCTCAACATTTGGAAGTGCTAATTTTAATTATCAGAATTTTAACTATAATTATCAGAGTTGTAATTATAATTATCAGAATGGTAAAGTTTCCGCAGAGACAATCATCCTGAAAGACAGGAAACATTTTCTGCAAGAATCATTCTTACGGAGGCGTCAAGCAATAGTCAGTCCGGTACCGTGTCCCTGGAGACTCTTGATTCCCGTGGTACAAGAAAGGAAGGATCTCTGGTCACCCCTCGCTTCTTATCATTTTGAATCCATGCCGGATTCTACTCTGAGTTTACCTGATCAATGTAATATGGAGGATATTTTTATTTGAAATGTATTTTAAGATATAAAAAGGAGAACCTGGATTTATCTACTTTTAATTGAAATCTTCATTGCATGGCCTTAAATTAAAAAAAAGAAGTTTTTCGAGAATGATTCGATCAGTCAGTTTACTAAGATTTGATGATAATGTCAAAAATAGGCTTAAATATCTAAAATTGCTTCCAAATAATGCAAATAAAGTTTCTAGTAGGAACTCCAGCACAAAATTTTTTTGGAATTCTTGGAAATTTCTTTTAAAAATTTTCGAACTAGATGTAAGTTTTTGTGACATTAAATGGTACCAAATGACTTTCAGTTTTTCTAATTCGATTGAAATGAAAGAATCTTATTTTCCGAAGAAATTTGTTTTTTGAGTTCCCGAAAATTTCGGGAGTTTATTTCCAAAGTTTGCGACCTAAATTAAAGTTGTTAGAACATTAAACAATAATAAATATCATTTTACCTATTTCAAATGAAAAGAGTAGTATATAATTTTTTGGAGCAAAAACTTTTTTTAAAGTTCCCGGAAATTTTAGATGGGAAATTTCTGGAGAATCAGATTTGCCCATGAAAAATATTTTTAAAATTCCCGAAAATTCTTAGACGTGAAACTTCGGGAATTTTTTCCCAAAGTTTTCGATTAAAGTTTAAGTTTTTGTGAATTTAAATGGTACTTAATAAATATGACAGTTTATCTTTGTCGAATTAATTGATCAAAATACAACTTCCCAGGTCAAAATATTTTTTGGAGTTCACGGAAATTTAAAAAAAAGAAAAATTTCTGAAATTTTTTCTCCAAGTTTCCATTTTAATTTAAATGGTAATGACATTAGATGGGACTAAATGCCATTTTGTTGATATCGAATGAAATAGAAGAATCCGATTTTCCCAGGAAAATGTTTTTTTGTCCTTTGACAGAACGTGGTTCACTCGGGACAATGTCTGCGACAGTCATTATTTTAAACAAAGTTGAATGTGTCCATTTATGTTATTTAAGGACCTGTTAAAAGGTTTGAAAAAGCTGCTAATTAATCCCCTCCTAGGACATCTCCAAGGTTAAAGTGACAAGAGTTATTGCTAGAACCACTCCCTACCACTTTAAAACTGTCACGTGACAAGTTTGGTTTTTTTTAACTTTCCCCTAGGGTCGTATCGGTTTTAGGCATACTTGAGTGTTTTCCAAGAACGGGTTTTATATCGGGCCTATGGTAAGTATGTTTTCCAATCTAATAAAACGAATATTCAAAAAAATTTAAAAAGACTCAGTGCATTCTGTCACTAATTTATGATAATTTGGATAACAAAAATACAAAATCTTTTAGGGGGTTGTTTCATATATAAGATCATAGCTCTTTTTATACTGAAAGGATTGTGCTGTATTTTAATCCCAAATTGCTCAGGAGAACTAGAAAGAATAAGACACCAATATTGTTATTTTCTGTTGGGACTTCGAAAGGGAGCGCGTTTTTAGCAGATGTATAGACAGGCCAACAGACAGCCGGACATGGCTATATCTACTGAGAATAACTCAAGGACCCAGAATATATATACTTTATAAATATTCAAAAAGTTTCCACGGAACTACAAACTTAAAATGCCCTGATTCATTACTAGTGGTGGTGGAGGGTATCAAAAATTAAACAAGGTACTGGTATTTAAAATTTCCTTTAAGACTTTATTAGAAAATCTCCATCGCTCTTTTCCCCCATTCCACCCAATTTTTATGTAACATAAACTTCTGGTACAATTTAATGAATACATTAAATTTATCACGCCCTGTTAACATTTTTAGTGAGTACTTTCATTTGTTTCCACCCGACAAAAATGTCCATTGTAAGTTTTATTGTTTCTGTTTGCTTTTCATGTTTTCCGCATTAATATTGTGGCAAATAAATGTATTTTTTTTTTTCGTTTACACACACAATTTGTATGAACCAACACCAAAAAAATTCATTATTTATTTGTTAAAAGCAAAGTTGATAAAATTGAAGTTAAGAGCACATTAAGCTGCAACATAAAATAAGTTGTCAGGGTTCTATTCGATTACTCTGTTCGGTTTAAGAAGGCAACAATTAAAAAAGTTTATTGTAATGGAAAGTGTTTGAGACGTTTAACAGCTAGGACTATGGCATCCATAAATAGTACTCCGGTGGTACGCCAGGGACAGTTATTGCTGTTTTGGTTTTTCATTGACTATTTTTAGTGTTTTTTTTTTTTTTTTTTTTTTGTTTATGACTTAATTAAGCTGTTTAAATAGAAGTTAAAGTTGAACATAAATAATTGTTATAAATTATGACTTTCATTTCCTATCGCTGGCTCCATAAATCGACCGTGGTCAAGGCTGCAACATTTATCTGGAATTTATTATGTATTTTTATTTTGCTTGTGAATACAGTCCAATACAATATTGTCGAAGTTGTAAAATTGTTTGCAATTTGCTTAAAATAAATTAAGTGTGTTTTGGTATGGATTTTTTATTTTTAATTGTTTTCAGTGTTGCCAGAAAACCTTAAAAAATGCAATTTAATTCCTGAAATTTTTCCAAAATTTTAAATAATTGTACAAGCTATTACATCGATTAAAAAATTTAGATTAAAATTATTAAATTCATTAATTAATTTAATTTACCCCCAATTTCACCAAGTTCAGTTAAAACTAACTATTACTTGTGGTTAATTAATTAAAGTTATGTACATAGTTTATTTTCAAAATGGAATTGTTTAAAAAAAATTTTTTAATTTGATATATTGAAATTTTGAAGATATTTGCATTTCAGTCACATCATCTTTTTTAAAAACACAAATAACGGTTATTTTGGAATATCTCAAAAACTGTTCTACTTTTGACAATTCTGACTTCATATTCGGATTCAGCGGACAATTTTACATTAGCGGTAAGATTCATTTGGTCACGACTTTGTTAAACTTTGTTTGATTTTCAACCCATTGCGCGGAGGTTTAGCCTTTAGGCAGATCTGCCTAGGTGCTGCTGCTTATCATTAGAAGTTCCTGTATTTCAGAAGAAAGGATTAGATATCTGTAGCTTCTAAGCAAGAAGCGAGTATATGGTTCTGCCAGATTGTAGACGCAAAATTGCCACCTACATATGTGTCGTGTGGAGCGTTGCTAGACGCATTGTGTCCATTAGTCTTGTGAGAACCGCGGGGTAAGGCCGACGCAGCAGATACTCCTGACTATGGTGACACATCTGAAGCCACATACAACAAATAGACAGGCTAGAAAACCTGGAAAACTAGTAAAAAAAAGGGATGTAGGGATAAATTAAGCCAAAAATTTAACTTTTTTTTTATCTTAATTTTGATATTTTAATCAGGCTGAAGTTCATAAAATTTAATTTTCGTTTGTAGGAATGCTCTTGGTGGACTCATGAAGGCATTCAATGTAAGGCTGTGTTGGGTACCTGGACACTGCATGGTTAATGGGAATGAGGTGGCTGACGAACACGCGAGAGGGGATTCGAATCTGGACTTAGCGGTAAGGGGCAGGGGGGTTAAGCCCCCCTATGTTACTACTATAAGGTGATACGGGAGAAATTCCGTGATGACGTTAACCGATCCTGGAGGGACAGAATGGATTGCAGGGTGTCCAAGGCACTATGGCCAAGATTGGACGCGGGGGCAACCAGGGTTCTACTGGGATTGGATAGGGGTAGTCTTGGAACGCTTATAGGGCTCTTGACGGGTCATTGTCCTGTCAGGGCTTTTGCGGGCAGATGGGACAACGCCATACCGGACTTCTGCAGATTGCGCGATGATTCAGAGGAGCTGGAGACGATCGAGCATGTACTGTGCCATTGTCCCAGGATGCAGGGTCTCAGGCAGAAGTGGCTAGGAGATAGGTTTCACGACGAACTGGGGTGCATCGCTGGATGTAGTCCGGCTGATCTACTGGGGTTTGTCAGGGAAATAGTGAGGTGGTTTCTGTTGAGGGAACTGTTGCCCTCTCAATAGTTCTACGCGAAATCTTCTAACTTTCTATCTTTCTTGATTTTTCTCTCTTTCTTTTAATTGAAGGGATTCACAATGGACCATATTGGTCTCCGGGTGGAGGTGTGCCCTTGGGTGCTGTTCACAATAGTAGTTGGTGATGGCTTGATGAGATTAACAACACAGGTTAAATTTAATGAAACTCTATTATTTCTTTATTGTTAACTTGTAACGCAACCTTATGTTTTAATTCTTTTTGGTTTCAAACCACCAACTCTTCAATTTGAGAATATAAGGCACGTTGTGCGCAACTACTTGTGGTTCAAAAGGCAATTATTTGTAAAAAAAGAAAAGACCGGATGTAAAATTTTACAAATGGTCAAATATAAATGACAAGTGCATAAATAATGTTCAATAAAATATTGTAAATAGAAAAACTAACATCGGTTACTTTTCAGGGCTGCATATTCCGTACTTTAACAGTGGCGGCTACACCCCCCTGCAGTATGACAAGAAGCCTTCGAAGTCATACTCCTAAATAGAGGACACATCCAATACCGCCAATCTGGCAGCTGGGCGCACAATTATACCAGTTGTTGTAAGAATCTTAGCCTTTCGTACCTGTCCGTCATTTGCCACAGTAGTTTCCATAATTTTACCTCTTGGCCACACGTTTCTTGGACTCGACGGATAAACCACAATAACTAAGTCGCCAACTTGCAACGGTTTAGTCTTTTCATGCCACTTTGTTCTTAGAGTTAAGGATGGCAAGTACTCTTTTACCCACTTACGCCAAAATGTATCTGCGTACTGTTGAGAAGTCAACCAGTTATGCTTCAGTGCTATGCCGCTGTCATCGTACGTCGCTAAAGGTTTCATGCCATTTGATGAATACACCAGCAGATGATTTGGCGTTATTGCTTCAGCATTTTCGTGTTCAATCGGAACGTAAACCAATGGACGAGAATTTATAATGTTTTCTACTTCAGCTAACATTCCCCGAAGTAGTTCATCACTTGGTCTGCGCGTATGTGAAATATTATAAAAAACATTCTTTACCGATCTTACGAGCCTCTCCCACGCCCCTCCCATGTGCGGAGATGAGGGTGGAATAAAGGTCCATTTTGTAGTAGCCGTGGTAAATACACGTATTAGTTCATTTTTATCAACCTCTTTCACGGCTTCTCGAATTTCCTTCTCAGCACTGACAAAATTCGTGCCATTGTCGCTGAAGAACTCTCTCGGCGTGCCACGGCGACACATAAAATTTCTAATCGCTATTATACACGATGAAGTATTTAGCGAATTTACAACCTCTATATGGATAGCTCTTACCGTAAGGCATGTAAAGAGAGCGCCGTACCTCTTTTCCGTGTGTCGACCAACCGTCACCATAATTGGGCCAAAGTAGTCCACACCTGTATATGTGAAAGGCCGACAAAATGCTGCCAACCGGGCTTCTGGTAACTTTGCCATTTGTGGACAGTTTGGAACAGCTTTCTTTATTTTGCACATTTGGCACTGCTTCAATATATTTTTAAAAACTGCTCTCAACCGAGGAATATAAAATCGCTGCCTCATTTCGTTTATCACGGTTTCATGGTTGAGGTGTTTATAATTTTTATGAAAATTCATTATTAAAAGTTGGGTAATCCGACTACCATTAGGTAGAATTATGGGGAATTTGGTATCCTCAGAAACAATAGCTTTCTCTATTCTACCTTCTACGCGAAGAATTTGGGTTTCATCCAATTTTGGAGTAACTTTGTACAACGAGCTTGATTTAGATAATGTTTTGTTTAATTTTAAGAGATGTATTTCTTCAGAGTAAAACTCTTTTTGTGCTAGACGGAACAATAAATTTTCAGCTCTAGCTAGTTCTGTTGACTCAAGTTCATGATTAGAGTTTGCTTTTTGTCGAACTACATCACAAAAACGCAACACGTATGCAGTGGTCCTCAACAGTCTATTCCAGTTTGAGAAACGATTTATGTCGATAAACATTTCTGTTGTGTCATGAACTTGTACATACTCGACTACTTCCGAATCGCATGATTCTGACTCGGTCTCGTATACTGGCCATTCGCTTACAGGCTTCAATAGGAAATCAGGCCCCTTAAACCAACGACTTTCGAAGGAAATATCAGGTTTCTTTGCCCACTTTGTTGCTTCATCGGCAACATTGTGCTTTCCCGGAATCCAACGCCACTCTTGCAGGTCTGTTGTATCCAAAATTTCGCTAATACGTAAAGAAACAAATTGGTGATACTTTTTATTGCCATTTTTTAACCAGCTGATAACAGTCTTCGAGTCAGACCAGAAATATTTCCTATTTATGGCAATTGTGTGATTTTTTATAATATTATTGGCAAAACGAGAGCCGATAAGAGCAGCCATTAACTCCAAACGAGGTATTGAGGTCATTCTCAGGGGGGCAACACGGGTTTTAGAACCCACCAAAGAGCAAACAATATTATCATTACGAACTATACGAAAATAGGCTACAGCTGAGTAACCGCTTTCACTCGCATCCACAAATGTATGAAGCTCTGTATATGCATCGGTATAATCAACGATTGATTTTAAATAGCAACGCGGAATGCAAACCTTTTCCAAATCGGGAAGATACTTTAACCATTTGTCCCACTTAACAAGTTGTTCTTCTTTAATTGGCTCATCCCAGCTAACGCCGCTTCTCCAAATTTCTTGTAAAATTATTTTAAGGTACATAACAAAATTACCAACTAGTCCCAAGGGGTCGTAAACTGTCATTAAAATTCTTAAAATCTGTCGTTTTGTAGGAGACTTATTAAGACGAATAATATCGTTGCTAAGTATATGAGGCGAAATTTTAAATACAATCACATCATCTGTTGGGTTCCAAAAAACACCTAAAACTTTTTCTGTTTCTTTATCTGACCCCATATTCAATTGCTTTTCATTTGCTTGCTGTGGTTTTTCGATTTGGTTAACTACCTCGATTTTATTAGACACCCAATTTCTGAGGTTGAAGCCAGCTTGCATTTGAATATACTTAACTTCCTTTGCTATAATAATGGCTTGTTCAACTGTGTCGGCAGAGTAGAGAAAATCATCCACGTAATGGTTGTTTTTTATCGCAGAAACTGCTTGTGGAAATTCGCTTTCATATTTGGAGGAGTTTGTATTTTTAACATATTGAGATATACTGGGAGCACATGAGGCCCCAAATATCATAACGTTCATGAGGTAAACATCTGGTTCTTGGTTAGCATCACAATTACGCCACAAAAACCGTTGGACATGTCGGTCTTCTTCACGCATGAAAACCTGATGAAACATTTGCTCAATGTCACCACATATGGCTACAGACCTTTCTCTAAACTGAAAAAGTATTGCTTGTAATGAAGCTAGCAGATCTGGTCCTTTGTAAAGCATGGAGTTTAAAGAAATTCCATTAAACTTAGCGGCGGCGTCCCATACTATTCGACATTTGCCTGGCTTATTTTTGTTGTATACTGGAAAGGTGGGAAGATACCAGACTCTTTCAGCTGGTGTATTAATATCAATTTTGTTAATATATCCCTTGTTGAGATATTCTTCAATTGTTTTAGTATAGACCGCAAGAAGTTCACTATTTTTTCTCACTTGCTTTTCGAGACACAAAAGTCTATTTTTTGCCATTTGATAATTATTTGGTAAAAACGTTTTATCGGTTTGCCACAGCAGACAGGTTTCATAATGACCGTCATCGCGTTGCTTGGTAAAATTATTTAAAAGTTGGAACGATCTTTCATCCTCTTTATTAGTCTTTAAATTTTGGTAATTAATACCTAAACTTTCAATATTAAAAAAACTTTTTACCAGTTGATTCATTTGGTTATCTGCCTCCAAACACTCGCAAATATGTAGATTATACTGTCCTGGTTGACTACTGCCAGAGGGCCCAAAAACGGTCCAGCCTAATGCAGTTTTAATTGCAATGGGTTCGTTTTTTCCACCTTCTTTTATTTTGTTAGAAATTGTAATGTTTATATTATTAAGTCCAATAAGAACTTTTGGGGTAGCAGAATAATAACTTTCTATTGGCAACCCTTTTAAATGATTAAATTTTCTTTTAAGAACTTCATAATCAAGAGTTTGTTTAGGCAATGAAAGTTCCCTTACAGTACGAACATCAACACCAAATAACTTGCTGTTATTACCAGACACTTGCACTGTTAAACGTTGTGAATTCTCTTCAATTCTTTCTACATTTGCAGTCCATTTCAAACACAATTTTTCAGCTTCCCCCTCTAAATCCAATTGCTTAACAATTTCTTGATCTATGAGACTAATTGATGAGCCGTCGCACAGTGGGAAATTTTACGAGAAGGCGGTCAAAATTCCATAACTTTTGACTGGATCGGTATTTTTTTATGCGATTTTTTTTGCTCGATAGGTGCGATGTTAGGCTTTAATTTGCGCTATAAAACGTAAAATTCGACTGATAGGAGCAAAAGTTATGGGGAGTTCAAAATGCATTTTCATTTTTTTGTTGAGTTTCGGTGTAAAAGTTGAATATTTCATATATGATTTTTTTATAATTTATCATTATTTCTCTTGTATTTTACAACTGATACTTATTTTTTATTGTCGAACTTAGATCCTGTCAGAAAATGCCAATATTTGGCGCCTGTAAATTTTTTAGTCCTAATATTCACAGGGGCCAAAGGTTGGCTTTTTTGGGATGAGACGAGTTGTTATAAGGATAAAACTGAAAAGGAATATTTTGAAAAATGCCCAAATAGCATTCTTGACTATCGATAACATTTTAGGTAATTCAACTTTTATTTTTGGTTTGAGATGTATGTGTATTTTATTTTTATATATTAATACAAATATATACTTAAATCAAAAACAAATTATAATCTATAAACAATTTTAAATTAAACAATATTAGTAAAAATTTCTTCTAAATAGCTTTGGGTTTCATTTTCGAGAAGTTGTTTAGCTTCTTCCTCTAATTCGATTGAGGTTGATTTCCATTTTTGTCGAATACTGGACATATATGGATCTGATGTGCACAACAAAATAGTAATAAGATCTTCATTAGTACAACATCTGGACATTTTTCTTGTGTTATGCTCGCGGAAGAATCTGTAGTCTTTGTTCCTTTTTTCTTGCGCTTCTTCAGATAGATCTCCAATTGGTAGCATATTGTGTTGAACTATTTGTTCCCCATGGTATAAAATTTTATGAACTGTGGTTGGCATATGTCTCCAAGAGTATTTTTTGTTATAAAGAATTGCTGTTTCATTTGCATACTGCCCAAATTTTTTTGCATTTATCTTTCTGCTACATGATATAACTTGTAAAATGATCTGGAATCGTCTTATTAATTCAAAATGTACTCCTGTGATAGATGCTGCAGTTTCTGGATCGGAAAAGAATCTCCTTGCAGTGTTTCCATCATTTGAATTTCCTTCTCCTTGTTTTGGCTGATCAATTATAAGGCCTAGGTGAAGGTATTTTTCTTGAATTTGTTTTTTTGTTTGTTTCCTTTTTTCCACATTTTCTTTGTTTTTTCTCACTGTTTCGCCTAACGGGCCAAATTCCAAATCATAACCCAATTTAAGAATATGCTCCATAAAACGAATTCTGGTATGAAGAGGGGACATTCCAAATTCGTATGCTTCATTGAAACTATTGTCTTGTGATGGGGGTTGGCTTAATTGACTTGATGTCTTTTGGCATATGGTACAGCTTGACGAAGACTTTGTTTCGGTTAATGCTTGAGCAACTTTTCCATCGATCATTGTAAGGAACATTTGAAAATTAATTTCAATGCATTGGTCATCAAATTTAAATATTGCCGGTTGAAGTTCTTTAATTTGATCTTTTATTTTTCGAACTTCTTCAGTTATGACATCTTTAGTTTCCTTTTTGTAAACAAACTTTATTGGTCTGCAATACTTTGTTGAAGAGAGAATTTCATTTTTCCATACATCCATTTCTGTAACTCTACTGGTTGACGGCTCTAAGCCAATATAAGTTTTTCTTAAACGTAATGGAACTAAAGATACCATGAATAAGTTGGCATCAGATGAGTTTTCTGAATTACATTGCTTGTATTGTTTCTGACCAGAGCTTCCATCACATCCCCATTTAGAAAATAAAGTGATGCTGCAATTTTTAAGTTTTTTTAAACAGTCAGCATCAAGTGTATTTAATAATCGTTCTGCAGTGTGTTCGAGAAGAGCCTGCAATTTTACTTCTGCTGAACTTGAAGTTACACTAATAGCCGTTTGTGAAGGTAAGCACTCTTTTTTGACAGAAACTAAATCTCGATATGCTGGAAAGATTCCACAGTTTTTTTCATTGGTTCGCTTTCGCAGTTCTGTATACTGATTTTTTGTCAGTTTTAAATCCAAAAATAGTGCAAATGCTTCTTCTGGAGTAAATTTCATTTCTTCAGTTGGTGTAGGCATACTTTTTAAAATCCTCTTTGTGCGTTTAGGGCTCGCTTCCACTATTTTTTCAATTATTGCAATTTTTGTTTTCTTATTTTGCGTTGGTTGAATTTGATGCAGAAATGAATCCTTTATCATACTATGAGAAATTTCTTCATTGATATTTGCTAGCTTGCGTCTTCGTGATCTTTCACTGCAATTGTCAATTTGTTTTGCGGGCCGACCCACTTTTCCAGTTTCCTTAGCGGTTATTGACAGCTTCTTAAAAATCAGATCATTTGTTAGCCATTTTTCGTTGTGTAAGTAAAACGTTTTCTTGTTTCTAGAACATTTCAGGTACCGTTTTCTTAATGTTAATGAAAAATTTTTAATTTTTATCTTATGAATTTTGATTTCTTGTTCGTTGCATAATTTAAAAAATGGATTATTCATTATGTGTAACACAAAATCTTTTTCATCTTTCTGTTGAAAATATATATCTGCGAGAACTTTATAACTGAACTTAGCCATTGTTTAAACAATAATGAAGGTAAAATTATGAATGCATGCACTTTTATACTCTTGATAGAAGTTTTTTTAAATGATCTTTTGTTACTGCTTCTTTAAAACAAAAAAACCCTTTTTTAAATACAAATTTAATCTTTTATTAGCATTTCTTTGCAACATAAAAAACCCCTGCTTTCACACTTTTTAAAAGGATAACATACCGGTAATAAATTAACAGGTAACATTGATAACCTGACGTGCTAGATAATTTATGTGGCCTGAACTGCTTTATTTGTCGAAAATTCTTTAAGATTCACCTTCTTTAGTTTCAGTAATTTTTCCTTGCAGGACTTATTTTTTGAACCGAATATCTTACCTTGGGTCACAGAAATTGCTGTAGTTCGCAAGGCCGTATCCAGATGTGCGTACAATGGGGTATAGAAATGTAGGTTAGATTCTGGACTACAAGAGAGTATAGGTTTTTTTTTGACGCATTTTGACGCTCAGGACTTATGCTCTATAAAGTAGGAAATTTCCGGGAAATTTTGACATTAAAAAAAAAAAAAAATTAAATAGTTCTAGAGGTCGCAGAGTTCAATGCTTTAAACCACGTATAGCTAATAAAATAAACTAATACACAAAACTTATTCTGTCAAAAAATCTTAAAAAACAAAAAAGTTATGAGCATTTCAACTTCAAAAATTGACTCAGAAATTCAAAACTATAACCAAATATTGAGAAAGTCCATTTCGGACCACCCTGTTCTCAATGAAATAGTTGAAATAGGGTTGAAATTTTTTGGCTCCCGAGGTTCACTAGTATTTACTTTCACATGAATAAAAAAATTTTAAAATCGGAGAACAAAAAAAAAAATAATTTTGGCCGCCTTCTCAAAATATGAACCAGTGTGCGTCGTCTAAAAACGCATATGTAGAAGTGACTTTGTTGTTGTTTCCATAAATTGTTATTGGAATTACTTTAAAAAGAATTTTTTGTTTTTGAGTACCATGTGCATTAACATTTTGCACACTACTGCTATCCTTTTCTGTGTCATTGCTTTCGTTTTCTTTATTATTACATTCGTATTTATGAAGAAGATTATGATGTTTGTATTGGCAGCCTTCTACATTACAGTTTTTGTCTTTATTGTAACAGACACCTGAATGTTTACGCAAGCAGTGCTTGCACAACTGTAGTCTGTTAACATAATTCCATCTGTCTTTGCGATCAGCCGACAAAAATTTCTTACAGCTTGACATGTTTTTACAGTCACTGCTGCAAACAAGACATTTCTTTTCGTTAGTTTCTGTGTGTGTATTGCAAAAAACGTTTCTCTGTTTACGATTATTAACAGAATCGACTGTCATATTATTTTCAACATTAACAGTGCTAGCTGACAGTCCAATATCAAATATCCAATTGGAAAACTCTGATATATTTGCTTTTCTATTACTTTGTTGCAAATTTAATTTGGTTGAACCCCAAATTATTTGGTAATACGGTGGTAATTTCGAGACGAGTTCCTGGAGCAACGATGAATTATTTAATTCATCCACGAGTCCACAGAGTTCAATAGTGGATTGGAGACCCTTCACTTGAATTGCGAAATTGGTAATTGTTTCCATTTTGTTGGGGTTAATTTGTGGTAATGTTTTTATTTTGTTTTTTAGAGAAAATAGAATCTTGTCTGGCTGACCGTACAATAATTTAAGAGTGGAAATAGCGTGTGGTACACATGATGGGTGAATCAGAATTCTCTTAACTGCCTCCAATGCATCACCACGGAGAGCCCTCTGCAGCCTTATTAAATTTTCTGCGTCTGTCAGGCCACAAACCGCCGTAGACCAGTCATAAGTCGAGCTAAACAAAGGCCATTCCTCAGGGCAGCCAGAGAAAGTGGGTAAGTCCTTAGGCACAGTTTGACGAGCATGTAGTTGGTCAGTTCTTAGCCTGTGGCCTAGAGTTAACGGCTGCGACGATGGTGGCATAGATGTTTCCGTCTGCTCGGGATTAATAAATGATTGTGACTGCTGTGCATTATTTGTATTTTGCGAATAACCGAGACGTGTTTGATTGTTATTTTGATTTACTGTTGAGTGTAGCGAAAAATTTGGATAAATAAATCTAAAAGGTTGTGGGTTTAAGGTGTTGTTTTGTTCATATGAGTGGTTTATAGGTGGATTATGTGCGGCGGTAGTCATAGTCGGGGCGCTACTTTGAACGACTGGCACATGTAATAGCGTTTTAAGTGAGGTTAGGTTTGGCATTGAGATAATGGCATTTGGCTCATCAGCAATTTGGTTTGAAGCTATTAGAGACTGAGCATCTGCATCTTCTTCTTCAATTTCATGAAGAATTTGATATTTTTTATTCAAGTATTCCTGATCGCGTCTCATGGAAAGTTCACGTTCTTCTTCCAGCCTTTTTAGCTCAAGGGCCTTCCTTCTGCCTACAGAGTCATTTGATGCCAACGACGAATGTGTGCTTGAAGCAGAGTGGGTTGAGTTTGTGTTACATGATTGACACAACCATGATTCTTGTGGGCCTGAGACTTTTGCGCAAGTTGTATGATATGGTTTTTGACATAATTTGCAACTAACGACAATACCAGCAAGTTGTTCGTGGCAAAGCTGACATATCTGTTGAGCGTTTTGTGGCGAGACATTCATATTGTGTGGTTGACCGTGCTGTAAGGAAGAGTCCATGTGGGTACTTACGTGTGTGTGAGGTTATGTTGAATTCGGCAGTTATATCCAGTTTCAGTTAGAGGCGGCAGACTCCAGCATAAGCTAAATCCACTAGGCGGGGTTTACAATTGACCACAAAAAGAATTAAAAATTTGTTCACAATAGTAGTTGGTGATGGCTTGATGAGATTAACAACACAGGTTAAATTTAATGAAACTCTATTATTTCTTTATTGTTAACTTGTAACGCAACCTTATGTTTTAATTCTTTTTGGTTTCAAACCACCAACTCTTCAATTTGAGAATATAAGGCACGTTGTGCGCAACTACTTGTGGTTCAAAAGGCAATTATTTGTAAAAAAAGAAAAGACCGGATGTAAAATTTTACAAATGGTCAAATATAAATGACAAGTGCATAAATAATGTTCAATAAAATATTGTAAATAGAAAAACTAACATCGGTTACTTTTCAGGGCTGCATATTCCGTACTTTAACAGTGGCGGCTACAGGTGCATAACCCTTCTTAACCTAACCTAACCTAATTTTCATTAAATTATTTTTATGAAGAAAGAAATTTTACAACATGAAATTAATTAAAATTTATTAATATTTTTCATTCTTGGCTACCGCGGGAATCGAACCTAGGCTTTCACGGGCAGACTCCCTCACATGTTTCGTTTGTTACCACTCAATCTCTTCAGAGGTGCTTGCCGTTTAACACTAACATTAATAAAGTTTTTTTTTTTTGCATAAAATCTTTATTTTATTCCCTCATTAAATCTTATTTTCCTTTAATACAATATTTTATTACAGATATAAAGCCTTTTTAATTGTATATAACATTTTTGTCTTTTTATCTACAAGTCTTAATAAAATTTATCTTGTTCTTTAGCTTTGACCTGACATCTCTTTAAATATTTAAGTACGTTTTTCTCGACTTAAAACATTTTAAGCATGCGATTTGGTTTACATTAATTTAAATTAAAGTCATTATTAACAAATTTAAGGTTTTTGTCTGTACACGTAAAGAAAAAATATGTATGATTTAATGAGTGGTTAAGGCTACTTTATACTATTATTCAAATCTAAAGAGACGAAAATGCATCCCTCATCTAATTATTGTTTGAAAATTTTTAAAAAACTATAGCAATTCATCATGACAGGGTTGAATTTTTTGCGTAATAAGTACGAATTGTGTGATATTGAAAAGTACTTATTACTGGCAACCATATGTATGTTTATCTTTTATATGGGGCATTCCAAGCCAAATCAGACGTTTAGAAAAAAATTTTTTTATTTCCCCAATTTTGTGATATTTTTTAGTACACTTCAAAAGAGCCTTCTTCAAAGGACTCTTTTTTAGTTTTTTGTTCATAACTTTCTTAATAATGGTACAAATTGAAATTTTTTTGTGTAATATTCGTTTTTAGATGTTTTTTTACAGAAAATAATAGAGAAAAACTATTCCAAGTTTTTTGGTTAAGAGTTTTGGATTTGAAATTTTAATTCGTGATTTTGAAAAAAGGTGTATCTTTCGATTTTTTGAAAATGTGTAATTTTAAACTTATATTCACCCACCAGTTATTAGGCCCGATCCGGTAGTAGGCCTTCCATAACTACTTTTTTATTTTTTTTTTTTAAATTTAAAAATTCAAAAATCGGTATTTAAAATAAAAAAAAAAAAAATTTATTTTTTAATTTTCAAAAAATCCAAATTGGACTATTACTAAGAATATTACGAACAAAAAACTAAAAAGGAGTCCTTTTAAGAAGTAATTTTAAAAATGTTAAAACTAAAAAATATCACAAAATTAGGGAAATAAAAGAAAAAAATCATTTGGAATCACTTGATTTTGCGCGGAATGCACCATATATATATTTAATTTAAAATGCGTTTGCTTATGTGTTTATTTGTTCCCTAAAGACTCCTAAGTTTCTTAACTGCAATTCAATTATATCGCTGGGAGGTCATCAAATATTTTATTGTAATATGTCATATAACATGTTTCTATCTTTTGAGAGGAACTTGTTTAAAATCAAAATAATCAGGCCTGTCACAGAAATCAACTCCGATCGAAAGTGGAAGTAGTTTCGTATCTTGCCTCACATGAAACGAAATCACTTTAGATGGAATTGATTTCTGTGACAGGCCTGAATATTTTTAAATTAATCATTCAAATAATTATGATCACAATAATATAGTTTAACATTTCTTGTAATAAAACTTGGGACTTTTTTTCTCTCCGTGTGTTCACATTGTATAAGCCATATTAACATTTTCCTTATATTTGCTCGATAAACTGAATTTGTGCCAGCAACGACAAGAGTTTAATGTGGTCAAATTTTACATGCACAGAAGTGGTAAATGCTTAAATACTTTTTAATATAAAAATAATTTTGGTTTTAGACTTAATTACACACTTAATAAGAGAAAATTTAAATAAATTCGTAAGAGCAAATAATGAAAATAAATTGGCAGAAATTGTGAACAAATTTAAAAGGATTTGTGTTTCATATAAAACATTTAATAAATTTAAAATAAAGTAAATTTAAAATAAAGTAAATTTAAAACAAATAAGAATGGTATATTTGGCTAAGACATATATATATCTAATAGCCTTTGCCAGGAATTTAAAATCCTTCGTTATGATTAGGGTGTCCCATAATTTTTACATTTAAAGCACATTTGAAACAACAAAACATGTGAACTTCTTATGCTGAAACAACATTGTTCACGAATTTGTTTTTATACCCACCCGACAGTGTAAAGAGGGTATTATGCGTTTGTGCTGATGTGTGTAGCACTTAAAAATATTGGTCCCATAATCAGCTTTTAGTACTACTTTTTTTTTGTCCATCTGCAATGCTATTGTGCAATAATGGACACTGTACAATTAAATTGGCTGTGAGTATAACATATTAGTAGGTAATACAATCTTTTGATTTATATTGCGCAAAAAGAAATCGTTTTTAATGTATTGACAACATTATACAATACGCACATCTGTGGTTTGGTTTTGTTAAATTTTTTATGTGTTCAATAAAAAATTAAGCCAATTTTCGGTGGTTTATATTGCGTAACTTATTGAATAATGTAGAGCAAATCGAAAATAACTACAGCAATAAATTTCTTAGTAATATTGCAAATATATGAGTAGCTTAACAATGTCCTTCCGTCCTTTTATGTATTCAAAAAAAAAAAAAAAAAAAAAATGAGTCATATGTTTTTTTTATATTGCCCAACATATTGAATAATAACGCTAAGCCTTGAGATAACACGGCTTGAATTGAATTTCTCGCGCAAAACAGCCATTGTTTCGTTGGCTGTGTTGCAAGTGCCACAATTCTGTTGGCACCAGATATCGTCCAGATCCATATCCTCAATTTATGGCCACAAAAAGTCCATTAACATCTCGCGATAGCGAATGCCATTTACGGTAACTGCTTGGCCAACCACATTTTCGAAGAAGTACGGCCCGATGACGAAACCAGCCCATAAACCGCACAAAGCAGTCACTATTTGTGGATTCCATTCCTTACGGACCGGTTTGCTGAAATTTTGCGCACAATTCTCCTGATTGTGGACACATTTGGTCGATTATGTTGACCAAAAAAATCACGAAGTTCTTGAAATGCATTTTGATTTGAACTCCCATTTTCGTAAAAGGCTTCAACAATCATAACGGCTGCTCAATTGTGTAGCTCTCCATGAGTGAATTTGTCAAACACTCAAACAAAGAAATGTCCAATTTAGTTATGCAAAATTCTTAACGTTAAGGTCTGACTCACAATTAACATCGTGTATTATGGTTGGACCACCTTTTTTAACAGCTTCTATGTCGTATATATACCCCCCGCCCCCTCCTTAATTCACATCAAGACTAATTAGGGATGTGCTGGAAATCGCAAACGCAAAACGCAAGAATTTTAAAAGTTTTATTTTATGACAAATATTATACAAACATTTCTCTATTAAACAGAATTTTATAACAAAAATTAGTTTAAAAGTGTATTAAAAACAGCCTCCGAATTCTTGCGTTTTGCGTTTGCGATTTCCAGCACACCCCCAAAAACTCTCGTGTTGATATAGATCTCTAGCCAATATTTGTCACAAAGCACTCTTATATGAATCTTAACTATATAACAAGATTTTGTTGTGGCAGATCAATGATTACCCATGGGTCCTGAAGTTATCCTGAGTTACTGCACTGCGACATATTGTACCTGAGACTTGTTTGCGCTGCCAGACTAGATTTAGAAATATTGAACTAATGCCCAATTTTCAGGATAGTAATTAAATCTAAATTAAGTTAATTTTCATAAAAAACTTAAATCGTATTTAAATACGGATTGATTTTTTGAGTTTTATTTGAAAAGTCTTATTTAAACAAGATAAAAGTATGGTAGCACTACTAAATACAAAAAAAATCATAAACAAGTAAATTTATTTACAAGGTGGTCTCAAAAAACAGCTGATTGTTATTGCTTTGCCTCTTGTTGTTGTATTGTCGTGATATTGAGGCCACCTTGCTTAAATATTACAATAGAAACTTAAGTTGAAATTAAGTGTACAACATCGGTGAATTAAGTTTGATTTAAGTATTTAGTGAAGAAGAGAATTTTGTATTTAAAACGATTTTAAACATAAATGTGTTTTAATATCAATCCTGAAAACTGGCCATAAGTGTTAAGCGCTAGTTAATCAGAAAATTTCTGAAATTTCAGGTAAATTAGTTCCATAGTTAAGATGGCTATAGGGAACAAACAAACACATTATAATTTGTTTATATATATTTATAATTATATAGAAGAAGATGTAGCAACTTGTGCAACAAAGTCAAATTTATTTAAATTTAATACAATTTCTTTGCAATTCCATTTCCTTTTTAATTAAAAATCTTTCTTTTATTTTTTTTTTTGCAAGTTATACTCTAGTGTCTAAAAATAATAGCTTTTAATTCAATTAAAGTAAAATAATATAGAAGGTTTATCTAAGAAGAGGTATAGAACACAAAATACATACATACATTTAAAACAAATATATTATGGGACACAAAATAAAATTAAAATCTCTTCTGACAGCCAGCTTGCGTTCTAAACAGATGTCTCTTTTGATAAGAGGATAAAGTTTTATTTATTTTTATTTTTTATTTGAATTTTTAGTTTATTATAAACAAATCGGCTTAAATACAGAAATATTGGTGTTGCACTTGAAATGGCTGCAAGCAAAAAAACAAAAAATTCACTCTACACACATATTGTTTATGCTCATATGATTTTATTAGTAATGAAAAATAAATAAATTAAATTTCATTCACTGGCATTTAGGCATCATAAATTTTTTTAAACTATGAATTTAAAAAATTTTAAACAATGCACAATAAAAATATATAAAAGAAATATAAAATAATGATAATATTGAAAACTAAATGCAATTTATACCAATTTTTTACTCAAAATTAGCCGACCTAAAAAATTAACTCTGGCGTAAAGAGACTTCCTTATAAAGCACAAGTTATAAATTTGTAAGGTACGTCGATGCTAAGTATATAGATCGACTCCGAATTACTTTTAAATCGTTCTAAGGATGTCCGCTCAGCTGTCCACGTTAATGTTGTGCGCAAAGTGCAGCTTGAAATTTTTTTTTTTATATAATTTAATCAAACTAGTGTTTGCCAAGTGGTCGAAACTCGACCATAAAAATTTATGTAAATACATAAAGGGTCCGCCAAATAACTTTTTTTTTTTGAAAATGATATAAAAAAAAACTACTGAATATTTTCTCAAATTTCTTTTTTTATACAATCCTTCCGGCTCTTAATGGAAAATAATTTCATTCAAATGGCTGCCTCGGCTGGCCATGTAGTAGCCTACACGATCGGTAACACTTATCTATCGGCACCCCACAAATAATAGTCCAACGGTGTCAAATCGCATCTCCGAGGTGGCCAAACGACATCAGCTCTGCGGCTGATAATGCGATCTTCAAAAACAGGGCGCAAAACATCGAGTGTAGCTTCGGCTGTGTGGCACGTAGCGCCGTCCTGTTAAACCAAATGTTGCCAATGTCCTCCTCTTCAATTTTTGTGAACGAAAATTCTTTCAACATGGCTCGATAACGATCGCCATTGACTGTAACGGCCACTCCTTGCTCATTTTCGAAGAAAAATGGCCCAATTGTGCCTCTGGACCAAAATCCGCACCAAACAGTGACTCGTTTTGGGTGCATCGGCTTTTCAATGTTTGAGTGCGGGTTTTCTGTGTGACAATTTTGCTTGTTTACATACCCGAAAAGATCAAAATGAGCTTTATCTGAAAAGATGATTTTTTGGCAAAATCGGCATCTTCTTAAGTCGATCGCAGGCTCACTTAGCGAAGCGAAAACGCATTAGATGGTCAGTTGGCTTCAACTCCTGAACCAATTGGACTTTGTATGGCGTCATACCAAGGTCTTTATGCAAAATTCGTCTCAAAGATGTCTCCAAAATGTTGAATTGTTGAGAACGACGGTGAATTGATGTTGATGGCGCTTCACGCACACTTTCTGCCACGGCTTTGGTTTATCGATGAGGATGCCAGTTTCTTTCACTTATTTCACAAGATAACGAACATACGGAGCTGACGGTGCTTCTCTTCTTCCAAAATCCGTACGCAATTTTCGCACACATTCTGCAACATTACCATGATTTTCAAAGTAATGTCGCAACATTTCCCAGCGTTGTTCAAGCGTATATAAAACCATATTCGTTCAGCGGAAGGATAAAACTAATTATCTGTCAAATCAGACATGAGCTAAGTGTTACCATTCACGAAATAAGCACTAGTTGAGAAAAAAACGTTAGATGGCGGACCTGTAATAAAGAAAACATTCCACATAGGAAAATAGAAATTTACATGTTTCGAGCATTGGTTTTTTCGTCTTAATGGATCGATTTGTCGGGAGCCCAACCTCCGGTATATATATTATTTTCTACTCAAGTTCGTGAATGTTTAATTTCGTTTTATAAGTTCAATCATATTTAAAAAAAATCAGTAAGTACCAATTGAAAATCAAAAAGTACCAAAAAGTTTCCATTAATAGTATCTTCTTCTTTCTGGGCTCTGCCTCTAGGTTCAGTATTAATAAAAATTCCAAAAGTACGAAAAAGTAACAAAAATATCTTTCTTACAGATTCTCAATTACTCAGGACCTTGCAAGTTATGTTTTATGTTTCTAGGTCTAGTACTAAGCGAATTCAAAAAGTTCCAGTTGAAGAAGAAAAAAGTACCAAAAAACTTCCCTTTTAGAGATTCTCACCCACTAAGGACAATGCATGTTCTTAACAAAAATTAAAAAAGTACCAGTTTCAGAAAAAGTACCGAAATATCCCTCCAACAGTTAATTATTTATACAGAGCCATGCATGTTATAATTTAAGTTTTTAGTCCCGATATTAACAAAAATTAAAAAAGTCCCAATTGAAGAACAAAAAAGTACCAAAAAACTTCTCTTTTGTAGATTCTTACCCACTCAGGACATTGCATGTTATTAACGCAAATTAAAAAAAGTACCAGTTTTAGAACGAAAAAGTACCAAAATACCCCTCTACAGTTTATTATTTATACAGAACCATGCATGTCTTAGTTTTTGTTTTTAGTCCCGATATTAACGAAAATTCAAAAAGTACCAGTTGAAGAACAAAAAAGTACCAAAAAACTTCCCTTTTATAGATTCTCACCCATTCAGGACATTGCATGTTCTTAACGAATATTAAAAAAAAAAGTACCAGTTTAAGAACGAAAAAGTACCAAAATATCCCTCTAACACTTAAATATTTGTATAGGACTATGCATGTTTTAGTTTTTTTTTTTTTTTTTTTTTTTTAATCCTGACATTAACGGAAATTCAAAAAGTACCAGTGAAAGAATAAAAAAGTACCAACAGTTTTCATTTTATAGGTTCTCATTCACTCAGGACCCTGCACCTATAATTTTATGTTTCCAAGTTCAATGTTTAAGAAAATTCTAAAACTACCAGAAAAGTAAAAAAGAAAATTAATTGTCCATATTTTCCCTTTTTGATACTTTTTTCTTCCATTGAACAGGGCTGCCAGGTCCTTTTTTCCTTGCCCCCAAAAAATAAATAAAATCCCCAAATTAAAAAAAAAACCCTAAGAAGTTAATATTTTTTTTTTTTTTGTTTTTTTTTCTGACCAAATTTTAACTTTTTTTTTAAAATAGTAACAAAAATTTTAATAAGAAATCCCAAATAAAAATTTTTAGTAAGAAAATTATTTTATTTTGTTTGTAGCGACTGGTTTCGGCATGTTGTTTTAAATTCGTTTAATGCGATTCCAGTGAGGAATTACAAGCAGAACAATATGCTGTTGTTGAAGACGAATGAGCCAATTTATAAGAATTTGGAGCTTTTTCAATCGGTTTTAGCCATCCATAAAATCAACAATAAAAATACATACATCCGTCATTTATTTGATACTTCGATGCATCATAAGCTCTTACCAATAGCACAGCATTCTTTTACCCAAATTTTATTATATTGTCTTTCATATTTACTTATTTTTAGGGAAGACGTATTTGCTTTAAAATTGTCTTTCAAAAATCAAAAATTGTATGTGTTTATTTCTTTTTAAAACACTCACTCAAGAATAATAACATAAATTTATTAAGTACCTTTTACACACATAACAAAAATGGTAATCTTAATTAGGGACCTTTACACCGTATTGGTTGTTAATAAGAGTAAGATAAAAGTTTTGCTACATATTTTCATATTTTATATACGAAACAAAGAAAAATAAGCGTTAATAATAAAAGAAGTGAAAATATCTTAGAAATGTGTAAAATCCCAAAAAAACTCCCGAATTTTTTTTAATCGCCAAAAAAATCTTCAATCCCCAAATAACTTTCTTTGTTCTTTTGCTCGCATGAATTTCCCAACTTTGGGGATAAATCCCCAAGTCTGGCAGCCCTGCCATTGAAGTATCAAACATTTCAGTATTGTAGTTATGGGCTCTATGAAAAATGTTTTAAAAAAAACTACCGAAAAGTTGTATAATTTTCACCCCTTAAACGTTCGAATTTCGAAAAAGTACCAAACTTATATTTGTTACGATTTTTTTATAATCTTTATTTCTATATTTATTGGCTTAAAGGGTTGATGGGTTGACAAAGAAGTCGCAAAAGGGCTAAATTTCAAAAAAATACCGAACAAATATTTTTGTTGACAATATACAAAATAACTGCCGAAAAGTGGGTTACGAAATTCAATTTATCTAAGAGTTATTTTTAGTTTAAGTTATAAATTATCTTATCAGTTATACTTTTATATCATATTAAAGGGTGTGTATTTTTGAGGTATCATCGGCCAATGAAAGTAGTTGCTACAGAGAGATGATCCAAAGCTTTTTGTAGCGGAAATTTGATGATTTAGACGTAGAGAATATGTGGTTTTTAGACGATGGTGGCACTTGCCACACAACCGCAGAAATAATTAATCTTTTAAAGAAAAGTTTGAATTGGCCACCAAGAACGTGCGATTTGACACCATTAGAGACAATTTTTTGTGGGGTGGTTTGAAATCGAAAGTGTACAGCAGCAATAATCCCACAACAGTTCAAGAGCTTAAAAACAACATTATCGAGCAGGTATCAAAAATTGACAACAGTGAAAAATGCAATTGAGAATTTTTGTAAAATATTGTGAACCTGCCGAGCCAGTAGTGGGGGGGGGGGGGGGGGGTGAAGGAGTCAATTGACCGACATATTTGTTTACTTTCAACCGGAATCTATTTAGAATAAACTAAAATAAAAATTTTTAATATTTCAAAAAACTTTTTTTATTAAAACTAAAATGATACCTCAATTTTGGACCCCCAATAGTTTAAATTTGTTAAGCATACGGAACTTTCTACATAGTAATTGAAAGTTACTTGTGTCGCCTAGAGGTAGACTTTAGATTTAGATATAAGAAAGTAATTTTTATTTTAGAACAGGAAGATTCGAGAAACTTCCAGAAAAGGTTGTGAACTTTAATAACAGCCTGACACATTAAAGTTTAGTTTAGTTTTATTTACGACATTAAACGGTTTAGTTCGCTACGGTTCGTTCCGTGAATAAATTTTGTAAATATTATAATTATATACAATAAAGTTTGTTTAGTTGAATTAATGTATTTATTTTAATTTGCAATTAAGAAAATTATAAAGGGAATATATCGACGAAATACGTTTTATAAAGTAAAAACGTGACAGTAATTTGAGAACATTAACAGTAAAAGTATACAAATAGGGAGAAGCGCAGCCCATTGTGTTTAATTAGTTAACCGTGTCATTCATAAAATATGTCGCAATAAATCTCTAATAAATGATGACAGCGTCCCTTTTGTAAATGATGAACGAGAAAACTTTTTCCTCTCCTTCATTTTGATATTTTAATTACTCTTCCTTTATAATTTAGCAATTTAAATGTGTCTAAAAGCGAAAACTACAACAAATTAAAATGTCATTCATTTTATCACGTACATGAAATTGTTTGTAATTTAAATTTTTTACACACTCTCTGTGCCACATTAAGCGTTTTTTTCTGTTTTTTTAAATAAGAGGACAATGAATAATTTTTTTTTTTTGTTTGTTTTTTGTTTAATGTAAAAAATTGTGATTGTTATGTCCACAGATACTGAATGTAATTGCCTCATTTTTCATAATGTTAGAAATCTGATTATATACAATCTGTTACTAAAAACATGCATAGGGAACCAAAAAGAGATTTTTGTAGCAGCGTTTAAGAAAAAAAAAATATGAATTTTTTTTTATCAGCCACAATCTTTTGCTGTTTCTAAGGGCCGGCCGTCTGTCCAGCTATTTTTTATACCAAAGGATGAAAAAGTATAAATTTCAGCATGAGAAAGCAATTAAAATGAATGAAGCGTATAATAACTTACAGTGTACACTGTATCAAAAGTAGTTATACAAGGAGTCGCATTGTTAAGCGTAAGTTGGTATCTGTGAGGAAGTGTGTGGAAATCGGCTTGCAATGTATTTGTGTTGAAGGATAGACTAATCGCTAGGAATCTGAAAAAAGGCCTGAACTTCGCATTTTTTGCTTTAATTCGACTTATGTTTTACTTCAAAGTAGCCTTAACCATTAACCAGACAAGGACCAAAGTCCCAGAAAGAATCTCTGTTGCACGGCGATCATCACAATTTTATCCTCCTGTTTTGGCTCCATCTCTTTCCCCCGAGGATGCTACACAAAGTGGTGAAGTATCCTCAAGATGGTCAGAGTATTTTCCGCTGGAAAAACCACCAAATATTTTCATCTTTTGTTTGAAGTATCAAAGACAAGATGCTCTACTGTGTGGAATCTAGCTTTATATGTGTCTAGAGATCATCATTAAAGGCCTTTTTGAGTAAAACCTTAAAGTTCTGCACATCCCGCCTCAAATTTAAAAAAAAAAGTTAAAAATAATAATAATACAAAGAAAACAAAATGAAAAAGGCGAACCTCATGAGACTCTAAAGTTAATTTAGATTTATCTTAAGTTTCCCTAACATTTTTTTTTTTTTTTGCTTCCTCCTTAACATGTTTCCTGTGTATCTCTTGAATTCGGTTTAGTTTTCTTTTTATACATTTTCATTACAATTGAAAATGCTCAACATTTTTTTCTTAGCCTTTTTTCAATATATTTTTTTTACTTTTTGTTGTGGTGTTTTTTTTTTCTTTCACATTAAAGCCGTACATAAAAAATGATGAGAAAGGCAGGGAAAAAAATTAATTGGTTTTAAGAAAGAGTGAAGTGATAGAGAGAGAGAGAGAGAAAGAGAGAAATAAATGTAGCAAAAACATTCATTACTTCTTCAAGGTAATTATTTCAATACATGAAGAGATTTTCCCTGAAAAATTACTAAAAGTGAATCTGTATATTTGTTATGGCGAAAAAAGCAGAAAGAAGGCCACTTAGATTTAAACAAGAAGTAGAGGTAGATTTGATTATCCTTCTTCGTTTTTATTTTTTCATTTTTTAAGAGCTTTTAGAGGAAACACGTGTTTCTTTAGAATTAAAAATTATTAAAAAATTTAAGGTAAAAAAAAAGATATTAATGCTAATTGCTATTAGTACAGCACTTTACTAAAGAACTTGTTCTTTTAATAATTTAGTTTCATTAGAGATGGTTATCTGCATTAATGACCGGACAGCAGAAATAGAAATAAATGCATTTTTAGTATTTTAAGGTCATCCAAATAAACAAGTTATTTAAAATCTTAAGTAAATCAATTATATTTTAAATCCTTTTATCAATTGGTAAAAATAAACTACAGGGTAATCCAACCATAATGCACGATGGTTTTGGTGATCCACACCTTAACATCAAGTTTTTTGCCCAACTTAATTTAACATTTCTTTGTTTCAGTGTTTGACAAATTCCCTACTGGAGAGGTACACAATTAAGCAGCGCGTTAAGATTGTTGAAGTCGTTTACGAGAATGGGCGTTCAAAACAAAATGCATTTCGTGCACTTCGTGATTTTTTTGGTCAACCTAATCGACTAAATGTGTCTACAATCGGGAGAATTTTGAGCAAAATGTAGTTTGTAGGAAATGTGTTTTGTGCGGTTTATGGGCTGGCGGCGTCATGTTCGAAAATAAGGTCGTCCAAGCAGTTACCGTGAATGATGTTCGCTATAGCGAGCTGATAACGGACTTCTTGTGGCCAGAAATTATGGATATGGACCCGGACGGTATTTGGTTCAAACAGGATGGTGCCACTTGACACACAGCCAACGAAACAATGGCTTTTTGCGCGAGAAATTCCAGTATTTCACATCGCGGCGCTGTTAATTGGCCGCCACGATCATGTGGTTTGACACCATTAGACTTCTTTCTTTGGGAATATGCAAAAGAAAGTGTACGTCAATAAGCCAAGAACAATTCAAGAGCTAAAGGATGAGATAATTCGACACACTAACGTTATTGAACCTCAATTATGTCACAGAGTCATTGAAAATATGGTCCATTAAATAGTAAATGTCAGCGAAGCCGTGACAAGCATTCAGCCAGTACTGTATTTCACAAATAATTGTCATTGATCCTTCCATCATAACAGAAAATATTAAGGTAATTCTCTGAAAACGTTTTATTTTATTTACAATAAACATCGTGAGTTTTGGTTGGACCGCCCTTAAGTAGCCGCTGGAATTAATTAAATGGTTGCCTCAGTAGTTGTCGAAGTCTGACAGTTTTATGATTTTCTCTTATTTCGTTAACTACATTTTTAACAGACCCCTGGTTTTTAGGGCATTTAGCAAAGCAATGAACCCTTATGTCAGAAGGTAAGAGGACTTAGTAAATTAAGGAATAATAAAGTTATAGTAAAAAAATCGCAATGAAATTCGATCAAAACTCTCAGAAATTCTGTAAATTCCCGTATCCTAATTCCTTGGAATTTTCAAGAACATTCCCGTGTTTTTTTTTTACAGCAATGCTTTCAAAGGAAGAACAATCACGATATAAGAAAACTAAGGCTATTGATGGAATTTGCTCCACGATTTCGTGATGCCATCATACATAAAATTTTTCGATAATTACTTTGCCCAGTCTTTGACTAGCGGAAAACGCAAAACAACATCAGAATCATAACAAAACGTGGATCGTTGTTCTTTCACATAAACACAGACTAATTTCCAAAAGTTTTGCTTAGATATACATATCGTTAAATAATCAGAATCGCTGTTACCCGCCGAAACCCCTTTATAAAAAGTGTCAGTTTTAAACCTGGAAATATTCTTTTAAAGATGTATTTCTCAAAACGTGCATATTATGAAATGCATATAAAGTCCCTTAAACACTTTAATACTAAGTCAAAAACTTAAACTAAATGTATAAGTGTGCATACAGAAAAAAATGCCAATGTAAAATTAACATGGAAAAATGTTGATTGAGAATCATAGTAAATTTCTGCAAAAGTATGCCCTTTTTTTAAATTTATCATTATTTCATTATAATTTTAAATAAAATTACCTTAAATCATGTTTATTTAATATTATTCACTGTTAAAATAAAAAAAAAAAATATTAAAATATAAATAAATATGGATTCAATATTGAATCCATAAAAACCAGTTTTATATTAAAATCAAAAGTGTATCTTGTTAAATTAACATGCATTCATACTTAAGTATGTACATTTTTTATTTTCATTCTTAAAATATGTTATAAAAAGAGGACAATTCCCGTATTCTTTTAATTAAAATTAGTTACTTAAATAGTGCATCAAGTTTTCAAAGTATATTGATGACGAAATCCATATCGGGCGATGCTGATGCTTCTGTTGACAAAGGAGAACTCAAAATAAGTGAAACATGTGTTACAGGGGTAAGTGTATTGAATTATTCTTAAATAAATGCATATGTTGTCTCTGAGGCTTCTTCACACTGTTATAACACACTCAAACCAATTTGATTCTACATGAAATTCACGTTGTTTCAACTTGAAATAACTTTCATTCAACGTGATTCGGATTGTTATTTCAATATAAATTACATTTTGCTCTAACTTTACTGCAATGTTAAATTAACATGAATTATAGTTATTTTAAAAGAAAAAAAATGTTGTTCGCAGTTATTGTAAAACCAGGTTGAATTAACATGAAAAACGTATAAAGCAAAATCACCACCGAAAAATTTTAAATCAACCTTGTTTTCTACGTTTTTAACTTGATTTTTTTCTGTGTGTGTGGCATCACCATCTCACATACTTTATGATACAACTTTCATTTACTTTTGTTTCTATAAAAATTGTATTACTATTTTAATATTAACGATATTTGAAAAGACCTAAAAGTGCAACCCTGAATTGTAAGATGCACAAGTTTTGTTTTGTTAGTGACGTTTCACACACGTGAAGTTTGGCTCGTCAAGTCTTGAGCTTTTAGGAGAGAGGGGAAAATAAATAGCATTTTCTTTTTCCCTCTTTCCTAAAAGCTCAAGACTTTGGGGTAAACCTTAGAGAGTGTGTGAACCAGCACTCGCCTTTAAAAAATAAACAAAGCGAACACTTTAATAAACTAATAATTGTGTTATATCAGAACATGAACATCAACAAGTATTCGCCAAATACTAGAACATGAACAAATTAATACCGTGTCTCTGTCTGTGTTATGTTTATGTCTTGTTCAAATCGATAGCGCAAGAAGACGTGTGGTGTTAATAAAGTTACTGCCTGTTTTTAGAACGCGAGTGCAAAAGTGACTCGTTTTAATTTTTCTAAACGACAAGATTTTTTGTTTTATCAGAGTAGCATTTTTTTAGAACTACATGAGGAAAGTCAGGGATGGAAAATTGAAATGTTGTTTACAAATTTTTACTATTGTTTTTTTTATTAAAATTTTTTTTTTTTTAATTTTTTATTAAAAATACCCTTCACCATGGTGAAATAAGAACAAAAAGTTATATATCGGGTGATTTTTTAGCTATTATCTTTTTGGCAACACTGGTTTAAACAGCTGACGCACGTTTCGTGTTTTGTTTCACTGTCAAACATCTTCAGTTTAGTCTATAATTTAACCATGAATCGTCTTACAAACGAACAACGCTTGCAAATTATTGAATTTTTTTATCAAAAAACATCCACTTTTTTATCGAAAAATTGTGTCCAGCGACGAAGCTCATTTTAGGCTCAATAGATACGTTAATAAGCAGAATTGTCGATTTTGGAGTGAAGATCGGCCGAAATGTTGAAAAGAGTATGCCAAAATTGGACTAAGCGGATGGACCATTTGAGGCGCAGTCACGGTCAACATTTGCATGAAATAATCTTCAAACATTCAGGGGTGTCATGGAAATCGAAAACGTAAAACGAAAGAATTTGGCAGTTCTTTTTATTAAGCTTTTAATCTAATATTTACAATTTTTGTTAAAAAATTCTGTTTAATAGAAATCTTATTGAAAAACGACTCTTAAAATTCTTTCGTTTTACGTTTTCGATTTCCATGACACCCCTGATTAAATTATATGGACCGTACTATCGATTCAAATAAAGATTTCATGCATTTTTCTGAATTTTATGTGTTTTTTTTTTAAATACTTTCCTATAGCTCTTAAAAAATCACCCACTAAATAAAGTTCTTTAGATACCTATAAATAAATTTTAATTGAGCCTATAATGAGTTCTATAATTTAAAATTAGTTTAATAATTTTATAATATTAAAATCGTTTTAGAACATGAAAGAATTAAATAAAAAATAAAAAATTTCTTTTTAAAAACTGGAACATTCACATTCGAACTTTCAACCCCACGAGTCTCAGGCGGGAACTTGGACAACTCGGCTACGAACGCTTTTACTGGAGAAGCGTTAAATTAGAATATACTGAGTCTACTAGTTTGTTTTTTTATTTGAGCGGCATATCATGTACATACATAATTGTATATGGGTTTGTATGCGTAAAATTAAACACATTAAAATAAAATCCACCGCTTGTGGTGAAGGGTATAAAAAAACAACAAAAAAAACCACAACCAAGAAAAATCCAAGAAGAGAACAAACGTAGCAATAGCTTCTTAAACGAAACACAACAATTACTAAAGCAATGCCTATAGCAACGATCATCACGCTATGCCCCCAGGGGCCGAGCACTTTTCGTGAATTTCACACACACAACACGAAGCTTAACGAAACAACAAAAAACAAAAACAAAACACATAGTTAATGTCTCAAAAGAGTAAATTTATTTTGCTCTCTTTTCTAGAATTGGTGTTTTTCAATGCACACAATATGAACTCACCACTACATACACATTTTTAACTGTCTCTCTTTGTGATGACCGCTGGCCTATAGGCATTCCAATAAGAGATAAAAATAAAAACACGCTCCATTTCTAAAACGAAACACAACAACAATTACTATAGCAATGCCTACATAGATAAATGTGTATGGGTTTGTATGCGTAAAATTAAACACAATAAAATAAAACAACAACCACAAGGATTTCTTGGAAAAATTAGAGGCAGTCGTGGTTTTTTGGTCATATCTCAGCCATTTGTCTACCGATCTTGCTCAATTTCAATAGCAAGAAATGGTGGACTATATGTGACCTAAATGTAAAACAACCTAGCCGCTATCATGTCTGGAGTATCCGGAAAACACATATCAAACGTAAGACGGACATCGTTAGATCAACTTCTCTCCTCATAAGGACCCAGAATATATACACTTTATAAGGTCTAAGATCAATATTGAAGAAATTACAAACAGAATGACAAACTTATAGGGTAAAAACATATGAAATCAACCGAAAATTTTAACATTTCTGACCTCAGCACCTCCAAATTTGATAAGATTTTGTACACATGATCTATGGATCGGCACAATAATATTTGCCAACTTTCAGACATATAGCCTTCCAACTTTCAGAATTATGGTCATTCCAAGTTGGCAAAAATCAATAAAAATGCACTCAGATGCCTTAACAAAATTTTTTATATCTCGAAAAGTATTCATTGTACGTTAATAATAAAGGGCGCATTTTACAGACAAAAACATGCGCCATTCCAAAAAATTTTTTTTTAATTTTCGATAAAGGATAAAAAAGGATAAAAAAAGGACTAAAATTTCCAAAGGATATATCTCGAAAATCAATATTTTTAAAAATTTCAAAAAAATATATGTTAATTCTTATTATGTTTTGTACAAGTCTGCCAAATTTCAATGTGGAGTCTTTATTACAACATGAGTTATTAAGAAAAAAGCAGGCGAAGGTTTATGTATTTCATGAAATGTACCAAAATACAAAAAGGTGACAAATTACAAAAAGAAGGACAAATCAAATGTAACGGAACTTTTTCGACTTTATTACCTAGGCGAAATATTTATTGCCTGTTCACACAAAAAATGTACAAATATTTTATGACCTGTGGCCGGCTTATTGGCAGTAGCAAATTCAGTCCCTATTTAAAAAACATTTTATGACCCGTAGTTCACGCAAATTTTCCAATTCTAAAAAAGCAAGGCGTTTATTTTTTTACCTGCAATCTATTTTTTTGTACCAAAAAAACAGTATAAATAGTTCAGAGACTCGAAGTCAAACTTCAGTTGAATACTAGATTTCATAAGTGCTAAACGTCAAAGTGTTATAGTGTTAAAGTGACTTGATCGTTTGAAAAGGAAAAAAAAGAGACTAAATATTTAAATAAATTATAATTATTGTCAATACAAAAAAGTCGTGCACAATTCATTCGGTTGTGGTATTTAAATAAAAAATATGCCATTCAATTCAACATTTTGCTGTAATCCTTTTAAAAAAAAAAAATTTTCGCATGTGAAGAAATCTAATAAATCTAATTTGGAAGAAGGTTCAGACATAAACGAAAATGTAGATACTTTCGATGACATTGCGTCAGGCACGGAAGAAGATGACATTGCGTCAGACACGGAAGAAGTTGCTATTTCAAAATTAAACCAATCATTACCGTATCTGGAACAATCTCCGATAAAGAAGAAGAAGTTACATGAAAAACGGTACAGAGATGCAAAATTCAGGAAAATAAGTGATTCGATTCAAGACAAAATTTTCCACGGTTCAGCACAATCAACTTCGCATATGTGCCCACAATCCGAAATAATAGAACAATTAAAAGAAAAGTTTAAAACATTAACAAAAAATAGTGAGAAAATCCAACTGCTAACAATTTTACCAAAAAGCTGGACAATACATAAAATTGAGGAAGAATTCCTGGTTACAAACTATATCGCGCGAAAAGTTAAGCATTTGGTTGAAACAAAGGGTGTGATGAGTACGCCTAATGCAAAACTGGGAAGTCAAATTTCACCAGTGACAAGCAGTTTAGTAAAATCATTTTATGAATCCGATGACGTCAGCAGGTGTATGCCCGGACAGAAAGATTTCGTGTCTGTTTTTGAAAATGGTACAAAAGTCAGGAAAAATAAAAGACTTTTGCTTGGAAACTTAAGAGAAATGTACGCCTTATTCAAGGAACGACATGATGGAATAAAAATAGGTATTTCCAAGTTTTGCCAACTTCGTCCGAGGTATATAATTCTAGCAAATGCGAGTGGATCTCATAACGTGTGTGTTTGTACAAAGCATCAAAATGTGAAGCTGATGATTGATGCTATAAATTTAAAAAAATTAACTGCTGGTGTTCCGAATAATCAGCTTGAATGTTACAAAGATTGTTTGAAACAAATGACATGCATTCCATCTTCTTCAAAGTGTCACCTACGTAAATGTAACAAGTGTCCAGGAATTGAAAATTTAAAAGCAAAACTAAATCAATTACTAGAGCAAAATGATATAGATGAAATAACATATAACATATAAGCTTCAAATTCTTTTACCTCATTCATTCATTGCAAAACAGCAGGCAGCATATCTGAGCGAAAGAAAATCAAATTTGGAAGAAAATGAGTATATAGCAGTTTGCGATTTTTCAGAAAATGCTTCTTTTACTATTCAGGATGCAGTCCAGGGATTTCACTGGAACAACTCTCAGGCCACTTTATACCCAATTGCTATTTATTTTAAATCAGATGGAAAAACACAACATACAAACTTCATAATAATATCTGATTGTCTTGTACACGATTCTATAGCTGTTCACCTGTTCCATCGCCACCTGAATGTATTTTTGAGAAAAAAGTTTAAAACAACCCCGAAGAAAATCACGTATTTTTCAGACGGTAGTGCTGCCCAGTTTAAAAATAAAAAGAACTTTATCAATTTATGTTATCATTTGGAAGATTTTGGATGTAATGCTGAGTGGCATTTTTTTGCAACAAGCCATGGAAAAGGCCCAAGTGACGGTCTTGGAGGTACCGTAAAGAGAGAGGCACGTCGAGCTAGTTTACAGCGTCCATTACAAGGTCAAATAACTACTCCAAAACAATTATATGAATGGTGCCTGCAAAATCTTTTGAACTGTAATTTCAAGTTTTTAACTCTAAAAGACCACGAAGAAGAATCACGGTTCCTTCAAATTCGTTTAAAAGATTTGCGTACTATTCCTGGAACTCAAAAGCTGCATTCTATTGAACCTGTAGATAAAAAAAAAATTAAAGTCAAGCGTCAAGCGGCAGATGCGGATTTTTTAATAGAAATCCTTCAGAAATAAATAAATATGCTGTAATAAAGTGTTTAATAATGCTAATACATTATGTTGTACTTTTTATTAAAGGTTTAGCAATGGAGGAAAAGAGTTTAAGCAAAGAAAAGTCGAAAAAGTTCCGTTACATTTGATTTGTCCTTCTCTTTGTAATTTGTCACCTTTTTGTATTTTGGTACATTTCATGAAATACATAAACCTTCGCCTGCTTTTTTCTTAATAACTCATGTTGTAATAAAGACTCCACATTGAAATTTGGCAGACTTGTACAAAACATAATAAGAATTAACATATATTTTTTTGAAATTTTTAAAAATATTGATTTACGAGATATATCCTTTGGAAATTTTAGTCCTTTTTTTATCCTTTTTTATCCTTTATCGAAAATTAAAAAAAAAATTTTTTGGAATGGCGCATGTTTTTGTCTGTAAAATGCGCTCTTTATTATTAACGTACAATGAATACTTTTCGAGATATTAAAAATTGTATTAAGGCATCTGAGTGCATTTTTATTGATTTCTTCCAACTTGGAATGGCCATAATTCTGAAAGTAGGAGAGCTAAGACACTGAAAGTTGGCAAACGCTATTATTATGTTTAACTTTCCCTTCGTACCAAATTTCATCCAATTCGAAATCGGTGCGGTCAACTCATTGGTTGATTTCATATGTTTTTACCCTATATATACGCTTTTCCATCTGTGATGAAGGGTATAAAAAGTGCATTGGTATCAACTTTCCCATCCTTGATGAAAATAATAAATACAGTTTGTGAGTAAATTGCCGTCAGCATCAGAATAAAAGTTAGTAAATATTAAAGAAAAATTGCATTTTATGTTGTTAGCATCTCATATTTATTTTGTATACCCTTCGCCACAGTTAGAAAGTGTATGAATGTATCAATTCATAGTCTGCAAAAGACCCAATAAAGTATATATTCCGGGTCCTTCTAAGGAGCGAAGTTGATTTAACTATGCCCATTTGTCCATTTGTATGTTGAAATGGGGTTTTCGAAGGCCCTAGAAACGATTTGGACTAGGTTGTTATATATTTATGTGACATATGCTCCGTTAAATTTTGTCATTAATATTTTTATTTTATTTATTTATTTATTTATTTAATCAATACAGTACAACAAGAACTAGTCTTATCTAATAGTACTGGGGAGATAGTGGCACAATATAATTTTTGTTGGTAAAAAAAAAATAAAATCACTTAATACTAATTTTAAGAAATAAAAGAAATTTAAATTAGATAGAATTGAAAAATATTAAATGATATTAAAAAATTATGATTTTTAAATTAAATAAATAAAAGTTAAAACATTATGTATGTAAAAGCTATATAAATGTTGTTATCCTAAACGATTTAATATTGCAATTTTGAAATGCTTTGCATTGCTAATGATTTGAATATTAGAAGGAAGTTGGCGCCAAAGATTGATAGCAGTGTAGAAAAAATTTCTTTTCGATATATCTTTTCTAATGCGAAAGGTATTTACTTTGTTTCCTCGGTCAGACCTTGAGAAGATTATTCTATTGTATAGGTATTTAGGCTGTTTGGCGTAAATCACCTTATGAAAAAATAATAGTGTTCGAAGCTTTAACAGGCTATCAAATGGTATATTACATATTTGTATAGAGTACTGTGAGATTCTTCTTCGCCTACTGCGGCCAAAAACATACCTGGCAATATTATTGTACGTTACATTAAGCCTTTTCATACTTAATGTATCACAGTTAGCGAATAGTTCACAACCGTACAAGAGCGTTGGCAATAAATATGTTTTAGCTAGTAACATTCGAATATCAAAAGGTGTATAATGTTGCGACATCCAAAGGTTTCTTAACATCGCATATGTTTTGCCACATATAACATTTATGTGATTAGACCAGTCTAGTTTCCTATTGAATATTACACCTAAATTTTTGGCAGTTTCATCTATTGTGATTATAGATTCTCCGATCAGAATTGGTGGTAAAATAGTTGGCAACGATTCGGTTTTTCCAATTATCATAGCTTTTGATTTCCTTGCATTTATGGAGAGTCCATTGGCTGGATCCCATTCTTTAACACTATCTAGGTCATTATTGATCCGGTTAATGCAATTATTGATATCAGACGGTTCACAACTAATAAAAAGTTGTACATCATCTGCATACATATGTATTCCACAAAAACTGAGTCGAGAAGGTAAGTCATTAGAATATAATACATATAATAGTGGACCAAGTATGGAACCCTGTGGTACACCTCTCGGAGTTGAGCAACTATAAGACTCATCAGTCCCATGATACACATATTGGCTTCTGTCACACAAATAAGAATAAATAATCTTTACGGCGGTTTCCGAAAAATAGAACATGTGCCTAAGTTTTTGACAAAGAATTAAATGGTCTACTGTGTCAAATGCTTTAAAATGATCAAGTAAAATTAGAAACGATACCATACTGTTATCCACATTTGCTCTAAGCTCCTCTGAGACTTCGATTAAGGCAGAAATGCAACTGTGTTTAGGTCTGAAACCAGATTGCTTGTCGGTAAGCAGAGAATTTGCATGTAAAAAGTGGTTCATTTGAGTATGGATTAAACGTTCAAAGACTTTAGATAAAAAGGGTAATATAGCTATCGGTCGATATGTGCTATCAGCTTTTGGTATAGGAATAATCTTTGCGTGCTTCCACGCTGATGGAAAAGTAGACGTTGTAACAATGAAGTTGAAAAAATGCGTTATATGTAAAAGAGTATAAGTAATTATTAACTTTATGAACTTCGGGTGAATTCCATCGTATCCTACAGAATGGGATTTTATACTCAAAATAGAACCTAGAACTTCTTCTTGTGTGAAATGTATGAAATTAAAGCACAGTGCACCATTGGGATTATGATTACTGCCATCCATGGTATTAGAAGAATTGTAATAAAAGTTAGGATCTACTTCTGGCATTGGAATATTGGTAAATTCATATTTCAGTTTGTTAATATCAATCGTGTTATCATCTTTAGCATTACCATTAACAATTCCCATATTCCGAATTTCCCTCCACTTCTTCTTCGAGCAAACAGCCGATTCGAATTTTTCCTTATAAAATATTGATTTTGAAGATCTTATTTTTGAATTTACTTTTCTCCTAGCGTCTTTAAAAGCATTATGAAGGTCAAAAGTTCTAAATCGCTTCCATCTCTCATAGGCTATGTTTCTTTCTGTGATCAAGGTTTTAATCTCATTTGAGAACCATGGTTTACCATCACGTATTTTACTTGTCTTTATTGGAACGTATTTTTCATATAAATAAAGAATATTATTCTGCAAGAAATTTAATTGCTCATCTACGGTTGGCATAAGGAAGATTTGGTTCCAAGAAATGGTCGACAATTCAGTTTCTAATGATTGAAGATCAATGTTCTTAAAGTCTCTAAACGTTATTTCCCGTGTCTGTTCTTGAGATTTAATGTTATAGTCATAAGATAAAAAAATAATGTCATGTTTCGGGAACAGGGACGCGGAGAGCTGATCAAAGAGCAGCAGTTTTGAAAGATTATTAATGAAATAAAGGTCGAGTAGAGTACTTGAAGTCCGTGTAAAGTGGGTTGCTAAAGAACAATTAACCAGCTTCAAGCCAATGACATTCATATCCATCATCAAATTTCGGTCAGCCAATATATTTTCATTGAAGTCCCAGTAATAATAACGTCAGTATAACCAAGAGTAAGCGATGTCAGCTTGCTCAGTAGTGGGTTAAAATCGGTATCTTTATTAGGTTTATAAATGGAACCAATTAAAAGATTTAGCACGTCATACAGAAATCGTATTAATGATAAATTTTGTATTCCCGTAAATAACTTTGATAATATACTCGCATGTGCCCGTGCAGAAAACTGAATTGGCAAATTGGTTTTTTTGTTGTTTTCTTACGAAGACAATAGAATGAAACAATTTGTTTTTTAATTTTGTTTTTTCTTTTTACCCACTTATAACTACAATTCGAGTCGGAAAGAACCCAACCAATTGTAGAGGGATGTAAGAAAAGATAAACTCACTGTTTATTGTTGGTGTTTTGTTTAAGCTTTGATATTGTTACTTACGAGTAAGACTTTGAGTGTTTAAAATTCTTATTCGCTTTAGGGTTTTATTCGTATAATATTTCTAGCTTTTCTAAAATCTTAGGAAAAGGTTTCCTGATGAGCTGGCCTAAGCAACCAGTGAAATGCGCATAGAAGCTAGCTTTCCCTCAACAATAAATTTCAGTGTATTTATCAAATATGGAAAATTGGGAATTTAGCACGTCATACAGAAATCGTATTAATGATAAATTTTGTATTCCCGTAAATAACTTTGATTCTGGTTATTGTTATTAATTATTTCGAGAAACAGATACTCGATTTTCTCATCTGAAAGAGACTTACATTTAAGTTTACAGTTTATTGATGTTTTTGCATAGATAGCCGCACCTCCACCATTTGAGCACCTATCGGCTCGGAAAAGACGATAACCATTTAACCCATAAATACTATCTTGAATTTCAGAATGAAACCAAGATTCTGAAATACACAAAATGTCAATACCAGATTCTTCAAAAATATATCGAAATTCATCCATTTTGTTGTTCAAGCTTTGAGCATTAATATGGCAAATATTGAGACCAGAAGTTCTTCTGGAAAGAATTCTGGTCAAAGTGTATACATTTTCTTTGGAGCCACTTATCCTATCATCACATTGTAAAACCATTATAACAAACAAAGTTCCTACAAGCAATGCAAGCATTTTTATTAATATTGGTATTTTTAACAAGTATATAAAAATTGAAAAAGAAAATTTTATATCTAAAAAGATTTATGAAATATTTAAGAATATTTGCCATATGGCGTTTAAATTTGTGTACTATGGTCCGAAATTTGCAATATAGTGTAATGGCATATTTAGCCTGCTCGGCCCACAAATGGCTGAGATAAGAGCAAAAAACCACGACTGTCTCTAGTTCAAGTTAAAACCGGTTTTCCATACAAATGTTTTGTTTAACGAACTCTTCAAGTTCACATTAAATCTTTCGCATAAATCTTTAAACATATATCTTAAAACACTCACACAGTTAAGGGTATTATATTCTCGGCTTTAACCGACTTCAAGCTTACTTCTAAGCATTTTTGCCAAGTTTAAAATATTTTTTTAAATAATTCTTTTAAATTTGTTGCAATTAGTGCTTTAAAATCTTGTAAATACAAAGCAGTTGAAGCCATTAGTGTTGAAATAGGCTGACTTCCTAAACGCATGTTGCTTTGTAGTAATACATTGCAGCGTGTTCGTAAATGCAACCCTGAAAATTTTTACAATGTATTTTGTTCCCTTTTGCAACACTGTTGTAGTTAATACGCAAGGAAAAGCAACAAAGGCATCCAAATAAAAGTAGATGCAAAGCGAATGCAAGACAAAATACGATTCAGCAAAACAGCAAATCGTTTATGTTTTCTTTTTATAAAGTTTACAGCAATTTTGAGGCTGGAGTTTCCCTGTTCGCACAAATGTAAGACATTTTCCAATAAAATATGTTCTTCCCCCATTGTTCGCTTTATTATGAATGATACAATGCATATAAATGTTCCTAAACGATTTCAGTGTTGCAAAGTATTAATATGCAACGTATTAAAAAAGTTACTACACATTGTATCAACTCGGTTTAAATACTGTATTGATACATTGTTAATATACGTTTAGGAAGTCAGCCATACTTAAATAAAGTTACTTAATGCCAGAGTTACTTAACGCCTTAATGTATACTTTACATTTTGTAACATTTTGTTACATCATTTGCACTTCATTAAAAGTGCAAGACTGAGAGTGACAAAGACATCTAAGTAAATTATTTAAAACAAGTTTTTTTTTCTCTTTAAATCAGATAAAATACACACTGTGCAAATTTTTGGCAAAGGAAGTTTTTTGTTACAGAAATAAAAATTATTTTGTCATTTTATTATATTTTTTTTTTTTTTTTGCGAAAACTTGTGCTTTAAAAAGGATTTTGTGACTTTTTTTATGCTGTTGTGTGTTATAAAAAAATTTCACTCTCTTTCTTTATAATTTGGATAATTATGTTAAAAAAAATTTTTTATTTTTTCCCTCAAATTAAGAACTTTGGGATACTTTTTTATTTTGAATTTTACTCTTTGGTTTTTAATATACATTTATATGCACTACGTACTTATTTTTTTTTTTTTTTTTATTTCGACTTATTCAAATGGCTTTTTCATTTCGAATGTTTAATCTGTGTAAGCTTTTTTTTTTATATAAATATATTTTTATGAAAAAAAAAAAACTATAACAAAAGATTTTTTTCCGCAACCATGGTTGATGACGGCTGATGGGTTTTTTAATTTAGTATCATTTTTCGGTTTGTATCTGTAGATGAGTTGTTTTGTTCGATTTAAAAAAAATAAAAAGATACGTACAAAGAACAATAGATATGTATGTATGTAAGTATGTGTGTAGAATAATCGCTAAAACATTCTATTTTATTGCTATTTTTGTGCCGGTTTTGTTTGCTGTGTTTAAAGCTTAGAGGCATTTAATTTTTTGTGTTTAGTTCTAAAGCGTTTGCCTTTTTACCGAAAATCAAGATCTTTTATTGCGAATGATTTTTGTTTTGTTTAAACTTTTTTATGGGTCTTCTTTAAATGTTATCGTAGGTTTAGAAAATATTTTAGTTAAATCTATATTTAATTTGATTCGAAAGTTAAGATGGTGTAAAAACGATTTGTTTTTAAGGCAGAATATACAGACAAAGTATTTTAAGTAACGAAAACGATAAGAGTTTACTAGTAGACAAATTACACATGGCTTAAAAAATAGTTTTGAATTTCAGTAACTTCATTCCAGAAATAAAAAGATCAGTCGTCTGGAAGCAAAGGGGTGGAATTAAGGAATAAATGCAAAATAAACAAGTTACACTTAAAAAACGCGGTTAATGCGCATTAAATATGCAGTAAAAACTGGAAACTATGCCCTAAAAATTTTTGAAAATTTTAAGACAAAATATTCAACAATTTAATAACAAAATTTAAAAAGAAATCTAAAAATATAGTCTCTTTAGTTAAAATTCATACAAGAGATGTTTGCGCCGAATAATATCTAGTTATTTACATCCATACACTGAAAGAAAAATGCTTCATATATTTAATGAATCGTTTTCATAAAAAAAATTTCACTGGTTAAATGAAAATGTTCATTGTCCAAATGGAATTTCGTAGTTATAATAAAGTATTTTCGTTAAAATCGATTCATTGGATTTCGTAATTACGTTAAAAATTTTCATTGGATATATGAAAACTAAAGTTTGTCCAAGTTAAACAAAAAATTTTAATTGGGAACATAAAAAAACAATATACAAACATAACTATATTCATAAATTAATACAAAATTATAGTTTCCTTAAAAATATGTTTGATTGTTAATTAAAAAAAGTAAGATTTAATTATTTCAAACATCTAATGTAATATGCCATTAAATTCAATTCAATAATTGAAAAAAAAAAATTATTTTTAACATTCAAATAACTCTATAGTCTCAATAATTAAAAGTATAAAAATATTTTGAAAAAGCATGCCTTCATAAATTTAAATTTTCATTATGACAATGAAAAATGTCATTATAGTAATGAAACAAAAATTTGCAATCCATAAATACCTATGTTTTTAGTTTTCTTTAATATGTACATACCTAAAAACACCCTTATTTTAAACTGTTGTCAACTAAATGTTGTATACGAAAAAGCTTGTTCTCTCTTGATGTGGTCTTTTTTTATTATGCGTTAGCAAAAAATATAAACGTTGTTATTGTTGTTATGTTATGACAATTTAATCTCATATTTACGCTCTTAATTGAGTAATGGCAAAAAACATAGTTTTTTTTATTCAAAAACTACACTGCCCCAGTTAGCCTACCAGTGAGCTAGTCTATCAGCGCCGAGGTTGCGGGATCGATTCCCAACAGCGACTCTGATTAGAAAAAAAAAAGTGGAATAAGAACATCTTTGATTAAAAAAAAGTTCAAAAAAAAGAAAATAAAAAAAGTCTATCAGTGCCGAGGTTGCGGGATCGATTCCCGCTAGCGACTCTGGTTAAAAAAAAAAGTTGAATAAGAACAACATTGATTAAAAAAAAAAACAAAAAACAAAAAACAAAAAAAATTTTTTTTTACTTTTTTGAAAGTATTCATCCAATGAATAACATTCATAGATCTAATGTAATGTTTCATTAAATAAATTTTAATGAAACAGGTTTCCCTTTTAATGCAATTTTTCATGGGATTACTGTCAAAATTCATTGGTATTCTGAAGAAAATTCTTTCAGTATATGGGTTTTTATCTCAAAGAGATTTTAGGTACGGTCGCTAAGTTGTTAATAAATTTTTAAAGGAAGTTAAAGCTATTTAAGGATGGGAGACATGGACAGAGAACCAGCCAGACGACGGATGGACATCGTTAGAGCACTTTAAAAAGTGATTCTGGATCGATCGGTATACTAAGAGATTGGTCTAGATTTCTATGTATTATACACATCGCATAACATTTATCGGTAATGACAACCTGCTTTGTCTTTAAGTTTTAGAGTAACAATTAAATGTAGATGGGAAAATTGAAGCAACACGTAGGGCATACAGATACATTTTTAAAACAGAAAAGCCATCTATTAACTAGAATTTCGAAAAAAAAAAAATTTTATTTGCTATGAAAGTTCTTGTAAACATATAAAGAATTTAACTTGTATCATAATATGCCTTAAAAAGGCAAAATACGCACTATAAGCTTAAAAAGTGCTGCAAATTATATTGGTGTTAGACTCTATTCGTTAATCCGAAATGTGGAAAACTGGGCCATTTTTGTAACTTTTGAAACTTTAATAACTCCATGGTACTTTCTAATCTATTTTAACCCTTTAAGGTCAAAACTCAACTAAGTGCTGATTATCATGCTTGAAGTTTAAGTCGTCAAGTGTTGAGTTTTCTACGAAAGAGAGAGCATATAATATGGTAAATTTTTCCCTTCTCAAAATCATATGGCGTTTCGACACCACCTGCAATTGAATTCGCCTAGGTTAGATCTTATATTAAAAATTGTAGAAATTACAAACGGAATGACACTCTTTTATACAAGATGACACAAAACTTGTCGCTCGATATTTTGCACGCAGAATAGAAACATGTTTTAATATGGTAACCTCCAACAAAACTATTTTTAAAGAAAATTCTTAACATATTATGTTTAATTTAACCATATAATTGTCACCAACAACCATATTATGGAATAATTAGTCCTACATAGAGAGGCCACAACCATATTATGATTGCCTCTAAACATGTTATGGTTAAATATGACAATAATTTGATTTCAATAGTAACAATAGTATTTTTCTCTTTTCCAAGGGCAACATGCCATGGTCGAAAAAAAACCATTCTTTTATAAGTGCTTAACATAATTTAGTTATTATTAACCATAACATGTGCTGAGGCAAGCATAATATGGTTGTGGCTTCTTGCTGGAGGACTAATTTATATGGTTGTCGGTGACAATATGCAAAAAAAATTAAGTTTATATTACTTGACCATTCACTTTTGCTAGGCTTAATGTGTTGGTTAACTAATGTGAACCTTAACTTTGTTTTTTTTTATTTATTTATCAAGAGCTAGAAATACAGTTAAAAATTATATTCGAACTTTGTTAACCGAGCAATAGCAACTTAGACCTTCAGCTCGTTGTAGTGAACAGACCAGAGTCTCTGGTGGGAATTGAACCGGCAACCATCGTATTGATAAAACAAGCTCACTACCAATTAACCCACTGGTGCACTTATTTTTTTTTAGTTTTGTTGGAGATGACCATATTGAAACATGTTTTTTCTCTGGGTGTGGCACTGTAATTTTTTTTTAATAACTAAAAAACTTTTGTTTTGCTTTAGGATTGTGTTTATTTAAAATTTATTGTTTTTTAATCAAGTGCTCGCCGCACATAGGTTTGGCTTCATATATTTTTGTGCAAAATATGGAAATTGTATGGAAATTTTTCAAAGTGAATTTAAAACTAAATGAATGGCTTCATTTTTATATTAAAACATTTCATATGAAGTTTGTTGCCGTTTGAATAAGGAAAAGACGGGGAGGAAATCGTTTGAAAATTTGAATAGTGAATACGAGGCGAAAATTTTACTTTTTTCGAATTTTTGTAAAAATCGGTTAAGAACTAGTATGTAGTAATAAATAATGCCCCAGACCACTAATGTGCCAATAATAACTTGAACGAGAAATTTGAGCACACAACTTAAAGATTTTTGAAATAAATTTCTGCAATATAATTTTTTTATTCTAAAGATATTAATTGTCAGATGTGGGCAAAGTTTTTTTTTTTGTACAGCGTTACCCTGTCCTAAGGTGATCTCAAAAACGAAAAAAATTTTTAAGGTGTTTTTTTTTTAAATCTCTAATTTAAAAGTTTAAAAAATTTTTTCAACAAAATCGAAAAAATTGAGATTTTTAAAGCAGGGACTTGTTTAAAGCATCTTAAAGCAAGAAAAGAAAAACATTTTATTTATATCTCCCAATATACTTGGGTAGGGCAACGAATTGATTTTTACGGATTTCGAGGAAATTTTTTTTTTTCGCACAAAATTGATGACTTTTTTTTTAAGCTCCACCTAATGTTATCCAGAGTTCAATAACACAAGCTACAACTACTATAATACCACAATATTCTAAAAATTTGGTCAAAATGAACCACGTTAAAGGTTAAATGACAAGGTCAAAGTCTAATTTTTTTGAATTATTGAACTTTTCATGAAATTGATAAGGAAATAAATATCTTGGGGTATACTACTAATAGTTTTATGAAAGTTGACTAAGCTATTTTCGGTAGCTGGTTATTAGTAATTCAATAGAAAAAATTAAAATTAACCCTTTTATGCCCTTGGGGGCAAAAATTACCCAAAACTTTTGTAACGTCAATAACGCAGTTTCATTCAATTATCTGCATAAAACAAGCAAAAATTTTATATTATAAATAGAAAAAATTACAGATTTACTGCTTTATATACACTCACAATATTCTGTACGTAAAATTAACTGAAATTGTAATATAAAATAAATGAAAGTTCAATTAAAAACCGGTCTACATATTTTTCATTTATTTTTAACAAAAAGTTCATTTAATTTTTACTGTCAAAAATTCAACTCCATATTCCGTAAAATCAAATAAATATTCAGTTATTTTGTAAAATTTTACTGTCAAAAATTCAACACCATATTCAGTCAAAACGATTAAATATTCAGTTATTTATTAAAATTTTACTGTCAAAAAATTGACACCCATATTCAATAAAAACAATTAAATATTCAGTTATTTTATTAAATTTTCGTTTACTCCACAAAAGAGCCGAATTTCTAAAAAATACCAGACAGACACCTGTCCGCTTGTTTTTCTTATAAGCGAGAGAGGGAGAATGTTTTTATTTACTTACCCAGTTACACACGTTTGTTTTACTTTTGTTGTACTGACCACGTTGTTTACAGAAGAACTCTTAATTATAAGACACCAGCAGCATAACCGATATGGCTTCGCAATTATTTTACTTTTAAAATTTGATGTATTTAACTAAATTATTTTAACAAATAGAAAATGGGAATTGCTTACACAAAACAAGCAATTCATTTTTTATAGATAAGTAAAAATTAATTTTTGGTAGTAAAATTATATAAAATAACTAAATATTTAATTGTTTTTACTGAATATGGTGTTGAATTTTTGACAGTAAAATTTTATAAAATAACTGCATATTTATTTGTTTTTACGGAATATGTAGTTAATTTTTTGACAATTAATTTATATAAGATAACTGAATTGATTTGTTTTTACGGAATTCGCGGTTGAATTTTTGACAGTAAAAATTAAATGAACTTTTCGTTGCTTTAAATTACATTTTTATTTACTTTAACATAAAGAAGAATTTAACTCAATCAACGGACAATATTAACTGCAACTGAAAATCCGTATTAATATGCACTTAGTTTTTTGAATAACTGTTAGAATCAGTTAAAAATAAATTTGCTTGAAATTTTAAATGTTTATTTATTTAAAAATGACTGAACAGAATATTTCTTAAATAAACTACAGTCCGTTACTGTAATAATATTGTGAGTGTACCAAAACGTGAGAAAATCGAGCAATAACTCCACGTGCTTTAAGAGTTTAGCGACCCATTTTCTAGTGACGAGTATTTTGTGTCTATTAACTTTACAAATATCTAAACAAAACTGACATTTATCGCCATTTATTTAAACTAAAGAATCTTTCGATAGGGTGATGACTTTTGTGCCACCTTGTTTACAGCTATAGACTTTCCATCTGTGGTGGCGGTGGTTGAAAAACTTTCGTGCTACTGAAAAACTTTATATCTCATATCAAAAAATCAATTACAGGTTTGAACTTGAGTTTCAAAGTTTAAATAAATTAAAACAAAATTAATTTAAATGACATGCAAATAACAACAAAAACCAACTAAAATTTAATAAACACAACAGATTCTTCGAGGTCAGACAATTTATTTAACAAAAAAATCTTGAAAGTTTTTTAGGTTAAATGTTAATCGGTCTTGACCATTTATAAATTATTCTCCCCTCCTCTTGTCTTTTCTGTTTGGAATTTTAAGTTCTCTTTAGCAGCTTTTTGTAATTATTTTGTTTTGCTTTTGTATTTGTTTTGCAACATTGGTACTTATCCTTGGATTAACTTTTCATCATGATACCATACTGAACATGTTTTTTAAATCCTTTTTTTTTCTTTTTTTTTTTGTCTCTTTGTTGTTGTAGATTTTTTTTTTCTTTTCTTATTTTTCAGTTCTCCTTTCCCGAGCTGTTTGCCTTCCAACATGACTGTCAGACATTCATAGTGTGTGAGTGTGAATTATAAGCCGACTGGATGACTAACTAAAAACACTTCAATTGTGATTTTGTTTTTGTTCTGTATTTAATTTCACTTTTTCAAATATTTATGGTTAATAACTCAATAATAAACAACAAGAAATAAAAATAAAACAAAATCTTACGCTTTTAGCCAAGTGTTTCGTTAATTCAAACAATTTGTTTTTGAACACAAAAATCAACACACTCGAAAGTCTCTATTTGTGAAAAACAATAGAGGCAAATAAAGAGAAATGAGGAAAATACAAGTGGAAAAAGTGTTGAAATTATTTTTCAGGCTTTTGTTAAAAAATAAATATAGAAAGAAAATGAGGTCAACACTTTTAGGAAAATACAAAAAACACTCGAATGAATATTAAAAAAATGGAAAATATGTATTATGACATACACACATACTAACATATTATTAAGTACGTGTATGTTTTATATACAAACGTACATTCATTCATTCATAAGAAGTACTATTAAAGAATTTGGAATAAATATTGTTACGTTTTTCCTTTAATAAACGCGTTTGAGTTCTTTTAATTGCAAATCCGAATAAAAACACACACTTCTTTAACTTAACAAACTTTATTAATTATTTTGTTCACAATTATTAGTTACGAACAGAACCGTTTCTCAAAACAAACTAAACTAACTATACATGAGTCACCCCTTTTTTTATTTCCTAATTATTTCTAGATTTTCCTGAACCTTCCCGTAAAAACTATTTATTATGTTCTAAAACCATTTCTAGAAATGACTGGGAGACTCATGTAGGAATTATATTAAAATAACAGTTGTGTTGAAAATTATACATGACAATTTTAAGTAACTAATATGACATAAAACTATAACTTACAAGATAACTTATAACTATTACTATTAATAATGCTTAGATAATTTTACTTTCGCAACACTGCCCTCCACTTAAGCCTGTTCGTCCCGAATAGGCTCAGATTCTCCTTTTCCATAATGGGCTAGTCGTTCTAGATGTACCACTTTCATTTTTGATCTTGGGCTCTTATATTTCTGGATCCGATACACCACGTCATTCAATTTCTTTATAACTTTATACGGGCCATCCCAATGAGTCTGCAGCTTTGGAGATAGTCCTTTCTTCCGTTGCGGATTAAAAAGTAAAACCAACTGGCCTTCTTTGAAGCCTTCCGAATTTGCCGCTCGATCGTATCTGGCTTTCATCTTGTCACTGGACAGCTTAATCCGGCTTCGCACGAATTCATGAAGTTCATTGAGGTCATCTTGTTTCTGCGAGGTAAAGCCCTAATTATTTTCATCTGTTGGTCCAGGCTTAACGCCAAATTCTAGATCTCCAGGTAATCTGAGCTCCGTTCCAAAGACAATTTTGGCAGGTGTACGAGAGGTGGAGTTATGAACAGCTGATCTATATGCCAACATGAACTTCGGAATGTGTTCATCCCAGTCTTTCTGATGTGTGCTTACTACTTTACGCAAGTGCTCCTCTAGTGTGCGGTTAAATCTTTCAACCATGCCATCGGATTGCGGATGCAAAGGAGTGGTTCTAGTTTTCCTTATTCCGTACAATTCACACATTTCTTTGAACACACCAGATTCAAAATTTCTGCCTTGGTCGGAGTGTAATTCTATTGGAACTCCGTAGCGGCATACCCAGTTATTCAAAAATACGTCCACAACGGTTCTGGCTTCTTGATTTGGAATTGCATACACCTCTGGCCATTTACTGAAGTAATCGATAACTACCAGCACATAACGGTTGCCGGCATCACTCACAGAAAAAGGTCCAGCTATATCCATTGCGATTCGTTCAAATGGGGCACCCGAATTGTACTGTTGAAGCGGTCCCCGACTTCTCTTTGTTGGTCCTTTTGCGGCAATGCATTGGGTGCAATTCGATATCCAATCAGCCACAGCTTGTTGGCACCCAACCCAGTAGAAACGTTGTTTTAATTTTTCTAGTGTTTTTGTTATGCCAAGATGGCCACCACTAGGTCCGTTATGGAATTCATTTAAAACATCATGTACTTTTGACGACGGCATTACGATGAGGTTCCGAACTGACTTTCCATCGGTACTTTCCCATGTACGGTAAAGGCAGCCATTTATCAACTGTAGGCTGTTCCATAGGGCCCAGTATGCTTTTGTTAGAGGGCTTTCAGATGATATTCCGTTTCGATTCGGCCTTCTGCCTTCTTCTTTGGCCTTCATAATTTTTTTTAATATAGGGTCAGCTTTCTGTGCTATTGACCAGTCTTCATTGGACTCAATCTGCAGTAGGCGAACTTCACACTTCACTTTCCTTCAGCCCTTACACAATGCTTGCATTCCAGTTTGCAGGGTCGTCTTGCTAGGGCATCCGCATTTCCATGTTTCCCACCTTTCCTGTGCTCAATGCTGAAATCATAACTTTGTAGGCGCTCAATCCAGCGAGCTATCTGACCTTCTGGATTCTTGAATTGCAGCAACCACCTGAGTGCAGAATGGTCTGTTCTTAACTCAAAATGTTGACCATATAAATACTTGTGAAAATGTTTTATGCACTCTAATACTGCCAGGAGCTCCCTTCGCGTCACGCAGTAGTTTCTCTCAGGCTTCGATAGTTTTCGACTGTGATAGCCTACTACCTGCTCTACGCGACGGGGTGCTATAAGGCCGACGGAAATAAAGCCAACTTTGGCCCTATTTCCCTTTTTAGCTGAAAATAAGACCAACTTTATCGGTTGCCCTTATTTCTAACTCGATAGGGAAACAAAGCCAACTTTCAAATACCACTAAAAGGAAATAAGGCCAACTTGGTTTCATTACCTTTTTGAGTTGGAAAATAAGACCAACTCAAAAATTGCATTAATTAATTAGGAAAAATTTGTAGTCTTTTATGAGGATTTCCCCTTTCACAGAATGTTTACATGGAGTTTTATTCATTTTGTAAAAGGAAGAATTAATAGTTTTTAAAATTATAAAAAACTAAGGATTTTTCCTTTTACAACCCAAAAATTGCATTCTTTAATTGTTGGCTGGTAATGTTTGTTTATCATATATTGCATTTGAAATAACAAATGCAGGTAACACTACCATATTTGCCAATCATATGTTTAAATAATATTGTGTTTGGTAACACATGTTGATGTGTCAATTAAATTCAACCATGTGCTGTTATCAGTTGTAATGCGTTCATGATCCACGTGTTGTTTAATAAATCAATTTTTTTGGTTTTTTGTTGGTTATTGTGCGAATAAAAATGGAAAAAGAAGAAACTATCTTCGAATATAAACTCATTTCTGGATTTAGAAAAAACAGTCAGTTATTATTGATAGAAAACGAGGAACAAATTTTTAAGTTTAAATCACACAAAAAAAAAGAAAATGTGAAATATTATTATTGTTACGAGAAGAATTGTAACGTTGCAGTAGCAGTCGAATTTAATAGCACAAGGTATTGTCGTAAGATTACCAAAAATCAGACTCATAATCATGGATCACAAATTGAACTTATAAAAAAGTTTGAAATAATGAACAATATAAAAAGTGAAGTGAAAAAAGCGCCATTAAAAAGAGCAAGCGTTCGTGATATTTTTGATGAACAGTGCAAGAAGTTCAAAGAAGGGGCACAATATGTAGAATATGGGAGTATGCGAAGGCAATTATTTAATATAAAACAAGAAGATCTGCCTAAATGTCCAATGAGCTTTGCAGATATCATCACTATTTTTCAAAATGAAAATGTTTATCAACAATTTGGTATATCACGTTACGAAGAAAATGATAAGCCCTTTTATATCGACACAGTGATATCACAAAATTTTTCATATACATTATTTGCATCACCAACTATTATTAATGGAATACGTTCAATGAGCATATTAGAACCTCGTACTTTTATAGTTGATGGAACTTTTAATATTGTACCCGTGTCTAAGAATTTTAAGCAACTATTAACATTACATATAGTTCACGCAGAACATGTAAGTAATAACATTGAAAATAATTCAACGTACCTGCTGTTATAAATACAATCAAAAATTGTTTATTTCAGGCTTATCCCTTTTTATATATTTTGATGTCTAATAAATCGGAGGAAGCCTATAAGCATGTATTACAGTACATCAAATCAAATATTTTAGACTTGGAACCAACGAAGGTTATTAGCGATTATGAAACTGGCTTGCGAAATGCTTTCAAAGCAATCTATCCAACGGCGAAATTAATCGGTTGCTGGTTTCATTTTACTAATGCCTTAAGGAGAAAAGCGTCAAAAATATCTAACTTCATTAAATATCTAAACAAAAATAAAGATGCCAAAAACGTCTTTAACAAATTTTTTTATTTACCACTATTAAAACCGAAAGATTTAACACAGGCATACCAAATTATAAAAAATGAATCAATGGAGGATAAATTCTTGCAAAAGAACGGTGAAAATTATTTCAAACACTTTATCAACTATTTTGAAGCGCAGTGGATTAAAAAGGTATCTAAAAACAAATGAATTCTTAACCAAATATATTTTCGATTAAATATTAATATTATTGTAGGTGAAAGCTGAAAATATGTCTGTTTATGGAGAACCAATAAAAACCAGTAATGCAGTAGAAAGTTTTCACAGCAGGATGAGCGCAAGGCTTACAAAAAAAGGCAATTTCTATAAATTTTTAGATGGATTGTGCAGTTTAGATCAAAACAAATCATTGGATTTTACAAAATCACTTTCAGGATGTGTATCCTTATATAGGAAAAAGGACAATTGCTTTGAAAGAAGAGATAAATTAATTAAGAAACATCTACAACTACTGAAGGACAATAAAATATCATTAAGAGATATCCTGACACAATTTACAAAAATGAAAAAAACGTTAATTGATGTAAATTATATAAATGAGATTCACACATCTGACAGTGAATCAGAAGATAATGATGATGAAAATCATTTTGGAAATGAAAACCAGCAATTTAATACTCTCTGCATTATTTGCTGTGTAAGGCAAAGACATCTTGTGTTTGAACCATGCAAACATTTCAAAGTATGTCAACAGTGTTACGAACAATTATTGCAAAATGCAAAAGAGAAAAGAACTAAGACACTCTGTCCTTATTGCCGGGCAATAATAACAAATGCATTTTCTATATATTTCTAATTTTTGGAAATTTTGTAAGAAACAAAAATTACTATATTACTTATGTACATATATATATGTAATTGATGTAAATATGTGAAAAAATTGATGATGTTAAAATTTTGAAAACTACTGTTTGAATTATGAACAAAAACATAATATGTTTGAATTTTGATATTGTTTTGTTTGTTTGAATAAATGCTATTTTGTATAATTAAAATAGGTGACGAAATCAATTACTTCTTAAAATAACACCAAATGTTGTAATAAAAATATTTGAATTTTTTGAGTTGGTTTTATTTCCAACTCAAAAGGGAAATAAAGTCAACTTTCAAATTTCGCTAACAAGGAAATAAAGCCAACTAGGCTTTATTTCACTTTTGAGTTGGAAATAAGACCAACTTGAACATTTTCCAAGTTGGCTTTATTTCCGTCGGCCTTGTAGCACCCCATCGCTCTACGCCATTGACCACCTGGGAAAGCACACCACCAATTCCGTATCCGCTCGCATCGGTATCAAGCACAAATTTCTCTCCAGCAATGGGGTAAGCCAAAATTGGTGCTGAGCACAACAATTCCTTCAGTTTCTGAAATGCTGCTTCCTGCGCTTCACCCCAGATGTATTTTTGCGCCTTTTTAGTCAATTCGTGTAAACTTGCAGCAATATTTGCAAAGTTTGGTACAAAGCGCCTGTAGTATGTACATAAGCCTAGAAAACTGCGTAATTCATGTAGATTCCTCGGACGAGGCCAATCCATTACAGCTTTTATTTTATCATCATCCGTTGAGATGCCTTTGGAGGTTACACGATGTCCCAGGTATTTTACTTCCTTCTGGAACAGTGAACATTTCTTAGCATTTAGTTTAAGTTCTGCCATTGATATACGTTTCATCACCTCTTCCAAGTTTTTCAGGTGTTCATCAAATGTTTTCCCCATTACAATAATGTCGTCAAGGTACACCAAACATGTCTTTCGGTGAAGACCTTTTAACACCTGCTCCATTAAACGCTCGAATGTAGCCGGAGCATTGCAGAGTCCAAATGACATCACATTAAACTGCCATAAACCATCACTTGCGCTAAACGCAGTTTTCTCCTTATCATTTTCCGAAATTTCCACTTGCCAATAACCGCTCTGCAAATCTAATGTAGAAAACCATTCCGCTCCAGCTAACGTGTCCAAGGTATCATCAATTCTAGGCAATGGATAACTATCTTTTTTCGTGACGTCATTCAGCTTTCTGTAATCCACGCAGAATCTTGTACTTTCATCTTTCTTTTTCACCAAAACCACTGGTGAGCTCCAAGGACTTGATGACGGTTTAATAACTCCGTTCTTTTCCATCTCGCTTACCAGCTCTTTTACTTCATTTCGCTTTGCTAGAGGAATGCTTCTTGGCGCCTGTTTTATTGGCTTAGCTTCGCCTGTGTTGATTTCGTGTTTCACGATTGACGTTCTGCCTTGGTTTTGACCTTTCAAAGCGAATGCAGAGGCATATCTTCTTAGTAGTTGTTTGGCCTTATTTTTGCAAGGCGGTGTTAACTTTTCGGTCCATTTTTGCACATGTTCCTCTAGTGACTCGTGGCCCTTGCTACTTCTCCTGGCTGCGCCTTGATGCTGCTCGCAATTAATTATTGCCTCTGTTGAAGTACATTGTCCAATCTTGAAGTTCTGCGTAAGGACTTTTTCACTGATGGATAAATTTAATACTCTCACGGGAACTAGACTCTTGCTGGGTTTTACGAGGGCATTCGCTGTTACGATATCTCCTTTAACTTCTGCTGGCTCTACCACCCACAAACTGTTGTCCTCACAATCTCCCTCCATTCGCGCCCATACTAAGGTTTCCGATTTGGGTGGCAGTCTTTCACGTTGAAGGGCGACTAGCTGTCTTGCCTGGGCCTTGGTTTCGTAGCCAACTTCAAGGGGTATTTCCACATTACGCCAATACATAATTTGCTGACCCATATCCAATTGAATACCATGTTCAATCATAAAATCTGCGCCAATGATTACCTCGTCTACGTGATGGGCGATTGCATTGACCATACTTAATTGTGCTTTTGTTTTTCCATAGACAGTGGCAGACTCACCCATAGCTGTTCGCAGACTCACCCCGCTTAGTGGTTCGATTGATTTTTGTATTAGATCGGACCTTATAATAGAATGTGATGCCCCAGTGTCCACAGTAAGAATGCGTTCTTGACCGTTAATGTAACCACAAGCAGTAAGATTCCTGTTACTCCTTTGCACTACTGATATAGAGATTGTGGGGCCCTCAGATGTGGAAGCTAGCCCATGCCCCGCAGTGCTAGCTTTTTCTAGTTTAAAGGTGATTCTTGTGACGCCTGGTGATAAGCACGTTGGTTGTTTTCTGGTGGCGAAGAAGATCTTGATCGTCGTCTTGGTGCTTTGCAGTTTCGCTGAATATGGCCAGTTTTACCGCAGTTATAGCATTTTACTTTGTTTCTACCTTGCTTCTCGCCCAAAGCATGCAAAACTGCCTCCTTCATGCTTCTCATTTCCTTTAGAATATCTCCTTCGTCTTCGGCTGCAATATCGAGCTTGCGCACCTTGCATATATGCGGTTTTGAAATTATTCTAGCGGTTTCCTGTGCCAGGGCAAACGATACCGTCTCTACAAACGATGGCTTCTGTGATGCACATACCGCTAGTTTTACATCAGCATCCCGTATACCGTTAACAAATGCCTCAGTCTTAAAATGATCTAGCAATGGATGACTTTCACCTGGATAAGTAAGCTGCACCAAGCGCTCAATCTCCAGTGCGAAATCCTGTAGCGTCTCGCTTGCCTTTTGTACTCTACCCCGTAATTCCATTCTGAATATTTCTTTTCTGTGTTCACCACCATACTTGCGTTGCAGTGCTACCATAATGTCATTATAATTGTTTCTGCAACTTACTGGTACACTTTCTAGAATTTCAGCCGCAGTTCCTTTTAAAGCCAGAATCAGCTCTATAGCTTTTTCTTCATTGTTCCATGCATTTTTGTTGGCAACTGTGTCAAACTGGAACTTAAAAACATTAAATGGTGTACTGCCGTCAAAACTCGGGGCTTTAATTCTACTAGAGACTTCTGGTAAAACTCGAACCGTTCCCTCTTGGCACTGAAAACTATTAACTTTTACTTCCAGATGGTGTAGTTTTTCATCAAAAACCGTGACTTGTGTTTTTACATCCGTGACTTGAGTTTTTACATCAGTGACTTGTGTTTTTACATCAAACAGTTTCTGGTTGAATTCTATCTCCATATCGTCTACTCTTTCATTTATAGCAGTAGAAATCTCTTGAAGCTTCTCAAGTTTTTCGTTTGTCAATCTGGAATTTTCTTGAATTTCGGCTAAAATGGTACTTGAATTTTCTTCCATTTTTTCCATTTTCTGCATCATAGCAGCAAACATTGTGCTAAGATCCATGTTGCTTGTTACTGCACGGGTAGCAACTTCTATTTCTTCTTTTTCGTCAAATTCATAAGCTGCGATGTCAATATTGCGTCGCTTAAATTCATCGATTAATCTTTTCTGCAGCTCAGCTTTATTTCCTGCAGTAGGCAGATCCAACTTGCCCAACTCTTTCTTCAGCTGCTCAACTTTTAGCTCATCAAATTTCATTGTTGTTTGTATAGTTTTTTTTTATTTGTTTATTTATTTTATTTTCTTTTTATTGCAATCCCACTTCTGACACCAATTGTTACGTTTTTCCTTTAATAAACGCGTTTGAGTTCTTTTAATTGCAAATCCGAATAAAAACACACACTTCTTTAACTTAACAAACTTTATTAATTATTTTGTTCACAATTATTAGTTACGAACAGAACCGTTTCTCAAAACAAACTAAACTAACTATACATGAGTCACCCCTTTTTTTATTTCCTAATTATTTCTAGATTTTCCTGAACCTTCCCGTAAAAACTATTTATTATGTTCTAAAACCATTTCTAGAAATGACTGGGAGACTCATGTAGGAATTATATTAAAATAACAGTTGTGTTGAAAATTATACATGACAATTTTAAGTAACTAATATGACATAAAACTATAACTTACAAGATAACTTATAACTATTAATATTAATAATGCTTAGATAATTTTACTTTCGCAACAATATGTTGCAAATGAAATGGAAAAGTTTTTAATATGAAAATTATTTTCAAACAAATTAGAAATTATGATACTGAAACCATTCAATACATCGATGGCTAAAAGGAAAAAATGCCTACTCGCTATACTTTACACTATCCCACAAGTCCATAGTTTTTTGAAGAAAGTAAAACCCTGTCATGTTAAGTTGTTATTGTTTTTTTGAAATTTTTAAACAATGATTAGTACAGGAAAGCATTTTATTCCAAATACTTAAGACTTGCCTTAAGTCGACATAAGCTAAATTTGAGTTTATTGCACCCATGAACAAAGTTTCAATAACTTTTTACGATTTTTCAGGAAGTAACAGCAACATGACTTGCTTCTCATTTTCTTTTAGTATGCAATATCATTTGGAATAATAACTTATCTAACGATCCACGACATTAAAATTAAATTTAGACACATAAGCTTAAAAAAAACTACAGAGAAAACAAGAAAAATTGATTTCAATTAAAAATGTTGTGCTACTAATTAAAAAATTATTTAAATTTACAAATTAATAGTACCAATTAATAATTTTTTGATATTAACAACATATTTTGCAATAATGTTGTTGATACACGCAGAGAAAAAACATGTTAAAATATGGCCACCTCCAAAAAAATATGTTTAAAGAAATTTTTAATCATATTATGTTCAACTTAACCATTATATTGTCACCGATAACCATATTATCAAGAAGCGACAGCCATGCTACGGTTGCCGCCAATCATGTTAATGTTTAATATGTCACTAATTTGTTTTAAAATTAACAATAGTATTTTCCTCTTTTCCCAGGGCATATGCTATGGTTGAAACACACTATTATACGTGTTAAACATATTTTAGTTATTATTAACCATAAAATGTTCGGAGGCAACCATAATATGGTTGTGGTTTCTTGATAAAGGACTATTTTAGTCAATATATGGTTGTCGGTGACAATAATATGGTTAAATTAAAAATAATATGTTCAAAATTTTCTTTAACAATAGTGTTGTTGGTGGTGACCATATTTTAACATGTTTTTCTCTGGGTGTATAAGTTAACGTTTAATTTACTTGATTAAAGTTTTTATTGAAACTGATTTTATTTTTAATTAATGGTTTAATTGAAAAACAATTGGCCAGAATTTGTTCTGTGTATGACCGAAGGAAGCAAAGTGATGAATTTAAGGTGTGTTTTTAGAGGCATAGAACTTTTTTTTAAAAAATAACACTCAATAAACCAAAATTTTGGCTTATTTAGTTCAAAAATTTCACGGCATTTGATGTTTAAAAATTATTTCTGGTATAAAGCCTCCGCGACTGCAAGTTATGAAATCTATCCCGTCTGCCAAATTTTGCACTACTTTTTCGACCACTACCGGTCTTCGTTCGTTAGAAGTTTGTCGAATGTTGGTTTCTTAATGATCAATCGCTCTGGTTTAGCAGCATAGACCAGAGAATTCACGTACCCCCATAAAAAAATAATCTAAAGGTGTCAAGTCACCGAACGAAGTGGCCAATTTATTGACGCATTTCTTGAGATTATTCGCTCATCAAAAGTTTGGCTAAACAAGCGGTGGTTTCACGCGTTGTTTGGCATGTTGCGCCGTCTTGTTGGAAGTAGATCTCCTCTAAGTAATTTACAAATGACACGAGGAATAAAAAAAAAATCACGAATCATTTTTTTGTAGAGTTCGTCATTCACGGTTAAGCGAGAAGTCAGCCTTATCGCTGAAGATGATTTGATCTGGTCCAACCCATTCACGACCACACTACGAAATTGGACTATTAATTAAGCTAAAAACTTAAAAATACTCAAAGTATTTCTTGTATGATGTAGAAGAAGCTGACTGTCTCATGAAATGTGTGTTATGAAACTAAATCCCACATTATTTAGCGTACGGCACTCACACCCAAAAACGATATCTACTTTTTTAGTGCTTGTGTATTAGTACACAACCCCTAATATCGTTCCCAACTGTTTTCATGAATGTAAAAAACATTTTTCAGTTTATATTATATTAATGCTCTTTAGTGTAGTTTTCTGCTTTTTGTTATAAAACAGAATAATTGTAGTGGATCTGTAGACAAACATTATATTTTAATGTTCTTTAGTGTAGTTTTTTAAACTGTTGAAACTATGTATATTTTTTAGTGTTTGTTTATTAGTACACAACGCTTAATACCGTTCGTAACTTTTTTCAAGAAAGTAACAAACATTTTGTAGTGTTGTGTTTTTCGTTATAAAAGAGAACAATTGTATTAATGTAGACATTCGTTATATATTAATGCTCTTTAGTGTAGTTTTTTGTGTTTTTTGTTATAAAACAGAACAATTGTAGTGGTTCTATAGACAAACATTATATTTTAATGTTCTTTAGTGTAGTTTTTTAAACTGTTGAAACTATATATATTTTTTAGTGTTTGTTTATTAGTACACAACACTTAATACCGTTCGTAACTTTTTTCAAGCAAGTAACAAACATTTTGTAGTGTTGTGTTTTTCGTTATATAAAGGAGAACAATTTTATTAATGCAGACACTCATTATATTTGAATGCTCTTTAGTGTAGTTTTCTGCTTTTTGTTATAAAACAGAACAATTGTAGTGGTTCTTTAGACAAACATTATTGTTTAATGCTCTTTAGTGTATTTTTTACACTGTTAAAACTATATATGTATAAATTTTTAGTGTTTGTGTATTTGTACACAACGCTTAATACCGTTCATAACTATTTTCAAGAAAGTAACAAACAATATATAGTGTTCTGTTTTTCATTGTATTTTAATAATCTGCAGTGTTTTTTTTCACATTGATGAAGGAAATAGTAAACAAAAAGTTTTAGCAACGCTTTTCGCTAGTTATGTTGTTGTTACTTGGCAATTTCAACGACCACAGCACAAATAGCTTATGTGTGCACAGAAAAAATTGAAAACCAACTTCAATTGAAGTATTTGTTAGAAAATTTGTCCTATTTATTAAATTCCGTACTGATTTTCCGCCTGCAAAAAAATTGATCATATCAATTAACATATTTGTAAGCATCAGCTTTTCTTGCTGTTCAGTTTCAATGAATAGGTTGATTTCAAATGTGACCACCAGCAAAAGAGGCTATATAAAATGCAAACACAAATCAAAATATTTTTTTCAATCAACACTGTTAATTGAAACAATTAAAAAATTGTTTGAAACTTTAAAATATTTTAAAGGCTGTGTGTATGTTTTCATATTTGAACAAGCATTATAATATTTATTTTCAATTAAGGCAAATTAATTGGAACAATCGAAAAAATTGTTTGAAAAATAATTATTTGAAAAATTTTTTCTTTGTGTATGTTCACATGTTTTGTTTGTGTAAAATTTGTATGCTGGAATTTTGTTTCTTTTTTCTCTCTGTGTTTTGTTTTTAAAAAATTGTTAGTTTTCTTTTCCAGCCAAAAGAGTGCACAACTGAAACGAACGAACATTAATGTGCTGAACCGAACACAATGAAGTTTGTGGTTTAAAAAAATATGTGTTCGTAGATCGCAAACAGTGAAAAGTAATGAATTACCACTCAAGCACTATAAGCGTTTGTGTTTTCCACATATCTACCGAACACTAAACAGTGTATAGTGTTTATTGTCGAACACTGTTCTGTATTCTCCGTTTCTTTGAAATAAAAATATGTTATTGTAAGGCATTTGTGCAATGTTTTTATTTTAAAAATTAAGAGCAATTTTTGTTAGAGCTTTCAAGGTTACAAAAGTTGCTTGTGCTGTTAATTATAAATCGATTTCAAGAAACTTGTTGGGTATGTGATGTTCTTATTATAGTTAAAATATTAAGTTTCTTAACTAAAATATTGTTTTAAAAATGGCGTAGCATAACCTTCTTTTCCTAAGAGGTTTCATCGCTTTAGCATCATTTTGTTAAATTCCAGGTAAAATATTCAATTGTTAAAAATTCTCTTTAAAACCATTTCCAACAAGAAATTTAACCTTTTACCATGCCGCCATTAAATGCATTAAGTTTTAGTACCTGAATGAGCAGTTTTTTTTCTTTTACACTTCTAAGAATTAACTTTCTTCGTCTGCCTCTTGGTTTTCTTTTTTTAAATTCATTATATTATGGTTTCATTTGCAAAATTACTAGTAATAAATTTTCTCTGGTAATTGTAAGTCAAGCATTTATTGCCTTCGCCAAATAATGGCCTTTTTGCTGTTAATTTAGGGATTTTATTACCGTCTAGAGCAGGTATTAAAGTTAACCTTTAGACTAACGTTTAAATATGTGTAATTATACTTTGTTTTTCATTTAAGTAAAATATAAAATAAACATTTTGTTACAGAAACATTCTAAAATTGATTTACTTTAAGTGAAATTTTATGTATATTTCAGGCAGTTTATGTTAAATGAAAACAACGGAGCAGAAAACAAGTAAGCGGCATTTATACAATGATTTTTAAGACATGTCTTTCAGAAATGTTTATTTGTGAGTAGACGAATTCTGTAGAGAAGAAGCAGGGATAAAAAAGCCGATTTTCTGGTCTTCGTGGATTTTTCTAATTTTGCTATTACATTTAATTTTCATTTGTTTTTTTAAACAAAAATAAAAAAGGACATTTCTCAAAAGCCATCATGTTAATGTAAAAATATTTTGGTAGCAGCTTTGAAGGAAATTTAAAAAAAGACATATTTAAAAATCATCGTATAAATGCCGCTTAAGAGTGATATATTCAACTAACCGGAACAGCGTTGCCAGAATGAAGATTTTACCTTATTTTTGAAGATGTTTTGACTAAAATAAGATTTGAAGATCTTTTTTCTTAAATTAAGATTTTTTATTTTTAGAAATAAAAATTCTTAACTTTAACAGCCAGGCCCACGATGTCACACGTTAACGTTCGCATAGAAAATTACATTTAAAACAAAAACAAATTTTAGAAATGGTTTTTGTTTTAAATGTAATTTTCTATGCGAACGTTAATGTGTGACATCGTGGGCCTGGCTGTAAGTTTGTACAACTTACATAATTTTTTTAAGTTTTTTAAACAGTCAGTTTTTAAACCAATGAGGTTTTGTATCAGCTTGTTGTCTATTGGATATGCATACTTTTGTACCCATTGTCTAGCATACACAAAAATAAGCGATTGTTCATTTTGGGAATATTGATGAAAAAAAATTATTTGAAAAAAGAAACCCGTATTTTTATAAAGTTTAATATATTAAAGAACAAAAAAGTTCATGTATTTAGTACCAAAAGGTAAAACTAATGGAACTTAACCCTAGGATTACCGTCTTGGTCTGGCCAGACTAAATTTGTGTTTCAATTATTGCAATTTTTCGTATATAACAAAAAAAATAGGGGCGTCTATAAATGATGTGTGCTGAATCGAATGAAACTAATTTGGATTTGATTGGAGCAAGTTTAGTGGGGTGGAATTCTATTTTTATGTATAAGTCTATGAAATTACCCTCTGGGGCGGACCAAATTTGTTTTTGCAATATTTTTCATTTAGAACAATATATCAAAAAAACAGAAAAGTTAATTCTATAAATGATATGTTGTGAATTGAATGAATCAAGTTCGAATTAAATCAGAAAACTACGGCCCGTTATGAGCTAAGTATAATTTAACTACAAAAACCAAGCGGAAACTCGTTTCACTCAGTTGCGAAAAAGCAATGTGCAAAATAAGGGACTAAAGGCAAACATTTTAAACGTCGTTTTTTAATAAGATTCCTGTGATAAATGAATTTTATGACAAATATTTTACAAATATTTCTCTATTAAACAGAATTTAATAACAAACATTATAAAAATTTGATTAAATGTGTATTAAAAATCCATATATTTTCAAATGCCTTCGATACAACAACGGTATCAAATATAATACTAAATTGAGAACCCTTAAAACTTCATATTTATATATCTCTAATTTTAGAATTTAATTACTTCCAAAGAAACTTCTTTATTTATATGAACTTTTTTACGTTCTTATTTATTAGAAAATAAATGGATTTAAAGCATATTTTTAGAAAGAATTTTATGGAAAATATAACTAAAAACACAATTTAAGCCTACAATCTAATTTTATATAAATACCGCAATTATGTATTTCAATTTAAATAGTTTCCATAATAAGAAGTATTTCCTTTTAAAAAATTAATCATTTTTACTTCTTTGCCCTTGTTATTAAAAATTTTAAGATTTTCCTCTTCAAAATAAGATTTTTTTTTGGCCATATGAAGATTTTCCTTGCAAATCTTCTGGCAACGCTGACCCGGAATCATATACACTGCCGATCACCTGAATACGACGTGTACGAAAAAAATTTTGTTATTAAAATGTGATGAACAAATAACCGTAGCAATGTAGTTCCTATTTTATATTGAACTTTTTACAGTTAGCAAATTACGCAAGAAATGCTACTACAATAAAATCAATACTTCTTTAAGAATGTGTGATTTACTCCCTGTTTAACGATTTCGAACGTCAACGTTCGCATAGAAAATTATATTTAAAACGAAATCAAAATTCTAAAATTTGTTTTTGTTTTCAATGTTATTTTCTAAGCGAACGTTAACGTTCGAAATCGATGAACAGGCTGTTATTAAAAAATGTCAAAATTATCAAAGTAATTTTTTAGGAATACAGAATTTTTAATTTACAAGATTTTGTTTGTCGTGCTTAATTCCCAATTTCTATTCTTGATAAAAACACTGAAATTTATTGTTGAAGGGGATAAGCTATTCCTATGCGCATTTCACCGGTTGCTAAGGCCAGATCGTCAGGAAACTTCATCCAAAGATTTTAGAAAAACTAAAGATAGTAAACAATTAATGTTGGAAAAATTCCAACTTATTGTAGTGGGGAGTGTAAGAAAAGATAAACTCACTTTTTATTGGTGTTGTTTTTGTTAAAGCTTTGATATACTTACAAGTAAGACTTTTGCTTATAATTCTTATTCGCTTAACAGTTTAACTTGTTTAATATCTTTAGTTTTTCTAAGATCTTTGGATGAAGTTTCCTGACGATCTGGCCTTAGCAACCGGTGAAATGCGCATAGGAATAGCTTATTCCTTCAACAATAAATTTCAGTGTTTTTATCAAGAATAAAAATTGGGAATTAAGCACGACAAACAAAATCTTGTAAATTATAAATGTCAAAATATTTACTAAAAATCTGGCTCATCTTAATACGACATTTGATTACCTTTTTTAGTCAAACAATAAAATGAATAATAAAGGGTGATTTTTTATGAATTAAGTTTTTCGGGCTGGCAGCACTGGTTGGTACACAGAAAAAATTATTGCCGAATTATTTTCAAACAACCGCTTGTTTGAAAATTTTTTTAATTTCTATAAATATTTTTACTGATTCAATCAATATTTTTGTTTGATTTTTATTTAACCAACAAAAATGTGGACAACTCTTCAAAAATAAAATAAACGCGTTATTGGTGTCAAGTTTTCATAATTTTGTATGAAATATTTAACGCTCTTTAATGTTGTCGTCTTTTTGCATTTTTTTATTTGATCGTAAGCAACACTTCTTTATGTGAAATATAAGAACAACAACAAAAACACACACAGTCTATTTTTGGACGCTTTAAAAAAGTGCAGCTATAAGAAAAACAATAGCAGACACGACATTATAAGAAACAAAATCCCGTATTCAATTTTTTAAAACTGTTTGGTTAAATACATCAAATACAAAAATAGAATGATGACGAAAAACATATCGAGTCGGTCTGCTGCCGTTTTTGGTTACATTTCTTCTTTAGCAAAGGAAAGGATACAGCAACAGAGAGTGATAAAGAAAAACATTGTGTTGTGTGTATAAATAAGACTTCGTTCAAAAATTATTCCAACAAAAAAATGTGTTTCAAAGCCAGTCGGCGGCTCTGCTTTGCCGTCACCTTCTCATACAGTGCTTACTTGTGTGCGCGTCATTGCTTGTGCAAAAACTTTTTTTTTTTTTTTGATTTTGAATTTCAGTAAACTTTTTGTTTGATTCAGTTAAATTATTTGTTTGAAAAAATTAGTGTTTTTTTTCAGTAAACAAAATGCAAATAAATTGTTTGAATATGCAAATTTGTTTGTAGGACCGATTTCAGACAAAAAATTTTTTGATTCTACAAATTTTTTGTTTGAATTGGAAAAATAATTTTTTCTGTGTAGTTGTGTCCATACTACATCTGTGAAAGTGAAAAGTGTTCAGTTTATTCTGCCATTTCAGCATGGAGAAACTCACAAACGAGCAACGATGGCAAATCGTTGAAATTTATTATCAAAATTCAGCTCGATGGAAATCCACTGTTTTATGGAAAAATTGTGTTCAGCAATGAGGCTCATTTCTGGCTAAATGGATACGTAAACCAGGAAAACTGCCGCATCTGGGGTGAAGAACAGCCGCATGCCGCACAAGAGTTACCGATGCATCCCGAAAAACGACAGTTTGGTGTAGTTTATGGGCTGGTGGCATCATCGGTCCATTTTTCTTCAAAGACGACCGTGGAAGAAACGTTACCGTCAACGGCGAACGATATCGAGCCATGATACGCGACTTTTTTTTTTGCCCCAATTGGCTGAGTTGGACTTGGTTAATATGTGGTTTCAACAAGACGGTGCCACATGCCACACAGCTCGTGAAACAATGGACATAATGCCCTGTGAGTTGGCCGCAAAGATCATGTGATTTGACGCCTCTTGACTATTTCTTGTGGGGCTATTTGAAGTCGTTGGTCTATGCTGACAAGCCAAACACGATTAAGCCTTAGAGTATAACATAACACGTGGTATTCATGGAATACAGGCCGAAATGCTCGAAAAATTGGTGCAAAATTGGACCATATGAATGGACCATTTAAACCGGAGCCGCGAGCAACATTTACATGAAGTTATTTTAAAAAAGTAAATGGCAAAGACCAATTTATCAATTCCAATAAAAGTTTTGAATATATGATGCAAATTTTAGTGTTTTATTAGATTTTTAAAAAAACTACACTTAAACAAAACCCATTATTTCTTGATTGATTATATTGAAAGTGCACATTCCACCTTTGTTGGAGATAACTTCGAAAATATGGTTTGGAATGAAGTCATTAAGACTTGTTATATTTTTGCCAAAGAAAAAGTATTCCAAGCTTCCTAAATGGCTTCAATCAAGTCATGTTTTGTTTTGTATTGATTTCCGGACTCATTAACTTTTCGTGCAGACCATCCCCAAATATTTTCTATTATATTCTATTCAATTCTGGGGAGTATCTTGACCAATCGATTAATGCCACATTTTGCTCTTTTATCCATTTCTTAACAACGTTTGCAGTATGAATGGGTGCATTATCATTAGGGCAACCAAAAAAAAGCACTATAAAAACAGTTTTAAGCTCTTAAAAAAAGCGGTTAAAAACATGAAAATAAGCTGTTAAAACTAAAAAAAAAGCAATTTTAACTTGTTTATTTTCCACTTAATTCGTTTAATACGTTGTTATAGTAAATTATAAGTTGATGCAAAAAATTTTCGAAAACAAAACTATGTCTGTTTGGAGTCAGCAAGTTCTTGTACAAAGAAAAAGTTCTTCCTACGTCTACAGAAGTTGAGGGAGCATATTTAAAATTCAGTATTTGCTCTGAGGTATATTTTATACGATTGGACTCATAATTCCGCTTGCCTCCCAAAATATCCCCAATATCTTTTAATACCGAAAATCCTTAGTTTTTTAATGAAACTGATTTAAATTTTTTATTAACTTTGTCTTCTATATCCCCTGGAACACGGGACATTTTTCTTACGGTCCATAACTATGCTCACTTACCCTACGTCCACACGATCAAGATGTTCTTGATAGTCTTTTACATATACTGCTTGTCAAAATTTACATAAATTGAAAGCTGTGACGTAGGCTGCATTCAATTTGTAAGCAATTTACTTTCAAGATTTCATCAAGAAAACAATTTATAAAGACAAACATGTAATCAGCTGTTAAATTGAAAGTAAAATTGCCAAACAAATGGAGAGGTAAAATTGAAAGCCACCTCATGGTCAATTTAAAAAGTGTGAGGGTGTGAGTAAAAAAGTGAGAGTGTATTGCAAATTGAATGGAATTGAAAGGCAAAGCTTCATCGTGTGGCCACCAAGTTGGAATACCAATGAAAGATTTTTTGTTTCCAATTTTGTTACATCTTCGTGTAAAACCCCAAAGTTTGCAGAAATTAACAATATTTGATATACAGAGAAATTCTTAATAGTTAAACTATATTAAAAAAGCCAAAAAATAAGACGTTACTATACCAAAAACAGAGAAAAGTGGGACTAACAGACGTTACTTTATACAAAAACTATCACCCCTATCGTGAATAATTTTTCCCTCGTAATATTTCCCCTTTTCACATATTTGCGATCATGAACAATTCCCATGAAAAAAATGTAATTCAAAGGAGAATAATAACGTGAAAAAGTGTTCACGGGAATAAATTCCCGGTATCATGAAAAATTTTTTCCCTCGCAATTTGTTCACGTTTCCCTACAGTACCGCTTAGACAGAGTTGCATAAAAATCAAGTAAGCAGGTATAGTCGATCAAGCCCGACCATATGATACCCAACACCACAGTATTTAAAAACAAGTTTCGAGAGTGTATGGCTATATGAATAGAGATCTATCTATGTTTTTAATTTCATTAAAATCGGTTAAATAGTTACTGATGGGCAGAAATTGACCCTATCTCCCCTCGTGGTCCTATTTTTTTAAAAAATTCATTCCTTGCGTGTTCATATAAATATGGATCTATATACACATGTCTTAAATTGCATTTAAATTGGTTTGATAGTACGCACAAAGACCCTCTTCCGGATAGCAGCTTGTATGGGGGCTATATTAAATTATGGACCGATTCGCCCTTGTGCCAGTTAGAACCCACGTACCAAATTTCATTAAATTATCTTTAAAATTGCGACCTGTACTTTGCGCACGAGGTTACATGGACAGCCAGCCAGTCGGATGGACATCGTTTGATCGACTCTGAAAGTGATTCTGAGTTGATCGGTATACTTTAGGACCAATATTTTAAGGTGATTCTCACATCAGCACAAATGCATAATACCCTCTCCACTCTTTAGTGTAGGTATAATAACATACAGAGATAATAAAGGTTTTTGGGATGATATTGTTCAAGGGAAGCACAAAATATTTATTATGATAACGTTGAACGATTTTTTTAACCAGAGTTGTTACAGCAAAGAAATGGCTGATTTTTTAGTATTTATAAAAAAAGTTGCACATCAAAAAAATAATAATAACGATTTTTGCAAAATTTTATTAAATAAGTTTTTTTTTCGTATGAAAAAAGTGAAAAATTGTCTTAAAATGGCAAAATAAGTAAAAAAAAAAAGCCGATATCGCAAAAATAACTAAAAAAAAGCCGAAATTGCAAAAATAAGCAAAAAAAAGCCCTAACAAATATAGCTCATTTTCTTTGTTTTTTATGATCGGAATTTGTGTTCAATCAAAATCTTTCTATCTTGTAAACCAAAAAATAAGCATTTGCTTATTTTTGGTTGCCCTACTTATATGCTTTTGTTATTCCGATTTCAACATTTGATTGAGCTTTCTTTTTGCCCATTTTAAACAAATCAGATTACAATAGTTAAAATTTGGTTAAAATTAATCAAAACAAACTGCACGCAGAGAAAAAACATGTTAAAATATGCTCACCTCCAACAAAACTATTTTTAAAGAAAATTTTAAACATATTATGGTTAATATAACCATATTATTGTCACCTACAAGCATATTATGGTTGAATTAGTCCTTCACCAAGAAGCCACAACCATATAATGGTTGCCGCTAAACATGTTGTGGTTAAATATGACAATAATTTGTTTTAAAATTAACAATAGTATTTTCTTCTTTTCCAAAAGCAACAGGCTATGGTTTAAAACCAACCATGCTATTTTAAGTGTTAAACATGTTTTGGTTTAATTTGACCATAACATGTTCGGAGGCAACCATAATATGGTTGTGGCTTCTTGATGGAGGACTAATTCAACCATAATATGGTTGTCGGTGACAATAATATGGTTAAATTAAACATAATATGTTTAAAATTTTCTTTAACAATAGTTTTGTTGGAGGTGACCATCTTTAAACATGTTTTTTCTCTGGGTGTGTTTACTGGCTTATTTGATAAAAAAAAAAAACATGAATAATTAAAAACGTGTTGTATTCTGATGAGCCACAAAATTGCATTATTGCAATGAAAATAAGATGAATAAGTATGTCATGGTGTGTTTTAAAAATCTTCTTTTCGTTCTAAATAAACGAATAACTAATAGCCGTTATACAAGTTATCATCGCCAAATATTAAATCAATTCTAACTTTAATAAAGTTAAGGGTATATTAATCAAGTTAATCGTTTATTCATAACAAGAACATAACTGCAGAAAATGTTTTTCATATCAAAAAATATTTAACAAACTTATAGCTTTACTTGTGCAAATTTGATTAATTGTTTATTAATATCACAAATAATTAATTAATTTAAACCTATTTAAGCTATTTTGGGGATTTTAATAAAATTGTATTAAATCATTAAGGCTGCAAAAGCATATTTTTGCGCCGAATTTTGTCTAAACACTGAAAGAATTAGATGTTTTATGGACTAAAGACTCTATTCCGAAAATAAATTTGTTTTAGGGCTACCGATTCGGATTATTTTTAATAGGATTTGTCAATTTTCTTCTTAAATATTGACACATACTTTGTGCACAAGCCAGCCAGCTGGATGGACGGACGAACATTTTTGTCCTTCCTTCAGTAAAAATAATTTAATGAAAATTAAATTTAATGAACTCAAGCCTAACTAAAAAATATCAAAATTGAATCGAAAGGTAATTTAGAGTATTTCTGTGTATAACACACATCAGTAAAAACGCATACAATCCTCTCTAATCTTGAAAATTTTGTTGACATTAATTCCGAACACAGTTTTTTTTTTGGTGTATACGTTATATTTAGTATAAATAAATATTACTCATACGTTCATATCAGAGAACTGTAAAAATCACTATTTTTCTTGATTTGCTCATACGCTTAAATTTCCATTAACTCTATGCCTGCAAAACAAAGTTCAACGTTGGTAATTTTGACATCGTTTTGTAAACATTTGATTTGTGCATGTGTGAGTTTTTTTGTTGAAAGTGCTTTGTTTGCAGTTATTGTTGCGCGCGCAATAACACAATTGCTCAAAGTCAAAAGGCAGACATTCTTAAATAATCGTAAATAATCGTAACCCCTACTTTTGTTAATAGTTAGTGAGATTTAAAATGGTCTTAATATTACAAAATAAACTAATTATACTACTAGACATAGCAAAAAACAGTTTTTTGTAAAATGTGTTATTTTAATTAAAATAAATATTGATATTAAGCGAAATGATTTTTTAGTTTGGTTGTTGGTCCCGTTTTTTTCGTCAAATATTTGATAAGTGTGACCGTAGCTTTATGCTTTTGCATTCAAGTAGTCATTGTCCACTCGATGAGACAACGACGAACTAAATTGGTATGAGTACGAGTCGCTTTGTTACATTAACAGCAATAACAACAATAACAGCAAAACAATAACAACAATACTTTGATTGATTGTACATTTTAAGAAATGATAAAAAATAAAAACAGTCTTCTATTTCTATGGAAATTGTTTGTACCTATGTGCGTTTGCGTTTCATTTAAATTTTTATTTTTTCGTGTACCACATAGCAACTGCTGATTGTCCACATGAGTAATGATTGCTTGATTTCTGGCTCTTTTGTTTGTTTTTTTTTTTTTTCTTTACCAAAACAATCATTGTCGGACCAAACAGACAAACATCTTAATTGGCAAACGAAGCTAAACGATGTTATAAATAGCAAAGCACGATGTGCATTATTTAAATGACTGCAAACCAGCAGCAAATGGTTGCGGTTGCGCCAGTTTGATAAAATTAAATGCGTTTTTTTTTGCAATCACACAAAGCCGTTCTCTGGTTCATATACAGTGCCGTAAAATAAAAAAAAATGGTAAAAACTAGGCTATTTATTAAATCGATGTTTTGTATTAATCGATTAATCGCGCAAATTATTAAAAAATAGTAAATGGTAAACAATTTATCGAATAATAATCGAACAATTTAATATTATTCGGTTAATCGAATAATTTTTATTTTGTTTAGTTTGAAAGTTTAAAAATAAAACTAAAAATTATATTTTTTGACATAAAAATTTTCAATCCTATGTTAATAAAACAAGCTCGAGGCCACTTGCTTTATTAACATAGGATTGGAAATTTAAAGGCCGAATAAAGATAATATCTAACATTTTCATAAAAATTTTATTTAAAAAGTAGCAACAGTTTAACAAAAGGTACTTCATGTAATAAAAAAAGAAAACTTTTCAAAATTTAAGCTAATCTTCTAAAATAATCGTTCAAAGAGAGTATACAACTTAAATGTTTATGTTTCCAACGATTTCTATCTTTTGTTTTGATAAAACTTGATTTAGAAAATATTTTTCACTTATTGTTGACGTTGGAGAGATTGAAGGTAAAGCGTTAAAAAGCATATCCAATTTTCTGTTCTTTTTCTTGTCTTTTCCAAAAATTGATAGTCTTCCATTTTATCTCTTTTTTATAAGGTCTGGTAGAAGGTTGTTTTCATTCGTCTCGAAAAATCATTTTCTTCATCCGAATCATTGTGGTAAAAGTCTCTACTTAACATTCCTAAAAATAAATTTTTTCCCAAAACTCGTTCGTTTCAGTCTTTGTACTATACCATATTTTAAAAAATTGTTACTCGAAGGAAATGTTCCTGAGTTAAGAAAGAATATTGTTACGAAAGTAACTTTAGTTAAGAATTAGTTGTAATTATTATTTATCTTGTATTTATTAGTTGTTTTGTATTTTAAGGTCATTTTAGTAGTTCACATTGTTATTGAAAATTGTTATTCTTTAGTACACTTCAATCCCAATGTCCAGAAAACCCTTGAAATGACCGTTAAAAAAGTTTCAGTTTAAGTGGTGAAACTATGTAAAAATAAGTGCCGCCATAAAACATAATAGACGTTAAAGTGGTGAATAGTAAATACTCGAACCTTTGAAAGACATCCAGAAAGTTGAATGGAAGTATAACTACTAGCAAAGATTGGCACCGAGAGACAGTATTAGTTCAGACTTTGTCAGGTTAATACGCATCACCCGGAGAAAATTATAAACATTGAAGTGTGTTGATCACAATGGTGAGTTGTAAATAAATGCTGTAAATTACGGTTGTTAAATTGACTAAGTTCTCAATAAATAAGTGTTAAGGCCCAAATACACTTGTCAAATGCTTGTCCAGCCGGCGAATTCAACGTGTACGTGTGCTGGACGTAATATTCGCCGTCATATCTAAATTTTTTGATTTTTCATCAAGCGTTTTCGGTGTCACACATACAAACACATTTTCACTAATACTACCACAATGCTTGATGAGTATTTTGATGAATGTATTTTGGCCTTTAAACATTTAAGTGTTGTGTTTATTTTGTTTTATTTGAATTGCAATCAACGAACTCGAAACGGTTTATTATAAAGGAAATAAACCAGAACGTTATTGAAAGTCAGCAACGTAACAGTATTTAAAACGTATCGGCTTGTTTCTTTACATAAAAGAAAAAAAAACAATACTGTGAAAAAAAATTTCGATTAATCGATTAATCGATTAATCGACATAAATCATTCGAATTATTTTTTAATCGAAAAACAGCGGTTAATTATTTAAATGCCTTGGTAAAAACATAAGGAACCAATTTACTAAAGTGTTCTAAATAGTACTGTTGTGAACAGCCTGTTGTATTATCCAAGGTTTATGAAACTGCAATCGAAAACAAAAACTGTCGTACAAAAAAAGAATATTTGTGTACAAATTTTCGCTTCTGGAGTTGGTTCGACAGCGACTATTTACATTTAATGAATCAGAAGTAAAAGCAATAGTTTTTTTTGCCAATGACAAATGAACAAGTGGAAGGAATGGCAGTTTTTCTACTTTTTTAAACGCTGGTATTAGCGAATAAAAAATAATTAAAAAGAAGTAATAACTCTTGTAAACCATAAAAGCAGCTGTAGTAACGGCTTAAAAAAACGACAACAAATTTGCGTTGTCATTTTATATTTTAAAGGAGGAGTGCCCTCGTACTCGAGATAAGGGCTGAATTTCAAAACGTCAGTTTAAAAGCATCTTCGCTTTTTTAACTGCATTCTAAAGCGTACCGATGTGGAATTTTACAATGTTATCTGTCCCAAAGTTCACTAAAAAAGTTATCGTTGCGTATACAACAAGTAAACCGTGCATCGTTAATCTTGATGATACATTTTACTGCAAAATATTATGATGTTTAAGAACTCCAGAACCAAGTTCTGTAGGAGGCACGTTTTCTGAGATGGTTAAAATTAGTGTTGTGTTGGTATGATGAAGCCTTGGCAGTCTATTAGTAAAGATTATTTGACTGATAGACTAGCTTACTACTAGCCAGCCTACCGGGCACTCAAATATACCCAAAAACCGCAGGAAGGGAGACTTTTACATAGCAGTCAGATTTATCACCATTTCGAGGGGCCAGTTCGACCTGTGGCGTCGTTTCCTAAGTAAGGAGCTTGTGTATAAACAAATTGCTAATGTGTGTTATGATCAGTGTTGCCAGTGGATTTTTCGAAAAAATACCTACACATGCTAATAAAAATCCGATTTTTCCCTACGCGTTGAAAAAATTACCCCTACAAAAATCCCTACGCATTATTATCATTAAAATAAAAAACATTAGTTATAAGAAATAAATTTTATTCGAATATGTATATTAAAGCTTTGACATAAAATAATTACAAAACTAAAAAAATAATGCATGTGTATGTACTTTTAATGAAATTTAAAGTGTTTTCACACTTAAGGTTTTAACATAAATTTTGGTTTTAACGTTAAAACCAACCATTAAAACCTGGTTTCACCATACAAAATAATTTTGTTAAAACCATCTTAAAACCTTTTTTGATTTGGTTTTAAATAGATTTAATGAAATACAACCATGTTTTAGTTGTACTAAATTCAGTGCTACCAAGTTAAAAAATTGAAAACAGCTGATAATGTTTAATCCCAGCAAGCATTTTATATCACAATCGAATCTTTTAGAAATCAGCTTCACATCAAAGAATTATTCGAATTAATGTTAGTTTTTAATCGTAAATTATATGGCTTTTAATCATATTTAAAATAATTTTTTAATTATCATGTTTTGAATTTTTTTCTCTGATAAAAGTGTCCCTTGATTACTTGAACAAATTTTATTGTGAACCAAACGCAAGTTATCGGGGTCTCGTAAAGGATATAAGAAACTATTCGCAATTACATTTTCATTACATTTTATTTGTTTGGCTTACAAGAACATTTATTTCTAGTTTACTCTTTTAATTTGACAAGACTAATGAACAAAAATACAAAATATTTAAAAATATTAAGAAATCATTATTTTAACATGATGACGATCTTATTTATCGCTACCTAAAACTCAAAAGGCCCTATCTAACATCTTGAAAATTTTACAGGAGAAGCAAAAAAACAATTTAAAATGATAAATTTTTAAATTGACTCAAACTGTTTATAATTAAGTATTTTCTTCTATTTTTCTTGTAAAACCTACCGTTGTTAGAAGAATTGACAATGTTGCATATTATACACACGGTTAGTTTGGCCTTTTAGCGTTAATCATTTAATCTTTTGTAGATCTTTTGTCGAAATCGCAAATTTTTGTCGGTTGATTCCAAAATTTCCAAATTTTGCATACATTCGTGTTCATCAGAAGAATCAATGAAAAACACGATTTTTAATATTTGGTTGGTAAGGGCCTTTTGCGTTTTAGGTCACGATATATGAACTGTTTCAATCGCTTAAGTGATACATCAGTTTTTAATCATCAAGTAAGATCTAAGAAGACTCATTTAGGTAATATTTACAAAAAATTATCACAGAAATGCTTGCTAAGATGGCGCTCAATAAAAATCAATGAATTAAAAAAAATAAAAAACGTCAAACCGATGAAATATTCTAAAATTAATTTTTTATATAACATTGTTTGATTTTCAAGCAGTCACTTCATTAATTTCTTATAAAAATGTACTTATTTCTACGAGAAACGATTTTATTTTGCACAAAATTATTGGACAAACTGTGAGTTAAAACCTGATTTAATAAAAATTGTAATATAAACGCAAAATCAGCTGTTAATAGATTTAATGTTAAAACTAGGTTTTAACTTTAGGTGAGAAAACACTATTAATTAAGTTTTTCAACATTAGGTGTGATCCCGTACTCAACTTTGGGAGCCCGCGGGATCCCAATCTTACGGAAAAATTTTCCTATACTCAAAGTTTGGTAAGGTGGAGCTTTTAAGAGAAAAATATTCTTCTTCTTGCACGAAGTAGTCCGTACTTTTTTTTGGGCAAATTTATAAAATTGTTAAAAAATTAGCTGTGTCAAAAAAAAAAATAAATAAAAACTGCAAGAAGTTAACCAAAATAATTAATATAAGAAATATTTGAAGCACAACCGCGAATAACGTTGTAAGTAACAAAATAATTATTTTTCAGGAGAGCAAAAAAAACGTTTTTAAAAGGCAGGATTACTTATTTTTTACTTTTTTTTAGATTATCAAAATTAATGATAATAAAAACTTGTACGCAAAATATCAAGAAATTTGAATTTAAAATAACATGCAAATTTGCAGTTTATAACTTTTTTTTTGTGGAAAAACGTTTCATATCCACAATCGCGATGACATTTAAAACGTTTTCCACTACGCAAGCGGCTTTTAAAATGTTATTCCAATTTACAAAACCATTAAATTGTATTATTTTTTTAGTAACCTACAACGTTCTTCCACTAGTTGGTTCTTTAAATGTCATTTTGATGGCGTTAAGGTGCATAATTTTGGGTGATTTGAGGTTTAAACAATGTAAGAGAGTAATGTTAACGATAATTTGCAAAAAAAAAACTGATTTTGCAAAAAGTGGCTTTTACAACGTTATTCGCGGCTGTGCTTCATTTATAAAATAAACAATAGAAAATGTTGAAATATGTAAGTAAATGCTTGAATTTTAATTCTTAATGTGTCATTTATGTATTTATTTCATATTAACGTTTTCTTTTGGATCAGAAATTTGGTTGTTGTTGTTCCCGTACTTTTGCCTATTAGTGAGAGAAATTTTTGTTTACTCTCATTTTACCGAACTTTACCCAAAAAGTACGGGATCACACCTACATACATATTAGTGTCGCCAACTTTTTAACCCCCAAAAAACTCTAGAAATATATTTTGAAGCTATTTTAGGGAAACATTTTTTTCAACCGTTTTGGACAACAAAATATTATTAAAAAAACGTTTTTTACTGCATTTATTTTATAAGTAATACAATATGAAGAAAAATCCCTACATTTTGGAGATTATGAAAAATCTGTCCGCTTCTATTGAAGTATCAAAAATACCTACATGTAGGGATTTTCCCCTACTTCTGGCAACACTGGTTATGATCCACCATGAGATAAGCACCTGCCATGCTCATGTTAATCATTTTCACATTGTTTACTGTCTTGGATAATGTTTTTTTTTTAATTATATGTGATTTTTTTTTTCTCCATTACCCCCTGTGGGAGCATACGGCTACCACAAAGCATCACCATCTAACACGATTTTTTGCAGTTGTTTTCAGGTCTTCCCACGTAAGATTTGACTGTCCTAGTTCTTGGAGTATCGATTTTTTTAGTATTATTATTTTGCCTTCTATCAGTTTCGTGAATCGGTTGTTGTTTCAGCTGAGTAGATGATTGATCTGCTGTAGCAGATGCGTGATTTATTTAAAACTTAAATGAAAGCACTTGGAATTTTATTTTTATAACTTTTTATTTGTTTATTATAAAAAAAGGAATGGCGGAAAATTTTTAAAAAAATTTAAATTTTCCATCCCTGATTTTATTCTTATACTTTTGAAAAAATTTAACTGTGATAAAAAACAAGTTAGAGTGCTATATTCGGCTGTGCCGAATCTTTGATACCCTTCACCGACAGTTCGAATGTTTAAGGAGTAATATCTGTATGATGTCTTTTTATTATTATTATCTTAAACTGTGACGATTTGTTATTAATTATGGTTTTAGGAGACTAAACTGTTTTCCGGGAGTAGGGCATATATGGGGCCTAGGGTAAATTATGTACCGATCTTCACGAAATTTCACAGTATCATTTATAGTCCTATAAAATTGTGACGAGCCAAAATTTGTTATGATTGCATTATTTTTTACGGTTTTAGGCGTACTAAACTGTTTTCCGGGAGTAGTGTTTATATGGGGCTTGGGGAAATTATGGACCGACCTTACAGTGTCATTTACAGTGTCATTTCTAGTCGAATAAAACGGACTTCTGCAAAATTTTATGGTATTCCGTGCATTTTTGCATCATTTATGCTAGTTTTTGTAACAAAATTATCAAGTTTTTGAAGGTGGTGGTTCCACATTTTGATTCATAGCTCTGGTCCTACTGAACCGATTTTGCTAAAATTCAATCCCAAACTGCTTAGGATAACTACAAGCAATTTGACACCTAGTTTGTTTATTTCTTTTGAGTTTTTCGAAAGTGAGCGTGTTTTCAGCAGACGGACAGACGGACAGACAGACGGACATGGCTAAATCGACTTAGAATTACTCAAGCAGCCAGAATATACATACTTTATGGGGTCTGAGATGAATAATAAAAAAGTTTCAAACGGAATGACAAACTTAGCATACCCTCTTCAGAACTAATTGTGGTGGAGGGTATAAAAAGGCTTATTGTCTGGAAAATTAAAAAAAAATGTGTGATACGTGGCTCGTATTTTTGACATTTTATAACAAATTGCTTTCACGCTTTTTAAGATTTTAAATTAATTTGAGTTTTGACATGTCACGGCCATTATTGTCATTTTCAGTTGCAAAAAGAGTTTCTGTTTATTAAGTAATAAAAAATTACAGAAAACTGAAAAACAGTTAAAAAAAATTCCTTAACACATTTGAATAAGACATTAACATGAAATTTTGTTTACGACTTTAAATATCTTTAAATGTCTTTGCTGAAATTCCAAAGATCTTAAAATTCAAAAAAAAAAAAACTTAAAATCTTTTTAATTTAAATGATAAGAAATTTCCATTTTAAAAATAATAATGTCATTTTAAATTTTATTTTCCATTTACTAAATTAGCTAATAACCATTTATATTTATGTATGTATATATTTTAAAATTTTCTGTTTTGTCAGCGATAATCCTTTTTAAACACTAAATACAAAATTAAATGTTCACTTAAAAGAAAAAACTCTTTTGATTATTTCTGTTTCACATCTTTAGATTTTTATTTAAATTTACAGACATTGCTTTTAGTTTAAATCCTTAAAATAAAATAAAATTAAAGTTAAAGGGACAAGTTTTTTGTACCAAGAAATTCCAAAATTTCTTTTGATTTGAACTTCAATCTGGATTTACCACGCACATGTTTGATTGCTGTTGGTGTGTTTTTTTTTCGGGCTGAAAGGAAATTTGTGGTAAAAAAAATTTAAAATTTATTCATAGACTGATAGAAAAATGTCGCCATATAGAAATATTTTATAGAAGACATTTTCATTTAATCACAAGCAAATACAAAAACAAATCTTATGGATACTTGTGAATTTGTCTGGCTGAGAAGAAATTTTTACTTGTAACCAAAAAAAGAAAAATAAAAGCATTTTATACTTGAATTAACATTGATAAGATTTAGTTAAATAACAGCACAAGACCAAAAAGGACAACAGCAGCTACCACAAAGCCTGAGACAATAAAATATGGTGCAAAATAGTATGTCAAAGTGTACAAAAATATAAATAATTCCAAGACTTGACATGTAAAACATGGTAACTAAAACAAAAATAAAACAAAAAAGTTAAATTAGTTTGAAAGTATGACAGTGTAAAAACAAAAAAAAAAAATTGTTTAGGAATTTGTTTTTTTTTTTAAATATTGGGTGTATTACTTAAAAACATGGTATACCAAACAGATATCAAAGCAGATGGTTTGTATATTAAATAATTTATCGAGCATATTTAACAGCATGGGGCAGCTCAACACATTGTGAGAAACTTCAAAAAACGCAAAACCAACTGCTAAAAATACTAAAAACTACACGATCTTCAAACAACGTAACAAACACTCCAACAAACAACATGACTTCAAACAATGGCAACAATATACTGAGTAATGTTGACAACAATTACAACACAAACTACTTACATAACGTCATCAACAACATAGCAACAACATCATCAACAACGTATAACAATTCAAATGCTTTTAGTACAACAGATAACAACAATCTGTTAACTAATAATATAGCAAAAGAACTACAAATACTAAACGTTAAAAGCATATACTTCACAACATTATCAATCGAATTCCACAATGATTCAAGATTCCTTACAAGAATAGATCACAACCACCAGACCCGGCTAAACGCTGAAGGAAGATACCGTGTACAGAGACACAAAAATCACTACGGAAAAAGCACCCTATCCACAGTTCTACCAACAATACTAAACAAACTGCCTACTGAAATATTGGACACAACAATAAATATTTACAAGAGAAAAAAAATATTTAAAAACTTAGTATTGTGGTTATTTTGTTGAACTATTTATGGTTTTTAATCCAATTTTTTAATATTTTTAATTAGGCTTAAGTTCATTAAATTTAATTTTCATTAAATTATTTTTATGAAGAAAGGAATTTTTACAACATGAAAATTAATTAAAATTGTTATTGATAATCTTTCATTCTTGACCGTGGCCGGTCAAGAGTATTTTTATAAATACTCAATGAACCAAAAATTAACTTGTATTTAAAACTTTTTAAACACATTTTTTCATTATTTTTATTTATATTATATTTTTGCAATCCAGCAACGAATGATCTATATGTAATAGTTAATTTAGCATTGAAATTTGTACCTGCAGACAAGCCCTAGCGGCTTTGCAAGGTCAATAATGTAAATGAATAATTAAAATAAAAAAAAAATATTGTACACAGAAAAAATATTTCAAAATTGTTCACCAATTAAAGTTTTATTCAAAAACATAGAAGCTAGCTTTCCCTCAACAATAGAATAGAAGCTAGCTTTCCCTCAACAATAAATTTCAGTGTATTTATCAAATATGTAAAATTGGGAATTTAGCACGTCATACAGAAATCGAATTAATGATAAATTTTGTATTCCCGTAAATAACTTTGATAATATACTCGCATGTGCCCGTGCAGAAAACTGAATTGGCAAATTGGTTTGTTTGTTGTTTTCTTACGAAGACAATAGAATGAAACAATTTGTTTTTTAATTTTGTTTTTTCTTTTTACCCACTTATAACTACAATTCGAGTCGGAAAGAACCCAACCAATTGTAGAGGGATGTAAGAAAAGATAAACTCACTGTTTATTGTTGGTGTTTTGTTTGAGCTTTGATATTGTTACTTACGAGTAAGACCTTGAGTGTTTTAAATTCTTATTCGCTTTAGGGTTTTATTCGTATAATATTTTTAGCTTTTCTAAAATCTTAGGAAAAGGTTTCCTGATGAGCTGGCCTAAGCAACCAGTGAAATGCGCATAGAAGCTAGCTTTCCCTCAACAATAAATTTCAGTGTATTTATCAAATATGTAAAATTGGGAATTTAGCACGTCATACAGAAATCGAATTAATGATAAATTTTGTATTCCCGTAAATAACTTTGATAATATACTCGCATGTGCCCGTGCAGAAAACTGAATTGGCAAATTGGTTTGTTTGTTGTTTTCTTACGAAGACAATAGAATGAAACAATTTGTTTTTTAATTTTGTTTTTTCTTTTTACCCACTTATAACTACAATTCGAGTCGGAAAGAACCCAACCAATTGTAGAGGGATGTAAGAAAAGATAAACTCACTGTTTATTGTTGGTGTTTTGTTTGAGCTTTGATATTGTTACTTACGAGTAAGACCTTGAGTGTTTTAAATTCTTATTCGCTTTAGGGTTTTATTCGTATAATATTTTTAGCTTTTCTAAAATCTTAGGAAAAGGTTTCCTGATGAGCTGGCCTAAGCAACCAGTGAAATGCGCATAGAAGCTAGCTTTCCCTCAACAATAAATTTCAGTGTATTTATCAAATATGTAAAATTGGGAATTTAGCACGTCATACAGAAATCGAATTAATGATAAATTTTGTATTCCCGTAAATAACTTTGATAATATACTCGCATGTGCCCGTGCAGAAAACTGAATTGGCAAATTGGTTTGTTTGTTGTTTTCTTACGAAGACAATAGAATGAAACAATTTGTTTTTTAATTTTGTTTTTTCTTTTTACCCACTTATAACTACAATTCGAGTCGGAAAGAACCCAACCAATTGTAGAGGGATGTAAGAAAAGATAAACTCACTGTTTATTGTTGGTGTTTTGTTTGAGCTTTGATATTGTTACTTACGAGTAAGACCTTGAGTGTTTTAAATTCTTATTCGCTTTAGGGTTTTATTCGTATAATATTTTTAGCTTTTCTAAAATCTTAGGAAAAGGTTTCCTGATGAGCTGGCCTAAGCAACCAGTGAAATGCGCATAGAAGCTAGCTTTCCCTCAACAATAAATTTCAGTGTATTTATCAAATATGTAAAATTGGGAATTTAGCACGTCATACAGAAATCGAATTAATGATAAATTTTGTATTCCCGTAAATAACTTTGATAATATACTCGCATGTGCCCGTGCAGAAAACTGAATTGGCAAATTGGTTTGTTTGTTGTTTTCTTACGAAGACAATAGAATGAAACAATTTGTTTTTTAATTTTGTTTTTTCTTTTTACCCACTTATAACTACAATTCGAGTCGGAAAGAACCCAACCAATTGTAGAGGGATGTAAGAAAAGATAAACTCACTGTTTATTGTTGGTGTTTTGTTTGAGCTTTGATATTGTTACTTACGAGTAAGACCTTGAGTGTTTTAAATTCTTATTCGCTTTAGGGTTTTATTCGTATAATATTTTTAGCTTTTCTAAAATCTTAGGAAAAGGTTTCCTGATGAGCTGGCCTAAGCAACCAGTGAAATGCGCATAGAAGCTAGCTTTCCCTCAACAATAAATTTCAGTGTATTTATCAAATATGTAAAATTGGGAATTTAGCACGTCATACAGAAATCGAATTAATGATAAAATCGGGTTTATTTAAAAATTTAATCAAGTGAATTAAAAATTTTTTCAAGTGAATTAAACTTTTAATCAATAGAATTAAAGGTTAAATCAAGTGAATTAAACGTTTAATCAAGTGAATTAAACGTTTAATCAAGTGAATTACACTTTTAATCAAGTGAATTAAACGTTTAATCAAGTGAATTACACTTTTCATCAAGAGAATTAAATGTTTAATCAATTGAATTAATCGTTTAATCAAGTGAGTTAAGCGTTTAACTGATACTTTTAAGTTGTTAACTGGAGCAATTTTAATTAATTAGTATCACAAATTTTTAAATAAAAATCAAGTTTTACTTTTTTCTGTGTACACAACAAAGTTTTTTTGTTTTTTCCTTAAAAATTTCTAATTTTCCAAAAAATTTTGCTTTACTTTTACAATTTTAAAAAGAAAAGTGCACCTAAAGCACATCAATTTATCATCCAAACTGATCCTGAATTATGTTTCATCAATTTTAACGTGCAACAAATTGTTCATGCAGTTAAGAAGTGCTTATCTTTACATTATTGACAAAGACTGCCCAGTAGTGCGATTCACTAACTTGTAACACTTTGAAAAGTGTTAACTTAAATCACACATTTTTAAGTTTGGGCTAACCACTATGTAATTCACTAACTTATTTATAGCCATGGTAAACAGTTTTATATTTCTCTCTATTTAAAGTGATAAATCGCGGCAACTCTGCCAAGAGAAACATCAAAAAAGGCTAAAATAACAATGAAGAACAAAAAAAAAAGAAACCTTTTAATTTATAGATTTTAAATGATGAATGCGTAAAATATTACTAATTATTATTATTTTATTAATTTAATTTTAATTAAATTAAATTTTTAATTTTATTTGAGTCAAATGGTTGGTTTTAGGATAAATATAGAAGAAGCTCCACGGAAAATTGTTGTGTGTCACAGGAAGTAGAAAAATTGTAGGCTAAATACCTCAAAGTCATAATATTCATCGACTTTATAGGTACAACGATAAATAAACACTTTTCTAAGCGGATTTAGCGACACCAAAAATGTTGGTATTAATAAACCACAATTTGTTTTGTTAAAAATAACAGCTGACTGAAACAGCTGGCTTTAAACAACAGCAGATGTCGTTAAAAGTGTTAGTGAATAGCAAAATGGGTAATTTTGTGGTTAAGATTTTCAAACGAAACAATTGTGGTTTAAAAACCATATTGAATCGCACTACAGATCAGCTTAAAACTTGATGATGAATTGAAGCCATTAATCCATTGATGGCTGTCAAACTCAGGAAGAACGTGAAATATTGTTGGGAGCAACTTAAATAGCTGTTGGAATATGTAGGAATGCAGCAGAATTCATATTATACAAGGAAATTGGTATCAGCTAGCTTCAACCCCATAAACGTAAGTTTGCTTACCTTTGATTGGGCGACACAAAGAGAAATCATTAAGCCAAAGCTTTAATAGTTGCTTGACAAAAAAAAAATGCGAAAAAAGATCCAATTTTAACCTTCTATCTAATAGCAAATTTACACTACAACGAAATCTAGTTCTTACGAGATTTCGAGCCAAATCTTGTGGTTTTTGACTAGATTTCCCATACAAAACAAAATCTACTTTGTGACTAGATTTCAACGAAATCTACTCAAAATCTAGTAGTACTTAGTTTTGCAACTATGGTTTTTTCCATATTGCACTAAAAAATACTTCCCTGCATAACAAAAATATGACATTTTAATTAAAAACAAAACAAAAACTGTTAAAAAAAATAAAATAAAAAATTGAGACACTCGTAAAACTGCTCTGAGTGGAGAAGCAGCTCGCGCTTTTTGTCATTATTTTTTAAGGACAAACAGGTCGTTCTTGTTTGTCTGCTTTTCGTGCGTTTTGCGTTGTCACCCCGCATTGGTTAGTGTTTCGGCGTCGTATAACTGTACCGAGTTACAGTTTTTGCGGTTTCTGCATTAACTATATGCATTCCTTTTTAACCTCAATGTTTTAATGTGTTGTCTGGTGGAGAACCAAAATTAACTCAATGTGACTGGTGGAGAACCATATATAACTCAGACTTTTTACTGGTGGAGTACCAAGGAAATAACTCAGACGTTTACTGGTGGAGACCAAAATACTCTGGAGCGGATTCTGGAAGCTCTCGCCTTCCTACACGAAGGTTTAGGTCGAACGAGGTTTTTGTGTTTGAAGCTCCAAAAAATTGTGTGATACCCTGGCATTATAACTTAAATAGTTCGCCAAAAATTTTTAGTTTTAAGCAAAATCAAAAAAAAAAAAAAATTGAGAATTTGTAAAAAATAAAAAAAGGACAAATAATTGGTAAAAAAGTGATGTTGATTATAAACTAAAGATAATGCAAATTTTTTAATTTCTATTTCTTTTTGTGTTTGTATGTGTTACACAAAAATATTTTAGTCATTGATTTGTTATAAAAACAAAATCTCGTTAATGTCAAAACGGTATAATGTAAACGCACTAGATTTTGAGGAAGATTTCAAATGAAATCTTCTAGATTTCGTTGTAATGTAAATGGCCTATAACAATTTTCATTGATTTACTTAACTTTAGCTTAGTTTTAATTTAAGTTACGTAAAAATAATAAAAGTTTTGGTTACGTGCGGGACGCAAAATCTTTGTTAAGTGTTACAATAGATATTGATTTTTTTTTTTTTTAGCACAAAGTAAAAGTTTACGGCACTTTAACGTTGAGTGAATTTAAATTTTTCTTAAAAGGAAAACTTATGTTTGTGTGCGTGTGTACATATTTTTGTTAAAATTATATTTAAATTTTAAATGTCCTGCTAGTTTTCTTATACAAGTTAAATCTTTTATTCACTAGACATTAAGATGTAAATAAATTTTTAATTTTCTACGAACTAGATTCTAAAAAAATTTATCGCACTTAACCATAAAGAAGCTATTTACCACAAAATTTAAAAAATTTCAGCTAAAGCAAAGCAAACCTTAATTTAATATTTTAAAGTCATTTAAAAAATAATTTTTAAACCAACCGTTTCATTACCAAATTCCAGAAAAAATAGCACGACATTTTTACAGTGGGTGATATGAGTATTACGTGTCCATTATTTCCAAAAAGTGAAAAAATAAAAATTTTGTGTTAATAGCCTTTTTATAAATATGTGCGATATATGTATGTAGCTTATTTTCATAACCTAAGTACAGGTCGCAAAACTTAACGATAATTTAATTAATTTTGCTTCGCCCAATTTAATTGCCAAAAGGACCCATCGTTATTAAAATATAAATAATTATTTGAAATAGGGAATCAGCTTAGTTGGAATTAGTCTTTAATTTACGCAAATTACATAATTTCGTGGCCAAAAATTTTTTTGAACATTTCATCCATGCCTTTACACTCTTAGGAGTTTTTTTACGACTAATTACCATTATAAAGGGTTAAAAAAGTATTTGCCATAACATCTTCTCCAAAGTTGCTTAATAAATATACCTTATGCCTCATATGTTAAGAACCAATAGTTTCATATACTGATTTGCTGCACAAATTGGCCAAAAGAAGGCAAATTTAAGGCTCCTAAAAAAATTGCGATGTGATCTTTCAAAACGCCGACACACGTATATTTTTTTTTTTTTTTTGTCTCCTTTAACTGAATCCATTATCAAAACGAGCCCCGTTTTTTTTTCTGTTTTAATTTTTTTCAAATTTTGTGTTTGAAACAACTGCGCGATATAGTTCAATACTAGAAACCAGGGTTTAAAAAACTGCAGTCAAAACCAAAAGCTGTCAAACAAAAAACGAAAATGTGTGAAACTTTTCGCTTTTTAAGTTGGTTTGACAGCGACTGTTTACATTTAATGAATCAGAAGTAGAAGCAACAGTTTTTTTTTTTTTTTTTTTTTTTGGCTAATGAAGAATTGTAAAAAATGGCAGTTTTTCTACTTTGCCTGCAGTTTTTTAAACGCTGCTAGAAACCAAAAGTGTATTTTAATTCTCTGTTTTAAATAATTAGTTATGCAAATTAAAACGACGACATAATTATTGTTATAACTTTACCTTCATCAATGATTGTACGCTTTTAAAATTCTTAAAAGTCCTTTTAATATCAATCCAACCTGTAGTTGATACTTGAACACTGGAAAACCAAAATAACCAGATAAAAAAAAAAACAATAAGTTTTTTTATACCCTTCACCGAAGATAAAAGGGTTTATATAACTTTATCGTTTCGTTTGTAATTTCTACAACATTGATAAAATATATATTCTGGATCCTTATGAGAAAGGAAGAAAAAAAAGAAGAATTGATTTTCTGAGGACCCCAGCGTTGATGGTGGCTCGGTAGTTATACATTTATGTCGCATATAGTCCGGAATCGTTTGGAATTTTTTTTTAATAAAAAAAGATAAACGTTTAATGTGTTTTTTGATTTCTAAAGATTTTAATGCATCGATGGTTTCTTTCTCAACTCAAAGTGTTCTCATAAAAAATTTAAAAGCCAGAGAAACTTAAGGAGGGGAAAAAATGTTACAAGAAAATCCTTAAAACTTTAAGTAAATATCTTTTGGTGTGATCTTAAAGAAATAAACAACATTTTGTCAACTTTATTTTATCCAAAATCTCTGATATTAACAAATCTTTGGGTTGTTTTTTTTTTTTTAAATCCAAGGCTAGACTGTTTTTTAAACATGTGTTATATTATTACGAATTTGATGGGAGTATGTAAGTCTAATAAAGTAAAATGGAAGAGATTTGTGTTAATTGTAAATGCATAGGTGTAAGGATAACATGGATTGCAACCCACCAAAGCTGTAGCAGAAACGAATAGGCGGACAGGCTGTCAAGAACAGGGACACACCTGAATGGCATTAACCTAAAGCACGCTTATCAATTTAAAAGTTAAAAAATGAATTCCTGGAAGCTAAACAAACACCTAGCACTCCCTATACAAAAGAGGATTATAGGATTTTAAACGCCAATACTTAGTTTGGGTTTTTAAGATCTTAGTTTAACTACCCAATAAAAAATTTTATCATTTTGCGAAGCGCTAATGGTACATTTAAAAAAATAAGCGCGTAATTATGCGCTACGCAATAAGACATACAGAGATGAAGTAAAGTAAGGTAACCGAACTCTTTACAAGTTTTATAAAAAAAAAAAATAAAATTTCAAGTGCCACGGCATGCCGTAGCTGTATTTGTAAAGCGAAGCCCTCTGAAATGAACCATTTGGATATAATATCAACAAAAACCATTGATAGTGAAGCTTTTAAATTATAGAGTGCATACTCCATATATCTTATATTATGCATTTTTAAAAGTGGTCTGCAATTGAATCCAAAAATAAAATATTAAAACAAGAAAACAAACAGCGCATTCAAGCAGCATTTAAAGAACGCATGAACTTGCGAGTGGATACTGTACAACAAGGAAGTGGGTCGTCGAATGACGGAAATACTTCGAGGCGTTTCTTTTCGAATCCTGCTCTCACAGAAAAAATTCTACAAAATTTTTCACCAATTAAAGCATTAATCAAAAATATAATCAGTTTTAATTAAAAATTTAATCAAGTAAATAAAACGTTTAATCAAGTGAATTAAACGTTTAATTAATACTATTAACTGGTTTAATTAATACTATTAATTTGTTTACTGGTGCAAATTTAATTAATTTTTTAATTAATATCACAATTTTTTTAATTGAAATCAATTTTTATTTTTTTCTGTGCTCGTAGCAGATATAACAGGTATTAGTGAAGTACTTATAGATCGCTTTCGAATTATTCTCCAAATAATTACATGTGGGCAAAAAATTGATACAGGGAAGTTTAAGAAATTTTCGTGGGATACTGCTGAGCTGTTCGTTCGTAAATACAATTGGTATTTCATGCCAGCTACTATCCATAAAGTATTGATACATGCACAGAAAAAAATTTTTGCGCCAGTAAAACAATTAATCAAAAATAAAATCAGTTTTAATTAAATATTTAATCAGGTGAATTAAACTTTTAATCAAGTTAATTAAACGTTTAATTGAAATATTGTCAAATAAACATTTAATACACTTGATTAAAAGTTTAATTCACCTGATTAAATATTTCACCTGATTTAATATTTAATTAAAACTAATTTTATTTTTGATTAATTCTTTTACTGGCGCAAAAATTTTTTTCTGTGTGGAAATGACATAATTGAAGCAGCAGTACTCCCTATAGGCATGCTCTCCGAGGAAGCGGAAGAAGCACGTCATAAGGATTACAGAAATTATAGATTAATGTTTTCCAGAAAAAGTTGTAGAACTGCAACAAATACTTATGGTTTGCATCGTTTGCTTGCATCATCTGATCCCTATATAAGTAGTATAAGACGTCAACCACGTAAACATATTTTAGAACTAGATGATGTAGTAAAAGAAATGATAATTGATGAATAAAAGGTTTAAAATGAGTTTAAAAGTTTACTCATTTTATACTCAAATAAAATTATTCTTAAATTTGTACTATAGTTACGACGGGTATCCGATATGCGATAGATGATGAATAAAAGTCTATATTTGAATGCATGTATTGAAATTTATTTATAAAATAATTAGTTTCGGTAAAGAAACAAAAAGTTGTGGGAAAAAATATAATATGGGTTATATGGGCAGTGAGTGGTGGGCGTTAATTGAGGTAATAAAAGCTCAGAGCAAAATTTCAAAAACTTTGGGCCAAAAATAAATTTTGGGTTGTATGGGCGGTGGGTAGAGGGCGTGGCCAATTTTGATGAAACTTTATATTTTTCTTAATTGAGCTAACCAAAGGCTCTGTGCCAAATTTCAATATTCTACGAGCAGTCCTTATATTTTTGGGCAAACATTGTATGAACAAATCCCTCTGTGCGGCATTCCCTTACTACAAAGCAGTTTTGTAAGGGATAATACTAAAAAATAACTGTAAAAAACATTCAGTGGGTAAATCTAATAGCAACTTAATCTACCTCTCAAAACCTCGTCCTTTGAAGACTATTAAACGTTTTAATGCTTCGCATGGAACTTTTTTCTCATTTTGTTAGTATAGCATTATTCAATGATACAATATGTAGTGCTTTTATTCCAGAGTAGAAGACACTGAAACACTACTTGTAATCGCAGTAAGGACGAAAAATATAAAAGGAACAATATACCAAATCTGGTGTTTTTTAGGAAAATGAAATGAAATTCCTTAAGAAACCCTAATCGCCTCTATTTAGGATCTTTGCTCAATTTTATAGCTACGAGAACAAAATCTTGTTATATGGATAACATTTATATGAGGCTTATTTATGCTTTAATTTGTATATCAACATCCATAGGCATTGCAAAAAAAAACGTTTCAAAATTGTGAACCAGTGTTATTAAAATGACAACGAAACCTTATCAAATTGTTAACAACATACTTTGTCAAAATTATAATAAACCCTTGTCAAGTTGAGAACGAAGCGTTAAAACCTACTTAAGGATGTTAAATTAAAAGAAACTGTCAAATCGACAAAGAAAATAAAAATATCACAAACGTTTTTAATTCAAAAGCGTTTTCTTGTCAAATCAAAAACAATACGTTGTCAGATTGAAAACTTTGTTAACCATCCCGTTGCTTTTTTTTAATGTTGTCTTAAAGAACGTGTAGAATTAAGAGTCCTTTTGCACACAAAAAGATACCTTAGACCAAATTTTTTCAATTTTTACTTTGAGTTTCTATTATTTTTGCATACGCAAAGTTTGCTTAAACAAATTTTGTGATTTTTTTTTTTTTTTTTTTTTTTTTTTTTGTTTCTTGGTTAAGTTGCGACCGACAAACGAGTAACAAAGCAACACGAAAATAATTGTTTACTAAATCACCAGAAAATATGGCTTAAACCAAGATCTCGACCAAGCCAAAAAGTACTTATTCTAAAAAAATGTGTGGCTTGGTTTTAGCAAAATGTTTCTTTAATTACGAACATTTTACTAAATACGATAGAAATAAGTTAAAATAAAGAAAAAATTAATGATTTACCTTTTTTAAGAAACGAAATTGAAAATAAACTTCTTTCCATGTACATAGCGCACTGGTTCCTGTAAAGAGAGTCAACACAAAATTTAAAAGTTTTCAGTAGAGTCAAAAAAACAGTTTTTTTTTTTTTAATTTTTACAATAAAAGTTGAAAACAATTATGGCATTGTGAAGAAATACGAGTAAGAAGTATACAGCGTTAGTTGTTTTTTAATTTGTTCTGGGATTATCGAAAAATAAAAAGTTTTTTGAGTAGTTCCCCTTTATGTGAAATTTGTCAATTTATACAAATAGAAACAAAACGAAATATAACAGCACAATAAACTTTCATATAACAACTAAAAAGAGACAACACAAAATAGAACATAATCAAAGCAAACCGTTGTGACATAAACACTAGCTCAACTTAAAATATTTCTCTTTAGTTGAAACAAAACTGATATGAATTCAGCTTACATTTGGGGACAACTCAAAATATTTCTCTCTAGATGACTCTGGAGAAGATATTTTTATATTAGGAAGAGGGATACTGTATTGTTTTAGCAAATGAGTAAAGAAAATTATGTAAGATATTTACAGTAGGTAGATATGACTGTACCATTATTTCTTGCAAAAAGTGAAAATTAAAAATTTGACTATATCTTTAAAGGAACTAGAACATTTTATGTGTATCATAATCAGGGGTCTTATTACCGCATATCGTATCGTGTAAACTATCGTATTTTTCTTCATACGATAGACACTGACGTATCGAATGAAAACTCGAGAGATGTCATGTCTTTGGTTACTCTATATCGAATGCTTTCATTTCAAATTACGAAACATTTCATTCGATATAGAGTGTCTAGATGCAAAAATACAAAATTTTGATAAATTTTGCTCAATATCGTATGCGGTTATTAGACCCTTGTACTCACCGCAGACTTTACAAAACAAAATTTGCGTGAGCGAAAGGGATCTTCTTTCAATTATTCGGCCTTTTGTTAGCATCGTAGTCGAATACCAGTCATTCTTAGAAATTTGTTTCATGATCGTATGATGAACGACACAAATATTAGGCAAACTTTGTCGTCGTCGTAAAATTAAAATGATACCGCAAAAATTTTTGAACGACTTGTGCAAAAAGGCTAATTAAATTTTTATTCTTTTTAGCGATAATATTATGTTTTAAAATTGGTTTAATAAGATCCCGTTTCAGTACTTTTCGTTTGTAATCACTACCGTTTGAAATCACATCTATCAGCAGTTGTATAAGGCAAACTAAAGCCAACTAACAATATTATCAATTTTTTAAAGTGGTGGTTCCATATTTTGATTCATAGCTCCGATTCTACTGAACCGATTTGGCTGGATTTCACAACAAACAAACTGCTTAGGATAACTACAAGCAATCTGACATCCAGTTTTTTTATTTCTTTTGAGTTTTTCGAAAGTGAGCGTGTTTTCAACAGACGGACAGACGGACATGGCTAAATCGACTTAGAATTACTCAAAGAGCCAGAATATATATACTGAGGTGAATAATACAAAAGTTTCACACGGATTGTGCATAAATGTATAAATTTCGTCTTTAAATCTTTTATACCTTTCCCGTTGGAAAATAATGTGTCGCGCTTATTTCGAAAGTTATTTTTTGAGTCATGAAGACGTTACAGCATATGAGCGATATGTGAATTAGGTTTATAGTCGTTTTAGCGATATAGTCTACGATTTTTCTGCAACTAAAAATGTGACTATAAACGAAATGTACTGTAATTTTGAACTTTCTTTTAAGATAAGGATTAAAGACGAATTTGTCTTAGAGCGATTTTAAAAAATCTTTTCTTATCAAAGCAAAATCTTCCATATTTAAAAAGAAAAATCTACTCCAAAACCAGTTTATAAAAACAATATTATAATATATAAATTAAATATTCGACCTAAAGGTCTTATTTTTAATTTTTTAATTAATTAATTAATAAATTTTGCTAAAAAGAAAGAAAAAAAACCCTGAAGAAGGCACTCAAAGAAGTGCCGAAATATTGGTTTATAAAAAAAGTTTTTTATATAAAAAAAATAAGACCTTAAGCTCGAATTTTTAATTTATATATTAAAATAATAAAGGTCGAATAAAATACATTTTATATAAACAAAATTATAATTTTAAGATTCTAAAGCTTAAAGATATCCGATTATTTTTTTTTTTTTTAACTTTAAATAGTTTCGTAATATCAAAAACTGAACAAAATAAAATTACTGAGTAGCAACCCCTGAAAATTTTTTTTATCCCTTTTGCTTTAATATGTGTGCACTTCTGTACTACACTAAGGCCCTAATTTGCGTCTATACGATTTCCGTACATCGTTTCCGACTGTGGCACATTTCTTCGCTCCCTTTAAACGGCGCAAGACGAGGCCTTACTGTATAAAGTTTCTGTAATAAATCCCCTTTGGCGTATAATTAATATGTAATTACATTAAAGGTATTTATCATAACTCATACGTGCTGTTGCACTAATTAAATGGAAGGGGAGTAGTGATTGTTGCAACTTTCTTGAACAATTTTATTTAAAAAGGCAAAAGATAGTAAAGAGAAATTAACTTTATACTTAAATGGTACAATTATTTCATTGGAATATTATTAAAGACATTTTTATGTAAATTTTTACAGGGTGTCACGAAATAAGCTTTGTGGCTCTCCCTTTTTTGGTCTTTTTATGCAGCATACTTTTGTCTTTAAGTTCTTCTAAAAACGAACGGTAAAATTGCAAGCAAAAATCTTTCGTTAATGATATTTAAGCCGTTAAAATTATTTTTATACACCTCTAAGATTGTTGTGCTTAAATTTTCAAACAGCTTTTGTATTTGCTCTACAGCTCAAAAATATTTCAAACAAGGATTTTTGAATTGAAAAAGTTAATAAATTACACTTTTCATCGAATTGTACACTCAATACTTCAGTAAGTAATAAAGTTACTTCGAAAAATCGATTTTTTGGAAAAAAAAAGATTAAAAAAAAATTAAAAAAAGAAATCGTTTCACAAACATTTGTGATTGATTTGGTTATTACAGCGATGTTTTTAAACTGGTACAGTTTGTTTTTGTTTTAAATCAAAACAACTGTACGCAATTAATCATTAATTTTTTTTTTTTTTTTTTTTGGACAAGGAACTACACTTTTATTTGTGCACTCTGAAAAATCAATCACGAACAATGCGAATCAATCAAAAACTACGTTTCCGCATTTATATTGTTCTCAAGTGTACGTTTAAACCGGTTAATTGAAGCAAACAGACGAGTGCAAAAGTTAATTGTTTTGTTTGATCTCTCTTTGTTCCTTACAATGTATTTGTTTTTTCATCGAACTGTACACCAAATACTTCAGTAAGTAATAAAGTTACTTCGAAAAATCGAAAATTTTTGGAAAAAAAAAAGATGAAACAAAATTAAAAAAGTTTTGACAAGGAAGAAATCGTTTCACAAACATTTGTGATTGATTTGGTTATTACAGCGATGTTTTTAAACTGGTACAGTTTGTTTTTGTTTTAAATCAAAACAACTGTACGCAATTAATCATTAATTTTTTTTTGGACAAGGAACTACACTTTTATTTGTGCACTCTGAAAAATCAATCACGAACAATGCGAATCAATCAGAAACTACGTTTCCGCATTTCTATTGTTCTCAAGTGTACGCTTGTACCGGTTAATTGAAGCAAACAGACGAGTTCAAAAGTTAATTGTTTTGTTTAATCTCTCTTTGTTCCTTACAATGTATTTGTTTTGGTTTTCCTCATGTACAAAATGTTAGTTATATTTTGAAAAGCTAAACTTATGGGCACTTCCACAAAAAATCATTATTTGTATTTTAGACACCCGTTATTTATTTTCTTCTTCTCTTTGACTAAATGTAAAGCAAGTTGCTCTTTACACCAAAATAAGCAAGCAAACAAAATATATTAATCGAATACTGGAAAAAGACTTTAAATGATTATTTTTAATTTATGCGCTGTTTTTTAATTAAAAAGCTTCTGAGTACCTCTGCTCTCCTACAAACTCGAGCTGCGGTGGTTGACTATCGATAGTGGTAACGATTAAAGGGGCGCTGGATATAGGATTACCAGGCAATCGTGACTCCGCATGGAGGCCCTTCTACACTCAAAATAAAAATCAATCCATCCGTACTTAAATCAATCCGAAGCGATATTAATAGTACGGTGAGTACGGATTTTCTTGAATCAAGTACAGAAAGATTGATGGATTTTCAATCGCAAAATACTTAACTTATCCATATTCAATCCCGAATTCTTACTTGAAATAATTCCAAATTAATGTTGATTTAAGTTTAACTAAGATTGAACCAATCTCAAGATGCGCTTGATTCAAGTATTATAAAATGGTTTTAATCCGAATTCGTACTTAAAAAAATCCGAAATGAGATTGATTTAAGTAAAACTAAGATTGAATCAATCTCAAGATGCTCTTGATTCAAGTAAAGGGTGGTTAAATTTCAAGGGCCGATGTTGATTTTGAATAAAACACAAACTATTTAGGAAATTATTGTAATTTTATTTTATTATGATATACTGGTATTACTCAATTATGTATGGAACAAAAATCGGCCAAATGGGCGCCGCGACCACGGCGGCACACCTCCATCCGATGGTCCAAATTTTCGATGACCCTGAGGCATAATGGAGGTTCTATGCAGTTAATGTGCCGAATTATCTCATCCTTTAGCTCTTGAATTGTTGCTGGCTTATCGACGTACACCTTTTCTTTCAAATAACCCCAAAGAAAAAAGTCCAACGGTGTCAAATCACATGATCTTGGCGGCCAATTGACATCGCCATTACGTGAGATAACACGGCCATTGAATTTGTTGCGCAAAAGAGCCATTGTTTCGTTAGCTGTGTGGCAAGTGGCACCGTCCTGCTGAAACCACATATCGTCCACATCCATATCTTCCAATTCGGGCCATAAAAAGTTCGTTATCATCTCACGATAGCGAACACCATTCACAGTAACTGCCTGACCGGCCTCATTTTGGAAAAAATACGGCCCGATGATGCCGCCAGCCCATAAACCGCACCAAACAGTCACTCTTTGTGGGTGCATTGGTTTTTCGACAATCACTCTTGGATTATTATTCGCCCAAATGCGGAAATTCTGCTTATCGACAAATCCACTGAGGTGAAAATGTGCCTCATCACTGAAGATGATTTTCTTCGAAATTTATCATCCATTTTCATAATAAGTCTGGATAACTTTAACACGTTGTTGAATTGTGTATCTCTCCATGGTTTAAATTGAGTAAGTCTGAAATAGAGAAATGTCAAATAAAATTCGGAAAAAAACTTGGCGTTTAGGTGTGGTTCACATTCAACATCGGCCCTTACAATTTAACCACCCTTTATTATAAAGTGGATTTTATTCCGAATACGTGCTCGAAAAAAACCAAAAAAGAAATTGTAAAGAGGAAATTATTACGATTGATTTACTCACCCGTTTTACACCTTACAGAATGACAAAACACCAACATCATGCCTGATATGGTTTTACTTTAAAAATCTTATCTACAAATTTAACCAAAAATATAAACTAAATGAGAAGCAAGAGTTCAAATTTACTTTTTTACAGACCTTTTTTCAATGAGTATCGAAAATCAAAACATGCGTAAGCCGTAGGGTTAAACACAATAAAAAGATTCATCTTTTTTTTTTTTGTACTTGATTTAAGAATTTTTTACATATTTTAAGAATTTCCGGGATTGATTTTCGAAAGTAATCCCATTTAGGATTTTTTTGAGTACGTTTCTGTGTTAATCGCACTTGAATTTTTGAGTACGACTCGTACTTAAAGTAATCATAAGAAACTTGATTTATCCCGAGTGTTTTTCTTTCTGTGTAGCAAGTCTCTACCATTGTTGACTACAAAGGACTTATCCGTTTTGCAATCTGTTGTTACGTTAAGGTTTTCTTACAGGAAGCCTCTGGGAGCCATGCGATTATGAGATGAGAGCTGAGGATAACTCTTTTGTTATTGTCCTACACTGGCGAGACGGCAACTAGCCAAAATAAGATCCTCCAACTTCGATGGATTATACGATATCTCTGGCATTGAACTAGAGTGCAATTTGAACTTTGTTAAAAGTTTTAGTTGGTTGGGCGGTGGAAGTTCTATCAAGTGGATCTCCATGATATTACAATGGACCTTTGGATCTACGTGTGTCGGATGGGCACTAACTCTGCCTTTTCCACCTAAAATAGGCCTATAATTCTTCCTTCTTACTGAACAGATTTTTCTGAATTTCAAAAACAAACTGTTTGGGCTGCGTTTTTAAGATCTCAGTTAAACTAGGTTTAGTTTATTTAAAAACAGATTTGTGCCGCCATTACCAAGTTTGTATACAAACTTTTGAATAAAAATAATAATAAAAAATCAAATTTTTCCGGAAAAATAAGAGTTTAAGACTACGTTAAACTAAGTTTAAACTGAATCCACATCTCAAAAACCTTAGTAGATCTACGTATAAAAAAAATTTGACATCAAAATACATATTTCTTTCATTTTAAGGCGCTCGAAAGCCAACTTCCTTTCAACAGACGAACATAAATTAATCGTCTTTAAATTACTCAAGCACTGAGATTATATAAAGGGAGTTTTTGAGCTCCATAACGCTTGGAATTGTAAATTATCAAACAAGAAATTAAGAAGAGAATGTGGTTGTTTCGAAAATACGGCCTGAGATCGCGCCCTGGCTCAGTCCAAAATGAAAAATTGTCAGTAAATTTTAATTTTTTTATTTTGTAATTTGATGAAAAAAAAATTAAATTAAATTAAATTTAAATTTCAATGAATAAAAATGTTTGTTGAAAAGATCAATACATGGCATTAACATTTTAAATTCACTTGGGACATATGGACACCGCATCTGTTTTGGACCAAGCGGTTTTTGGACCTTCAATTTAGGGACACTTTTCCCAACATTTCTGGTCGTATACCACTAATCACACCAGCAATGTTGGCCACCAAGGTGTCAATTGTTGCTAGTTTATCAGCATAAGTCAGTGAGTTGGATCTTTGTTGAACGTAACGCTAGCTTCGGCGTCATATTTTTTAAAAATAAGGTCCAAGGATGCCACCGGTTCAACTTTCTGATTGCAGTAAAGTCTATAGGATCTGTTGTGTATTGGTCTAACTCCATGCGTGGCAACTTTGTTTATTAACAAACCCGTTAAGTAAAAAATAAGCCTCATCACTGAACACATTTATGCATCTGTAAGTTACAAGAATCGATGCCTAATTTGTAAAGTAAGTTTGGATAGTGATTTACCAGATTATACTCATCATTAATGTAATAAAGTGAGCGCAGAATAGACAGCCCTAACCCTTTCGCAAATTCTACCGGGATTAAAAAACATACCTTTTTTTAGTACTTTAAAAGGTCTTGGGAGAATATTTGTTGGTGTTTCATACGAAATGACAAGCTAACTATAGCCTCAGGGGGGCCTCATTGTTGGGGTGGAGGATAAAAAAAGTATTTTTAAATAATAAGTTCTTGTAAAGGTTTATCTTCTTTTAAATGCGAATAAGTAAAATACCAAACATTATAATTTGAATTTAAAAACATCTATTATCCTTATCAAAAAAAGTCAACCTTTTTTATATAGAAAAGGGTTTTTTTGTCCCTATACCAGGTAATACTCAAAGGAAAACTTAAGTTTGCTATAATCGGATTTTAAATAAGAAATGAATTTGTCACAAATTTCTGTTTTAAATAAAAATACTTACCTTTTTTAAAAAAAAAAAAAGTATTTATTCCAGCATTGAATTTTTTTCCGTCTGATTTTTTTTTAATCTTTTTTAGGGAAAAAGTTAAAATTTTTCAGAAAACTACACCAAGTTTTGTTGTAAACTTTTATGTTAGTTAGTCACTTAAGAGCTCATTAGGGAAATGCCACAACAACAGAAACCCTTTAAAATTAATTTATTTAATTTTAACACACTCATGCAGATGTGCTTGTTTGTGTTTGTTTTTTAATACGCTTAAAGAAAACACAAAAGCGTTCTATTTTTTTCCTTTTCCCTCAAGAGTATTTGTGCTGAGGTACTAACAATATATTATTTTTCTTGATGCTCCTCTTTCTTTTTTCTTTTAATGAAAATTTTATTTCAAATATTTTATTTTTTTTTTTTTTTTTAATGAAAGAAGCACTTAAATACTGTAGCAAATTATAAAACTATGACAATGATAAATAACTTGTAAGATTAAGCGCGGAAAATGCTGAAAACTCTCAGGAATTGATTGTATTTTAATCTTTTTTAATTTATAAATTAAATTTTAAATTTCATTAGTTATTCACTAAATAAAGGGTTTGGTAATAAAAATGTTTACAAATTTTATATTTGAATTAAGTCTCCCAGAGAAGTGCCTAATTTTTAATTTTAATACCCACTAAAAGCCTGCAAAAATGTATTTGGAAATCACACACACAACAGAAATCAAATGTGTGTACACAACGTTTGTGCACAACCACACTGACTAATGCTGTGCGTTACTGTTCATCGCACAATTTAAATAGTGTTGTGAGTGTACAAGAATTAAAAAAAATACACTCCTGGCAGTACTTTTTTCTTTCAAAACCTTTTAGTACAGTAAAAAAAAATTGCATATACTCCTAGTATTTGAAAATAACCTCGTGCAGTCTAGGAAAATTTGTACTTTTTGCTTGTCTGTCGTATGTAGCGGACTCATACAAAGAGTTTTTGATGTTTATTTGTGTCTTGTATGTGGAGTTCGCATACAAAAAATATATTTTGCAAAGAATTGTCTTTGCAATATTATCAGAGAAATAAACATACAAAATATTTCGTACAAACATGTTCCAAACTCGCATTAAATTTATAAATAATTTGTGTATTTGTTGTTCCCACTCTTATTTCTGCGTGTAATTTTCATTCTCTGGTTAATTATGGAGAGTATTTCTTGTGCCCACACTTTCCCTATAAAAGGCATTTGTTTTCTGCTTCTTCACGTCCACACACTTACGTTAATGAGTCGTCTATACTTTTCTTCAGCATTTGTTTTTAACAGCAACGCTACAGTGTAGACTTTAAGCTTGTTCAAATGATTGAAATGTGTGTTCAAAATAAATTGTGTTCTCTAATATATACCCACCTACTAAAAGTGGTGAACAGGGGTCATGTTCTTGCAATCGTAAATCGAGTAAAATTAAAATCGAAAAATATTTTTAGTTCAATTTGAACCTAGTTCTGCTAAAGAAATTGGTAATTATAGTCAGAAGTATTTAAAGTTATAAACGATAAAAACTGGGTCATTTTTTAAAACTTGTTCTTTATTAATTTCACTTGAATTCGATTTCCAGAGCTCCAAAAATTATACATCGAAGATCACATACATTTTAAAGTCTAAAGCTAGAAGTCCATAACACGCATTGTCTTCGTTTGGTACATTCTTGGCCCATTTTTCAAGACGCATAAGACGTATGCAAAAGTAGAAAGTGATCCTACTTTATGCGTTCAAAGCGTAATCCGCATTGTGTATATGCATTCTACGCATGTGCTAAGGAACTTACCAATACAATTTTAAAATGATTCTACGTTTCTTGCAGATGCATTAACTCATCAATGCATTGTACACGTAGTGTGGACCTTCAGCTTAAGGAAAATTTTAACAAGATTTTAATATCCATCCATCCATCCATCCATCCATCCATCCGTCCGTCCGTCTGGCTGTCTGTCTATTTTCAACCTGATAACTTCTGAAAGACGTTACAATAAAAATCATTTAATTTGGAATTTAAAAATTACCAAAGCCTTTCCAATCGAAAAGGTTCAATTTAAAAAAAAAAAAAAAAATTTCCTAAGTTTTTTTCTGTTTACTGAATGTGTAACTAAAAAATGTCCAAGAGATGGCGTGTCTCTTGGACATGATTTTTGTCTTTAATAATATACAAGGCATTTTAAGGGGTTAACAGGGTTTAAATTTTCAAAGTAATTGAAACCGAGAAAAGTTGAAAGAGTATTGTGCATGTCGAAAATGCTGCTTTACCGCAATAAAAAAAGTAATTTTTGCATTGAATAAATACTGGTTATGAAAAATTGATCCATTATGGAAATGCTTTGTATTTCGTCTGGCTGTTGTAATCTAGCCAGACGATTATAGGAGATCCTACGGAAGTGCAACTAGTTAAAACGAACAAAGGCCTAAATACGCCCAGAATATGCCCCCAGACATGGAGACTAGACCAAATAGCAGACTTTAACTGAGCCCTTAAGCCATCCGTCAAATGTTTATCAATACTCTTAACGAAAGATGGGCCACAAATACTGATTGTAGGATTACCGTACCATTGTATCTGTGATAAAGCGATATTGTCTTATATGTATGTATGTTATCATGCCCATCTTTTGGGATCAGACATTATGAATTCTTCCAGGGCTAGGATGATGAAAATGAGAAAGAGATTGATTGCATTGGCGAGAAAGCGTCTGACCAAAATAAAATATGCCACTTTCGATGAATTTATGATACCTTCTTGGGACTGCACTCCATTTTTAACTTTCTTTGGGAGTTCGGGTTGCTTCTACGCATATTTGATTACAAAAATTTTTGAATTTTCTGCGATGACGATTTTTGCGGTATTGATAAAAAAGTTTGTATGTATAATTGTTAAATTTTAAGTCAACAACCAAGTTAATTGAGTCAATAAAAAAAGTTGTTTATTGAGTCAATAAAAAAAGTTGTTTATTGAGTCAATAAAAAAAGTTGTTGCCAAAAAAAATTTTTTTCAACAAAACGTTTACTTGATTTGTTAAAATAAATTGTTAAAATGTTGAATAAATCAAACAAAATGTTAATCCAATCTATATTTTTTTATTTATTAATGACGATGTCATAAATTTGAAATTTTTATATTTTTATAAAAACACTAAAATTTATTATGCGGGGATAAGTAAGTTCATATGCGCATTTCACTGGTTGCTAAGGCCAGATCATCAGGAAACCTTTTCCAAAGACTTTGGCAAAACTAACTATATTATTCAAATAAAACTGTAAAACAAATGAGAATTATGAGCTATTTAAAAATGGACAAAAGTTGTCAAAATACTGTCTTTACTACGATTCAAATATTTTTTTTTATTGAATATGAAGAAATATTTAAATATTTCATTATTAAATATGTTTTATTGAGTGCTATTTTGCAAAGTGTCAATTTGATAAATTTTTTCTTTGAATCAAACAAAAATTTTGTTGACCTAAAATTTTATTTTTAACAAACTGTGTTGTTAAAAATTTTCTTGAGATATTTTTTTCTGTGCGGTGAATATTTTTTTAGTAGAATTTCAAACATAATATGGTTGTGGCTTATATCTGAATCTTGTCAATCCTTTGAACTTGATCATTTTGGCTGGTAAACTATTCATTTGCTTTTTATTTATTTTTTTCATAATTGGGAAAAAAATTTTGTAAACTTTTAATCAACTCTTTCGTAGCAAATTTCTGCTAGTAAAGTAAATGAACACACCTACTATTTCCCTGCTACCAGTATCAAAGTGTCAACATGTTTCACGTCATCTAAGTAGACGGAAACTTAAAGTGTCATAAACATTAGAAAAGTACCCTGGTGACATTTTAATTTAAACAAGTCAAAGGCTAAAACAATGCACGGCATTTTGCTTGGAAGGGCATAAAGAAGTGCAGTTTTAATGCTTCACGTTTTTAATAATTTTTTTTTAATTGCTAAAAATTTGTTAGATAAAAATAAAACTACAATCTTATACACATTTTTGTTTTAAATTACTAAATTATTATTAGCTTAAGCTTCGTTCATTGCCATTGCTGCAACATTTTCACTTGGTGTTCCTAAAAAAGCAAACAATTTTTTTCCAAACTACACACATTTTAAATTAAGAAATCGTTTGCAAATTTTGCCTACAACAATATAATTAATTTCATTCAAAATTAAAAAAAATATTCCAGACGTTATTTATAATTTCATACCAATTGTTGCTTTAAAAAAAAAAAAAAAAAAAAGTTTCATTTGTGTTCCGAAAATAAAAGGAAAATATTTGAATACTTGGGAACAAATAGAATAACAGAGAAAATGAAATTGTTGAATTTGGAACAAATCTTTAAGGTAAAAAAATTGGAATGTTTTTTAAATTTTTTGTAGCTGCCAAAGAAAAGTTGCAATTAATTAATATTCCAGAAAATCCTTAAAGTATGCTATCTTTCAAAGTAATAAAAACGATTTTAAGTTATGCAACAGAAATTTCTGTGTTTTTTTCTAAAAAGAAAATCGCTTGTTTTAAATTTCTTTCTTTAAAAGTTTTTGGGACTCTTCTAAAAAAGTAATTTTTTAACGAACGATATTATTCGAAACATGGCAGATATTTAGCAGCGTATCTTCTAATTCTTCCAACATTAATTGTAGTTGTAAGTAGGTTAAGAAAAAACAAAATGAAAGCAAAAACAACTTGCTTTATTGGTCTCGCAAAAATAAAGCATTCCTACTTACAACTACAATTAATGTTGGAAGAATTCCAACCAATTATAGTGGGGAATGTAAGAAAAGATAAACTTACTGTTTATTGTTGTTGTTTTTGTTAAAGCTTTGATATGGTTACAAGTAAGACTTTTGCTTATAATTCCTATTCGCTTAACAGTTTAACTTGTTTAATATCTTTGGTTTTTCGAAGATCTTTGGATGAAGTTTCCTGACGATCTGGCCTCAGCAACCAGAGGAATGCGCATAGGATTAGCTTATCCCTTCAACAATAAATTTCAGTGTTTTTATCAAGAATAAAAATTAGGAATTAAGCACGACTAACAAAATCTTGTAAATTAAAAATTTTGTAGTCCCAAAAAAATTACTTGTCACAATAATAGGTTTACAAGTGTTCCGTTAAAAATAGATTTGTTGGAGGTGACCATATCGAAAATTGTGTTTTCTCTGCGTATATTGTATTGAAACAAAAAAATTTTTTGCCGGTGTTGAATAAAATATCAACCTGAATTTTCTCTTAAAATTCCATAATTTTCAGTGTTGCCAATGTAGTAGTTTTTTGGTCGCGAAGAGTTGCCATCATTGATTTTCAATGATATTAAATGTTGCAATTTGGCTTCATTTTGCCATTTCTAAGATAATTTCATTTAAATTGAAACAAGAGTTTTATTCAACACTTTTATCATATTTCAGTCAAATATCTCCCAAAAATAAGACTTTATAGTAGCAACGCAGACTCTTAATTGTTTATGTGTTCGGGTTAAAATTGTGAATTCCGGCAGGAATACCCGAGAGGCTTTACCTTGGGAACCTATGGTGGCACTGCTGATATGTCTATAGACCGAAAATCAAAATCTTTAACTAGAATGCAAGTCCTTATTTGCCATCAGAAATTTAATTCGAATCAGCCAAACCGTTCAGAAAATCCAGAATTATTTCCATTTTTTTTTTTTTTTTTTTTTTTTTTTTGTGAGCTTCCACTGTGAGGTTGGTACGAGTATGCGAACCTTTAGCCTGGAACTCTGTTCAACATTTCACGTGAAATGCTGTCAAAACGCATATGAAAAAAACTTGTGCGGAATATCTATGAAATAATGTTGATAGAGTTGTACTCTGTTGATTTTGTGAAAAAGTTTCGAAATGTTTTTGGCAATATTTGTTTACAACTGCGAAATAATGCAAGCTCCACTTATTTCGCGTGGAATTTTAAGCAATAGAACTTAATATTAAATAAGAAATTAAAAATTGAAATAACACAGCTGGTAACAGTTTTTTTTTCATATTTACTTTGTTTGGTTTTTATTTAATTTTTTATTAAAAAAAAAAAATTTTAGTAAAATACATGTGGGATTTGTTTACTTTCGAGGAATAAAAACGTTAGATTGTGCAAAATCGCAAGATAGGTAACATTGATATATGTCAAAATTTTCTTGTGAAATAATCAGTGTTGCTCAACATTTTTCACAGATTTAAGGTACAATTTTTTTAAGCAAATTTTCTTTATTTTTTTTTAGCAATTTCCTAAGCTTCACGTTTGATAAGTAGTATTTTTCCGATAAATGTAACCGTTACGCAAATCCGTTTTCTTGAACTTTGACTCCGCGTAGCTTTTGTAGCGGTACATTGATCGATGGTGATTTTCGGACGTTTTTAAGAAGCACAAAAGAAAGCTTCGTGCAAAAATTCAGCATTCCGTTAATTTTTTCAAAGTTACCCAGCAAAAATACTGCTTGCTCGGAAGATGCTTTATAAGGCAGCGTTTGATAGAAAAGCGTTTCTATATTCTATGAAATATTACAAGATTTTTGTATGAAATTCCTCACGAAGAAGATCTACCGAGGAATCCAATGAAATTTTTTACAAACTCATTGTCTCCCATAATTAATAATTAGTAAATTAAATCAAAATTAATTATTAAGAATGACTTTTTCTTTTTACTTTGTGTTTGCAACTGATTAATTAATTTGATGTTATCATGTAAATGCTTTTAAAAAAGTCATTGTAATTTAATAAATAAATTATTTAATTTTTTTTTTTTTTATTTATTAAGGCCGGGTTTTTTCAATGTGGATTAAATTTAAACTTAGTTTAACATAGTCTAAGATTCGAATTTTTTCGGAGAAATGTGATTTTTTTATAATTTCATTAAAGGCCAACATTTTAAGCAAAACTAAGCAAACTTGGTTGTATACAAAATACGGCGCCACAAATCTGTTTTCAGCTTAAATAAGCCTAGTTTAACTGAGATATCAAAAACCCAGCCTTAATGTTACAAATACAATGACAAATTTCAAACTTAGTTTATCGCCAAATTGTCACGTAGACCTTCCGTCCGTTAAAGTGAAACAGACCACAGTATCTGGCGGGAATTGAACCTACCGAACATATTCCTGCTAGTTCACTACCTATTAAAAAATTAAAAGTTTTTGCAAGAAACATAAGAAACTTATATATTAAATGAAGGCTTTATATTTTATTAATATTTTGTTTCTATTTTTTTTTTTTTATCAAAGTAATTTTTTGGAATAAAAAATTTTTTTATTAATAAAATGTTGTTTGTCGTGCCTAATTCCCAATTTTCATTCTTGATAAAAACACTGAAATTTATTGTTGGTGGATAAGCTAGTTTCTGTCATATAGCGTACAGAGATAAAAAAGTGATGTTTGATAAGACGGGGGCAGCTTTCGAAAAAAAGAGAAAGAAAACGTTTTTTGGTAGTGAAGGGGCAATGTGTAAAAACTATCAACACCAATTGCCTGATCAAAACAAAAATGCAAAAAGGGCAGCTTTCGAAGAAAATAATATTTTCTGTATCGTGACGCCTCTGTGAGCTCTGTGGTTTCTGAGCGCATTTCACTGGTTGCTTAGGCCAGATCATGAGGAACCCTTTAGCCAAAAACTTTAGAAAAGCCAAAGATATTAGATATGCAAATAAAACTGTAGAGTGAATGAGAATTGCAGACAATCAAAAAAAATTTTTTTATATGCAACTAATCAGTTTATCTTTTCTTACATTCCCCACTACAATTGGTTGGAATTCTTCCAGCATCAATTGTAGTTGCAAGCGGGTTAAGAAAAAACAAATTGCTTTATTGTTTTCGCAAGAAAATTCAAATAAAGCAATTTGCCAGTTCAGTTTTTTTATGCACGTGCAGTTGCAAATTTGTTCTCAAAGTAATTTTTGGATATACAAAATTTCTTATTAATTTAATGTTGCTTGATTTGCTTAATTCCCATTTTTCATTCTTTATTTTATTTTAAAAAAAAAGAAGTTTTAATTCTCAAGGAGTTTCATTCAAACTTAATTTTTCTCTAAAATAGATTACACCCTTACTTTTTATTACTTGTTTGATTTGATTATAATATTTAATTAAACTACACTTTTACACAATTTGAACAATTTTAAAATTACTAAATAATTATTTAGTTTTTAAATTTTATTTACTATTTCAAAATATTGAAAAATTATTTAAATTACAAAATTAATTTTTTTTATCTTCTTATTAATTTAACTATTTTAAACTTCTATAATTTCAATTTATTTTCACACTTTTTTATTAACATTATTTTTATATTATTTATTGTTGTATTTAATATTCGAATTTATAAATTGTATTTTTATGATAATTAAAATTTTATTATTTCAAAACTTTTAATTATTTCAAAACTTTTTATTACATCTCATTCAGTTTTATTGAATTTTTTTGTTTTTCTTTCAAATCAATTTATACACTTATAATTCTTAAATATTCTTTAAATTTTTGTTATTCGTTTTTTTTGTTTTTGTAATCCTTTTTTTTTTTTTTTTTGTTATTTGTTAGGAATTCCTTTTAATTTTATTTGAAATTCTTTTTGTATATTTAAAATATTTTCCATCCGAGTACAACAACCGTTACGCGTTACGTTTAACATCATACTGATTTAACTGTCAGACACAAACTACCGTTATTGCCGACATCACAGCAGCAGCAGTAGTAGCGATAGTATTTTTAGTGTTACAAATATCTTGTTCGTTGTTGCTTTCAGTAGATGGGTTAAAGTGTTGCCAGTTACCAGGATTTCGTTTGGGAATTAGGACAATGGCGGTTGCTTATTCATATTTGTGGTCATATGGAAGAGTAGCTTAAGTCGAAATAAGACAAAATTTTATTATTACAAAGAGAAACGGTGTTAAGTCTTTAATCTTTAAAAATTTTTTTAACTTTTACTTTAAGCCTCATTTAAAGTTTTTCTAATACGAAAGAGTTAAAGCAAAAAAAAACCTCGAATAAAACTTCAACAAAACTGAGAATATCTCGAATTTACAGTATTCGACATAAGCTTATTAAAATTGGCACAAATATAAACCGTAATGCTAAGATAGCGGTTAGGTTAGAATCAATTGGTAGACGACACGAGGACGTCTTACTTAGGTCCCACAGTGGTCTCCTTGTTGTAGCCTGAGCGAGTGACCAGTGCTTGAGCTAGATGACTCCACGGAATACTCTTATAGGTAGGCATGCACAGCGTCTGCAGCTGCAATGACGAGGATGAGGAGGAGGTTGTTGAACACTTTTTCTGTCACTGCCATGCACAAGCGACAAGGCGACTGGACGAAATAGAATTCGCCACCTTTGACGGATTGTATGATATATTTGGCATTGAACTGGATGAATGGATGATTAGGCTGAACTGTGTCAGATGAGCACTGATTGCCATTTCTTCCTAGCCCAACCTAAATTACTCCATATGCATCAATACAATCTCTAAAATTTCGATTACCGTCTGATTCAGATCGAACATCCAAACAGGGAGGTTTGGGACTCCGAATATGCCTTATCCTAATATCTCTCAGGCCTGAGCATTGACAGAAAAGTCGTATTTTCTTTTACTTGATTTTGACAACATCTACAGTAGTCATTATATTCTAAGCCAATGACCCGTTTGGACAATTACTCAGGGGATGACCCCTACCAATGCATTGCGTTGTGTTTGTTTTTAATAGGAAACTAGGTTATGGAAAGAAGGAAGAGAGAGAGAGAGAGAGAGAGAGAAGTGCCTGTGGACATTCGACTTGAACTTATTCATGTTAAACGTGAAAGGGCAGACTTCAGCAGGAAGGTTATTTCATAATTTGGCCATTTCGAAACCTAAATAGCCCTTTGGCCTCCCCTCATCATATCTAGGCCATATAATTCTGGCCAAAGAGCAAGCGTTCTCACCTGGCCGTCTCAATTGAATCTTCCTTTACGACTCACGTTCAAGAAGATTCCTTCAGCGAGCCACTGAAATGCCAAATATGTTGTCTACAAACATGTAGTCCAAAAGACAATGCAGTTTGGACAAGTCGTCTACAGTATAGTTTTCCACAAAGCTCCATTGTTCGGGGATCTGCGCCAGCGTTACCTTAGAGTATTTAATGTTTCTCAATCTTGTTCAGAGATATCAGACGTTCTGCAGTTAACTTTAGTGTCTATCCATAAATATGCATTTTTCTTGATTTTCGAAAAAAGCATACCCAATTTGACTTTAAATGGACTTTGTTGGGTGCTGGTTTAATGGTTTCGTATCATGTAAACCCTTAAGTTCTTGTATTCTTGTAGTGCGACATGATGTTGTCCGACTTGCCTGCCGAGGAGATTCTTGGAGGTTATATTGCAGTGCTGCCTTTGCTAACTCGTTGTTGGATCTCGGTGTATGTCCAATCCATCCAAACTTTCTTTAAAGAGTGACGTTTTCGATTGGTTATGCGAAGTAGATCTACATATTTTACGTATGGTGTTTGGCTAAAAGCAACTTATTATATGTATGTCTTAGACATTGGTTTGGGGGGTGGGACTTTTCGCAGAGGTGGAAAGTTTCTGATTTGCCACTCACTGGGAGTGGCCAGGACGATTCCTTTGTTCAACTGTCCAAGCAGCTAACTACTTCCGGTCTTAGACCAAGTACCCCCCCGGGCAATGGCTTTGTAGCTTCCGCTATGAGGCTAGCCAGAGTTAGAAGGCGCCACAACCATGTATCCTGAATGGTCGAAAGGACGTCTCAGGAAAGTAGGCGATAACCGCTGAAACATGGTTGCATCGTGGGATTGGACACGTAGATAGCAGCCCTATCACCAATCTAGGGGACGAGGGTTAGCAGCCCACATTCCCGAATCACAAATTGCTAACGAATCGCTAAGTTGTGGGCGCCCTATGCTCCAATGGGAGTTAGAGGAACACATATATATTAGACATTGGTAAGGGAAAACGTGTAGACGTCGTACGTTGTTTTTGGATAACTTCCTTAGTCATAAAAAAATATTTCTGTTTTATAAAATGAACAATCTATGGAAGTAGAAAAATCTAATTCTTTATCCTTATTGATTAAATCGACATCGTTAAACGTAATAAAATAGATAAGATACCTTAAAGTTTCTTAATTTTTGGAAATTTTGTGCAATGAAATTGGAAATAAAGCTTAAAATATTAACTGGCATCACTGTGCTCAGCATTTAAACATGTAATAAAGCATCACTTGCAATCGTAACGGTGGTGAAAACACAAAGGGCACGATGATTAAACTAAACAAAAGAAAAACGAAATGTGTTTATAAGACACTAGGGAAATAGGATTTAAAAGTGAAAATATTTAACTAAAACATAGAATATAAACCAAATAATAATTGAGGCAGGTTAAGATAAAAACATTAAATCAAAAAAAAACTTTAAAAATAAATTTAATAAAAAGTTAAAACAATTCAAAACTTAATAAAAACAATCCTAAAAATTAATTTACACAAAGATTTTTAAATTTTAATTTAAGTTCCTTAAGTTTAACACAATTTTGAAAAAGTTTTTTTTAAAAACATAGAAAACATCGCATTTTTGCGTTTGCGCTTTTCAAAACTCTCTTCCTTATGCTCTTTTACGAAGGTACTCTCTTTAAGTTACTCTTTAAAATTATTCACCACTTTGGCAACAAAAATAACAACAGGAATAAAACTTACAAGAGAAAAAATATAAACAAACAAAAACTTTTAAAGTACCTGCCGACGATAACAATCGATTTGATTGTTTGTGTTTGTTTTAAAAGGAATTTAAGCACGTGCTTTTAAAAGTCAATGTTGCATAAACAAAACATGAAACGCCGGGAAAAAGATAAAAAAAAACAAAATATCCTTTAAAATTTAAACAAGTCAAGCACAAATTTACTTGTCTATTTATTACAAATATGCCTGCCTGGAAATGTATGTATTTCTCTAAATTGTTTTGTACTTTTTTCTTGCCTCGTAAATGTTTAATTTAAAATTAACGTAATTTTTGTTTTCTTCGTTAAGAAAATAGGTGGTCAAAAAGCGTGTAAAATAACTTTTTTTCTTGAAAAGGTTAATGGCCCGATAGCTGAGCATAAGCTTTACAAATTATTGTTTTCTACAGGCATTTTAATTAAAGTGGAGGTCGAAAGATTTTTTGACAGATTTGGCATAATCGCTTTTAATTCCCTAAACTTTAACCAGACGTGCTCTTTTGTTTTAAATTTAGTTCATCCAGGACATACTTATGTATATAAAAGCCACTTTCTTCAAACCAAAACGCTTTACAAAATGCAATGAAGAGTTTGTGGATAAATTTTGCGAAATGCATTTTAAAAGTCTTACGCTGTGTTCGGCAGTCATTATGTCTTCTTCCATCTTCTTTGCTTTTACTCGAATTTCAATGAAGTATAATCCCAGTTACTCCGTTCATACGGTTGACTCATCAAGATATTATCTTTCGTTCGAGCTCCGTATCTAACCTATTAGACATGTCGCACAGAAAAAAAAAATTAGATAAAACTAAAATCAAACACTTATAAGAACTAATCAAATCAGTTAAAGAAAAAAAATTAAACAGTTGCGAGATAATATTTCTGTGGGATGATCTGTGGCTTTATCTTATCCAATCTTATAAAAGAAACAGGTATAACTTATGTAAAATTCTTCTATCACAAACGCCTGATGGCGGTTAAAGGCACTACGAACTTAGATCCTAATAAAGTAATACACAAAAACAAAAATGATCTGGGTCCTTTAAAATGTAAAATTTAACAAATCCCCAAAAATATAAAATAATACCTAAAACAAAAATGAACTAAAAGCCTATACACGGAAACTTATTGCACAATGATATAAGTCGCTAATCCCGATGTCGAACCACAAATTAAGAAACTTTAGTAAGCGTAGCCGGTGTTTATTACACTACAGAGGAGAAAATCCCTAATCTCTAGTTGGCGAAGCTCGTGTTTGTTTTACTATAGAGGAGAGAATTGTCGCGTACGGCCGAAGCTTGGCTATGCAGAAGCTTTAGTTAGCGATTCGGAATTTCCGAATTCGGGATTTTAAGTTACGGCCATATGACCCCAACCCTTAAACATGTGCATGTGTATATCAATATTTGAAATGTTAAATGCAATTTGAATGTTATATAAAATAAGTCCTTACCGCCAATTTAACCAAGTTCAGTTAAAACTAACTATTACTTTAACTTCCAGTTAACAATATATTTTTTTATAATAATTAGTATTGTGGTTATTTTGTTGAATTGTTTATGGTTTTTAATCCAAATTTTGATATTTTTATCAGGCTAACATTCATTAAATTTAATTTTTATTAAGTTATTTTTATGAAGAAAGGAATTTAACAACATGAAATTAATTAAAGTTATTTTCATTCCGTTAAACCCTGGGTTCAGTTCCCAGCTCTGTCAAGAATGAAAAATTATCAATAAATTTTAATTAATTTCATGTTGTAAAATTCATTTCTTCATAAAAATAATTCTATAAAAATTAAATTTTATAAACTTTAGCCTGGTTAAGATTTTTGTTGCAGCAATTGTTCAGTTTAATGGTGAGAGAGGTAAGAAGATTGTGGAGGGGTACTCAGTTTCATGCACTCTGCTATTCTGTTTTGTTTTGTAATTTTCACTTTAACTTGAAGTACACACAGAAAAAAATACCAATGTAAAATTAACATGGAAAAATGTTGATTGAGAATCATAGTTATTTTCTGCAAAAGTATGCCCTTTATTTAAATTTATCATTACTTCATATTAATTTTAAATAAAATAACCTTAAATCACGTTTATTAATTATTATTCACTGTTAAAATAAAAAAAAAATATATTAAATTAAAAAATAAATATGGATTCAATATTGAATCCATAAAAACCTGTTTTATATTAAAATCAAAAGTGTATCTTGTTAAATTAACATGCATTCATACTTAAGTATGTACATTTTTTATTTTCATTTTTAAAATATGTTATAAAAAGAAGACAATTCCCGTATTCTTTTAATTAAAATTATTTAGTTAAATAGTACATCAAGTTTTCAAAGTAGAATGATGACGAAAACTATATTGGGCGATTCTGCTGATGCTTCTGTTATCAAAGGAGAATACAAAATAAGTGAAACATGTGTTACAGGGGTAAGTGTTTTGAATTATTCTTAAATAAATGTAAATGTTGTCTCTCAAGCTTCTTCACACTGTAACATCACACTCGAACCAATTTGATTCTACATGAAATTCACGTTGTTTCAACTTGAAATAACTTTCATTCAACGTGATTCGGATTGTTATTTCAATATAAATTAAATTTTGCTCTAACTTTACTGCAATGTTAAATTAACATGAATTAAAGTTATTTTAAAAGAAAAAAATGTTGTTCGAAGTTATTGTAAAATCAGGTTGAATTAACATGAAAAACGTATAAAGCAAAATCACCACCGAAAAATTTTAAATCAACCTTGTTTTCTACGTTTTTAACTTGATTTTTTTCTGTGTGTATATAAAATATAAATAAGTGCAAAATTAGAATTAAAAATCTGGACACTAATGCAGTTTCAAAGAAGAATTTAAAAACCTAAAAAAGAAAATCCTGGTATTCTCAATGCGGTATTTCGGTATTCGATTTTAGCCGGTAATACCGGTATTCCGGCATTGGAATCCCTGATTCTGCAGTTGTTACCATTTCATGCTTGAAATCTTTTACTTTGTTAATGCCAATTTTTTATAAATTTTTAAAAAACAAAAATTTCGAAATTTGATAAAAAAAATTATTTTTTTTCCAAAAAAAAAAAATACGTTTCTAAAAAGACTTTCCATATTAAAAAAAAGTTAGTTTTCTTAAAGGAAATTTTATTGCGTAATTTCGGTTTTTTTTAGTAATTTCAAACTAAACCGTTTTTGAGTTACGCGAATATATGTTGTGCAACCTCCTCCACTTTCGAAATAACGGTATATCTCGAAAACAAGAGCTAACCTAAAAAAAAACGGTGGGCACCATTGGATTCAGCGTACCCGAATTATGCTTAAACGCCATGTGCCCGGATTGTCAAAAAAAAGAGTCAATTTTGAGCACAGTGTTATCAATTCTTTGCGGAAGTTCCTTATACGTATCTGTGACATTTTAAAACAAATTAGTCCTCGTATTGTATTGACTGTGGGATCTGCAACCTTTTTACCGATAGAAAACAAATGTAAAATTCCTTTCTTCATAAAAATAATTTAATGAAAATTAAATTTAATGAACTTAAGACTAATTAAAAAATATTAAAAATTTGGATTAAAAACCATAAATAGTTCAACAAAATAACCACAATACTAATTATTGTTAAAGCTAAGGCACGAGCTCTATGTGTTCATTTGTCCTTCAAGTTGTGCTGAAAAAAGGTCAACAATAAAAGGAAAGACAAAAAGAAAAAACAAAAAATGTACTTTGTACTTCAAGAAGAATTCTTGACAAAAAGTACGAATAAACAGAAGTAAGGAAAAAACATGTAAAATCAATTAAAATGGATAATCATTCAAAAAAAAAGCAAACTTCGATCTACCAAAGGTTAAAATACAATTTGGTTTAAGGATTAATGTTTGACTATTGACGTCAGCAGTCGTCGATGGCTGCGAGTGTAAAACGGCAAATCCATCTGAGGAGATCGAGTGGTTGCGATCGGAACATGTCATGGTAACCTGCCGGCCTGGGTTCGAGCCCCGGCCACGGTCAATAATGAAAGATTATCAATAAGAATTTTAATTAATTTTCATGTTGAAAAATTCCTTTCTTCATAAAAATAATTTAATGAAAATTAAATTTAATGAACTTAAGCCTAATTAAAAAATATTAAAAATTTGGATTAAAAACCATAAATAGTTCAACAAAATAACCACAATACTAATTATTGTTTCTTTGAATCTTTATCAGAATATAAATAAATAATACCTCATAAGTTAAAAAAGGGAATGGTGGAATTGCTTTCAAAGTATGATTACGACTGCTTCTATATTGGGCGTAGGCCGTCTTAAAGTTGTCTTTATCTTGGTTGACGTTCGCCTATATCGCTGAGCTTTTCGATGGTGTTGAAGGTTCTCCCAGGCCTTCAGGTGGTGGAAAATGTCTTCAGGTATTTTCTTCTACGAAAATCTACGTTAATATTAAAATAAAAAGTAGAGCGCACATGGATAATGTTGATATGCATTTCAGCCAACGATATACTGTAATTTATATTGTCTTTGTATGGGAGTTTTCACTCTCGCTAGACAATTTTCAAATATAAAAAGTGTATGTTTAGCGTCTGGTTATCAAGATATTACTGTGAAAATTTCAGGATAATCGCTTCTGTGGTTAAGGAGTCTAAAGGGAACAAATACACAAACAAACAAACGTATTTTTATATCGCACTTGAGGGTATTAACGCAAAACTCTTATTTTTCCCTTTTAAAAAAATTACACCTGCTATTTTGTCTACTTTTTGGTAATGAAACGGTTGGTTTAAAATTTTTTTTCATATGCCTGCAATATTTGCTTAAAAATAATTTTACTTCCAATACAAATTTTTAAATTGCGAGTTAATAACCTGTTGTTAAACAAGTGCGATATACTGATAGATACGTGTGTGTGAAATGAAGATACATATGGGGCATTATTTGTGAAGCGGACAACCCAATAAAAAAAGTTACGGGGTGGTAAAGTGTTGCCGTGTTCAAAAAAATGTTTTTTTTAATGATTTTTTCGAACCAAAAATTAATCAAACAAAAAAAAATTGTATGTGAATCTTAAAGAAAATCGATTTATCTTTAAAGGCAAAAAATTAATTTGAAAAAAAAAAATTGTTCATCTGCAAAACCGGAAATGACCAATTAAAATCAAAATTTAATAATAAGTTATAGTTTTGTGATATTTACATTAAGTTGACTTTTATTCGGTGTTTGTGTTGTAATTTATTTATTAATTATTTATTTATTTCTGTGTCGTGTAGTCCAGATGAAGTTCGAAAAAAGCGAACAAAACGTTGGGAAAAACAAATAAATCAACCATAAATGTTTTTTAGTTACATTTGGTAAAAAAAAACGATTGTCAAAATTAGCCCATGAGGAAAACCAAAAAAAATCAATAATAATAATGCAAAATTTTTCTAACGCAGTCCTAATTTTTTTGTTTTTTGTCCTTATTATTTTTAAAAGTTTTATTGTGTGACATCTCATAGTTTAAAAGTTATGCAAGTTTCTTTACACTCGTACGTGTGGTTATTGCAATGTTGTTCCGCAAAAGACAGGAAAGAACTAGGGAATGGTAAATGAATTCCAAAATCGATTTTCGATTTTTCGATCGACTTTTTTTATTTCGGTTTTGAAATTGATTAAGCTAACCTCAAAATCGATTTTAAAATCGATTTCAAAATTGTTTAAGATTAATTTGCACACTAATTCCTTATATCACAAAGGGGGAACACCAACATTTTTTTTTTTTTTTTGCAAACTACTAAAGAAATTGAACTAAGATTTTTACAGTGGGTAGATATGACTACTGTTTATAATTTTCCTTCAAAAAGTGAGAACGTGTAAAATTTGAGATTGCCTTTAGAGGAACAAGTGCGATATACATGTATATGTACATTTCATATATTAATATTGTGTTCTTGTGTAGTCAGTCAGGTCTGTCACATAAATCAATTCCGATCGAAAGTGATTTCGTATCTTGCTTCACATAAAACGAAATTACTTTTGATCGAAGTTGATTTCTGTGACAAGCCTTAATGTATGGATAGTATTTCAAAGGATTATGACAATAGTTTCTGATTTTTTTTGCTAAGTTACTTATGAGCTAGTTTTAGACAACAAACGTTTGAATGTCATTGATGTCGGAATGATGCAGATTTATTTCCTTTAAATTTTGTATTTTTAGAATAAATTACATACATTTTGTTTTTCACTTTGAATATCGCTCACACACTGGTCTGTTTGAATATTAGCGTATTTCCACTGGAATGCCATGGTTTAATTTACCTGTTGTGTTTCTATATAGTATGTTGATTTTCACAAAGCTGAATTGCAGTGTTTGGTTCGGTACGATATGTTTGGACTGTTTTTTTCACTGTCCATTGATGACTTTTATATCTAAAGAACAAGAGCCCATATATTAAAGTTGAAATTATACCAAGGGTACTAATAAATTAATACGTAAAACTACAACTTTAAACTTGGAAAACAGCGTAAATATACCACCTACACACGTATGTACGCACAAAGTTATCAAGTTTTATTGTGCATGTCCATAATTTATCGATTTAATTAAGATTAAAATAAAAAATTGCCAAAATTTTGATAAAAATAAAAAAATCGATTTTAAAAGCCCAATAGTCGATTTTAGTATAAAATCGCATACGTAAATTCAATTGCAAAACTCGATTTTTTTTTACCACAAAATCGATTTTCGATTGGAATCGAAATCGATTTACCATTCCCTAGAAAGAGCGAGTTTAAATTTAAATTTTTCTCAAACTTATTTTTGGGAATATAAAATTTATTATAAATCTTTTTTTGACGTGCTGAATTCCAAATTTTTATTTTTGATAAATACATTGAAATTTATTGTTGAGGGAAAGCTAGTTTCTATGCGCATTTCACTGGTTGCTTAGGTCAGATCATCAGGAGACCTTTTTCCTCTAACTTCGACCTAATTTTATAATTTTCTTTTAAGCAAAATAAGCGGCGTGCTCTTTATAAGTTTAAAAGTTATGCAAATTATGATTTTAGGCGTTTGTTTATGAAGGCTTATTTCGGTAAAAAAAAAGGACCGGTTTTGCAGGTGAAAAATTTTTTTTTTTCAAATTAATTTTTTTTTTTATTTAAAGATCAATCGATTTTCTATAAGAATCCCCTAAAAATTTTTTTGTTTGATTAATTTTTGGTTCGAAAAAATAATTAAAAAAAAAACAATTTTTTGAAAACGGCAACACTTTATTACCCCGTAACTCGACAAATAAACATCATAGAAAAAAATATTTTGCACACTTATTCATAGCTGCTAGAACTATGTATAGTTATTCCAAATATAAAGGAATTCCAACAAAATTTTTTATTGGGTTGTCCGCTTCACAAATAATGCCCCATATGTGTATGTATCAGGGGTGCCAGAAGATTTTGATAAGAAATCGGCATATTTTCAAAAAAAAATCGGCATTATCGGCACTTTAATTTACCAAAATCGGCAAAAAAAATCGGTAAATTTCAAATACTTCTTTTAAATACAATAAAACATATTTTTAATAACAAAACAAAAAATGCAGAATAAACTAATGTTTAAAACATAATAATCAATAAAACACAAAACGTTTTATACGTAGTTATATTTAAATTTGACATTTTTAATAAATCATACTGGCAAATTCTGGCAGTCGCATTCGAATACTTTTTCGATTCGAAAGCAATTTTATTTCTTATTTTTTTCAATGCTGTAAAACATTTATTTAAGTTTTCACAACACTGAAAAAATAATTTCGATACATTCAGCATCGACTGAAAAACAAAGAAATAAAATTGCTTTCTAAAGAAATGTATTCGATCAAGATTGCCAGAATCAGCCCCCTGAAATCAGTTTCAAAACAATTCGAATTATTAAGCTTGAAAAATTAAAATTGCTTTCAAATTTTAATTTTTTTGATTCAAATTATTTTTATTCATAGTGAATGTAATTTTAGCTTACCCTTTCTCTGTTGTAAGTATCTATTCATTTTCAAACTCATATAAAAAGTTTTTTATATTTTCCTTATAGAAAAAGATATTTTAATAGTGGACTTTTTTCTTTTATTTAGATTTAGTTTTTTTCATTCTTCATAGTTGAATATTTTTCAAATAAAATTTTCAAAATTTAACAAGTGTTGCACAAAATTAATAAGTTATACCAAAATAAACTAAAAGTTACCGTGTTTTAGTCGTTTATTGAAAAATCGGCATTTTTGAGCTAAAAACGGCAAATCGGCATTTTGATAATTTATAGGCAAAAAATCGACAAATCGGCAAATATGGCAGCTTATGTATGTATTCAAATACTCAGTAAATATTAGGGTATTCATTCGGTTAACCGTTAATCGGTTAACCGATTAATTACTACCCGATTAACTGATCGGTTAGTTTAAAATTGGCAATTTTTGATTAACAATTAAACCGGTTAATTTCAGTCGATTAACCGATTAACCGATGTAACAATTATTTTTAGTTTTTTGTAGTATTATAACATATTTTTTTGCGTTTTTAATTATTTGTTTCGTGTCATATAAAAAAGGTATATGTTTGGAAAATATTTTTTCCTACAATATATTTCCTTCGAGAAATACATTCTTAAAATACAGTACAAAAACAGAAACTAGGTGTTCGTATTTCATTTTTTGCAGAATGTTCGGTGCTAAGCTTTGCCAGGATGAGTCAGATGATGACCTGACAATAGAAGAAGCTCTCGATTGTAACACAAACAATCTTTAACAAAATTGGCCAAATTAATGGCATAATGGAAGATTTTATATGTTGAGAGAAATCCTGGAAAAGGACAAAGAAACCAAGATATCGCATACGTCACATCAGCTTTTAAGTACAGCTAAAATATAGAAACCCAAGGAAGCAAACATGTGTATAAAATGCTAAAGTGACGTCATATTAAACAGTTGAATTTTGTAAACATGTGCAATGCGTAATCTTGAATCTGTATTATGGGTTGCTTCCGATTTCTCAAACATCTTCGATAAGTGAAAGAATGGATTCCAAATCAAGTTTTATCAAAACTAAAGAAGAGAATTCCTTAAATTCGAAACATTTAAGCCAAATTATTTTTCCAAAAGATTATTTTATAAAATTTTTAACTATTGAAATAATTAATAAAAAAATCTCACAGTTTTTTTTTTAATAAATCCATACAAATATAATGTACAAATTATTAAAGGTATTTTTCATATTTTTGAATTACTTTTTTTTTATGCTCGTTTAAGTTAAAGAATTATTTTGTTCGTTATGTTATTGTTTATTTTTTACTAAAATACTTCAATAATAAATAATTTTTGCATTTTTTTTTTTTTATTGAAATTACTTAATTTATAACAAAACTTTATTAATCGGTTAACCGATCAATAACAAAATTAACCGATTATTAACCGATTAAACCAAAACCTCGGTTAATTAATCAAGCGATTAACCGATTAAAGCAAATGCCCGATTAAATGAATACCCTAGTAAATATCCTTAAGAACATGAGCATATTATCCACAGTTTTTTGAATAAGAGTTAATCCGGATAAAAATAATATTTATAGCAAAATTTAATTACCAATCACAAATTCAGCAAATTCAAATACTTTGACTGGCAAAATGCAATATAAATGAAAAAACTAATGAAGGGAATCATATATCATATTGTTGCCCTTATTACCATATTTATTTTATTTTTTATTTAAGTTTACAGATGTAAACCTTCAGTCATATTAACATTTACAAATTCCCGTTAATTTGTGCTTGTATTACTATGAAAATGTTTTTCAATGTAATTGAGGAAAGAATTTGAATGTTTTGAGTAATTGTCTGCTTATGAACGTTTTTGTTTTTTTTTTTTTTTTTTTGTTTGGCAATTATTTGCTCATTACACAAAATTAAACAAGAGCAGAGAATTCATGATATAAAAATCCACAACAGCTAAAACTGAATGTGCAGCAGAAGTACACAGAAAAATAAAACAAATAATTCAAAACAAGAGTTCAAATGTTAATTTTCAAAAAAAAAAAAAAAAAATACCCAATGTGTGTATGAACGCTTCTGCACACATCACACAAATTGAGTGTTGCCAGGTGAATTGCAAAAAATAAAAGAAAATAAAACAAATCCCAGAGGTAAAAACAAAGAGAAAAGACTTCAATGGTTGGTAGTTACTTAAAAAAAAACGTAACCGTGTTGCGGTAAAAAGAAAACAGAAAATTTGTAAAATGTATATAATTAATTGTGGTTACTTTATTGAACTGTTTATGGTTTTTAATCCAAGTTTAAATATTTTTAATCAGGCTAAAGTTCATCAGATTTAATTTTCATTCAATTTGTTTTAATGGAGAAAAGAAGTGTTAAACGGCAAACACCTCTGAAGAGATTATGTGGTTACAATCGAAACTTGTCACGGCAACCTATCCGTGAAAACCTGGGTTCGATTCCTAGTTCAGTCAAGAATGAAAAGTTATCAACAAATTTTAATTAATTTCATGTTGTAAAATTCCTTTCTTCATAAAAGTAATTTAATGAAAATTATATTGGATGAACTTTAGCCTTATTAAAAATATTAAAATTTATATAATTAATAAAATTTAGCTTTTATTATCTTATCTTCGCTGCATTAGAATAGTATACGACATCTGTTGATTCGGCAACAGCAACTAGAGCTCCATTCAACGGCCAAACATTCCCAAGGGAAAAAATCAGCCTTTCAAGTGAACATCACCCTACCAGCGAATTTAGGTATAAACTACAGCCCCCACGTAATTCCAGAGAACCTCATCAAAAGAAAGTACCTCCCTTAAACGAGCCCACCATCCTGACAAAAGCAACGCCATCAGAGAAGAATTTAAATCATATGGCACCATTATTCACAAACGACTAGTTCTGCTTTGGGGAGGATTTCATACACTATCTCATCCATCGCATCACACATCATTCCTACCCATTATCTTCAACTTCATTTTCAAGCATTTAACTTTGCTCCCAACTTTAACTTCATTTTCCAGCATATCCAACGTTAACTTTCTTTACAACTTCACTTTATCTCTTTCACACCCCCTTCATCCAATTCTTTAACTAATCCCTCAAGATGCGTTAACTACGGCCCCTAAGACGCGCAGCAACGAATTTTTCAGAAAGAAGTATAGGGGCCTTAAAAAAGCCTTTCCACTTGGAATATGTAACAAAAGAATATAAGATTTAAGCTAGTGTTTAACAGGGAAATGTTCTTTAGCCTACTCTCTACTTCAAAGAAGCCTTCGATTTGTCGTCATGCGAAAAACTGACCATTCCATGATGATACAGCTATACTAAATTCTCATGTGAACCGCAAGTAGCTCTTCGTAAACTTAATCCACCGATGATAAATAAAATCTCTTGCGCAAACTAAAATATATTAAAATTGTTCTCTAGATTGTTAAAATTGGCAACTCTGCCTTAAACTTTTCTCTACGTTTAGCTCATTTCATGTAATTAATGATAGACAGACAGCTGCAACATCAATGTTGCTGCATGTGTAGCAAACCACTTTTTCGCATGATAAAAATCAAAATTAAAATAATTGAAATTACACAAATGCAGATTAATGAAAGAAATAACTGCAACATATTTAAATAGTTAAAGTATGTGTGTTGTCGACAGTGTAAACTAAAATAAACGAAACACTCAACAATTTAGAATGAAACATTAAGGTGTGATAGACTTTTTATATGTATTTACTAACTTATATGACATGTTGTATGTATGTATGTAGAAAAGCTTCTGTAAATATAATAGTGGAAACAACAAAAACAACAATTTTTTTTACTTAAAAGTATCGGATTTTGTGCCATCAAAGTATGTGGAAAGTTTTGCTTCCCTACTTCAAGAGGAAGAAAAATTGTGTCTTTAGCAAGAAAATTCGTTAACACACGAGTTGAAGCTGGAAGACGCCAAACGACTATTTTATGAACGACTATTTAATGAAAATGCTGCTTGTACACAACAAAAGAAGAAATTTTCGAATGGAATCGTTACTGGCGATGAAAAATAATCCATTACGACAACCCGAATAGCAGGAAATCGTATATGAAGTCCGGCAATCAGCCGAATAAAAACAGAGATAAAAAATATCCATGTTGCAAATTCAATGCTATACATTCAGAGAGACTAAAAGAGTACAATCTAGTATGAGCTGCTGAAATCGGGTGGGAATATTTCAGGGTACTTGCACACAACATACTTGATTCTTTTGAAGTGAAAAGCTCCCACAATATCGAGCCCAATCCGCGAAAAAAACGTAAGCGGCATCATTTTCAATTTCAGTTTTTTTTTTAATAAATAATAAATGAGTTTATTAGCAACACTTGCACCAATCATCTCGTAAAATGTCATGGTCACATTAGGTACCGTTACGTTTTAAGAGCAAGAACAATTTTATCATAAGCGACAAACATCATTCAAAATTTATATGAAATAAAATAAAAAAACTCTCTCCTGTAAAATATGTATGATTTTTTGCGCTTACGTTATCAGTGCCCATGTTCTGTAACTCTCGTGTCGAGAAACTTTTCGATTGAAATGTGTGAAATAGAACAAAAATGCCGTATATTGAAACAAACAGCTGTTTTTCTCACTAAACTGTGTCTGTAACTTTTTTTGGCGAGTACAAGCTGTCACGCAAGGAAATTACTCGCCAATTTACAGAAAAAGTGTGTCTGTAACATTTTGGTGAGAAAAGTTCCCGCTTTGGACTGTCAAAAAAACTCACGAATAAAAATGGGGCGAGAAAAAAATTTTAACACTAAAAAACAACTAAAAATGCAAATTGCAAAGAATAATAATAATAAAATTATGTTCTTGGCCCTTTTTTTATTGTTTAATTATTTTCTTTTACCATTTTTATAAAATATACGAATTTTTTCAAAGCTCGTTTACAAACAACAAACACTAAAGTCGCACTTTACATTATTTGGCATGGCCGACGGTTGTATTTTCGCCGCCGTCGTTGAAAATTTTTCAATTTTAGTAAATTTTGGTCGCCGTTAACTATATGTGTGACTGGCGTATTCAACGTCTGCAATGTCACATCGGCTTCGAGTGCAATGTTATGACTTTTATAACGTAACGACGTAATCTCTTTTGATAGTTTTCGACATAAGTTACAGACACACTTTTTTCTCACTTTTCGAGAAACGATGGAATATTTTGTTTCACATCTTTTCGATGCGAGAAGTTCTCACTAAAGTTACAGAACATGGGTACAGGGTTATGGCTCGATATGTAGATAGATATGCAGCTGTACAATTGACAACACTTGATCCAAAGTTGCCAGTTCAGTTAAAAAAAACTGATTAAGAAAACTATCCAAATTGGCTAGATTGACGCATATGTTACCAGTAGCTCGTTTCTGTATTTCCCGCATCGTAAAATTTCTTACATGAAGTGTGAAACAAAAAATTCCATCGTTTCTCGATTTATGAGATAAAAGTGTTTCTGTATTTGAATGCGAAAACAGACACAACAAATTCTGTTTATACTGGAATATTTCCAGTAATTAAGTGTCAAATAAAAGCGAAACGTTAACAAAAGAAAAAAATATAATAAAAACAGGGCTGCCAGATTTGACGAGTTATCGTTATTTTGACGATTTTTTGTTCCGATATTAACAAAGTGACGTTTTGATGATTTTTTCTAAAAAAGTGACGAAAGCAAAAACAAAATCAAAAATATTTTATAATTTTGTTGTTACTTTCTATAGAAATTCATCTTGAATTTTTAAATTTCAAACACTTCTATTTTGTGGCGTTGAAAATTTAAAAAAAAAAAAAATAATATGAATGTCTGTAGAAAGCAAAACCAAATTTATAAAATATTTTTGATGTTATTTTTGCTTTTAATGAAATTGTTGGCGTTGCGTTTTACACTATAAGCCCCTTAGTCTTCGAAATAAGATGATTGTAAATATTTTTATATGTTTGTTTATTAGAAAAAAAAGATATCTTTAGAAACAAGGCTGCTTAAATTTTTATAATTATCCCTATTGTGAAAATTGTCCTCGAAATTGTTTGTTTCTTCCCTAAAAAATGTATTGGCAAAAGCAAAATTTCGAGGGAAAGTAATGGACCGACTTGGCTTATTTTGAACATTTAATACTTCTTATATACATATACAAAATATGATTGATATTTGATATTCTTATCTTATATGTACACTTTTGTGCCCAAACCATTATTCCCGCAAGAAAGAAATTTGTTTGTCTCCCAGTAAAAACTTTTTCAAAATGGATAGCTTCTTTCACTAGTCATTAAGTAGCTTTTTTCCATAAGAACTTCGATAACTACTTTTTTCTGGATGTATTAAGATAAAAAAATAACTTACTTTTGAATTTGTTCTTTTTGGCACAACCCTTGTAAAATTCATTAGTTTTTCAGCAGAATTGTATGTAGTGCTTTTATGTGTTTCTGATTACTTAACATATTATTTTGTAGGCGAAGATTTTACTGGGTCTTTAACCCGTTTATTTATGAACCGATTTTTTTACTTAGTCTATTTCAGGTAAAAAAGAAAAAGATTATAGGAATAGGTAAATTAAAGATTTATATCTCAATTATTAAATAATAATTATGAAATACCCATGAACTTTAACTATGTTTTTGTTTGATTATTTTTTAATAAAAGTCGAAACAAATTTGTTTAAAATTAATTTTAAATTGCACGATTTTTAAAACAAAAAAGACGATCTTTTTTATTTTATTCTCAGGAAATTGACGATTTTGACACAAATTTATCTGGCAGCACTGATTAAAACCAAAACAAGAAAAGGCTAACAAAAATTTAAACTAACAAAATATAACAATTGTTTTATGTTTATTTTCATCATATAAATTATGCATTTATCATTTATATTCCTTCTATTTTTTTATTTATTTAAAAAAAATAGTATATAAACATATTTTAAATTCAAAATATCTACATTTTGTTTTTCTCGCCACCAATTTCAAATGTGACTTATTTTGACAGTTCTTGAAAGAAACTTTTCGCAAAATATTGTTATAGAAACACTTTTTTTCGCATCCTTCCAATAAGTGCTGGAAAATTATTTAAATGACAGATAATTCTCGCAAAAAAAAGATACAGAAACACTTGCGTGAGAAAACCCATTTTTTGTTTCATTTCACACTATTTTTGTTGCAATTCACACGTTTCATGCGAAGAGTTTTACGATGTGAGATATACAGAAACGGGCTACAGGTCCAGACGTATGAAAAAAGGTTATGGGCCAACGGTTCCCAACTCTTTGGATAAATCTGTGAATATTGTATAAATGTTTGACAATAAAACCTCTTTGCATTCTTAAGATATAAACTGCTTAGAACTTGAGGCAATTTGACGCCAAACAGATTCGTTCATTTAAAATTCTTCATACTAAAATGAGTTTTTCGCAGACGGAAAACAAATATAGAATTTAGACATGGATCCCGAATATATAAAAATACATATCGCAGACTAAATCATTATCAGTTAAAACTCAAAAATGTTCAGAAACAGCAAACCCTGTCTTAAAAAATATGCTTGCAATTTTTTAATCAAATTAAGTTCCATAAATGTTAAAAAAGAAAATTCAAAGAAGACAGTGGCGCAAACAAAATTTTGTGGTTATAAGAGATTTGATTTGTGAACTGGTTTATTGAAAAATAAAAGTCTTGAGTTGTAAATGTTTATGATCACGTGTGCGATATATGAAATTTGCTAAAATCTTAAAAAAAGTCGACCATGGAATGATAAATTTATCAAATCCCTATTCATTACATTTTGTTCACAGAAAAAAATAAAAATTGGTTTCAATTAAAAAATTTGTGATATTAATTTAATTTGCACCAGTAAACAGATTAATAATTAATTAATTTAATTTTTTAATTACAACCGATTTTATTTTTGATTAATGCTTTAACTGGTGAACAATTTTGGAGAAGTTTTTCTGTGTGGTGGATCTATTAAATAATAAAGAAAAGTTTACCCAACCAAAAAATAAACAAAACAATGGCGGTGAGTGATAAACGGCAAAGACTTCTAAGGAGATAGTGTGGCCACTATCGAAGCATGTCAAATCAAGCTGTGCGTGAACGTGTGGGTTCAATTCACCGATCAGTCAGGATTAAAAAATTATCAATCACACCTATCGTGAATAACAAGTGGAATTTTTGTTCCCATGAAATTTTCATTCCCCTCGAAGGGAAAAAAGCAATCGTGAACCTCATGTGAAAAATTTTTGACGCTTTCAGTTTCAGTGAATGTAAAAAAAAGAAGAAAGATTAGGAAAAATTAAAAATCAATAAAATTTTGGTTAAAAATATACTCGTATTTATTATAAAGAAAAGTTAAAATAATAAAGCGAAATAATTAGTATTGGAGGGATAGATTGGTTACAACGTTAGTTTTTTTCACTTTTTAAATTTTATGTAGTAAAATATTTTCCAAAATTCTGCCACTACGTCTTTCGAAATCTTCATAAATCCGCCGTCAATCAACCTGTTGTTTTGCATTTTGTTGACCAATATATCGGTTTGTGCCTTATTAACGGATCTTACCCTTAATATTTGATTTATATAGAAGGAACTACTGACATACATGTTCTGTTCCCTAGCAAAAAACAAGTGAGAAAATCTAAGGGAAACGTGAACAATTTACGAGTGAAAAAACTTTTCACGATAAGGGGATTTATTCCCGTTTTTTCACGTTAATATTCTCCTTTGAATTACCTATTTTTCATGGGAGTTGTTCATGATCGCAAATATGTGAAAAGGGGAAAAATTACGAGGGAAAAATTATTCACGATAGGGGTGAATAAATATTAATTCATTTAATGAAAATTTAATTTAACGAACCTTAGCCTGAATAAATATATGAAATTTTGGATTAAAAACCATAAGCAGTTTTCAAATAACAATACTAATTACAAATTTTTTTCTTGAAAAATTTTAAAAATTTTCTGTTCCACTAATTTTTTGCACTATTGTCCGCAAATCTTTGTCATTGACAAGATACGAGTAATTGCAATTAAAAAAAGTGTAACGTGTGAATGGGTCTTTGACTAATTAATAAATTAGCAAAACCATCATGGTCATAGAGAAAAACGGAAGTTTCATTATTTGTCTTAAATCCAAATAATTTAAAGTGATTAATGCGCCAACAATGAAAAATGAGAATATTCTAAATTCAACGGCATAATAAAAATAATTTCGCTAACAATTTGCTATTTAATAAAATTAACAAAATGTTTAGTATGTTTTATAATTCCACATGCCAGCTGCACGCTGAGAAAAAATATGTTGTATAAGGTTACGCATAATTGAACTATTTTGAACGGAAAGTTTTCATAGAAATTATTTTCATTATTTATTAAATATTAAATTATTTACAGTTCAACCATATTATTGTTACTATTACAGTATTATGATAAACTTATTACTCCATACACCAATATTAGGTCCCTCGCTGTCATGTTATGGTTACTAATAACAATTATATATTTTGCCTCAATTAGGTGGCGCCGACGAGTGTTCTACGACAAAATAAGAAAAAAACAGATACCGCGGGAGCCAGTAGCTCCTAGAGCCTCAGTTCCAGTCTGATTTTTATATAAGCCCCTTCGGGAATTTCGTAATGATTATGGTTTATGCCAAAATGCGGGAATTGAGATGTTTAAAAGTCGGCTTTATAGACTGATGTACCACCTTCACGGGAAGTTCGTCTACAGGCGGATCTCTTTAGATACTCTCTAGGGGAAAGGTTACTAACACCAAACTTATCACGGGGCAGTTCTAAAGTGGAAGGTATCGGTTCTAGTTCTAACACTTTCTATGAAGGGGACTTGTCACTTTTACATGGGGATGTCCTAAGAGGGGGGCTAATTGGCACCTTTTTGACACTTTGTGACAGGTCACAAAATTAACCTAAATGGATACATTAGATTGTGGTTAAAAAAATGCCTGTAGCAGATATTGTCCCGTGTGAACCATGTTAATATGATCGTTTCCCTTCATATAAGGTAATACCAGATAGATTCGGCCACTACAAGTATAAAATACAGTCCAATGACTAGTTTTGCGTCAATTGCCTCTCCTCCAGAGTAATATACTTCCAACACATTATCACCAGTTAAGTGAATTGTCTTCTTTTCACCTATTACGTTTTATAATAAAATTTTATTCACTGGTCACGGGATAAGTGCTTTAAGAATAATTGACACAAATTTCCTGCAGGACTATTGCTATTTAACAGATTCTACTTGCTTCAAACCCGCAGTGGAGGTTAGGTAACTCCAGCTCTTTAGCAAGCGTCGTGTGTATAGTTCTGTCCAATTGTGTACCCAAATTGCCACCTGTGTGTTTGTTGCGCTCGCACAAGGGAGGGCTGATTTGCAGACTATTCTCTCTTAATGCGAAGAGAGCCATAGGGTTAGGTCCACGCGCCAGGTACTACTCACGTTTATCCCATCCAACTCAATACAAACGGACGCACAGTCGAACATTGAAAAAGTAACTGCCCTACTTATAAGTATAAAGAATATTTATACCATAAAAGGTCTTAGATCAATGATGTAGAAAATTACAAATGCAATGACAAACTTACGTAAACCCATTCTACCTGTGGTGAAGGGTATAACAATTTGTGTAAATGCATTTTCACAACATTAAACTGCCACCATGTGCGAACGAAATTATTCACGCCCATGTTAAAGCAAATGTCACTTTGTATTACACTAGTTCGATGTTGGACTAAAAAAACGAACACACAATGCAATCACATGCAATCACAGGTGCCAACAATAGTTACAAATCATCATTGTATTGTAGTATAATCTATTCCATTCGCCTTTAGGAAAATCCTTCAGTGTCTGTCTGTTTGTGTTAAATACAAATCAGACATTCCATTTCTTCCTTTATTTAGTCACTCATTCATACATTATTTCATATTGTCTCTTATTTGTGCATTTATTGTACACTTCAAGATTCAAATAGCTACAAAATGTTTTTAATTCTCTATTTTTTCTAACAAGTTGGTATTTCCGGTATTTTAACTACATCGTACACAGAAAAAATTATTGCCGAATTATTTTCAAACAACCGCTTGTTTGAAAATTTTTTTAATTTCTATAAATATTTTTACTGATTCAATCAATATTTTTGTTTGATTTTTATTTAACCAACAAAAATGTGGACAACTCTTTAAAAATAAAATAAACGCGTTATTGGTGTCAAGTTTTCATAATTTTGTATGAAATATTTAACGCTCTTTAATGTTGTCGTCTTTTTGCATTTTTTTATTTGATCGTAAGCAACACTTCTTTATGTGAAATATAAGAACAGCAACAAAAAACACACACAGTCTATTTTTGGACGCTTTAAAAAAGTGCAACTATAAGAAAAACAATAGCAGACACGACATTATAAGAAACAAAATCCCGTATTCAATTTTTTAAAACTGTTTGGTTAAATACATCAAATACAAAAATAGAATGATGACGAAAAACATATCGAGTCGGTCTGCTGCCGTTTTTGGTTACATTTCTTCTTTAGCAAAGGAAAGGATACAGCAACAGAGAGTGATAAAGAAAAACATTGTGTTGTGTGTATAAATAAGACTTCGTTCAAAAATTATTCCAACAAAAAAATGTGTTTCAAAGCCAGTCGGCGGCTCTGCTTTGCCGTCACCTTCTCATACAGTGCTTACTTGTGTGCGCGTCATTGCTTGTGCAAAAACTTTTTGTTTTTTTTGATTTTGAATTTCAGTAAACTTTTTGTTTGATTCAGTTAAATTATTTGTTTGAAAAAATTAGTGTTTTTTTTCAGTAAACAAAATGCAAATAAATTGTTTGAATATGCAAATTTGTTTGTAGGACCGATTTCAGACAAAAAATTGTTTGATTCTACAAATTTTTTGTTTGAATTGGAAAAATAATTTTTTCTGTGTACGTGTAGATTAAAGAATGTGTGACAATTCACAGGGCAAGTTTTTTAAGCTATTTTTGCTACGACGTATAGTAGACTGTTATGATCTTACTTTGATATAAGTTTTCTTAAACACTTTAAAATTTACAAGTCAATTAAGAAATAAATGAGTTTCGCTTTATTTTGCGTTAAAAACAAACCCAAACACAAACAAGTTCTACTGACTTGTCTCTCTGAAACTAAATTTGTAATAACACCTTTTCCACTTGTAATTCAGAATGCGCCCGTTGTAATTCAAATTAGTCAATTGTAACTTAGAAAGAGTTAATTCTAATTCAGATTCGTTAATTGATATTCAATTTTTCGGCTGGCTGCATTAACTTTTCTGTGAATTTTTGTAAGTTTACCGAATCAAGGACCGAACACATGCAAAAGGTGTTCTCAACAATTTGCTCAAAATAAAACAAATGTTGAGAAAAATCAACCAACCACGTCTTTATAATGGCACCAGGCTGACCGTAAAAAAATAGAGAATACGTCATCGAAGCAACAATTCTTAAGGTAAAGAGCAAATGATAAAACGATTTGATACCACGCATCCCACTGATTGCGGCCGACATGCCCTTTTAGTGAAAATATATAAATTTTAACATAATTCACAAATTTTATAGACGAGTGTTTGCTTCTCCATTCTTCTTTATTTTTGGCTAGGCTTGTTCTGCTTAGTGATTTCAATCAATTTAATTTGCGCCAGCTAAAAAGTGAATAGTATCAATTAAATATTTTTTGATATTAAAAACATTTTCTGCAGTCATTTTGTTGATAAAGGGTGGTTAAAATTTCAAGGCACGATGTTGATTTTAAATAAAACACAAACTATTTAGGAAATTATTGTAATTTTATTTTATTATGATATATTGATACTACTCAATTATGTATGGAACAAAATATCGGCCAAATGGGCGCCGCGACCACGGCGGCACACCTCCATCCGATGGTCCAAATTTTCGATGACCCTGAGGCATAATGGAGGTTCTATGCCGTTAATGTGCCGAATTATCTCATCCTTTAGCTCTTGAATTGTTGCTGGCTTATCGACGTACACCTTTTCTTTCAAATAACCCCAAAGAAAAAAGTCCAACGGTGTCAAATCACATGATCTTGGCGGCCAATTGACATCGCCATTACTTAAGATAACACGGCCATTGAATTTGTTGCGCAAAAGAGCCATTGTTTCGTTAGCTGTGTGGCAAGTGGCAACTTCCTGTTGAAACCACATATCGTCCACATCCATATCTTCCAATTCGGGCCATAAAAAGTTCGTTATCATCTCACGATAGCGAACACCATTCACAGTAACTGCCTGACCGGCCTCATTTGGGAAAAAATTCGGCCCGATGATGCCGCCAGCCAATAAACCGCACAAAACGGTCACTTTTTGTGGGTGCATTGGTTTTTCGACAATCACTCTTGGATTATCATTCGCCCATATGCGGCAATTCTGCTTATTGACGAATCCACTGAAGATGATTTTCTTCGAAAATTGCACGATATGCATTTTGATTTGATTTCCTATTTTCATAATAAGCCTGAATAACTTTAACGCGTAGCTCGATTGTGTATCTTTCCATGATTCAAATTGAGTTAGTCTGAAATTGAAAAATGTCGAATAAAATTCGGAAAAAAAACTTGGCGTTTAGGTGTGGTTCACATTCAACATCGTCCCTTACAATTTAACCACCCTTTATAAGTAAACGTTTAATTCACTTGATTAAATTTTTAATGAAAACTGATTTTGTTTTAGATTAATGGTTTAAGTACTGACTGGTATTTTTGTTGCTTGTACGTATAAAAACTTGTCCTGATAATCATGTTCCCTTTTATATAAATAATTCAAGATAGTTACAAATATGCTCTAATATGTGTTTGCATAGATATATACACATGTATGTACATACATGTAAATACGACTACATATTAGTCACATATTCTGTAATACTACAAATACGTAATACTAAAGAAAGTGTGTACATGTGTGTGCATAAAGTGTATTCTTGGGCAATATTTGTATATTTAACATGTAAAGATAAATTTAAATTTGAATAAGAATTTATGTTGTATTGTTTAGTGTGTATGGATATTGTCTTAAAATGTCAGTATTATTCACATCAAAAGATATGACTACTACTGCACTAAATTCATTAGAAGGCGCATCGGAAAATTAAAAAGAAAGTCCCTCTTATTTAGCTTCTTAGTTCTGTCTATTTACTGATATTGATTGAAAAGATAGGCAGAGCCAGGAAGATCGTATCCATCTAATTCAGCCAAGGCTCGAAAGAATCTACATTTTTTCAGAAAAATGCTGCAATAAATAGAAACACTCGGGATAAATTAAGTTTTTTATACCTACTTTAAGTACTTAAAAATGCAAGAGCGAATAACACTAAAACTTTCGAAAATCAATCGCGGAATTTGTTAAAATATGTACAAAATTCTTAAACCAAGATTAAACTTTTCGTTGGTAGTGCCACTCTGAGGGTAAAATTTCAAAGTGAGCGTTTTAATCTCATTTAACTTCTCAAAGTTTGATGCAGACACTACAACAACACCACACATGTAGTTAAAACACGATTTGCTTGTTATGTGTAGACACAACAAAAACAACAGAAGAACACGAAAACACATTGTTTTTATGTCTAATAAGTAAAATTGCGAACTCTTGCTTCGCTTTTAGTTATATGTACATTAAGGCCCGTTTTCACAACTTACCGATAGCTAAAGGTAGGATTTTATCGCCCTTATAAAAAGTGTTCCATTATTAAAACTTTACATTTACCTACCAGGTTGGATGAGACTTAATTTACTTAATCGCTCACTTAAGGTTAAAGTAAAGTTTTTAATAATTGAACACTTTATAAGGCCGGTTAAAGTCTACTTTTAGCTATCGGTAAGTTGTGAAAACGGGCCTAAATGTTTTAAAGTAATAACCATATCGGAAATGAAACTGGTGATTAATAATTGAAATTCTGTGGTTTATTGGTTTTGGTGGTTTATTTCAAGTACGAATTCGGGATTGAGTCAACTTTGTAGTACTTGAATCAAGCGCATTTTGAGATTAATTCAATCTTAGTTAAATCTTAAATCAATATCATTTTCGGATTGTTTCAAGTACGAATTCAGGATTGAATACGGATAAGTTAAGTATTAACTTGATTCAATCTTTCTAAATTTCATTTAAGACTATTCGCACTCACCGTAATTATTAATACCGCTTCGGACTGATTTGAGTACGGATGGATTGATTTTTCTTTTAAGTGTATATACGTACTGTCTTGCCATTTTGTGATCGATTTCGCTTGGATATACAAATCGGGGGGAATTTAAGTACCGATATGTCTAATATATTACACTCTATAATGTATAGATATTCTGGTCCTTTTGTCTGTCCGACTGTTTTATAAATGTACATCTGTCCATCTGTCTGTTGTCCGAAGACCCCAGATATGATGGGGACTTGGTTGATATATATTTCTGTCACATCTGCTTCGTTAAATTTTGCTATTGAAATTCAGCCAGATTTGTCCATAAATGGCTTAGATATAAGCAAAAATCCAAGAACATTTCTAATTTCTTTCATTAAATTCCATTTTGAGGTTGTTGTTTTTATAGCCATCACCAAAAGTTAAAGGGGCATATGTGTACAAATAAATCGTATTTTATTTTAGTGACTTCCCATACAAAGACATTATAGCCAAAGTTTCCAAATTAGGTACAATCAAAATTTTTCTTGGGATTAAAAAAATTAATTAACAAGGTTTCGTTTAAATGTGCTCAATTCCCATTTCATACTATTGACAAACTGAAATTTATTGTTGATGAGATAAGCTATTCCTATACGCATTTCACCAATTGCTTAGGCCAGATCGACAGGAAACTTCATCCAAAGATTTTAGAAAAAACTTAAGATATTATACAAATAAAACTGTTAAGCGAATAAGAATTATAAGTCTTAGTTTTACTTGTAACAATATCAAATCTTAAACAAAAACAACAACAATAAACAGCGAGTTTATCTTTTCTTACAGTCCCAATGACAATCATCTTGGTTATCAATAGAAAAAATCCGACAAAATGTAAGTAAGATGGTAGAAGGGGGCAAACATAAAAAAGACTGATTTATATATATCTGAAGAACGGTATTTATAAACCTTTCTTTTCTTATCGCACCATGGTGAAGGGTATAATATAGCACTTTTACTTGTTCTCTTTTTTGTGAAATAAGAGACATTACAGTTAAAAAAAAAAAACGTAAAATGTCAGAAAACAATAATAATGTCGGCTAAGACACTTTATTTCCCAAGCCTTTTTCATTAAATTTCTATCAGAAACGCCGGCAAAAGACCCAGAATTTCACAATTTTCGATCAGATTATATGTCAGAATTCGTACATGTCGACAGGAATGAAATTAAATTCATACAATTCAAAACGCATATTGCAAAACTGGCTAAAATGAATAACCATAAAAATAATCATAAAAGACTTTCATGAAAATTACGATATTAAGAAATTCATTTAATGAATTTATGTCATTAAGCAAATTAAAACTTTAATTGCAGTACAAACCCCTTTTCATTAAAACAAGGGAATATAAATTTCAAAACGTTTGACTGTTCACATTACAGAGAAAAAATTCTCGATTAAAAAAAAAATGTTTTTAATATCAAAAAATATTTAATAGAAACTTTTAATTTGTTCATTGTTAAAAATTTAATTAAATTTTTAATCACTATCACAAATTTTTTAATTGAAATCAATTTTAATTTTTTTTTTCTGTGTATGTGAATGAAATGATTCATTCACGTGATGACAAATAGTCACGGTTTTAAATACAATTTATTGCATTAAGTTAATGCAAAATTTTGATTGATTTTATAAAGCATTTCATTAACAGGGGGCTCATTGCACAAAAAAATGCTAGCCAATTTTTTTCAATTAAACCATTGCTCGAACATAATATCAGTTGCAATTGAAAATTTAATCCATAAAACGTTTACTTATATCAACAAATTTACTGCAGAAATTGTTGTTTATATCAAACAATATTTAATTGATACTTTTATTTAGTTATTTATTTGTAACATTAGAAAATAGTTATAAATTAAAGACTAACGTAAGTACATGGTCATGGCTTCAAGGCCTTAGGCTCAATAAAATTGATATACATATTGTTACGAAAGTAACTTTAGTTAAGAATTATTTGTAATTATTAGTTAAGAATTAGTTGAATTTATTAGTTATCTTGTATTTATTAGTTAACTTGTATTTATTAGTAATTTTCTTAGTTTACATTGTTATTAAAAATTGTTATAATTTAGTACATCCCTATAAATGACCGTTAAAAAAGCTTCAGTATAAAAGGTAAAATTATGTAAACATAAAGGCTGCCATAAATCAAATTAAAGTGTGGTGAATAGTAAAGCCTCGAACCTTCGAAAAACATTTCGAATGTTCTAGACAACCAAATTGCAGTATAAATACTAGCGGCGACTAGCGTAATTAGATCATTCTAAGTTCAGACTTTGTCAATAACGTATAACGCGGAAGAAATTATAGTTGGTAATAAATAAAAGCTATAAATGACGGTTGTTATAAAGAGTTGAGTAAATTGTAAATAGTGTTTAAAGTGTTTGCGTTTTATTTATTTTATTAAAGTTGCAATAAAGAACTCGAAACGGTTTATAATAAAGGAAATAAACCTAAACGTTGTTGAAAGGCAGTAACGTAACAATATGTTATTATTTTAACAATTTTTTTTTTTTTATATAAGATTGTACAAATTTGTTGTTTTCAGGAATTCTATTATTTGGGATATATTATCTTTATTTGGATTCAATAGTAAGGAGATGGGATTACTGGAATTTTTAAAAATTTTTCGTCGTTGGTTGTTGAATTTTGGACATGACGAAATTATATGTTTTAAGGTGTTTAGATAAGGGGTGTTGCAATTGCGGACTTGTGGAAATGACATGTTGATTAAATTTCCGTGAGAGAGTTTTGAATGTCCTAGTCGTATTCTTTCAAATCTTACTATGTCTCTTCGGTTAAGGTTTCGTATACTACCGATAATAAATTGATTTATCGTTAGCTTGTTATAATTAATTGTTTTATACCATTCAGAAGTAATTTGGAAAATATTATTGTTATGGTGGTGGAGCTCTTTTAGATATTTGTTAATATCAGTTTTATTGTAGTTATATGAAGTTATTAGTGGAGCTTTCATTGCTTCTTTCGCTGCATTGTCGGCAGATTCATTACCTTCTATTTTACAGTGAGCTGGCGTCCATATTAGAATTATCTTCGGGTATGTGTCAATTAGTGTATTTCTTATCACGGATGCATATATATTTCTGTTATTTATATTTTGTATGGCATTTAAAGAACAGAGGGAGTCGGTACAAATTGCTTTTGTTTTTTACGAAGTTAGTAGCTTCCATAATTGCAATAATTTATAGATCTCCTCAGATGGATTTGCCGTTTTACACTCGCAGCCATCGACGACTGCTGAAGTAAGGAAAAACATGTAAAATCAATTAAAATGGATAATCATTCAAAAAAGCAAATTTCGATCTACCAAAGGTTAAAATACAATTTGGTTTAAGGATTGATGTTTGACTATTGACGTCAGCAGTCGTCGATGGCTGCGAGTGTAAAACGGCAAATCCATTTGAGAAGATCGAGTGGTTGCGATCGAAACATTTCATGGTTACCTGCCGGCCGCTGTTCGAATCCCGGCCACGGTCAAGAATGAAAGATTATCAGTAACAATTTTAATTTATTTTTATGTTGTAAAATTCCTTTCGTCATAAAAATAATTTAATGAAAATTAAATTTGATGAGCTTAAGCCTAATTAAAAATATTAAAAATTTGGATTTGTATATTTCTTTATAATTTTATAAGTTTTGTTGAGAAAATGAATATATTGAATGAATTTAAAATAATGTAGAATCATCTTACGCATGTCTAATTACATAAAAATTAAAAACATAAACATAAAAGTATGATGGAACAAAATGTCGCATGCAACATGTAGCGTGCGACAGTGATTAAAATTAAATAAAAAATAAATTACACAATATTTTTATATTAAATAAAAACCATTATTAAGATACATCAATGCATAATATTTTAAAATTAGTCGCATTAAAATATTTTATCAGGTTTTGCTGAAATCAGTGTTTGAACTGTTTGCCGTAAAAAAAATTTCTGTTTTTGTCGCATGCAAATGCCTTAGGTGTTTTTAATTTTCTTGAAAACGAACAATTGCTCAAAATCAACCTAAGCACAAATTATAGTGCTAATCAAGAGCTATAAGTTTCGCCTTTTTTCAAAATAAAATTAATGTTTTGGTATATGTTTTTTTTACTTTTCAGGCGTACGAATGTCGCATTCGACATTGGAGAAATGCCCATATTTCGTTGTTTAGTCAATGAGGTTGATATATAATCTATTTGAGTGTTCCATTTATATTTTCTATTAATTTAAAGTCCAAGAATTTTAAGGTAATCTACCTCAATCAGTTGAATATTACTACTTGATACTTTTATTTTGTTAACTGTTGTAAATTTAATAAATAATATAATTAATATCACAAGAATAAGATTTTCGGCAGTTATAAGCGCAAGTGTGTAATGTTGCATTTAGGCAACAATGGGGCTTAAAGGTTTAAGTAAAGTTAAAACTGAGTAAAGTACCTTAATTTGTGATCAATTTTATTTACCATTTCTAATAAATTGATTTTTATACAAACTTGTTTATGTGCAGCATTTAATCTAAATGATAGTTGTGGCATTTGCGCCAAATTTTATTAATTTGTGTCCATTTAGGGATAAAGAAAACCAACTTATCTTCTAATTTTCAAACACTTATATAATAGTAATTTAGCTCTTCTAGGTTAATTCATTACTGTTTTACGAAGTTCCACCAAATCGATTTAGCGGTTTGTTTGTGATTGCGTGACAAACAAACATACACTTAAATTCAGTCTTTATTTTATTATAATAGACTAATAATGGACTCAATTTTTCTATTAGTTTATTTATTTTTGTAATAGATTTTTATTAGCATTAAACTTGATTACTTATATCATGGTCACAATATCTATTAGTAACCAGACATTAATAATGTTAAGTAAGAAGAAATTCTTTAAATTGCTACCTTTTCGTTGAAGGCGTTTGTTGCAGACACAAACTTATTTCCTATTATATACCTTGAATGTTTGAAGAACACACCTCAAAAGTGGCCATTTTTTTAAGGTCAAAAACTCCGTCAGCAATAGAGTCAGTCGCCTGTCAAAAACATCAAAGTTGTTGAATAAATCGATTTGTTTTCAGCCAAATCCATCTTTTTTATGAACATACCTTTATAGAATTAGTTAGTTAGTTTAATAAATTCTGTTGTAATATTATAGTAGTGTTGGACATATACCCAGCGGGAAAAAGAAGGAGTAGGAAGGCCTTCTAGAAGGCCTCTGTACCCCTTCTTTTGGATGTACAAGGCCTTCTTGCTCCATTCCATACTCATATCTTTTTTACACACGTTGTCATTGCGGAGAAGGCCTTCCGCTCTCGCTTCTTCAGCAGGTACATAAGAAGGGTAACGGGACCAAAAAAAATTGATTTTGCTTTTGCTTGTGCAAAAAAACAATACAAAAAATGTTACTCCCTTCTCATAGAAGCGAGTGTGGAAGGTGTATCTTATCTTTTATACGAAAGAGCCGAGGCCTTCTATGAGGCCTTCTTTAGCAGGTAGATAAGAATAGTAATTGAATCAAAAAATCTTTTAAGCAGTCCTTTAAAAAGGCCTGAAGTAAGAAGGTCTTCTGAGTTTTCCCGCTGGGTAGAGGAAGTTCACCTCCACTAGAAACAAACTAGTATGTGTGTTTTTAAGAGACAGTGTTGCCAAAAAATAAAAATCTGTTTTTTCCCAAAATGCAAAAATCCCTAGAAATTTTGTACAACAAATTTTAATTTAACTTTAAAGTTTTTAATGAAAATTAATTTATAATTTTTCATGAAAATTTTACAATACCGATTATAAAATTTACAAAAATTTGATTAAAACAATTGTGAGTTTTTAGTTGAACAGTCGATTTTTAATTTGAAATTTTGACATTTAGTCAGACTTGAGTTCATCAAATTTAATTTTCATTAAATTATTTTACTGAAGGAAAGAATTTTACAACATGTAATTAATTAAAATTAATTGAAAATGTTTATTCTTGGCTGAGCTGGGGATCGAACTCGGGTTGAACTTACGTTTCGATAATAACCATATTCTCATCATCAGAATTCTTTGCAGTTCTACCCTCTGCACCACTGCGGTGCCTGCCAGCTAACAGTCAAACATCAATTTGCTTTTATTAATTATCATTTTTCAATTCATTTACATGTTTCTTCCTTTTCTTCTGTTTTTTTTTTTATTTGTTTAAAGAAATTTTAAACACAGACATAAAAGTAAAAGTCTGAAAAAAGTATATTTTCTAGCATTTTTGTTTTAATAAAAATTAAAATGTTTAAAATTATCTACAATTTAAAGAATTTTAAATATCATCCCTTTGTTACTTTTCTAGAGCGGAAAAACCTTCTTCTAGGGATTTTTTTACTACTTTTGGCAACACTATGTTAAGCTCGATTCACCCATGCGTTTCGAACAAATTTGTTGTCCGGACAAAAAAGGGTATACTAAGTTTGTCATTCCGTGTAAAACTTTATTATTATTCACCTCAGACCCCATAAAGTGTATATATTCTAGCTCCTTGAGTAATTCTAAGTCGATTTAGCCATGTTCGTCTGACTGTCCGTCTGTTAAAAACACGCTCACTTTCGAAAAACTCAAAAGAAATAAAAAAAACTGGGTGTCAAATTGCTTGTAGTTATCCTAAGCAGTTTGGAATCGAAGTCCAGCAAAATCGGTTCAGTAGGACCAGAGCAATGAATAAAAATGTGGAATTACCACTTAAAAAAATTGATAATTTTGTTACAAAAACTAACATAAATGATTAAAAAATGCATGAAATGATATGAAATTTTGCAAATGTTCGTTTTATTCGACTGGAAACCACACTGTGCAATTTCATGAAGATCGGTCTATAATTTACCCTAGGCCCCATATAAAAACTACTCCCGGAAAACAGTTTAGTACGCCAAAAACCGTAATTGTTATTGCTATCGTAATTAAATTTGGCACGTCACAGTTTTTTTGGACTAGAAATGACACTGTAAAATTTCATGAAGATCGGACCATAATTGACCCTAGGCCTAAAACCGCAATTATTAATGCTATCATAACAAAATTTGGCAAATCACAGTTTTTTAGGACTAGATATGTCGCTGTAAAATTTCGTGAAGATCGGTTCATAATTTACCCTAGGCCCCATATAAACCCTACTCCCGGAAAATAGTTTAGTACGCCTAAAACCGTAATTATTAATGCTATCATAACAAAATTTGTCACGTCACAGTTTTGCAAGACTAAAAATGATACTGTGAAATTTCATGAAGAGCGGTCCATAATTTACCCTAGGCCCCATATAAACCCTACTCCCAGAAAACAGTTTGGTACACCTAAAACCGTAATAAATAATACTATCATAATAGCATTTGTCGGTCAATAATTTAATATAGGTCTAAGCCACGTAAAGATTAATTAATATTCAAATTGTCGGTGGAGGGTATCAAAGATTCGGCACAGCCGAATATTACACTCTAACTTGTTTTTTATTGAGTTTGACATCTTATTTCTGAGAGAGAGAGAAAGAAATTATTTTGTTCGGCAAGTTTTTTCTTGAATTGGTTAAATCAAGGCGAATTGACTAGAAGGTGAGGTCAACTCTACAACTACAATGCTTCTGTGCTCGGGTTGCCAAAAATAATTGCTAGTAAAAAAAAATAGATTTGTTTACATAAAAAACTAGTTTGTATACAAACTTTGACAAGTCGATCACCGAAAAAAAACACCATATGTTGACTTGACTCCACCTTCTAGTCAATTCGCCTTGGGTTAAATTTAAATTTTTGTTCAGAGAAAAATTAACTGAGTTGCCACTTTTTTCATTTGTACATAAAAGTTGAAATTATTGTTTTTTTGCTGAATAATTAAATTAAGAAAAAAATAATATAATCAAAAATAACAAAATCCCTTTTCTTTTTGTGTCCATTTTCTTTAACACATTTTTAGAAAACAATTTAAGATTAGTGCTTTGCTAGTTGTGCTGCCATTTTGTATAATTTTTTTATACATCTGTAAACTATATGGAAGCTTTGATTTTCCGGACAAATTTTCCGAAATGGGTGAATCGTTCTGCAGAAAACTATCAGTAAAAAATTATTATCCGCACAACAACATTGTTCGGAATGCATGGATGAATCCCACAAATTTCCCGGGATTCTTCATTCAATTTTCTTGAATCCCGGAAAAAAACTACACAATACACTTTTAATCTTGTGTGTTGTACGATATAATTACACTGAAAGAAAAAATAATCAAAATCGGAAATCGGCAATGAAGTGTAAAAAATTTGCTCTCAACTGCTCGATTGTTTCCGGTTTATCTGGTAAGACCTAGAACGTTACATATCCCCAGAGAAAATTACCTAATGGCTTTATGTCACATGAACAGAGTAACCAGTTAAAAGATTCGTTTTATCAAATTATTTGTTCGCCAAATGTTTCTCTTTAAAAATTTATTGTATTGAAGGAACTTACTGTTACAGAAGCGAGGAAGCTTAAATTGTGGAGACGTCTCTTTTGATTAACGTTTGTGGTAACGTCTGGACTTGTGAGACAATTTAACGAGTCTAAGTCGATAACTTGAATACTGGGAATTTCATCAAAGAAATATTTTTATAAGAAACTTAGGTTGTATTCATGCCAGCATTTTTAATATTTTACGTTGGTACTAGAGTATCCAATTATTCGAATTTGGTTTTGTTCGTGTAAGGAATTAATCGATTTTTGAATTTTAAAATTGCTTGATTAATCGAATAAAGGTTTTAAATTGTTCGAATTACTCGAATAACTCGAAGAATTCAAATAATTTTATCCAATGGGAAAAAACAACAAGCTCATACTTTTATTTTATTAATAAATAGAAAAATAGAGGTGCCAGCCAGCTATGAAAAACCCTTTAAACCAGTTTATTATTTCTTAAAATCGAGTGAAACTTAATTCTCCCTTTAATTTTTTTTAAATCACACAGTTTTTCCTGGTTTTAAGAAAAATTCTATTAGAGCTAAGAATTCAATGTTTAATATATAAAAGGAATTTTTTTATAATCTTTTAAAACAGGATCTTTGTTTTTAAATCTCCTTTTAATTTCCTTTATTTTAAAACTCTACTTTTTAAGTTTATTTAATTTATTTTTTAACGTAGTAATACGTTTTCACCACAAAAACCAGAAACTTAATTTTCAAACAAGGACACCGATTAGAAGATACGAGGTAATAAAAAAATTTACAGTAGGGTAATAACAGGTAACCCATTATCTGACAGTACATGGTTTACAAATTTAAAACTGCTGATGATTTTTTTTTAAATTTGAGGTTTATAGTCAGCGTTTAAAAAACTACAGTAAAGTAGAAAAACTGCTGTTTCTTCCACTTCTTCATTCGTCCGTCATTGGCCAAAAAAACTTTTGCTTTTACTTCTGATTCATTAAATGTAAACAGTCGCTATCAAACCAACTCAAAAAGCGAAAAGTTGTATACAATTTCTTTTTTCTGTACGACACTTTTTGGTTTTGACTGCAGTTTTTTAAGCCCTGTTAATAGTGATTAACATAATTTGTCGAATCTAAAAATGGACTAAAATATGTGTAAAGGTATGAGCAATGAAAATAAATGCAAAAGGTAACAACATGTAATATAGTTTTAAGGTTAGAAATCTAAACAAAATACTTTTACATTAAGAAAGTAGATTTTTCTAAGAAATTAATTTTAATCGATTAATTGACATAAATTGTTCGAGTTATTCGTTATTCGAAATTGGCTATTTTAATTATTCGATCAAATAAGGGCGGAAAAATTCCTCGATTAATCGTTGTTCGATTGTTCGAGTGGATACTCTAGTTAGTACTTTTACTAAAGCACTCTTTTGTACGGGTTCGGTACGATTTCAAAATCTAAATTATCCATCCCTGGTCAAAACACTCGTACAAATATTACCACAATCCTTATGTAATCAAGGTGTTTGTTGGCAAAAGTAAGTCCACTCACTCACACAAAACTACTTATGAATATGTATATTTGTAGGTATGTGTCAAATGTTTTTGTGTATTAGAATTCCTTTAATGCATTAAACATCACAACTATACACTCACATTAATTCACACAAAAACACTTATTAAAAAACATGCAAACACAGTTTTTTAAACATCAAACAAACATTTTGTTTATCCTGTCAATCGAAGTTATCGCCATCAAAATATTAAATGTTGATGAATGTCATTTGTTCATTCAAGTGTCATTTTTTTTATTCATTTTTGTTTATTTTGTTTGCTTTCTCATTCTGTCTTCTTTGATATATAAATGATTTTCTATTGACTAGCTGTTGCTTAACAATAATATTGTGACAACAAAATCAACAAAGAAAAAAGTTATGAGAAAACAGGAAAACAAAATCACTGTCATATAAACGCATGCACATACACACAAACACAGATTTATATGTATGCGAACTAATGTATATACAAGTATATTCGTGTATGAACGGCCATTATTGTTGTAAATTTAAGTCTTTAACATCGACTAAACGACGATGAAACATTTCATTTATCATATTTTTGTTTAAGGTAAATTTGTGGTAAAGTTTTGTTAATTATATAAACCTTTTTATGGCTTCAACTAACCAAATACGAACTTCTATTAATATCGATAGAAGTAATTAAATAGTTTATTAGTAAATTCTCATTATCTTTAGTTTTGATCTTTTTTTTTTTTTGGTAATTAGTTGCTATTGAATAATTCGTATACAATGCTTGTAATCAATTATTCTAATGAGAACGGACATTACTGACCCTAATGCCTGTTATTTTCTTTTTTAAAAGATTTTGTAGAAACAATCTATTGCAAGCAATTTTCAACAAAGAATCTTCAATCAAAAATTATCGCTGTATTATTCTTCTATCAAACTTAATTTCTGAATTGAAATTTTAAGAGAAAACCTATTGTTAAATAGAGTGTTCTATAAAAAAAGCTCACAAAAATTTCAATTGAAAACTAATTTCTTAATAGTTTTCTAAAGAGAACTTATTGCAGTATAAATTTTTCTAGAAAAACCCATTGCAGAATTAAGTTTTTTGTACAAAACTTTTTGCTAAATAAAGTTTTTATAGGCAAACTATTGCTAAAGAATATTTAGTATGAAAATCCTAAGCTGAATAAAGTTTTTTGTGGAAAATATTCAAATGAATACAGTTTTCTGAAGAAAATCTCTAGCTGAATAAAGTTTTCTGTATAAAATCATTAACAGAATAAAGTTTTCTACTGAGAAACATTTAGCTGAATAACATATTCAGTAGAAAATTTTTAGCTGAATAAAGTTTTCTGTGAAAATTCTTTTGCTTAATAAACTTTTCTGCTGACATATCCTTAGCTGAATACAATTTTCCGAATAAATCTTAAGCTGAATAAAGTTTTGCGAAGAAAGTCTTTACATTAATAAAATTTTCTAAGAAAATCTTCAGCTAAAAAAAGTCATCTATTGAAACTTGTTTGCTGAATTAAGTTAAGCTAAATAAATCTTTTGATAACTTAAGTTTTCTATAAAAAATACTTAGCTGTTTAAGGTAAATAAAGTCTTTTTTATAGAAAGTCGTAGCTGAATAAAGTTTTAAATAGAAAATGTATAGCTGAATAAAGTTTTTTTAAAAACTCTATACAGGCAAAGCCCGGTATAACGAATGATATAATGTCAGCCACTTTCGTTAAACTGAGAGATTTGAAAAACCGAACTTTTTTTAAATAAAAAATTAGCTACATTTAGCATTAAATCGAGCTGTTTATGTTATATGCATGTTTATTAAACTTACATACGTAAGTACATACGTGTTTACATATTGGGACAAATTATTTATCCAAAATAAACTGTAGTATATATGTATGATTACACTCATTTGTTTAAAAATAATAAAAAAATTCCTCTATCAGCATATTCATATTCAATACGCGATATAAGAAAAAGACTTACACCTTTTTTATATTCTTCTTAAAATTTTATTTTTTCACTGAATGATATGCTTTCCTATTCACTATTTTGCTTCAACAACACTTCAAACAAAACTCTTTTATTATGCTTAAAACTAATCTACATGTTCTCATACTTTGTAACAAACAAAAAAAAGCACATCCAAACAAACGGTATTGTACCGACTTTTTTGTTTTGCTTTGTTTTTCTTAAACATTCGTTAAACCGGGAGCAAAAAAAAGATGATCGTTCGTTATATAAGGTAGCTAATGAAAAAACTTGCTCATTCGTTATATCGGATTTTCGTTAAAGTGAGTATTTGTTATACCGAGCTTTGCTGTACTTGAATAAAGTTTTCCGTAGAAAATCTTTAGCTGAATTAAGTATTCTGAACAAAACCTAAAGCTGAATAAACTTTTCTTTAGAAAAATCTTTAGGTTAATAAAGTATTCTGTAGAAAGTCTTTAGCTGAATAAAATTTTCTATGGAAAATCTATAACTCGATTAAGTTTCCTATAGTATTTCTTTACATAAATAAAGTATTCCTGTATAAAATTTCAACCTGAATTACGTTTTTTTGATTTGAGCTTTCTACAGAAAATCATTATCTAAATAAGGTAAATAAAGTTTTTCTTTATAGAAAGTCAGTAGCTGAATAACGTTTTAAATAGAACATGTTAAACGTAATTACATTTTCTACAGAAAATCTTTACCTGAATAAAGGTTTTTTGTAAAAAATTTTAGCTGAATTAAGTATTCTGCAGAAAATCTTAAAATGAATATAGATATCAAATTGAAAAATTTTTTTTGTAGAACATCATTTGATAATTAAATTTCTTTATTGAAAATCTTAAGTTCAAAAAAGTTTTCTATTGAAAGTCTGTACATGAAAAAAAAGTTTTCTTAGGAAATCTGCAGTGGAAAAAAGTGTTCTTTAGAAAATTGTTTGCTGAATTAAGCTTAATTTAATAAATCTTTTGCTGGTTTAAGTTTTCTTAGAAAATTTTTAGCTAATTATGAAAGATAAAGTTTTTTATAGAAAGTAGGGAGCTGTATAAAGTTTTAAATAGAAAATGTATAGTTGAATAATATTTTCTGTAAAATATCTGTAGCTGAATAAAGTTTTCTGTTGAAAATTTTAAGCTAAAAAAGTTACGTTAGTTAAGTTAGATTAATAAAAATTAATATTCTTTTTAAAAAAATATATAACAAATTGACCATAAATAGAAATTAAAAAATTCGTGTATAGAAATTATTTAGAAGATCTGATCTTTAGCTGAATAGTTTGAGTAGAAAATTTTAAGATGTATTAAATTTTCATTAGTAAATCTTTATAGCAATAACATTTTAGACTTAAAATCTGTGGCTTGGAGCTAAAAGGGCCAATGTCACTTTTTTGCTCTTTTGTGTTAATCATTGCATTTGATTTGTTTTCTTGCTCTCTTTCATTATGGTTAAACAGCTTAAGTCATACTTAACCCAGAACAGGTTCATAAATAAATAGCTGGCCAATGTCACTATAAAAGCATCTATAATAACCTTCAATTCCAATTTTCTCAAAAGTGAACATTTTGACATTGGCCCTTTTAGCTCCAAGCCACAGAAATAATGCCTTTTTGGTTAGAAAGTTTTAACCAAATTTGCTTTCAAAGAAGTTTTGTGGATGTGTTGTGTTTTACACCAGAATAACAATTCAATAAATCCTTATACATCTTTTACAAACACTTAATAGTCGTATAGAAAATAGAATTTAATTCGTAAACAGTTTTTAAATTTTTAACATTTGTAGCAATTAATTTTAATTCTCGCCCGTTTTGAGCAAATAAATTCCTTAAAAAAATTCTTTTCTTATGAGATTAAATATATTGATAAGTATATGTGTCTGCTCGTATTTGTTTCAAAGAAATCTGGTATGTGTTGACAAAACAAGGACATTAGGCACATGAATCACTGAATTGGAAATGTGTGTTGACAATCTACAACAACTTTGACACAATTGTTAATGATGTTGTTGTTCGTTTATTTTTTTTTTTTTTTTTTACTTTCAAATTATTGCTGTTAATTTTGAGAAGGTTCGGTATCCTTTTTGGTCAATACTTAACAAATGTATCTATCAATGACTTTAATGATTTTGTTTGTTCAGCAACAGCAAATATTGATAAATAAACTATTTACTTTTACTTGAATTGTTGCAACGTCAATCAACATTATATACATAATAAAAAGCAGCAGTAGCAGCAAAATGTTTATGATTTTATGCGATATTTGTAATGAAAGTGGGTTTCCCTTCAGGACGTGTTCTTTGAAGATTTATTGTAATTTAAATTCAAATAAACCAAATAATGCAAAAAAAGCCCGCCCAGACAATAAACCACAGTATATACAGACAGATTTTTGAGACTGTACCATATTTTGGACCCATGGGCAATCTTAGGTACAACTAAATAATTTTTTGGGGTTCAAATTCATATAAGAGTTATTTGTGGCGAATATTATTTATAAATTTACATCCAAATAATATTTTTTTAACTAAAAGCGATTTTGGAGATGGGGTTTATATGACCCATATGGTCAATTCTAGACTTACCAGCCTTGAAAAGTTATTTATTATCAAATTTATGGTCCTCAAAATGTATTTTAACAGCAACATTTATAAGCAGGACAAGTTTAAATATGCACAAAAATGCTTGAAATATGCATGCAAATATTCCAAAAAAAAAAAAACTTAAAAGTATAAACAAAAATATGCGCGCGAGAAAACACAAACTAATAATTTCTTTTAATTAGTTTTATTTCTTACAAAATATAATCTTATGTTTTTCCAAGACTTAAAACTGAAATGATCTTCGAGTGTTACACAAAACTGTACAAGGGCTAACTACATTATATTTGTACTGCATTATGTATAGCAGCAACCTGTAATCGTCTGCCTCGGATTCCCCTGCAGACGCAAATTACCTAGCTTATCTTTAGATTTCCCTCCGGGGAAATCAGGTGCAATCATTAGATGGTATTCGGCAAAAATCTTAAATTGACAGATCTCTTGAAATTGCGACTGACCAGAGATCATGTTTGTTCTCATGGGAGTCTGTAGCCCCTGGTGCTTTGGCACCAGACTAACTATTGGTTGAGGCCTCCGGAAGTATACTTTTTTTTAGGAAAAGTATTTCTGCGAGGAGTTTTACTTTTCTGAATGAAAAATACTTTTAACGAGGTTGTATTTTATCCGTTGGGGGGGTTGGGGTTTTAACCCAAAGTCGCGGGAAGGAAGATCCATAAAAACCATCTCACGTGCTGATTTTTCACAACTAATGGAAGGGCGTGGCCTGAGAGACGGAGGATCATCCCTAAACAAAAGGCGATTGTATAATCTGAGGTTTTTTTTAAGGGTATAACAAAAACACTTTTTTTGGTTTAAATACAAAGAGATTCGGTCTAATCAACACTTAATTGGTGTAGGTTATTTTAAATCGTGTTTGACTTTCTTAATCACCAAATAACCTAACTTTTTGTTAAAGCCTGTAAATAATCAGCAAAAATATTTGCCAGTGTAATCAAACCATTTTTTGTACACTTTTTTATTATGTTTTTTATCAAAAACATTTTCTATTTCTATGATTTTTATTTGTTCTTTTTACGATTTTTATTTTTTTTTTTTAAGCAAGAAAAAACGAAACAAAAGCCATAAATTTCTATATAATACTTAATTTAATGAAATCAATGATGCTTAAAAAAATAAAATGCTTAAAGATTTTCTATTTGGATGGAAGCTGCAAGAAAATGCTAAATAAAAAGTTGTATGTAAGCTGCTGTATTCGTATGGAAATCCTTTAAGTTTATTCTTTAAGAAATATTTATTTATTTATAATCAAAAAGATTAAATAAAAACGTGTAGTAGTCGTTAAGAAGTGCAATTGTCTGGCTAAGAATTTTTTCACAGTTTACAATAGAACCAATTAGAGTCAAGAAAATTAATAACTACTGTTGTAATAAAAACTAGAAAAGTTGAATGAATTTAAGCAGCGAAAAACAAACTGATTTATTAAATTCTTATTGTTAAGCACTAAAATGCTAAAATCCTTGAAATTTTTATTTTAAAAAGAAACATCCATTAAGTTGAAAAACATTTTGCTTTTCAAAATAAAAATAAAGACTTTATAGCTATTATTTAGCTAACGTTAAATGCCGCCATTCATAAAATATTTTAAATTAATAAAGGTTTAAAAAACAAATTTGTATGAACATTTTTTTCTTAATAAACGTTTGTTAAATTCAACAATCATTTACGAATACGGGGAAAAGTCTTCAACTTTAATTCAATAGTTGGTATAGCGAATCGCTCTGAGCATTTAAATGGCTCCATAATTTACATAAAAGAAAAATTTTCAAATAATTTGTTTTTTATTCCATTCGCTAGAGCAATAACTCGTATGCAAACTAAAGTCTTTTTAAGTCAATTCCAAATTATGTGCCAGTTGTATTGATGGTCATTATTTACGATATAAATATTTTACTATTTTTTTATTTTGTAATTTTCTGCTGCAAAAAAACGTTTTGTGCTTTGCATACTTATTTTCCTTACAATACAATTTTTTACTGCGCCATAAAAGGTCAGAGAGTAAAATCGAAAAAAACATTGTTAAAACTAAAAAACTATTTTGAAACAATTGCGACCATAAAGTGTCAGATAAGTGAAGCAAGTTAATTTAGATTTAAGTGTAGTAGTATGACTGGACTATGACTTAACGATGCCTAGACTGTGACTAGACTATGACCAGACTGTGACCAGACTATGACTACACTATGACTAGACTATGACTAGACAATGACTATACTATGACTAGACTATGACTAGACTATGACCACACTATGACCAGACTATGACTAAACTATGACTAGACAATGACAATACTATGACTAGACTATGACTAGACTATGACCAGACTATGACTAGACTATGAATAGACAATGACAATACTATGACCAGAATATGACCAAACTATGACTAGACTATGACTAGACAATGCCAATACTATGCCTAGACTATGACTAGACTATGACCAGACTATTACAAGACTATGACTACACTATGACGAGAATATGACCAAACTATAACCAGACTATGACTCGACTATGACCAGACTATGACTAGACTATGACTAGACTATGACTAGACAATGCCAATACTATGACTAGACTATGACCAGACTATGACTAGACTATGACTAGACAATGACAATACTATGACTAGACTATGACTACACTCTGACGAGAATATGACCAAACTATAACCAGACTATGACTAGACTATGACCAGACTATGACTAGACTATGACTAGACAATGCCAATACTATGACTAGACTATGACCAGACTATGACTAGACTATGACTAGACTATGGCTAGACAATGACAATACTATGACTAGACTATGACTAGGCTATGACCAGACTATGACTAGACTATGACTAGACAATGACAATACTATGACTAGACTATGACTAGACTATGAATAGCCAATGACAATACTATGACTAGACTATGACTATGACTAGACTATGACTAGACTATGACTAGACTATGACTAGACTATGACTAGACTATGACTAGACTATGACTAGACTATGACTAGACTATGAATAGACAATGACAATACTATGACCAGAATATGACCAAACTATGACTAGACTATGACTAGACAATGCCAATACTATGCCTAGACTATGACTAGACTATGACTAGACTATGACCAGACTATGACTAGACTATGAATAGACAATGACAATACTATGACCAGAATATGACCAAACTATGACTAGACTATGACTAGACAATGCCAATACTATGCCTAGACTATGACTAGACTATGACTAGACTATGACCAGACTATGACTAGACTATGAATAGACAATGACAATACTATGACCAGAATATGACCAAACTATGACTAGACTATGACTAGACAATGCCAATACTATGCCTAGACTATGACTAGACTATGACCAGACTATTACAAGACTATGACTACACTATGACGAGAATATGACCAAACTATAACCAGACTATGACTCGACTATGACCAGACTATGACTAGACTATGACTAGACTATGACTAGACAATGCCAATACTATGACTAGACTATGACCAGACTATGACTAGACTATGACTAGACAATGACAATACTATGACTAGACTATGACTACACTCTGACGAGAATATGACCAAACTATAACCAGACTATGACTAGACTATGACCAGACTATGACTAGACTATGACTAGACAATGCCAATACTATGACTAGACTATGACCAGACTATGACTAGACTATGACTAGACTATGGCTAGACAATGACAATACTATGACTAGACTATGACTAGACTATTACCAGACTATGACTAGACTATGAATAGCCAATGACAACACTATGACGAGAATATGACCAAACTATAACCAGACTATGACTAGACTATGACCAGACTATGACTAGACTATGACTAGACAATGCCAATACTATGACTAGACTATGACCAGACTATGACTAGACTATGACTAGACAATGACAATACTATGACTAGACTATGACTAGACTATGAATAGCCAATGACAATACTATGACTAGACTATGACTATGACTAGACTATGACTAGACTATGACTAGACTATGACTAGACTATGACTAGACTATGACTAGACTATGACTAGACTATGACTAGACTATGACTAGACTATGACTAGACTATGACTAGACTATGACTAGACTATGACTAGACTATGACTAGACTATGACTAGACTATGACTAGACTATGACTAGACTATGACTAGACTATGACTAGACTATGACTAGACTATGACTAGACTATGACTAGACTATGACTAGACTATGACTAGACTATGACTAGACTATGACTAGACTATGACTAGACTATGACTAGACTATGACTAGACTATGACTAGACTATGACTAGACTATGACTAGACTACGACTAGACTATGACTAGACTATGACTAGGCTATGCCTACACTATGGCTAGACTATGACTAGACTATGACTAGGCTATGAGTAGATTATGCGAATTAAAATTGTGTAAATATTGTGTATTAAGCAGTTTGAAACCCCTCTTTTAAAAAAACTTTTGAAGGATGTAGGAATATAACTGATTTAAGCTGCCCTACCAGGTCAAGTTACCATGGAGCCACTAGTCGATAGCACGCTATCACCACTTCTTTCCAAAAAAAGTAGACTATGACTTGACATATTCGTGTAAAATTTACAAACTATAAAATAAGCCATTTCATAAATATTTCGTGATGGTAATGTTGATATATATGATATATATAGCGTATATTTATATAAGATTTTATTTCAAATTGTACCTACTGCCCCGAAGTCTTACTTTCTTAAATCAAAAAAACTTCTAAAGTTCTATAATCGGGCATGTTCTGACAATCGCAAAACGCTTAACATTGGCGATTCGGACTTGAAATCTCATAAAAGGTGAAAATCGCAATGACAAGAAGTTTAAGGATCTTAAATTGCAAAAATATGCTCAAGGGAACTAGACTATTTGTAAGAAACCATGGCATATTGCAGCCTAAACGCACGAGTTTAAGAACACCATAAAATAAGTCGGGCGTTTTGCGATGTCAAATCGTGCGATTGTCAGAACATGGCCGATCCGGCATATTCAATTTATTTTTTTTTTTTTATATTCATTTGAAAAAAAAGAGTAGCAGAATTTGTTAATTTCTGTTTTAAGTAAATTATTTTAACCTTAATATTTTGTTCTTCACTGTTAATGATTAGTAAAAGATTTTAGTTTAGTTTGTTTATTATACGGTCCAGTTGATAACGGTAATTCGGTTAAGGCTGGTGTTAAATGCGTATGGGGATATGTGTGCCTATATGGATTTCGCCGATTTCCTTTAAATATTCTAAAAGAGGGTTTAATCTTCGTTAGGTAGTGGGCACACATTTTTTTTTATCTCTGCCAGCCCCTTAATGACCTGCTATGGGCAAAGGCTGTATTTACTTTCAATATCTTCTATTGTGTGTTGTTGGTCATCATTATCATCATCTCTTTCCTTTTTTTCTTCTTTAATTTGATGACCAATACTTCCATCATTTTTTGATTGTGGTTATACGGGAAGAATGAATTTACTGCTTCTCTGGTTGGCTGCATTAATGTCTGTCCAGTGAGTTGATGGGTACGTGTGTGTGTGTGGGTGAGAATGTATGTGTGCTTAGTTTCCTGTTATTGTTACATAAATTGCTTTGCCTTGACTTAAGCGCATTAAACTGTGTAAATCTTTTGGAAGTCGTTTAACATTTTCTTGATACAGTTTCTTTTTTTCGCTTTATCTGTTTTTTGTTGTCGCATTTTATTGTTTGCTAAACAAATTTAGTCGTCTTAAAGGAAAATAAACATAAAAGTACGAAGCTGTTTGATGATGAGAAAAACATTAATCTATATTCAGTTGGGCATTTCATTTCATGTCTTTCTCTATTCCAATTTGAGCATCAATTTAAAGAAGAAAAAAATCAGCAATGGAAATAATTTAAGCTTACGATAAAAATCAAAAGTCTATTCAAATAATCATGTTTAAAACCAAAGGTCTTTTCTAGAAAATATTCGAAATTTATCAGAGACTTTTGAAAGGATTTTTAAGAGAAATTCTTAAAATATAATAAGATACGAATTTAACTTGGGGATTAGGCCTGTGGATGAAGTGGAAGAAGTTGATGTTGTTTTTGGGACAAAGATAAGGATACAAAAATCGAGCTAGGAACAAAATTAATTATTCATTTGGGGGGTGTGAGAACTTTAAACAAAATCTCCAATAAAAGAAATAATCCCTTTGAGTTCTGCCAGCAAAAAAATATGGATTGGTTTGATCACACACAATCTCATTCATTAACTTTTCCACACACTAAGGTATTTTTGTTCATAGTTTTGTTTCTGTATCAATATTATGATTAAAGCATTGACGACGATTTTATGACCTTGAGCAACTAAGAGATGTTTCTTTTTGAGGCATAGAATTTTTTTTGAAAAAAAAACGCAGCAACTCAATGGTATTACCGAAATTTTTTGCTTTAAAGCTTCACAAAATAAATAGTTTATAATGCTTGAAAATAATTTCTGCCATAAAGCCCCCGCGACTTATGAACTCCATTCTGTTAAACTAATTTCGCAGTATACTAAGAATTATTTTGTGAATAGTGCGTCAAATGTTGACTTCTTTATTTTCAATCTTTGCTGGTTTATCAGCACAGATCAGAGTTTAAACGAACCCTTACAAAAAGGAGTCCAAAGGTGTCAAATCACACAAACGAGGTGGCCAGTAGTCCATTTCTTGAGAAAATTCGGTCACCATACGTTTGGCATAACAAAGTGATGGTTTCACGCTCTGTCTGGCATTTTACGCCGTCTAGGTTGAAATATTTCCCCTCCCTATAATTTGGAATGAAATGAAGAATAAAAAGATCTTGAATCATTTGCCTGTAGCGTTGGCCATTCATAGTAATGTTGGCAGTTCATTCTTCGACCATTCCCCGAACAAACGACGCAATTGATGGTCCGCCAGCTTTAATTCTTGCACAAGTTGGATCTTATATGGATGTAGGCTAAGATCTTTCCTCAAAATGTTCCAAGTAATGGACGGGCAGAGACCGTGATGCTAAGAACGACGTCGGATTGATAAATTCGAGCTCTCTGTCACAATCACGTCTACAGCGCGATTGCTTCTTCTGTAAGCACTGTTCGGGGTCGATTTCGATAAATATTATCCAAAAGAGTAACACCCCGTTCATCGATTTCGAACGTTAACGTTCGCATAGAAAATTACATTTAAAACAAAAACAAATTTTAGAATTTTGTTTTTGTTTTAAATATAATTTTCTATGCGAACGTTGACGTTCGAAATCGTTAAACAGGCAGTAAATGTGATAGCGTATCGATCCCTAGTACAACGTATTAGCTCACCGTAAACTTGACGAAGTGCTCTATAAGTTCGGCGAGCAGAACGCGAATTTTGGAAATAAATTCCCACGATTTGTAAACGATGTTCTGGTGTTAGTCTTTGTATTGTAATTTGCCAAAGTATTTCCTTGCGGTTACAAGAATGAGTAAAGTGGACTAATAGAAGGCCTTATTTAGCAGACACAAGCCCTCCGCGCCGCATTCCATACTTATTTATTTTTTACGCAGGTTGTCAGCCTCTCCACATTCCCTTTAGTAACAACTTCGTTCCCTACCCAAAGAAGGGGTATGGAGGGTCACTTAAAAACAAACAAAAAAATAAAAAACTTCGTTTTTCTCTTTTTAAAGAAGGGAGTAACGAATGTTTACTAAATATTTTGGAAGGTCTTTCAAAAAGAAATGTTTACCTTCTATAAGGCATACTTCTGAAGGTAGGATATCATACGAAGCGAGTCTTTAAGAAAGGAGTATAGAGGCCTTCAAAAAGTCCTTCCACTTGCGGTCTTTTCAACACTTACCGCTGGGTTTTACTGAAAAAAAGTCAAACACACTTCATAAGTGTGACAGCTAGTTTTACAAATTTCCCTATCGGAAGTTCTATACGGCTGAAAACACACCCTTTGTTTTATATTGTTGAGGTGGGCATAAAGAGAACTGATCTTTTCATGGCATCGTGCAATGAAATTAGACGTTTTTTCCAACCTGGTTGGGTTGGATAAAGTTATATGGCCAATTTTCAGGATTGTTATTAAAACACATTTATGTTTAAAATCGTTTTAAATACAAAATTCTCTTCTTCACTAAATACTTAAATCAAACTTAATGCACCGATGTGGTACACTTAATTTCAATTTAAGTTTCTATTGTAATATTTTAGCAAGGTGGCCGCAATATCACGACAATACAACAACAAGAGGCAAAGCAATAACAATCAGCTGTTTTTTGAGACCACCTTGTAAATAAATTTACTTGTTTATGATTTTTTTTTGTATTTAGTAGTGCTACCATACTTTTATCTTAATTAAATAAGACTTTTAAAATAAAACTCAAAAAATCAATCTGTATTTAAATACGCTTTAAGTTTTTATGAAAATTTACTTAATTTAGATTTAATTACTATCCTGAAAATTGGGCATAAGTCGCTTTGGAATTATTTATTGTTATTTTTACCTTAAAAGTGTTTTTAAAAAGAAGTTTTTGGTAAGTTATTTATTAGTATTTTTTTGTTTTTTATGAAAGAAAGACAAGAATTCTCTAAACAAAAAAACTTCTCAGGTAAATCAGCACAAGTCACAAAGTTTACATAAATTTTACTTAGATACTTCAGACTAAATAAAAATTTACGAGGCATCTTTTATACAGCAATTTACTATATTAATCGAATTTGTTCTTCCCCCTATTTATAACATTTCCTTTCCCAACTTCTTACGAATAAATGCAAATAAATTATGTTCTCCTCCTTTTTCTAACTGGCAGCTTCTATTAATTTTTTTTTTTTTTGCCAAGAACTTAAAGCATAATTTGTTAGCATTTTCACATTTATTTACTCGAATTTATAAGTGGATAAGAGTTTGTCTGCAGACATGACTTTGGAGTAGTCAATTTCAAAATGCCTTTTTCTATTCCCAATCTTTTTTTTACTTATTTATTCATTCGTTTATTATCTTCATTTAGTATTTTGAGCAATTTTTAAAACATAAGAAACGACAGTAACAGAAATGTGTTGCAAACGTTGATACACCACATGTTTTATTGTTGAATGAAAAATGAATCAACAAAAAATTATAAATGAGGAGTTCTATAAAAAAGCGATCTTACTTCACTGTATACGTTTTTTTTTTTTTTTTTGCTTTTTGATTTGTTTTTAATTCTACATATTAATATGAATGTAGCCTTTGCACGCTTTGTTTATTTTATTGTTTTATTGTAAACATATTCATTAATTTCGCCGTAATGCAAAATCAAAAATAAAGATTCAGATCAAAACTAAATACAGGCGGCTCTCAAAAATTTGAATTTGAAGCGACCAAAGAAAAAGTTCAAATAATTGAGAGTTCATATTAACAAGACTTGTTGGTTTTGAGTTTTAAAATTACTGAAAATTGTAAAAAATTTATAATTGTGATAATTCTTTTTTTTTTTTTTTCAATAAATAATATTTTTAATTTTAATGAAAAAATTATCAAAAAACTTTGCCGTTTAAAACAATGTCTTAATTTTAATAATTGATTTTAAAGCCGATAGCCTCTGTAGCTAGTGGTTTTCTTTTTTATCTTTTAGTCTTAGGTTTTATTCATAAGACTAAATAAATAAAATAAAATAATAAATAATAATTGATTTAATTAAATATAGATCAGTAGTGCCCATGTTCTGTAACTCTCTCGTCGAGAAACCTTTCGATTTAAATGTGTAAAATGAAACAAAAATGCCATATATTGAAACAAATATCTGTTTTTCTCACTAAACTGTGTCTGTAACTTTTTTTGGCGAGTACTAGCTGTCACGTAAGGAAATTACCCGCCAATTTACAGAAAAAGTGTGTCTGTAACATTTTTGTGAGAAAAGTTCCCGCTTTGAACTGTCAAATAATCTCACGAATAAAAATGGGACGAGAAAAAATTGTAACACTAAAAAACAATTAAAAATGCAAAATACAAAGAATAATAATAATAATATTTTTTAATTATAATAATATTTATAATATTTTTTACTAAGACCATTTTTTAATTGTTTAATTATTTTGGTTTTAACATTTTTATAAAATTTACGCAAGTTTTCAAAGCTCGCACTTTACAGTATTTGGTATAGTCGACGGTTGTGTTTTCGCCGCCGTCGTTGAAAAATTTTCAGTTTTTGTAAATTTTGGTCGCCGTCAACCATATCTGGGACTGGCGTTCTCAATGTCAGCAATGTCACAACGGCTTCGAGTAGAATATTATAACATTTGTAACGTTACGACGTAATATCTTTTGATAGTTTTCGACATGAGTTACAGACACACTTCTTTCTCACTTTTCGAGAAAAAATGGAATATTTTGTTTCACATCTTTTCTATGCGAGAAGTTCCCACTAAGGTTACAGAACATGGGTACAGGTTTTGAGAATTCCCAACAATAATTCTAAAAGTTTAAATTATTTTACTTTAAACGAAAAAATCAATTCAGATTTTTTTTTTTTTTTTTAATTTATATTTTAATTAAAAATTTATTTCAAAACAACTTAAATGTTAATTAAATCAAAATTATATTTTAAATTTTCTTTCAAAAATTTACCCTTAATCAAACTTTGTGGTCATTACCATATTGACATTTTTATGAAACTCACGAAAAAGGAAATGCATTTTTAATAGCAGGGGCTTGTTATTATCTTATTAATCTTTTTCCATCGTAAATCGTTTTTAAGAAACAGTTCATATTAAACTAAAACACTTCAGTAAATCTACATTAGGGTGTTTGATGCAAAAAAGTCATCCTACAAATTTCGAATACCTACAGAATATTGCCTCTTCCTTAATTAAATGGTGTTTTCTTTTCTAAAAAATAATAATGCATTTTAATTGTGTAATATATTTACCGGTTTACACGAACCCTTACGAAGTGATACATTTTTCTAAATTAGAATGGAACAAAATAATAGCTACGTTTACACTCAACACTAATGTGTATTTAGCGTGTTAAATATTGAATGCAAAGTTTGTACTAATAAGCGATATTCACCACTGTTGTAGCAATTTTCAACATTACATTTTCTTTGAATTCCAATAAGCGTTAACAACACAAATATCAATAATTCAATAATTAAAGGCAGCTGTTGTTAAAAATTTTGCGCCCAAAAAAATTAAATTAAAAAAAAAAATTATTAAATAAAAGTAAAACGAACGAAGAACAAAATGTTTTTATATACATCACAATATAACCAAAAATCACAAAACAACACAAATTGTACGCAAACACAAGAAAATAGTTAATAAAAAAAAAATAATGCTTGCATAAAAAAGTACTTAATGAAGATGCAAAAAAGGGTATTATCTCACACTCAATTATAACTGGGGGTAAGAAATGGAACACATTTGCCATTTATTTTTGCAACATATTTAGAAAGGAAAACGACAACTTCTCACACTTTTGCTTTTTTTTTTTAGAATAGAACAAAAACCCGCGCGAATGGTGGCATAGATGGAACATTATTACCAGTTTTGCCTATCAAGTTTTAATACACTCACACTTTTTTACCAATACACTCATATGTACTTTTAAAAATTGAAACGAACTTGCCTTTAAAATTGTCTTTCCAGTGAGTGTTTCAATTTACGTTCAAGAAAACAGCTGATTTCAAGGTTAGTGAGCAAATTTTTCGTTTGCCTTTATAAATTGTTTTCTTGATGACTTCTTGAAAGTAAATTGCCCAAGAATTGAATGCAGCTTACGTCACAACTTTAAATTTTTGGAAATTTTGACAAACAGTAAATGTAAAAGACTATTAAGAAAATCTTGATGGTATGGCTTCACTGTAAGACAAAAAATGTTTGCAAATTTTGTTCGACATATTTTTCAGTTCCCTACCAGGGCTGGAAATTAGCGTAACTTAGAATTTTTTTGAATTTGCTTAATTAATAAGGAAAATTTTATTCAATTTTTATTTTAAGCCCACACGAAAAAAAACGAATTTTGTGCTGAATCAACGAAAAACAGAAAGAGATCTGAGAAAATATAAAAAAGTAATACTCAATTTACTGAATTAAATCAATTTTTTGTGAAAAGTAAATAAAAGCTTAGTCCACCAAACGGCTTAAATTTTTTTAATTTTTATCTAAGTTTACAAATTTTACACATACAGCACATACAGAAATACAGCACAAAAATATACTCATTTAATTGTTTTAAAGTTAGTGGAGCAATTTAAAACAGTGTTAGAAAATAAACACCAAATGTCGTTCCTTAGTGTTCGGTTCAGTAGATTTGTGGAAAACACAAACGCTAATAGTGTTTGTAAATCTTTAAAAAAAAAAGTAACGTTTCCCTGTTTGTCATCTTTTGAAGACAAAAATAATACTGTTCCGTTCGGTTTTTTGTAAAGAAACACAAACGTCATTGTGTTCGGTTTAACTCACTAATGTTCGTTCGTTTCTGTTGTGCTTAACGCCCTTTTTTACAAAAGCAAAATACAACTACGAAAAAAACCAAAAGCCAACAAAATAATTTTACACAAACAAAACATATACACAATACACACACAAGCTGTTCGTGCTGCGGTCGTTGCTAAAATTTTTTGTTTGTTCATTTCTTCATTAATGTAAAAATAAGCATTATGGACCATAAAAAATATAATGTTTGTCTACAGTATCACTACAATTGTTCTGTCTTTTAACGAAGAACAGAACACTATATAATGATCGGATCTTTCTTGAAAATAATAACGAACGGTATTAAGGGTTGTGTTCTTCTACACAAGCACTAAAAAAAATAGATATCTTTCCTGGGTGTGTGAGCCGAACGCTAAAAAATGTTCTGCTTATTATACCCTTCACCGAAGGTAAAAGGGTATATATAAGTTTGTCATTCCGTTTGTAATTTCTACAATATTGATACTACACCCTATAAAGTATATATATTCTGGGTCCTTATGAAAAGCGAAGTTGATTTAACGATATCCGTCCGTCTGTCCGTCCGTCTGTCCGTCTGTCCGTCTGTCCGTCTGTCCGTCTGTCCGTCTGTCCGTCTGTCCGTCTTACGTTTGATATGTGTTTTCCGGAGACTCCAGACATGATAGCGGCTAGGTTGTTTCACACTTATGTCACATATAGTCCACCATTTCTTGCTATTGAAATTCAGCCACATCGGTCCAAAAATGGCTGAGATATGAGCAAAAAACCACGACTACCTCTAATTTTTTCCAAAAATCCCTTGTTGTTGTTGTATTTTTATTACTTTTTTGTGTATATCTGGAGAACGGCAAGAGCCAAAGTTTCCAAATTAGGTACACACATTAAGGTTATCAATATACAGCATTCCACAAAATGTGGGCGGGATTGAACAAGTGGGCGTGGTACCTCCCGTGCAAAAAATATCAAAAATTGTATAAAAACCTGCTTTTTTGGACTGTCATATGACCTATGGCTACGCGTTATATATCAAAAGATAGGAAATCTTTAGTAGAAAATATTTTCTGAAAATTTCGGAAAAATCGGTTCAGATACAAAAAAGTTATGACCAAAATATAATTTTTTTTTTGGAAAATACCCATTTTCGGACACAATAGATCTTCCCGAGTCCAAGGTTTATAACTCAAGTAAATGGTAAATTTCTTCTTTAACACGTCAGTATATAAATCTGTCAAATCGGTTAAAAAATGGCTGAGTTATAACCGAAATACTGAATTCCCAAAAATTACTCTTTTTATACCCTTCACCGAAGGTAAAAGGATATTTATAAGTTTGTCATTCCGTTTGTAATTTCTACAATATTGATACTACACCCTATAAAGTATATATTCTGGGTCCTTATGAAAAGCGAAGTTGATTTAACGATATCCGTCTCTTCCCCCCCCCCCCCCCCCCTTTACATTTGTTTATATATACTAGCATAATGCTCAATATGATTTTCGTTATCAGCCTTCTTTATTATTTCATCTATTTAACGAAATAATTTTAACAAATAGAAACTAGGAATTTTTGTTTCGTTTTGCTTCTTAAAAACTCTCCAACAAAGATAAATCTACGCTATGACAACAGTGCCTATACAAAAGGAAACCAAAAAAACACACATACATGGTACAAACTATTTTGGTGAATATAGGCCAGCTATTATGGTTCACAACTCAAATGTGTGGTTGATTTATAATTTTGGTACTATGGTTTACAACTTTGCTTATTGTGATGTACTAAAACATCAAAAATAATTGCAACTCAACTGTGTTGAGTTGTGAACTGTAAACTGATCATATTTACTTTTAATGATATTCGTAAAACGTTGCTTCATGGTCCAGATGTCAAGGGGGTTTGTTTAGGTTGAAAACTGTGAGTCCCTGGTTCGAATCTTGTTTTTTCAAAAATAAAATTTTTTTTTAATTTTTTCATGTTCTGTAACGATTTAAAAAAATATTTACTAGTTTTAACTTTTTAAATTTAATTTATAATGAAGTTTTATGTATTGTATATATGTACGTTTATGTAGAAATTATTTAGGTTTTGTCTAGTTGCTCTGTATTCTGCTCGCACAATGGTGAAGGGTATATAAGATTCGGCACAGCCGAATATAGCACTCTTACTTGTTAATTATTTGTTTCGTCTCATATACAATAGGTATGTGTTTAGAAAATATTTTTTCTTACAAACAAAGGTGTTCTGTGATCTTCATTTCAACCCATTTTCCGCCGACCGATTTCAATGTTCAATCAACAGGAATGTGGCGAAAAATGGTTTAAATGTTTGATTGCCAACACCTTTTTCTTGTTTTTAAAATGATTGTTTTTTAACAAAACTTCTGAGAAAAAAGTTTTTTTTTTAAATTTTAACGTTTTTTTCCATTTCGTAATTTTGGAAGATGTTTTTAACACAACTATAATTTCACTGCAGATGGCACTATAAAGATTAAATAAAACATCGAAAAACGCAAATTTTCCGTTATCTTACAAATGTGACGAGCTATAAATCATATCAATATCGTTTCGCTTTATGCTAGGAACACAACTGGGACGAACGACGAAATATTCGCAACGAATACTCGTCGTCAAAAATAGAACACATTGGTATGTATGAAAATACACACAATCATTGCGTAGACCGAAATTCGTCCTGCGTAACGAACACTGGGATAGGTTTATTTCTATTTCTTACGCAGACGAACGACGAATAAATTGGGACAGGTACTGCTAACCGCAGCTTAATCGTGAAAGCTGTAAAGAATCACAGGGAACAATAGCTTCTATTGCGAACTTGGCTAAAATTTGCAAAAATTGCGAAAATTCGCGAAAATTTTTAATATTTCAAACAAGCCATAAAATTGATTAAAAGTCTCTAAAACTATAAGCAATGCCAAAAATTCGGTAAAAATTGCTAAATTAGCGGAAATTCGCAAAAAAATTGCTAAAAGCGGCAAACAGCAATGTCTTATATTTTTTAAAAATCGTTAAAGCTGTAAAGAATCACAACCCTCGCTTATATCGCGAACATGGTTAAAATTCGCAAAATTAAAAAAAACCAAAAATTTTTTTTAAATCGCTAAATCAGTTAAAAAAATTAAAATATCCGATAATAACAAAAAAAAGTACAGAACCCATAATATTGATTAAAAGTCCTTTAGACTATTAGGAAAAATTCGTTAAAAATTGCCAAATTAGCGGAAATTCGCCAAAATTTGCTAACAGCGGCATGATAGCAAAGGGCACTATTTATTATAAATCGTTAAAGCTGTCAAGAATCAGACAATTTACAGGAACAAATTGCAAACATGGCTTAAATTCGCGATAAATTGCAAAATTTGGAACAAACCTAAAAACTAATTTAAGTTTGCTAAATTTAATAAAATTTATTGCTAGTTAAAAAAAAATAAAAATGTTTTTAAAATCTAGCGTCTAAAGTATTTATTTTAATAAATTACAAAAGAAGTCAAGTCACATTAATACCTGAAATTCGAGCACTTATTGTGTCTCATTTGACGAATTTACGCAACGAATTCTTGCCGACGAATTCGTCGTACTATGCGAAGTACGTCGTTCGTCCCAGTTGTGTTTATACCATTACTTTGAAAAGTGTGTGAAAAAAAAAACTTTTCAAAAACATTAATTTCGCCGGGTTGTTTTATTCAAGAAAAACAATTGGTATGTATACCATATATCGCTCATTTACTTCAATAGTGAAAAATAACTCCAAAAATTTAACTTTTGTGATTCAGAATAGTTCGCTATGTTTTTCTCGATATCGTGTATAAAATTTATCATTCGAATTAATATGAAAATTTTTTTGAGTTATGTCACTATTGAAGTAAATGAGCGTTATGAATCTCTTTGGACTGACTAATATATCGAAAAAATCTTTCAAGTAATATAATATCGTTTTGGTATAGAAGTCTTTAAATGAAAATAAAAACAACATTTCGTTTATCGAATAGAAATTGGTAATAAATTTTAATAAGTATTTCCAAAACTCTGTTCTAAAATGTACAAAATTGATATGCCCATAATCAAGGCAATTGAAACTGAAACAGAGATTTATGGATTAAATTTAAAAAGAAAAAATATTTTGTATGAAACAAGTTTTTACTTAAAAATTTATTTTTAATTTTTTAAAAGGCAATTTGTATGAATAGAAAACCGAAGATAAAGGAAATTATAATCAACTTAAACCAGAGTTTTATAAAAATTAATAGCATTTTCTATGTATGTACAGTAGACGCTCACAAATTAGAGCTTTCAGTAATTCGAACGTCCAGAAATTAGAATCAGTGTTTGCAATACATTAAACGCTCTAAAATTCGAATTTATAGTTCTAATTTCAGAGCGTTTTTTTTTTTTTTTTTTTGTTATTTGAACACAAGAAATATGCAATTTATTTTTATTCTGTTTGAACATGTAAAACTAAAAAGGGGAATTACCAAATTTTAGATGTGTTTCTTTATTTGTTGTTTTTTTGTCGCGTTTATATATATTTGTGGCTAGTTTATTTGTGAAATTCGAAACAAGTGTACATATTTTGGAAGTCTCTATTAAAAAGTGAAAGTATATCATTCGAAATGTCAAATAAACGTAAAAAAAAACACTTTATCATTGGAAACGAAGGTCAAAATATTAGAAAAGCTTGACAAAGGGTTTGAAGGGAATATTAATGTTACGACATCTTCAATCAGCTATATCAAATCACATAGAACAGCAATATTAAATGCTGCTATCAACACATATCAGGAAGCAAGCAATAAATCTTTGCACAGCGCTGAATACCCAAATATGGTAAGTCGTATGTATGAGTGGTTTAAAGAGAAAGCTAAAAAAATATTTAGAGAGGAATATCCCTATAAAGATGAAAATGCATTCCGTGGAAGCAATGGATAGTTTTCCAAATATAAGAAACGACACGGTATTTTTAATTTTAAAAAATACATTTAATGTAAATCAAATAAAATTGAATTAAAAAAAATTTAAGTAATTTTTATTTTTTATTCGAAATAAAAACGTCCAGAAATTAGAATAATTCAGAAATTAGAATTGCCTCAAAAACAAAGCGGTTCTAATTTGCGAGCGTCTACTGTATATGGGAGTTTCCAAAGTAACGGTCGTTAACGATTTTCGGAGATTTTTTAAATAAAATTCCAACCTACCCAAATGTGTCACGAGGAATGCTCCATTTTGGACTTACGAAACTTCAAGCAACGGTACCAACCGAAAGTATTTATAAAAAATGTAATTTCAATACTTTTTTTGAAAATTTTGCACAGGATATTTGAAGTAAAATATCTGATTAAATTCTCTGGAATGTTTTGTTTAAGGAATGGATTTATTTTCAAACCAAAGAAATTAGTTACCAAAAAAGGAACGGTCGTTACATTATAACAAGTTGAAAGTTTGTTGTGTTTGAATTCATTTATTATGGGTAACAAAAAACTAGCATATTTTTGTTAGTATGTATAAAGAAAATTAAAGTTAGTCTTTCGGAAAATGACAGATACATTTATTTTGTATAATATTAGCAGAAAAAAATTCAAAATAATAATTTCATTTTTAAGCTTTAAGGGACCATTTTCTGTGGAAACACCCATATAGAAACTCAAATGAGCTTGTTTGTTTATTGCAATAGTATTTGGAATACAAATTTAAGTCTACTTCAGATCTATGAAATTAGGAATATTTAGGAATAAAAACTTAAAAAAAATCAGCTTTACTTTAGCAGTTTTTCCTTCCCAACAAACACGAAGTCAAACCTTTGATATGAATTGACTTTATCATTGACATTAAACACAATTCTAAAACCTTTTGCAATTGTTTGATTTTAAAATTTGAATTCAAATTGATAATGATTTGTATATAAACATTCGATATACAATGTTTTATCTATTTGATATCAAATGATACCTATTCTCAAATCAAATATAAACTTCGTAGCACTAAAGGGAAAAATAAATGTAAACATTAAAAATGGCGATTTAAGTTGAATGTGTTTTGCAATTAAAGAAAAATTACATATTGCGTGAAGTGAACATGCCTTTAGAACAGTGTTGCCAGAAGTAGGGGAAAATCCCTTCATGTAGGTATTTTTGATACTAAAATAGAGGCGTAGGGAAAATCGGACAGATTTTTTAAAATCGTTTTGTAAGTGATATTTTTGTAAGTAAGTGATATTATCTTGTCCAAAGCGGTTGCGAATTTTTTCTTTTCACTAAAATCGCTTTTAAATATATTTCCTGAGTTGTTTGTGGTTTAAAAAGTTGGCGACACTAATATGTGCGTATGTTTTGTTTTTATAAGATATCATTTGTTTAAATTTTTATAAGTAGATACATAAATATCGTACCTATTCAACAATATTGTATTAACTCAAAATTTTTAGTTTTCACTTTTTAGAAAAAAAGTGACAACGAGAGAATCATTTATGATCAATAAAAGTTCTAATAAGCGGTTATTTTGCTTTTGAAGCTGATTCCTAAAAGATTTGATTATGGTACAAAATGCTAACTGGGTGTGTATCCTAACAGTTCAAAGCAGAGCAATACGTAAATGAGTTCTAGAATAAGCTTGTCATAAGGACAACAAATATGATTGCAAATGAGTTATTCTCGCTATAGTTTTGTAAGTGTTTTTGAGAATGATGTCCCGTTATTTGAGGAGTGCCTAAATTTTGCATAATTAGTAAAAGTTTTCAGTCTTTGTGTTTTGATCGAAGAGTGAAGTGATGTAAAGTATTTTAAACAGTGCAGAATTTAAAAAAAAAGTAATTAAATGTTATAGGAATACCTATTGGAAATAAAAATCGAACAAAAAATGGTAAAGTTATTTAAATTTACATCAAAATCGAACTGAAAATCATCAAAAAAACTGACATTGGCATCTCGCTATCCCGAGTCTGCGGTTAGATTTTTAAAATTGTTTATATCAGAATCAAAGAATTCCTAAATATTTATTACATTAGGCCACTTATTGGACAAGAAAGAATTAATCAAACTTTTTATCCATAAAAAATACCATTTTTTGACACGGTTTAGCTCTTGGGAACTAATCGCTAGAGCCAAAATATTTTGGGAATCTTCATAAAACATGTCAAGGTTGGTTTTATGGGGATACATCAATAACTTTTTTTAATCGGTCTAATGTACATATGTATGTACATACATATCTATATGATAAATAAAGCTTTTACCTCAGTTGAGGAATTACTCACCTTCTGCCGGAAAAAAATTTTAAATGACGTTTTTGCACCCAATTGTGTAAAAAAAATTCTTTTAACGCGCGAACCGCTTCCCGTTTTATTTTCTTTATTACTAATCTTGGCAACACTTTGACACACTTTTGGCAAAGGCGAATTGACTAGTCAATTCGCCTTGCTTTTAATTGAAAACAAAAACAATTGAATGCATTAAATTTGCGTAAACAAAAGCAACAAACACGTGCTAATATTTGTTTGCTTTAATGATTGAGAGATGTTTTACTTCTTTTTTTTTGCATCTCACCAATTTGTGACACACAAAACCAACAACAAATTCAAAGCACTTAACTGTGATACAACAACAAATAAACTGAACACCGGCAATTACAATAACAACAACTCCAAAAATTTCACACATAATTTGCTTTTTTTAACAAAAAATTATTGCTTCCTTTTTATTTAATAAAAAATAATTGAATTATATATATACATTTTTTTTATATAATTATAGAAGATAACACTTGTTTAACACTTTGAGGATAAATTTATTATTAATTTCTTTCTAATCAACACATTTTAACTCTATTTAATTACGGACGACGTTTATAAGAAGAACTGAATTGATATTGACAGTAGAGTTACCAACAGGCCACCGTTTTTGGTTTTTTCTAACCAAAATGGGTCATTTTCATTTTTAATGTGGAGATGCGAACATTTTTTTTTTATTTTGGTTACTTTTTCTTTAAATAATGAAACGCATGAATAATTCTTTTATTTTTCTTGATAAACTTTCAAATCATGTATTTAAATTTTTATTAACCTGTTTTTATTACCTTTGTTGCATAACTTATATATCGTTAACTTAATACGAAAAGGCCCCAACTCATAATTTTTCGAAATCGATATTTTTACATATTTCGATAGACCATTACTAGATACACCTCCTCCAAAAAAAATCAGATGAATTCGGAAAAAAATACCGAAGTTATAGCCTAAAAACGAAAAGCCCTAACTCATCTCTAAAAATTTTCTAAAGAAAAAAGCCCTAACTCATTTTTGCTGAGGAAACAGCAACTAAGCCTCAATTTTTATAATCTTTTTTGTTGTGTAGTGTTTGCTTTGCGCGATGTGCTGCTTTTATTTTATTTATTAACTTTGATTGTGCATAGAGCATTAAATGGCAGTCAGCTGTTTTAGTGCTCCCACCTGTTATATAAGCCTTGGCATTTATGTGTGGTTGTGACTTTTAAAATGCCGTTATAAATTTAAACTCTAAATTTTAAAGTAAAAGTGTGCAAAATAAAAAATATTAAAAGCTGAAAAACTATGGATTTTGTGAAAGAAAATACTGATACGGATGCTGAAAAAACAAAAAATACTGAACAGATTAGAAGAATAATTCCGAAGCAATTGGAATGGAAACCAAACATTAATCAAATGAAACGAATGAAAGGTGAAGAATATTCTGGATTATCAGACAAGAGTGTTAGCCTAAAGCCCCCAAGACAACAAGGTGAGGCCTGCAAATCAAACTATTGCAAAAAAAGTGCACTAAGACATTGTTCTGAGTTCAGTGAGCCAACGCGAAAAGAAATATTTACTATGTTTTGGGAGATGTCATGGAATCAGAAGCACCAATATGTCATAGGTCTAGTGTCTTTAGAAGAGAAAAAACAAATATTTTGTGAAAATTCAACACGAGTTCAGTCTAAGGCATATTTTTTAAGACAAAATTTAAACCGAATGCAAGTGTGCCGCCAGATGTTTCTTTCAACATTAGGATTAAAAGAAAAAACTGTTCGAAATTGGATTAAGTCTGGGGGAAAGCATGGCACAGTACTTAGTCCCGAAAAATACTCAATCGCTGTCATAGAATCAAGAAAAGACACTAACTATCGCAATAAGGAAAGACGCGCGTTTTTACAAAAATGGCTAGATGAGCTACCAAAGATGGAATCGCATTACTGCAGAAAACAAACAAAAAAATTGTATTTAGAATCCAATTTTTCGACCTATCAAGAGATTTATAAGCTTTATGTGGATAAATGTGCATCAAACAAAAAAAGTGATATGCAAAAATTGTCGTATCCAATTTTCGCAAATATAATAAAAGAGTCAAATTATTCAATTTTTAAGCCTAAAAAAGATGAATGCGATATTTGCACATCATATAAAGTAAGGAACATATCAGATGAACTTTATCAAAAACACCGAGAACAAATAGAAAAGATGCGAGAAGAGAAACGGAATGACATAATAAATGCAGAGTCCGGATTGTGTGCTGTATTTTGTATGGATATGCAAGCAGTTAAGTTAGTGCCTCAATTAAATGCGAACGCTGCATATTATAAAATGAAATTACAGGTACATAATTTCACAATGTATAATGTTGTCAATCATGAATCTGATAACTATGTTTGGGACGAGACTGATGGTAATCTCGTAGCTTCAGTTTTTGCAACATGTATTGTAAAACACTTAAGAAATTTCCTTGCACGTTGGCCTAAAATCCATCATATAATCATTTATTCGGATGGTTGCTTTTACCAAAACCGAAATGCAACATTGGCCAATGCATTGCTTGCTTTCTGCGAGGAAACAAACGTATCAATCGAGCAGAAGTATTTAGTAAGTGGACACACTCAAATGGAGTGCGACGCAACACACTCCCTCATTGAAAGAAAAGTGGCTAAAAAACAAATATACTTGCCTTCACAATTTGTAGAACTTATAAGAGAAGCACGAAAATGCCCAGCACCTCTACAAGCACACCAAGTGCATTATGATTTTTTTTTGGACTTCGAGGCTATTCCTAAGCGATACACGTCGATTCGGCCAGGTAAGTTACATAGTCTTAAAAAATAATATACAAATTTCATATTCAAAACGTTGATTTAACTTCAGGTCGAAGTAGTGGCGACCCTTCTGTAAACTTGCTACGGGCATTAGGATACGACCACTCAGGGTTAATTTATTTTAAAACAGATATATGTGGCGAATACGAGCTTCTACCTCAAAGAACAAAGTCTGCTAATAAACATATTGAACCTGGCCCCCTAAGACACACTTTTTCTATAAATTTGCGAGTTATTTCCTTACGTGACAGCTATTACTCGCCAAAAATTTTACAGACAACGATCAAAAATAACGCTTTTATTAACAAAACAAATGTACATAACTAAAAAGTGTTTATTTAATTAATGCAAAACGATGTAATTACACATTTTTATCCATCAAAATATGATAAAATGAGTTTCTTTGAAAATTGTTTAAAGTATTCCATGGACGTCTAGTCAATACATGTTTTTCTGAAGAATAAGCTTGTCATAAGGACAACAAATATGATTGCAAATGAGTTTTTCTCGCTATAGTTTTGTAAGTGTTTTTGAGAATGATGTTCTGTTATTTGAGGCGTGCCTAAATTTTGCATAATTAGTAAAAGTTTTTAGTCTTTGTGTTTTGTTCGAAGAGTGAAGTGATGTAAAGTATTTTAAACCGTGCAGAATTTAAAAAAAAAAGTAATTAAATGTTATAGGAATACCTATTGGAATTAAAAATCGAACAAAAAATGGCTAAGTTATTTAAATTTACATTAAAATCGAACTGAAAATCATCAAAAAACTGACATTAGCATCTCGCTATCCCGAGTCTGCGGTTAGATTTTTAAAATTGTTTAAAGCAGAATCAAAGAATTCCTAAATATTTATTACATTAGACCACTCATTGGACAAAAAAGAATAAATCAAACTTTTTATTCATAAAAAATACCATTTTTTGACACAGTTTAGCTCTTGGGAACTAATCGCTAGAGTTAAAATATTTTGGGAATCTTCATAAAACATGTCAAGGTTGGTTTTATGGGGATACATCAATAACTTTTTTTAATCGGTCTAATGTACATATGTATGTACATACATATCTATATGATAAATAAAGCTTTTACCTCAGTTTAGGAATTACTCACCTTCTGCAGGAACAAAATTTTAAATCACATTTTTACACCCAATTGTGTAAAAAAAAAAATCTTATTTTTCGGTGTTGTCCAAAGACTATAGAGTATCTATAGATTTTGGTATATTCATACATGTTTAAAATTAAACAACATTTGTTTTTTAGGCTATTTTAAAATAAATCAAAAGTAATATTTAACATTAACTCACCCTGCACAGTATTTTTGCTTAACTTGTTTGCCCTTTATTAATTCTTTTAACGCGCGAACCGCTTCCCGTTTTATTTTCTTTATTACTAATCTTGGCAACAAACAAAAACAATGGAATGAATTAAATTTGCGTAAACAAAAGCAACAAACACGTGCTAATATTTGTTTGCTTTAATCATTGAGAGATTGAGAGATGTTTTACTTCTTTTTTTTTGCATCTCACCAATTTGTGACACACAAAACCAACAACAAATTCAAAGCACTTAACTGTGATACAACAACAAATAAACTGAACACCGGCAATTGCAATAACAACAACTCCAAAAATTTCACACATAATTTGCTTTTTTTAACAAAAAATTATTGCTTCCTTTTTATTTAATAAAAAATAATTGAATTATATACATTCTTTTTATAAAATTATAGAAGATAACACTTGTTTAACACTTTGAGGATAAATTTATTATTAATTTCTTTCTAATCAACACATTTTAACTGTATTTAATTACGGACGACGTTTATAAGAAGACCGATTTAAGAAACTGCAGCGAGAAAACTGAATTGATATTGAAAGTAGAGTTACCAACAGGCCGCCGTTTTTGGTTTTTTCTAACCAAAATGGATCATTTTCATTTTTAATGTGGAGATGCGAACATTTTTTTTTTTTTTTGGTTACTTTTTCTTTAAATAATGAACGCATGAATAATTCTTTTATTTTTCTTGATAAACTTTCAAATCATGTATTTAAATTTTTATTAACCTGTTTTTATTACCTTTGTTGCATAAAATTGTTTGAAAAACTTATAACGGATCACTTATGTCATCAAGTCAACACTTTAATTTCTCCCTTCCAACACGGTTTTCAAAAAAGATGTTCAACTTCAACAAATTTATTACAACTTACTACAATAGTCAATCGCGGGTTTCTTCAAAGAAAACAAACAGATGTAGTTTATACAGACTTCAGCAAAGCTTTTGATAAAGTCAATCATAAACTTCTTATAAAGAAATTACATTTGATGGGATTTGCTAATATTAGCTTAATGTGGATTAACTCATATTTAACAAATAGAAAGCAAAGAGTACTTTTCAACAATGAATCTTCGAAAAATATAAACGTATCATCCGGGGTACCACAGGGCAGTCACCTTGGACCGCTTTTATTTTCCTTGTTTATAAACGATTTACCACAAGTTATTCAGTTTTCAAGTATTTTAATGTATGCTGATGATGTGAAAATTTTCTTGAGTATTAGTGAATACTCCAACCATGTTTTACTTCAAAATGACTTAGATTCGTTTTACAAATGGTGTAATTCAAATTTAATGGAGCTGAATCTAAAAAAGTGCAAATATATGCGTTTTGTCCGAAAGCGACCGATATCTGTAAATTATATGCTGGGCAATTATCAACTAGAAAAAGTGGATAGCTTTTTAGATCTTGGTGTTTTATTGGATCCTAAACTAAGTTTCATTAATCATATAACAATTATGGTAAACAAAGCCAGAGGAGTTCTTGGTTTTATAAAACGGTGGGCTAAAGAATTCAATGACCCTTATGTAACTAAAACTTTATACACATCACTTGTGAGACCTATTTTGGAGTATGCTTCCATTATTTGGGACCCTATGTACCAAATTTATATCGACAGGATTGAATCTGTGCAAAAACAATTCCTGTTGTTCTGTCTTCGAAGTTTAAATTTTAACCCATTATGTCTTCCATCATATACCAGCAGGCTCGCCCTTGTTAAGCTGCCAACCTTAAAAAGCCGACGATCTATGTTAAATGTCTCGTTTCTATTGAATATTATTAACGGTGATGTTTGTTCTGGTTTTCTGATCAACAATATTTCGTTCAACATTCCTCAACGACCAACACGATACTTCTCACCATTATCCGTTCAATTTTTTAGAGCTAATTATGCAAACGCTGATCCTCTCAGGAGAATGTGTATTCAATTTAATGAACTGTATAGATTTATAGATTTTTCTTTAAATACTAATGTAACAAAAAGTAAAATAATAATTTTTTTTAATTCATAATTATTTATTTTATGTGAATAATTAACATTTGTGTTGTATAAATAGTCTGTAAGGATGAATTCCATAGACTAATAAATTAAATAAATAAAAAATAAATAAAACTTATATATGTATACTTTGAAAATCGTCTAAATTCTTCAAATTTAATTTCTTAAGTTTTTTTTTTAAGGAAAATTCGCCTAATTGGATTTGTACAGACGGTGGTCAGATCCAATGTTGTAATTTTTATGACAATGGTGCCATTGTCAGATGCATTAATTTTACATATTTGCCAAATGAAAATGAGCTTACAATGTTCATACAGTTGCAAGACATTTTAGGCAATTTTAATGACAACATTGTTAGATCTGACCACCGTCTGTGCGAAGCTTTAGAAATGGCCATGTCCTTGAAAATCGAAATCAATTAAAGTTAAAATCGATGTATGTTTTCAATTGATTTTTTTAATAAGCGATGTCTTTCCTGATTTCAAAAGTAGTATGAAATTTATAAAAGCGCTTGTTTTTATGAACTTTCAAAACAATCAAGATCTTCTTAAAATATGTTCGATTTCAATATTACTCGGAATCGATTTCAGACATGCCTGAAAATGTATACAGAAGTAATTTTTGTGTTTCTCACAAAAATTTTAAAGACACACTTTTTCTATAAATTTGCGAGTTATTTCCTTACGTGACAGCTATTACTCGCCAAAAATTTTACAGACAACGATCAAAAATAACGCTTTTATTAACAAAACAAATGTACATAACTAAAAAAGTGTTTATTTAATTAATGCAAAACGATGTAATTACACATTTTTATCCATCAAAATAAGATAAAATGGGTTTCTTTGAAAATTGTTTAAAGTATTCCATTGACGTCTAGTCAATACATGTTTTTCTGACATGTTTATAGTTTTCATTTAACAAAGTTTTTTGCTTCTTCTGTAAAATTTTATTTTTTTTAGTTTCGCCTTTTTGCATTTTAGCTAACGATATATAAAATGTTTTAAAATTAGATTGTTTCGTGTATTATCAGGGGTGTCATGGAAATCGAAAACGTAAAACGAAAGAATTTGCCAGTTCTTTTTATTAAACTTTTAATCTAATTTTTACAATTTTTGTTAAAAAATTCTGTTTAATAGAGCATTATTTGTATAATAATTGTCATAAAATTTTTTTATTACAGAAATCTTATTAAAAAACGACTCTTAAAATTCTTTCGTTTTACGTTTTCGATTTCCATGACACCCCTGTATATTTCAACATTTGGAAATGAATATGGGAATTTAAAAAAGTTTTCAAAAATTTATATTTGAAAATTTTTAAGGAAAATTTAAATTCTACTTTTAATAACTTATAGGTAGGTATGTATTTTTTTAATTTTTTTTAGAATAATATTTTTCAATATTTAAATTTATAATACAATATCCTTTGGCTGTCAGTGATATACTTCTTCCTCGATGATGAATGTACATTCCGAAATGTGAATTTATTTATGTCTGCCATAGTCTTATGCAATGGTTCACAAGATATATTTAAAAAAGAACAATTTTGAAACAGTAATAATAATTATCAAAAAGTAATTTCAATTTTTGGGAATACAAAATTTTAATTTCAAAAGATTTTGTTATTCGTGCTTAATTCCCAGTTTTTATTATTGATAAAAACAGGGTTTAAAAAGCTGCAGTCAAAATCAAAAAATTGCTTTTTCTTCCACTTTCTGATTTTTCATTGGACAAAAATAAACCGTTGACTTTACTTCTGATTCATTAAATGAAAACAGTCGCAGTGAAGGCAAAAGCAAAAAACAAAAAGTTGATCGCAACAACGAACATCGGCAGTCGACATGTTCGGAAGTGTTTGGTTTGACCGACTTAAACTTTTAATAAATCCCGAAGTTAACGAAGATGGGATGTTGTGTTTTTGTTTTTTTTTTATTTTTTTTTATTTTGCAGTTCGAAGTGCTTTTTCTATTATGTCTGTAATCACTTGTTGGAAGAAAAAAAGAAACGGTTGTTTGATTTATGTATGTTTGTATGTATAAGTATGTATTTTGTTTTACTGCTATTTTTGTACATACCAAAAATTCTTTTGTTAGTGAAATTAGATAGACATTATTAAAATTCAGAGAACTTTTAAAATACAAACCTAAAAAACCAAATAAATAACAATATGTATGAAAACGATAATGTAATTTAAAGTTTTATTTAATTTCAAAAAATTAAAAATATTGTTAAGCATTAAAATAAATACATTCATACAAATAAAAACATACTTACATATGTACATTAGGGTGGCCGTCCGCCCCCCCTAAAACACAAGTTATCGCTACGAAATTTTTTTGTATTTTTTTTTACATAAAACTGAACCGATTTGGAGGGGGAGAGTATAAGAAATCAAAAAAAAAAGTTCTCCATACAACTAACGGCCACGCTAATGTACATATGTATTTATGTCGTAGGTATTTAAAATAAAAAAAAAAATTTTTTTAAATTAAATCACAATTCTGGACTTTAAAATGATATTATAAGTAAAGACTGTTGTAAAGATTAAAAAATATAATGAAAACATGTTTTGGTAATAAAATAAAAAATATGTACTAATATTGTTCATCTTCTTCTTGGAAAAGTGGCATATTTTCTATAGCAGCATCGAGGTAATTTGGATTCAGCTTTACTAGCAATATGTTTTCAAGCAAAATAAAAAAAAAAAGAAAAAAAAAACAAAAACACAACATCCCATCTTCGTTAACTTCGGGATTTATTAAAAGTTTAAGTCGGTCAAACCAAACACTTCCGAACATGTCGACTGCCGATGTTCGTTGTTGCGAACAACTTTCCGTTTTTTGTTTTTGCCTTCACTGCGACTGTTTTCATTTAATGGATCAGAAGTTAAGTCAACGGTTTATTTTTGTACAATGACAAATGAAGATGTCGAAGTTACAGCACATTCTTATGACTTTTACTATCTCAACTGCAGCTTTTTAAACGCTGGATAAAAACACTTAAAATTTATTGTTGATGGGATAAGCTATTCCTATGCGCATTTCACTGGTTGCTTAGGCCAGATCATCAGGAAACTTCATCCATAAAGATTTTAGAAAAACTAAAGATATTAAACCAAATAAAACTGTTAAGCGTATAAGACTTATAGCAACAGTTCTACTTGTAATAATATCAAAGTTTAAACAAAACACATCAACAATAAACAGTGGGTTTATCTCATCTTACATTCCCCACTACAATTAGTTGAAATTCTCTCAACATTAATTGTAGTTGTAAGTAGGTTAAGAAAAACAAAATAAAAAAAAAAAACAATTAATGTTGAGAGAATTTCAACTAATTGTAGTGGGGAATGTAAGATGAGATAAACCCACTGTTTATTGTTGATGTGTTTTGTTTAAACTTTGATATTATTACAAGTAGAACTGTTGCTATAAGTCTTATACGCTTAACAGTTTTATTTGGTTTAATATCTTTAGTTTTTTTAAAATCTTTATGGATGAAGTTTCCTGATGATCTGGCCTAAGCAACCAGTGAAATGCGCATAGGAATAGCTTATCCCATCAACAATAAATTTCAAGTGTTTTTATCAATAATAAAAACTGGGAATTAAGCACGAATAACAAAATCTTTTGAAATTAAAATTTTGTATTCCCAAAAATTGAAATTACTTTTTGATAATAAACAGGCAGTGCACGGCCTAAAAAAACACTTAATTGACAACATCTTTTGTAAGTTGTTGTTGTTTTTATTTTGTTTTTCTTAACCTACTTACAACTACAATTAATGTTGAGAGAATTTCAACTAATTGTAGTGGGGAATGTAAGATGAGATAAACCCACTGTTTATTGTTGATGTGTTTTGTTTAAACTTTGATATTATTACAAGTAGAACTGTTGCTATAAGTCTTACACGCTTAACAGTTTTATTTGGTTTAATATCTTTAGTTTTTCTAAAATCTTTATGGATGAAGTTTCCTGATGATCTGGCCTAAGCAACCAGTGAAATGCGCATAGGAATAGCTTATCCCATCAACAATAAATTTCAAGTGTTTTTATCAATAATAAAAACTGGGAATTAAGCACGAATAACAAAATCTTTTGAAAGTAATAATAATATTTATAAATTTAAAATAAAATTTACAAACAAGAGAAAAAAAATTTGGTTATATTTGGTTGTGATAATTTTTTTCGTAGTGGCAGCTCTGGTTACCACATTCAAAAATTGTAGACGCAAAAGTGGGCCAGGCATTCATAAACTATTAAAGTACAGGCAAAGCCCGGTATAACGAATGATATAATGTCAGCCCCTTTCGTTAAACAGAGAGATTCGTAATACCGAACTTTTTTTAAATAAAAAATTAGCTGCATTTACCATTAAATCGAGCTGTTTATGTTATTATATTCATGTTTATTAAACTTAATACGTAAGTACATACGTGTTTACATATTGGGACAAATTATTTGTCTAAAAAATCTGTAATATATAGCTTAGTTAAGACAATTTGTATGTTGAAACAGCAAATGTATGCTTACACTCATATGCTTAAAAATAATAACAAATGCCTCTATCAGCGTATTCATATTCAATATGCGATATAAGAAAAAGACTTACACCTTTTTTTACATTCTTCTAAAAAAATTTTTTTTCACTGAATGGTATTCTTTTTCTATTCACCATTTTGCTTCAACAACACTTCAAACAAAACTCTTTTACTATGCTTAAAACTAATCTACAAGTTCTCTTACTTTGTAGCAAACAAAAAAAAGCACATCCAAACAAACGGTATTGTAACAAATTTTTGGTTTTGCTTTGTTTTTCTTAACTATTCGTTAAACCGGGAGAAAATCATTCGTTATATAAGGTAGCTAATGAAAAAACTTGCTCATTCGTTATATCGGATTTTCGTTAAAGTGAGTATTTGTTATATCGAGCTTTGCCTGTATTGTTACAAAGTAATGTATTTAAACTTTAATAACCCTACAAGAAGAGAATGAGCGAGTTGTCACTTTTTTCACGTTGGTGTTAAGAAAATGATAGAATAAAATGACAGAAAATTTGATTTCGGTCATTTCATTCTATCATTTTCTTAACACCAACGTGAAAAAAGTGACAACTCGCTCATTCTCTTCTTGTAGGGAAGCTTTTCGAAATTATCAGTAGTTTTTTAAATCTTACAAAAAGAATAAAAATTAAATGTACCACTTCTTTATAAATATTTTAATAAATATTAGAAGAAAATCTCAGCTTTATTTATTTATTTTTATTTATTTATTCAACTGAATGTAATCCAAAAGCCTTATAGGCCACAAACAGATTTATGTGATAAATTAAATTTAACTTTTTTTAAACAATTACCAGTCACTTCAGAAACATTTTACGTGTTACAATTAATATAGACCTAAAAGATGTCTCAGGCAGGTGTTGTCAGTAATTTGATTTTAGTTTAATAAATGTCAGGAAAGTGTCTAGTTTCCTGCAACAAAATATTATTGTGTTAAATAATGAAGGTAAGGCACCCTTTTTATATTGTTTCATTTTTACAACAAAAGGTTTCATTACGCACTGAGTATTGTTTGAAGACGGTGTGAGGTGGTTATAAAACACGATACTTTTGTATTTGAAAGTTAAGATATAAAATTTCCTAAATTTTTATGGTTTAAAATGATGAAAGATGTTAGAAAAGGAGGTTCGTTTTAAAATCAAGTAAAAGAGAAAACTTCGGCTGTGCCGAATCTTTATTACCCTTCACCAAGCCTTAAACAAATTTCCGAAGAAGTATAGCATATCTTAAGAGCCGCTGCAGCCATTTTCCTAAATTTTATGCAGTAGCATCTTCTGAGCCCCAAAATTGATATAAGATAGCAGCAGGGGAAGAATAACTCCCATAGGACGCCTATGTTAAATATCGCACATCTTAGGAACTGTTATAGTAAGATGGATCAAACTTGGTAGGAGTCACTCTTATGGTAAACTACACCTTTGAAAATAAAAATAAAGTCGGTAGGCGCAGGGGGAGATATATCCACCATAGGATGCATAAATTAAATATTGCGTAACTGAGGAACTGTTAAAGCTAGAGTCTTCAAACGTGGTTAAGGCCATTATTATGGTAAACTTAAAAGTTCAAAATAAAAATGGGCAGATTAGACGAAGGAGGAGCTGTACCTCCTATAGAACAAAAATATTAACTACCGCATATTTGAAGACAAAAGCCTTTAAGCTTTGTAGGAACCACTCTTATGGTAAACTACACCTTTTAAAATAAAAAATAAAGGGGGTAGGTGGAGGGAGAGCAATACGTTTTTACAGAAGCATCCTGTGAGCCAAAAAAATAAAATAGACTATTTTTTTTTTTTTGCCAATAGGGGCAGGGGAGCATTACCCCTATAGGAAAAAATTTATATTTTGTACAAGTTTTTAGCTTGGTTATCAATGCACAACATTAATCAAAAAGTAAGCTAGATTGGAAAAGTGAACGTGGTACCTCCCATACAAAGACAATTTAGATATCATTTATCTGTAGAATGGTCACAGTATGCAAAATTTTTTAAATTTGCAACAAATAGCTTGGTATTCTTTACAAAATATCTGTCAAAAAGTTGGCTGGATTAGAAATTTTGATTTTTTTTTATTGTGTGACTAGTATTTTTGTGGAGTATTTGATAATTTTTTGATCCACATCTACTTCACTGATATATATTTAAGCATTTGAAATCACTGATGCAGCGCATTGATGCATTTCCGAACAGGCCCCTTGTGAGTGTTTTGAGGAAGCATTCATGTTATTTTGATGAGTAGCCCATCATGCCAAACTTTGTCAAATGCTTAGGAAATGTCTATAAAAAGGGCTGAGCAGTATTGCTTTTTCTCAAACGCCGATCTAATTAGGGTGACAATTCTATGCACTTGTTCTATTGTATCATGTTTCGCTTTAAATCCGAACTGGTGATCCGGGATGATGTCGTGTTCATTTAGATGAGGAGTTATACTTAAAACGAATATTTTTTCGAAAAGCTTCGACAGGATTGATAATAAGCTAATCGGTCTGTACGACGCAACCTGGCTAGAAGCTTTTCCTGGCTTGGGAATCATAACAATTAATCGATGTTTTGTATTAATCGATTAATCACGCGAATAATTATTCGAGGTAAAAATATTATTAATCGAACAACGGTTAATCGATTGAATAGTGTCAAAGTTATTTACGGGAATACAAAATTTATCATTAACAAGTATGACGTGCTAAATTTCCAATTTTTCATATTTCATAAATACACTGAAATTTATTGTTGAGGGAAAGCTACCTTCTATGCGCATTTCACTTCTTGCTTAGGCCAGCTCATTAGGAAACCTTTTTCCAAAGATTTAAGAAAAGCTAAAAATATTATACAAATAAAACCTTAAAACGAATAAGAATTTTAAACACTCAAAGTCTTACTTGTAACAATATCAAAGCTTAAACAAAACACCAACAATAAACAGTGAGTTTATCTTTTCTTACATCCCCCTACAATTGGTTGGGTTCTTTCCGACTCGAATTGTAGTTGTAAGTGGGTAAAAAGAAAAAGCAAAATTAAAAAACAAATTGTTTCATTCTATTGTCTTCGTAAGAAAACAACAAAAAAATCAATTTGTCAATTCAGTTTTCTGCACGGGCACATGCAAGTATATTACCAAAGTTATTTTATGAATTATAATCCAAATTATTTTGAGCAAATAGAATTAAAATCTTTTCCAACAAAAATCGATATATTACTTAAGATTGGTTTCTTTTTTATAGGAAAACATAAAAATGGATTTATTTTGTAAAATAAAAGGCTAGAGCGAAAAGGATTAAAATATGTGATCACTCGTATTTTTCACAAAATATCGATATATTACATTAAACATTAAACAGCATTTATTAAGTAAACTTAAGCTTCGTTCATAATCAGAGAAACAATTTCGTTTTTTCTTCTATCTTTTTTCTTCCTAAAATATTTCATATATTTTCCTTTCATTTTTAAAACAAAAATGTAACTGCTGTGAGTGTAAAACGGCAAATCCATCTGAGGAGATCGAGTGGTTGCGATCGAAACATGTCATGGTAACCTGCCGGCCCGGGTTCGAGCCCCGGCCACGGTCAAGAATGAAAGATTATCAATAACAATTTTAATTAATTTTCATGTTGTAAAATTCCTTTCTTCATAAAAATAATTTAATGAAAATTAAATTTATTGAACTTAAGCCTAATTAAAATTATTAAAAAATTTGGATTAAAAACCGTAAATAGTTCAACAAAATAACCACAATACTAATTATGTAACTAAAATTTTTTTAAAAATGTAACTAAAGTTGAGTCAACTAGAACTTCAGCAACAATTTGTATGAAATTATTTCTGACGTTTAAAATAATATTATTTAGTTTGTGGCTAAAATTTGCAAACGGGTTCTTAATGCAAAATGTGTGTGATTGCAAAAGAAATTGTTGATCTATTATGAACACCAAGTGAAAATGTTTTTTTGATTGTGAACGAAGCTTTAAGGCCTTTGAGGGAAAAGGATGAAAATATGTGATCACTCATATTTTCCACAATAAAACGATATTCTATTAGGAAATTCGGTTTTTTTATATGAAAACCTAAAATTGCATTTGTCTATTTTTATTTTATGTTATAAAAAACACAACGAAATCTGTAATCACTCATACTTTCCACAAAAAATCGGTATTTTATTTGAAAATTTTATGAAAAAAGCTAAAATGATGAACATCTCTTATCATTCATATTTCTCACCATAAATCGATATTTTTCAAAAATCTTGGTGAGGGTTACCGTTAGGTCGTTTTATAAAAATTAAGCCGCAGAAAAAAGTCGCTTGAGAACAAAATAGTCGCACAATTTTTCAACGTTTTGATTATTAAAAAGCATAGTAAAACAAAAAAACAATTGAAACAAAGCATTTAGTTAATTTTTTTTATTTTTAGAAACCTGTTTTATATTATTAACAGCGTTGCCACGACCAAAAAAATTTTGTAACCAAAATGTAAAAATAAAGTAACCAAAAGCGAAAAAAAGTAACCAAAATTATTTTGTATCTAAAGTACTATTTTGTTCGCACTTCAGCTTAAAAATATGTCTAAAGAAGAAATTGTGTTTGTTTGTATCTTGTAGGCTCATTAGCCGCTGGACCGATTTCGGGAAAGAACAATAGGATATACAATTTTTCAAAATTTTTAGTGGAAGTGGCACTTCCTATACAAACTTATTTTCGTCATTTTTAAAAATTTTATGAGCTATAGCTTTCATTCTTTTTATATGAAGAGCTCTTACTGTGTGTTATATTATTAAAGTGCAAAATTGAGCTAAATTTTGCGGTAGATCTTTAATTTATAGATGATTTTAGCCCAGTGGTATATACTCATATTAAACGGGATCGGATCGGAAGGGCCTTTGACCTTTTCATTTATCTAGAAAAGTGTTTCAGTTAGCCATATGAAGCATGAAGAGTAGCAGATAATGGCCATTTACACTTGATAGTCTGTTAAAGCTTAAGCTTCTAAAAAAATTATTTTTAACTAGATGAAAATAGTATTGGTTTAAGATGCACAAATACCACACAGAATTTTTAAAGGTCAGAAAAGCGGAGCGGGTAGTTCTTGCTCCAAAACAAAAAATTGGTTATTTTTGTGTTGAAAAAAAGTAACCAAAATGGAAAAAAAGTACACAAGTACACATTGAGAAAAAAAGTAACCAGTTTTGGTTAAAAGTAACCAAAACGGCAACGCTGATTATTAATGTGTTTTTCCATGTCGCTGAAGATGATTGTTTTAGTTTAGTTAAAGCTGTTTACAATCACAGCAAACAACCGCTTTGACTCCATGTCTTGGTTAAGCCATTTATACTTCAGTTCCCAGTCTTTCGAATGTTATCACCAAATATAAAGTTTCTTGGAAGGACCTGCTGCGATGTTAACGTTTTCTTCTTGCATTGACTCGGTGGCTAAAAAAAAACTTTGTAAAATGAGCACTGCAAACACCACAATTTCTTATTTTAAAAAGCTTTTTGCTAAAACTATTCTTTAAAACTTTTTTTTTTTTTTTTGATTTTAAATTTTTTTGGCTAACTCTTTTGAGTTATATTGCCAGGGTATCACACAATTTTTGTAGCTTCAACCACAAGTAGTCGTTCGACCTAAACCTTCGTATAGGAAGGCGAGAGCTTCCAGAATCCGCTCCAGAGTATATTGGTCTCCACCAGTAAACGTCTGAGTTATTTCCTTGGTACTCCACCAGTAAAACGTCTGAGTTATATATGGTTCTCCACCAGTCACGCTGAGTTATTTTTGGTTCTCCACCAGACAACACATTAAAACATTGAGGTTAAAAACGATTGCATATAGTTAATGTAGAAACCGCAAAAACTGTAACTCGGTACAGTTACACGACGCCGAACCACTAACCAATGCGGGGTGACAACGCAAAACGCACGAAAAGCAGACAAACAAGAACGACCTGTTTGTCCTTAAGAAATAATGACAAAAAGCGCGAGCTGCTTCTCCACTAAAACTTTGCGAAAAATTTCGTAAATACATTGTAAACATGACAAGGTTGCAAAAAAAAAGGAAATAAAATTGTTGCCAAAGGAACAATAATCTTAAATTTTGACGACGTTGTTAATAAGAAAATTAATAATTTACTGCAAATTAAATGTTTTTGTGAGAAACTTTACAAAAAAATTATAAAGATTAAAAATTTCGCAAAAGTGGGTGATGAAAAAATCTCACAAAAAGTCGCAGGCCGCTAAAAAAGGGACAAATTGCGACTTTAGTCGGGCGAACGGTAACCCTGGTCCTTATATACATAATTTGATTTCTCTTATTTACTGATAATAAAATACATACGAAACTGTTACACAGAAAAAATAAAAGTAGATTTCAATAAAAAAAAATTGGTGATATTAATCAAAAAACTAATTAAATTTGCAGCAGTAAACAAATCAATATAGTGTCAATTAAAAATTTTTGATATTAGCAACATTTTCTCCAGAAATGTTGTTGGTTTAAGTAAACGTTTAATTCACTTGATAAAATTTTTAATTAAAACTGATTTTATTTTTGAATTTTTTTTTGTTTACATTCACTACCAACTAACCTTCATACATTACATACTAGTCAAGGAATCCCGAACACATAAAACATAAAAACGAACAAACGAAAATTAAAGTTAAATCGACTGCAAAAGCTAATTTCGTAGGAAAATCAGCCATGAATCAAATTAAATTCTTTAGACACACAGAAAAAATTGTTACACATAAATTTTTTTTTTTTTCTTATTCCAACATCCTGTCCGGCACAGACAAGAAACACCACGCACTTTCAAAATAAGTGTCTTCAAATTGATGGCTCTGACGTTTAAATAAATAAGTGTTAATTTCTGTCTGTGAAGGATGTGCGCTTTCGTGTTAATGTCATGAAAAAGTTAGGAATTTGTTTGTAGTTGCCTGAAGGAAATGCCGCGCCGTTTGGCAGTGTATAATAAAGGAAAATAAGACAGCCAATCAAGTCCTTCACTTGTTAATTGATGTAATAAATGAATGTTATTTTTTAATCGCACGTTAAATTTGTTTCATTTTTACTGTGTTGGGGAACTTAAAAAAAAATTTTTTTTATTTTTATTGGCAAAGTTTAAAACTCAAATCGAATGACTGGCTCAATCCGTTTCCGCAAAAATTATTCTTTAATCGGTAACCGAGCTTTGTAAAACAACTTGTTAACAGTTAAGATGATTTTTTGCACACCACCAAAAAGATTGTAAGTAAATCGTGTTTATATTTTGGTTTGTAACATAAAAAAATCATCGGACTCCTAATAAGGTACATATATTTTGGATCCCCGGAAAATTCTAAGAAAATCTACACTCATCCTTCCACGCTAGAATTCACAATAAAAGGTTAAGAAAGATAAAATTTGGTCAAAATTATTTTTAGATTGGTAAGGTTTTGGAAATGGGCCAAATTTATTAATTAATTTAACTAACCTTCATACAAATGGCCCTCGGGATAAGATTTTTGCGTGATAACGGCCACACGGGATAAGATTAAGCAATAAAATTTATCACAAAATTTCCACAAGTGGTGAAAAATCAGCCCTTGAAGCTGACAGCCCTCCACATGACTTTGGAGCCACATCAAAAGTCTGGCTAGAAGCTTAGTTCCAGGTGATCCTGACTCCCGTGGTTTTAGATAGGACCTCTGGTCATCCGATTTACAGCACCCGGTTCTTGGGAGGATATTGCGGCAGAATGTGAAAAATCCTTAGGATGTTTCCCTACACACCAATCACTCTGATAAATTTCGTGATAATCAGTCCATAAATTACCATAATTCTTGTATATTTCCCACGCTCTGATTACACTTTAATACGCCCCAAGCCGTAACGAAAAAAACTGTCATGAAATTAAGCACACAATAGTTCTATATAAAAAAAAATTGTGATGCCAGATTTTGTTAAGATTGGTTCATAATTTATTACGCATCCCATATAAAGTTATTACAGGTGGAGGCAGTGATGTTAAAAGTAGGGAAAAATCTCTCTTTGTAAAAAAGGACAAATATTTTGATATGATTAAAATAAAGGGACCATTTGAAAATATGGATGTTTTCAGCGTGCGTAGGGACTTTGCAAAGAAGTGTGTGTGTAACATCACTGGATTAAGGGTATCAAAGATTCGGCATTCATATTCAGAAACTGTAGTTTTTTGTAATTTTACATTAAATGATTACGATTGGAAGTAGTTGTCAGGGCTGTCAGGTACTTTTTTCCTTGTCCCCAAAAAATATAAAATAAAATCCCTAAAAATTCTCAAATTAAAAAACAAAACCTTAAAAAGTTAATATTTTAATGTAGAAATCTAATTTTGATAATAAATAATAAATAAATGTATTATTCAACATTGGCAGCATTTATTACGCAAAATGTCAAAACAATGATAATAAAAATAAAAAAAGTAAACAAGAAATATTTGTGCGTTATAAAAATGGATGCGGTTGCCCTTTAGACGGAAAATGAAGACGAGCGATTGGAGCGTAAAATTCTACGCGATGGTGTGGATTTTATATAATGTTAGTAACAATTTATTAAATATGTTGTAAAATTTCAGACTTACTCAATTTGAACCATGGAGAGATACACAATCCAACAACGTGTTAAAGTTATCCAGACTTATTATGAAAATGGATGATAAATTTCGAAGAAAATCATCTTCAGTGATGAGGCGCATTTTCACCTCAGTGGATTTGCCGATAAGCAGAATTTCCGCATTTGGGCGAATAATAATCCAAGAGTGATTGTCGAAAAACCAATGCACCCACAAAGAGTGACTGTTTGGTGCGGTTTATGGGCTGGCGGCATCATCGGGCCGTATTTTTTCCAAAATGAGGCCGGTCAGGCAGTTACTGTGAATGGTGTTCGCTATCGTGAGATGATAACGAACTTTTTATGGCCCGAATTGGAAGATATGGATGTGGACGATATGTGGTATCAGCAGGACGGTGCCACTTGCCACACAGCTAACGAAACAATGGATCTTTTGCGCAACAAATTCAATGACCGTGTTATCTCACGTAATGGCGATGTCAATTTTCCGCCAAGATCATGTGATTTGACACCGTTGGACTTTTTTCTTTGGGGTTATTTGAAAGAAAAGGTGTACGTCGATAAGCCAGCAACAATTCAACAGCTAAAGGATGAGATAATTCGGCACATTAACGGCATAGAACCTCCATTATGCCTCAGGGTCATCGAAAATTTGGACCATCGGATGGAGGTGTGCCGCCGTAGTCGCGGTGCCCATTTGGCCGATATTTTGTTCCATACATAATTGAGTAATACCAATATATCATAATAAAATAAAATTACAATAATTTCCTAAATAATTGTGTTTTATTCAAAATCAACATCGGCCCTTGAAATTTAACCACCCTTTATGTAACTAAATATTTTTATTTGTAGGTTTGTGCGAAATTTCCGGCTTAACAAGGAAGCTTTTTAATATGTGTTGTAACACCTTCTTCGAGTGCGGTAAATGAACACATTTTAGCCGGGCCACCGCCTGTACCCAAAAAATTAATGCGGTTCTTCCGCAATTTGGCCTTATGATGGGTCTTGTGATCTGGCCAAACTTAAACAAAAAAAATTTATTTCCATTTATGGGTAAACTATATATTACCTACTATTTTCCAACCGCCCACTTCCCGCATTTTTTTTTTTTTTTTAATTCCCTAAGCTAATCCCGCGAAGCTCTAGGCTTGTCTGCAGGAAAGAAACCAGAGTTTCTGGCGGGATTCGAACCTGCAAACCCCGGCGCTGATAGACTAGCTCACTACCAGCTAGCCTACCGGCTGTATTCAGATCTTCTGCCAATCGTGTCCATAAATTGTTGGTAGCTTGTTTGGCGTCCGGAGCTTTTATATAGCCGTTAGCCAACTGCGGATGCTCTGTCATAAAGTTGAACATAATTTTAAATTGCCTTTGCTTCGTATTAATATTTTTCGTAGCATTTTCCCTATTTCAAAAAGACTTGTACAAATTTGTATCTATTAATATACATAAATTTAACAAATACTTACATTTTCAGCGTTTGGTGTGGATGTTTTCATTTATTTAAGTTTTGTTATATTTCTTCCGTTAGCTCAACATCAAACGAGTGCAAATGCCAACTTTCGAGCGACTTTGAAATCTACACTCGAAGTACAGTGATGCACATTAGAAAGTAAAGTACGAGTATTCGATAATCGGACACGGCAAAACGAAAGTAGCAAATGTATTTACGAATTCAAGTTAGTTGGTAGGAAAAATTCGTATCCGTAATATTTAACTATCGAATCGAGTTACATAGTTTTAAAACCGACCCTGTACTGAAAGTTCATACAAGCATTCCATTTTATCAATTTAATTTTGTGAGTACCAATAGCTTTACAAGAACAACTCGTAATTTTGTAAATAATTGAACTTAAAATATCGTTCGATTTCAATTTCACTTCATTTCAATTTCTAGAACATGCCCGATTGTCTTTAATATTAACTTATTTTTGGGGAAGACATATTTGCTTAAAAATTAAAATTGTATGTGTTGTCAACGGTTTTAGATTCTGTTTTTAAATTCTTCTTTTTTAAAACACTCACTCAAGAATAATAACATAAGTTTATTAAGTACCTTTTACACACTTTACAATAATGGTAATCTAAATTAGGACCCTTTGCACCGTATTAGTTGTTGATAAGAGTAAGATAAAAGTTTTGCTATTTTTTCTATATTATATATAGAAACAAAGAAAAATAAGCGTAAATAAAAAAAAAAAATATTTAAAAATGTGTAAAATCCCCAAAAAATCCCCGAATTTTTTTTTAAATCGCCAAAAAAAATCCCCAATCCTCAAATGACTTTCTTTGTCCATCTTGCTCGCATAAATCCTTAAGTCTGGCAGCTCTGGTAGTTGTTAAATTGTTGATACCAAATTAAAAAGAGAGAAAAAAATTTAGAGAAACACAATCAAAACCATGGTGAAATAAACAGGTGGCAGCACTACGCCAGATGACGATATTTTGCTCTTGCATTGTTTGTCTAGGTTTATGTCAAAGTTTTGTTTATGTTTACAAAAAGTCCACGTTTTGTGCTGTGATTTTTGTATTTTATTAAAGGTTTTGATAATTTTAAATTAAAATAAAAAAGATATTGACCATAATTAAATAAAAATTGGTTAAAAATTTATTTATTTCATCACGTTCAGCGGCACGCTTTGATTTTTGTTTAATGTATTTTTTGACGTAAACGGTTATGTAATTTCCATTTTTGTTGTAATGTTGTATTTGTTGCCGTAACACCACGTCTCCATGCGCTTTCGATTTGAACATGACATGACCATAACGCCGGCAGAGCAACGGTATTAATTTGTTCACGTTCTTGTATGTGGCGAATACGTGTTGATGTTCATGTTCTGATTGGCCACAATTTTTGTTGTTGTGGCGTTTGCTTGTATACAGAAAATACATTGTATGGCCAACATCATGGCGCACATGGATGCTAAGACGAATGTTTGGGCAACGATGGCAGCACATGGCCGAAACATGAACATGAACAGTCTACACGAGCAGAATTCATGTGCGACATGCTGTTCTTACCAAGTTGATGGATAGTGGAGACGGGTAGTAACGATGCCACCTGCTTATTCCACCATGATCAAAACCTCAAAATGCATTTTTATACTTAATACCTTTTTGCGTAACATCAAGGTCTTATCGATAAGAGGATTGCTATTTGGTGAGTAAGCCTTAGCAACAGTGAAAGTTAACAGATACCATCTGACATTTACGGCCAATTACACCAAGTTCAGTTAAAACTATTACTTTAACTTCCAGTTACCAATATGTTTGGACATATTTCCATTATTTTCATAATATATGGATGTTGCGCCCAGAAATAATTAAAATCAAAAAATAATTAAGCTTATTTCGTATATCCTGTTCTGAAGTAAAATGTGTTCCTGTGGGAGCGTTACGGCATCGTGCCTGGTCGCATAGTCCGGGTTTTTATCGACCCATTATCGTTTTAAGTGAATTGGTATTAAGTTGAAGGGCCTTGTGATTTTTTTAGAATATTTTTAATCCCAACAAATACAGAGCATTATCTCGGTGCGATTAGTATTCGACTGTAACATTTATTCGACCGGGCTTCACAAAGGTACATGTAAAATCGTCTTGCGAAGTTTCTCTGCTTCAACTTTTGTGGGTACGCAATTTGTTTGCTTTCAAATTAATCCAGCTGCTTACAATTTTTTTGAAATTGCTGCTTAGGTAGCTTTTTATGATTTTGCAAGCTTTTTCAGTTTCGGTTATGCCTTAAATTCATTATTTTTACAATTTGAACTGACCTGGGAGGTCTTTGTCTCTGAAATGTTTTTAGGATAAGCTTTGTTGAGCAATCTATATGCCTCAGCTGAACTTTTTGGAAATTGAAAACATAACGCTTAAATTCTACATTTTCGATGTAAAAATATTGTTTTTTGTTTACATTATTTTCTTTAATAACTCAATAAATTTTAATGACAGGTGTTTAATGTAACCTCAAAAATGCCATAAAACCTATTAAAGACACAAACCATGTGTAAGAGATAAGTGCCGCATTTTTAAGTTATCAAGACAATAAAATATTTTACGAAACTTACTTAATATTTCTTAGGCCCGTTTTGACGACTTAACGATAGCTAAATGTAGGAAGTTATCGAACAGATAATGAGTTTTTGATTATCACAACGTTCTACCTTTAACTTTTGTCGTAAGGTTTAGATTTGAAATTGCCATATATATGTCAACTCCAAGTTTGTTTTGTAAATTAATAAAAAAAAACTCGTATTTTAAAAAATAAAATTTACATGTTAAATTCGCGCGTACGCCGGTATTTCATTAATATTTGTCATTATTAAAAAATATTTGTTCACACAAAAATTTAAAATGAGAAAAGTAAAAGAAAGTACGTAGTTGCAAGTTCGTATTTTTATTTTGGCAAAAATAATCGGTATTTACTTTAGTAATGCCACATTTTCAAAATGTTAATTTTATTTTATACAGAAGTTGTGAAAACGAAAAATAGTTGAAGGTAACTTTATTCCTTACTAGTGCTATAGGTACCATTAACTATTTCGATCTTTATAGGTAAGTCGTGAAAATGGGCCTTAATCTAGTATGTTATACATACAAATCGAGCTTGACCTAAAATTTTATTTTCAGTATCTTTAAAAATTATTTCTTATATATTTTTTTCTATTAATTTTTTTTTATTAACTATATATCTGTATCACATATTTTTGAAATGATTGTTTTGAAGTCGATCGCTGTCCGTCACACATCTGAAAATTTACGAAAAATTAAACGGACTACGAGCGAATTCGGTAGTTTCGTAGAATTTCAAATAGCTAGAATAAACTTTTTTTCGTTTTATAAAGAAACTTTTGTAATAATACGAAAAAACGAAGCTGCCAAAGATTATTTCGTTGAATATAGCACGAATTATTTCTATTATGGAAACACCAATTGTTGATACGGCTTTTCGTTTTAAACAATCCTCTTAAAAAAGGGCATAACTAACATAATTTACATTATAAAATTTTAGTTTAACAAAACTTCTCGCTTCAACTTTTCGCCCTTTTGCATTTTATGTGAAGAAATTTATGTTAAAACCAGTTAATGTCTGTTATTTAACAATATATTCGTAATTATTATTTTTTTTCGTACGAAAATTATTACTGGTGTGTTGACAACAACTATCATGACAACGTCAATGGGAAATACTTAGTACAACAACAACAAACGAAAGCTTTTAAACATTAACGTTGACGTGATAGTGCAAAAGGATGTCAGTTTTCGTATGTGTGTGTGAGTAGCACATTACTGCAATGCGCCGGAAAGTGTTTAAAAGCCATAAAGGATGCAATTTCGCTGAATTTGTTGGCTTTGCATAGAAATTAACAAAAGTATTTTTGCTTTCATCAACTATTTTGTTTGGTGGATAACAAAAACAAAAAAAGGACGTCTATGCATAAGTAGCCTTAATTGTGGATGAGGAAGTGAGAGTTAAAGTGCAAAATAAATTTTAATGAAAATTATTTTGTTTGTATTAAATTCGATTAAAGTTCTAGAGAATTTTTTAGGTAATACATTAAATTTTAAAACTAATGATATTGCGGATAGAAAAGTTCTGGAACGAACTATTTTACATTGTAAAATTAAATTATTTAATGTTGGCTGTATTAAAATGCCCATGATTCAGAACAAATGTCGTAGTGTTTACACGTGGTTGGAGCCTTCAATAACTCCTAATAGTAATCATCTATTATATATTATTTAGTAAACATTAAATAAAACATTCAGATACGTAAGGGAAAACGATTTTAAGAACAAAACGATTTTAAGTCGATAATTTCGTTTCAGTATCTTTAAGAATTTATTTCGTATACATTTTGCTCTTTTTTACTGTCTATATTCTTTTAAATTTTATTAAATTTTTGCAAGCAACAGGATTTATACATGAATTGGGGTACACTGTGAAAGAAAATTTTGCATTTACGAAATGCTTCTTTAACGTCATACAAAAAGACAATTTTAAATCGCAAAATTACTGACGACAAAATTTAGATCGCAGCCAAACAGCCGAATCAAAACTAAAGCCGAATCTTAAAGGCGCCAAGAAATTGCTCTGCAATTGGGGGGACCAAAAGTGTCTAATATAATTTGATTAGGCCAAACGATCACAGGGAATCTATATCGAACACAATGGATTCGTTTTGCGAGAGCATTGGCCGAATGATACAAGGAATATTCAATAGTACCGTAATACTCCATTTGATATTGCTGGGCTGCATGTTTCAAAATCAGCTTTAAACTTTTTAGAAATTATTGATTGAAAAGTTTTGCCTCAGCCGCCTAAAAGTCCAGACTATGCCCGTCCGGATACCAACTTCTTTTTTTTTTTTTGATCGATGCAGAACGCTCCTTACGAAATACACCTCACTTTAGAACATTGTAACCGAAATTTGCTCGGTTCGTTCTAGGCCTCAAACAAAAAGCAGTTCTCTTAAAAAAGTGTCCATATGTGCCCAAAAAGATGGAAAATCGTCATGGCTAACGATAACCAATACTTTAAATATATTTATAATGTACCAATATTTAAAAATATATGCTCGAAATTTTCCACATTTTTAATTTCTACTTGTTACCGATAGGTTATTGTTTTTGGAGCTTACGAGTTTAAAAATTTTAAAAATTTATCAGATATAGGCCGACATAAATTTAGAATTATCTGTACAAGAACAAAGTTGTAACATCAGTTGGCATTACAAAAAACAATGAAATTACCTATACCATATTGCTCTCCCATAAATTGCTATACATTTTTCACTCCAATTTAAATATTTCATTAAAATCATTTTTTATTACTCAAATAGAAGAATTTTAAACCAAAAAAATATATTTAAATGTACCTATTCCATTCCATTGTTTTCTTCTAAAACCTCATAAACTCTTACCGCTTCAACTTCACCCACAGTCAAAATCGTTACTAGTTCATTGTCTCTATACTCTCTTACAATTTTAGTCGACTTCAAGCCATTTGCTGACTGTTCCTGAGTGAAAATATTATCATTTAAATGACAAATAGTTTTAACGACACGATTGTCCAGAGTTACTTCCTTAAATTCTTTATCTAGTTTAAAACTAATGCAGCTACAACGATATGGGCTTTCCAGAATAAATGAGTAGATTTCTTTTTCATTTCGATGCAGTACACATTGGGAAATAATAGTGTTGCCCATCTTGCGCAGGGTCAAACCAACTCCCAATTCTTTCATGTATTCATCAAAATTTTCGCTCTTCTTTAGGATGTATTTTTTCCCCAGGAATGATTGTGACATTTTAATTTTGCAATTGGAAAATGACCGAAATTTTGGACGAATTTTAAAATTTTGAATTTTGTTAGCTAATTTTTTAAATTTTGTATTTTGTTTTATAAAATAATTGATAATGAATTATTTTTTTTTTATAAATTCATTTTGATTTCAAAACACACATTGGAAAATATTAGGCCCTTTCACACCACATGCCAAAGAATACCAGCACTATCAGCTATTACATCGGAAAAACTTATAAATTTCCTCGACAAAAATTTTTATGTGAATCCAACAATGTCATTTATTTAACATTTTAAAGGGAATTTTAGCGGCAAAGTTTTTTAATCAAAATTTTCTACTTGATGTTCAATCAGCGCTATGAGTCTACAAAAATTTCAATTATTTTGTTTTTCTGCAGAATATTAGTCCTAACAATCAAACGGTCCAACTAACAATGCTAAAGGTTTGTATTTACAAACGTAAAATTTTAACTTGTTTGTCAAGCTGTTTGTGTAGTTTATTTGGTCCTTAAAGTGACAGTTTGAATGTTAGAGTGCTATATTCGGCTGTACCGAATCTTTGATACCCTACACTGATAGTTCGAATATTTCAAGAGTGATATCTATTTTTTGTTAATTTATCTTTATAAAAACAGACGTCAGCATTAAAATTGGTTGCGGTTTAGACCTATATTTAAATTTTGACCGACAAACAGAAGGTTTTATGCTTTATTTTAGCAATTTCAACTAGATTGAGTTAAATATCATGATTCGTAACAGTTTAAGCTTAATTAAATGATTTTCAGGAGGGGGATTTATATTGGAGCCATGGTAGGTAAATCATTCCAAAGTTCTGAATTGTGATTTCTGGTATTAAAAAACATAAATTTCAATACAGCGGTGAAATTAGTTTTAGCGTTTACAGTAAATTCCAGAAGGCGGCTAAATACGGGATCTAAGGTAAATTATGGACCGCATATCTCAAAATTGCATAACATTTTTTCTGGCCATATAAAGCAAAGTTGCAAGAAATTTTACCGCAATATCTATATCTGCTACGGTTTTAGGCGTATTTAATTAATTCAGCAGAGTGGGCTTTATATGGGGCCTAAAGTAAATTATGGACCGATCATCACGAAATTTATAAGTGTGATTTCTAGTTCAATAAGTATTAAATTCTAATTTAATGGCATTATTAATTACGGGTTTAGGCGTACTAAACTATTTTCCGAGAGTTTTCTGATGGGGCCAAGAGAAAATTCTTCACGAAAAAGCGTGATTTCGAGTCGAATAAAACGAATTTTTATCATTCCGTGCATTGATCCTCCATTTATGTTAGTTTTTGTAACAAATTAATAAATTGTATAGTGTGGTGGTTCCAAATTTTGATTCATATCCCTGATCCTACTGAGGCAGTTTTGCAGCATTTCAACCCCAAACTGCTTAGGATAACTAGAAGCAATTTTACACCAAGTTCGTTCATTTCTTTTGAATTTTTCGAAAGCGAGAGTGCTTTCAACAGACGGACATCTCTAAATCGACTTAGAATTACTCAAGGAGCTAGAATATATACTTTTTGGGGTCTGAGATGAATAATAAAAAAGTTTCATATGGAATAACAACTAATTGTGGTACAAAATTTTTGTAAAATAAAATAAAAAAACCTTCTCCTGTAAAATTTTGTTTTTGTCGCTTAAGCTTTTTTTGGCGGTTATGGCTCGATGAGATCCAGTGTTTTGGTTTTTTTTTTTTAAATAGTTGTTTATTGAATTTTTATCTTTTACATATGAACTTGTAATAACAATGCCCAGCTGATAGCTAATCCGAGTACGTTGAATGTAATTTTTCATTCGCGATTAAAAATTTGAATACTTAAGTATCAAAAGACTATGTTTTTTTATACTTCATTGTTAATTTTTTTGTTTTTTTTGTTGAAGGAAATTTTTTGTGCTAGCACTATTGAACTCAGCGTATTCGAATTAGCTTTACCAGTAGGGCACCTATCTTGTTAAAAAAAAGTGTCAAGTTCGTGTAGAGTGTAATTTAACAAATCTTATTTTAATACTTTATTTTATGTCCTTCCAGTGTCTGCCAAAAAATGTACCATATCACGTTCTCTGGTTACATACTTAGTTTTAAATATTTTATTCAGATGAGTCCTGCAGTATCTCTTTCCTTTAAGCGAGTGTGGCCGCCATCATTTAAAATATTTCGAGTTAGTGAATTTGATTGCAACTCAAGCCTTTTTTTATATTTTCATGATCATAGTTTTACTAATAACACATTCAGACCCTTGTGAATATTCTAGCATTTTATATACCAGGGGCGGCTGTGATTATTCGAAGCAGCTCATTTTGGCGCCTTCGGATTATTTTAGGGCCGAGGCAGTGCCCCATAATTGAATACACAACATAGACTAAGGGCTGAATTCCTTTCAACAAGCTATATTATTTGAATTGCTCTTAGTTTCATTTGAGTGAACTATGCCTCTAGATGGCATTGCCACATAAAACGTAGATCTATATATAAACCGATATATTTAACATGCGACTGTTTAGGTATTATTTGATTATTGATTTTAATTGCGAGGCATTATTTCCGATGCAAATTTAAAGTTATATGTACTTATTTTTGCTTATTAACCTTTATCTTCCATGGTTTTAACCATATTTCAAGTTTAAATATTTACATGATCCTGAAACTATCAAGAAACTTCATGACGGTTTTCCTTTATTCGTTTTAATTTAAATATTTAAAGGTAAGACTTTTCAACTATGAATTGAATTACACATTGTTTAAAATTCTATTCGTATTATTTCAGTTCTTGCTTAAATAATCTGTTTAAACAAATTTCCATATGAGAAGGCTTTGGAGGCGCATATTTAATTTTTTTTTTTTTTTAGTTACTATAGGTCATTTTAGGTTTAATTTTTTTATAGTTGATTGTGCACATTTTACCAAATTACCATGAACTTTTATACATATTTTATTGCTTACTTTAGGTTGTGGAAAAAAATTTATTATTCTATTTTATCGCGTTAAAATGCAAATGAAATTTTCACCTTATTTACGCGATAAACGTGATGCTGCTGCTATTCTGCAGAAATGAACACTAACACACACACACAGATAGACAGAGTGAGATAGACACATTAACACTCTGATAGAGATACAAAAACATCAGTTGAGTAAAACAAAATCAATTTTATTACAATAATAAAAAAAACATCGTTCCATTGTTCGTTCGTTATTTTATTCATTTTGTTGTCTATCACTCCTTAACTCTGAATTTTGCCAATAAAGGCGTTTCTGGCGTAATTGAGGCACAACCAAATAATGAGGCGTGTTGAGTAAACAAGTCTGGAAGTCAGTCAAATTACATGAACAAATTTCAAATAAACACAAACGCACTTGTATGAATATAAAAAATAAATTTAATGTTTAAATTTAAAATTGTATACATCATTAAGCATTAAATTCGATAAATAACCGTTAAAAATACATTAAATTACATGTTATCAATTACGAGGGATCTACATAAAATACGCTGGTATACATACTTTAATACTTACTCGTATCTTCTCCACCCACTGTTGCCAATTTGGTGATTTTTCCGCGAAACTAGAATGATATAGGTTTCAATTTGTTTTTAGTTCCTCTAAGTAGTATGGAATATATATTACAACAATGTGGAAGAACCTTTCTAAAATTTCTATTTATATTCTGTGTACACAGATGTGCAGAAGATTCATATGAATACCTGCCGTATGACCTGCGCTCGCGAGTGTGAGCGCAACCCCCATACCAGGTAGCAATTTGAGTGCAGAAACCGCCAAAATTATACACACTCCCATTGCTTAGGAACTGGAGCTAACTAATCTGAGCTGCATTTGCAAAAATTCTAATAGCATCTGGTGAAAAATGCGCCCTTTAGTATGATATTTTAGATATCCCTTCCCGCGACGTTGAATAGTAAGCCACAACCACACTGATAGAAAAGTCGTCATAACGCTGATGTATTTTGACATCAGTACTATGACAACTGTCTTCGTTTTTGACCCCATGACACTTTTCATCATTGTAATGTCAACCTTAACATCACTTGGCCAAAGTGTCATCAGGGTCAAAATGAAATTATGTCATCAATGGGATGACACATCGGCATCACAGAAATGACGAACAGGTCCTCAGTGCGATCAATTAATGACAGTTTGCCAAAGTCATTGGAATTGACTTAAGTCAAAGTGAGAGAATATTTTTATTTACTTACCCGTTGCATATGTTTGTTTCACGTTTGTTGAAATACGACCTTTGTTTACAGCAGAACTCTCCATAATAAGACACCAGCACCATGATTCATATGGTTTTCGTCATTCTACTTTAAAAATTTCATGTATTTAACTAAATAATTTAAAAAAATAGAATATAGGAATTTTTGCTTCTTATAATACATTGTAATCATGAAAATAATGTTAATAATATACAAAATGTGGCATCGAATTAATGTCACTATAGTCATAAAATAGATGACACGTAAAAAATTACAAAATTGTACGAAGACGTTAGCCATTAAATTGATGTTACTTTTTGCATCATTGATGCCATTTGTAGTAACATTGATGTCACAATTCTGATGTTAGGGCATCATCAATATGAAGATGCATTTTTCTATCAGTGCACCACGTCATCCGCGAAAGTATCTTTTCAACAGAAAAGTGAAACTTCCGCAAAGACAATCTTCCTTAAATGCAGAAAGCATTTCCCCCGAGATGCATAACAACGAAGGCTTACCAATAGTCAGTTCGGTGCCGAGCCAGCGAGGTCTACTGAGTACCATGGTCCCAGATGGGATCTCTGGTCAGTCACACTTTGAAAAAGTCATGAAGATTTCCTGAGATTAACTGCCTGTTTTTAGAACGCTAGTGCAAAAGTGACTCGTTTTATTAACATTCAAAATAAAAACAAAATTTCAAAATGTGTTATTTTTAATTTTTGCCGAATCCGTTGTATTGACTGCACCTGATTTCCCCGGAGGATGTAACACCAAAAGATGAACCCTACAAAAATCCGGGGGGTTCTGATTTCACAGTATTTATTATTTAGAACCAGCATTAATTACTTTTTTATGTATTTTAACGATGTATTTTTCCAATTCACAAGCTCTGTCGTATGGCTTTTCGTTTAAAACAATACGATGTTTTATTTATGCACTTGTGAATAGATAAATTTGTTGTATCGTTACTTTGTCGTATTGCTAAATTTCAAAAATGGAAAATATCTATTCAATGCACATTGTCAATTCACTTTGAGTAAACCATTTAAGAAGATTAACAAATTTCTTTTTGCCAAATAGTTAAAAAAAATATGAAAAATAACTAAAAAAAGGTAATTATTTAATTTAAGTTATAATTTTTTACTTCACTTTCGATTTTTATTTATTTTTCCTTCTTCTATAATTAAATTTGCCATTCACAGTAGTTGATACCATGAAATTAAACCAGGTATGGGAGTTTTAACTTTATATCAAATAGTAATATATATTAATTCAATTTGTGGTAGTGGTGGTAGTGGTGGTAATAATGTGATAACATTCTAAAAATATCTTTACAAATCCACCCTTCAAACATTTTTGAAATTTTTTGGCGATTGCTTGTTTGGCGATGATTACGCGATCCTTCTCAGGGAATACGAATCGCTAACCATCGCCAACGGCGATGAATATGCGAGCGCACACAAGTAGCGGCAATCAATTTTTGAAATTTTTTGGCGATTGCTTGTTTGGCGATGATTACGCGATCCTTCTCAGGGAATACGAATCGCTAACCATCGCCTACGGCGATGAATATGCGAGCGCACACAAGTAGCGGCAATCATCAGTGTTTTTGTATAACTTTCGATAGAATTTTTTTGTCTTGTTGTTTTGTTAAGGTAACGGGAAAATAAATATTTGGTTTCAATCGCGATACGCGATGTTCCTATCGCGATTCGCGTGTTTGACACATGCGAACGTTTTCGCGATTCGCCAGAGGATCGCATTTAGCTTCCACGCGATGCATCGCAGCGATGTTAGACAACTTGCCGGCGATTCGCGGGCGATGATTCGGCGATGGAAATTGTTTGCAGGGTACTACGGCCTTACTCAAGTCGGTGCAGTATTTTCCCAACAAAACACCAACACCTTTCAGTATATTTTACAGAAGACACAACAAACTTCTTATATTTCATTTGCAGCTTGAGAGATAAAGCATCAAAATCTTAATTAATTAAAAAAGTATTTTCTGTAGTCTTATCCATTGTGTGTTTTTTTTTTTTTTTTTTTTTTGCTTAAGCGATTTTAATTATCCAAATAATATTCCAAAAATGCATGTTTGCAATGATGACAATCATTTTGACGAAGGAACAAATCGCAAGCGACACGCTACAGTTTCAGAACATGCTTGGCGAACTCACCTGCGATTTGACTATCGTGAGAGTTTCAGAACTTACCTGATAAAGCCATCTCCTAAATATGACTTGAATACGCCTTAAACGCAAACAAATTATGATATTGCAATAATATCTAGTCCAATTGAGTTTTAAAAGACCAGAAATCACTCTTCCAATTTTTGTGATAATCGGTCCAAAATTCTGTGCAAACTCCTTCACGTGTGGAATTTCTCGTATTATTTATCGAAAGTAACAAAACCCTATTTGGATTTCGCTAGTTTTGTGCTGTTCGCATTTTATGGCCTGATGTATATTTTAGCTTAAACCTGATTTTTTCGAAGAACATGATTTTTTCTCATGTCTATACCTTGTAAACCAATATTAATTTTGTTTTTCAGTCTTCGCAACAATTTTAGCTTAGACCAGGAAAATTATAAAAAAAACTAACCTGAAAAACTGCATCAGTGCCTCAGAATTGCTAAAATGTCGAAAGTTTTAAATCTTTTCTTCAGAAAAAATATTTCTTGTAATATAATTCATAATTCCTTGAAACAATATAATACTGGAAAATGCTTTTTTCAAATTTTTTAGCTGTATTTTACATCGAAAATGCGGAAAATACAAAAATTTTGCGGTTTCTGAAAGTGCAATGCGGCGAATGGTGTTGGCAACAGTGTTGCCAGCCAACAAAATATATATAAGCGAACTCGTGTTTCTAAATATGTGTTTATGTAGATGCATACGCTCAAAGTGTATTTATAGAAAATTTGAATTAACAGTGATGGGCAAATTTGTTTTACATATTTCACAATTCCTAAACAGAAAAGAGTGAAATCCATTCATATAAAACCAAATTCTGCTAAACTGTATGACAATATAGTGGAATATCTTATGACCAGATACCGAAGGAGCCACTGAAATGTGTTCGTTACGAATGGGATATCCTTTCAAAAGAACCTAATGCTCTGCTAATGGCAATATTTTTTGTCCAAACGGGGTATCCGCCAAATAACGTTGTTTTCTTCTTGTTCTGTTGTTTCTGTAGTGTCTACAACAAAACTTTGCCAAACACAAGCGTATGCACGCATAAAGAATGCAATGCTAAGAGCTGGGAGCAGGCCTGCCAGATTTGACGATTTATCGTCATTTTGACGATTTTAAGCAATGTGCCAATTTGCTGATATTTTTCTAAAAGTGACGATTTTATTCAGTCTCCAAAAAAAGAAAACTTTAAATTTTTTTATGTTTAGATATTAAGTAGCACAGAAAAAATTTTGTAAACAAGACAGCTTTAATTTAAAAGTTTTCTTTTCCTTAAAATAGTTTATGGGGAAAACTAAAATTTTAAAGGAAAAATGTGTTCACCTTTTATTTACGATAGGCGTGATTTTTAATGCATTTCTTAATGTGATCAAAAGATTAAACGGTTACCGCAGTTTTCTGCCAATGAAGAGGGAATTTTGAGTCAAGTCAATTGGGGTATTCACAAGGTGTGCTATCATGTTATATTGTCATAATGTTCTAACATTTTACAATGGTTTAAAAATATTGTTATTGCTTTGTTAACAAAAAGTGTCTTAAATTAATAGAACTTTCCTTGCTATGTTTATTGTGCTGTCGTAATTAATCAGACGAGATCTGCGCTGAGCGGCTGAGCCATGCCGCATTAGTTTTTGTAGCCGTCGCCGTTGATGGTATAGTTTTATCCGGCTAATATCCAAATTTAACCTGCGGCTAGCAATTTTTGCAACAAAAAACTTGCGGTATCAAATAATATCGGCTTAGGACTCTGATGTTTGGTAAAGGCTAGATTACACTATTATACTTTGTATTAATACATGTCAAAAACTCAAGTAATATGACAAAGTGTGATAGTGTGAATGCAATGTGTCACGAAAATGGCAAGTATTATGAAAAAAGTTTGACATACCATACGACTTCATCGTTTCTTGCAAAATTTTTAAACAAACTTTTCATTGGATCAGGGTTGCATTTTATTTCATGTGTGAGTGTTTATACTTTGTGTGATGGTGTGAACACAAACTGTCATGTTAAATTAGATTTTTTGACAGTCGCAACAAAACTCATTAGATTTCTATCTCACAAAGTATTATGGAATACGTAAGACTTGTGAGATAGTGTAATCTAGCCTTAAACAAAGAAAATAAAATTTATTTATGACTTGCGTCTAAAAAATGGAAAATATTCAGATATGATCTAATTAAATTTATTAATTCATGTGTTAGAATAAAAAAAATATTTTGATGTTAGGTAAAGAGTTATTTTTTATATATGTTTTATATCAGCTGATATAAATTCAAAACAGCACACTAAATTATGAGGGGTTGTTCACAACAGTCGTTTTTGTTCATGTTATTATTTTAAGACTTATGACTTTATGACACCTTGTGAATCCCCCAAATTTAAGTAAAACAACAAGCTAAAGTGCAACAGACGGCTGTGTCTTCTTATATACCCTTCACAATTGTATAAAAAGTCGTACCAAAACCTTAAATTTTAGTATGTTTACCAAGTGAAATAACGGACCGAGCTCTTTCTTATATAGAAAAAATGTGGGCCAAATTCGATCGCCCTAGCACAAATGAACGCTTTTGTGCCAAATTCTAAATAGTTATTTGTCTATAACTCGGGCATTTATGGACCTTTTTTCTAAATTTTCACTATCAAAACTTAACTAAAATTATTTCAGGGGAAAAATAAGAAATAAAGTTTATAGATTATAAATAGACATCAAAAAGTTTAGGTTTATAGATTAACATTTGAAATTTATGGGTAACAATTAAGAGCAATCTTGATCATTTGCTTATACCTCAACCACATGTGGGGCGATCTAATAATATAAGAACCTTGTTACCATCATATGGAGTCTTCGAAAAACCCATTTCAAACCATACTTTATAGGGTGCATGGGTCATATTTTAGAAGTTACAAACGGAATGATTAACTTTTTTTTTATATATTTTGATTTTGATCTCGTTTGATAAATTTAATAAGTAACTAGCTGGGTATGATGTTTGTTAGACGATTGGTTGATTGTACAACACGATTGAAAATGCTAGCTGGGCATGAAGTAATTATGTTTGTGTTGATTGTTTTGATTTTTTTTTTTAACTGAGCTACCTAAATAAGAGCGGCAAGCGTCAGTTTTATGTCAAAACTTTTCATTTTCACACAGTTATTACTAAACAAACCTTTAGAACGCGAATTTAACTTCACACTAGAAAATCTTATTTGATAGATCGCTTGGTCGTTGTATTTTTTTAAAAATGTATTGGCAATAGAATTTTCATCTTTAAAAAAAGCTTGCCGCTCTTGTTTAGGTAGTTCAGTAAATCGACAAAGTAAAAATTGAACAAAAATTTTTAAAAACCTAAATTTTAAGTATGTAGTCAGATTTTTTTTGACGAGTTTTTAAAACTAGAAAAACGATTATTTTATTTTTTTTTTTCAGAAAATTTACGATTTTTTTACAAATTTATTTGGCAGCCCTGGCTGGGTCTAATACGTTATATGTGATTAAAACGGTCACTTTGTAATTTTACTCTCAGAGTGGCACAACCAACGAAAAGTTCAATCTATTTGTTACTTGATTTAAGAATTTTGTACTTATTTTATGAAATCCGGGAATGATTTTCGAAATTAATCCAAATTAGGATTGTCTTGAGTACCTAAAGTAAGTACATATGTAAAAAAAAATTAATTTATCCCGAGTGTTTTTATTTCTGTGTATTGTAGTATACGGCCATGTTCTGCCAATCGCACGATTTGAAATCGCAAAACGCCAAATTTATTTTATGATTTTCCTTAACTCGTGCGTTTAGCTTGCGATCTGCTATAGTTTCTTACAAATATTCTAGTTCCCTTTTGTAATTTTAAGTCGCCAAACTTCATGCTATTGCGATTTACAGAACACCTAATTTGCGATTTTAAGTCAGAATCGCCAATGTTAAGCGTTTTGCGATTGTCAGAACATGCCTGATAAATAAATCCATAGACCGTAAATCCATATAGATCCCTTCTCAAATATCACTTTAAGACGAATTAATCTTATTAAGAATTTGAAATCTAGAAAAAATTTGACACAAATAAATCTTTTGGAAATAATAACCATGTACCAAAATTGTGTTCTAATAGCATAGGTCCGTTATTGCCAATAGGTCTCAAAAATTATTTCGTGAATATTAACAAGAAGTGTAGGATCAGGCATATCCGAATATTACTTTCTTCCTTATTCTAACTATATTCGTATATCCGTTAAAAAATGTTTTGATTCTCACTGTTCTTAAACATACACCCACCAGGCAGACATACATTCATATATACTTTAACTCCAAACAATAGACGGTATAAACGGATATGCAAATTTTTATTAACTTTTTTTCCAATATGACTTTAGTGTGTGCATATGTCAGTGCGTATGGAGCTTATGTAAATGTATTTGAATGAATAAGTGACACATTTATTTCCTATACATATACATACATGCTTACATACACAACATATTGAAAATCTGATAAAGTAAGAATGTGTAAGTATCTATATAGAGTATGTCTGTGTGTTATTTAAAATAGCTTAAAGCTGTAAAAACACAAGGATTTGCTTTAATGTATGTATGTGTTTATTTTCATATTGTATATTATACAATCGAGATGTCACAATGTGAGTATATTATGTGAGTATGAATGTGTTTAGGAATACGTAGTAGGTTTTAACTGATAATAGCCCTGCAAGCATTTGAAGTTTGAAAAATGAGTCAAGCTTTCATTAAAATCATCGCCAATCACAATCATCAAACTTTTATTACTAGAGTAAGGATAGTAATAAATCCCTTTTAGATAACATTACAGCAGACACTTTGGGGAGTTTCTTTCAATTGTCTCTGTGAGATTACTAAGGTCCGTTTTTACCGATAGCTAAAGGTAAAATTGTATCGGCCGTATAAAGAGTATTCCATTATTACAAATTTACTATGTATTTTTGTGTACTCTATTGAATTGCGTTAACAACTGAATTTTCAAAAAATGTGGACTTAGCACTTTTTCTAACCGACCTCCTATATTAAACTTCCAAGCCTATCCACTATTTTCCAGATGACAGCAACCTTAACTATTCGTATTTATTTAATTATAGACCAAGCATATCAGATGTTGGTGTTATTAGGCAAACCCTGAAATAATCGCGAAATGGGGTCGTGCGATTAGGGTTGATTTTAATGCCCGAAAGATCCAGCTTTGCATGCTAACGCATTAGCGTACGACGGATCAAGGTGCCTCATCAATATATATATGGTTTTTATAATAATTGAGGAATCAGAATCTCTGGATATTCTGGGCATAAAAAAATGCACTGTCCGATGAACAAAACATTTATTTAAGGTGTTGCAAAAAGCATTCAAGTGCCTCGGTTTTTTAAAACGGTGTAAGTGATACTTCACTTTATCTCCATCCTCTTACTTTTAATACCACATACATCCGACTGATAATAGAATACAACTCTCATGTGAGGGCCGGTGCTACAAAGTCTATTTTGAAGCTTCTCGAACGAATGCAGAAGAGGTCCGAGATTCTCATTGGTGACAGTAGGGTCACAATATGTGTTTTATTTTCCTTTTCTATCGTTACCACAACATGATGTGTTCTGATGAAATTAGGTTTATGGTTCCCAAACGTTTATTCATAATGGACGTTTTTCTTTAAGAGCCGGTGCATCGTTCCACACATTATAGGAAAAATTCATTCTTTGTGGAGTGAGCTTCCTGCAAAAGTTTTCCCTCTCAATTTTAACATGAATTAGTTCAAATTCAATCTCCACAAGCACTTCTTCCTCTTACCTTCTTCCCAAACCCATTTTCCGAGTTCCAACAAAATGATATGCATTAAAGAAGTGATCATCTCCTGAGTGCTGATCCTAACAACTTAAAACTGTTCGTTCTCATCTTCGTGCGGAAGTTACGAAAAATACACTGAAAAGAAAAATCAATCCATCCGTACTTAAATCATTCCGAAGCGGTATCAATAGTACGGTGCGTACGGATTTTCTTGAATCAAGTACAGAAAGATTGAATGAAGTACGCACGAAATACTTATCGTATCCATATTCAATCCCTAATTCGTACTTGAAATAATCCGAAAATGAGATATATTTAAGTAAAACTAAGATTAAATCAATCTCAATTGGAAGGAGACCTTTATTATGATTGATTTACTTACCCGTTTTAAACCTTAAAGAAGTTCAATTACAAAACTTCAGCATCATTCCCGATATGGTTTTTACTTTTAAAACTTAATGTACATATTTAACTGAAAATATAAACTTAATGAGAAGCAAGAGTTCTCAATTTTACATTTTAAACATGAAAATAATGTGTTCTTGTATTATTCTCTTGTTTTTGTTGTATCTGCACACAACAAGCAAATCGTCTTTTAGCTACATGTGTGGTGTTGTTGTACACAGAAAAAATTATTGCCGAATTATTTTCAAACAACCGCTTGTTTGAAAATTTTTTTAATTTCTATAAATATTTTTACTGATTCAATCAATATTTTTGTTTGATTTTTATTTAACCAACAAAAATGTGGACAACTCTTCAAAAATAAAATAAACGCGTTATTGGTGTCAAGTTTTCATAATTTTGTATGAAATATTTAACGCTCTTTAATGTTGTCGTCTTTTTGCATTTTTTTATTTGATCGTAAGCAACACTTCTTTATGTGAAATATAAGAACAACAACAAAAAACACACACAGTCTATTTTTGGACGCTTTAAAAAAGTGCAACTATAAGAAAAACAATAGCAGACACGACATTATAAGAAACAAAATCCCGTATTCAATTTTTTAAAACTGTTTGGTTAAATACATCAAATACAAAAATAGAATGATGACGAAAAACATATCGAGTCGGTCTGCTGCCGTTTTTGGTTACATTTCTTCTTTAGCAAAGGAAAGGATACAGCAACAGAGAGTGATAAAGAAAAACATTGTGTTGTGTGTATAAATAAGACTTCGTTCAAAAATTATTCCAACAAAAAAATGTGTTTCAAAGCCAGTCGGCGGCTCTGCTTTGCCGTCACCTTCTCATACAGTGCTTACTTGTGTGCGCGTCATTGCTTGTGCAAAAACTTTTTTTTTTTTTTGATTTTGAATTTCAGTAAACTTTTTGTTTGATTCAGTTAAATTATTTGTTTGAAAAAATTAGTGTTTTTTTTCAGTAAACAAAATGCAAATAAATTGTTTGAATATGCAAATTTGTTTGTAGGACCGATTTCAGACAAAAAATTGTTTGATTCTACAAATTTTTTGTTTGAATTGGAAAAATAATTTTTTCTGTGTAGTGTCTGCAACACTTTGATAACCCTACAGATAATATTGGACTACGTGGTCCATTGTGGCTTAAATTGACTACTTACAACATGGTCCAATCTACTGTAATATGGACCATGTTATAAGAAATTAGCATGCAGTGCTGCCAACAACTGCATGATGTATACTTTTCTATAGTTTACAGTATTACACATTGGTAGCCCTGATGGTGTCCATTATTAATTGTTTATTTAAAAGTGAAAGTTTGTGAAATTTGTGAAAAAAAGGTAAACAAATTAAAAATACCAAGTAAATATATTTAATAATAGCAATAATAGACTTCAGGGCACGCCATAAAAGGCGATAAGTAAAAAATGAAAAATGCTTAAACAACCGCTTTAGTGTACTCCATACTGTAATGACATGGAGTACTTTTAAAACCGACTTTAGTACTCCATGTAGTAGTTTAGGGACTACTTCGGTGGGTTATATGGTCCCCTCCTTGGACATCGTAATGTTAAATGGACCACTTTTTACCCATATATTTGGAGTAGTTTTGGAGTACTCCTACTCCTTTATGGACTACTCGTTACATGCAAGTATGGACTAGTCTCGTTATCTGCAGGGAAGTTATCTTAGATTAAAACGCTCACTTTGAATTTTTACTGTCAAAGTGGCTCTACCAACGAAAAGTTCAATCTTTTTTTATTTGGCTTAAGAATTTTATACTTATTTCAAGAAATTCCGGGTCTGATTTTTGAAAGTAATCCCATTTAGGATTGTAAGTTTAAGTGTTAATTAAGTTAGTATTAAAAGCTTAATTTATCCCGAGTGTTTTTCTTCCTGTGTACGGGATACGAATTAAGCTAAAACAACAAAATACTTATAGGACGTTCTATTTGTTTTAAAATTATAAAATATAATAAAACATTATAGATTATAAAGAAAAAGTCTTTTACATATACTGCTTGTCAAAATTTACAAAAATTGAAAGCTGTGACGTAGGCTGCACTCAATTTGTAAGCAATTTACTTTCAAGATGTCGTAAAAAAAAAACAAATTATAAAGACTAACATGTAGTTAGCTGTTCAATTGATAGTAAAATTGATAGTAAAATTTGATAGTAAAATTGCCAAAGGTGAAATTGAAAGCAATCTCGTGGTAAATTAAAAAAGTGTGAGTGTGTTAGTAAAAAAGTGATGGTGTTTTCTTTTCTACAAAAAAATGCGACATTTTATCTAAAAAAAATGCAATTTGGTGTCTATTTCTTAAAAATTTTGCTCCCGAAAAGGGTCGCTTGTTTAATTCTAAAAAACTCATCCTTTTCGGGAGAAAATTTTTTAAGAAACAGACACCAAATTGCATTTTTTTTAGATAAAATGTCGCATTTTTTTGTAGAAAAGAAAACACCATGAGAGTGTATTGCAAATTGAAAGGAATTGAAAGGCAAAACTTGATCGTGTGGCCACCAAGTTAACTTTCTTTACAATTTGTACATGTTGTTTTTCTTTCTTAAATTCATTAAGAGCAAAATATAATACAGTGCTTATCTTACTAGAGTGGAGGTCCACATCTGGCATTCTACGCTTTTTAGCTGCCTACGCAGCTGTAAAAAGTAGCATCTGTGTTGTATAACGTAGCAAGTTACATGTACACAAGCGTAGGATGGCTTGAGGCGTTGAATGCGAAAAATAGATTAAAACAGCTGATTTTGACAAATACAATATTACATATCGTCGGCTTAGTTGAAACCGGCTAAATCCACTTTTTAATTAAATCGAGATTTTGATGCCGTGTGGTAAAAAATTTTAGTCTTGAAGTGTGTAAAATCGGGGGGGTGCTTTAAAACCATGGGAGATAAGGCCATGATGGCTTTATTGCTCAATTGAATGGGAGATAAAGCCATAATGGCCTTATTGCCCAATCATTGAGAGATAAGGTCATATTTAAAATTTTGCGAAATGAGAGATATAGCCATATTTTTTTTTCACAAATGTGAGATAAAGTCATATTTTTCCAGAATATTGTTACTTTACTTTAGTGTTTCCGGGAAAAGTCATTTTTTTATTCTTGTGACGCACGCAGGAAAACTTTATTCAGCGAAGCCACCTGCCGTGTCCTACTGGAGGAGAAAACCCTTAAGCGAGGCCGCAGGCCGCCACGCAGAAAAACTTTAGTATGCGAAGCCAGATTCCAATACTTAACTTTAGTAAAAGGGAAAATCATTACCTTTTAATTATAAAAATAAGAAAACTATTAATCAATGTAAAATGCAAAAGTTCTTCAAAACAGAAATGAGAGATAGAGCCATTTTCTAAAATTACTTATGTGAGCTAAGGCCATGATGGCTTTATCTCCCATTCAAATGAACAAAAAAAATAAAAGACTTTATCTCCCTTTTGAATGAGAGATAAAGCCATCATGGCCTTATCTCCCATGGTATTAAAGCACCCCCTCGTAAAATCAACTATATTTTTGCTTTTCCTCTTAAGCTGCAAATATGAAATATAAGAAGTTTTTTGTCTCTCCTGTAACATTTGCTGAAAGGGAGTAAGCAGGTTCGCATATTAAGCCGACGATATTTTTACTTGTTAATAATACGGCTTAATAGTTTTTTTTATGGAAAGAACTAAAAACTTCCCAATTCATGCTCGGAATATAAAATAGCCATTTGTGTGCTCTCTAAGCGGCCATGCACTTTGATTTTGTAATATGAACGCTCCATGTGATAAAATGTGTTTTGCTTTTAAAAACTTTTTATTCTAATTTTCGTGCAGAAGTTGAGAAAAAGACTGAAATCAGATATTGAAAATAAAATTTTAGTAAATTTAGCTTTTGCAAAATGTGTAAGTTCCTCTTTTACTCTTCCGGAAGTAAAGAAGAAGTGACGGCCGAAGTGATCTCCCACAAATCTTCTAAATGCTTGCAGGGAGTGCTAGATGGTGGGAGTAGGCATAAACAGATTTGTATTGGTTTTCACTACAGATTTTCAGAGCTTAAAGTAAAATAAATAAACTTGTAGGGCGATAAACAACAATGAACGGCAATAAAATCCCTGAATTCAATACAACATTATAACTATTCGCATGTCAAGCAACACCGTTTTTAAGGGAAGACTTGTAAGTACGTGTGAACCGGCGAATAAATGTCAAATGTTTCAAGTTTGTTATGTCAAGTCAGTATTTGTAAATACGAGTTCGATACTACAAGGAATTTACAGTTTATTAATTGATGATTATTTCATAACTGTATACGGACCTTTCCATATTCCATGAAATATTGCGTCTTGTACCGTAATCGGCCATTAGCGTTTATGTTGTAAGTCTGGCTCAAAAACAAATACATACCTATTTTGATTTTTTTTTTTGAAGGGATAAAAAAAATTTTAAATAAGTGTTTAGAGCCGGTGTTTAATTTAAAAAGTTACGGCCTTATTGGCCCGCCCTCGTACACCCAATTTCCTTCAATGAAGAATAAAACAATTAATAAATCCCTTGAATAAAAGAATGCAAATTTTAATAATAAAAATATTTTACAGATATTCGTTTATAAAAAATTGTTTGGCTGGAAATGGTGTTTTTGTATTTTGTAATCTTACATCGTTTTAAATACCGTATTCTCTATTTGTTGTTGTTGTTTCTGTATATTATTGAAGAAATATAACTGGATTAAATAAAAAAAAAACAGAATAATTTGAATTAAATTTTTTTTGCTTGTTAGTTTTTCAGTATATTTAAAAAACAAAAAACAAATTAAATTAAATTGAATTTTTTTCTCTTTTGTTCGTTTCATTTCATTTCATTTGAAATGAAATATTATTTTTTGTTTGTTAAAAGAATTAATGTCTTCGTTTTAAACGTTAAAGGTCAGTTATTTATATAATATCTGCTTTTTAATGAAAATTTGTAAATTGCCTACAAATAAATGCAAAAAAAAAAATAATACAATTAATTACGAACGATAAACATAAATTGCTCAATTTCAACAACTTGTGATTTTCAATGCAGGTGCAAATGAAAAATTCCCAGAATATGAATGTGATAAATTTATTTAATTACAAAAATATATAAGAAAATTTGTAAAATAATTAATTATGGAAAATATATTTTTTTTTTAAGTGAAAAATATAAAGGAAAAGTAGTTAAATAGGGAAAAAGTTTTTATTGAAAATTATTTAGTTAGGCAATTTTCTCTTAATACAACTGATTTAAAATTTAACATAAGAAATAAAGCACAGTCGGCCAAGCCGTGCGTTATTACCCTACATATGTTTGTATGTTACTACTAGTGATGTAAGTGATATCAATTTTTAATACTCGCAAATGCAAATATTCTTCGCTAATATTCGCCAAAAACGAATATTCAATCTGAAGTATAGCACCACACAATATTTTAAATTTGATTGAAAAAAAATCTCCCGTTTGCATCGATAACAATAAATTGGGAAAAAACTGTCGCATTACTTAATGTATTTATGAAAGAAAGCATTCAAGTAAGTATATATAAATTTACATGTTTCAAGCATATCTTTTTCCGCCTTAGTGGGTTGATTAGTCGAAGGATCAATCTCCGGTCTATATATTATCTTCCACTCAAGACCGTGAATGTCTATTTTATTTGTGTAACTTCAATAATTTAAATTCCAATATTAATGAAAATCAAAAAAAGTACCAGTGAAAGAACAAAAAAGTTTAATTTTATGTTTCTAATTCCAATATTAACGAAAATCAAAAAGTACCATTTGGAGAACAAAAAAGTACCAAAATCCCATCTTAAAGATTCTTATTCATTCGGGACTAAGCATGTTTAATTTTATGTTTCTAGTTCCAATATAAACGGAAATCCAAAAAGTACCACTTGAAGAACAAAAAAGAACCAAAATCCCAGCTTACAGATTCTTATTCATTCAGGACCATGCATGTTTAATTTGATGTTTCTAGGTCCAATATAAACGAAAATTAAAAAAGTACCAGTTGAAGACCATAAAAGTAACAACAGTTTTCATATTATAGGTTATCATTTACTTAGGACCCTGCACCTGTAGTTTTATGTTTCTATGTATGTACATGCAGTACCATAGAAGTAAAAAAAAAGAAATTTAATTTCCCGTATTTCTCCTTTTTTCTCCCCAATGAAGTAATACAAATTTCAATATTGAAGTTGAAGCCCATAATTTAATACAAAATAGAAAAAAATACAAAACAGGTATGATTATCATAGTTTAAACGTTTGAATTTCAAAAAAGTACCAAATTTTTATCTTTATAATATTTATTAAAGAAATAAAGTTTATTGGCTTAAAATGTAGATGGGGTGACACAGAAGACCCAAAAAGGGCCGAATTTCAAAAAAGTACCAGACACCTGTCCACTTAATTTTCTAATGACAAACGATACGTATTATATTTTTTTGTATCTCTTTTAGTTCTGGAGATATCAGATTAACGAATTTACCCGTTTTTACTATTTTTTTATCCCCTCAGATTTAAATAAAATATTGTTACGAAAGTAACTTTAGTTAAGAATTAGTTGTAATTATTAGTTAAGAATTAGTTGAATTTATTAGTTATCTTGTATTTATTAGTTATCTTGTATTCATAAGTGATTTTATTAGTTTACATCGTTTTTGTTATAATTAAGTACACTTCAATCCCAATGTGCAGAAAGCCCTAGAAATGACCGTTAAAAAAAGCTTCAGTAAAATTATGTAAAGTGGTGCTATAAATCAAATTAAAGTGTGGTGAAAAAGTAAAGCCTCGAACCTTCGAAAAACATTTCGAATGTTCTAGACAACCAAATTGCTGTATAAATACTAGCGGCGACTAGCGTAATTAGATCATTCTTAGTTCAGACTTTGTCAATAACGCATAACGCTGAGAAAATTATAGTTGGTTGTGAATAAAAGCTATAAATTACGGTTGTTAAAAAGACTTAGTACTCAATAGAGTTGAGTAAATTGTAAACAGTTTTTAAAGTGTTTGTGTTTTATTTATTTTATTAAAGTTGCAATAAAGAACTCGAAACGGTTTATTATAAAGGAAATAAACCAAAACGTTATTGAAAGGCAGTAACGTAACAATTGGTGTCAGAAGTGAAATTGCATAAATAAAATAAATAAATTAATAAAAGTGAAAAAAAAAAATAACAAGAAGACAGCAATGAAATTTGAAGAGCTTAAAGTAGAAAAGCTCAAGAAAGAATTGGGCAAGTTGGATCTGCCAACTGCAGGTAATAAAGCAGAGCTGCAAAAGAGACTAATAGATGAATTCGAGCGACGCAATATGGACATTGTGAGTTACGAATTCGAGGATAAAGACGAAATTGAGGTATGTACTCGTGCAGTTGCTAGCAGCGTGGATTTCAACACAATGTTTGCTGCTATGATGGCCAAAATTGACGAAAATTCTAGAGCGATGTTAGCTGAAACTTCTAGAAAAATTGATGAAAATTCTAAAAAAATGGACGATAATTCCAAAAGCATGGTATTGATGATAAAAGAAAATTCGAGTGATATTCTAGCTGAAACTTCTAGAAAAATTGATGAGAAGACGAGCACCATATTAGCCGAAATTCAAGAGAATTCTAGAATAACAAACGAGAAACTTCAAGAGATTTCCAGTGAAATGAACGAAAGAGTAAATGAAATGGAAATAGAATTTAACCAGAAGCTGACTGAAGTAACAACAAAGGTAACAGATATGGATGAAAAGTTTCATCATCTTGAAGCAAAAGTAAATAGTCTACAATGCCAAGAGGGACCAGTGCGTGTTATTCCAGAAGTTTCTAGTAGAACAAAGGCCCCTTGCTTTGACGGTAGTGTTCCATTAAATGTTTTCAAGTTCCAGTTCGATACAGTTGCCAGCAGAAATGCATGGAACAGTGAGGAAAAAGCCATCGAGCTAATTCTTGCTTTAAAGGGGACTGCGGCTGAAGTGCTTGAAAGTGTACCAGTAAGTAGCAGAAACAACTATGATGAAATTATGGTAGCACTGCAACGTAAGTATGGAGGTGAACACAAAAAGGAAATCTACAAAATGGAGTTGCGCGGCAGAGTGCAAAAGGCAAACGAAACCTTACAGGACTTTGCACTGGAGATTGAGCGTTTGGTACAGCTAACTTATCCTGGTGAGAATCATCCATTGCTGGACAGCTTCAAAACAGAAGCATTCATTAACGGTATAAGAGATGCTGATGTAAAGTATGCGGTGTGTGCAGCATTAAAGTCAACATTTGCAGAAACTGTTTCATTCGCCCTGGCCCAGGAAACCGCAAAAATTATTTCAAGACCTCAAGTGGGCAAGGTGCGAAAGCTCGATGTGACCTGCGATGCGGAAAGAGATATTGTGCAGTATTTAAAAGAGGCATTTATAGAAGCTTTAAGTGAGAAGCAACCTAAATCTAAAGTAAAATGCTATAACTGCGGAAAGATTGGTCACATACAACGTAACTGTAAAGCACCAAGAGAAAGTTCAAGATCTGCTTCGCCGCCGAGAAACAACCAACGGGCTAGTCATCAGTCATCACAGGAGTCGCCGTTAAGTATGGAGGGAGTGCTTCCTTTCGCATCTGAGGACTCGATAATAAATTTAGTAGTGCCAAAGAGTAACAAAAGTATTACGACATTTGGCTACATCGATGGTAAAAAGCGCATTTTGACTATCGACACTGGTGCAGGATTCTCGATAATAAGGCCTGACTTGGTTAAAGGAGCTGTCGAACCACTAAGCGGAGTGAGCTTGCGAACAGCTACAGGTGAGCCTGCTACTGTCTATGGGAAAACACGTGTGGTGTTAAGAATTGCCGATATTGTCGCTTTTCATGAGTTTATTGTGGCCGACATTGTAGACGAAGTACTGATTGGCGCAGATTTTATGATAAGTCATAATATAAGTCTGAATTTGGGAAAGCAAATTATGTATTTGTGTGATTATGAAATACCCCTGGATGTTGGGTATGAAAGTGAGGCTCGTGTGGGACAGCCTCTCGCATGTACTCGTCAGGGATCGTCAGCACACAGAAAAGTTGAAAAGCGAGAAAAAGTGGTTGCTCAGGTAAGACAGCTTAGCAGATTGGAAGCCAGGCACTGTACGGAGGCAGATAGAAGGGAATGCGTCAGTGAGGGTCGCTCGTTGAAGGTAGCGCCCAGTAAAGAAGAGAGCCCGTATCGGCCAAGGTTATAAGGGCCAATAGTATAGGTGGAAGTCAAAATTTTAAAGGAAACTGCCCAAAGCGTGTGGCAGCCAGGAGCACAGCAAATAGAGGTTGTGCGTCGCTTCCACAGTGCAATTGTAATGCGCTACCTTTACCAGAAGATAAGCAGGTATTTTCGCTTGTGTGTAGAAATACTTACGACCATAGAAAGTCCGTGCGTAGCCGTACTAAGTTGTGCAGATATGATCGGCCGGTGAATTCCGAAGGATCTAAGGAGGGTCAGTTAGTTTCTGCAATGAATCAACAACCAAAGGAAGGATTAGTTGCCAGGCCACAAATACATTGGAATGGGCCATATAAGGTGATAAGGAAATTTAATGATGTGGTATACCGAATACAGAAATACAAAAGTCCAAGAGCCAAAATGAAAGTTCTTCATTTGGAATGATTAACCCCTTATGGAAGAGGTGATTCTGAGCCTATTCGGGACGAACAGGCTTAAGTGGGGGGCAGTGTTACGAAAGTAACTTTAGTTAAGAATTAGTTGTAATTATTAGTTAAGAATTAGTTGAATTTATTAGTTATCTTGTATTTATTAGTTATCTTGTATTCATAAGTGATTTTATTAGTTTACATCGTTTTTGTTATAATTAAGTACACTTCAATCCCAATGTGCAGAAAGCCCTAGAAATGACCGTTAAAAAAAGCTTCAGTAAAATTATGTAAAGTGGTGCTATAAATCAAATTAAAGTGTGGTGAAAAAGTAAAGCCTCGAACCTTCGAAAAACATTTCGAATGTTCTAGACAACCAAATTGCGGTATAAATACTAGCGGCCACTAGCGTAATTAGATCATTCTTAGTTCAGACTTTGTCAATAACGCATAACGCTGAGAAAATTATAGTTGGTTGTGAATAAAAGCTATAAATTACGGTTGTTAAAAAGACTTAGTACTCAATAGAGTTGAGTAAATTGTAAACAGTTTTTAAAGTGTTTGTGTTTTATTTATTTTATTAAAGTTGCAATAAAGAACTCGAAACGGTTTATTATAAAGGAAATAAACCAAAACGTTATTGAAAGGCAGTAACGTAACAATATATATTGTTCACTTCCGTAATGGTGTATTTTTTGTTCAAATCGGTTGACAAACAGAGGAGGAAAGTGTTCTTAGCTGTTTTGCCTTTATATATAGAACATATAAAGAAAATATCGATTCTTACCATTTTAAAAAAACTTTACATAATAAATAATAATCTTTGCGTTTGAATTTCTTTGATAAAGGCGCCTTTTTTTATATCAGCGATCGAAAAATTTGCTTTAACATATAGTTGATAAAACGAACCCTAATTGATCAAAAACTCGATTTCGAATTTTGCATTTATAGGCTTTTTTCACAGATCAACATCTAACATCTACCATCAAAAATGTGAAACACTTGTTTACATTGCTCACATCTAACATCTCCATCAAACAAAAATGTCACCGTTTTTGAAAAAAAAAAAAAAAATGTTTTTAAAATAAAAAATGTTTTTTTCTACAAAAGTGCAAAAATTTAAAGAGAAAATACACAAATGTGTTTTAAGTTCAATTTTTTTAAAAAAAATATAAAAAATACTTAACAAAAAAACATTGTAATAAAAGAGAAAACTTGACAAATCGTCGTTCGTAAATTATTGTGTTCTATAATATATGTAAAATATAACCATATAGAACACAATAATTTACGAACGACGAAATGGTAACGTTGCTTTCAAAACAAACGTCATTTTGTCAGTGATGCCACAATAATAAAATAACTTTTTGCCACTTTACTAGTGATGACACTAAAATAATCGAAAGATGTAGAATGAAATAATATGAGATATGAACTTCTTTTAAAGATTTTGGTTTTTAGCCCTATGTATTTCTTATGTGAAGATGTTAACATCTTCGCAAATTGATGGTAGATGTTAGATGTTGATCATTGTAAAAAGGCTATTAAGGTAATGATGTATAAAAATGAATATTCGTTTGTTTGTCCCATATACATAAACTCCTAAGCTACTGCAACGATTTTCCAGTTGTTTCCTGGCCAGCGCTTAACATATGCTATAAATATCTGTAAATTTTCAAGTCGGCTTGGCGCGTCTCACACAAAGACAGCAAAAGAACTGACACCAACAAATGCTGCAATCAAAAGATGCCAGCAAATAACAACACACCGCTTCTGTAGATGGGAGAACAGCAAGCAAAAAACAGTACGCCAACAGCGCAATGTCGATACCATTATGATACCATGTAGATAACAGCACGATAAATAACATAATTTCCCCACACTGCACGACTAACAGAATGGCTTAACTGAAAAAGTGAGTGTGGAACCTCCCATACAAGGAAATTATAGTTTTCTAAATATATGAAACAGAAGTTTAAAATCTGGTACAAGTTACTTCGTTATCAATACACGATATCTGATAAGAAAAATGTTTCTATTTTATTTTAATTGCATGACTATTATCTATCTATGATGGTGTAGGGTATAAAAAGTATCTCATTGTACTGCAATAAATTTATTATTTATTAAAATTTTTCGAAAATTTTCTATTCATATCGTATAAGTCCGCTTCAAATTTATTTTATTTTTTGCTTATTTTATAACTTCTTTTAAAAGTTGTTGAAAGGAGTGTTTGTGTGCATAAATTAAATCAATATATTAATTTACTCATCAATTGAATTTTATCGAATAACAATTTACTTTATGGAATTAAACGGTTATTTCCAATTTAATGGAGTTTATGTGCCATTAACAAGATTAACGGTGCTTTCAATTTCATTTCAAAAAAAAAAAATAGATAAATTTATTAACGGAATTACACGGCATTAATGCAAATAAGTAGCAGACGTTACATCCATACGTATTTTATTAAATCGAATGTGTAAAAATACAATTAAATAGAAATCATTAAGAAAGTGTACCTGAACAAATCCGATCACTCTACAAAAGTTGTGAGTGTGTTATAATCCGTGTTCGAAAATGAACAGAACATTATTTAGCGTTCGGTTCACACACCCAGGAACGAAATCTATTTTTTTAGTGTTTATGTAGATGAACACAACCCTTAATACCGTTCGTAACTATTTTCAAGAAAGAGCGGAACATTATATAGTGTTCTATTCTTCGTAAAAAAAACAGAACAATTGTAGTGGTACTGTAGACATTCATTATATATTAATGTTCTATAATGTTTCTTTTTTACATTGATAAAGAATTGAACAAACAAACATTTTTAGCAGCGACCGCAGCACGAACAGCTTGTTTATGTATTGTGTATACTATTTGTTGGTGTAAAATTATTTTGTTGGCTTTTTGTTTTTTTTTTGTATGTGTATTTTGTTTTTGTAAAAAATTTTTGCTTTTTTACCAGCCAAAAGGGCACTAAGCATAACCAAAACGAACGAACATTAATGAGCTGAATCGAGTATAATGAATGAAGTTTGTGGTCTTAAGAAAAAATCGAACGGAATTAAATGTTTTCATCTTTTTGTTGAGTTGGATAAGAACAGTATTATTTTTTGTGTTCGAAGATGACAAACAAGGAAACGTTTTTTTTTTTTATGATTTACAACACAAACACTATTCGGGTTTGTGTTTTACACTAATCCACCGCACCGAACACTAAGGAGCGATATTTAGTGTTTATTTTCTAATACTGGTTATAACATTCCAGGAAAGAATACAAAATAATCAACCATGTAGGTTTTGGGTAACTCAACAAGACCATAGTATATTGACTAGAATCTCAAGAGGGAGAGTAAAAACTTAGAGGACTCGTCTGGCAATAGTGTGTTCGCTTTATCAATTAACGTAATAAGCAATTTGATTTCACAATTTAATACGAGTTTAAGTTCATCAATTGTTTCTGCCGCCCTTAATGATATTTAAAACAAACTTCGGAAGACTATTTACGTGATTAATTGTACTACATACACTCCTTTAGCCTGAAGTAATTGTTTCATTTTACCAATTTTAATATCTCTCTTTAATCTTTAATATAAAAACAAATCGTTATTTGCTCCACCATCAGTAGATGTCATCAGGCCTGAATTTTCTCCCTTCCAATGACAATTAAAATAAATTTATATTAAATGGTTTTTAATGTGACATACAATTGTCCTTGACAGACATTAATCTACTTGCATAGTCTTGGTCTTCTGTTGCCTCTGGTCCTGTTTTACATATTTTCGGGCTCGAAATATTTTGTGCTGATATTTCAAACAGACGACATTGTCAAATAAAGTGATATATGAAGTCACATAAAAATAATTGCGTAAATAAACTCGCACAAGTGCAAGTAAATGACTGAACAAATGTAAAAAGGAATAACAGTTACACTTGAAAATAATATAAAGAATTTTCATTTAAATTTTTCATCTGAATTTACAAAGATGAATTGCAAAAAAGTTATAGTTTTTTTTCAGGAAAGTACTAAAAATCAAGTCCAAAGGATTTTTTCGTTTTGTGTGATAAGAGTGATTTTTATACAATGTACGAATATAGAAAGAAGAAGAAGAAGAAATTTAACAGCCTGTTAAGCCTGAATTACATTGAAAAAAAAAGTTTAGCATTTTGTTTTTGTTTTAAGTATAATTTTCTATGCGAACGTTGACTTTCGAAATCTTTAAACAGGCAGTAAACCTATTAAGATAGTTCCACACAGTTATACAAGTCTAAAGTTTATTCAAGAAAATACAACCCTGACATGATTAGTTGTTATTGCTTTTTGAAAATTTGAAAAACAATATTAAGATCACGGAAGCATTTTTGTCAAAAATCTTAGGACTTGTAGTTTCACCATGATATGCGCCAAGCCAATTATGAGCTGACGAAATGTACATTAGTTTTTTTTTAGTGTAAGACTGTCATTTAGCGTTAAAAACAAAAAACTAAAATATGTTTGCTTGCTGTCGCTGTTCCACTTAAGAAACTATGAATTTCACAAATTACAATTTTGCATTTGGTGTTATTATTTAAAACATCAAATATATGCTTTTTATAATTTTTTTTAACCATTTGTTGCTGTCCACTGTTCTGTGTATTGAGCGTTATTCTGTTTTGATATGCTTTATTTTTTTCGTTTAATTGTTGAAATCGCATTAACAATATTCTTTAAAATAACGGCATCGGTTTGTCATTTTAATGGCTAATAAATCACTGATGGTTTAATCGCAGGTTTAGTAGAACTAAACTTGAATTTATATGTAGTTTAAACTCAACAACTATAAATCAGTGTCCCATGTATTATATGTGGTTAAAAAAATAACATGTGGCAGCACTACGATATATCTTATCAAATTCATATGGTCTGTATTGGTAGTGTTTAAACGCCCAATTTTATGCGTTTATAGATGGTTGTTATGTTTAGTGATTTATAAATTTGTTGGTTTAAACACCTTTTAAACAAAAAAAAAGAGAGTTTAACTTGCTCTGATTTTTTAGCCCTTAATGTTTAAAAGTTTTGTTTATTAATGAAATATTGGTATATGGGTTTCATCGGTAGATCATGGTTGGTATCCTTAAAAAAGTGCCTCGGTAGGCTAGCTGGCAATGAGCTACTCTAACATCGCCGAGGTTGCGGGTTCGATTCCCGCCAGAGACTCTGGTTTCTGTCCTGCTGACAAGCGTAGAGCTTCGCGGGATTAACTTAGGGAATTAAAAAAAAAAATATATATAAATATATATTGAGTGATATTCAAAATTTTTGAAATAAATTGAAACTTTTTATTGTATAATTCAGGATTTAATATTGAAACGTATCGATGATTATACACTTCAATTTTTATTAGATTAACACATAGTTTGCATTGTGAAAAAATGTGAAATTCTTATAAATATTTATTGAACGTTGAACGTCTGTAAATTTTAAGACGACAAAAAAGTTAACATTAGCAGAAAGACAGAAGCAATATTTTTTTTTATTATGTATAATCAAAGTAATTTTTTTGGGAACACAAAATTTTTAATTTACAAAATTTTTTTTGTCGTTTCTCATTCCCAATTTTTATTCTTGATAAAAACACTGAAGTTTATTGTTAAAGGGATAAGCTATTCCTATGTGCATTTCACTGGTTGCTCAGGCCAGAGCCACAAAGTATACAGAGATGAAAAAAGTGACGTTTGAAAAATGCCTAAATCATTTGCGAGGGCAGCTTTCGAAGAAAGAGAAAGAACACGTTTTTTGGTAGTTAAGTGGCAATGTGTAAAAACAGGCCGCTACTATCAACACGAATTGCGTAATCAAAACAAAAAATGCAAAAAGGGCAGCTTTCGTAGAAAGAGACGGAAGAAAACTCAAAATCTTCCGTCTCGTGACATCTCTGTATACTTTGTGCCAGAGCATCTGGAAACATTCTCCCAAAAAATTTTGGAAAAACTAGAGATATTAAACAAATAAAACTGTTAAGCGAATAAGAATTATAAACAACTGTTTTACTTGTAACAATATCAAAGATTAAACAAAAACAAAAAACAGTGAGTTTATCTTTTCTTACATTCCCCACTACAATTGGTTGGAATTCTTCCAACATTAATTGTTGTTGTCAGTAGGTTCAGAAAAAACAAATTTTTATTAGATATTTATTATTTAAGTATATTTTTTTGTATATTTTTTTTTTCAATTTTATGGTTATTTTAAATTATTTTAATAAAAATAATTTGTTTGCTCGAACGATTTCATGTTGTTATAAAGGGTGTATTTTTTAAAGTGTCACAACTTTGAGTTGGCATCACTGCTTTTCTTGAGCACCCATTTAACAGCTTTTTGTTTAGTTTACTTTAAAATTTCATTATGAATCGATTTACACCAGAGCAACTCGTGGAAATTGTTGAAATTTTTAATCAAAATAATTCGGCGAATGGGCCGAAGCACAAATTAATATTGATTTTCAATTTCCTTTAAAAATTTTATTTTCCGATGAAGCCCATTTCTAGTTGAATGGGTACGTAAATAAGCAGAATTGTCGCATTTGGAGAGAGGAGAAACCACAAGCTTTCGTCGAAAAACCATTAAATCCACAGAAAATGACTGTTTGGTGCGCTTTATGGGCTGACGGAGTCATTGTCGCGATGATGGTCAGAATGCGAAAATTTTTTAAAATTGGTGTTCCAAATTCCACCTCGACGCGCTAGCCGTGGCGGCTACATGGCAGAAATCATATTTTAATATTAATTTCATAAAATTTTCTTTCTTATAAAGCCCGTTTCATTGATATTAAAAATATAATTCCTTGTTTTATTACGATTTAAACTTGTGTCAGTCTTTAAAAAACACCGTTTACCTACACCATAATAGTGAAAAAGGTTTTATATGCTTGTGCTGATGTTTGTTATACCTTGTAGTGTGCCAATCGCCTTAGAATCGCTTTTTGAAGCGATCTTATGATGTCCGTCCGTCCATCCGGCTGTCCTAATAAAACTTGCGGCAAAGTACAGCTTGCAATTGTGGGGATAATCTGATGAAATTACAAGCTTATTTCCGGAAGAAAGTCATTGTGATCATGAACCATCTTTTTATGTGGGTAATTCGATTAAATTTGATAAACATTTTTTATTGCAATATAAATCATACTTCCAAATTAACTATAGCTCCCATACAAATACTAATCCCGAAAATAGCTTTTAATGCCATAACTTCCTCATAAATGGTGGTATTAACATCTTAATTGTTGGTAAGATTTGATAAAAATCAGTTTTCTTTGAAAGAAGATTTGGCTTGCTACCTAAGCATGTATAAATTTTCGTAAAGGATTATTTTTTCAAATTTTAATTTAGAGCTTTTCCGTGAGATCCCAGGTCAAAGTAAAAAAACGGTAATAACATTTAATTTCCACCTTTGTGGACCACTCTTCTCGTAAAAATCATTCCCAGAACTACCATGAAAGCAAATGTAACGCTCAATACACATAAATGTTAAAAATTCGATAAAATATAATATTCTTTCAGGGTCCATTGAAAGAGGCGAAACCTATAATATTATTATAACCTTCCCATATTGTTTATTATTAAATTGGTAAAGTTTAAAAAAAAACTCAAAATGTACATTTAAAAAAAAAAACACCCATCTCTGAAATCTGATTTTATATATGGTTTTGTATAATTTATATCTAATGCAAAAAGTACTCATTATTCAGTAGTAGTGTAAAACTATAAAACTTCATAATTAATATCTGTACAAACTTAACACTTAAAAGATTTTTGTAACTTTTAGATATTCCACTTTTACTACCAAATATTATTTTGTTATTTATCTTAAAGCCAAGTCAAATTTAGAAACGTATTTGGCTTGCAATAAAACTTGAGTGCTAAAAAAGGGGAGGTGAAATCACACTCTCGAACAGTGTACAACTCGATTTGCTCGCCGGGGTTTCGCATGTTCATGGTGTCGTAAAACACACTAATGGACGTTTTGTATTTGTAGTTTCATTTGTTTTTTTTTGGCTTTTAAAGGGAAAAACCGACATAAAATGGCTTTTAAAATGAATAAATTGTATGTCGTAGTTTATTATTATTTTTTTTTATGTGTGTTTGCTACCAAATTTAAAAGCAGAACAAATTGTTATTATTCTGTTAAAGTCACTCTTCCCAAAAATATGCTTTTAAAAAATAAACAAGATTTCTTTTTGGAACATAGAAATGCCGAAATTTGATTAAGGCAAATGCTGGCTTTAAACTTTTATTGAAAAGCTAAAAGAGAAAACATTTGTTGGCAAAAAAAAAACCAACAGTGAGGGAAAAAGGTTGCGCAGAATAATTTCTATAGCTGAGATAAACAAATGTACATTACATACATAAATACCAAAGGCTTTTAGGAAAGGAAATTTTTGTATGTAGGCATTGTTCTTTTTTTTTTGTTACTGTAATCAGTTATACTCCCCCTTTAAACTTTTCTTACTTAACATTTTGTTTTAGCTTTTACCACTATCAATTGTTAATTTAAGTATTCTAAGTTTGTCGTTTCGTATATTATCAGACAATTTTATTTAAGGCCCGAAGTCCCAGGGTTTCGAATTTTTCAAAATTGTTCACGCCTATGAAATTTTTTAAACCAAACTGTTGATAAACAGTTTGAGATATAAAATCGGCAAAATTGATTCAATAAAAAAAGGGAGAAGCAGGAGGGGCATATAAAAATGTTTCCTTTTTTTCTTCTACGATCCATTATATAAATCTCGCACCAACACTCTTTTTGCGAGGCTACATATGTGTCTAAGACTAACGTGGGTAATAACTGCCTGGTTGGCCAAGCCTCACTTTTATCTCAACACCGAATGAAATCATGCGTCTCCAAGTGCCACCATTTTTTATAGGTGCACTCCACCCCTTACACATTAGTACCAGCATATCGTGCCTTTACCGCAAAAATAGCTTAAGCGACATCTATTTAAATTTTCGTTTTTTTTAATAAATGAATTTATTGGCAACACTTGCATCATCTCCTAAAATCTCAAGGTCACATAAATTACCGTAACGATTTCATAGCAAAAACAATTTAAGCTTAAGCGCCAAATTTCATACAAAATTATTATGATGAAATTTTGTTTTTGTTGCTTAAACTTTTTTTGCGGTTAGGGCTCGGTATATGTTTATAAATATCGTCAGAAACCTCTGCTGCTATAAAGCAAGCAGCATCTACGAAGAGCCGCAGCAGTGAACCCCAACCCGGTCTCACCAAAAGTCAGTCTGGAACAGTGGACCCAGGATCTCTGGTCAGCCGCGATCTCTGGAAATCTGCCGAATTCCCAGTATTGACTGCACATGTTTTCCCGGAAGAATGTAACGGCAAAAGGTTAAAAATTTATTAGATGTCTTTCTACATATTCCTGGGAGGAAGGGAAACGGATAAGGAAAGATATATATGGATATCTACACTAAGGCCCAGTCCTATGGTCGATCCTAAACCCTAGATGACAAAAAATGCAACCAACACACCTAGGTGACAATTTGAGTGCGTACTTCGTTAAGACTATAAACCCGCTCCTTGTTTAGAAGCTGGGGCTATCAAATCTCTGCTGCTTTTAGAAACATGCTAGCAGCAACAGCACCTATGGATGATACTCCCTTAAAACCCACTCACCCACAAGTTGCCAAAAATCAGTCCTTTAGTGGCATTTTCCGGACTTTGAATTGTAAAACAAAACCACCATGTGAACTTCGATATTATCTTTTCCACGGAAAAGCTCGACTTCTGCAAAGGCAATTGCAGTCAAAGACAGCAAGCATTTGCCGCAAGAAGCATACTAACGAATGCTTTAAGCAGTAGTCCGACTAGTGCCATGTCACCGGGGCTACTGACTCCCGTGGTGTCAGATAGGATCTCTAGTCAGCCGGGATTGCAAGAGACTGTAAAAATCTCTGGAGCCGCGAATTATATTTCGAATGCACCAAAGCCTCGACTTGCGTCGATCCGATTTGCGTTGTTCGATTTTTGTTTGTCTTTAAAATGTTGTGCAATCCGCTTTGTGTCGTTTTAATTCAGATTAGTGCTGTTTTTTAAGGTGTTTCAATTGAAATTCGTAGCTCAGACGTAGCGGCATCTGTTAAAAACGCCATTAAATGTTAGAAGCAAATCTATGCTTAAAAGAAATCTTTAACAGTTCAGCAACCCATAGACCTCTTTGTCAAATCGATACATCGTCTTCACAAAACTTTTTTACAATAAAAAACTTCTTCAATAAGAGACGCATTCAAAACATCAACTTTGAGAAAACAAGTCAGAAAGAAAGTTCCATAAGCGATAAAGACCTGGGGACTGATAAGATCAAAGTTTTCTTAACGTATATCATAAAAAAAAAATAGTGAGAAAAGTTCGTTTTCTGTGGTAAATTAAAAAGGGGGCTTATTATGGCAATTTTATTTCTTATTGTTTCTATCGATACTGAATGAATCGATATTATTTTTTCAGTGTTGTAAAGAATTTATTAGAGTTTTCACAACACTGAAAAATTACTTTCGATTCGTTCAGTATCGACTGAAATAAAATTGCTTTCGAATCAAAAAGTATTCGACCGCGACTGCCACAATTAGCTCCCTGTTAAATTTACCACAGGAAACGAAATTTTCTCATTATTTTTATTTATGATATACGTCAGGAAAAACACAACGACATGTATGGTTGATTTGTAGATGAGCATATGTATGTGTTAATATCAAATTTCTAAGTCAAATATCTTGTTCGAAATCTATATTAGAATCAGTGTTCGGAAATAAACACTAAATATCGCTGCTTAGTGTTCGGCTCGGTAGATTTGTGGAAAACACAAACGCTAATAGTGTTTGTGTAGTAATTCTTTAAAAAAAACAACGTTTCCCTGTTTGTCATCTTTGAAGACAAAAATAATACTGTTCTTATCCAACTCAACAAAAAGTTGAAAACATGAGAATTCCGTTCGGTTTTTTTTAAACCACAAACTTCATTGTGTTTGGTTCAGTTCATTAGTGTTCGTTGGTTTCTGTTGTGCTTAGCGCTCTTTTGGCTGGTAAAAAAAAACAAAAAGCTAGCAGAATAATTTTACACAAACAAAACACATACACAATACACACGCAAGCTGTTCGTGCTGCGGTCGTTGTTAAAATTTTTTGTTTGTTCATTCCTTCATCAACGTAGAAAAAAAACACTAAAGAACATTAACATATAATTTTTGTCTACAGTATCACTACAATTGTTCTGTTTTTTTTTTTAACGAAGAACAGAACACTATATAATGTTCGACTCTTTCTTGAAAATAGTGACGAACGGTATTAAGGGTTGTGCTCATCTATACAATCACTAAAAAAATATAGTTCTTAGGTGTGTGTGAGCCGAACGCTTAATAATGTACTGCTTATTTTCGAACACTGATTAGAATATTAGAATATTGATTTTCAATGAAGGATATCCAAACTTCGGCATAGCCGAAATATGCCACTCCAACTCGTCTTCACTTTATTGTTGCTTTCATTTAGTCCTCTTCATTAAAAATCCTCTGTATTTTTTTATGATTTTTCTTTTTATTTTGTCCATTTTAATTTTTGATTGTCGAAAATATTTTCTGTTTTCTAAATTTTATATGGAAGATTAAGTTTTGTTTCTTTCATTCAGTTCTTCCCTCGTCCTTCTCATTCAACTCTTGTGCTTCATATACATAACAAAATAGTTGAATACAATAGAGAAATACTTTTGTAAATAAAGTAGAATGATTGCCATAACAAAAGTCAACAAACCGCATAATAAACAAAAAATTTAATATAAAACGATTTTTGTATATTTTGCCAAAAAAAATGGAAAAAAAATTTATGTAAATGTGCCTTGAATATAGAAGAAAACTTATAGACAATACAAAATCTACAAATAAATAATAAAAAAAAAAATGTTTTGTTTCTATTTACAATAATTTACGTAGAAGACATAAAGCTTATTTCGATCTCAAACCAAGTTTAACTTTTAGTTAAAATAAAAAGCAAACATTGACATTTAATTTAGGGTAAAAAAAAAATAAGAAAAATAAAAAGTAGTTATGAAGACAAGTAATTTTAGTGCAAAAAAAAAAATAATTAATCATTATAATTAAAACAAGTAAAAGTCCTATATTTGGCCCGAACTTTGATACCCTCCACCTACAGTTAGAATATTTCCTATATGGGAATATGGGCCGATGTTCGCAAAAGTTGACAGTGTAATTACTAGTCCTATAAACTGCAACAGACCGAATTTGATTATAACATCATTATTCGGTTTTACTCGAGAGTGGGCTTTATATCGGGCCTATGGTAAAATATGGACGGATCTCAACGAAAGTTGACACTGTGATCTCTAGTCTAATAAAACAGGGGGCAAATTATGGCAATCGTGATCGAATACTTTTTCGATTCGAAAGCAATTCAATTTCTAATTCTTTCTGTCCATACTGAACGGATCGAAATTATTTTTTTGGTGTTGTAAAGCATTTATTTGAGTTTTCAAACACTGAAAAAATAATACCGATTCGTTTAGTATCGACTGAAATAAAATTGCTTTCGAATCGAAAAAGTATTCGATTACGACTGCCATGATTTGCCCCCAGACCAAATTTTAATATAACATTAATATTCGTTTCGGTTGTTCGCGTTCTTAAGTGTATGCGAGAGTGAGCTTTATATCAGGCCTAAGTAAATTAAACCTAATACAAGAGCATTTATAAGAGCGTTTTAAAATAAATATAAATTTACATATTTTACATAATTTACAATTTTGCACAAAAAAAAAAATTACCCAAGAAGTGTAAAATTTAACAGTTAACTCTAGAAAATATGTTTGATTGTCTTGAACAAATCTTGGGATTTTCCAGTTTCCCCTTTAGTTATTTGACTGTGTCAATATCATACGCTGACATAAAACGATTTGAAAATTGTGTCACGTCACATTGTACATACATGCATACATACCTACATACGAACATCAATCACCTCATACTTAATCGTTTCACATCGCCTGTATTCACATCAGTTTTTTTAGTAAAATGTATTTTGTATCTTTATTGCTTTTAAACAGACAATTCTATTGACAGATTTGTTTTCTTTTTTTATTAAATTTCCATGTCTACATGTCAATATGGCAAGCAGAAAATCCTGGAACGAAAGCGAAATGTAAATGAGCTTAATAGCAGGAAAACCATTTCCGAATAAATTTCTAAAATAACAGGCAACATTTTTAAGAGGTTCGGCCCCAATTGAAATAATATATTTATTATTAAATTTATTATTTTGATTTTCTTACGTAAACAATAATTTATAATTTTTACATAGACAATCCCTTGAAAAAGTCGACAAACAATCGACGAAACGTCGAAAACAAAATATTGTAATTTAAAATTGAATTTTTTTTACATTTAAGAAATTTAGGCCTTATTAGCTTGGCAAAAATAACATTCACAAATTCATCACTCTGGCCAAAGAAACAACTACAATAATAAAGCAATTTGTTTTTCTTAACCCACTTACAACTACAATTAACGTTGGGAGAATTCCAACTAACTGAGTTTATTGTCAAAAAGGGGAAAAGCTCTCCCTTCCTATATCTTCTTAACGAATCAACTGAATTTTTTAAAATTTGGCATGCCGACATTGCAATTTCTGAAAGGAAATAAAAAATAGAGTCTAAAATAGGGCAAGAGGGGTAAAATCTGCCCTCTCTTTATCCTCTTAACTTATCAACCAGTTGTCTTAAAGTTTGGCATGCAGACACTATAATATCTGAAAGGAAATAGGGAATAGGGCAAGAGGGGTAAATGCTCCCCCTCCCTACATTTTCTTAACCAATCAACGGATTTTCTGGCACGCAAATAGTGTCACATCTGGAAGGAAGTATAACCTATAGTTTTTATTATTTAGGGGGTGAAATAGGGCAAAAGCGGTAAAAGCTTCCCCTCCCTATAACTTCTTAACTAACACTGTGTGTAATTTTTAAGTCATGGAAAAATAACCATATACGGGCAACTCTACGTGATAAAAGACCAAAAAAAAAGACCCGTGTCTCCCAGTTTTGACCCAAGTCATGCACTTTTTTTATGAGCCCCCAACGATTTGAGGCCTCGGAGTCATTTTTGCCAAAAAAGTGATAATTTTTTCAGGCTCATATCTTGCAAACTGTTCGGAACTTTTCCTCTGTTCAGGTCGATAGTTTGCAAACCGTTCAAAATTCAAGGAAACAATCAACTACAAAAATGTACCTAAGAAATCAATAAACTAGAGCATATGAACTTCCTAGGAATGATTCTTAGTACCGTTTAGGTAGCCGCAAAAGTGAAAAATTTAAAAATCGTGTTTTACTGTCTAATCAACCGGTTTTCTTAAAATTTGGTATGCAGAAACTTAAACATCAGAAAGGAAATAGGGAATAGGGCGTGATATAGGGCAAGAAGGGTGAAAGACCCTCTTCCAAAATCTTTTAAGCTTATTAATCCGTTTTTTTACCTATAATTTTTATTATTTAGGGCGTGAAATAGGGCAAAAAGTGTAAAAGCTTCCCCTCCCTATAACTTCATAACTAACCAACCGGTTTTCTTAAAATTTGGTATGCAGAAACTTTAACATCAGAAAGGAAATAGGGAATAGGGCGTGAAATAGGGCACGAGGGGTAAAAGCACCCCCTCCCTCAACCAGTTTTCCTAAAATTTTTCATGCAGAGACTTGAACATCTGAAAGAAATAAGTTATATGGCAAAACAACGTTTGCCGGGTCAGCTAGTAATTAATATAAATTTATAATGCCGGCACTTCAAATAAAAAATCGTTGTCTACAAATTTAAAACTTACTGGAACTGGTCAGAAGCAGAAAAGATTCTGAGATGCCAATATATTGCAGAACGGGTCCATTACGTAAGTGAAATCCAAGCATTTGAAATTGGCAAGAGTTTTGTGCTCAGGGAAGGGATCGTACCAACTCACCCTTTGAAATGAAAATATGCTGGGTCTTGGATAGCCCACTGTAGTGCTGTCAGAAGTTCTGGAAAATTGTATTGGTCAAAGATGGATAAAATACAATTTTGCAAAGGTAAAAAGCAATATTGTAACGGGTGGTTCACAGCAAGATTTTATACCACTGTATCACTTTTATATAAACTCCTTTGCCAATTAAGAGTTTTGTTTCATGAGGAGCTTTTCCAATAACAACTTGCGACCTTAGAAAATTAAAAAAAAAACCCTTGACCTATATTATTACAGCGTCTTAGACCAACTACCAACTAAGGCAAATTATCAAACAGAATTAGAAAAAAATTATGTATCTTTTTGGCCACGAGTGATTTGAACATTGACAGCTGTGTGAGATTAACTTTGCTTACATAAATGTTAAAATTATTCCTTAAAATACTTTAATTCTTAACTATCTACCCAAATTGCTGCAATTTTTCACAAGACTTACGATTCTTGCTATAAATTTTGTAACAAAAAAAAAAAAAAAATAGTAGAAAACCACAACTTATCAGATCACCCATAGTAAAATGTAGTTCGAAATTCGAACATATACAAAGCGGCATAATTCATATCAACTCCACATGAATTGTGTCATCAGTGATCCGTGTACACAAGATACATAATGCGGATGATGATGAGACGTTGCTACAAAAGTTTTTCTTTGTCATAAATATACAATTGAGAAGGACTCTGACATTTAAAAGGGTTCATATTTTAAGTATCAGTATTATTTTTTTTTTTTTTTTTTTTGGTAACAATAAATATTTGTAGTGGGTGTGAAAGGTGAATATTTGAATTTGTTAGAGTTTATGGTAAATTTTTGTTTAAACAGACAATCTTCTTAAGAAAATAAATATGAACGACATAAAATGGGAAAATTTTCTACTATTTATGACATGTTAATAATAAACTATTAAGGGGTTGTTTCTGGTCTACTTATTATTTTCGATAAAAAGGGAAACAATTTTAAATTTCATTGGATTTTGCAAAATTTCCGCTTTAAAGAAAAATAACGAAATAATTTTAAAACTTTTATAAACAAGTAAGAGTGCTATATTCGGCTATGCCGAATCTTATATACCCTTCACCATGATGAGATAAGAACAAAAAGTAATATACATAAATAACGTTCTTTAGATGGGTATAAATAAATATTAATTGAGCCACGCCAACTTTTCATTTCGCCATGCCGAAGAATTTATATATGTACCTAAGCCCGTTTCCACTTTTGCCAAAGTTGATGTTTGAATTTCGTTTTATAATCTTAAAATCGTTTTTTAGAACATAAAATACTTAAATAAAAAAAATGAAAAAAAAATATTTTTAGGATTCGAAAGGCCTGCTTAAAAGATTTTTTGATTCAATTACTATTCTTATCTATCTGCTAAAGAAGGCCTCATAGAAGGCCTCGGCTCTTTCGTATAAAAGATAAGATGCACCTTCCACACTCACTTCTATAAGAAGGGAGTAACATTTTTTGTATTGTTTTTTTGCACAAGCAAAAGCAAAATCAATTTTTTTTTTGGTCCCGTTTCCCTTCTTATGTACCTGCTAAAGAAGCGAGAGCGGAAGGCCTTCTCCGCAATGACAACGTGTGTAAAAAAGATATGAGTATGGAATGGAGCAAGAAGGCCTTGTACATCCAAAAGAAGGGGTACAGAGGCCTTCTCGAAGGCCTTCCTACTTCTTCTTTTTCCCGCTGGGTTGTAGTGAAGGGTATAAAAAAAAAACAAAAAAACACATTACCAACACTGTATTACCATAGCCACTGTATGACCGTAGAAACCAAAATTGAATTGGTTTGTATGGTATGTTTATGTCGTTTTGGTAATACAGTGTTGGTATGGTAATGTCACGTCTAATTGGACCTTTAAAGGAAAAAATTTGAGGCAGTCGTGGTTTTTTACTCATATCTCGGCCATTTGAGGACCGATCTTGCTGAATTTCAATAGCAAACAATTCCGGACCATATGTGACATATATAGGGTCTTCGGAAAATCCATTTCAACGGACAGACGGACATCGTTAAATCAACTTCGCTCCTCATAACAACCCAGAATATATATACTTTATAGGGTCTAACATCAATATTATAGAAATTAAAAACGGAATGACAAACTTATATACACCCTATTCAGCGCCTCTGGTGAAGGGTATACAAATATCAAAATTTGGATTTTTAAAAATATAAGGGATTTTAAAAGTAATAAGTGATTTTAACATCCTATTTTGTATTCTTACGGCCGTAATAATCATAAATGAAGATGTTCAATATATTTAAAATCGTTTTAACTACAAAATTCAAATTTTCACAAAACACTTAAATGAAACTAAGGTCCTAATTGTGTAAAACGCAACGCAAAAAATTACACTGAAAGGAAAATCATTGTCAAAAATATTTTATAACTTTGTTGTTGCTTTCAGAAATTCATATTGAGTTTTTAAATTTGAAACGCTTCATATCTTGTGGCGTTGAATGATAAGTTGGTATCGTTTTTCGAAAACTTTCAAACAATAATTAAATCAGCGATGCATTTTTGTTAAAAAATGTAAGACTTGTGTGATAGTATAATAAGGTTTTTACTATAAGAGCGAGTTTTTGACTTTAACATTAAACCAGGATTAATAGATAGATCTTAATCCTCTTTCACTTTTTTGAGTGAAAGATTAAAGCTTTAAGACAGCGTTCAAAAATTAACCGAGCATTATTTAGCGTACGGTACACACGCGCAGAAACGATATCAATTTCTTAGTGTTTGTGTATTGGTACACAACCCTTAATACTATTTTTACGAAAACACCAAACATTATGTAGTGTTCTGTTTTTTGTATTTGTGTACACAAACATTATATTTTAATGATCTGTAGGGTTTTTTCACATTGATGAAGGAATGTGCAAACCAAAAAATTTAGCAACGCTTCTCACTAGTATTGTTGTTTTTGCTCGGCGATTTTCATTACAACAGCACGAATAGCCTGTGTGTGTATTGTGTACATGTTTTGTTTTTGTTAACACATTTTGTTGTCTTTACCAGCATAACTGAAACAAACGAGTAGTAATGTGCTGAATCGAACACAATGAAGCTTGTGGTTTTTTACGAAAAAAAAGAACGCAATGAAATGTTCTCATCCTTATGTTCAGTTCGTTTAGTGCAGTATTTTTATTTTGTACAAAGATCACAAACAGAAAAACGTATAGCGTCCAATTTCTTTGATTTGTCTGCTTGTTTTTGAGCTGATATGTCTTGTGTAGCGTGTCTCTGACTGCGGTGTCCCTGAGGGTTCCATGCGAGAGTAATTCTAGCGATTTTCACTTCTGGACGTCTAAAAGTATGACGTTGTGGCCACAGTGTCACATTTGAGATTCGATTTGACCAGAAGAGCCGTAGGGTTTGTCTTAGACAACTATTTGCAAAAGAATGCATTTTGTAAGGGCTGGTCTAGTGTAGCTCCATTATTTTACAATAAGGATAACTTTATTGACCTTTCTATACGTCTATGTAATTAAGATAAGGTGTCTTACATTAACAAAAACTGTGAACTAAAATTCAGAAATTCTCTGAATTAAAACAGTATAATAAAAAATCCCCCAAAAAAATTTTTAACGTTTTAGAACAGTGCGTGCCAGCCATGGAACTATATTCGGCTATTTACAATCACAATAGCCATGTTTCTGGTAAGAAATTGTTTGACCAATTCAAAGTATGTAAAAGTCTTTATTCTCAATGTTATTCAATTGTTCTTTATTTGATTTGTTTTCGTAAAAATTCCTTTTTTTGTTTGCACAGAAAAAATTAAAAATTATCTTAAATCACCAAATTCATAGAATCAAGCAAAAAATGTTGCAGCTATTACCAAAATTATTACATATATAGATTAAAATTGTAAGTACTTTTTTTTAATAAATAAACTTTTTAATTTTAATTAAAAAAATTATCAAGAAACTTTGCTGTTTCAAACAATGTGTTAATTGATTTAATTATATATAGCTCTGGTCAAGGCGAATTCATGTAAACGGTGGTATCGAAACTAAAACAAGTACAACACCAAAAACACAACATTTTATATTATTTGTTGCTTTCGTTGATCGATACCTCTCCCTCTAAGTACGAAAAAAAGAAGCACTGCTGTGCTTTTAACGCCACCTAAAAAATGAATTCAAAACAACTAAAATAGTTATTAAATCAAAATTATATTTTTAGTTTTCTTTTAACAAAAAAATAATTGATTCAATTATCACTGGAGTTTGTGATAGAGGGTAAGTTTGTTTTAGAGAAGTGTTGGAAACACAAAAATAATGGAGGTTGCTTTTATATTTAACCTTTCTAGGGGCTATGCCTGAGTGTTTTTTTCTTTCCTTTATACCCTTATTACGTTTCCACAAGCTTTAACCCTCGTGCGGCACGCCAATTTTTAACCGATTGATTTTTTTTCATACATTGACATTTAACCTTTTTCTTTTATTATAACTAACAAAGAATACAATTACTAATTTTTTACAACTGATAAACATGAATTAAATGCTTAAATTGCATGATAAAATAATTCATTTTGACACAGATTTTTATTTATGTCTGTACTTATGTTTCCCATATTTTCTTGCCAAAACTATTTTATACTGAATGGTTGTACAACATTTTGTTTGTTTTATTTAATTTTCAAGAAAATATTTTTGTTTTTTGTTTAATGCATAAGAACTGACAAAGGATGTCTTTATTGTCAAAGGATGTTGGGCATAACTTACCAGGGTTTGCAATACCAAAATCACAAATTACAGTATAACAGGGCTATAGCTAAACAAAAAATTCTGAAATTATCTCAGCTTAAAATAGTTTTCTAAATTCAAAGTATCGAATTAACTTTAACTTCTCTATCGATATTTCTGTACTTTTTGCCATAAAATCATTAAAGAATACAGCGTGGGGAAAGTGCATTTCTAGAAAAATTAAAGTTTTTCCACCTCTTGTTCTTGTAGTTTTTAGTATCGAATATCACACGAATAATCATTATGTTTTAAAAGTTTCCAAATAATATTAATGCAAATTAAACAAGTTAAAATGCTTTGTTCGGCTGGGCCGAATTTTTGATACCCTCAACCGAAAGTAAGAATATTTCAGGAGTGGGCTTTAAATGGAATCTATAAGTTTGGATATTATCTATACAAAACTGACCTCGCCGTCTTATGACTCGTATTAAAATCTATTTTTTTTTTAACTACGGTTTATATGGAACCTATGGGCCGGGCCTATAATCACAAAGTCGTATGATTTAATTTCTAGTCATATAAAATATAATTTTACCTAATTAAAAAAAATACCATGAGTGTGTGCTTTATATCGGGCCTAAAGTAAATTATAGAACGATCTTCACGAAATCTTGTACTGTGAGTTAAGCCCCAGTTAGCCGACAGTAACATTTATCTAACCGTACAGATAAAAGGAAGAAAAATCATTTTTCTAAAGATTTAGAAGTTACGGTTAAGTTACATCTTACTGCTAACTGAAATCGTTCTAATTGTTTTGCATACAACAAAATGAAGCAGCTGATTTCCAACGTTACTGTTCCTGTTAGCTAACTAGGGCTTTAGAGTCACATCAAACTACAACATATTTTACTACAATAGCGTAATTTTTTACGGTTTTAGGCGTACTAAAGTGTTTTCGGATAGTGGACTTTATATGGGACTTATGGAAAATCATGGACCGATCTTCACGAAATTCACCAAAAATAATTGCTGCATTCTGCTACGAATTTACAGTTGGTTTTTATAATAGATATTGTTACCTTACTGCCTTTCAATAACGTTTTGGTTTATTTCCTTTATAATAAACCGTTTCAAGTTCTTTATTGCAACTTTAATAAAATAAATAAAACACAAACACTTTTAACACTGTTTACAATTAACACAACTTTATTTAGTACAAAGTCTTTTTAACAACCGTAATTTATAGCTTTTATTCACAACCAACTATAATTTTCTCAGCGTTATACGTTATTGACAAAGTCTGAACTTAGAATGATCTAATTACGCTAGTCGCCGCTAGTATTTATACTGCAATTTGTTTGTCTAGAACATTCGAAATGTTTTTCGAAGGTTCAAGGCTTTACTATTCACCACACTTAAATTTAATTTATGGCGCCTTTATGTTGACATAATTTTACCTCTTATACTGAAGCTTTTTTAACGGTAATTTCTAGGGCATTCTGCACATTGGGATTAAAGTGTACTAAATTATAACAATTTTTAATAACAATGTTAACTAATAAAATTACTAATAAATACAAGATAACTAATAAATTCAACTAATTCTTAACTAATAATTACAACTAATTCTTAACTAAAGTTACTTTCGTAACAATATATAAATTTTTTTTATGATTGTTCTTCTGCATTTAGGTTCATAGCTCTTTTTCCACTGAATTGATTTCGCTGGATTTTACCACCAAATTGCTTAGAAGAACTTAAAATAAGTTGACACCAAATTGGTTATTTTCTTTTGAGCCGTTCGAGAGAGAGCATGATTTCAATAGACGTACAAATGGAAAGAAAGACGTGGCTAAGTCGACTTGGAATTACTGATGAACCCAGAATATATATATATATATATACTTTATGGGGTCTTGAGTGTATTTTAAAAAATTTCGCACGGAATGACATACTCAATATTCCTTCATTCACCAAAAGCAGTGGGGGTTATAAAAACTCAAAAGTTTTACGGTATAAAAAATCCCAGCAGGGAAACTGGCTCGTTGATGTATTTTTATTTTAATGAATTCTTAAAAACAAAAAAATTTTAAATTCTTTATAAAATTTTTATTTTTTTGGATAAAACTTAAATAATATCTCTGAGATTAAGAAACAAAGCTTGCACGACCTAAAGATAATTTTGTTGTCGAATTTCGGATTCTTTCCTGAATTGGGAATGTGTGAATGTGGTGAAAGTGCCTTAATTTTTTTTTTATACAGCTATATCGCGAAAACTAAATAAACAACTTTCATTTCTAGCAAACAAAAAATATTATCAACATTTGTAAACCTGTGTAATTGAATTTGAGCAAATACCAAGAATATAACATTTCTTCTCCCATTTTGTTTGTGTCTCTTTTTAGTTCTCTTACATTTATTTATGGGAATTTAATTAAATAAATGCAAATTCCTTTAAAGTAAGCATAAATGTTGGCTCAATACGAGTGAGATAGTAAATAAATACACATACAAACATACTAAAAATTTTATTTTTCAATATTCCAAAATGTATCAATATAGTAACCTCAATACTACAACAATGCAACAATAGAAAAAACAACAGGCATTTTGTAGCTAGAATAGAGACGGCAAATGTCAAAATGCCTTTATAAAAAATGTAAAATAAACAACAAGAACACACTGAGTTGGGAAACCCCTTCTACTATGTTATGCTTCTATATGTGGTGAAAGTGCCTTAATTTTTTTATACAGCTATATCGCGAAAACTAAATAAACAACTTTCATTTTTAGCAAACAAAAAATATTATCAAAATTTGTAAACCTGTGTAATTGAATTTGAGCAAATACCAATAATACCCGAAATCTCGGTATTTTAAATATTTTAAACTTGAAATGCGGATTTTCTAATTTATTGCGAACCCTACAACACATAACATTTCTTCACCCATTTTGTTTGTGTCTCTTTTAAGCAATCTTACATTTATTTATGGGGATTTAATTAAAGAAATGCAAATTCCTTTAAAGTAATTCTAAATGTTGACTCAACACGAGTGAGATAGTAAATAAATACACATATGTACAAACATACCAAAAATTAAATTTAATTTTCATTATCCCAAAATGTATTAATATAGTGACCTCAATACTACAACAATGCACCAATAGAATAAACAACAGGCATTTTGTTGCTAGAATTGAGACGGCAAATGTCAAAATGCCTTTATAAAAAATGTAAAATAAACAACAAAAACACACTAAACTTCACACCACGAAGAAAACCACGTGCGAACAGCTGTCAGCTGTGCTTGTGAGGTCTCTTTATAAGTACATTCTGCATTATCCTGCAATTTTACCAAGTTGACTGTAGAGAATAAATGAGGAACACAAATTGACTTAAGCTACGGTCACACTTGTCAAATATTTGACCAAAAAAATGGGACCAACAGACAAACTAAGATATAATTTCCTTAAATACCAATATTTATTTTGTTTATAACACCGCATATTACTTAAACTGTTTTTTTACTATGTCGAGCAGTATAATTAGTTTTATTTTGAGATATTAAGACCATGTTAAATCTCAATAACTATTAACAAAAGTAGTGGTTATGCTTGGTTTGGTCAAATATTTAATAAGTGTGACCGTAGCTTTACTTAAATCAAAAATTATTTCGAATCAGCTGGCGTACAAAGAGCTTAGTCAATGTGACTAATAATATTCTTCCAACATTTGAGGATATAGATTTAAAAAATTCCTTTGCAGATTTCTTATTCTTAAATTCACATTTATTTAATTTGTTAAAAACTCAAACATTCACAAAAATAATTTTTTTAAAAGGAAAAGAAAAAAATTTGCCACAAATAGTCATTCGCAAAGGCAAAAGTTTGTTATTATTATTTCAGACTCAACATTAAATATTTATTTTACTCCTTTTGCTGTTAATATCCTTTTTAACCCTTGTTTTTCCCAAAATGACATAAATTATGTAGACAATGCATTGTTTACGTCGGGGTCAATGTGATCTTCACTGTTGAACTTATGAACTTATAAATCAGTTTGAACAAATTTAAGTCGAAAAGGTTTGCTTTATAATGTTAACTATAATTTTTGTTTATTAATGTATTTTGAGGAAATTTTATTCCCATTTGACAAAACAATGATTTGTTAGGCGATTTTATGAATTTTTAACTTAAGTTTTAAAAGGAAATTTTACAATACAGGAAACAACATGGACTATGGAGGGGATTAAAATAAGAAGACTGGATTTCTTTTGTAGTAAAAAATCCGAAGATTTAAGAAAACTACTCAAATTAAAATAACTTTGTGGCGGTATTGAAATATATAGAAAACCCAAGAGACTGCTCATCTTTTTCAAATAAAAATGTCTATCTGGCGACATTCATTACCACACTTTTAAAATTCTATATTTAATGATTGAAATATTTTCTTTAAAAGAACCCCTGACTTTATTTAAGAAGATTGCGAATTTTTTTAATCAACAATATTTGAAATGAAATAAATTTATTCACTGAAATCGAATCTTGATTTTATTTGCGAACTAAAAGAAATTTCAAATTACACCTGGTTTACATCTTAAAGAAATTGCCAACGCTCTACGCACGACAGTAAAAATTACCTCCAATTCGGGTAACTACCCACAAAGTTGCAACCAACATTTCTTAACCACAGGTCTACACCATAGATAAATATCTCAGCCAGTTGGCAATAACTTCGGCACAATAACAGATCAATATTTCTTATTGCTCAGCTTATGTTAAAGGCATGGGATCACGTATTTATATTAACTCATAATTTGAAATAAATCAAGGAAGAAGGTGCTGAACTCAAACTTAAACAAATGAACATGAATCTAAATAATAAAGATCGAATAAGAAAAATATTATAATAACAAAAATAATTTTTGCAATTTAACCCTCTACAACTCAACATCTTAAAATTAAAAATTTTCAATTGATTTACATAGAGGTTAACATTAAAAATAATACATATTTTTTAAATTAAAATTTTTTTTTAAAAAAGGAGTAATTTCATAAAAACGGAGTGTGTCCCACAGGCAACATCGAGCAACAAGGGAAAGCAAAAGTAAAAAAGTTATGAAAAAGCTTAACGTAAAAATTTAAAGCATTTCATATTTATGTTAATTAGATCTAATAAGACGAGTGAAAACTCTTGAAATAGTTTTTGTTTTCGAGAAGCATAAATCTACGATGCATATCTACAGTATGAGTAAATTTTACATATGTATTTTGAATAGATGCGTCGAATTCTTTTTCGCCCATTAAGGTCAGTGATCGACTTGATTCTGGCGGACTACTTGCGAAGGCAAGTGTTGCGGAGTTTTCTATTCGTTTTTGCTTGGATTTAACCATATAAAAGTCGGCGCGTAAGGGTGGGTTAAGTTCTCATCCTACATAGAGATTCGCTAACTTCTAGGCAAAAGTTTCTCGATAACATAATGAACTTTGATTTATTTGCATTCGCTCTTATAAATCAACTAAAATTTAGACATTGTTACATCTAAATAGTAATAATAAAAAATAGCACTATAATAAATTTGCTGGAGGCTGTAAAAAATAGATTCCCTTTTCGCTCAATGTAGCCCACAAGACACAGACACTAAATTTCGTGTTTGACGCTTATAAGTCAAAAATAATAAAAGTACTTGAGTTATGACTCATATTTGGATACTAACCTTACAGACTCTCAGAAAAAAAAGAAGCAGCGATTATAAAAATATTTTTTATTATTTATTAATATAACACATTTTCACTTTTTTAAATTTTAAAAATTATAATGGGATCGCAATATTTATAACAATAAGAAACAACCAGCTTATGCTTTTTTGCACTTAAGGTAAAGAACAGAGTGTATACTAAAGGTTACATTACTTGATAGATCAGAATAACTATTACTATGGAAATTATTGAGAGTTGACCAGTATGTTGCCTGTAGTATACTATATGTTACAGAGGGTTAATTTTAGTGTTTATTTTAAAACAAATAATTTTAGTGTTTATTTTCAATTATTTAATTTTTTTATTTCAATTATAATTTGCTTCCATTTCACAAACTTGATTTTTTTCCCCCCACAATTCGCTTTTTTTTTTTTTTTTGCTTCTGTTTTTCAATTAATAACAAAACTTGACATTTTATGTTAGCAATAATTGTCAACGAAAATTGAATAACAACTATTGCAACATAAATTGCCGGCAATAAATATGTACAAAAATTGCTGTCTACATTAAAGATAATATAATTTTGACATTAACTGCAATATATGTCGCAATATTTAGCACTGGTTTAAACGGGCAGTAAGGCCTAAATACACTGATTAAAATACTCATCAAGCATTGTGGTAGTATTAGTGAAAATATGCTTGTATGTGTCACCCCGACGATGCTGGATGAAAAATCAAAAAAATTTAGATATGAATGCGGATATTACGTTCAGCACGCTTAAACGAGTAAATTCGCATGCTGGACAAGAATTTGACAGGTGTATTTGGCCCTTTAGTGTTACACACATCAGCACAAACGCAGAATAATCCACTATTGTTTCAGACTCGGCAAGCTAGTTGCGCAAGTTACTTTCCGAGTACCTTACGAGTTTCCTTACCCCGACCTTACCGCTGACGTCTACAAACCAAGAGTTGCGCAATTAATTTGCCGAGTGTGAAAGGGGTCTAACTAAATTAATTTTGTCATTGATTAGCAATATGAGCTAAAATGGGAACTTTAGTTAAAATGGGAACACTGGTTTCTATTAAACGATTACTTTTCCCCAAAACGAGCTCACTGCAAGTGGAAGCGAAAAGTCTGCTGATTTTGACAGTTCGAAACAATTTGTTTTGGTTTTACAATGTTTTGTTTGGAAATGGTTGACATTTTTAGCCGTAAACACTAGCTATGCAAAAACCGTCTGTTGTTGTTGTGTGTACAAAAATTTTCCTTGAATTTTCCCTTTCCCATTTTAGGAATTAAAATATTGTTTTAATAATAAATTAGCCACATAAAAGTGCTATTGGATTGACACTAAATAGATAAACTAATGAATGACAAAGACACTTAATCATTTTATGACTTATATGAATTGTTGTTGTTTGTATGTAATTAAAAGGCCTTCTATTTTTCAATCTAATATGCTTTTAATTTGTTGAAAAGTTGAAAATTTAAGAGAAGTTTGGAAAATGGTACACATGCTTAAAGTTTGCCAACCATGTTCGAGTACATGCTGCGAATGGGGGAAAATTATAATGTTCTTCATGTTGTTGCAGAAGTAGAAGGGATTTAATCATCTTTATAGACACTCACATTCATACAAAGTTTGATGATTACAGCACGTATAATTAATTTTCCAAAATTGTATCAAGTCTTAACATCAAGTGGCTAACAAACAATAGCAATTGCACAAGTGTTGCTTCAAATCAAATCTCAAATGTAGACTCAAAATGATACCATTTTACATTCAAACACTTCCACATTGAATTTGAAAACCTAAATAATATTTACGCACACGCACTCACATAAACCTAATTATAAATCAAGATAATTCTATTGTGTAGAAATATATGTTGGGATTTATATCTGGTATGCTTGAATATGAACGAGGAATATAAAGTGTCGAATCGTTAAGAAGCAAACAGTCTCATAAAATATATTCCATTTATTTTAAAATACTAAAGGAACCTAATTGCACTGTGGCTTGTGTTATTAAGTCTTGGCTAACACGTTTCAACTTTTGATGCTTAACTTTTGAGTTCTCTGGAGAGAGAAGAAAGAAGCAAGAGGGTTGGTAAGGAGATGCTTGGACTTCGTAGAACGCTTTGTGTTTTTCAAAGTTTTTCTTGGGATTCAAAAAATTATTTAACAAGGTTTCGTTAAAATGTGCTAAATTCCCATTTCATACTATTGATAAATGGAATTTAATGGTCGCTTAGGCGAGATCGTCAGGAAACTTTATTTATTCGTAGATACATGCATTAAGATGAAATTGTTGATGAAAATTGTTGTTGTTTTGAGGCATTCCCTGCCGAAAAAATTGAAACAAATTTATGAAAATAAAGATTTATATGATCCAGATTTATTCCAATTAAAAAAACTGCAATGCGGAACAGCTTCTTTTTCTTTTTAAAAAGGCCATATTAAGTTGTTATGCGTACAAATAAAAATCTGGGGGTATAATGACTTTGTCGTTTAGTTTTGAAATATTCAAAAATTCCCCCATAGAAAATAGTGGAACACGGTTATAAAGAAACTGAAAGTAATGAATATTTTAGTTGTTTAAAAATATATAGCGTAATTTTTTTTCAATACCAAACAAACTTATTGTGGCCTGAAAAAGTGTTCACTCTAGAGTCTAGACATACAGACATGGTTGGTTTAATAACGTGACTCAACAGGATATGTATTCTAAAATTAAATACAATCTCTTAGATGCTAAAAGTCACTATATCTAACCTGTCCGGTTAAGGATCTTATCAAGAGGTCTTTAGACCTTTAAATATTCTGCACTTTATAAAGACACCTGTGCAACCTGTTAATAATTCGTTGAGTTTATGTTCGCGACAACTTTATTTAAGTTTAACGACTTCCTCTTGATGTTGTTAAATTTTTCTGCAAGAGAGTATCTCCACGCATCGAAAATGTTTTTTATTTAGAGCCGTTTATGAGCTCTACACACAGAAAAAAATCAAGTTAAAAACGTAGAAAACAAGGTTGATTTAAAATTTGTCGGTGGTGATTTTGCTTTATACGTTTTTCATGTTAATTCAACCTGGTTTTACAATAACTGCGAACAACATTTTTTTTCTTTTAAAATAATTATAATTCATGTTAATTTAACATTGCAGTACTTTGCTAGAGCAAAATGTAATTTATATTGAAATAACAATCCGAATCACGTTGAATGAAAGTTATTTCAAGTTGAAACAACGTGAATTTCATGTAGAATCAAATTGGTTTGAGTGTGTTATAACAGTGTGAAGAAGCCTCAGAGACAACATATGCATTTATTTAAGAATAATTCAATACACTTACCCCTGTAACACATGTTTCACTTATTATGAGTTTTCCTTTGTCAACAGAAGCATCAGCATCGCCCGATATGGATTTCGTCATCAATATACTTTGAAAACTTGATGCACTATTTAAGTAACTAATTTTAATTAAAAGAATACGGGAATTGTCCTCTTTTTATAACATATTTTAAGAATGAAAATAAAAAATGTACATACTTAAGTATGAATGCATGTTAATTTAACAAGATACACTTTTGATTTTAATATAAAACTGGTTTTTATGGATTCAATATTGAATCCATATTTATTTATATTTTAATATTTTTTTTTTTTTTTTAACAGTGAATAATATTAAATAAACATGATTTAAGGTTATTTTATTTAAAATTATTATGAAATAATGATAAATTTAAAAAAGGGCATACTTTTGCAGAAATTTACTATGATTCTCAATCAACATTTTTCCATATTAATTTTACATTGGTATTTTTTTCTGTGTGTAGTGTATGCAGGATCACAGACAGCGCTTTGTTGATGACAACATGCAACTAAACGATTTATTGCCTCTGATGGTCCAGTTTCGTTCGCTGCGTAAATACAATTGCTAGTCGGTGTCCAAAGCTGTATTCAGTTTTTTTTTATTTTAAAAAGAAAATCATAACACAAGAGGACAAAGTTGAACTTTTTTTGTGCGGCCTGGAAATTTATTGCAAATTTTTTACTACACACATATCAAAAAAATTTTATTTTTGTATGGAAATCACGATTTTTATCAATTTCGTTTTCTCAATAAATTGTTAGTAAAATCAAAAGTTGTGCACCGATTACAACGAAATAAAGCTCATTTCATTCAAAATATGTTAAACTAAATACTAAAACTGTGATTTCTGTCGCATTTTTATTTTTTATGCATGTTTAAAGAACATCATTTTTTTTAATTGTTATTTTTTTTTTTAAACTTCAACGATATCTCTGAAACTACTGGGCAAATAAAAAAACAATGTAAGCACGGCTTTATTATAGAAGCAAAATACTTAAAAGAATGTTTTTATTTTAAAGTTGTTTTAAAAAGAACCGACTTTAGCGTTTAACTACGTTTATGGGCCAATACTCTTGCCGAGTTTCGGATTTTTTTTTTTTAACTGAATATGTTGAACCGTTTTCAAGTTATTCCAATATATGTATGTAGTGAAAGTGCCTTAATTTTGGACATAACGGTATATCTCAAAAAGTCGAACTGATAGAGAAAAATGGAGATTTGATTTGAAATCAGCGACCTCAAATTAGTAAAAATTTGCAATAAAGTTCCAGGCCGCGAAATGACTGTTGCCCAGTGTAATATTATAGTTGTATTACAAATGCAAATAACCTCAAGAGGAGATTCCGCCTACATTTCAAAGGGGATCGGGACAGCCTACATACCTTATTTATGATTTAAGAATACCAGTGCTCGCATAGCCCAGGGATTGGCACTTGCACAACCTGCATTTAGGAATTGTAATAACACATTATATGTATATATATTAGGGCGGGTCGATTTAATAATCGCCCAAGGCTCAGTGAAAATCGTATTCTAGGGATCAAAATAAGAAACTTTGCCAAAGGAACCATACCTCTAAAACGAATTCTACTACCCCCAAACTGTTGACTTTTGTCCCGTAGGGTCAAGTTTTGAAAAATCCCACTTTGACCCATTTAGAGTGCCCCAATCGAGTCCAAATGTATGACCGACCCCCACTAACTTTGAAGGGCCGATCCACCCATGCCAGTGGCACACCCCCTGGAACTCCCCTGGGGGGTTCCCCATACAAAAATTTCAAAAAAATCACCATTTTTGGCACTTTATTTTATTATTTTTTATTTATTTTATTTATTTTTATTCTTTAATTTATTTTTTCTCTTTAGAAATTTATTTAGTCAGAACATACGTAAATGAAAAAATTAATTTAACTAAGTAATAGAAAAGAAAATAAAAAAAATTACTGTTTGAAGTCTTTTTTGCTTTCAAGTCTGGGCAATTTCGCACGGTTCTCTAATGTCGTCGCCATAACAGCCTCTACATTTTCCGGTATAACTCGTTTGGAAATGCTAGCTAGCAATTGAACGTGTCGTTCTGTTCCTTGTGATGGAATTTTTGGATAATTAAACGGTGGATCATCTTGATTTAAATATTCTTTCAAAGTATCGTATGGAATGCTTCGCGTGAATCGTGGTTCAAATACGTCATTTATGTCATTCATATTGATCATTACCGTGTAACTTGTGCAATAAAAGTTTATATCTGATTTTTTATAAGGTCTAAGTCCCGTTGGTTCGTCCACATCGGTTCGATAGCGTAGAATTATCTTGATAGCACCGTCGCGCTTTTCTTTGCTATCATCAAACAACATTGATAACAAGATATTTTCCGAATGCGCATAATATGAATTATCTGTAATTACTAATTTCAGATAAAAAAATATTTTAAGAAAAATCATTCCAAATCAAAAAGTTTACAATGAATCCACCATCCTCTACACCGCAAGATAAAGTAATAACAACATCAACAACTATCGAAAACCCAATGAGTCATATACCCAGGCATGATGTTACTGTTTTTGGTGTGTCTACTGATTTGACTGATCTTAATTTACCAACCCATCTGGATATCTTGAAATATTATTTTTACTTGAGCGAACAAAAAAAGTTGTCCTATAAACCATTCACTATTCAAGTACAAGATAAGTTGATTGGAATTTGGGAAAAACTTGGTATGGAAATAATGCTGAAAAAAAGTGTATGTAATAAATTGAATAGATTGCTTTACAAATATCAGCAGCAAATCAAGAGAAGAAACAAACAAATATATATAATTACTTACCTATATAATATCCAGTGCACAGCAATTTAAATGCCATATTCCCTTGTCAAATCTTAATTTTTACCATATTATTCTTTTAAATCATTAACATTCCATTTTCTATTGCAGAATTTCGTTGAACGCTCCAAAAAAGATTTACAATCTTAACTCCAGTATTAGCCATACATACAAATAGAAATCAAAGAAGTAAATGAAGATAAATTTTTGTAAAGACAATTTTTTTTATCCACTCCGGCGGGAATTTGTATGTTTGTCCTAATGACGATTTTATGCAAACTCCCTCATTCAAAGATGTGTGCATGCATGCCAACACATGCATAAATTAATTTCAAATAAGGAAAAAAAATGCGAATAAACTTTAAAAAATTGTTTTTTTTAACTGACTTCTTTTTTGAATCCCCTACTTTACATCATGGTCAGGTATGGGCACCACTACATTGAAAGCTTTGAATGTGTGGCATTGTATTGGTTTCTTTACGTTTGGATTTGTTGGTTTTATACTCTTTTCTCTTTGTTTTTTGTGTATGTATACACATCGTTCGCTCTTTTTGCATTTTCATTTTGCATTTGCCCATACATGATCATGGTGGAGATTTAAAGAAATAAGATTACAGAGAAATGGTTTGAGACTTGTCTGTTTGGCTTTAGGTAGTGAGCTTAGGGTCAGTAATGGGCTAAAAGCCATTGCGGTCTTAAGTAAAATTTAGATAAGCTTTTGCAATACTGATTACGATATAATAACGAAATCGTCAGAATTCGAGCCTCCTTTCTAAATTTTAAGTAAAAAATTGTCACAATTTCGATTTCGGTACTTCATACCAGTGTTCGAAAATAAACAGTACATTATTTAGCGGTCGGCTCACACACCCAAGAATGATATCTATTTTTTTAGTGATTGTGTAGACAAACACAACCCTTAATACCGTTCGTAACTACTTTCAAGAAAGAGCCGAACATTAAATAGGGTTTTGTTCTTCGTTAAAAAACATAACAATTGTAGTGATACTGTAGACAAACATTATATTTTAATGCTTTATAATGTTTTTTTTTTAAATTGATCAAGAAATGAACAAACAAAACATTTTTGAAACGACCACAGCACGCATAGCTTTTGTGTGTACTGTGTTTACGTTTTGCTTGTGTAAGGCCGAGGCCACGCAATGAGCGGCTAAGCGTCAAGCGTCTGAGCGATGAGCGTCAAAGCGTCAAGTTTGAGCGGCAAGTGGCTTATTACTGAGCGTCATTTCTGAGCGGTTAGTTGTTAAAATGCTATTGTAAAGAGTGGATTGTTTAATGTTATTACGCGAAAATCGTATTCATATGAATTTAATGCGTTTATTAAGAAAAAAAAACAATTTGCGGCCTGTTCGTCGATTTCGAGCGAAGACTTCGTTCGCTTAACTTACATTTAAAACAAAAACAAATAAAAAATATATATATATATATTAATCGAAATCGACGAACAGGCCTTGGTGTTCATCATTAACGATATATATACAAATCTACCCAAATGTGAAATCCATTGATTTGCTGTTGCAAGCAGTTAACACTAAATTGACAAAGCAAAAAAATAAATTTTCGGTTATATTTTTATTTTTAAAATTTGGTAATCTGTCTTGCCATAATAGCGGTCGGCTTTGTACAGATGAAATTGTAAGCTCCACATCCACTTTTGCCATGTTTATTCTTTGACGCTCAGAAAACAACTAAAAATTAGAACAAGTTTTATTCCTGAGCGACGCCGCTTAGCCGCTCAAAAATTTCGCTCGCATGCCGCTCATTTCGTGGCCACTTCAATAGTATTTCATATGTTTTAATTTTTTGACGCTCATCGCTCAGACGCTTGACGCTTAGACGCTCATTGCGTGGCCTCGGCCTAAGATTATATTGTTGGATTTTTTTTTTTTTTCGTGTGTGTTTTGTTTTTGTAAAAAATTATTGTTTTTTTTTCCAGCCAAAAGGGACGAACAATAATGAGCGGAACACAATGAAGTTTGTGGACTTAATAAAAAAACCGAACGGAACTAAGTGTTCTCATCTTTTTGTTGAGTTTGATAAAAACAGTATTATTTTTGCGTAAGAAAGATGACAAATACGGGATACGTTTTTTTTAATGAATTTCTACACAAACACTATTAGCGTTTGTGTTTTCCACAAATCTACCGAACCAAACACTAAGGAGCGATATTTAGTGTTTATTTTCTAACTCTGCCTCATAGTTCTTTTCAGCGTTTAAAAAACTGCAGCCAAAGTAGAAAAACTGCCATTTCTTCTAGTTCTTCATTTGTCATTGGACAAAAAAAAATGTTGCTTTTACAGATTAATTAAATTTAAACAGTCGCTGTCAAACCAACTCAAAAATCGAAAAGTTGTACACAAATTTTCGTTTTTTGTTCGAAAGTTTTTGGTTTCGACTGCAGTTTTTTAAACCCTGGTTGTATGTAGTAATTTGTCTATTAAAAAGTCTTATGGCCGTTTTCTCATTACATGATTATCTTTTTTCCCAACGAAAAACTGCACAATAAAGAAATTTGGTTTTCTAAATGTCTCATTTGCTTTTATTCTGTCGCAAAACTAACCAGCACTCATCTGCCAATTATTTATTTTCCTTTTATTTGCCGTACATATAAATTTAATCAGCTGATTTCCATGTTTTACATGTATTTTGAGAGGTGTTGCCAGCTGAAAACAATGTTTTTTGTCGGTATATTGAGAAACCCAAAATTGTTAACAGACGGTTTATCGGTCTAATAAATTTATGTTAACATTAATTAACAAACACTTTGTCGGTACATTGAGAAAATGGCCATTAGTTTATTAGTGAGAGGGGAAGAGAACATGCTATTCATCCTTCCCCTCTCACCAATAACTTAGACTTTCTGAATAAACACTTTCATAAACACTTTCATGTGTGGAATCACGCATACGTACATGGAAACATTGACATTAGAGAAGTCTAGCGTAAAAAGTTTGTTCCTGTAAAAAAAGAAAAAAATGATTTCTGTAGAGTACTCAGTGTACAAATTTAACCTACACTACCGTTTTCATGCTTATCTATTTCACTTATCAGTTGCAAATTGAGGCCACAAAGGAAATTTGCATAATGTTTCCTTTTTTTTTTTTTTGATGTTTTTTTTAAGAAGTTTTTAACCATCATTTTAACTGAAATATTCCATACGAGAAGAAGGCGGCAACTATGCAGCATACATGGCTTATCAAAAGTTCAAATAGAGGAATATCATTAAACTCATATATGGGTCATTGCGTTATAAAGTACGGTATATCTTCTTCTATAAATATAAAATAGGATGTGTGTATGTATGTATGTGTGTATGTAACGTATGGACTCCAAAACGGCTGGGCCGATTTTGATGAAATTTTCAGGGAATCTTCAGAATACTCAGGCTGTGAAGTCTGATTTTTGATTTTCGGTCTGCGGGCGAAGGGGCGTGGCAAAATCCAATTTTCATATTGCACCACCAATGACATCTATATAATTTGGACACTTTGTTCTTTAAAATGATCGCCATGGTCCAACTTAGATTTATACGAAAAGAAAATTTTGCCCAGCCCACTTTTACGCCCACTTTTTTCGAATTACCTAAAATCAGAAAACGGCTCCATCGATTTGACAAATTTTCCTTTCAAATGTTCGTGTTAATCCATTTTAAGTTTTCATCGAAAGAAAAATTTACCACGCCCACTTTTACGCCCACTTGTTCTATTAAGCGCATAACTTGAGAACGGCTTGACCGATTTGGACGATTTTTTCTTTAAAACGATTGCCATGGTCCAACTCAGGTTTTTATGGAAGGAAAATTTTGCCCCGCCCACTTTTTTCGATTTACCTTAAATCAAAAAACGGCTCCATCGGTTTGACTAATTTTTCTTTTAAATGTTTGTTTAATCCATTTTACATTTTCATCGAAAGAAAAATGTACCACGCCTACTTTTACGCCCACAACTTTATGGTAGGTATTCCATGGATTTTTATTTAAAGGCCGTAAATTTCGTTTAAAGCTCAATTTAAATCGTCTGGTAATACAACACTAATGTTTGTTAGGGCCAGCAACGCGGACCGGGACAGCTAGTTGTAAATAAAAATCTTGCATCGCATACCGCACATATTGAGCCCTAACTGCGATAAAAAAAATTTAAGCGCCAAATATAAAATTTTACTGGAGAGATTTTTTTTGTATTATTTCATATAAATTTTGTATAAAATTTGTCGCTAACGACAAAATTGTTCTTGCTTTAAAATCGTAACGGTACATTATGTGACCATGACATTTTAGGAGTTGCCAATTAAGTCATTTATTCAAAAAAAAAAAAAACGAAAAACGATGTCGCTTACGTTATTTTCGCACTTAGGGCTCGATATGGTGCCGCAGACTTAGAAGTTAAGATCAGCAAAGCAAGAACAGTATTTGGGATTTTTGCGCCTATATGGCTGAACAGCAACTTAACCTATGGACCAAAATCTCAGAATATTCAACTCTAACGTTAAATCATTACTGTGTTATGGACGCACGGGCGACGTGCTGAAGTGGTTAAAGTGCTTGCCTACAAATCTAAACATCCCACGTTCGATCCCTGGCAGAGGACGAAAAATTTTCATCATGGCTTTCGAGTTTTAAAATTAAGTGGCTTCAAACAATCCAGAAAAGAAGCCCCAGACCTCCGTTCCCCCTGAAAAAGATAATAACATCTTGGCAAAGCTCAGATAGCCGCCATCCCCTTGGTAAAAAAGGTAGGAATCGAAGATTAGCAAGGTTCCCCACCACTACACCAAATACACCGAGGATGTTGTTTCTAGGCAACGACAGATGGTAGTCCCATTATCCTAGGACGTAGAAACAACAACCGATTTACGAAACTGATACAAGGCAACAATATCAATACTGAATGGATTTTGAAATTCAAAAACGTAAATGGCTGTTGATTGGGCATGTAGTAGGTCGCCAAGCATTTTTGGTAGCATTTGAAAGCAAGCAAATCCTTGCGTTAGAATCCGTTTACCCACGCAGAAAGAACAGGTAGTCGACCATGGACAACTTGGAGACTTTCCACCGAAGCTACACTGAGGCTTATCGATCTAACAAGGAATAAACTTAGTTACGGCGCGCCCTATGATCCAGTGAGAGTTTTATTTAACGTTGGCATATATTACAATTTAGATAAAGCTGTTATAGAGTTCTAAGCTTATTGGCATACATCTAACCCTTAAGGTAACCCTAAAGAAAAAATCGGAAGCCTTTATATCAGGTGAACGCGGTGGCCAGTTAAAATCAGAAAAACGGGATATTACTCGATCATCAAAAATTTTGCGCGGGAGAGCCATAATTGAACGCGCCGCTTGAGCTGTGTTTCCATCTTGTTGGAACCACAATTCTGGTTTATGCTCTACCTCGGGCCTTAAAAAATTGTTAATTATAGCCCGGTATTGAATGTCATTCACATTAACCATAACTTGTTCGTCGCTTTTGAAAACAATATGGTTAAAAAAAATATGTGCATTATTGTGCGGGCATTTGATGTTTAACATTTTTTCTTGGATTTTGAGTGCCCCATATTCTGCAATTCTGTATATTTACATGACCATTGAGATGAAATCGGGCGTCATCGCTCATTATTCATTATGATCTTTGTGTCTGAATAATCGAATGCTGACTTTCAAAATAGTATTGAACAACTTTGTTTCTTTGTTCTGGGCTGAGTTTTTCCATCATAAACTGCCCAAGTTTTCTCGAGATAATTCTAAAAAAAAGATAAACAAAAGCTTTATTCACTTATTAAAACATTACGTTACTTATGCGCCACCCTGCTTATGCTTTCAATTTGTATTCCAATTCCCTCAGTGTCGAGTATTTAGCAAATTTATACATGGAAGACCCCATATGCAGTTAATATGTACTTACAATATTCATACACGTACATATGATCCCAAGCATGTAAGTTTGTACTATATGTACAAGATGTTAATGACAGTTACCCACAACAGCTGTCTGCTTTTTTTTAGTTTTACGTTCCAGTTTTGAAACATTTTCCGTAATTTTTTCCAGTTTCCTAATTTGAGTTGGTTGTTTTATTTTTTCGGGTAGTTTTTGGTGTCATGAGATGACACATAACAAATTGTTTTCTAACGAGTGGAGGTCATTAAAGCTAAATATGCAAAGAAATGTCTCTGTTAACTCCACTAAATACAATGGAATGACATGGAGATGAAATTGGCTTTTTGATGCCATAAATTGGCATTAACAGGTATTTTTTTAAATTCTAAAAATTCATAGGGAATAATTATAATTGTAGTAATACCTCTACAATTATAATTATTAAGTTCTTTAAAAGATTTTTTGTAGTTAAATTTATATTTTTAATGGTATTGCAGATAGAGGAAGGGAAACACTAAATTTCAATTTAAGTTACAGGCACCAACTTAGAATAGAATTTGAAAAAGGTTTTTTGTCCAAAGGCGAAATATTTTTTTTTTAGTTTTAAATAGTTTCACAATTATATTTTTCTTTTCTTTTTTTTTTTTTTTTGTTTTTTTAATACATTTGAGAGACTTTTTGTTAATTTTTGACAGTAGGTTAAGCAACGCTATGCGTATTATGGTTGGGCCTTTAGTTCCAAACCAATGCATTTTCTTCACTATGCACTTATTTTTCTACACAACTTCTTATTAAGAACCATTTTCTTACTTCTTAACACGCAAAAAACAGAATTAAATGGGAATTCGCCTTTTTACACGCAAATAGAAAAATTCTTCACATGTAATTATGACTTCAGCGAAAAAATGCAATCGTGTAGCGACGCAAATCGAAATACAGTGAAACTTCCATAACTCGAATCACCATTATCCCAAAAAAAACTTCGACTTATGGAGACTTCGAGTTGCAGAATTTTCTTGTTGAAAAGAGAATAAATTGCAAACTTGTGTACATTTTGTATTTTTTGTTTAAAACAGGCACTATTTGAAAGCTTCATACCTAAGCATGTAGGTTTGTATTTGTAATAAACAAGTTACAATGAAGTAAAATATCGGCATGGTTTGACTTCTAGCTGCTGTAAACCAATTGAGGACTGCTATGTCGATAATTTTGTATATTTGGGTCTTAAGCATTTTACTAAAGAGATGAGATACTGACTCAAACGAGTTGATAAATTATTCTTTATTTTTAAAAATCTATGAGACCGTACTAGCTGGGACACCATATTTATTGTCTGCTTCCTTTTTCTTGAATCCACCCTCGACTTCTTTTATAAACTTATATTTCCCTCCATCGACAAACATTATAAAACACGTTTACTTGCCATGAAATAAACACATACAAATAATTTTAACATATTTAGGCAAACCAAAAGACACACGTAATGTACAAAACCTGCTAAACAAGCAAAAGAAAGCGAAATAAATAAACAAAACAAGCAAAAAACTTCGAGTTATAGAATACAAATTTGAGTAATTGGTTCGAGTTATGGAGAATTTCGAGTTATGGAAGTTCGAGTATGTAGTTTATTGTTTTAGAGCTACTGCCAATCAAATTGGTTCGAGTAAGAGAAAATTCGAGTTAGAGAAGTTCGAGTTATGGGAGTTCGACTGTAATTAAAACGCAAAGCGGATTTAACCAATTTTTAAAAAGCGGACCAAATAGGATCGACGCAGTTGGGGGCTCTAGTGTATATTTTTGGAAGTATCGGTGGCATTCATATAATTGTAGAATTCGAATTACTAATGCTTCTAATGAAAGCCACCTGGCTTGTGATGTGGGAAGAATTTTTTTTTTTTTTTTTGTTTAGTTTCCAATAATTTACGTTTTGAACTGTTCCCAATATAATTTCTTGTAAGTGTTTTATTGATGCCAGAAAATCGTCATAACACTATTGCTTTTAGTTAAAAAAAATCCTCAATCGTCATTTTACTGTATTTTCTCAAAAAAAAATCGTCAAAATGACGAAAAATCGTCACATCTAACAACCCTGATTATGGGTTAAGCCACTATTTCAACAATTTTTTTTTTTTTTTAATTCCTAATATTAGAATTATCACTGTCTGAAAGTTACAAGTTCACTTTATAAATTATAAAACTTTGACATTAAACTCGCATACATATATTTAGTTGGTATTAGTTCTATTTACTTCAAAAATAAATTGTATATAAATTACTTATATGTATGTATGTGCTTATACATATGTCTAAAACATTCAATATTTCAACTTTAAGGGGATTTTTTTCAAGGTTTCTTAAGATTTATATACCACTTATGCTAAAAAAAATAAGAACAACAAACATTAAATAAATTTGTGTTTGTCTAAAAGTTAAACCATTTAAATTTTTATGCAATAAATCCACATAAATTTTATTTCATTCTGGTATTTATAGACGTCTTTTACCTCTCGCACATGTGGTGCTGAAAATGTTTTCATTAAATATAAATTTTCCTTTAAGAAATACAAAAAAGCGTTGCAATTTACCCTTAAGCATTAAACGTGATGATGACTATTAACATTATTATCATAAGCGATATCTGATAAAAGAAAAAATAGAATGTCATTTTCAGCTAAGCCGACTATTTGATGCACTCCACTAGGAATTAATTTATTTATGTGTATATTACTTTTAAATGTAGGAGTCATAATAGCTGGCTTACATATTTTGTTGTGGTTTGTGTCTTTAATAACTTATATGTTAAAGGATAGACTTCACTTAGCCCATTAACGAAATACTTTTGCTATTTTTTCATAACTTAACAACTTATGAGATATTTTTTTTTTAGAAAAACCCCCCGTGTACAATATAAGGCAGTTAGTTATTTACTTACTTACTGCACTTTACATTATGTGGCTACTAGCAGATACCCGGCGTATGCTACTACATCCCTCCTTCTCTTAGAAGCGTGTTTAAGGCTATAGCTTAATAGATTTACATTTTCAGAATAGCATAGAAAATCTTGTGTTCATTGGATCTATCTATAACTGTTGGTGTCACTTCCCAGCAAAAACTTTGCTTACAAAATAAGCTTAAAAATAAAGAGAATTTGACGAGACGACTACTTGCTTTTCTACTAGAACAAGAACTAATTTTTGTTCGAGATGTCCCAAAAGTAATCCTTTATAATTTGGCCAATTATAACCTAAAATATAATATGTATTTTTTATACTTAAAATTTTTATAAAAATATCTAGTTACAAAAGAGGCCCAAAAAAAGTTATTGCAAATTAATTCAAAAAGGTTAAAACACACAAATTAAAATTGCTCTTATATGCATGAAAGTGTACACAATAATACATTTTTCGAAATGTAATGCCTTGTTTGCACGGAGCTTTGGATTACTTCGCTCTCCGTTTTAATTACTTATTTAAATTACCATGTTCGCACGGCATATTCCTAATCGGTTTTGACAGTTTTTCTTCTTCTTTTTATTAATTTTGTTATTGCTAAATTAAATTGTTTTTTTGCGGTAACTTGCATTAAGAATGAAAAGCAAAAGTTAGTAAAAAATATTATTTCAAAGAAATACATACATTTATTTATTTTCCCAGTAAATAGAATATTTTGTTTGTTTTTTTTTTTAGTGCTTTGACAGCTGGTGATGGAAAAAAACCGATAAAAATTAGAGATCACATTGATTTTAACGTAATCAACAGGGTAATAAAAATTGAATTACGTACAAATGAGATAATCCGCTCTCAAAATTTTGTATGACGAATTATGTAATTTGAATCATAATTAGGCTGTGAATTACGAATGAGAGAGCGAATTACGAAAGAACGCTGTCGTGCGAACATGGTATATGAAAACATTTAAAAATCATTTATAACTCTAACACTGTAATACAAATGTGTGTAATGTAAATGTTATGTGGTTCAAAAAACATCGTTTACATTAGATCGCTATAACTAGTAGTGTTCTAGTTAATAACAAAAAAATATACTGTGAGGGTAATTTGGAACACATTTATGTATATAGTTATATACATTTGATTACTTTTTGGATTTTAAATGGACTTAACATCAAAGTTATTGTTAAAATTATATAGAATTACCGAATGTCTAACAAATATTAACAAAATATACTGAAAATTGACTTAAATATTTTTTTAAAATCGTATAATAATATTAATTTTTTTTTTTTGTAATGTATATTTAAGATATAATAACAAAGTTATTATTAAATATATAACTAATAATCCAAAAAGTGGCGAATAAAGGTACAAAGTAATGAATTCTGGAAGTCATTAAAAGTAGGATTGTAAGTAAAGTTTTTGCTGGGTTACGAAATAACAAACTTAATATTATTGTAGTGCCGAGAGCGTTAACGAAAAAGAAAAGTTTTTAAATAATAAATATGAAAATGAGTTGAAATATTAAAGAACTTTGTTTATTCTTTTTTTCTTTACATTCTATAAAACTACACCTTTCACTCAAAAAATGAAGAAATAAAAAAAACCAGCGAAAATAAATTTATTTAAAGATGGCTAAGTGTTAAAGTGTTTGAGTGTGTTTGTACGTGTGAAAATATGCGTTTGTAAAAGTGTAAAATTTCTTTATTTTTCAAGGAATGTTTAAATTTATATGTAAATATTTTTATACCAACCAACACAATTTCATGAGTGATAAGAGCTTGTTGTTGTTGCTAATATTTTTTCTATTATTTTTTGTTTAGATGTTAAAAACGAAAATACCTTTTAGTCAAATTGAATTCATTTTAATTTTTCTTATTACTTCGTTCAGCATTTTTTTTTTTTTTTTTTTTAATTTTGTATGAATGTGTAAACACTATCACACAAACACCCTGACATATGCACACACTTCGGTTTAAATAAAATTACTAACACTTTCTTCAAAGCCACATCCTCCCATGCAGGCATTTCCGTTTTAAAGTTACTTTTGTGTATAAATGTGTGTGTGTTTTTTTACATATTCATTCATGTTACTTTGTGGCTGTGTGCATGCATATGTGTTGTAATAAAAAACTTATACCAGTTGTGTAAGAAATATTACTTTAGTTTTTTTCTCAGTTTTTTCTATTCTCTTCTCTTTTTTTTTTGCTGCAAAACTTTTTACCTCGCAATTATTGCAGTAATCATCACTATGATCTGTATTCGAAACTAAGTTTTGAGGAGAAATAAAAGTTTATCAGAACAAAAACTAATATAGAGTTTCCACTTCTTAAAAAGGAAGACACGGGAAATTCTGATTTAGTATTTTGTTAAAAGATAACCATGGTAAATTGTGTATATCAATTGCAAGTTAAAAAGTTAATTAAATTTTTGAATCCCAAGAAAAACTTTGATAACTAAATAAATAAATAAAGTAAATAAAACTGAACTTGCAAAATAAAATAAAGTAATTTGTTTTTATTGTCAAACATCTTCAGTTTGGTCTTTAATTTAACCTTGAATCGTCTTACAAACCAACAACGCTTGCAAATTATTGAATTTTATTATCAAAATGCGATCCACTTTTTTATCGAAAAATTGTGTTCAACGACGAAGCTCATTTTTGGCTCAATGGGTACGTTAATAAGCAGAATTGTCGATTTTGGAGTGAAGATTAGCCTGAAGCATTGCAAGAGCTACCAATGCATCCAGAAAAAGTCACAGTTTGGTGCGCGGTTTATGAGCTGGTGACATCATTGAAAGATGATGCGAATCGTAACGTAATTGTGAATGGTGAGCGCTACCGTGAGATGATATCCAACTTTTTTTTGCCCAAAATGCAAGAGCTTGACTTGCATGACATGTGGTTTCAACAAGACTGTGCCACATGCCACACAGCACGCTTAACAATGGACTTATTAAGAGGCGAGTTCGGTGAACATTTTATTTCTTTAGACTATTTTTTGTGGGGCTATGTTAAAGCTCACATGCCCGCTTCAATTGACGCATTGGAAGACAACATTGAAGCATTTATTTATGAGATGCCGGCCGAAATGTTGGAAAGAGTATGCAAAAATTGCACTAAGCGGATGGACCATTTGAGGCGCAGTCACGGTCAACATTTGCATGACATAATCTTCAAACATTAAATTATATGGACCGTACTATCGATTCAAATAAAGATTTCATGCATTTTTCTGAATTTTATGTGTTTTTTTTAAAAAACTTTCCTATAGCTCTTAAAAAATCACCCATTATATGTATATATGTGATCTAGAAATAAATGTTGACATCCTTGTCGGACCCCGGCGTAAGCAATTATTTTGTCTTTAATATGGTTTTCGTGGAGAATTTGGCTTCGAACGCCAAAACTCTGACATTATCGCATCAACATACAACTTTAAATGAGTTGTAGTACCATTCAAATCGACAGATTTTTTAAATTTTACAAAGTTAGGGGTCATTTGACCCCAAGTGCATTACAGGGCTTGTCTTTATTTTTGCACTGATTTGTCTACGTATGACTTTAGGATATATTTTCTCCAGTTTCATAAAAATAGGCATAAAAATACACAATTTTTCGCTATCTTTCCTTTAGAAATTCCAAATATGTCAAAATTTAACCTTTGACCTTCATGATTTTAGGCTTATGGGTCGATTAGGGATGGCAACACAACTGAAATTGAGTTGTCAAAATATACAACTTTTTTTTCATTTTATATTTTAACATAAGAGAAGTTGCCTAATTTCGCAGTTGGCATCCGTAATCGGCCCATTAGTGTTTTTCGATTTTAGTAAAACTTTCAGAGTATATTTTTTATTATCTGGATTATAATATTCCGAAAAATGTTCACTAATAATTCATAACAGTAAGAAAATTGGGCTCATTTGCCAAAATATGGCCAAAAAATTAGTTTCTTCCGAAAATCGCAAAATTTAAATCGGAGGTATGGAAAAACAATGAGAGCTATCGACATCATGTTTTCAAATTTTTGCATTTTGCCAATATCACCCCAATAAAAACTTCGCTTACTTTTTCAAAATGAATAGCTTCTTTCACTAATTATTTAGTAGCTTTCTTTTTGACTAATTCTTCAACAACTTCTATAAGAACTCTTTTCTGGATGTTTTTAGGTAAAAAAAGAATGACTTACTTTTGAATGAGTTCATTTTGGGACATCCCTTGTAAAATTTATTGGTTCTTTCAGTAGAATTGTAAGTAGTGCTTTTATTTTTTTCTGATTACTCAACACACTATTTTGTAGGCAATTTTTACTGGAACTTTATTTTATTTCACTTACGTATTACACATAAGCCCATTTATAATCTGCTGTAAAATCAAAAATATCCAAATTTGTTTCAAAAAAAATTCTAAGAAATGGCAACACATTTCATAATTTTCTGTACTTTTGTTTAAGAGGTTTATTTTTGCAGCAAAAAATAATTTTCATCAAGAAATCTTGCAAATGAAAAAGTTTTGTTTACATTTTGTTTTACTATCTTCAGATTTTTTGGTTTTCTTTTTTTTTTTTTGTTGCGTTGATTATTATTGGGAAAAGTTTTTGGGCAGCAACAACAAGTGAAAGTTGAAGTGGTCATAATAAATGCCAACACATAAATAGAAACAAATATGTGTAAACACAAACACACTCAACGTTGCCGTATAAAGGGAGAGCTAACCATTATGCACGATGTAAATTGTAAGTCACACCTTAACGTCAAGTTTTCTGCCAAACTTAATTTGACATTTATTTGTTAAGGTGTTTGACAAATTTAACTATGGAGAGGTACACAATTGAGCAGCGCGTTAAGATTGTTGAAGTTTTTTACGAAAATGGGCGTTAAAATCAAAATGCTTTACAAAGAAACTCATCTTCAGCGACGAGGTTTACTTTCACCTCAGTGGATTCGTTAAAAATCGGAGTTCAACATTCGGGCAAATGAGCATTCACGAGAGATTGTTGAAAAGCTGATGCATCCACAAAGAGTGACTGTTTGGACAAGCAGTTACCGTGAATGGTGTTCGCTATCGTGGGATGATAACGGATTTCTTGTGGTCAGAAATTAAGGATATGGACCCGGACGGTATGTGGTTCCAACCGGATAGTGCCACTTTCCACACAGCCAACGAAATAATGTCTCTTTTGCGCGAGAAATTCAATGGCCGTGTTATCTCAAGTCGTGGCGATGTTAATTGGCCGTCACGATCATGTTATTTGACACCGTTGGACTTCTTTCTTTGTTGGTAATTAAAAGAAAAAGTGTACGTCAATAAGCCCAGAATAATTCAAGAGCTAAAGAATGAGATAATTTGGCACATTAACAACGTTGAGCTACAATTATGTCTCAGAGTCATTGGAAATATGGACTATCGAGGTGTGGTATGCCACCGAAGCCGTGGCGAACAAACACCCCCGCAAATAATGCTGGACTACGTGATACATTTTGATAAAATGGACTACTCCATAGGTATGGGCAAAAAATATCGATATTAAAAATAATCGATATATATCGCCGATATTCAAAATACCGATATATCGATATTTCGATATTGAAATACGACTATCGAATTCGATATTTTTGAAGTCGGTCTTCATTAAAAACTCTAAATTTTAGCCGTTTTTCAAATAATATGTTTTTTTAAGAATTGGCATCACTGCATGTATCATATGTTTTTTAAACAAATATGAAGATCTAAAATGATTAGCATTAATAAGAAGCAGTGCCAGATACAAGAAGCAGATTGACAGGAGAGCACATAAAACAGAGAGTGCTCCTGATGTCTATATCTGACGATTACTGGTTTGACTTAAACAATCAAAAACATTTATAGTTAAAGTTGGTACTTTTGGGATGCAAATTTTAATAATTTTCCATGACTTATTAACTTACATTTAAATTTTTCGTAGCTCACTTTTTTTAGATTTCATATGGTTTTTATGAATTCTTCCCTTTTGTTTTTGGTATAATTGAATTTTTTGTTTTTATTGAATTTTTTGTTTTGATTGAATTTTTTGTTCTTATTAATTTTTTTAAATAAAATGAAACAATAAAAAGTAACAATGTAATTACATATAATATGTTTGTTCATAAATATGTATGTTCAAAGGTATATTAAATTTTTTATTTTTGGTAATACTTTCAGCAAAATACGTTCGATATATCGATATTTTTGAAATAATTAATATCGATACTCTTAAAAAATATCGATATATTTATTCAATTTGCCCATCCCAACTACTCCATGGACTGGTCCAATGTAATGCAAGCATGGACCATGTCATTGTTAAAAAGTGTTTGTAGTGAGACGACATGTCTTCGTTTTTCAACGACATGTTTTCGTTTTTAAACGACTTCAAAACTAATCCTCTTGAGTATACCAGGGAGTAGTTTTAAAACTACTCCTTTGTAGTCCAAAGCTGGGCTACATGGTCCTGCCCTAGGACATCGTAATGTTAAATAGACCATGTTTTTTCCATACGTTTGGGTTACTTTTGGACTAGTCCTAGTCCCTTGTGGGCTACATTTTACACGCGTGCTTGGACTAGTCCTATTATTTGCAGGGACCATAAGGTTTCCTTACACACATTTACACTTAAAAACATGATTACTTACGTATATGTTCGTATGAATAATATTGTCTATAATCATTTACAGTGGAACTAAAGAAAAAAATAATTGGCTTTAAGTTTTATTAAAAGCTTATGGCAGAAAACCAAAATTCATATCTAGTGAAAATTTTCATTTTAAATTTTTTACATATCTAATAGATATTTTAAGTTTTTCCTATTCCATTCAGTAATTTGAAAAGGCATTGTGCCTAAGATCCCCAAGACTTTTCATTTGCCATCGATTTCAAGGTATCCGTTAATATTTTTTTACATACTTTCAATTTGAAAACAAATTATTCTATATTCGTGCAGTATTTACGGTACAACTGTAATTATCGGCCAATAATTTATGTAAATATCATATCAAGGTTACTTCTTAAATGCACTTTAATACACACAAAATAGCAAAGAAAAACGATATTGCCATGAAATTTCCAACAAATTATGCATGAAAAAAATAAATAAATACCCCCCGTCCGAAAAAAATAGTTCAATACTTCTAAAATTGGAACAAGAATATTGTCATAAATTTCGAAAATTTACCTTACAAATAATATTGGACTACGTGGTCCATTGTGGCTTAAATGGACTACTTACAACATGGTCCAATCTACTGTAATATGGACCATGTTATAAGAAATTAACTTGCAGTGCTTACAGTATTACACATTGGTAGCCCTGATGGTGTCCATTATTAATTGTTTATTTAAAAGTGAAAGTTTGTGAAATTTGAGAAAAAAAGGTAAACAAATTAAAAATACCAACTACCCCTTTAGTGTACTCCATACTGTAGTGGCATGGAGTACTTTTAAAACTAACCCACTTTAGTACTCCATGGAGTAGTTTAGGGACTACTTCGATGGGTTATATACTCCCCTCCTAGGACATCGTAATGTTAAATGGACCACCTTATACCCATATATTTGGAGAAGTTTTGGAGTACTCCTACTCTTTTCATGCATGTATGGACTAGTCTCGTTATCTGCAGGGTATGTTTAAAATTACATACCAAAAAATTTAATGAAAACGCTCCAAAGTTTAATATGTATTTGTTCTAATGTTATACAACTCAAATCGCCTTAAATCAGAAAAACCACATTGTCATAAAATTTTGACTTGTTTTCTTTATGATTGGATCGTAAGTCAATATTTCTTATTAAAAAACCTTATTTTTCAAGAAAGTTTTCGCTAGTATTTATTGGGTCCACTGTATTACTCTAAATATAATGCAATTTCTTACACTTCATAACAATTTTTTTGCTTTTTTCTTTTGTACTGAACAAAAAAAAAAAACAAAATGTTGATGTAAAAAAGTGAGAAAGAGCAAACAGAAACTCTAATGAATTGAGGCGAATAAAGACTTAAAAACTAATTATAAAACTTTTCTAAACATTAAGTGCTGATTCACACACTTCAAATTTAAGCCGTCAAATCTTGTGTTTTGTTTTATGAGAGAAGGGAAAAGAGAATGCCATTTTTTCTTTCTCTCCTAAAAACTCAAGAGTTGACGACTTCAACTTGAAGCGTGTGAATCAGCACTTATAGAACAAAAAATCACGTAAGATTTTAGGTAATTATTTTTTTTTTCTGCATCAAGTTATAAAGTTCTTTCTTTATTTGTCTAAAAAAAGTTTTTACTACTAAAAACAATCATGGAATTTTTTGAATAACAACTAAAACTCTGAAAAGGAAATCATTTTAATTTTTTTTTTTTGTTAAAAACAAATGCATATAAAATTTGTCCATATTAAAAATTTTAAAATGCTAATAAGTGATAAAGTAGATTTTAAAATATGTAAAGGTTCAATTGAACAGAGCAAGTTTACGAGTAAAAGTTGTTGGGCAAATTAACGAAGTTTGTGTAAATGAATTCTCATAAAATTTATGACAGTTTATTTGCGAGGGCGTTAAAATGCACAGATTGCGCACATCATGAAAGCCCTTAAAAAAAATCTTGATAAATATTTTAACGAAATGCCTCTGTCGACCACTACAACACAAGTGACTGATTATGACATTTGCAAGCGAACGATACGGTCGACATCGGGGGTCATGCTCTCAATTTCAGATAATATGTGGCGACCGTAATTGAAATATATTTTTTGTGGCCGACTTGTGGCTGATTCTTTTTTGACAGCTGAGAGAAAAGGATATTAAGCGCCTGAAGGAGAAAAAAATTAAACGTTTTGGTTTTGGTACAATATAGATTATTGTAGCTATTGATTGAATGTGAATGTTGAAAAGGGAAAATTAAGACTCTCTTAAAAATAGCCCTTGATTTTATTAGTCACAAATTGCTTATGCAAAACATCTATTTATAATACCTTATACCGGGGAGTGCCCCGGTAGGCTAGCTGCGCCGGGGTTGCGGTCTCGATTCCCGCCTGAGACTCTTTCCTGTAGACATGCATATAGCTTCGCGGGATTAGCTGAGGAAAATTAAAAAAAAAAAAAACTTAATAGTATCACAGCTAAAGGAGCGTCATCCCAAAGTTGTCGAAGCCAAAACTACCAACATCCGTTATTGAGTTTTTTTATTCTCAAGAAAATAAAAGAGAAAATAATTAGTATTGTGGTTATTTTGTTGAACTATTTATGGTTTTTAATCCAAATTTGTAATATTTTTAGTTAGGCTCAAGTTCATAAAATTTAATTTTCATTAAATTATTTTTATGAAGAAAGGAATTTTACAACATGAAAATTAATTAATTGTTATTGAAAATCTTTCATTCTTGACCGTGGCCGAGATTCAAACCGCGGCCGGCAGGTTACCATGACATGTTTCGATCGCAACAACTCGAACTTCTCAAATGGATTTGCCGTTTTACACTCGCAGCCCTCGACGACTGCTGACGTCAATAGTCAAACATTTATCCTTAAACCAAATTGTATTTTAACCTTTGGTAGATCGAAGTTTGCTTTTTTTTGAATGATTATCCATTTTAATTGATTTTACATGTTCTTCCTTACTTCTGTTTTTTCGTACTTTCGTCAAGAATTTAATGAACTTGAGCCTAATTAAAAATATTAAAAAAAAAGAGAAAATTTTAAACAAATTTGTAAATCGTAGAGGAAAGACTAATTGAAGGGATTAAAGGTCCAATTAGACGTGACATAACCATAATGCCACAGCTGTAACGGGGAATTTAGAAACCAAAATTGAATTGGTTTGTATGTCTGAGTTCATACGGCTCTTTCTTTATTGAAAAGATTCTTCCTTTTTCTTCTTTGAACATGAATTGGTGTTCAAATGATTCATGTCATGTCGACGCCATGTTTCTTATTTTGTATAGTCGTGCGTATGAAAACAAAAACAAAAATAAACAAAGAATAAGAAAGCAAAACGTAAAGACAGTACAGGCATGCGTGTACTCGTTTCTTTTCCCCTCGCCCCTCTCGCCTATAAAGTAGCAATCTTTTCAATAAAGAAAGAGCCGTATGAACTCAGACTATGGTATGTTTATGTCGTTTTGGTAATACAGTGGTTATGGTAATACAGTTTTGGCATGGTTATGTCACGTCTAATTGGACCTTAAAGCTCGATTCACCCATGCGTTCCGAACAAAATTTTTGTCCGGACAAAATTTTTTTTATATTGAGTTTGACGTTTTACTTTTGAGAGAGAGAGCAAAGATTTTGTTCGGCACGTTTTTTCTTGAATTGGTTTAATTTTAATTCTTGTGCCGAACAAAATGAACTGAGATGCCACTTTTTTCAATTTTGTACATAAGAGTTGAATTGAGCTGCCACATTTTTCCTTTTTTCGTTTTGTACTGAATAATTAAAAAAAAAAATAAACAAAAGATGGTTGTTAAAGAAAATATTGCCCTGAAACTAAAATAATAAAATTAATTTTCTTCTTTCGTCCATTTTCTTTAACACACTTTTATAAAAAAAACTTATTGTTTGCTAACTGTGCTGCCACTTTGTATAATCGTTTACATCTGTAAACCATATGGTAGCTTTGTTTGTCCGGACAAATTTTCCGAGATGGGTGAATCGTTCTGCAGAACACTTTCTGTAAAAAAATTATTGTCCGGTCAAAAATATTGTTCGGAACGCATAAGTGAATCGACCTTAAGAAACAAGCAATTTTGTATAAAAAAAGGAAGACAGAACTACAATAACAAAAAAAGAGCCTAAGGTTGGAAATCTATTATTTTTTTAATAAGAAATAAAAAAACAGCTGACAGAAAAGCCTTTTGTAACGGAAGTTGTGTAACTTGTAATTTTTAATGCGCTTAAGTTTTTCAACGCACGATACTCGTTGTTATGTAATTCTACCTTTATTCAGCTAAAAGTGGTTGCTCCCATACAACAAACAAAAATTATTTAAATCAGTGTTCGAAAATAAACACTTTACCTCGCTCCTTAGTGTTCGGTTCGGTAGATTTGTGGAAGTCACAAGCACTAATAGTGTTTGTATAGAAAATCATTAAAAAAAAATAACATTTCCCTGTTTGTCATCAATACTGTTCTTATCCAACTCAACAAAAAGATAAGAACATTTTATTCCGTTCGGTTTTTTAAATCACAAACTTAATGGTGTTCGGTTCAGCTCGTTAATGTTCGTTCGTTTCTATTGTGCTTAGCGCCCTTTTGGCTGGTAAAAAAAAACTAAACATTTATCACAAAAACAAAATACTTATACGAAAAAAAAGCTAGCAAAATAGTGTTGCACAAACAAAACATGTACACAATACACAGTCGTTGATAAAATTTTTTGTTTGTTCATTTCTTAATCAATGTTAAAAAAAGCAACTTTATAGAACAATAAAATAAAATGTTTGTCTACCGCATCGTTATGTTATGTTATGTTTTTAACGAATGTTTTTTTCACGAAGAACAATACACAATATAATGTTCGGCTCTTTCTTGAAAATAGTTACGAACGGTATTAAGTGTTGTGTTCGTCTGCACAAACACAAAAAAATAAATATCGTTCTTGGGTGTGTGAAAACGCTAAATAATGTTCTGTTTATTTTCGAATACTGATTTAAATATGGATTTTGTAGGGGAATAACTAGTTGCTAAAACCATTAAGTTTTTCTATTTTAAATTTGGTTTGACAATTTCTAACAGTACTTCCATAATATAAACCATAAGTGTATTAACTCAAAATTTTTATTCTTTCACTTTTTGGAAAAAATCGACACGTTATATTCATATCTAACCGCTGTTTAAAATATCGTGATGTTTTGAATTAATACAGTATTGTTGCACAAGTGCGATATATGTAGAGACCAATCCAGATAAATTTTTTCTAGGTGGAGGGTATTAAAGATACGGCACAGCAGACACTAGCACTTGTTTAAATTTTTTTTACCGATTTTAAAACAACAAATTTCTTCCTGTTGTAGTATTGCCGCCACCTAATACAGTAATTCGCCTTGCCTTTATCTTCTCCACCCAAAGCAGTTACAAGTATATATTAAGCTTCTCTTAAATACAAATTACATTATATACATATTACCAAAGAATTTCTATTGATTATAGTTTTTATTTTAGAATTTTTTTTAGTTTTTCTTCTTGTCAATAACAGCATTCTTGGGTTCAATAAATTCAATTTAAAATAAATTTGTATGCCAGTACTGTAAAAAGCTGCAATCAACTGGCATTGAATTCTGAGTGGTTTTAACCAAACTGTTTTCGCTCTTTGATTTTAATATTTGGAAATTAATTTTGTTAAAAATCATAGAATGCAATTAATTGCATTGCAATCAATGCGATTGCAATAAAATATTTTTTGAATTCATGCGATTTCAATCAATTCCCCTGAAATAACAATTACAACGAAATCCAAAATCCACAAATTAAAAAAATATTGGTTTTGTTTTACATGTAAGTTAAGCGAAGGGAGATTTCGTTCGAAATCGACGAACAGGTCATAAACCTTTGTTTTCTAAATATTTTTATTCGAAGGCGATTTTTGCAGCGAACCACTTTTATCAGTGTTAGCTTTATTCCTAGAAGCAGGAGTTTTACTTGAAGAGAACGAAGATTTTGATTAGGACTTAATTTTCATTGCAATAACTGGATTTTATTGCAATTAAAGTAATTGGAATAAAATCGATTGCAATTAAATTTGATTGCAATCGTTTTTATTGTATTGATTTCATGATTTCACATCAAAATCATAGAATCAACTTACGATTTTGAATGCAATTAAAAAAATTATGAGATTACAATTAAATCGATTGCAATATTTTACAGCTCTGGCGTATGTAAATATTCTACATATTTTTCAATTCTAGTCATTGATTAAAATAAATGAATTGAAAATTTTAAAAATAGAAATTATTCAAATGAATGTTGCTCACAAGCAAAACAAGATTGAGACGATTACAAAAAATTAAAAGGATTGATAATATAACTGAGACTCTTACTGAGACATGTTTATATAAATTGGAAAATTGTTAAGATGCTATGAACGCAAACACTCTAAATGCAGATTTGAAGTGTAACATTTTTATCTAAAATAAAATAAAATCTTACGCATTTTACACTGCAAGACAGGATGACAATTTTTGTGAAACAGTTTGGAAATATACATCATATGGAAATAATCAAATTCACTCATACAAAACAATCTTTAAAAGTACATATCGTCACATAAAATTTGAAAGGCCTTAAACGAAAAAAATTCCAAATCGACTTTTTGGTTGATTATGATACATTTTACATTAATTTCATAATAATCAATCAAAAAACTGATTTTAAAGTTTTTTTTTTTGCTAAGGACGTTTGGGTTTAAGGTAACGTTATATCGTTAGCTAAAATCAAAAGGCGTATCTAACAAAATAAGATTTTATGGGAGAAGCAAAAAACTTTGTAACATGAAAACTAAAAACATGCATTGATAAGTCGTCCATGGAATTCTTCAAACCATTTTGAAAGAAAACCATTTCATTATATTTTGTTAGATAAAATGTGTAATTACCTCGTTTTGCTTTTATCAAATAAACACACTTGTAGTTACGTCCCTTGGTTTTTTGTTAATAAAAGCGTCATTTTTGATCGCAGAAGTGTACAATTTTTATCAAGCATATGAGGCCTATAGTAAATTATGGACCGATCATCACGAAATTTCACATTTCTAGTCGTATAAAACTGTGCCGTGCCATAGCATTATTAATTATGGTTTTAGGCGTACTTAACTGTTTTCCGGGAGTAGAGTTTATATGGGGCCTTGGGTAAATTATGGACCGATCTTTACGAAATTTCACACTGTCATTTCTAGTCCTAAAAAACTGTGACGTACCAAATTGTGTTATGATAGCATTATTATTTGTGATTATAGGCGTACTAAACTGTTTTCCGAGAGTATGGTTTATATGGGGCCTAGGGTAAATTATGGACCGATCTTCACGAAATTTTACAGTGTGATTTCCAGTCGAAAAAACAGAAATTTTGCAAAATTTTATATCATTCCGTGCATTGTTCCACCATTTATGTAAGTTTTTATAACAAAATTATTACTTTTTTAAGGTGGTGGTTTCACATTTTGATTCAGAGCTCTGATCATACTGAACCGATTTTGCTGGATTTCAATCCCAAACTGCTTAGGATAACTTCAAGCAATTTGACACCAAGTTTGTTCATTTCTCTTGAGTTTTCGGAAGTGAGCGTGTTTTCAGACGGACATGGCTAAATCGACTTAGAACTACTCAAGGAGCCAGAATATATAAATTTATGGGGTCTGAAATGAATAATAAAAAAGTTTCACACGGAATGACAAACTTCACTTCCCAACTGATTGTGGTGGAGGGTATAATAAGTAAGGTATAGTGCATAATTTTTTGAATGCCCTATTTCTAAATTCAAACCCGGGCTTACGAAATTCTACTCTTGCTTCGCTTAGTTGCCATAAAAAAAAAATAAAAGTAGTGAAAGCAAAAGCCAAATAAAATCCCAGTAAAAACTTCGCCAGCAAAATAATGTGTTGAGTTATCAGAAAAAAATAAAAGCACTACCTCCAATTCTACTGAAAAAACCAATGAACCAAATTTTACAAGGGATGTCGCAAAACGAACGCATTCAAAAGTAAGCCCATACAAAAAAGTATTTATAGAAGTAGTTCTAAAAGAAAGCTACTGAATATTGAGTGAAAGAAGCTATACATTTTGAAAAAGAAAACAAATTGGTTGGGAAACAGTTGCAGTAATAAAATATTGATCAAGTAACATGATTTATTATTGCAACTATTAAAAATGTATAGTTTTAACTCATTTTTAATTCTCTTGATTATTAAAACGTTGTTCTAACTGAAATATGATTCCTTCAATTATTTTATTAGTTATGATAACTAATTTAATTTAGTTCTAAAAATTAGTACAAATGGTAAGAATCACAACCGAATTTAATACAGGGCAATACTGAATATTGGTCATTGCAATCTTTAATTTGCTTTCGTCAATAAATTTTGTAATATAAATGTTAATTCATTTATTGCAGCTAATTATTGATTGTTGGAAAAGTTTTAATTCGAGTACAACAAATGAAAATATAATTAGTCGGAATTCACAACCAAAAAATAGTTAAAAGCCCCAATTGCTTACTAAATTTTCTGTCAAAACATTTGATAGATTAAAATAATTTTTAATTTTATATTTTAAAATTATCTTTGCGGTCAAAAATGGAAAATGTGCAAAAACTTAGTAAATAGAGGTAAGTAGTTTACCTATTCTTATAGGTATGAACATATGCACGTACATATTCGGTTCGGTTCGCCAAATTCCGTTGTGATCACGAATCTGTTTTCTCTGTATATGCAGCACCAAAACGCTACTTTTAAAAAAAAAACTATTAACTTCTTAGTTCGTTCACGAACGTTCAAAAAAAAATTTACATTATTCTTCCAAACATATTTCGGCAGCGGTGAAAATACAAAAAAAAAAAAAATATCTAGCGGGTATATTTTCAGAAAACTTCATGTAAGCCTTCATTGTCGTCTGTCTTAGAGTTTGCTAAAAACCGTAAAAATCTGAAACCGCGGTTTTGGTTTTAAAATGATTAAAACCGGTCGATTTCGGTTATGTTTTCGGTTTTGAAAATATCCAAGTAAAAGAACACACATATATATTTTTTTGTATGTACATAATAAACATTTTTTTATTTGTTTCAATTCAGATACTTTTATTAAAAAAAAAAAAACATTTGTTCTTCTTAGTACTTATTTTAAATTTAAAGAATTTTGAGATACCTTGCAATTGTTCCAGGCTGTTATGTATAATATTTTATTATACGAGTATTATGTATAATTTGCAATTTCTTTTAGCATAAATATACATTTTATGTAAAAGCTAAAACCGAGGTTTTTTGGTCGGTTTTCAGTTTCGGTTTTTAGGCATTAAAACCGCGGTTTCGATTTCGGTCAAAACCTAACAGCAATCCCTAGTCTGTCTCCACTACAACTTTTTGGCATACGCGCCAAACCAATAATGAGCTGACGTATTGTATCCTTAAGGTATGAAAAACAGAATGTGGGAATTACATATTTCTTTTCCATAAATTATTTTTAATTATTTTAACCATTTTTTTGACTCATAGAAGCACATTCAAAAAATGGTTAGTATGAAAAATATTTAAAAATTTAATATATTTTTACAAAACTTGTTATAAAGAGGGAGTTTACACGGTGTATTTTCAGACATGTCTAACATGGGAGAAGAAAGAGGGGCTGCCAAATAGACACGAAATGAGTTTTCATGTTTGTTTATATGAATTTTCATGTTTTCAATTTGTATGTATATGTAAATTAGACTATTAGATATGAAAACAGACATGTTTGGAAAGACATCGTGAAAAGACAAAAGGTTTTTGGTAGCATGTTCAAAAGAGAATGTCAAAAACAGACATGTCTGGAAAGACACCGTGTGAACTACCTCAAATAAACAAATAAGACAGTATCGTCGGTCTGAGGCGAGAATATGATACCCTACATCACTAACGGATATATTAATGTATTTATATAAGAAGCAGTAAGCACTGCGGCCCAAGGAATCGGTTATATTAAAGAGTAAGTACATAAAAAATATCTGACTTTTTTTAATTTTTTGCATAAACTTTGCAGTAAAAGCGATTTCGAGAGTGCGGTTCGTATTTGAGATATGGTAATTTGTGGAACAACCATTTCAAAACTTTGTTATTTGTGCGTAGTTTGATTGCTGTAGCTTTTAAGAAGATTTTCGGGAGTTGAGCTTTAATTTGTGTTTTTGGTCCGTTAGGGGTTTATCACCATAAAGTTTTGTGGGGAGAATTTAAATTTTCACCGAAGGTAAAATATTGATGTTAGACTTATATATACTCTGAGTCCTGATAAGAAGCGAAGTTGATTTAACGATGTTCGTCTTTCCTTGTGTTCGTTGAAATGGGTTTTCCTAACTCCCCATATATGATAGGGACTTGTTAGCTATAAAATTATTTCACATATAGTCCGAAATTGTTTGCTATTGAAATTTAGCCTGATTAGTCCACAAGTGGCTGAGATATGAGCAAAAAACTGCAACTGTCCCTAATATTACCCGAAAATCCCTTGTTGTTGTTTTTTCATTTTATTTTTATGTATATCTGGAGAACGGCAAGAGCCAAAGTTTCTAAATTAAGTACAAGCATCATTGTTATCAAAACACAACATCCAACAAAATTTGGATGAGATTGGGAAAGTGGGCGTGGCACTTCCCATACAAATACATTGAAGATTTCTGTATATCTAAAGATGAGCGAAAATTTACAAATTAAGTACAAGCAACTTGGTTATCAATTCAGAACATCTGACAACATGTGGGCAAGATTGGACAAGTCGGCGTAGTCAAAAGTTGACTTACATATTTATATATAAAGAACGGTATTTATTAGAGTATCCAATTATTTGACTTTTGGTTTTGTTCGAGTAAGAAATTAAACGATTTTTTAATTTAAAATTTGCTCGATTAATCGAGTAAGATTTTTAAATTGTTCGAATTACTCGAATAGTTCGGATAATTCAAATAACATAAATCTCTACATGAATTGATACTTTTTTTATATTAATAAACACAAAAAAGCAATAATACAAATATGTAGTTTAACAATAAAACAACAATTCATATCGCTCCTTTATTGCAACATCAAAAAAAAAAAAATCAAAAATTATAAGTTACTTTAGCAAAATTGTTCATTCATACCTTCTTTATATGTAAAAATAAAATCAGTATTATATCTCTATAATCTCTCTATATATATATATATATATATATATATATATATATATATATATATATATATATATATATATATCTATATCTATATAATCTAATCTATATATCTCTCAAACTGAACCGAAGTTATAGCCAAATATATTTCATTAAACCTGCATCTAACGGTTCATTTTGAAAACTTTAATCGCATTTTGCTAAGTTTGATTTTTTTTTTTTTTTTTGGAGATATGACTTTGTTGCAATAAAGGACCGATATATGATATGTAGTTAGTTTTAAAACTTTTAAATTAAATAAATAATTAAAAAAATCAAAACAGTTTTTATACATTAAAAATACCGAAACAACATTAAGGAAAACAGAATTAAGTTTCCACTAATTCGGTTTACACACGTCAAGTATTTCTTATCAAGCGCTATGGTAGATTAGTGAACATGTGTTTGTATGTGTCACACCGATGATGCTAGATGGAAAATCGAAAAATTTAGATATGAGAGCAAATATAAATATATAAATATATAATATACACCAGTGAATTTGCCCGCTGGACAATCATTTGAATTTTGTGTCCCTCCCGCCTGCTTTACTTAATGCGGGTATTAAATATAGTCTTAAGCTCATATTTTTTAAGACAACTTTTTATTTACTTCTTATATTTTTGTCTTTTTAGTTCCGGCATATTTTGTGAGAGGTGCCAGTTAGTTATGAAAAACTTTTAAAACAAATTTATTATTCCTAGAAATCTAGTGAAATTGATGTCGATGGACATTTTTAATTAAAAATTTCTTACAAATCACCTAATTTTTTTATGCTCTTAAGTTTTTAAAAATACTTTGATTTAAATTTCAATGATAACTTATTAAATTTTTGCAATATCCTTTAATTTACACATTTTTTTACGATAAATGTAAAACTTTATATGAAAAATGTGCTATTAAAGTGCCAAATTTCTAACATATGGAATTTGACGTTTATAATGATATACATAATTTGTCTCTCGCACAACAACATCTAAAAAGGGTCTGAAATATGCTCAAAAGTTTGTGTGATAAAAATAAATGTAGAAGTTTAGAACATGTAATTTAGTTTTAAATAATATTTATCAGTTAGAAATCTAACAACAAATATTTTTATTTAAAAAAGTAGATTTTTTTAAGATATTCATCTTAATCGATTAATTGACATAAATTGTTCGAGTTATTCATTATTCGAAATTGGCTATTTTGATTATTCGATCAAATAATGGCTGAAAAATTCCTAGATTAATGGAACAACGATATATAAGACAGCTTTACCCTATTGATAAGCTTATCTTACAGTCTGTTTCATGGTAGCTGGCTGCCACGCTACCTTAATTGAATGTGAAAGCTTAATCGGCTACTTTATCTAAAACCAAAACGATTACTGATACCAATGAGGAAGCAACCCACAACTTTAAGAGCCAGTTTTTGACATAAAGATCAGCGATTAAATTAGAACTAATCTTTGAAAATCGTTTTTGGGTAGTCGATTATTTCATTTTATTTCCAAGTTTAAACGCCCAAAGTTGGCGGTTTAAACTTCCGACAGAACTTTCAAAAGTGCGAACAGCTTAGAAAAGGAAATTTTACTTATGAAAATAAAACTTTTGTATAAAATTAATAAAATGAACTTTTTAAATAATAAAAAAGACTTAAAAATATTTGAAAATTTAAACAACACAAATATTAATAGACCAAGGGCAATAAGAATAGGGCAGAATCTTTTTTTATTTATTTAATGGCAATTTTTTTTTTATTTAGAGTTTTATTAAATATTCCACCTCGTAAGATAAAATATTGCTTGATTGTTTTGCTTCTTTTTCGATTTCATTTATTTAAAAATATATAATATTATATAACACAATACAAAATTCTCGCCTTTTCTTCTTCTTTTTCACGTTAAGAACAGTAATTTGATGACAATTTTTGGCATTTGTTTTAAACTGCCATACTTTTACATAAAAGTATTGTAAATTCATATGGCAATGCTAAAAGCTTTAATCTTTCACTCAAAAACGCTAAAGAGGATTAAGGCTAATTTAATTTTATTATAAGATTAACAAATCTTACTATTGATCCTGGTTTAAACTCTAAATAAAAAAAACCCGCTCTAAATATAACCTATTCTTCCACTTATACTTTTGTTTAGTTTTATCTGCAACTCAAGTGCAGATGCAGCAGTTCAGAGTCTGTAACAAAATTAAAGAAACAACAACAATAATAATTGTTAAATCTCAGTTGTAAAGACATTTAAATGTAATGAATTGAATTTATTTAAAAAAAACTTTTACATTCACACACACACACTCAACCTTATACAAATGAAGATTTGATAAAACGAGCTTTAATTAAATCACAATAATGAAAAGTTTGTGAGTAAAAAATTTATTTCAAATTTTCATTTAACTTTTAGAAAAATAAATAAACAAGAAACTTGCATTAAAAGCAATTTTTAAATATATGTATATTAAATATGTATTGTATACGAGTATTTGAATTTAGTTGCCTTAAAAGCAATGAATGAGTTTTATTTCCTTCAACAACATAGTTTTTTTTTAAGGAAAAAATATCAAAAAAATGTTTAAAATTTTAAAATAAATCACAGAAAAATAGCTCTTGTTCAACGGAATTATGGATATTTGCATTGTTTATTTTTTTTGTATTGGGGACTTGATTCTATTTTTATTTAATTTAAAATTGTTTATTTGTAAATGGTGATTTTCCTGACAAAACAAACTGTTTTGAAGTAAAAAATCATTAATAAAAATCGAAATAACAAATACCTGGAGAAATGAATTTTATAAATAAAATTATTATCCCAATAAAAAAATTTTATATTTTGCAAAGCACGAATGCCACATTTTTAAAAGCGTAAAGGCATACAAAGATGCAGTAAGGTAAAAGAACAAATTCTTGCATTGAACCCAGATGGGATTGCTTTTACCGAATTGCGCCGAATTGTTCCTTAATCAAGCGAAATGAAAGTAAAAGAAGGTACACAGAAAAAAATAATTTTCATATTTGAATACGAAAATCGCATATTTTCTGCGATGACGATTTTTGCGGTATTGATAAAAAAGTTTGTATGTATAATTGTTAAATTTTTAGTCAACAACCAAGTTTATTGAGTCAATAAAAAAAATTGTTTATTGAGTTAATAAAAAAAGTTGTTGCCAAAAAAAAATTTTTTCAACAAAACGTTTACTTGATTTGTTAAAATAAATTGTTGAAAATGTTGAATAAATCAAACAAAATGTTAATCCAATCTTTATTTTTTTATACCCTCCACCACAATTAGTTGTGAAGAGGGTATACTAAGTTTGTCATTCCGTGTGAAACTTTTTTATTATTCATCTCAGACCCCATAAAGTATATATATTCTGGCTGCTTGAGAAATTCTAAGTCGATTTAGCCATGTCCGTCTGTCTGTCCGTCTGTCCGTCTGTCCTTCTGTCCGTCTGTCCGTCTGTTGAAAACACGCTCACTTTCGAAAAACTCAAAAGAAATAAACAAACTAGGTGTCAAATTGCTTGTAGTTATCCTAAGCAGTTTGGGATTGAATTTCAGCAAAATCGGTTCAGTAGGACCAGAGCTATGAATCAAAATGTGGAACCACCACCTTCAAAAACTTGATAATTTTGTTACAAAAACTAACATAAATGATGCAAAAATGCACGGAATGACATAAGATTTTGCACAAGTCCGTTTTATTCGACTAGAAATGACACTGTAAAATTTCGTGAAGATCGGTACATAATTTACCCTAGGCCCCATATATGCCCTACTCCCGGAAAACAGTTTAGTCTCCTAAAACCATAATTAATAACAAATCGTCACAGTTTAAGATAATAATAATAAAAAGACATCATACAGATATTACTCCTTAAACATTCGAACTGTCGGAGGAGGGTATCAAAGATTCGGCACAGCCGAATATATCACTCTAACTTGTTTTATTTATTAATGATGATGTCATAAATTTTCAATTTTTATAAAAACACTAAAATATATTATGCGGCGATAAGTAAGTTCCTATGCGCATTTCACTGGTTGCTTAGGCCAGATCATCAGGAAACCTTTTCCAAAGACTTTGGCAAAACTAAATATATTATTCCAATAAAACTGTAAAACTGTAGCTGTAGCTGTACCCAGCAAAAACTTGGTAATGACTTGCAATTACTGAACAACTTACTTTTCAATGCCTACTTCATACCATCTGCATTACATACAAGTAGTTTAGTAATGGCTGGCATATAATCTGATACATAAGTACTTGTTTATAAGTTGATTAACGAAATTTATAACTAATTCTTAATAAAATGCATCTAAGGTTTTATTTATTCAAATCTTATACAAACTGATTTTATTTGTACTAAATTGAAACAATTTGTAATAAATTTGAATATGAGAAATGTAAATACCTAACCCTACGTTTCCACATGCAAGTATTGTATACGTATTATCAACGAAAAATCGGGGAAACAGCCGACTGGCTGTTAGTGAAAAAGTTTAAGAGTATTGAGTTTTTCGAATTTGGCTTGCATGTGGAAACGGGGGGTTATTGATTAAAAGCTTGGTATTGTGTCTCAACCAAACGATATTTAAACGATATCGTCTAGGTGATATAAATTATAAGATATGATATCGATATTGTATCATAAACTTAATGACTTACTTAACCCCTATTTGTAAGCGAATGTGGTAACGACTTATTTAACTCCCTATTTGTAAGCGAGGGTGGTAAGTACTTGCCTCCAATGACATCACCGTGTTAAAATAATAAGTTAAAATGCCAATGTAGAAGTAGTGAAGAGTCGTTATGTTAGCTTTCTAACGCATTACTTTGCAATGTAAGTTTTTGCTGGGTAGCTATTTAATAATGGACAAGAGTTGTTAAAATACTGTCTTTACTTTGATTCAAATATTTTTTTTATTGAATATGAAGAAATATTTAATTATTAAATATGTTTTATTGAGTGCTATATTGCAAAGTGTTAATTTGATTAATTTTTTCTTTAAATCAAACAAAAAGTTTGTTGTCCTAAAATTTAGTTTTTAACAAACTGTGTTGTTAAAAATTTTCTTGGGAAATTTTTTTCTGTGTATGAACTTTATTAAATGAAATTTTTTTATAAAAATATAAAAACAGAAATCACGAGCTTTTATTTTTTAATTTGTTTACTTGGACCTGCAGCTAAACAAAAACAACTAATAATTAATTAAAATTATATTTCATATCATAATGTAACAGTTTTATATGTGTAATATCTTGAGTTTTTCTAAAATCTTTGGATGAAGTTTCCTGACGATCTGGCCTAAGCAACCAGTGAAATGCGCATAGGAATAGTTTATCCCTTCAACAATAAATTACAGTTTATCAATAGTATTGAATTGGAATGTAGCACATTTAAACGAAACCTTGTTAATTAAATTTTTGAATCCCAAGAAAAACTTTGATACATAATGTTTTTATTTCACAGCAATTCTTAATGGACCGGACATTCGTCGTCTAATGAAGGACCAACAATTTCAATTTGCATTGAATCTATCGAGCTACTGGCCTGGAATTGTGTGAAATCAGTAATAGAAAATATTTTAGGAAATAATCGGAGTCTGAAAATTGGCGAATTTTTATTGAAATAATGCTAGACACATTCATAAAACCTTAAACATCAGAATGTCATTGAAAATACATTTTTTCATTGTCATGAAGAATTTTTTAATTGAACAACCACCAACCCAGTCTGATGAAAATGTTGCATCTTTTGTGAATAAAATCAAAAGTTGTAGACATTTACGTTTGTTTGGAAAATGTACAGCTTAGCTACATTTTCCAATTTTTTATGCCGTTTTAAAAAAACAAACATTTCAAAATTTTGCTAAAAAGATATATCGATTTTTGCTCTAGCGCTTCTAGTTTTCGAGAAAATCGAGCTTTAAATTTTTCATACAAAATCAGACCAAAAATGGGTTTTTGTAAAGAAAGCGATTGACATGGACATTTTAGACGTGGGGTAAAGCAATTGTCCATATTTGTGCCAATTCAGTTGACTTAATTAAATTTCACATATTTGCCTCGTTTCTCCATTATATTAATAATATGATACTTTTTTTGTATTTCATTGTTTTTCTTCTTTGTACTTTTTTTAAAAAAAGTATTTGTTTACAAAATGTACTTTGTACCTTAAATGTAAACGACCATAAACAATGCCGTCAATACCAATTTTACTCTTCATCATCATAACTGTCGTAACTTGAAATTGTAAATATTTACTAAATGATGCGAAAAAAGGGTTTAACAATGCAAGGGATGTGTATTTTAATGAAAAACACAATTGTAATAATCTTAATTGCGATCTAATTGTAATCAAACTTAAAACATGTAAGAAAGTCAAGTCCGACCACATTATACCCTAGACCCCAGTATTTAGAGAAAAATTTTTTTTAAGGTGTACCCTATTTGGCCCTCTCTTTTTTTTTTTTTTTTTTCATTATTTATTTATTGAATCTTCATATATTAAATATGAACTAACAATAATTAATCAAATCTTAACCTAATACGTTATTTTATGTCCTGCCAGTGCCAGACAAAAATTTTCTTCATCACGGGTTCTGTTCACTTATCTAGGTGTTTATCGCTCATCTAATTGGATAAGTGCTGCAGTGTCTCTTCTTCTTAAGCGAGTGTGGCCGCCATGATTTAAGATATTTCGAGCTAGTGGATTTGGGTGTTGTTCAAGCCTTTTTAAATATTTTACCGCATATTTTGTAATCATAGTTTTGACTAATGGAACATTGAGATCCTTGTGAATATTTGAGTTTTTTACATACCAAGGGGCAGCTGTGATTATTCGAAGAATTTTATTTTGGCGCCTTTGAATTTTTTCTATATTAGAGGCCGAGGCAGTGCCCCATAACTGAATACCATAGCACCAGATTGGCTTTAAGATGGAGTTGTAAAGAAGAAGTTTGCAGTCGAGACTAAGGACAGAGTTTCTACCAATAAGCCAATGAATTTGAATGGCTTTTAGTTTCATTTGAGTTAATTTTGCCTCTATATGGCATTTCCACGTTAATCGCCGATCCAGATGTATACCGAGATATTTTACATGCGAATGTTGAGGAATTATTTGATTATTGATTGTAATATGGGGGCAAGATTCCCGGCGCAAGGTGAATGTTATATGCACGCATTTTTGCTCATTGACCATTATCCTCCATTGTCTTAACCATATTTCTAGTTGAAATATATGATGCTGTAAGTAACGAGATGCTTCATAACGGTTTTCGTGGACGCTTAGAAAAGCAGTATCGTCTGCAAATGTTGATGTTTGTGTATAGTTGCTTGTTGGCATGTCCGAAGTATAAATTAAGTATAATAGGGGGCCCAGGATGCTGCCTTGTGGGACTCCAGCGTCAATGGGCTGAGGTGAACTTAAGAAATTTCCTTCTTTAATAATAAATTGACGACCGACTAAGTAGCTTTCTAGCAGCTTGTGTGTGTTTGCTGGTAAATTTTGCTTCAATTTATGTAATAAGCCTTCATGCCAGACTTTATCAAAAGCTTGCGAAACATCGATGAAGAGTGCTGAGCAATATTTTTTTTCTTCATATGCTTTTCTTATGACATTTACTATTCGATGAGTCTGTTCGATTGTGCTGTGTTTTCTTCGAAATCCGAACTGATGGTTTGGAATACATCTATTTTCACTTAAAATCGGTGTTAATTTTGAAACTAATAATTTCTCAAACAGCTTTGACATATTTGATAATAAGCTAATAGGCCTATAAGACTCAACTTTTGTATGATCTTTACCTGGCTTTGGTATCATGGTAACTAAGGAAACCTTCCATTTTTGAGGATAGTATTCGAGACGTAAAATAGCATTAAAAATAAAAAGAATAATTTTCTTTGCTATGCGAGGTAGCTCTAAAAGCATTTTATTACTGATCTTATCAATACCAGGTGCCTTCTTAGTGTTTAAGTCACAAATAGCCTTTTCGATTTCTCTTATCTCAAATCTGAGGGGGATAGCTGCTCTAGCAGCAACAGGTGGTAACTCTGCCGCAATATTGTGAGATATATTTGGTGTAAATACGTTTTTCAAGTGACTAACAAACAGATTTCCTTTTTCAATATCGTTTCTTGCCCAACTACCATTCAAGTTTCTTAATGGTGGCTTTGATATAACTGGCCTTTTTAGATTTCTAGCTGCACGCCATAATGAGTAGTCAGATTGTGGAGTTGCATCAAGTTCCTTAAGATATTTTTCTAGAGAAGCCGTTTTCTGAGTCTGCAGTAACTTTCTTAGCCTTTTTGTACACTCTTTTAATAAATTCTTAAGTTGCGGGGATCTGTACAGTTGCCACTCTCTTCGAACTCTCCTTTTTTCTGTCAAGAGCCGCTCGACATCTGAAGAATATATTTTATTATTTTTAATTTTTTTGGGGGTAACGCTGGAATGTTGAACAGCTAGTTTAAGAAAACTGTCAAAGTTAACAATAGAGAGATCCACATTCTCCGGTGTACTAAGCGGAATATTTTCTAGGCAATGGGCACTGAGAAATTTTTTATATTTTAACCAATTTATTTGTGTGGCTGACGTCGCTAAGTAACATGACGGAGATACAATTCTATTTGGGTTCGATATAGTAACAATTGTAGGTGTGTGGTCGGATGATAATTCTAAGGAAGCTTCAACATGAATCGTTTCTGTGGGGATGTTTTTAACCACGCCAAAGTCGATAACATCTGGAATTTTTTGCTGATCAGTAGGCCAATATGTTGGTTGTCCGCTCGCGACCACGTTTAAACCCATTTTAGAGATTGTGTTAAACAAAACACGACCTTTTGGTGTTATAAGTCGTGACCCCCAGAAGGTATGTTTAGCGTTATAATCGCCAGCGGCGAGGAAACAGGGTCCTAATGATTTAAAATATTTATAATATTGGCTTTCTGATATGGCAAATCTAGGTGGAGAGTATAAAGAAGAAATTACTAAGTTTCGATTTAGCTCTTCAACACAAATAGTCGTTGCTTGCAGATAATCTTCACAATGATCAAACATTAAGTAGTGTTTGATTCGGGCTTTTATCAAAATGGCAGAGCCTCCACAAGCTCTATCTCGAGGGTCCTTAGTATCATATAGTATATAACCATTGATTTTAAACGTATTTCTTGAGGTCAAGTGAGTTTCAGAAACCAACATGACATCAATTTGTTTATTTTTTAGAAAGTATTCTAATTCATTTTTATGTTGGCGGATGCCGTTTGCGTTCCAAAAACAGATTTTTAAACAGTTCATGGCTTGTTAAGTACAGCTTGCAATAACATCGATTGCATTCTTAGAATTTCCTGCATCATATTACCCATTGTGTTCGTAAAATTATTAACTGTTTGCACTAATGTTTCCATGGTTTTTTCAAGACGACTTAAATTAGAAACTGGAGTTTCTTCATTAATTGGCGAAGCACCTTGCATTGTCACATGGTTTGATTTTAGAATGTTAGCGTAGGAGGTTCTGTTATTACTAGGCTGTGGAGCCTGAATGTCATTAGTGTTTAGCTGATTTGTTACCTGCATTTGAGGGGAATTAGTTTTCGGTCCAACCGACTGCTTGACGATAGTGTATACAGGGTATCCTCTATAATTGGCTGTGTGATTACCGCCACAATTGCTACATTTTTTAACGTTGGGGTCATTTTTAGATTTATCGCAAAGATTTGTACCATGTAATTCTCCACATACTACGCAAACAGGGGGTAAGTAGCAGTATGCCTTAGTATGGCCAAATTCTTGGCAGTTCAGACATTGAACGGGACCGCCTCTTTTGTGCGGCTCCTCTATAGTTACTTTTCTGTACAGAATGTATTTTAAGTTAAAGATGGGATGCGTTTCATTTTTTTTAAGTTTAACGTCGCCGGGTTCAAACTCCACTCGAAAAAGTGGTTGGGGAATTTTTTCTCTATTTTTAATGTTTAATACATGTTTTACCTTGAAGCCTTTTTCTTCAAGGAATGTTTTTACCTCTTCTGGGTCCACACATGAGTCAATACCCTTAATCACTACCTGAAGACCTTTACTGCTTTTCAGTTGGTATGTATAAAAATTTTTTTTGAGTGCCTCAAAGTTGCTTACAATTTTTCGAAAATCATTCTCATGATTGATTTGTATTTTTGTTTCGTTTATACTACCACGCTTGATAGCAGCTACGTAAAACGAATTTTCACCTATATTCGATATCAAACTCTTTATGAGCTCATTAGAATTTTGCTCCCTCAGATATATCGGGGGAGGCTTGGTCGATTTTATGACGTTTTGTGCTTCAGAGGATTCATCCTCCAGAATTGCAAAACGATTTTGAGAATTTATTTTATCAAAAGATGGTACTTTTGAGGCCGAAGCAACTGCTGCAGAGGTAGGGCTGCGTCCCCGTTTAAGCACTGTTATGTACCTGTCCATACCAACTTGTACTGTAGGCTTTTGAGAAGTTTTTACTTGCGTTATTGAGTTGTCCATAGCGGCTGTTTTGGGGTTAACCGTTTCATCACTTGTTAAAGTTATTTTTTGCTCTGTGGCAACGCTTGCAGTTAATAAATTTGTTATTGTATTACGATCGACCGTATTTTTAAACAAAGAGGGTGAGAGGGAACGAGTTCGAGTAATAGGTTTAGCCATTAAATAATTGCTATCATCGATTCTTTTTTCTGCGTTTGTTTCGTCAACACTCAATGTAACATACGCATTTCTTTCATTATGTTTAATTGTTTTTGCATTATATGCATTCATAAGAGTTTTTTTTTTTTTATATATTACTGTTTGTTTAATTGTGCTCTTCTTTTTATTTGTTGTTTAAAAAAAACCCCGAGAATAAAAAAAAGAATAAAGAAAACAAGAAATGTTTTTGCTTAAAATGTATGTATTTATATGTATGTGTGTACATACATATATTTTTGTTATTTGTAATTTTTAATATTTGTATTATAAATTTAATGTTCACTAATTTAAAAATTATTGTAAAGCGTCCATTCATTCGCTGATCTTATATTATTTAAAAAATAATATGATATTATAAATATACAATTGTTTATGTTAAAAAAAACCGTATGCCGAGTTAAAAGAAAAAAAACACGTCTGCAATTAACGAGCACGCAAGCAAGACTGGCCCTCTCTTAAAGGTATTTTAGGGAGGGATTTATATTGGGCCTACATGTGTTGAATTCTGGTCCTATTAACACAAAATTTTGACACGACATTTAAGCTTTCGCCAAAGTAACTGTCGCTAAATTGTTTGGCTTTCAAAGCTATTTTCGGGAGTAGTATTTGTATGGGAGATATGGTCAAATATGGGTTAATTCCAATAAAATTTGGTGGTGTGATTAAGATTCCAATGAAATAAGTTTGGAACCAATTTAGTATAAATACCAACATAATAAGATTGTTTATGGTAAGGTGACCACCATACGTCCTTTTTTCGGAGGACAATCATCTATTTTAGCTCGCTGTCGTTAATAAAATGTGTTTCCTCTTTCTGTCATCTTTTTCATAATCAGTCTTCCTCAATATTGAAAATATAATCAACATATGGGTAATTCCAAAGTGTTGAACGTGACAGTCGTACGCATCAAAAATGCAATAACATTTTAAGCGACAAATATATTTACGTTCTTTTAACCCTTAAATTATAGCACCAAAAAAGCACTATTATCTATGCTAAAGTTTATGGAGGGCGCGATTCTAGGTCGAAGATAATGGCAAAAGAAGTAGCGGTTCGAACGTGAAAAAAATAGAAGTAGTTTTTGTGGCCATGTAGAAAAAGGCGTAATTCAGCGAAACCTGGCGCAATTTTTTAGTCAAACTACTTTCAGAATTTTACGTAGCAACGTAACATTTAAATGTCTTTGGTTAGATTCCAAAATCTTCAATATTTTTTTTCGTTTAAGCCAAAATCTGGTTCGATACGTGACATTTCGAACGTGACATTTTTTCCATAATAATTTAACTGAATAATGATTAAAAAAAATACAAATTTACCGTTAATCCGAATAACATATTTCTCTTCGAACTCTTTCTTAGACTACGGACCATGTAAGAAAATTTTTTTGGAATAATTTTCATCAAATATCACTTCTTTTAAGGAAGATAATATTAAAGAAAACATGCAATAAAACATTCTCACAATTAAGAAATTACGTTTGCACAACTTTGCAGTCTGATTGTTTATCTAAGTGAACAAATTTATGGGTAAATTTATAAAATTAGTAAGATCTAAATATTTCTCTATAACAATATCGTAAAATAATAAGCTTTTTTTAACTTTTAAATTTTTGGTCACGGTGGACCTTTTGACGGAAATGCCCATATTATTGTTTAAGCTTGTTGAGGTTTTGCTTTTGAAAAAAAAAATGTTAGCACTTATTTTCTTTTCGTAAAGGGTACTTCACACTATTATACTTTGTATTAAGACATGTGGAAAACTCAAGACAGAAGTAACACCAATTTATTTATAATCTTTTTCACAATTAGGCATTTATTTTTCAAGCTGCTATATTAAAATTAAAAAACAACTGGGTTATTCACAAGGTATTTATAAAGTTGTTAAGTCATATGTCTTAAAATAGTTACAAGAAACATATCTGACTGCTGTAGGCAACCGCTTACAATTTTTATTTTGTTTGAAACACAACAAATATTTGACGGCAATAGGACCTTTATAAATTTCAAATATAATTTCAATGAAATAACTTATATATTCACTAATTCTACGGAATAAAATACGGCAATTGGAAGACTCGGAGCCTTACATACGAAAAAATTAAAAAAAAAAATATGTATACAAAAATTTCATGAAACTTCAAGGAAATATTTAGAAGAAATTACCAAATCTTTAAAGGAAACAATTATTTTTCGTTGGACCCTCTTGACAAAAACAAAATTGGTTTGGAAGCTTGTGTGTTCATGTCTTGAAAATGTGATAATATTAATTTGTGAAAATAAAATAAATGAATACAAATTAGTTAAAGAAATAAGAAAAATAAACATATTTTGTAATAAAGAGAAGCTTGAAATAGAGAGAGAGAGCGAGAGAAAAGATGGGTGCAAGCAGCGTTGCCAGAACTTTTAGAGGTAATATCAGCAAAAACCCATAACCAAAAGGTTTTAAAAATCTTCAAAACACATTTACATAGCATTTACACATGCATTACACACACTCAATACACTAACACTTTTTTACTAATACCCTCACATTTTTCGCAATGGCAGCTGCAGTGGCAGCAAAAATTGCATGCGAGTGGAAATTTGGCACTTGCATGCCATTAAATGACAAATTTAATTTAATGCAAACTAACTGGATTATTGTCAAATTTTAATTAAAGTTTTGACTTGATAAATGTATTATTATGATTAATTTTTTGAAACGCGCATTACTAAAAGCAAGTTTGTGAATTATAGAGCATTAATATTGTTAAAATAATGCTTATACAAATAAATGTAAACCATTCCCCCAAAAATGTGCTTATATGATTAGCTCGGTAACTCTCTTTGGTTTTTTTTTGGTACTTTTTTTTAATTTGAAAAGTAAACAAATTATCTCAAGTTTGCGCTTCGACGACATTTTGAAAATGTACTCGTAGTGGCATATGCAAACACAAAAGCAAATGGCATGAGATTCGACAATTTCGAACAATTTTTCTTTGATAATATGTATACAACAGTGGCATGCCACTACTTGCATGTGTAAAGGCAGGGTTATTACATTTTTGATGTAGTTTATTTTGAAAAAGATATAACAATTCATTTTAAAATGCACGGCAATGTTCTTGAATTTGAAATCGATGGTAATTTTAAAAGTATTTCTGGTAAATATAAGTGGCCACCACTATCGTGGTGTGGGTATAATATAATCTTCAATAAGAAATGAACATTACAGAAATCAAATAAACACAATCCAAAAGCAAAACTAAAGTTTTTCATTTGTTATAAAATTACAGTCAAAGAACATAGAGTGACAGCTTTTGTGCCACCATGTATTTCTATTTAAAGTCTAATTTATATCTAATTAACCCTTCTCCTTAAGTAAAAAGTATTTTTGGGCTATTCTAAACAAAAATTTAATTTAACTTTAATAAAACCCACATTCAGAATAAACAATTTTCTTTCGCTATAAATCTTGTTTTGGCTCAATGAAAATGTATATGAATAAAACAATTTTTAATTTAACAAAACCAAATATTTGGCAATTTAAAAAAAAAAATGTATCCTTTCTTATTTATGGCTATAAATAATATATCGCTAATTTGCTGCAACATCGTCATAACTCAAAAATATATATTTTACATAAAACGACTTTAAAGCAGTGTTCGAACATAAACACTAAATATCGCTCCTTAGTGTTTGGTTCGGTAGATTTGTGGAAAACACAAACGCTAATAGTGTTTGTGTAATAAATAATTCAAAAAAAAATAAGGTTTTCCTGTTTGTCATCTTTCGAACACAAAAAAAATACTGTTTTTATCCAACTCAACAAAAAGATGAGAACATTTAATTTCGTTTGGTTTTTTTAACAACAAACTTCATTGTGTTCGGTTCAGCTCATTAATGTTCGTTCGTTTCAGTTGTGCTAAGCGCCCTTTTGTCTGATAAAAAAAAATCCCAAACATTTTTTTACAAAAACAAAATACACATACGAAAAATAACAAAAAGCCAGCAAAATAATTTTACACAAAGAAAACATATACACAATACACACACAAGCTGTTCGTGCTGCGGTCATTGCTAAAATTTTTTGTTTGTATATTCCTTCACCAATGTAGAAAAAACACTAAAGAACATTAAAATATAATGTTTGTCTACAGTACAACTTCAATTGTACTGTTTTTAACGAAGAACAGAACACTATATAATGTTCAGCTCTTTCTTGAAAATTGTTACGAACGGTATTAAGGATCGTTGTACAATCGTGACGATGGTTCAAACACTTCATACATAGATAATAAGAAAAATAATAAGATAATAAGAAAAAATCTGACATTAGTAAGTTTAAGTCAAAATATGCGATTTTCTACTTATGTCGTTGATGCAGCAGATGAGCGATATAAATAACCCTTTTTATTTAAAGTCCTGCAGAAGGTTAGACAATTTAATACACGACCATAATTAAAACTAAATTTATGTTTAAAATAAAATAAAAACTTTTTAAATTAAATTATTTAACCACAAAATTTAATAATGTTATTTGTTTATTAAAAAAAAATCAATATAAAAAAGATAATTTTTCTTGCAGACATAGTATTGGGTAAGAGAGATAGATAGTTCCGTTGGATTCTTTAAACGATTAATATATATCAAATTTTTGTAAATTGTTTTTGCTTAGCATACATTGTAGCTTCGTTTGGGTTTGTCTGACGTGGGGATTTGTCCCCAAATTATTTTGTAAAAGTTAACATTTTTTTTTTTAATTTTTTGTAAAAACTTTTTTTTAATCTTTCAAAATTTATTGATAATTCAAAAATTTGTTTTTCACAAAGTATCTTAATACTAAACCCGCTAAGCCATTTGGCGAAATCTTTAAATAATAATGCAGTGCAAACTGAATTCAAAGCAACATAAAATAACAACTCTTTAGAGCAAAAATTCGATTATAGAAAAGAGTGGGTTAAAAAGAGAGAGAGAGAGACAAACGACGAATAAATAAAAGTAAAATAATTATAGAAGAAGTTAAGAACAACGAATGCTTATATCGCTCCTTTATTGCAACAAAGTCATATTTCAAAAAATAAATCAAACTTGGCGAAATGCGATTAAAGATTTCAAAATGAACCTTTATAAACAGGTTTAATGAAATATGCTTTGCTATAACTTCGGTTCAGTTTGAGATAAAATACTGATTTTTTTACATATAAAGAAGTATAAAGGAACGCTTTCGCTTAAGTAACTTGAAATTTTTGATTTTTTGAGATATGACTATGTTGCAATAAAGGAGCGATATAATCTGGCGTCCAAGGTATTAACATACTAATGTTTAAAAATTCAAACCAATTTCAAAGGACATTTACACCTGCACTGATAGAAAAATGGATCTTCATATTGATGATGCCCTAAGAATTGTTACATCAATTACAACTGGCATCAATGAGGCCAAAAATTGGCATAAATCCAATGACGAACAACATCATTAAATCTTGTAATAGTTTTTGCGTCATCTATGCTATGACTACAGTGACAACAATTTGATGCCACATTTTGTGTATTAGTCCCAATTTACATTATACGACTTTTGTCATTGCGATTATTGTCGTTTCTTTCGGTCTGATATTTACATTGTACGATTTTTGTCGTTACAAATTTTTTTGTGCAACCGAACAATGAGAGAACGAATGAGCGAACAAAATGAATCGAAGAGTACACTCGCTTGTGTACCCCTTTTAATTCCTCTCTCCCCTCTCGCCTATAAGGTAAGAATCGCAACGACAAAAATCGTATAATGTAAATAGTGACTCACACAGAAAAAAATAAAAATTTATTTCAATTAAAAAATTTGTGATATTAATTAACATATTAATTAAATTTGCACCAGTAAACAAATTAATAGTTTAAATTAAACCAGTTAATAGTATTACTTAAACGTTTAATTCAGTTGATTAAAATTTTAATTAAAACTGATTATATTTTTGATTAATGCTTTAATTGGTGAAAAATGTGGGAGAATTTTGTCTGTGTAATAACATTATTTTTATGTTTAAAATGTAAAATAAGAAGCATAAGTTCTCATATTCTATTTCTTTAAATAATTTAGTTAAATACAACAAATTTTTAAAGTAGAATGAATGATTACGAAAACCACATCGGGCATGCTGCTGGTATCTTATAATTGAGAGTTCTTCTGTAAACAAAGGGCGGAATACAACAAAAGTGAATAAATCATGTTTAACGGGTAAGTAAATAACAACATTCTCAACTTTGCCTCAAGTCAATGCCAATGAATCAATTTTATGACAAACTGTCTAATGAGTCCTTTCTCCAATGTTACTGAGTCATCGCACTGATGGCATGTTTTATTAAACCGGCTCCGATTAGTCATTTCTGTGATACCGATATGTCATTCCGTTGATGACATAATTGCAATATTCGACCCTGATGACAATTTGGCCAAGTGATGTTAAGGCTGACATCACAATAATGAAAAGTGTAATGGGGTCAAAAACGAAGATGATACTGATGTCAAAATACATCAGCGCCATGACGCCTTTTTTATCAGCGTGTTCTTTATGCACTTATTGTATCTGATTTTATGAATATACGTGCTCTGCGAAGTTCGTTCGAGTTTATACCAATAATACACACAGTTACTACTATTCAAGGCGAATTAATTTTTGAGGTGGCGTTGAAAGCTGTGCCACTTTTTTTCTAAATTAGAGAGAGGAATGTCAAAAGTAACTTGTGTTTTTGACATATCGATCAACGAAAGCAACAAATAAAATACCATGTTGTGTTTTTGGTGTTTTTTCTTGTTGTAGTATCGCCACTACAATGTACATGAATTCGCCTTGCTACTATCTAAACAATTCTTTTTAAAATAAAAATATTTCAAGACATTAATATGAAATTTCTATATTTTTTTATATAATACCGTTAAACTAAATTAAAAAAACTTTATAAAATCTGCAAGAATAAAGAAATACGTGCATGTTCTACAAATCGAAATGAAGTGAAATTGAAATCGAACAAGATTTTGATTTCAATTATTGACAAAATTACCGTAGTTTTTCTTGTTTTCAAGAGCTGTTCTTGTAAATATAATTGATACTCAAAGTATGAGGTACATATATAAAAAGGAATATTTTTATGAATTTTCGTTACAGGCTCGTTTTCAGAATTTGTTCGGTTTCAAATCCACTTCATTTCGATTAACAGAACATACCCGCTTGTTCCTTATATTTGACTGTCTACTAAAATATTTTGATTTTGTTTAACAATTGTGTTTTATTTAATTATTTTTTTTTTATGTTTTTAAATCAGGCTTAAGTTCATAAAATTTAATTTTCAGGAAGGAATTTTATAATAGGAAATGCATTAAAATGTTTTCATAGTTTTTATTCTTGGCTAAACGGGGGTTTGAACTCAGGTCAAATTTACATGCTTCGAGAATTACCACATTCTCATCAACAGAATTCTTTGCAGTGTTACCCTTTCCACCACTGCAACGATAAGCAGTCTACAGTCAAATATTAATCTTTGAGCCAATGGTATTGGATCAAAATTTGCTGTAATTTTTTTTATTATCTTTAAAAATAATTGTTTGACCCAAGTGTATGAAAATATTTAGGCTTTCTTGCCATAATATTTTTACGAAGTTCAAAAAATAAGGAAAATTATTTTA